>CM074856.1:95780000-98420000 GCA_037501455.1 Lantana camara
TTGGCTTGGGGGAGTAGGACGAGGTATCGATCAAGAAGTCGACGAAGTGACGTGAAAGATGAGAATTCTGACACCAATCATTGTATCTCATAAGTAGAATTAAAGGGAATAGAGATCATACTGAGAAAGGACGAGCACGACTGAAGTGGCTTATTTTACTTTTCTTTTTGTTTTTTGTTTTGGTGAGAAAGACCTCTGACGCGATTGAGGGGCAGCTGACCGAAAGGAAAGCGGGTAGGCCGGCATTGGATTGAACTATGGACCGGGACAGACCCCTGTGCGCCATGGCCGGGCTGACAGGTTTTTGGCGCCAAAAAGTGAGGGAGAGAGATCTTTCTCTCGTTACGTCCTGGTATATTAGGCGCGGGTTGTAGCCGGCCCGACGGACTCAGATGTACTCTTTTGAGGATGATGAATCCTGTTTTTTTGAGGAACTGGTCAAAAAAGGGGCCATAAGAACTACATTCTGGTCTGATACCAAAACCATTTCCATCATTACCTTGGATGCATTATGGAAATGGCTAGGTTATGTAGGCGCTCGTCTGGGATAACAATTGGAATGGCGGGCTCGACTGGATGTGGCCAAAAATAAAGATTAATGAATTCGAGGGAAGGAAAGTTACAGAATATTTTAACTCGAAAGTAGAAGGTATGAAAAACTTCCCCAGGTGAAAGAACTTTCTATACATATCTAACTGGATGGCTAGGAGAAGAAAAGCAATTGGATGGCTGGGAACTAGAACTGCTTGATAACTTCTTAGCCTACAATCCCTACTTACGGGACTGCTTTCAATTGGTCCGGAGATCGAAGAGAAATGACACATCTTTTTTACCCTATGTAAAAGAGACTTGCTGTCTAGCCTGTAAACCAGCCTCTATAACCTGATTGCCTAAAGTCCCTTTTTACTTTGAGAAAGATTCCCTTCCTGTATTCTTTGAAAAGAGGGAAAGCTTTCCAATAGATTCCTTCCTTATAGTTTAAAATGGAAATATCCTCACTTGAAATAGCGCTATTCTAAGATGCCGCGTTTCTTACTGGAAAGTAAAGGACGAGGGCAGAAACAGCAATCAATTCTTCAGGTGACCTACCAGCTATTAGCCTTACACCTTTTTATATCACTATTCCATTATGGGTCGGTCTATCCCTACTTAGCCCTAAGAAATCCCTATTGGAAATAAAGTAATCAAATCCCGCTTGCAGAACTAGATGTCACAGAATTCAAAACAGAACCCCCAGCTAGAAGGACTAGAAATGCAACGTATTGCTTCGAATGACCTGCTACTATGCCAAGTGAACTCGCAATGGAGGAGCTTTGGGCAATGCTATTAGCAAGAAGGAAGGAAGAATGGAAAGCTGCAAAGGCCAAACGACCAATGGGAGCAAGACTTCCAAGGCTTACAAAAATAGAAAGCAGTGCCCCTTGTCCAACAGATATACCGACAGACTGACTATGGCATTGACCCTTAGACGAGGAAAAGCACTGGCCCCTTAGCCGACTTTGAACAATCCAAAGCAAGGAACGAATGTCAAAGCATCAAACATAGCGACGGACTCCATAGCCTACTTTTTTTTTATAGGGGATGGACTACTCAATCAGACAAGGAGACCGGACAGCCTCAAAAGCTAATGGAGAGAATGGAGAGTCTTCCCCTGATGCTGATGGGGGTTCCCTGCCAGGCTATTATACCAACATTCACTTTGGGCCCATAATCAGGCATTGAACCTTTTTCGGAAAAAGAGATGGCGTAGCACTTCACTCTATTGCCCCTAGGTCTACTACGGGTAAAGGAGTCGAGAGAATTCCTATTGGCTGTCTCCTCCTTGCTTTCATGCATAGCAGACTAACAAGCTGAAAAGCGAAAAGATAGGTTCAGATGTGTCCGAAGGAGTTCATAAGCCTTACTCGCGCGGGTGCAACCCTCTAAGGCGGTACGCTCCCCTACCTCTGCATTTTTACATCCCACAGCTTCGGCAGATCGCTTAGCCCCAG
Source organism: Lantana camara (assembly GCA_037501455.1). Taxonomy (NCBI): domain Eukaryota; kingdom Viridiplantae; phylum Streptophyta; class Magnoliopsida; order Lamiales; family Verbenaceae; genus Lantana; species Lantana camara. Next base: position 95,781,992 of record CM074856.1, read on the forward strand.
ACAGAGTCTTGAAACTAAGTTCTTCAACTCGTCGCCTTTCCACTAAACTCTTCATCCGCCCGTTCCCAAAGTCCAGTTGTTTGATCAATACAATATCTACAGGTCTCCCTAATCAATGATATCAGGTTCTCCCTATCAATCTAATGTGATCCCTCAGACAGTCTACGGCTATCAGTCCGTTCCTTCTTCTTTCTTTCCTCTCTGTTTCAGGGTCAGAAGGTGAGAAATCATTAATGCTAGAAGTTTGCTTGCTTTTTCCCTGCTTCTCTCTGTCTTTCACTTGGTTGGTCCTGTTAATCTATCAAGATTAGGGGAGACCTAATCCAGAAGGTAATCAAGAAGGCTGTTCTCCTGATGTGAATTTGCCTCTTATGAAGAGGAAGTGATCTTCTGACAATGCCGATAGGAACTGAGATTAATTCATAGTTGTATCCGCTATTAGGAACTGCTGTCCCGATGAGAGAAGGTGAGCGTGTAGGTCTATTCAAAGAAAGACATTCGAAACGAAGCTTGAAGACATCCTCTGGAGTTTAGTCGCGTATGGCGTCTGCGTGCACAGATTGAACCGATTGATTGGCAAGGTTACCGTGCCCCACTAGAACGAAGAATTTAGTGGATAGGATCCCAATCTCGAGAAGGAATTAGAGCGACTACGAGGGCGATCAAAAGTGAATAAAAGAGGGATAGCATGGGAGCAGGTCTTGAAACTGAAGCCTCCGTATCGTGGGGCAAAGCCTTCTCGAAAGATTGAGCGAGATGTGGGCTAAGCCTGCCTATAGGGTTCTTTTCAAGTCTCACTGCCAAACAACCTTAGAGAGTGAATAGGTTGTACATAATGGAAGAAGATCCAATACTTTAATTCGATGCGAGCCTAACCTAATCTCGAGAGAACTGAGCAATAAGTCCATCCGATAGTGGGTGGTGTATTTGGAGATCAAAAAGTTCTGTTTTTATGGGCAGAGGTATAGCTCAAAAGTAGTTGTCTTTCGCTGTGACTAAGGATAGACAGGACTCTCGGTTCGTCTGAGCCTGAGTCGAAGACTTCGGATCCTGCATCTGCTTCAGTTAATTAGGTTAAAATGTGCCTTAAATGGTGTTTTGATCCTAATCCTAGCTAGTCATCATCCGAAGCTTCATCAACATTCCTTGTGGTCTTGCTAGTTCTCGTAGACAACCCTTGAACTAGAACAGAAGCCAGATAGTTGCCCTCGAGTCTCACTACTTTTCTTACCCTGGAACTTGAACTAGAACAGATTCCGTCTCCTTCCGCCTACCCTTCTTTCATGAGTTTAGGAGTGAATGAGCTAAGCCAGATCTTTCTATCCCACAGGGATAGGATTTAAAAGTGAACTTGCTCTACCACCGGGAAAGGAATTAACAATTCACTTTCAAGCTCTACCACAGGGCAGGGATAGGAAGATTAACAAGGCGCTTTTAAGCCCTGAAGCTAACTCTTATGCCTTGTTCTTCCTCCTACCCATCTGCCTAACATCTTCCTTCAGCTAGCCCTCCTGATCTAATAAGAAGATGCCTGATCGCTTACCCTCGCCTCTTGTTCTGCTAGACATCATTGAGCACTCCCAGAAGATACACGATCAGACTTCTGGGCAGCATCAGGGTAACGAAGTAGCTCGACTCTCTGAGGAGAGGGCCTAAAAAGGGCTCGACTGAAAGGAGAGGAAAGGAAACGTATGGATTAGTTGGAACAGCTCTAGCTGTCCCCGGCTTGAATTTTCATTTTTTCAAAATAGAGGAGTCATTTCCGCTTCTAGGAGATGCGAAATGCGCCTGTCCGGTCTCATCTCGAAGACTGCGAAAGCCCTTACCCTTCCACTGACTTTGAGTCAGGGGCTTTAGCCTATGAACCAATGTCTAACTTATTATCTCAATGGAGGCTGCATTTCTACTATGGTATGACTTCCGGTCCAAGAACGACTATTCGGCTTAGAAAGAGTATGGGCTATACTTGAACCAGGGTAGACAAAGACGAGTAGGGCTGGCTGATCAGCCAAATCCCCCATTTTCGGACTTTTTTATCCCGGTCTTCCCGAAGGAATAAAAGACTATTCAATTGACTTGACGAATTCGCCTTTCTTCCCCGCTCCATCCGACTCTGACCTATTTACTTGCTAATAACTCATTGAGGAAAGCCTGTAAGCTCATAGCTAGTCCCATTTATTGAATCGAATTCCCCAGCAGGTTTGGAACCGGAAGCCCTGCCTGATTTCTTTTCGAAGGGAAATGTCTTCCCAGCGAGTGAACCTTATGGACACTTCTCTTCTCATCAGCGTGATATGCGCGAGATAGAAGGGGCTTACTCTTGAATGAATGCTTATGTTGGAATCGGTAAGCTGATGTGCCATTACAGAGATATGGTTCCATCCTCTGGCTATTATCGACTCGGGAATGAACGAAATCGCTTCATTTCAAAGTAGAGGTTTGGGGTAATGGTGGACTGACAGATCAGCTCCAAGGCCTGAGTGCCTAGGTTGCAGTGGTAAGAGTCGCTGCCGATGAGTTCCAGCTGCCAGAGTCTTCGATAAGAAAGAGGAGTCTGAGTAAAGAGAAGTGAGATCTTTCTTTAGGTATGAATCAGACGGTGAGAAGATCATGCAATGCTAGAAGAGGAACGTAGTGAGAGGGGGAGCTTACTTAGCTGATAGCAAGCTCATTGAAAGCGAATATGAATAGCCTTGTATCTAGTGTTAGCAGGGAGCCAGCAAAGTGGATTGGATGCAGGTAAGCAGATTATGCTTTACTAGAAAAGAAGATAGTTTTAGCAAAGCTCTACTGTTAAAGTATAGTGCTGAGTTATGAATGAACCCTGATAGGAGGTAGCAGTAAGGGGAGAAGCCAGCCGGAAAGGAAGAGTAAGGTTAGCGAGTCCTCAAGCAGCTTCTAGCACCTAAGACAATCCTTTAGAGTAACCTAACTTCCAAGCATGCATGAGATTCTATCTTATATATAATGCACTTAAGCTGTAATAAGAGAATCAGTATCATTATCTTTCCAGCTAAGAAAGCATGTTGAATGATCTAGCTTCCCAAACGAGTGGAACGGAGTGAACGAGAAATAGAAATAGAGCATAGAAGTGGGTATACTTGCTTACGGTAGGTAATCCCTGCTGCCAGAAAGCAGCAAAGACAGATTTAGAGCGCAGGTAGGAGTTAGGATAGCTCAGTGAGAGGTAAGATAAGTTTTTAGGAAAGCAACTTAAAGGTTCATTTACCGGCTTTCCGCCTGAGTGAGTGATTACTTCCTGGGAGCTCGACTTCCAGGTATACTTGAAAAGTCCTAGGGATGCAAAGAAAGGGTTGTTTAGCTAATAGTAATAGTTCGAGCAGGTAGCAGTCTGAAAGCGAATGAGCTAACTAATATAGCGAGTATATAGAGCTGAGCGAGTAAGCAAGAAGAATATATTGACCGTACAGGCATTTCCCCTTCTTTCATCACCATTGAAAGGGCTTTGTCCCGCCTATCCGAAAGGCCCCCATCTCTCTGACTTCGGAGAGCCGCTAAATAATGAGGTTCGGCATCTGCTTGAGTAGGAAGAAGAAGCGTTTGATCCACTCGGTTTAGAAAATTTCCATGGGCCAATAAGACGGTGTCTAGGAGCAGACTTCCAAGCGAACAAAAAGAACTCAATAGTGGAATCTAAATAGAAGAATAGAATAAAACAAAAAGGGCTTAATCCAACAACAACGACTTTGGTCAACACTGACTTGGTTATCTCGTCCACCATCGTGGAAGTAATCACTCGATTTCGAAGTATTGAGACCATCCCCTATCACCTGAACTTGTTGAACTTCTCTTTGCTTTGGAGCTTTTTCCAGCTGTTCGTGGGGAGCCGATAGTTCGGAGTGCGTTAAGCCCCCGTACGTGGGTGGAACAAATAAGCGAAAGGGCTCAAACAAAAGCCTTAGTACGCTCTGCTTTGCTTTATAGGTATGGTAAATCAGGTCGCTCCTACCGCTCGATCATCCCGTTAAGTGCTATCTAGGAAAGAAAAGCCTTAGTCTAAGGCTTACTTACTTGTAACCGCACCGCCTACTCGTACTCTTTGAGTTCCGACTTGCCCTGAACCCGTAACAGCTTTTCCGGAAAGAAAGAATGAAATGAAGGGGAGGCTCGATGAAATTGAGTTTTTGTACTCTGTTACTTTTCTTACTCACCCCGGCTTCTTATGGAGGCGCTCCAAACTGATGGATCTAAATCAACCTTTGCTGAGGCCCTCACATCTGCTGAGGCTAGCACGTCTGCTGACGCCAGCACATCGAGGGTCTGGGATGGGACCTACAAAGAGACGGTAGCAAGTGAGGAGGAAAGACGCAAAGTATATATAATAGTACTACAAAAATTAGTCTTTCTTTGCCTCGCTACTTGTCTATTGAACGCTCCTATATATACAACTTAACTAGTTACGAAATTCGATAATGTTCCAGAAAGAAGAATAAGCTAAAATTCACTTAACAGACCATTTCTTTATGATGAGTATTCGCCGAGAGAATAGGTTCCGAAAGCTGGCAACAGTCAAGAGTCGGCAAGAAATATCATAGAGAAAAGTACCCTCCCGTTCAAGCCGTCCTATTCTATGATCTTTCAACTTTCCTGGCGGACTTCACTAAGCCATAAGTTATCTGACAATTTAATGGAATTCTTTTCTAGTGCAGGCAAGAGAGGGAAAGCCTTTCTTTTCTATATACTCTATTTTTTTCCCTTCTTCTAAATGGGATTTTCCTCACAGGCAAGTGCCCTTATTGACTTAAAGCTGGGATCCTTAGACCCAGACCCCCACGACTAAACCGTAAGGTTCATCTTTTTATTCATCATAGGAGGACTCACGGGAATAGTTATTGGCAACATGGAACTATTTCAGTTGAGCCTTTCGAAAGCATTCATAGCCGCGGGAAGCCGCACCGTCTCGTCTTTTCTGATGAAGAAGGGCTTCTCGGGTGGGCTAGCCTTGGCCGTTGCATTCCTTCTAAAAGCTCTGTTAACTACAGAGATCGAACCGAGGATGATGAATCCTTATTAGGCTTCTGGAGCCTCGCCCACCTGGACGGACCTGCTTTTGTCAGAGTCGGAAAGGGCGGGCACGTCTGGAAGTCATACCGGAGCGGGGCCCGCTAATCAAGCAGCTTCCCCGGAAGAGGCTGGCTCAGAAGCCTAATAAGGGGGAGTCTGGGTCCACCAGAGGAAGAGTACTTCTAGGCTTTCCAGGAATCAAAACCTAAGGTCGATTGGCATTCCTTCTTCTCCCGTTGGTCGAGCGTCTTCAAACCTTCGCTCCAATACTTTCGAACAATGATAGTGAAGTTCCTTGCGAGAGGTAAGGTAAGTTCTTAGGAATCGATTGAATCAAAGGAAAGATCAGGAATAGCCCTTTAGGCTCCTTCTAAGACAACTAGTCTTGGCGAGAGGGATTAACCCGATTGACCTATTATATTATTGTATTGCCCCCGGGGCGGATGGGATTGATTGATTCTAAACCCGCTTCGATGTCTTTCCACAGATCTGCCTTATCGAGCCTTTTTTTAGGGGGTGCCATTAAATTAAGGCACAATGAAATAGGTTTTTGTACGAGGAATGGGAGGCATATGCAAGAGCAGGTTGCACGAAAGGAACTGACATCTCATCGGAATAGGAAGCGAATGCGCTCTTCTATGTGCTAGATGTCGGCATTTCCGCTCTTAGCATACGGCATTTCAGCCTACTGACCGGATCGGGCACGAAGGAGGAAGGAATAATGGGAGAGAGGCGAGGGTTTTGTCCCGCTCTGGATCTGTGCCGTTCCGATCTCAATCTCAGCCAACGGGCTTAGGCTCGTGCGAAAACACCTTTTGGCCCTGGCTTCTTGATCAAACTGAACAACTATCAGAGAAAGAAGACTGAGATCGAAAGAAAGAAAGATCTACTACCTGAAGCGTAGCATCAGCTCCCTCCTTCAGATGAAGCGGCTAAAGCCTGAGTCTCTACTGCTCCGAAAACTAAGGATTCAGAAAGATAGACAGGAAATGGGCTCTCACAGAGTCCTCTAGTTCCGGACCAACTTCCTACGGAGAAGATCTTTTTTCCTTTCCTTGTGGACATGACTACTATTTAGCAGTGCTTGAAAAGTCCTCGCATGAGTCTTCTTCACACTGATTTCAATCCGATTCGTCGACTCTATTATTGGCCGGATATCAATACATTCTACTGATCATGGAAGCTAGTGTGACCAATGCATCACAAACTGATTCTTCGTCCTCGACAGATAATTTAAGGTAATCCGTCTGGCTGATATCTTACATATACTGATGGTAGGGAATGAGCTTCTGATCTTTGGTTTTCCAATCACCAGTTGTTTGAAAGATGATAAGTGATGAATCCCCATATACATCAATCTCCTTGATTCTCAAGTCGAGGGCCCTTCTTTAGAGTGAAGCTCCTCATTCAAAGAGGGGCGGGTGGTTATCGAGGTTTGCAAAGTCTAAAACTTTAGCATGTTGAATGCACCCAAACCCCGTTAACCAAAAGGCGAATAGGATCAGCACGAATAAAGACTTTCAGGCGGAGATCCCTTTTCTTTTTTTAGGCCTTGGAGGGACATAGTCAACATCAGAACTCGGGGGTTCCCTTGGAGCTTGAATGCTAGGACTAGTAGTTCCTTTTCTGTGTGCTTCTTCGGTCATTTCTCTATTCTCTATTCAATCTGGAAACATAGTCCATTTGTTTGGGGCTAGGTGTAGATAGCTTTGATCGCGCTCTTTAGATAGAGAGAGTATGGGAAGATCTTGACCCTTTTGTCGATGCAATTGAGAACGAGTTCAAACAGCGGGTTAGCTAATCGGTGCGGTGGTTGAAAGACTTCTTGTTTTTGATTCTTGTTGGCGAGTTCTGGCTTGACAGACCAGGATGCTGGAGACGGTGTTGGTACATTCAGCTAGTATCGGAGTAGTTCTTTGGCTATCTAGAAAGTCAAATCAAATAAATCCATAAGGCTTGGTCTGTGCATAAAGGTTCTGCTATAAATGTCTTCTTATCGCGCATAGAGGGAATTGCGGAGTGGAGAGATGTACGGAAGGAATGGAACTGATATGTATAGAGAGAGAAAGGAAGCTACTCTAGAAGAAAGTAGAGCTAAATCAAGGATCAATAACGCATGGGATGGGGGAACTCAAAAAAAGACGGCTTTCCTTTCTTTAGCCAGAGCAGCGAGCTTAGTACCGAAGCCTGTAATTGACGGCTGGAGGGAGCTATCCGACTCTGTCAGAAGCTGGCTAGTAAGTGGTGAGGTAGCTCTTATTAGTTCGAGTCGGTGCCGGTAGCTGTAAACTCTTCTCTCTCGATGGGAATCATAGCTATCGTAGCCAAGTCAATGGAATTGCCTTTCTTGCTTGAATCAACTTCCTAAAACTCTTCCTGCTCATTGACTATTGGAAGAACTTTCAAATGGGACAGGTGATGAGAGAAGACCTTTTTTTTATCTTAGACAAGAAAATGTTCCGAATACAGATAAGGAAAGCAGTCTACCCATGCCCAGGCAAAGCAGAATAAAAGGCCTAACTCTTTTTTCATGTGTGATTTCCCCGGTATCATAATATAGTACTATGCCGGAACTCCTTCTCTTAAGGTGCGGGGCGGAAAGGAAGACTGGAGCAGCCAACTACTTAGAATACAATAGCACCATCGGCAACTGATGAAAGAAGAGCTTCTTACTAACAGCTACCTGACCACAATCACTCAGTCTATTGACTCCCGGGCTTTGGTTTTAGAGGGATTTCCGAGTGCTATTCTTACAGCTTGCCTTACTAATTAATGTGCCCCTTTGCTACTGCTGCCATACCACATTCAGGCCAATTGGCCTAAGGCTTCTCTATAGAATAGACTCTCCCACTGCTAACTGCTAAGCTAATTCTACTGCCGAGCTAAAGGCTCTAGAAAGAAGAGCTTCTCACTCGGGCCACTAAAGACCAAAAGACTGAGAGGCACGAGCCAGCTTAACCCATTCCCTTACCACCAAGCCCGGATAAGCAACATCTGAAAAGGAAAGTCAGCTAAGTCCCTGCCCCAAGGAAAGAACTAGACTGGAAAGCGTTTTCTGGTAGCACCCGAGTAGAGGAGAATGATTTTATGCAAGTTGGCAAAAACCCCGTCTTTTTGCTTGCATTAGAGTGGTATCAGAGCTCTATTCTATAGATTACATATATTATAAATATACCCTAGCCTCTAACCTATTAGAAAAAGGAAGACATCCCCAAGCTTAGCATCGAAAGCAAATGGCCTGCAAACTATGTCCTTATCCAAAAATTTTCTAATAGATAGAAAGAATCCACATTTTCTTTCTTTTCTCTACAAAAGTTGTTGTTTCCAGGATTGACCTTAACCTTAGTTCAGGAGTGATGTAACTATAGATATATGCCACTAAGGGCTTGCGTGCCTCGTACAGTAGCTACGTTTTGGTACGTCCTATAGTCTTCATACTAGGTCTTTGTCCCCAGCTTTCAATTCAGTGAAGTTTCCCCAGCCGTGGGAAATGACTAGCAGACTGTCCTTCACCCATGATTTTAACATCTACCCGGGCCCGGCCACCCCGAAGGAATAAAAGACTATTCAATTGACTTGACGAACTTGCCTTTCTTCTCCGCTGCACCCGACTCTGACCTTGCTTACTGACCTGTTCAACTCAGTTTCTTGTTGAATCCAATTTGGCATCACTTGGCATATGAATCTCAATAATTGGTCCTTAAATGACCACTCTTTCACAAAGTGCTTGCTGTCTAGACTTGCCTGAGTTGCCAATTCCACCAGTTCTGATTCTGGGTAATTCAACAGAACATTTGTATACAAATAAGACACATCACTGTATATGTCGGCTCCTGGCACTCTAACTGTTGCCGGGAGGGGCTCCGGAACTCTTTGTGAAATTACATTGTTCATCGATTTCAGCACATAATCAAGTAAACCAGTATCACCGCATCCGAGCTACATCTCTCACATGTTGTCGGGTCATCCCTCCCTGACTGAACTTGTCTGCCTTCTTTTCTTTCAGTGCATCCAAAATGACCTCTGCCGCATATTCCATTCAAGTTTTCTTGCTCTCGACTCGGTAAAGGAAAGGGATTCCACCATTACTAGCCAAGCGATTACATATGACAGCACCAAAACGTGGGATCCTTTTATTTTATTTTATATAGGCTTACTCTCTAACTAAGAATTTCTTAAGAAAAGATAGAAAGGATTTATTGGTAGGTTCAAGGTGGTTTACGGGTTATAACAGTGCGTCGAGAAATTCCACTCTAATTGCTCCCCTTTTTTTTATAATATAAGTTTTTTTTCATCGAGATTGGGTTGGTGTTCACTTGACTAGAAGATTTTTTGACACAAATTCGTAAGTTTTATAGATAGATACGTAGATAGCACTCGATTCTATATACTCAAAAAAGCTCATTTATAATTATTAGTAATAAAGTAGTAGAAGCAATCAGTTCATAGAAGGCCTTCACGCTTATTTCTTTAGTTTCGAACGAAGGAAAGACAAACTCTATAGGCGGCTTTGCTTGGCTGGCCTATATTCGTAATGCTCAAGTCCACTGAAGACCAACCAATACACTCATTACGGAACACTATTTAACTCGTTGCATTGGGGTTGATTTGCTCTCTTTCTGCCTGCAATTGTGGCCTCACTTTCATTGGATCCTTTCGAAGGTCGAGTTGCTGACCTGAACGCTTTGGCTCTTTTGGGCTACGTAAGAATTTTATGAGCAGGCGCGGCTACCGATGGTATCCATTCAGCCTTATCTTTGCCCTCTGTTGCATGATTGTTTCAATTAATGATGTATTCAATCATGCAAGAGGTCTGCTTCGTCGCTTGAATCACTACTATACGAACTCACTGTGACTCGTTGTTTACCGCAATTTTCAACTAGAAAGAATGCAAATCAGAAGAAATGAAAGAAAGAACCAATATTGTGAAAATACTGATAATAGCTGAGCTTCATTCCTATTTCCTATCTCCCTTCCTCTACTAGACTCGATCGAGGAAAAGATAGATCACTTTTGACTGGGTAAAAAGTATTCCACCTCATTATGGTAACAACATTCCTTTCCTGCGGTTGCTAAACCCCTACTTTGCTACTGGTTCACTCCGCCCAGCCTTGGACAGCTGGAACGGATACTTGCTTTCAAGCGCTTTCGCTTTGCCTGACTACAGCGATAGACGAATTAGCTCGATCTCCTACTAATAAAATGAATAAGAATTGGATAGCAAGAGAGCTTTCCTGTCTCACAACTTAGTATTCGATTTCTTTCTAATTCGTGGACTCTCCAAAGTATAAACGAAATGATCTTCTCTGTCAACGCGCGTTCATGTCTTACTCCTTCTATGTTTTCTTCTCTCTAGCGGAGCGAGCGAACCACTAGATGATCCTCGCATTAAACCGTGACCAACATGTCCCGCCCGAAGACACAACTATGAGACCAACCTGGTTGCGATGTCATTGATCTACAACTACATCGAAGACTTCTCCGACTAAGCGATGTGGAAATGCGAAATATAGTGCCTGGAGACTAGTTTTACATTACGAAATACCACTCGGGTAGTTAGAGCCCAGAACTCGATCTACGGCCGAATAGCAACTCGCACGTAAGCATACATGTTGCACTTCGAGCATAACTCAAAGCGATCATAGCGCTGATCCCCTTATCTACATAGCCATTCTTGCAGATCCAGACGTTGCGTGGTTGTTTTGCAAGATCTGGCTTTTTGTGGTTTGAAGATGGAATCCGTGGTCAGCCTGTCCTTGAACGATGGCATTCCAAGAAGCAACTTCCTATGGTATGGGATGGTCCCATATTGATGAATCAACCTACTTTCTCCACCTTGACTTATTTCGTTACCTATATCTTCGCATCTGATGCCGCTGCATCCCCAATGCCTTCCACCCGGGTCCACTGGTTCGAGGTAACCGGGCTATGCATTTTTTTCCGACCCAGAATCTCTTTCTCAATTACCATTGCCTCTAGTCGAATCGAAGATGGACAGTGAATCAACATAATAGTCTTCATGTCAACTCGGAAGAAAAGGAGGTCTTGTCGCCTTATCTGCTCGAACTGCTAGCATTAGATCAACTACTCGGGCTTTTAATAAGCCTTTGAACCCCGCGGGGGAACCCTAACCTAAATTGCCCGTTCATTCTGATGAAATCACTCATCTCTTTCCTTTAGAAAGGATCATGGGAGACTCGCTATCCCGATTTATTCGGGAGTGCAGACGGGATAAACTAATCAGAGCGAGGACCTTCTTTGAATCTTTGACTCAGTCAGCTCTATACCCTTGTCTTGGAGCAAGAAGAGCAGAAAACTGCCTTCCTTCACATTGTTCCGTTGGTCCGAGCTACTTACTTTACCTTTACGGCTCGTGAACAAACTATCTCTGATCCGTACTCCTACAGAGTGACTGTACTGGACTATAAACCTTAAAAAGCATTGGAGTTGCGCCTTGGGCAGCAAGAGCAGGGACAAATACGGATACTCGCAGACGGACTACAACTACTACATACTGGTATTTAGACTGATGGTCTGAAATATTTCTTCAGAACTCGCTTTTGGCGTAGTTCTCACTATTCGTTATAAGAGCTTTTCCGCAAGGGGGCTTTCAAACTTATTGTTCCCTTGCTCTTCGCTTTGCCGCTCAAAAAGACAAACAAAGATTTCAGTCTAAACTAAAGGGGTTCGGGGATATCTCATCCCAACATCAAATCAAAGATGAGAAATTCCTTAATGAGTATGAACCTCTTTCACGAGAAAATCAAATGTTTAGGGAATACTGGGGGGTAACCTGGCCTGGAAGGCCCTGAAAGTGGCCATTCTCTTTCCTATCTAAATGAGAAATAGCTACCCGGCTCTAAATTGAAAGAGAATCTCGTAAAGGTTGCGGTGGAAGAAAGAAGAGAGCTCCCGAAAATCTAGATCCTTTAGGACCAGAACGTACAGCGAAAAGAGGGATTTCCCAGTGCATGAAGGGAGGGTGAAGCAGGCTAAGTCATAAGAATCTACTTTCTTGAAAAGACCTCCTGCTATGCTAACGAGGGGTCTTAAGCAAACAAAGTACCAATTGGATATTATCCCTTTTTCTGCTTTACTTTCTTTTAACACCGGGGGGAAAAGAAGGCAAAGACTGAGATTCATTCGCATATGGAGGTTACTAACATAACAACCCGCCTTATCCTTTCCTTTGAACAGAATTCTATTCTGGTTGAGAACAGAATTATGGGGTGTGGATGCCCTTCCTGGCTAAAAGAATGGCTATCAATCTTGATTGAGTAATTACTACACATTGACTGCAGAGCAAAGAAGAATGAAGCTAGTGATGCTATATGCTTAACAGATCCAATTCGAACCTAATGATGTACTTCTTTTGATCTGCTTTCTTTAATTTGATTCAAATTCTAGCTATATATGACTGACCTTATTTAGGACAGGAAGAGAGTATTACGAATTGCCCTATTTGAGATAGTCTCTTCCATTATCGATACCCTTACATACAAAAATCTTGGTTGCGAAGTAGGAGTTGGAGAGGCACACTTCCTTCCGAGCTCACATTTGTTTTTCAGTGGGTGAGTGTTACATTTCTCATTGCTCTCTCTAAGAGAAAGTTAGTAGAGTGGTCTGCTCCTCTAACTCGAAATGAAAATATCGTAAGAAAAGAAAAAGAATGTTACGCCCATTTATTTGTTGGTCAACAACCAACCACAACTCTTTATACTTCTTCACTACTCGTACAGGCTTGACGGAGTTCAGTCTGTCTTCAGGGAATTTTTCTGTGTCAATCAAAAAATATGCTTAACAACGCTCAACGCATCTTTAGCTCCAGCCCCCTTAAGCAATTTTCCATTCTCCCATTGATTCCTATGAAAATAGGAAACTTGTATTTCTCATTCACAAATCCATCTTTGTTTATGCTACTCACTCTCAGTTTGGTCCTACTTTTTTTTCATTTTGTTACTAAAAAGGGAGGAGGAAACTCAGTACCAAATGCTTGGCAATCCTTGGTAGAGCTTATTTATGATTTCGTGCCGAACCTGGTAAACGAACAAATAGGTGGTCTTTCCGGAAATGTGAAACAAAAGTTTTTCCCTTGCATCTTGGTTACTTTTACTTTTTCGTTATTTCGTAATCTCCAGGGTATGATACCTTATAGCTTCACAGTTACAAGTCATTTTCTCATTACTTTGGGTCTCTCATTTTCTCTTTTTATTGGCATTACTATAGTGGGATTTCAAAAAAATGGGCTTCATTTTTTAAGCTTCTCATTACCCGCAGGAGTCCCACTGCCGTTAGCACCTTTTTTAGTACTCCTTGAGCTAATCCCTCATTGTTTTCGCGCATTAAGCTTAGGAATACGTTTATTTGCTAATATGATGGCCGGTCATAGTTCAGTAAAGATTTTAAGTGGGTCCGCTTGGACTATGCTATGTATGAATGATCTTTTCTATTTCATAGGGGATCCTGGTCCTTTATTTATAGTTCTTGCATTAACCGGTCTGGAATTAGGTGTAGCTATATCACAAGCTCATGTTTCTACGATCTCAATCTGTATTTACTTGAATGATGCTACAAATCTCCATCAAATTGCTTATTTATTTATAATTGAACAAAAGCGAGGAAGAATCTTTTTTTTATTCCGAGTTTACGAGGTGAAAGAGCTATAACTTCCTCCGGATCGAAAAAAAAAGATGGAGAGCACGTCTGGTCAAAGTCTATCTTGTCTTTACCTCTCCCTATCGGGAAAGCCTTGGCTAACAAGAATTTCATCTTTGCACATATCCGCGGGTTCTTCAATTTGCTTTCTCCCTCATAGAGGAAATAAGTAAGGTAGTATACTCAGGTCATTTAGGCGAGTGGTTGTCTCTTCACGCGTAGCACAGTGCTATGAGTGGATCATAAGCACTGGGTACTACGGAAGCCCGCCTGGACACTTTACCTTTGCAGCAATGCAACTGGTAGGTAGCATTCACTTATGTGGACTATCGTGTATAACCAGGATGAAAGGAAGCAACAAGTAGTGTACAATGTCTAACTTGTTCGACACTGTCCTACGTTTGAAGAGATTAACTTGGCAGAGGATTTTGGAAAACCCTCGGGCGCTGAGGTCAATCAACAATAAGGTGATCGGAGCTCTGTATTGGCAGATAATCCCTTCTTTTCATAGATTGAAAATTGGAAAGGGGGATGATGAGGCTGATCGTTTGGCGTGAATGTATCTGTCATTCTTTTCTTTTCTTTGTATAAAGTTATTAAGCAAAGTCTGTGAATGATGGGTTATTTTCATCGATAGTTGAAGCCCATCCCAAGGATGTAGCTCGTAATATTCGAGAATATGCGGCCTCTCCTAGGGTCACATTTCCGGAACTTCTTCGACGTTATGTTCCTGATATTTCTAGCAGTCCTATTCATGTGGGGATGGGAACCTACCTGGATATATTAAACCTTCTCATGGCGCCGTTAAGCGGTGGATGAAAGGTTCCAGGGGTGGAAAGTTAGTCAGTAAAGCGAGAAGTTCCTTTACATCTTTCCATTGTGAGCTTACCGCCTTCTTTGGTTTGTAAGGCCGGTCATCTCGCAAGAAACCGTGGAAGTCTGCTTCGGTATTATGGTCACCTGAGGTGTTTGTTCCATTTTCTCCTGACTGTGACGATAAGGTCATGGATCAGTTGAAGATTGGAAGTACCCTTAGTAAGAATCTACTGGACCTGATTATGGGTCCAAGTACGTTTTCTACCATATTGCCCAAGTATTATGACGCGGGTCAGGTGGTTGAAGGGGGCGGACTGACGACTGAACTCTTATTCGGAGGCCTTACCTTACGACTGCTACAGATAGCTCTCAACACTATCTGGCTATCTGAAACTCAATCCCCTCACTACTTGCCTGTGAACCAGAGCTAATGATTGTAGATCCTCTACCTTAGTAGAATTCACACCAAATTACTCTAGACAAAGATAAGATAACGATTTGGCGATTTGAATCCATATATGACTTGACTCTATCAATTCCGGAACCCTCCCAAAAGAAAGAGATTCCACTTGAGCTATTCTCGTTCTAACGACAGAAGCTGATTCAAGCATTCGCCAAGAGACAGAAGAGCTTATTTCAAGCATTCCCCTTGAGGCGGGAAAACACCAACATCATTTAACTGCGTATGAGAACTCCTCCCAACTAGTAGAAATTCTTCCAAGAACGGATTTTTCAACATGAAAAAGATTTAATAAGATCTGCTGCGGATTTCCATAGCCAAGTTAAGCTTTCCAGCGGGCGAGACAGATGCCGATTCTACCTCTGCCAACTCCCTCTTTATAGTAGAATTTTCTCCATCAATGGCAGCTCGATTGCCACGTGAAAGCTCTAAGTCAAGAAGCCAATCCTGCAAGAAAGTCCGAAAGTCATCAGGTACGGTGTAATCGTCCTAAGCTACCTCACCGCACTAAGTCCAGTCTATGGGCCCTTAGCCCAAGGATAGAGACAGGGCTAATGCTTAATCGAAGCTGCTAAAATACGGCTAAAATTCGAAGACTAGGCTTTGGGATACGAACTCGAGCTAATGAGCGTATGCATTATAAAGAAAAGGGAATCATGAAAGTCAGTCTAGCACTACTGCTGCTACTCCCACTACTACAGCCCTTCCAACAACAGATTCAATTGCAGGAGAGCGTGAACAAGAAGTTAGGTCTTTTGATTAGACAATTCCTACTGCTTTTACAACTAAAGCACCAACTGCGCTTATTCTGCCTCTATCATTTACGTCAATTTATTCTTCAATCGATTCCCTCACTTCTCGCCCGAGAGAAAGGAGTTGATTCCTTCAATCGATTCCCTCACTTAGCGCGCACAGGAAAGAGAGAAGAGTGACAACAAGGTATCAACAGCCTGACACGGAGAAAGCTTTTTTTCTTTCTTTATCTACGCTTTCTTCGCCATAAGGGAAAGGATGAAGCTTGCCTTGGGTGGATTTTAATAGCCCTACCCGGGGAGTAGGCATTAACGGTCGAATAAGCAGTGATTCCTGCTCGGCACTTGCTATAGAAGAAGCAGCAGTTAGCTCTAACGGGACTGAAGTCACTTCAGGGGTTAGCTCTGCAAATGTTGAAAGAATAACGGCAGCTAATTCATCCGCATCTGTTGGAGGAATGGTGGAAGGGATCGATCCCATATCCACTGAAAGGCCAAGGCAATAAAGAAGAAAGAGCAGGCGCAAGGCCAAAGGCAACATAGTATAGAAAAGCTCTTACTGATTCAAGTCTTGGAGGAAGCACAGCCACTAGAAGAGAGGGGTTCAACCCCGGCAAAGTCAGCATCTTACCTGGGAAATTCCTTATTAATAGAACCCAACTCGGCAAAGTCCTTAGAAAAGGCCGACGTCCCATCAGGCAACCCCCTCTTGTTTGATTCCGTGCACGAGTAAGTACCCGAAAATCGTAGAGAAGACAGAGCGGGGAAAGCTGCCTTATGTAGTTACCTGCTCTTTCATCGAGATTAGCGAATTACGGTAGAAGTTCTAATAGAATTAGAATCTGGTTCGAGGAGCCTAAGCCTAGCCTTCTTTGCTATTAGTTTCAATATCTGCTGCTTTTGTGCCAACCCTCAACGAAGGAAGAACTCTGGGGAAGGAAGGAACTTCCGGATTTACTGATTTAGGAGTTTTTCCCAGCTCAAGGCACCGATCTGACTTATTTAGAAAGCTAGAACGGAGAGGGAACAAAGGGAACAATATGGTTTGCTGGTACAGAATCCGTTGCTATTGGACTTGGCAAGTAAGCCCAGAAGGAAGAAGTCGTAGCTGCTACCGCTACACGTGGGCTTCTTCTTACTCTGCTCGAAAGGAAAGCCAGTAACTCGAGAGTAGAAAGAAAGAGAATAGAGTATGACAGAACCAGTAGCTTTGAGCTTGAACGTGTTTCAGCTCTCACGACCCAGCTGCTATTGAATCAGCGTAAGGGGATGTCGATGAGGGTACAATAGAGAAAAGAATTAGCTTTGGTTCAGAGCTTGAATCAGAATATCCTTCAGTCACCCCAGGTGAGGAGTTCGGCTAAGCCGGAAAGATAGATCGAGTTTAGCCTCTTGATAGTTCCTTTATTTTTAGTGTACTCGTGGTAGTCGGTAGTGTGCTTGTGATACAGTACTCGTGCAACAAGGCTTACGGCAGCTCGTGGCTATTGTATTCATTGGAGTGACGGTGACGATATATTGATTGCACGGTAGTTAGGAGCTCCAACTAGAATACTCCATTTTCTAGATCCCTCCGTGCTTATCCCCCAATCCCCTAATGTTTCGTCCTCCAGTGGCACCTGTCTTGAGGAATCCCTAACGGGTGATGAACAACCATTGAGGTAACCACCGGAGCCCAGGGGCAAGACTGATGTAATGCGAAGCGCTCTCCTTAAACCACTTTCTAGAAGCCTTGTTGTAAGGAACTTTCAACGTGGGGCTAATTGAACACTAACTTAACCCGAAAGGTCCGATAGTGTGTCAGTGAAGACCAAGCCACGAACTAGCCTCTTCTCCTTCCTCAAACAAAGCAACTTTACCCTTACTAGCTACAGCTTCGTAGAAGACTGACTACAAGTTTCCATCGATCGGCCTCCCATTTCCATTAGGGCGGATGCATTCCCAGGCGGCAGAGGCTGCCTACGGTCGAGTAGAGGTAAGGAAGCACCTTCTATAAGATAATTGGCTAGGTTCTCTCTATAGTTGAGTCTTGTACTACGCGTCAAACTGGCAGGAACCAAGCATTGATTTCATCCTGTCGAAAGATCGTCTTTTTGGTAAGGACTGGATCCTTGTTATATCGATCGTGCGAAGTTGGAATATCTCAATGAACGTAAAAGCCTGGAATGGGTGAAACTTCATCTGTGGGTCTTCTAGTCGGTTTGTTAAAGGAGACTTAACCACCTGGATTTTAGCCCTTTGTCGTAGTTCTCCAGTAACTTCGGTAGTGGTAGTGAGTCAAGGGTCAACTCCTTCTTCTTCGTCCGGTTTACTCATAAGGTCCAAGGGCCTCCGTCTTTCCTATGTCTCTGCGGAATAAGATCAAGATCAGACCTCCCCTTTGTCCTGATCAATGAGTGGGAAGCCTTAATTGACTAACTTGGAAGGTCTCTCGAGCGCCTCTTCTTCCTAATGGAGGTGTCGGGAGTGGCTCATAACCCCTGGGATTATCGTATAGTGAAGTAGCCTTCGTCTCCTTAGGCTGAGCTGTCTCGATATTAATTTCGTGTACTGAGGCAGAACTTTCTTCTCCTAATGTTTTTTTAGTATACTAAGGGAATGGTCCTGGGTCTTAGCAGCTCAGGCTTAATCTAGGTGGGTACGGGACTCCGCAGCAAGTGAAACGTCTCTAGCTTAGTTCGTTCGTCAGTGCTCCAAGCGAGACCATAAAGATATAAAAATGACTAAATCATGAAAGTGAGGTAACGCCCGTTGATTCACTGCCGGTCTATTCCACCAGCTTCAACTAAGGAAGGAATACAACAATCGAAGACTTAGACATTAGCCTTTTCTTTTGAGGAGGCAAATTAGGAACTTTCATACAGTTAATCTGAAGGCGCGTAGCAGCTCGACCAACGGGAGAGGAGAGGAAGACTATTATCAACTATTGAGTCTCTGAGTGGATTTTCCAATAGATGAGAGCCATAGAGAAGTAGAGATTGTCTATCTAGCTTTCAAGACGAATCTCTTTCTATACGCAATTTCGATAAGAGTCTAGCCAGCTCGCCTCTGCCTTGAGGCCAATAACCACTGACTCTTTTGTTAACCACATGTAGAATATCTTGTGTAGTTGGGTAGGCTACACAAGATATTCTACCACTGCAGGGCTTAATCATGCTAGTTAGGCTATATGCTTAACATAGGCAAGTCGAATTTCTTGATCTGACCATGGACCCGAAGGCCCCTATTGCAGAGGATCTTGGCGGGTAAGGTGGTTAGGCATCGGGAGAGGCCGAGTCTCTACAAGCTAATCCGGAGATAGCCCTTTGGCTTTTCCCAACTTACAACAGTACAAGGAAGGCGGATCCTAGGTATAGCCTAACAAACCCGACACCGACTTTATATATATTACCAGAAAAGAAAGAGTGCTTGGTCCCAGATAGCTGCTCGTGATGAACTGCCCGGCTAGGCAACAGACACAAATGGGGCGCTTGAGGAAGCCATAATCTATCTATCGGATTGCCTATTTGTCAAGAGAGACTCTCGTCCTACTGCTTTCTTTTCATTGCCTTAATGGCACACATATTCTAGTTGGCAGGGCTCGGTTTCGGGGGCATTTGCTAATTAAATCAATGGTATGGCACCTTAAAGAAGGACCTTGGTCGGATTCATTCGTGAAAGCTGTTCTGGGGTATTTCTATTACTAATGGATTAAGTGCTTCATACCCGACAAAGGAAGAAGAATGACATTCCCCGAAACTCTAAGTCATCAACTTGTTTAGAAGTGATATATTTTCTTATTCTCGAAGGTAAGAATAGTGTATATAAGAGAGAGGTGGCCCATGGCTTTGAAGATTCTCTTTATCAGCTAAGGATCTTGGTAAAGCTATTCAAATATATTCTGCATTGGACTTCAGCCTCTGGCACTCAATCGCTAGCCTTTCACATTCTTCTGTCATAGTTTGTGCGTTGAGCTAAGTCGTCAAAAGTAACCTGAAGAGCATTGTTTCTGGTTTTCGACTCTCTGAGCTGAGTAGTCGTCTTATTCAGATGAGCTTGCAGGGCCTTTTCTGAGTTTACCCATCTCATCGGCCATAAATGGTTATGTGTTCCCTAGCCGCTGGTTGATTTCTGCCCACTTCTCATATTGCTTGATTGATATACCGCCGGAGTTTCCGAACCTTGCTCTTTCCCCAGCCTTTTTCCCGATCCTCCATTCAAGCTCAGTCATACTAGCTTTCTTTTTGAATTTCGTACCGAGCTTATTCTTTTGCACGGATATCCTCTGCTCCGTATGGGCCATATACGGACGGTGTCATAAATTCCTACGTTGATCGTGCCAGGTAGGATATTCCTCAGTAGTCCCTCCAGTGTAGTTCCCAGGGGCTGGGCTATCCGGTGTGTCTGCTTCCACGCCTTGGCCACCTCTTTTACTCGTTCTACGGCTCCCTCATCTTCGTAAGAGAACTCCAACTGACCCAACCCATGGGTCATAGGAATGAACTGTTTTGACCCGATCTGTCTCCTGGTGCATAGTTAATGCATCCCAACGTCCTAACAGGGGAACCCCAGGGTAATCACCACATGGAGCCATCAAAGTGCTAGCTCTTTCTCCTATTGGGATCAGAGCAAGAGTGGAAGAAAGCTTTCCTTTTGCCTTCGAGCCCACGGAGCGGTAATTTCCTGCATTTTGAGTTTGACTTTTAGCTACCCCATAAACCACCGACTTATAATTGCCTTATACCCTCCCTTCCTCTCTTACAGGCGATTTGAGTTCTCATGCGGTACTGGTGAGGGCTAACGATAAGAGAGTTGAATGGTAGGGAAATGGATAAGATCCCATGATAGGGCTATAAGTAGGCCGTTTGCTATTGCTATAAGTGCTGCTCGCCTTTATACGGCTTGGCTTCGCTATCGCTCCTATGTAGTGGTCGACCTATTTGTATTCCTGCCATACTAGAATGCTTCTTATCTATTGCTAGAAGCTTCGTCAGAAGTAAGCAAGATGAGGGTGCTCTGCTTCGTAGACAAGGCTCGTTCCGTACTTGACTTACGAGCTCGTGTAGTACTCGCCCCTATCTCTAAAGGGGCTTATGCACTCCACTCGCTGTCTGCTAAACGAGCGTTGGAGCGAGCGAGCGAGGCCGTCCATTTAGTGGCTTCCCCCTCACGATATCTTTTTCTTTTCGCTTAAGCTCCCCCGTTTTGGGGGATTAATTGATTGGATACCCGAGAACCGTAATCTTTCCTAGGAACAGCTTCTACAACGATAGATAGGGGTCAGGTTTGTTTGGCATCTATGCCCCCTGCCCTCCAAACAGTATGGGAGCCTTTCAGCTCGTACTGCTCACACACCTAGATCTTCACGGCACCTCCTCTACCATAGTGTAAGCTGGGAGCAGCTCCGAAAAGCGAAGCTTACAACAAAATTCGCTTTCAACAACGTCAACAACACCACGAAAAAAGTCCACTATGGTTGCCCACTGATCTGATCATAGGTTAAATCCAATCCCTTCGCTTCGCGCCTTTGTTTTCTTTGGGCTTAGTTACGGCCATTCTCGTTTGAACAAGAGTGTGATCTCCCCTGGTATTCTACAAGCGCTTAGACGCCACCGGGCTTATTCCTAAAAGAAGGTATTCTATAGCAAGCACCGTCTTCTTCTTTCAAACCTGAAAACAGAAAGAAAGGACTAGTAGCCTATACTTTTCTATTGATTGAGACTCTCGGTATTTCTTCTTCTTCGTTTAGTGAGTTGCTCTCCTCGGGTGACTGAATTCGCTTTCGAGCTAACTGTAGCGGGTGAAATGGCAGCGGAGTCGTGAACAGGAAAAGCTTCGTTCTTTGTTGTTGTAGCTGGGTAGCCTCTGATATGGCTAGGCTATTAAGTCAGAGATGGGCCTTGAGACGGGATCAACTACAATTGGCCTATCGCTTCTGTAGACTATTCCTGGTGAGTTGCCTACCCGAGCCCAAACTCGCTTAAGGGAAAAAGAGCAAGCAACTAAAGACATCACATCGCTTTCTTCCTCCAAAACTATGCTACCATTAACTTAACATGCTAGCACGCCTAGCAACTTTCTTTCGAAAAGACTAATCAGCCTTTCGCTCGTCCCCTAGGAAAGAGAATTCCCATTCCCCGGTCAAAAAAAAGTACTACTGACTTTGCAGCATATGACTGCGCTTATGTCTCCAACATCAATAGCAGCGGGAAAGATCACAGTAGCTGAAACCAAGGGCGTCGACTCAAGCAAGAACACCAACCGACTCTCACTAATTGTTGCCCATGTTCATCAATCACGCTAGTCGAACTAGAGCTACAGCCTGCCTTACGATACGAGGGAGAATTTCCACAGCTCTGTCTTCTCAGAGATTGCCGGGCGTTCAAAAAAACTCAAAACGAATTTCATCCCGAGGTGACTTCGCTAGACTTGCTTCTAGTCTAATGGGAAATCAAACTCATAGTCGTAAGAACTGAAGGCCTAAGACCGCTTATTCCTTTTCGAAAGCTGCCCGCGAATGCCCTTCTTACTAGGCTGACAGCAGTGAGGTCGAATCCCAGGGGAAATCCCTTTAGAAAATCGGAGAAAGCCCGAGTGGACCAATGTAGCAGATTATCGGCATCTTAGAAGGTTTGGAACCCTATCGTTTTTTTTAATTTAGTTTAATATATAATAAGAATAAGCTAAGGGAGTTGGGAATCGCAAGAATGGGGAAGTCCTCCATTGAATAGGGTGAGAAAGACAGGTTCCGAAATGGCCGGATTAGCAGGAGGAAGGTTTTTTACTTCTTTTCTTTTGAGGGATCCCTCATATTGAGGAGGCTTCCCGGACTCGTAACATACGGCTAAAAACAAGACAAGAAGAGGGTCAGCAGTCTCTGCCGTTGCAGGTCCTTCTCCTTCCGCCGAGACGGCCCCCTTTTTTTTCTTTTGTTTGTTCACCGCGGCACGAAATCATAAAGAAGCTGGAATAACTCAGAAAGAGAGTGGCGCCTAGCCATTGAGAGCGTCTGTTGTCTTTGTAGAGGAACAGTACGATCTTGGACTGGCCCCCTTCGCATGACCTAGAAAGAAAAAGGAGTCCGTGCTACTATAAGGCCTCTAAACTCCTCCCTCAGGGACACTGTTGCGTTGCCCATGGGGACGGGGTAGCCCCGACTTCCATAGGTCCTTGGTTCGACCTCCTAATGAGAATGGAGGTCCTTGCGCGGGCGTCTCATCCCTAAGACTTGCATGCTCTGTATGGAGTGTCCCATGGTTCATCGAGTGCCAGCCGTAGAGAGCAATGCCATCAACTAGGGTGCTATTGACCACTAACCACTCGCTCGCCGGCCGCTCGGGCTCCGCGTTTCAAGTTCATTATCCTAACCGTCTCCTCTCTTCCACCAGGAGCCTGGCCCCTTCTTCTATCTTATCTACTGCCTTGCTCCTCGGCTCCATACTGCTCCAGCCGCTCGCTGTAATAGCTTGCTTCTCGGGTGGCTCGCACCCTGGGTGGTTCGGCTGAGCCAGAGTGGCCTCAGCAGTCGGCCTATGTTTCCGGGCGCACGCATAAAGGCATGATTAGTTCCACAAATCTCACTGCACTGACCATAGTAAACTCCTTCTCGTTGTACCGAAATAGAGGTCTGATTTAAACGACCAGGTACAGCATCACATTTGACACCTAAGGAAGGTACAGCCCAACTATGAAGTACATCAGCAGGTGTTACAAAAATACGTAAATGAGTTTTTTCTGGTACAACCACTCTATTGTCCACTTCTAATAAACGTGATTGACCAAAATTCTGGATCATCTTCTGGAATTGTATAACTGTAAAAAGTGAGTGACTGTTCATCGGAACTGTTATAGTCCGAATACTCATAAGTCCAATACCATTGATGTCCAATAGCTTTGATAGTAATGGCTGGATGTACTACTACCTCGTCCATTGAATATAAGAGAGCAAATGATGGTATAGCAATGAACATCAGGATGATACTAGGAAATATGGTCCGCAGAATCTCGATAGTAGTTCCATGAACAATCCTTTGCGGGATTGGATTTTTTTTGTAGTGGAAGTGCCATAAAGCGCGAACCAAGATCCATGATACGAAAACAAAAATCAGAATCAAAAAGAAAAAGATAATGTGATGTAAGTCTATGATTCCTTGCATCATAGGTGTTGCTGCGTCTTGAGATCCTAATTGCCATGGTTCTGCTGCATCACAAGGAGCAATTGAGAGGAATAGACATTCTAGAACAATCATTTTCTTTGGTTCATTCTTTGACAGCTCTGCTCCCCCAAAGAAAAAAGAGAGACTTGCCCTCCCAATTCAGGAAGACGGGAATCACCTTGGTCCAACCAAGAAAGGCATGGGAGTCTTTGGGCATAAAGAAAAGATTGGCTGCTTCTAAAGCTCTCTTTCTTCTCTTATGATATATCTAGTTAGAGGGAAAGATAACTCCCAAGGCGTGATTTATTCTAAACTATGATAAGATCCTATCTGTACTATTGGATTAACTGTCCTTCTCTCTTCGATGCCATCTTATGATATGTCATTTGTCCGAAAGCCTAAACCGTCTAAGGTATGAAGTGACTTTCCAAAGCTAAATACGTTTCCTGATGCCTGCGTAGAAGTACAGTTGTAAGGAAGATGTGCCATTAGTTAGAAAGGAAAATTCATCTCATCGGTCCCCGCTTCCCCTTCTTGTTTGGATGAGCGAAGACAGCAATCAATCCATTGAGTACGATGGATTGGATGATTGAGGAATCCGTGAAAGCAAGGTAGACGCCATCTTTGCCATATCAAATCTCTGTGTCAACATCGGATTTCCCTTTCCTAAAAAAAAAGAATAGCCCAACCTTCGATGTTTTTATTTAATACAGGGATTCTCATTCCTAGTTCTTTGGCCACCAAGGAGAGTAGACTCGTTACTAGTGCTCCAATCAGTTCCAACTGAGACTGATCATAGGCACCATTGAGGTAGCAAGGTCGAGCCTTAGTCTTGGCTCGGAGCCATAGAGATAGGTCGTCGGCTTATTCCATCGACATGCCTAGGTCATTCTCTCGATCCGTTTGGTTTTGAAAGAGATGGATAGGCAGGGGTGGGAATTGGTTAGTACAGTAGTGGTCTTTTTTTTTCCTTCTCCCCCTGTCTGGGCTGGTGAAAGTCATCCCGCAGAAGCAGTTGGGAGCTCAATTACATTGACAGTTGCCTGAGCTATTCTTTTAGCAGTGCTTTATCGAAGTCACTTCTGACCCGCTTTGTGGGGGATTTCTTCCAATTGCCTTGTCCAAGCTGACGGAAGATGCTTACAATTCTTGTGTCTAGGATTCGGCCTTACCCACCCTTTCGTGGTAGAACCTGATCTACGACCAACCTCTCCTTTACGGTCGAGCTCAATTACATCGATCCTCGGCAAGAGTCTATATTTATGTAGTGAAAGCCTTCTCTGTTTGGGTCAGTAATAACGTACCGTAGAATTGGACCACCAACAACCTTGGGATAAGGGGTCTACCTTACCCACCTACTGAAATAGATAACCATCTTTTTGAAGCTGCTAAAATAGCCGTATCCCTAAGTGGGTCCCCCAGGTAAAATGCTCAATTCACTAAGGTCTATTATCTTGTGATAAAGATGTTTTTCGATGTTTGATGCCAGGCAGGCTTGTTGGAGAACTTGTCCCTGTAAGTTGCATTCTCGACTCCTCTTTAGTGCTTCACCTAAGACATGTGAGAATTTGTATATGAGTAATCTTAGCTAGCGACGCCTTCTTTGCTATTCTTTTCCTAGCGGACCTAAATGCATTGATCCTCGGACATTGAATTCGATATTGCATAGGTAGAGCTGCATGTCTATATCTGAGTAGGCAAACCTCGATGCTTATTCCCCATCTTATAGCCCTTTTCTGGACCATTGTGCACGTGATCTACTCCCTTTAGTTCGCTAACGCTCACCCTGATCTACGACCAGCCTCGGGTTCTTGTATGGCTGATGTCTAGTGTACTTTTGGAGTGTTTAAGCCGCACGTACCACTCTCCTTAGTCTCTCTGCTTCGTTATGTGAGGCCTCGTCTTCAATCACGATTACGTTGACGACGAACTTCTTCGGCTTAACCTTCGAGACTCTTATTATGTCAGCGTGACTCTGGATAATGGTATTTGACTTTAGACACTCAGGTTTCCGAGTGCTATTGCCTTGGTGCTTTCTTTTTTTATTCTGTGCTTTAAGATTACCGATTTCTTGTTTTCTTCATCGATTTATGTTCTCCTCGTTCTTTTCTTCCTTGTAATCGAAGTTTTTTCCTCCGGTGAGATTTGAGCTCTACTGCATCCCTTCTCGAGGGGACTGGATTTTATTAGAGAGCTAACGGCTCCTGTGGAGGTTGGTAGTTCCCCATCTATCAGCCATAGATCTGGTTCCTCCCGCGCCCTTATCGGGATTAAGGAAAGCCGGTTTCCATCCTTTGTCAGGACCCGATAACCTAGTTACCAACCTCTCTTGCATTTGACTTTTTTGGAGTCGTTTTCTATAGTATATTTATTTCAATGTTCTAAATCATTAGCATCAGCAATGAGTTCATCTGCTAGGTTCCCATTCCTACTCAACAACTTGAGAGATAATGAGTTTATCCTCCCTAAAAAAATCCACCACATCAGGTAAATTATCATCAAGGCCTACTTCAATGCACACACGGGCAAAGGAAATGCTTTCTCTGCAGTCATCTTGGGTGCCAATGACAAATGAGATGCGGGCTATATAATCCTTATCCGTAGGACTGCGGTTGCAAACCCCGGTACCTCGCCAAAATGGGTATCTTAGTGATCCCAAGTTGTCCAGGGTCCTGCCTCCATAACGTGTTCCTTAGCTGAAGAGTCAGCGAAATCGAAGGGAAAGGTGCCTTTACGAACTTTGGAAGACTAAAAAAATTCCAAGCTCTGCGAATGAACTTCACCATATCTTGAATGGACGGTGTAGCAACTAATACCCAAAACTGTGTTCTTCCCTCTTTCTATTTCGTAATGAAAGGAAATCCAGTTAAGCTACGAGAAATCAGGATAGAAGGAAAAAGCTAAACGCCCTTGCTAGGCCAGACGACTTAAACACAACGGTCTGATTCCGAACTCCGACAACCGCATGGGACAAGGGGCGGGAAGAAACCAATAAAAAGACTTGGAGCGCCCAATACATAAAGTACGTTCGAACGGAAGGCTGTCGTTACTAGATGGTTTTCGTATGAACATATGAAACCAGAAATGGGCGATGTTTTCTGAACCTAGGTGAGATGATAGAACTAAGTCTAGCTTCAGGCTCGAGGCGAAAAAAGATGGGATCGCCATCAAAAGCTTCTCCAACTTAAACTCCAGCAGGAACTGGCCTTAGGACGATGGCAGAAGTCGGGATGGCTGGGAATAAGATATATATGAAAAAAACGTATCACAGGCACAGAATTGGTGAAATTGCTGCGGGATTTTCCGCACTGAAACCGAAATTGCTGCTACTTTGATTTATATGTTGGTGGTGAGTCAAAGTCAAATGCGATTTCATAGACGGAGAAAACCAACCCGGCCAACCTACCAGGTTAGTAGCTCGGATGACTAACTCATACCCGTCCCCCGCGTTACCTAAACGTCAGTAGCATGTTAGCGTGGAGCTGGCGATCCACGGAAAAAACGCTTGGTGGCTCTATGACCGGCCCAGACTGACCATTTTCATTTTCCTAATCTCCTCTATCTCGCATGATGGGGCGAAGGGAAGAGAGTCTCGAACCTGGCCAGTGAAATGTGAACAGTCAACAAATGAAATAGAAAGGCAATGTCTTAGTCGAAGAGTCTTTATCCGTTGTAGATCAATGGGCTATAGTGAAATGGCCACATTCCCGATCCAATGCTATTGATCCAGGAGAGTTTACCGGGTAATGGGGCAAGAACAAATTGGTTCAAGATCAACCACTTCAATTGCTGAGTCGACGAAGCCAACTGGCCCAGATACTGGCTTAGATGTTGCTACCTCTGCCGCTGGTGATATCTCCGCCCTTTTTTGTGGTTGGCTTGTTGCCTTCTCCACTGCTGATAGTTCGACCCGGTCAACTGGATATGACATTGGATCAGATGAGTTCATAGAAACCGGGTCAACTGCTGGTGTTACTACCATTGCAGAACCGCATTTCGATCTTTATCTATCACTTAAACATAAATAACCAGGACCCCTTTGTCTATCGTTTGCAAACTAATTCTAAATCATTTCCACTTCAGGGTTTTGTTAGAAGTGGATCTCATAAAGTTATGGAAGAGTGTTGGCATTGAAAATGATGCAGTGGGTATTATAATACCTAAAAATTGACAAGCCTGCGGTTCGCTTCTAACAAAGCCCATAAAGCCTGAATAAACCCTAAATAAAAACCATCGTATTTATTATTAGTAAGATCTCCTCTAGATTGAACACCGTTTTTTCAATCTCTTCTTTAGAAAAGGGGCTGAACATTTTTCTCTTATTTCCAAGGACAAGCACGAAAAAGTCACCCAAAATGGTCTAGGGCGCCCATATAAAATGGATATAACTTCTTGAAAGACTCGATGAATTCCATTTCCATACCCTCACTAGCACTACTAAGAATTCCCGTTCGATAGGAATTCGATGTTGGAGCTTGGAATGCTATCTAGCAATCATAGTACAATGGAGAAAAGCGATATTTCACTTCAGTTAAACAAAGATATTCAACACCTTTGCTTTCATTAGCTTTCTTCCTAGGACAATGAAGTTTAGCCATTCCTATCAACAATGAGTCCGGTAGGATTGTTCCTCTTTAAACAAAGGGCAAATGAGGGCTCTTCGTTATGATCCAACTTTCTCTTCCAAAATATCTTGAGCCCTAGCACTATCCTTAAACTATTATATGCATATGCCAAAAATGCCCTAATTAGGTTCTATCCTATACTCACTCTCTATCCTACTCCTCTACCCTCACCCCAAATCCATCAAGGAAAGTAAGCCTTAGCCATGGGATCCAAGAGCTTGTGAGGCTCTTAGAGACCTGATGTGAGATTGCCTGCTTGCTTCAGGGGAAGGAATTTGAGTGCTGATGTAGCTAACAACCCCC
The DNA here is from genome assembly GCA_037501455.1 of Lantana camara. Lineage (NCBI taxonomy): Eukaryota > Viridiplantae > Streptophyta > Magnoliopsida > Lamiales > Verbenaceae > Lantana > Lantana camara. Next base: position 95,810,763 of record CM074856.1, read on the forward strand.
TTGATAGTCGATTCATTAGGGTCGTCACCTTCCACCCAGAAAAGTATCCACCGTTTTTTTTTGTCTCTTAAGCCTCACAGCTATGGGACTTCCTAAAGAAAACTGCAATCGCAGTTTATCAACCACTCACAAGACCACCGAGATCTTCGACTTAGCTCCCAAAGGTAATCCACCCGGCCCTTTCCCAACCTATACAAGGAGAGCGGAAGATAACCAAAGGGAGACAAGGCCCTAACTAAATCATAACACAAACTACCATTCCATCTATCATATCAGTCGAGTCGATCCGATTCATTATTATCTATAGATAAGGCAAGAGAGAACTTATGACCTCGCGGATGGAGAGGGTTTCGAACCCCTGGTATTCCTATCAATACTTCGGTTTTCAAGACCGACTCTTTCAACCGCTCAGACATCCATCCCCTTCGCGCTTCGCATGCCCTATCTATCCGCGCGCTGGCGGGTAGGGGCAACTCTATGTGATTCGCTACGCTTGCTTGCCCCTATCGGCTGATTATATTGCCTGCCGATTAGCGAAACTTTTCCGGTAGTACGAATCGCTACGCCTCGCCTCTTTCTATATGATAATATGCACCTTGGTTGCTGCGCTCCCTTCGGGTAATAGCAAGAGAGTGAAGAACGAATGATCAATGATCCTCCAACCAAAAAGAGTGATTGAGTCCGCCTCCAGCGAGTGAGTTCGCGTCGAAAGAAAGAATCTAAGGTCCCCCAGGAGCTTCTGATTTTAGAGTCACTCATCAACTCTTATTGAAATTGAAGAAGAATAGCTAGAATCAGTTATTGTGCAAGACCAACTAATCCTTGGTTGACTCCTCTACTTCGTAGGTCGGGGATATAGCTGTATTCTTCTATTCTTTATCTCTCCCCCCCCCCCCCCCCCTCCCCTTTGTCCTTTGACTTTCTTTCTTGTCTCTTTCCACTATCTCTTAGTTAGCCAGGCAATGACAATGATTTCTGGTAAACTCGTATATAGAAGAATTTCGTTATCTTGATCTCTCATACAATTTCACCTTTTTTTGATTTAACCTTTCCTTCCTCAGAAAAGTCTGTTTTCATTGCACTCAGATAATAGAATAGTTTTCTAGTTCATCTCTTCTTTCGGAAGCATGGTTCCCTCAGGTTTCTTGCTTAGATGTGAATCTGAAAGTCTTAGTCCTCCTCCTATTCCTAGTTCCACTGTGCCCTATTTCCTAATCTCATTTTCATTCTACCCGGTTGATTGAACCATCCTACCTCAAAGCAAAGAACTCCTAGTGAGAGGAAGATAGGAATTATTTATACTAGGCTCAACCCCCAGGCCAGGCCCTAGGCTTAAAAAAACGTCACACTGTAAAAGAATGTTTTGCTCCCCTCTTCTCTTATGAGAATAAGTTCAATCTTAGAGCTGTTTGTGAATGCATGTGGGATAAATTTCTATTCTTTGAAGAAGGATAAGAACTGAGGAAAGCATCACCAGACTTTTTTATCACACTTTTTCTTATCGTATTGATCTATTTTCCGCATCTACCCTTCCTTCGGTGCTTTAGGCACAGGATCATGGACTAAGAGTATTGATGGAGACATTGACTCTGTCCATCTTGCCAAGAGAAGATGGCCCATAGGCACCAGATAGCTGGGAATATCCCCTGATTTCCTTTAAGGACACAATACCGATCCTGTAAGCAAGAAATCAAAAATGAAAATTCTCGTATTGAATGTCAGAAAACGTGAGCGGGCAGTGCTGGGATAGAAGATCGCGCCCACGCCGACTCAAAACCAAAAGCCCGAAAGAAGAGAGAGATGGAAGGATACAAAGCACAGATTGACAATCACTGATCGCATCCGAAGCATTGAAGGATAGGATGGCAGGAGGGCTCAGTAGAGCGGGGAAAAGGATCTGACGCAAGTTGGAGCTAAGGATCGACAGAAAGCTAGGGTTTTTCGTGCTTCTCTCTTCTTATCCTTTTCTAAGGAGTTAACGATATCTCGCTTAAGGAGATATCTAGCCAAGCGATTTACCTGATCCAGATACGCCAATAGGCGGGTTTGAAGATAGTAAGAGTAGTGGCATTCTCATCAAAAGGATAAGTAAGTTCGCAATCCAGTGATAAAGTTAAAAGGGTGCTTTTTCTGCGCATATTACCTGGTGAGGATATGCATATAATATTTTAGGTATTAGAGTGCATCAAGATTATAGGTTACAGTTTCTAATCTATAGGATTGATTTTGGCTTCTGTAGGACTACTAACTTGACTATGCTTTCTCTCCTCCGGGCCTTTGCTAAAAACGTTGGAAGGAAATCTGTGCGAAGGCTTTCTGTGGGTAAGGCAAAGGTAGATCTAATATTGCGATATGTGTCTTAGCTTGGTAATTCCTTTATTTACCTAGTGGGTCTAACTTTTATGTCTAAGGAAGAGGTAGCAATACATTCCGCCTGATGCTTGATCACTGCATTCGTGATATATCAAATGAGCTCTCCGATCTATGATGAATAGTTCCTTTGATAGGATCATATTTCTTTCTAGTCCTAAGCATTTTAATTGGACCTTTCTCCTTGACTTCCGTTTTGGAATATTTTCATCCGGGATTGGAACGACCTATGTTGTAACGGAGGAGAGAAGGTGAACCAGCTTCCTTTGATCGCCTCTCCCGTCTGGTCGAGCTCAATTACATCGATCCTTCCTACTTACTTTATTATAATATAAGCGGGTGGCCTATTGGGAGCTTTTTAGTCATAGTGGGAGTTTTCGGAAATCACTTTGAAGGTCAAGATCATAGGAAGAGGGAAGAACAATGGAGAAGATCTTTTTTAATTAAAAGAAGACGATTCCAAAACAAAAGAAACTCAAAACGGAGACTTAAAGGTAAAGGGGCGTAGCGAGAAAGATCATAAATAAAAAAGAAAATAGCTGCCTAGCCCGCGGGAAACAAAAGGTTAGGTTAGGAAGGGGGAAAGTATATTTACCACGACTACTGAAAGATCACAGATTCGGCTTGAGAAGAAGCCGTAGGGACTCACTCATAACGGAGGGGATTAGCCACCAATTGGTTGCCAACTGAAGGTCGAAGGAATAAGCAAGGATCCTAGCCTAGCTTTACTCGATTATTATATTTCTATCAAGATAAAGAGCATATTCCCACCCGAGGGGAACTGAGCCAAAACAATCGAATTAATGGAAAATCATCCGCTACGCAAAAAAAAAAAGGCAGTGAAGACTTTTTCATCTCCTAGCGTAAATTAAACTATTAGCATTAAACATTTTACACTAGGGGTTTTCCCATACATGCAAACATAACAAATAAAACCAAAGAAAGATAGTTAACATAGATAGGAGTCTATCTCCAGTAAGCATCGGAGTAGATCCCCACTAACAAAAGACAAGGAACACCATACATTCAAACACACTACTTTGCGTCTACGGACACTTATGAAAATCTTCTAGAAAGAGTCGACGGACTCTTCTATTCTAGTCTCCCTGTCCCTGGTCACCGAGGGTGGCGGCCTGGACAATGAGTTCTTGTTGTTCGGCGAGAGGGGCCGTCTTCCTGTCTTCCAAACCGCGAATGCGGTCCCGGATCGATTGCATCATTTTTCCTATGTATTCCGGATCGAGAGGAGGCGGATGCTCCCAGAACAGACCCAGCCTTTGTTCACAGTGGAACTTCTCGTTTTCCACGAGACCTATTTCTTGCTGAATTCTTGCAAGTCTTCCATCCATAAGAGTGTTGTTGGAATAAGTGTTACTGAAAGTCTCTCTTTCTGACTTCTACCTCTCTCTTTGAAAATATAGACTGAAAGAAGCTTCTATTTATAGGCCTTGGATCTCACTGGGAATAAATCAAACAAAGCACTTTTCCCTAGAAAATGTTATCTATCCCTGTCTGCTTCTGATGAGATAGAAATAGGATCCTGGCGCGTCTTCCTTCGGTTGGCCTGTCATCGAAGGATGTTAGCAAAATCAGAAGAACTGGAGGCTCGGGTTGGTCAAGCGAACTGATTCTTTTAATTCTTCGCCTAGTCTTAGCACCCGCACAGTAGAGGGGAATACTTCTTCTGCGTTTTGTCTAGGAATCAATTGATCTTAACTAAAAACGGCTTTTGATCGGTCTCTGAAAAGCGTGGGCACAGGCCATCGCCTAGGGTTCTTTTTATGCTCCCATCCATACCCTCCAAGAATGAATTATCTAGTTCCTGTTCAAAGAATTCGTTCACTCTCCTGACTTGGAAGAACGAGTTGATAGAGACCTAGCCGAAGATGCACTACTATCCCCTGCCACTGGCCAATGAGCACGGCTTCCCTTATCTAGGAAAGCTTTGAAGACTAACTCCTACATTCCTTCTTCTAGTTCCAGTCTCGGATTGAGCAGGACCCGATTCTTTCTATTCATACCTTGTTAAAGCTTGATTAAATAGACTCCCTAAGAGTATGCCTTGATCTCAAGGGCTCAGCAGCGCTAACAAACTGAATTGGGGATCCTATCCTTTAGCAGTGCTCTTGTTTTGGTTCTTTTGATTTTGAGTGTCGAGAGTAGGGCATATGATCCACTATTTAAGTCAACACCATCCTTTGCTATACTATATGGAACTTTTCTTAAACAGCTTCGCTTCCTTACGCCTTTATTTAAAGAAGCCTTAGAGCGGCATGGCCCAGCTAGCTAAGATGGATCATCAATGGATGCCTCTTTTCCTTAGGTCCTTTGTGAGCGGAGAGCCCCTAAATAGCTCCGAGATAAAGATTCCAAACCTTAGCCTTACATGACAGAGGAATCCCATCCTCATCCACTACTAGAATCTCCTCTCTCATAGGTATAGCAGCCCTAGTTGAAGGAATAAGGATTGAGCCTAGTTCGCAAACACTCGTACAAAGCATACTTAAGATTGATTCACTTGCCTATTATTCAATTGAGAGCACACTTACCAGCAGTCTATTTCAAGAGATTGTTCTAATTCGCCTAGTCTTTCCTCGCAAGCCACCAAGCCTTCCCTTCGATCGAGTTATCCTTTTTTTTTTCATTTGTCACATGACATATAATATAGGTGCGAATAAAAGAGATTTTCGAAGCTGTGCTAATGGTAAGAAGAGGTTTTAAGAAAAAATACGGGAAGTATGAAATTTTCCAATGTTCGACCAACCAATCACTCGTCTATGGCAATAGAGGGAGAATGATCTTGATTGACTTTGTCACTACACGAATACTGATCGTAGACCACCCTAAAAAATGGTCAAGCTTTTTACTCGCCTCGCACCGGAAAGCAAGCAACAACTAAACTAAGGGAATAGGGAGGAGCACTTCCACTACGGGATAGAGAATCAGTCCTTTTTTTTGGAAGGAACAATCTTAGAAATTTAAATAAGAGCTTTTCCTCCTCGGCAAGTAGCTCAGCCAGTTACCGGGGCCTCTGTTCTTTCTTCTGTTAGCTATCTCAACTCTTCGAGTCGAGTTCTAGTTGCTATAAGAAAATTATCCCATTGAGTTGTGAGTTCGTTCCAGTGGACAATATAAACATGCATAGCAGCGCCTTATGATGGGCCTTATTAGGGCTTCTTAGTTGCTTTGCTTATGCCAGCTAGCTTTTCTAGGTTTGGTTGCTTCTTTCGGCTTGTAGGCTCTGTCATAGGCTTGCTTCCCTCTAAACAGGTCTTTCATAGATAAGGGTATAGTCTCACTCCTTCTATCGAGGGGTTTTCCCTCTCTTTGAATCTCGCTTTCTGCTTGAAGTTCGCCTGTGATGGAAATCTTTCTCGACTCGCGGATAAGGGATGTATGATTCCCGAACCTTAACAAAAACGATTGAGCTCCGCCTAACCGGGGCTAGGCTAGTTTCAGTGTTTGGTTCCTGACTTGATGGGCATTGCTTGGGCCGAGTGTTGTAAAGACTGACTACCTAGTTATTTACAACCACCCTCACTGACGGCACACTTATTTATAATATATCTGTCCTATTATCGCAAGACGAATCTCTTTCTCTTTCTATATGATAAAAGGCAGATCTTACATGGATGCTAGTAGTCCCGTAGATAGAAAATGCTCTTTATCTCTTTTGATCTTTAGCCCCTCCCCTTTCTTAGGACTTCGGAGATGCATCTACCCCGGCTTTTTAAGTTAAGGGTGAAACGCTTGGTATTTCTGCTACCCACCTGGTCTCGTTTCGTTTCCTCTAGCCTCACTTGGTCTTGCTTCGATACGAGTGGATGTGGATCTTTCGGGGAAGGAAGAGCTTGATTTATATTATATTCCCGCTGAGCCCATCCGTCAACTAATACTATTCTATCTCCTTCCTTTTCGGCTTAAAGAAAGCCATTTACAGCCATTTATTAATCCACGGAAGCAGATGAGGAATATGGCCGCGGTAAGTCCAGTGTGCTAAAAATATGGCCGTTGATCAAGGGAATTTACATTGCGACTCCTAAGGAAGAGGGGCCCCCTCTAATAGTACTTGATGGTAGGGGGAAGCGAGGGCAAGGGTGAGATTTAGATGCTAGACGGAAGACAACATCCTGTCACTACCATACCCTACATAGAGACCCACCCAGTTTATATTATAGGGTAGGCGGAAGCCCATAAGGCCCCATGTCCACGGTGCAACAATTGCCCATGTGCTCACGAATTGGATTTGAACCAATATCAAGCGACTTTCCTTTAGTCGATCGTGAGTGGGTCTGTCGTCCTCCTCATTATAGTCCTCCTTGAATCAATAGCATTTCGTCGGAATACATCCTGTCTTTTCACCTTAGTAGTCCTATGCATAGTTAGTACTATAGCCCCAATCATGGCTACTAATAAAATCAGACTAGGAACCAAAAACCAGACGAAATAGTAGGTATAAAGTAAATTGCCCAATGTTTCCAAATTAGTCCAACTTCGTACCTTTTCGGCATAAACCGTATATCTCAGAGAGGTCGTATTTCTTTGGGTTGGTAGTAATGGAATGCTTTCATTATCTAAAATGAAGAACATTTCCCACCAAAAGATCAGTCCAATAATACCACTCACTGGTAAATAGCGCAATACTTCTTCGTGAATCTCCGCTATTGGAATATTGAACATCATAACAACGAATAGGAATGAAACGGCTATAGCTCCTATATGAACTACTGGGAAGATCATAGCGAAAAAGTCGAGACCTAAGAAAAGAAGTAAACCGGAAGTATTGCGAAAGACTGGGATGGGAAACAAAACGGAATGTACCGGATTTTTAGCACGTACAACCATCAAACCAGAGACCAAAGCAGGGCTCGACAAAACAGAAAGTATCATAGTACGTCGTCCTTCCCTGAAATGGAACTTTCATGCTAGTTCTTGCTCCAGCATGAAAGTCGATCTATTACGACCAGCGCGGTTGTTCGTATTTCATTTTCTTCTTCCAAGACAAAGTTAGGCACTGAGTTACTTACGGAATCTCAAAATAGACCACTTCAAATCTTCGGTTTAGAGAGGGATAATCAACTCCGCTCGATAGATAAAAAAAGCGGTACATACATAAAAAAAGTAACAAAAGCTCAATATCAACCACTTTTCTTTCTCTTCCAGATCCAGATCCCCCCGAGTACGAATAGGGAGATAGCCATGAGTGAGCTACCAGCCAAAATGAACTGGGGATCGAATGCTTCCAGGGGGGAGGGGATGTGGCCGGGCCCGTTGATTAACTTGATGTAATTTAGCAGCTCCTCGCATACCCAACTATGAGGGCCATGTAGCATCACATCGTAGTAGCTATCTTTCAGAAAGTCGTAGTCGTACTGAATAGGTTAACCCCTCATAACCATACGAACAAAGTCAGGCATGGGCTATTGCGGAGGCAATTGCTCCCCGGCCTCATGGATACAGTGGCTGTACGCATCACAGATGCGCTTATATAGCTCCGCTAAGTCAGGGGGAGCGTTTTGCGCGTCCGACCTAGTTGGAGAAAGAGGTAAAGTAGACGAATCCGGGAACGAATACCTAGTTTCCATAAATTTAAGATCACTAAGACTTGGTTGAAAACTAGATTCATCAAATTGAACGATGTGTTGAGCGTTGTTAAGCATATTTTTTGATTGAGACAGAAAAATTCCCTCAAGACAGACTGAACTCCGTCAAGCCTGTACGAGTATTAAAGAAGTATAGAGAGTTGTGGTTGGTTGTTGACCAACAGAAAGCGTGGGAGTCAGAAAGATGAAGCTATTACTTGCCTTTATTTCTTTCTTCTCTTAAGAAATTTCGAGTTTGTGAGATTGATCACGCCTAAATGCAGCCGTGATCTTCTATACGATAAATCGCCATCTCGTACCACCACAGCCTGGGAAATCTCTTATCCTCTACCTTACCTCGACAAAAAAATCTATTGATGGATTATTGTCTCAGGAGGTAGATGGAGTGGAATAGCACTACTCCACCTGACTCACGGTCGCTCCACGGGAAACCACCACTAGGAAACGAAGCAAGCCGAGGGTTTCGAGGCAGATATCGCCATGACACGGTAGTAGGGAAACCGGTCCTTGTAAGCCGAGGGTTTCGAGGGGATAGAGACTCGAGACTTCAAACTAATGTCCTTCTTCCTCCGAGCCAGGTTCCTTATAGAGTCTATCTACTAGAGACATTAACGGTGCTCACCCGCTTGGGAAAATTCAATACTCGAATTGAACGCCCTCCATCGTACAGTTCGGCGGACACGGAAGAGCTAGTTCATAGGGCTCGTGCAGTCATGGGACCGACGGTGAAAAGCTCAGGATGATGATGGGACTAGCAACTGGTCCTCCAAGAAGCTAGATCTCTTGGGCGCTTTGTTTCCCTTGTAGCCAAGTCATACTCATTCCGTACGACGAAGGATTGGGCCTTCGAGGTCAGAACTCATCACATTACTGGGTGGATCAGTTGGAGGATAAGGGTTATAGTTAAATGTACTTCTCATTATATCGAATAATAAGTTAGGTCAGTAGTGCTCCAGCGATGGGGATTCTAACCCGTTTCCTGGTAGTAGAGAGAGAGATCCGCATAAGCCGTGCTGGGGAATACCCGCTAAGTAACTCGAAACTGGTAACTATAGCCCCTAGCTGTGAAGCTCGCCTACCCGGGTCAATTATGGGCTCCCCCTACTACTAGTGGGTGCCTCCGGTTCCAGATGGAACTGTTTAAGAAAAAGAAACTCCTCTGCAAAGGGCGGAGAGAATTGAGTTGGTCATTGGTTCGGGTCATCTAAGCTTACCCAGAGAAACTTCGTTAGAGTGGAAAACATAGAAAGACTGCTGCCTCGCTTCCAACCGCATCTCATGTAATGTTAGCTACCATTGTCATTGAACATTAACCAAAGGTCACCTGCCTTTACTTCAGCCCAATAGAATTCCCCTCCATTTTCACACCTACTGTAAAGCTGCCTTAGTCACATCAAGAGTCACCGTCAATTCCACAAACTTCTTAGGATAAAAGGTTATTGTCACCGTCACCATACCAACTCCTTATGCCAGACCTAAACGAAGCAGCCAGTTCCCCTTCTTCGGATGGGGCTTTCTTCTCCCCTAACCCACACTAGGGCCTTGACTTCGGTTCCAGTTCCAGAGATGGGTTCTGTGGCGAACTCGAGTTGAAGAAGTAAAAGCAGCTTGAAACAAGAATGGATAGAGTTGACTCAAAAGAAAGCGTGGAGCGAGGCCTTTCTTTTCTAAAGTGGGACGGTTAGCTTTAAACTAAATTCTGTTGCAGCAGCATTAGGAGTTAGTTGCTTGCAGAGATAACAAAAAATCTATGGCATTCAATATCCCAGAAGGGAACCCACATTTGAAGTGAAATTCCCAGTTGTTTTGGTCATATTCCATCGGAAGCTGCGAGACCAATGAGGAATTCTGTAAATGCATGACCCCTCTTTATCACCGCCACCCAGCTTTCAATGTTATGGGTTTGCGACAGTAGCACCATTCTCCGCTGTTTTCTCAGTTGCTGGCTTGGGATGAAATTCCATATGATTCGTGGACCGATAGCCTCAAGTGCTGATTTTCCTGAGCGAGTAACTCGTTTTCCGGTTGTGATAAGGATTCGTTAAGCAGCCATGAAAGCGTTCCATTCCGTCCTAAAGAGTCGGTGCTAGCTTCTTCCCTTGAGTTGTCTGCTTTGTTTTTCAGTCTTCTTTTATTCGTGTGTAAGGTTAGCCTCTGCCCGGGAGTCTTCGAAGTCAGGTTCATGTTCACTCCTTTTGATTGGAGTAAGCGCCTAATTCATTTGTCGTCCTATAGCTTTGGACTGGGGTTCCGCTTGTAGTACCCTTGGCCATGCCTTCTAATCGGCTAATCCTTCTAGCTTGACTTGTTCTATTAGGTATGTGGCTTTGTTGTAAGCGGACCTACCAATCATCCTCTCCCCCTTTCCCTAAGGGGAAGTGTAGGCATCAGAGAGGCCCCGTGTAGTGCTTGCCTTTCTACCTCTCTCCATATTGCATTCATCCTTATCTTTTGATTCTTTCCATCATTCTGTTATCTCTTAGTTCCGTAAGGATTCGAAGTAGTGTCTCAGTGTAACCGGCCCCGCTGGGCAGAAACCCTCTAAGAGTCCCGCAGGTAACCCCGTAGGCTAACTTATCCCTCCGCATATTCGTTGAAGCGAGGGCCCGGTCTTTGCCCCTCATCAAGGATTTCTTCCTCTTATCGCTTCCTTGACAGCCTTTGCCACATTCCCCTAGTCCGTCTAGCTCTCTCCTCATGCAAGCCTTCTATTAGCAGTTCAAGCAGTCGAATCGGTAATTGCCTAATTTGCTATTCCTTCTTTTCTTCCATGAGGAAGCGGAGAGGTTTGACTAATGCAACTAGTCGGCCTCAAGGTAGTCAATCCTCGTATAATAGGGAAGCCGGCCTTTCTTCTTTCCTTCAGGTGGTGAAATGCCTATCATAATTGTTGTTGCAGGAGCGATGTCAAAGTGAATCTTGTAGTGAGAGTCTTTCGGGTATAGCACCATTACAATTGCGTTTTTGTCTGCTGCTAAGGTTCAATGCTTTCTCTTTTAACAAGTAGTAAGCGCGGGAGCAGCTCTCTCTTCCTCTCTCCCTTACACACTGAAACTAGGGCTGTAAGAAGGGCCCCTCCTACTGGCATCAATCAGCCCCATACTGATTCCAGGCCTATATTAGCTAACGAAAGAAAGATAGCTTGCAATTCATTGATATGAGGGACGAGATATTGTATTTAACTCAAAACAAGTCTGATATTTTGTAATGTTGTGATGTTACTACAAACGCCTTTGAGACTGACTCCATCTTTCCACCACGCTGTAGCAGGGCGAAATCTCTGATAGGTGCTGGTGCCCTAGGTAGCTGAGTCTGGGTTGGAGGTCTAGTCTGGAGACCTACGAGTATGACTAGCTGCTCTGACATCGGGATTTCCGCTGCATCAAAGAAGGAGCGATCCATAATCATCAACAAAGAAGAAGGGTTAAGGCTTAGATTAGAGTCAACCCATGCGCCTTTCGCGGGGTGAGCAAAAAGCCTTTCCCTGGATCCTGGTATGAACTCACAAAGCATTTACCCGTCGCCTGCTTCATCTGCAGAGCTTCCTCTTGTTTACAGCAAAGAGAGCGGATTCGTTCACGTCGGACTCTCACCAAAACGAACTACCTTTCGAGGTGGGAAATCCAAATCTCCAGTCGCATTATCTCTAGATAGAATGCTAATGATTCTGTCCTACTAGACTTTATTTATATTTATTGATCCCCTCGGGTTACTTCGGTCTTAGCTATTGGTGGGAACCCTAGTATCGTGGAAAAAGTCCTTTCTTTTCCTATGTAATGAATGCAGCATGCTCTCCCTCGTGTGAGGGCCTGGCTGGCTTATGAGAAAGCAGCTAGGGTTGGTGACTAGGTTGGGAAATCGCAGAATAAGGAAAGTCGAGCTTAGTCGTCAACAGTACGTATCAGCCCTCTAGTCTGCGTCAGGGACTCCCGAAATCCTTGTTTCCCCATCAATGTAAAAGAATTCATTTAGGCTGAATCCAACCCGTTCCCTTCCTCTTTCAGTCCAAAGGGGATTCGTCATCCGTCAGATCAATGGAAAAAGTTCAACCGATTCAAAAGACTCAGCGATAGGGTAAGGCGTAGTGACTACTCAGATGAAAGCTTCGGAGGAAGCATGGTGTTAAACGAAGTTATAGCGGGTTCGTTGCTTCATATTCATTCAGTCATCGCCCACTTCGTCTTCTTTATGGTTGAGTTTGTTCCACCTTCTTAGAATGTGGAGGCACGTTATCCCGAGATGCTTATTCATTTTTAGCTTGTAAAGCCGGCTTTCGACCGACGATTGGGACCCTTTTGCACAAAGAGCTAAAGTTTTTTTGGCTAAAAAAAGAATGCATTTAGTCGTTCAGCTTCTTACTGATGAACGATTCCTTTGACTACTGCCACCACTATATTTGCTTATTAGGGCAAAAAAAACTATGAAAATACTTAGTATTTTTCTTCCATCTATTCGATAAATAATGAAAGAGATCTTTCCAAGCTAAGATTAATAAGAGAAGTCCCCTAGCTATCTTTCTTAGGTCAAGGGAAGAAAGAAGAGCAACTAAACTAAAGGCATCGCGCTCAAAGCCTAGTTGCAAGGCGAAAGTCAGAAGAGCGGAAATGGCAGTCAAGGGGAAAGCCAAGGCACGAGCTTTCTCTACTATACTCTATTTGATTCCGATCTGTCTTGTTAAAAGCTTGTTCCAGCAGCTACTACCTGCCTGCATTGAAGGCCGAAGAATGAAAGTAAACAGAGGGCCTCTCTAGAGGCAGCACGAAGTACCCGTGAGTATGTCTAAGGTACCACGTTGAATCAGAGACGAGATTAGCCTTGGAAAAGAGAAGAGTGTAACTGGGTTGGCTTGGGTTCCTGAGATGGGACTTTGAAGAGCGTATTTAGAACCCATTAACGTAAGTGTCAGACTGGGCGAATACCTTCCTTTCGATCTACTTCCTAAACTAAAGGAAGATCTAGCTGTGGATGATGTCCCAGCTGGAGAATCAACCTTTTCATATTAATGCCTGCCCTATTGGAGATTCCAACTATATATGCATTTATGCATTTTCTTTTTATGCGACAGGTATGTGACCTTAGGAATTAGGTTCGGGGGTTGCTTTAGCAATTTAAGCTGGCTCCAGGTGTCAGTAATATAAAAAGATTGGAAAAGACCATGGAGGTTGACAAACCAGTGCTGTTGGGGAAGCCTCTCATCGAGAATCAAAAAAAAAAATAGGACAATAGCTGACTAAACCTCTGAGCTCTTTTTCTGTAAAGATACTTTTCTTAGAGGGACATTTCCACACTCATTTCAGATCATAGAGGTAGGGCTTTAGTCGAACAACCCTCTCCCTCCCTTACACCAATGAAACTACTCTTGCAAAGTCAAAAAGTCGTATAAGGTTCCTTCCAGTCGAATAGAAACTATTAAAGCAAAGGCAAGAGAGCTATTCAGAACTCCAGTAGCGGTTACGAGAGTTAAGGACAGGGTCTATAGTCTGTTTACCTCAGAGAGACTCTTTTCTTCCTAGCCTTCTTCCTTCATGCAATTCAGAGTTCTTCCTATAATTCTGTCCGGAAGGCATCGAACATGGAAAGCACATAATCATTGGCATCAGAATCAGCGACGAGCAGAAAGGAATTAGAGCTCCTCTAGTTATTTCTCCACAGAGTCCGGTGGGTCTTTTAGTCTTAATTGACTGACACTAGAAGCAGTCGCCTTTCAGATGTTCCCGGCCTTAGCCGCCGTTTATTAGGATCCAACGAAGGTAAGAACGTTAAAGGCAAAGAATCGTTAGATTCTATTAGTTTTAGCCAGAGTCCAAAGAAGATGTGGGGATTCACGAATGAATGAAGCTATGATCGTACCCGGATAGAGATTCTCAGCCCAGGTATTAATTACACGGTACCCTTTTTAGCGAAGAAACTGCTTTGATTAGGACTTTGCCCCGGGAAGAGCTCATCGGAGAAGAACTAAAAAAAGAAATCTCCCGGGAAGATAGAAGCAAGACAAGAACCCCTTTACCAGTTCTAGGGCCAGGCTAGAGTTTAAGAATATTGCATTTAGAAAGACTAGCAGCATGAAATGCCAAATCGGCTAATAGTGCTTTAGAAGCTGAAAGAAAGACAAAAGAAAGAAGAAAAGAGAAAGACAGCTCTTAGTCTAGATACCGATCTCGCCTAATAGAGTAAGGAACCCCTCTTTCTCTTCCATGCACCGGGCCAAACCCCCCCTTCTCTTGGGCAATCCTCTGCTTTGGCTACCTCTTTTAGGCTAACTCTACTCTATGAGATTTGCATGGGAAAGCCGCTAAGTCTCTCTTCTTAGCCAGGTTTCTTTTGATTATTGGCTTGGCTTCTTCCGCTTATTCATCTTCTTTAGCGGATACATATATAGAGTTGGCATGGCAGGAAAGCCAGTAAGAGCTGCAAGCAAATTCCCAATGTAACTCCTTCAATTCAAAGAGTTGCAGTCAACTAATGAGGAACTAGTCAAAAAAGGCTGATTAGCCCCAGTAAATACATGCACTTGAGCCTATTGTAATGTAAAGGCGCGTTAGCCCAGTCCCGAAAAGGGCTTTCGTCACGAACTAGCAATTCCCCAAGAAAGAGAAAAGGGGGCTGATTCTTAGCCTGCAGCCTTCGCTAACAGAAGTGCCAGGGAAAGGGAATAGGAAGTCGATTCGCTCTTTTTCAACTCTCAATGCTTGGCTTACGGCCAGGTTTAGAGCAGCAGAGAAAGGGAAAGATTTCCAGTCAAGGACGCTACGCCCCAAGATCTGTTCATTCCTCTTCTTCTTCCTATCCTATTCTTTGGAAAGAAGGATTTCCACTGCCCGAAACCATAAACAATGGCTACGCACCTAAGAATTGACTTGTAAGCAGTTTCTCCCGCAAAAGCGGTTGTAGCTATTCACTTCGCTCCTCCCAGTTCTAAATGGGATGAGAAATTCACTAGCACGCTCCCATCTCTAAGTATTCTTTTATACTGAATTCAAGCGCATTTCTGGGCACCTCTCAGTTCAGTTATCCGGAAATGAAGCAGGAAGATCTCTAGATGGCAGCTAGCTGAGAACCCGAATGAATCTCCTGCGCCTCGGCTGAGAGAGCATAATAGGAGAGGATAGAAGATAGAAGGGGGCTACAGCTCCAACTATGTGCCATTGTAAAAATGGTTGTCTATCACCCTGGTAGAAGATACCTAAGTTTTCTGCTACTTACCTAACCCTTAACTTAACTCGCTACTTTTTTTTATTCCGCTCCTTCCCTATGGTCGAGCACTTCGTTCATGAGTTGCTATCGCTTTAGCTGTGATAACTATAACTTAAGCTATCTTCTCGAGTGAAAACTGCTTTCCTTAGGATGAGCTTTTAGGGCAAAGTAGAAAGAGCTTATTTATTCGTCGATAACAAGCCTTTACTTCAAACAAAAAGGAATAGAACCGGAAGCTTTGATGGTAGTAAAGTCAGTCCATCTGCACTATAAAGACAGACAGATTCTCTGTATTCTTCCTATCGCCGCTTTATATAAGCTCCAGTGAAGCAAAGCAATGCAAGACAGATGGATAGAGGGATACTGATACTATAAGAGGACCTACTCCTTCTATTCTCTTTCCCATCAAGCTATGCATGCTTACCTGAGAGTCCTTCTTTAAAGGCAGAATTCAATTCCGGTATGATCTTCCGGCTAAGCGGTCGGGTCATGGATCTTGCACTTGAGCTGGCATATATCTCCTATGCTATGAAAAGGTATGCATGCGAAAAAGCCAGCTTTTTCTATTATATTAGTATATAGGATCGAACTGCCCCGTTGGAAGTCCTAAAGGAGACCATGAATCGTATTCATTTACGTTTTATCGGGAATTCTCGTTGTAATCACTTTTCCTTTCCTAAGTGAGAGTTTAATCGTGCCATTCTTTCATTTCCTACTTCTCTTGGTCCCTCCATTCCAGACTTTATAGTAAGAGAGGCTCTCCAAGCCCATTTTTCTGAGCGTTTGGGAAATTACATGATGTGAGATAAAAAGTCAATTTGAGCATCTTTCTCCCTGTCAAAGAATGATGATGAGGATTTACTCACTGATGAAGACGCCATGAGTCAAGATAAGGAAGAGCAGCAGCTATGGCCAGACGTGTGCTCGCCCTGCTGTCCTTTCTTCAAATACCACGGCCCAGGGCCAGACCAAGGGTCCCCAAGTGCTATGGCAATCTGCCACGTGGTTGTTGCTGAGAAAGACGAAGGGGAGAGCAAGAGGGGGGGTTGGACCCGTCCTCGTCACAAAAGTCGGTAAGCCCCAGAGGAATAAAATGCAGTCAGGGATTCCAAGTCGGATCCTACTAATGAGGAGGGCGGACTTTCTCACCTTGACATAAGCGGGGAAAAATTAGCACCGTGATTGCACAGAAGTGTTAAGGAGATTGGCAGAACCTCTAAGGCCCTTACAAAGAAAAGAGCTCGCCAGAGGGAGCCCCTAGTCTGAACGAACCGCTCGACTATGACCTGGTGACTCAATTGGCCACTATTCCTGCCAGAATTTCGATGTACGACCTCCTACGTCTTTCTCCTGAAACCAGAAAGGCAGTCGTCAAAGCTCTCTCGCAAGCCCAGAAGACACTTACTTAATCTCTTCATTTAACCAGTCGCCACAAAATAACTACTCCAAGAAAGTAGTTGAATTGATATCCCCCGACTAAGGGGAGGGATCTAAGCCTAAATTCAAGCCAAATTCAAAACATGTTCACTTATGTTAAGTTTGGCTAGTTGCTAGAGGAATGGCACTAGAAATTGTCTTCGGTCCAAGCTGGTAGATAGTTGTTACTCCGGTCAGTTGGCTTTATACTAAACCATCGGATAGCCTTCTATATAGAAATAGAATTTCCATGTTGATTGAGCGGAGTTGCCCGGAACAAGGTTTGGGGGTCGAGGGTAACTCTCCCGAATATACCTTTAATGTCCGCCTTTCAAGAGTAGCCCTTCCTCACAAAAGTCAAAGGAAAGGGATTCCATCTCTTTTGCTTGAATTTGGTCAACGGACCGTACCGAAGTTAGTTGAAAGACAGAATTCAGGCCTAACCCATTAGAGAGATTTCCCCAGAAGTAGAAGCATTCCAATTCTTTATTTAAGAGTTTCTTAGGAGAAGAAAGAAGCTAAGAACGGTAAGCTGTCAGGTCAAAATACGTATTTGAGGATTGCCTCTCCATGACAGATGTCTTCCTCCTCATTTTCCAATAAAAAATTCAAATAGGCTTGACCCTTCTGCTTGGGTTATTTTTTACTGCTGGACCATCCGCATAATCAAAGATTATTGACTTTTCCGTAATCGAACCTGCCATCGACCCCTGTTGATAACCTGTCCTTGTAACTTTCCTATGTATGGTCTCTCCACTAGGCTTTGATCTAGGCGCACTAGCTTCCTCGGCGACTAATGCCCTTCTGCTGGTCTTTCGTCCATTGCCTATGGCCTTTGGTAAGTAGTCTATAGTTCACTTTCGTCTATGGCCTGCCCCGCTCTCTTTTCAACTTAGTTATTAGTACTTCGGAATGGTGCATACTCTCCTGGTGGCTATTGAATAAATCTTATGCTTGTCAGGTCACTCCTCTGTCTTCTCTTGCCTATTGTCCACTTCGGTGACTCTAACCTCGGAAAGAGGATCTCTTCCAATAACCTCTTCCCATGAACTTCCGGAGTCCCTATCTAATAGTCACCCCCCTCCCTTACTGACTAAGGCTAAGGTGGTGTCAACCAAAGGGGCAAGAAGTTCTCACATGAATAGACGTTTGAATATTCGTTCAGTACTTGAACCTTCGATCACTCGGATTCGTCGTTCACCTTCTCAAACCGACGAAGCCTACTCGACCTTCGTATTCCCTGCCCCCATACCTGAATGAAGGAAAGTAATAGCTAGAAAAACAGGCTATTCCATCTAAGGCATAAGATGAACCGAGGAATCCAACCAAATATGAATGAATAGGCATGTGGGAACAGTATTGCTTGCATTGATTCAATTGATTTGAAGCGGCGGTTATACTATACATACATACATAGTTTTCACTAGTGGTTTTTACCGAATTGTTCACAAGCCCGTCAGAAGCAACCTCAGCAGAAAGCCACTCTTCTAGAGTCTCGTCCATCGTCTGCTTAGGCTACTAATAGCCTTTTAGATCTTCCTGTGAGTTAGGCCGAATACTCTACTATACTATATAGGCTAGGCTCCTTCCTCTATTCTTTTTAATATACACTAGAAAGTCTTGGTTTCAATGACTCCCCAAGCCATGACATATTTGATCCTTCAGAACCAGCTTCAGCATTGAGTAAAGAAAAGAAGAATTCACTATTGGATCCTTCAGCAGTGTGGACATCAAAATCTTCACTTTCATGAGCAGGAGCTGGAGTTTAGGAATCGGGTATAGGTGCTGCCCATTCCATAGAGGAGAGACCCGCTGACCCACTAGTGGTTTTAGTTGGTTTTAGCACAAGGCCAGTTCTCATCAACTGAGAGCTCCACTCCAAGAGAGGGAAAGCAGCACAAGTTGAATTCAATTCCGTGAGACCTATGAATGAGATCTATTAGGTTAGGAGACCCTTTGACCATTTTAAATCCATATAGAACGTCGAAGATAAAGCGCCTTTTAAGGATATAGGAATAAAGGTGAGAGCCGTAGCCGGGTACGAACGATGGGTCGTCGGGTTCCAGAAGTCTCAAGAACTGAAATCGACGGGAAAGCAGAATCAATCTTAGAGATTAGACTTGGCATGGAAAAAGGAGTATAGTAAGATGACAGGGATCTCACACGGAATGAATTGGCTAGAATCAAGGGGAGCGTTCCAAGTTAGCTTGTTAGTACTATCATTCTTATTAACATTTTTCCTATTAGAGTGATTATTATTACAGGGATTGGTATTCACCAGGGGGAGTCAAAACTTCATATTATGCTGCGTGATCCCTAAGCTGCTACTCCCACTATCGAGTTACACTATATTTTAGGTTATATTTAATCGAGGTAATTCATACGAACTATAATTCGATTATTATAGTCCCTCGAGCTTTATTAGTAGTTACACGAGTGCTCAGATCAATACCGAAACACATATGGAGTGCCTGGCCCGGACCAAAAAGAAAGAGCACAAGCAGGGAGCTAAGACAAAACGTACCAATTAGTAGCGGAGAACTACTATTGGATTGGCCCGGGACGTTGAAAGATTTTTTTAGTCGTGTCGTCTTTGTTAGGAATAAAAAGGTGGCAAGAGCCTATTCCTATTCAAAACTATGATACCACCAAGAGATCGAATTCCTCCTTGCAGGGGATTCCTTCTTGCGAACAGCTTTTTCTCGAACTCGTGCTAACTCCTAACAGCCAACTAATAGATGTGTCCAACCATGCCCTTGAGCTATAGCCGCCCGGGAAAGACTGGGAGTGCTATCGAGAACAAGAAGACATGCACCGGGAATTCATCTGCAGAGCCGCTCCATTGCCTATCCTCTTTGTCCCAAAAGCGATTAAGCATTAGCCCTTTCTCTATCCTTCCATACGGAAATAGGCTTAATCTAAGTGGGTAAGGTAGACCCCCTGGTAGAGCTAATAAGAACTATGTCTTTATATGCTATAATAATCATCCCTGTCGACACTATGCGAAAAGCTGCTAAAGAGACATATAATTCGATTAAGCATTAGCCCTGTCTCTATCAGTGCTAAACTTTACAATTCGTACTCCCCTTGAAAGATGATAAAAGAGAGAGATGATACTGGGTCTAGTCCCTTCGATTCTAACTTGGCTTGGAGAGAGAAAACACTATATTTTAGGAGATAAAGACATGACAAACAACATGCATGTGTTAAGCAAATTCAAATGAGACTTATTACTTATTCTTTCAAAAGTCTACCGATGGATAAGAAAACAAATTTCTCGCTTTAGCTCTTTCTCCCAATCAATCGCTACGGGTTCTGGGCATGAGAACGCAAGTGTCGGCAAGAGCTACTGGCTCTTAAAGGAGCTTACCCCGGATACGAACAAAAGGACGACTGCTTCGCCTAGAACAGGAGTGGGTCTCCAAAAAGAGTAGAAAAAGTCAGTGAAAAATAGGTTGAAAGACCAGATACGAAAAGGCTATAAGAATTATATGTCACAACACTAGTTGAAGGCCAAAATGAGATTGACTAAAAACAAAGACAAGACGGAATCACCGACCCGAAAGAGATGTACCTTCGCACTATCAAAAGTCAATTAGCTCTTTGCCTCATTCCATGCAAGCACCATTCCCAGTTCTTCTTTCATTTTGCTATCAGTTCACTAGGGATAGTTTTCGAGTCGTCCGTAGGGGGCTTGGGGCAAAGCAATCCAGAACAACTCTTTCTCAGCTCCTTCCTCGGAGTTAGCATCGCAAGGGATCCTTTCTTTTCTTCTCCCCACAACAAGCAAGGGATTGAGCATTAGCGAAAGCCGTTGCGCTAACGTACGCGCATCCGTTTGATTGCTAGGTAGCCAGTCTTTACAACACTCGGCCCAAGCAATGCCCAAAGACTCCCATGCTTTCCGTTGGTCAACAACCAACAAAATAGTTATATATAAACTATCCTTCTTCACTACTCGTACAGGAAGGACTCTCTTTCTGTATGGAGGGAACCATTTCGTTATCAATCAATCATGCCTCATCCAATATCTTCTGTTTCCACCCCTTCGTGTATGTCACTATATACAACTGTTGCTTGAAGGATAGGCATTAGGGAAGGAAGAATCCAGATCAGATGCGCAGAAGGAACTGTGAACGAATCCGCCGCTAGTCTGTGAAAGGTAACTGATGCATCGAATGCCTTTGTTTGAGTCGCTGTTAGATAGGGCATTCTAAAATCCTGAAAGCAGGAAGCATCCGACTTGTGACGAATTCCCTGTTAGTTGGATGAATTGCACAAAAAAAAATAGGCATCGCAAGAGCAGACCTGATTGCACTAGTATCAGGGCAGGAGTCACTCAATCTACTTCGAGTGGAGAGGAAGGAAAGAGCTCACTTTTTCGACAGGGATAGGAAGTAAGAAAGTCAATCGAAAATAGGAATCCACTCTACTAATAGAAGGAGAGAGGTTTTTTCCACATTCACTGGGAGCAATTGAATCACCGGAAAGAGGAATTCGAGAAAGGCATACGTCCCAAGGTAGGGTAGGATCTTTTATCATACAGGTTGGAAAAGGACAGAATGAATCTTTCGAATCCTCGTATGCAATTGAAGTGAAAAAAAAAAAGTAGCTCCTTTATCTTCTTTCTACTTGTTAAGGCCTATCCTTTGACTTATTTCTGTTTCGAAATTCATTAATGTAGTTAGCATAACAGAATGCTTTTAAAGCTCTAGTAAAGGCATATGTGGTTGTTTATGTAATGTAGTGTTTTATGTAGTAGTAATGAAGAAATCTTTTGGATTCATGTTTTTTCTCGATTGATAGAAGGACGTATTCTATTGTTTTGAACCTTGCTCGCATAAAGTCGGATTTTCATTTCAATCCAACAATCAGGATGGATAGAAAGACATACCATCTGCCCTTTGGCCGAGTTGGAATTGCATTTTTAGGGGGAAGAAGTTTTGACATTTACATGAGTAAGTGGGAATTCAGAATCCAAATTCCTGATGCCTACCGGAAAGCTCAGTAGGGGCTGAGCTAGACAAGCAACTGTCAGCCCTCCAAACAAATAGGCAGGGGAGAGATCCTTACCAATATATTCTAGATCCGGCTTAAAAGACAAAGCAAAAAGCATCTCTTATATTTCTACAAATACAAATATCGATTCTGTGAGCTAGCCCGCTACAGATGATTGCTGCCTTGCACTTCTAACCGAAAGATAAGATGCCAGGGACAAATGACTTCAAAAAACCGAAAATTTTCACAGATCTGCTTAAATAAAAAAGCCGATTTGAGATCGTTTATCCAGGAAAGGCAACATCTATCGCAAACCTTAAACTCGTGATTGAACTAAATCTAAATAAAGGAGGCCATGAATAAAATAAGGTTTTTCTCACTACACGAGTAAGAAGTTACTAGCCGCCTATTCTATATCTATAAAGAGAGACGGATTTCGCCTGCCACTCTACTGAGCTAACCAGAACAGATGAGCATCTCTTTCAAGAAAGGATTGAACAAGTGATTAAACATCTGGCGGGGGAATCGACCCACTTTTTCAGATGATTTGTGGACGGATGGCCAATAGCCAATGCCGTTACCAATTCAACCGATTGAGAGGGAGAGGCCCATGTTTTCCTTAGTTTTTATTTCGAGATGTTGGTCCGTTTACCTTGAAAGCGATACAATGGCAGGTTATGAAAGACATGAAAATGGATGAATGTGAACGCCCCGCAGGAATTCTCCCCTTTTTTTTGATGTGATGCTTCTTATTTATAGTTATTCAAAGAACAAGTTCTCAATCCTTCGATTCTTTGAACTTGGCTTCTTACTATTGAAAAGAGGCCAGACGGAGTAACTAAAGCCCAATGCAGGTTGAACTCTCTTGAATCTAAGCCTCACTACCCTCTTAGAGCGTTACAAGGGATTTTGGGCCTAATGACAAGAGTTTCAAGTATGGGTGAAACCATAGGTGAAAGATAGCCTACACAAAATAGCCCTAACACAAGGCCCCATATAGATTCAGCTTAGGGGTTTATGAGAGATTGATTGATGGACCTAAGCTAAACTTATATATAAGATTGAACATAAACCAAAGCCTATAGACTGAATTAGGAGAGCAGAGGTTTCATCTAAGACCAGGAAAGCAAGCTATATCGAAGCCCAATGCCAAGCAAAGCCCTAGACTACAAGTGAAGAAATTGGGTTCAACTAAGCCCAACATAGGTTGTCCACCAAAAAGGGGAAGTTCCCGTGATTGAAGGTTTATGGATATCCTACCCTAAGACGAGAGGGTTGGGCTTAGAACAAGACCCATCGGTGGATAAGAACACATCTTCATAACAAAAGGTGTACACGTTCGGCCTAACTCAAGGTAATGGGCCAAACCTAACGAGTCCAAACAAATTGGATCTTATTGTATGACAAAACCACAGATTGGGCTTAATATTCAAGGCCCAGAAAAGATGGGTTGAATCCAGAAAGCCTTACCGCTCTTATTCCGCAGCCTTTAGCACATAGCAGTCCACGCAGAAGAGAGCAGCCCTACAAAATAGTCAAACTTCCTTCCTGTGATGTTAGTCTTCGTATTACATACACTGATGTAAGTGGAACCCATCACCTAAATAACATGATTCAACAACTGATGAATTGTTTGTTGAATCATCCAATTTGCGCTCGCTCTAAAAAAAAGACTATCCACAGTATAAATAGAGAATCAACAAGAACTGCCATTTGCCAGAAAACTCTTCTTTCGATAATAAATCAATCCTTACACTCAAAGAGATTTCTAAAACAAACAATGGTTGGGGAATGAAGACTACACCAACTTTTCTCTGAAATAGAGAAAGAAGAAGAATTTATACAGGAGCGTAGGGAACCCCTTATAAGGTTCTGGAAAAAACTTCCAACAGACACTCCACTCAGGGAAGCAGAGCTCAGGCTCAAAGCCCTACGGGAAGAGCAGAACTCTCTTGTGAGAGAAATGACATTAAAACACCGAGGTAACGGAAGTGAAGGCAACTCAACAGGAGGAGTAATAAGAGTAGCACAGGGATAAAATGGAAGGAACAGGAGAGAAGAATAAGAATGAGTTTATTTTAGCCAATTGTTAGTTATATTTGAAATGTAGTGCCTGTTCTGTAAGCTCTCTTATAGGATCTCCCTTTGTTTTTTTTTATAAAAAATATATAAAAATAGGTTATTCCTATGTTTCGAAATCATTTATAAAAAATATATAAAAACAAAACTACCAGGATAAAATAAATTAGAGTTTCTAAATGCTTTGAATCAATATTCATTGGGGGTTATCATGGTGTATACACTTGGTAGTGTCGTAAATAGTGTACAATCAGAGTTTCCTGCTGTTCGCCTATCTACTCTGGTTGAGCATCTTGATTCCCTCATTAGAACGCATGCTCGTTTGATGAAAGATCGCAGGTGTGGCTCCTTCCTATGGTCTCTACTGCCAACTCGTTTCACTCCAATTTACCGTAGCAACTACAGCAAGCTGACTAGCTCGCTTACTTTACTTTCACTCAACAGCCTAGCTCTAACAAGCCAACTTCGTTCCTAGTTTCGCTACCCTGCTTTAGCCTCCCCCCTTATAACGAGCAAGTAAGTATACTAGCTGAGCTAGCCGCATTCCTAGTTACTACTTAGTAGCCTTATTTCACTTACAGCTATCTAAGACATTCAGGGGCTGTGTAACTGCTGTTAGAACGCTTCGTTACGGATGTCGAAAAGTGAAGATTGGTTCTGTGCCAGGTCATGGTGATATGCTGGATTGGATAAAGGGTTGTTTCGTCGATAGCATTATCTGATGTAGGATGCGTAGTAGCTGTTGTCACAGTAGGGGGTCCCTAAGGCGGGAATTGTCCTAAAGTAGCCATAGCGTTGATTGCTCTCCTTGTTCTATTATATGGGCGAATTATCTTAACGAAAGCCTTCTTTTTGGCCCTCGTGTGAGGGTTGTCATAACTTGTGTCTATCCGCTGTTAAATGACTTCACTTAATGGAGTCCTAAGGGCAGTCTCTTTGAGAAGGGGCCGTATTAGTTTTTATTAGCTGTCCCGGGGAAAAGAGTAAGTATTGGCTGTTGGCATGGCCGAGCTAAGATCGGTTGAGGTGGGTAAGGTTGCCTAGCTTACTTGGTAAAGGACTCTTTTCTTTAGTTTAGCGGTCATGGATCGATTCTAGGTGGTTCACTTGTATACCCCTATTCTCAGAGTTCACGTTCTGATCTAGCAAATCGACTTTTCAGATGAGTTCCTTAGTTTTTGGACAGGACAGGTGGGAACGAGGAGGTAACACGTCTGTTAAAGCAATCGGGCAAATGCGTGTATACTAGCTTACTAGCTATAGCTGTTACTGTGCTTTCTGGATACCTTTCCATGCTTTAACAAGCCAGCTACGCACCTTGCTCTTCTCTTATAAGCAAGTAGCTTTGATTTGGAAATAAGCTGAAAGCCAAGTAGTATGAGTTGAAGTGAAGGGCGCTAGTAAGTAATAATAAGTAGAGCAGAACACTGTTGGGTAAACAAAAGACGTATGACTTGCAAAAACAAGATCCCCGATCTGTTGTCTGGAAAAGGAGTGAACATGGTACTTTTTTTAGAAAAAAAAGAATAGGGACTAATATCAAAATCCGGGTTTTGAGTTTGTAGCTAGGCAGCTTCCAGCTATTCTTCCTTCTCTTATGGGACTTGAAGCTAAGTAAAGGCAGCTTGCTGTTGAGTTATAGTCTTTAAGATATGGGGCTTAAGCGGGGAACCTCAGTTAAACAAACTAGTAATCTAATCAGTCATCTAATCTTAGGCTTCGCTACCTGACTTATCAGCCAGCAAGTAAACTACCTTAATCTCCTGAAGTAAGGATTTTGAAGCTCAGGAGCAAGAGTCACTGTAGTTGCTACGGCCAGGGGAGCTAGTCTCGTAACTGCGGGCAGTTCTAGTTCTTTACAAGACAGATGGAAACTGTAGCTAACAAGTGTGCCCTGAGTGGAATCCTACTTATACTCTTTCTACTATATTGGCAGGACGGGTGCCAGCAGTTCGGTTGAAACTCGGAATTAGGTAGTAAGCTGTTCTTAATGGGCTTTTGGCCACCGATGAAAGGAAGATTCCCAGTCATGTAATTTAAAATCCATTGAGAAAGAAAAAGCCCATGCTTTGGTCTAGCACCGGTTTCGGCAACTCTTTTTAGATGTTATTTCCGATATCCTGGACTAATAATTTAATTAAAAAATGACTGAGCGACTATATCATGTGAATATTCTACTGCTGAACGGCGGCTAAGCCCATTAAGAACAGCTTACTATAGTATCCAAATCCCATCGTATACTTGACGAGGCAAAAGAGTGAAAGTGGGAATCAGCATAGGGCGCTGTAAAGACAATTCTTTAAGAAAGGTGAAGTCCTCCGTCGGTGTCTTTTCACCTCCGAGAAGTGGTTTGGAACAGGCTTTGAAAAAGCTTTGGATGTACAAGAGCATTTTACAATTGATCACATTTTTTCATGCAACTCTCCTAGTCTCCTCCTTTGGGCGAAGTCAGCTATTAACCTTACCAATATAGGTTACGAGAGGTGTGACTAATCACTAATCTAATATCAATAACTAAACATTCTGACATGCCAACATGTGACTCGCTGCCTGAAAAGCTCTTGTTTTTATGCTAGCAGGGGTGGGTAGGAAAGATAGTCCAGGAAGACTCATTTAGAATGGGCCCGTGGCCCAAGATATCGATCCAGCCCAGAGTCAAGGAGGGAAACCTAATCTCAGAAGAGAAATCGGGGCAAATTTCTATGATTTTTGGTTAGCTGACTAAGAGCAGATGGGGCGGGCAAGGGGAGCGGCATTGCTATAGGAAAATAAGAGAGGAAGAATGACTCCGATGCTCTATAGTCCGATCAATAGTAGAATATACGAAGATGGCATCGAAGAGAGAAGGAGCCAGGATAAAAGCTGCTGGATAACGTAAGGAAAAAAAGGACTCTTTACCAGTCTCATAGCCGGGATAAGTAAACTCTTAGTGGAAAGATCTTTTCTTCTATCTGCGTGGGGCGATGAAACTTTGTCTAGTTCATCCTCCTGGCCTTTCGAATGAAACACATGTTATTAAATTAAATAAAATATCCGGACCTGGTCCTGGGTCCAAGAGCCGGATCGATTCAGAGTCATAGTCATCTCCTAGTTTTCTTTTCCTTTTCATTTTCCTTTTAAGTTTCAGTCGGGTGGTTCCAACTAAATGAAAGAAAGGTCGAACAATTTCTTCTATTGAATGGGCATCTGGTTCCTGGGCTAAAGCCCTAACAGCCTATTGGATCGGGAAAGGAAGTTCCACTGAAAGCCTTTCAAAGGCTATACATTAGCGATTGATCGAAGCGACCGTAGTTCCTTTAACTTTATTTATTTTATATAGTAAATAATAAAAAGAGAAGCCCTCGATCGAGTAACTGGGGAGCAGGGGAAGGCCCTCATGTAGGTTCTCTTTACTACATAAGGCCCTTCAGACTAAGGTGCCCCTTTGGCCCTGACATCTTCCTGGGTTGGCAGTACTTTCTTCAATACGAGGTCTCCTGGCTGAAATTCCGGGGGGCGAACCCCTTTTCTTTTTATTATTTATTTAATTATTTATAGGCTTGAGCCATCCTTCTCTGGTAAAGTTGGCCATGTCATATCGCATCGCAGCTAATCTCTTTTCCTCACAACTGCTCATATCGTGATTTTTCCCATTGGCTTCTTCTAACTCCGTCTCCATGAGGACTCTTAGAAAAGGTATTTCATTTCTAATGGTAAGACCGCCTCCATTCCATACACTATTGAGTACGCCCCGGTTGAAGTTCTTACTGACGTACGAGTTGCATGGAGAGCGAATGGGAGCATCTCATGCCAGTCCCTGTATGTAATTGCTATTTCTAAAAGAATATTCTTGTTCTTGATCTTTTGCTTTTCTGCCTCAACTGCCCCATTCATTTGTTGTGGCTTGTAAGGTGCAGAATTAGGATGCCGGATCTTCAGCTGCCTGCAAAGATATCCTTGCACTCTTCCAATTTTGAGCATTAGCATTATCCGTGATGATCCTTTCCTTATTCAAGAACTTCTGCACCACCTTCTTAGTAAGACTTGAGTAAGAGACCGCTTCCACCCTTAAATAAGAAATTCAAAAAAAAAAAAGAAAACGATGCCCATGTTCAGGGGAGATAGGGCCATCCATTCCCCACATAGAGAAGGGCCATGGGGCAACCCTATTTTGCAAGGGACAAGGGAGCTGTAGGAGCATTGATCTTATCCGCATTCATTTAGCACTTGTGGGCATTTCCTGCATCTGAGGAGTGTTCCATCATGACTTCGTTTAGATAGGATTTATCCACTACGGGAGAACCCCATGGATAGCCTCCGAATTGTTCTCCTTTTCTGTTGCCCCTGGAGGATATTCCCGAGTCTTGATATACTGTAACATGTCATGGTACCACGGTCTCCCATCAGGCTCCTCTTCTATATTTAAGCAATAAGCTGGGCTATCTCTTGCTTCAATTTGCAGCGGTTGCAAGTCAACCTCACAGTCTATCTTAGTCATTGAGGCTAAAGTGGGCAGAGCATCTGCAAACTTCTTCTTCTCACGACTGAGATGACAGAAAGTGACTTCTTCAAACTTCTCCAATAGCTGGGAGAGAGATTTCTGATAAGGGATCAGACCACTCCTGGTGTTCCAACTAGTCATTAATGGTCGGCTTAATTCGTATCCTTTTGGTATGTGTTGTGAACACTTTCATTTTTAGCCTCTCATCTTCTCTAGAGAAGCAAAACTCTAACGGATCGAACAGATGGTCCAACTACATAACTTTTTCTTTTTAATTACTTCCATGGTCGTGCCTCGTGGCACGGCAGCACCCGTACTATTGAAATGGTTCATCAGTAGAGATGTTCCCACAGGTGCCCCTTTTTCTAATGGTACTATAATTCCTATTCCTATCCCTTCATTCCCTCTTTTGGTCTATCTACATTCAAGGAAATTCATACGCTCCACAGACAGAGCAAAAAGTAGAGTCTTGGTCAGAGCAAGCCGCCCTATTCTATTACCAGACATAATTGGGAGAAGCTCATCCGAAACTAGAGCTAGAAACGCCCTATTTCGTTTTGTTCCCGTTCTTCATTTCCTTCTTCTCGAATCCAAGGGGGACAACTCATATTTAGAATCTTTCTACGGTGTGCTCCGTTTACTATTCTTTCGTACTTTCTTCTTTTTACAACGCGATAGGTCAGCGAAGCGTGAGCGGGCGCGGAGAAGGAAAGGCCAAACACTTCGGCCTAACGGAAATGAGCAACGACGAAATGAGAAGATGAGGTGCCCCGAGCACCCCCATTTAGAAAGAAGGGTCGAAGCTTTTCGGCCTGTAGCTTTCCCCGTCCCCCCTGAGCCGGGCGGTGCTTGTGTGGGGGATGCGCCACCAGAAACCGGGCTTGAAGCTCTCACCTTACCAACGAGCCGACAGCTGATGGCTGTTGGTCACGACGACTGCCAAAAAGTGAACATGAAGATGAATATTTCACATGGAGGAGTGTGCATCTTTATGTTGGGTGTTCTTCTGTCGTGCGACCCGGCGGCTTATGTGCGACCTGTGGCCCACGCCTCCTATTTGCTCAGGGCGGGCGGCGTGAACTCTGATTCGATCCGGGTATTCAATCCCGCAGCTGAGATGCTCAGTTAACTCCTTAACCTTGATAGGAAGATGGCTTATTCAATAATTCGTGCATAAGGGTAAGGAACTTTGGATGAACTAATGCGAATGGGTGTAAGCTTCGCTACTCGGAAACACCCAGTGCTGACCACACTGAGAGGCACGAAAGCGCAGGTAACGCCAGTTGGCGAAGTGGCGTTAAGCATTCCTAGCGGTACGAAAAGAGAGGTCGTGATGATATCATCTACGTCCGTACCGCTCCTCGTGGAGTAGATCCCGCATCCAACCAAGTCTTTGACCAGGGAACGGGAGAATTCCCACTACCGCTGGCAGGCCAGCCGGGTCGTGAGCGCGGTGGAAACGGGCTTCCCAAAAAGCCGGCCCGGGCCGGGGTCAGCATAGTAGAATGAAGGGGACGGCCGTAATGTTGTGTTGGCAAAGCCAACTTCTTGGGTTTCAGGCGGAGAAAAGCGGACGTGGGGACTCGGGTCGGGGCGCAGCTTAACTAAGAGAGCCATTCCATTTAGGGCGAGACAAAATGGGCCGGCACGGGCGGTCTGGTGCCCGAGCCGATTGGTCAGACGACGACTACTTCTTAGATTCTTATTATTAGCCTACCCCGGAATGGAATGGGATGGAATAGAAAGAACGCGAAACGCTAGCACAACAAGGTAGGTTTTTTTGTGGGGGATAAGTTTGTGAAGAAGCAAGCTATCCCCGCCCCGACGGTAGCTGCTAGCTTTCCCCATCTCTCCTAAACTTCCCCCGGTCTTCGGCCCGAGCTGTATGAGGCAGAAACTCATCTCACGTACGGTTCGGAGGCCGAGCCCCACCCCAGCAGTCAGGGTGCGACTTAGGTCAACTAACACAAAGAAGATAGAGTTCACTCAACGATTGCCTTTGGGTTCCGAACTCCATATGGGGAAGGAGCGTTGTTGTTTGCGGGGTCTCGATCATTTACATTGACCCACTTTTCATTCTATTTGTGGGAATTTGATGATCTATAAACCGTCCCTAACGAACGATTGGCTCATCTTTGAGCATGATGAATCACTTCGTGCCGACCTGTTGCCAATATACTTTCCGACCTCATATGAGAATGGAAAACTTGAGCATTTTCTGCATCGGTGGATGAAGAATCGCGAACATAATAATTTCTGGTTGACCATGTTTCCAGAAAAAAGATACTTTCGAGAAAGGACGAGCACGACTGAAGTGGCTATAATATATGTTCCTGATATTTCTAGCAGTCCTATTCATGTGGGGATGGGAACCTACGTGGATATATTAAACCTTCTCATGGCGTCGTTAAGCGGTGGATGAAAGGTTCCAGGGGTGGAAAGTTAGTCAGTAAAGCGAGAAGTTCCTTTACGTCTTTCCATTGTGAGCTAACCGCCTTCTTTGGTTTGTAAGGTCGGTCATCTCGCAAGAAACCGTGGAAGTCTGCTTCGGTATTATGGTCACCTGAGGCGTTTGTTCCATTTTCTCCTGACTGTGACGATAAGGTCATGGATCAGTTGAAGATTGGAAGTACCCTTAGTAAGAATCTACTGGACCTGATTATGGGTCCAAGTACGTTTTCTACCATATTGCCCAAGTATTATGACACGGGTCAGGTGGTTGAAGGGGGCGGACTGACGACTGAACTCTTATTGGGAGGCCTTACCTTACGACTGCTACAGATAGCTCTCAACACTATCTGGCTATCTGAAACTCAATCCCCTTACTACTTGCCTGTGAACCAGAGCTAATGATTGTAGATCCTCTACCGTAGTAGAATTCACACCAACTTACTCTAGACAAAGATAAGATAACGATTTGGCGATTTGAATCCATATATGACTTGACTCTATCAATTCCGGAACCCTCCCAAAAGAAAGAGATTCCACTTGAGCTATTCTCGTTCTAACGACAGAAGCTGATTCAAGCATTCGCCAAGAGACAGAAGAGCTTATTTCAAGCATTCCCCTTGAGGCGGGAAAACACCAACATCATTTAACTGGGTATGAGAACTCCTCCCAACTAGTAGAAATTCTTCCAAGAACGGATTCTTCAACATGAAAATGATTTAATAAGATCTGCTGCGGATTTCCATAGCCAAGTCAAGCTTTCCAGCAGGCGAGACAGATGCCGATTCTACCTCTGCCAACTCCCTCTTTATAGCAGAATTTTCTCCATCAATGGCAGCTCGATTGCCACGTGAAAGCTCTAAGTCAAGAAGCCAATCCAGCAAGAAAGTCTGAAAGTCATCAGGTACGGTTTAATCGTCCTAAGCTACCTCACCGCACTAAGTCCAGTCTATGGGCCGTTAGCCCAAGGATAGAGACAGGGCTTATGCGGATCTCTCTCTCTACTACCAGGAAATGGGTTAGAATCCCCATCGCTGGAGCACTACAGGCCTAACTTATTATTCGATATAATGAGAAGCACATTTAACTGTAACCCTTATCCTCCAACTGATCCACCCAGTAATGTGATGAGTTCTGACCTCGAAGGCCCAATCCTTCGTCGTACGGAATGAGTATGACTTGGCTACAAGGGAAACAAAGCGCCCAAGAGATCTAGCTTCATGGAGGACCGGTTGATAGTCCCATCATCATCCCGAGCTTTTCACCGTTGGTCCCATGACTGCACGAGCCCTATGAACTAGCTCTTCCGTGTCTGCCGAACTGTACGATGGAGGGCGTTCAATTCGAGTATTGAATTTTCCCAAGTGGGTGAGCACCGTTAATGTCTCTAGTAGATAGACTCTATAAGGAACCTGGCTCAGAGGAAGAAGGACATTAGTTTGAAGTCTCGAGTCTCTATCCCCTCTATAGTGCTGCTTACAAGGACCGGTTTCCCTACTACCGTGTCATGGCGATATCTGCCTCGAAACCCTCGGCTTGCTTCGCCTCCTAGTGGTGGTTTCCCGTGGAGCGACCGTGAGTCAGGTGGAGTAGTGCTATTCCACTCCATCTACCTCCTGAGACAATAATCCATCAATAGATTTTTTTGTCGAGGTAAGGTAGAGGATAAGAGGTTTCCCAGGCTGTGGTGTTACGAGATGGCGATTTATCGTATAGAAGATCACGGCTGCATTTAGGAGTGATCAATCTCACAAACTCGAAATTTCTTAAGAGAAGAAAGAAATAAAGGCAAGTAATAGCTTTATCTTTCTGACTCCCACGCTTTCTGTTGGTCAACAACCAACCACAACTCTCTATACTTCTTTAATACTCGTACAGGCTTGACGGAGTTCAGTCTGTCTTGAGGGAATTTTTCTGTCTCAATCAAAAAATATGCTTAACAACGCTCAACACATCGTTCAATTTGATGAATCTAGCTTTCTACCAAGTCCTAGTGATCTTAAATTTATGGAAACTACGTATTCGTTCCCGGATTCGTCTACTTTACCTCTTTCTCCAACTAGGTCGGACGCGCAAAGCGCTCCCCCTGACTTAGCGGAGCTATTTAAGCGCATCTGTGATGCGTACAGCCACTGTATCCATGAGGCCGGGGAGCAATTGCCTCCGCAATGGCCCATGCCTGACTTTGTTCGTATGGTTATGAGGGGTCAACCTATTCAGTACGACTACGGCTTTCTGAAAGATAGCTACTACGATGTGATGCTACATGGCCCTCATAGTTGGGTATGCGAGGAGCTGCTAAATTACATCAAGTTAATCAACGGGCCCGGCCCCATCCCCTCCCCCCTGGAAGCATTCGATCCCGAGTTCATTTTGGCTGGTAGCTCACTCATGGCTATCTCCCTATTCGTACTCGGGGGATCTGGATCTGGAAGAGAAAGAAAAGTGGTTGATATTGAGCTTTTGTTACTTTTTTTATGTATGTATCGCTTTTTTTATCCATCGAGCGGAGTTGATTATCCCTCTCGAAACCGAAGATTTGAAGTGGTCTATTTTGAGATTCCGTAAGTAACTCAGTGCCTAACTTTGTCTTGGAAGAAGAAAATGAAATACGAACAACCGCGCTGGTCGTAATAGATCGACTTTCATGCTGGAGCAAGAACTAGCATGAAAGTTCCATTTCAGGGAAGGACGACGTACTATGATACTTTCTGTTTTGTCGAGCCCTGCTTTGGTCTCTGGTTTGATGGTTGTACGTGCTAAAAATCCGGTACATTCCGTTTTGTTTCCCATCCCAGTCTTTCGCAATACTTTCGGTTTACTTCTTTTCTTAGGTCTCGACTTTTTCGCTATGATCTTCCCAGTAGTTCATATAGGAGCTATAGTCGTTTCATTCCTATTCGTTGTTATGATGTTCAATATTCAAATAACGGAGATTCACGAAGAAGTATTGCGCTATTTACCAGTGAGTGGTATTATTGGACTGATCTTTTGGTGGGAAATGTTCTTCATTTTAGATAATGAAAGCATTCCATTACTACCAACCCAAAGAAATGAGACCTCTCTGAGATATACGGTTTATGCCGAAAAGGTACGAAGTTGGACTAATTTGGAAACATTGGGCAATTTACTTTATACCTACTATTTCGTCTGGTTTTTGGTTCCTAGTCTGATTTTATTAGTAGCCATGATTGGGGATATAGTACTAACTATGCATAGGACTACTAAGGTGAAAAGACGAGATGTATTCCGACGAAATGCTATTGATTCTAGGAGGACTATAATGAGGAGGACGACAGACCCACTCACGATCGACTAAAGGAAAGTCGCTTGATATTGGTTCAAATCCAATTCGTTAGCACATGGGCAATTGTTGCACCGTGGACATGGGGCCTTATGGGCTTCTGCCTACCCTATAATATAAACTGGGTGGGTCTCTATGTAGGGTATAGTAGTGACAGGATGTTGTCTTCCGTCTAGCATCTAAATCTCACCCTTGCCCTCGCTTCCCCCTACCATCAAGTACTATTAGAGGGGGCCCCTCTTCCTTAGGAGTCGCAATCTAAATTCCCTTGATCAACGGCCATATTTTTAGCACACTGGACTTACCGCGGCCATATTCCTCATCTGCTTCCGTGGATTAATAAATGGCTGTAAATGGCTTTCTTTAAGTCGAAAAGGAAGGAGATAAAATAGTATTAGTTGACGGATGGGCTCAGCGGGAATATAATATAAATCAAGCTCTTCCTTCCCCGGAAGATCCACATCCACTCGTATCGAAGCAAGACCAGGTGAGGCTAGAGGAAACGAAACGAGACCAGGTGGGTAGCAGAAATACCAAGCGTTTCACCCTTAACTTAAAAAGCCGGGGTAGATGCATCTCCGAAGTCCTAAGAAAGGGGAGGGGCTAAAGATCAAAAGAGATAAAGAGCATTTTCTATCTACGGGACTACTAGCATCCATGTAAGATCTGCCTTTTATCATATAGAAAGAGAAAGAGATTCATCTTGCGATAATAGGACAGATATATTATAAATAAGTGTGCCGTCAGTGAGGGTGGTTGTAAATAACTAGGTAGTCAGTCTTTACAACACTCGGCCCAAGCAATGCCCATCAAGTCAGGAACCAAACACTGAAACTAGCCTAGCCCCGGTTAGGCGGAGCTCAATCCTTTTTGTTAAGGTTCGGGAATCATACATCCCTTATCCGCGAGTCGAGAAAGATTTCCATCGCAGGCGAACTTCAAGCAGAAAGCGAGATTCAAAGAGAGGGGGGAAAACCCCTCGATAGAAGGAGTGAGACTATACCCTTATCTATGAAAGACCTGTTTAGAGGGAAGTAAGCCTATGACAGAGCCTACAAGCCAAAAGAAGCAACCAAACCTAGAAAAGCTAGCTGGCATAAGCAAAGCAACTAAGAAGCCCTAATAAGGCCCATCATAAGGCGCTGCTATGCATGTTTATATAGTCCACTGGAACGAACTCACAACTCAATGGGATAATTTTCTTATAGCAACTAGAACTCGACTCGAAGAGTTGAGATAGCTAACAGAAGAAAGGACAGAGGCCCCGGTAACTGGCTGAGCTACTTGCCGAGGAGGAAAAGCTCTTATTTTAATTTCTAAGATTGTTCCTTCCAAAAAAAAGGACTGATTCTCTATCCCGTAGTGGAAGTGCTCCTCCCTATTCCCTTAGTTTAGTTGTTGCTTGCTTTCCGGTGCGAGGCGAGTCAAAAGCTTGACCATCTTTGAGGGTGGTCTACGATCAGTATTCGTATAGTGACAAAGTCAATCAAGATCATTCTCCCTCTATTGCCATAGACGAGTGATTGGTTGGTCGAACATTGGAAAATTTCATACTTCCCGTATTTTTTCTTAAAACCTCTTCTTACCATTAGCACAGCTTCGAAAATCTCTTTTATTCGCACCTATATTATATGTCATGTGACAAATGAAAAAAAAAAGGATAACTCGATCGAAGGGAAGGCTTGGTGGCTTGCGAGGAAAGACTAGGGGAATTAGAACAATCTCTTCAAATAGACTGCTGGTAAGTGTGCTCTCAATTGAATAATAGGCAAGTGAATCAATCTTAAGTATGCTTTGTACGAGTGTTTGCGAACTAGGCTCAATCCTTATTCCTTCAACTAGGGCTGCTATACCTACGAGAGAGGAGATTCTAGTAGTGGATGAGGATGGGATTCCTATGTCATGCAAGGCTAAGGTTTGGAATCTTTATCTCGGAGCTATTTAGGGGCTCTCCGCTCACAAAGGACCTAAGGATAAGAGGCATCCATTGATGATCCATCTTAGCTAGCTGGGCCATGCCGCTCTAAGGCTTCTTTAAATAAAGGCGTAAGGAAGCGAAGCTGTTTAAGAAAAGTTCCATATAGTATAGCAAAGGATGGTGTTGACTTAAATAGTGGATCATATGCCCTACTCTCGACACTCAAAATCAAAAGAACCAAAATAAGAGCACTGCTAAAGGATAGGATCCCCAATTCAGTTTGTTAGCGCTGCTGAACCCTTGAGATCAAGGCATGCTCTTAGGGAGTCTATTTAATCAAGCTTTAACAAGGTATGAATAGAAAGAATCGGCTCCTGCTCAATCCGAGGGTGGAACTAGAAGAAGGAATGTAGGAGTTAGTCTTCAAAGCTTTCCTAGATAAGGGAAGCCGTGCTCATTGGCCAGTGGCAGGGGATAGTAGTGCATCTTCGGCTAGGTCTCTATCAACTCGTTCTTCCAAGTCAGGAGAGTGAACGAATTCTTTGAACAGGAACTAGATAATTCATTCTTGGAGGGTATGGATGGGAGCATAAAAAGAACCCTAGGCGATGGCCTGTGCCCACGCTTTTCAGAGACCGATCAAAAGCCGTTTTTAGTTAAGATCAATTGATTCCTTGACAAAACGCAGAAGAAGTATTCCCCTCTACTGTGCGGGTGCTAAGACTAGGCGAAGAATTAAATGAATCAGTTCGCTTGACCAACCCGAGCCTCCAGTTCTTCTGATTTTGCTAACATCCTTCGATGACAGGCCGACCGAAGGAAGACGCGCCGGGATCCTATTTCTATCTCATCAGAAGCAGGCAGGGATAGATAACATTTTCTAGGGAAAAGTGCTTTGTTTGATTTGTTCCCAGTGAGATCCAAGGCCTATAAATAGAAGCTTCTTTCAGTCTATATTTTCAAAGAGAGAGGTAGAAGTCAGAAAGAGAGACTTTCAGTAACACTTATTCCAACAACACTCTTATGGATGGAAGACTTGCAAGAATTCAGCAAGAAATAGGTCTCGTGGAAAACGAGAAGTTCCACTGTGAACAAAGGCTGGGTCTGTTCTGGGAGCATCCGCCTCCTCTCGATCCGGAATGCGTAGGAAAAATGATGCAATCGATCCGGGACCGCATTCGCGGTCTGGAAGACAGGAAGACGGCCCCTCTCGCCGAACAACAAGAACTCATTGTCCAGGCAGCCACCCTCGGTGACCAGGGACAGGGAGACTAGAATAGAAGAGTCCGTCGACTCTTTCTAGAAGATTTTCATAAGTGTCCGTAGACGCAAAGTAGTGTGTTTGAATGTATGGTGTTCCTTGTCTTTTGTTAGTGGGGATCTACTCCGATGCTTACTGGAGATAGACTCCTATCTATGCTAACTATCTTTCTTTGGTTTTATTTGTTATGTTTGCATGTATGGGAAAACCCCTAGTGTAAAATGTTTAATGCTAATAGTTTAATTTACGCTAGGAGATGAAAAAGTCTTCACTGCCTTTTTTTTTTTGCATAGCGGATGATTTTCCATTAATTCGATTGTTTTGGCTCAGTTCCCCTCGGGTGGGAATAGGCTCTTTATCTTGATAGAAATATAATAATCGAGTAAAGCTAGGCTAGGATCCTTGCTTATTCCTTCGACCTTCAGTTGGCAACCAATTGGTGGCTAATCCCCTCCGTTATGAGTGAATCCCTACGGCTTCT
Source organism: Lantana camara (assembly GCA_037501455.1). Taxonomy (NCBI): domain Eukaryota; kingdom Viridiplantae; phylum Streptophyta; class Magnoliopsida; order Lamiales; family Verbenaceae; genus Lantana; species Lantana camara. Next base: position 95,848,315 of record CM074856.1, read on the forward strand.
TCTCAAGCCGAATCTGTGATCTTTCAGTAGTCGTGGTAAATATACTTTCCCCCTTCCTAACCTAACCTTCTGTTTCCCGCGGGCTAGGCAGCTATTTTCTTTTTTATTTATGATCTTTCTCGCTACGCCCCTTTACCTTTAAGTCTCCGTTTTGAGTTTCTTTTGTTTTGGAATCGTCTTCTTTTAATTAAAAAAGATCTTCTCCCTTGTTCTTCCCTCTTCCTATGATCTTGACCTGCAAAGTGATTTCCGAAAGCTCCCACTAAAAAGCTCCCAATAGGCCACCCGCTTATATTATAATAAAGTAAGTAGGAAGGATCGATGTAATTGAGCTCGACCAGACGGGAGAGGCGATCAAAGGAAGCTGGTTCACCTTCTCTCCTCCGTTACAACATAGGTCGTTCCAATCCCGGATGAAAATATTCCAAAACGGAAGTCAAGGAGAAAGGTCCAATTAAAATGCTTAGGACTAGAAAGAAATATGATCCTATCAAAGGAACTATTCATCATAGATCGGAGAGCTCATTTGATATATCACGAATGCAGTGATCAAGCATCAGGCGGAATGTATTGCTACCTCTTCCTTAGACATAAAAGTTAGACCCACTAGGTAAATAAAGGAATTACCAAGCTAAGACACATATCGCAATATTAGATCTACCTTTGCCTTACCCACAGAAAGCCTTCGCACAGATTTCCTTCCAACGTTTTTAGCAAAGGCCCGGAGGAGAGAAAGCGTAGTCAAGTTAGTAGTCCTACAGAAGCTAGAATCAATCCTATAGATTAGAAACTGTAACCTATAATCTTGATGCACTCTAATACCTAAAATATTATATGCATATCCTCACCAGGTAATATGCGCAGAAAAAGCACCCTTTTAACTTTATCACTGGATTGCGAACTTACTTATCCTTTTGATGAGAATGCCACTACTCTTACTATCTTCAAACCCGCCTATTGGCGTATCTGGATCAGGTAAATCGCTTGGCTAGATATCTCCTTAAGCGAGATATCGTTAACTCCTTAGAAAAGGATAAGAAGGGAGAAGCACGAAAAACCCTAGCTTTCTGTCGATCCTTAGTTCCAACTTGCGTCAGATCCTTTTCCCCACTCTGCTGAGCCCTCCTGCCATCCTATCCTTCAATGCTTCAGATGCGATCAGTGATTGTCAATCTGTGCTTTGTATCCTTCCATCTCTCTCTTCTTTCGGGCTTTTGGTTTTGAGTCGGCATGGGCGCGATCTTCTATCCCAGCACTGCCCGCTCACGTTTTCTGACATTCAATACGAGAATTTTCGTTTTTGATTTCTTACATACAGGATCGGTATTGTGTCCTTAAAGGAAATCAGGGGATATTCCCAGCTATCTGGTGCCTATGGGCCATCTTCTCTTGGCAAGATGGACAGAGTCAATGTCTCCATCAATACTCTTAGTCCATGATCCTGCGCCTAAAGCACCGAAGGAAGGGTTGACGCGGAAAATAGATCAATACGATAAGAAAAAGTGTGATAAAAAAGTCTGGTGATGCTTTCCTCAGTTCTTATCCTTCTTCAAAGAATAGAAATTTATCCCACATGCATTCACAAGTAGCTCTAAGATTGAACTTATTCTCATAAGAGAAGAGGGGAGCAAAACATTCTTTTACAGTGTGACGTTTTTTTAAGCCTAGGGCCTGGCCTGGGGGTTGAGCCTAGTATAAATAATTCCTATCTTCCTCTCACTAGGAGTTCTTTGCTTTGAGGTAGGATGGTTCAATCAACCGGGTAGAATGAAAATGAGATTATGAAATAGGGCACAGTGGAACTAGGAATAGGAGGAGGACTAAGACTTTCAGATTCACATCTAAGCAAGAAACCTGAGGGAACCATGCTTCCGGAAGAAGAGATGAACTAGAAAACTATTCTATTATCTGAGTGCAATGAAAACAGACTTTTCTGAGGAAGGAAAGGTTAAATCAAAAAAAGGTGAAATTGTATGAGAGATCAAGATAACGAAATTCTTCTATATACGAGTTTACCAGAATTTATTGTCATTGCCTGGCTAACTAAGAGATAGTGGAAAGAGACAAGAAAGAAAGTCAAAGGACAAAGGGGGGGGGGGGGGGAGAGATAAAGAATAGAAGAATACAGCTATATCCCCGACCTACGAAGTAGAGGAGTCAACCAAGGATTGGTTGGTCTTGCACAATAACTGATTCTAGCTATTCTTCTTCAATTTCAATAAGAGTTGATGAGTGACTCTAAAATCAGAAGCTCCTGGGGGACCTTAGATTCTTTCTTTCAACGCGAACTCACTCGCTTGAGGCGGACTCAATCACTCTTTTTGGTTGGAGGATCATTGATCATTCGTTCTTCACTCTCTTGCTATTACCCGAAGGGAGCGCAGCAACCAAGGTGCATATTATCATATAGAAAGAGGCGAGGCGTAGCGATTCGTACTACCGGAAAAGTTTCGCTAATCGGCAGGCAATAGAATCAGCCGATAGGGGCAAGCAAGCGTAGCGAATCACATAGAGTTGCCCCTAACCGCCAGCGCGCGGATAGATAGGGCATGAGAAGCGCGAAGGGGATGGATGTCTGAGCGGTTGAAAGAGTCGGTCTTGAAAACCGAAGTATTGATAGGAATACCGGGGGTTCGAATCCCTCTCCCTCCGCGAGGTCATAAGTTCTCTCTTGCCTTATCTATAGATAATAATGAATCGGATCGACTCGACTGATAAGATAGATGGAATGGTAGTTTGTGTTATGATTTAGTTAGGACCTTGTCTCCCTTTGGTTATCTTCCGCTCTCCTTGTATAGGTTGGGAAAGGGCCGGGTGGATTACCTTTGGGAGCTAAGTCGAAGATCTCGGTGGTCTTGTGAGTGGTTGATAAACTGCGATTGCAGTTTTCTTTAGGAAGTCCCATAGCTGTGACGCTTAAGAGACAAAAAAAACGGTGGATACTTTTCTGGGTGGAAGGTGACGACCCTAATGAATCGACTATCAAGGGGGCTGTTACATCAGCACTCAAATTCCTTCCCCTGAAGCAAGCAGGCAATCTCACATCAAGTCTCTAAGAGCCTCACAAGCTCTTGGATCCCATGGCTAAGGCTTACTTTCTTTGATGGATTTGGGGTAAGGGTAGAGGAGTAGGATAGAGAGTGAGTATAGGATAGAACCTAATTAGGGCATTTTTGGCATATGCATATAATAGTTTAAGGATAGTGCTAGGGCTCAAGACATTTTGGAAGAGAAAGTTGGATCATAACGAAGAGCCCTCATTTGGCCTTTGTTTAAAGAGGAACAATCCTACCGGACTCATTGTTGATAGGAATGGCTAAACTTCATTGTCCTAGGAAGAAAGCTAATGAAAGCAAAGGTGTTGAATATCTTTGTTTAACAGAAGTGAAATATCGCTTTTCTCCATTGTACTAAGATTGCTAGATAGCATTCCAAGCTCCAACATCGAATTCCTATCGAACGGGAATTCTTAGTAGTGCTAGTGAGGGTATGGAAATGGAATTCATCGAGTCTTTCAAGAAGTTATATCCATTTTATATGGGCGCCCTAGACCATTTTGGGTGACTTTTTCGTGCTTGTCCTTGGAAATAAGAGAAAAATGTTCAGCCCCTTTTCTAAAGAAGAGATTGAAAAAACGGTGTTCAATCTAGAGGAGATCTTACTAATAATAAATACGATGGTTTTTATTTAGGGTTTATTCAGGCTTTATGGGCTTTGTTAGAAGCGAACCGTAGGCTTGTCAATTTTTAGGTATTATAATACCCACTGCATCATTTTCAATGCAACAAACTCTTCCATAACTTTATGAGATCCACTTCTAACAAAACCCTGAAGTGGAAATGATTTAGAATTAGTTTGCAAACGATAGACAAACGGGTCCTGGTTATTTATGTTTAAGTGATAGATAAAGATCGAAATGCGGTTCTGCAATGGTAGTAACACCAGCAGTTGACCCGGTTTCTATGAACTCATCTGATCCAATGTCATATCCAGTTGACCGGGTCGAACTATCAGCAGTGGAGAAGGCAACAAGTGCACCACAAAAAAGGGCGGAGATATCACCAGCGGCAGAGGTAGCAACATCTAAGCCAGTATCTGGGCCAGTTGGCTTCGTCGACTCAGCAATTGAAGTGGTTGATCTTGAACCAATTTGTTCTTGCCCCATTACCCGGTAAACTCTCCTGGATCAATAGCATTGGATCGGGAATGTGGCCATTTCACTATAGCCCATTGATCTACAACGGATAAAGACTCTTCGACTAAGACATTGCCTTTCTATTTCATTTGTTGACTGTTCACATTTCACTGGCCAGGTTCGAGACTCTCTTCCCTTCGCCCCATCATGCGAGATAGAGGAGATTAGGAAAATGAAAATGGTCAGTCTGGGCCGGTCATAGAGCCCCCAAGCGTTTTTACCGTGGATCGCCAGCTCCACGCTAACATGCTACTGACGTTTAGGTAACGCGGGGGACGGGTATGAGTTAGTCATCCGAGCTACTAACCTGGTAGGTTGGCCGGGTTGGTTTTCTCCGTCTATGAAATCGCATTTGACTTTGACTCACCACCAGCATATGAATCAAAGTAGCAGTAATTTCGGTTTCAGTGCGGAAAATCCCGCAGTAGTTTCACCAATTCTGTGCCTGTGATACGTTTTTTTCATATATATCTTATTCCCAGCCATCCCGACTTCTACCATCGTCCTAAGGCCAGTTCCTGCTGGAGTTTAAGTTGGAGAAGCTTTTGATGGCGATCCCATCTTTTTTCGCCTCGAGCCTGAAGCTAGACTTAGTTCTATCATCTCACCTAGGTTCAGAAAACATCGCCCATTTCTGGTTTCATATGTTCATACGAAAACCATCTAGTGACGACAGGCTTCCGTTCGAACGTACTTTATGTATTGGGCGTTCCAAGTCTTTTTATTGGTTTCATCCCGCCCCTTGTCCCATGCGGTTGTCGGAGTTTGGAATCAGACCGCTGTGTTTAAGTCGTCTGGCCTAGCAAGGGCGTTTAGCTTTTTCCTTCTATCCTGATTTCTCGTAGCTTATCTGGATTTCCTTTCATTACGAAATAGAAAGAGGGAAGAACGCAGTTTTGGGTATTAGGTACTACACCGTCCATTCAAGATATGGTGAAGTTCATTCGCAGAGCTTGGAATTTTTTTAGTCTTCCAAAGTTCGTAAAGGCACCTTTCCCTTCGATTTCGCTGACTCTTCAGCTAAGGAACACGTTATGGAGGCAGGACCCTGGACAACTTGGGATCACTAAGATACCCATTTTGGCGAGGTACCGGGGTTTGCAACAGCAGTCCTGGGGGTAAGGATTATATAGCCCGCATCTCATTTGTCATTGGCACCCAAGATGACTGCAGAGAAAGCGTTTCCTTTGCCCGTGTGTGCATTGAAGTAGGCCTTGATGATAATTTACCTGATGTGGTGGATTTTTTTAGGGAGGATAAACTCATTATCTCTCAAGTTGTTGAGTAGGAATGGGAACCTAGCAGATGAACTCATTGCTGATGCTAATGATTTAGAACATTGAAATAAATATACTATAGAAAACGACTCCAAAAAAGTCAAATGCAAGAGAGGTTGGTAACTAGGTTATCGGGTCCTGACAAAGGATGGAAACCGGCTTTCCTTAATCCCGATAAGGGTGCGGGAGGAACTAGATCTATGGCTGATAGATGGGGAACTACCAACCTCCACAGGAGCCGCTAGCTCTCTAATAAAATCCAGTCCCCGCGAGAAGGGATGCAGTAGAGCTCAAATCTCACCGGAGGAAAAAACTGCGATTACAAGGAAGAAAAGAACGAGGAGAACATAAATCGATGAAGAAAACAAGAAATTGGTAATCTTAAAGCACAGAATAAAAAAAGAAGCACCAAGGCAACAGCACTCGGAAACCTGAGTGTCTAAAGTCAAATACCATTATCCAGAGTCACGCTGACATAATAAGAGTCTCGAAGGTTAAGCCGAAGAAGTTCGTCGTCAACGTAATCGTGATTGAAGACGTGGCCTCACATAACGAAGCAGAGAGACTAAGGAGAGTGGTACGTGCGGCTTAAACACTCCAAAAGTACACTAGACATCAGCCATACAAGAACCCGAGGCTGGTCGTAGATCAGGGTGAGCGTTAGCGAACTAAAGGGAGTAGATCACGTGCACAATGGTCCAGAAAAGGGCTATAGGATGGGGAATAAGCATCGAGGTTTGCCTGCTCAGATATAGACATGCAGCTCTACCTATGCAATATCGAATTCAATGTCCGAGGATCAATGCATTTAGGTCCGCTAGGAAAAGAATAGCAAAGAAGGCGTCGCTAGCTAAGATTACTCATATACAAATTCTCACATGTCTTAGGTGAAGCACTAAAGAGGAGTCGAGAATGCAACTTACAGGGACAAGTTCTCCAACAAGCCTGCCTGGCATCAAACATCGAAAAACATCTTTATCATAAGATAATAGACCTTAGTGAATTGAGCATTTTACCTGGGGGACCCGCTTAGGGATACGGCTATTTTAGCAGCTTCGAAAAGATGGTTATCTATTTCAGTAGGTGGGTAAGGTAGACCCCTTATCCCAAGGTTGTTGGTGGTCCAATTCTACGGTACGTTATTACTGACCCAAACGGAGAAGGCTTTCACTACATAAATATAGACTCTTGCCGAGGATCGATGTAATTGAGCTCGACCGTAAAGGAGAGGCTGGTCGTAGATCAGGTTCTACCACGAAAGGGTGGGTAAGGCCGAATCCTAGACACAAGAATTGTAAGCATCTTCCATCAGCTTGGACAAGGCAATTGGAAGAAATCCCCCACAAAGCGGGTCAGAAGTGACTTCGATAAAGCACTGCTAAAAGAATAGCTCAGGCAAAGGTCAATGTAATTGAGCTCCCAACTGCTTCTGCGGGATGACTTTCACCAGCCCAGACAGGGGGAGAAGAAAAAAAAAAGACCACTACTGTACTAACCAATTCCCACCCCTGCCTATCCATCTTTTTCAAAACCAAACGGATCGAGAGAATGACCTAGGCATGTCGATGGAATAAGCCGACGGCCTATCTCTACGGCTCCGAGCCAAGACTAAGGCTCGATCTTGCTACCCCAATGGTGCCTATGATCAGTCTCAGTTGGAACTGATTGGAGCACTAGTAACGAGTCTACTCTCCTTGGTGGCCAAAGAACTAGGAATGAGAATCCCTGTATTAAATAAAAACATCGAAGGTTGGGCTATTCTTTTTTTTTGAGGAAAGGGAAATCCGATGTTGACATAGAGATTTGATATGGCAAAGATGGCGTCTACCTTGCTTTCACGGATTCCTCAATCATCCAATCCATCGTACTCAATGGATTGATTGCTGTCTTCGCTCATCCAAACAAGAAGGGGAAGCGGGGACAGATGAGATGAATTTTCCTTTCTAACTAATGGCACATCTTCCTTACAACTGTACTTCTACGCAGGCATCAGGAAAGGTATTTACCTTTGGAAAGTCACTTCATACCTTAGACGGTTTAGGCTTTCGGACAAATGACATATCATAAGATGGCATAGAAGAGAGAAGGACAGTTAATCCAATAGTACAGATAGGATCTTATCATAGTTTAGAATAGATCACGCCTTGGGAGTTATCTTTCCCTCTAACTAGAAATATCATAAGAGAAGAAAGAGAGCTTTAGAAGCAGCCAATCTTTTCTTTATGCCCAAAGACTCCCATGCCTTTCTTGGTTGGACCAAGGTGATTCCCGTCTTCCTGAATTGGGAGGGTAAGTCTCTCTTTTTTCTTTGGGGGAGCAGAGCTATCAAAGAATGAACCAAAGAAAATGATTGTTCTAGAATGTCTATTCCTCACAATTGCTCCTTGTGATGCAGCAGAACCATGGCAATTAGGATCTCAAGACGCAGCAACACCTATGATGCAAGGAATCATAGACTTACATCACGATATCTTTTTCTTTTTGATTCTGATTTTTGTTTTCGTATCATGGATCTTGGTTCGCGCTTTATGGCACTTCCACTATAAAAAAAATCCAATCCTGCAAAGGATTGTTCATGGAACTACTATCGAGATTCTGTGGACCATACTTCCTAGTATCATCCTGATGTTCGTTGCTATACCATCATTTGCTCTCTTATATTCAATGGACGAGGTAGTAGTAGATCCAGCCATTACTATCAAAGCTATTGGACATCAATGGTATTGGACTTACGAGTATTCGGACTATAACAGTTCCGATGAACAGTCACTCACTTTTGACAGTTATACGATTCCAAAAGATGATCCAGAATTGGGTCAATCACGTTTATTAGAAGTGGACAATAGAGTGGTTGTACCAGAAAAAACTCATTTACGTATTATTGTAACACCTGTTGATGTACTTCATAGTTGGGTTGTACCTTCCTTAGGTGTCAAATGTGATGCTGTACCTGGTCGTTTAAATCAGACCTCTATTTCGATACAACGAGAAGGAGTTTACTATGGTCAGTGCAGTGAGATTTGTGGAACTAATCATGCCTTTATGCGTGCGCCCGGAAACATAGGCCTACTGCTGAGCCCACTCTGGCTCAGCCGCACCACCCAGGGTGCGAGCCACCCGAGAAGCAAGCTATTACAGCGAGCGGCTGGAGCAGTATGGAGCCGAGGAGCAAGGCAGTAGATAAGATAGAAGAAGGGGCCAGGCTCCCGGTGGAAGAGAGGAGACGGTTAGGATAACGAACTTGAAACGCGGAGCCCGAGCGGCCGGCGAGCGAGTGGTTAGTGGTCAATAGCTCCCTAGTTGATGGCATTCCTCTCTGCGGCTGGCACTCGAGGAACCACGGGACACTCCATACAGAGCAAGCAAGTCTTAGGGATGAGACGCCCGCACAAGGACCTCCATTCTCATTAGGAGGTCGAACCAAGGACCTATGGAAGTCGGGCCTACCCCGTCCCCATGGGCAACGCAATAGTGTCCCTGAGGGAGGAGTTTAGAGGCCTTATAGTAGCACGGACTCCTTTTTCTTTCTAGGTCATGCGAAGGGGGCCAGTCCAAGATCGTACTGTTCCTCTACAAAGATAACAGACGCTCTCAACGGCTAGGCGCCACTCTCTTTTTGAGTTATTCCAGCTTCTTTATGATTTCGTGCCGCGGTGAACAAACAAAAGAAAAAAAAGGGGGCCGTCTCGGCGGAAGGAGAAGGACCTGCAACTGCAGAGACTGCTGACCCTCTTCTTGTCTTGTTTTTAGCCGTATGTTACGAGTTCGGGAAGCCTCCTCAATATGAGGGATCCCTCAAAAGAAAAGAAGTAAAAAACCTTCCTCCTGCTAATCCGGCCATTTCCGAACCTGTCTTTCTCACCCTATTCAATGGAGGACTTCCCCATTCTTGCGATTCCCAACTCCCTTAGCTTATTCTTATTATATATTAAACTAAATTCAAAAAAACGATAGGGTTCCAAACCTTCTGAGATGCCGATAATCTGCTACATTGGTCCACCCGGGCTTTCTCCGATTTTCTAAAGGGATTTCCCCTGGGATTCGACCTCACTGCTGTCAGCCTAGTAAGAAGGGCATTCGCGGGCAGCTTTCGAAAAGGAATAAGCGGTCTTAGGCCTTCAGTTCTTACGACTGTGAGTTTGATTTCCCATCAGACTAGAAGCAAATCTAGCGAAGTCACCTCGGGATGAAATTCGTTTTGAGTTTTTTTGAACACCCGGCAATCTCTGAGAAGACAGAGCAGTGGAAATCCTCCCTCGTATCGTAAGGCAGGCTGTAGCTCTAGTTCGACTAGCGTGATTGATGAACATGGGCAGCACTTAGTGAGAGTCGGTTTCTGTTCTTGCTTGAGTCGACGCCCTTGGTTTCAGCTACTGTGATCTTTTCCGTTGCTATTGATGTTGGAGACATAAGCGCGGTCATATGCTGCAAAGTCAGTAGTACTTTTTTTTTACCGGGGAATGGGAATTCTCTTTCCTAGGGGACGAGCGAAAGGCTGATTAGTCTTTTCGAAAGAAAGTTGCTAGGCGTGCTAGCATGTTAAGTTAATGGTAGCATAGTTTTGGAGGAAGAAAGCGATGTGATGTTTTCAGTTGCTTGCTCTTTTTCCCTTAAGCGACTTTGGGCTCGGGTAGGCAACTCACCAGGAATAGTCTACAGAAGCGATAGGCCAATTGTAGTTGATCCCGTCTCAAGGCCCATCTCTGACTTAATAGCCTAGCCATATCGGAGGCTACCCAGCTACAACAACAAAGAACGAAGCTTTTCCTATTCACGACTCCGCTGCCATTTCACCCGCTACAGTTAGCTCGAAAGCGAATTCAGTCACCCGAGGAGAGAGGCAACTCACTAAGCGAAGAAGAAAAAATACCGAGAGTCTCAATCAATAGAAAGGTATAGGCTGCTAGTCCTTTCTTTCTGTTTTCAGGTTTGAAAGAAGAAGACGGTGCTTGCTATAGAATACCTTCTTTTAGGAATAAGCCCGGTGGCGTCTAAGCTCTCGTAGAATACCAGGGGAGATCACACTCTTGTTCAAACGAGAATGGCCGTAACTAAGCCCAAAGAAAACAAAGGCGCGAAGCGAAGGGATTGGATTTAACCTATGATCAGATCAGTGGGCAACCATAGTGGACTTTTTTCGTGGTGTTGTTGACGTTGTTGAAAGCGAATTTTGTTGTAAGCCTCGCTTTTCGGAGCTGTTCCCAGCTTACACTATGGTAGAGGAGGTGCCGTGAAGATCTAGGTGTGTGAGCAGTACGAGCTGAAAGGCTCCCATACTGTTTGGAGGGCAGGGGGCATAGATGCCAAACAAACCTGACCCCTATCTATCGTCGTAGAAGTTGTTCCTTGGAAAGATTATGGTTCTCGGGTATCCAATCAATTAATCCCCCAAAACGGGGGAGCTTAAGCGAAAAGAAAAAGATATCGTGAGGGGGAAGCCACTAAATGGACGGCCTCGCTCGCTCGCTCCAACGCTCGTTTAGCAGATAGCGAGTGGAGCGCATAAGCCCCTTTAGAGATAGGGGCGAGTACTACACGAGCTCGTAAGTCAAGTACGGAACGAGCCTTGTCTACGAAGCAGAGCACCCTCATCTTGCTTGCTTCTGACGAAGCTTCTAGCAATAGATAAGAAGCATTCTGGTATGGCAGGAATACAAATAGGTCGACCACTACATAGGAGCGATAGCGAAGCCAAGCCGTATAAAGGCGAGCAGCACTTATAGCAATAGCAAACGGCCTACTTATAGCCCTATCATGGAATCTTATCCATTTCCCTACCATTCAACTCTCTTATCGTTAGCCCTCACCAGTACCGCAAGAGAACTCAAATCGCCTGTAAGAGAGGAAGGGAGGGTATAAGGCAATTATAAGTCGGTGGTTAATGGGGTAGCTAAAAGTCAAACTCAAAATGCAGGGAATTACCGCTCCGTGGGCTCGAAGGCAAAAGGAAAGCTTTCTTCCACTCTTGCTCCGATCCCAATAGGAGAAAGAGCTAGCACTTTGATGGCTCCGTGTGGTGATTACCCTGGGGTTCCCCTGTTAGGACGTTGGGATGCATTAACTATGCACCAGGAGACAGATCGGGTCAAAACAGTTCATTCCTATGACCCATGGGTTGGGTCAGTTGGAGTTCTCTTACAAAGAGGAGGGAGCCGTAGAACGAGTAAAAGAGGTGGCCAAGGCGTGGAAGCAGACACACCGGATAGCCCAGCCCCTGGGAACTACACTGGAGGGACTACTGAGGAATATCCTACCTGGCACGATTAACGTAGGAATTTATGACACCGTCCGTATATGGCCCATACGGAGCAGAGGATATCCGTGCAAAAGAATAAGCTCGGTACGAAATTCAAAAAGAAAGCTAGTATGACTGAGCTTGAATGGAGGATCGGGAAAAAGGCTGGGGAAAGAGCAAGGTTCGGAAACTCCGGCGGTATATCAATCAAGCAATATGAGAAGTGGGTAGAAATCAACCAGCGGCTAGGGAACACATAACCATTTATGGCCGATGAGATGGGTAAACTCAGAAAAGGCCCTGCAAGCTCATCTGAATAAGACGACTACTCAGCTCAGAGAGTCGGAAACCAGAAACAATGCTCTTCAGGTTACTTTTGACGACTTAGCTCAACGCACAAACTATGACAGAAGAATGTGAAAGGCTAGCGATTGAGTGCCAGAGGCTGAAGTCCAATGCAGAATATATTTGAATAGCTTTACCAAGATCCTTAGCTGATAAAGAGAATCTTCAAAGCCATGGGCCACCTCTCTCTTATATACACTATTCTTACCTTCGAGAATAAGAAAATATATCACTTCTAAACAAGTTGATGACTTAGAGTTTCGGGGAATGTCATTCTTCTTCCTTTATCGGGTATGAAGCACTTAATCCTATAGTAATAGAAATACCCCAGAACAGCTTTCACGAATGAATCCGACCAAGGTCCTTCTTTAAGGTGCCATACCATTGATTTAATTAGCAAATGCCCCCGAAACCGAGCCCTGCCAACTAGAATATGTGTGCCATTAAGGCAATGGAAAGGAAGCAGTAGGACGAGAGTCTCTCTTGACAAATAGGCAATCCGATAGATAGATTATGGCTTCCTCAAGCGCCCCATTTGTGTCTGTTGCCTAGCCGGGCAGTTCATCAGGAGCAGCTATCTGGGACCAAGCACTCTTTCTTTTCTGGTAATATATATAAAGTCGGTGTCGGGTTTGTTAGGCTATACTTAGGATCCGCCTTCCTTGTACTGTTGTAAGTTGGGAAAAGCCAAAGGGCTATCTCCGGATTAGCTTCTAGAGACTCGGCCTCTCCCGATGCCTAACCACCTTACCCGCCAAGATCCTCCGCAATAGGGGGCTTCGGGTCCATGGTCAGATCAAGAAATTCGACTTGCCTATGTTAAGCATATAGCCTAACTAGCATGATTGAGCCCTGCAGTGGTAGAATATCTTGTGTAGCCTACCCGACTACACAAGATATTCTACATGTGGTTAACAAAAGAGTCACTGGTTATTGGCCTCAAGGCAGAGGCGAGCTGGCTAGACTCTTATCGAAATTGCGTATAGAAAGAGATTCGTCTTGAAAGCTAGACAGATAATCTCTATTTCTCTATGGCCCATGTGATAGTGAAAGATAACATAGTCCTAGAACGGAAAAATCGAATTTGAATCTTATATTTGACTTCCTACGGGCATCACATGATTACCATAGTCTATGGAGACCTCAGTCAGCTCCCCCACCAATGAGCGGTGGTGCTTCTGTTCCAACTGAGCTGGGTACAGTCAGGTGCAACCCATTGGACGCATGAGCCAATGTTCTACACACAGAAGGAGACTGCACCCACAAGATGATAGATATATAATAAACTATGACTAAACCTGTAAAAATGTTTCATTTTTTTGTCCGGTCCTTTTTTGATTCTATTTTTCATTTCTATTGATTGGTATGGATTTCCATCTCTTTCGATAGAAAAAGGAAGAACGGGAGTGGAAGAGTAAGAAAAGGGCTTCCCCTTAGACCTTTAGACCTGACCAAGAGAAGTAACACCGGTAGCCAATAACTCAGAAAGAAAGGTCCCTTGAGCTTTATTAGTAGTTACACGAGTGCTCAGATCAATACCGAAACACATATGGAGTGCCTGGCCCGGACCAAAAAGAAAGAGCACAAGCAGGGAGCTAAGACAAAACGTACCAATTGGTAGCGGAGAACTACTACTGGATTGGCCCGGGACGTTGAAAGATTTTTTTAGTCGTGTCGTCTTTGTTAGGAATAAAAAGGTGGCAAGAGCCTATTCCTATTCAAAACTACGATACCACCAAGAGATCGAATTCCTCCTTGCAGGGGATTCCTTCTTGCGAACCACTTTTTCTCGAACTCGTGCTAACTCCTAACAGCCAACTAATAGATGTGTCCAACCATGCCCTTGATCTATAGCGGCCCGGGAAAGACTGGGAGTGCTATCGAGAACAAGAAGACATGCACCGGGAATTCATCTGCAGAGCAGCTCCATTGCCTATCCTCTTTGTCCCAAATTCCTCTCCTTGCTCCCATCTATTGGAAAATCCACTCAGAGACTCAATAGTTGATAATAGTCTTCCTCTCCTCTCCCGTTGGTCGAGCTGCTACGCGCCTTCAGATTGACTGTATGAAAGTTCCTAATTTGCCTCCTCAAAAGAAAAGGCTAATGTCTAAGTCTTCGATTGTTGCATTCCTTCCTTAGTTGAAGCTGGTGGAATAGACCGGCAGTGAATCAACGGGCGTTACCTCACTTTCATGATTTAGTCATTTTTATATCTTTAAGGTCTCGCTTGGAGCACTGACGAACGGACTAAGCTAGAGACATTTCACTTGCTGCGGAGTCCCGTACCCACCTAGATTAAGCCTGAGCTGCTAAGACCCAGGACCATTCCCTTAGTATACTAAAAAAACATTAGGAGAAGAAAGTTCTGCCTCAGTACACGAAATTAATATCGAGACAGCTCAGCCTAAGGAGACGAAGGCTACTTCACTATACGATAATCCCAGGGGTTATGAGCCACTCCCGACACCTCCATTAGGAAGAAGAGGCGCTCGAGAGACCTTCCTAGTTAGTCAATTAAGGCTTCCCACTCATTGATCAGGACAAAGGGGAGGTCTGATCTTGATCTTATTCCGCAGAGACATAGGAAAGACGGAGGCCCTTGGACCTTATGAGTAAACCGGACGAAGAAGAAGGAGTTGACCCTTGACTCACTACCACTACCGAAGTTACTGGAGAACTACGACAAAGGGCTAAAATCCAGGTGGTTAAGTCTCCTTTAACAAACCGACTAGAAGACCCACAGATGAAGTTTCACCCATTCCAGGCTTTTACGTGCATTGAGATATACCAACTTCGCACGATCGATATAACAAGGATCCAATCCTTACCAAAAAGACGATCTTTCGATAGGATGAAATCAATGCTTGGTTCCTGCCAGTTTGACGAGTAGTACATGACTCAACTATAGAGAGAACCTAGCTAATTATCTTATAGAAGGTGCTTCCTTACCTCTACTCGACCGTAGGCAGCCTCTGCCGCCTGGGAATGCATCCGCCCTAATGGAAATGGGAGGCCGATCGATGGAAACTTGTAGTCAGTCTTCTACGAAGCTGTAGCTAGTAAGGGTAAAGTCGCTTTATTTGAGGAAGGAGAAGAGGCTAGTTCGTGGCTTGGTCTTCACTGACACACTATCGGACCTTTCGGGTTAAGTTAGTGTTCAATGAGCCCCACGTTGAAAGTTCCTTACAATAAGGCTTCTAGAAAGTGGTTTAAGGAGAGCGCTTCGCATTACATCAGTCTTGCCCCTGGGCTCCGGTGGTTACCTCAATGGTTGTTCATCACCCGTTAGGGATTCCTCAAGACAGGTGCCACTGGAGGACGAAACATTAGGGGATTGGGGGATAAGCACGGAGGGATCTAGAAAATGGAGTATTCTAGTTGGAGATCCTAACTACCGTGCATTCAATATATCGTCACCGTCACTCCAATGAATACAATAGCTACGAGCTGCCATAAGCCTTGTTGCACGAGTACTGTATCACAAGCACACTACCGAGTACCACGAGTACACTAAAAATAAAGGAACTATCAAGAGGCTAAACTCGATCTATCTTTTCGGCTTAGCCGAACTCCTCACCTGGGGTGACTGAAGGATATTCTGATTCAAGCTCTGAACCAAAGCTAATTCTTTTCTCTATTGTACCCTCATCGACATCCCCTTACACTGATTCAATAGTAGCTGGGTCGTGAGAGCTGAAACACGTTCAAGCTCAAAGCTACTGGTTCTGTCATACTCTATTCTCTTTCTTTCTACTCTCGAGTTACTGGCTTTCCTTTCGAGCAGACTAAGAAGAAGCCCACGTGTAGCGGTAGCAGCTACGACTTCTTCCTTCTGGGCTTACTTGCCAAGTCCAATAGCAACGGATTTTGTACCAGCAAACCATATTGTTCCCTTTGTTCCCTCTCCGTTCTAGCTTTCTAAATAAGTCAGATCGGTGCCTTGAGCTGGGAAAAACTCCTAAATCAGTAAATCCGGAAGTTCCTTCCTTCCCCAGAGTTCTTCCTTCGTTGAGGGTTGGCACAAAACCAGCAGATATTGAAACTAATAGCAAAGAAGGCTAGGCTTAGGCTCCTCGAACCAGATTCTAATTCTATTAGATCTTCTACCGTAATTCGCTAATCTCGATGAAAGAGCAGGTAACTACATAAGGCAGCTTTCCCCGCTCTATCTTCTCTACGATTTTCGGGTACTTACTCGTGCACGGAATCAAACAAGAGGGGGTTGCCTGATGGGACGTCGGCCTTTTCTAAGGACTTTGCCGAGTTGGGTTCTATTAATAAGGAAATTCCCAGGTAAGATGCTGACTTTGCCGGGGTTGAACCCCTCTCTTCTAGTGGCTGCCCTTCCTCCAAGACTTGAATCAGTAAGAGCTTTTCTATACTATGCTACCTTTGGCCTTGCGCCTGGTCTTTCTTCTTTATTGCCTTGGCCTTTCACCGGATATGGGATCGATCCCTTCCACCATTCCTCCAACAGATGCGGATGAATTAGCTGCCGTTATTCTTTCAACATTTGCAGAGCTAACCCCTGAAGTGACTTCAGTCCCGTTAGAGCTAACTGCTGCTTCTTCTATAGCAAGTGCCGAGCAGGAATCACTGCTTATTCGACCGTTAATGCCTACTCCCCGGGTAGGGCTATTAAAATCCACCCAAGGCAAGCTTCATCCTTTCCCTCATGGCGAAGAAAGCGTAGATAAAGAAAGAAAAAAAGCTTTCTCCGTGTCAGGCTGTTGATACCTTGTTGTCGCTCTTCTCTCTTTCCTGTGCGCGCTACCAGAATAAGGAATCGACTCCTTTCTCTCGGGCGAGAAGTGAGGGAATCGATTGAAGAATAAATTGACGTAAATGATAGAGGCAGAATAAGCGCAGTTGGTGCTTTAGTTGTAAAAGCAGTAGGAATTGTCTAATCAAAAGACCTAACTTCTTGTTCACGCTCTCCTGCAATTGAATCTGTTGTTGGAAGGGCTGTAGTAGTGGGAGTAGCAGCAGTAGTGCTAGACTGACTTTCATGATTCCCTTTTCTTTATAATTCATACGCTCATTAGCTCGAGTTCGTATCCCAAAGTCTAGTCTTTGAATTTTAGCCGTATTTTAGCAGCTTCGATTAAGCATTAGCCCTGTCTCTATCCTTGGGCTAAGGGCCCATAGACTGGACTTAGTGCGGTAAGGTAGCTTAGGACGATTAAACCGTACCTGATGACTTTCGGACTTTCTTGCTGGATTGGCTTCTTGACTTAGAGCTTTCACGTGGCAATCGAGCTGCCATTGATGGAGAAAATTCTGCTATAAAGAGGGAGTTGGTAGAGGTAGAATCGGCATCTGTCTCGCCTGCTGGAAAGCTTGACTTGGCTATGGAAATCCGCAGCAGATCTTATTAAATCTTTTTCATGTTGAAGAATCCGTTCTTGGAAGAATTTCTACTAGTTGGGAGGAGTTCTCATACCCAGTTAAATGATGTTGGTGTTTTCCCGCCTCAAGGGGAATGCTTGAAATAAGCTCTTCTGTCTCTTGGCGAATGCTTGAATCAGCTTCTGTCGTTAGAACGAGAATAGCTCAAGTGGAATCTCTTTCTTTTGGGAGGGTTCCGGAATTGATAGAGTCAAGTCATATATGGATTCAAATCGCCAAATCGTTATCTTATCTTTGTCTAGAGTAAGTTGGTGTGAATTCTACTACGGTAGAGGATCTACAATCATTAGCTCTGGTTCACAGGCAAGTAGTGAGGGGATTGAGTTTCAGATAGCCAGATAGTGTTGAGAGCTATCTGTAGCAGTCGTAAGGTAAGGCCTCCTAATAAGAGTTCAGTCGTCAGTCCGCCCCCTTCAACCACCTGACCCGCGTCATAATACTTGGGCAATATGGTAGAAAACGTACTTGGACCCATAATCAGGTCCAGTAGATTCTTACTAAGGGTACTTCCAATCTTCAACTGATCCATGACCTTATCGTCACAGTCAGGAGAAAATGGAACAAACACCTCAGGTGACCATAATACCGAAGCAGACTTCCACGGTTTCTTGCGAGATGACCGGCCTTACAAACCAAAGAAGGCGGTAAGCTCACAATGGAAAGACGTAAAGGAACTTCTCGCTTTACTGACTAACTTTCCACCCCTGGAACCTTTCATCCACCGCTTAACGGCGCCATGAGAAGGTTTAATATATCCAGGTAGGTTCCCATCCCCACATGAATAGGACTGCTAGAAATATCAGGAACATAACGTCGAAGAAGTTCTGGAAATGTGACCCCAGGAGAGGCCGCATATTCTCGAATACTACGAGCTACATCCTTGGGATGGGCTTCAACTATCGATGAAAATAACCCATCATTCACAGACTTTGCTTAATAACTTTATACAAAGAAAAGAAAAGAATGACAGATACATTCGCGCCAAACGATCAGCCTCATCATCCCCCTTTCCAATTTTCAATCTATGAAAAGAAGGGATTATCCGCCAATACAGAGCTCCGATCACCTTATTGTTGATTGACCTCAGCGCCCGAGGGTTTTCCAAAACCCTCTGCCAAGTTAATCTCTTCAAACGTAGGACAGTGTCGAACAAGTTAGACATTGTACACTACTTTTTGCTTCCTTTCATCCTAGTTATACACGATAGTCCACATAAGTGAATGCTACCTACCAGTTGCATTGCTGCAAAGGTAAAGTGTCCAGGCGGGCTTCCGCAGTACCCAGTGCTTATGATCCACTCATAGCACTGTGCTACGCGTGAAGAGACAACCACTCGCCTAAATGACCTGAGTATACTACCTTACTTATTTCCTCTATGAGGGAGAAAGCAAATTGAAGAACCCGCGGATATGTGCAAAGCTAAAATTCTTGTTAGCCAAGGCTTTCCCGATAGGGAGAGGTAAAGACAAGATAGACTTTGACCAGACGTGCTCTCTATCTTTTTTTTTTCGATCCGGAGGAAGTTATCGCTCTTTCACCTCGTAAACTCGGAATAAAAAAAAGATTCTTCCTCGCTTTTGTTCAATTATAAATAAATAAGCACTTTGATGGAGATTTGTAGCAGCATTTAAGTAAATACAGATTGAGATCGTAGAAACATGAGCTTGTGATATAGCTACACCTAATTCCAGACCGGTTAATGCAAGAACTATAAATAAAGGACCAGGATCCCCTATGAAATAGAAAAGATCATTCATACATAGCATAGTCCAAGCGGACCCACTTAAAATCTTTACTGAACTATGACCGGCCATCATATTAGCAAATAAACGTATTCCTAAGCTTAATGCGCGAAAACAATGAGGGATTAGCTCAAGGAGTACTAAAAAAGATGCTAACGGCAGTGGGACTCCTGCGGGTAATGAGAAGCTTAAAAAATGAAGCCCATTTTTTTGAAATCCCACTACAGTAATGCCAATAAAAAGAGAAAATGAGAGACCCAAAGTAATGAGAAAATAACTTGTAACTGTGAAGCTATAAGGTATCATACCCTGGAGATTACGAAATAACGAAAAAGTAAAAGTAACCGAGATGCAAGGGAAAAACTTTTGTTTCACATTTCCGGAAAGACCACCTATTTGTTCGTTTACCAGGTTCGGCACGAAATCATAAATAAGCTCTACCAAGGATTGCCAAGCATTTGGTACTGAGTTTCCTCCTCCCTTTTTAGTAACAAAATGAAAAAAAGTAGGACCAAACTGAGAGTGAGTAGCATAAACAAAGATGGATTTGTGAATGAGAAATACAAGTTTCCTATTTTCATATGAATCAATGGGAGAATGGAAAATTGCTCAAGGGGGCTGGAGCTAAAGATGCGTTGAGCGTTGTTAAGCATATTTTTTGATTGAGACAGAAAAATTCCCTCAAGACAGACTGAACTCCGTCAAGCCTGTACGAGTAGTGAAGAAGTATAGAGAGTTGTGGTTGGTTGTTGACCAACAAATAAATGGGCGCAACATTCTTTTTCTTTTCTTACGATATTTTCATTTCGAGTTAGAGGAGCAGACCACTCTACTAACTTTCTCTTAGAGAGAGCAATGAGAAATGTAACACTCACCCACTGAAAAACAAATGTGAGCTCGGAAGGAAGTGTGCCTCTCCAACTCCTACTTCGCAACCAAGATTTTTGTATGTAAGGGTACCGATAATGGAAGAGACTATCTCAAATAGGGCAATTCGTAATACTCTCTTCCTGTCCTAAATAAGGTCAGTCTTATATAGCTAGAATTTGAATCAAATTAAAGAAAGCAGATCAAAAGAAGTACATCATTAGGTTCGAATTGGATCTGTTAAGCATATAGCATCACTAGCTTCATTCTTCTTTGCTCTGCAGTCAATGTGTAGTAATTACTCAATCAAGATTGATAGCCATTCTTTTAGCCAGGAAGGGCATCCACACCCCATAATTCTGTTCTCAACCAGAATAGAATTCTGTTCAAAGGAAAGGATAAGGCGGGTTGTTATGTTAGTAACCTCCATATGGGAATGAATCTCAGTCTTTTCCTTCTTTTCCCCCCGGTGTTAAAAGAAAGTAAAGCAGAAAAAGGGATAATATCCAATTGGTACTTTGTTTGCTTAAGACCCCTCGTTAGCATAGCAGGAGGTCTTTTCAAGAAAGCAGATTCTTATGACTTAGCCTGCTTCACCCTCCCTTCATGCACTGGGAAATCCCTCTTTTCGCTGTACGTTCTGGTCCTAAAGGATCTAGATTTTCGGGAGCTCTCTTCTTTCTTCCACCGCAACCTTTAGGAGATTCTCTTTCAATTTAGAGCCGGGTAGCTATTTCTCATTTAGATAGGAAAGAGAATGGCCGCTTTCAGGGCCTTCACGGCCAGGTTACCCCCCAGTATTCCCTAAACATTTGATTTTCTCGCGAAAGAGGTTCATACTCATTAAGGAATTTCTCATCTTTGATTTGATGTTGGGATGAGATATCCCCGAACCCCTTTAGTTTAGACTGAAATCTTTGTTTGTCTTTTTGAGCGGCAAAGCGAAGAGCAAGGGAACAATAAGTTTGAAAGCCCCCTTGCAGAAAAGCTCTTATAACGAATAGTGAGAACTGCGCCAAAAGCGAGTTCTGAAGAAATATTTCAGACCATCAGTCTAAATACCAGTATGTAGTAGTTGTAGTCCGTCTGCGAGTATCCGTATTTGTCCCTGCTCTTGCTACCCAAGGCACAACTCCAATGCTTTTTAAGGTTTATAGCCCAGTACAGTCACTCTGTAGGAGTACGGATCAGAGATAGTTTGTTCACGAGCCGTAAAGGTAAAGTAAGTAGCTCGGACTAGCGGAACCATGTGAAGGAAGGCAGTTTTCTGCTCTTCTTGCTCCAAGACAAGGGCATAGAGCTGACTGAGTCAAAGATTCAAAGAAGGTCCTCGCTCTGATTAGTTTATCCCGTCTGCACTCCCGAATAAATCGGGATAGCGAGTCTTCCAAGATCCTTTCTAAAGGAAAGAGATGAGTGATTTCATCAGAATGAACAGGCAATTTAGGTTAGGGTTCCCCCGCGGGGTTCAAAGGCTTATTAAAAGCCCGAGTAGTTGATCTAATGCTAGCAGTTCGAGCAGATAAGGCGACAAGAGCTCCTTTTCTTCCGAGTTGACATGAAGACTATTATGTTGATTCACTGTCCATCTTCGATTCGACTAGAGGCAATGGTAATTGAGAAAGAGATTCTGGGTCGGAAAAAAATGCATAGCCCGGTTACCTCGAACCAGTGGACCCGGGTGGAAGGCATTGGGGATGCAGCGGCATCAGATGCGAAGATATAGGTAACGAAATAAGTCAAGGTGGAGAAAGTAGGTTGATTCATCAATATGGGACCATCCCATACCATAGGAAGTTGCTTCTTGGAATGCCGTCGTTCAAGGACAGGCTGACCACGGATTCCATCTTCAAACCACAAAAAGCCAGATCTTGCAAAACAACCACGCAACTTCTGGATCTGCAAGAATGGCTATGTAGATAAGGGGATCAGCGCTATGATCGCTTTGAGTTATGCTCGAAGTGCAACATGTATGCTTACGTGCGAGTTGTTATTCGGCCGTAGATAGAGTTCTGGGCTCGAACTACCCGAGTGGTATTTCGTAATGTAAAGCTAGTCTCCAGGCACTATATTTCGCATTTCCACATCGCTTAGTCGGAGAAGTCTTCGATGTAGTTGTTGATCAATGACATCGCAACCAGGTTGGTCTCATAGTTGTGCCTTCGGGCGGGACATGTTGGTCACGGTTTAATGCGAGGATCATCTAGTGGTTCGCTCGCTCCGCTAGAGAGAAGAAAACGTAGAAGGAGTAAGACATGAACGCGCGTTGACAGAGAAGATCATTTCGTTTATACTTTGGAGAGTCCACGAATTAGAAAGAAATCGAATACTAAGTTGTGAGACAGGAAAGCTCTCTTGCTATCCAATTCTTATTCATTTCATTAGTAGGAGATCGAGCTAATTCGTCTATCGCTGTAGTCAGGCTAAGCGAAAGCGCTTGAAAGCAAGTATCCGTTCCAGCTGTCCAAGGCTGGGCGGAGTGAACCAGTAGCAAAGTAGGGGTTTAGCAACCGCAGGAAAGGAATGTTGTTACCATAATGAGGTGGAATACTTTTTACCCAGTCAAAAGTGATCTATCTTTTCCTCGATCGAGTCTAGTAGAGGAAGGGAGATAGGAAATAGGAATGAAGCTCAGCTCTTATCAGTATTTTCACAATATTGGTTCTTTCTTTCATTTCTTCTGATTTGCATTCTTTCTAGTTGAAAATTGCGATAAACAACGAGTCACAGTGAGTTCGTAAAGTAGTGATTCAAGCGACGAAGCAGACCTCTTGCATGATTGAATACATCATTGATTGAAACAATCATGCAACAGAGGGCAAAGATAAGGTTGAATGGATACCATCGGTAGCCGCGCCTGCTCATAAAGATTCTTACGTAGCCCAAAAGAGCCAAAGCGTTCAGGTCAGCAACTCGACCTTCGGAAGGATCCAATGAAAGTGGGGCCACAATTGCAGGCAGAAAGAGAGCAAATCAACCCCCATGCAACGAGTTAAATAGTGTTCCGTAATGAGTCTATTGGTTGGTCTTCAGTGGACTTGAGCATTACGAATATAGGCCAGCCAAGCAAAGCCGCCTATAGAGTTTATCTTTCCTTCGTTCGAAACTAAAGAAATAAGCGTGAAGGCCTTCTATGAACTGATTGCTTCTACTACTTTATTACTAATAATTATAAATGAGCTTTTTTGAGTATATAGAATCGAGTGCTATCTACGCATCTATCTATAAAACTTAGGAATTTGTGTCAAAAAATCTTCTAGTCAAGTGAACACCAATCCAATCTCGATGAAAAAAAACTTATATTATAAAAAAAAAGGGAGCAATTAGAGTGGAATTTCTCGACGCACTGTTAAAACCCGAAACCACCTTGAACCTACCAATCAATCCTTTCTATCTTTTCTTAAGAAATTCTTAGTTAGAGAGTAAGCCTATATAAAATAAAATAAAAGGATCCCACGTTTTGGTGCTGTCATATGTAATTGCTTGGCTGGTAATGGTGGAATCCCTTTCCTTTACCGAGTCGAGAGCAAGAAAACTTGAATGGAATATGCGGCAGAGGTCATTTTGGATGCACTGAAAGAAAAGAAGGCAGACAAGTTCAGTCAGGGAGGGATGACCCGGCAACATGTGAGAGATGTAGCTCGGATGCGGTGATACTGGTTTACTTGATTATGTGCCGAAATCGATGACCAATGTAATTTCACAAAGAGTTCCGGAGCCCCTCCCGGCAACAGTTAGAGTGCCAGGAGCCGACATATACAGTGATGTGTCTTATTTGTATACAAATGTTCTGTTGAATTACCCAGAATCAGAACTGGTGGAATTGGCAACTCAGGCAAGTCTAGACAGCAAGCACTTTGTGAAAGAGTGGTCATTTAAGGACCAATTATTGAGATTCATATGCCAAGTGATGCCAAATTGGATTCAACAAGAAACTGAGTTGAACAGGTCAGTAAGCAAGGTCAGAGTCGGGTGCAGCGGAGAAGAAAGGCTAGTTCGTCAAGTCAATTGAATAGTCTTTTATTCCTTCGGGGTGGCCGGGCCCGGGCAGATGTTAAAATCATGGGTGAAGGACAGTCTGCTAGTCATTTCCCACGGCTGGGGAAACTTCACTGAATTGAAAGCTGGGGACAAAGACCTGGTATGAAGACTATAGGACGTACCAAAACGTAGCTACTGTACGAGGCACGCAAGCCCTTAGTGGCATATATCTATAGTTACATCACTCCTGAACTAAGGTTAAGGTCAATCCTGGAAACAACAACTTTTGTAGAGAAAAGAAAGAAAATGTGGATTCTTTCTATCTATTAGAAAATTTTTGGATAAGGACATAGTTTGCAGGCCATTTGCTTTCGATGCTAGGCTTGGGGATGTCTTCCTTTTTCTAATAGGTTAGAGGCTAGGGTATCTTTATAATATATGTAATCCATAGAATAGAGCTCTGATACCACTCTAATGCAAGCAAAAAGACGGGGTTTTTGCCAACTTGCATAAAATCATTCTCCTCTACTCGGGTGCTACCAGAAAACGCTTTCCAGTCTAGTTCTTTCCTTGGGGCAGGGACTTAGCTGACTTTCCTTTTCAGATGTTGCTTATCCGGGCTTGGTGGTAAGGGAATGGGTTAAGCTGGCTCGTGCCTCTCGGTCTTTTGGTCTTTAGTGGCCCGAGTGAGAAGCTCTTCTTTCTAGAGCCTTTAGCTCGGCAGTAGAATTAGCTTAGCAGTTAGTAGTGGGAAGAGTCTATTCTATAGAGAAGCCTTAGGCCAATTGGCCTGAATGTGGTATGGCAGCAGTAGCAAAGGGGCACATTAATTAGTAAGGCAAGCTGTAAGATTAGCACTCGGAAATCCCTCTAAAACCAAAGCCCGAGAGTCAATAGACTGAGTGACTGTGGTCAGGTAGCTGTTAGTAAGAAGCTCTTCTTTCATCAGTTGCCGATGGTGCTATTGTATTCTAAGTAGTTGGCTGCTCCAGTCTTCCTTTCCGCCCCGCACCTTAAGAGAAAGAGTTCCGGCATACTACTATATTATGATACCGGGGAAATCACACATGAAAAAAGAGTTAGGCCTTTTATTCTGCTTTGCCTGGGCATGGGTAGACTGCTTTTCTTATCTGTATTCGGAATATTTTCTTGTCTAAGATAAAAAAAAGGTCTTCTCTCATCACCTGTCCCATTTGAAAGTTCTTCCAATAGTCAATGAGCAGGAAGAGTTTTAGGAAGTTGATTCAAGCAAGAAAGGCAAGTCCATTGACTTGGCTACGATAGCTATGATTCCCATCGAGAGAGAAGAGTTTACAGCTACCGGCACCGACTCGAACTAATAAGAGCTACCTCACCACTTACTAGCCAGCTTCTGACAGAGTCGGATAGCTCCCTCCAGCCGTCAATTACAGGCTTCGGTACTAAGCTCGCTGCTCTGGCTAAAGAAAGGAAAGCCGTCTTTTTTTGAGTTCCCCCATCCCATGCGCTATTGATCCTTGATTTAGCTCTACTTTCTTCTAGAGTAGCTTCCTTTCTCTCTCTATACATATCAGTTCCATTCCTTCCGTACATCTCTCCACTCCGCAACTCCCTCTATGCGCGATAAGAAGACATCTATAGCAGAACCTTTATGCACAGACCAAGCCTTATGGATTTATTTGATTTGACTTTCTAGATAGCCAAAGAACTACTCCGATACTAGCTGAATGTACCAACACCGTCTCCAGCATCCTGGTCTGTCAAGCCATAACTCGCCAACAAGAATAAAAAATAAGAAGTCTTTCAACCACCGCACCGATTAGCTAACCCGCTGTTTGAACTCGTTCTCAATTGCATCGACAAAAGGGTCTAGATCTTCCCATACTCTCTCTATCTAAAGAGCGCGATCAAAGCTATCTACACCTAGCCCCAAACAAATGGACTATGTTTCCAAATTGAATAGAGAATAGAGAAATGACCGAAGAAGCACACAGAAAATGAACTACTAGTCCTAGCATTCAAGCTCCAAGGGAACCCCCGAGTTCTGATGTTGACTATGTCCCTCCAAGGCCTAAAAAAAGAAAAGGGATCCCCGCCTGAAAGTCTTTATTCGTGCTGATCCTATTCGCCTTTTGGTTAACGGGGTTTGGGCGCATTCAACATGCTAAAGTTTTAGACTTTGCAAACCTCGATAACCACCCGCCCCTCTTTGAATGAGGAGCTTCACTCTAAAGAAGGGCCCTCGACTTGAGAATCAAGGAGATTGATGTATATGGGGATTCATCACTTATCATCTTTCAGACAACTGGTGATTGGAAAACCAAAGATCAGAAGCTCATTCCCTACCATCAGTATCTGTAAGATATCAGCCAGACGGATTACCTTAAATTATCTGTCGAGGACGAAGAATCAGTTTGCTGACGCATTGGTCACACTAGCTTCCATGATCAGTAGAAGGTATTGATATCCGGACAATAATAGAGTCGACGAATCGGATTGAAATCAGTGTGAAGAAGACTCATGCGAGGACTTTTCAAGCACTGCTAAATAGTACTCATGTCCACAAGGAAAGGAAAAAAGATCTTCTCCGTAGGAAGTTGGTCCGGAACTAGAGGACTCTGTGAGAGCCCATTTCCTGTCTATCTTTCTGAATCCTTAGTTTTTGGAGCAGTAGAGACTCAGGCTTTAGCCGCTTCATCTGAAGGAGGGAGCTGATGTTACGCTTCAGGTAGTAGATCTTTCTTTCTTTCGATCTCAGTCTTCTTTCTCTGATAGTTGTTCAGTTTGATCAATAAGCCAGGGCCAAAAGGTGCTTTCGCGCGAGCCTAAGCCCGTTGGCTGAGATTGAGATCGGAACGGCACAGATCCAGAGCGGGACAAAACCCTCGCCTCTCTCCCATTATTCCTTCCTCCTTCGTGCCCGATCCGGTCAGTAGGCTGAAATGCCGTATGCTAAGAACGGAAATGCCGACATCTAGCACATAGAAGAGCGCATTCGCTTCCTATTCCGATGAGATGTCAGTTCCTTTCGTGCAACCTGCTCTTGCATATGCCTCACATTCCTCGTACAAAAACCTATTTCATTTTGCCTTAATTTAATGGCACCCCCCAAAAAAAGGCTCGATAAGGCAGATCTATGGGAAGACATCGAAGCGGGTTTAGAATCAATCAATCCCATCCGCCCCGAGGGCAATACAATAATATAATAGGTCAATCGGGTTAATCCCTCTCGCCAAGACTAGTTGTCTTAGAAGGAGCCTAAAGGGCTATTCCTGATCTTTCCTGTGATTCAATCGATTCCTAAGAACTTACCTTACCTCTCGCAAGGAACTTCACTATCGTTGTTCGAAAGTATTGGAGCGAAGGTTTGATGACGCTCGACCAACGGGAGAAGAAGGAATGCCAATCGACCTTAGGTTTTGATTCCTAGAAAGCCTAGAAGTACTCTTCCTCTGGTGGACCCAGACTCCCCCTTATTAGGCTTCTGAGCCAGCCTCTTCCGGGGAAGCTGCTTCATTAGCGGGCCCCGCTCCGGTATGACTTCCAAACGTGCCCGCCCTTTCCGACTCTGACAAAAGCAGGTCCGTCCAGGAGGGCGAGGCTCCAGAAGCCTAATAAGGATTCATCATCCTCGGTTCGATCTCTGTAGTTAACAGAGCTTTTAGAAGGAATGCAACGGCCAAGGCTAGCCCATCGGAGAAGCCCTTCTTCATCAGAAAAGACGAGACGGTGCGGCTTCCCGCGGCTATGAATGCTTTCGAAAGGCTCAACTGAAATAGTTCCATGTTGCCAAGAACTATTCCCGTGAGTCCTCCTATGATGAATAAAAAGATGAACCTTACGGTTTAGTCGTGGGGGTCTGGGTCTAAGGATCCCAGCTTTAAGTCAATAAGGGCAATTGCCTGTGAGGAAAATCCCATTTAGAAGAAGGGAAAAAAATAGAGTATATAGAAAAGAAAGGCTTTCCCTCTCTTGCCTGCACTAGAAAAGAATTCCATTAAATTGTCAGATAACTTACGGCTTAGTGAAGTCCGCCAGGAAAGTCGAAAGATCATAGAATAGGACTGCTTGAACGGGAGGGTACTTTTCTCTATGATATTTCTTGCCGACTCTTGACTGTTGCCAGCTTTCGGAACCTATTCTCTCGGCGAATACTCATCATAAAGAAAAGGTCTGTTAAGTGAATTTTAGCTTATTCTTCTTTCTGGAACATTATCAAATTCCGTAACTAGTTAAGTTGTATATATAGGAGCGTTCAATAGACAAGTAGCGAGGCAAAGAAAGACTCATTTTTGTAGTACTATTTTATGTACTTTGAGTCTTTCCTCCGCACTTGCTACCGTCTCTTTGTAGGTCCCATCCCAGACCCTCGATGTGCTGGCGTCAGCAGACGTGCTAGCCTCAGCAGATGTGAGGGCCTCAGCAAAGGTTGATTCAGATCCATCAGTTTGGAGCGCCTCCATAAGAAGCTGGGTGAGTAAGAAAAGTAACAGAGTACAAAGACTCAATTTCATCGAGCCTCCCCTTCATTTCATTCTTTCTTTCCGAAAAAGTTGTTACGGGTTCAGGGCAAGTCGGAACTCAAAGAGTACGAGTAGGCGGTGCGGTTACAAGTAAGTAAGCCTTAGACTAAGGCTTTTCTTTCCTAGATAGCGCTTAACGGGAGGATCGAGCGGTAGGAGCGACCTGATTTACCATACCTATAAAGCAAAGCAGAGCGTACTAAGGCTTTTGTTTGAGCCCTTTCGCTTCTTTGTTCCACCCACGTACGGGGGCTTAACGCACTCCGAACTATCGGCTCCTCACGAACATCTGGAAAAAGCTCCAAAGCAAAGAGAAGTTCAACAAGTTCAGGTGATAGGGGTGTTAGGAATAGTGCCCTAGAAAGCCGATTCGACGTAATCTGCTTTGGGACTTTTCTTGTATCACAGACAATCTTTGAATAATATACGATTGATTATAGGCAAACACTTCTTTATATGCCAATACGTGTTTTGTGTGTTTCCATTACGTGCGCATGTATGAGAACTCCCCTAATCCTGATGACTTTAGGACTCTACCATTTAGGTGAAATGGTTCATGAAATGAGCCCTATATCACATAAGTCATGATTAGTGAAATACTCCAAGCCGATGAGTCCTACAGACAGTGTGAGTGTCAACCTGACTCCTCTAAGGCTTGCTTGTGGGATCACGCCCTTAAGAAGGACCACCTTGTTTCATGGAGGTGCAAAGTGTATAGTTGATACGTGCGTGATACATGAGGGTGCTTACTTTAATAAGTAAGTTCACTGAGGTGCCCCGTGTGAGAACATTCCTAAATGGGAAAGGAAGTTTCTATTTCAGAAAATGGAAACTTCCAGATTAGGAAATATCTCACGAGTCATTGATGTGATTAATTGATCCTTAGACTTGAGGTTCCATGTTACTTTATGAGTTAACTCAGTAGTCTTTGGTATAAGCTTTAAAGGGTGTCGCCTTAGACAACTGATTCAAGGCTTATGCTGGGGCTGCACAAGTGACTCATGAAAGTGAATGAGAATCAAGAAAGGACCTACACTTGCATATGCAAGGTGATCTCTTATTGTGTAAGTCATTCATATGCCATATGGAGTCCTTGGCCAAGGCAGTAGATCAAGATATCAAGAAAAGGGTTTCTTGGATTGAGATCAAATGGATATGAAATGCACTTAGCTTTAAGACCGGATTATTAGGGTTCTGATTATTCCCTTGCCCTAGATCTTGGTTGAGAGATAGTAAGTAGGAGGATTGTATCTCACATGAATCAATGACTTAAAGGTTCTGTCGAATCCGAACATTCCAATTCAGCTAGGGGTTAAACACCTGTTGCTAGACTATGGTCATTTAATCTGTGGACTGATTAATTAATTAGTGAATTAATTAATTAGGGTCACTGCTAATTGAATTGAGAACCTAGAGGGTCACACGCAACAACTTGGTTACATGAGTTGAGGCTTGAAAATGATTAAACGAGTTAATCGGGCCAAGAGGGTTCCACACGTGTGAGGTCACACGTGTGGCTCACGTGAGTGACACGTGTCACTGTGACACGTGTCACACACGTGTGTATATATATATATATATTAAATAATTAATTAGTTAATTATTTAATAGACTTTGGTTTAATTTTGAATTAAAAAGAACGTCTAATTTTGGAGAAAATAATCTAGTTAATTAATTACGAATTAATTAATTAGATAAAAAATAAGTTATTTATTTTATAATAAATAAAGTATAAAATTATCCAAAAAATAGTTTGGATAATTTTAGCTCTCTTAAAAGTTGACTTGAATTAGAATTCAAAGTCAAAGTTGGAAAATACTTGATGATCAAGTAATAGGAGAGAGGGACCAAAATCCTTTGTCCATTAGGACTAGGTTCGGCCGCCCCTCCCCTTTCCTATATATAGGGGAGCTCATGCTCCCCTTTAGAGCTAATTGACAATTCTTGGTTCATGTGTTGAACACTTTCCTTTCTCCAAGATTAAATTAAACCCTAGGTTAAGCCTAAACACTAACTAGAGAACTAGCATCCTTACTAGTTAGATTGTGATCAAGTTGGTGGACTTTCTCTAGAGACTTCAAGTTAGAAGTTTGAAGATTCGAGCTTTACCAAGGAGAGGGGATCAAGTCGCGAGAAGAGCGTTCTTGGGTGGCTTGAAACGCTTCAAGAAAGAATAAAAAGAAAAGTAAGTTTTCTATCTTTACGAATTTGGTTACACGATTGCGAGTTCTAGGTCCTTTTGTTGGGAAAATTTTTTAAATTCCGCTGCTTTCTGATTCGTGTTTTCCAACAAGGGGATGGTCTCAATACTTCGAAATCGAGTGATTACTTCTACGATGGTGGACGAGATAACCAAGTCAGTGTTGACCAAAGTCGTTGTTGTTGGATTAAGCCCTTTTTGTTTTATTCTATTCTTCTATTTAGATTCCACTATTGAGTTCTTTTTGTTGGCTTGGAAGTCTGCTCCTAGACACCGTCTTATTGGCCCATGGAAATTATCTAAACCGAGTGGATCAAACCCTACTTCTTCCTGCTCAAGCAGATGCCGAACCTCATTATTTAGCGGCTCTCCGAAGTCAGAGAGATGGGGGCCTTTCGGATAGGCGGGACAAAACCCTTTCAATGGTGATGAAAGAAGGGGAAATGCCTGTACGGTCAATATATTCTTCTTGCTTACTCGCTCAGCTCTATATACTCGCTATATTAGTTAGCTCGTTCGCTTTCAGACTGCTACCTGCTCGAACTATTACTATTAGCTAAACAACCATTTCTTTGCATCCCTAGGACTTTTCAAGTATACCTGGAAGTCGAGCTCCCAGGAAGTAATCACTCACTCAGGCGGAAAGCCGGTAAATGAACCTTTAAGTTGCTTTCCTAAAAACTTATCTTACCTCTCACTGAGCTATCCTAACTCCTACCTGCGCTCTAAATCTGTCTTTGCTCCTTTCTGGTAGTAGGGATTACCTACCGTAAGCAAGTATACCCACTTCTATGCTCTATTTCTATTTCTCGTTCACTCTGTTCCACTCGTTTGGGAAGCTAGATCATTCAACATGCTTTCTTAGCTGGAAAGATAATGATACTGATTCTCTTATTACAGCTTAAGTGCATTATATATAAGATAGAATCTCATGCATGCTTGGAAGTTAGGTTACTCTAAAGGATTGTCTTAGGTGCTAGAAGCTGCTTGAGGACTCGCTAACCTTACTCTTCCTTTCCGGCTGGCTTCTCCCCTTACTGCTACCTCCTATCAGGGTTCATTCATAACTCAGCACTATACTTTAACAGTAGAGCTTTGCTAAAACTATCTTCTTCTCTAGTAAAGCATAATCTGCTTACCTGCATCCAATCCAATTTGCTGACTCCCTGCTAACACTAAATACAAGGCTATTGATATTCGCTTTCAATGAGCTTGCTATCAGCTAAGTAAGCTCCCCCTCTCACTACGTTCCTCTTCTAGCATTGCATGATCTTCTCACCGTCTGATTCATACCTAAAGAAAGATCTCACTTCTCTTTACTCAGACTCCTCATTCTTATCGAAGACTCTGGCAGCTGGAACTCATTGGCAGCGACTCTTACCACTGCAACCTAGGCACTCAGGCCTTGGAGCTGATCTGTCAGTCCACCATTACCCCAAACCTCTACTTTGAAATGAAGCGATTTCATTCATTCCCGAGTCGATAATAGCCAGAGGATGGAACCATATCTCTGTAATGGCACATCAGCTTACCGATTCCAACATAAGCATTCATTTAAGAGTAAGCCCCTTCTATCTCGCGCATATCACGCTGATGAGAAGAGAAGTGTCCATAAGGTTCACTCGCTGGGAAGACATTTCCCTTCGAAAAGAAATCAGGCAGGGCTTACGGTTCCAAACCTGCTGGGGAATTCGATTCAATAAATGGGACTAGCTGTGAGCTTACAGGCTTTCCTCAATGAGTTATTAGCAAGTAAATAGGTCAGAGTCGGATGGAGCGGGGAAGAAAGGCGAATTCGTCAAGTCAATTGAATAGTCTTTTATTCCTTCAGGCAGGCCGGGACAAAAAAGTCCGAAAAGGGGGGATTTGGCTGATCAGCCAGCCCTACTCGTCTTTGTCTACCCTGGTTCAAGTATAGCCCATACTCTTTCTAAGCCGAATAGTCGTTCTTGGACCGGAAGTCATACCATAGTAGAAATGCAGCCTCCATTGAGATAATAAGTTAGACATTGGTTCATAGGCTAAAGCCCCTGACTCAAAGTCAGTGGAAGGGTAAGGGCTTTCGCAGTCTTCGAGATGAGACTGGACAGGCGCATTTCGCATCTCCTAGAAGCGGAAATGACTCCTCCATTTTGAAAAAACGAAAATTCAAGCCGGGGACAGCTAGAGCTGTTCCAACTAATCCATACTTTTCCTTTTCTCTCCTTTCAGTCGAGCCCTTTTTAGGCCCTCTCCTCAGAGAGTCGAGCTACTTCGTTACCCTGATGCTGCCCAGAAGTCTGATCGTGTATCTTCTGGGAGTGCTCAATGATGTCTAGCAGAACAAGAGGCGAGGGTAAGCGATCAGGCATCTTCTTATTAGATCAGGAGGGCTAGCTGAAGGAAGATGTTAGGCAGATGGGTAGGAGGAAGAACAAGGCATAAGAGTTAGCTTCAGGGCTTAAAAGCGCCTTGTTAATCTTCTTATCCCTGCCTTGTGGTAGAGCTTGAAAGTGAATTGTTAATTGCTTTCCCGGTGGTAGAGCAAGTTCACTTTTAAATCCTATCCCTGTGGGATAGAAAGATCTGGCTTAGCTCATTCACTCCTAAACTCATGAAAGAAGGGTAGGCGGAAGGAGACGGAATCTGTTCTAGTTCAAGTTCCAGGGTAAGAAAAGTAGTGAGACTCGAGGGCAACTATCTGGCTTCTGTTCTAGTTCAAGGGTTGTCTACGAGAACTAGCAAGACCACGAGGAATGTTGATGAAGCTTGGGATGATGACTAGCTAGGATTAGGATCAAAACACCATTTAAGGCACATTTTAACCTAATTAACTGAAGCAGATGCAGGATCCGAAGTCTTCGACTCAGGCTTAGACGAACCGAGAGTCCTGTCTATCCTTAGTCACAGCGAAAGACAACTACTTTTGAGCTATACCTCTGCCCATAAAAACAGAACTTTTTGATCTCCAAATACACCACCCACTATCGGATGGACTTATTGCTCAGTTCTCTCGAGATTAGGTTAGGCTCGCATCGAATTAAAGTATTGGATCTTCTTCCATTATCTACAACCTATTCACTCTCTAAGGTTGTTTGGCAGTGAGACTCGAAAAGAACCCTATAGGCAGGCTTAGCCCACATCTCGCTCAATCTTTCGAGAAGGCTTTGCCCCACGATACGGAGGCTTCAGTTTCAAGACCTGCTCCCATGCTATCCCTCTTTTATTCACTTTTGATCGCCCTCGTAGTCGCTAAAATTCCTTCTCGAGGTTGGGATCCTATCCACTAAATTCTTCGTTCTAGTGGGGCACGGCAACCTTGCCAATCAATCGGTTCAATCTGTGCACGCAGACGCCATACGCGACTAAACTCCAGAGGATGTCTTTAAGCTTCGTTTCGAATGTCTTTCTTTGAATAGACCTGCACGCTCACCTTCTCTCATCGGGACAGCAGTTCCTAATAGCGGATTCAACTATGAATTAATCTCAGTTCCTATCGGCATTGTCAGAAGATCACTTCCTCTTCATAAGAGGCAAATTCACATCAGAAGAACAGCCTTCTTGATTACCTTCTGGATTAGGTCTCCCCTAATCTTGATAGATTAACAGGACCAACCAAGTCAAAGACAGAGAGAAGCAGGGAAAAAGCAAGCAAACTTCTAGCATTGATGATTTCTCACCTTCTGACCCTGAAACAGAGAGGAAAGAAAGAAGAAGGAAGGGACTGATAGCCGTAGACTGTCTGAGGGATCACATTAGATTGATAGGGAGAACCTGATATCATTGATTAGGGAGACCTGTAGATATTGTATTGATCAAACAACTGGACTTTGGGAACGGGCGGATGAAGAGTTTAGTGGAAAGGAGACGAGTTGAAGAACTTAGTTTCAAGACTCTGTCTGGGGCTAAGCGATCTGCCGAAGCTGTGGGATGTAAAAATGCAGAGGTAGGGGAGCGTACCGCCTTAGAGGGTTGGACCCGCGCGAGCAAGGCTTATGAACTCCTTCGGACACATCTGAACCTATCTTTTCGCTTTTCAGCTTGTTAGTCTGCTATGCATGAAAGCAAGGAGGAGGCAGCCAATAGGAATTCTCTCGACTCCTTTACCCGTAGTAGACCTAGGTGCAATAGAGTGAAGTGCTACGCCATCTCTTTTTCCGAAAAAGGTTCAATGCCTGATTATGGGCCCAAAGTGAATGTTGGTATAATAGCCTCGCAGGGAACCCCCATCAGCATCAGGGGAAGACTCTCCATTCTCTCCATTAGCTTTTGAGGCTGTCCGGTCTCCTTGTCTGATTGAGTAGTCCATCCCCTATAAAAAAAAAGTAGGCTATGGAGTCCGTCGCTATGTTTGATGCTTTGACATTCATTCCTTGCTTTGGATTGTTCGAAGTCGGCTAAGGGGCCAGTGCTTTTCCTCGTCTAAGGGTCAATGCCATAGTCAGTCTGTCGGTATATCTGTTGGAGAAGGGGCACTGCTTTCTATTTTTGTAAGCCTTGGAAGTCTTGCTCCCATTGGTCGTTTGGCCTTTGTAGCTTTCCATTCTTCCTTCCTTCTTGCTAATAGCATTGCCCAAAGCTCCTCCATTGCGAGTTCACTTGGCATAGTAGCGGGCCATTCGAAGCAATACGTTGGATTTCTAGTCCTTCTAGCTGGGGGTTCTGTTTTGAATTCTGTGACATCTAGTTCTGCAAGCGGGATTTGATTACTTTATTTCCAATAGGGATTTCTTAGGGCTAAGTAGGGATAGACCGACCCATAATGGAATAGTGATATAAAAAGGTGTAAGGCTAATAGCTGGTAGGTCACCTGAAGAATTGATTGCTGTTTCTGCCCTCGTCCTTTACTTTCCAGTAAGAAACGCGGCATCTTAGAATAGCGCTATTTCAAGTGAGGATATTTCCATTTTAAACTATAAGGAAGGAATCTATTGGAAAGCTTTCCCTCTTTTCAAAGAATACAGGAAGGGAATCTTTCTCAAAGTAAAGAGGGACTTTAGGCAATCAGGTTATAGAGGTTGGTTTACAGGCTAGACAGCAAGTCTCTTTTACATAGGGTAAAAAAGATGTGCCATTTCTCTTCGATCTCCAGACCAATTGAAAGCAGTCCCGTAAGTAGGGATTGTAGGCTAAGAAGTTATCAAGCAGTTCTAGTTCCTAGCCATCCAATTGCTTTTCTTCTCCTAGCCATCCAGTTAGATATGTATAGAAAGTTCTTTCACCTGGGGAAGTTTTTCATACCTTCTACTTTCGAGTTAAAATATTCTGTAACTTTCCTTCCGTCGAATTCATTAATCTTTATTTTTGGCCACATCCAGTCGAGCCCGCCATTCCAATTGTTATCCCAGACGAGCGCCTACATAACCTAGCCATTTCCATAATGCATCCAAGGTAATGATGGAAATGGTTTTGGTATCAGACCAGAATGTAGTTCTTATGGCCCCTTTTTTGACCAGTTCCTCAAAAAACAGGATTCATCATCCTCAAAAGAGTACATCTGAGTCCGTCGGGCCGGCTACAACCCGCGGCTAATATACCAGGACGTAACGAGAGAAAGATCTCTCTCCCTCACTTTTTGGCGCCAAAAACCTGTCAGCCCGGCCATGGCGCACAGGGGTCTGTCCCGGTCCATAGTTCAATCCAATGCCGGCCTACCCACTTTCCTTTCGGTCAGCTGCCCCTCAACCGCGTCAGAGGTCTTTCTCACCAAAACAAAAAACAAAAAGAAAAGTAAAATAAGCCACTTCAGTCGTGCTCGTCCTTTCTCAGTATGATCTCTATCATCATCTCTATTCCCTTTAATTCTACTTATGAGATACAATGATTGGTGTCAGAATTCTCATCTTTCACGTCACTTCGTCGACTTCTTGATCGATACCTCGTCCTACTCCCCCAAGCCAAGTATAATTTTGATATAGCTGGAGTTTTGTCTATATCTCCGCAGATCGTTTAAGAGTAGATTCAAAAAGGCGAGCTCCCTCTGGTCTCTGTGTTTTACTTCAGAAGCTTCGTACTCTCGGTCAAGCTCATCCCGCTTTGAATCTAAAAAATCTTTAAAGGCTTCTTGGGGGTTGTAAGCGGCATTTTCTGCTAAGGCAAGATGATCTGTAAGAATTTGATGAAACTGCGAATAACAAGAGTGTTTGATTTCCCGGATCTGGAGATCTCTATTCTCGAACTCGAGTAATTGGTTATATCCCTCTTGAGAGGTACATTTATCGAGTTGAGTTTTGACTTCAGCCCAATTTGTCCCCTTCTCTTCAGAAAGGAGAAAGATGCTATCTGGATTTTCCAGCGACCAAATCCTATTTCGGAGCGAAGATTCATAGGCCAAATTACGAGTCACGGGCCAAGGCTCCGATAGGACCTGGAGACCGAATGAATCTTCTGATGAAGAGTTTGAAGGGCATTGGCTGGAAGAGGCCGGAAGAGGAAGTGGCTGCACTCCTCCCGAACCAACACTCAAAATCAAAAAAGAGAGAAAATCTGTCAAATGGAGACCAAAGTTCGAAAGTAAGTGGATCCGTAAACAATGTAAAAAAACCCAAAGCGCAAATTGAATTGATATAAAAATAAAAAAAACGACTCGAAAGCCGTACTTTTGATTCAAATGCTTTGCATGTTTATTAAAGACAAAGATCAGGCTACAAAGAAGGATTCCAAAAAGTATGATACTTTTTCCTGTGGTTATTATAGCGGTTCCTTCTGAGCCTAGAAAACGAAAAATAGAATTTGCTACAATGAAAGAAACAAAAGGAACGAAAAGACGTATTTGGGTCATAATACTTTTACGCATGCATTCTGTACGACCAGCGCGGTTGTTCGTATTTCATTTTCTTCTTCCAAGACAAAGTTAGGCACTGAGTTACTTACGGAATCTCAAATCTTGAGGCCGGGGCGATCCAGTCACCCGGAGTTAATGTTCGATCCATTAGGTTCTTCGATTTGTTCAGAAAAGAAACGAGAGACAAGAAAACATCTTTGATTACGATTAAAAGAAACAATCTCAAATAGACCAAGATCAAATTTCGAGTCATTTCTTGGTGAACATGATCCGCCATAATCTCTTCGATCCCTTCATTTATGTGCCAGAATAGAGAGAGATTCGGTAGGAAAGTGGAAGAGACTTTTTTGTATATGATAATCAATGGGAGTAGGAAAGCTGTAGTAATTCTTTGGAAAAGCCCGGTTCTCTTTGTCTTCGAGCTTTCATTCCTCAATCCACTGATTCGTTCCTTCATATACCTCCCCACCAATAGATAGAGACAAATGGGAATAACCAAACCACGTCTACAAAATGCCAGTACCATGCAGCTGCTTCAAAGCCAACGTGATGCTCCTTGGTCAGATGACCAAGATATTGGCGAATACCACATATGATCAAGAAAAGAGTACCTATAATCACATGAAAACCATGAAAGCCAGTTGCTAAGAAAAAGGTAGAACCATAAATACTATCCCAAATAGTGGAGGGTGCTTGATAATATTCCATTCCTTGAAAGCCAGTGAATACTAGAGCCAGTAAAACGGTAGCTACTAAAGCGTAAACTGCTCGTTTTTCCTTCCCCGCGAGTATAGCATGATGAGCCCAAGTTACGGCAGCTCCGGATGAAGGGGCAATAAGGGTATTAAGAAAAGGGATATCCCAAGGATCTAAAACCCCAATCCCTTTTGGGGGCCAAATACCTCCGATCTCTACCGTAGGTGCCAAAGAAGAATGAGAAGAAGCCCGAAAAAAAGCAAAAAAGAACATAACCTCCGATACGATAAAAAGAATAAAACCATATCGAGGTCCTAATTGTACGACTTTGGTATGATGTCCTTCCAACGTGGATTCACGGAGAACATCGCGCCACCATACGAACATGGTATATAGGATAAATATGAGGCCCAAACTGAGAAGTGTTGCACCCCCTTGAAATGAGTGCATGTACATCACACCTCCTACGGTTGTTGCCAAAGCCCCGAGTGAACCCGAAATAGGCCATGGACTTGGATCTACCAAATGATAAGAATGCCTCTGAGATTCAATCATAAACCACTTTGCCTCGGTTGTATGTAAACCCCACCCTTCACCCCCACCCCCTAAAGTAGTAAAGAAGGGCTCTTTGGGGTCACATTTTCTTTCTATCTGACAGGACAAAGAAATAGGAAGGGATGGTTCTTTCATTGCATTGATAGAAGAAGAACTAGAAAAAGATCTCTTTATGACTTTGAGAAGAGAATCGTTGGTTTGACCGACGAACTACGTGGGAAAATGGACCTTCTTTGATTTTCAGCAAGATTTTTGGAAAGTAAGAATTCCATTCAGTTCGCTTTCGAAAAACTTGCTGGCCGCGGATTAGTTCATTCTGCGCCGCCAGCGGCCTAAAATCAAAGGCGCAGGTTGATCTCTCTGGTTGAGGCTGCATTCATTTATTCAACTTGACACGTGGGAAGGGCTTACTCTCCTAGTGGCTAGGCTTGGTCTCGCCCCCTTCCCGCACTCTTCCAATTTTGAGCATTAGCATTATCCGTGATGATCCTTTCCTTATTCAAGAACTTCTGCACCACCTTCTTAGTAAGACTTGAGTAAGAGACCGCTTCCACCCTTAAATAAGAAATTCAAAAAAAAAAAGAAAACGATGCCCATGTTCAGGGGAGATAGGGCCATCCATTCCACTATTCTGATCGAGAAAAATGCTCTTCAAGGCATAATGAGATTAAAAACCGATGCTTCCTTGGCCGTGCAGAACATGCATTAGCATTATGTCATTCCTACAAGTGATCCCCCATCCAGGATTGGAAGAAGTGCTATATGAGGACTTCGAAATCAAATAGAATATATTTCTTTCCATTCCTCGTGAGCCACTTAGTTCTCCGAAACAAGAGATCAAAGTGATCTTCTTCCTTTTTCCCAATAAGTCGACGGCGTTACACCATTGGGATACTTCGAATAAACTGGAGTACATATAGGATACACCGGTGCTAAAACCTTTTCTCAAGATATCTTCCAAACTCTTGGGGTCGTTGCTCCGGATGTTGGTCTCCCGGTGTGAAACCAGTTGGTTCCGTAGTTTTAGAATTCTACTGATCCCAAGTACTCCATCTCCATCATTGCATATGGCAATATAGAAAGTAAAGAGGCAAAGGCATGACCAGAAGAATTGTGTGAAATAAGTGAATTTATCTAGTTGAGGCATGATTGATTGAGAACCGATGATTCCCTCCATACAGAAAGAGAGTCCTTCCTGTACGAGTAGTGAAAAACGAAACGAGAGCTGCGGTTGGTTGTTGACCAACAGAAAGCATGGGAATTTTTGGGCATTGGTTCTGTGCTTCTCTTACGATATTTCGAGTTGGATGAAAACAACGCCCCTAAAAGCAAACAAGAGTTCTCTTATATACGATTACGAGACCACCAGACGCGCCCCTGCCTCCCTCGAGGTCAAAACCAGCCTCTCCAGTGAGACCATCCGAGCCAAAAGAAATTCACTCTTACCAAGACTTTCACCCATAGTTACCGCATGGATAAAAAATGGGGGGGGCTTCAGCAAAGAACAGAATAACTTTCTTCGGCTCGGGGCAGGAATTCCAACTGAAAAAGCATGCTTTCAATGGAAAACACATACCGAAAGAACGAAATAGCCTGATTCACTTACTCAGATTATCAATCAAACAAGAGAAATGGGCCTAGCTAAGGTTTATGGAGAATCGTCTTATTCTCTTATGAGAATTGCCCCATAGCATTTTCCGACACACGGAATGGATTCTTTTTCCACTATCAGACTTAGCCGATTGGACAGCTAGGATGGGGAATCGAAAGCATTTCCACTAACTCCTCACAGCCTACCACTAAAGAGATGCGAAACGATAGGTAAAACGAAGAAAGTAAACTCATTCTCTTACTAAAGGGAAGCGTGAAGTGAGTCGTTTTTGTTAAGTAACTCTTTCACTCAAGCTTTCCTATAATTCTATATAACGAATAAAAGAACCATAAGCTTCGCTAAAGCGACTACGGCAGAGAAAGTTTCCTATTCTGGGTTGGATTCAGCCCGCTTACTTAGATTGAGCCCTATCTAAACCTGTGCTTTCCTTCTTGCTTGACCCGTCCTGCGCGAATTTGTTCGTTGTGCAAGCCTTTTTCTTACCATTTTCTGGTTGTTTTGATACCATTTTATTACAACATTACGTTGTAGAAAAACACGGGCTTTCTCACCCCTCAAACAAAAGGATTTGGCGCCCCTTATTCAACCATAAACAATTGAGATTGGACAGGAACAGACTAACTGAAACCTAATGGTCTCAAAGCAAATACAGAAATTTACCCGTAAGAAATTGCATAAGAGAAGAGCAAAAGCATCCTTTACCTAGGCATCTGCCAGGGAATTAGAAAGAAACTCCGCTTGATTCAACTCACTTCACTTACAAAGCACTTTACCAACGATCCTATCCAGCTCCCACACTCAAAATAAGAAAAGAGAAAACATCTGTCAAATGGAGAGCGAAGTTCGAAAGTAAGTGGATTCGTAAACAATAGCAAAAGAAAATAGATCGAAGAATCGAGAGTCTCATTCGCATTATTATGTTTACTTTGTTGCGTTCTCTCGCCCCTTTCTCGCGGAGCTGCATACCGGAAAAAGCCCTTATTCGAATTCGATCCGATTTAGCCTCTTTCTAAAGGGAAAGAGCGTAACTCTTATTTTTGATGCGCTGAGTTATTTAAGCAATTTATTCAATTGTTATTCTAAATTCTTTTATTGTCTTTCTTTTCGACCTTGTACCCGTGTACACGGAACACTAAAAGAATCTTTGTTCAAACAAAAACGACAAGCAAACCCGAAAACTAAAGGCTCACCTTCTCTGACCCCCAGGGTAGCAAAGCTGGCTCTTCGTATCATTGGCATTGGGCAGGTAAACTTGGCTACACAACAACTCTTACTCTTGCAGAGGATCTAGTTCCACACCAATCTGCTTATCTTATATAATATTATATAATATATAAACTTAGCGTACCTACGCTTGATTGCCCTGTTTAGCCACTTACTCGGGAACAAGCTCATCACCTCACCCCGTGAACTCAAAGGTGCCTAGCTTGCTTGTTTCCGTTCCTCCGGCGTGAAATAGTTTTTCCCCAGTCCGGCCCTATAAGAATAATACTCTAGACATCAACCCATGGTACTCCCCGGGACCATAACAACAAAACTCCTAGGGTAGCAGTTCAGGCATCAGCTTCTCGAGAGCCTAAAAGAACCATTCGAAAGTGGAATTTTATCTCCTTTTTGTGAAAGAGATCGGAGATCCGGTCTTATCGATTCATACGATTTATCATACGTCTTTTTCCCACTTCTCCTTTTTCGAGTACTTTTCTCCTTCGGATCCTCTTTGAAGAAAAAAAGAAAAGGATTCTGCCCTTGCTTTCTTTTCCTACCCTTAGTGTGAGCACTCGTTAGGTCAGACGCGGAATGAGGTTCACACTCTATCCCACACCCTCTTCTTAATTTAGACCATATAGTGGAAGACCTCGCAGGAATAGCCTAGCCCCTTTCCCAGGCTTATGGTCTATCTCCTTTGGCTTGATTGAAGGCCTTTCCAGTCGAGTTAGTTCCCTTATTCTTTGGCACCACGGTCATAAGCTTCACTTCATGCTTTCTCATTAGCTATATCATTAGAAGATAATCGCATCATTGCATCTTGCATTGATATTTATCCGTTGATATTGAGTCTTCCAAGTAAAGGGAATGCTTGATGCACTTCCTTTGCTCGTTCTATTCACACGGGTTGCTCGCTTGGCTTGAATCCCTTGGTTCTTCTATCCTTGCTGCTCGCTTCCTTCTTTGGATCGGATGGCAACTCAGATCAACCATTGTCTGGTCTAAGGAGCATAAACCACTCACTCGAAAAAACGGACTCCCCTTTTCAGTCTCGCTTCTCTCATCTCTATTTTTTCGTCGACTTCTTTCATCTCTTATATAAAGCAATCACATACATATTATTTCTAATAAGAGAAAGCAAGCATACATCTTTAATTTAATAAGTTGGCTACGATTAGTCACTTCGGAAGCCATT
Organism: Lantana camara; assembly: GCA_037501455.1. Classification (NCBI taxonomy): domain Eukaryota; kingdom Viridiplantae; phylum Streptophyta; class Magnoliopsida; order Lamiales; family Verbenaceae; genus Lantana; species Lantana camara. The sequence goes on from CM074856.1 coordinate 95,891,096, forward strand.
AACCAAAGCACGGGCTTTTTACTTCCCTTCTAAGGGAAGGAGGAGGAGGCTCAACTATGGTCTAACCTACTAGAGTGAAAACTGAATTGCCCCACACAATCAAAGTAGGTTCCTAAAGCCGCTATCTAGCCTTCAAACATGACTTTTGAAGCTTGCTTTGACAGGTGGTCCGGACTCCGCTCAATTTGACTTCCTTTCTAGTAAGAGTAATGGCCTTTCCAGAAAATGCGTCCGAGGGAAGGTAGCAGGTCTGTTGGTAAGCCCCTTGTCTCTTTCTGGTAATGGTAATAGTGGAATCCTTTCTAATGCCCAACCTCTGTCTTGAGGAAGTGATCGAAGTCTGTCGAATCAGTACGTCTTGTCTGTCTGTTGGAGATAGAGGGACGAAGTGAAAACAACTATCGAGTATACCCCTAATAGAGTAAATAGGAAATGATTATATCAACCATTTGGAAAGAAGTACAGTATAGGGGTCCTTACTCTGTGTCTCTGCATCCTGACCGCTTCTTATTGACTTTGTCACTATACGAATACTGATCATAGACCACCCTTTAATATTAGCAAGCTTCAATTTCCTGCCGATTTTTTTTAGCAAAACGGCTCAAGAACAGCAAGAAAACTAATCCGATAATCCTCGATTAACTTCTTATCTTAAGGTGGCAGGCGCTTGGTTTTTGAATTCCTTATATTCCAAACATTAGGGCCGTATGGAAGTGAAATGATGGTTATCTATTTCAGTAGAGACAGGGCTAATGCTTAAACTCATTATATGTGCTAAACTTTATCAGTGCTAAACTTTATAATCTCATACGAACTATAAAGTGTCTGTTGCCTAGCCGGGCAGCTTAGGGATCACGCCCCATTTGTCTCTATTATCATCCCAAACTCTTTATGGCTTCCTCAAGCGCCCTATTTGTGTCTGTTGCCTAGCCGGGCAGTTCATCAGGAGCAGCTATCTGGGACCAAGCACTCTTTCTTTTCTGGTAATATATATAAAGTCGGTGTCGGGTTTGTTAGGCTATACCTAGGATCCGCCTTCCTTGTACTGTTGTAAGTTGGGAAAAGCCAAAGGGCTATCTCCGGATTAGCTTCTAGAGACTCGGCCTCTCCCGATGCCTAACCACCTTACCCGCCAAGATCCTCTGCAATAGGGGGCTTCGGGTCCATGGTCAGATCAAGAAATTCGACTTGCCTATGTTAAGCATATAGCCTAACTAGCATGATTGAGCCCTGCAGTGGTAGAATATCTTGTGTAGCCTACCCGACTACACAAGATATTCTACATGTGGTTAACAAAAGAGTCACTGGTTATTGGCCTCAAGGCAGAGGCGAGCTGGCTAGACTCTTATCGAAATTGCGTATAGAAAGAGATTCGTCTTGAAAGCTAGACAGACAATCTCTATTTCTCTAAGGCCCATGTGATAGTGAAAGATAACATAGTCCTAGAACGGAAAAATCGAATTTGAATCTTATATTTGACTTCCTACGGGCATCACATGATTACCATAGTCTATGGAGACCTCAGTCAGCTCCCCCACCAATGAGCGGTGGTGCTTCTGTTCCAACTGAGCTGGGTACAGTCAGGTGCAACCCATTGGACGCATGAGCCAATGTTCTACACACAGAAGGAGACTGCACCCACAAGATGATAGATATATAATAAACTATGACTAAACCTGTAAAAATGTTTCATTTTTTTGTCCGGTCCTTTTTTGATTCTATTTTTCATTTCTATTGATTGGTATGGATTTCCATCTCTTTCGATAGAAAAAGGAAGAACGGGAGTGGAAGAGTAAGAAAAGGGCTTCCCCTTAGACCTTTAGACCTGACCAAGAGAAGTAACACCGGTAGCCAATAACTCAGAAAGAAAGGTCCCTCGAGCTTTATTAGTAGTTACACGAGTGCTCAGATCAATACCGAAACACATATGGAGTGTCTGGCCCGGACCAAAAAGAAAGAGCACAAGCAGGGAGCTAAGAGAAAACGTACCAATTGGTAGCGGAGAACTACTATTGGATTGGCCCGGGACGTTGAAAGATTTTTTTAGTCGTGTCGTCTTTGTTAGGAATAAAAAGGTGGCAAGAGCCTATTCCTATTCAAAACTACGATACCACCAAGAGATCGAATTCCTCCTTGCAGGGGATTCCTTCTTGCGAACAGCTTTTTCTCGAACTCGTGCTAACTCCTAACAGCCAACTAATAGATGTGTCCAACTATGCCCTTGAGCTATAGCCGCCCGGGAAAGACTGGGAGTGCTATCGAGAACAAGAAGATATGCACCGGGAATTCATCTGCAGAGCAGCTCCATTGCCTATCCTCTTTGTCCCAAATTCCTCTCCTTGCTCCCATCTATTGGAAAATCCACTCAGAGACTCAATAGTTGATAATAGTCTTCCTCTCCTCTCCCGTTGGTCGAGCTACTATGCGCCTTCAGATTGACTGTATGAAAGTTCCTAATTTGCCTCCTCAAAAGAAAAGGCTAATGTCTAAGTCTTCGATTGTTGCATTCCTTCCTTAGTTGAAGCTGGTGGAATAGACCGGCAGTAAATCAACGGGCGTTACCTCACTTTCATGATTTAGTCATTTTTATATCTTTATGGTCTCGCTTGGAGCACTGACGAACGAACTAAGCTAGAGACATTTCACTTGCTGCGGAGTCCCGTACCCACCTAGATTAAGCCTGAGCTGCAAAGACCCAGGACCATTCCCTTAGTATACTAAAAAAACATTAGGAGAAGAAAGTTCTGCCTCAGTACACGAAATTAATATCGAGACAGCTCAGCCTAAGGAGACGAAGGCTACTTCACTATACGATAATCCCAGGGGTTATGAGCCACTCCCGACACCTCCATTAGAAAGAAGAGGCGCTCGAGAGACCTTCCCAGTTAGTCAATTAAGCCTTCCCACTCATTGATCAGGACAAAGGGGAGGTCTGATCTTGATCTTATTCCGCAGAGACATAGGAAAAACGGAGGCCTTGGACCTTATAAGTAAACCGGACGAAGAAGAAGGAGTTGACCCTTGACTCACTACCACTACCGAAGTTACTGGAGAACTACGACAAAGGGCTAAAATCCAGGTGGTTAAGTCTCCTTTAACAAACCGACTAGAAGACCAACAGATGAATAAGTCAGATCGGTGCCTTGAGCTGGGAAAAACTCCTAAATCAGTAAATCCGGAAGTTCCTTCCTTCCCCAGAGTTCTTCCTTCGTTGAGGGTTGGCACAAAAGCAGCAGATATTGAAACTAATAGCAAAGAAGGCTAGGCTTAGGCTCCTCGAACCAGATTCTAATTCTATAAGATCTTCTACCGTAATTCGCTAATCTCGATGAAAGAGCAGGTAACTACATAAGGCAGCTTTCCCCGCTCTGTCTTCTCTACGATTTTCGGGTACTTACTCGTGCACGGAATCAAACAAGAGGGGGTTGCCTGATGGGACGTCGGCCTTTTCTAAGGACTTTGCCGAGTTGGGTTCTATTAATAAGGAAATTCCCAGGTAAGATGCTAACTTTGCCGGGGTTGAACCCCTCTCTTCTAGTGGCTGCCCTTCCTCCAAGACTTGAATCAGTAAGAGCTTTTCTATACTATGCTGCCTTTGGCCTTGCGCCTGGTCTTTCTTCTTTATTGCCTTGGCCTTTCACCGGATATGGGATCGATCCCTTCCACCATTCCTTCAACAGATGCGGATGAATTAGCTCCCGTTATTCTTTCAACATTTGTAGAGCTAACCCCTGAAGTGACTTCAGTCCCGTTAGAGCTAACTGCTGCTTCTTCTATAGCAAGTGCCGAGCAGGAATCACTGCTTATTCGACCGTTAATGCCTACTACCCGGGTAGGGCTATTAAAATCCACCCAAAGCAAGCTTGATCCTTTCCCTCATGGAGAAGAAAGCGTAGATAAAGAAAGAAAAAAAGCTTTCTCCGTGTCAGGCTGTTGATACCTTGTTGTCGCTCTTCTCTCTTTCCTGTGCGCGCTACCAGAATAAGGAATCGACTCCTTTCTCTCGGGCGAGAAGTGAGGGAATCGATTGAAGAATAAATTGAAGTAAATGATAGAGGCAGAATAAGCGCAGTTGGTGCTTTAGTTGTAAAAGCAGTAGGAATTGTCTAATCAAAAGACCTAACTTCTTGTTCACGCTCTCCTGCAATTGAATATGTTGTTGGAAGGGCTGTAGTAGTGGGAGTAGCAGCAGTAGTGCTAGACTGACTTTCATGATTCCCTTTTCTTTCTTCTCGGCAAAAGCGATTTCTGTTGCCAACCAGATGGAAGGGGAGTACGAACTAAAGATATGCTCCTTGTTCGAGAACAGGGGAGAGTGGCTCTTTTTTTCCTATTCGAACGTACTCTTTAATCGCTACGGAATCGCTCTTTGGTATAACCTGGGTGAGAAGGGAGCGCTAGCACTTGACTAAGAAAATACCCATTTTCTTTCCTAAATCACCGCCCAACTATGTCACGGTAGGCAGGTCTACTACTCTTTCTTCTTCAGGGGGTCTTGCTTTCAAGGACAAGGATTGCGTGGTATCTCCGGACCGAAGTCTGGCGTGCTAGCGTACAAGATCGTAGCGTAGAAGAGAAAAGAGCCTAACCAAGTAAGCAGTGTGGAAGACGCTCTGTGTCTATCCAACTCGCTCTTACCCATTAATGTACCGCTTTTCAGATGCACGTATTCTATCTTTATTTGATATACAAATTCTGAGTGGAGGCGACCAAAGGGGGATCCACTCTTAAGTAGAGGATGGGAAGTCACTCGTACGATAGGTAGAGGGAGGAGTGAAACTACTTAGATGGGTTAGGGGTGGTTAGATGCTCGACCGATAGTCCACGAGCGTAATCCCCACTCCCACTCCTTCCAATAAAAAACCAGCTACTTCATACCTATTGAACCAGATAAAGAAGACCTTCCACTCTTCCTTTCTTTCACCGACCCGGTATGGATCTTGAACCTTTTCTAAATTCAATCTCTTGTTTTTGTACGGGGAATAACCCGTATAATAGGATAACGAAAGAGATCTGTAAATACTAAATTATAGTCATTGTATAGGTCTACTAGTCATAGGTTGATATAAAGTGAACTCTACCGGGGATAGGTATGGAAGCAAAAATGGGTATATGTCCAGCTACGCTTTTAGATAAGGAACTGAACCTCAGGCCATAAACGGAATCCCTATCATCTCGCGTGGATCCATTCCCAAACCCCCCGGAGGAGAATCAGAGCTGGTAGGGAGACCCTCGCCCAAAGACCTCTGATTTCGGTGCTAGAATGCTCAGATGCTCTTCATGTCTATTCGTTAGAGGTGCCCCCGCATAGCCTATCAATAATCCAAGCGAAGCACAGGAATGCTCGATCGTGTCTCAATCTCCGCCAAGCGGTTTGGTCGAAACCTTCTATGCCAAGCTCTTGTCCGATTACGAAGATGATGCATCCAATACCCTTTTGGAACCAGTGCCCCTTCGACTGATGTAGTTGCAACTAAGGATTTCTGTTGGGGTGTTCTACAAGGTGACCTCCGTGCGGCCGCGGTCACTAAAGATTCCTTTCTTGGAGCTCTGTCGGTCTTGCTCGTTGCTTCCTCTATTCCTGAAGCCAAAAGAGTCGTAATCACCGACCTAAAGTAAAGGGTCAATTTTCGAACATGTTGTTGACTCTTGAGCCGTTCGAACGAGAATAATCACGTCTTTCTGAGTTGGTGGATGGCCACACGCGGATACTCGCGAGGATCCAGGAGAAGAATGCCAAATCTCAGGAATTATAGGCTCGAAAACTAAGTCTGCTTTCTGAGCAAAAGGCTTTGTAAGAGAAGTCGACCCCAGTTTTGTCTGCTCGTGAGAAGACGGAAGAGGAACTTTCTGAACTGCTCGGGCAGGGTCACCAGTTGGCAAATAGCATTTGCGCCTCCCATCCGCACGTGAGAACTTGGAAAGCTCAACTGTCACCGGCTCGAAGCAAACTTTCGCAGACTGAAGACTTGTGGGCCTTTGCCTTTCTTCTTCTTCCAACTTACTAGTCCTCTTTAGACCCTTCCCTTAAGAAGCTTCAACAGCTTTCTAGGGTAAGGAATGGAACTTCCCGGCACGCAGGAGTACGTTGAAATCAAAGCTAAGACAATGGAAGGTAACGTATGTACAGCTGACGAGAGGTGCGAAGCTACTGCCCGATCTTCTTCTGGCTCCATTATGGTTGAGTCAAAAGTTTTCTGGGATGCTGTTGGAATCATCCTTTTTTTCTTTGTTTAGTTGTCCGATTAGGAAATCTCAAACGTCGAAGATAGCTGAGCCATTGTCTTAGCCTCAACATTGGCCCTTCTAGGTACATGGTCAATCAACATTTCATCAAACTCCACGAATCGAGTCTAGGGCTCTTTTTGTGTATGGCTGCTGCTTTGCATCTATTACCTCATACTCAGCGATGACTTGTCTCACTACTAGCTGAGAATCACCCTTCAACACGTGGATGGATCGCATGCCCATTACCGCAGCTAGTTCTAATCCGATAAGCAAGGCTTCATACTCAGCTACGTTGTTCGTGCATGGGAAATGTTGCCGGTATGAATGGCGAGAAACTAGACCATTAGGAGAGAAAAAAACAAGACTTGCTCCTGCGCCACCTTGCGTACTGGAGCCATCGAAATACATTTGCCTTGGAGTTGTGGTCAGACGCATGGCCTCTGATCGGGCAACTGCTTGCCTAAGTCCAACGGATGATTCTTCCAAAATAAGGACAACACCCTTAACCCCTCTTTTTACCGGTAAATAATTGAATGAAAACTCTGACAAGGCAAAAACCCATTTTTCAATCCGACCCTTGAGAAATGGTATCGATAACTTGTCTTTGATCAAATCGGTTCTATCCCTCACCACATGACTTTGCCTCGGTAACTTCAAATCAAATGCCGAGGCTTGACCGCTGTGAAATACAGGCACAAAGACATCAACTCAATTCGAGTCTCATTTCTTTCTTGCCCCTTAAGAAGGCGACTTAGGTAATAAATCGTTCCTTTCCTTCCTCATTCTTCTGTGCCAAGAATGATAGAATTGAATCTTCTGAAGCGGATATGTACAATATCAAGGGCTCTCCATCCTTTGGTGGTATCAAAACTGGTCTGTTGGTCAGGTATTTCTGAATTTCATCGAACGCTTTCTAGTGCACTTCCTCCTACACGAACTCTTCTGAGTCCTTTAGTTTCACAGCAGGGAGACAATGGTTGAAGTTTTCCTGCGAGATTTGAGAGAAATCGGCGAAAAAATGGAATCTAGCCGATCAATCTCTGCAGTTCCTTTTTGTTTTTTAGCGGAAGAGCTTCAGTAATTTCTCGTGCTTTGTTCTTGTCTATCTCAATACCTCGGTGGTGCACAAGAAATCCTAAAAAATTCTCAGCCCGATTGAATGGATTTTCATTTTCAAAGCATGTTGTCGCATTCGTTCGAAAGTTTTCCTTAAATTGGCCAAGTGCTGTTCATCTTCAGGCTGCCGCATTCAAACAATTTGATTTGAACTACCCGTCTGGGGTCTTGTCCACCTTTTTCTTACCCTGAAAAAAGAACTATATCATTATTGCATAACATAATAATAGTGGCTATCTTTCTTCAAGTAAGAGAGAGGATAGAAAAACCATCGCCCAAAGGAAAGGGGGTTTTTGAAAACCGGTCACTCTTGGCTAAAAACCATTTCTCACTTGTGAAGCGGCTTTCAATTTCCAATTTTTTTTTGTTTAGTGAGGATATCGAGATTATCTTAACAGAGAAGGTAGCCCTTTGTCACGAGCTGGACTCGAACCAGCACCTCTGGGCAACGAGTGGTAAGGAGCCTTGACTTGAGCATTGTACAAGTGCTTAAGGCTCCTTTTGGCTATGGCCACAACTATCATATAAGACAAGGCTTGGAAGCAAGCTACCAGCGCCTATCGGCGAGAACTGGGCTTGGTTAGTAGTGCCGGCCCATTCTGTCTCGCCCGCCTGCCGACCCATGAATTTTTCAGAGCGGGGCGGAAGGGGACCGTCGAAGAAGTGCCTCAACGCGCCACAGCCACTACTTTGACTTCTTTTATGCAATTATGAACTCCACGGAACTTTATCAATTCCAACGCAACTTATCCTTTTGGAGCTGACATAACAAACTACGCGAGCCTCCCAACCAAGCCAACATAAATCCTATCCGAATAAAAAAAAGAAAAGGCAGTTTCATTATGGTGGTATACCAGCCGCCTGTTCTGGAACTTCCAGTTCCAATCAAAGCATATAGATCCGTAAATAGATTTGTATGTATAGCCACTTCAGTCGTGCTCGTCCTTTCTCGAAAGTATCTTTTTTCTGGAAACATGGTCAACCAGAAATTATTATGTTCGCGATTCTTCATCCACCTATGCAGAAAATGCTCAAGTTTTCCATTCTCATATGAGGTCGGAAAGTGGATTGGCAACAGGTCGGCACGAAGTGATTCATCATGCTCAAAGATGAGCCAATCGTTCGTTAGGGACGGTTTATAGATCATCAAATTCCCACAAACAGAATGAAAAGTGGGTCCATGTAAATGATCGAGACCCTGCAAACAACAACGCTCCTTCCCCATATGGAGTTCGGAACCCAAAGGCAATCGTTGAGTGAACTCTATCTTCTTTGTGTTAGTTGACCTAAGTCGCACACTGACTGCTGGGGTGGGGCTCGGCCTCCGAACCGTACGTGAGACGAGTTTCTGCCTCATACAGCTCGGGCCGAAGACCGGGGGAAGTTTAGGAGAGATGGGGACAGCTAGCAGCTATCGTCGGGGCGGGGATAGCTTGCTTCTTCACAAGCTTATCCCCCATAAAAAAACCTACCTTGTTGCGCTAGCGTTCGCGTTCTTTCTATTTCATCCCATTCCATTCCGGGGTAGGCTAATAATAAGAATCTAAGAAGTAGTCGTCGTCTGACCAATCGGCTCGGGCACCAGACCGCCCATGCCGGCCCATTTTGTCTCGCCCTAAATGGAATGGCTCTCTTAGTTACGCTGCGCCCTGACCCGAGTCCCCACGACCGCTTTTCTCCGCCCGAAACCCAAGAAGTTGGCTTTGCCAACACAACATTAGGGTCGTCCCCTTCATTCTACTATGCTGACCCCGGCCCGGGCCGGATTTTTGGGAAGCCCGTTCCCACCGCCCTCACGGCCCGGCTGGCCTGCCAGCGGTAGTGGGAATTCTCCCGTTCCCTGGTCAAAGACTTAGTTGGATGCGGGATCTACTCCACGAGGAGCGGTACGGACGTAGATGATATCATCACGACCTCTCTTTTCGTACCGCTAGGAATGCTTAACGCCACTTCGCCAACTGGCGTTACCTGCGCTTTCGTGTCTCTCAGTGTGGTCAGCACTGGGTGTTTCCGAGCAGCGAAGCTTACACCCATTCGCATTAGTTCATCCAAAGTTCCTTACCCTTATGCACGAATTATTGAATAAGCCATCTTCCTATCAAGGTTAAGGAGTCAACTGAGCATCTCAGCGGCGGGATTGAATACCCGGATCGAATCAGAGTTCACGCCGCCCGCCCTGAACAAATAGGAGGTGTGGGCCACAGGTCGCACATAAGTCGCCGGGTCGCACGACAGAAGAACACCCAACACAAAGATGCACACTCCTCCATGTGAAATATTCATCTTCATGTTCACTTTTTGGCAGTCGTCGTGACCAACAGCCATCAGCTGTCGGCTCGTTGGTAAGGTGAGAGCTTCAAGCCTGGTTTCTGGTGGCGCATCCCCCACACAAGCACCGCCCGGCTCAGGGGGGACGGGGAAAGCTACAGGCCGAAAAGCTTCGACCCTTCTTTCTAAATGGGGGTGCCCGGGGCACCTCATCTTCTCATTTCGTCGTTGCTCATTCCCGTTAGGCCGAAGTGTTTGGCCTTTCCTTCTCCGCGCCCGCTCACGCTTCGCTGACCTATCGCGTGGTAAAAAGAAGAAAGTACGAAAGAATAGTAAACGGAGCACACCGCAGAAAGATTCTAAATATGAGTTGTCCCCCTTGGATTCGAGAAGAAGGAAATGAAGAACGGGAACGAAACGAAATAGGGCGTTTCTAGCTCTAGTTTCGGATGAGCTTCTCCCAATTATGTCTGGTAATAGAATAGGGCGGCTTGCTCTGACCAATACTCTACTTTTTGCTCTGTCTGTGGAGCGTATGAATTTCCTTGAATGTAGATAGACCAAAAGAGGGAATGAAGGGATAGGAATAGGAATTATAGTACCATTGGAAAAAGGGGCACCTGTGGGAACATCTCTACTGACGAACCATTTCAATAGTACGGGTGCTGCCGTGCCACGAGGCCCGACCATGGAAGTAATTAAAAAGAAAAAGTTATGTAGTTGGACCATCTGTTTGATCCGTTAGAGTTTTGCTTCTCTAGAGAAGATGAGAGGCTAAAAATGAAAGTGTTCACAACACATACCGAAAGGATACGAATTAAGCCGACCATTAATGACTAGTTCGAACACCAGGAGTGGTCTGATCCCTTATCAGAAATCTCTCTCCCAGCTAATGGAGAAGTTTGAAGAAGTCACTTTCTTTCATCTCAGTCGTGAAAAGAAGAAGTTTGCAGATGCTCTGCCCACTTTAGCCTAAATGACTAAGATAGACTGTGAGGTTGACTTGCAACCGCTGCAAATTGAAGCAAGAGATAGCCCAGCTTATTGCTTAAATATAGAAGAGGACCCTGATGGGAGACCGTGGTACCATGACATGTTGCAGTATATCAAGACTCGGGAATATCCTCCAGGGGCAACAGAAAAGGAGAACAATTCGGAGGCTATCCATGGGGTTCTCCCATAGTGGATAAATCCTATCTAAACGAAGTCATGATGGAACACTCCTCAGATGCAGGAAATGCCCACAAGTGCTAAATGAATGCGGATAAGATCAATGCTCCTACAACTCCCTTGTCCCTTGCAAAATAGGGTTGCCCCATGGCCCTTCTCTATGTGGGGAATGGATGGCCCTATCTCCCCTGAACATGGGCATCGTTTTCTTTTTTTTTTTTTTGAATTTCTTATTTAAGGGTGGAAGCGGTCTCTTACTCAAGTCTTACTAAGAAGGTGGTGCAGAAGTTCTTGAATAAGGAAAGGATCATCACGGATAATGCTAATGCTCAAAATTGGAAGAGTGCAAGGATATCTTTGCAGGCAGCTGAAGATCCGGCATCCTAATTCTGCACCTTACAGGCCACAACAAATGAATGGGGCAGTTGAGGCAGAAAAGCAAAAGATCAAGAACAAGAATATTCTTTTAGAAATAGCAATTACATACAGGGACTGGCATGAGATGCTCCCATTCGCTCTCCATGCAACTCGTACGTCAGTAAGAACTTCAACCGGGGCGTACTCAATAGTGTATGGAATGGAGGCGGTCTTACCATTAGAAATGAAATACCTTTTCTAAGAGTCCTCATGGAGACGGAGTTAGAAGAAGCCAATGGGAAAAATCACGATATGAGCAGTTGTGAGGAAAAGAGATTAGCTGCGATGCGATATGACATGGCCAACTTTACCAGAGAAGGATGGCTCAAGCCTATAAATAATTAAATAAATAATAAAAAGAAAAGGGGTTCGCCCCCGGGAATTTCAGCCAGGAGACCTCATATTGAAGAAAGTACTGCCAACCCAGGAAGATGTCAGGGCCAAAGGGGCACCTTAGTCTGAAGGGCCTTATGTAGTAAAGAGAACCTACATGAGGGCCTTCCCCTGCTCCCCAGTTACTCGATCGAGGGCTTCTCTTTTTATTATTTACTATATAAAATAAATAAAGTTAAAGGAACTACGGTCGATCTTCGATCAATCGCTAATGTATAACCTTTGAAAGGCTTTCAGTGGAACTTCCTTTCCCGATCCAATAGGCTGTTAGGGCTTTAGCCCAGGAACCAGATGCCCATTCAATAGAAGAAGTTGTTCGACCTTTCTTTCATTTAGTTGGAACCACCCGACTGAAACTTAAAAGGAAAATGAAAACGAAAAGAAAACTAGGAGATGACTATGACTCTGAATCGATCCGGCTCTTGGACCCAGGACCAGGTCCGGATATTTTATTTAATTTAATAACATGTGTTTCATTCGAAAGGCCAGGAGGATGAACTAGACAAAGTTTCATCGCCCCACGCAGATAGAAGAAAATATCTTTCCACTAAGAGTTTACTTATCTCGGCTATGAGACTGGTAAAGAGTCCTTTTTTTCCTCACGTTATCCAGCAGCTTTTATCCCGGCTCCTTCTCTCTTCGATGCCATCTTCGTATATTCTACTATTGATCGGACTATAGAGCATCGGAGTCATTCTTTCTCTCTTATTTTCCTATAGCAATGCCGCTCCCCTTGCCCGCCCCTTCTGCTCTTAGTCAGCTAACCAAAAATCACAGAAATTTACCCCGATTTCTCTTCTGAGATTGGGTTTCCCTCCTTGACTCTGGGCTGGATCGATATCTTGGGCCACGGGCCCATTCTAAATGAGTCTTCCTGGACTATCTTTCCTACCCACCCCTGCTAGCATAAAAACAAGAGCTTTTCAGGCAGCGACTCACATGTTGGCATGTCAGAATGTTTAGTTATTGATATTAGATTAGTGATTAGTCACACCTCTCGTAACCTATATTGGTAAGGTTAATAGCTGACTTCGCCCAAAGGAGGAGACTAGGAGAGTTACATGAAAAAATGTGATCAATTGTAAAATGCTCTTGTACATCCAAAGCTTTTTCAAAGCCTGTTCCAAACCACTTCTCGGAGGTGAAAAGACACCGACGGAGGACTTCACCTTTCTTAAAGAATTGTCTTTACAGTGCCCTATGCTGATTCCCACTTTCACTCTTTTGCCTCGTCAAGTATACGATGGGATTTGGATACTATAGTAAGCTGTTCTTAATGGGCTTAGCCGCCGTTCAGCAGTGGAATATTCCCATGATATAGTCGCTCAGTCATTTTTTAACTAAATTATTAGTCTAGGATATCGGAAATAACATCTAAAAAGAGTTGCCGGAACCGGTGCTAGACCAAAGCATGGGCTTTTTCTTTCTCAATGGATTTTGAATTACATGACTGGGAATCTTCCTTTCATCGGTGGCCAAAAGCCCATTAAGAACAGCTTACTACCTAATTCCGAGTTTCAACCGAACTGCTGGCACCCGTCCTGCCAATATAGTAGAAAGAGTATAAGTAGGATTCCACTCAGGGCACACTTGTTAGCTACAGTTTCCATCTGTCTTGTAAAGAACTAGAACTGCCCGCAGTTACGAGACTAGCTCCCGTGGCCGTAGCAACTACAGTGACTCTTGCTCCTGAGCTTCAAAATCCTTACTTCAGGAGATTAAGGTAGTTTACTTGCTGGCTGATAAGTCAGGTAGCGAAGCCTAAGATTAGATGACTGATTAGATTACTAGTTTGTTTAACTGAGGTTCCCCGCTTAAGCCCCATATCTTAAAGACTACAACTCAACAGCAAGATGCCTTTACTTGGCTTCAAGTCCCATAAGAGAAGGAAGAATAGCTGGAAGCTGCCCAGCTACAAACTCAAAACCCGGATTTTGATATTAGTCCCTATTCTTTTTTTTCTAAAAAAAGTACCATGTTCACTCCTTTTCCCGACAACAAATCGGGGATCTTGTTTTTGCAAGTCATACGTCTTTTGTTCCGCCAACAGTGTTCTGCTCTACTTATTATTACTTACTAGCGCCCTTCACTTCAACTCATACTACTTGACTTTCAGCTTATTTCCAAATCAAAGCTACTTGCTTATAAGAGAAGAGCAAGGTGCGTAGCTGGCTTGTTAAAGCATGGAAAGGTATCCAGAAAGCACAGTAACAGCTATAGCTAGTAAGCTAGTATACACGCATTTGCCCGACTGCTTTAACAGACGTGTTACCTCCTGGTTCCCACCTGTCCTGTCCAAAAACTAAGGAACTCATCTGAAAAGTCAATTTGCTAGATCAGAACGTGAACTCTGAGAATAGGGGTATACAAGTGAACCACCTAGAATCGATCCATGACCGCTAAACTAAAGAAAGGAGTCCTTTACCAAGTAAGCTAGGCAACCTTACCCACCTCAACCGATCTTAGCTCGGACATGCCAACAGCCAATACTTACTCTTTTCCCCGGGACAGCTAATAAAAACTAATACGGCCCCTTCTCAAAGAGACTGCCCTTAGGACTCCATTAAGTGAAGTCATTTAACAGCGGATAGACACAAGTTATGACAACCCTCACACGAGGGCCAAAAAGAAGGCTTTCGTTAAGATAATTCGCCCATACAATAGAACAAGGAGAGCAATCAACGCTATGGCTACTTTAGGACAATTCCCGCCTTAGGGACCCCTACTGTGACAACAACTACTATGCATCCTACATCAGATAATGCTATCGACGAAGCAACCCTTTATCCAATCCAGCATATCACCATGACCTGGCACAGAACCAATCTTCACTTTTCGACATCCGTAACGAAGCGTTCTAACAGCAGTTACACAGCCCCTGAATGTCTTAGATAGCTGTAAGTGAAATAAGGCTACTAAGTAGTAACTAGGAATGCGGCTAGCTCAGCTAGTATACTTACTTGCTCGTTATAAGGGGGGAGGCTAAAGCAGGGTAGCGAAACTAGGAACGGAGTTGGCTTGTTAGAGCTAGGCTGTTGAGTGAAAGTAAAGTAAGCGAGCTAGTCATCTTGCTGTAGTTGCTACGGTAAACTGGAGTGAAACGAGTTGGCAGTAGAGACCATAGGAAGGAGCCACACCTGCGATCTTTCATCAAACGAGCATGCGTTCTAATGAGGGAATCAAGATGCTCAACCAGAGTAGATAGGCGAACAGCAGGAAACTCTGATTGTACACTATTTACGACACTACCAAGTGTATACACCATGATAACCCCCAATGAATATTGATTCAAAGCATTTAGAAACTCTAATTTATTTTATCCTGGTAGTTTTGTTTTTATATATTTTTTATAAATGATTTCGAAACATAGGAATAACCTATTTTTATATATTTTTTATAAAAAAAAACAAAGGGAGATCCTATAAGAGAGCTTACAGAACAGGCACTACATTTCAAATATAACTAACAATTGGCTAAAATAAACTCATTCTTATTCTTCTCTCCTGTTCCTTCCATTTTATCCCTGTGCTCCTCTTATTATTCCTCCTGTTGAGTTGCCTTCACTTCCGTTACCTCGGTGTTTTAATGTCATTTCTCTCACAAGAGAGTTCTGCTCTTCCCGTAGGGCTTTGAGCCTGAGCTCTGCTTCCCTGAGTGGAGTGTCTATTGGAAGTTTTTTCCAGAACCTTATAAGGGGTTCCCTGCGCTCCTGTATAAATTCTTCTTCTTTCTCTATTTCAGAGAAAAGTTGGTGTAGTCTTCATTCCCCAGCCATTGTTTGTTTTAGAAATCTCTTTGAGTGTAAGGATTGATTTATTATCGAAAGAAGAGTTTTCTAGCAAATGGCAGTTCTTGTTGATTCTCTATTTATACTGTGGATAGTCTTTTTTTTAGAGCGAGCGCGAATTGGATGATTCAACAAACAATTCATCAGTTGTTGAATCATGCCATTTTGCTGATTCAACTTTCTTCCTTCTCAGGTATATTCTAATATCACTCTTTCAGTGTTTAAACAATGCTTCAGCTGAGGAATCATGCTATTTACATGATTCAACTTACTCTTCTCAGGAAGCTCCTAATCTCACTGGCAGTTGAATCATGTCATTTAGGTGATGGGTTCAACTTGCATCAATGTATGTAATACGAAGACTAACATCACAGGAAGGAAGTTTGACTATTTTGTAAGGCTGCTCTCATCTGCGTCGACTGCTATGTGCTAAAGGCTGCGGAATAAGAGCGGTAAGGCTTTCTGGATTCAACCCATCTTTTCTGGGCCTTGAATATTAAGCCCAATCTGTGGTTTTGTCATACGATAAGATCCAATTTGTTTGGACTCGTTAGGTTTGGCCCATTACCTTGAGTTAGGCCGAACGTGTACACCTTTTGTTATGAAGATGTGATCTTATCCACCGATGGGTCTTGTTCTAAGCCCAACCCTCTCGTCTTAGGGTAGGATATCCATAAACCTTCAATCACGGGAACTTCCCCTTTTTGGTGGACAACCTATGTTGGGCTTAGTTGAACCCAATTTCTTCACTTGTAGTCTAGGGCTTTGCTTGGCATTGGGCTTCGATATAGCTTGCTTTCCTGGTCTTGGATGAAACCTTGCTCTCCTAATTCAGTCTATAGGCTTTGGTTTAGGTTCAATCTTATATATAAGTTTAGCTTAGGTCCATCAATCAATCTCTCATAAACCCCTAAGCTGAATCTATATGGGGCCTTGTGTTAGGCCTAGCTTGTGTAAGCTATCTTTCACCTATGGTTTCACCCATACTTGAAACTCTTGTCATTAGGCCCAAAATCCCTTGTAACGCTCTAAGAGGGTAGTGAGGCTTAGATTCAAGAGAGTTCAACCTGCACTGGGCTTTAGTTACTCCGTCTGGCCTCTTTTCAATAGTAAGAAGCCAAGTTCAAAGAATCGAAGGATTGAGAACTTGGTCTTTGAATAACTATAAATAAGAAGCATCACATCAAAAAAAGGGGGGAATTCCTGCTGGGCGTTCACATTCATCCATTTTCATGTCTTTCATAACCTGCCATTGTATCGCTTTCAAGGTAAACGGACCAACCTCTCGAAATAAAAACTAAGGAAAACATGGGCCTCTCTCTCTCAATCGGTTGAATTGGTAACGGCATTGGCTATTGGCCATCCGTCCACAAATCATCTGAAAAAGTGGGTCGATTCCCCCGCCAGATGTTTAATCACTTGTTCAATCCTTTCTTGAAAGAGATGCTCATCTGCTCTGGTTAGCTCGGTAGAGTGGCAGGCGAAATCCGTCTCTCTTTATAGATATAGAATAGGCGGCTAGTAACTTCTTACTCGTGTAGTGAGAAAAACCTTATTTTACTCATGGCCTCCTTTATTTAGATTTAGTTCAATCACGAGTTTAAGGTTTGCGATAGATGTTGCCTTTCCTAGATAAACGATCTCAAATCGGCTTTTTTATTTAAGCAGATCTGTGAAAATTTTCGGTTTTTTTAAGTCATTTGTCCCTGGCATCTTATCTTCTGGTTGGAAGTGCAAGGCAGCAATCATCTGTAGCGGGCTAGCTCACAGAATCGATATCTGTATTTGCAGAAATATAAGAGATGCTTTTTGCTTTGTCTTTTAAGTCGGATCTAGAATGTATTGGTAAGGATCTCTCCCCTGCCTATTTGTTTGGAGGGCTGACAGTTGCTTGTCTAGCTCAGCCCCTACTGAGCTTTCCGGTAGGCATCAGGAATTTGGATTCTGAATTCCCACTTACTCATGTAAATGTCAAAACTTCTTCCCCCTAAAAATGCAATTCCAACTCGGCCAAAGGGCAGATGGTATGTCTTTCTATCCATCCTGATTGTTGGATTGAAATGAAAATCCGACTTTATGCGAGCAAGGTTCAAAACAATAGAATACGTCCTTCTATCAATCGAGAAAAAACATGAATCCAAAAGATTTCTTCATTACTTCTACATAAAACACTACATTACATAAACAACCACATATGCCTTTACTAGAGCTTTAAAAGTATTCTGTTATGCTAACTACATTAATGAATTTCGAAACAAAAATAAGTCAAAGGATAGGCCTTAACAAGTAGAAAGAAGATAAAGGAACTACTTTTTTTTTTTTCACTTCAATTGCAAACTAGGATTCGAAAGATTCATTCTGTCCTTTTTCAACCTGTATGATAAAAGATCCTACCCTACCTTGGGACGTATGCCTTTCTCGAATTCCTCTTTCCGGTGATGCAATTGCTCCCAGTGAATGTGGAAAAAACCTCTCTCCTTCTATTAGTAGAGTGGATTCTTATTTTCGATTGAGTTTCTTACTTCCTATCCCTATCGAAAAAGTGAGCTCTTTACTTCCTCTCCACTCGAAGTAGATTGAGTGACTCCTGCCCTGATACTAGTGCAATCAGGTCTGCTCTTGCGATGCCTATTCTTTTTTGTGCAATTCATCCAACTAACAGGGAATTCGTCACAAGTCGGATGCTTCCTGCTTTCAGGATTTTAGAATGCCCTATCTAACAGCATCTCAAACAAAGGCATTCGATGCATCATTACCTTTCACAGACTAGCAGCGGATTCGTTCACAGTTCCTTCTGCGCATCTGATCTGGATTCTTCCTTCCCTAATGCCTATCCTTCAAGCAACAGTTGTATATAGTGACATACACGAAGGGGTGGAAACAGAAGATATTGGATGAGGCCTGATTGATTGATAACGAAATGGTTCCCTCCATATAGAAAAAGAGTCCTTCTTATACGAGTAGTGAAGAAGGATAGTTTATATATAACTATTTTGTTGGTTGTTGACCAACGGAAAGCATGGGAGTCTTTGGGCATTACTTGGGCCGAGTGTTGTAAAGACTGGCTACCTAGCAATCAAACGGATGCTCGTGCGTTAGCGCAACGGCTTTCGCTAACGCTCAATCCCTTGCTTGTTGGGGGGAGAAGAAAAGAAAGGATCCCTTGCGATGCTAACTCCAAGGAAAGAGCTGAGAAAGAGTTGTTCTGGATTGCTTTGCCCCGAGCCCCCTACGGACGACTCGAAAACTATCCCTAGTGAACTGGTAGCAAAATGAAAGAAGAACTGGGAATGGTGCTTGCATGGAATGAGGCAAAGAGCTAATTGACTTTTGATAGTGCGAAGGTACATCTCTTTCGGGTCGGTGATTCCGTCCTGTCTTTGTTTTTAGTCAATCTCATTTTGGCCTTCAACTAGTGCTGTGACATATAATTCTTATAGCCTTTTCGCATCTGGGTCTAGTCTACTTAATCGAGGTGAATGCTTAATCGACACTTTATAGTGTAACTCGATAGAGACATATAATTCGATTAAGCATTATATGTCCACTGCCCTGTCTCTATCACTGATAGAGACATATATGTCTCTATCAAAAGACATATAAAGTTACCATACGGCCCTAATGTTATTCCAAACTTCATAATTCCGTATGTTACGAGTCCGGGAAGCCTCCTCAATATGAGGGATCCCTCAAAAGAAAAGAAGTAAAAAACCTTCCTCCTGCTAATCCGGCCATTTCCGAACCTGTCTTTCTCACCCTATTCAATGGAGGACTTCCCCATTCTTGCGATTCCCAACTCCCTTAGCTTATTCTTATTATATATTAAACTAAATTCAAAAAAACGATAGGGTTCCAAACCTTCTGAGATGCCGATAATCTGCTACATTGGTCCACCGGGGCTTTCTCCGATTTTCTAAAGGGATTTCCCCTGGGATTCGACCTCACTACTATCAGCCTAGTAAGAAGGGCATTCGTGGGCAGCTTTCGAAAAGGAATAAGCGGTCTTAGGCCTTCAGTTCTTACGACTGTGAGTTTGATTTCCCATCAGACTAGAAGCAAGTCTAGCGAAGTCACCTCGGGATGAAATTCGTTTTGAGTTTTTTTGGACACCCGGCAATCTCTGAGAAGACAGAGCAGTGGAAATTCTCCCTCGTATCGTAAGGCAGGCTGTAGCTCTAGTTCGACTAGCGTGATTGATGAACATGGGCAGCAATTAGTGAGAGTCGGTTGCTGTTCTTGCTTGAGTCGACGCCCTTGGTTTCAGCTACTATGATCTTTTCCGCTGCTATTGATGTTGGAGACATAAGCGCAGTCATATGCTGCAAAGTCAGTAGTACTTTTTTTTGACCGGGGAATGGGAATTCTCTTTCCTAAGGGAAGAGCGAAAGGCTGATTAGTCTTTTCGAAAGAAAGTTGCTAGGCGTGCTAGCATGTTAAGTTAATGGTAGCATAGTTTTAGAGGAAGAAAGCGATGTGATGTCTTCAGTTGCTTGCTCTTTTTCCCTTAAGCGAGTTTGGGCTCGGGTAGGCAACTCACCAGGAATAGTCTACAGAAGCGATAGGCCAATTGTAGTTGATCCCGTCTCAAGGCCCATCTCTGACTTAATAGCCTAGCCATATCGGAGGCTACCCAGCTACAACAACAAAGAACGAAGCTTTTCCTGTTCACGACTCCGCTGCCATTTCACCCGCTACAGTTAGCTCGAAAGCGAATTCAGTCACCCGAGGAGAGAGGCAACTCACTAAGCGAAGAAGAAGAAATACCGAGAGTCTCAGTCAATAGAAAAGTATAGGCTGCTAGTCCTTTCTTTCTGTTTTCAGGTTTGAAAGAAGAAGACGGTGCTTGCTATAGAATACCTTCTTTTAGGAATAAGCCCGGTGGCGTCTAAGCTCTCGTAGAATACCAGGGGAGATCACACTCTTGTTCAAACGAGAATGGCCGTAACTAAGCCCAAAGAAAACAAAGGCGCGAAGCGAAGGGATTGGATTTAACCTATGATCAGATCAGTGGGCAACCATAGTGGACTTTTTTCGTGGTGTTGTTGACGTTGTTGAAAGCGAATTTTGTTGTAAGCCTCGCTTTTCGGAGCTGCTCCCAGCTTACACTATTGTAGAGGAGGTGCCGTGAAGATCTAGGTGTGTGAGCAGTACGAGCTGAAAGGCTCCCATACTGTTTGGAGGGCAGGGGGCATAGATGCCAAACAAACCTGACCCCTATCTATCGTCGTAGAAGCTGTTCCTAGGAAAGATTACGGTTCTCGGGTATCCAATCAATTAACCCCCCAAAACGGGGGAGCTTAAGCGAAAAGAAAAAGATATCGTGAGGGGGAAGCCACTAAATGGACGGCCTCGCTCGCTCGCTCCAACGCTCGTTTAGCAGACAGCGAGTGGAGTGCATAAGCCCCTTTAGAGATAGGGGCGAGTACTACACGACTCGTAAGTCAAGTACGGAACGAGCCTTGTCTACGAAGCAGAGCACCCTCATCTTGCTTGCTTCTGACGAAGCTTCTAGCAATAGATAAGAAGCATTCTGGTATGGCAGGAATACAAATAGGTCGACCACTACATAGGAGCGATAGCGAAGCCAAGCCGTATAAAGGTGAGCAGCACTTATAGCAATAGCAAACGGCCTACTTATAGCCCTATCATGGAATCTTATCCATTTCCCTACCATTCAACTCTCTTATCGTTAGCCCTCACCAGTACCACAAGAGAACTCAAATCGCCTGTAAGAGAGGAAGGGAGGGTATAAGGCAATTATAAGTCGGTGGTTTATGGGGTAGCTAAAAGTCAAACTCAAAATGCAGGGAATTACCGCTCCGTGGGCTCGAAGGCAAAAGGAAAGCTTTCTTCCACTCTTGCTCCGATCCCAATAGGAGAAAGAGCTAGCACTTTGATGGCTCCGTGTGGTGATTACCCTGGGGTTCCCCTGTTAGGACGTTGGGATGCATTAACAATGCACCAGGAGACAGATCGGGTCAAAACAGTTCATTCCTATGACCCATGGGTTGGGTCAGTTGGAGTTCTCTTACGAAGAGGAGGGAGCCGTAGAACGAGTAAAAGAGGTGGCCAAGGCGTGGAAGCAGACACACCGGATAGCCCAGCCCCTGGTAACTACACTGGAGGGACTACTGAGGAATATCCTACCTGGCACGATCAACGTAGGAATTTATGACACCGTCCGTATATGGCCCATACGGAGCAGAGGATATCCGTGCAAAAGAATAAGCTCGGTACGAAATTCAAAAAGAAAGCTAGTATGACTGAGCTTGAATGGAGGATCGGGAAAAAGGCTGGGGAAAGAGCAAGGTTTGGAAACTCCGGCGGTATATCAATCAAGCAATATGAGAAGTGGGCAGAAATCAACCAGCGGCTAGGGAACACATAACCATTTATGGCCGATGAGATGGGTAAACTCAGAAAAGGCCCTGCAAGCTCATCTGAATAAGACGACTACTCAGCTCAGAGAGTCGGAAACCAGAAACAATGCTCTTCAGGTTACTTTTGACGACTTAGCTCAACGCACAAACTATGACAGAAGAATCTGAAAGGCTAGCGATTGAGTGCCAGAGGCTGAAGTCCAATGCAGAATATATTTGAATAGCTTTACCAAGATCCTTAGCTGATAAAGAGAATCTTCAAAGCCATGGGCCACCTCTCTCTTATATACACTATTCTTACCTTCGAGAATAAGAAAATATATCACTTCTAAACAAGTTGATGACTTAGAGTTTCGGGGAATGTCATTCTTCTTCCTTTGTCGGGTATGAAGCACTTAATCCAATAGTAATAGAAATACCCCAGAACAGCTTTCACGAATGAATCCGACCAAGGTCCTTCTTTAAGGTGCCATACCATTGATTTAATTAGCAAATGCCCCCGAAACCGAGCCCTGCCAACTAGAATATGTGTGCCATTAAGGCAATGAAAAGGAAGCAGTAGGACGAGAGTCTCTCTTGACAAATAGGCAATCCGATAGATAGATTATGGCTTCCTCAGGCGCCCCATTTGTGTCTGTTGCCTAGCCGGGCAGTTCATCAGGAGCAGCTATCTGGGACCAAGCACTCTTTCTTTTCTGGTAATATATATAAAGTCGGTGTCGGGTTTGTTAGGCTATACCTAGGATCCGCCTTCCTTGTACTGTTGTAAGTTGGGAAAAGCCAAAGGGCTATCTCCGGATTAGCTTCTAGAGACTCGGCCTCTCCCGATGCCTAACCACCTTACCCGCCAAGATCCTCTGCAATAGGGGGCTTCGGGTCCATGGTCAGAACAAGAAATTCGACTTGCCTATGTTAAGCATATAGCCTAACTAGCATGATTGAGCCCTGCAGTGGTAGAATATCTTGTGTAGCCTACCCGACTACACAAGATATTCTACATGTGGTTAACAAAAGAGTCACTGGTTATTGGCCTCAAGGCAGAGGCGAGCTGGCTAGACTCTTATCGAAATTGCGTATAGAAAGAGATTCGTCTTGAAAGCTAGACAGACAATCTCTATTTCTCTATGGCCCATGTGATAGTGAAAGATAACATAGTCCTAGAACGGAAAAATCGAATTTGAATCTTATATTTGACTTCCTACGGGCATCACATGATTACCATAGTCTATGGAGACCTCAGTCAGCTCCCCCACCAATGAGCGGTGGTGCTTCTGTTCCAACTGAGCTGGGTACAGTCAGGTGCAACCCATTGGACTCATGAGCCAATGTTCTACACACAGAAGGAGACTGCACCCACAAGATGATAGATATATAATAAACTATGACTAAACCTGTAAAAATGTTTCATTTTTTTGTCCGGTCCTTTTTTGATTCTATTTTTCATTTCTATTGATTGGTATGGATTTCCATCTCTTTCGATAGAAAAAGGAAGAACGGGAGTGGAAGAGTAAGAAAAGGGCTTCCCCTTAGACCTTTAGACCTGACCAAGAGAAGTAACACCGGTAGCCAATAACGCAGAAAGAAAGGTCCCTCGAGCTTTATTAGTAGTTACACGAGTGCTCAGATCAATACCGAAACACATATGGAGTGCCTGGCCCGGACCAAAAAGAAAGAACACAAGCAGGGAGCTAAGACAAAACGTACCAATTGGTAGCGGAGAACTACTATTGGATTGGCCCGGGACGTTGAAAGATTTTTTTAGTCGTGTCGTCATTGTTAGGAATAAAAAGGTGGCAAGAGCCTATTCCTATTCAAAACTACGATACCACCAAGAGATCGAATTCCTCCTTGCAGGGGATTCCTTCTTGCGAACAGCTTTTTCTCGAACTCGTGCTAACTCCTAACAGCCAACTAATAGATGTGTCCAACCATGCCCTTGAGCTATAGCCGCCCGGGAAAGACTGGGAGTGCTATCGAGAACAAGAAGACATGCACCGGGAATTCATCTGCAGAGCAGCTCCATTGCCTATCCTCTTTGTCCCAAATTCCTCTCCTTGCTCCCATCTATTGGAAAATCCACTCAGAGACTCAATAGTTGATAATAGTCTTCCTCTCCTCTCCCGTTGGTCGAGCTGCTACGCGCCTTCAGATTGACTGTATGAAAGTTCCTAATTTGGCTCCTCAAAAGAAAAGGCTAATGTCTAAGTCTTCGATTGTTGCATTCCTTCCTTAGTTGAAGCTGGTGGAATAGACCGGCAGTGAATCAACGGGCGCTACCTCACTTTAATGATTTAGTCATTTTTATATCTTTATGGTCTCGCTTGGAGCACTGACGAACGAACTAAGCTAGAGACATTTCACTTGCTGCGGAGTCCCGTACCCACCTAGATTAAACCTGAGCTGCTAAGACCCAGGATCATTCCCTTAGTATACTAAAAAAACATTCGGAGAAGAAAGTTCTGCCTCAGTACACGAAATTAATATCGAGATAGCTCAGCCTAAGGAGACGAAGGCTACTTCACTATACGATAATCCCAGGGGTTATGAGCCACTCCCGACACCTCCATTAGGAAGAAGAGGCGCTCGAGAGACCTTCCCAGTTAGTCAATTAAGGCTTCCCACTCATTGATCAGGACAAAGGGGAGGTCTGATCTTGATCTTATTCCGCAGAGACATAGGAAAGACGGAGGCCCTTGGACCTTATGAGTAAACCGGACGAAGAAGAAGGAGTTGACCCTTGACTCACTACCACTACCGAAGTTACTGGAGAACTACGACAAAGGGCTAAAATCCAGGTGGTTAAGTCTCCTTTAACAAACCGACTAGAAGACCCACAGATGAAGTTTCACCCATTCCAGGCTTTTACATGCATTGAGATATACCAACTTCGCACGATCGATATAACAAGGATCCAGTCCTTACCAAAAAGACGATCTTTCGACAGGATGAAATCAATGCTTGGTTCCTGCCAGTTTGACGAGTAGTACAAGACTGAACTATAGAGAGAACCTAGCCAATTATCTTATAGAAGGTGCTTCCTTACCTCTACTCGACCGTAGGCAGCCTCTGCCGCCTGGGAATGCATCCGCCCTAATGGAAATGGGAGGCCGATCGATGGAAACTTGTAGTCAGTCTTCTACGAAGCTGTAGCTAGTAAGGGTAAAGTCGCTTTGTTTGAGGAAGGAGAAGAGGCTAGTTTGTGGCTTGGTCTTCACTGACACACTATCGGACCTTTCGGGTTAAGTTAGTGATCAATGAGCCCCACGTTGAAAGTTCCTTACAACAAGGCTTCTAGAAAGTGGTTTAAGGAGAGCGCTTCGCATTACATCAGTCTTGCCCCTGGGCTCCGGTGGTTACCTCAATGGTTGTTCATCACCCGTTAGGGATTCCTCAAGACAGGTGCCACTGGAGGACGAAACATTAGGGGATTGGGGGATAAGCACGGAGGGATCTAGAAAATGGAGTATTCTAGTTGGAGCTCCTAACTACCGTGCAATCAATATATCGTCACCGTCACTCCAATGAATACAATAGCTATGAGCTGCCGTAAGCCTTGTTGCACGAGTACTGTATCACAAGCACACTACCGAGTACCACGAGTACACTAAAAATAAAGGAACTATCAAGAGGCTAAACTCGATCTATCTTTCCGGCTTAGCCGAACTCCTCACCTGGGGTGACTGAAGGATATTCTGATTCAAGCTCTGAACCAAAGCTAATTCTTTTCTCTATTGTACCCTCATCGACATCCCCTTACGCTGATTCAATAGCAGCTGGGTCATGAGAGCTGAAACACGTTCAAGCTCAAAGCTACTGGTTCTGTCATACTCTATTCTCTTTCTTTCTACTCTCGAGTTACTGGCTTTCCTTTCGAGCAGACTAAGAAGAAGCCCACGTGTAGCGGTAGCAGCTACGACTTTTTCCTTCTGGGCTTACTTGCCAAGTCCAATAGCAACGGATTCTGTACCAGCAAACCATATTGTTCCCTTTGTTCCCTCTCCGTTCTAGCTTTCTAAATAAGTCAGATCGGTGCCTTGAGCTGGGAAAAACTCCTAAATCAGTAAATCCGGAAGTTCCTTCCTTCCCCGGAGTTCTTCCTTCGTTGAGGGTTGGCACAAAAGCAGCAGATATTGAAACTAATAGCAAAGAAGGCTAGGCTTAGGCTCCTCGAACCAGATTCTAATTCTATTAGATCTTCTACCGTAATTCGCTAATCTTGATGAAAGAGCAGGTAACTACATAAGGCAGCTTTCCCCGCTCTGTCTTCTCTACGATTTTCGGGTACTTACTCGTGCACGGAATCAAACAAGAGGGGGTTGCCTGATGGGACGTCGGCCTTTTCTAAGGACTTTGCCGAGTTGGGTTCTATTAATAAGGAATTTCCCAGGTAAGATGCTGACTTTGCCGGGGTTGAACCCCTCTCTTCTAGTGGCTGCGCTTCCTCCAAGACTTGAATCAGTAAGAGCTTTTCTATACTATACTGCCTTTGGCCTTGCGCCTGATCTTTCTTCTTTATTGCCTTGGCCTTTCACCGGATATGGGATCGATCCCTTCCACCATTCCTCCAACAGATGCGGATGAATTAGATGCCGTTATTCTTTCAACATTTGCAGAGCTAACCCCTGAAGTGACTTCAGTCCCGTTAGAGCTAACTGCTGCTTCTTCTATAGCAAGTGCCGAGCAGGAATCACTGTTTATTCGACCGTTAATGCCTACTCCCCGGGTAGGGCTATTAAAATCCACCCAAGGCAAGCTTCATCCTTTCCCTCATGGCGAAGAAAGCGTAGATAAAGAAAGAAAAAAAGCTTTCTCCGTGTCAGGCTGTTGATACCTTGTTGTCGCTCTTCTCTCTTTCCTGTGAGCGCTACTAGAATAAGGAATCGACTCCTTTCTCTCGGGCGAGAAGTGAGGGAATCGATTGAAGAATAAATTGACGTAAATGATAGAGGCAGAATAAGCGCAGTTGGTGCTTTAGTTGTAAAAGCAGTAGGAATTATCTAATCAAAAGACCTAACTTCTTGTTCACGCTCTCCTGCAATTGAATCTGTTGTTGGAAGGGCTGTAGTAGTGGGAGTAGCAGCAGTAGTGCTAGACTGACTTTCATGATTCCCTTTTCTTTCTTCTCGGCAAAAGCGATTTCTGTTGCCAACCAGATGGAAGGGGAGTACGAACTAAAGATATGCTCCTTGTTCGAGAACAGGGGAGAGTGGCTCTTTTTTTCCTATTCGAACGTACTCTTTAATCGCTACGGAATCGCTCTTTGGTATAACCTGGGTGAGAAGGGAGCACTAGCACTTGACTAAGAAAATACCCATTTTCTTTCCTAAATCACCGCCCAACTATGTCACGGTAGGCAGGTCTACTACTCTTTCTTCTTCAGGGGGTCTTGCTTTCAAGGACAAGGATTGCGTGGTATCTCCGGACCGAAGTCTGGTGTGCTAGCGTACAAGATCGTAGCGTAGAAGAGAAAAGAGCCTAACCAAGTAAGCAGTGTGGAAGACGCTCTGTGTCTATCCAACTCGCTCTTACCCATTAATGTACCGCTTTTCAGATGCACGTATTCTATCTTTATTTGATATACAAATTCTGAGTGGAGGCGACCAAAGGGGGATCCACTCTTAAGTAGAGGATGGGAAGTCACTCGTACGATACGTAGAGGGAGGAGTGAAACTACTTAGATGGGTTAGGGGTGGTTCGATGCTCGACCGATAGTCCACGAGCGTAATCCCCACTCCCACTCCTTCCAATAAAAAACCAGCTACTTCATACCTATCGAACCAGACAAAGAAGACCTTCCACTCTTCCTTTCTTTCACCACCCCGGTATGGATCTTGAACCTTTTCTAAATTCAATCTCGTGTTTTTGTACGGGGAATAACCCGTATAATAGGATAAAGAAAGAGATCTGTAAATACTAAATTATAGTCATTGTATAGGTCTACTACTCATAGGTTGATATAAAGTGAACTCTACCGGGGATAGGTATGGAAGCAAAAATGGGTATATATCCAGCTACGCTTTTAGATAAGGAACTGAACCTCAGGCCATAAACGGAATCCCTATCATCTCGCGCGGATCCATTCCCAAACCCCCCGGAGGAGAATCAGAGCTGGTAGGGAGACCCTCGCCCAAAGACCTCTGATTTCGGTGCTAGAATGCTCAGATGCTCTTCATGTCTATTCGTTAGAGGTGCCCCCGCATAGCCTATCAATAATCCAAGCAAAGCACAGGAATGCTCGATCGTGTCTCAATCTCCGCCAAGCGGTTTGGTCGAAACCTTCTATGCCAAGCTCTTGTCCGATTACGAAGATGATGCATCCAATACCCTTTTGGAACCAGTGCCCCTTCGACTGATGTAGTTGCAGCTAAGGATTTCTGTTGGGGTGTTCTACAAGGTGACCTCCGTGCGGCCGCGGTCACTAAAGATTCCTTTCTTGGAGCTCTGTCGGTCTTGCCCCTTGCTTCCTCTATTCCTGAAGCCAAAAGAGTCGTAATCACCGACCTAAAGTAAAGGGTCAATTTTCGAACATGTTGTTGACTCTTGAGTCGTTCGAGCGAGAACAATCACGTCTGTCTAAGTTGGTGGATGGCCACACGTGGATACTCGCGAGGATCCGGGAGAAGAATGCCAAATCTCAGGAATTATAGGCTCGAAAACTAAGTCTGCTTTCTGAGCAAAAGGCTTTGTAAGAGAAGTTGACCCCAGTTTTGTCTGCTCGTGAGAAGACGGAAGAGGAAATTTCTGAACTGCTCGGGCAGGGTCACTAGTTGGCAAATAGCATTCGCGCCTCCCATCCGCACGTGAGAACTTGGAAAGCTCAACTGTCACCGGCTCGAAGCACACTTTCGCAGACTGAAGACTTGTGGGCCTTTGCCTTTCTTCTTCTTCCAACTTACTAGTCCTCTTTAGACCCTTCCCTTAAGAAGCTTCAACAGCTTTCTAGGGTAAGGAATGGAACTTCCCGGCACGCAGGAGTACGTTGAAATCAAAGCTAAGACAATGGAAGGTGACGTATGTACAGCTGACGAGAGGTGCGAAGCTACTGCCCGATCTTCTTCTGGCTCCATTATGGTTGGGTCAAAAGTTTTCTGGGATGCTGTTGGAATCGTCCTTTTTTTCTTTGTTTAGTTGTCCGATTAGGAAATCTCAAACGTCGAAGATAGCTGAGCCATTTTCTTAGCCTCAACATTGGCCCTTCTAGGTACATGGTCAATCAACATTTCATCAAACTCGACGAATCGAGTCTAGGGCTCTTTTTGTGTATGGCTGCTGCTTTGCATCTATTACCTCATACTCAGCGATGACTTGTCTCACTACTAGCTGAGAATCACCCTTCAACACGTGGATGGATCGCATGCCCATTACCGCAGCTAGTTCTAATCCGATAAGCAAGGCTTCATACTCAGCTACGTTGTTCGTGCATGGGAAATGTTGCCGGTATGAATGGTGAGAAACTAGACCATTACGAGAGAAAAAAACAAGACTTGCTCCCGCGCCACCTTGCGTACTAGAGCCATCGAAATACATTTGCCATGGAGGTGTGGTCAGACGCATGACCTCTGATCGGGCAACTGCTTGCCTAAGTCCAACGGATGATTCTTCCAAAATAAGGACAACACCCTTAACCCCTCTTTTTACCGGTAAATAATTGAATGAAAACTCTGACAAGGCAAAAACCCATTTTTCAATCCGACCCTTGAGAAATGGTATCGATAACATGTCTTTGATCAAATCGGTTCTATCCCTCACCACATGACTTTGCCTCGGTAACTTCAAATCAAATGCCGAGGCTTGACCGCTGTGAAATACAGGCACAAAGACATCAACTCAATTCGAGTCTCATTTCTTTCTTGCCCCTTAAGAAGGCGACTTAGGTAATAAATCGTTCCTTTCCTTCCTCATTCTTCTGTGCCAAGAATGATAGAATTGATTCTTCTGAAGCGGATATGTACAATATCAAGGGCTCTCCATCCTTTGGTGGCATCAAAACTGGCCTGTTGGTCAGGTATTTCTGAATTTCATCGAACGCTTTCTAGTGCACTTCCTCCTACACGAACTCTTCTGAGTCCTTTAGTTTCACAGCAGGGAGACAATGGTTGAAGTTTTCCTACGAGATTTGAGAGAAATCGGCGAAAAAATGGAATCTAGCCGATCAATCTCTGCAGTTCCTTTTTGTTTTTTAGCGGAAGAGCTTCAGTAATTTCTCGTGCTTTGTTCTTGTCTATCTCAATACCTCGGTGGTGCACAAGAAATCCTAAAAAATTCTCAGCCCGATTGAATGGATTTTCATTTTCAAAGCCTGTTGTCGCATTCGTTCGAAAGTTTTCCTTAAATTGGCCAAGTGCTGTTCATCTTCAGGCTGCCGCATTCAAACAATTTGATTTGAACTACCCGTCTGGGGTCTTGTCCACCTTTTTCTTACCCTGAAAAAAGAACTATATCATTATTGCATAACATAATAATAGTGGCTATCTTTCTTCAAGTGAGAGAGAGGATAGAAAAACCATCGCCCAAAGGAAAGGGGGTTTTTGAAAACCGGTCACTCTTGGCTAAAAACCATTTCTCACTTGTGAAGCGGCTTTCAATTTCCAATTTTTTTTTTTGTTTAGTGAGGATATCGAGATTATCTTAACAGAGAAGGTAGCCCTTTGTCACGAGCTGGACTCGAACCAGCACCTCTGGGCAACGAGTGGTAAGGAGCCTTGACTTGAGCATTGTACAAGTGCTTAAGGCTCCTTTGGCTATGGCCACAACTATCATATAAGACAAGGCTTGGAAGCAAGCTACCAGCGCCTATCGGCGAGAACCGGGCTTGGTTAGTAGTGCCGGCCCATTCTATCTCGCCGGCCTGCCGACCCATGAATTTTTCAGAGTGGGGCGGAAGGGGACCGTCGAAGAAGTGCCTCAACGCGCTGCAGCCACTACTTTGACTTCTTTTATGCAATTATGAACTCCACGGAACTTTATCAATTCCAACGCAACTTATCCTTTTGGAGCTGACGTAACAAACTACGCGAGCCTCCCAACGAAGCCAACATAAATCCGATCCGAATAAAAAAAAGAAAAGGCAGTTTCATTATGGTGGAATACCAGCCGCCTGTTCTGGAACTTCCAGTTCCAATCAAAGCATATAGATCCGTAAATAGATTTGTATGTATAGCCACTTCATTCGTGCTCGTCCTTTCTCGAAAGTATCTTTTTTCTGGAAACATGGTCAACCAGAAATTATTATGTTCGCGATTCTTCATCCACTAATGCAGAAAATGCTCAAGTTTTCCGTTCTCATATGAGGTCGGAAAGTGGATTGGCAACAGGTCGGCACGAAGTGATGCATCATGCTCAAAGATGAGCCAATCGTTCGTTAGGGACGGTTTATAGATCATCAAATTCCCACAAATAGAATGAAAAGTGGGTCCATGTAAATGATCGAGACCCCGTAAACAACAACGCTCCTTCCCCATATGGAGTTCGGAACCCAAAGGCAATCGTTGAGTGAACTCTATCTTCTTTGTGTTAGTTGACCTAAGTCGCACCCTGACTGCTGGGGTGGGGCTCGGCCTCCGAACCGTACGTGAGACGAGTTTCTGCCTCATACAGCTCGGGCCGAAGACCGGGGGAAGTTTAGGAGAGATGGGGAAAGCTAGCAGCTACCGTCGGGGCGGGGATAGCTTGCTTCTTCACAAGCTTATCCCCCACAAAAAAACCTACCTTGTTGCGCTAGCGTTTCGCGTTCTTTCTATTCCATCCCATTCCATTCCGGGGTAGGCTAATAATAAGAATCTAAGAAGTAGTCGTCGTCTGACCAATCGGCTCGGGCACCAGACCGCCCGTGCCGGCCCATTTTATCTCGCCCTAAATGGAATGGCTCTCTTAGTTACGCTGCGCCCCGACCCGAGTCCCCACGTCCGCTTTTCTCCGCCCGAAACCCAAGAAGTTGGCTTTGCTAACACAACATTAGGGTCGTCCCCTTCATTCTACTATAGGTTGGAAATAATAATCATTTCAAAAGGCTATAAGAATTATATGTCACCTCTAATAAATATAGTGTCTTTTCGAGTTATATGTCTCTTAAAGTGTCTTTTGATAGAGATATAAAGTGTAACTCGATAGTGTCGACAGGGATGCTATAAAAATTCATACGAACTATAAAGTTTAGCACGAAAGTCAGTCTCTATCCCAGTATCAACTAGTGCTAAGGGCTTTGCCAACATAACATTAGGGTCGTCCCCTTCATTCTTCGCTACCAAACTGCTCTTAGTTAGAAAGAATAGGTTGGAACTCTTGTTGCATGGTACGGCACTATGGACAGAGAATAAGCGTATGAAGAAGAGTTTCTAGGAACTTTCCAAAGGATCCCCTTCTCAGGATGGAAAGAAGTACGCATGAAAGTCAACTGTCCTTTCAAGGGAAGTCGAACTTGCCGATCCTTTGATCAGCTCTGGGAGCCTATGCTAGGATGGAATAGAAAGACCAATTATAGTAGGAGTTCCGATACCAGAGAATCTTATCCTCCCAGTGATAGCAGCCGTTCCATGAAAAGCTGTGCTCTAGCTGCCGATGACAGGTATGTATACTGATCCCATTATTGGCTCGCCCGGAAAACCATCCACTCGAGATCCAACTGCGGGCTATACTATTGGCAGTCAGATTCCCACCTACCGGAGTTTCAACCGCGCTCTTCGTCTTTAGTTCTTCTGTTCATCCACGGCGAGTCGTATCGTATAATAAGAGAAATAGTCTTATTGAAGATAGTACGCACAGGTGAGAACATCCCTAACGGAATGGCCAAGCTTTGTTTCTTCCTCTTTCTCTGCTTCGGTTTACCGAGGGTGAGGTCGACCTTCTTTCGGTGCTACCTTTTCTGTCTAGCTCGTTCTCTTATTCCCAGCTCGAAAGAAAAATGAGAAGGCCTTGTGTAAGCTATTGTCTAATCCTCTTTGCTTTGTAAAAAAAAAGCCCAGCCCTAAACGATGCTAGTCATATAGCAGCTTCCGAAGCAGGGGAAAGCGGAAAAGAATATGAACGACTACCCGCCTTTTACTTTTCTTCCTCTCGAACCAATGAAAGTTTCTTTTCTTTCAGGCATACGATCGGTCTATGCCAATTACAGTTGGAGGCCGAAGGCTTTTCTTATTTTATTACCTTCCTTTATAGCCCAGTTAAGCATATGCAGAAAGGGCAAGCCTAGTCACTCCAAAGTGAGTGTGAACATCTTATCCTATAGGCCTTAAAGTAAATAGACGCAATATCCCTTATCGAGCCAGCTTAGAGCTTATAGAATCTCCCAGACTGTATATAGCCCGCCGCATATTATGAAGTTTTGACTCCCCCTGGTGAATACCAATCCCTGTAATAATAATCACTCTAATAGGAAAAATGTTAATAAGAATGATAGTACTAACAAGCTAACTTGGAACGCTCCCCTTGATTCTAGCCAATTCATTCCGTGTGAGATCCCTGTCATCTTACTATACTCATTTTTCCATGCCAAGTCTAATCTCTAAGATTGATTCTGCTTTCCCGTCGATTTCAGTTCTTGAGACTTCTGGAACCCGACGACCCATCGTTCGTACCCGGCCACGGCTCTCACCTTGATTCTCATATCCTTAAAAGGCGCATTATCTTCGACGTTCTATATGGATTTAAAATGGTCAAAGGGTCTCCTAACCTAATAGATCTCATTCATAGGTCTCACGGAACTGAATTCAACTTGTGCTGCTTTCCCTCTCTTGGAGTGGAGCTCTCAGTTGATGAGAACTGGCCTTGTGCTTTCGCTCCATCTCCCGTGACATACCTTTATCTTGAACCTGTTGTCTTTTACCAACTAAAACCACTAGTGGGTCAGCGGGTCTCTCCTCTATGGAATGGGCAGCACCTATACCCGATTCCTAAACTCCAGGTCCTGCTCATGAAAGTGAAGATTTTGATGTCCACACGGCTGAAGGATCCAATAGTGAATTCTTCTTTTCTTTACTCAATGCTGAAGCTGGTTCTGAAGGATCAAATAGGTCTTGGCTTGGGGTGTCATTGAAACCAAGACTTTCTAGTATATATTAAAAAGAACAGAGGAAGGAGCCTAGCCTATATAGTATAGTAGAGTATTCGGCCTAACTCACAGGAAGATCTAAAAGGCTATTAGTAGCCTAAGCAGACGATGGACGAGACTCTAGAAGAGTGGCTTTCTGCTGAGGTTGCTTCTGACGGGCTTGTGAACAATTCGGTAAAAACCCCTAGTGAAAACTATGTATGTATGTATAGTATAACCGCCGCTTCAAATCAATTGAATCAATGCAAGCAATACTGTTCCCACATGCCTATTCATTCATATTTGGTTGGATTCCTCGGTTCATCTTATGCCTTAGATGGAATAGCCTGTTTTTCTAGCTATTACTTTCCTTCATTCAGGTATGGGGGCAGGGAATACGAAGGTCGAGTAGGCTTCGTCGGTTTGAGAAGGTGAACGACGAATCTGAGTGATCGAAGGTTCAAGTACTGAACGAATATTCAAACGTCTATTCATGTGAGAACTTCTTGCCCCTTTGGTTGACACCACCTTAGCCTTAGTCAAGTAAGGGAGGGGGGTGACTACTAGATAGGGACTCCGGAAGTTCATGGGAAGAGGTTATTGGAAGAGATCCTCTTTCCGGGGTTGGAGTCACCGAAGTGGACAATAGGCAAGAGAAGACAGAGGAGTGGACCTGACAAGCATAAGATTCATTCAATAGCCAAGCAGGAGAGTATGCACCACTCCGAAGTACTAATAACTAAGTTGAAAAGAGAGCGGGGCAGGCCATAGACGAAAGTGAACTGTAGACTACTTACCAAAGGCCATAGGCAATGGACGAAAGACCAGCAGAAGGGCATTAGTCGCCGAGGAAGCTAGTGCGCGTAGATCAAAGCCTAGTGGAGAGACCATACATAGGAAAGTTACAAGGACAGGTTATCAACAGGGGTCGATGGCAGGTTCGATTACGGAAAAGTCAATAATCTTTGATTATGCGGATGGTCCAGCAGTCAAAAATAACCCAAGCAGAAGGGTCAAGCCTATTTGAATTTTTTATTGGAAAATGAGGAGGAAGACATCTGTCATGGAGAGGCAATCCTCAAATACGTATTTTGACCTGACGGATTACCGTTCTTAGCTTCTTTCTTCTCCTAAGAAACTCCTAAATAAAGAATTGGAATTCTTCTACTTCTGGGGAAATCTCTCTAATGGGTTAGGCCTGAATTCTGTCTTTCAACTATCTTCGGTACGGTCCGTTGACCAAATTCAAGCAAAAGAGATGGAATCCCTTTCCTTTGACTTTTCTGAGGAAGGGCTACTCTTGAAAGGCGGACTTTAAAGGTATATTCGGGAGAGTTGCCCTCGACCCCCAAACCTTGTTCCGGGCAACTCCGCTCAATCAACATGGAAATTCTATTTCTATATAGAAGGCTATCCGATGGTTTAGTATAAAGCCAACTGACCGGAGTAACAACCATCTACCAGCTTGGACCGAAGACAATTTCTAGTGCCATTCCTCTAGCAACTAGCCAAACTTAACATAAGTGAACATGTTTTGAATTTGGCTTGAATTTAGGCTTAGATCCCTCCCCTTAGTCGGGGGATATCAATTCAACTACTTTCTTGGAGTAGTTATTTTGTGGTGACTGGTTAAATGAAGAGATTAAGTAAGTGTCTTTTGGGCTTGCGAGAGAGCTTTGACGACTGCCTTTCTGGTTTCAGGAGAAAGACGTAGGAGGTCGTACATCGAAATTCTGGCAGGAATAGTGGCCAATTGAGTCACCAGGCCATAGTCGAGCGGTTCGTTCAGACTAGGGGCTCCCTCTGGCGAGCTCTTTTCTTTGTAAGGGCCTTAGAGGTTCTGCCAATCTCCTTAACACTTCTGTGCAATCACGGTGCTAATTTTTCCCCGCTTATGTCAAGGTGAGAAAGTCCGCCCTCCTCATTAGTAGGATCCGACTTGGAATCCCTGACTGCATTTTATTCCTCTGGGGCTTATCGACTTTTGTGACGAGGACGGGTCCAACCCCCCCCTCTTGCTCTCCCCTTCGTCTTTCTCAGCAACAACCACGTGGCAGATTGCCATAGCACTTGGGGACCCTTGGTCTGGCACTGGGCCGTGGTATTTGAAGAAAGGATGGCAGGGCGAGCACACGTCTGGCCATAGCTGCTGCTCTTCCTTATCTTGACTCATGGCATCTTCATCAGTGAGTAAATCCTCATCATCATTCTTTGACAGGGAGAAAGATGCTCAAATTGACTTTTTATCTCACATCATGTAATTTCCCAAACGCTCAGAAAAATAGGCTTGGAGAGCCTCTCTTACTATAAAGTCTTGAATGGAGGGACCAAGAGAAGTAGGAAATGAAAGAATGGCACGATTAAACTCTCACTTAGGAAAGAAAAAGTGATTATAACGAGAATTCCCGATAAAACGTAAATGAATACGATTCATGGTCTCCTTTAGGACTTCCAACGGGGCAGTTCGATCCTATATACTAATATAATAGAAAAAGCTGGCTTTTTCGCACGCATACCTTTTCATAGCATAGGAGATATATGCCAGCTCAAGTGCAAGATCCATGACCCGACCGCTTAGCCGGAAGATCATACCGGAATTGAATTTTGCCTTTAAAGAACGACTCTCAGGTAAGCATGCATAGCTTGATGGGAAAGAGAATAGAAGGAGTAGGTCCTCTTATAGTATCAGTATCCCTCTATCCATCTGTCTTGCATTGCTTTGCTTCACTGGAGCTTATATAAAGCGGCGATACGAAGAATAGAGAGAATCTGTCTGTCTTTATAGTGCAAATGGACTGACTTTACTACCATCAAAGCTTCCGGTTCTATTCCAGCTCGAAAGGTAGTTCGTTTTGGTGAGAGTCCGACGTGAACGAATCCGCTCTCTTTGCTGTAAACAAGAGGAAGCTCTGCAGATGAAGCAGGCGACGGGTAAATGCTTTGTGAGTTCATACCAGGATCCAGGGAAAGGCTTTTTGCTCACCCCGCGAAAGGCGCATGGGTTGACTCTAATCTAAGCCTTAACCCTTCCTCTTTGTTGATGATTATGGATCGCTCCTTCTTTGATGCAGCGGAAATCCCGATGTCAGAGCAGCTAGTCGTACTCGTAGGTCTCCAGACTAGACCTCCAACCCAGACTCAGCTACCTAGGGCACCAGCACCTATCAGAGATTTCGCCCTGCTACAGCGTGGTGAAAAGATGGAGTCAGTCTCAAAGGCGTTTGTAGTAACATCACAACATTACAAAATATCAGACTTGTTTTGAGTTAAATACAATATCTCGTCCCTCAGATCAATGAATTGCAAGCTATCTTTCTTTCGTTAGTTAATATAGGCCTGGAATCAGTATGGGGCTGATTGATGCCAGTAGGAGGGGCCCTTCTTACAGCCCTAGTTTCAGTGTGTAAGGGAGAGAGGAAGAGAGAGCTGCTCCCGCGCTTACTACTTGTTAAAAGAGAAAGCATTGAACCTTAGCAGCAGACAAAAACGCAATTGTAATGGTGCTATACCCGAAAGACTCTCACTACAAGATTCACTTTGACATCGCTCCTGCAACAGCAATTATGATAGGCATTTCACCACCTGAAGGAAAGAAGAAAGGCCGGCTTCCCTATTATACGAGGATTGATTACCTTCAGGCCGACTAGTTGCATTAGTCAAACCTCTCCGCTTCCTCATGGAAGAAAAGAAGGAATAGCAAATTAGGCAATTACCGATTCGACTGCTTGAACTGCTAATAGAAGGCTTGCATGAGGAGAGAGCTAGACGGACTAGGGGAATGTGGCAAAGGCTGTCAAGGAAGCGATAAGAGGAAGAAATCCTTGAAGAGGGGCAAAGACCGGGCCCTCGCTTCAACGAATATGCGGAGGGATAAGTTAGCCTACGGGGTTACCTGCGGGACTCTTAGAGGGTTTCTGCCCAGCGGGGCCGGTTACACTGAGACACTACTTCGAATCCTTACGGAACTAAGAGATAATGGAATGATGGAAAGAATCAAAAGATAAGGATGAATGCAATACGGAGAGAGGTAGAAAGGCAAGCACTGCACGGGGCCTCTCTGATGCCTACACTTCCCCTTAGGGAAAGGGGGAGAGGATGATTGGTAGGTCCGCTTACAACAAAGCCACATACCTAATAGAACAAGTCAAGCTAGAAGGATTAGCCGACTAGAAGGCATGGCCAAGGGTACTACAAGCGGAACCCCAGTCCAAAGCTATAGGACGACAAATGAATTAGGAGCTTACTCCAATCAAAAGGAGTGAACATGAACCTGACTTCGAAGACTCTCGGGCAGAGGCTAACCTTACACACGAATACAAGAAGACTGACAAACAAAGCGGACAACTCAAGGGAAGAAGCTAGCACCGACTCTTTAGGACGGAATGGAATGCTTTCGGGGCTACTTAACGAATCCTTATCACAACCGGAAAATGAGTTACTCGCTCAGGAAAATCAGCACTTGAGGCTATCGGTCCACGAATCATATGGAATTTCATCCCAAGCCAGCAACTGAGAAAACAGCGGAGAATGGTGCTACTGTCGCAAACCCATAACATTGAAAATTGGGTGGCGGTGATAAAGAGGGGTCATGCATTTACAGAATTCCTCATTGGTCTCGCAGCTTCCGATGGAATGTGACCAAAACAACTGGGAATTTCACTTCAAATGTGGGTTCCCTTCTGGGATATTGAATGCCATAGATTTTTTGTTATCTCTGCAAGCAACTAACTCCTAATGCTGCTGCAACAGAATTTAGTTGAAAGCTAACCGTCCCACTTTAGAAAAGAAAGGCCTCGCTCCACGCTTTCTTTTGAGTCAACTCTATCCATTCTTGTTTCAAGCTGCTTTTACTTCTTCAACTCGAGTTCGCCACAGAACCCATCTCTGGAACTGGAACCGAAGTCAAGGCCCTAGTGTGGGTCAGGGGAGCAGAAAGCCCCATCCGAAGAAGGGGAACTGGCTGCTTCGTTTAGGTCTGGCAGAAGGAGTTGGTATGGTGACGGTGACAATAACCTTTTATCCTAAGAAGTTTGTGGAATTGACGGTGACTCTTGATGTGACTAAGGCAGCTTTACAGTAGGTGTGAAAATGGAGGGGAATTCTATTGGGCTGAAGTAAAGGCAGGTGACCTTTGGTTAATGTTCAATGACAATGGTAGCTAACATTACATGAGATGCGGTTGGAAGCGAGGCAGAAGTCTTTCTATGTTTTCCACTCTAACTAAGTTTGTCTGGGTGAGCTTAGATGACCCGAAGCAATGACCAACTCAATTCTCTCTGCCCTTTCCGGAGGAGTTTCTTTTTCTTAAACAGTTCCGTCTCGAACCGGAGGCACCCACTAGTAGTAGGGGGAGCCCATAATTGACCCGGGTAGGCGAGCTTCACAGCTAGGGGCTATAGTTACCAGTTTCGAGTTACTTAGCGGGTATTCCCCATCCCTAAAGGTCGTATGTTACCATACGAAGGATAGAGATTATACCCAGATGCGAAAAGGTGACATATAATTCTTATAGCCTTATTATGAAGTGTCGATTAAGCATTCACCTCGATTAAGTATAAACTATAAAAATATAATTCGATTAAGCATTAGCCCTGTCTCTATTAGCAGTCAGGTCTGGTGCCCGGCTAAAACTTCATACGAACTATCAAAAGACATATAAAGTTTCTTCCACTATCAAGTTACACTATATTTGTGGGAGATTATATGTCTCTATCAAAAGACATCCCCCTGGTAACCTTCCATCTGATAGAGACAGGGCTAATGCTTAATCGAATTATATGTCTCTATAGTACGAATTATAGCCTTCTACTATAGTTGTATCCCTAAGCAGAAAGCGAGATTCAAAGAGAGGGAAAACCCCTCGATAGAAGGAGTGAGACTATACCCTTATCTATGAAAGACCTGTTTAGAGGGAAGCAAGCCTATGACAGAGCCTTCAAGCCGAAAGAAGCAACCAAACCTAGAAAAGGTAGCTGGCATAAGCAAAGCAACTAAGAAGCCCTAATAAGGCCTATCATAAGGCGCTGCTATGCATGTTTATATAGTCCACTGGAACGAACTCACAACTCAATGGGATAATTTTCTTATAGCAACTAGAACTCGACTCGAAGAGTTGAGATAGCTAACAGAAGAAAGGACAGAGGCCCCGGTAACTGGCTGAGCTACTTGCCGAGGAGGAAAAGCTCTTATTTAAATTTCTAAGATTGTTCCTTCCAAAAAAAAGGACTGATTCTCTATCCCGTAGTGGAAGTGCTCCTCCCTATTCCCTTAGTTTAGTTGTTGCTTGCTTTCCGGTGCGAGGCGAGTCAAAAGCTTGACCATCTTTGAGGGTGGTCTACGATCAGTATTCGTATAGTGACAAAGTCAATCAAGATCATTCTCCCTCTATTGCCATAGACGAGTGATTGGTTGGTCGAACATTGGAAAATTTCATACTTCTCGTATTTTTTCTTAAAACCTCTTCTTACCATTAGCACAGCTTCGAAAATCTCTTTTATTCGCACCTATATTATATGTCATGTGACAAATGAAAAAAAAAAGGATAACTCGATCGAAGGGAAGGCTTGGTGGCTTGCGAGGAAAGACTAGGGGAATTAGAACAATCTCTTGAAATAGACTGCTGGTAAGTGTGCTCTCAATTGAATAATAGGCAAGTGAATCAATCTTAAGTATGCTTTGTACGAGTGTTTGCGAACTAGGCTCAATCCTTATTCCTTCAACTAGGGCTGCTATACCTATGAGAGAGGAGATTCTAGTAGTGGATGAGGATGGGATTCCTATGTCATGCAAGGCTAAGGTTTGGAATCTTTATCTCGGAGCTATTTAGGGGCTCTCCGCTCACAAAGGACCTAAGGAAAAGAGGCATCCATTGATGATCCATCTTAGCTAGCTGGGCCACGCCGCTCTAAGGCTTCTTTAAATAAAGGCGTAAGGAAGCGAAGCTGTTTAAGAAAAGTTCCATATAGTATAGCAAAGGATGGTGTTGACTTAAATAGTGGATCATATGCCCTACTCTCGACACTCAAAATCAAAAGAACCAAAACAAGAGCACTGCTAAAGGATAGGATCCCCAATTCAGTTTGTTAGCGCTGCTGAGCCCTTCAGATCAAGGCATGCTCTTAGGGAGTCTATTTAATCAAGCTTTAACAAGGTATGAATAGAAAGAATCGGCTCCTGCTCAATCCGAGGCTGGAACTAGAAGAAGGAATGTAGGAGTTAGTCTTCAAAGCTTTCCTAGATAAGGGAAGCCGTGCTCATTGGCCAGTGGCAGGGGATAGTAGTGCATCTTCGGCTAGGTCTCTATCAACTCGTTCTTCCAAGTCAGGAGAGTGAACGAATTCTTTGAACAGGAACTAGATAATTCATTCTTGGAGGGTATGGATGGGAGCATAAAAAGAACCCTAGGCGATGGCCTGTGCCCACGCTTTTCAGAGACCGATCAAAAGTCGTTTTTAGTTAAGATCAATTGATTCCTAGACAAAACGCAGAAGAAGTATTCCCCTCTACTGTGCGGGTGCTAAGACTAGGCGAAGAATTAAATGAATCAGTTCGCTTGACCAACCCGAGCCTCCAGTTCTTCTGATTTTGCTAACATCCTTCGATGACAGGCCGACCGAAGGAAGACGCGCCGGGATCCTATTTCTATCTCATCAGAAGCAGGCAGGGATAGATAACATTTTCTAGGGAAAAGTGCTTTGTTTGATTTGTTCCCAGTGAGATCCAAGGCCTATAAATAGAAGCTTCTTTCAGTCTATATTTTCAAAGAGAGAGGTAGAAGTCAGAAAGAGAGACTTTTGGTAACACTTATTCCAACAACACTCTTATGGATGGAAGACTTGTAAGAATTCAGCAAGAAATAGGTCTCGTGGAAAACGAGAAGTTCCACTGTGAACAAAGGCTGGGTCTGTTCTGGGAGCATCCGCCTCCTCTCGATCCGGAATGCGTAGGAAAAATGATGCAATCGATCCGGGACCGCATTCGCGGTCTGGAAGACAGGAAGACGGCCCCTCTCGCCGAACAACAAGAACTCATTGTCCAGGCCGCCACCCTCGGTGACCAGGGACAGGGAGACTAGAATAGAAGAGTCCGTCGACTCTTTCTAGAAGATTTTCATAAGTGTCCGTAGACGAAAAGTAGTGTGTTTGAATGTATGGTGTTCCTTGTCTTTTGTTAGTGGGGATCTACTCCGATGCTTACTGGAGATAGACTCCTATCTATGCTAACTATCTTTCTTTGGTTTTATTTGTTATGTTTGCATGTATGGGAAAACCCCTAGTGTAAAATGTTTAATGCTAATAGTTTAATTTACGCTAGGAGATGAAAAAGTCTTCACTGCCTTTTTTTTTTGCGTAGCGGATGATTTTCCATTAATTCGATTGTTTTGGCTCAGTTCCCCTCGGGTGGGAATAGGCTCTTTATCTTGATAGAAATATAATAATCGAGTAAAAATAGGCTTGGATCCTTGCTTATTCCTTCGACCTTCAGTTGGCAACCAATTGGTGGCTAATCCCCTCCGTTATGAGTGAATCCCTACGGCTTCTTCTCAAGCCGAATCTGTGATCTTTCAGTAGTCGTGGTAAATATACTTTCCCCCTTCCTAACCTAACCTTCTGTTTCCCGCGGGCTAGGCAACTATTTTCTTTTTTATTTATGATCTTTCTCGCTACGCCCCTTTACCTTTAAGTCTCCGTTTTGAGTTTCTTTTGTTTTGGAATCGTCTTCTTTTAATTAAAAAAGATCTTCTCCCTTGTTCTTCCCTCTTCCTATGATCTTGACCTACAAAGTGATTTCCGAAAGCTCCCACTATGACTAAAAAGCTCCCAATAGGCCACCCGCTTATATTATAATAAAGTAAGTAGGAAGGATCGATGTAATTGAGCTCGACCAGACGGGAGAGGCGATCAAAGGAAGCTGGTTCACCTTCTCTCCTCCGTTACAACATAGGTCGTTCCAATCCCGGATGAAAAT
Organism: Lantana camara; assembly: GCA_037501455.1. Classification (NCBI taxonomy): domain Eukaryota; kingdom Viridiplantae; phylum Streptophyta; class Magnoliopsida; order Lamiales; family Verbenaceae; genus Lantana; species Lantana camara. Next base: position 95,933,847 of record CM074856.1, read on the forward strand.
ATTCCAAAACGGAAGTCAAGGAGAAAGGTCCAATTAAAATGCTTAGGACTAGAAAGAAATATGATCCTATCAAAGGAACTATTCATCATAGATCGGAGAGCTCATTTGATATATCACAAATGCAGTGATCAAGCATCAGGCGGAATGTATTGCTACCTCTTCCTTAGACATAAAAGTTAAACCCACTAGGTAAATAAAGGAATTACCAAGCTAAGACACATATCGCAATATTAGATCTACCTTTGCCTTACCCACAGAAAGCCTTCGCACAGATTTCCTTCCAACGTTTTTAGCAAAGGCCCGGAAGAGAGAAAGCATAGTCAAGTTAGTAGTCCTACAGAAGCCAGAATCAATCCTATAGATTAGAAACTGTAACCTATAATCTTGATGCACTCTAATACCTAAAATATTATATGCATATCCTCACCAGGTAATATGCGCAGAAAAAGCACCCTTTTAACTTTATCACTGGATTGCGAACTTACTTATCCTTTTGATGAGAATGCCACTACTCTTACTATCTTCAAACCCGCCTATTGGCGTATCTGGATCAGGTAAATCGCTTGGCTAGATATCTCCTTAAGCGAGATATCGTTAACTCCTTAGAAAAGGATAAGAAGGGAGAAGCACGAAAAACCCTAGCTTTCTGTCGATCCTTAGCTCCAACTTGCGTCAGATCCTTTTCCCCGCTCTGCTAAGCCCTCCTGCCATCCTATCCTTCAATGCTTCGGATGCGATCAGTGATTGTCAATCTGTGCTTTGTATCCTTCCATCTCTCTCTTCTTTCGGGCTTGTGGTTTTCAGTCGGCGTGGGCGCGATCTTCTATCCCAGCACTGCCCGCTCACGTTTTCTGACATTCAATACGAGAATTTTCATTTTTGATTTCTTGCATACAGGATCGGTATTGTGTCCTTAAAGGAAATCAGGGGATATTCCCAGCTATCTGGTGCCTATGGGCCATCTTCTCTTGGCAAGATGGACAGAGTCAATGTCTCCAACAATACTCTTAGTCCATGATCCTGCGCCTAAAGCACCGAAGGAAGGGTAGACGAGGAAAATAGATCAATACGATAAGAAAAAGTGTGATAAAAAAGTCTGGTGATGCTTTCCTCAGTTCTTATCCTTCTTCAAAGAATAGAAATTTATCCCACATGCATTCACAAGCAGCTCTAAGATTGAACTTATTCTCATAAGAGAAGAGGGGAGCAAAACATTCTTTTACAGTGTGACGTTTTTTTAAGCCTAGGGCCTGGCCTGGGGGTTGAGCCTAGTATAAATAATTCCTATCTTCCTCTCACTAGGAGTTCTTTGCTTTGAGGTAGGATGGTTCAATCAACCGGGTAGAATGAAAATGAGATTAGGAAATAGGGCACAGTGGAACTAGGAATAGGAGGAGGACTAAGACTTTCAGATTCACATCTAAGCAAGAAACCTGAGGGAACCATGCTTCCGGAAGAAGAGATGAACTAGAAAACTATTCTATTATCTGAGTGCAATGAAAACAGACTTTTCTGAGGAAGGAAAGGTTAAATCAAAAAAAGGTGAAATTGTATGAGAGATCAAGATAACGAAATTCTTCTATATACGAGTTTACCAGAATTCATTGTCATTGCCTGGCTAACTAAGAGATAGTGGAAAGAGACAAGAAAGAAAGTCAAAGGACAAAGGGGGGGGGGGGGGGGGGAGAGATAAAGAATAGAAGAATACATCTATATCCCCGACCTACGAAGTAGAGGAGTCAACCAAGGATTGGTTGGTCTTGTACAATAACTGATTCTAGCTATTCTTCTTCAATTTCAATAAGAGTTGATGAGTGACTCTAAAATCAGAAGCTCCTGGGGGACCTTAGATTCTTTCTTTCGACGCGAACTCACTCGCTTGAGGCGGACTCAATCACTCTTTTTGGTTGGAGGATCATTGATCATTCGTTCTTCACTCTCTTGCTATTACCCGAAGGGAGCGCAGCAACCAAGGTGCATATTATCATATAGAAAGAGGCGAGGCGTAGCGATTCGTACTACCGGAAAAGTTTCGCTAACCGGCAGGCAATAGAATCAGCCGATAGGGGCAAGCAAGCGTAGCGAATCACATAGAGTTGCCCCTACCCGCCAGCGCGCGGATAGATAGGGCATGCGAAGCGCGAAGGGGATGGATGTTTGAGCGGTTGAAAGAGTCGGTCTTGAAAATCGAAGTATTGATAGGAATACCGGGGGTCCGAATCCCTCTCCATCCGCGAGGTCATAAGTTCTCTCTTGCCTTATCTATAGATAATAATGAATCGGATCGACTCGACTGATATGATAGATGGAATGGTAGTTTGTGTTATGATTTAGTTAGGACCTTGTCTCCCTTTGGTTATCTTCCGCTCTCCTTGTATAGGTTGGGAAAGGGCCGGGTGGATTACCTTTGGGAGCTAAGTCGAAGATCTCGGTGGTCTTGTGAGTGGTTGATAAACTGCGATTGCAGTTTTCTTTAGGATGTCCCATAGCTGTGAGGCTTAAGAGACAAAAAAAACGGTGGATACTTTTCTGGGTGGAAGGTGACGACCCTAATGAATCGACTATCAAGGGGGTTGTTAGCTACATCAGCACTCAAATTCCTTCCCCTGAAGCAAGCAGGCAATCTCACATCAGGTCTCTAAGAGCCTCACAAGCTCTTGGATCCCATGGCTAAGGCTTACTTTCTTTGATGGATTTAGGGTGAGGGTAGAGGAGTAGGATAGAGAGTGAGTATAGGATAGAACCTAATTAGGGCATTTTTGGCATATGCATATAATAGTTTAAGGATAGTGCTAGGGCTCAAGACATTTTGGAAGAGAAAGTTGGATCATAACGAAGAGCCCTCATTTGGCCTTTGTTTAAAGAGGAACAATCCTACCGGACTCATTGTTGATAGGAATGGCTAAACTTCATTGTCCTAGGAAGAAAGCTAATGAAACCAAGGTGTTGAATATCTTTGTTTAACAGAAGTGAAATATCGCTTTTCTCCATTGTACTATGATTGCTAGATAGCATTCCAAGCTCCAACATCGAATTCCTATCGAACGGGAATTCTTAGTAGTGCTAGTGAGGGTATGGAAATGGAATTCATCGAGTCTTTCAAGAAGTTATATCCATTTTATATGGGCGCCCTAGACCATTTTGGGTGACTTTTTCGTGCTTGTCCTTGGAAATAAGAGAAAAATGTTCAGCCCCTTTTCTAAAGAAGAGATTGAAAAAACGGTGTTCAATCTAGAGGAGATCTTACTAATAATAAATACGATGGTTTTTATTTAGGGTTTATTCAGGCTTTATGGGCTTTGTTAGAAGCGAACCGCAGGCTTGTCAATTTTTAGGTATTATAATACCCACTGCATCATTTTCAATGCCAACACTCTTCCATAACTTTATGAGATCCACTTCTAACAAAACCCTGAAGTGGAAATGATTTAAAATTAGTTTGCAAACGATAGACAAACGGGACCTGGTTATTTATGTTTAAGTGATAGATAAAGATAGAAATGCGGTTCTGCAATGGTAGTAACACCAGCAGTTGACCCGGTTTCTATGAACTCATCTGATCCAATGTCATATCCAGTTGACCGGGTCGAACTATCAGCAGTGGAGAAGGCAACAAGAGCACCACAAAAAAGGGCGGAGATATCACCAGCGGCAGAGGTAGCAACATCTAAGCCAGTATCTGGGCCAGTTGGCTTCGTCGACTCAGCAATTGAAGTGGTTGATCTTGAACCAATTTGTTCTTGCCCCATTACCCTGTAAACTCTCCTGGATCAATAGCATTGGATCAGGAATGTGGCCATTTCACTATAGCCCATTGATCTACAGCGGATAAAGACTCTTCGACTAAGACATTGCCTTTCTATTTCATTTGTTGACTGTTCACATTTCACTGGCCAGGTTCGAGACTCTCTTCCCTTCGGCCCATCATGCGAGATAGAGGAGATTAGGAAAATGAAAATGGTCAGTCTGGGCCGGTCACAGATCCCCCAAGCGTTTTTGCCGTGGATCGCCAGCTCCACGCTAACATGCTACTGACGTTTAGGTAACGCGGGGGACGGGTATGAGTTAGTCATCCGAGCTACTAACCTGGTAGGTTGGCCGGGTTGGTTTTCTCCATCTATGAAATCGCATTTGACTTTGACTCACCACCAGCATATGAATCAAAGTAGCAGCAATTTCGGTTTCAGTGCGGAAAATCCCGCAACAGTTTCACCAATTCTGTGCCTGTGATACGTTTTTTTCATATATATCTTATTCCCAGCCATCCCGACTTCTGCCATCGTCCTAAGGCCAGTTCCTGCTGGAGTTTAAGTTGGAGAAGCTTTTGATGGCGATCCCATCTTTTTTCGCCTCGAGCCTGAAGCTAGACTTAGTTCTATCATCTCACCTAGGTTCAGAAAACATCGCCCATTTCTGGTTTCATATGTTCATACGAAAACCATCTAGTGACGACAGGCTTCCGTTCGAACGTACTTTATGTATTGGGCGCTCCAAGTCTTTTTATTGGTTTCATCCCGCCCCTTGTCCCATGCGGTTGTCGGAGTTCGGAATCAGACCGCTGTGTTTAAGTCGTCTGGCCTAGCAAGGGCGTTTAGCTTTTTCCTTCTATCCTGATTTCTCGTAGCTTATCTGGATTTCCTTTCATTACGAAATAGAAAGAGGGAAGAACGCAGTTTTGGGTATTAGGTGCTACACCGTCCATTCAAGATATGGTGAAGTTCATTCGCAGAGCTTGGAAGTTTTTTAGTCTTCCAAAGTTCGTAAAGGCACCTTTCCCTTCGATTTCGCTGACTCTTCAGCTAAGGAACACGTTATGGAGGCAGGACCCTGGACAACTTGGGATCACTAAGATACCCATTTTGGCGAGGTACCGGGGTTTGCAACCGCAGTCCTAAGGGTAAGGATTATATAGCCCGCATCTCATTTGTCATTGGCACCCAAGATGACTGCAGAGAAAGCATTTCCTTTGCCCGTGTGTGTATTGAAGTAGGCCTTGATGATAATTTACCTGATGTGGTGGATTTTTTTAGGGAGGATAAACTCATTATCTCTCAAGTTGTTGAGTAGGAATGGGAACCTAGCAGATGAACTCATTGCTGATGCTAATGATTTAGAACATTGAAATAAATATACTATAGAAAACGACTCCAAAAAAGTCAAATGCAAGAGAGGTTGGTAACTAGGTTATCGGGTCCTGACAAAGGATGGAAACCGGCTTTCCTTAATCCCGATAAGGGTGCGGGAGGAACCAGATCTATGGCTGATAGATGGGGAACTACCAACCTCCACAGGAGCCGCTAGCTCTCTAATAAAATCCAGTCCCCTCGAGAAGGGATGCAGTAGAGCTCAAATCTCACCGGAGGAAAAAACTTCGATTACAAGGAAGAAAAGAACGAGGAGAACATAAATCGATGAAGAAAACAAGAAATCGGTAATCTTAAAGCACAGAATAAAAAAAGAAAGCACCAAGGCAACAGCACTCGGAAACCTGAGTGTCTAAAGTCAAATACCATTATCCAGAGTCACGCTGACATAATAAGAGTCTCGAAGGTTAAGCCGAAGAAGTTCGTCGTCAACGTAATCGTGATTGAAGACGCGGCCTCACATAACGAAGCAGAGAGACTAAGGAGAGTGGTACGTGCGGCTTAAACACTCCAAAAGTACACTAGACATCAGCCATACAAGAACCCGAGGCTGGTCGTAGATCAGGGTGAGCGTTAGCGAACTAAAGGGAGTAGATCACGTGCACAATGGTCCAGAAAAGGGCTATAGGATGTGGAATAAGCATCGAGGTTTGCCTGCTCAGATATAGACATGTAGCTCTACCTATGCAATATCGAATTCAATGTCCGAGGATCAATGCATTTAGGTCCGCTAGGAAAAGAATAGCAAAGAAGGCGTCGCTAGCTAAGATTACTCATATACAAATTCTCACATGTCTTAGGTGAAGCACTAAAGAGGAGTCGAGAATGCAACTTACAGGGACAAGTTCTCCAACAAGCCTGCCTGGCATCAAACATCGAAAAACATCTTTATCACAAGATAATAGACCTTAGTGAATTGAGCATTTTACCTGGGGGACCCACTTACAGATATGGCTATTTTAGCAGCTTCGAAAAGATGGTTATCTATTTCAGTAGGTGGGTAAGGTAGACCCCTTATCCCAAGGTTGTTGGTGGTCCAATTCTACGGTACGTTATTACTGACCCAAACGGAGAAGGTTTTCACTACATAAATATAGACTCTTGCCTAGGATCGATGTAATTGAGCTCGACCGTAAAGGAGAGGCTAGTCGTAGATCAGGTTCTACCACGAAAGGGTGGGTAAGGCCGAATCCTAGACACAAGAATTGTAAGCATCTTCCATCAGCTTGGACAAGGCAATTGGAAGAAATCCCCTACAAAGCGGGTCAGAAGTGACTTCGATAAAGCACTGCTAAAAGAATAGCTCAGGCAAGGGTCAATGTAATTGAGCTCCCAACTGCTTCTGCGGGATGACTTTCACCAGCCCAGACAGGGGGAGAAGAAAAAAAAAAAGACCACTACTGTACTAACCAATTCCCACCCCTGCCTATCCATCTCTTTCAAAACCAAACAGATCGAGAGAATGACCTAGGTATGTCGATGGAATAAGCCGACGACCTATCTCTACGGCTCCGAGCCAAGACTAAGGCTCGACCTTGCTACCCCAATGGTGCCTATGATCAGTCTCAGTTGGAACTGATTGGAGCACTAGTAACGAGTCTACTCTCCTTGGTGGCCAAAGAACTAGGAATGAGAATCCCTGTATTAAATAAAAACATCGAAGGTTGGGCTATTCTTTTTTTTTTAGGAAAGGGAAATCCGATGTTGACACAGAGATTTGATATGGCAAAGATGGCGTCTACCTTGCTTTCACGGATTCCTCAATCATCCAATCCATCGTACTCAATGGATTGATTGTTGTCTTCGCTCATCCAAACAAGAAGGGGAAGCGGGGACAGATGAGATGAATTTTCCTTTCTAACTAATGGCACATCTTCCTTACAACTGTACTTCTACGCAGGCATCAGGAAAGGTATTTACCTTCGGAAAGTCACTTCATACCTTAAACGGTTTAGGCTTTCGGACAAATGACATATCATAAGATGGCATCGAAGAGAGAAGGACAGTTAATCCAATAGTACAGATAGGATCTTATCATAGTTTAGAATAGATCACGCCTTGGGAGTTATCTTTCCCTCTAACTAGAAATATCATAAGAGAAGAAAGAGAGCTTTAGAAGCAGCCAATCTTTTCTTTATGCCCAAAGACTCCCATGCCTTTCTTGGTTGGACCAAGGTGATTCCCGTCTTCCTGAATTGGGAGGGCAAGTCTCTCTTTTTTCTTTGGGGGAGCAGAGCTGTCAAAGAATGAACCAAAGAAAATGATTGTTCTAGAATGTCTATTCCTCACAATTGCTCCTTGTGATGCAGCAGAACCATGGCAATTAGGATCTCAAGACGCAGCAACACCTATGATGCAAGGAATCATAGACTTACATCACGATTTCTTTTTCTTTTTGATTCTGATTTTTGTTTTCGTATCATGGATCTTGGTTCGCGCTTTATGGCACTTCCACTATAAAAAAAATCCAATCCAGCAAAGGATTGTTCATGGAACTACTATCGAGATTCTGTGGACCATATTTCCTAGTATCATCCTGATGTTCATTGCTATACCATCATTTGCTCTCTTATATTCAATGGACGAGGTAGTAGTAGATCCAGCCATTACTATCAAAGCTATTGGACATCAATGGTATTGGACTTATGAGTATTCGGACTATAACAGTTCCGATGAACAGTCACTTACTTTTGACAGTTATACGATTCCAGAAGATGATCCAGAATTGGGTCAATCACGTTTATTAGAAGTGGACAATAGAGTGGTTGTACCAGAAAAAACTCATTTACGTATTATTGTAACACCTGCTGATGTACTTCATAGTTGGGTTGTACCTTCCTTAGGTGTCAAATGTGATGCTGTACCTGGTCGTTTAAATCAGACCTCTATTTCGGTACAACAAGAAGGAGTTTACTATGGTCAGTGCAGTGAGATTTGTGGAACTAATCATGCCTTTATGCGTGGGCCAGGGTGCGAGCCACCCGAGAAGCAAGCTATTACAGCGAGCGGCTGGAGCAGTATGGAGCCGAGGAGCAAGGCAGTAGATAAGATAGAAGAAGGGCCAGGCTCCCGGTGGAGGAGAGGAGATGGTTAGGATAACGAACTTGAAACGCGGAGCCCGAGCGGCCGGCGAGCGAGTGGTTAGTGGTCAATAGCGCCCTAGTTGATGGCATTCCTCTCTGCGGCTGGCACTCGAGGAACCACGGGACACTCCATACAGAGCAAGCAAGTCTTAGGGATGAGACGCCCGCGCAAGGACCTCCATTCTCATTAGGAGGTCGAACCAAGGACCTATGGAAGTCGGGGCTACCCCGTCCCCATGGGCAACGCAACAGTGTCCCTGAGGGAGGAGTTTAGAGGCCTTATAGTAGCACGGACTCCTTTTTCTTTCTAGGTCATGCGAAGGGGGCCAGTCCAAGATCGTACTGTTCCTCTACAAAGACAACAGACGCTCTCAACGGCTAGGCGCCACTCTCTTTCTGAGTTATTCCAGCTTCTTTATTATTTCGTACCGCGGTGAACAAACAAAAGAAAAAAAAGGGGGCCGTCTCGGTGGAAGGAGAAGGACCTGCAACGGCAGAGACTGCTGACCCTCTTCTTGTCTTGTTTTTAGCCGTATGTTACGAGTCCGGGAAGCCTCCTCAATATGAGGGATCCCTCAAAAGAAAAGAAGTAAAAAACCTTCCTCCTGCTAATCCGGCCATTTCCGAACCTGTCTTTCTCACCCTATTCAATGGAGGACTTCCCCATTCTTGCGATTCCCAACTCCCTTAGCTTATTCTTATTATATATTAAACTAAATTCAAAAAAACGATAGGGTTCTAAACCTTCTGAGATGCCGATAATCTGCTACATTGGTCCACCCGGGCTTTCTCCGATTTTCTAAAGGGATTTCCCCTGGGATTCGACCTCACTGCTGTCAGCCTAGTAAGAAGGGCATTCGCGGGCAGCTTTCAAAAAGGAATAAGCGGTCTTAGGCCTTCAGTTCTTACGACTGTGAGTTTGATTTCCCATCAGACTAGAAGCAAGTCTAGCGAAGTCACCTCGGGATGAAATTCGTTTTGAGTTTTTTTGAACACCCGGCAATCTCTGAGAAGACAGAGCAGTGGAAATTCTCCCTCGTATCGTAAGGCAGGCTGTAGCTCTAGTTCGACTAGCGTGATTGATGAACATGGGCAGCAATTAGTGAGAGTCGGTTGCTGTTCTTGCTTGAGTCGACGCCCTTGGTTTCAGCTACTGTGATCTTTTCCGCTGCTATTGATGTTGGAGACATAAGCGCAGTCATATGCTGCAAAGTCAGTAGTACTTTTTTTTGACCGGGGAATGGGAATTCTCTTTCCTAGGGGACGAGCGAAAGGCTGATTAGTCTTTTCGAAAGAAAGTTGCTAAGCGTGCTAGCATGTTAAGTTAATGGTAGCATAGTTTTGGAGGAAGAAAGCGATGTGATGTCTTCAGTTGCTTGCTCTTTTTCCCTTAAACGAGTTTGGGCTCGGGTAGGCAACTCACCAGGAATAGTCTACAGAAGCGATAGGCCAATTGTAGTTGATCCCGTCTCAACGCCCATCTCTGACTTAATAGCCTAGCCATATCGGAGGCTACCCAGCTACAACAACAAAGAACGAAGCTTTTCCTATTCACGACTCCGCTGCCATTTCACCCGCTACAGTTAGCTCGAAAGCGAATTCAGTCACCCGAGGAGAGAGGCAACTCACTAAGCGAAGAAGAAGAAATACCGAGAGTCTCAATCAATAGAAAAGTATAGGCTGCTAGTCCTTTTTTTCTGTTTTCAGGTTTGAAAGAAGAAGACGGTGCTTGCTATAGAATACCTTCTTTTAGGAATAAGCCCGGTGGCGTCTAAGCTCTCGTAGAATACCAGGGGAGATCACACTCTTGTTCAAACGAGAATGGCCGTAACTAAGCCCAAAGAAAACAAAGGCGCGAAGCGAAGGGATTGGATTTAACCTATGATCAGATCAGTGGGCAACCATAGTGGACTTTTTTCGTGGTGTTGTTGACGTTGTTGAAAGCGAATTTTGTTGTAAGCCTCGCTTTTCGGAGCTGTTCCCAGCTTACACTATGGTAGAGGAGGTGCCGTGAAGATCTAGGTGTGTGAGCAGTACGAGCTGAAAGGCTCCCATACTGTTTGGAGGGCATGGGGCATAGATGCCAAACAAACCTGACCCCTATCTATCATCGTAGAAGCTGTTCCTAGGAAAGATTACGGTTCTCGGGTATCCAATCAATTAATCCCCCAAAACGGGGGAGCTTAAGCGAAAAGAAAAAGATATCGTGAGGGGAAAGCCACTAAATGGACGGCCTCGCTCGCTCGCTCCAACGCTCGTTTAGCAGATAGCGAGTGGAGTGCATAAGCCCCTTTAGAGATAGGGGCGAGTACTACACGAGCTCGTAAGTCAAGTACGGAACGAGCCTTGTCTACGAAGCAGAGCACCCTCATCTTGCTTGCTTCTGACGAAGCTTCTAGCAATAGATAAGAAGCATTCTGGTATGGCAGGAATACAAATAGGTCGACCACTACATAGGAGCGATAGCGAAGCCAAGCCGTATAAAGGCGAGCAGCACTTATAGCAATAGCAAACGGCCTACTTATAGCCCTATCATGGAATCTTATCCATTTCCCTACCATTCAACTCTCTTATCGTTAGCCCTCACCAGCACCGCAAGAGAACTCAAATCGCCTGTAAGAGAGGAAGGGAGGGTATAAGGCAATTATCAGTCGGTGGTTTATGGGGTAGCTAAAAGTCAAACTCAAAATGCAGGGAATTACCGCTCCGTGGGCTCGAAGGCAAAAGGAAAGCTTTCTTCCACTCTTGCTCCGATCCCAATAGGAGAAAGAGCTAGCACTTTGATGGCTCCGTATGGTGATTACCCTGGGGTTCCCCTGTTAGGACGTTGGGATGCATTAACTATGCACCAGGAGACAGATCGGGTCAAAACAGTTCATTCCTATGACCCATGGGTTGGGTCAGTTGGAGTTCTCTTACGAAGAGGAGGGAGCCGTAGAACGAGTAAAAGAGGTGGCCAAGGCGTGGAAGCAGACACACCGGATAGCCCAGCCCCTGGGAACTACACTGGAGGGACTACTGAGGAATATCCTACCTAGCACGATCAACGTAGGAATTTATGACACCGTCCGTATATGGCCCATACGGAGCAGAGGATATCCGTGCAAAAGAATAAGCTCGGTACAAAATTCAAAAAGAAAGCTAGTATGACTGAGCTTGAATGGAGGATCGGGAAAAAGGCTGGGGAAAGAGCAAGGTTCGGAAACTCCGGCGGTATATCAATCAAGCAATATGAGAAGTGGGCAGAAATCAACCAGCGGCTAGGGAACACATAACCATTTATGGCCGATGAGATGGGTAAACTCAGAAAAGGCCCTGCAAGCTCATCTGAATAAGACGACTACTCAGCTCAGAGAGTCGGAAACCAGAAACAATGCTCTTCAGGTTACTTTTGACGACTTAGCTCAACGCACAAACTATGACAGAAGAATGTGAAAGGCTAGCGATTGAGTGCTAGAGGCTGAAGTCCAATGAAGAATATATTTGAATAGCTTTACCAAGATCCTTAGCTGATAAAGAGAATCTTCAAAGCCATGGGCCACCTCTCTCTTATATACACTATTCTTACCTTCGAGAATAAGAAAATATATCACTTCTAAACAAGTTGATGACTTAGAGTTTCGGGGAATGTCATTCTTCTTCCTTTATCGGGTATGAAGCACTTAATCCAATAGTAATAGAAATACCCCAGAACAGCTTTCACGAATGAATCCGACCAAGGTCCTTCTTTAAGGTGCCATACCATTGATTTAATTAGCAAATGCCCCCGAAACCGAGCCCTGCCAACTAGAATATGTGTGACATTAAGGCAATGAAAAGGAAGCAGTAGGACGAGAGTCTCTCTTGACAAATAGGCAATCCGATAGATAGATTATGGCTTCCTCAAGCGCCCCATTTGTGTCTGTTGCCTAGCCAGGCAGTTCATCAGGAGCAGCTATCTAGGACCAAGCACTCTTTCTTTTCTGGTAATATATATAAAGTCGGTGTCGGGTTTGTTAGGCTATACCTAGGATCCGCCTTCCTTGTACTGTTGTAAGTTGGGAAAAGCCAAAGGGCTATCTCCGGATTAGCTTCTAGAGACTCGGCCTCTCCCGATGCCTAACCACCAGGAGACAGATCGGGTCAAAACAGTTCATTCCTATGACCAATGGGTTGGGTCAGTTGGAGTTCTCTTACGAAGAGGAGGGAGCCGTAGAACGAGTAAAAGAGGTGGCCAAGGCGTGGAAGCAGACACACCGGATAGCCCAGCCCCTGGGAACTACACTGGAGGGACTACTGAGGAATATCCTACCTGGCACGATCAACGTAGGAATTTATGACACCGTCCGTATATGGCCCATACGGAGCAGAGGATATCCGTGCAAAAGAATAAGCTCGCAGGAAAATCTCTAACTGCATATTCTGGGAGTTTATTCCTAGAATGATTATAAGTCAGTAAAGCTTGCTATGGAATGGACCATGTTGCATTAGGTTTCATTCCCTCATTCGGAAACACTAAGGTGTTCTCGAATTAGTTTACTGAGAGATAATCCTATTATCTCTAAGATGACTAAGGAATTAGTTACTAAGATATTGGCTATCTCGATCATATCAATTTACCTATAACTTATGACTACTTCGGTTCCTAACCTCCTTTTAAAATTCCAAGAATTTCATATAAGTTTTGAATTTGTACTTTAACAAGTACATTCACTCATAATGATTAAACTGACGATTGTATCTAGTGCTTACATTAAGCATCTTACACTCATCAGCGTGGATCGAAATCCAATATAATTTTGGAACGTTCCATGTTTCACCTAAACAGTGTTCAGGGAACGTTTTCCCTTTGAGATAGGATTCACAGGAAGTCAACTCTATAGGTTCATTTTCATAGAATGATCCTAAGGTGTCTGACTTGCTAATCCTTTTATATCTCAATGTTCCAAAGTAATTCGAAGCTTTGTCATCTCACTTACTTTTGTTATCTCGTTGTATGTTCAGAACATTAGTGCCTTGAGTCTTTGTACAACGGATTATGCAGAATTGACTCAAGACTAGTGAATTCTATTCCTAGTAGAATTACTAAACGAGGTAACATTTCAGAGTACTCATACTCTTCGCAGTTCCCTTTCAAAGTCCTTATTTGCTATCATAGACGCAAACGTCCTATTTGATCTCTAGTGTCTTTTGGGCGCACCCCTTACATGCCCCTCTAATGGGCACTTAAGGGTTTCTTCTTCTTTAGGCCTTCAAGCCTTTAACTTAGTGAGTTTAGAAGAAGAATTAACCATCATAACCTTTTATTCCTTCTTAAGGATGCTCTCAACTATGCTACATTAGCATCATTCTAGTTGAGCATAAAGGGTTTGAATGATGGTGGAAGCAATGTAAGCAATCAGTGCATTGAGAACTCTTTTCTCAGTTGACGATCGAGACCACAAGATCTTCAAATAAGATCTTTAGACCTTGTTCATGTGCACTTGTTTCCTCATTTGGAATATTGAATAATTCCACAATGTTATACCTTGTAACATTTTTATGAGGTGGTTCAATTGCTCTTAAGTGGTTTAGAGAAATTCATTCACCTCAGATTGCTTCTCTTTTGGCCCGGGTCGAATTTTCACAATTGAAAACTTCGCCCTTTAGAGAACACCTTTCTCTATTCGGAATCTAAAACGAATTCTAGGGTCCGAAGCCAATTAGAGTTAGTTAGGACTTAGTCAACTCTTTTGACTTAAGGATGAATACGAATGGGTTTGCATTTCATATTGTAGAGAATCACAGAACTACAACTTAAATGCTAAGCAGAGAACTAGGTGAGCATGCTGAATAATAACGATATACATAAGATAAGGTCTTTAATCTAATGTAGCTCCCACTGTTTTTAAAAAATCTATAATTCCCAAAGATCTAAGAGGAACGCTTTTCCCAATGGGTACTAAGATCCTAAGCATTTTACCTCGAACCCACGACTCGCGGACATTCTAAGTAAAATCCTAGGTAGGTACAACTTACCAATTCTAACACCTTTAGAACTCTTAGTAATTGTTTTTGCATCACCTATCTTTCAATATGGACCCACGACTCGTGCGACATCCATATTTACTTAGGTGTTAAGCCAGACCCATCAATCATAAGATCATGATCAAAACTTAGTTCGAACGACCCACGACTCGCGGACATCGCCCTTACCAAAATTAACCACGAAATATTGATCATTTAAAATGATCAATTAGGTAACTAAGAACTAATAAGCTCCACTAGCTATCCCACGACTCGCGGACAATAACTAGCTTTACTTACTAAACTTAAAACCTATTTGATGGAATGCTAGGAATTTAATTCAAAATTTGCATCTCGAATTAAATACCTATTATTCGAAATGACCTTAATATTTAATGGGAATTTTCGAATCAACCGAAGAGTTGTTCGGTTCGACCTCACCAACATATATGTTATCCAATTTTATTAGTCTTGATTAATGCAAGTACTACTTAAATGCATTTCAAACAAGCACATAAACAGATAACATGTCCTAGCATGATACTAACATGTAATGATCATGGGTTCTACCTATCTTATGCGTGATATGTGGGAGCCACTCCACAATCACAAGTTCTAACATACATGCCACATAAACAGTTTAAATCACATAAGGAAAAGTGGTAACAAAATACGAGCCCTATCTCTATTACATTTTACAATTGAGATTCCCCTCCCTAACATTTTGAGGGGTCTTCACTTATGGCCTCCTTGTTACTTGAATGTGGTCCATCTTACTCCATGGGTGCATTGTCTCCAAAATGAAAATAAAACCTCACCACCTATCTCTACTCTCAAATTACAATAAAAGGAAAAAGACATAAAGTAATAAGGCTCAATCTTCATATTGGCCTTAGACAATTACACGAGGCATACCCCGGCCTAAAAAACAGTAATACGGAAAGCCACATAATAAATCACATAACAGTACGCACATAAGTGAGGCTCCAACCTCAATTGAAAAACGCAACTATAGGGCTCCAACCCCAATTTAAACCATCCATGTGCATAAATTAAAACCATACATAGATCTAAACCCATGATCACCTAACATGCTTTTGCGAGAATTTAAATTTAGCCAATAAATTAAAATTCCCGTTTCAAGTCCTAATGACTTAAAACACGACTTAGATGCAATTCTTGTTCAAGAGCCTTTTTAATAAAACCCGAAAAACAATAAACCAGTAAAATTCAAATTAATTTCCAAAATTAATAATTTTATTCTTTCATTATTTTCAAAAAATAAAATTCATAATTTTTCCAAAATCCAAATCGCTTTAATTTCTCAAAATTCCCAATTTAATCAAAATTTTAAAATAATTTTATTTTAGCAAAACGGATTTTAAAAGATAAAATTAAAATAAAATTAAATCGGGATTTTACGGACCGAAAAACACGAAACACGAAAACACGAAAGCACGGGCCCGGGAATACGCGGGATCGCCCGCCCGCCGCGCAGGAACGCGCGCTAAGCGCGCGCCAGCGCTGCGCACAGCCGGCAGCGATTGCCGCCAGCGTGCGTGCCCTTGCGCGCAGACGTGCGGCGCGGGCAGGCAGTCCCGCCCATCCCTGGGCGGGCGCTCCCGCGCGGTTGCGGGAGGAGCAGGCGGCTGTCCCGCACGGTTGCGGGACAGGCGAGCAAGGCGCCTAGGCGGGCGGGAGGCCTCCCGCGCGGATGCGGGAGGCCTCCCGCGCGGTGATGGGGCTTGGGCGTGCGACGTGCTAGCACGCCCAGCCCCGTTCTTTTCGTGTCCCGTTTCGTATTTTTGGGTTTCTCCAAAACCCGGTTCAATCCAAAATTAAAAAATTCGATTTAAACATATTTCAATCAAAACAGTTTTCAAAATCACAATTTAAGAAAACAGTTTTAGAAATTCAGGAAAAAATTACAGTTTCGTAATTCAGGCTTTCTAAAAGAACTCATGAATACCTAATTCGCATCTAAGCCTAAGAATTTCTACCAAATTCAGAATAATTGAGACGAATCAGAAACACGATTAACGAGGTGGCTCTGATACCACTTGTTGGAAAACACGAATCAGAAAGCAGCGGAATTTAAAAAAATTTTCCAACAAAAGGATCTTGGATTCGCAATCGTGTAACCAAATTCGAAGGAATTAAGAAACTTACTTTTCTTTTGTTCTTTCTTGAAGAGTTTCAAGCCACCCAAGAACGCTCTTCTCGCGGCTTGATCCCCTCTCCTTGGTAAAGCTCGAATCTTCAAACTTCTAACTTGAAGTCTCTAGAGAAAGTCCACCAACTTGATCACAATCTAACTAGTAAGGATGCTAGTTCTCTAGTTAGTGTTTAGGCTTAACCTAGGGTTTTATTTTATCTTGGAGAAAGGAAGGTGTTCAACACATGAACCAAAAGAATTGTCAATTAGCTCTAAAGGGGAGCATGAGCTCCTCCATATATAGGAAAAGGGAGAGGGGCGCCGATCCTAATCCTTGTTGGGCAAGGATTTGGTTCCTCTCTCTCCTATTACTTGATCATCAAGTATTTTCCAACTTTGACTTTGAATTCTAATTTAAGTCAACTTTTAAGAGAGCTAAAAATATCCAAACTATTTTAGGATAATTTTATACTTTATTTATTAAAATAAATAACTTATTTTATTATTTAATTAATTAATTCGTAATTAATTAAGTAGATTATTTTCTCCAAAATAAGACTTTCTTTTTAATTCAAAATTAAACCAAAGTCTATTAAATAATTAACACATTTAATTATTTAATACACATATACAATATATATATATATTCACACGTGTGTGACACGTGTCACAGTGACACGTGTCACAGTGACACGTGTCACTCACGTGAGCCACACGTGTGGAACCCTCTTGGCCCGATTAACTCGTTTAATCATTTTCAAGCCTCAACTCATGTAACCAAGTTGTTATGTGTGACCCTCTAGGTTCTAAATTCAATTAGCAGTGACCCTAATTAATTAATTCACTAATTAATTAATCAGTCCACAGATTAAACGACCATAGTCTAGCAACAGGTGTTTAACCCCTAGCTGAATTGGAATGTTCAGATTTGACAGAACCTTTAAGTCATTGATTCATGTGAGATACAATCCTCCTACTTACTATCTCTCAACCAAGATCTAGGGTAAGGGAATAATCAGAACCCTAATAATCCGGTCTTAAAGCTAAGTGCATTTCATATCCATTTGATCTCAATCCAAGAAACCCTTTTCTTGATGTCTTGATCTACTGCCTTGGCCAAGGACTCCATATGGCATATGAATGACTTACACAATAAGAGATCACCTTGCAAAGGTAAGTGTAGGTCCTTTCTTGATTCTCATTCACTTTCATGAATCACTTGTGCAGCCCCAGCATAAGCCTTGAATCAGTTGTCTAAGGCGACACCCTTTAAAGCTTATACCTAAGACTACAGAGTTAACTCATAAAGTGACAAGGAACCTCAAGTCTAAGGATCAATTAATCACATCAATGACTCGTGAGATATTTCCTAATCTGGAAGTTTCCATTTCCTGAAATAGAAACTTCCTTTCCCATTTAGGAATCTTCTCACACGGGGCACCTCAGTGAACTTACTTATTAAAGCAAGCACCCTCATGTATCACGCACGTATCAACTATACACTTTGCACCTCCATGAAACAAGGTGGTCCTTCTTAAGGGCGTGATCCCACAAGCAAGCCTTAGAGGAGTCAGGTTGACACTCCCACTGTCTGTAGGACTCATCGGCTCGGAGTATTTTACTAATCATGACTTATGTGATATAGGGCTCGTTTCATGAACCATTTCACCTAAATGGTAGAGTCCTAAAGTCATCAGGATTAGGGAGTTCTCATACATGCGCACATAATGGAAACACTCAAAAACACGTATTGGCATATAAAGAAGTGTTTGCCTATGATCAATCGTATATTATTCAAAGATTGTCTGTGATACAAGAAAAGTCCCAAAGCAGATTACGTCGAATCGGCTTTCTAGGGCACTATTCCTAACAAAAACTTATTTCCTTTCTTTCCTTGAAGAAACCGAGAGTGAGAGAGAGATGAATATGTTGGGAAATTTTTGATAGAATTGATCAAGGAAGCTTGAAGAAGCTTATACCGTTACATTCCATTCTTGATTTTTGTGAAATAGGCTAATTGTCAATTAATCCCTTAATTTGTGAATTTATGCAATCAAGTATGCTACAATTTGAAATTTGTTCAATTAAGTCCTTGGAAGATAATGCAATCAAGTCCCCAAAGTTTTAAATTGAATATTTAGGGACAATTTGGTAATTTAAAACACTCTCAGTAATTATTTCATGCAATAAATATTTTTCGTGTAATAAAATAATATTTTCAATGATATGAATTCAAATAATTGATATAAATGATGTTTCGTGAATTTTATAAAATTATGAATGCCACGTAAGAATATATTATAAAATTAAAGAAATAAAATAAAACCTACACTCAAACTCACACGTAGCGTGCTTACCTGATCATCCGGAAATCGGGGCGTTACAATTGTAAAGTATCCGGATAGCCTTATTGGTCGAGTGTTGAAGCCTCGCTATTTTCCCAACACGGACCTTTGGGGTGCTTCATTAGGCCGTTCTCCATCTTTCATTTGCAGAAGCCTATTTGAGGCACGATATCTGTTAGCTGTTGGCAGCCGGTGGAGAATTGGAGATAGGTCGTCTGTACATATTTGGAAGGATAGGTGGATTCCCATGGGGCCGGATTTCCGGCCTAAGTTCCGACAAGGGGCTAATTTAACGCCGGAATGGGTCTCGAAGCTTTTCAAACCTGGTTTGATGGAGTGGGATGATGTGCTTGTTACCAATATCTTCAATGATAGGGATGCTCGGACTGTCTTGAGCATCCCGTTAGGAGCCACTCCTCGACCCGATTCCTTTGTTTGGTACTTTAATAGGAATGGGAATTTCTCCTTGAAGAGTGCTTACAAATTGGCTGTGGAGATAGCTACTAGGGATCAAGCGCCGTCGTCGTCGTTAGGGATCAAATAAGGAGGCCTGGGGTGACATTTGGAGATTGAGGGTGCAGCCGAAAATTAAGAACTTTATTTGGCGTTGTTGTCATGATATTTTACCAACTGCGATTAATCTGATCCGAAGACATTGTGCAACAGTTGCTGATTGCATTTACTGTGGAGGGGAAGACTTAGCTCACGCTTTGGTGCATTGTACTTTTGTACGCCAAGTGTGAGCCATTTCGGGCATCCGTTGGAGCTTAATGGAGCGACTGGGTCAGCAGTTTGCGGAGGGCCTTAGAAATATGGTTCAACAACTCGACACGTCTGAGGGGAATAAGACGGTAGCTATTCTCTGGTCCATCTGGAGCTGCCGCAACAAAAGGAAATTTGAGGACCAGATTCGGCAGCCACATGATGTGCTAAACATGGCGCTGCACAATCTGGATCTTCCTCTTGCCATTGACGATGAACAACCTTTGGGAAACCAGGCTGCGATGACTACAAGATGGATCAAAACGAGTAGGGGTTTTGTTAAATCAATTTTGATGGTGCTGTTTTCAAAGATAGTTTCTCTATCGGCATTGGGGTGGTGGCCCGTGACTCTGGTGGCAATTGTGTGGGATGGGAAACGAATGTGAAGCGCCATACCATAGACCTTTTGGTGGCCGAGGCACTTGCTGCTCTTTCGGCAGCACGTTTAGGGCGTGATTTCGGTTGGCGTAAGGTGATTATAGAAGGCAAATATTTGGAAGTGATTAATGGCCTTCTTAGCAACGAAGAGAACCTTTCGGACATCGGGAATATATTGGTTGATATCAAGCTGACTTGTGCTTGCTTTTTGGAGGTCCGCTTCTCTTTTACTAAACGTGAGGCTAATGGAGTAGCCCACAAAATTGCTTGTAATGCGGCTTCGACTTGCGTTGGTTCTTCCGATATTCCGTAGTTTGTTTCTTTGTTAGTTGTTTCTGTGTCTATGTAGTTGGCCTCTTTGGCCGGTCATCAAAATTATAAAAAAAAAAAAAAAAAAAAAAACGTTTTAATCGCTTTTCGTGAATTTCCTGTGAATTGATTACTTTCGAGTCTACACCTTAAGCAGTTGTAATAAAACTAGAAGTGCAAGAGATAGTGAAAACTAAGAGTACTTAAGAGAGATTCTACAACTACGGTCTACGAGCGTAGTGTAGGGGTTTGGGTTTGGGTTTGTGGTGAAAAATAATAATAAGAAATAAGAAATATGCAAACTTCGATTCCCACATATGTATTAAAATAGCTAAAATAAGTAGAACGAATTTCAATCTCGAACCAAATCCAGCAGACTGAACGACAGGAGCTTAGTTGGCAGCAAAAATGACTTTCTGCAGATATGAGGAGACTGCTCTATGCTCTCTTCAAAATTATTTGTTTAGTTTTCTTCAAATTGGATTTATGAGCTTAATGACCAGAGATGATGGAGAGTAGTTCTTCAAATTGATAAAACTGATCCGCAGAATTTTTTAAGATTGAAGCTTTGATCATAATCTTTAACTTAGATTTGTGAAGCTCAATTAAGTATCAAAACTCAAAAGGGAAGACACGGGAACGAAGATCGAGGACTAAACCAATGTAAAATTCTAATTTATGTGATAAGTTGAAGCGGATCAAGATAATCCAGCATAATAAAATGGCTCGTAAATAATCATATAACAAATAATACTCAATACTCGTTACAACAGTCAAAAGAAAAAAAAAAACTCATCTAAGATCCCAAAATTACTCCCCATCTTAATGTACCCCAGAAGATGAATTAAGAGTAAACTTCATATAAAATTCACAAACCCATTTCACCAGAAAGTTCAGATCTTCTCCCCTGTGGCTGCAAAACCTGAGTTCTCGTTGGCAACCCCATTGAATTCTTCCCCTTCTGCTTCTACTTCCAACTCCTGATATTCACCTTTTTAGCAATCCTTTGACTGGTTCTCCTGGACAATTCTTGGAACATAAAGGCATCGAATTCTAAACAACTTAGTCTTCTTTTTCTTCTGATCGTCACGCGGCGCTGAATGTAAGGCACGCCGACAACTGACCCTGCTGTTACTTGGTAGATCGCTTTAACCAGCAGATCGAGTCCGTAGCAACGATGAGATGCCGTCGGGAATAAAGAAAACGGAGAAGAATTGGATGACTCTTGAGACGAGGCTAAGGAATGAGCCGAGGTGAGCGATGAAGAATATGATGTGGAAGATGATGATGATGATGATGGCGATGAAGATGCGGAGCAATCTGCAGGGTGTTTCCTCCCACGGATCCTCATGGCGATTTGAAACCAAAAAATCGATGAAATGGGATTGATTTGCAGTGCAATTGTGAGCTAGATCATTAATGGGGAAAAATGGGTTTTCGTCTATGTCCTGGGTTTATATATAAATGTGAGTAGGTATATACTTTACGGTATAGATCGATAGTTACCTTCCAGCGAATTAGAAACCTTGTAAAACTATTTGGCTTTTTTTTTTTTCTTTTTTTTTTTTTTTCCAATACTCAATGAGCTTGTCACTTTTTTTCTATCCGATTATTTATTTGCAATTTTTCTTGATGGAGATTTCCTTTGAAAGTTTTTTATTTTTGATAAAAGATTACCAATATATCTCCTGTACATCTCTCTGATACTAGCATCTGGCATGTTTTTTTAATAAAAATACCATTATATCTCCTGTACATCTTTTTGATACTAATTTCTCGGCATCGTTTATGTGAGGTATTAATTCATAAAAATTCATATATAGTTTATGTGAGGTATTAATGTATAAAAAAAATCATAAATTTGCTTCGTCTGTATTCCATCTTTCTCTTTTTTGGTCTACCTTTATTTCAGTAAGTTCTTTGGTTACTTATTTAGAGTTTTACAAATATACCTAACAATGACACTATTTTTTATGAATTTTGCATATATTTAATTTTATGTTTTAGAAAATAATTTTGCACGCATTCCGCTCTCATGTGCTCTCATGTGGGTTAAGTGCTTTCTAATATGCATGAATATGAGATGTTGGGAAGGAGAACTCGTACTCGCCGAGTTAGTGTGATTATGTATAAATCTATGAAACGGGAATGGACTCTTAATTACTTGAAATTGGTTATTTTGGCCTTTGGACATTAACTTCTTTTAAGTATATATATTTAATATCACCGGAAACGTTTTAGCTTGCAAAACCATCCCTGCTTCACGGATCTTTTCGAATTTGCTAAGTGCTTTGCTCTATACGTATATATGGGTGCGTGTGTTAGCTCCCTCACCAGTCTTTAGGACTGACCCTCGTTGTTGTTCCTCTTTTTCCCCTTTTCTTTTAAGTTGTAGGTGCTTTTGGAGGTTTGAGCTAGGCGGTTGTGCTTGTGTCGTTGATTGAGGATAGCTCGAGTCACATGCATTGCATTTCGTTTATTTATGCATTTTGCTAATTTTGGACTATGTAAAATTTCATACTTAGATTCTAGCCTGGGATTAAGCATTGTATATTTGTCTTGTATATAAATTGTATAAGTTGTATATGATGGATATGATATGATAATTGCTAGCATGTTATGATTTGAAATTAATCGCTTTCGTAAATTTTTGTTTAATACGCACTCTATATTGAGGTCTAGACCGCCTAGCTAGGGTGTGTGTTTTTGTTTGTCTCCCGTTCGCCATGGCTTGGTGCGTGTGCGGAGTCCCCATTTCGTTACACGTGTCGGGCTATGGTGCTGGGGATGTGGTACCCTACGCACGGGGTGCTACATCTAAAGTGGTATCAGAGCTTTTGGTTGCAAAATCGGAGCTCGTGTCGTGTCGGGTCTGTCTAGGTCGTTCAGCTTAGGATTATGTGTTTGTTTTCATCCACTTACATCTTTACGTGATTTATTTGCCTTGTTTGTATTAATTATTCACATGAACATGCACTAAACCCTCCCATGCATCAATATTTTCTTGAATTGTGGATCTTATTCAGGATGTCATCTCAACACTCAACCGTGGGAGAAGAACAAATGCCATTGATATACCGAGAGTTTCGAAATTGCAACCCTCCGACATAGTTTGGGGGTGATGACGTGAAGGCCGAACAATGGATTACCGAAATTTCATGGATATGGGATACTCTATCGGGGACATCACAAGATAGGGTGATTTGCACCTCCCGGTTAATTCAAGGACAAGCTTCAATTTGGCTTGAGGAGGTACGATCGTGGTTTGAGAGGTCCGGGGAAGAGTTTACATGGGAGAACTTTGCTCGAGAATTTCGCAACAAGTACATTCCTTCTAGTGCGAGAGTTAAGAGACTTCAAGAATTTCTCGACCTCAAACAAGACTTGAAGATGGCGGAGGATTATCTAGTGGAGCTTGAGAGATCGGGCCCTTATGCTACACAAGTTATCAACAACTACTGACTTAAAGCCCCAAATTTTATACAAGGACTTAAGAGCGAGATCCAACTGTTAGGAATAGTGCCCTAGAAAGCCGATTAGTCATAATCCGTTTTGGGACTTTCCTGGTATCATAGACAATCTTTGAATGAAATAACGAATTTAGGCAACACTTCTTTATATGCTCTTGTTTGGTATGCGTTTACTTTTGCTGTGCATGTATGAGAACTCCCCTAATCCTGATGAATTTAGGACTCTACCATTTAGGTGAAATGGTTCATGAAACGAGCCCTATATCACATAAGTCATGATTAGTAAAAATACTCCAAGCCGATGAGTCCTACAGACAGTGGGAGTGTCAACCTGACTCCTCTAAGGCTTGCTTGTGGGATCACACCCTTAAGAAGGACCACCTTGTTTCATGGAGGTGCAAAGTGTATAGTTGATACGTGCATGATACATGAGGGTGCTTACTTCAATAAGTAAGTTCACTGAGGTGCCCCGTGTGAGAAGATTCCTAAATGGGAAAGGAAGTTTCTATTTCAGGAAATGGAAACTTCCAGAATAGGAAATATCTCACGAGTCAATGATGTGATTAATTATTCCTTAGACTTGAGGTTCCATGTCACTTTATGAGTTAACTCCGTAGTCTTTGGTATAAGCTTTAAAGGGTGTCGCCTTAGACAACTGATTCAAGGCTTATGCTGGGGCTGCACAAGTGACTCATGAAAGTGAATGAGAATCAAGAAAGGACCTACACTTGCGTTTGCAAGGTGATCTCTTATTGTGTAAGTCATTCATATGCCATATGGAGTCCTTGGCCAAGGCAGTAGATCAAGACATCAAGAAAAGGGTTTCTTGGATTGAGATCAAATGGATATGAAATGCACTTAGCTTTAAGACCAGATTATTAGGGTTCTAATTATTCCCTTACCCTAGATCTTGGTTGAGAGATAGTAAGTAGGAGGATTGTATCTCACATGAATCAATGACTTAAAGGTTCTGTCGAATCCGAACATTCCAATTCAGCTAGGGGTTAAACACCTGTTGCTAGACTATAGTCGTTTAATCTGTGGACTGATTAATTAATTAGTGAATTAATTAATTAGGGTCACTGCTAATTGAATTGAGAACCTAGAGGGTCACACACAACAACTTGGTTACATGAGTTAAGGCTTGAAAATGATTAAACGAGTTAATCGGGCCTAGAGGGTTCCACACGTGTGAACCACACGTATGGCTCATGTGAGCGACACGTGTCATTGTGACACGTGTCTCACACGTGTGTAAATATATTTGTATATTTATTTATGTGTTAAATAACTAATGTGATTAATTATTTAATAGACTTTGGTTTAATTTTGAATTAAAAAGAAAGTATTATTTTGTAGAAAAATCATCTAGTTAATTAATTATGAATTAATTAATTAGATAAAATAAGTTATTTATTTAAAATAAATAAAGTATAAAATTATCCAAAAATAGTTTGGATATTTTTAGCTCTCTTAAAAGTTGATTTGAATTAGAATTCAAAGTCAAAGTCAAATTACTTGATGATCAAGTAAAAGGAGAGAGAGAGACCAAAATCCTAGCCCATAAAGGACTAGGAATTTTCGGTCCTCCCCTCTTATAAATAGGGGAGCTCGAGCTCCCCTTAGAGCTAATTGACAATTCTTTTGTTTCATGTGTTGAACACCATCCTTTCTCCAAGATAAACGAAACCCTAGGTTAAGCCTAAACACTAACTAGAGAACTAGCATCCTTACTAGTTAGATTGTAGCCAAGTTGGTGGACTATCTATAGAGAACTTCAAGTTAGAAGTTTTGAAGATTCGAGCTTTACCAAAAAGTGGGGATCAAGCAAAACGATCAGAAGGGATGATGAAACGATTCTAAACCCGACATGAAACGAATGAAAAAATCGAACCAAAGAAGATGGCGAAAACCGTTCGTCCATATCCTGAAGGATGAATTTTTTCACGAGGGTTTTGTGACTGGCAGTTTTCTACTTTCGCAAAACTGGTTTTCGAAGGGAGTTTCAATCCTGCTTTTCTCGTTTCATGTTTCTTTCTTTATGTTATATTGTTAAGAACTTCCCTAACATGAATTGAATCTAGGTTGGTGTGGATTGTTATCCCTACAATGGATTCTGAAGTAGAAAGAGACTTTCGAGGAACGGGTTGCCATTACCGCATGAAGCGCGTTTGAGGACGGCTCAAAACGTGTCAAGAAAGCTACTACCCAAGTGAGTTTCTTGATCTCTACGAATTTGGATACACGATTGCGAGTCCAAGATCCTTTTGTTGGAAAAATTTTTAAATTTCCGCTGCTTTCTGATTCCTGTTTTCCAACAAGTGGTATCAGAGCCACCTCGTTAATCGTGTTTCTGATTCGTCTCAATTAAACTGAATTTGGTAGAAATTCTTAGGCTTAGATGCGAATTGAGTATTCTTGAGTTCTTTTAGAAAGCCTGACTTACGAAACTGTATTTTTCCTAAAAAGTTTCTCAAAAATGTTTTCGAAAATTTGATTGAAATTATTTGGATCAAATATATTTAAATCGTGTTTTAAATTTTGGATTGTTGTTAGTTTTCGAACTAAAAGTACGAAACACGAAATCGCGTCACGAGAAGGCGAGCCTAAACGTGCTAAGGCGTAGCACGCTTAGGCCCGCGTGCCCGTCTGCCCAGCAGTCCCGCAATTGTGCGGGACTGCCCGCCGCTGCTGCTCGCCTCCCGCAACCGCACGGGAGCCTCGCCCGGCACGCCCGCCTGCTGCTGCGCACGATGTGCGCCTAGAGCGCGCGCTGGCAGCCTTCTGCTGCCGGTCGCGCGCGGTGCTGGCGTGCGCGCCTAGCGCGCGACGTCGCGCGATGTGCGGGCGGACAGTCCGGGCATTCCGGGCCGTTCGTTTCGCGATCTTGATTTTCGTGTTTAGTCCAATCCAATCCCAATTTAATTTTCTGAAAAAAATTTTGTTTTATTAAATTTGAATTGTTTTTGAAATAATTGTTTAAATTGGGATTTTAAAAATTAAGCGATTTAAATTTTGGGAAAATTGCAAACTTTATTTTATGAAAATATTGAAAGAATAAAATTGTTAATTTTCAGAAATTAATTGGAATTTTATTAGTTTATTATTTTTCGGGTTTTATTGAAAAGGCTCTTGAACAAGAATTGCATCTAAGTCGTGTTTTAAGCTATTAGAGCTTAAAGCGAGAATTTTAATTTATTGGTTAAATTTAAATTGTTGCAATTTAAGCATGTTAAGGTGATCATGGGTTTAGACTTATGTATGGTTTTAATTTATGCACATGGATGGTTTAAATTGGGGTTGGAGCCCTATAGTTGCGTTTTTCAATTGAGGTCGGAGCCTCACTTATGTGCGTACTGTTATGTGATTTATTATGTGGCTTTCCATATTACTGTTTTTGAGGCCGGGGTATGCCCCGTGTATTTGTCTAAGGCCAATATGAAGATTGAGCCTTATTACTTTATGTCTTTTTCCTTTCATTGTATTTTGAGAGTAGAGATAGGTGGTGAGGTTTTATTTTCATTTTGGAGACAATGCACCCATGGAGTAAGATGGACCACATTCAAGTAACAAGGAGGCCATAAGTGAAGACCCCTAAAAAATGTTAGGGAGGGTAATCTCAATTGTAAAATGTAATAGAGATAGGGCTCGTATTTTGTTACCGCTTTCCCTTATGTGATTTGAACTGTTTATGTGGCATGTATGTTAGAACTTGTGATTGTGGAGTGGCTCCCACATATCACGCATAAGATAGGTAGAACCCATGATCATTACATGTTAGTATCATGCTAGGACATGTTATCTGTTTATGTGCTTGTTTGAAATGCATTTAAGTTGTACTTGCATTAATCAAGACTAATAAAATCGGATAACATATATGTTGGTGAGGTCGAACCGAACAACTCTTCGGTTGATTCGAAAATTCCCATTAAATATTAAGCTCATTTCGAATAATAGGTATTTAATTCGAGATGCAAATTTTGAATTAAATTCCTAGCATTCCATCAATAGGTTTTAAGTTTAGTAAGTAAAGCTAGTTATTGTCCGCGAGTCGTGGGATAGCTAGTGGAGCTTATTAGTTCTTAGTTACCTAATTGATCATTTTAAATGATCAATATTTCGTGATCAATTTTGGCAAGGGCGATGTTCGCGAGTCGTGGGTCGTTCGAACTAAGTTTTGATCATGATCTTATGATTGATGGGTCTAGCTTAACGCCTAAGTAAATATGGATGTCGCACGAGTCGTGGGTCCATATTGAAAGATAGGTGATGCAAAAACAATTACTAAGAGTTCTAAAGGTGTTAGAATTGGTAAGTTGTACCTACCTAGGGTTTTACTTAGAATGTCCGCGAGTCGTGGGTTCGAGGTAAAATGCTTGGGATCTTAGTACCCATTGGGAAACGTGTTCCTCTTAGATCTTTGGGAATTATAGATCTTTGAAAAACAGTGGGAGCTACATTAGATTAAAGACCTTATCTTTCGTATATCGTTATAATTCAGCATGCTCACCTAGTTCTCTGCTTAGCATTTAGGTTGTAGTTCTGTGATTCTCTACAATATGAAATGCAAACCCATTCGTATATATCCATCCTTAAGTCAAAAGAGTTGACTAAGTCCTAACTAACTCTAAATTGGCTTTGGATCCTAAATTTCGTTTTAGATTCCGAATAGAGAAAGGTGTTCTCTAAAGGGCGAAGTTTTCAATTATGAAAATTCGACCCGGGCCAAAAGCGAAGCAATCTGAGGTGAATGGATTTCTCCAAACCACTTAAGAGCAATTGAACCACCTCATAAAAATGTTACAAGGTATAACATTGTGGAATTATTCAATATTCCAAATGAGGAAACAAGTGCACATGAACAAGGTCTAAAGTTCTTATTTGAAGATCTTGTGGTCTCGATCATTAACTGAGAAAAGAGTTCTCAATGCACTGATTGCTTACATTGCTTCCACCATCATTCAAATCCTTTATGCTCAACTAGAATGATGCTAATGTAGCATAGTTAATCATTTAGTTGATAATGGTTGAGACCATCCTTAAGAAGGAATAAAAGGTTGAGATGGTTAATTCTTCTTCTAAACTCCCTAAGTAAAAGGCTTGAACGCCTAAAGAAGAAGAAACCCTTAAGAGCCCAATGGAGGGGCATGTAAGGGGGCACCCAAAAGACACTGGAGATCAAATAGGACGTTTGCTTCTATGGTAGCAAATAAGGACTTTGAAAGGGAACTGCATAGAGTATGAGTACTCTGAAATGTTACCTCGTTTAGTAATTCTACTAGGAATAGAATTCACTAGTCTTTAGTCAATTCTGCATAATCCGTTGTGCAAAGACTCAAGGCACTAATGTTCTGAACATACAACGAGATAACAAAAGTAAGTGAGATGACAAAGCTTCGAATTACTTTGGAACGTTGAGATATAAAAGGATTAGCAAGTTAGACATCTTAGGATCATTTTTCGAAAATGAACCTATAGAGTTGACTTCCTGTGAATCCTATCTCAAAGGGAAAACGTTCCCGGAACATTGTTTAGGTGATACATGGAACGTTCCAAAATTATAGTGGATTTCGATCCATGCTGATGAGTGTAAGATGCTTAATGTAAGCACTAGATACAATCGTCAGTTTAATCATTATGAATGAATGTACTTGTTAAAGTACAAATTCGAAACTTATATGAAATTCTTGGAATTTCAAAAGGAGGTTAGGAACCGATGTAGTCATAAGTTATAGGTAAATCGATATGATCGAGATAGCCAATATCTTAGTAACTAATTCCTTAGTCATCTTAGAGACAATAGGATTATCTCTCAGTAAACTAATTCGAGAACACCTTAGTGTTTCCGAATGAGGGAATGAAACCTAATACAACATGGTCCATTCCATAGCAAGCTTTACTGACTTATAATCATTCTAGGAATAAACTCCCAGAATATGCAGTTAGAGATTTTGAATTTAGTACCTTCCAAAATCAGTCCTTTAGTTGCACTATGCAATGTGGCATATTAAATTCCCTAATTATTCTTATCCAAGAATTTAGTAGAATCCTCTTAAGTGAAGAGGATAGTGGGAGATAAGTTTGAAATGAGTTCAAGTTTATACAACGATATTGAATATCGTTTCTGCAATTCCCTTAGACAAAGGTTGTTTGTCTCAAGGAATGTATCTTTCTTAAGGAATCGTTCCTGTAGAAGAAGAAAGACAAGCAAGCAGACCTCAAAGAAATTTGAGGATAAATATCCACGCCACATATAGAAGAAACGAGCCCATCTGATAAAATTTAGCCAAATTTTAGAGTATGTACACGTGTGAAACCCTTGTAACGCCCCGTTTTCCCGACAAGTCAGGTACGACGTCACGAGAGAGTTTAATTTAGTAATTATGTGATTTATGTGACGTCGCATGTTAAACGTGTCAACGTGTAATTTATTTAATTATGTGTGCTTTAGAATTTTATTTAAATTGTTCTTGGACTCAATTGTCCAATAAATTGCAAGTTAGGAACCTAATTTTTATTTAGGGTGTTTTGAGGCCTTCGTGGCTACTTTGAGCCTGGGAATTCGGATTCGAATTCCAACCTTATTATTGAATTCGTTTCGGTGATTCGGATTCAATTACTTAACCTTTTATTTTTCTAAAGCTATTTGATTGGCCAACCGTTCTAAATCCATTCCAGTTAGACCGGTTATCGTTTGACCCTACCCGTTTCTACCGACCCGTTTGACCAGCCCTTGAAAAAGGGCCAACCTTTTCTCTCTCTCCTCACTCTTGATCGATCAGCAGCAGCACAAGGAAGAAAGGAGAAATTTCTCCATTTTGCTCCCAAGACCTCAAATTCGGTTTTTATGATCCAACCGTCCGATCAACGACTTAAGGTATGATTCGTACTGTATTCGCTACGTGCTTTAATTTGATGTACCTTTCGTGCCCCGGATTTGTGCCTATGTGATGTTTTGGGAAGATGATGAATAGTAACCGGGGTATGGGTTCTTTGTGATCGAGGCCGTTTTACGAGTTCTAATGTGCATATATGTGACCTACGTGTTTTACTTGGTCCGTGGTATTAATTTCGTGCATTTTGGAGTGGTTTGGGGCTGTGTTTGTGTGTGGGTGTGGCCTTTTCCGCCATTGCTGCTGTTTCTGCTTCTTCTTGGACGAACCAGGTGGGAACGGCCGTTCCCATGTTGAACTGGAAATGGGAACGGCCCTTCCCAGGCGCCGCGGGGAGGAGTTCGGGGAGCTGGGAACGGCCGTTCCCGTGGACGGAGCTGCTGGGCGAGGCCGTTCCCAGTTTGGGCGAGGCCGTTCCCAGCACTATTTCAGTGGTTTTTCGTGCTTTATTCGTGTATTGTTGTTTCGTGATTTCCTTTGCATGTTTAAATATTATTACATCGTTTTACTTACATAATTTCATGCAATTGAATTCGCTTATTGAATGTAAGTGTTAATTGATTTAATTGCCCTTAATTGCATATAAGAGCATGATCATGACTTAGCTTATTATCTTATGTATCGTTCCATGACTTTCGTGCCATTTCGTATTAATGTCGTGCGTCGTAATTGGTATCATTATTGAGTCCCCTCTCACGAGTACACATTGTTTCCTTTCTTGTCAGTTCTTCTCCAGGGTGGAGACTTCGGGATTGAATAAGCAACTGTAGTGTTCGTGTTCTTGTTCTTGTCTCTCGGTTCCAGGTGAGGTTTAATTTCTAGATACATAGAACCATTACAACCCTTACGTGAACTTTCGGCCAAAAGGTATCTATATATCTATAGTTTTCTAAACTCTATTGATTTTCAACTGATTTAAGGAAGTGTACTGTATTGATTGATCGTGTTGAATTGTATTGTATTGATTGACCGTGTTTTGGGCGAGTATATTGTACCGTGCACTGTGGGCCCGAGAGTTAGTGTTTGAGCCAATCGGGAAAGCATGGGCTGACGGGTAACTCTTACACTCCTCTCTACCGTGGGGATGAACCCTGAATCCACCAGGAGGTTTGGTGGAGGAAGGAATCCCGTGCGTGGGAGTCATGTTCCCGACGTACACCGTGTTTACCGTGGATGGATCGGGCCTTGCAAACCCACCATCATTGGAAGAAGAAGGAGTCATTGAAACTGCTACGTGTGCACTGTAATTGATTGCATGATCACTTAATGAATTAATTAAAAGTATCGTGATTGTACACTGTCGGAGTAAGGTTGGAGATTGCCCTCACTCGCCGGGCCACTGATTGATTGATTGATTGAAATTGATTAAAGTGTCTAATCTGATAGTTGTAATCTCGGGCGAGTTCAAAGTATTATTGAACCTATTCTGTTTCTGTTATAAAACCTTACCCGAGGTTATGATTTGCATGTTATCTGCGCTTATATCTATTATGCCCCTCGCTCAGTCTTGTGGAGACTGACACCTCACTTTTCAGTTTTGCAGGTGGTGTGCTAGGCGGGAGTCAGAGTTGTGTCTTGTCTTTCCTTTCGAGTCTTGTTCCAGTCTATTCACTTACACTCACTGCATATTGTATTGAATTGATTCAGGACAGGTTCATTGATTTAGTAGAACCCGTATTTACTTTCCTTGAACTTGTATTCATGTTATTGATATTGAATAGTTATTTGCCTTACTTCCGCACAATTGTCATTGTTGATTGTTTCAGGGTTAGATTCCGCCTAGCTAGGACTGTCTTTTTATTGTCTTCCGTTCGCTGTGAGTTTAGTTCATGTATGGACTAGCCATTTCATATGTGGACCGAACTCACAGTGCGGGGGATGTGGTGCCTATCGTCCCGGGTGCTACATCTTTAGGTGGTATCAGAGCTCCAGGTTGCAAAACCGGAGTTCTAGTGTCGTGTCGTGTTAAGTGTAGGTCGAACGACTTAGGAACTATTTGTCAACGTGTGCACCGCATTGAACATGAGCATTGTTATTGTTACTTGATATGGAAAATATTGTTACACATGCTTCTTTTAAAATTTTATTGATTTGCAGGTTGTATGTTGCATTGAATCCATGCTTTTGGTGTTAATTATGTTCATGTGCATACACTAACCTCATGCATTTATTTTGAAATGAATTGTGATTTCTAGGTAACAAGAGATGATCAAGTAAGTCGGGATACGTTGCAATTCAACGAACCATGAACAGGTGTCAAGTTAAAGGATGCAACTACGGTGACAGGTTCAACGCATTCATGGCACGTGCATCATGCATATCTTTAATTATTGTTGTATGTAATTTATTGCTATTTGTTGTTGCTTTGGAGTGAGCGAGTGTCTTAGCCACACGGTGAGACGAGGGCCGAGCTTTGCAAAAAGGTCTTCGGAGACCATGTTTTGAAGCTAGTGGCAGTTCAAGAAACCAACTTCAAACCACGAAGTTGATGTGATGATGGAGAATCCGCTTGGGTTGGAGAACGAGTGGTGGAAGTTCATTAACTACTCCACTTGTGATACCGAGTGTGGGATGGTCAGGATAGATCAAATGGTGGGAGCTGAATCTCGGGTAGACCCTCCTATCGTGCGAGATGTCTGGACTACTCATAGTTGGGTCAAGTTCATGAGCGGTGGAAGACTTCCCTTCTGCTTGAAGACCTTTCTGAACTAATCTCTATCGGGATGTCATGAACCCCGCGTGGGATGAACACAGAGAGTTTGCTTAGAGTCCAGAACTCGAGGCAGTGGACCTGAGGACAGGTCGTTCTTAAGGGGGAGAGGTTGTAACGCCCCGTTTTCCCGACAAGTCAGGTACGACGTCACGAGAGAGTTTAATTTAGTAATTATGTGATTTATGTGACGTTGCATGTTAAACGTGTCAACGTGTAATTTATTTAATTATGTGTGCTTTAGAATTTTATTTAAATTGTTCTTGGACTCAATTGTCCAATAAATTGCAAGTTAGGAACCTAATTTTTATTTAGGGTGTTTTGAGGCCTTCGTGGCTACTTTGAGCCTGGGAATTCGGATTCGAATTCCAACCTTATTGTTGAATTCGTTTCGGTGATTCGGATTCAATTACTTAACCTTTTATTTTTCTAAAGCTATTTGATTGGCCAACCGTTCTAAATCCAATCCAGTTAGACCGGTTACCGTTTGACCCTACCCGTTTCTACCGACCCGTTTGACCAGCCCTTGAAAAAGGGCCAGCCTTTTCTCTCTCTCCTTACTCTTGATCGATCAGCAGCAGCACAAGGAAGAAAGGAAAAATTTCTCCATTTTGCTCCCAAGACCTCAAATTCGGTTTTTATGATCCAACCGTCCGATCAACGACTTAAGGTATGATTCGTACTCTATTCGCTACGTGCTTTAATTTGATGTACCTTTCGTGCCCCGGATTTGTGCCTATGTGATGTTTTGGGAAGATGATGAATAGTAACCGGGGTATGGGTTCTTTGTGATCGAGGCCGTTTTACGAGTTCTAATGTGCATATATGTGACCTACGTGTTTTACTTGGTCCGTGGTATTAATTTCGTGCATTTTGGAGTGGTTTGGGGCTGTGTTTGTGTGTGGGTGTGGCCTTTTCCGCCATTGCTGCTGTTTCTGCTTTTTCTTGGACGAACCAGGTGGGAACGGCCGTTCCCATGTTGAACTGGAAATGGGAACGGCCCTTCCCAGACGCCGTGGGGAGGAGTTCGGGGAGCTGGGAACGGCCGTTCCCAGCTCAAGCGTGGAACCGGAACGGCCGTTCCCGTGGACGGAGCTGCTGGGCGAGGCCGTTCCCAGTTTGGGCGAGGCCGTTCCCAGCACTGTTTCAGTGGTTTTTCGTGCTTTATTCGTGTATTGTTGTTTCGTGATTTCCTTTGCATGTTTAAATATTATTACATCGTTTTACTTACATAATTTCATGCAATTGAATTCGTTTATTGAATGTAAGTGTTAATTGATTTAATTGCCCTTAATTGCATATAAGAGCATGATCATGACTTAGCTTATTATCTTATGTATCGTTCCATGACTTTCGTGCCATTTCGTATTAATGCCGTGCGTCGTAATTGGTATCATTATTGAGTCCCCTCTCACGAGTACACATTGTTTCCTTTCTTGTCAGTTCTTCTCCAGGGTGGAGACTTCGGGATTGAATAAGCAACTGTAGTGTTCGTGTTCTTGTTCTTGTCTCTGGGTTCCAGGTGAGGTTTAATTTCTAGATACATAGAACCATTACAACCCTTACGTGAACTTTCGGCCAAAAGGTATCTATATATCTATAGTTTTCTAAACTCTATTGATTTTCAACTGATTTAAGGAAGTGTACTGTATTGATTGATCGTGTTGAATTGTATTGTATTGATTGACCGTGTTTTGGGCGAGTATATTGTACCGTGCACTGTGGGCCCGAGAGTTAGTGTTTGAGCCAACCGGGAAAGCATGGGCTGACGGGTAACTCTTACACTCCTCTCTACCGTGGGGATGAACCCTGAATCCACCAGGAGGTTTGGTGGAGGAAGGAATCCCGTGCGTGGGAGTCATGTTCCCGACGTACACCGTGTTTACCGTGGATGGATCGGGCCTTGCAAACCCACCATCATTGGAGGAAGAAGGAGTCATTGAAACTGCTACGTGTGCACTGTAATTGATTGCATGATCACTTAATGAATTAATTAAAAGTATCGTGATTGTACACTGTCGGAGTAAGGTTGGAGATTGCCCTCACTCGCCGGGCCACTGATTGATTGATTGATTGAAATTGATTAAAGTGTCTAATCTGATAGTTGTAATCTCGGGCGAGTTCAAAGTATTATTGAACCTATTCTGTTTCTGTTATAAAACCTTACCCGAGGTTATGATTTGCATGTTATCTGCGCTTATATCTATTATGCCCCTCGCTCAGTCTTGTGGAGACTGACACCTCACTTTTCAGTTTTGCAGGTGGTGTGCTAGGCGGGAGTCAGAGTTGTGTCTTGTCTTTCCTTTCGAGTCTTGTTCCAGTCTATTCACTTACACTCACTGCATATTGTATTGAATTGATTCAGGACAGGTTCATTGATTTAGTAGAACCCGTATTTACTTTCCTTGAACTTGTATTCATGTTATTGATATTGAATAGTTATTTGCCTTACTTCCGCACAATTGTCATTGTTGATTGTTTCAGGGTTAGATTCCGCCTAGCTAGGACTGTCTTTTTATTGTCTTCCGTTCGCTGTGAGTTTAGTTCATGTATGGACTAGCCATTTCATATGTGGACCGAACTCACAGTGCGAGGGATGTGGTGCCTATCGTCCCGGGTGCTACATCTTTAGGTGGTATCAGAGCTCCAGGTTGCAAAACCGGAGTTCTAGTGTCGTGTCGTGTTAAGTGTAGGTCGAACGGCTTAGGAACTATTTGTCAACGTGTGCACCGCATTGAACATGAGCATTGTTATTGTTACTTGATATGGAAAATATTGTTACACATGCTTCTTTTAAAATTTTATTGATTTGCAGGTTGTATGTTGCATTGAATCCATGCTTTTGGTGTTAATTATGTTCATGTGCATACACTAACCTCATGCATTTATTTTGAAATGAATTGTGATTTCTAGGTAACAAGAGATGATCAAGTAAGTCGGGATACGTTGCAATTCAACGAACCATGAACAGGTGTCAAGTTAAAGGATGCAACTACGGTGACAGGTTCAACGCATTCATGGCACGTGCATCATGCATATCGTTAATTATTGTTGTATGTAATTTATTGCTATTTGTTGTTGCTTTGGAGTGAGCGAGTGTCTTAGCCACACGGTGAGACGAGGGCCGAGCTTTGCAAAAAGGTCTTCGGAGACCATGTTTTGAAGCTAGTGGCAGTTCAAGAAACCAACTTCAAACCACGAAGTTGATGTGATGATGGAGAATCCGCTTGGGTTGGAGAACGAGTGGTGGAAGTTCATTAACTACTCCACTTGTGATACCGAGTGTGGGATGGTCAGGATAGATCAAATGGTGGGAGCTGAATCTCGGGTAGACCCTCCTATCGTGCGAGATGTCCGGACTACTCATAGTTGGGTCAAGTTCGTGAGCGGTGGAAGACTTCCCTTCTGCTTGAAGACCTTTCTGAACTAATCTCTATCGGGATGTCATGCACCCCGCGTGGGATGAACACAGAGAGTTTGCTTAGAGTCCAGAACTCGAGGCAGTGGACCTGAGGACAGGTCCTTCTTAAGGGGGAGAGGTTGTAACGCCCCGTTTTCCCGACAAGTCAGGTACGACGTCACGAGAGAGTTTAATTTAGTAATTATGTGATTTATGTGACGTTGCATGTTAAACGTGTCAACGTGTAATTTATTTAATTATGTGTGCTTTAGAATTTTATTTAAATTGTTCTTGGACTCAATTGTCCAATAAATTGCAAGTTAGGAACCTAATTTTTATTTAGGGTGTTTTGAGGCCTTCGTGGCTACTTTGAGCCTGGGAATTCGGATTCGAATTCCAACCTTATTATTGAATTCGTTTCGGTGATTCGGATTCAATTACTTAACCTTTTATTTTTCTAAAGCTATTTGATTGGCCAACCGTTCTAAATCCAATCCAGTTAGACCGGTTACCGTTTGACCCTACCCGTTTCTACCGACCCGTTTGACCAGCCCTTGAAAAAGGGCCAGCCTTTTCTCTCTCTCCTCACTCTTGATCGATCAGCAGCAGCACAAGGAAGAAAGGAGAAATTTCTCCATTTTGCTCCCAAGACCTCAAATTCGGTTTTTATGATCCAACCGTCCGATCAACGACTTAAGGTATGATCCGTACTCTATTCGCTACGTGCTTTAATTTGATGTACCTTTCGTGCCCCGGATTTGTGCCTATGTGATGTTTTGGGAAGATGATGAATAGTAACCGGGGCATGGGTTCTTTGTGATCGAGGCCGTTTTACGAGTTCTA
The DNA here is from genome assembly GCA_037501455.1 of Lantana camara. Taxonomy (NCBI): domain Eukaryota; kingdom Viridiplantae; phylum Streptophyta; class Magnoliopsida; order Lamiales; family Verbenaceae; genus Lantana; species Lantana camara. The sequence goes on from CM074856.1 coordinate 95,971,324, forward strand.
ATGTGCATATATGTGACCTACGTGTTTTACTTGGTCTGTGGTATTAATTTCGTGCATTTTGGAGTGGTTTGGGGCTGTGTTTGTGTGTGGGTGTGGCCTTTTCCGCCATTGCTGCTGTTTCTGCTTCTTCTTGGACGAACCAGGTGGGAACGGCCGTTCCCATGTTGAACTGGAAATGGGAACGGCCCTTCCCAGGCGCCGCGGGGAGGAGTTCGGGGAGCTGGGAACGGCCGTTCCCAGCTCAAGCGTGGAACCGGAACGGCCGTTCCCGTGGACGGAGCTGCTGGGCGAGGCCGTTCCCAGTTTGGGCGAGGCCGTTCCCAGCACTGTTTCAGTGGTTTTTCGTGCTTTATTCGTGTATTGTTGTTTCGTGATTTCCTTTGCATGTTTAAATATTATTACATCGTTTTACTTACATAATTTCATGCAATTGAATTCGTTTATTGAATGTAAGTGTTAATTGATTTAATTGCCCTTAATTGCATATAAGAGCATGATCATGACTTAGCTTATTATCTTATGTATCGTTCCATGACTTTCGTGCCATTTCGTATTAATGCCGTGCGTCGTAATTGGTATCATTATTGAGTCCCCTCTCACGAGTACACATTGTTTCCTTTCTTGTCAGTTCTTCTCCAGGGTGGAGACTTCGGGATTGAATAAGCAACTGTAGTGTTCGTGTTCTTGTTCTTGTCTCTGGGTTCCAGGTGAGGTTTAATTTCTAGATACATAGAACCATTACAACCCTTACGTGAACTTTCGGCCAAAAGGTATCTATATATCTATAGTTTTCTAAACTCTATTGATTTTCAACTGATTTAAGGAAGTGTACTGTATTGATTGATCGTGTTGAATTGTATTGTATTGATTGACCGTGTTTTGGGCGAGTATATTGTACCGTGCACTGTGGGCCCGAGAGTTAGTGTTTGAGCCAACCGGGAAAGCATGGGCTGACGGGTAACTCTTACACTCCTCTCTACCGTGGGGATGAACCCTGAATCCACCAGGAGGTTTGGTGGAGGAAGGAATCCCGTGCGTGGGAGTCATGTTCCCGACGTACACCGTGTTTACCGTGGATGGATCGGGCCTTGCAAACCCACCATCATTGGAGGAAGAAGGAGTCATTGAAACTGCTACGTGTGCACTGTAATTGATTGCATGATCACTTAATGAATTAATTAAAAGTATCGTGATTGTACACTGTCGGAGTAAGGTTGGAGATTGCCCTCACTCGCCGGGCCACTGATTGATTGATTGATTGAAATTGATTAAAGTGTCTAATCTGATAGTTGTAATCTCGGGCGAGTTCAAAGTATTATTGAACCTATTCTGTTTCTGTTATAAAACCTTACCCGAGGTTATGATTTGCATGTTATCTGCGCTTATATCTATTATGCCCCTCGCTCAGTCTTGTGGAGACTGACACCTCACTTTTCAGTTTTGCAGGTGGTGTGCTAGGCGGGAGTCAGAGTTGTGTCTTGTCTTTCCTTTCGAGTCTTGTTCCAGTCTATTCACTTACACTCACTGCATATTGTATTGAATTGATTCAGGACAGGTTCATTGATTTAGTAGAACCCGTATTTACTTTCCTTGAACTTGTATTCATGTTATTGATATTGAATAGTTATTTGCCTTACTTCCGCACAATTGTCATTGTTGATTGTTTCAGGGTTAGATTCCGCCTAGCTAGGACTGTCTTTTTATTGTCTTCCGTTCGCTATGAGTTTAGTTCATGTATGGACTAGCCATTTCATATGTGGACCGAACTCACAGTGCGAGGGATGTGGTGCCTATCGTCCCGGGTGCTACATCTTTAGGTGGTATCAGAGCTCCAGGTTGCAAAACCGGAGTTCTAGTGTCGTGTCGTGTTAAGTGTAGGTCGAACGGCTTAGGAACTATTTGTCAACGTGTGCACCGCATTGAACATGAGCATTGTTATTGTTACTTGATATGGAAAATATTGTTACACATGCTTCTTTTAAAATTTTATTGATTTGCAGGTTGTATGTTGCATTGAATCCATGCTTTTGGTGTTAATTATGTTCATGTGCATACACTAACCTCATGCATTTATTTTGAAATGAATTGTGATTTCTAGGTAACAAGAGATGATCAAGTAAGTCGGGATACGTTGCAATTCAACGAACCATGAACAGGTGTCAAGTTAAAGGATGCAACTACGGTGACAGGTTCAACGCATTCATGGCACGTGCATCATGCATATCTTTAATTATTGTTGTATGTAATTTATTGCTATTTGTTGTTGCTTTGGAGTGAGCGAGTGTCTTAGCCACACGGTGAGACGAGGGCCGAGCTTTGCAAAAAGGTCTTCGGAGACCATGTTTTGAAGCTAGTGGCAGTTCAAGAAACCAACTTCAAACCACGAAGTTGATGTGATGATGGAGAATCCGCTTGGGTTGGAGAACGAGTGGTGGAAGTTCATTAACTACTCCACTTGTGATACCGAGTGTGGGATGGTCAGGATAGATCAAATGGTGGGAGCTGAATCTCGGGTAGACCCTCCTATCGTGCGAGATGTCCGGACTACTCATAGTTGGGTCAAGTTCGTGAGCGGTGGAAGACTTCCCTTCTGCTTGAAGACCTTTCTGAACTAATCTCTATCGGGATGTCATGAACCCCGCGTGGGATGAACACAGAGAGTTTGCTTAGAGTCCAGAACTCGAGGCAGTGGACCTGAGGACAGGTCGTTCTTAAGGGGGAGAGGTTGTAACGCCCCGTTTTCCCGACAAGTCAGGTACGACGTCACGAGAGAGTTTAATTTAGTAATTATGTGATTTATGTGACGTTGCATGTTAAACGTGTCAACGTGTAATTTATTTAATTATGTGTGCTTTAGAATTTTATTTAAATTGTTCTTGGACTCAATTGTCCAATAAATTGCAAGTTAGGAACCTAATTTTTATTTAGGGTGTTTTGAGGCCTTCGTGGCTACTTTGAGCCTGGGAATTCGGATTCGAATTCCAACCTTATTATTGAATTCGTTTCGGTGATTCGGATTCAATTACTTAACCTTTTATTTTTCTAAAGCTATTTGATTGGCCAACCGTTCTAAATCCAATCCAGTTAGACCGGTTACCGTTTGACCCTACCCGTTTCTACCGACCCGTTTGACCAGCCCTTGAAAAAGGGCCAGCCTTTTCTCTCTCTCCTCACTCTTGATCGATCAGCAGCAGCACAAGGAAGAAAGGAGAAATTTCTCCATTTTGCTCCCAAGACCTCAAATTCGGTTTTTATGATCCAACCGTCCGATCAACGACTTAAGGTATGATTCGTACTCTATTCGCTACGTGCTTTAATTTGATGTACCTTTCGTGCCCCGGATTTGTGCCTATGTGATGTTTTGGGAAGATGATGAATAGTAACCGGGGTATGGGTTCTTTGTGATCGAGGCCGTTTTACGAGTTCTAATGTGCATATATGTGACCTACGTGTTTTACTTGGTCCGTGATATTAATTTCGTGCATTTTGGAGTGGTTTGGGGCTGTGTTTGTGTGTGGGTGTGGCCTTTTCCGCCATTGCTGCTGTTTCTGCTTCTTCTTGGACGAACCAGGTGGGAACGGCCGTTCCCATGTTGAACTGGAAATGGGAACGGCCCTTCCCAGGCGCCGCGGGGAGGAGTTCGGGGAGATGGGAACGGCCGTTCCCAGCTCAAGCGTGGAACCGGAAAGGCCGTTCCCGTGGACGGAGCTACTGGGCGAGGCCGTTCCCAGTTTGGGCGAGGCCGTTCCCAGCACTGTTTCAGTGGTTTTTCGTGCTTTATTCGTGTATTGTTGTTTCGTGATTTCCTTTGCATGTTTAAATATTATTACATCGTTTTACTTACATAATTTCATGCAATTGAATTCGTTTATTGAATGTAAGTGTTAATTGATTTAATTGCCCTTAATTGCATATAAGAGCATGATCATGACTTAGCTTATTATCTTATGTATCGTTCCATGACTTTCGTGCCATTTCGTATTAATGCCGTGCGTCGTAATTGGTATCATTATTGGGTCCCCTCTCACGAGTACACATTGTTTCCTTTCTTGTCAGTTCTTCTCCAGGGTGGAGACTTCGGGATTGAATAAGCAACTGTAGTGTTCGTGTTCTTGTTCTTGTCTCTGGGTTCCCGGTGAGGTTTAATTTCTAGATACATAGAACCATTACAACCCTTACGTGAACTTTCGGCCAAAAGGTATCTATATATCTATAGTTTTCTAAACTCTATTGATTTTCAACTGATTTAAGGAAGTGTACTGTATTGATTGATCATGTTGAATTGTATTGTATTGATTGACCGTGTTTTGGGCGAGTATATTGTACCGTGCACTGTGGGCCCGAGAGTTAGTGTTTGAGCCAACCGGGAAAGCATGGGCTGACGGGTAACTCTTACACTCCTCTCTACCGTGGGGATGAACCCTGAATCCACCTGGAGGTTTGGTGGAGGAAGGAATCCCGTGCGTGGGAGTCATGTTCCCGACGTACACCGTGTTTACCGTGGATGGATCGGGCCTTGCAAACCCACCATCATTGGAGGAAGAAGGAGTCATTGAAACTGCTACGTGTGCACTGTAATTGATTGCATGATCACTTAATGAATTAATTAAAAGTATCGTGATTGTACACTGTCGGAGTAAGGTTGGAGATTGCCCTCACTCGCCGGGCCACTGATTGATTGATTGATTGAAATTGATTAAAGTGTCTAATCTGATAGTTGTAATCTCGGGCGAGTTCAAAGTATTATTGAACCTATTCTGTTTCTGTTATAAAACCTTACCCGAGGTTATGATTTGCATGTTATCTGCGCTTATATCTATTATGCCCCTCGCTCAGTCTTGTGGAGACTGACACCTCACTTTTCAGTTTTGCAGGTGGTGTGCTAGGCGGGAGTCAGAGTTGTGTCTTGTCTTTCCTTTCGAGTCTTGTTCCAGTCTATTCACTTACACTCACTGCATATTGTATTGAATTGATTCAGGACAGGTTCATTGATTTAGTAGAACCCGTATTTACTTTCCTTGAACTTGTATTCATGTTATTGATATTGAATAGTTATTTGCCTTACTTCCGCACAATTGTCATTGTTGATTGTTTCAGGGTTAGATTCCGCCTAGCTAGGACTGTCTTTTTATTGTCTTCCGTTCGCTGTGAGTTTAGTTCATGTATGGACTAGCCATTTCATATGTGGACCGAACTCACAGTGCTGGGGATGTGGTGCCTATCGTCCCGGGTGCTACAACCCTTCTCTTAAGACGTGTTTAGAACGCGTTCCTAGATAGCCAAGGAATTACTTGAAGAGGAGACGCTGTCAGATTTGGAATCTGAGTAGTATAAGCAAGCCTTGAAATCCAATATGGATTCCATATACTCAAACCATGTTTTGACCTTGGTTGATCCACCTGATAGGATCAAGCTCGTGGAGCTTCGAGTAAATGGAAAGCATTACAACCTTCTTGACGATTGAAATGCAAAAGTCCATTTGGATTATGTTTACCACATCCTCATATTCTGACTATCAGATATGATAAATGAATATGAGAACTATCTTGTTCAATATGAGATTGAAAGAGACTGAAATAAGGTATTTCTATAAATCTCATACTCAGTGGGAGTATACATAAGGTATGCAAATCCCTAAAGCCAATCTGTGGATTGATAAAGGCTTCTAGGAGTTAGACAATTCGATTCCATAGGATAGTCAAATCGTTTGACACAGATGGAAGTCGAATAAGTCTCAAAAGTGTACATAGGAAAGTTAGTGATGTAAGAGTCAATTTTTGGTTCTTTAGAAAAAACGACATCCTTCTCATTAGCAATGTCAAGGATGACGTGAAAGTTACCAATTCTTGTTTAAGAAACAATTTGACATGAAAGATCTTAGTGATTATCCTATATTCTCGACATTCAGATCTATAGAAGATAGATCTAAGAGAATAAAAGGATTATCACAAAACGAGTACATAACCATAATACTAAAAGGAGTTTAGTATGGACAATTGAACATCTCTTTTGAAGAGTATGTGTCCTAAGATAACTTTAAGAAAGTTAGAATGTCCAAAATCCCTTTAAGTGAAAGGGTGCATAATGTATGAAAAGTTATGTACTAAATTAGATATGGCGCAACACTAAGCGTAGTAGGCCGAATCTAATATGACCTCAGAGAAGGTCATTAGATTTCTGTAAAGGATGTCCTCAGAGTACTTGAGAAGAAATGAGGATATGTATTAATTTACAGAGCCTAAAAGATCTTGTTGTTAGAAGGATATTTGATGTAACCATTCATCAAACATAGATGATTATGAAATCATTGAAAGGATACGACTTCTACCAGAATGGTAATGCAATGTGTTGGAAAGGGGTTCCAAGGACGGACATTGCAAAACTCGACTATCGTAGTTGAGAACTTAGTCGTATTATATAACGCTAAGTTAAGTGTTTGGGTAAGAAACTCCATCTAACTGGTTAGATGAAGTTCCTAGCATGAAACAACTCCTTTATCATATTGTATGATAAAATGGATGGTTGCTCAAGTGAGAGAACCAAGACCTCACCAAGAGACTGAACACGTGATTACGAATCACTTTATAAGGAAAAGGTGTTTCCTAAGAGATGTGTAAACAAGAGGGTCACATCAGCAGAGAATATAGCAGATCCACTTTGGAAACGCCCAAAGTCAATAGGCTCTCAAAGTACATCTTGAGAAGATGGGACTTAAAGTACCTAAATGGCTTTTACGGGCAAGTGGGAGATTGTTAGGAATAGTGCCCCAAAAAGCCGATTAGTCATAATCCATTTTGGGACTTTCCTGGTATCACAGACAATCTTTGAATGAAATAACGAATTTAGGAAACACTTCTTTATATGCTCTTGTTTGGTATGCGTTTACTTTAGTTGTGCATGTATGAGAACTCCCCTAATCCTGATGAATTTAGGACTCTACCATTTAGGTGAAATGGTTCATGAAACGAGCCCTATATCACATAAGTCATGATTAGTAAAAATACTCCAAGCCGATGAGTCATACAGACAGTGGGAGTGTCAACCTGACTCCTCTAAGGCTTGCTTGTGGGATCACGCCCTTAAGAAGGACCACCTTGTTTCATGGAGGTGCAAAGTGTATAGTTGATACGTGCGTGATACATGAGGGTGCTTACTTCAATAAGTAAGTTCACTGAGGTGCCCCGTGTGAGAAGATTCCTAAATGGGAAAGGAAGTTTCTATTTCAGGAAATGGAAACTTCCAGAATAGGAAATATCTCACGAGTCATTGATGTGATTAATTAATCCTTAGACTTGAGGTTCCATGTCACTTTATGAGTTAACTCTGTAGTCTTTGGTATAAGCTTTAAAGGGTGTCGCCTTAGACAACTGATTCAAGGCTTATGCTGGGGCTGCACAAGTGACTCATGAAAGTGAATGAGAATCAAGAAAGGACCTACACTTGCATTTGCAAGGTGATCTCTTATTGTGTAAGTCATTCATATGCCATATGGAGTCCTTGGCCAAGGCAGTAGATCAAGACATCAAGAAAAGGGTTTCTTGGATTGAGGTCAAATGGATATGAAATGCACTTAGCTTTAAGACCAGATTATTAGGGTTCTAATTATTCCCTTACCCTAGATCTTGGTTGAGAGATAGTAAGTAGGAGGATTGTATCTCACATGAATCAATGACTTAAAGGTTCTATCGAATCCGAACATTCCAATTCAGCTAGGGGTTAAACACCTGTTGCTAGACTATGGTCGTTTAATCTGTGGACTGATTAATTAATTAGTGAATTAATTAATTAGGGTCACTGCTAATTGAATTGAGAACCTAGAGGGTCACACACAACAACTTGGTTACATGAGTTAAGGCTTGAAAATGATTAAACGAGTTAATCGGGCCTAGAGGGTTCCACACGTGTGAACCACACGTGTGGCTCACGTGAGTGACACGTGTCATTGTGACACGTGTCTCACACGTGTGTAAATATATGTGTATATTTATTTATGTGTTAAATAATTAATGTGATTAATTATTTAATAGACTTTGGTTTAATTTTGAATTAAAAAGAAAGTATTATTTTGGAGAAAAATCATCTAGTTAATTAATTATGAATTAATTAATTAGATAAAATAAGTTATTTATTTAAAATAAATAAAGTATAAAATTATCCAAAAATAGTTTGGATATTTTTAGCTCTCTTGAAAGTTGATTTGAATTAGAATTCAAAGTCAAAGTCAAATTACTTGATGATCAAGTAAAAGGAGAGAGAGAGACCAAAATCCTAGCCCATAAAGGACTAGGAATTTTCGGTCCTCCCCTCTTATAAATAGGGGAGCTCGAGCTCCCCTTAGAGCTAATTGACAATTCTTTTGGTTCATGTGTTGAACACCATCCTTTCTCCAAGATAAACGAAACCCTAGGTTAAGCATAAACACTAACTAGAGAACTAGCATCCTTACTAGTTAGATTGTAGCCAAGTTGGTGGACTATCTCTAGAGAACTTCAAGTTAGAAGTTTTGAAGATTCGAGCTTTACCAAAAAGTGGGGATCAAGCAAAACGATCAGAAGGGATGATGAAACGATTCTAAACCCGACATGAAACGAATGAAAAAATCGAACTAAAGAAGATGGCGAAAACCGTTCTTCCATATCCTGAAGGATGAATTTTTTCACGAGGGTTTTGTGACTGGCAGTTTTCTACTTTCGCAAAACTGGTTTTCGAAGGGAGTTTCAATCCTGCTTTTCTCGTTTCATGTTTCTTTCTTTATGTTATATTGTTAAGAACTTCCCTAACATGAATTGAATCTAGGTTGGTGTGGATTGTTATCCCTACAATGGATTCTGAAGTAGAAAGAGACTTTCGAGGAACGGGTTGCCATTACCGCATGAAGCGCGTTTGAGGACGGCTCAAAACGTGTCAAGAAAGCTACTACCCAAGTGAGTTTCTTGATCTCTACGAATTTGGATACACGATTGCGAGTCCAAGATCCTTTTGTTGGAAAAATTATTAAATTTCCGCTGCTTTCTGATTCCTGTTTTCCAACACCAACAAGCCCTCTCTATTTCAACGGTGAATCAACGGTCTGAGGCGATGAGAAAAGTGGTTCAATGTGAGATGGATAAGCAACATTCGAAGTCCCACACTTTTCAATTGGGACAAGGATCCAATCCAAGCTCAAGTTTGGGCAAGAGGCCCGTGTCACAAGAAAAACCCCACAGTTCTCAAGATGTCAAACAATCCAAGAACAAGAAACCTCGACCATCGAGACCGACTCTGGTGCCCACCCTACCAACACCAAATCGTTGTGCTTATTATGAAGGTCCAAATCTGGAGCACCCGACCGCAAGGCACCACATCCCCCGCACTAAGACCCGACCTGCATATGAAATGGATAGTCCATACATGAGCCAAATCACGGCAAACGGGGACACAACACACACTCTATGCTAGGCGGGAACTAACCTTTAAACCATTCAAGAATAAGAAATAATAAAATCAGAGCAAAGACAATAAAGCGGAAGCAATTCACATCATATAACATGTAGGGCCCGAGCGCAAGACGCCACATCCCCCCCGGCACCGAGACCCGACGTGTATATGAAGGGGGAAGTCCATACACGTGCCAAGTCACGGTGAACGCTGACTCACTCACGCGCTATGCTAGGCGGGGGCTAACTTTTGAAACCAAATAGGCAAATCCACCAAAATAAATGCACGTGCGGAAGCAGAACATAAGGACAATCACAGAATAAGCAGCAAGTGACGGGTTCATCTAGCATAGATACCTAGTCCCGAAATTTTAAACATAAATCATAAATCATAAATCACAATTCACGGGTTCAATCTATCCCGAGAAGCCTATCCCGAATCAATGTAATATAATCATAATAATTCATACATTCTTCTTATAACTTATTCAAAGTACAAAGTGCGTGTGAAATGACTGCGACTGAACCAAAGGACTCGACAGACTCAAAATCCCGCCTAGCAAAGCCTGCAAAAGAACTGAAAACAAAGCCGGGTTTAGTCTTTAAGAGAATGGTAGGTATAAAATGGGGGCATAATAAATAAATAATACAGAAATAAACACCCACACATGCAAGTCATAATCCCGTACGAGGTTTTTGAAACATTTCCCAAGTGTGTAAAACAAAGAAAAACAATGCCTGAGATTACAACCATTAAGTTCATTCATTCATTACAATCATGCGGTCAATACGTGAGCCCTGGCGGGTGGGTGAATATCTCCAACCTACTCCTCGTGTGTGCGTATCATTTCAATCTTTACATTAGCGATCATACACATTTATACATAATTGTTCATAATCATTCATAATCATATCACTTACACCTTTTTCCTCCGGGTGGTGGACGGGATTGTAAGACCCGGTCACCGGTCCATACATAGGCCAATGGGGGTACATGAATCCCCCAAGGGCATTCAGATCCCATTCCTCGCTAATCTCCTAGCGAGGGCCGGTATCACCGTTAATGTGGTGGGACTAGTACAAGGGATCACCGTCGGCCCTTGCCTCCCCGGATAGCCATTTGCACTAAGTCCCTAGGCCCGTGTGTTCATAATTATGTCCACGCCAAAAACCATAAGGTGGGGATACATAAAAGAAGGGTTTTACGTTGGAAATCATTGACTCTTTTGAAATGACTCGATATATAATTATAATACTTTGGCTCAAAACTTTCACATAAGGGATATATCGGGTCATCGTAACTAATAGAAGAGAAACCCACCTGTTACACCTTACCGAACAATACCAAGAAGAAAGAAAGACTTGAAGATAGCCTATGTACCCGGCATCTCTGCCGTGGAGAAAACTGTACAAAATACAATGCGGTACTTACATGAGACTCAAGACTCCAAATGAACCATATATGACGCACGACAAATGTTCATGGAGTGGTGTGACATGTCATGGCATGATTCGATATGCAATAGATCATAAATATTTCATGAAATGGTGTGATCGTGTTCATATGCTCAAATACTCAAACGAACCCAATTTATATATAAAGCACGAGCAATAATGATGAGCTATAAGAGTGTTCATGTTCATTAATCCCATATCTTTCATGAACCATAACAATTGGAGCCATAATGTAACGCCCCGGTTTTTCAATTTTATTAATATGTCATATTTGTTTCTAAATTGCGCAATTAAATTGTTTAATTATGTGATTAATTGTTTTTACGTGGTTCATATTTAATTTTATTATAAATTGTTATTATTTTATTTTATTATATTATATTTTAATTCAATATTATTTTAAAACCTAATTCGTATTTTTTAAGTATAAATATAAATATAGATATATATTTCTTTAATTATTGTTAGTTAATGATTAATGTTAATTATGTTGTTAATTAATCATGCTTTAATTAATTAATTACGTGACATTAATTTATGTTTACAAATTAATTTGATTTATTTAATTAAAATATTTGTGCATGGATTTTATTTGAATTATGCATGAATTTTAATGTATATATGCATGAATTGTATGAATTGTGCATGTTGTTCATTTTGTGTTCGTTCTTATATGAAATGATATCGAATTGCCACGAATATGTAGTATGCCATAAATATATGTGTTATGAACATGCCTATATGCTCGGTTTATGTTTTCGAATTCATTTGATATGTTAACGAATTTAATTTGATTCGAGGAACCAAATCGGGGGCTAACGAGCACTTAGCGTACCCTTGGTTCCGAATTTAATATCTTGAGCTCGGGAACTCAGATTCGAGTTCCGTCAACTCCACTGAACTCGTAACGAAAATTCGAGTTTAGTAAACTTAGCCTTATATTTTTCCTAAGTCATTTGAACCTCCGAAATTCAACCGAAAAATGAATCGGCGACCAGTTTGACCCTGCTGTACAAAATTAGCCATATCTTATCCACACTTTAACCAAATTAACCATGGTTTGATTCTTTAGAACCCTAACTCAACCACCTATCCTAACATATCAAGCCCTAACCAAACTAATCCTCACACAATCCCCAAAACTCAACCAAAGTTACTGCCTTTCAGTCCAGTCCCGTAACCCTTCATCCCTTAGAAATTTTGGAGCTCAAATCTCATCCAAACTTCATCCAATCAACAAGGTAAGTTTAGGATTGTAATATATGTTCATTTCTGTTCATTTCCATCCTTTCTCACGAATTTGAGCATGGTTTCATCATTTCTGGGCTGTTTTTCCGAAATAAAGAATTTTGGGCATTTTGTTGATCTAATTCGATTCTTGTTGGTTTTGATTGATTCCAAGCTTGAGATTGATTGTTTTGACATCCTCACATCATTTATGGTCATTGATTTCATGGTGGTTGAGATATTTATGAGTTATCATTTATGACACTTTGAGAAAACTTTCATCAATGTCACGTGTGCTTCCTTTTCTTGATTGAGCTTGTTTGGAACTGAATTACTTGTTGAATTCATGTTGTTTTACTGCACATTTGATAGCCTTTATGATCTGAACTTGTTGGGATTGTTGGAGTTCGTTCTTGCCCTGTTTTTCCGTAAGCCCTGCTCTGTTTTTGGCCTGATTTTCTGCTGCCATAACTGCTGTAATTCCTTCTTTCTTTTGCTGTCATTTTCCTGTCTTTGTGGGATGTGTGTTAGCTGAGTTTCTTGCAGCTTTTCATGCTTAGTTTTGCTGCCTTTCTTGCTTGTACATGGCCGTAGCTGCTGCTACGTTTTTCTGTCAAGAAACAGGGGATTTTGTGCTGTGTCGTTGAGCTGTTGCAGGCGAGAGACGGGTGTGTCTTTTTCCTCCCTTCCGGCGTGTAACGGGGGTGCAGTGTGGGCTAGAATTTCTGTACCGAGACACGGGGGTGTCTCGGTTTGGGCTTGGGAGGTGACACGGGGGTGTCACCCCGTTTTTCCCGACTCCTTTGCCTGCGTTTTCTTTTCCCTGTTGCATGTATGTATGCTGCTGTTGCTGCTCCTAAATTGAACTGCTGTATGTGTATATATATATGTACTGTGTGTGCGTGTGTATGCATGGCTTGTGTGTGTGCATGGCTTGTGTATGTATATATATATATATATATATATAGATGCTTGTGTGTGTAATTGCATGCAAGTATAATATGTACTACATATATATATATGCATGGCTGTGTATTTGTGCATTGTGTGTGTACGTGAGTGCATGGGTTTTATAATATATTGCATGCATGGGTGAGTATTTACTTATGTAGTATACATGTTGAATTCATGCATGTACTATATATATAAATATATGCATGAGTACGTGTATATATATATATATATATATATATATATATATATATATATATATATATATATTATATTTTTATTATATTATATATATATATTATATATTTTAAATATTATTTGATTTAATTCAATTATTGAATTAATTGATTCCTTTTCGCGTATTTAAATTATCGACTATTGATTGAACGTTTTATTTCTTTTATTCCTAATTGTGAATATGAATATTATGTGTTATGATTATTAAATGAATTCTTGGATTAATTGATATGTATTATGAATCTTATGAATTTATGAATTTATGAATTTATGAAATTGAATGAAATATATGAACGAATGGTTTGATTATATGTTTTAAATTCCTTAATAGTGCACATGAACATTTTCATGACTTGATATGATCTTTTATGCATTCATATCATGATCATTACATTGCCGAGCGTCCTATTTGGTTCATTTGGAGTCTCGAGTCTCACGAACACGTCATGTTGTCTTTTGTACAGTTTATCTCCAGGGTGGAGAGATCTTGATCGTTCAGGCCCTTGGTACTCGTATCCTTGTATCGTCACGGTTCAGGTGAGGGTGTTTTCGTTCTAGTTATGTATAAAACCCTACAACCCTTATGTGAAAGCTTTGGCCAAAACCTTATGATTATATATATATGTTACTTTTAAAGTAAAGTCATCGAGTAAATATTGATCGAGTAAACCCTTTTCAAACGAATTATGAAATATGTTATGTACTTATGAATTGATATGTTTGGCGAGACCCATTTATGATTTATGATTGTACGGGCCCCGGGACTTAGTATATGTGGCTAACCGAGGAAGCAAGGGCTGACGGGGATCCCATATACTAGTCCCAACCAAACTACGACGATACCGGCCCGCGCTACGAGGTTTAGCGAGGAATGGGAGCTGAGTGCCCTTGGGGGATTCATGTACCCCCATTGGCCTATGTATGAACCGGTGGCCGGGTCTTGCAAGCCCGTCCACCACCCGGAGGAAGAAGGTTGGAACTGATTTATGATTTATATTATGTTATGTTATGATTGTTATGCACCGTGCGGGAAGGCCGGGACACGGATTGCCCAAACGAATATGATTTATGATATATGGTCTGTGTGTATTATGATATATTGCATGATCGCCTAATCAACATATTAATGATATTTGTCGTACACGATCGGAGTTTGGTTGGAGATTGTGCATGTTTCTATATATATGTATATTGCTCCTGCTCACTCAGTCTTCTAGAGACTGACCCTCTCCCTCCCCAACACTTTAGCGTGCAGGTTTGGCTTTGGAGTCTCGAGCTAGGCGGAGTTATGTTGAGTTTGAGTCAGTCAAGTTAAGTTAGAAGCGTCTCTGCATTCACCTCATGTATTTATGTTGTAAATGATTCGACCTTGTAGGTTCTTGGAGTTGAATCTCGTATAATTGCTATTGAATTGTTTTGTTGGACTGTGTTTATGAGTTTAAAAGAGGCCTGAAGAGCCCAAGTCTGCTTATGATTTGTATGTTTGAGTTTTAGTTTTCGAGGCACTATATTTTGTTGATTGGTTGTTGTTGCAGGGTCTAAGTTCCGCCTAGCTTAGGAGGGTTATATGTTTGTCTCCCGTTCGCTATGGTTTGACACGGGTGCGGATTTACCATTTCGTTACTCGTGTTGAGCCATAGTGCGGGGGATGTGTTGCCTCACGTGCGGGGTGCTACACATAATCTTCATATAGTATTCATAGCACATATTTAAACATTTTTACAATTCATATAGTAGCATACGTTAGGAATTCCTAAAGTTAAAGTTCATATTAGGAGAAACAAATATAAAGGAAGCGAAACAAGGTAAAATATAAAAGCATATAAGTTCATAATTCAAAAAGAGCATTCCAATTAGGCCATAAATTTAAAATATACAACCTCGCACATAATATAACACGGTAACTAATCATATGAATCAATTAGAGGTGAAAGAAATTCATTAAACACATAGGGAGTGCATGGGTTTCAAGAAGAGTTACATTGTAGCATTTAAATGTTTACATTTTTATTTCACGTTTACACATTGAATTAACAACACAAAATTCATAAAAATATCAAAATAGATCATATAATATCAATTAATCAAGCATATAATTCATTCAACCACATACAGAGTCCGAGGAAGTGGAAGAAAAGCAAGGAAAATGGTTTTGAGCAAGTTTGAAGAAGGTCGACAGTTTTCGGAATTGCGCATGCTGTAGAAAAATAGGAATATCTCAAGTTCTACAAGTGGGAATTGGGTTTTGTTTGTTGGATATGAAACTAAACAAGGAGACCTTTAAAATGGTATGTGGCTCGAATCGTGGTTCAAAGCGAGGTGAAAATGGCATAGGCCCGAAGTTGGATGAATGCAGATTCCCGGTGACGTGGTGACACCAAATTAAAATGGTTATAACTCATAAACGAGAAATGATATTGAGGTGATTCCAATTGGAGAATACTCTAAACTAAATTTAGTTTCTACAATTCGAATTGCAGGTCCATCGGATCTCATTTGAATGGTTAATGGAGAATGAAACCGGGATGGAAAAGAATAAAAGCACAAAATGGTAGGCCAGTCAAAAAGGGGTACTAACGGGGGTTAACACTTCTAAGACAAAAATGGTAACGGGGGTTAACGAAGGCAGGCGATATCAGCAACAAGGTAATGGGGGTTAACAATTTTAAGCACAAAAGGGGGGTAACGGGGGGGTTACTCCCCCCCGAACTGCAACTCCAAGTTCCGCCTTCAATGACGGAGCACACACTCAAACACACACATACACACCACAAAACAACTCCAAATCACCCAAAATTCATACCACAAGTCACTTACGACAAGTAGATCATATATATTCGTAAGTAGAGCTTGTAAAACGGGCTCGAACAAATCAAATCCTGACCCCCTATACTATTCATCATCTTACCCACAAAGACAATTAGGCAAGGATTCAAGTCACAAGATATACGTAGAATTAAAGCACGTAACGAGAGGAATACAAATCTTACCTTAGGTCGTTAATCAGACGGTTGGATCTCGAAAACCCGAGCTAAAGGGTTCATGGCCAAAAGGGGGATGAATTTCTCCTTCTCTTCCTCTTCTTCCTTGCTTGTACGTGGAATGAGGATGTGACGCTCAGAGCGGTGGGCCACCACATCCCCCGCACGTAAACCCGAACGCACATATGAAATGGGTTTCCGTACATGATTCCAAGTCTAAGCGAACGGGAACTACACTCACTTCCTAGGCTAAGCGGGGCTAGAACTCGAACAGAGCGTGCAAAAACCAACACAAGAATGCAAAAGCACAACATAAGGATCGAAAAGAGCTCTATAGTTAACATTTACATCATATACAACGGCCTTACGGCCCAAAAGAATCAAGTATAAACATTTACAAAATACAAACATAACTCTCCAAAAATATAATTCATAATATCAAATATATGAGAAGAGTAGTCAAAACCAGGAAATATGAAATGCAACTCGACTTAAACTAGAATTACAACAAGACTCGAAGCACCTCCCCGCCTAGCTCATGACAACCTGCAACTGAAGGTAGGGAAAAGGAGGTTCAGTCAAAACTCGACTGAGTGAGGGGGCTAAACGCACACCCACAACTAAATACATATAAAGCAGAGCATATTACAAAAGTGATAGTCATGAATCGAGTCTAGGGTTTTACATATCAAATAATTTTCCAAAGATCATATATAATAGAAAAGAAAACCTATCTCGATCCATAATCTATCGAACATAACATAAACATAAGCCCGGCGAGAACGGGCTATCCCAAACTTCTCAAATACATAATCTGAAAGCGTAAATCATAAATCAATCCAACCTCAACAACATGGTGATCGGGAATCAAACCCTTTCCACCTACTTACGTATGTACGAGGGGTAGCTAACCCACAACTTACTCGGAGCATCATGCCTCAGCAACCTCCAAGAATCACGCGTAACACTACGGATGGGAATCATGCACAGGCTTAACCCGATGGCCCTTGGCGTTCCGGGCGTCCTTACCAGAACTTACTCGGAGCATCACGCCTCAGCAACCTCCAAGAATCGCGCGTAACACTACGGATGGGAATCATGCACAGGCTTAACCCGATAGCCCTTGCTGTTCCGGGCGTCCTTACCCATAATTCACGGGGCCCAAACTTACCAATACATACCAAATTCCCATCTTTTAGGGCTCATCTCGCTCATACATATCATTTACGAATAACGAATTTCAAATCATAGCTTACTTATGCTAATACTTATACGAATTTCGAAAACATAAATCCTATTCACAAAATCATAACATAGCTTAAGCACTCGTATTTAATATATATACATAAGGTATATATTCGCATGCGAGGTAAGAAAACAACACGTAATAGGTCGTAGGTCGCTTAGCTAATACAAAAACTCCTAACCTCGGCTTTGAAAAAGAAGTGGAATAGGAAGGCAAACGGGCGAACAAGAACCTAAACCTCGGGCTCACGAGCTTCTGGAAGAGGCTCTGAAACAAAAGAAGACAAGACCCGAGACCTAGACTCAATAATGAACCACTGAGACGCTCGGCAATGCTCATGAATGCAAATGATGCAAATGAAATGCAAGAATACATCACTTAAGTCATTGAAATTTAAAACTCGTACAAAACATATCAAATCACTTCATAAACATATTTCATAAAATATAGGAAATAATTAAACTACAAAATTACACTTAGGGTACACATTTCATGCATAAGAATTCATATAAAACCATAGGGCCACATTTATAATTTAAAACATCAAATTTAAAGCACTTAAATTCATTTAGTTAAACATATAACATAATATATATATATATATATATATATATATATATATATATATATATATATATATATATATATACATATACATATATTACACATATACACATATACATATATTACATATATACATACCTGCACCAATTACATAACATTTAAGAATCACATGTATGGGAATTAATTAGTACGTAGCATGGACCCTAAAGTGCCTAACATAGCAATTCCATGCACAAAGTATGATCCACGCTGCATCAATTAAATGAAAGAAGCAAACAAAGTAGGAAAAGCTCCCAAACCCAATCTCCCCTCCCGGGGAGATTTCATGCAGAAAGTTTCTGCATAGACACTCCCCGACCGGGCACTTTCATGCCCAAAATCTCCCCGCCTGGGGAGATGCCTTCCAGTCGCAGAAATGGCAGTAGTTCAAGCTTCAAACCCCTGCTCCAAAGGCAAGAAAATAGAGCAGCAACTAGCAGGCAACAAAGGCAACAAACTCAATAGCAAAACAGGTTATAAACTCCCACAAAACTGACTGAAAACGAATAGCAACTCAGGTAAAGAAATAGGCACCAAATTCATGCTTGAACTCAACCAAAAACTCAAGACATTAATGGTAAACTAACTCATGCTTCAACTACCAACAAGATCAGGTATATTCAACAATAAATGAAGCATAAGTGATCAAGTCTTCAGCTCCAATTCAAGAAGAAACAACAAGAAAGTAATGAAATTCCAATATGGCATAAAAATGGATTAAATTCTGAATTTCTTGGATGCAAATGATCACTTAAGCATATAGATATCAAATATAAGCTTACCCCTTGAAGAAGATGGAAGAAAAAGATGATTGGAGCTCAAAATCTCACTTGGGTGAATAGTTACGGGATTGGAACTGTTGCTGCTCAAAAATCTGATGTTTCGTCTCCTTTCTTGTGTATGGATCGGTATTAGGGAAGCAAAAAGTGATAAAGGAATGAGTTGGTGAGAACTGGGTCTTGGTTTCATGTCAAAAGCTCAAAAGATGAGAGACTTATGTGCAAATTAGTGAAAGGTGGCCATATGGGCGCGAGACAAAGTTACGGGCTGATTTCGGGGTAGCAAACGAGGTTGAAAAATTACAAGGCGTGTTCCATTGCTCTCAAATTGTTGAAACGAGTCCAACAGAGGTGACGGAATTCGAATCCGAATTCCCGAGCTCAAGATATGCTACCCGGAACCGAAGGTGCGCTAAGTACGCTTTAGCCCCCTTTAGGTCACCCAATGAAAACAACTCCCGAAAACCCGACATATAAACCCAAAAACACATAACGAGCACGTATTCAAGTTTACAGCTCTTAAAACTCCAACATAAATGGCACGAAATTTCGATCTCAAATCGAACACGAACGCAACTCATTTCAACAAATAAGCATATTATTCCAATAATAAAATTTAAATTTCCTAGAAATAATAAATAAAAAAAATAACAATTAAACGAATTAAAATAAATAAAATTTCATTAAAAAGGCTAATTTTCAATTAGGTCAAAAACTTTAAAAAAGTGTCAAATAAGCCCAAGTTCAAAATTTCAATTAAGTCCAAAATTAAATAAAATCGTACAATTAAGCCCTTAACTCATATAAATCACATAATTTACGAAATTAGCTTGCTCGGGAATTAAATTCACATATCATTAATCACTTGAGGCAAATTTTGACATATAATTCAAATATTTCATATAAATTCAAATAATTCAAATAAGAATTTCAAATAATAAAATATAATTCAATTAAATATGAAATTAAAATAATTTAAATTGAGCACATACGTCATACCTGTACGGTCTCGGAGTCGGGATGTCACAATGAGGGAGGAGGGAAAAAAGGTTGGCCCTTTTAAGGCTGAAGCGGGTCATTTTATACGGGTAGGGTCAAACGGTATCCGATCCATTCGGATCGGATTTTAAAATGGTAGGGCGATTAAATGGCTTTAAGAATTAAAGGATTAATTCATTGAATCCGAATCATCGAAACGAACTCAAAGATAAGGTTGGAATTCGAATCTGAATCCCCGAGCTCAAGGTAGCCACAAACGGCCCAAAACATCCTAATTATAATTAGGTCCTTAACGAACAAATATTGGACAATTGAGTCCAAGAACAATTGAATAAATTCTAAGGCACACGTAATTAAAATAAATTTCATGTTGACACATAGGCATGCGACATCACATAAATCACGAAATTACTGAATTAAACTCTCACGTGACCTCGTACTTGGCTTGCTGGAAAACTGGGGTGTTACATAACATTTACAATAAGCATCCAAGCTCCAAAAATATCCAAATATATACAAGATTCAAGTATCAAGGGCCCTCACGGCCTACAAAATCCATAATGCCCAACATGATCATAATCATAATACAAAATGGTAATAATAAGAGTGTATAAGTGTAAAAGAAAGTGCTAGACCCAAATGCAAGACCTAGACGACTTGTATTCCCACCAAGCATTGCCACAACCTGCACAACACAACTGAAAACAATCCGGGTTCAGTCTAAAAGGGACTGGTGGGTATAAAACGAGGCATAATATATAATATTATGGAATTTAAACATATACATGCAAGCCATAATCCCGTATGAAGGTTTTACAACATAATCCCAAGTGGATAAAAACAAAGAAAAAGTATCAACGGGATTACAACTATCATATTCATTCATTCATACATAGGGATTTTCATGGTCAGGCGAGTGGGCGTGCATAATCTCCAACCTACACCTTGTGTAACCATGAGTATTAATTATTAGGTTATCACACATATAATCTTTCGTGTACATTCATACGATTCTTTCATAATCATACATATACACTTTTTTCCTCCGGGTGGTGGACG
Source organism: Lantana camara (assembly GCA_037501455.1). Classification (NCBI taxonomy): domain Eukaryota; kingdom Viridiplantae; phylum Streptophyta; class Magnoliopsida; order Lamiales; family Verbenaceae; genus Lantana; species Lantana camara. The sequence goes on from CM074856.1 coordinate 95,992,277, forward strand.
GGTTTGTAAGGCCCGACCACCCATATGTTACGGCAAGTGGGGGGTACATGAATCCCCAAAAGCCCCAGCTCCCATTCCCCGCTAATCTTCTAGCGAGGGCCGGTATCACCGTAAATTTGGTTAGAACTAGTGCAAGGGATCACCGTCGGACCTTGCCTCCCTAGATAGCCACTTGCACTAAGTTCCTGGGCCCGTGCATTCATTCATGTCTCGCCAAAATCATAAGGTAGGGATTCATACAAGAAAGGCTTACGTCCGAAATCATTTACTCCTGAAAAGACTCGATATATATAAATATACTTGTTTAGCTTAAAACTTTTCACATAAGGGATATACCGGGTCATCATAGCTATTAAAAGTGAAACCCACCTTATAAGTACAAAAGAAGAAGCACAAGAGACTCAAAGCTCGCCCTCATCTCCGACCGGACCCAAATTTGTGTAAAAGAGGTAGTGTGAGACTCAATATGACCGTATTCAACGTACGACAATGCTATAACATGATATGAGATTCAGATGAGATGTTAATAATGATATGGAGATGTTCTTGTGCAATTTAACGTCTGTAACGCCTTTGATGGTGCAGAAACTTGTAGAGGATTTAAACACCAGACACTTTAGAATTTGTATGTAGGAGGGAAGACCATCACAGGCGTAGGAGCCTCAGGAACTGGGTTTCCAATGAGCGTGGGTTCTTCCAGCTAGGATAACACCAAGAAATCGTGCAGCAAAGGTGCAGAAATTGGTGGAGTATATGAGACTTTTGAGAAGATGCAGAGGGAAAATGATGCCCAGTTCGGTTGTGTGGTATTTTGAGAAGAAGATGACTTGGGGGAGAATGCATGTGTTCTCCCCTTATTTATATGTTAGGGGTGAGGGTAAATGGGTAAATTGACCGTGTGGTCCCAAACCTGTGTTGCCCTAACACGTGGCAGCCTGTGAGGGTGTGAGAGTGACATTTCTGCAAAGGAGGCGGCGTGTCAGGTACAATGGTGCGCACCACCTTTGTGTCAGAGGTTGTTGGCGAGGGTCGCGCGGGATGATGGACCAAAACCCGCTTGTGAAGGCTAGGATCCGTTGCACGAGAAGTAGGGTCATTCCCGAGCGTTGGTGACGCTCAAACAATCCACAGATGGGCTCCCCATGATAGATGACCCTTGAGCGCCAAAATCCCGAGCGTCATTAATGGGACCCCCCATGTGGGTGCTTCCCTGAGAAGGGTAACCCTGAGGGCCGAGATGCGAGCGTCAAACTCATCGGTTCTGGCCCTTTACCTGAATTGTCGTCCGAGGCTTGACGGTTTATATTAGCTGGCAAATGAGTGGGCTGGGAAGGCTCACGAGCCCATCAATGCGAGCGTCTTGGCCTTAGCCAGCGATGTGCTGACATGTGGACGGCTTTGATTCGAGCGTGATTTTAGGTCTCATCATTTTGCCCCCCAAATTCTGTAGTATCGTTTCGAGCGTACTGTAAAATTTATAAAGAAGGAGCCCTGAATTTTGAATATCCGAGGGTCAGGCCTTTACAGGAGATGTGACCGCTGGCCTTCCGTAACGGACACAAACTGACACCGCATTAAATGCTGTCAAGTCCGCATTTAATGCTGAGTGGGAATGTGGGCGCGTGCACTCCGGGAGACGTGAGGCGGTTACCAAAAGTGGGGGGATTCCCTAGGCGGCAAATGATTGCATTTTGAATTTCCAGCCCTAAATCATGTAAATTATCCACTTTAAATAGAGTCCTATAGAGCTTTGGAACCTCTTTCACGCACTCAGATTTCTTCCAGCCTTTAAGCAGCAAAGAATTTTCTGCAATCTTTACAGACTCCGGCGAGCTTTCGTTCTTCAAACTTTAGGTAAAGCTCCACAACTCTTAATATTCTGATACTAACTTTTAGATTTAGGTTGAGTGAGTGAAATCCTTGAGTGAAGAGCCACTTTCTGCTACCGAATTTTCTCCAGAAATTCTTCCCCTTTTCGACTGAGTTTTCTGAGAAAAACCCCATCTTCAAAAATCGTAAAGCAGCCATGGCCGGACACCCCGTTGAAGATTACGTAAGAGAGATTGATGAGATGTTGGTGGGGAGTTCCTCCCCTCACGGCAATGTTCCCACAGCTGTCCCTCTGGCTAGGATGTCCCCAGGTGAAGGGGTTTCCATGGCGATCCCTATGGCCCAGGCTCCGGCCGCTGTCAGAGACGAAGAGGTTGATGCCGCTGTTCAAGGGATGAACGAGCGTGCGCCAGTGGGGGTTGATGATATTTTTGAAGAGATGAACAATGTGATGGAGATGCAAAGACAAGGGGAGAGAGTGTTCCTGGTTTTGAACAGTGCCACGCGACCCCAGGATCACAGGGTTACAGTAGCCATGGCGGCCCCCGAGGGCGTAGCAGGGCCATCCGGGCGTCAATTTGAAGCTGGGCCCTCCAGAAGGCGCCAAAGGAGAGGAAGGGAGCCTGCCACTCGTGTGAGGCAAGATAATCGCCATCAAACAGATAGATCACCGGATGAGATCGCGAGCATCTTGACGCTCGATGATTTGGAGGAGTTGAGGGCGAATGCTTATTGGGATGAGGCAGTATTTCCCATACGACTTCCAGAGGAGGGGGAAAGAGCCAACCGACAGCCGCCTGGGATGATGACGGTCTACTGGGATGCGGTCCTTGCCGGGGGCTTAAGGTTCCCAATTCCGCCCGTCGTTGCCAACATCTACCATCACTTGAGGCTTTGCCCTTCACAAATTCTGCCGAACGGCATAGCCCTGATTAATACCTTCGTGATTATGATGGTTGCTCTAGGTCGCGAGCCCTCGATCATCAACTTTGATAGCTTGATACAGGTGGCCCGCTCGACTCGCTCATCCCCTACTGATGGATTCTATTACGCTCAAGCTAAATCAGGCTTTAAGATGATAGATTCCCCATCTACTTCCTATGGCGAGCATTGGAAGGAGAAGTACTTTTTCGTGGGGGCTCCAGGAGGAATTTTCAGGGTTCACCGCGGGTGGCTGATACATGGCGAGGGTCCTCTGATTAGGGAAAGAACGAAGAATAAAGCCTTTGAGGATTGGGCACAGGGGTTAGCCTTCGAGATGAGGGCTGAGAAAAAATGGATTAAGGCTGAGACCCTGATGAAGAATGAGGGAGTGTTGTTCCGTTATGGTTTATCTTGCCCCCCAGACATGATACTCAACCCTCCAGCTGACATCATGGCCCTCGATGGTTAGATTCTAGGAACTAACAGCTCTAACCTTTAGAATAGTCCTCTAACTTACAGTGATTGTTGTATTCTTGTATATACGATCCAAGCAATCAATCTTCTGACGCTCGTTCCTCTTTACTTGCAGGCATCCAAATATTATCGCGAGGCATGAATGCTGAGGCACTTTCACGCATGTTAGGCGCTCAGGGAGCCGGTGCTAACCCTCAGCAACAACAACAGCAGCAGCAAGAGCGACCCCCAACTGCGCCGAGGGGCAGAGGAATTCGGCGAAGGCAAGGGCGAGGCGATGGAGACAGAGGTGCTGGAAATGAGGTTCCAGCTGTTGGTCCTGTCGAGGATCTCACCGTGGATGGCGCTCGGGAGATTACCCCTACTCCAGTTGCTCCCGAGGGGCCTATAGCACTCAGCTCCAGCACTTCCCACAACCGATCCGGGGAGTTAGTCCGCATCCCAGAAGGGATTAGGGCCGAGCGCCAAGGCAAAAGGAAGAGGATGCCGGACTCTATCCCAATCTTCGGTAAAGGAAAGGAGGTGGTTGTAGGCCACCGCGGTGAGGGTAGCGACACATCCTCCTCCGAGGATGAAGATTTCTGGAGAATTGGCTGCCGGGGTGACGCTCGGTACAAGCGCCAAAGGAAGGACGGTCCTGTCCTGCTGAAAAAGAGCGCCTTTTCTGTCAACATGGTCTCCGACATTGTCGGAAAGCTCCAGTTCTCCGCCGACCATGACAAACTGAACGAGCATGATGCCGTTCGGGTCGCAGATGATGCATGCCACGTCCTCCTGACGGTTAGGCCTCGATTCCTTCAGTAAAATTCCCCTTCTTTTTCTTTTTATTCTGATGGTGTTTTTCGCTGATGGCTTTTTAGGAAGTAATCCCGAGGCTCAAGAATCTGCAAGGCCCTAGCGCAAGCCTACTCCGAGCATAAGGCCAAGTATAAGAAGTTGCTGCGCATCTCGGACCCGGGCCAATTGCAGGAGGATTACAACAATGTCAGCGCTCAACTGAATTCTGCCAACCTTGAGAACGTTCAGCTGAAGGAAAACCTGAAGAAGTCCGATGACGCTTTTCTGGTCCTAAATGAGCATCACAGGAAATTGAAGGATGAGCGGGACCAGTTGAGGGTACAAAATGGGGAGCTGGGTGAGCAGCTGGCGGAGAGCACTCGCCAGAACGAGGCAGCCAACAAGGCCCTTGCTGACTTGCAGGGCAAAGTACAGGGCCTGGAAGCGAGGGTGTCCTGGGACGCGGTGATGAAATTCGTGCGTTCCAAAGCCTTTGTATTCGCGGCCAACATGCAATACTTTGACAACGCTCGGCGCTTCTTCCACAAAGCCATCGGGCAAATGGTCAGACTAGGCTTGGCTCCGGATAGCGCTCGCACTGACACACGGTTGCGCATGGAGTTGGACGAAAACTGCGAGCCCATGGTCCCTGACGATCCTACTGAGAATCTGGCGGAGCCCGAGTACCAGGAGTTGGTGGAAACGCTTCAAAGGAAGTTTATAGCTGCCAACAGGGTAGATCCCGAGCCCCTCCTGATAGAAGGCGAGGGCACCGTCATGGACACAGTGGATGTCGAGGAACCTGGCGAGGCCCAAACTTCTGACGCCAATGTGTTGGCCCCTGTTCCCCTTGCAACTGCTCCTCCCGAGCCTGACGCTCCAGCCCAGTGAAGCTCCCGTGGCTACTAATCTCTTACCTTTGTCAGTTTGAATTCCTCTTTCCATTTATGAACAATTTTACACCTGTACTTAATCCTTCAGTTATTTCCTGAATACTTTGGATCCCTTTATGCTCCTTTTCCTTATACTTTTGAATGGAGAATGATGTTTTTCTCTCTTTTTTTTTTTATTGCGCTCGCTGCCGTTATATCGATGTCTGTTGTTTGAGCGCTTGCAATGAGTGTGTATATGCACGAGGGCGTTATTTTCGAGGGCGCCCTGGCGTTCATCGCAAGGCGTCATCAGTTTAAAGTTTGGCAGCACCTGGCCATTTGAGGGGCGTAGAGACGGGCGCGAGGGTGTTTCACGCGTGTTCCCTGGCCGTATTCGCAATTAGGCTCGAATTTGAACTTAGGAAACCTCTAGGGATTTGCCTAAGTATTGGCCCAATAATCGTGCACCCTCGTTTCGGACGCACCGATAAGTTGTACGCACCTTAGAAATCAGCAATAGGATTTGCTATGTGTGGGAGAGGATAGAGCGTAACCATAGGGTTAGCGTCGATACGAGGGACCAATGAAAAAGTTGGCCCAGGGTCCAATATTCTATGAGTGTACTTTTACTCAATAAGTTGAGGGTCATTGGGGTTCTTAAGAGCACGAGCTGGAGTGGCGAGCACTCAGCTGGCGTAAGTTGAGCATTGTGCTCCCCGTTGTTCGAGACGCTCATTTGTAGGATTTATTCTTACAAATCGCTCAAACTGTTCTAGGTGGATGGTTATCAACACCTGGACAGTGTAACTTTGGAACGATTGAAGTATCGCGTAGGCTTTTCGATGTGGAGGATGCTCGACACGGAGTAGGCCTCTTGTCGCTCGAATCATTAGATCAAATAGGAAAGTAAGTAAATAATAAGAACAAAGAATTAAATACTTACTGTTATATAGATGCATTCTTGGAAATGATTACAACACGCTTTCCGTCGAAGGGAAGCACTCAATGCCGCAGACGGGCAATTTACAAAGAAGATGATGTTTATACGTAGAACCTTCTAAGGTTACATGCATTCCATGGCCTAGGGAGCCGCTCGCCTTGCAAAGTTTCCAATAGGTAGGTATTGTTTGCTCGTATCTGGATGACTTTGAAGGGGCCTTCCCAATTAGGGTCCAACTTACCTACATGTTTGGAGACTTCAACTTTTTTGAGGACCAAGTCCCCCAGTTGGAAAGTCCTTTCTCTAACACGTTTGTTGTATTGGCGGGCTACGGTCGCTTTGTATTTGTGGATACGTGCCCACGCAACATTCCTTCTTTCGTCCAACAAATCTAACTCGAACGCTCGATTAGATTCGTTGGCAGCAGGCTCGAAATAGGCAACGCGTGCGGATTCTTGAGCAATCTCCGCAGGTATCATAGCCTCGGAGCCGTACACGAGGGAATAAGGGGTTTCCCCCGTTGCCGCTCGCGGAGTAGTACGGTACGCCCACAGAGCTCCCTGAAGTTCTTCAGCCCATTCTCCCTTCTTACTCTCGAGCATCGTTTTCAGGTGCTGGAGTATGGTTCGGTTGGTCACTTCAGCTTGACCATTAGCTAGAGGATGACCCACGGAAGCGAACCGTTGTTCGATCCCTAGTTCATAGCACCAATCCCGTGTGTCAGCAGCGATAAACTGGGAACCGTTATCTGAGATGAGCACCCTCGGGATGCCATATCTGCAGATGATATTTTTCCAAATGAAATCCCTCACAACCTTGAACGTTATCTTAGCGACCGCTTCTGCCTCAGCCCACTTAGTGAAATAATCCACAATAAGTATTACGAACTTCTTTTGCCCGACCGCCATTGGGAGAGGTCCCACGATATCAATGCCCCACTGATCAAAAGGCCATGAAACATCAATAGGAATCATTTGAGCTGCCGGCAACTGAGGAGTGTTGGAATGGAACTGGCACTTGGGACATTTCTTGGAATATCTAATGGCATCTTGCAATACCGAGGGCCAATAGAACCCACTCCTTAAGATTTTCTTTGCCAAGATTCGTCCGCCTGAGTGGTTCCCACAACTTCCACTGTGCACATGCTCTAAAACTTCTTTAGCCTGCGAGGGTCTCAAACATCTCAATGGTGGGCCCAGGAAGGATCGCTTGAATAATCGACCCTCGGCATCCAATGAGAAGCGAGGGGCCTTGCTCTTGATCTTCCGAGCCTCAACTTTGCCGCTCGGGCTGGTTCCATCCCGGAGGAATCTGACAATTTCGTCAAGCCAACAAGGCTCGGAGGGGTCAATCATGTGCACTTCTTTCGAAGGTTCGCCTTTACTTATCAGCGGTTCCTCTGTTCTCAGAAATGTAACAGCGCGTTCGCTGTGGCCGTCCAGGGCGGACGTAAATTTCAAAAGAGCATCAGCATGTTCGTTTTCTGCCCTCAGGATTTGTAAAAGGTGGAATTCCTTGAACTTGGCTATCACCTCCTTAGCGCTCGCCAGATACTGCACCATAGTGGCTTCTCGAGCCTCATAAGAACCGTCGATTTGACTCGCGATCAACTGCGAGTCCACATATGCGGTAACCCGAGTGGCGCCATTTTGACGCGCGATTCTGAGCCCCTGAATGAGGGCTTCATACTCTGCCTCGTTGTTAGTGACTTGGAACGCCAACTTGATGGCGTAGTCAACTTCAGCTCCAAGAGGGTCCCTGAGGGTCACCCCGGCTCCCCCCCCCCTTGCGAGGTCGAGGAGCCATCTGTGTGTAGCAGCCATAGACCATCTTCCTCAGAGGGCTCGGTACCTAGGTTGAAACGTTCCACCAATAGGTCGGCTACAGCCTGAGCTTGTATCGCTGTATGAGGCTCAAAAGTGATGTCGAATTGACTGAGCTCAATTGACCATTTAATCAATCTCCCTAAGACGTCTGGCTTTGCGAGCACTTGTTTGAGGGGCTGATCTGTGAGTACCACGATAGAATGTGCTTGAAAATATGGCCTTAATCTCCGAGAGGCGTTAACGAGCGCGAATACAAACTTTTCTATTTCCATGTATCTTTTCTCCGCTCCCTGTAGAGTTTTGCTCAGATAATATACCGGCATATGCTTACGCTCGCGGATCGCCACGAGAACGGCGCTTGTAGCTTCCAAGGAGACCGAAAGATAAACAAACAAGTTCTCTCCTGGGTTAGGCTTGGTCAGCAAGGGCGCGCTCAAAAGGTACTGTTTCATGTCCCGCAGAGCTTTTTCGCAGTCCTCGCTCCAGGTAAAGTTTCGAGCGTTACGTAAAATTTTGAAGAAGGGCAGATTCCTATCCGCCGAGCGGGAGATGAACCGGTTTAATGAAATGATCTTACCCACGAGCACTTGGACCTCTCTCAAATTGCGAGGGGAGGGTATGCCCAGAATTGCCTTAATTTTCTCTGGATTCGCTTCTATGCCGCGTTGACTGACCATGTACCCTAGAAACTTGCCGCCCCGTACGCCGAACGTACATTTGGATGGATTCAGTTTCATACCATAGCGACACAGGATATCGAACACCCGCTTGAGGTCTTCCAAATGAGAATATTGACATTCGCTCTTGACGATCATGTCATCCACGTATACTTCCATGGCTTTTCCGATTTCACCTTCCAACATTCTGCTGACGAGGCGTTGGTACGTTGCTCCCGCATTTTTGAGCCCGAAGGGCATAACCTTGAAGCAATAAACACCCATATGGACTACGAACGCTGTCTTAAGACGATCCTCAAGGGCCATAAATATCTGATAATATCCTTGGAATGCATCCATCATGCTCATAAGTTCACACCCAGCGGTCGAATCTACCAATTGATCAATTCTAGGTAACGGGTACGGGTCCTTTGGGCATGCCTTGTTGAGGTCCGTGAAATCGTTACACATACGCCACTTGTTGGCGCTCTTCGGAACGAGCACCACATTGCAGAGCCATTCGGGATATAGGATTTCTTCTATGTACTGAGCGTCAAGCAGCTTATTGACTTCTTCTTCTATGACTTGCTTTCGGAACCCATGAACATCTCTCTTCTTTTGCTTTATAGGTTTGAAGGCCGGATCCACGTTCAGCCGATGGACAATAACGCTCAGATCTATGCCGGTGAGGTCGGAAGCCTTCCAGGCAAAGACATCAATATTATCCCGTAAGAAATCAATCATCATAATCTGGGAAGGGCCGTCGAGGCTGGAACCTATCTGCGTGGTCTTATCGGGATTCCCGGGTTCCAATTCGATGGTCAGGAAGTTTTCTGTAGGTTCCACTCTTACCTCAGGCATCGGCAGTTCGAGCGCCAGTTTCTTTCCTGTGACCCTCTCGTTGGTACCTCCCGAGGTTGTAGGGTCCTCGTCTTCCGAGGAGGAAGCCCTAACCTCTCCAAGGGGTGAGTTTCCAGCACCCTCGGGTTTGTCCGTGGCCTTCTTCTTATTCTTCTTCTTATAGAGCTTGGCCCTCTTACGCTCGGGGCCATCTTCATCCAGCTTGGGGAAGTCAACGGACTTTTTGGTGGAGCCCGCCTGGGTGGGTTGTTTGGGCTTGTGGCTTCGAAGGGAAAGTACGTAGCATTCCCAAGCTTCCTTTACATTGCACAATATTTCTCCAGTTCCCTCGGGAGTGGGAAACTTGACTCTTTGATGATAGGTGGAAATTACCGCTTTGAAGTCGACGAGGGCTGGGCGCCCAATGATGATGTTGTATGGTAGGTCCACTTCAACCGCCACGTAAAGAACATTTAAAGTCTTTCGCTGTGGGGCGCGACCGAAAGAGGTGGCCAAGCGAATTTGTCCGCGAGGGACGATCTCGGAACCCCCAAAGCCGACAAGGGCTGTTCTAAGAGGTTCGAGCGGGATGTTTGTGATGTTCATCTTCTGGAACGTGGAGTAAGGCAAAACATTTACGGAGCTTCCACTATCAATCAAGACCCTCTTTACAACATGATTGTGAACGTCTAAGCTAACCACCATGGGGCAGTCAGAGGTTTCACCGACCCCATGGGGTGTTACAATGTGCTCTAAGTCTTTCTCTGTAAAACCTACGCTCTCATCCTTCTCCGAGCGTGACGACTTATCAACAGAGAGCACCGGGCGGGGCTGAGAAGATCTTTGGTCATAACTCCGAATGTAACGACGTCGGGAGGCGTTGGAATCACCCCCCGAGGGTCCGTCGGCAATCATGTGAATAACCGCGAAGGACTGGTTTTCCACGTCCGATGCCTTCCCTTTCCCACGGTCACTGGGCTCGGTGTGACGGTGACGGGGGCTGCGTGAGCGCGAACGACTTCTCCCTCTAATACGCGCTCGTTCAGCACAGTGTTCGTCGTATCTTTCTAGCACTTTCACGAACTCCTTGAGGTGCCCTCCGGCAATAAGCCTCTGAATCTCACTCTCGAGTTGGCGACACTCGTTGGTATCGTGCCCTTTCTGCTTGTGGAAAGCGCAATATTTTCCCGAGCGCTTTTGGGCCTCGGTTTCCCTTAGCTTCGATGGCCTTTTGAACAGCTTTTTGTCCTCCATAGCATACACTTCAGCTATAGGGCGGTTGAGAGGGACTCGCTCGAATTTCCAAGGGGGAGAGTTCCGGTGAACAGGAATAGGGCTGCGGCGGCGGCCTCTGGTTGAATCTCCTCTGTCCTCAAAGGATTTGTTGGTGCGAGGGGCGTTCGCCATTTTTTGATCCCTCGCAAGGTACATATCTTCGAGGGTGAAAAACGAGTCGGCGATGTCCCTTATTTCCATCAACGAGCGGGGCTTTTTCTTGGCCACTTCTTCCACAAATTCTTTGCTGACGTAGTGCTTCATGTTTATAGCTCCGAAAAGAACATGCCTCAAGAAATCCATAGAGGGCTTTTCTACCAACAAGATCTCCTTGTTGAATCTTCCCATGAAAGACCGTAGAGTTTCGTTCGGCCCTTGGACCAAACTGTAAAGAGCGGTCGTGGCCCCGGCCGGTGCCTTCAAAGAGTTGAAGTGGCTGATGAAAGCATCCGTCAAGTCATAATACCCCCGAATCGAGCGCGGGGGGAGTTTTTTGTACCAGTCTTGAGCCATTCCAGTGAGGGAAGTGACGAACACTTTGGCCCAATAGTTGTTGGGGTGATCATATAAATGCATCAAATGTACAAAGTGATCCAGTTGCTCGGCTGGATCAGTGGTTCCATCGTACCTATTGACAGACGAGGGGATTTTGCCCTTCCCTGCGCGAGTCATCAGTACCTCCTCAATGAGGGACGAGTCGCCAGTCATGATCCTATAATCCCGGTCATCGGGATCCTCGTAGCTGGCTTCCCTCCTGCGCCGAGAAATGGGGCTACGTGGTCGGCGAGCGTCTCTGGCCTTGGACCTCTCGTCCCCATCGCGGGAGGCGTGAGACCGTGCTCGAGAGAGCTGCTCCACCACGTTCTGGAGCCCTCGAATTTGGTCTTGTACTGCTGCAAGCTGAGGGTCACCGACATTTCTGCGGTTTGCCCTCTCTGTGGCCCTCGACTGGACCTCGTCGTTGTTTCCAGCCCCTTCATTTTGAGGGGCTCTCTCGTTTCCCGCTGGCTGCTGCCCTTGCTGGACCCTCGGAGCGGCCTCATTTTCTTGAAGCGGGGGAGGGTGAGGTTGCTGGGCCCTTAACGCATTTTGGGCCATTGTCAAGGGATGTGCAGGGAGCCCGCCCAAGGGCGGAGCCGCTCGAACTCCTGCCAAAGAGGGGAAATAGGCGGCAGTGAAGTGCTCCCAGGCGTTCTGTACCGCCAGCCCTTCACACTGTGCGTAAAGAACCTGGAGCTGCTGGGTTGTTACCTGGGGCATTTCCACCCCTTGTATTTCTCTTGGTAGTGACAGTGGGAGATTTAGTGTGCCCACTGGATATGGCTGGACCATGGGCACCATTCCGGGCATCATTCCCGGTTGCATATGGACGTATCCCGGTGGGGGCATGGCCATAGAGTACATGCCGTGATGGGAGGTTGGAACGTTTTGGGTGAAGGTTGGGGGATGAGGATTCGAGCCAGATCCTCCTACTTCGTTTCCTTTGGGGGGCAGAGTTGCAGCGGCGACCTCAGTATTTCCGGTGAGTGGAGGCGGCGTACCGACAGCGGCGGCGTCGTTCCCTGTGTTCTCTTCGTTGACAGGGGAACGAGCACCTTTACTTCCTACCGCTCCTGACCTTATCGCCGTCACCATGCTGAGAGTTGTTGGTGTCACTTTTCAACTAGCTTTTAGGGAAGAAACTGATGATGATGAAGACGGTGATGATGGATTTCCCACAGACGGCGCCAAAAATGATGGTGCAGAAACTTGTAGAGGATTTAAACACCAGACACTTTAGAATTTGTATGTAGGAGGGAAGACCATCACAGGCGTAGGAGCCTCAGGAACTGGGTTTCCAATGAGCGTGGGTTCTTCCAGCTAGGATAACACCAAGAAATCGTGCAGCAAAGGTGCAGAAATTGGTGGAGTATATGAGACTTTTGAGAAGATGCAGAGGGAAAATGATGCCCAGTTCGGTTGTGTGGTATTTTGAGAAGAAGATGACTTGGGGGAGAATGCATGTGTTCTCCCCTTATTTATATGTTAGGGGTGAGGGTAAATGGGTAAATTGACCATGTGGTCCCAAACCTGTGTTGCCCTAACACGTGGCAGCCTGTGAGGGTGTGAGAGTGACGTTTCTGCAAAGGAGGCAGCGTGTCAGGTACAATGGTGCGCACCACCTTTGTGTCAGAGGTTGTTGGCGAGGGTCGCGCGGGATGATGGACCAAAACCCGCTTGTGAAGGCTAGGATCCGTTGCACGAGAAGTAGGGTCATTCCCGAGCGTTGGTCACGCTCGAACAATCCACAGATGGGCTCCCCATGATAGATGACCCTTGAACGCCAAAATCCCGAGCGTCATTAATGGGACCCCCCATGTGGGTGCTTCCCTGAGAAGGGTAACCCTGAGGGCCGAGATGCGAGCGTCAAACTCGTCGGTTCTGGCCCTTTACCTGAATTGTCGTCCGAGGCTTGATGGTTTATATTAGCTGGCAAATGAGTGGGCTGGGAAGGCTCACGAGCCCATCAATGCGAGCGTCTTGGCCTTAGCCAGCGATGTGCTGACATGTGGACGGCTCTGATTCGAGCGTGATTTTAGGTCTCATCAGCCTCGTTTTCCAGTTAAACATTAAATAACATTATATGAATTAGATTCTTATATATTTATGTGAAAATAGGTGATATTATATAGATTTCATAACGTTAATGAATTCTATTTACATGAGTTTCTATGAAATAATTGTCAAGTGAGAATTACGGGAATTAATTTCCCGAACGTGATTTATATGTCAACTTGAGAATTAGTACATGATTTATTTCTAATCGATATGTGGATTAATTGCCGAACATAATTTAATTGCCTATGTGTCCTTAATTGAGTATTTATTCAAATTAGGGGACTTAATTACAAAAATCATTCTTGGACTTAAGTGTTCATTTCTTCCTAACTCATCCTTAATTGCATGACTTAAATTCCTTGAGGACCAAGTTACAATTTCCCTACTCTCTCTCCCTCATCCTCACGATATAACATACATACATACACATGTGCACATTTCTTCATTTTCATACAAGAACAAGAGGCAAACCTTTTCCTTCTCTTTCCCTCTCCAAACCGATCCAAGGAAAAAGTCAAGAGCCAAGTTTATTCTTCCATTTTCAACAAGAATCTAGCTCAAGACCTTCATACTTTCTTCTCCTTCATCTACTCTTTCTTTCATGGTAAGTTACATGTGTATATATTTGATGAATTCATGGATCTTTCCTAGGGTTTTATACTTCTTTGAATTCCATGACTTAATTGAAGTATATATGATGATTTTGAATTGGATTATTGCATATATATCTTTGTTTCATGAAGCTTTAACTATATGGAATCATATTTCCATTTTAAGGGTTTTCATGAGTGGTCTTGATGATTCAAGCATGTTTCTATGGATTAAATGTGTTCTAAATGATTTATTTGAACCATATACTTGATATATGATAGTTTTGAGTTGAATTGTTGCCTTGGTTTGATGCGTAAGTGATTTGGAAACCAAAATTCCGAGTTTTTCCCCTGTTTCCCCTGTTTTCGAACGGCTGCTGGACTAAGGTCGCGCCCGCGACCGTTTTGTGACCATTTTTGGTCGCGGGCGAGACCGATAATTCGAAAGTTGGATAATTTTCAGTCGCGGCCGTGACTGATTTTCAGTGCAATTTTGTCACGGCCACGACTCCCTCGTCCGAACTCCAATTGACCTGATTTTTAAACCGACAGAAACCTTTTGAAGCCTAGAACAACCTCCAATTGGAATCAATTCAATAAATATTCTCATTTGTGAGATATAATTAATTCTTTTAGGTGTCGCTATCTTCCCGACAAACTGCACTCGCTTAACTTCGGACGTATGCCATTTTCTCCTCGCTTTGAACGAAAATACGAGCCATATATCCTCGGAAAGGTATTTGTATCTAGTTTCATTCCCAACAAACAAAAATCTATTCCAACTTCTAGAATTAAAGATATTCCAGTTTTCCTACAGCGTGTGCGTTTCCTAAAATTATCCGTTTTTGCCAAACTTCACCAAAACCTTTGTTATTGCATTCCTTTCACTCTCTTGGCTTCCATATGTGAATTATATGATATATTTACTTGATTAATTGATAAGTATGCTTCTACTTGACACTTCTTGGTATTTAATTGCTCAAACATGATTGTGTGACTCCATGCTCTATATAAATTGAACTTGAAATAATTGAATTATATGTTTACATGATTCCTTGATATTAAGTTAACCTCTTAAGTGTTAATTGGTTTCCATACATGTTAAGTGTCACTTGATTGCTAGTCTATTTATTTACATGAGCATGGTCGTTCGTCATACTTGGTCTCATAATGAGTCTCGTCTCACGAGTTCCCGTTATTTCTTTCTTGTCCAGTTTTTCTCCAGGGTAGAGATCATTGATAGTTTGGGCACTTTCTTACATCCTTGTCATGTTTCGTCGCTTCTCAGTTGAGGTTTAATTCTAGATACTTAGAACCCTTACAACCCTAAGTGTTGTTTTAGGCCAAAAGTATATATATATATATATATATATATATATATATATATATATATATATATATATATAGTTTTCAAGTCTTATTGATTTACAATGGATTTCATGAAATGAACGGATTGATTGATTGATTGATTGCATGCTTTGGCAAGTAACTATTGTTCAAGTTGGGCCCCGAGGGTAGTTTATTGAACCAACCGGGGAAGCAAGGGCTGGCGGGTAACTCTTGCACTACCCTCAACATTGTGGGATCACCTCTGAATCCACCAGGAGGTTTGGTGGAGGAAGAAATACCGTGCTTGGGAGTCATGTTCCCGACGTACACCATGATTGGAAGGTTGGGTCTTGCAAGCCCACTATCACCCGGAGGAAGAAGGAATTATTGATTGAAATTGCTAATTGTGCACGGAATTGTTTGTGTGATCACCTAATCCACTAATAAATTGAAGTACTGTACACAGTCGGTGAAAGGTTGGAGATTTGCCCTCAATCGTCGGGCTACAAATTGATTGTATTGAAGTGATTGAATTGATAAATTGGATTAGTTGTAACCTCGGGCGATATTATCTTTTCTTTTCTAAATCGTGTGGTTGTTTTCCAAAATTATTACCCGAGATTATAACTTGCATGGATGTGCGCAAATATTTATTTATACCCCTCCCTCAGTCCGTGTTGGACTGACACCTCAACCTTTCAGCTTTTGCAGGTTCGTGCTAGGAGGGAATTAGAGTCTAGCCTATCTTTTATTCGGGTCTAGCACTTCACCTTCATATTTTGGTTCATGTATTGATACTTCTTATATTTTGGATTATGCCTTACCTAGTGGTGGAGATGATATTGTATTGCATGAAATGTTGGTATCTATTAGTAAATATGTAAATATGGTACCTATAAGTATTGAATGTTATTGCTTCCGCTTTTATTGATCCAATTGTTTATTGGTATTAATTGAGGGTACCTGCCTAGCTTTTGAGTTTTTATTGTCTCCCGTTCGCTATAGTTTCGGTTCATGTATGAATTGCCCGTTTCATATGTGGATCGAGGCTATAGTGCGGGGGATGTGGCGCCTAGCGTTCCGGGGGCTACAAGCATATATTCAAGTTCATAACTCATAAAACTCAAACATATCAGAAAAACACGAAGTTCTAATCCTAAATCAAACCCAAACGAACTAAATTTCAACAAAAGGGCAAAACGTTCAAGTAAGAGAATTCATATAAATTTAAATGCACACATACGCCATACCTATACTGTCTGAAAGTCGGGGTGTCACAATCCTCCCCTTTTAAAAAGGACTTGTCCTCAAGTCCGAACTGAGTCCTCAAATAACTCCGGATATAAACTTCTCATTTTCTCCTCGGTTTCCCAAGTCGATTCCTCGGATTTCTGATCTCTCCAAAGTACCCTGAACAAAGGAATCTATCGTTTTCTCAATTCTTGCATCTTTCGATCCTGAATTGCGACCGGATGCTTTTCTACAGTCAAGTTCGGCTCTAACTGAACCTCTTCAACGGGGAGAATTGTTGCCTCATCGGGATAGTACTTAAGGAGCTGAAAGACATGGAAAACATTGTGTAGCCCAATCAAATTTGGTGACAGATCCAATCTATACGCTATTTTTCTGATTATTTCTAATATCTCAAATGGCCTAAGGTATCGTGGACTGAGTTTTTCTCCTTTGCCTATTCGAGTGAAGCCCTTTCTGGGAGATGCTTTCAGAAAAACTCTATCTCCGACCTCAAACTCTAAAGGCCTTTTTCTCTTATCAGTGTAACTCTTCTGACGAGCCTGAGCTGCCCTCATTCTTTGTCGAATCTTATAAACCCTCTCGATAGTGGCAACGATCTTTTCCTTAGGCTCTGCTCTCTCGAGCTTATTCTTTTCGGTCCACCTCCAATCCTCGATTTCCCAAAACAAAGGAGATCTACACTTCCTCCCGTATAGCGCTTCATAAGGTGCCATTTTGATTGAACCCTGGTAGCTGTTGTTATAAGCAAATTCAACTAGAGCTAGATGCTCATCCCACTTGTCCTGGAAATCCAAAGCACAAGACCTAAGCATATCCTCCAAATACTGTATTAGTCTTTCAGATTGAGCGTCAGTCTATGGATGGGAGGTGGTGCTAAACTTGAGTCGAGTGCTCAAATATTTCTGAAGATTCTGCAAGAAGATCGAAGTAAACCGTGGATCTCGATCTAAAACGATACTAGTCGGAACTCTATGTAGTGTTACAATTTCCCGAACATATAACTCGGCTAGCTTTTGAACTTACTCGGACATCCGAACCTTTAGGAAATGGGCAGACTTAGTCAATCTGTCTACCCAAATTCCATCAAACCCTCCTTTGACTCTAGGCAAGCGGGACACGAAGTCCATCGTCACTTGCTCCCATTTCCACTTGAGAATAGGAAGTCGTTGGAGAGTTTCTCCCGGATTCTGGTGCTCTACCTTCACCTTTTGACACGTTAGACATTGCTTCACGAAGTTCGTGACGTCCCTTTTCATGCCATTCCACCAGAATTTCTCTTTCAGGTCCCGATACATCTTAGTACCTCCAGGATGAATCGAGTATCTCGAGCGATGTGCCTCTGCAAGTACAAGCCTCTTGAGCTCTTCTGGGATACATATTCTCACTTCAAACCATAACAAACCGGAATCATCAATTCCAAACTTAGAATTCGGATCATCTCTAGAACGAGCTACCAACTTCTGAATTTCTGCATCCGAGTTCTGAGCTTCCAAGAACTGCTGTTTCAAATCTGGTATTACTGTAAGATTAGCCAACCAAGTTCCCGAAACCAAGATCTCTGAACCCGAACTTGAAGAACCTGCTTCCAAATTAGCCACATTCGCTTTTCTACTCAAAGCATCGACTACCACATTTGCTTTACCCGAATGGTACTGAATGGTGCAATCATAATCCTTTAACAACTCCATCCAACGCCTTTGCCTTACATTTAATTCCTTATGAGAAAAGAGGTACTCGAGGCTTTTGTTATCCGCAAACACCTCGAACGTCATATCGTAGAGATAGTGTAGCCACTTCATCATAGCAAACACAACGGCAGCTAATTCAAGATCTTGGGTAGGGTAATTCTTCTCATGCTCCTTCAATTTCCTCGAAGCATAAGCTACCACTCTACCGTGCTGCATCAAAACACAACGGAGACCCTCTTTGGAAGCATCTGTATAAATTGTATAACCCTCGGTTCCCTCGGGTAGGGTAAGAACCGGTGCTGAAGTCAATTTCACTTTCAAAGTCTGAAAACTCACCTCACACTTATCATCCCACTCGAATTTTACTTTCTTCTAAGTTAAACGAGTCAATAGGGCCGCAATTTTAGAGAAATCCTTAACAAATCTGCGGTAGTAGCCGGCCAACCCAAGAAAACTCCTGATCTCTGAGGCATTTCTCGGTCTTTCCCAACGAAGCACTAAATCAACCTTAGATGGATCAACTTCAATCTCATCACCTGAAATTATATGACCCAAAAACATAACTCGGTCGATCCAGAATTCGCACTTACTGAACTTCGCATACAACATGTGTTCTCTCAAGGTTTCCAAGACGATCCGAAGATACTGTGCATGCTCTTCAGCCGACCTAGAATACACCAGAATGTCGTCTATAAAAATCACCACGAACTTATCAAGAAATAGCCTGAACACTAGGTGTATCATATCCATAAATACGACTGAAGCATTAGTTAATCCAAATGGCGTAACAACGAATTCAAAGTGGCCATAATGTGTATTAAAACCAGTCTTCGGAATATCCTTCTCCCTAATTCACAGCTGATAGTAACCCTGCCTCAAATCTAACCGGGAGTAGACTTTGGAACCTTGCAGAATATCGAACAACTCCTCGATGTGAGGCAAAAGGTTCTTGTTCTTCACGGTCATCCGATTCAGCTCATGGTAATCTATACACATCCATAACGTTCCATCTTTCTTCTTTACAAATAGAACGGGAGCACCCCATGGAGAAGTGCTCGGACGGATGTACCCGCAAGCTGGAAGTTCATCAAGCCGCGTCTTCAACTCCTTTAACTCTGCAGGAGCTATTCTGTAGGGAGTCTTAGAGAAAGGCTCTGCTCCGGGATAAAGGTCGATTATGAACTCGATGTCCCTATCAGGCGGTAGAGAACCCAAAGTCTCAGGAAAAACAACGGTATACTCTCGCACGACCTCTGTCGCACCGTCCCAGACCAGTGTACTAGCGTCAACAAAAGAAAGAAATGGGCTTGACTTCACCTTCTCGCCTTTAAACACCACTGAACCAAAAGAAACTTTCTTTTCCCGACAATCCATCTAAGCCCCATGTTCAAATAATCAATCTATTCCTAAGATTACATTATATTTCTGCATCGGCATTTCAATCAAGTCTGCAAGGAAAACCCAACTTTCAAAGCTCACCGGACAACCTCAAAAAACCCTGCCAGTTACCAAACTACCACCAAGAGGAGAGCTAACCACGTAATCATGCGCACACAAGGAAACAGGCAAGCACATAGAGGAAGCAATGTCCCGGTAAATAAAGGAATGGGTGGCCTCGGGGTCAAATAATGCATGTAATGTAGTACCGTGAATGCTTATAGTACCTTCAATCACGGCATTTGGGTCAATTTCCACTGCTTCCTCTTCCTCACCACCCAATACATAAGCCGTGGCTTGAATTGAAGGCCTCGGGTTATCTTTCTTCTTCGGGCACGTACCCATCATGTGGTCCGGGGACCCACAAACGAGACATCTCTTAAGAAGCTTGAAATTGTTATCCACTTGATGAGGACCCTAGCAATATGTACATTGTACTTTAGGTGGAGCCGGAAGTGCTTAAGGTCGATTCGGTTGATTGGGTCCCGCAGGTCAGGGTTGCTTGTTTTGAGGCTTGGCTTGTTGAAATGTTTGGAATGCCGACCTCTTTCCAAACTTGTTGAAATTCCTCGAGCTAGACCTTTGCCCGGTATGAGTACTCTTCCTCCTCACCACAACACGCTCTTCTACCCTTAGAGCTTTCTTCGTGACCTTGGCCCAAGTGCTCGTGTTAGAAGCCTCTAAAGCATCTTTCATATCCTCCCGAAGTCCTTGGAGGAATTGAGAAGCATTGCTTTCATCGTCGTTGGTAATGTTCGGGGTAACACGAGAGAGCCTTTCAAATTCATTGATATAATCCGTGACGGACATGCTCCCCTATTTAAGGTGCATGAACTCCCTTAACCGCCGGTTTCGTGTAGCTTTGGGAATATATTTGTTCTTGAATTCCCGAACAAATACCTCCCATCAAATCTCATCTCCTGAAGCCTCTAACTTTCCTTGCATGCTTGACCACCAATTGTAGGCTTGACCTTGGATCATAGTAAGTGAGCATTGCAACTTCTCCATCTCTCCACAAGGTATAAGGCCCTAGATTCGATTGGTCTGAACCAACCATTCTTCCTCTTGTATGTCATTTCCACCAACAAAGACCGGTAGGTTTTGATTCTTAAACTCCTGGAGAGTAGCTGTAATTAGGTTTCCTCTGTGATTTCCAGCTGGAGGAGCATTGTTCCATTCCTAAGCCCTTTATTCGAAAAACACGGCAAGCCTTTCCATAAAATTATCCTAGTCCATTTGGGGTGGTGGTGGTGGATTGTTATTTTCATGTTACGGAGAACGATCCTGGTGATGACGATATTCCGGAGACCTATCTCCGTGGTGGTGTTTTCGTGGAGGCATATTCTGTAAAATCAAGGAATTACAATTCATATACATGAGGGTCATTACATGTTCATGTGCACGATTAACAAGAAATAAACAAATAATCACATAAATGCACATAACCACGTTGTCCTAAGTCGCGCGACCTAGACAAACCCATCACGACTCTAGAGCTCTGGTTTTGCAACCGAGAGCTCTGATACCACTTTAAGATGTGACGCCCGGAGCAGTAGGCCACCACATCCCCCGCACCTAAACCCGAACCCACATATGAAATGGATTTTCATACATGAATCCAAGTCTAAGCGAACGGGAACCTATACTGACTCCCTGGGCTAAGCGGGTCTAGAACTCAAACAGAGCGCGCAAAACAAATATATAAATATGCGGAAGCAACAAAGAGGATCTAAAGAGCTCGAAAATATACGCATGCTATTATATACATGGCCTCAAGGCACAAAAGGGTCAAGTATACATCAAATATTCATCATTCTCCAAAATATACAAGATATGATATTAAATACATAAGAGGAGTATTCAGAAGGCAAGAACTATGAATGCAACTCGACCTAAACTAGAAGTACGACAAGACTCGAAGAAGTTCCCCGTCTAGCTCGAGACAACCTGCAACTGAAGGTAGGAAAAAGGAGGGTCAATCAAAACTTGACTGAGTGAGGGGGCTAAAAGCACACCCACACCTAAATACATATAAAGCAGAGCAATTAACAAAGGTAATGGTCGTGAACCGAGCTAAGGTTTTTCATAACAAAACATTTAAACATAACATATAATACATAAAGAAATCCTAACTCGATTCACAATCCATCAAACAAAACATAACATAACATAAGTCCGGCGAGAACGGACTATCACTTACTCCTTTAAACATAATGTAAAACCAAATTCAAATCACAATTCCAACCCCACATCCATGGTGTACTGGGAATCAAACCCTAACACCTACATTACCAACACATACGGGGTATCTCACCCTCGATATGCCTTCTCCGGTTATCCACTGAGGGCTCAAGAAACCACGCATTCCCAACCTCCTTGGGTTGCACGTGAATATCTCAAATGAGAGTGTGCACAGGGGTCATAACCGATGACCCCATGGTCGTCCCGAGTCTCCCTTACCCATGTCTCTGGGGCCCAACATACCATAACAAACCAAAATCCCATCTTTCAGGGTTCAACTCGCTTATACATATCATATACGAATAACGAATTTCAAATCATAGCTTACCTATGCCAATACTTATACGTTCGAAAACGTAAAGCTTAGTCACAAAATCATAACATAGCTTAAGCACTCGTATTTAATTTATATAAGATATATATTCGCATACGAGGTAAGAAAACAACACGTAAAAGGTCATAGGTCGCTTAGATAATACAAAGGATCCTAACCTGACCTTAAAGGAAAAGGAAGCGGAAATCGGGTCGAAGAAGCAAATAACCACCTAAACTTCGGGCTCTTGCATGTTCGGAAGAGGCTCTAAAACAAAAGAAAGCAAGACCCGAGACTTAGACTAAAAAATGTACCAATTAGACGCTCGGCAATGCTCATGAATGCAAATGATGCAAATGAGATGCATATTCATACCACTTAAGTCATAACGAATCAGAAATCGTAAATTTCACATATGAACTCAACAAATTACCCAACCAAATCAGTTCATAGCTCCATAAAATTCATTCACACTCATACCATACCATAAAGCATCAAACAACACTCAAGAATCAATCCCGAAACATGGAAATAACATGCAAACGAAAGGAAGAACAAACAAAACATGCAAAGGCCTTCAGCCCATCTCCCCTCCCGGGGAGTTTTGCTTATAAAAAGTCCCCTGGCTGGGCACTTTCAAGCGGAAAACATTTTGCATAAAAGTACCCAGCCGGGTACTTTTCAAGGCAAAATCTCCCCGGCCGGGGAGACACTCCAGACGCAGAAAAATGGAGTTTCCTCCCCTGTTTAGCCCTGCATTCCAACCAACCCAAATACCAACTCATCTAGGCATGTAATCGCAAGAAAAGAGGCAGAAATTCAGCACAAATACTCCAACAATTAAGGCCAAAACTGACAGCAAGTGAAGGAGAAGGAAAAAGGGTCCAAGCTCATGAATATCTCTTCTAAAAGCTCAAACACATTAATGATATCTCCCACATACTTCAACTAACACCAAAGTCAAGTATTAACATCAATAAATGAAGCATAAGTGATCACTTTTATAGCCTCAATTCAAGCAAAACACCAAGAGAAGTCATAGGATTCAAATATAGGTCATAAAACTCATTATTCATGTCATGAAGCATATCTCAATCAAACAAGGCTCAAATTCAGAATTTCTTGGATGAAAATGATCACTTAAGCATGTGCATATCAAATATAAGCTTACCCCTTGAAGAAGATGGAAGAAAATGAGATTGGAGCTCAAAATCTCTCTTATGTGAATAGTGATGGGATTGCTTTTTATTTCTCCAAAAATGGCTGAATTCTCTTCCTTTGGATTGTGTGGATCGGTGTGGGGGGGGGGGGGGGGGTGAAAAATGGTCATATGAGTGCGAGATAATGTTACGGGTTGATTTTGTAGCACCCCTTCACGTGGAGATGCTGCACCCCCGCACTACAGATCGATCCACGCACGAAATGATAGTCCGTACATGAACCAACCTGCAGCGAACGAGTGACAATAAAATAAAATGACCGGCTAGGCGGGACTACTCGCAATTTAAATATCATAATGCAAAAGTAATAAGCGGAAGCGTGACTTGAAGAACATTTAACAAGTAACCCAAAACTCACATTTACATATCAATATATTATCATCTCCTAAAATACGTAACAAATAACATTAAGCAAAATTTCTTTGAACAATAAATATACAATTAAATAAAATGCACCGTGCTTGACTCGACTACAAGGACTGTACTCGACTCACTTCCTGCCTAGCGTGCACCTGCAATAGCCTGAAAGGTGGAGGTGTCAGTCTGTGAAGACCGAGTGAGGGGTTTAAATAGATATTTGTGCAGTTAACATGCAAGCTATATTCTCGAGTAATGTTTTATAAAAGGTAAATATATAAGTTCCATAATAAGATATCTTCGCCCGAGAATACAACTGTCAATATTAAATACTTGATCATTTTCATGCATTCAATACATGGCCCTGGCGAGTGAGGGCAGTCTCCAACCTTACTCCAAATGTACGTGAAACATGCTTGCTTGATTGTTAATCAATAGGTGATCATGCACTTCAATTATCGTGCAATCGTGCGGTGTAATCAAGTATCACGTTCAAGGAATGAAAATCATGCAATAACCCGAGGACAATCCGTGGTGCTGGACCCGTCCCCAGTCTACTTTTCCCTCCAATGATGGGAAGGTAGCTAGCCTTCACCATCCACGACGTGTGGAGCAGAGGGTACATGAATCCCTAAGCCCGGAACTCCTTCCTCCACTAATCTCCTAGCGGATTCAGGGGTCATCCCAATGTGGTGAGGATAACGCGAGAGTTGCACATCAGCCTTTGCTTTCCCGGTTGGCTCAAGCCACTACCCTCGGGCCCAACGTGAACGGTCATCCTACTCGCCTAAAACATGCACAATACATGGCTTGCTTGCTTTCTTGCTTTTCATGAACATGACTTGCTTGAAATGATAAGTGATTTCATGAAAATTATAGATATAAATACCTTTTTGGCCGAAAGATCACAGAAGGGTATATGGGTCCTATATAACTACCAATTAAACCTCACCTGACAGGCCACACGACGACTCGTGAATGCGTGAACGTGCTCAATGATCATAATCTCCGCCCTGGAGAAGAACTGGACAAGAAATGAAACATACGTGCATTCGTGAGACAATACTCGACAATGGTACCAAACACGACGCACGGCATGATCACATGTGAGATATCATGAAATGAACAATGTAGCATATAATTATCACATTATGATATGTAATTGATCATATAATAATAATTTGGGGTCAATTAAGGGTAAAGAAAAGGAATTGGAAATCTCATTTTTATGCAGAAACATTCTGCCTCTCCAGGGATCTAGGAACGGCCATTCCCAGCTCCCCGAAGTTGCTCCCCGAAGATAGGAATGGCCGTTCCGGCTTACAAGCCAAAACGGAAAGGGTCGTTCCCGTCCTCGCCGCCATGCATTCAATTCAAATATATGGGAACGGTCGTTCCCCAAATACAAATGGAACGGGAATGGCCGTTCCCGTTACGCAGGTGGTATAGAAGTAAAGCAGCAAAATAGGGGTGTACGAACCATCAACCAAACTCACTCAAAACCAACATAA
This sequence comes from Lantana camara, assembly GCA_037501455.1. Taxonomy (NCBI): domain Eukaryota; kingdom Viridiplantae; phylum Streptophyta; class Magnoliopsida; order Lamiales; family Verbenaceae; genus Lantana; species Lantana camara. Next base: position 96,017,229 of record CM074856.1, read on the forward strand.
TTCACTTCCAAATGCTATAATCTATGAAAAGGAATAATTATGCATGCTTTAGGTACAATAACACTCAATATAAACACTTGGTTCAAGCTTGATCATCATGATTTCTACTTTGAAGCTCATATAAGGATTTATGAATTAACTGCCTCAAAATTCATGATATATGCAAGTAATTCAAGTTCAAGGTTCCTAATCATGTGTCTAACACCATATAATCAAATTAACAAGCGTAACATCTAACCCTAACTCTCATACTTAATTCAAGAATTCATGAAAATATCCATCATATACCTTGAATGGAAAAAGGGAAGAAAAGAGATGAAGATAGAAGATGATGCTGCTCCTAGTTTCATTAATTTCTAGAATTGTAGCTTGAAGATGAGAATTCCCAATTTTTTTCTTCCTTCTTGGAGTTCAACCGAGAGAGATGAAGATGAGATGATTGTATGATATGTCTTGAAATGAAGATGAAAGAAGGCTGAAGAATTATAACGTGATTCATGCCTTGTCTTTAATGAAATAATAAAAATTGCAATTAAGTCCTTCAGCTATACAAGTTATACAATTAAGGATAAAAGGTTTGCAATTTAATCACTTAAGCCCAAGAAATAATTATGCAATTTGGTCCTCTAATTTAAATAAATGATCAATTAGGACAATTAAGCAATTAAGATACATTCGGCAACTAATTCACGTAACAAGTTTATTCAATTTATACCATAGTTTCCAAGTTATCACATATTCTACATAATCACGTTAAAATAAAGTTGTACAATTTAACTAAACTTAACATAAATTGAATAAGCTAAAATAATAAAATAAATCCTACACTCGAAACTCACACGTGTCGAGCGTACCTGTCTATCTGAAAATTAGGGTGTTATAGATTTCGGGGTACCAAATGATTTTAGAAAAATATAGGGCTTAGTTAGACCCGAATCATCGAAATGAGTCCAACAGAAGTGACGGAATTTGAATCCAAATTCGCGAGCTCAAATTACACTACCCAGAACCCAAGGTGCGCTAAGTACATTTCAGCCTCCTTTAGGTTACCCAACAAAACAAGTCCTGAAAACACATATCAGAAAAACACGAAATTTCGATCCCAAATCAAACATAAACGAAGTAAATTTCAACAAAAAGGCAAAAGTTCAAGTAAGAGAATTCATAATAATGAAGAATATTAATTAAACAATTATATAAATCATGAAAATACATAATTAATGAATTTAAATGCACACATACGCCATACCTGTACGGTCTGAAAGTCGGGGTGTCATAATCCTCCCCCTTTAAAAATGACTTGTCCTCAAGTTCGAACTGAGTCCTCAAATAACTCCGGATATAAACTTCTCATTTTCTCCTCAGTTTCCCAAGTCGATTCCTCGGATTTTTGATCTCTCCAAAGTACCCTGACCAAAGGAATCTGCTGTTTTCTCAATTCTTGCATCTTCCGATCCTGAATGGCAACCTGATGCTTTTCAATAGTCAAGTCCGGCTCTAACTGAACCTCTTCAACGGGGAGAATTATTGCCTCATCAGGATAGTACTTACGGAGCTGAGAGACATGGAAAACGTTATGTATTCCGGTCAAATTTGGTGGCAGATCCAATCTACACGCTGTTTCTCCGATTCTTTCTAATATCTCAAACGACCCAAGGTATCGTGGACTGAGTTTTCCACCTTTACCTATTCGAGTGAAGCCCTTTCTGGGAGATGTTTTCAGAAAAACACTATCTTCGACCTCAAACTCTAAAGGCCTTCTTCTCTTATCGGTGTAACTCTTCTGACGAGCCTGAGCTGCCTTCATTCTTTGTCGAATCTTATAAACCTTCTCGATAGTGGCAGCGATCTTTTCCTTCGGCTCTGCTCTCTCGAGCTTATTCTCTTCGGTCCATCTCCAATCCTCGATATCCCAAAACAAAGGAGATCTACACTTCCTCCCATATAGCGCTTCATAAGGCGCCATTTTGATTGAACCCTGGTAGCTGTTGTTATAAGCAAATTCAACTAGAGCTAGATGCTCATCCCACTTGTCCTGGAAATCCAAAGCACAAGACCAAAGCATATCCTCCAAATACTGTATTAGTCTTTCAGATTTACCGTCAGTCTAAGGATGGGAGGCGATGCTAAACTTGAGCCGGGTGCTCAAATATTTCTGAAGATTTTGCCAGAAGATCGAAGTAAACCGTGGATCTCGATCTAAAACGATACTACTCGAAACTCTATGTAGTCTTACACTTTCCCGAACAAATAACTCGGCTAGCTTTTGAACTTTCTCGGACATCTGAAACTTTAGGAAATGGGCAGACTTAGTCAATCTGTCTACCCAAATTCCATCAAACCCTCATTTGACTCAAGGCAAGCGGGACACGAAGTCCATCGTCACATGCTCCCATTTCCACTTGGGAATAGGAAGTCGTTGGAGAGTTTCTCCCGGATTCTGGTGTTCTACCTTCACCTTTGGACATGTTAGACATCGCTTCACGAAGCTCGGGATGTCCCTTTTCATACCATTCCACCAGAATTTCTCTTTCAGGTCCCGATACATCTTAGTACCTCCCGGATGAATCGAGTATCTCGAGCGATGTGCCTCCATAAGTACAAGCCTCTTGAGCTCTTCTGGGATACATATTCTCACTTCAAACCATAACAAACCGGAATCATCAATTCCAAACTTAGAATTCGGATCATCTCTAGAACGAGCTACCAACTTCTGAATTTCTGCATTCGAGTTCTGAGCTTCCAAGAACAGCTGTTTCAAATTTGGTATTACTGTAAGATTAGCCAACCAAGTTCCCGAAACCAAGATATTTGAACCCGAACTTGAAGAACCTGCTTCCAAATTAGCCACAGTCGCTTTTCTACTCAAAGCATCGACTACAACATTTGCTTTACCCGGATGGTACTGAATGGTGCAATCATAATCCTCTAACAACTCCATCCAACGCCTCTGCCTTAAATTTAAATCCTTCTGAGAAAAGAGGTACTTGAGGCTTTGGTTATCCGTAAACACCTCGAATGTCGTACTGTAGAGATAGTGTCGCCACTGCATCAAAGCAAACACAACGGCAGCTGATTCAAGATCGTGGGTAGGGTAATTCTTCTCATACTCCTTCAATTTCCTCGAAGTATAAGCTACCACTCTACCGTGCTGCATCAAAACACAATCGAGACCCTCTTTGGAAGCATCTGTATAAACTGCATAACCCTCTGTTCCCTTGGGTAGGGTAAGAACCGGTGCTAAAGTCAATTTCACTTTCAAAGTTTGAAAACTCGCCTCACACTATCATCCCATTTGAATTTTACTTTCTTCTTAGTATAGTTAAACGAGTCAACGGGGCAGTAATTTTAGAGAAACCCTTAACAAATCTGCGGTAGTAGCCGGCCAACCCAAGAAAACTCCTGATCTCTGAGGCTTTTCTCGGTTTTTTCCAATGACCCACTGAATCAACCTTATATGGATCAACTTCAATCCCATCACCTGAAATTATATGACCTAAAAACATAACTCGGTCGATCCAGAATTCGTACTTACTGAACTTCGTATACAACTTGTGTTCTCTCAAGGTTTCCAAGATGAGCCGAAGATGTTGTACATCCTCTTCAGCCGACCTAGAATACACCAGAATGTCATCTATAAAAATCACCATGAACTTATCAAGAAATGGATTGAACAGTCGGTGCATCATATCCATAAATACGACTGAAGCATTAGTTAATCCAAACGGTATAACAACTAATTCAAAGTGGCCATAATGTGTATTAAAACCAGTCTTCGGAATATCCTTCTCCCTAATTCACAGCTGATAGTAACCCTGCCTCAAATCTAACTGGGAGTAGACTTTGGAACCTTGCAGAATATCAAACAACTCCTCGATGTGAGGCAAAGGGTTCTTGTTCTTCACGGTCATCCGATTCAACTCATGGTAATCTATACACATCCGTAACGTTCCATCTTTCTTCTTTACAAATAGAACGGGAGCACCCCACGGAGAAGTGCTCGGACGGATGTACCCGCAAGCTAGAAGTTCATCAAGCTGCGTCTTCAACTCCTTTAACTCTGCAGGAGCTATTCCGTAGGGAGTCTTCGAGAATGGCTCTGCTCTGGGATAAAGGTTTATTACGAACTCGAATCAAGGAGCCATTCAAAAGATTACATCATATCTCTGCATGCATTTCAATCAAGTCTGCAAGGAAAACCCAACTTTCGTAGCTCACCGGACAACCTCGAAAAACCGTACAAGTTACCAAACTACCAACAAGAGGAGAGCTAACCACGTAATCATGCACATACAAGAAAACAGGCAAGCACATAGAGGAAGCAATGTCCCAGGAAATAAAGGAATGAGTGGCCCCGGGATCAAATAATGCATGTAATGTAGAGCTATGAATGCTTATACTACCTTCAATCACGGTATTTGGGTTGATTTCCACCGCTTCCTCTTCCTCACCACCCAATGCAAAAGCCCTGGCTTGAATTGCAGGCCTCGAGTTATCTTTCTTCGGGCACGTGCTCCGGGGACACACAAACGAAACATCTCTTATGAAGCTTGAAATAGTTATCCACGTGATGAGGACCTTTGCAATATGTATATTGTACTTTAGGTGGAATTGGAAGTGCTAAAGGTCGATTCGATTGATTGGGTCACGTAGGTCAGGGTTGCTTGTTTTGAGGCTTGGCTTGTTGAAATGTTTGGAACTCTTTCCGAACTTGTTGAAATTCCCCGACCAAGACCCTTGACCGGTATAAGTACCTTTTCCTCCTCATCACAACACGCTCTTCTACCATTAGAGCTTTATCCGTGACCTTGGCACAAGTGCTCGTGTTAGAAGCCTCTAAAGCAACTTTCATATCCTCCCGAAGTCTTTGGAGGAATTGAGAAGCCTTGCTTTCATCGTAGTTGGTAATGTTCGGGGCATCACGAGAGAGCCTTTTAAATTCATTGATATAATCCGTGATGGACATGCTCCCCTGTTTACGGTCCATGAACTCCGTCAACTGCCGGTTCTATGTAGCTTTGGGAATATATTTATTCAAGAACTCCCGAACAAATACCTCCCATGAAATCTCCTCTCCTCAAGCCTCCAACTTTCCTTGCATGCTCGACCACCAATTGTAGGCTTGACCTTGGATCGTAGTAAGTGTACATTGCAACTTCTCCATCTCTCCACAAGGTATAAGGCCCCAGATTCGATTGGTCTGAACCAACCATTCTTCTGCTTGTACGTCATGTCCACCAACAATGGTCGGTGGGTTTTGATTCTTAAACTCCTGGAGAGTAGCTATAATTAGGTTTCCTCCATGATTTTCAGTTGGAGGAGCATTGTTCCTTTCCTGAGCCCTTTATTCCAAAAACACGGGAAACCTTTCCATAAAATTACCCGAATCCATTTGGGGTGGTGGTGGTGGATTGTTATTTTCATGTTGCGGAGAATGATCCCGGTGATAAATATTCCGGAGACCTATCTCGGTGGTGGTGTCTTCGTGGAGGCATATTCTGTAAAATCAAGGAATTACAATTCATATGCGTGAGGATCAGTACGTGTTCATGTGCACGAATAATAAGAAAATAAACAAATAATCACATAAATGAACATAACCACGTTGTCCTAAGCCGTACGACCTATACAAACCCAACACGACTCTAGAGCTCCAGTTTTGCAACCGAGAGCTCAGATATCACTTTTAGATGTGATGCCCGGAGTGGTGGGCCACCACATCTCCCACATCTAAACCCGAACCCACATATGAAATGGATTTTCATACATGAATCGAAGTCTATGTTAGGAATAGTACCCTAGAAAGCCGATTGCATATCCGCTTTGTACTTTTCCTTATTGTAATCACAGACAATCTTTGAATAAAATAACGAATTGAGGCAACACTTCTCTATACGCTCTTGTTTGGTATTCGTTTACTTTAGCTGTGCATGTATGAGAACTCCCTAATCCTGATGACTTTAGGACTCTACCATTTGGGCGAAATGGTTTATGAAACGAGCCATATATCACATAAGTCATGATTAGTAAAATACTCCAAGCTGATGAGTCCTACAGACAGTGGGAGTGTCAACCTGACTCCTTTAAGGCTTGCTTGTGGGATCACGCCCGTAAGAAGGACCACCTTGTTTCATGGAGGTGCAAAGTGTATAGTTGATACGTTCGTGATACATGAGGGTGCTTACTTCCATAAGTAAGTTCACTGAGGTGCCCCGTGTGAGAAGATTCCTAAATGGGAAAGGAAGTTTCTATTTCAGGAAATGGAAACTTCCAGATTAGGAAATATCTCGCGAGTCATTGATGTGATTAATTGATCCTTGGACTTGAGGTTCCATGTCGCTTTATGAGTTAACTCTGTAGTCTTAGGTATAAGCTTTAAAGGGTGTTGCCTTAGACAACTTATTCAAGGCTTATGCTGGGGCTACACAAGTGATTCATGGAAATGAATGAGAATTAAGAAAGGACCTACACTTGCATTTGTAAGGTGATCTCTTATTGTGTAAGTCATTCATATGCCATATGGAGTCCTTGGTCAAGGCAGTAGATCAAGACATCAAGAAAAGAGTTTCTTGGATTGAGATCAAATGGATATGAAATGCAAAAAAAAAACAAAAAAGGACATGAAATGCACTTAGGTTTAAGACCAGATTATTAGGTTTCTGATTATTCCCTTACCCTAGATCTTGGTTGAGAGATAGTAAGTAAGAGGATTGTATCTCACATGAATCAATGACTTAAAGGTTCGGTCGAATCGAGACATTCCAATTCAGCTAGGCGTTAAATACCTGTTGCTAGACTATGGTCGTTTAATCTGTGGACTGATTAATTAATTAGTGAATTAATTAATTAGGGTCACTGCTAATTGAATTGAGAACCTAGAGGGTCACACACAATAACTTGGTTACATGAGTTTAGGCTTTAAAATGATTAAACGAGTTGATCATACCATGAGGGTTCCACACATGTGAAACACACGTGTGGGTCACCTGAGTGACACGTGTCATACATGGACACGTGTGCACCACAAGTGTATAATTATTTGTGTATTAAATAATTAATATGTTAATTATTTAATAGACTTTGGTTTAATTTTGAATCAAAATGAAAGTCTTATTTTGGAGAAATTAATCTATTTAATTAATTATGAATTAATTAATTAGATAAATAAGTTATTTATTTATTAATAAATAAAGTATAATATTATCCAAAAGGAGTTCGGATAATTTTAGCTCTCTTAAAAGTTGATTTAAATTAGAATTCAAAGTCAAAGTTTGGAATTACTTGATGATCAAGTAATAAGAGAGAGAGAGGGACCAAATCCTTAGTCCAATAGGACTAAGTTTCGGCCGCCCCTCTCTAAACTATATATTGAGCTCCCCTTAGAGAGTAATTGATGATTTCTTTTGGTTCATGTGTTGAACACCATCCTTTCTCCTAGATCACATAAACCCTAGGTTAAGCCTAAGCACTAACTAGAGAACTAGCATCCTTACTAGTTAGATTGTAGTCAAGTTGGTGGACTATCTCTAGAGAGCTTCAAGTTAGAAGTTTTAAAGATTCGAGCTTTACCAAGGAGAGGGGATCAAGCCGCGAGAAGAGCGTTCTTGGGTGGCTTGAAACGCTTCAAGAAAGATTATTGAAAAATAAGTTTCTAATCTCTACGAATTTAGATTCATGATTGAGAGTTTCGATCCTTTTGTTGGACAATTTTTAAATTTTCGTTGCTTTCTGATTCCGTTTTTCCAACAGTCAAAGCGAACGGGAACCTACACTCACTCCCTAGGCTAAGCGGGGCTAGAACTCAAACAGAGCGCGCAAAACAAACATATAAATTTGCGGAAGCAACAAACAGGATCTAAAGAGCTTGAAAATATACGCATACTATTATATACATGGCCTCACGGCCCAAAAGGGTCAAGTATACATCAAATATTCATCATTCTCCAAAATATACAAGTCATGATATTAAATACATAAGAGGAGTATTCAGAAGGTAGAAAATATAAATGCAACTCGACCTAAACTAGAAGTACGATAAGACTCGAACCACTTCCCCACCTAGCTCGAGACAACCTGCAACTGAAGGTAGGAAAAAGGAGGGTTAGTCAAAACTCGACTGAGTGAAGGGGCTAAAAGCACACCCATACCTAAATACATATAAAGCAGAGCAATTAACAAAGGTGATGGTCGTGAACTGAGCTAAGGTTTTTCATACCAAAACATTTAAACATAATATATAATACAAAAAGAAATCCTAACTCGATTCACAATTCATCAAACAAAACATAACATAACATAAGTCCGGTGAGAACGGACTATCCCTTACTCCTTCAAACATAACGTAAAACCAAATTCAAATCACAATTCCAACCCCACATCCATGGTGTATTGGGAATCAAACCCTAACACCTACATTACCAACACATACGGGGTAGCTAACCCTCGATATGCCTTCCCCGATTATCCACCGAGGGCTCAAGATGCCATGCCTTCCCAACCTCCCTGGTTCGCACGTGAATATCTCAAACGAGAGCGTGCACAGGGGTCATAACCGGCGACCCCATGGTCGTCCTGGGTTTCCCTTACCCACGTCTCTGGGGCCCAACATACCATAACAAACCAAAATCCCATCTTTCAGGGTTCAACTCGCTCATGCATATCATATACGAATAATGAATTTCAAATCATAGCTTACCTATGCCAATACTTGTACTTATTTCTAAAATGTAAAGCTTATTCACAAAATCATAACATAACATAAGCACTCGTATTTAATACATATAAGATATATATTCGCATACGAGGTAAGAAAACAACACGTAAAAGGTCATAGGTCTCTTAGCTAATATAAAGTATCCTACCCTCACCTTAAAGGAAAAGAAAGCGGAAACCAGGTCGAAAAAGAAAATAACCACCTAAACTTCGGGCCCTTGCACGTCCGGAAGAGGCTTCGAAACAAAGAAAGCAAGACCCGAGACTTAGACTCAACAATGTACCAATTAGACGCTCGACAATGCTTATGAATGTAAATGATGCAAATGAGATGTATATTCATACCACTTAAGTCATAACGAATCAAAATTCGGAAATTTCACATATGAACTCAACAAATTACCCAACCAAATCAGTTCATAGCTCCATATAATTCATTCACACTCATACCAAACCATAAAGCATCAAACAACACTTAAGAATCAAGCCCGGAACAAGGAAATAACATGCAAACGAAAGGAAGAACGAACAAAACATGAAAAGGCCTTCACCCCATCTCCCCTCCCAGGGAGTTTTGCACATAGAAAGTCCCCATGCTGGGGACTTTCATGCGGAAAACATTTTGCATAAAAGTAGCTGGCCGGGTACTTTTCAAGGCAAAATCTCCCCGACCTGGGAGACACTCCAGATGCAGAAAAATGGAGTTTCCTCCCCTGTTCAGCCCTGCATTCCAACCAAACCAAATACCAACTCATCTAGCCATGTAATGGCAAGAAAAGAGGCAAAAATTCAGCACAAATACTCCAACAATTAAGGCCAAAACTGACAGCAACTGAAGGAGAAGGAAAAAGGGTCCAAACTCATGAATATCTCTTCCAAAAGCTCAAGAACATTAATGATATCTCCCATATACTTCAACTACCACCAAGGTCAGGTATAAAAATCAATAAATGAAGCATAAGTGATCACTTTTATAGCCTCAATTCAAGCAAAACACCAAGAGAAGTCATAGGATTCAAATATGGGGCATAAAACTCATTATTCATGTCATGAAGCATATCTCAATCAAACAAGCCTCAAATTCAGAATTTCTTGGATGAAAACGATCACTTAAACATGCACATATCAAATATAAGCTTACCCCTTGAAGAAGATTGAAGAAAATGAGACTGGACCTCAAAATCTCCCTTGGGTGAATAGTGATGGGATTGCTCTTTATTTCTACAAAAATGGTTGAATTCTCTTCCTTTGGCTTGTGTGGATCGGTGTGAAGGAGAGGGGGATGAAAGAGTATTAAGTTGGGGTCATGTGGGTCCAAGTCTCATGTAAAAAGGTTGAGAGATGAGGGACTTATGTGCAATTTAGTGAAAAATGGTCATATGAGTGCGAGACAAAGTTACAGGCTCATTTCGGTGTACCAAACGATTTTAGAAAAATATAGTGCTTAGTCCATTAGACCCAAATCGTTGAAATGAGTCTAATGGAAGTGACGGAATTCGAATCCGAATTCCAGAGCTCAAATTACTCTACCTGGAACCCAATATGCGCTAAGTACATTTTACCCTCTTTTAGGTTACCCAAAAAAACGAGTCCCGAAAATGCAACATATAAACCTGAAAACATATAACGAGCATATATTCAAGTTTATAACTCATAAACTCTGACATATTAGAAAGACACGAAATTTCAATCCCAAATCGAACACAAACGAAGAAAATTTCAACAAAAGGGCAAAACGTTCAAGTAAGAGAATTCTTAATAATAAAGAATATTAATTAAACAATTATATAAATCATGAGAATACATAATTAGTAAATTTAAATACGCACATACACCATACCTGTATGGTCTAAAAGTCGGGGTGTCACTAACGGGGGTTACCCCCTGAAAGGCCAAAGTGATTAACGCCCTTTCCTGGAGGCAGGGGCTTTTGGTCTTGGTGGTAACGGGCGTTACCACTTCCTATTACATCTGGGGTAATGGGCATTACCGTAGGTAGAAGCTCAAAGTCTTGAAAAGCAATGGAGGTAACGGGGGTTACCTCCTTGTAAGGCATTCGGGGTAAAGGGCGTTACCCCTGTCCGAGAGCCTGCCCTGCTCCACTTTCCTTCTTCTTCTCCAGACATACCCCTGTTCCAAAATATCAAGAAAAGGCAAGGAAACTAACACTCCAAGGCACAAAATTGATCACAAATCAAGTCATATTCATCACATAATCATTTATGCTCAAGCAATCCAAGGAAAGATAGGAAATGGAAGGATCAAGTCTTGCATCTTTAAGCTCAAGAAACAAGTTCATTAATGGCAACACATTTAATCCTCAACCACCAAGAGCATCAAGTTCATGAATTTAATAAGGAAACTAAAGTGACCTATATACATGCTTCAAAACAACCAAGAACTCCAAGGAATCAAAATGATCAACAAACGAATCCAAAACCTAACTATTCATCCAAGTATCTAAAACTCTACCAAATCTAACTTAAACTTAGGGATGCATGGATTAAAATGACCACAAATGAATGTAGATTACAATTATATACTCACCTCTTTGAATTGGATGAAGTTTGGAAGAGATTAGAGCTCAAAATCTCTCAAATGTGAATAGTGGCAAAAATGGGGTTTGGTGTTAGGCTTTGGCTGAGCCTTTTCTTCATTCGCTTGAGTGAGGAATGAAATGGTGGTTGGTGCATCAGATATGGGGATTAACTAGGGTCATTTAGGGTCAAACCATGGTTAATTTGGTCAAGTATGGGGAAAGTTATGATTAAAATGGCTAAGTGTGGTCATATAAACGGTAGGGCTTGTTTCGGTTGCATTTTGGGGGTTCAAACAAGCTTAGAAAAAGATAAGACTTATCCCATTGAATCCGAATCATCGATTCATGTTCAACAGAGGGGACTGAATTCAAATCCAAATTCCTGAGCTCAAGATATGTCACCCGGAACCAAAGGTGCGATGTTTCTCTTTAGCCCCCGTTTTGGTTCCAAAACCCGAAATAAATCCAAAACCCAAACAAACAAGCCAAAAAATATAAATCGAGCATATATCCATGTTCATAACACATAATTCTCCAACATACCAAATTTTCACAAAAATCGAAAATCAAATCGGATAGAAACGTCACTCAAACATAGTCATATAAGCATAAACATTCAAGAATTCATATGAAAATTCAAATTTACATAAAATTCAAAATGAATAACAAATAAATCAAAGTATGATAAGTAATGAAATAAATAATGAAATTTAAACAAATAAACAATTAGATTGCATAAATAATAAACACATACATCATACCCGTACGGCCGAAATGTCGGGGCGTTATAACCTCTCCCCTTTAAAAGAATCCATCCTCGGATTCACCGCTCGCCCGAAAAACAACTCGGGGTGTAAATTTTTCATCTTTTTCTCCATTTCCCAGGTAGCCTCTTCGGTCTTATCACTTCTCCAAAGAACCTTGACTAGTACACCAATTTCCGAGTTCTTGAAACTTCCAGACTAAAATTTTAATCGGCTTCTAAACGAAGGTGAGATTTGGCTCTAGTTCCATTTCTTCAACCGATAAAGCCTCGGATCCATCTCGGCAGTACTTCTGGAGTTATGACACATGAAATACATTATGAATTCTGGTCAAATTCGGAGGTAAATCCAAACGGTAGGCTGTATCCCCGATTTTCTCCAAAATCTCAAACGGTCCCAAGTAACGAGGTTTCAACTTCCATCCTCTACCGATCCTTGAAAACCCTTTTCGTGGAGAAGCCTTCAAAAAGACTCTATCTCCAACTTCAAATTCAAGGTTCTTCCTTCGTAGGTCGGCGTAGCTCTTCTGGCGATCTTGAGCTACCTTCATCCGTTATCTAATCAGTTGGACCTTGTCTATTGCATCTTGCACGGCCTTAGAGGGTTTTTCCTTCTTTTCCCCTTTTTTCACACCTTCTTTTTTGGTCCAATTGCACTCTTCTAAATCAAAGAACAATGGAGACCTGCACTTCCGTCCATATAAAGCTTTATAAAGTGCCATCTCTATCGATGCTTGGTAGCTATTGTTATAGGCAAACTCGATTAGTGGCAACTCATTCCACGAGCTCTGAAAATCTATGGCACACGCTCTTAAAATGTCCTCTAAATACTTGATTAACCTCTCGAACTACCCGTCTTTCTAAGGATGAAAAGCCGTGCTAAACTGAAGCCTTGATCCCAAATTCTTCTGAAGCTCTTGCCAAAATCTTGAAGTAAATCTCGGGTCTCTATCCGACACGATGCAAACTGGTACTCCATAAAGTCCGACAATCTCATCACAATACTTCTTGGCTAATTTACTCACTTCTGACAATCTCATCACAATATTTCTTGGCTAATTTACCCACTTTGTCGGACATTCGGATGGCAAGAAAATGAGCCGACTTCGTCAAACGGTTTATAATAACCCAAATCCCATCAAGTCCACCCTTCGCTCTCGGTAAACCCGAAATGAAATCCATAGCAATCTGTTGTCACTTTCACTCTGGGATCGGTAATGGTTGAAGTAGCCCCGATGGCTTCTGATGTTCTGCCTTCACTACCTGGCAAGTCATACAATGCTTGACAAAGTTGATCACATCCCGTTTCAAACCATTCCACCAATAAAATTGCTTAAGATCCATGTACATTTTATTCCCTTCGGGATGTATTGAATACCTTGATCGATGAGGCTCTTCGAGAATAATCCTTTTTAACTCTCTAGGTATGACAATTTTGTTGTTGAACCTTAGAAGTCCTGTATCATCAAACCCAAACGGGCATTCTGGATCAGCCCTAGCTTTCTCCACTAATTTTTGAACCTCGGGATCGACCCTCTGAACCTCAAACAATCTCTGCCGAAAGATCTGGTTGAACCAAAATATTCTGAACACTAGCCCTTAACTTGAAATGTAGCACCCCAAACGGTAGGCACCACATCCCCCACACTAGGATCAAAACCTGGTCCCAAAATGGAATGTCCGTACCCGAGTCCGAATTATAGTGAACGGGAGACCAACTCACACACTAGGCTAGGCGGAACTAACTCAACAAACCTAAAGCGCGGAAGCAAACCAAACAATCATCAACAAATAGCGGAAGCGATTACATCAACATACAAAACAAGTGATGGGTTTAACCAGTATAGATACCTAATCCCGAATATCATCATACATAGCAGGTGACGGGTTCAACTAGCATAGATGCCTAATCCCGAATATCAAATCATCATAACATCATCAACCAACATAAGTATCAGCAGAGTATCTAATAACATCCAAGTGCTAGCATACTAATCCCACATGGGTTTAAGTCTAGGTAGAGCATAAAACATAATCTCTAAGTGTGAAACATGAATACATAACATAAGTAGAGTATGCGACAAATGCATCCTAACACCACTAGACTGACAAGCGTGACTCAGAAGACTCACTTCCGCCTAGCTCAAGCCAAAAGAACCTGCAACTAAAAGATAAAACGAGGGGTCAGTCAACTGACTGAGCGAGGGGGCTAACGCACGCCCACACACTAAATATAGATAGAGCATAGCACATATCAGAAGGGTGGACTCATGAACCGGGTATAAGGGTTTACATACCAAAACATTTGAAAACAAACTTATATTTATACTTAGAAAGTATTTTCAGAAACCTTATTCTGATTCATGATTCCCATAATAGATCATAACATATGCTCGGCGAGTACGAGCTTCCAACCTTTACTCCTCATATCAGAACAAAATACAGAATTAAATCCATCCTCAACTTCGGTGATGGAAGAGCCTCGCGTTGGCCCTAACCATCCAGAACAAACATATCAAAAGGGGTTGTGAACCCACAAGTGTCCTCCCCGGCTTTTTACACCGGAGGCTCAAAGTATCATGCCTCCCCTATCTCCCTAAGTCGCGCACTGATACTTCAAATGGAGACTATGCACAGGCCGAGCCCCGACGGCCCTAACCGTCCCGGGGATTCCTTACCCATAGCTCCTCGGATACACATACATATATACATACAGATGCTAATATTTCATGGCCAACAAGCTACAAAATCGTAACATATCTGAATTTTCCAAAATAGCTTACATATGCCTTAATAATTAATTTTCCAAAACCAAGGATGGCCCACAAGGTCATAATCATATCATATCCAACACATATCTAATCATATATAGTATATAACCGCATGCAAGGATTGAAATCATCATATTAAGGTCATAGGTCGCTAAACTATACAAAAATCCTAAACCTTACCTTGTGCTTCAAGAAAAGAGAGTGGAAACCGGACATCACTAAGCCTCGGGCTCACTGCCACCAATATCCCAGACTTAGACTCTATATAAACTAAGTAAGACGCGCAACAACATATAATCATGTATCAAATGCATCATCGAATGATATGGATCACATAGGTCAAGCAACATAACATAAGACAAGCACTCATGCGAAATTATTCAATTAAATGAAGTATTACCATCTAAGAATGCAATTGAAGTCATATCATAACATATAATTCATAAAGCAACTCAAACGGATCAAGCAAACACGGAAAAGACAAGTGCAAAGTGTAACAGTAGCTCCGGAACGGCCATTCCTATGTATAACTAAGCATGGGAACGGTTATTCCCAGAAGCCACCTAGCGAGCATGGGAATGGCCGTTCCCATCTCAAGGCAAAAACGGGAACGGCCCTCCCCGTTCTCGCGTGCTGACATCAGCCCTTGGCGAGAAGGGCCACTCCGGGCTCCAAGGCCAAACGGGGACTGCCGTTCCGGCCTCAGATCTGGTGCAGTCTATGCAGAAACTTCACAGCTTCGGGAAGAAGACAACCATGGCCGATTATGGCTGATTTCAAAACAATTAAACCATAAAATTTCCACGAAAATCATATATATTATCACATAAATCATGCTTATCATCTATCCTAGCTCAATATCTCAAGATATCATCAAACAAGCAAGAATCATCAAGTTGGGTCTAAAGTTCATATTTCTCAAAATTTCACCAAATCATTTCAAATAATCAGTTTCATGCCAAGATTAATGGATAGAATTAAAGCTCACATCAAGAGAATTCGTTACTGACCTTAGCTCTTGAAATGAAGAAGAAACGTGGGAGATATGAGCTCTTGAAAGTGTGAGAAAGCCTTATATCTTCATCCTTCTTTGAAGCTCTCCATAGATGATATGTCTTGTGTGAAATGAAGCTTGAAATGAAGCTAGGTTAGGGTTTCCAAGATATAATATTAGGCTAAAGGCTTTATTAGGATTTTGGCTCAAATAAATGACTTTCGGTCCAATAGGTCAAAATTAAAAGGTTTAAGGTCTAAACGACGTCCGAAAAATATGAAATAAATTTCATTGGATCCGAATCACCTAATCGAGTCCAATGGCGGTGTTGGAATTCGAATTCGAATTCTTGAGCTCATATCGGTTCCAAACACACCTAAAGTTACCTAATTTAAATTAAGCTCCAAAATTGCAAATAGGCTCAAGTCCTATTTTACAATCAACTCCAACATTTAAATTAAATTCATTCAAGGTATAATTCATGCCAAGTCATAGAATTCCAAGAATGCACTTGAATCAATTTAAATCACATAATTAAATCATAGTTGGAAATTAAGACACATAATAAAGATGCAATTCACGTAAATGCATAAGTAAACACTCTCATGACGTCATACATGTACGGATGATCAGACGGGGCGTCACAACCTCTTCCCCTTAGTAGAACCTGGTCCCCAGGTTCCTTGCTCGGCTCGAAACAACTTCGGATACAACTTCCTTATCTCCTCCTCGGTCTTCAAGTGGACTCTTGGGATTTTTGATCTCTCCACAACACTCTGACCAAGGGAATCTGTCGGTTTCTCAACTCTTGCATCTTTCGATCCTGAATCTTAACCGGATGTTTCACAATCGTCAAATCAGACTCAAGCTGTACCTCTTCAGTCGGGAGAATTGTTGTCTCATCGAGATAATACTTTCGAAGCTGTGAAACATGGAACACAATGTGTATCCCGGTCAACCTAGGCGAAAGATCCAACCTATATGCCACTTCCCCAATCCGTTCAAAAAATCTCAAACGGTCCAAGGTATCGTGGATTCAAGAGAAGCCCTTTCTAGAAGATGCTTTCAAGAGAGTGGATCTCCAACTTCGAACTCAAGGGGCCTTCTCCTCTTATCTGCATAACTCTTCTAACGATCCTGAGCTGCCTTCATCCTTTGTTGAATCAGTTTAACTTTGGCAATGGTTTTCTCAATATTTACCGAAGGCCTTGCTCCTTCGAGCTTATCCTCTTCTGTCCAACGCCACTCCTCAATATCCCAATAGAGAGGCGACCTACACTTTCTTCCATAAAGTGCCTCATAAGGAGCCATGCCAACCGAAGCCTGATAACTATTGTTGTAGGCGAACTCAACCAGAGCTAAATGCTTATCCCACTTATCCTTGAAATCCAACACACAAGCTTTCAACATATCCTCAAGGTACTTAATCAACCTCTTTGATTATCCATCCGTTTGAGAATGCGAAGCGGTACTAAACTTGAGTCTTAAACCCAAACACTTTTGAAGATCCTGCCAGAACTTAGATGTAAACCGCGGATCACGATCTGAAACAATGCTAGCTGGAAATCCATGAAATCTCACAATCTCATTGCAATACAAATCTGCTAGTTTAGGCACCTTATCACTCATCCGAACCTTGAGAAAATGGGCAGACTTGGTGAATCGATCAACCACAACCCATATGCCATCATAACCTCTCCTAGACCTTGGTAAGCCGGACACAAAGTCCATTCTCACTTGCTCCCACTTCCATTCGGGAATCGAAAGTGGTTGGAGAGTTCCTCCCGGTGTTTGGTGTTCTGTTTTCACCATTTGACATGTTAGACATCGTTGCGGTTTGGGACATCCCTCTTCATGCCACTACACTAATATAATTCCTTTAAATCTCGGTACATCTTAGTACCACCGTGGTGAATCGAATAACCTGAGCGATGCGCCTCCTCAAGTATTACCCTCTTGAGCTGGTTAGGCACACATACTCTCGCCTTGAACCTGAACAAATCCGAATCATCAAACCCAAACTTAGTCTCTGGATCGACCCTTTATCGTGCTACTAATCTCTGAATCTCTGCATCTGTAGACTGAGCATCAATCAACCTCTGCTTCAAGTCAGGCTGAACTGTGATGTTAGCTAAACGAGCCACGCCACTGAAACTACAAACTCTGAACCCTGTCCTGAAGACTCTGCCATCAAACCCGAAACACTCGCTTTCCTGCTCAAACCATCAACAACCACATTTGCCTTACCGGGGTGGCACTGGATTGTGCAGTCATAGTCCTCCAGAAACTCCACCCAACGCCTCTATCTATTGTTAAGTTCCTTCTGAGTAAAGAGATAGTTGAGGCTCTTAAGGTCGGTGAACACGTCAAAAGTAGCACCGTAGAGGTAGTGGCGCCACTTAGCCAAAGCAAACGCGACTGTTGCAAGCTCGAGATCATGAGTGGGGTAGTTCTTCTCATGTTCTTTCAACTTCCTCGAGGCATAGGCTACAACTCGACCATTCTGCATCAACATACATCCGAGACCTTCCTTAGATGCATCTGTGTAAACCACATAGCCCACAATACCCTCGGGTAGGGTAAGAACTGTGTCGTAGTCAATCTCTCTTTCAAAGTCTGAAAACTCTTCTCGCACCTTTCTTCCCACTCATAACTTACCTTCTTCTGTGTCAACTGAGTCAACGGGACTACAATCTTAGAGAAATCCTTAACAAACATCCTATAATAACCTGCTAACCTAAGGAAACTTCTCACCTCGGAGGTATTTCTCGGCCTCTCCCACTGTGACACATTCTTAATCTTGGATGGATCAACTTCAATTCCATTGCCTGAAATGATGTAGCCTAGGAATGTGACTCTGTCGATCCAAAACTCGCACTTACTAAACTTAGCAGAAAGCTTGTGCTCTCTCAAAGTCTCAAAGATAATCCGAAGATGTTGTGCATGCTCCTTAGTGGACCTCGAATACACCAATATGTCATTTATAAAGATCACCACGAACTTGTCAATAAATGGCCTAAACACTCGGTGCATCATGTCCTTGAACACAGCAAGGGCGTTAGTCAACCCGAACGGCATAACCACGAACTTGTAATGCCCATACCGAGTGTTAAACCCGGTCTTAGGGATATCCTCCTCCCTGATCCGTAACTGATAGTAACCCTGCCTCAAATCCAACTTAGAATACACCCGTGAACCTTGCAAGTGATCAAACAACTCCTCGATATGAGGCAACGGATACTTGTTCTTCACTGTCATCCTATTCAGCTCACGATAGTCTATGCACATCCGTAACGTTCCGTCTTTCTTCTTCACGATCAGAACGGGAGCACCCCACAGAGAAGTTCTCAGACGGATATAACCACACGCTAAAAGCTCACCAAGCTGTGACTTTAGTTCCTTCAACTCAGCGGGAGCCATCCTGTAGGGCATCTTTGAAAATGGCTCAGCTCCGGGATAGAGGTCTACTACAAACTCGATGTCCCTATCGGGTGGTAAGGACCCCAAACTCTCAGGGAACACCTCGAGAAAGTCTTGTACGGCTTCCGTCTCCTCAAGTTTGGCCTGGTCCTTCCATTTATTAAGAAGGTAAGCCACAAAACCTGTCGCACCATCCCGGACGAGCTTACTTGCCTTAACAAAGGATACAAATGGACTAGACTTCAACCTTTCGCCCGTAAACACAACTATACCCAACGAAACCCTTTTCTCACGATAATAAATGATGGCTCGGTGTCTTTAAAGCCAATCCATCCCAAGAATTGCTCCATACCTCTTCATCGGCATCTCTATCAAATCTGCTGGAAAAACTCGGCCCTCAAAACTTACCGGCACTCATGTAACACTCAGTCCGTCTCTAAGCTCCCTCCGCCCAAAGGGGAACTCACCACATACACATGCACAGATAGCTCAGCAATTAAAGACAAAGAAGCAACAGCATCCCGGGAAATAAAAGAATGTGTAGCCCCGGGATCAAATAATGCATGTAATGATATGCCATGTATATGTATTGTACCTTCCACTACGGCATTCTGATCAACCTCTACTGCTTCCTCCTCCCCATCGAGAGCATATACACCAGCCTGAATAGCTGGCTTCTTCTTCGGACATGTATCTATCTTGTGATCAGCAGCCCCACATGCTAAGCATCTACCCAAGTATCTCTAACACCTCTCTAATGGATGAGGGCCCTGACAGTGAGAGCAATGGGCCTGAGCTGGGGCCGGTAAAGCTGGAGGTGTTGTAGTAGCTCGAGGCTTGTTGCTAAGAAAGCCCTATGGTCGAAAAGTAGAAATGGGGGTAGTAGTAATAACGGGTCTCTTGCCTGAACCTGAACCCGAACCAGAACTAGAAGAGAAAGATAAAGGCTTTAGTCTCGCCTTCTAAGCCTCAACCTGAACTATCCTCTGAGTAACCTGATCCCAAGTACCCACATCTGCAGCCTGAAGTGTCATCTGAATATTCTCTCTAAACCCATAAAGAAAGTGACGGGCTTTGTGCTTATCAATATCAGTGATATGGGTAGAATACAGTGTAAGCCTCTCGAACTCCAGAACATACTCCTCCACTGTCCTAGATCCCTACTTCAAATCCATAATATAACATCTCACTCGTCCAATGTATAAGGTACGCCGCGTTCCAACTTTATTATGTGTTTAATTATGTGATTTTATATTTTGCGTGGCCCTATTTTTGAACTCTTTCAGAGTTTAGGGGCTTGTTTGTAATTTTCTCCTTTTAGGGGTTTTTTGGTCATTTCTCGTTGGAACGAGATTTTGACCTCTTTGACCCCTTTAACACGTTCGGGGCATCGAGACGAGTCCGCAGACTCTAAGTTTTCCCAATTCTGATGTCATTAGCCCCTTCTTCCGATCGTTTTCACGCGCGAGGACCCGAGATAAATACCCCGGATCCTCGTTTTGCATGCTATAACTCCAGCTTCAGCGTTCTCTCTCTTCTCCAGTGCTCAACTCGTTCCCCAGTTACTGTTCATGCACATTCGAGGTGTGAAAACACACACAATTCCAAAATTGCTCGTTTCTCGATGGAATTCGACGAATCAACAGTCCATTTCGAAGAGCTCGACGACACGGTCACAACCGTACCAAGATCTTGGCCCGATGATAAGCGGTGGCGGAGCTTTCCCTAATTTTTAGTCGAGGCAGAAATGGGTGTCGAACCACCGCGACTTCGTCACCTCCTCGCGGTGGTTTCCGGTGACTTTCTTGAAGCACGCGCCTTAGAGCTTGAATGAGGACATCCCGGCGCAGCTCTGGACATTGGCGACGCGGCCATTGTGGTGGCGGGGATGACGCACGTGCCGGCGGAAGTTGGTGGAGGTGGCGCAAGCTACTGTAGCGCCGCCAAACACCACCCTCTGGTGATCTTTTCTAATGAACAAGGACGGTTCCCCCAATTTTTCGACCTCCTGAAGATGATTCCGGTCTCGGTTTGGCTCAATTCACGACATAGGTGGCGGTATGGCAGTGGCGCAGAGGTGGTTCGCAGTGGAGGGAAGCTCCGGGGATTTTTTCCTGGTAAATAGCTTTTGGCTTTCGAAGAGCCTGTCATGGGTAAGCCGACGCCTTTTACGGATCTCATTTTCGTTCACCGGTTTGGAAGTTATTTGAGTTTGAAGATTTTAGGGTTTCGTATGGTTAGATTTGAAATTGGAGACGTTTGTCTTGGTTTTTCCAGAAATTGATCGAGGATTTGGAACGAGCACGAGGAATTCTTGCAAGCATGATTTTTTGAGATTTTTCGGCATTTTTCGGCGCAGCCGACCGACGGCCGGCCACTGTTCCGATGGCTCCGGTTGCGGCGTTCCGGCGGGCTTCGGAAAGTTTGTCCGCCTCGTTGTGGTGAGTCCAACGCCACTTTCCGTTCATCAATCAGATGTCCGGTTGATTTGTTGCAAATTTATTTGTGTATTTGTGATTATTTGATTTAATTGTTTTAAATGCAAATTAATTGCCATATGCTTGAATTGTCGATCGAAATGAATTCATTGTTTATGAAAACATGTCCAAAATGTACTTTGATATATACGGATGTTTTAATACGCAAATTGAATCCCGTTACGTCGAAATTGTGCTATTTACTTAAGTTAGAAGGGGTGTATGTGTAATTTCCCTAAACATGTAAACTATATGACTTCAATTAATTAGACTTTGTCAATTGATAAATGAATATGCTAATCGTGGCTAAGTAAAATTGAATTAGTATGTCTTGGATGATTTAATTTGAAACTTTGTAATTTAGGTTTAATTACTTAATTTAATATAAACCTATTATGCGATATATGAATTGTATGAAACTTATATGATTAAATTAGAAACATTTACACGTAAGAAATGATTTATTCATAAATATGAATTGGTTATGTAATGAATGAATATGTCCCAATATTTAATATGATTTGATTGAACTATATAATGTTTTCTTAGGTATGTAATTGATATGAATTTGAATCATGCTTATGTGATTGCATCCCTTAAGTGCTTGAGCATTGCCGTGCGTCTCTGTGTGGTTGTCTGAGTTTGAGTCTGAGCTCTGAGTCTTGTTTTGTGTGTCCAGTTAGTTCAGGTGCACCCGGGGTGGTGACTTTAGGTCGTGCAGGTTCCGAGGTAAGCCGTTTGCAGTGTCTTCAGCCTTGTCTGTACCAGGTGAGGGTTAGGATCTTTTCTTTTAGCTAAACGACCTATAACCCTTATGTTCTCATGTTTCTAGCCCGCATGCGACTATATATTATATATATAGTTAAATATATGCTAAGTATGATATGTTATGATCTTGTGAACACCTTTGGATTTTGAAAGTATGTATACGAGCGTATGTAAGCTTAAGTTTTGAAACCCTTATGATATGATATGATATGTTACGATATGATATGATCTGATATGCTAAGTTATGATATGTAAGTGAGTTAAGCCATGAAAGATTGGTATATGTATGTTCTGTTCCGTATGATTGGGCCCCGAAGCTATGAGCGAGGATACCCAGGATGGTATCGGGCCGTCGGGATCATCACGCATAGTTCCATATGATCCGAAGTGTAACGCACGACCCTGGAAGTTCGGGGAAGGTGTACTCTTCGAGCTCGCAGTGTAAAAACCGGGAAAGACTCGCAGTGGGATCGCTACCCCTCGAGGTTATACATGTATGGATAGTTTGGGTCTACGTAGCCCTTCTATCTCGGAGCTTGGGTGGATTGGTATGTATGATTTCGATTTTCTTATGTTAAATATGGAAGTAAGGTTGGAAGCTCGTTACTCACTCGAGCATTATGATTATGTCTTGAAATTGTGAAACGGGGATAGTTTTATGAAATGATTTTTATTAAGTATATGTACATGTATCGGTTTTCTTTTAAAAATGCTTTGGTATGCAAAATCTATTCCCGGTTCATGATTCCTCCTTTTGATACGTGCTTTGCTCTATTATGTATATTGTGTGGGTGTGCGTTAGCCCCCTCGCTCAGTCTTTGGACTGACCCCTCCCCCTTTATGTTTTTAGTTGCAGGTTCAGGTCCTTGGAGTTCGAGCTAGGCGGCTGTGTGTTGTGTTTGTTGAGTCTGTGTCAGTCCGTCTGAGTCCGTTATGTACTTTGCTTCAATTTATGTTCGAAATTTTGTATATGATATATCCTGTACAGGTTGAAGCTTATGATTTGAATGTATGAATTTCGAGACAGGTTAGGATAGGTGCTCGAATTAGTTGAACCCGTTTTGTTGTATGAATTTCGGGACAGGTTAGGACAGGTTTCCTTGATTAGTTGAACCCCGTTTAGTTGATGTTGATTTACTTTCTGGAATGCAAGAATTATGATTGTTGATTAAAGCTTTTGATAATTCGTATTTTGTATTGCTTCGGCATTCAGGTTTTGTATATTTTTCACTTGTACAGGGTTAGGTACCGCCTAGCTTAGGTTGGATTTGTCGTTTGTCATCCGTTCGTTGTGACTTGGTGTGTGTGCGGACTTTCCATTTCGTACACGTGTCGGGTCATAATGCGGGGTGTGGTGCTTGTAGCACCCCGCACGTGAGGCACCACATCCCCCGCACTATGGCTCAACACGAGTAATGAAATGGTAAATCCGCACCCGTATCAAACCATAGCGAACGGGAGACAAACAGAAAAGCCTCCTAAGCTAGGCGGAACTTAGACCCTGCAATAATAACCAATCAACAAAATATAATGCATCGAAAAACTAAAATTCAAACACACAAACCATAAGCAGACTTGGGCTCTTCAGGCCTCTTTTAAACTCATAACCAAAGCCCAACAAAAGCAATTCAATAGCAATTATACAAGATTCAACTCCAAAAACTTACAAGGTCGAATCATTCACAATTTAAATACATAACGTGAATGCAGAGACGGTTCTAACTTAACTTGACCGACTCAAACTCAACATAACTCCGCCTAGCACGAAACTCCAAGGCCAAACCTGCACACTAAAGTGTTGGGGAGGAAGAGGGTCAGTCTCTAGAAGACTGAGTGAGCAGGAGCGATACATATATATAAGAAACATGCACATGCAAGTCATAAATCCCGAGCAAAGCTTTTATTGGAAATTAGTTCCCACGAAGGGCAAGAAAACAAATAAACAATGCTCGAACTTTACGACTAATTCATATTAAATTCATTAGGTTCATAATTTAGACATAAACAAAAAGGCTCGGCGAGTGAGCGTGCACAATCTCCAGCCAAACTCCGACTGTGTACAACAAATATCAATAATACTTTAAGTAGGTGATCATGCAATATATCATAATACACACAAATCATATATCATATCCTAAAACATATTCATTTGGGCAATTCGTGTCCAGGCCTTCCCGCACGGTGCATATCAATCATATCATAAAACATACTCATATTCATAAAACAAGTTCCAACCTTCTTCCTCCGGCGGTGGACGGGTTTGCAAGGCCCGACCACCTAAACATATCAATGTGGCTATGAGGTTCATGAGGCCTCAAATCCTGGTTAGCATTTCCTCGTCAAAACCTCCTTGACGAGGTCCGTTTCGCCGTAACATAGTGGAACTAGCACATGGGATCACCGTCGGCCCATGCCTCCCCGGATAGCCACATGTACTAAGTCCCTGGGCCCGTGCAATCATAATCATGTCTCGCCAAAACATATCAGTTCATGTGAAACATAGCATAATTCATAAGTCATTTGAAAAGGGTTTACTCGATAACTTTACTTTAAAAGTAACATATATATATATATATATATACATAAGGTTTTGGCCAAAGCTGGTCACATAAGGTTGTAGGGTTAATATGCAACTAAAACGAAAACACCCTCACCTGGAACATGGCGATATAAGGATACGAGTTACCGAGTGCCTAGTTGAACAAGGTTCTCCACCCTGGAGATAAACTGTACAAAAGACAACATGACGTGTTCGTGAGACTCAAGACTCTACATGAACCAAATATGACACACGGCATGCAATGAACATGATATAAGTGCATAAGAGATAATATTATGTAATGAACATGTTCATGTGCACTATTAACGTCTTTAAATCATATAGACGAGCCATTCATCTGATATTATAAACGTTCATATTCATTCAAGTTCAATCTTTTCATATCTATCGAAATTCATAACAATATCTTTAAAACCAGAGTCACATTATACCTTTCAACATGTTTACATTGAGTATAATAAATAAAAAGGGCAAAGAGTATCACTTAAGACATCAAAAGAATACAAGAAGGTACTTAACATTTCATATAGAAGCATTCAAGCCACGTTAGAGCAATTCACCAAAAGCATGCCTAAATCTCATCCAAAAGTTATTAAATTAAACCACAATACTCCCATCACATAGCAAAACAAGTTCATAGTTCAACACAATTGAAGATAAAGGCATTAAAAAGGTGAAACAATCACAAACCGGAAAGGAAAAGACAAGAAATACGCAGGGGGAGGAACACGCCCGTGTTCCTCAATTATACTAGACTGAGACACGGGGGTGTCTCAGTACAGAACTGCAAAAAGGCCATGACATGGGGGTGTCTCACCTTATAAGGCAAATGAGACACGGGGGTGTCACGGTACAGACTAAAAAATGCAACCAAAGTTTACCGGAAAACAAATCCTATACAAAATCAGTCCCAAAAACATACCAAATCAACTCCAAATCTTTTGAAACATGATATACAACATATTTAGCATATTAGGAGCATTTTTCATTTAGAGTGAAAATTCCAAATCACACGTTAAGAACACAAAAATCATACAGAAAACCTGGGGCGCCGAAACCGTACATATGAGCTCAATTGTTCAATCATGCCATGATCAAGTACTTAGGTGTTGAATCTGAATCTAAAACCTTGGGGAATGCATGCTAACATACTAAAAAACTAATATACATCATATATATGCAAAATGGCACGAATTGAAACACATTAGAATGACCAACAAGTCACAACACATAACAGCAGCAGGTCTGTCATGGATCATGCTTAAGAACAGGTCATGTACTTCGGTTTTGGGGCTTAAAATGGATCCAAAAGCTTGCAACATGAATGCTAACATATAAATCAATGAGTTTACATCATATCCATGCGAATTCACACGAAAAGAAGGTCATTAGATCAAGCAACAAGATATGATTCCACACAGCAGTCTAAAACAGGGGAGACAATTTTGATCATCAAGTTTGGAGTTCCAAATCTCATAATTTCTTCAAAGGGTCTAAAGAGAAAATCATCCTAACATCATATACTATCAGTTAGGAAACAAATAGGCCAAGAAACAAGCTCATAAACTCAGTTTAAAGCCAAGGAATCAGCTGCACAACCAAGCAAGGTCACAAGAACAATTACCCCAAAAGTTCATATCAAACTCATAACTCAAACCCTAACCAATTCTGATCCAAAGCATGTATTAAATAGATGAAATCATGTACAAGAGAGTAGAGAATACATAAATATTCATACCTTCAAGATTTGGTGAAGAAAGATGGTGATTTGAGCTCAAAATCACAAAAGGGCCAAAGTTCCTCCTCTTTTGTTCTCTCCCTCTCTCTCGATCTGGTGCAGCAGAAAATGGGGGTGTTTGGCTCGTTTTTGCTGGTGAAAGAGGAGGATAAAGGGGCTAACTCAAGTACACAACCATGGGATAAAGTATGGTTAGGTTTAGGTTGGCTTAAAGGGTCCCACCATGAAGACTAGTCAACAAAAGGGTTCTTCTTACATGAGTTGTTCGTTACGGTTGGATTTCGGAGGTCTTAATGATCTCAAAAAGGTATGAGGCTTGTTCCATTGTCTCCGAATCGTCGATTCAAAGGCCACGGAGGTGTCGGAATTCAAATCCGAATTCCCGAGCTCAAGATATCACGTACGGAACCAAGGGTACGCTAATTGCTCGTTAGCCCCCGATTTGGTTCCACAATTGAAAATAAATTCGTCAACACTTCAAATGAGTTCAAAAACACAAACCGAGCATGTAGGCATGTTCATAACACACATATTTATGACATACTAAATTTCCACGACATTCCGAAATTATTTCATATAAGAACGAAGCATAAACAAACAATCATGCGCATAACTTTAATAAATTCATGCATTATAATTTAAAACTAAACTTTAAATTCCATTTTAAATATAATCCAAGGTCAACGGATTTGAATAAATTAATGTAAAGGATTAATGCATAATTAATTAACATAATACTTAGTTAACAATTCATAATAAAATTAAATAATAAAATTAAATACGAAACACTTATAAACAATTAATCACATAGTTAGCTAATTTAATTGCGCAATTTATAAATAAATATGACACATTAGTTTAAACGAAAAATCGGGGCGTTACAACCTCTCCCCCTTAAAATAATCCGTCCTCGGATTCACTATCTGCCTGAAAACAATTAGCGGAGGAACCCTGTTCCCCACAAACAACAAGGAGAGAATCCCCATCTCTCAAACAACAATGAGAGAACCCCGTCTCTCAAACAACAATGAGAGAACCCCGTCTCTCATAAACCACAAAAAGAGAGAACCCCGCCTCTCAAAAGCAACAAAACAAGGAAGTCTCCAATACTCCCGAGCCACACAACCCAAATAGAAACATCAAAGAGCAAACATCACACAGGAGACAACAAAATCAATTACAACAATTGAAATCATATAAGACACATAAGACAAAGCAATATATATAAAGCAAGCACATAAGTTATCAATCATGCAAAGCAATTATCACGAAAGGGAAACGAGGTACACCTCGTCAAACTCATTTGAATTAACATTACATGTATGCATATGCCATGAATATTTCTTATACCGTTCACCGAAGCAATGAGGTTCAAAGTTGATAATTCATAATGCGGTTGGAGACTCCGATTTGGCTCTTGATTAATTCTTAAAATTTCCTTTTTGCTCGTAGTAATAAGCTTTGGAATCCTCGGCGTGTTGACATCATAACAACTACCCCATTCCATAACTAGTCTTTATTCCTGAATCATACTCGACCCTTTCTCGGATTCTCGAATTTATTCTCTCACCAAAATAGCATCCCCAACTTGCCACGGAAAACATTTGAAAAGCCGGTAACCCCATTTTGATTAAATCATAGTATCCCTTCCTCATCTCTTGCCATGGTAATTCTTCCTTCTCTTTGAACGGTAGTGATACATCCAGTTTTGATCCATTTACTCCTTTACACTTAGTCTACATAATTTCACCATCTCTACTTCCCAATTTTCCTCAACTTAATATCCTTGGAAGTCTTCATAGAAGTATGACTGACAACTCGGCGAAATTTGTATGTCGTGTTATCCACATTCCTTCAATACTTAGGGATGTCTTTTGCTATTCTCTCGAATTACTTCATCTTCAATCTTTATATGTACATTTTACCTCTTTTCCTTTTTATTCACCCCTTGAATTCTTATGTTGAGGACTTAGTTAACTTAAGAGTGGTTACCATCATCTTCATGATGATTCGATCGAGTTTTCCTTTTCCCAAAGTTATTTGCAAAATCCATCAGAGGTTCCCTGACAATATCACCATCTTCAGTATCTGAATCCCACATACACGACTGGCCCGAGAATCTATTTGTAAAGATGCATTCGGTTCCGGCTCCTTCAATTCCCTAGGGTCCAATTCAAGTCCTTCCATATTTGCTCCTTACTATTCCTTTCTCCTTAACTTCTTTCGAGTCATCATGGAAAATCAACAGTACATAGTTGGATCTTAATTTTTTGGGTGTCATCCGAGCTCCTCCTACCCTCAATCAAAATCAACCTCTATAGTTGCCATCACGAATTGTGCCAATCTGATTCGGTTCCTTTTCTTTTGAGCTAACATAACAGTCCCGCAGAACCTGCTCCGTAATTCCACCATCTCCAGAGTATATATCCGATTCTATAGAAAACCCCCCTATTTCGAACTCCATCCATAACCTTTTCGCCGAAAATCCTAATCTCCTTCTACTGAGTAACTGTAACTAAGAAATGGTTCAGTGAGTTACTCACATCAAATCAAGACGTTTGAATTGGAATAACATCCATCTTCCTTTGCCCCCTGACTTTCCTCTTTCCAATTTGATCCAAATAATTCTAAGTCCATTCCAATCCTAAATCTCCCAAAATTTAACTTTCACTTTCGGCATATCCCTGTCGCCCAAAAATTTTCCTTTTTACCCGCTTCGGTAGAGCTTCGGTAAGGATTCAGTGGAATTAGTAGTTGGGGCATTAAACTGAGAAAGTATCCTAACAAGTATACACTCAAACAGTGCATGTTGGGTTAGAATGTTCAATGCGTGCAACACATATTTCAACAAAAGAAATATAACATCTAGACATCAATTATAAGACCCAAAACACATAATTCCACAAAAGAGTATGCAATAGCAATTTAACAATTAGAATGTTAAAACACATTGGAGTAATTATATTAATCACAAGGTACATATAATAAAGAAATTGAAATAATTTGAAATGGCGTATGATGCACGTGCTGTGAATGCTATGAACCTGTCACCGTAGTGGTAGCCTTAGCTCGATAACTTGTCCTTTGATTCCATTACGGAGAGCATAGTTTGCAAGGTTGAACATTGTTCAATCGTTGGTGATGCTTCCCCATCCTTGCTTGCTTCTTGATATCATCGTGTTCCAAAATTCCAAGAAGTTGAGGCGATTTGAATTCTTCCCAAGATCCAAGATTCCTATTAGCTTCCTCTCATGATATCGAGCCATGATATGAAATTCCATTTGGCAAGCCGCGAAAATTGAACTCCTAGCCTTCAATTCCCTTTTTGCTCCCACAAACCTTCTGTCGATCTAGTAGAAATAACTTGCAGTTGAAATAGGTTGTAGCTCGATTGACATGATTACAATCTATAATCAAAATTCAACTCAAATATATATGTATGTCGGTTAGGATATGCTTATGGCACATAGTTGAATCAATGAAAGCACACTAAATGCAAAATGCAATACCAAAGTAATGAGATTAAAATTAGGTTATGTATATCGAACAATCTCAACAATTAGCAGCAAATAACAATAAAAGTCAATGCAATGCGTACGTTGACAAGTTGTTCCTATGCCGCACGACCTAAACTGACTCAATCAAGACACTAGAACACCGGTTTTGCAACCGGGCTCTGATACCACTTAAGGATGTAGCACCCCGCACGTGAGACACCACATCCCCCGCACTATGGCTCAACACGAGTAACGAAATGGTAAATCCACACCCGTATCAAACCATAGCGAACGGGAGACAAACAGAACCCTCCTAAGCTAGGCGGAACTTAGACCCTGCAATAATAACCAATCAACAAAATATAATGCATCGAAAAACTAAAATTCAAACATACAAACCATAAGCAGACTCGGGCTCTTCAGGCCTCTTTTAAACTCAAAACCAAAGCCAACAAAAGCAATTCAATAGCAATTATACAAGATTCAACTCCAAAAACTTACAAGGTCGAATCATTCACAATTTAAATACATAAGGTGAATGCAGAGACGCTTCTAACTTAACTTGACCGACTCAAACTCAACATAACTCCGCCTAGCACGAAACTCCAAGGCCAAACCTGCACACTAAAGTGTTGGGGAGGAAGAGGGTCAGTCTCTAGAAGACTGAGTGAGCAGGAGCGATACATATATATAAGAAACATGCATATGAAAGTCATAATTCCCGAGCAAAGGTTTTATTGGAAATTAGTTCCCACGAAGGGCAAGAAAACAAATAAACAATGCTCGAACTTTACGACTAATTCATATTAAATTCATTAGGTTCATAATTTGGACATAAACAAAAAGGCTCGGCGAGTGAGCGTGTACAATCTCCAACCAAACTCCGACCGTGTACAAAAAATATCAATAATACTTTAAGTAGGTGATCATGCAATATATCATAATACACACAAATCATATATCATATCCTAAAACATATTCGTTTGGGCAATGCGTGTCCAGGCCTTCCCGCACGGTGCATATCAATCATATCATAAAACATAATCATATTCATAAAAAAAGTTCCAACCTTCTTCCTCCGGCGGTGGACGGGTTTGCAAGGCCCGACCACCTAAACATATCAATGTGGCTATGAGGTTCATGAGGCCTCAAAGCCCGGTTAGCGTTTCCTCGTCAAAACCTCCTTGACTAGGTCCGTTTCGCCGTAACATAGTGGAACTAGCACATGGGATCACCGTCGGCCCATGCCTCCCCGGATAGCCACATGTACTAAGTCCCTAGGCCCGTGCAATCATAATCATGTCTCGCCAAAACATATCAGTTCATGTGAAACATAGCATAATTCACAAGTCATTTGAAAACGGTTTACTCGATCACATTTACTCGATAACTTTACTTTAAAAGTAACGTATATATATATATATACATAAGGTTTTGGCCAAAGCTGGTCACATAAGGTTGTAGGGTTAATTTGTAACTAAAACGAAAACACCCTCACCTGGAACATGGCGATACAAGGATACGAGTTACCGAGTGCCTAGTTGAACAAGGTTCTCCACCCTGGAGATAAACTGTACAAAAGACAACATGACGTGTTCGTGAGACTCAAGACTCTACATGAACCAAATATGATGCACGACAGGCAATGAACATGATATAAGTGCATAAGAGATAATATTTTGTAATGAACATGTTCATGTGCACTATTAACGTCTTTAAATCATATAGACGAGCCATTCATCTGATATTATAAACGTTCATATTCATTCAAGTTCAATCTTTTCATATCTATCGAAATTCATAACAATATCTTTAAAACCATAGTCACATTATACCTTTCAACATGTTTACATTGAGTATAATAAATAAAAAGGGCAAAGAGTATCACTTAAGACATCAAAAGAATACAAGAAGGTACTTAACATTTCATATAGAAGCATTCAAGCCACGTCAGAGCAATTCACCAAAAGCATGCCTAAATCTCATCCAAAAGTTATTAAATTAAACCACAATACTCCCATCACATAGCAAAACAAGTTCATAGTTCAACACAATTGAAGATAAAGGCATTAAAAAGGTGAAACAATCACAAACCGGAAAGGAAAAGACCAGAAATACGCAGGGGGAGGAACACGCCCGTGTTCCTCAATTATACTAGACTGAGACACGGGGGTGTCTCAGTACAGAACTGCAAAAAGGCCATGACACGGGGGTGTCTCACCTTATAAGGCAAATGAGACACGGGGGTGTCACGGTACAGACTCAAAAATGCAACCAAAGTTTACCGGAAAACAAATCCTATACAAAATCAGTCCCAAAAACATACCAAATCAACTCCAAATCTTAAGAAACTTGATATAAAACATATTTAGCATGTTAGGAGAATTTTTAATTTAGAGTGCAAAGTCCAACACACGTTAAGAGCACCAAAATCATACAGAAAACCTGGGGCGCCAAAACCGCACATATGAGCTCAATTGTTCAATCATGCCATGATCAAGTACTTAGGGGTTGAATCTGAATCTGAAACCTTGGGGAATGCATGCTAACATACTAAAAAACTAATATACATCATATATATGCAAAATAGAACAAATTGAAACACATTAGAATGACCAGCAAGTCACAACACGCAAGAGCAGCAAGTCTGTCATGGATCATGCATAAGAACAGGTCATGTACTTCGGTTTTAGGGCTTAAAATGGATCCAAAAGCTTGCAACATGAATGCTAACATTTAAAGCAATGAGTGTACACCATATACATGCAAATTCACACGAAAAGAAGGTCATTAGATCAAGCAACAAGACATGATTCCACACAGCAGTCCAAAACAGGGGAGGCAGTTTTGATCATCAAGTTTGGAGTTCCAAATCTCATAATTTCTTCAAAGGGTCTAAAGAGAAAATCATCCTAACATCATATACTATCAGTTAGGAAACAAATAGGCCATTAAACAAGCTCATAAACTCAGTTTAAAGCCAAGGAATCAGCTGCACAACCAAGCAAGGTCACAAGAACAATTACCCCAAAAGTTCATATCAAACTCATAACTCAAACCCTAACCAATTCTGATCCAAAGCATGTATTAAATAGATGAAATCATGTATAAGAGAGTAGAGAATACATAAATATTCATACCTTGAAGATTTGGTGATGAAAGATGGTGATTTGAGCTCAAAATCACAAAAGGGCCAAAGTTCCTCCTCTTTTCTTCTCTCCCTCTCTCTCGATCTGGTGCAGCAGAAAATGGGGGGGGTGTTTGGCTCGTTTTTGCTGATGAAAGAGGAGGAGAAAGGGGCTAACTCAAGTACACAACCATGGGATAAAGTATGGTTAGGTTTAGGTTGGCTTAAAGGGTCCCACCATGAAGACTAGTCAACAAAAGGGTTCTTCTTGCACGAGTTGTTCATTACGGTTGGATTTCGGAGGTCTTAATGATCTCAAAAAGGTATGAGGCTTGTTCCATTGTCTCCGAATCGTCGATACAAAGGCAACGGAGGTGTTGGAATTCGAATCCGAATTCCCGAGCTCAAGATATCACGCACGGAACCAAGGGTGCGCTAATTGCTCGTTAGCCCCCGATTTGGTTCCACAATTCAAAATATATTTGTTAACACTTCAAATGAGTTTGAAAACACAAACCGAGCATGTAGGCATGTCCATAACACACATATTTACGATATACTAAATTTCCACGACATTCCAAAATCATTTCATATAAGAACGAAGCATAAACAAACAATCATGCGCATAACTTTAAGAAATTCATGCATTATAATTTAAAACTAAACTTTAAATTCCATTTTAAATATAATCCAAGGTCAACGGATTTGAATAAATTAATGCAAAGGATTAATGCATAATTAATTAACATAATACTTAGTTAACAATTCATAATAAAATTAAATAATAAAATTAAATACGAAACACTTATAAACTATTAATCACATAGTTAGCTAATTTAATTGCACAGTTTATAAATAAATACGACACATTAGTTTAAACGAAAAACCGGGGCGTTACAGTGCCCCACCGCTTGGGGTGCTACACATAAACTCCTGAAGTTGGCGCTCCTGTGCACTAGCAGGAATGTATTTCTCCTGGAACTCATTCACAAAAGTCTCCCAGTTAAACTCCTCTCCAGTTCTCTCCAACCTAGAACGAATACCCTTGAGCCAATTGGCTACCTGCCCCTGAATGAAATGAGCAGTACAAATAGCCTTATCCTGAGAACTCCCTGGGCAAATCTCCCAAATACCACAGATCTCAGCTAACCACTCCTCAGCTTTGATATCATCTCCTCGAAACCACTTAGGAGGGTTGCTGCTCCGAAATTCCCTATACACAGCTGAGATAGCCCCATTCTGACCATCAACTGGTGGGCTCTGTTGCCTCTGATTCTGTTACTACTGATTGAGAAGTGCCTGAACAATGTTCTCCGCGTTCAGTGGTGGTGGCGGAGGCAGATTCGGTGCATTC
Organism: Lantana camara; assembly: GCA_037501455.1. Lineage (NCBI taxonomy): Eukaryota > Viridiplantae > Streptophyta > Magnoliopsida > Lamiales > Verbenaceae > Lantana > Lantana camara. Next base: position 96,051,949 of record CM074856.1, read on the forward strand.
GGAGAAACCTCTCGATCGCAACGTCCAGGAGGCACCCTGAAATTCAAAGATTCAAGCAATATGAATGCATGCGGATTAGTACATGTTTATGTATACAAGTATCAGAATTAAGCAAGTATTCAAGCAATTGAGTTATATAACCACATTGTCCTATGTCTTACAACCTAGATCGACGCAACACGACTCCAGAGCTCGGTTTTGCAACCTAAAGCTCTGATACCACTTAAGGATGTAGAACCCCAAATGGTAGGCACCACATGCCCCGCACTAGGATCCAAACCCGGTCAAGAAATGGAATGTCCGCACCCTAGTCCGAGTCATAGTGAACCGGAGACCAACTCACACATTAGGCTAGGCGGAACTAACTCAACAAACCCAGAGCGCGGAAGCAAACCAAACAATCATCAACAAATAGCGGAAGCGATTTGTAGCACCCCGCACGTGAGGCACTACATCCCCCGCACTATGGCTCAACACGAGTAACAAAATGGTAAATCCGCACCCGTATCAAACCATAGCGAACGGGAGACAAACAGAAAGACCCTCCTAAGCTAGGCAGGACTTAGACCCTGCAAACCTAACTAACAACAAGACATAAAGCATCGGGAAACTAAAAACCGAACACATGCATTGGCCACAGGCCTGCAGAAGTTAAACATACGAACTGTAAGCAGACTTGGGCTCTTCCGGCCTCTTTTTAACTCATAACCAAAGCCCGGCAAGAGCAATTAAATCGCAAATATACAAAGTTTCAAGTTCATAATCTTACAAAGTTGAATCATGCATAATTTAAATACATAAGTGAATGCAAAGACGCTTCTAACTTAACTTGACCGACTCAAACTTAACACAACTCCTCCTAGCTCGAAACTCCAAAGCCAAACCTGCACACTAAAGGTTGGGGAGGGAGAGGGTCAGTCTCTAGAAGACTGAGTGAGCATGAGGGATAAATATATATAAAACATGCACATGCAAGTCATAAATCCCGACCAAGGTTTTATTTAAAATTAGTTCCCGAAAAGGGCAAGGAAAAGGCTAAGCGATGCTCGAACTTTACGATTAATCATATTAAATTTATTAAGTTTAGAATTCATACATAACATAAAGGCTCAGCTAGTGAGCGTGCTTATCTCCAACCAAACTCCGACCGTGTACGACAAATATCATTAATACTTTAAATAGTTGATCATGCAATATATCATAATACACACAGGTCATATATCATATCATAAGACATATTCGTTTGGGTAATCCGTGTCCCGGCCTTCCCGCACGGTGCATATCAATCATATCATAATCGTCATTATAAAATAAGTTCCAACCTTCTTCCTGCGGGTGGTGGACGGGTTAGCTAGACCCGACCACCTCATACATAGGCCAATGGGGTTTCATGACTCCCCCAAGGGCACTCAGCTCCCATTCCCCGCTAAACCTCCTAGCGAGGGCCGATATCACCGTAACATAGTGGGACTAGCACATGGGATCACCGTCGGCCCATGCCTCCCCGGATAGCCACATGTACTAAGTCCCTGGGCCCGTGAACATATCATTCATACATAATCTCGCCAAAACGTTTGATTCATAAGAAGCAAAACATAATCCATAATTCATTTGGAAAAAGGGTTTACTTGATCAATATTTACTCGATGACTCGACTTTAAAAGTAACATATATATATATAGTTTTTGGCTAAAGCTTGTCACATAAGGTTGTAGGATTTAGTACGTAACTAGAACGAAAACACCCTCACCTGGAACATGACGATACAAGGATACGAGTTACCAAGTACCTGAATGGTCAAGATTTCTCCACTCTGGTGATAAACTGTACAAAAGACAGTAACGTATTCGTGAGACTCAAGACTCCAAATGAACCATATACGACGCACGGCAATGTATGATCATGATTTGAACGCATAAAAGATGATATTATGTCATGAACTCATGTGCACTATTAATGCATCTAAGGCATCATTCATTCAAGTACTTTCAAGAATTGAAGGTATCATACTCATTTGTTTCGTATCCTTTCATGAATCATGCCAAGTCGAGTCGATCAATCAATTTTAATCTATAGCCGAAGGTTTCCCATTCTTTCAACTCGTAATTCATAGTACTTTAAGTCAAGAATTCCAAAGAACAATTTATAATTTAAACGAATTAGGCATTCCCCTAATTCCATGAATTAAATACATAATTCATAAATCATATATTTTACATTTTATAACAATTCAATTCAAGAATTCAAATAACGATCATATCACGTACTATAACACGTTACTACTTAGAAAATAAACATTTAATTACATTCAAATCATAATCGGAAATTAAATAACATGAAATAGGTAACAATTTAATTTCCATAATTCAATTAAATCAAATAATATTTAATATATAATATATATATATATATATATATATATATATATAAAATTAAATATACGTAACATGCAAAGCATGCATTAACATGCAAAAAGGTATTGAATTTCATGCATGCACAAATTAACAAATAATAATACATGCATGCAAATATTACAATGAAACATGCATGCACACATTATCTCTACATACACATGCATGCATCTTCAATTCCATTTTTATCATTTCATGCATGAAATGTTTAATTACACAAACACACCCTGCAAGCTTTATATACTGAATATATACATCAATTGCATGCAAAAACTACACCTACATGCATTGTTTATAAATCATATGTATGTTCTTCAATTGCATGCAAAGACTAACGGAACCATGCACAATTAATTACAGCAACACACAGCAGTTACATGCATATATATATATATATACCCACATTCAACTATCAAGAAGGAAAATGAAAGAAAAAAGCAGCAGCTTCTGCAACACAGCTACCCGACCGGGCCTTTTCCATGTATAAAATCTCCCCGGCCGGGGAGTTACATTACAGACGCAAGGCAGCAGAAATTACAAAGTTTTCACCCATTTTTGATTGTAGGAAATAACAGCAGTAGGTAGCAGCAACATGAGGCATAAGTTCAGCAACAAATCAACACCAAAACTCCCACCAAGTAACTGAAAACGAACCGCCAAGAAGCAAGGAAGAAGGAGCAGTAGCATACACAATAGATCAGGCCAAAACAGGGCACGAACGAAGAAAAACAGAGCAGCAACTTCATGCTTACATCAACCAACATGATAGCAATAAACAAGGAGAAAAGAAACAACAAATGACAGCAAGTAATTCCCCAAAAGCAACAGCAGCAGTTCGGTGAAAAGGGGAGATAAAAGCTGATCATTTCTTCCATTTTCTCAAAGTCTCAACGATGAAATCTCATTAAATCTTCAACTACCACATAATCAATGATCATAAATGAGAAGAGGATGTCAGAACAATCAAATTCATGTTTGGAATCAAACAAATCCATCAAGGAACGAATGAGATCAACACAATTGCTCAAAACCTATTATTTATCAAATTCAGCCAAAAACTCATGAAACCATGATCAAAATTGGGGGTGCATAGCTTAAAATGACACATATTGGATGTATATTACAACCCTAATCTTACCTTGTGGATTAATGGAGGTTTGGAGGAGATTTGAGCTTTGAATCTCCAAGGGGCACAAGGGTTACGGGAGAACTAGAGAACAGAATGTTTTGGCTGAGTTTTCTTTATGTGATGAAGGTTATCTCGGTTTGAGGTGTTTAATCCTGGTTAGAGGGTTGAGTTAGGGTTCTAAAGCCTCCAACCATAGTTAATTTGGTCAAGGTTTGTATAAGTTATGGCATTTTTAGTAAAGGGTGGCAGATTTGCATCCGTTTCAGTTTTCGGTTGAATTTCGGGGGTTCAAATGATTTCGGAAAAATATAAGGCTAAGTTTATTAAACTCGAATCTTCGATACGAGTTCAACGAAGTTGACGGAACTCGAATCCGAGTTCCCGAGCCCAAGATATCACATACGGAACCAAGGGTGCGCTAATTGCTCGTTAGCCCCGATTTGGTTCCACAAATCAAAATAAATTCGTTAACACATCGAACGAGACCGAAAATATTAACCGAGCATATAGGCATGTTCATAACACATATATTTACGACATACTAAATTTCCACGAAAATTCGATATCATTTCATATATGAACGAAGTACAAATAAACATTCATGCACATATTCTTAATAATTCCATACATTATAAATAAAAACTAAAATCTAAATTCTATTTTAAATATAATTTGGGTCAACGGATTTGAATAAATTAATTAATGTGATTGGAGCATGATTAATTAATAAAACACCTAATTAACAACTTATAATAATTACTAAATTAACGAAATAATTAAATTGAAATAAAATAAAAATAAAATAAGATAATACAATTTATAATAAAATTAAATATAAAACACTTATAAACAATTAATCACATAATTAAATAATTTAATTGCGCAATTTATAAACAAATACGACACATTAGTTTGAATGAAAAACCGGGCCGTTACAATCTCTCCCCCTTAAAAAGAATCCGTCCTCGGATTCACTGCACGCCTAAAACAACCATTGAGAGATTCCCCGTCTCTCGCAAGCAATCAACAGAGAGCCCCGTCTCTTGAGCAAAAATGAGAGAACCCCGTCTCTCCAACAACAATGAGAGAATCCCGTCTCTCGCAAACAAAGAGAGTTCCCCGTCTCTCAAACAAAAATAAGAGAATCCCCGTCTCTTACAACAACGAGAGCATCCCATCTCTCACCTAAAATAAAGCAAGGAAGTCTCCAATACTCACAAGCAACACACGCAAACCAAATTAAAATCACGTAAGACACCCAAAGCAGGTAATAGATGTCACCCACGTTAATTATCAATTACTCCAAGTAATTTAACACGATAAGGAATCAAAGCACCTAACATAAAAATTATTTAAATTAAATTTGCATGTGTGCATGTATCATGGATGCTATAAGTACCGTTCACCGTAGTTGCGAAATTTAAAATTATGAGTTATCGTTGTCCAATGTATGATCTGTCCCGAAAGTGAGTTCAGTTCTCGATTTGTTCTTAAACTCTTCAAGATACCCCAACAAAGCAATTAATTGATCTTCTAAGGATTTTATTCTTTATTCCCTTCTGATTTGTACTGCTTCCAGTCTTCACCATTTCCCCTTAATCCTCATTCGACCAACCAATCCTTTTTAATTAACCGAGCTTGACCTCCCAGAATGCCCTTAAATCGTCCGTCCCGAAATCCGATCCATAGTTACTACCCTTACCCATATCGAGGTCTAACGTATTCTCGAAGATAGCTTCTCCTGGCAACACTGACGGCTCAATACCGAGCTTGAGAAATTTGTTATTATGATTCCTTTCTCAACACGAATTCTTTCCCATCTTCTGTTCATGTTATCCGTTTATTCTCTTTAACCCCTTTAAAGTTATATTCAATAATCGGCCCCATATTTCTTGAATAGAAGACAGACTGCTCTTGATGATTCTTGAAGTTTGATGTATATCCTCCAATTATCATCCTTTTCTATTTGGTCCCTTCTTAAGTTTCCTTCTGGATTACCTTTGATATAACCAATAACTTAATAATATCGTCTCGGACCCCTTCGTACTTCATTGAATTAATCTTGATTGACACCACCCTATTATATGATACTTGATTCGATTTTCTCTTGTTAATTCTAACTTAGGAGTTCACAGAAACTCCCTTATGATTCCATCACCTCCAGACTGGGACTCCGTACATAGAAATGTTCAATGAACCATTTCCCTTATATCTCGTAAAATCTTCTCCCGAATTTAGTAACGTAGCTTCTCTCTTAACAGCTTAACCATTACAACCGTCTTATTCATTTCCAATTGCCACCATTAGAATTTCCAAATTATCCTCAATTTGCATTCCCCGTTGTTGCTACTAGCATATTCATTCGAGCACCACTTCCATCCTCCAATTTATCTCTCGATCGTGCTCTCCCCCTTTACAATTTTTGCTCTTACATGTCGAATTCCCTTAATCCTTCTTCTCTATTCTTATTCGATTCGAACACTCCGAAGCCAAATCTAATCTCACTTTCCTTCGGAGTTCCTTTCCACCGACCTAACCCCTACCTGAAGTTCTTTATTTTCCGAAGTCCTCTTCCTTATCATGTACCATCCTGTTATTGCTTTTTCTCATCATCCAGATGTGGCCAGTCGAAAAGATACTTGATGAGTGAGGTGAAAGAACTTCATACCAAGTAAACACTAAAATGCATGTCGGGTAAAGATGTCAATGCATGGGTCACATTTACATCAAGCAATTATGCAACACAATAGAACAACGAAACCAAATAGAAATGCATGGATAAACTAAGGCCAGAAGAGTAAACAATTGATGCGAAGTATGATGCACGTGCTATGAATGTCTTGGAACCTGTCACCAATGTGGTAAGTTGTTAGCTCGGTAGCTTTTCCTCGTTCCTCCAATCCCGAGGTTACTTTGACTTGGTGATTATTCCTTGCCTTTCCCACGGTCTTCGAGATTTCCATGAATCTTTGTAAATCAACTTGTATCTTCCACTATCTGAGATTGCAATTTCTTGATCCCAATTCTTCCCCGTCCAAGGAGTTAGCATTCAAACTTTTCCTCGAATTTCGACCTCTACTTCTAGTCGCCACCTCGATCAAGACTCCCGTACTCGTCCTTTATGAGTTTAATTCACCTCCAATTGCTTATACTTGAGCGCATAATTTCCTTGCAAAGAGTCTTTGCCTTTCTTTACCGTTTCCCTTTTGTTGCTCCGTATTTCCCATTTCAACCTCACAACATGACAATTCAGCTTGGATTTGGAAAAACAAACTCAAATCCCGTCCTCAATATCTTTACCTTCCCTAAATTTGTATTTACACAATTACTTGCCTCTCTCCACTCCCTTCCAGACTCGTTTCCCATCTTAATCGAGATCCAGAGCACCCAAAACCAACTTTTCCCTGGTCTTAACTTCGACAACCTCAATTTCTAATCACTAATCTTAGTCAGAAATCCTTCTTTGTCGACCCTTGGTTCATAATTCCTACCGAACCCATCTTACCTCAACTCCTCTTAATTATGGATACCCCTTCGATGATCTGAATCCAGGACCAAAATACTTTCAGGGTTTTGTTCACTTCATTCCTTAGATTGAAGATCCCATTGAATTCAATTAAAGGCACCTTATGTATTAGAGCCGGGTATGTCGATCTTCTAAGTCATAATCATTTCACGATCAATCCTTATTTCACCCAGTGTCCTTCTACCACCACATCTCTAAATTCGATCCTCCCATTCCGAATCCAATTCCTTGAACTCTAGCTCCATCTAGAAAGCCTCACATCTCGAATTCTCTACATTCCTCCCTGGTGTATCCTTCTTATCCTCCATGCCTCAGAAGAGCTCGCAATAGGGCGATGTTAGTGTTGTACTTGGCCGTGGTTTGATATCATCTTCATAACCTAGAAATCATAATTCATTTTGAAAATATAAGCATGCGATTAATGCATGCTCATGGCACACATTCATCATACAAGACACGGATTCGATGCGAGAGTGCAACACATAAGTCAACAAGATTCAAAAGAAATACATTTTCAGGTTCAAGATCGATGCAATGCACATGTTGTCATATAGTTCCTAAGCCGTACGACCTAGACTGACTCAAACACGACTCGAGAACACCGGTTTTGCAACCGGGCTCTGATACCACTTAAGGATGTAGCACCCCGCACGTGAGGCACCACATCCCCCGCACTATGGCTCAACACGAGTAACGAAATGGTAAATCCGCACCCGTATCAAAATATAGCGAACGGGAGACAAACAGAAAGACCCTCCTAAGCTAGGCGGGACTTAGACCCTGCAAACCTAACTAACAACAAGACATAAAGCATCGCGAAACTAAAAACCAAACACATGTATTGGCCACAGGCCTGCAGAAGTTAAACACACGAACTGCAAGCAGACTTGGGCTCTTCCAGCCTCTTTTTAACTCATAACCAAAGCCCGGCAAGAGCAATTAAATCGCAAATATACAAAGTTTCAAGTTTATAATCTAACAAGTTCATAATCTTACAAGGTTGAATCATGCATAATTTAAATACATAAGTGAATGCAGAGATGCTTCTAACTTAACTTGACCGACTCAAACTTAACATAACTCCGCCTAGCTCAAAACTCCAAAGCCAAACCTGCACACTAAAGGTTGGGGAGGGAGAGGGTCAGTCTCTAGAAGACTGAGTGAGCATGAGGGATAAATATATATAAAACATGCACATGCAAGTCATAAATCCCGAGAAAGGTTTTATTTAAAATTAGTTGCCAAAAAGGGGAAGGAAAAGGCTAAGCGATGCTCGAACTTTACGATTAATCATATTAAATTTATTTAGTTTAGAATTCATACATAACATAAAGGCCAGGCGAGTGAGCGTGCATTATCTCCAACCAAACTCCGACCGTGTACGACAAATATCATTAATACTTTAAATAGTTGATCATGCAATATATCATAATACACACAGGTCATATATCATATAATAAGACATATTCGTTTGGGCAATCCGTGTCCCGGCCTTCCCGTACGGTCCATATAAATCATATCATAATCGTAATTATAAAATAAGTTCCAACCTTCTTCCTCCGGGTGGTGGACGGGTTAGCAAGACCCGACCACCTCATACATAGGCCAATGGGGTTTCATGACTCCCCCAAGGGCACTCAGCTCCCATTCCCCGTTAAACCTCCTAGCGAGGGCCGGTATCACCGTAACATAGTGGGACTAGCACATGGGATCACCGTCGGCCCATGCCTCCCCGGATAGCCACATGTACTAAGTCCCTGGGCCCGTGAACATATCATTCATACATAATCTCGCCAAAACGTTTGATTCATAAGAAGCATAACATAATCCATAATTCATTTGGAAAAGGGTTTACTTGATCAATATTTACTCGATCACTCGACTTTAAAAGTAACATATATATATATATATATATATATATAGTTTTTGGCCAAAGCTTGTCACATAAGGTTGTAGGGTTTAGTACGTAACTAGAACGAAAACACCCTGACTTGGAACATGACGATACAAGGATACGAGTTACCAAGTACCTGAATGGTCAAGATTTCTCCACTCTGGAGATAAACTGTACAAAAGACAGTAACGTATTCGTGAGACTCAAGACTCCAAATGAACCATATACGACGCACGGCAATGTATGATCATGATTTGAACGCATAAAAGATGATATTATGTCATGAACACGTTCATGTGCACTATTAATGCATCTAAGGCATCATTCATTCAAGTACTTTCAAGAATTGAAGGTATCATACTCATTTGTTTCATATCCTTTCATGAATCATGCCAAGTCGAGTCGATCAATCAATTTTAATCAATAGCCGAAGGTTTCCCATTCTTTCAACTCGTAATTCATAGTACTTTAAGTCAAGAATTCCAAACAACAATTTATAATTTAAACGAATTAGGCATTCCCCTAATTCCATGAATTAAATCCATAATTCATAAATCATATATTTCACATTTTATAACAATTCAATTCAAGAATTCAAATAACGATCATATCACGTACTATAACACGTTACTACTTAGAAAATAAACATTTAATTACATTCAAATCATAATCGGAAATTAAATAACATGAAATAGGTATCAATTTAATTTTCATAATTCAATTAAATCAAATAATATATAATATATAATATATATATATATATATATATATATATATATATATATATATATATATATATATATATATAATTAAATATACGTAACATGCAAAGCATGCATTAACATGCAAAAAGGTATTGAATTTCATGCATGCACAAATTAACAAATAATAATACATGCATGCAAATATTACAATGAAACATGCATGCACACATTATCTCTACGTACACATGCATCCATCTTCAATTCCATTTTTATCATTTCATGCATGAAATGTTTAATTACACAAACACACCCTGCAAGCTTTATATACTGAATATATACATCAATTGCATGCAAAAACTACACCTACATGCATTGTTTATAAATCATATGTACGTTCTTCAATTGCATGCAAAGACTAACGGAACCATGCACAATTAATTACAGCAACACACAGCAGTTACATGTATATATATATATACCCACATTCAACTATCAAGAAGGAAAATGAAAGAAAAAAGCAGCAGCTTCTGCAACACAGCTACCCGGCCGGGCCTTTTCCATGTATAAAATCTCCCCGGCCGGGGAGTTACATTACAGACGCAAGGCAGCAGAAATTACAAAGTTTTCACCCATTTTTTATTGTAGGAAATAACAGCAGTAGGTAGCAGCAACATGAGGCATAAGTTCAGCAACAAATCAACACCAAAACTCCCACCAAGTAACTGAAAACGAACCGCCAAGAAGCAAGGAAGAAGGAGCAGTAGCAGACACAATAGATCAGGCCAAAACAGGGCACGAACGAAGAAAAACAGAGCAGCAACTTCATGCTTACATCAACCAACATGATAGCAATAAACAAGGAGAAAAGAAACAATAAATGACAGCAAGTAATTCCCCAAAAGCAACAGCAGCAGTTCGGTGAAAAAGGGAGATAAAAGCTGATCAATTCTTCTATTTTCTCAAAGTCTCAACGATGAAATCTCATTAAATCTTCAACTACCACATAATCAATGATCATAAATGAGGAGAGGATGTCAGAACAATCAAATTCAAGTTTGGAATCAAACAAATCCATCAAGGAACGAATGAGATCAACACAATTGCTCAAAACCTATTATTTATCAAATTCAGCCAAAAACTCATGAAACCATCATCAAAATTGGGGATGCATAGCTTAAAATGACACATATTGGATGTATATTACAACCCTAAGCTTACCTTGTGGATTAATGGAGGTTTGGAGGAGATTTGAGCTTTGAATCTCCAAGGGGCACAAGGGTTACGGGAGAACTAGAGAACAGAATGTTTTGGCTGAGTTTTCTTTATGTGATGAAGGTTATCTCGGTTTGGGGTGTTTAATCCTGGTTAGAGGGTTGAGTTAGGGTTCTAAAGCCTCCAACCATAGTTAATTTGGTCAAGGTTTGTATAAGTTATGGCATTTTTAGTAAAGGGTGGCAGATTTGCATCCGTTTCAATTTTCGGTTGAATTTCGGGGGTTCAAATGATTTCGGAAAAATATAAGGCTAAGTTTATTAAACTCGAATCTTCGATACAAGTTCAACGAAGTTGACGGAACTCGAATCCGAGTTCCCGAGCCCAAGATATCACATACGGAACCAAGGGTGCGCTAATTGCTCGTTAGCCCCCGATTTGGTTCCACAAATCAAAATAAATTCGTTAACACATCGAACGAGACCGAAAATATAAACCGAGTATATAGGCATATTCATAACACATATATTTACGACATACTAAATTTCCACGACATTTCGATATCATTTCATATATGAACGAAGTACAAATAAACATTCATGCACATATTCTTAATAATTCCATACATTATAAATAAAAACTAAAATTTAAATTCTATTTTAAATATAATTTGGGTCAACGGATTTGAATAAATTAATTAATGTGATTGGAGCATGATTAATTAATAAAACACCTAATTAACAATTTATAATAATTACTAAATTAACGAAATAATTAAAAATAAAATAAGATAATACAATTTATAATAAAATTAAATATAAAACACTTATAAACAATTAATCACATAATTAAATAATTTAATTGCGTAATTTATAAACAAATACGACATATTAGTTTAAATGAAAAACCGGGGCGTTACACGATTACATCAACATACAAAACAAGTGATGGGTTTAACCAGCATAGATACCTAATCCCGAATATCATCATACATAGCAGGTGACGGGTTCAACTAGCATAGATACCTAATCCAAATATCAAATCTTCATAACATCATCAACCAACATAAGTATCAGCAGAGTATCTAATAACATCCAAGTGCTAGCATACTAATCCCACATGGGTTTAAGTCTATGTAGAGCATAAAACATAATCTCTAAGTGTGAAACATGAATACATAACATAAGTAGAGTATGTGACAAATGCATCCTAACACCACTAGACTGACAAGCGTGACTCAGAAGACTCACTTCCGCCTAGCTCAAGCCAAAAGAACCTGCAACTAAAAGATAAAACGAGGGGTCAGTCAACTGACTGAGCGAGGGGGCTAACGCACGCCCACACACTAAATATAGATAGAGAATTGCACATAACAAAAGGGTGGACTCATGAACCGGGTGTAAGGGTTTACGTACCAAAACATTTGAAAACAAACTTATATTTATACTTAGAAAGTATTTTCAGAAACCTTATTCCGATTCATGATTCCCATAAAAGATCATAACATATGCTCGGCGAGTACGAGCTTCCAACCTTTACTCATCATATCAGAACAAAATACAGAATTAAATACATCCTCAACTTGGGTGATGGAAGAGCTACGCGTTGGCCCTAACCATCCAAAACAAACATATCACAAGGGGTTGCGAACCCACAAGTGTCCTCCTCGGATTTTTACAACGAAGGCTCAAAGTATCGTGCCTCCACTATCTCCCTGAGTCACGCACTGATACTTCTAATGGAGACTATGCACAGGCTGAGCCCCGATGGCCCTAACCATCCCGGGGATTCCTTACACATAGATTCTCGGATCTACATACATACATACATACAGATGACAATATTTCATGGCCAACTCGCTACAAAATCATAACATATCTGAATTTTCCAAAATAGCTTACATATGCCTTAATAATTAATTTCCAAAACCAAGGATGGTCCACAAGGTCATAATCATATCATATCCAACACATATCTAATCATATATATATATAACCGCATGCAAGGATTGAAATCATCATATTAAGGTCATAGGACGCTAAACTATATAAAAATCCTAAACCTCACCTTGTGCTTGAAGAAAAGAGAGTGGAAACCGGACACCACTAAGCCTCGGGCTCACCGCCACCAAAGTCCTCTAAAACAACAAACATACAAAAAGCCCAAGGCGTAGACTCTATATGAACCAAGTAAGATGCACAACAACATATAATCATGTATCAAATGCATCATGGAATGATATGGATCACATAGGTCAAGTAGCATAATATAAGACAAGCACTCATACGAAATTATTCAATTAAATGAAGTATTATCATCTAAGAATGAAATTGAAGTCATATCATAACATATAATTCATAAGTAACTCAAACGGATCAAGCAAACACGGAAAAGACAAGTGCAAAGTGTAACAGTAGCTCCGGAACGGCCATTCCCATGCATAACTAAGCATAGGAACGGTCATTCCCAAAAGCCACCTAGCTAGCACGGGAACGGTCGTTCCCATCTCAAGGCAAAAATGGGAACCCTTGACGGGAATCGTTGTTCCGGGCACCAAGGCCAAATGGGAACGGTCGTTCCTGCCTCAGATCTGGTGCAGTCTGTGCAGAAACTTCATAGCTCCGGGAAGAAGGCAACCATGGCCGAAAATGACGAATTTCACACCAATTAAACCATAAAATTTCCACGAAAATAATATATATTATCACATAAATCATGCTCTATCATCTATCCTAGCTCAAGATCTCAAGATATCATCAAACAAGGCAAGAATCATCAAGTTGGGTTTAAAGTTCATATTTCTCAAACTTTCACCAAATCATTTCAAATAATCAGTTTCATACCAAGATTAATGGATATAATTAAAGCTCACATCAAGAGAAATTCATTGCTTACCTTAGCTCTTGAAATGAAGAAGAAACGAGGGAGATATGAGCTCGTGAAAGTGTGAGAAAGCCTTAGATCTTCATCCTTTTTTAAAGCTCTCCATGGATGATATGTCATGTGTGAAATGAAGTTTGAAATGAGGCTTGGTTAGGGTTTCCAAGATATAATATGAGGCTAAAGGCTTTATTCGGATTTGGGCTCAAATAAATGACTTTCGGCCCAATAAGTCAAAATTAAAAGGTTTAAGGTCTAAACGGCTTCAGAAAAATATGAAATAAATTCCATTGGATCCGAATCACCGAATCGAGTCTAATGGTGGTATCGAAATTCAAATTCGAATTCCCGAGCTCATATCGGTTCCAAATGCACCCAAAGTTACCTAATTTAAATTAGGTCCAAAACTTCCAAAATTGCAAATAGGCCCAAGTCCTATTTCACAATCAACTCCAGCATTTAAATTAAATTTATGCAAGGTATAATTCGCCAAGTCATAGAATTCCAAGTATGCACTTAAATCAATTTAAATCACATAATTAAATCACAGTTGGAAATAAAGATGCAATTCACGTAAATGCATAAGTAAACACTCTCGTGACGTCATACCTGTACGGATGATCGGACGGGGCATCACAACCTCCCCCCTTTAGTAGAACCTAGTCCCCAGGTTCCTTGCTCGGCTCGAAACAACTTCGGATACAACTTCCTCATCTTCTCCTCAGTCTCCCAAGTGGACTCTTCGGATTTCTGATCTCTCCATAACACTCTGACCAAGGGAATATATCGGTTTCCCAAAGCCGTTGTCTCTTGTTTAACTCCTTCTGAGAGAATAAGTACTGGAGACTCTTGTGGTCGGAAAAAATCTCGAAGGAAACTTCGTAGAGATAGTGTCTCCACTTACCCAAAGCAAAGATCACCGCTGCTAATTCGAGATCATGGGTGGCATAGTTCTGTTCATGCTCCTTCAACTTCCTCGAGGCGTAGGCAATCACTTTTCCATGCTGCATCAATACACATCCCAAACCCTCCTTCGAGGCATCCGTATAGACTGTATATCATTATGTACCTTCGGGAAGTGCTAATACAGGTGTTGTTGTTAACTTCTCCTTCAAGAGTTGGAAGCTTGCCTCATATGCCTCATCCCAATCGTATTTATGTTGGAAAACAAATAGAGTTATGCACCGGAACTTTAAAAAAATTTCCAAAAGCAGATCTAAAAACTTGCAATGTTCGTATCCTATCATAGGGTGTAACAAGAAACTCACGTTGATTGAAGCTTTCTTGTGATGTCGTTATCGCCTAACGAACACCCGTCAAGCGGAAAGTCCCTCGAACGACCTTTGATTAGATCCCAAAGTAGGCAATCCTCCAAAGCGTATCCACACCAGTCCTAAAACACGATAAAGCGAGTGAGAATGCTAGTTCTATGGCTTGTGTTAGGCTAGGATTTTTACTTTAAAACCTTTTCTTTTATTTTTTTTTTCTAAAAAACTTAACACTTCTTGAGTGTTGGTCTAAAAAATAAGAGAATCACCTCCACTAGTATAAATACTAGTAGGGTTCGAACCTACTAGGGCTTCTCTAAGCCTATTGGACTTTGTTTTCTTGCTCACTAATTAACTAATTTAATTGGAAGAATAAGTTCCCAACTTGTCCTCCAAGTCTTGCAAGAATAATCTTCTCTCTCCTACAATAGAATGTTTGACTTTTCAACTTTCCTAATGTTAAAAATCAAGATTTAATAAATAATTTAATTCCTAATTAATTATTAATTGGGTTAAGTTTATTTGGGAATAGTGTTAACAATTAATTCAAGATTAATTAAAAGACTAAAATTAATTAATAATAATTTAATTAATTAATTCTAGAAAAGAATTCACGTGTAATATAATTACAAGTTTGGAGCCACGTACGTGCCACGTGTGTGTGACACGTGGCAGCCACGCAGGCTACGTGACACGTGGCAGTCACGTGTCTTTGACACGTGGCAATGCCCACATGTTCCATCCTCATTTTCAATCAACAATTTGATCCTTTGTTAATCATATTAACATCCTACCATAACCCTCATATTTTGGCATTTGTGTGTGACCCCTTAGGTTCATTATTCGATTAGCAGTGATAGTAATTAATTAATTCCCATAATTAATTAATCACTTCACAGATCACACTACCGTAATCTAGCAATGGGTGTCTGACCCCTAACCGAATAACGAAATGAATCAAACAACCTTTCAGTCAATGATAATCAGTGAAATACGATCCTCCAACAACTTCGTCTCTCAATTAAGAACTAAGGCATGGGAATATTCTTAGAGCCTCAATATTCTTGATCTTTAAAGTTAAGTTCATTTCATATCCATTTAGATAAGTTCATTTCATATCCATTTAGATCTCAATCTAAGAAAACCCCATTTTCTTGATGTCTTGATCTTTTATCCACCTTGGCTAAAGGTTTAATATTTAATGGACTATGAACAACTCAATCAGTAAAAGATCATTCTTGTTTTTAAAAAGTGTAGGTCCTTTATCCACAATATCCTCTAATAGCAAGGTCTTGCTGGCCTCCGTAAACCAAGAACAAATCCTTAGTTCTTCTTAAGTACTTAAGGATGTTCTTTACAGCAGTCCAATGGCCTTCATCAGGGTCAGATTGGAATCGGCTAGTCACACTGAGCGCATAAGCCACATCTAGCCGAGTACATAGCATCGCATACTGTAACATCCCGCTCGTCCGTCTCTCCAGATACGTTGTAACGAGAGTGTTGTTGGGAATGGTGCCCTGAAAATTCAATTTGTTGAATTAATTAAATTGAATTTACAGCAAGTTATGAGTTTTTTCACATATTAATAATTAATGACGTGTGGTGGTATTCTCATATGAAATATGTTTCATAGGAAAAGACTTTGAATACCGAAATCACGTGTCATTAAAGTTCTAGTCGGTAAGATAAGAATATGTTCTTATCAAGACTATAATGTGGTTATATAAGATGATTAGTCTTTCGTCATAGGGAATGGTGATTCCAATTATAACACGTTGATGATTTTCAATAGGATTGGAAACATCGAACTGGATCACTGAGATTATTCATTTTATACTGCTATCTAAAATGAATAAAATCTCAAGAAGCATTGTACTCTTAATCCTGATAATATTTTGGCTTTAGGCATGTAGTGTTAGTCACTGTAACATACTCGAAGTGAGGTCTCGGTAACGGGTGGCCAAAATACTTTTTATGATTCGGTGACAACATGAAGTGTGCTAAAGAGTTATATTGATCGAGGAATCTGTGGCCTTGTTGGAAGGTAAGAGATATCCTTGAAATAGATTTGCAAAAGTTCGAATTAAGACTTTGGCCAAAGCACTTCGCGTGATACGTCACCGAAGTTGTATGTTGAATGTGTTTCACATACAGAGAATTTGAACTTAAGGCAAATCAATAAATTTCAAATTAGAGATGAAAAATAAATGATAGTAGTTGCAATATATTTTTTATGGATATCTACACGGAGGAGTAAAATGCGAAATTATTCTAGATCGAGAAATTCGTGAATAATTTAATTAATTTTAGAGTGCAACAATATTTATTTAGTGGAATTAAATATTGTTAAACGGTAATTAATTATTGTCATGAGATGGTAATATATTAATCCGTTTGGAGCTAAAATTAATTAGTCCTGCAGGTCCCCCTGCAAGCCCCAATTGAAAGCCCGAAGAGAAAATATTAAAAGGAGAAAGAGAAATGATTTTTCAAAGTGTTTGAAAATAGCCAAGAGATTTATTTTAAGAAAATAAATCAATTTCCAAAGAGTTGGAAATACCCAGAATTTTATTTTGGAGAAAATAAAATTTTAATTTTTTTTTTAAAAAAAAATTTATTAATGCTGACGTGGCATCGAGATGACGTGGCAGCTGACGTAGCAAGCCACGTCAGCAGAACGGGCCCAGTAGGCGCTGACTGGGCTGCCGTGTGGCGAGCCACGTGTACGGCCGAGATGAAGCCACGTCAGCCACCGTTTACGGCCCAGATGAGATCAGGGTGGGCCAGTCAACGGGTCGGATGGTCCGAGTCAAACCGGGTTAACGGACCGGATCTTGGATAGGGTCGGGCGAACCGAGTCTGGACAGGGCCAGACCCGGACACGTGTCAGTACAAGAATCGGCCACGTCGCGGACTGTGCAGAAACCCTAAGTCCGCGCGTGTTAGGCACGCGCCACCTTCTAGAGGCGCGTGACGGCGCGTCCGACCTCCGATCGGCGCGTGGTCGGCAGCTATGGATTCGTGGTAATGAGACCTTTAACGTGGTGCTCTCATATTCCGTCAATTTTGCAAGTGGCAGTGCGAAATGACCAAAATACCCCTCCACCTATGCTTAAAATGACCGTTTTGCCCTCCGGTTTTTGCCTATAAATAGGCTGACCGCCCTCCCTCATTTCTCATTCAGTTTTGGGAGAGGTTTTGGCTAGAGCTTAGCTTTGAAATCATATCCCTTTTCTCCTAGTTAATTCCGATTTATTTTGAAATTAATTTTAATTAGGTGTTTATATAAAATGCCTAATTTCGGGAGAATAAATCCTGAAAAGGGTTTTCTAGTTTAAAGTTTATTTTCTCTAAGTATTTAGAGAAATACTTTCGGAGCCCACACTCCGAGGGTGTCCCTGGGGTTATTGCGGGGAAGCTCTGCCGGTTTCACAAGGAGATCGGGTATCGGGTTCTCAGGAGGTGAATTCGGGAGCTGGAAAAATGTCGTTAGATAGCCATGTTTGCAGTACGGTAATATTTTACAGTTATTTTATTTTAAGCATGATAAATTATGTGCTCTTAAGTGTTAATTGCATGTTAGATATTTATCTGCTTAAGTGATTTAAAATTTATTATCAATTGCATGTATATACTTGAGTAGATCCGGCTAAGTCTTCCGCTATTGTATTAAAATGTTTTAGAAATATTTTAATACTTGTATTACAATAAAAATTTTAAAATATGGTCCCGGACCGCTACTGTTCTGGGCCCGCCTCCCAGCAAGTGTTATATGTGCATTTAAATTATTTAATTACGTACTTAATTGACGTTTTAATGTTTGTTTGATTAATTGAATTTATTTAAATGTTTATGCCTATTTGCTCAAGAACTTGATCTATATGCGTTCGATTTCAATTCCAATTTTTGTGAGAACTTGGCATGTGTGAATTATATGAGTTATTAACTTGGTGTTATGCTCGTTTTGTGTTTTTGGGTTCGTTTGGTTTGGCTTTGTGTTCGTTTTGTTTTTCGGAAACTAGAGGATAGTTAAAGGGTATTTAGCGCACCTCGGGTTCCGGGCGGCGTATCTTGAGCTAGGGAATTCGGATTCGAATTCTGGAAGAGGCATTGGACTCGTAATGAAGAAAAGAAACCAAGGAATCAAGATTTATATTTTTCTAAGCCCATTTGGACCTCCGAATATCGACCGAAATGGGCGTTTACAACAAGAGTTACCCCTTTTGTTGACTAGTCTTGCATGTGGGCCCCTTTTGACACCCAACAAGCCCCAAATATTGACTTATATGTTCCTAACTCCTCCCTCACTTCCCCATACTGTTAGGAATAGTGCCCTAGAAAGCCGATTCGACGTAATCTGCTTTGGGACTTTTCTTGTATCACAGATAATCTTTGAATAATATACGATTGATTATAGGCAAACACTTCTTTATATGCCAATACGTGTTTTGTGTGTTTCCATTACGTGCGCATGTATGAGAACTCCCCTAATCCTGATGACTTTAGGACTCTACCATTTAGGTGAAATGGTTCATGAAATGAGCCCTATATCACATAAGTCATGATTAGTAAAATACTCCAAGCCGATGAGTCCTACAGACAGTGGGAGTGTCAACCTGACTCCTCTAAAGCTTGCTTGTGGGATCACGCCCTTAAGAAGGACCACCTTGTTTCATGGAGGTGCAAAGTGTATAGTTGATACGTGCGTGATACATGAGGGTGCTTACTTTAATAAGTAAGTTCACTGAGGTGCCCCGTGTGAGAACATTCCTAAATGGGAAAGGAAGTTTCTATTTCAGGAAATGGAAACTTCCAGATTAGGAAATATCTCACGAGTCATTGATGTGATTAATTGATCCTTAGACTTGAGGTTCCATGTTACTTTATGAGTTAACTCTGTAGTCTTTGGTATAAGCTTTAAAGGGTGTCGCCTTAGACAACTGATTCAAGGCTTATGCTGGGGCTGCACAAGTGACTCATGAAAGTGAATGAGAATCAAGAAAGGACCTACACTTGCATTTGCAAGGTGATCTCTTATTGTGTAAGTCATTCATATGCCATATGGAGTCCTTGGCCAAGGTAGTAGATCAAGACATCAAGAAAAGGGTTTCTTGGATTGAGATCAAATGGATATGAAATGCACTTAGCTTTAAGACCAGATTATTAGGGTTCTAATTATTCCCTTACCCTAGATCATGGTTGAGAGATAGTAAGTAGGAGGATTGTATCTCACATGAATCAATGACTTAAAGGTTCTGTCGAATCCGAACATTCCAATTCAGCTAGGGGTTAAACACCTGTTGCTAGACTATGGTCGTTTAATCTGTGGACTGATTAATTAATTAGTGAATTAATTAATTAGGGTCACTGCTAATTGAATTGAGAACCTAGAGGGTCACACACAACAACTTGGTTACATGAGTTGAGGCTTTAAAATGATTAAACGAGTTAATCAAGCCAAGAGGGTTCCACACGTGTGAAACCACACGTGTGGCTCACGTGAGTGACACGTGTCATTGTGACACGTGTCACACACGTGTATAAATATATGTGTATATTTATTTATGTATTAAATAATTAATGTGATTAATTATTTAATAGACTTTGGTTTAATTTTGAATTAAAAAGAAAGTCTTATTTTGGAGAAAATAATCTAGTTAATTAATTACGAATTAATTAATTAGATAAAATAAGTTATTTATTTTAAATAAATAAAGTATAAAATTATCCAAAAATAGTTTGGATATTTTTAGCTCTCTTGAAAGTTGATTTGAATTAGAATTTAAAGTCAAAGTCAAAATTACTTGATGATCAAGTAATAGGAGAGAGAGAGACCAAAATCCTAGCCCATTAAGGACTAGGAATTTCATCCCTCCCCTTTCTTATATATAGGGGAGCTCATGCTCCCCTTTAGAGCTAATAGACAATTCTTGGTTCATGTGTTGAACACCTTCCTTTCTCCAAGATAAAATAAAACCCTAGGTTAAGCCTAAACACTAACTAGAGAACTAGCATCCTTACTAGTTAGATTGTAGCTAAGTTGGTGGACTATCTCTAGAGACTTCAAGTTAGAAGTTTTGAAGATTCGAGCTTTACCAAAAGTGGGGATTAAGCAAAAACGATCAGAAGGGATGATGAAACGATTCTGAACCCGACGTGACGCGAATGAAAAAATCGAACCAAAGAAGATGGCGAAAACCGTTCGTCCATATCCTGAAGGATGAATTTTTTCACGAGGGTTTTGTGACTGGCAGTTTTCTACTTTCGCAAAACTGTTTTCGAAGGGAGTTTCAATCCTGCTTTTCTCGTTTCATGTTTCTTTCTTTATGTTATATTGTTAAGAACATCTCTAACATGAATTGAATCTAGGTTGGTGTGGATTGCTATCCCGACAATGGATTCTGAAGTAGAAAGAGACTTTCGAGGGACGGGTTGTCAAGCCGCGAGAAGAGCGTTCTTGGGTGGCTTGAAACGCTTCAAGAAAGAATAAAAGAAAAGTAAGTTTTCTATCTCTACGAATTTGGTTACACGATTGCGAGTCCAAGATCCTTTTGTTGGAAAATTTTTTAAATTCCGCTGCTTTCTGATTCGTGTTTTCCAACAAGTGGTATCAGAGCCACCTCATTAATCGTGTTTCTGATTCGTCTCAATTATTCTGAATTTGGTAGAAATTCTTAGGCTTAGATGCGAATTAGGTATTCATGAGTTCTTTTAGAAAGCCTGAATTACGAAACTGTAATTTTTCTTGAATTTCTGAAACTGTTTTCTTAAATTGTGTTTTTGAAAAACGTTTGGATTCAAATCTGTTTAAATCGAATTTTTTTTAATTTTGGATTGAATTGGTTTTGAGAAACCTGGACACGAAACGGAACACGAAAAGGACGAGCCCAGGCGTGCTAGCACGTCGCACGCCCAGGCCCGCTGCTGCCGCCCAGCTCCTCCCGCAACCGCGCGGGAGCCGTCCCGGGCGCGCCCAGCCCGTCCCGCAACCGCGCGGGACGCCTGCCCAGCCCGCCTAGTCGCGGCGGGCGCTGCTGCGCGAAAGTGCCTCGCGCGGCTAGGCCCCTTTTCGGGCCCGTTTTCGTGTTTCGTGTTTTTGTGTTTTCGGTCCGTAAATTCCTGATTTAAATTTTATTTTAATTTTATCTTTTAAAATCAGTTTTGCTAAAATAAAATTATTTTAAAATTTTGATTAAATTGGGATTTTTGAGAAATTAAGCGATTTAAATTTTGGAAAAATTACAATCTTTATTTTCTGAAAATAATGAAAGAATAAAATTATTAATTTTGGAAATTAATTGGAATTTTATTGGTTTGTTGTTTTTCGGGTTTTATTGAAAAGGCTCTTGAACAAGAATTGCATCTAAGTCGTGTTTTAAGTCATTAGGACTTGAAACGAGAATTTTAATTTATTGGTTAAATTTAAATTCTCGCAAAAGCATGTTAGGTGATCATGGGTTTAGATCTATGTATGGTTTTAATTTATGCACATGGATGGTTTAAATTGGGGTTGGAGCCCTATAGTTGCGTTTTTCAATTGAGGTTGGAGCCTCACTTATGTGCGTACTGTTATGTGATTTATTATGTGGCTTTCCATATTACTGTTTTGAGGCCGGGGTATGCCCCGTGTAATTGTCTAAGGCCAATATGAAGATTGAGCCTTATTACTTTATGTCTTTTTCTTTTTATTGTAATTTGAGAGTAGAGATAGGTGGTGAGGTTTTATTTTCATTTTGGAGACAATGCACCCATGGAGTAAGATGGACCACATTCAAGTAACAAGGAGGCCATAAGTGAAGACCCCTCAAAATGTTAGGGAGGGGGATCTCAATTGTTAAATGTAATAGAGATAGGGCTCGTATTTTGTTACCGCTTTCCCTTATGTGATTTAACTGTTTATGTGGCATGTATGTTAGAACTTGTGATTGTGGAGTGGCTCCCACATATCACGCATAAGATAGGTAGAACCCATGATCATTACATATTAGTATCATGCTAGGACATGTTATCTGTTTATGTGCTTGTTTGATATGCATTTAAGTGTACTTGCATTAATCAAGACTAATAAAATTGGATAACATATATGTTGGTGAGGTCGAACCGGACAACTCTCCGGTTGATTCGAAAATTCCCATTAAATATTAAGCTAATTTCGAACAAATAGGTGTTTAATTCGAGATGCAAATTTTGAATTAAATTCCTAGCATTCCATCAATAGGTTTTAAGTTTAGTAAGTAAAGCTAGTTATTGTCCGCGAGTCGTGGGATAGCTAGTGGAGCTTATTAGTTCTTAGTTACCTAATTAATCATTTTAAATGGTCAATATTTCGTGGTCAATTTTAGCAAGGGCGATGTCCGCGAGTCGTGGGTCGTTCGAACTAAGTTTTGGTCATGATCTTATGATTGATGGGTCTGGCTTAACGCCTAAGTAAATATGGATGTCGCACGAGTCGTGGGTCCATATTGAAAGATAGGTGATGCAAAAACAATTACTAAGAATTCTAAAGGTGTTAGAATTGGTAAGTTGTACCTACCTAGGGTTCTTACTTAGAATGTCCGCGAGTCGTGGGTTCGAGGTAAAATGCCTAGGATCTTAGTACCCATTGGGAAACGTGTTCCTCTTAGATCTTTGGGAATTATAGATCTTTGAAAAACAGTGGGAGCTACATTAGATTAAAGACCTTATCTTTTGTATATCGTTATAATTCAGCATGCCCACATTTTCTCTGCTTAGCATTTAGGTTGTAGTTCTGTGATTCTCTCCAATATGAAATGCAAACCCATTCGTATCCATCCTTAAGTCAAATAAGTTGACTAAGTCCTGACTAACTCTAAATGGCTTCGGATCCTAAAATTCATTTTAGAATCCGACTAGAGAAAGGCGTTCTCTAAAGGGCGAAGTTTTCAACTGTGAAAAGTCGACCCGGGCCAAAAGAGAAGCAATCTGAGGTGAATGGATTTTTCCAAACCACTTAAAAGCAATTGAACCACCTCATAAAAATGTTACAAGGTATAACATTATGGAATTATTCAATATTCCAAATGAGGAAACAAGTGCACACGAACAAGGTCTAAAGATCTTATTTGAAGATCTTATGGTCTCGATCATCAACTGAGAAAAGAGTTCTCAATGCACTGATTGCTTACATTGCTTCGACTATCATTCAAACCCTTTATGCTCAACTAGAATGATGCTAATGTAGCATAGTTAATTATTTAAGTTGATAATGGTTGAGAGCATCCTTAAGAAGGAATAAAAGGTTGAGATGGTTAATTCTTCTTCTAAAACTCCCTAAGTTAAAGGCTTGAAGGCCTAAAGAAGAAGAAACCCTTAAGAGCCCAATGGAGGGGCATGTAAGGGGTACGCCGAAAAGACACTAGAGATCAAATAGGACGTTTGCTTCTATGGTAGCAAGTAAGGACTTTGAAAGGGAACTGCAAAGAGTATGAGTACTTTGAAATGTTACCTCGTTTAGTAATTCTACTAGGAATAGAATTTACTAGTCTTAAGTCAATTCTGCATAAGCCGTTGTGCAAAGACTCAAGGCACTAATGTTCTGAACATACAACAAGATAACAAAAGTAAGTGAGATGACAAAGCTTCGAATTACTTTGGAACGTTGAGATATAAAAGGATTAGCAAGTCAGACACCTTAGGATCATTCTATGAAAATGAACCTATAGAGTTGACTTCCTGTGAATCCTATCTCAAAGGGAAAACGTTCCCTGAACATTGTTTAGGTGAAACATGGAACGTTCCAAAATTATATTGGATTTCGATCCACGCTGATGAGTGTAAGATGCTTAATGTAAGCACTAGAAACAATCGTCAGTTTAATCATTATGAATGAATGTACTTGTTAAAATACAAATTCGAAACTTATATGAAATTCTTAGAATTTCGAAAGGAGGTTAGGAACCGAAGTAGTCATAAGTTATAGGTAAATCGATATGATCGAGATAGCCAATATCTTAGCAACTAATTCCTTACTCATCTTAGAGATAATAGGATTATCTCTCAGTAAACTAATTCGAGAACACCTTAGTGTTTCCGAATGAGGGAATGAAATCTAATGCAACATGGTCCATTCCATAGCAAGCTTTACTGACTTATAATCATTCTAGGAATAAACTCCCAGAATATGCAGTTAGAGATTTTGAATTTAGTACCTTCCAAAATCAGTCCTTTAGATGCACTATGCAATGTGGCACACTAAATTCCCTAATTATTCTTGTCCAAGAATTTAGTGGAATCCTCTTAAGTAAAGAGGATAGTGGGAGATAGGCTTGAAATGAGTTCAAGTTTATACAAACTATATTGGATATCATTTCTGCGATTTCCTTAGACAAAGGTTGTTTGTCTCAAGGAATGTATCTTTCTCAAGGAATCGTTCCTATAGAAGAAGAAAGACAAGCAAGCAGACCTCAAAGAAATTTAAGGATAAATATCCACGCCACATATAGAAGAAACGAGCCCATCTGATAAAATTTCGCCAAATTTTAGAGTATGTACACGTGTGAAACCCTTCTCTTAAGACGTGTTTAGAACGCGTTCCTAGATAGCCAAGGAATTACTTGAAGAGGAGACACTGTCAGATTTGGAATCTGAGTAGTGTAAGCAAGCCTTGAAATCCAATATGGATTCCATATACTCAAACCAAGTTTTGACCTTGGTTGATCCACCTGATAGGATCAAGCTCGTGGAGCTTCGAGTAAATGGAAAGCATTACAACCTTCTTGACGATTGAAATGCAAAAGTGCATTTGGATTATGTTTACCACATCCTCATATTCTGACTATGAGATATGGTAAATGAATATGAGAACTATCTTGTTCAATATGAGATTGAAAGAGACTGAAATAAGGTATTTCTATAAATCTCATATTCAGTGGGAGTATGCATAAGGTATGCAAATCCCTAAAGTCAATCTGTGGATTGATAAAGGCTTCTAGGAGTTAGACAATTCGATTCCACAGTCAAATTGTTTGACCCAGATAGAAGTCGAATAAGTCTCAGAGTGTACATATGAAAGTTAGTGATGTAAGAGTCAATTTTGGTTCTTTAGAAGACGATGTCCTTCTCATTAGGAATGTCAAGGATGACGTGAAAGTTACCAATTCCTGTTTAAGAAACAATTTGACATGAAAGATCTTGGTGATTATCCTATATTCTCGACATTCTACAGATCTAAGAGAATAAAAGGATTATCACAAAATGAGTACATAACCACGGTACTAAAAGGAGTTTAGTATGGATAATGGAACGTCTCTTTTGAAGAGTATGTGTCCTAAGATAAACTTTGAGAAAGTTAGAATGTCCAAAATCCCTTTAAGTGAAAGGGTACATAATGTATGAAAAGTTATGTACTAAATTAGATATGGCACAACACTAAGCGTAGTAGGCGAATCTAATATGACCTCAGAGAAGGTCATTAGATCTCTGTAAAGGATGTCCTCAGAGTACTTGAGAAGAAATGAGGATATGTATTAGTTTACAGAGCCCAAAAGATCTTATCGTTGAAAGGATATTTTGATGTAATTATTGCATCAAACATAGATGATTATGAAATCATTGCAAGGATACAACTTCTACCAGAATGGTAATGCAATGTGTTGGAAAGGGTTCCAAGGACGGACATTGCAAAACTCGACTGTCGTAGTTGAGAACTTAGTCGTATTATATAACGCTAAGTTAAGTGTTTGGGTAAGAAACTCCATCTAACTGGTTAGATGAAGTTCCTAGCATGAAACAACTCCTTGATCATATTGTATGATAAAAAGGATGGTTGCTCAAGTAAGAGAACCAAGACCTCACCAAGAGACTGAACACGTGATTACGAATCACTTTATAAGGAAAAGGTGTTTCCTAAGAGATGTGTAAACAAGAGGGTCACATCGGCAGAGAATATAGCAAATCCACTTTGGAAACGCCCAAAGTCAATAGGCTCTCAAAGTGCATCTTGAGAAGATGGGACTTAGAATACCTAAATGGCTTTTACGGGCAAGTGGGAGATTGTTAGGAATAGTGCCCTAGAAAGCCGATTCGACGTAATCTGCTTTGGGACTTTTCTTGTATCACAGACAATCTTTGAATAATATACGATTGATTATAGGCAAACACTTCTTTATATGCCAATACGTGTTTTGTGTGTTTCCATTACGTGCGCATGTATGAGAACTCCCCTAATCCTGATGACTTTAGGACTCTACCATTTAGGTGAAATGGTTCATGAAATGAGCCCTATATCACATAAGTCATGATTAGTAAAATACTCCAAGCCGATGAGTCCTACAGACAGTGGGAGTGTCAACCTGACTCCTCTAAAGCTTGCTTGTGGGATCACGCCCTTAAGAAGGACCACCTTGTTTCATGGAGGTGCAAAGTGTATAGTTGATACGTGCGTGATACATGAGGGTGCTTACTTTAATAAGTAAGTTCACTGAGGTGCCCCGTGTGAGAACATTCCTAAATGGGAAAGGAAGTTTCTATTTCAGGAAATGGAAACTTCCAGATTAGGAAATATCTCACGAGTCATTGATGTGATTAATTGATCCTTAGACTTGAGGTTCCATGTTACTTTATGAGTTAACTCTGTAGTCTTTGGTATAAGCTTTAAAGGGTGTCGCCTTAGACAACTGATTCAAGGCTTATGCTGGGGCTGCACAAGTGACTCATGAAAGTGAATGAGAATCAAGAAAGGACCTACACTTGCATTTGCAAGGTGATCTCTTATTGTGTAAGTCATTCATATGCCATATGGAGTCCTTGGCCAAGGTAGTAGATCAAGACATCAAGAAAAGGGTTTCTTGGATTGAGATCAAATGGATATGAAATGCACTTAGCTTTAAGACCAGATTATTAGGGTTCTAATTATTCCCTTACCCTAGATCATGGTTGAGAGATAGTAAGTAGGAGGATTGTATCTCACATGAATCAATGACTTAAAGGTTCTGTCGAATCCGAACATTCCAATTCAGCTAGGGGTTAAACACCTGTTGCTAGACTATGGTCGTTTAATCTGTGGACTGATTAATTAATTAGTGAATTAATTAATTAGGGTCACTGCTAATTGAATTGAGAACCTAGAGGGTCACACACAACAACTTGGTTACATGAGTTGAGGCTTTAAAATGATTAAACGAGTTAATCAAGCCAAGAGGGTTCCACACGTGTGAAACCACACGTGTGGCTCACGTGAGTGACACGTGTCATTGTGACACGTGTCACACACGTGTATAAATATATGTGTATATTTATTTATGTATTAAATAATTAATGTGATTAATTATTTAATAGACTTTGGTTTAATTTTGAATTAAAAAGAAAGTCTTATTTTGGAGAAAATAATCTAGTTAATTAATTACGAATTAATTAATTAGATAAAATAAGTTATTTATTTTAAATAAATAAAGTATAAAATTATCCAAAAATAGTTTGGATATTTTTAGCTCTCTTGAAAGTTGATTTGAATTAGAATTTAAAGTCAAAGTCAAATTTACTTGATGATCAAGTAATAGGAGAGAGAGAGACCAAAATCCTAGCCCATTAAGGACTAGGAATTTCATCCCTCCCCTTTCTTATATATAGGGGAGCTCATGCTCCCCTTTAGAGCTAATAGACAATTCTTGGTTCATGTGTTGAACACCTTCCTTTCTCCAAGACAAAATAAAACCCTAGGTTAAGCCTAAACACTAACTAGAGAACTAGCATCCTTACTAGTTAGATTGTAGCTAAGTTGGTGGACTATCTCTAGAGACTTCATGTTAGAAGTTTTGAAGATTCGAGCTTTACCAAAAGTGGGGATTAAGCAAAAACGATCAGAAGGGATGATGAAACGATTTTGAACCCGACGTGACGCGAATGAAAAAATCGAACCAAAGAAGATGGCGAAAACCGTTCGTCCATATCCTGAAGGATGAATTTTTTCACGAGGGTTTTGTGACTGGCAGTTTTCTACTTTCGCAAAACTGTTTTCGAAGGGAGTTTCAATCCTGCTTTTCTCGTTTCATGTTTCTTTCTTTATGTTATATTGTTAAGAACATCTCTAACATGAATTGAATCTAGGTTGGTGTGGATTGCTATCCCGACAATGGATTCTGAAGTAGAAAGAGACTTTCGAGGGACGGGTTGTCAAGCCGCGAGAAGAGCGTTCTTGGGTGGCTTGAAACGCTTCAAGAAAGAATAAAAGAAAAGTAAGTTTTCTATCTCTACGAATTTGGTTACACGATTGCGAGTCCAAGATCCTTTTGTTGGAAAATTTTTTAAATTCCGCTGCTTTCTGATTCGTGTTTTCCAACACATACCACCTTATTTCGGACCCCCACAAGAAAAGAAGAGGAAAAGAAGCCCCAAGCTAAGCCATAAGAAGAAACAAGGGAGAAGAATAGCAACTATTCACCTTTGAAGATTTTGAGTTCATAGCTCTACAATTTCTTCTCCAATCAAAGTGGTAAGTCCATTTTTGACATCTCCATGTCTATATGGTTCATTTAAGTCTAATTTGTTGAGTTTTCACCATGGATTGCATGAGTTTGTGTTGGAAAACACGAAACAGAAAGCAGCGGAATTTAAAAAAAAAATTCCAACAAAAGGACCTTGGACTCGCAATCGTGTAACCAAATTCGTAAAGATAGAAAACTTACTTTTCTTTTGTTTTTTCTTGAAGCGTTTCAAGCCACCCAAGAACGCTCATCTCGCGGCTTGATCCCCTCTCCTTGGTAAAGCTCGAATCTTCAAACTTCTAACTTGAAGTCTCTAGAGATAGTCCACCAACTTGATCACAATCTAACTAGTAAGGATGCTAGTTCTCTAGTTAGTGTTTAGGCTTAACCTAGGGTTTAATTTAATCTTGGAGAAGGGAAGGTGTTCAACACATGAACCAAGAATTGTCTATTAGCTCTAAAGGGGAGCATGAGCTCCCCTATATATAGGAAAGGGGAGGGGCGGCCGAACCTAGTCCTAATGGACAAAGGATTTGGTCCCTCTCTCTACTATTACTTGATCATCAAGTATTTCCAACTTTGACTTTGAATTCTAATTCAAGTCAACTTTTAAGAGAGCTAAAAATATCCAAACTATTTTTGGATAATTTTATACTTTATTTATTATAAAATAAATAACTTATTTTTATCTAATTAATTAATTCGTAATTAATTAACTAGATTATTTTCTCCAAAATTAGACTTTCTTTTTAATTCAAAATTAAACCAAAGTCTATTAAATAATTAACTAATTAATTATTTAATATATATATAATATATATATATACACACGTGTGTGACACGTGTCACAGTGACACGTGTCACTCACGTGAGCCACAGGTGTGACTTCACACGTGTGGAACCCTCTTGGCCCGATTAACTCATTTAATCATTTTCAAGCCTCAACTCATGTAACCAAGTTGTTGTGTGTGACCCTCTAGGTTCTCAATTCAATTAGCAGTGACCCTAATTAATTAATTCACTAATTAATTAATCAGTCCACAGATTAAACGACCATAGTCTAGCAACAGGTGTTTAACCCCTAGCTGAATTGGAATGTTCGGATTCGACAGAACCTTTAAGTCATTGATTCATGTGAGATACAATCCTCCTACTTACTATCTCTCAACCAAGATCTAGGGCAAGGGAATAATCAGAACCCTAATAATCCGGTCTTAAAGCTAAGTGCATTTCATATCCATTTGATCTCAATCCAAGAAACCCTTTTCTTGATGTCTTGATCTACTGCCTTGGCCAAGGACTCCATATGGCATATGAATGACTTACACAATAAGAGATCACCTTGCAAATGCAAGTGTAGGTCCTTTCTTGATTCTCATTCACTTTCATGAGTCACTTGTGCAGCCCCAGCATAAGCCTTGAATCAGTTGTCTAAGGCGACACCCTTTAAAGCTTATACCTAAGACTACAGAGTTAACTCATAAAGTGACAAGGAACCTCAAGTCTAAGGATCAATTAATCACATCAATGACTCGTGAGATATTTCCTAATCTGGAAGTTTCCATTTCCTGAAATAGAAACTTCCTTTCCCATTTAGGAATGTTCTCACACGGGGCACCTCAGTGAACTTACTTGTTAAAGTAAGCACCCTCATGTATCACGCACGTATCAACTATACACTTTGCACCTCCATGAAACAAGGTGGTCCTTCTTAAGGGCGTGATCCCACAAGCAAGCCTTAGAGGAGTCAGGTTGACACTCCCACTGTCGGTAGGACTCATCGGCTTGGAGTATTTTACTAATCATGACTTATGTGATATAGGGCTCGTTTCATGAACCATTTCACCTAAATGGTAGAGTCCTAAAGTCATCAGGATTAGGGGAGTTCTCATACATGCACAGCTAAAGTAAACGCATACCAAACAAGAGCATATAAAGAAGTGTTGCCTTAATTCGTTATTTCATTCAAAGATTGTCTGTGATTAGAATAAGGAAAAGCACAAAGCGGATATACAATCGGCTTTCTAGGGCACTATTCCTAACAGTTTGGGTGTATATTGTAAATAGTAAGGGTTTGGCATGTTTGGTTGAATTTGGAGTGATCTTGTGTAGATTTCTTGAAAGTTATGCATCCTAATTGATCTTAAGACATCATATAATAAGTGTATGGTTGGAATTTGCTTGAAAGTCTTGGATTCATTAGGTTTCATTTTGGGTTTTGAAACTTTTGGCATGAATATGAATATATGCACCTCCCTTGCATTCCTCATTGTATATATTCATGTATGCATGAGTTTATGACTTGATTTGGTATTTATTTGATTGAGTTTTGAGTTGGTTTCATGCATTTTGGCCTCTCACTTCATTCTTGCCTTGTTTTTGCTTCGCTTTGCTGCTGGAGAGTGATCCACGGGCATGGATTTTGATCCACGGCCGTGGATTTGTGTCCAGAAACTTGGGACTTTCGGCAGAAGAATCCACGGGCGTGGATTTTTGTACATGGAGAAATCCACGGCCGTGGATCCTTTTCTATTTTCAGCCTGAGTTTGTTTTGTTTCGTTTACCCCTCAAACGAAATCCGATTGACCTGATTTTTAAACCCACGAAAACCTCTTGAAGTCTAGAATATTCTTCCAATTGGAATTTCCTCAATATCTTTTCCCATTTGTGAGATATAATCAATTCTTTTAGGTGTCGCCACTTCTTTAGAAATCTGCACTCATCCAACTTCGGGGCTACGCCATTTTCACCTCGCTTTGAACCATGATTTGAGCCATATACCATTTTAAAGGTCTATTTGTCTAGTTTCTTATCCAATAAACCAAACTCAATTCCCATTTCTTAAACACAAGATATTCTCAGTTTTCCACAGCCTATACGTTTCGAGTATTTCCAGTTTTGACCTCTTTTCGCCCGGAGCCACCCTTTTTGTGTTTTCTTCCATTTTGCTTGTACTTTTCCAACTTGTTTATCTTTTATTTGTGTGTGATTGAGCTAATATTCTTTATGTTTTGCATTTATGTTATGACTTCAACTTTTGTATATGTATATGAACTTGATTGCTCGACGTGCAATATATACTCTTATGTGATATACGTGTTACTCTACGTGCATAATTGAGTTGTTACTCCCTTTGTTCACCGTGTATGATCTCTTATTGTTACTTTATGTTATATATGCATTGCTAATATGTTAATTTATGTATTAACTCGCAAGTACTTGATTTATGGATTCGTTTAATGTGAAATATGAACTCATCTGACTTAAGTGTTACATTCCATTTACATCATATGCATTTGTCGAGCGTATATTTGGTACATTTTGAATCTAAGAGCATCCCTTGTCGTTTCTTTTGTTCAGCTCTTGGTCCCGTGAATAGCGAGGAAGTTCCCAAAGCGTCCGTTTACGTCCGTTGCATATCCTTTTGCTCCATTTATGTGGAAAGGTGAGATTTTCTTTCCTTTTAGTTATTATGACCCAAAACCCTATTTGTATTTCGAACCCGCATGTGACTTATATATATATATATATATATATAGATATGTGTTTTGATACGTATTTTATGGGTTTTGTCCCGTTTGTCAGGAGGCTTTGAAAATGTTTTTATAAGTATGTAAGCTCTATTATCGTTTGTTTTAACAAGCTTTGATAAGTGTGTGTGTGTAAGCGTGATATGACTTGTGGATAAGCTTCGTATGGTAAGTGTTATAAGTGTAAGTGTAAGTTTGGGCCCCGGAGTTGTATGTAATAGGAGACCCAGGTCGGCCATGGGGTCGGCGGTTGTAACCCCTGTATACTTCTCCACAAAAGGGAAACTTAGCCCATCCTCGGGAGGTCGAGGGGAAGGCGGGTCTTCTTGAGCCGACGGCGTGCTACGTGACCCGTCGAAGGAGCGGGTGGATCCCCCGTCTCATTAAGTTTATAAGTGGGGTTGAGGGGTAGCGCCTCTCTCCCCAAACGGCGTTTAGGTGGGATTGATTTATGAGTTTTGCTTATGTTATGGAGTAAGTGGGTTGGAACTCATTCTCGCCGAGTTAGTTATGCTTTGTTTATGGTTATGAAACGGGGGTGGATTTCTAAACTTTAAAACTTGGTCGATTTTGGCCTTCGGCCTTAAACCCTCTTCCTTATACGTAGTACCACGGGATAAAATGTTTTAGATTGCAAAAACCACAACCGGTTCGTGAACCCCGTTCAACTTTGATTATGCTTTGTTCTTATATATATATACGTATAGGTGCGTGTGTTAGCCCCATCACCAGTCTTTAGGACTGACCCTCGTTGTTGTTTCCCCTTTTCCCCCCTTTTTTTGAGTTGCAGGTCCTTGGAGGTTGAGCTAGGCGGTTGTCTTGTGTCATGGTTGTGGATGGCTCGAGTCCCATGCATTGTATTTTGTTTCCTTACGCATTTTGCTAGTTTTGAAATATGTATAAACTTATGCTTTAGAATTTTGGATTTTGGATAATTGTATGACTTAATTTGGCCCGGGTTGGGCATGGCATGTTTAATTGTTTTAGTTACCCTTAGTTGGAAAGCATGTATGTTTGGCTATTTGAAATCCTGGTGCTTCCGCATTCATTATGTATTTTCTATTGCGCACTCTGAGTAGGGTCTAGACCGTCTAGCTTAGGTTGTGTTTTGTTTGTCACCCGTTCGCCATGTCTTGATGCGTGGGCGGAGTCCCCATTTCGTTTCACGTGTCGGACTATGGTACGGGGATGTGGCGCTCTTCGCTCCAGGGTGTTACACATACAGTATGCTTCCTATTGCTGACGTATAAGGAATTTAGGACATCTTGGACTTTTCAAGTTCAGTTTCGGCATACAGCTCCTTTGAAAGAACTGTTCCCGGGCCTATTGGAAGTTTCTCTCGTTTGGAATCTTCCATACTAAACCTCTTTAGTATTTTGTCTATGTAAACCGACTGTGATAATCCGAACAATCTCCTAGATCTATCTCGATAGATCTTTATCCCGAGAATGTAGGATGCATCACCAAGATCCTTCATCTCAAATTGGTTCGATAACCAAGACTTTGTTACTTTCATGTCATCTTTTGCATTCCCAATGAGGAGGATGTCACCTACATAAAGTATCAGAAATCGAACTGAGGTTTCCAATTCTTTCTTGTACACGCGGGACTCATTCGGATTTTGAATAAAGCCAAATGATTTGACCGCTTCATCAAATCAAATGTTCCAATTCCTAGAAGCTTGTTTCAATCCATAGATTGATCTTTGGAGATTACAAACCTTTTGTTCGCTCCCACTAAATGTGAAACCCATGGGTTGCTCCTTGTAAATGTTTTTGTCAATGTCTCCATTGAGAAAGGCAGTTTTCACATCCATTTGCCATATCTCATAGTCATAATATGCAGCAATGGCAAGCAAGATCCGAATGGATTTTTGCATTGCAACCGCTGACAAGGTTTCGTCAAAGTCCACCTAGTCTTTGAGTGAAACCTTTAGCAAATAATCTTACTTTAAAGGCTGCCACGCTTCCATCTACTCCAAGATTGCGCTTATATATCCATTTGCACCCTATAGGCCTGATCCCATCAGGTGGATCAACCAAGGTCCAAACTTGATTAGAGTACATGGAATCCATTTTGGATTGCATTGCTTATTTCCACTGTTCAGAGTCCGAATCTAACAGTGCCTCCTCATAAGTTAATGGATCGTTATCCATTTGAGATATTTGGTAGAGAAAACCACACCATCTCTCTAGTTATCTAGGAATACGTTTAGAACGTCTTACTAGAGGAGGATTTTCACTGCGATTAGCTGAGGGACGTTAGTCTCCAAACTTGGCATGGGACCTTGGTCTCGAACCTCTTTGAATTCTGCGATCTTGCCTTTCTTTTCTTTAAGGAACAAGTCCTCAAGAAAAGTAGCATTTCTTGACATAAAGACCTTTTATTCAAGAGGATCGTAGAAATAATATCCTATTGACTCTTTAGGATATCCTACGAAGTTACATAAGCTTGATCAAGCTTCAAGCTTAGCTCTCACTGTCCTCTTCACGTAAGCAGGACAACCCCAAATTCTTAAGTAAGAATAATTAGGGATTTTGCCAAACCACATTTCATATGGGGTTTTGAGTACAGATTTGGAGGGAACAAGATTCAGAATCTTAACTGCTGATTCTAAGGCATAACCCCAGAATGAAGGTGGCAATTCAGTGAAGCTCATCATGGAACAAACCATATCAAGTAGGGGTCTGTTCCTTCTTTCTGAAACTCCATTTAAACTGAGAGATAATTCCATTATCTCTGAGATAACTAAGGAATTCGTCACTTAGATATTCGCCACCTCGATCAGATCAAAGTGTCTTGATCTTGTGACCGGTTTGGTTCTCAACCTCCTTTTGAAATTCCAAGAATTTCTCAAAGGCTTCGGATTTATACTTCATTAAGTACACATAACCAAAACGACTAAAGTCGTCTATAAAGGTTATGAAATACTGATGATTGTTTCTCGTACTTACACTAAGTGGTCCACAGACATCAGTATGGATTAAATCCAATACTTTAGTCGCACGTTCCACTTTACCATTAAAGGGAGTTTTGGCTATTTTTCCTTTAAGACATGATTCACAATGAGTTAACTCTTTAAGTTCATTATCATAGAATGATCCTAAATTAGTTAACTTAGCAATCATATCTTTAGAAATATACCCTAAACGCGCGTGCCATAAAGAAGCAGAGATCTTGTCATCTCTTTTACATTTGTTTAATTGGTGTATATTCAAAATATTAGTGTCTTTAGTTGTATAAAGTCCATTAGACAATGTACCAAGTAAAACGGAAGTTTTATTCTTCTTAAGATAAAAGTTTTCATTTCTAGAAAAAGTCTCAAAACCTTCACAATCAAGTATTGGAATGGAAATGATATTACGAATAATAGAAGGTACATAAAGGACTTTGTTCAAAACTAAAGTAAAGACACCTAAATCTAATCTACACGTCCCAATGGCTTGAGCTTGAACGCTTAATCCATTCCCAACCTTCAAGACGTATTCTCCTTCTTTAAGCTGTCGAACGTCATTTAGCATTTGTACATCATTACAGATATGAGCTCTACAACCAGTATCAAGTACCCAAGAATTAGAATCAATAGATAGATTTACTTCAATAATAAACGCACCTTTCTATAGAGTATCCTTGTACTCTTGGCAGTTTCTCTTCCAATGCCCTTTCTTGCCACAATGGTGGCAAACGTCCTCTCTCTGATCTATTTTCTTCTTGGACATTCTCTTTTTAACCCCTCCATCGGCTTTAAGAGATCCCTTCTTCTTGGGAACTTTCTTCACTTTACCTTTAGAAGACCTAGAAGAGGAAGTGACCATCATTACTTTGTGATCCTTCTTGATCATGTCTTCAGCGGTCACAAGTTGACTAATCAGCTCAGCTACAGTAGCATGAGGATGATTCATATTGAAGTTCAGCACGAAAGGATTGAATGATAGTGGACGCGATGGGAGCAACAAATCCACAGTGAGTTCTTCACTCAGTGGCGTTTCCATGGAGGTCAGTGTCTCGTTCAAAGCAAGAAACTTGAGACCATGCTCATGGACACTTGCACCTTCTTTCATTCTGAGATGAAAGAGCTCCTTAGAGGTGTTGTACCTTAAAACAAGTTCTTTGGGGCGGTACAATTGCTCGAGATGGTCATAAATCTCCCAAGCGTTTTCCATTGACTCGTGTTGCCTTTGCATGCCCGGAGACATATTGGCCAACATGAGGCAACGGGCATGAAGATTATCTTCAGACCATTTTGCAATCGCCTCTTTTTCAGCCCGAGTAGGAGCCTCGCCTTCAGCGACAGGCTCTCCCTCGAAGAGAACATATCTTTTCTTTTCTGAATCTAAAATGATCGTTAGATTCCGAAGTCAATCAGAGTAATTAGGCCTCGTCGAATTGTTTTATTGGAGGATGGATACTAGAGGGTTTCAGTTGCCATTTCAATTGTAGAGAATCATAGAACTACAATATGAAAAATAGAGAAATCATGAGCATGTTGAATAATAACGATTATACATATTATCATGGTCTTTCGAAATATGTTCTCCCACTATTTTTAGAAGGTCTATAAATCCCTACGACCTTAGAAGAAACTTGTTTTCTCAATGGGTAATAGGATCCCAAGCATTCTTAGTTTTGGACCCACGACTCGTGAGACATCCAAAGGTCTAAGAATCTTTAGGTAGGTACTGATTGCCGATTCCATCCCCATGGAATTCTTAGTAATATTTTTGCATCACTAATCTTTCAATCATGGACCCACGTCTCGTGAGACATCCATACCTACTTTAGTTTTGAGCAGGACCCATCAATCATAAGATCTCAACCAAACTTAGCCCGGAACGACCCACGACTTGTGAGACATCGCCCATTCTAAAATGGTCAAGAAATATTAATTACCTAAAGTGATTAATCTGGAAACTAGAATCAATAAACTATACTAATTACCCCACGACTTGTGAGACAACAATTAGTTTCACTTATTAAGTCCTAAATCCTATTGATGGAATGCTAGGAATTTTATTACCGTGATAAAATACCTATTTATTCGACTTGCTCAATACTTAAGTGGGATTTTCGAATTTTCGGAGGGTTGTCCAGAATGACCTCACCAACATATAATGTTATCCAAATTTTAATTGTCTTGTTTAATGCAGTTTCACATAAAGTGCATCACAGAAGTAATTAGCAGATCACATGTCCTATCATGATACTAATTATGAGATGATCATGGGTATCCTATCTTATATGTGATTATAGGAGCCACTCCATAATCAGTAGTTCTAACATTCATGCATAAGACAGTTCATATCAGATAGGGGTACAGAATTTAATGGAAATCCCTATCTATTACATTAATAGAAACCCTCCTAAACATTTTGAGGGGTCTTCTCTTATGGCCACCGTTCTTCAAGTGTTCCTTGTAGATCCTTCTTGCTCCTTGGGTGCTTGTCTCCAAAATGAAAAGAAAAATTCTCACTTCCTAAGTTCTACTCTCTTAACACAAAGTAATATGGCTCAATCTTCATATTGACCATAGACAAATACATGGGGCATACCCCGGCCCAAAAACAATAATAAGAAAAGCCACATGATAAACACATAACAGTACGCACATAAGTAGGGCTCCAACCCCAATTGAAAACACGCAACTTTGGGGCTCCGACCCCAATTGAAATCATCCATGTGAAGAATTTAAAACATACATAAGACTAACCCATGATCACCTAAACTAGCATGCTTCCGCTTGAATTTAAATTTACCAATTAAATTTAAAATTCCCTTGACTTCAAGTTACAACTAACTTAAGTAATTTGAACATTAGTTCTTTATTCAAGAATTTATAAAAAATCGAACTCGGATCAATTTGACAAAATCTCAATTAACTCAAAATTAAACTTTTGTCAAAAAATATCACTCAAAGTGATATTCAATATTTTCTCGAAAAATTAGAACATGACTTTAATTTATAAAAATCCCAAATTTTATAATTATTTCAAATAAATAATTTTAAAATTAAAATCAAAATTTAAAATAAAATCAGTTTTTACAAAATGGGATTTTATCGAACTTGGAAAACATGAAATGAAAATGAGCCCCGCGAGGCCCGCGGAGACCGCCTGCAGGCGTGCACGTGAGGCGCGCGCGAGCAGGCTATCGCCTACGCACACAGCCCGTAAGGCTGCCGAGTTTTCCCACGAGCAGGCGTGCCTGGCCGCGCGCCATGCCTGCGCGCATGCCCAGTGCGCTACCCTGCGCGCTGCGAGCAGGCGGCAATGGTGGACAGCGCAGCAGCAGTGCCTAGGCACGCCCGGCGTCTGCGCGCGCGGGTTGCGGCGATGGGCTAGAAGAACTTGGGGAATTTTAGCATCTAAGTCCCTTTTTAGTGGATCAAACTCGTCCAGACATCCATCCCCTTCGCGCTTCACATGCCCTATCTATCCGTGAATTCCTTGTGTCTCTTAGTACGAGAAGAGGGAGGAATGAATTTATTCTTAAATTCCCTTACAAAGACTTCCCATGTAAGCTCCTCCTCGGCGGCATCAAGAACGATTTTAGTACTTTCCCACCATGAGTAGGCCTCTCCTTGAATTAAAGTGAGTGTACACCGAGCTTTCTCCCTAGTTTCACACAGAATAAGATCCCAAATCCTTTCAACTTCTTGAAGCCATTGCTCGGCTTGTATGTCATTCCCTTTGAAAAAGCTCGGGGGGTGTTGATTCTGGAATTCCCGAAGAATAGCTAAAATTGGCGCCGGTGGTGCTGGTGGAGGAGCTGGTGGTGCTAAAGGCACATAATCTCTTAACCTTTGATCTATTAACTAAACCATAGAATTGAGAAAGTCTTGTGGTTGAGCTTGAGGGGGTGGAGGTGGGGGTGAATGATCATGACGATGACGCGTGTGACCGGGGGAATGCTCTCTACGAGGTCTTCCACAAGGCATCCTGAAATTCAAACACTGTACATGCATGTTTGATTAACAAGTGCAAATGAGTGTAATTAAATTCATAAAGCACATAATTCAAATAGTTCAAGTAGTTTCAAATAGGTTCAAGTAGATTCAAATAAAATGCAAGACTCTCAAATAATCAATTAATCGTATGTCGTACGACTTAGACTCATAAGACACGACACTAGAACCGCGATTTTGAAATCGGGCTCTGATACCACCTTAGGATGTAGCACCCGGAACGCTAGGTAGCCACATCCCCCGCACTATAGTTCAATCCACATATGGAACGAGCACCCATACATGAATTAAACCTATAGCGAACGAAAGACAACAATAAAAAAAATGACTCTCTAGCTAGGCAGGGCTAACCCTCAACTAAATACCAACATGCATAAACAATAAAACGGAAACATACTGTACATTCATTTCACTTCATCATTCAAGTTCATCATCATCAACCATATATACATTCTTCCAAAAGTATCAAAGTAAGTCATATGTAATACGTAGATACCACGAGCCATAACAATACTTATCTACATCAATAATATACATGAAATGTGCTAGACCCAAAAATAAGGACTCGACTCAATCCCACCTAGCACGCACCCTGCAAACCTAAAAATGTGATGTGTCAGTCTATGAAAGACTGAGTGAGGGGTTTATAATTATAAGCGTAATTACCATGCAAGCTATAATCTCGGGTAAGATTTTATAAAAGAAATAATATAAGTTCAAAAATAGAATACTTCCTCGCCCGAGATTACAACTAATCCAATTTACAATACAATCAATTCAATCAATCAGTGGCCCGGTGAGTGAGGGTAAATCTCCAACTTTTCTCCGACTATGTATAATAATTCAATTGTTGATTTATTAGGTGATCAAGCA
The DNA here is from genome assembly GCA_037501455.1 of Lantana camara. Lineage (NCBI taxonomy): Eukaryota > Viridiplantae > Streptophyta > Magnoliopsida > Lamiales > Verbenaceae > Lantana > Lantana camara. The sequence continues at coordinate 96,092,778 of CM074856.1, forward strand.
AACCATTTAGAGTGCACAATTAGCAATTTCAATAATCCCTTCTTCCTCCGGGTGATGGTGGGATTGCAAGGCCCCAGCATCCAATCAATCTGGGTAGAGGGTACATAAATCCCTAAGCCCTGAACTCCTTTCCCCACTAATCTCCTAGTAGGTTCAGGGGTCATCCCAAAATGGTGAGGATAGTGTAAGAGTTACCCATTAGCCTAAGCTTTCCCGGTTGGCTCAATACACTACCCTCGAGCCCACAGTGCAATACAATAACTCGCCAAAACAATCAATTAATCGGTATAATTCAGTAAATCCATTGTAAATCAATAAGGTTTTAGAAACTATAAATATATAGATACATTTTGGCCTAAAACATCACATAGGGTTGTATGGGTTTTATGTATCTAGCAATTAAACCTCACCTTTACCGACAAAAGAAGAAGGATATACCCTACGGAGCGTACTCCTCATCACCGGTAATGTGATCTGTGTAACAAGGACAAGTGTACATGAGACTCGACTCGCATGAACCATTTAAGACGAACGGCACAGTCATGTGATGTCAATCATGCCTTTACAATCAATAAATAACATGAATGAGTCTAAATTCCCAAATAAATTATCAAGAAGTGTCAAATAGGAGAATAATTATCAATAAATCAAGTGTATAACTCATATAAGTCACACAAAGGAGCCAAGAAAGTGAAAGGAATGCAATATGAAGGGTTTTGACAAAATTTGGTAAAAGCTGACAGTTTTCGGAAATGCGCATGTTGTAGGAAAACTGGAATATCTTGAGTTCTAAAATTTTGAATTGAGTTTTGTTTGTTGGGTATGAAACTAGACAAGTATACCTTTCCAATGATATATGGAATGTTTTCTAGTTCAAATCGAGGAGAAAATGGCGTAAGCTTGAAGTTGGGTGAATGCAGATTTCCAGCGAAGTGGCGACACCAAATTAAAATAATTATATCTCTCAAACTAGAAAAGATATTGAGGTGATTCCAATTGAAGAGTGTTCTAGACTCGAAGGAGTTGTTTGTTTCCGAAAATCAGCTCAAACGGAGTTCGGATGAAGGGGTACCCGGCTGGGTAAAATTTAAGGAAAAAGTTCCCCGACCGGGGAAAACTTGTGCAGAAACTTTCTGCACAAATTCTACCCGCCCGGGGTAGTTTTCCTCACAAATTTTACCCGACCGGGTAACCTTTCTGGGCAGAAAAAGGGGCAGAAACAGGGTCTTGCTCGTGGAGGGAAGAAAGGGGAGCAAAAACACAACAAAACCCAATCAAAACACTCCAAAACCATCATATATCATGCGTATAACTTAAAGACATCATTTAGGTAACATATAATCCATGGAAACATGCATAGATCATCAAGAATTTCACCATCAAAACCCCATAAAATTTCATGTTAACCAACTTTCATATAATTCAAGGTTTCATGCCAAACTATGAAATATAAATGTCTTAAACATGCTTCTAACCATAAATGAACAAGAATATATCACATAAACATGAAACCCTACATCATCAACCATTCAAGAATTCATCAACCTCTCCATTTTACCTTAATATGAAAGAAACAAATGATGAAAGGATGAGATGGTAGTGATGATTCCACTTATGCAATTATCTTCCTTGAATTCTAGATTGAATTATGATGAGATATCTTCCTTCCTTCCTTGGTGTGATGGACCTATTTTTTGTGTGTGTGTGTGTGTGTGAGAGAGATTTAGATGAAATATCATGAAATGAATGGAATGTGGAAGAGATGAATGTATATGCCAAAAAGTCTTGCAGATATATGTATGAGTCATCTCATTTTGCACTTAAGTCCCTCTAATATTTGAATTAATGCAATCAAGTCTCATTCCATAGCAAATAATCAATTAAAGCCATTTTATGCTATGCAATTAAGTTCACATATTTATGAAATGGTCAAGTAAGGTCACAAAATGGCAATTAGGCACATTATCAATTAATTCACGTAAATACCACTTTAACGATAATTCGTATAAATGCATGAAGATATAATGCATATAATGTGATGAAAGTTATAAAATAAATGATCGAAATAATTAAAATAAACCCCCAACTCCCGAAGACCCGCACGTGGCGTGCTTACCTGAACTTCCGGAAATTTGGGGCGTTACAACTCTCCCTCCCTAGAAGAATCTGGTCCCCAGATTCACTGATTGGAAGAAAACAACTCCGGGTGGAACCGTTTCATCTTATCCTCAGTCTCCCAAGTAATCTCCTCGGTCATGTCACTTCGCCACAACACTTTAACCATCGGGATACTTTGGTTTCTCAATTCTTGATACTTCCGATCCAAAATTGTAATCGGCTTCTAAACGAACGACAGATTCGGTTCCAACTCCACTTTTTCAACGGGGAGAATCTCGGTTTCATCAGGGTAATACTTTCTTAGCTGAGATACATGAAACACATTATGAATTCCGGTAAGATTCGGCGGTAGATCCAATCGATAAGCTACTTCTCCAATCCTCTTAAGAACTTCAAACGGACCCAAGTAACGAGGATTGAGCTTTCCTTCCTTTCTAATCCGAGAAAATCCTTTCTGTGGTGACACCTTCAAGAAAACCTGATCTCCCACTTCAAACTTAAGATCCCTTCGGCGAATATCGGTATAACTTTTTTGTCTATCTTCTGTAGCTTTCATCCATTGCTGAATCTGTTGGACTTTCTCGATCATAGCTCTCATGGCTTTGGAAGGTTTCTCAAGTTTCTCACCCTTCTTCACCCCTTCCTGCCTTGTCCATTTACATTCTTCGAAACCAAAGAACAACGGTGATCGACATTTCCGACCATATAATAACTCATAAGGAGCCATACCGATTGATGCTTGATAACTGTTGTTGTATGTGAACTCAATCAACGGCAGTTGTTCATGCCAAGAAGTTTGAAAATCCAAGGCACAAGCTCGAAGCAAGTCTTCCAAATATCGTATAACTCTCTCGGATTGACCATCTGTTTGGGGATGAAATGTCGTACTGAACTGAAGCTTCGTACCCAAAATTCCTTGTAATTCCTTCCACAATTTTGATGCAAATCGAGGATCTCTATCTGAAACAATACTCAACGGAATTCCATCAAGTCTAACAATCTCCCGATTATAGATCTCGACCAATTGACTAATCTTGTATGTCATTCGGACCGGTAGAAAATGTGCAAATTTTGTTAACCGATCTACAATTACCCAAATGCCATCGTATCCACCTTTCACCTTCGGTAACCCAGATATAAAATCCATCGTCACCTGTTCCCACTTCCACTCGGGAATAGGTAACGATTGTAGAAGACCTCCGGGCATTTGATGCTAGGCTGTAACCTTTTGACACGTTAAACAATGTTTCACGAACTCGGCCACATCCTTTTTCAACCCGTACCACCAATAATATTGCTTGAGATCCTTATACATTTTGTTTCCTCCCGGATATACCAAATACGCCGACTTGTGAGCTTCTTTGAGCAATACCCTTTTCAATTCATCGGGTACTACCACTCAGTTCTTGAAACGAAGAAGACCGGTTTCATCGAACCCGAATGGACTTTCCAGATCCTGTCTTGCCTTAGCAACCAACCTTTGAACTTCCGGATCCTTGTTCTAAGCCTCAAACAATTTATATTTTAATTCTAGTTGAATAGAAATGTTGAAAATTCGAGTTCTTACCACAATAGGCTCAATCCCACTACTTTCCTCAACTTTTAAATTTGTCACATCAATTTTCCTGCTTAAAGAGTCGGCCACCACATTAGCTTTCCCGGGACGATACTTAATAACACAATCATAATCTTCTAGTTTTTCCATCCATCACCGTTGCCTCAAGTTAAGCTCTTTTCGTATGAATAGATATTGAAGACTCTTATGATCGGTGAAAATTTCAAAAGATACTCCATACAAATAATGCCTCCACTTTCTAAGTGCAAATATCACGGCGGCAAGCTCAAGGTCATGTGTCGGGTAATTCTTTTCATATTCCTTCAATTTTTGAGAAGCATAAGCAGTCACCTTCCCGTTCTGAGTTAGAATACACCCCAAACCTTCCTTTGATGCGTCCGTATAAACTGCATAACCTTCTGAACCCTCCGGAAGAATTAAGACCGGAGCTGAAACTAATTTCTCCTTCAAGCAATTGAAACTTTGTTCACATTTCTCATCCCAAACATACTTCACCTCTTTCTTTGTTAACCGAGTCAAAGGAGTGGCTATCTTTGAAAAATCTTGTACGAACCTCCTATAATAACCCACCAATCCCAAGAAACTTCTAATCTCGGAGACATTCTTTGGTTTCTCCCACTTCATTACCGTTTCAATCTTGGAAGGATCAACCTCTAATCTATTCCCCGAAATGATATGCCCCAAGAAAGACACCCGGTCGATCCAAAACTCACATTTGCTAAACTTTGCAAACAATTGATGTTCTTTCAACGTTTTCAACACTAAATGAAGATGTCTTCCATGTTCCTCCGCGGACTTGGTGAAAACCAAAATATCGTCAATGAATATCACAAAAAACTTATCGAGAAACGGTCGGAAGATTCTATGCATCATATCCATAAAAGTGGCGGGAGCATTGGTTAATCCAAAAGGCATAACCACAAATTCATAATGCCCATATCTAGTATTGAAGCCCGTCTTTGGAATATCCTCAGCTCGGACCCTTAATTGATAATACCCTTGTCGTAGATCAAGTTTCGAATACACCTTAGACCCTTGGAGTATGTCAAATAACTCCTCAATGTGTGGAAGAAGATATTTATTCTTGATGGTCATCCTATTAAGCTCCCGGTAATCAATACACATCCGTAGAGTTCCGTCTTTCTTCTTCACAAATAATACCGGCGCACCCCACGACTAAGAACTTGGTCTAATATACCCGACCTCTAACAAAGCATCAAATTGAACCTTTAACTCTTTCAATTCCACTGGAGCCATCCGATATGGAGTCTTAGAATACGGTTCTGCATTTGGGTATAGATCAATCACGAACTTTATCTCTCTATCCGGTGGTAAAGAATCTAACTTCTCAGGAAAAACCTCGGGAAACTCTTTAACCACTTCTGTAACAGCCCAAAACAGGGCCTGGATGAAAACAGTAAGTTAAGGGCATTGGTAAAGTGTTTATAGACCGTGATCCAACTTTTTGAATCATCATGCATTGCATTCTTACATGAACTTTGTGCTCGTATATGATCTGACATGTTTTAAGAGGGACTTCTTGACCTTTGATACAGTTTATTATTCATAACCCGAGCCTACCTTGTTCATATTGCTACTCGAACCCTAGAGGTTCATCACACATGTTTCTCTATCGTTTGGACTTGTTTCCCCAGCTCAGAGAGTCTTTCTTGAACCATAAGGGTATTTTTGGAACTTACCGACCAAAGTTACTATTCATCAGAAAATGAGCTTTTGATTCTGATACCTTTCCTACCCAAGTCTACAGTCGAATCGATCCTTGAGTCAAGACGAGTCTTTTGAAATCATTCTTGGCTTGGAAATCCATTCTGGAACTTTGTTTTATTGAAAACTTTTACGAAAACCCTAGTTCACTATTCCTTTTACGAACGGTTTTCATTCGGAAAATGTTTTCTCTTCGGATTTGCACTACTTGAGCTATTTTAAGATTTTTGAGATGTTTTACAACTCTTGATTCAAACCCTAGCTTGAAATTTTGAAGCGTACACTTGTACGTAAGAATTCACTATTCATTCTACGTTTTCAACTTTTTAACGGTAAAATGTTTTATAGTCGATTTTGGACTCAAAACGCTTCTCGATTTATTTCTTGAATTTTGGAAACAATCCGGACTTGAAAATCATTCTAGAAAGTCGTTTTTCACTCGTGTTGAGTTTCGAGCTCAAAACTTTTATTCACTAAAACTAATGTATCTTTCAAACGGTAAATCCGATTTCGACGAATGAATATGCGTTTCGAAGCTAATTTTTGCCCGGATGGAATGGTTACACTTCCAGCCACTTATCCTCAAGTCTTGGCCACGAAATTACTGAAATACCCCCCAGCAGTCCCAATTTTGGTTCATGATTGATGAAGCTTCCAAGAGAAGCTATTCCATTTTGCTCTCCTACCCTTAAGCCATCTTTATTTGCAAGGTGAGGGGCTTCTTCACAACTACAAATACCCCTCTCATGCCATTAGAATCCTTGCTCAAAGTCTTGTGTTGACAAGCACTCCTCTCTCCTTCATTTCCCTCATTGTCGTCGGCATCCCCTCCCCTTAGCTAGGTTAGTTTGTTTTGTTTTATGTTATGTTTAGTTAGTTTATGTTTTTATGTTATGGTATGTTTATATTATGTTTAGGTTGGGTCTTAGGGTCTTCCCTAAGCCATATAGGATTTTATTTTATGCATTTATTATTTAGTTTTCATGATATGTTTTGATAGTTGTTTATATGTTTTAATTGTTTAGTATATGCTTGAATATGTTATGAATTGCTCTAGTATATGCTATGATCATGTGATATGATTGTTATATTATGACAATTGATGCATGATTATGGAATTTAAATTATGTTCATGCATGTTAGCTAATGGAATAGTGATTTACAATTAATTATGTCACCACTTGTTACATGTTGATATTGAATTAAATTGTTACATGTTACATGCCTAAAGGTTCATGATATATGATATGATATGATATGAAATATGTTGTGACATATTGTCACATTGTTATATGATTCTTGAATTATGAATTGAGCTTATGGTATGATATGGATTGACGGATTAAAGCCTTGATCATATGTTATACACTTTAATAGTGTCACATGTTATAACCTAAGATAGATTAGTGTTTCATAACTTGATCTTATGCCTTAATTGGACCTCTTAACTATAGGTTATACCTTTAACCTAGATCACACTTGATTATTATAACATGAACTTGAAACTATAGGTTATAATGAAGATCATAATTGATTTAGGGTGTGTGTGTGTGTGCATACCGTGTGTGTGTGTGTGTGTATGTGCATGGTGTGTGTGTGTGAGCCGTGTGTGTGGATGTGTGTGTGTATAGTAAGGGTTTGACCCGACCCTTTGACCCGATGTGTGAATAGTAATTGTGAATAGTAATTGGGAATAGTAATCTAGAATAGTGCTTTCGAATAGTAAAAATGAAATAAAACTTGTGCTTTCTTAATAGACATTTGCACCTAGGGTTTCCTTATCCAGGGTATAAAATGTGTTTTCAAAATGTGTTTTCTTTCGTGGACTTGTTTCTTAACCTAAGGTTTGCGATAGGATTCATAATTTGACCAAAGCTTACTCGGTTATAGTAAGATCATAGTCTCACGTTAAGAGTAACTCACTTTGACGTATTCCTTTGTGTGTTACCTTTCTTGAATACCTTAAATGGTATTACTGTAGCACCCTAACCCCCAAGGCACCACATCCCCCGCACTATAGCCTCGATCCACGTATGAAATGGAAAATCCATACATAAACCAAAACTATAGCGAATGGGTGACAAATAAAAATGACGAGCTAGGCGGGACACTCTCCCCAACAAACAGAGCCAACAAGATAATGAAAGCGGAAGCAATAAAATCATTCATACATATAGGTACCGTATTTATTGAATAGATACGTATAGGTACCAACAAACTATCAATACATTATCATCTCTTAATAACATACATAACCAAGTATTCCAAAAATACTAATAACGATCAATAACATGAAATGTCCCAAAAGTACTATAGATGAAGGTACGGTGCCAGACTCGTGAAAAAAAAGCAAAACTCGACCGGACACCCGCCTAGCACGACCCAGCGCTCAAGTACCTGAAAAGTGAAGTATCAGTCTACCGAAGACTGAGTGAGGGGCAATAATACATATATCACACGTCACAGGCAAGTTGTAGCCTCGGGTGAAGACTTTAGAACAAAATAGATATATAATTCAAAAAGTTTAATCTTTGCCCGAGATTACAACCAATCATTTTAACACGTTTATTTATTCATGCTTGTCAATGTCATGAACATGTGGCCCTGGCGAGCAAGGGCAAATCTCCAACCGAACCCCCAATCGTGAACAATACGTGATCATGCTTGCTTGCTTGATAAATACGTGTTCATGCAATTCATTTAGTGCTCACATAAACAATTTCATGCTTGAAATCATGCAATAACCCGAGGATAACCCGACATGCCGGATTAATCCCCAGTCTCCTTCTTCCTCCGGGTGATAGCGAGTTTGCAAGGCTCGACTATCCACGACATGTTGTGTGTAGAGGACATGACCCTCTAGACACGGAACTCCTTCCACCACTAATCTCCTAGTGGCTTCGGGGGTGATCCCAACAATGTGAGGATAATTCAGGAGTTACCCGTCAGCCCTTGCTTTCCCGGTTGGCTCAAGAATTACCCTCGGGCCCACGTGCAATCATGTACTCGCCAAACATTCTTGAAATCATGAATTGCTTGCTTGAAATGTTCATGGTTTTGAAATCATTCATAAGTATAATACGTTTTGGCCGAAAACTAGCACATAAGGGTTATAGGGTTCGTTTTACCAAAACAAAACCTCACCTTTTCTTGTAAAATATAGTAAGGTTATACTTCAAGGAGCTGGCTCCTCGTCTACAACCTCGTGACCTGTGCAAACACGACGTGTATACATGAGACATGACCTAAAATGGATAAAATGTGACGAACGGTGGAAATGTGTCGAGACGACCATGAAAATGCAATGTGGTATGATAACATGTCGTTTCACATCATATTAGCACATATTATAGCAATTCGGGGTCAAAGAAGTCGTCGGATCGAGGGGCTATTTTCGTAATTTTATGCAGTGAATTTTGCACTGCAAGCCAGGTGGGAACGGCCGTTCCGGACCCCTTTGGAAAATGGGAACGGTCGTTCCCAAGCAACCCCCAAGCGCGCCAACGTTTTCCATTTTTAAAAATGCGCCTAGCTGGGAACGGCCCTTCCGGCTCCAAGGCCAAAATGGGAACGGCCGTTCCCGTAGTCGGCCGCCTAATTTTCATTTGAAAGGTGGGAACGCCCGTTCCCACAATGCCTTGAGGCTGGGAACGGCCGTTCCCTGTTTCTGCAAAATACAGAAGCAGAGCAAAAACAGGGGAAGGCTACGGGAAGCAACAAAGCAAGCACCAAAAATCCATTTTGATCAACACAAGCATGTATTTTCTGGAAATATACATATATACTTGCTCAAGAAATGATATAATAACATTCAAACACTCAAAGCATGCAATATTATCAAGAATTCATAGTTTCAAGTTCATGATCACACTTGATCATTCATGCCAAATTTTCAATGATTTCATGAATAAATCATGTTATAATTCGTGATATAATCAACCAATCATGCTTCCAACTAGAATCAATTCATCTAGCACATAATTCCCAAACCCTAACCATATCAAATATGATCAAGAATCACCACTTCCATGCAAACCAACCTTAAAGATGAAAATATGGAGAAAATAGATGATGATGATGATTAACTCCCAATTTCCTTGAAATATTTCTTGAAATCTTGATGATTGAATGTAAAAATCACTTCCTTCTCCTTGCTTCTTGATACCGAGAGAGAGAGAGCAATTTGTTGGGAAATATTTTGATGAAATGGGTTCATGGAAGCTTGGAGATCATATAACGATTCATCCCTTTTTGAAATATGTGAAATGCCAATATTTACAATTTAATCCTTTAATTGTTTAAGTTATGCAATAGGGTATATGTGGATTTTGCAAAGTGATCAATTATGTCCTTGAAAGATCATGCGATTAGGTCCCTAAGGTTTTAGAAATGACTATCAAAGGACAATCTGATAAATTGAAACACTCTCGGTAATTGTGTCATGCAATAAATATTTTGCGTGTCATGAAATAATATTTTCTATGATATGAATTCATATAATTCACATAAAGGATGTTTCATGAAATTTTATAAAATTATGAATGCCACGTAAGAATATATCATAAAATTAAAGAGATAAAGTAAAACCTACACTCAAACTCATACGTGGCGTGCTTACCTGTTCATCCGGAACCGGGGCGTTACAACTCTCCCCCCCTTAAAAGAATCTGGTCCCCAGATTCTCTAGTCCTGCTCGAACAACTCCGGTGGAACCGTTTCATTTTATCCTCTGTTTCCCATGTAGCTTCTTCGGTTTTATCGCTTCTCCACAACACTTTAACCATGGGAATTCTCCGGTTTCTCAACTCTTGAAATTTCCGATCCATGATTTTAACCGGTCTCTGAATAAATGTCAAATTCGGTTCCAGTTCAACTTCTTCCACCGGGAGAATCGTAGTCTCATCGGGGTAATATTTCCTTAATTGTGAAACATGAAATACGTTGTGAATTCCCGTAAGACTAGGTGGTAGGTCCAGTCGATAGGCTACCTCGCCTATTCTTTCAAGAATCTCAAACGGACCTAAGTAACGAGGATTAAGTTTTCCTCCTTTCCCAATTCGGGTGGAACCTTTCCTTGGTGACACCTTCAAGAATACCCGGTCACCAACATCAAATTCTAGATCTCTTCGGCGCTTATCGGCATAGCTCTTTTGCCTATCTTGCGCGGCTTTCATCCGTTGTTGAATCATTTGAACTTTCTCAATCATAGCCTGAACAACTTTGGAAGGCCTTTCGAATCTTTCACCTTTCTTTACCCCTTCCTGTTTCGACCATTTCCACTCTTCCAAGTCGAAGAACAACGAAGATCGGCACTTTCTTCCATAAAGAAGTTCATAAGGAGCCATCCCGATCGAAGCCTGAAAGCTGTTGTTATAAGCAAACTCGATTAAAGGAAGTTGTTCTGCCCACGAGTTCTGAAAATCCATCGCGCAAACCCGAAGAAGATCTTCCAAATATCTAATTAACCTTTCAGATTGACCGTCTGTTTGAGGGTGAAATGTTATACTGAACTTAAGTTTCGTACCCAAGACGGTCTGTAATTCCTGCCACAACTTAGAAGTGAATCTCGGGTCTCGGTCTGAAACTATGCTCACCGGAATACCATGAAGTCGAATAATCTCTCTGTTATAAATTTCAGCCAACTTTGGAATCTTATAGGACATCCGGACCGGTAGAAAGTGAGCAGACTTTGTAAATCTATCAACGATTACCCAAATTCCATCAAACCAGCCTTTAACCTTCGGTAATCCGGAAACAAAGTCCATCGTTACTTGTTCCCACTTCCACTCGGGAATAGGTAACGGTTGTAGAAGTCCTGCGGGCTTTTGGTGCTCAGCTTTCACTTTCTGACAAGTCAAGCAATGTTTCACATATTCTGCCACGTCTCTTTTCATCCCGTTCCACCAATAATATTGTTTCAAATCCTTATACATTTTATTTCCTCCTGGGTGGATCGAGTAGGCTGACTTGTGAGCTTCTTCAAGTAGGACCCGTTTCAATTCTTCAGGTACTACCACTCTATTTTTAAACCGAAGCAACCCGGTCTCATCAAACCCAAACGGACTCTCCGGGTCATACTTAGCTTTACTTACAAGCTTCTGCACTTCCGGATTCTTATTATGAGCCTCAAATAACTGATACTTTAATTCCGGCTGAATTGTGATGTTATAAACCCGAGCTTTTAGCACAATCGGGATAACTTCCTCACTTTCCTTTATTTCCAAGCTCGATACACTCGCCTTTCTGCTAAGTGCATCGGCGACCACATTTGCTTTCCCGGGATGGTATTTAATTGTACAATCATAATCCTCTAGCTTTTCCATCCATCGCCGTTGCCTCATGTTCAACTCTTTCTGTGTGAACAAATACTGAAGGCTCTTGTGGTCGGTAAAATCTCAAAGGAAGTCCCGTAAAGATAATGTCTCCATTTCCCGAGAGCAAAGATCACGGCTGCAAGCTCTAAGTCGTGTGTTGGATAGTTCCTTTCATATTCTTTTAGTTTCCGAGAAGCATAGGCGATCACTTTTCCTTTCTGAGTCAAAACACAACCTAAGCCTTCTTTAGAAGCATCGGTGTACACTGCATATCCCGCTGAACCCTCGGGTAAAGTTAATACCGGAGCTGAGACTAACTTTTCTTTCAGAAAATTAAAGCTTTGATCACACTTCTCGTCCCAGACAAACTTAACATCCTTCTTTGTCAATCGGGTTAACGGCGCCGCAATCTTGGAGAAGTCCTGAACAAATCTTCTATAATAACCGGCCAATCCCAAGAAGCTTCTAATTTCCGAGGCATTCTTTGGTTTCTCCCACTTGAGCACGGCCTCGATTTTCGAGGGATCGACTTCCAACCCTTTTCCTGAAATCATATGTCCCAAAAAGGAAACCCGATCGATCCAAAATTCACACTTGCTAAACTTAGCAAATAACTGATGCTCTTTTAAAGTCTGAAGAACGAGCTTAAGATGTTTCGCGTGCTCCTCGGCTGATTTTGAGAAAACCAAAATATCATCAATAAAAATCACCACGAACTTGTCGAGGAAAGGCCTGAATATCCGGTGCATCATATCCATAAAAGCTGCAGGGGCGTTCGTTAATCCAAACGGCATAACCACGAACTCGTAATGCCCGTACCGAGTATTGAATCCTGTCTTAGGAATATCCTCTGCTCGGATTCGCAGCTGATAGTATCCCTGTCTTAAATCCAATTTCGAATAAACTTTGGAACCCTGAAGTATATCGAATAACTCCTCGATATGTGGGAGGGGATACTTGTTCTTGATAGTCATCCTGTTCAACTCCCTGTAATCGATGCACATTCTTAAAGTCCCGTCCTTTTTCTTTACAAACAATACCGGTGCTCCCCACGGCGAAGAACTTGGCCGAATGTACCCAACTTCCAATAAAGCCTCAAGCTGAACTTTTAATTCCTTCAATTCAGCTGGAGCCATCCGGTAAGGAGTCTTTGAATACGGTTCGGCATTCGGAAAAAGGTCGATTACAAACTCGATCTCTCGCTCAGGAGGCAAAGAATCCAACTTCTCTGGAAATACCTCGGGGAATTCCTTTACCACTTCGGTGTCCTCTAAGTTCACCTGATCTTTTGGCTTGTTCAGAATATAGGCAATGAACCCTGTAGCCCCATCTCTGACTAACTTCTGAGCCTCTGAAAACGATAGTAAGGGTACGGTCTTTGAAGTACAACCCGTAGTAACCTCTGAACCCAACTGAACCTTCTTAGCCCGACAATCCACGGTAGCACAATGCCTGTATAACCATTTCATCCCCAATATGGCTCCGTATCTCTCCATCGGCATAACAATGAAATCTGTCAGAAACTCCCGGCCTTCAATCACAACTGGAACATCCCTGTAAACCTGATCCGTCTCTCGCCTACTACCGAAAGGAGTACTAACTAGATAGCGCACAGAAGTACACATAGCAGGCAAAGACAAAGTAATAGCAATAGAGTGCGCAAGAAAGGAGTGTGTAGCTCCTGGATCAAATAATGTATGGATGTTCGTGCCATGGATGCAAATAATACCTTCAACTACCGCGGCGGGGTCTATCTCTGCATCCTGCTCCTCTCAAGCGAGTGCATAAGCTCGAGCCCTCACAAGTGGCCTCGGTCCTGCAGGTTGTGGATCCTAACGATCCGGACAGCCGTCAACCATGTGCTCGTCACTCCCGCAAATCAAACATAAGCCCAACCGGCGTCTGCAGTTATCGTAGGTATGTGTAGGAAGTCCACACCATCTGCAGCCCGGTCTCTGAGGTGGCTGGGGTAGTGCTGGAGCTCTCGGACCTCTCGGTAATGGCCCTGTCGCCTTAAGCTTCTTCCCGGGGTTCTTCTGAGCTGGGGGTGCAGAGTAAATCATCGGCCTCTTCCCTGAGCTCGACCCCTGACCTGCTCTCGAGCCCGAAGCCTGTCCAGTCCGCGAAGTAGCTTTCCTAGCAATATCCGAATCCTCAACTTTTAGGGCCTTAGTGGTAGCTTTTGCCCAGGTGCTGGTATTGGCTGCTTTCAGCGCATCCTGAATATCTGGCCTGAGTCCCTGGACGAACCGCATCGCCTTGTGCAAGTCATCATTCGCTATGTTGGGTGCATAGCGAGAAAGTCTCTCGAACTCGGCGATATACTGACCCACAGACCTGCCTCCCTGCTTTAGCTCGGTGAACTCTCTCAACCTGCGAGTACTGGAAGCTGGAGGAATATACTTGTTTCTGAACTCCCGTACAAATACCTCCCAAGTAATCTCGATCTCGGCTGCCTCCAGAACAATCTGTGTGCTTTCCCACCAAGAATAGGCCTCGCCCTGAATAAGAGTAAGTGTACAGCGAGCCTTCTCCTGACTGTCACAAGGGATAAGCTGCCAAATCCTTTCGATCTCTTTTAGCCACATCTCTGCCTGTATATCGTCTCCCTTATAGAACTTCGGGGGACGCTGGTTCTGAAACTCTCGTAAAATGGCAGAAATGGGGTTCTCCGGAGGTGCTACTGGTGCTGGAGGTGGTGGAGGAATCCTGTCCTGTAGCCTCTGATCAATTAGCCCCACTACCGCGTTCATGAAATCCTGGGGCTGTGCCTGGGCAGGTGGAGGGGGTGGTGATCTCTCGCGGCGATGATGTCAGCGGTGACGATGCCTGTGCCTCGAGGATTGGTCGCTGGAACATCTGTCGTGCTCCATCCTGAAATCAGATCACTACACATGCGTGGCTTGATTAATAAATGCAAATGTGTGCATATAATTCAACAATGTTAATAAACACACATTCAGGAGGAATCAACTAGCTCAAGTAAAGCAGAAAAATTCAAGTAATCAAGTAATTCAGTGATATGCAGACTCTCAAGTATCATATAATCCTATGTCGTGCGACCTAAACTGACTGGACACGACTCGAGAACCTCGGTTTTGCAACCGGGCTCTGATACCACCTGTAGATGTAGCACCCTAACCCCCAGGGCACCACATCCCCCGCACTATAGCCTCGATCCACGTATGAAATGGAAAATCCATACATAAACCAAAACTATAGCGAACGGGTGACAAATAAAAATGACGAGCTAGGCGGGACACTCTCCCCAACAAACAGAGCCAACAAGATAATGAAAGCGAAAGTAATAAAATCATTCATACATATAGGTACCGTATTTATTGAATAGATACGTATAGGTACCAACTTAACTATCAATACATTATCATCTCTTAATAACATACATAACCAAGTATTCCAAAAATACTAATAACGATCAATAACATGAAATGTCCCAAAAGTACTATACATGAAGGTACGGTGCCAGACTCTTGAAAAAAAACAAAACTCGACCGTACACCCGCCTAGCACGACCCAGAGCTCAAGTACCTGAAAAGTGAAGTATCAGTCTACCGAAGACTGAGTGAGGGGCAATAATACATATATCACACGTCACAGGCAAGTTGTAGCCTCGGGTGAAGACTTTAGAACAAAATAGATATATAATTCAAAAGGTTTAATCTTTGCCCGAGATTACAACCAATCATTTTAACACGTTTATTTATTCATGCTTGTCAATGTCATGAACATGTGGCCCTGGCGAGCAAGGGCAAATCTCCAACCGAACCCCCAATCGTGAACAATACGTGATCATGCTTGCTTGCTTGATAAATACGTGTTCATGCAATTCATTTAGTGCTCACATAAACAATTTCATGCTTGAAATCATGCAATAACCCGAGGATAACCCGACATGCCGGATTAATCCCTAGTCTCCTTCTTCCTCCGGGTGATAGCGAGTTTGCAAGGCTCGACTATCCATGACATGTTGTGTGTAGAGGACATGACCCTCTAGACACGGAACTCCTTCCACCACTAATCTCCTAGTGGCTTCGGGGGTGATCCCAACAATGTGAGGATAATTCAGGAGTTACCCGTCAGCCCTTGCTTTCCCGGTTGGCTCAAGAATTACCCTCGGGCCCACGTGCAATCATGTACTCGCCAAACATTCTTGAAATCATGAATTGCTTGCTTGAAATGTTCATGGTTTTGAAATCATTCATAAGTATAATACGTTTTGGCCGAAAACTAGCACATAAGGGTTATAGGGTTCGTTTTACCAAAACAAAACCTCACCTTTTCTTGTAAAATACAGTAAGGTTATACTTCAAGGAGCTGGCTCCTCGTCTACAACCTCGTGACCTGTGCAAACACGACGTGTATAGATGAGAGATGACCTAAAATGGATAAAATGTGACGAACGACGGAAATGTGTCGGGACGACCATGAAAATGCAATGTGGTATTATAACATGTCGTTTCACATCATATTAGCACATATTATAGCAATTCGGGGTCAAAGAAGTCGTCGGATCGAGGGGCTATTTTCGTAATTTTATGCAGTGAATTTTGCACTGCAAGCTAGGTGGGAACGGCCGTTCCGGACCCCTTTGGAAAATGGGAACGGTCGTTCCCAAGCAACCCCCAAGCGCGCTAACGTTTTCCATTTTTAAAAATGCGCCTAGCTGGGAACGGCCCTTCCGGCTCCAAGGCCAAAATGGGAACGGCCGTTCCCGTAGTCGGCCGCCTAATTTTCATTTGAAAAGTGGGAACGCCCGTTCCCACAATGCCTTGAGGCTGGGAACGGCCGTTCCCTGTTTCTGCAAAATACAGAAGCAGAGCAAAAACAGGGGAAGGCTACGGGAAGCAACAAAGCAAGCACCAAAAATCCATTTTGATCAACACAAGCATGTATTTTCTGGAAATATACATATATACTTGCTCAAGAAATGATATAATAACATTCAAACACTCAAAGCATGCAATATTATCAAGAATTCATAGTTTCAAGTTCATGATCACACTTGATCATTCATGCCAAATTTTCAATGATTTCATGAATAAATCATGTTATAATTCGTGATATAATCAACCAATCATGCTTCCAACTAGAATCAATTCATCTAGCACATAATTCCCAAACCCTAACCATATCAAATATGATCAAGAATCACCACTTCCATGCAAACCAACCTTAAAGATGAAAATATGGAGAAAATAGATGATGATGATGATTAACTCCCAATTTCCTTGAAATATTTCTTGAAATCTTGATGATTGAATGTAAAAATCACTTCCTTCTCCTTGCTTCTTGATACCGAGAGAGAGAGAGAGAGCAATTTGTTGGGAAATATTTTGATGAAATGGGTTCATGGAAGCTTGGAGATCATATAACGATTCATCCCTTTTTGAAATATGTGAAATGCCAATATTTACAATTTAATCCTTTAATTGTTTAAGTTATGCAATAGGGTATATGTGGATTTTTCAAAGTGATCAATTATGTCCTTGCAAGATCATGCGATTAGGTCCTTAAAGTTTTAGAAATGACTATCAAAGGACAATCTGATAAATTGAAACACTCTCGGTAATTGTTTCATGCAATAAATATTTTGCGTGTCATGAAATAATATTTTCTATGATATGAATTCATATAATTCACATAAAGGATGTTTCGTGAAATTTTATAAAATTATGAATGCCACGTAAGAATATATCATAAAATTAAAGAGATAAAGTAAAACCTACGCTCAAACTCACACTTGGCGTGCTTACCTGTTCATCCGGAACCGGGGCGTTACAATTACTCTCTTGTGTTACATGTTCTTTACATGTTCCTTGTTCATTGTTTCATGCATTTCTTATGCATCTTGGTTAGTAGTGGGTCTTAGTTCTTAAGCTTACTCTAGTAAACCACCTACAGGAGTTAAAGTTGAGCACTGGGATCCCCAGGGCACCGCATAATCTGTCTACCTGCCTTTTGTTACTATTAGGTGAGGTGAAGTTTTAAATGTTTTCCAACTGGAACCACGATTATACTATCGTGTCATATGTTTTGAAATTCAAAACTAAACCTCGTTTTGAACTATCCCTTTTATCGGGACATTCTCTTAAAAGGATCATTCATACTTTAATAGTATACCTTGATCTACAGCACATGTTTTCCAAAATTCTGCATTCTTGTTCAAAGACAGTTACATGATCTGCATATGTTCCAAAGTACAGTTTTACAGACAGAATCACATGTTTTCAGACAGAATCATATGTTTTACAGACAGCATCATATGTTACAGTTACAGTTTCACATGTTATAGTTAGCATACTGGAGTTGTACTCTGGTCACTGCTAATCTTGAAATGCAAGCATACAGTTTACAGTTTGGGCCCGGCGGTTATGTGTGGAGGTGATGCTCAGGAGGTGAGCGCCAACGACATCACCAATACCGGCCGCCACACTTAGACAATTGACATCGACTTTTAACAGGAGGTTTGTTAAGTCAGGACAATCTGTCTGGGAACGGACAGCAAATCTGTTCCCATTACATGTTTACAGGTCGCCTAGGGCTAGCTACCCGAAGTGACAACCGGTGGAGGATGGTGCATGTTTGTATGCGTTGGTAAGAGTTGTTGTTGACCTTGGTCCGATAGTCTACTGTGTGCGGAGTTGTTGTTGACCTTGGTCCGATGCTCTACTATATGTGGGGTTATTGTTGATCTTGGTCCGATACTCTACTAAACGTGGAATTATTATTGATCCTGGTCTGATGCTCTACCAAATCATGTTTTCTGGAGTAAGGATGGAGGAGCCTAGCTTGCGGGCAAAATTCTGTTTCATAAAGGATGGTTCATATCTGGAAAAGTTCACTTTACCCTTATCCCGTTTTATGAAAGAACTATAAACCATCAACAGCATATGTGTGCGCGTGTGATAGCATTCATGAAAATGTTTTATAACGTGCATTCTTTTACAGCATTGCATTCAAAGAGTTTTATCAACCAAACTTGTTTCAAGATTCTTCTTTAAAGTATTGCGTTTAACAGTTCTTTATCACTCAGTACTTTCTTTTAAGTATTCCCTCATTTAGTCCTTTTGACTAATACCTCTCCCGTTTTCTTGCCTCGTGGTTTCAGGTCTTGCATCCGCAGTCTAGAGGTATCTTGAAGCTCTAGATTGTCATTTTTGTTTCAGTCAGGACTTAGTATTACTTTCTGTTCGGTCCTGCATATGTTTTAGGGCTGCATCACTTTATGCTTCTGTATATGTTTTTGAATACTTGAGTATCTTTGTTATACACTTTTTGCTACTCTGTTACTGATATTTTGAACTCTACTGTATCGGTATTTATATGTGAATATGTTACATGTTCTGATATGCCGAGTCTCTCTTACACGATCAATATGTTCTTGCTTGTTTCATGCCATCACGCACATGTTTTGAAAAGTTTTAAAATACTCTGATTTTCCGCTGCATAGCCACATCGTTGTACATGTATAGTTCTGAGATAGACAGCCGTTCACAGGAGTATTTCTTGAGTGATGGCTCACACCATTACTTGAGAGGTGCTTCAGTGCGGGGGTTGAGACGCCGCTCTCCTATTGTTCCAGTACGGGTGGGGGCGTTACAACTTCCGTTTCTTCTAACTTCATCTGATCCTTGGGTTGATTTAGAATATAGGCTATGAATCCCGTAGCCCCATCTCGGACCAATTTCTGAGCTTTAGAGAACGACAATAAAGGCACCGTCTTAGAATTCCAACCCGTAACAACTTCTGAATCCAACTGAACTCTCTTAGCCCGACAATCAACGGTAGCACAGTGCTTTTATAATGAGTCCATCCCTAAAATAGAACCATACCGAGTCATTGGTATCTCGATGAAATCTGTCAAGAAAACATGACCGTCAAGAAAGACATCAAGAAATGAGTTTCTTGGATTGAGATCAAATGAATGTGAAATGCACTTAACTTTAAGATCAGGATTATTGGGGTTCTAATTATTCCCTTACCCTAGATCTTGATTGATAGATAGGACATAGGAGGATTGTATCTCATATGAATCAATGACTTAAACATGTGAGGGACACGTGTCCCTAGTGACACGTGTCACGTGTGTGTATGTGGTTAAATAATTAATCTTGATTAATTATTTGATGGACTTAAATTTAATTATGAATTAATATTAAAGTTCTAATTTGGAGATATAAAGTCTAATAAATAATTAATTGAGAATTAATTAATTATTAGCTTCAAGTTATTTATTATTAAATAAATAAAGTAAAATAAAATATCTAAGAGAGTTAGATATTATTCTTGCTTGACAAGTTGGTCAAAAGGAGACTTTTCGTCAAAGTAAGAGTCTTTCTCTCCAAGCAAGAAATCCCTTACCAAAAGAGTTTTGGAATTCTTATCCAGCAAGGAAAAGGTGTTCAAACCCCTTATGCTATAAATAACTGGGGTTCGAACCCCATTAAAGGTGATAGAAAAATTATCCTCCTCCAAGATTATACACTAAACCCTAGAGTCTAAACACCGAATATAGAACTAGCATCCTCCCTATTCGGATCGTAGTCGAGGTTGGTGGACTAATTCTCTAGAGGGCTACTATCGTGAAGTCTTGAAAGATTCAAAGGAGCTTTTGGGGGACAAGTCGCGTGAAGAGCGTTCTTGGGCTGCTAGAACGTGTCAAGAAAGCTACCATTTAAGTGAGTTTCTTGATCCCTACAAATTTGGGAATATGAATTGCAAGATTCGATTCTATATTTTGGGAAATTTTGATTGAAATTGTTTTGGATAAAATTAAATCGTGTTTTAATTTTTTTTGGATTGATTTGGTTTTGAAACTGAAAATACGAAACACGAAATCGTGTTACGAACCGAAACACGAGGGTTGGGTGTGCTAAGGAGTCGCACGCCCTGCCCCGCGTAGCCATCGCCGCATGACGCTGAAGATGTGCTTAGAACAAGCCAGCAGCCCCTCCCGCAACCGCACGGGAGCCTCCCGTCACCAGCCCGCCTGCCCGCTCGGGGCGTCACGCACGAGAAGTTTTGCACGGTGCGCGCGCGTGCCGAAAGCCTTACTGTTGGCGAGCAGAGCGTGGTGCGCCCGCGCACGCTCGCAACGTATGCGGGCTGCCTAGGCAGGCTAGCAGGAATGGTCCGGGCTCCGTTTCGCAGCGATCTTCGTTTCGGGTTTTTCCTTGATCCAATCCTGATTCTATTTTACTAAAATTCTGTTTTACTAAAATAAATTTATTTTTGAAATATTTTTAAAATTGGGATTTTATAAAATTAAATGGATTTAATTTTTGGGAAAAAACACATTTATTATTTTTGAAATAATGGAGAATAAAATTATTAATTTTCAGAAATTAATTGAAATTTTATTGAATTAATATTTCTTAGTTTACGGGTAAATTTAAATTCTTGCTATTTATGCATGTTAGGTGATCATGGGTTTAGTTTTATGAATGGTTTTAATTTATGCACATGGGTGGTTTAAATTGGGGTTGGAGCCCCATAGTCTCAAAAGAATTGTTCCATTTGAGAATAAGGGAAGGTGCAAGTGTCCATGAGTATGGACTCAAGTTTCTAGGTCTTACTGAGAAACTTGCTTCGATGGACATGCCACTGAGAGTTATACACTAAACCCTATAGCCTAAACACCGAATATAGAACTAGCATCCTCCCTATTCGGACCGTGGTCAAGGTTGCTGGACTAATTCTCTAGAGGGCTACTATCGTGAAGTCTTGAAAGATTCAAAGTAGCTTTTCGGGGACAATCCATGTGAAGAGTGTTCTTGGGCGGCTAGAACATGTCAAGAAAGCTACTATTTAAGTGAGTTTCTTGATCCCTACGAATTTGGGAATAGGAATTGCAAGATTCGATTCTATCTTTTGGGAAAATTTGATTGAAATTGTTTTGGATCAAATTAAATCGTGTTTTAATTTTTTTTGGATTGATTTGGTTTTGAAACTGAAAATACGAAACACGGAATCGCGTTATGAACTGAAACACTAGGGTTGGGTGTGCTAAGGAGTCGCGCGCCCTGCCCCGCGTAGCCATCGCCGCATGACGCTGAAGATGCGCTTAGAACAAGCCGGCAGCCCCTCCCGCAACCGCACGGGAGCCTCCCGTCACCAGCCCGCCTGCCTGCCCGGGCGTCACGCACGAGAAGTCTTGAGCGGTGCGCACGCGTGCCGACAGCCTTACTATTGGCGTGCATGGTGTGGTACACCCGCGCATGCTCGTGACGTATGCTGTGACGCCCCGCTTCTCGGTCAAGGTAGGGTTTGGCACGAGAGTGTACGATTTACCTTTCTATGCATGATTTATGTGGATTTATGCCTTAATTTGATAGACATTTGGTGCTTATGTGAAAAACATGATTTACATGACTTATGTGGCTATTTGATATGATAAGTATGTGCTCGTATTGTGCTTAAAGAGTTTTGATAGCATGCTTTATGGTTAAACGAAATAATGTGCTTATTTGGATATTAAAGCATAATTTAGGGACTAAATGGTAAATTTATTTTCCAAGCCTGGAACTGGTTAAAACTTAATGAAATTGAGTAGATAATTCGATTACGAGTTCGTGGGTTCTTGAATCGCTCAATTCGCAGTTCGGACGAAGAAGTTATGGCCATTCTACGAAAAGTCAACCCTTTTAAGCCTAAATGTTGACCTGCGACCCAATTTCAATTCTGACCCAATTTGAGATCCAATTTCACTTAAATCCGACCCGTATGACCCGCTCCATGATCCTATTCAGCTGACCCAAATCAGATCCTAAACCAAACATAAGTTACGTTATTTTCCAAGAATCATATTCATTCTCTCCCAACACTTTTTCAAAGTCTATTCATATTCTCTCAAGAACTTCAAGCCACCTTCAAGCCATCTTCAAGAGCCAAGAGTGAAGGTTAAAGCTGGAGATTCAAGACTAAAGAACAAGATTTCTTCTTCGATTTTCAACTCTCAAGGTAAGCTTATGTGCTCTTTTCATGGGTTTGTGTTCTTGAAGCTTTTAAGCTTGAATATGAATCTAGGGTTCATGTTAGATGGATTAGATCCGAATTTTATGATGGAAATATGTTTATCTTGATGCTAGGAACGATTTGATATAAGAATTTCTTGTTTTCATGTTCATTTGAAGATTTCACCATTAAAGCACTTTGAAGCTTTTCATAAGAACTTATGCATGTTCATGCCCTAGCTTGTTTTAACTTGATTTGATAATGGATTCATGTTCCTTATGTGCTTTTATGAAGAATAGGATAGGTTTCCTTGAGTTTCATGCTTATTTGAAGAATCCACCATTGATGACCTTTGAAGCTTTCTTGAGAATTCTTGCATGTTTATGTTCTTGTGTGATTTAACTTGATTTGATGATCGATTCTTGTTCCTTGAGAAATTCCATGAAGAATGTGATTAATTCCTTTGAGTTTCTTGCATGATTGTTGATTTTACCATTGTTATGCTTAAAGCTTTCATGAAACTTGTAGAAGATGAAGTTCTTGTATGAATTGCTAGCTTTCTTGATGTTTATATGTTCCTACGTGCTTTATTATGTAACTTGATGATTTATGATGCTTATTTGTGGTTTTGGAAGCTTAATTTCATGTTTTGGGGTGTTTTGAACTCATTCCCGCCGAGTTTGAAGTTGCTGTCACGTTTTTTTCAAGTTCTGGGCAGAATCCACTAGGGTGGATTTTTGCTGTGTAAAAATCCATGGGGGTGGATTTCAGGCAGTAGCTTCTGGACCAAATCCGCGAGGGTGGATTTTTTGTGAAGGAAAATCCACGGGGGTGGATTGTCCCCAGCCCTGTTTTCTTGATTCGTTTCCCTTGTTTTGCCTCTCGTTTGTTCCTTACTTATTTATATTATATCTCTAATGTATTGTGACCTCGTTATATGTTGTGACATCTCATGCATACCTTATATTATGATCTTTATCCCTCAATCATGCTTAAGTTATCTTAATTGACTAAGTTATGCGTTTATTTAAAATGTGTTAAGTATGATTCATATGTCGCTTATTACATATGTAACAGCCCGGATTTTTGCGATCAGGATAGCACGGGTAAGTAAAGGGTTAAGAGGAAAGCGTTTATAGCCTTAGTCCATTATACATTTCATTCTATGTGAATTATGTGCATTTATGTCTCGATTTACAATTGTGCCTTTTTGAGAGAATCACATCACTATTCATTCATCGAACCCTAAACCTTTACCTAAACCTTGAAAAACCTTAGAAAGCTGATTTCTATATTTTCCAAACTCATATCATAGCTTTCATTGTTCCAAAATATATTTTTAAAATTCTTTGTTGAAAATTCCATTTAGGTCCCTAGATACTATTCATCTTTAATTGCAGGAATTTTCGAAACACTTTTACCTATTCAATATTGGGCTCGATAGAATCCTTGCAAAATTTTATGAATTTTGGTATGATTTCCAAACCCTAATTCTTAACGTAGCTTCCGTAGAAATCAAAACCGGCCGAAAAACCCTAATTTTGCCCTAAATTAGAAATTTCTGAATTCCAACGTTTTTCCTATGCAATATTATAACCATTACGATCCTTGGATTATTTTATGAATTTTAGGACCTTTTCCAAACTCTAGTACAAACCCTAACTCGTTTTATAAATTTCTCTTTATTTTTCCCAAAGTACTATTCCCACTGTAAAAACTAATTTTTAAACCGTCCAACATTTGGTATACAATATTACAGTCAAAATGATCCTTGAATTATTTCAAGAATCATGGACATTTTCTCGGGAATCAATTCACATTCTAGCTTCGTTTATGAATTTTATTGTATTTTTCAAAATTCCCGAACGACTACTACTTTAATGTGTAGACGTTCAAACGTTAAGTATTTATAGCCATTAGAAAGCTCTTTCGATTCTCTTTCTTTTGCAATTTCTCTCATTTCAAACTAAACCCTAGACGTTCTTTTACGAATTTATTACCATTTTTATCCTATTTTAGAATTATTTTTATCTTGTCATGATTACTAAAATAATTAATTATTTCTTAAACTTACACCTAAGTATACACTTAACCCCCCTAATAAATGAACCTAGCTTATTCACTATATGATTCATCTAATTAATTGCAACATAAGCCCCTAAATGCCAACTATAAATACCCTTAGAAGCATAACACAAAAATCACACCAAAACCTCCCAAATCTCTCTCTCTCTCTCTCGTGACCCTCTCTCTCTTCTCTCTAAGGTGCAATTTTATTTTATTATTTCATGCTTTATGTTATGTTTTTAATATTATAATATTAGTAGCATGCTTAGGAATAATAAAATTATGCTTTAGGAATTTATTTTTATAATATATATGCATAATTGTTAGTTTTATGTGTAATGTGCCTACATTATGAAATTTTATTTAATTAAATGCATGAAATGTGATATGATATAATATGAATGTATATTTAAATAATTATGTTCTTGTTTAATTAAATTTATGATTAGAATAATTTATTTAGATTTAATTTTATGATTAAAGTGCTACATTTGAATTTAATCATGTGTTATGGACTTAGAACTTGTTGAATATGATCATGAACTAGTATGAACATCTTCATGAGCTCAAGAACACATTCATAATGTTCTTGAACAAATTCATGTGCACGTGTGATAGTGTGTGTGTGTGTGTGATCGATTTTACGTTATTAAGTGTTTAACTCACAAGAAATTGAATAGTGAATGTTTTCAATAGTAATTTTGACTTTTGGTCAACATTTAATTAATTAATTTCAAAATTAATTTAATTTTAATTATAAAATATGATTTTGGAATTTTAACTAATTATTTTTCCAAATTAATTCAAAAATTTATAAAATTATAAAATAATTTCAAAATCAACTTACATTGTTGAATTAAATTCCAAATTTAATTCCTAATACTCTATTTAAGGTTATGACATGATTAATAAATATTTAAGTGGTTAAAGAATTTATGAAACCTAATAAATTAATTATTTTCCCTTAAACAAATGAAATTAAATTTTACCGGGAAAATAATTTCTAAATGATTTGAGAATTCTCTAATATGTTATATTTCCTAAACCTTATGTGATTATGTGATTAGAATCATAAGAACCTAGTTCTAAGTCAATAGTAATTACTTTCAGGCGACAATTGCTCTGAACAGTGGGATCCTTTCCAACCTATTTAAATTTCAGTACTAGGTGAGGGTTAAAATGTTTTCAACTGGAATCATGTCTATACCTATATCTAATTACAAAATGATTTCCAAACCTACCTATTATTTGATTTCCTATCTATATATATATATATATCAATATTATACATATTCCTCTTTATGAGGAAAATACCAATAAGTCGGAATCAGGATCTTATACGGACATTATATATTTCAGTCCTATTAATACTAAGAACTGATTCCCGACTAAGCAAGTCAATCATTATCTTTTATCAAAATGGGCCCGGCGTGCAGCTGTGTCGAGCAATACTCGGAAGGTAATGGGCCGAGAGTATTGTTGGTGCCACAGACCGCCACCAACTCTTGGTAGTGGTTTAGCTGGAGGTTAGTTACTCCACGCCAAGAGACTTACAAGGGAGACAACCTCCCTGGGAGAGATAGCTTCCTCCCACATATATACATATCGTCGGTAGGGTTTGCTCCCCTACTGACACTACGGTGTTGCGGAGTTATTATCATATTTAGTTTTATTAAAGTACTGGTGTCTTGATCGGCCCGGTACTATTTTACAAATATTTTAAGGAGATTGGAGGGAGACGCCTTACTTGCAGGCGGTACAAATCTTTTATTAAACGGTTCATCATTTATAAATAAACTCCAAATACCCCTATCCCGGTTTCTATCTTATGAACCGTATCATATTTGCTATATCCTATTGCTATCATTTTATATACATATATATATATATATCTATATATATAACCATATATATATCTAAATCTAATCTTCCTTCACTTAGTCACTTTGACTAATTCCTCGCCTGTTTAAAACACATGATTTCAGGAAGCGAGGATAAGCGACACCTAGAGGTATCTTTGAAGCTATAGGTGTCATATTTATTAGATCAGGCTTAGATTAAGAGCGTTTAATCCTGATCATGTATATATTACTGATAAATTGTTCTTATACATTAACTCCGTACACTACGCTATTATATTACCCCCTTACAATATCATGCACTTTTCTGTGTGTTATCACGTTGCTTGTTGCAAATTTTAAATTCTTTCATTTTTCGCTGCATTTTACCCTACACTCTGCTTAAGTACTATCTATACCGTTCGCCGTAGTATTTCTCGGGTGCTAGGTCTCACATCCACTCGAGGGTAGTACGGTGCGGGAGTTGTAGTGTTAGGGGGCGCTACAGCTTAAGGTGGTATCAGAGCATTAGGTTTGGTTAAGAAGAGACTTAACCTATAAATGCTGGGAGTATGCTCGTTTTGTACTTGAACTTTAGAATTCACTCTAAGTGTTTCTTTATATAGCAATGGAGAATCAGGAACCCGGGAACGCACATCATACCTGGCTTGAGGAGTACGAGGCCCCACACACTATAGCAGTATCTCGTCGTGAGAGTCCTATACGTTATTACACTTGGCAGAGGGCGAGACATGTAGTTCGGGGAGGTAGAGCAGGTAGAGTTGGGCACGCTTATCCGAACCGGTTAGTGCATATACTTGAGTCAGAGAGAGATGCGTATTATATGGAGGCTCAGATGGCTCACGAGTATCAGCTGGAGTCTGCTAGATATCTTGATTTAGCCCTACAGAATGCTGTGAGTAGGAATTTTTCTCAGCAGCAGACAGCCACGTTAGAGCAGGAGAACGCCGATCTTGTCGCGCAGGTGGCGACTCTACAGCAGGATCTAGCTACTATGACTCTTTCCAGGAATGCCGCCCGGACCCTATATCAGCGTTACCGCTCTTGTATTCGGAGCCGCCTGGCCGGTGCCTATCACATGTCTGGTGTACAGGCTGTTGAGGAGATGATGAATCAGGGAGAGGATGCAGCAGCTGAGCCCAAGGAGGAGGAGCCCGGAGGTGATGCAGAGGTTGAGCAGGGATCCGAGGAGGAGGAGCGGGGTTCTGAGGAGCAGCAGGGTGACGGTTGGAGCCCTATTCGAGGTGAGGTTGTGGATAGTGATCAGCATGATTAGGCAGAGATTATTCTGGAGTTTGGTATATATATAGGAGTAGTATCAGTGGGTGGTTGTACAGATCAGTCAGTAGAGGACCTTCCCTTTTTGACGTAGCAGCTGACGCAGCTAGCCTGACGGAGATGAGTGAGTTGAGAGCTTTGTAGGGTGTAACTTGACGTAGATCAGGTCCACCCCATTTTGCTTTTTGTAGTTGTAGCTATAGCTCTCAAACTTGATGCATATATATAACCCACTTTTGCAGTCACATTCTTGTTCTATATTTACTGCTTTCATACTTATTGCATTATAAGTTAGAATTGCTTCAAGATACCAGCAGGACCGTGAGTGAGTATTTTATTTTCCTGCACCTTTACTTGTTATTGTATTTCTGTACTCTTTTAAATGCTATTCTGTTTAATTTTGTGCTTTACTAAATTTGTGTGATATGATATCTACTGTTTGATATTATCTGGAACATGTCTTTATGTGATTATATGCAACACATTCTTAACCATCATGCATCATATTCTTCATAAAGCAACTGCAAATCAATATGTCTCCTCAAAGAGTTGCCCAAGACAACACTTCCCCACAAGAAGGTGCATCCTCGGCAGGAGGAAACTCTGAATTAGTAGATGCTTTGAAAGAGATAGTGCAAACTTGTGCTAATGGAACAAAGGGGAATAATGAAAAGACTCTGGAGAAATTTCTACGAATGAACCCGCCAAAGTTCTTTGGAGAACCCAGTGATGTAAAAGATGAAAGTTGGATAGCTAGTATCGAAAAGATCTTTGAGGCTATGGGTATTTCTCCTGGAGAACCTGAAAGAATCCAGTTTGCAGTTTTTATGTTAGAAGGAGCAGCATTAAGTTGGTGGAATTATATCTAGCGTGTTTGGGCAGAAGATCAAGTTAATTATAGGTGCTTAGACTTTGTCAAAGTGGTTCAAAACAAATACATCCCTCAGATAGTTAGGGATGCTCGAGAGGTAGAATTCATGGAATTAGTATAAGGCAATATGTCGGTAGCTGAGTACGAAGCTAAGTTCATCCGATTGATCCAATATGCCCCACACATCCTCCATGATGAACGTCGAAAAACTCAGCGATTCATTAAAGGACTTAAGTCGGATCTTAGGTGGGCTTTGGCTCCATTCGAGTTGGAAATCTATACTAAGGCTGTGGAAACGGCTATGAAAACAGAGGCTACACATAAAGAGGTTCGTATAGCTAATAGCCGTCCTGGATCCTTCTACAAGCCAACTCAAGGATCTAAACGACCTGCTGGACCAGCAAAGCCAAATCCAGGAAAGAAACCGATGCAATCATGGTCCCGACCTCAACAGACATTCCCAAAACCTCAAGAAGAGATTGTCTGTGAATATTGTCAGAAGCGCGGACATACTGAGAACGATTGTCGTAAGAAAGCTGGAGTTTGTACATGGTGTGGAAGCCCTGAACATCAGTACTCAGAATGCCCAAAGAGACCACAACAGTGGAATAAAGGAAAGGTTCCAGCTAAGACTCCTGGAAGACCAGTAGTTAAGGGACGTGCATATGCTATAGAGGGCAGTGAGGATCCCGATCCTACCAAGGTTGTTGATGGTACGGTACACATTCTAAACACGCCAGTTATTGCTTTATATGACCCTGGCGCCACGCATTCATTTATTGCATCTGAATTATGTGTGCATTTCAATTTTCCACTTGAATCATTGTCTTATATGCTCGAAATAAGTTCTCCTTTAGGAGCTTGTTTTACGGATAGGGGATATAAACGCTGTCCTATAAGAATTGGTACCCAATACTACCCGATAGATCTTATAGAATTACCGATTTCAAGATATGGAATTATTCTGGGAATGGATTGGCTTAGTAAGTACCGTGCTAAGTTGGATTGCTTCAAAAAAGAAGTCACCTTAGGGAAAGGTGATAGCTCTGGGTTGAAAGGAAAATCTGAGTCGGTATCATTGGTTACAGCTGCTGAAGCTAAGAAGTTAGTGAGTAATGGAGCTACCGGATTCATTGCCTATTTGTTAAACAGGCCTAAAGATCAGCTGAAAATTGAGGAGGTAGAGGTAGTAAAAGAATTCACTGATGTCTTTCCCGAGCATCTGAATTCATTACCTCCTGACAGGGAACTAGAATTTGTAATTGATTTAGTCCCTGGAGCTGAGCCATTCTCTAAAACACCTTATCTAATGGCTCCAGCCGAGCTCCAAGAGTTGAGAAAACAACTTGACGAGTTGTTAGCTTCAGGATACATCCGTCCTAGCACATCCCCATGGGGAGCGCCTGTGTTATTTGTCAAAAAGAAAGACGGATCATTGCGATTGTGTATCGATTATCGAGAACTCAATCGTATGACTATCAAGAACAAATACCCTATTCCCCATATTGAAGAACTGTTTGATATTCTTCAAGGATCACGAGTGTATTCCAAATTGGATTTAAGGCAAGGGTATTATCAGTTGAGAATTAAAAAGGAAGATATTCCAAAAACTGCTTTTAATACCCGCTATGGTCACTTCGAATTTGTAGTAATGCCTTTCGGGTTAACAAATGCTCCGGCTGCATTTATGGATTTAATGCACCGAACATTCCGACCATATCTGGACCAGTTTGTGGTCATCTTTATTGACGACATCCTGGTATTCTCAAGGACCCCAGAGGAACATGCTGAACACCTTCGTAAAGTGTTGAGAGCTCTAAAAGACCACAAGTTATATGCAAAGTTCAGCAAGTGTGAATTTTGGTTGGAAAGAGTGTCCTTCCTTGGACATATAATATCCGGTTCTGGAATAGAAGTAGACCCTTCAAAGGTTGAAACTGTAATGAATTGGCAGGCACCAAAGAACCCATCAGAAGTGAGAAGTTTTCTAGGACTTGCCGGATATTACAGGAGGTTTGTAAAAGATTTCTCCAAAATAGCAACACCTCTCACCCAGTTAACTAAGAAGGAAGGAAAATTCGAATGGACGGAAAGGTGTGAACAAAGTTTCCAAGAGTTGAAGCAAAGATTAACGTCTGCCCCAGTATTAGCCTTACCAGAAGGAAAAGAAGGTTATGTAGTATATACGGATGCATCCAAAGAAGGATTAGGGTGTGTCCTAATGCAAAATGGTAAGGTTATAGCCTATGCCTCAAGGAAACTTAAACCTTATGAAGAGAATTACCCCACACATGATTTAGAATTAGCTGCGATTATATTCGCTTTAGCTAAATGGAGGCACTATCTATACGGGGTAACTTTTGAAGTCTTTACTGACCATAAAAGTTTGAGATATTTATTCACTCAAAAGGAGTTGAATATGAGGCAAACAAGATGGATGGAATTTTTGGAAGACTACGACTGTAAAATACAGTACCATCCAGGAAAAGCCAACGTAGTGGCAGACGCTTTGAGCCGAAAATCCAGTCTATCAGCATTAGATGGAAAAAGCAAACCCATAACTGTCATTTCGAAATCCCGACTGGCCAATATAGTGATATCCTCACCATTAAAAGAAAAACTTAGGGAAGCCCAAGCACAGGATGAATGGATCAAGAAGTGTCTCAATTCCAAGGAAAAGAATATTGAGACAAAATTCACAACAGATGACCATGGGATCTTGAGATATAAAGGTCGAGTCTGTGTACCTCCTACAACTCGAAAAGAAATACTGGATGAAGCACATAAGACTCGATATACGATACATCCAGGAGGAACAAAAATGTATCATGATCTCAAGACACATTTCTGGTGGAATGGAATGAAACGAGATGTTGCTAGCTATGTCAAAAGATGCTTGACATGCCAGCAAGTCAAAGTGGAACACCAGAAACCCGGAGGAAAGTTACAGCCACTACCAGTTCCTACTTGGAAATGGGAACAAATCACCATGGACTTCATCACGGGCTTGCCAAAAGTTAAAGGAGGATATGATAGTATATGGGTTATCATTGATCGATTAACTAAGTCTGCACATTTCTTATCGGTCAAGACTACTGACAAGGTCAATTCTTTAGCAAAGTTGTACCAGAAAGAGATTATAAGGTTGCATGGTGTACCCATTAGTATAGTCTCCGATAGAGATCCGAAATTTACTTCACAGTTATGGCAAAGTCTTCAAGAAACAATGGGGACTAAGCTGCATTTCAGTTCAGCCGCACATCCTCAGACCGATGGTCAATCAGAAAGGACGATCAAATATCTAGAGGACATGTTGCGAGCTTGTGCCTTGGATTTTCAAGAGGACTGGAAAGAATGTTTACCTCTTGTGGAATTTGCGTACAACAATAGTTATCAGGCATCGATCAAGGCAGCACCTTATGAAGCCTTATATGGAAGGAAATGTAGGTCTCCGTTATACTGGGACATAGAAGAGACTAAAGCAACCGAGAGAGGAGATACAAGGAAAACCATTAGAAAATGGATAGCGGAGTTTACAGAAAAGATTGAAATTATCCGCCAGAGAATGAAAGCAGCTCAAGATAGGTAGAAGAGTTATGCTGATACCCGGAGAAAGGATATAGAATTTACGGTAGGCGATAAAGTGTTTTTAAAGGTATCACCAAGGAAAGGTTTCACCCGTATTGGGAAAGGTGGAAAACTGAATCCCAAATACATAGGACCTTTTGAAATCATAGAACGTGCTGGACCGACAGCCTATCGCCTAGATTTACCAGCAAACCTCACTGGAATACATAACGTATTCCATGTGTCTCAGCTCCGTAAATACTTTGCGGATGAATCCCACATCTTGCCAATAGAAGAAGTTCCTCTAAAGCCCGACTTGACTTATACAGTAAGACCAACCGAAATCTTGGATAGGAAATTCCAAGAACTAAGGAATCGGAAAATCCCCCTTGTTAAAGTGTTATGGAAAGAACATGGGACAGAAGAACAACCCTGGGAAACTGAGGAAAAAATGCAGAAATATTACCCAGAGTTGTTCCGAAACAGGAATAGAATCTGAGGACAGATTCTCTTTAAGGGGGGGAGATTGTAACAGCCCGGATTTTTGCGATCAGGATAGCACGGGTAAGTAAAGGGTTAAGAGGAAAGCGTTTATAGCCTTAGTCCATTATACATTTCATTCTATGTGAATTATATGCATTTATGTCTCGATTTACAATTGTGCCTTTTTGAGAGAATCATATCACTATTCATTCATCGAACCCTAAACCTTTACCTAAACCTTGAAAAACCTTAGAAAGCTGATTTCTATATTTTCCAAACTCATATCATAGCTTTCATTGTTCCAAAATATATTTTTAAAATTCTTTGTTGAAAATTCCATTTAGGTCCCTAGATACTATTCATCTTTAATTGCAGGAATTTTCGAAACACTTTTACCTATTCAATATTGGGCTCGATAGAATCCTTGCAAAATTTTATGAATTTTGGTATGATTTCCAAACCCTAATTCTTAACGTAGCTTCCGTAGAAATCAAAACCGGCCGAAAAACCCTAATTTTGCCCTAAATTAGAAATTTCTGAATTCCAACGTTTTTCCTATGCAATATTATAACCATTACGATCCTTGGATTATTTTATGAATTTTAGGACCTTTTCCAAACTCTAGTACAAACCCTAACTCGTTTTATAAATTTCTCTTTATTTTTCCCAAAGTACTATTCCCACTGTAAAAACTAATTTTTAAATCGTCCAACATTTGGTATACAATATTACAGTCAAAATGATCCTTGAATTATTTCAAGAATCATGGACATTTTCTCGGGAATCAATTCACATTCTAGCTTCGTTTATGAATTTTATTGTATTTTTCAAAATTCCCGAACGACTACTACTTTAAATGTAGACGTTCAAACGTTAAGTATTTATAGCCATTAGAAAGCTCTTTCGATTCTCTTTCTTTTGCAATTTCTCTCATTTCAAACTAAACCCTAGACGTTCTTTTACGAATTTATTACCATTTTTATCCTATTTTAGAATTATTTTTATCTTGTCATGATTACTAAAATAATTAATTATTTCTTAAACTTACACCTAAGTATACACTTAACCCCCCTAATAAATGAACCTAGCTTATTCACTATATGATTCATCTAATTAATTGCAACATAAGCCCCTAAATGCCAACTATAAATACCCTTAGAAGCATAACACAAAAATCACACCAAAACCTCCCAAATCTCTCTCTCTCTCGTGACCCTCTCTCTCTTCTCTCTAAGGTGCAATTTTATTTTATTATTTCATGCTTTATGTTATGTTTTTAATATTATAATATTAGTAGCATGCTTAGGAATAATAAAATTATGCTTTAGGAATTTATTTTTATAATATATATGCATAATTGTTAGTTTTATGTGTAATGTGCCTACATTATGAAATTTTATTTAATTAAATGCATGAAATGTGATATGATATAATATGAATGTATATTTAAATAATTATGTTCTTGTTTAATTAAATTTATGATTAGAATAATTTATTTAGATTTAATTTTATGATTAAAGTGCTACATTTGAATTTAATCATGTGTTATGGACTTAGAACTTGTTGAATATGATCATGAACTAGTATGAACATTTTCATGAGCTCAAGAACACATTCATAATGTTCTTGAACAAATTCATGTGCACGTGTGATAGTGTGTGTGTGTGTGTGTGATCGATTTTATGTTATTAAGTGTTTAATTCACAAGAAATTGAACAGTAAATGTTTTCAATAGTAATTTTGACTTTTGGTCAACATTTAATTAATTAATTTCGAAATTAATTTAATTTTAATTATAAAATATGATTTTGGAATTTTAAATAATTATTTTTCCAAATTAATTCAAAAATTTATAAAATTATAAAATAATTTCAAAATCAACTTACATTGTTGAATTAAATTCCAAATTTAATTCCTAATACTCTATTTAAGGTTATGACATGATTAATAAATATTTAAGTGGTTAAAGAATTTATGAAACCTAATAAATTAATTATTTTCCCTTAAACAAATGAAATTAAATTTTACCGGGAAAATAATTTCTAAATGATTTGAGAATTCTCTAATATGTTATATTTCCTAAACCTTATGTGATTATGTGATTAGAATCATAAGAACCTAGTTCTAAGTCAATAGTAATTACTTTCAGGCGACAATTGCTCTGAACAGTGGGATCCGTTCCAACCTATTTGAATTTCAGTACTAGGTGAGGGTTAAAATGTTTTCAACTGGAATCATGTCTATACCTATATCTAACTACAAAATGATTTCCAAACCTACCTATTATTTGATTTCCTATCTATATATATATATATATATATATCAATATTATACATATTCCTCTTTATGAGGAAAATACCAATAAGTCGGAATCAGGATCTTATACGGACATTATATATTTCAGTCCTATTAATACTAAGAACTGATTCCCGACTAAGCAAGTCAATCTTTATCATTTATCAAAATGGGCCCGGCGTGCAGTTGTGTCGAGCAATACTCGGAAGGTAACGGGCCGAGAGTATTGTTGGTGCCACAGACCGCCACCAACTTTTGGTAGTGGTTTAGCTGGAGGTTACTTACTCCACGCCAAGAGACTTACAAGGGAGACAACCTCCCTGGGAGAGATAGCTTCCTCCCACATATATACATATCGTCGGTAGGGTTTGCTCCCCTACTGACACTACGGTGTTGCGGAGTTATTATCATATTTAGTTTTATTAAAGTACTGGTGCCTTGATCAGCCCGGTACTATTTTACAAATTTTTTAAGGAGATTGGAGGGAGACGCCTTACTTGCAGGCGGTACAAATCTTTTATTAAACGGTTCATCATTTATAAATAAACTCCAAATACCCCTATCCCGGTTTCTAACTTATGAACCGTATCATATTTGCTATATCCTATTGCTATCATTTTATATACATATATATATATATATATAACCATATATATATCTAAATCTAATCTTCCTTCACTTAGTCACTTTGACTAATTCCTCGCCTGTTTCAAACACATGATTTCAGGAAGCGAGGATAAACGACACCTAGAGGTATCTTTGAAGCTATAGGTGTCATATTTATTAGATCAGGCTTAGATTAAGAGCGTTTAATCCTGATCATGTATATATTACTGATAAATTGCTCTTATACATTAACTCCGTACACTACGCTATTATATTACCCCCTTACAATATCATGCACTTTTCTGTGTGTTATCACGTTGCTTGTTGCAAATTTTAAATTCTTTCATTTTCCGCTGCATTTTACCGTACACTCTGCTTAAGTACTATCTATACCATTCGCCGTAGTATTTCTCGGGTGCTAGGTCTCACATCCACTCGAGGGTAGTACGGTGCGGGAGTTGTAGTGTTAGGGGGCGCTACAACATATGACTTGGGAAATTGATATATGACTTATATGATGCAATATGATCATAATTGCCAATCTATACCATCGTTGAACATTCCTTGCACACCATTAACATATTTGCATTCATGTCCAAGCCGTGCGTCGTCTTGTTGGGTTTCGAGTCGAGTCTTACCTTTGTTGGTACGTTGTCTTGTTAGGTGGTGAGTCTCCGAATGTGTAACCTTCCTTGTTCATGCTTGATCTTCGAGGTTCTTGGTAAAGGTGAGGAGTTATAATATCAAAATGTTTTCAAAACTGTGGACACATATGGCCTCTCATATTTATTGGTTTTAAACTCCCGTTTTAAAAAGGTATATGTAGGCTCCATAAGCCGAGTTTTGTGAGCTTTGCTCATACTATGGATATTTGCTTATGGAATGCGGTTTACAAGTAAAATTCATGTCTTGGTATATGGGATAAGTACCCAAAATGCTTTTAGCACTTTCATCTGAATTTTATGCATGTGTGAGTTGTGTAGCGAGCCTTTGTTATACCTTGCAAGGACGCTTGCTTGGTCGGTTCTTTTGATAGCGCTTGGGGCGGAGTAAGAGGTGATGCCGGGAACGCAAGGGCAAACGGTTGATCCCTTACGAAGTACCCACTTTTGGATAAGTTTGCTAAGACTCCGAGGAGGGTTCGGGGTTGAGGTAAGCTTGGGAGAAGGTCGGTTTCATGGGCCCACTTCTCCATGGATCTTTTGCGATGATCGGGGGGTGCACACCCTCGACAGCAACGGCGTTAAGGATGGATTGGTTTGATTTCACTTGGTTTGGGAAGTAAGGATGGAGTGCTCGTACTCGCCGAGCCGATGCTTTGGTTTATGATCCGTATTTTTATAAAATCTGCATTGTTTTCTAAAAACGTTAACGGATCATGAACACCTTTGATTTGTGCATGCATTGAACCTTCTTATGTTAATTATATTATGTATACTTCTCCTCACTGGTTCCGTTTGAACTAATCTCCTTTACCTTTCGTGTCCGCAGGTTGCTTTTGGAGTCATGCTAGGCGAGAGTCTTTCTTGAGAGTCTTGTCTAGTTGTCTAGTTATGTTTGTTGCTTTTACTTTGGTTTTGTTAACTTGGAGTTGTTTTGGATTTTGCATGTACATTATCGGATTTATTATCTTGTTAGTTGGACCGTGGCGGTCTCTAGGATGATTTACATTCCCGTATTTTGAGCATTTCATGCTGGACCGTGTTGGTCACTTAATTGATGATTTAATCTTTCACATTTGTTTTCATTTGACTTGAGAAGGTCTGAAGTGGGTATATTGAATTTGAACTCTTATGCATGTGGTATGTTTTAAGCTTCCGCGTATTTGTGTTTGTTTTAATTCTCTTGATGTGAGTCTAGTACCGCCTAGCTAGGATGTCCGTTTGTCACCGCTTGCTTCGATCTTGGCGGGTATATGTATAGCAATTCTATATGCAAGCTAGGCCCGTAGCGCGGGATAGGCGTGGGATGCCCTTGTTGGGGCGTTACACCCCTATTTGGTTGGTATCAGAGCAGAAGGTCCAAAACCGGGCTCTTGAGTCATCTCGAGTCGTCTAGGTTGTACGGTAATAGGAACAAATTGCTTATGTGCTTTAAAGTGACTCGTTTTGCATATGTTACGTTGTTGATTATCCTAATTATTCTTGCATTACATGAGCATCTTGGAGCGAATACGTTGTTTCTATTGTGACTATTACATTTATTACTTGCTTATATCACCTAAGTTGTAATTATTCCGTTGTGCTTAATTAACTTCACACTTATGTGTTGGCTTGTTTCAATTTGACTACAATCTTATGATATGTATATCGTGTTAATTATTCCACTTAAATTATGCAATTACATTACTTGCTTGATATTATGTGACATGAACATATGACTAATCGACATGCATACATGATAAGATTGTGTGTAAGATGATGCCTCCTCGCAGAAGTGATTGCTCTTCGGCACGCCAAAATGAGCAAGACCCTCCGGCAGAAAATCAATATGCACCACCAACACCGCCTCCGAATGTCAATGATTTGCTCACTATTATGATTTAGATTTTGCAACTCCTACAAGGACCGCAAACCTTATTGGCACCTCCGGCGTTGATACCTACGCCCACCGTCAAGGAACAAGGGTTTCAAACTAAGGGAGTAGTTTCCGGATTGGGGTCTGAGAGATCACCATCCTTGATGGCACCTTCAACTTCTCGAGTACCACTTAAGGGGTTAGGAGATAGAAAGGCTAAAAATTTTGCATCCAGATCAGTGACCCCTTTGGCTATTAAGGGCCAAAACTCGTACAAACATTATGGGAGCGTCAATCACTTCGGGGATAACTACCGGAAAGGACACAGGAAGTGTTCTATATGTTGTGGCAACCCAAAATGTAAAGCTAAGGATTGCGATCAGAGGAGAGGCCACCATATGGATGAGAAGGGTAAGGCTAAGATTTCTACATCTCAAGTACAGGCCCCTCAAGCTACTAAGGGCCATGACCCGTGTGAGTATTGTGGTCGTGCTACACACCTTGGGGAAGATTGTTGGTGGAAACAAGGCAACTGTTTCAAGTGCGGCAGCACCAAACACTGGGTAAAGAATTGTGATAAACAGGGAACTAGAGGTTCATATGAACATCATAGTGACATTAGCCATAAGGGAGACGAATGTTGGGGAAAGTTTGGAAGATGCTTTACTTGTGGAAATTCAGCACTTTGGGTAAGGGATTGTAATCAGAGGATGGACCGACAGAATTTGGAAGGGCTTCATGGGAAGTTAGCAAAGACCTTGACTTAGGAAGAAACTAACGATTGGGCCACCGCTACCGGGCTAGCTATGGAAGCGGAAGCGGAGGAACAAAGACTTGGAACTAAGAAGAATGTTGCTAATCCTTGTTTCAGTTCGGGTCTTAAGAGAGTTGTCCCTAGTTCTTTCTCTCAACCTCCACCGCGGAAGAAGGGCCACGTGATGGTTAAGAAAGGGAAAGGAAAGGAGATCCTATCAACTGTACAAGGGCGTAAACCTTGTCATCATTGTGGTAGCATCACTCATCGTGAGGGAAATTGTTGGAAGAAGCTTGGTAAATGTTTCAATTGTGGGAGCACCGGACACATAGCAAGGAATTGTACCGAACCTAAGAGTAAGGGACCGGGTGATGAGATAAGGCCCGTGGCACATGCACGTGCCTATGCGTTGAATGGCTGGCAAGAGGATGATGAGCATGATTTCATTACTACGGTGAAAGGTACGGACTGCATTCACGGCATTGCACTCATACATTTTGATTTGGATATTATTATTACCCGATTGTTACACTTGTGATGTTATATGCTAGAATGTGATTATTTGATATACATGTGACTTGCGTTGCTAATTTCTTTGAGTGCAAATGTGAATACGGTAAGTTAGAAATTGATTGTTCTTTACCGGGTGGTGTACTTGATAGTTGATACATGCACTCTACCTAAACTTGAATTATTTTGCAGCCTCTCTTATGCTATGTCGGTAATGATTGACATTAAATGTTACGTTTGTATTTAGCTTGTCTCCTACTTGTGCAAATTGCATAAATGCTTTCCTTGATTAGTTGTGCTACCATGTGATAACTCTAGTAACCCTTGCATTAATGCAACCTTGAGATTTATGAGCTATGTTGAATGGATGTAAAGCATGAATAAGTACTTGTGAGACCATGTTGTTTACTTGTTTTTCGGGATGCATGATTATTGTTGAAATTATGTCGAAATTTTTATTTATGGGGAACTTTCATGTAATTGAAGAATCATGCTTAATTGGTTAACAAATGGATGGTTTATGTCAAGTTGCTAGGAACCTTAAAGGATGTTTTGTATTAATTCCAAACTTATGTGAATCGCCTAGGGGGATCTAATTGTAATATCTCTAAACCTTGAATGTGTGTAAAAACTTGAGTTTATGCTCCGATGCATGTTACGAATTCGTAAGGCATGATTAAGTGAATTGAGAATTTACCGCTTACCTTAAAAACATGACTTTATGTGATTAAATTATGTTGTTCACTATGCATACACTCATCTACCATTTCGAATATGAGACTTGAATTGATCATTAGAGTGTGATATAAGGAATCGAGAATATGTTGTTTACCTTGGAAGTATGACCTTATGTGAATAAATGTATGCCTTATATGTATTGAGCATGACGTACGTATACTTAAGCTGCATAGACTTATACATGACTAAGATTACGACATCTTGATTAGTACTACTTGAATCAATCGTTAAAGTACGACTTGTAATTGGTATGTTTAGATACTTACAACTTCATGTACGTTAAATGCTCAAATTGACTTTATCTATGCATGTTAATACAAGACTTGAGCTTGGAAATTGAATCAAATGACTTTTCTATGCATGCTACTACTAGGTACGAAGTTAGTAACCGAATCGCATGATCTTGGATACTTTGGTGAACTTGTATGATGTAAGTATGAGTTAATTCTTGTGACTTTTGTAACCTTGGATGTTGTACATGCTCGATTTTGTGCACTTTATTACGGTGAGCTATGAGGGACGCCTTTGATGTGACGAAGCCTTTACCTCACCGATGGAGAATGACTCAACCGTACCGCGGTCCCTTGTCGTGTATCTTGTTTGTGCTTTGCATGTTTTGGATCCTAGTAGTTGTGTGTGTGCTTTTGTGCTCGGTTGTTGTAGGGTTCCCCCTCTTTTGTGTTCGGGGGATGTTGGGTCCCCTCGGTTTTAGTCATTTGGGAATGTTACATCCTCCCGAATTTAGGAGTTTGTGAGATGTTAACTCTTTCAAACTTAGATGTTTGAGGGATGTGGGATTCCTTCGAACTTAGGATGAGAGACGGGGTTCTCTCATTGCTTGTTGAGAGACGAGGTTCTCTCATTGCTTGTTGAGGGACGGGGTTCTCTCGTTGCTTGTTGAGAGATGGGGTTCTCTCATTGCTTATTGAGGGACGGGGTTCTCTCATTGCTTGTTGAGAGACGGGGTTCTCTTGTTGTGTGTCTCGTCCCGTTGGCTAGCGCGCTCAGATGACTCCGTTCAGAAGGGATCTTTTGAAGTGGATAAGCGAGATCAAGAAGGACCGAAGGAGTATGCACCAAATAAGATCTTTTGCATCGACAAGTGTGGAAAGATAAGCCACATGTGGGAATGGTATAAGACCAATAATAGAGTTGTGCCACACGAATGAGGAAAGAATTTGATTCGAAGACGGTGACCAAGTCTTCTTAGAGGCAACACCAAGAAG
This sequence comes from Lantana camara, assembly GCA_037501455.1. Lineage (NCBI taxonomy): Eukaryota > Viridiplantae > Streptophyta > Magnoliopsida > Lamiales > Verbenaceae > Lantana > Lantana camara. The sequence goes on from CM074856.1 coordinate 96,134,256, forward strand.
GAGTTTCTCACAAATCAATAAGGGTAGTGACCTAAACCCGAGATCTATCGAGCCGCTTGGAGCTGTGAATGGATTGAGAAAGTAATTCCCAGAGGAGATGGGGACTATTCCGATGAAAGAGGTACACTTGGATCAGGACTTGACACGTAATAACCGGGGAAGATTTAAGAATTCAGCTAACTCCTTTGGATAAAGCCTATGGAGAGATCTCAAGCAGAAGAAGCAACTTGGAAGACAGAAGAGAAGGTCCAGAGTTTCCACACTGAGTCTTTTCTGCTGGTAAATCTGGGGACCAGATTTCTTTAAGGAGGGGAGGTTGTGACGCCCCGCTTCTCGATCAAGGTAGGGTTTGGCACGAGAGTGTACGATTTACCTTTCTATGCATGATTTATGTGGATTTATGCCTTAATTTGATAGACATTTGGTGCTTATGTGAAAAACATGATTTACATGACTTATGTGGCTATTTGATATGATAAGTATGTGCTCGTATTGTGCTTAAAGAGTTTTGGTAGCATGCTTTATGGTTAAACGAAATAATGTGCTTATTTGGATATTAAAGCATAATTTAGGGACTAAATGGTAAATTTATTTTCCAAGCCTGGAACTAGTTAGAACTTAATGAAATTGAGTAGATAATTCGATTACGAGTTCGTGGGTTCTTGAATCGCTTAATTCGGAGTTCAGACAAAGAAGTTATGGCCATTCAACGAAAAGTCAACCCTTTTAAGCCTAAATGTTGACCGGCGACCCAATTTCAATTCTGACCCAATTTGAGATCCAATTTCACTTAAATCCGACCCGTATGACCCGCTCCATGATCCTATTCAGCTGACCCAAATCAGATCCTAAACCAAACATAAGTTACGTTATTTTCCAAGAATCATATTCATTCTCTCCCAACACTTTTTCAAAGTCTATTCATATTCTCTCAAGAACTTCAAGCCACCTTCAAGCCATCTTCAAGAGCCAAGAGTGAAGGTTAAAGCTGGAGATTCAAGACTAAAGAACAAGATTTCTTCTTCGATTTTCAGCTCTCAAGGTAAGCTTATGTGCTCTTTTCATGGGATTGTGTTCTTGAAGCTTTTAAGCTTGAATATGAATCTAGGGTTCATGTTAGATGGATTAGATCCGAATTTTATGATGGAAATATGTTTATCTTGATGCTAGGAACGATTTGATATAAGAATTTCTTGTTTTCATGTTCATTTGAAGATTTCACCACTAAAGCACTTTGAAGCTTTTCATAAGAACTTATGCATGTTCATGCCCTAGCTTGTTTTAACTTGATTTGATAATGGATTCATGTTCCTTATGTGCTTTTATGAAGAACAGGATAGGTTTCCTTGAGTTTCATGCTTATTTGAAGAATCCACCATTGATGACCTTTGAAGCTTTCTTGAGAATTCTTGCATGTTTATGTTCTTGTGTGATTTAACTTGATTTGATGATCGATTCTTGTTCCTTGAGAAATTCCATGAAGAATGTGATTAATTCCTTTGAGTTTCTTGCATGATTGTTGATTTTACCATTATTATGCTTAAAGCTTTCATGAAACTTGTAGAAGATGAAGTTCTTGTATGAATTGCTAGCTTTCTTGATGTTTATATGTTCCTAAGTGCTTTATTATGTAACTTGATGATTTATGATGCTTATTTGTGGTTTTGGAAGCTTAATTTCATGTTTTGGGGTGTTTTGAACTCATTCCCGTCGAGTTTGAAGTTGCTGTCACGTTTTTTTCAAGTTCTGGGCAGAATCCACTAGGGTGGATTTTTGCTGTGTAAAAATCCATGGGGGTGGATTTTAGGCAGTAGCTTCTGGACCAAATCCGCGAGGGTGGATTTTTTGTGAAGGAAAATCCACGGGGGTGGATTGTCCCCAGCCCTGTTTTCTTGATTCGTTTCCGTTGTTTTGCCTCTCGTTTGTTCCTTACTTATTTATATTATATCTCTAATGTATTGTGACCTCGTTATATGTTGTGACATCTCATGCATACCTTATATTATGATCTTTATACCTCAATCATGTTTAAGTTATCTTAATTGACTAAGTTATGCGTTTATTTAAAATGTGTTAAGTATGATTCATATGTCGCTTATTACATATGACTTGGGAAATTGATATATGACTTATATGATGCAATATGATCATAATTGCCAATCTATACCATCGTTGAACATTCCTTGCACACCATTAACATATTTGCATTCATGTCCAAGCCGTGCGTCGTCTTGTTGGGTTTCGAGGCGAGTCTTACCTTTGTTGGTACGTTGTCTTGTTAGGTGGTGAGTCTCCGAATGTGTAACCTTCCTTGTTCATGCTTGATCTTCGAGGTTCTTGGTAAAGGTGAGGAGTTATAATATCAAAATGTTTTCAAAACTGTGGACACATATGGCCTCTCATATTTATTGGTTTTAAACTCCCGTTTTAAAAAGGTATATGTAGGCTCTATAAGCCGAGTTTTGTGAGCTTTGCTCATACTATGGATATTTGCTTATGGAATGCGGTTCACAAGTAAAATTCATGTCTTGGTATATGGGATAAGTACCCAAAATGCTTTTAGCACTTTCATCTGAATTTTATGCACGTGTGAGTTGTGTAGCGAGCCTTTGTTATACCTTGCAAGGACGCTTGCTTGGTCGGTTCTTTTGATAGCGCTTGGGGCGGAGTAAGAGGTGATGCCGGGAACGCAAGGGCAAACGGTTGATCCCTTACGAAGTACCCACTTTTGGATAAGTTTGCTAAGACTCCGAGGAGGGTTCGGGGTTGAGGTAAGCTTGGGAGAAGGTCGGTTTCATGGACCCACTTCTCCATGGATCTTTTGCGATGATCAGGGGCTGCACACCCTCGACAGCAACGGCGTTAAGGATGGATTGGTTTGATTTCACTTGGTTTAGGAAGTAAGGATGGAGTGCTCGTACTCGCCGAGCCGGTGCTTTGGTTTATGATCCGTATTTTTATAAAATCTGCATTGTTTTCCAAAAACGTTAACGGATCACGAACACCTTTGATTTGAGCATGCATTGAACCTTCTTATGTTAATTATATTATGTATACTTCTCCTCACCGGTTCCGTTTGAACTGGTCTCCTTTACCTTTCGTGTCCGCAGGTTCCTTTTGGAGTCATGCTAGGCGGGAGTCTTTCTTGAGAGTCTTGTCTAGTTGTCTAGTTATGTTTGTTGCTTTTAATTTGGTTTTGTTACCTTCGAGTTGTTTTGGATTTAGCATGTACGTTATCGGATTTATTATGTTGTTAGTTGGACCGTGGCGGTCTCTAGGATGATTTACATTCCCGTATTTTGACCATTTCATGCTGGACCGTGCTGGTCACTTAATTGATGATTTAATCTTTCGCATTTGTTTTCATTTGACTTGAGAAGGTCTGAAGTGGGTATATTGAATTTGAACTCTTATGCATGTGGTATGTTTTAAGCTTCCGCGTATTTGTGTTTGTTTTAATTCTCTTGATGTGAGTCTAGTACCGCCTAGCTAGGATGTTCGTTTGTCACCGCTTGCTTCGATCTTGGCGGGTATATGGATAGCAATTCTATATACAAGCTAGGCCCGCAGCGCGGGATAGGCATGGGATGCCCTTGTTGGGGCGTTACATATGCGGACTGCCTAGGTAGGCTTGCAGGAATGGTCCGGACTCCGTTTCGCAGCGATCTTCGTTTCGTGTTTTTCCTTGATCCAATCCCGATTCTATTTTACTAAAATTTTGTTTTACTAAAATAAATTTATTTTTGAAATATTTTTAAAATTGGGATTTTATAAAATTAAATGGATTTAATTTTTGGGAAAAAAACACATTTATTATTTTTGAATTAATGGAGAATAAAATTATTAATTTTCAGAAATTAATTGAAATTTTATTGATTTAATATTTCCTAGTTTATGGGTAAATTTAAATTCTTGCTATTTATGCATGTTAGGTGCTCATGGGTTTAGTCTTATGAATGGTTCTAATTTATGCACATGGGTGGTTTAAATTAGGGTTGGAGCCCCATAGTATAGCACCTCAAAAGAATTGTTCCATTTGAGAATAAGGGAAGGTACAAGTGTCCATGAATATGGACTCAAGTTTCTAGGTCTTACTGAGAAACTTGCTTCGATGGACATGCCACTCAGAGTTATACACTAAACCCTAGAGCCTAAACACCGAATATAGAACTAGCATCCTCCCTATTCGGATCGTGGTCAAGGTTGGTGGACTAATTCTCTAGAGGGCTACTATCGTGAAGTCTTGAAAGATTCAAATGAGCTTTTCGGGGACAATCCGCATGAAGAGCGTTCTTGGGCGGCTAGAACATGTCAAGAAAGCTACTATTTAAGTGAGTTTCTTGATCCCTACGAATTTGGGAATAGGAATTGCAAGATTCGATTCTATCTTTTGGGAAAATTTGATTGAAATTGTTTTAGATCAAATTAAATCATGTTTTAATTTTTTTTGGATTGATTTTGTTTTGAAACTGAAAATACGAAACACGGAATCGCGTTACGAACCGAAACACGAGGGTTGGGTGTGCTAAGGAGTCGCACGCCCTGCCCCGCGTAGCCATCGCCGCATGACGCCGACGATGCGCCTAGAAGTCTTGCGCGGTGCGCGCGCGTGCCGACAGCCTTGCTGTTGGCGTGTATGGCGTGGTGCACCCGCGCACGCTCGCGACGTATGCGGACTGCCTAGGCAGGCTAGCAGGCGTGGTCCGGGCTCCGTTTCGTAGCGATCTTCATTTCGTGTTTTTCCTTGATCCAATCTCGATTCTATTTTACTAAAATTTTGTTTTACTAAAATAAATTTATTTTTGAAATATTTTTAAAATTGGGATTTTATAAAATTAAATGGATTTAATTTTTGGGAAAAAGACATTTATTATTTTTGAAATAATGGAGAATAAAATTATTAATTTTCAGAAGTTAATTGGAATTTTATTGATTTAATATTTCTTGGTTTATTTCAAAAGACTCATCAACAAGAATTGCATCTATGTCGTGTTTCAAGTTATTAGAACTTGAAGCGAGAATTTTAATTTATGTGTAAATTTAAATTCTTGTTATTTATGCATGTTAGGTGATCATGGGTTTAGTCTTATGAATGGTTTTAATTTATGCACATGGATGGTTTAAATTGGGGTTGGAGCCCCATAGTTGCGTTTTTCAATTGGGATCGGTGCCCCACTTATGTGCGTATAGTTATTTATTTATTATGTGGCTTTCCATATTACTGTTTTGAGGCCGGGGTATGCCCTGTGTAATTGTCTAAGGCCAATATGAAGATTGAGCATTATTACTTTATATATTTTTCCTTTTATTGTAATTTGAGAGTAGTGATAGGCGGTGAGGTCTTTTTTCTTTCATTTTGGAGACAATGCACCCATGGAGTAAGATGGATCCACACAACAAGCAACAAGATGGAGGCCATAAGTGAAGACCTCTCAAAGTGGTAGAGCGGATTTCTATTATTGTAATAGATAGGGCATCGTTTTATTTCCAATTCCCTTATGTGATTTAAACTATTTTATGTGGCATGTATGTTAGAACTTATGATTGTGGAATGGCTCCCACATATCACGCATAAGAGAGGTAGAACCCATGATCATCACATTTTAATATCATGCTAGGACATGTTATCTGCTATGTGCTTGTGTCAAATGCATTTAAGTTTTTTTTTTTTTAACACACGCACCCAAGTGGCCAGACGGATTTGAACCCGGGTCTTTGCCTTCGAGAATCAACCCTCAAACCACTTAGTCAACCCCTGTTGGCGTGAAATGCATTTAAGTTGTACTTGAATTAATCAAGACTAATAAATTGGATAACATATATGTTGGTGAGGTCCAAACGGAAACTCTCCGGTTAAATCGAAAATTCCCTTAAAATATTAAGCTAATGTCCAAAATAGGTGTTTAATTCGATGTGCAAACTTTGACTTAAATTCCTAGCATTCCATCAATAGGATTTAAGTTTAATAGAGGAAGCTAGTTGTTGTCCATGAGTCGTGGGGTGACTATGTGAAATCTATTAGTTCTTAGTGTCCTAATTGATCATTTTAATGATCAATTTTAGAGAGGGCGATGTCCGTGAGTCGTGGGTCATTCGAACTAAGTTTTGATCTTGATCTTATGATTGATGGATCTAGCCTAACGCCTAAGAAAATATGGATGACGCACGAGTCGTGGGTCTATATTGAAAGATAAGTGATGCAAAAATATTACTAAGAGTTCCACCGAGTCGGAATTGGTAAGTTGTACCTACCTTAGGTTTTATTAAGAATGTTCACGAGTTGTGGGTTCAAGATTTAGTGCTTGGGATCTTAGTACCCATTGGGATAACAAGTATTCTCTAAGATCTTTGGGAATTATAGATCTTCTAAAAACAGTGGGAGCAACATAGATTAAACACCTAATCTCATGTATATCGTTATTATTCAGCATGCTCACTTAGTTCTCTGTTTTTCCATTTAGGTCGTAGATTCTCTGATTCTCTACGTGTTTTGAAATGGCAACCAAAAACCCTCTAGTATCGATCCTCGAGTCAAACAAGTTGACTGGTCCCAACTATTCTGATTGGCTTATGAATCTAAAAATCTTTCTAGATTCCGAAAAGAGAACTTATGTTCTCTACGAGGTGGGGCCTATTCCCGAAGGGGAAGCTCTGACTCGGGCTGAACGGGACGCGATGCAGAAGTGGAAGGATGATAATCTCCATGCCTGTTGTCTCATACTTGTTAACATGTCTCCGGACATACAAAGACAGAATGAGTCCATGGAATTCGCTTGGGAGATTTACGACCACTTAGAGCAACTTTACCGCCCTCATGAGCTTGTTACAAGGTATAACAGCTCAAAAGAATTGTTCCATTTGAGAATGAGGGAAGGTACAAGTGTCCATGAATATGGACTCAAGTTTCTAGGTCTTACTGAGAAACTTGGTTCGATGGACATGCCACTGAGATTTATACATTAAACCCTAGAGCCTGAACACCGAATATAGAACTAACATCCTCCCTATTCGGATCGTGGTCGAGGTTGGTGGACTATTTCTCTAGAGGGCTACTATCGTGAATTCTTGAAAGATTCAAAGGAGCTTTTGGGGGACAAGCCGAGTGAAGAGCGTTCTTGGGCGGCTAGAACGTGTCAAGAAAGCTACTATTTAAGTGAGTTTCTTTATCCCTACGAATTTGGGAAAAGGAATTGCAAGATTTGATTCTATCTTTTGGGAAATTTTGATTGAAATTGTTTTGGATCAAATTAAATCGTGTTTTAATTTTTTTTTTGGATTGATTTGGTTTTGAAACTGAAAATACGAAACACGGAATCGCCTTACGAACCGAAACATGAGGGTTGGGTGTGCTAAGGAGTCGCACGCCCAGCCCCGCATAGCTATCGCCGCATGACACCGAAGATGCGCCTAGAACAAGCCGGTAGCCCCACCCGCAACCACACGGGAGCCTCCCGTCACCAGCCCGCCTGCCTGCCCGTGCATCACGCACGAGAAGTCTTACGCGGTGCGCGCGCGTGCGAACAGCCTTGTTGTTGGCGTGTGTGGCGTGGTGCGCCCGCTTTCGCGCGCAAAGCATGCGGACTGCCTAGGCAGACGAGCAGGCGTGGTCCGGGCTCCGCTTCGCAGCGATCTTCGTTTCGTGTTTTTCCTTGATCCAATCCCGATTCTATTTTACTAAAACTCTGTTTTACTAAAATAAATTTATTTTTGAAATATTTTTAAAATTGGGATTTTATAAAATTAAATGGATTTAATTTTTGGGAAAAAACACATTTATTATTTTTGAAATAATGGAGAATAAAATTATTAATTTTCAGAAGTTAATTGGAATTTTATTGATTTAATATTTCTTGGTTTATTTGAAAAGACTCATGAACAAGAATAGCATCTATGTCGTGTTTCAAGTTATTAGAACTTGAAGCGAGAATTTTAATTTGTGTAAATTTAAATTCTTGCTATTTATGCATGTTAGGTGATCATGGGTTTACTCTTATGAATGGTTTTAATTTATGCACATGGATGGTTTCAATTGGGGTTGGAGCCCCATAGTTGCGTTTTTCAATTGGGATCGGTGCCCCACATATGTGCGTACAGTTATTTGTTTATTATATGGCTTTCTATATTACTGTTTTGAGGCCGGGGTATGCCCCGTGTAATTGTCTAAGGCCAATATGAAGATTGAGCATTATTACTTTATATATTTTTCCTTTTATTGTAATTTGAGAGTAGTGATAGGCGGTGAGGTCTTTTTTCTTTCATTTTGGAGACAATGCACCCATGGAGTAAGATGGATCCACACAACAAGCAACAAGATGGAGGCCATAAGTGAAGACCTCTCAAAGTGGTAGAGAGGATTTCTATTATTGTAATAGATAGGGCATCGTTTTATTTCCAATTCCCTTATGTGATTTAAACTGTTTTATGTGGCATGTATGTTAGAACTTATGATTGTGGAATGGCTCCCACATATCACGCATAAGATAGGTAGAACCCATGATCATCACATGCTAATATCATGCTAGGACATGTTATCTGCTATGTGCTTGTGTCAAATGCATTTAAGTTTTTTTTTTTTTTTAACACACGCACCCAAGTGGCCAAACGGATTTGAACCCGGGTCTTTGCCTTCGAGAATCAACCCTCAAACCACTTGGTCAACCCCTGTTGGCGTGAAATGCATTTAAGTTGTACTTGAATTAATCAAGACTAATAAATTGGATAACATATATGTTGTGAGGTCCAACCGGAAACTCTCCGGTTAAATCGAAAATTCCCTTAAAATATTAAGCTAATGTCCAAAATAGGTGTTTAATTCGACGTGCAAACTTTGACTTAACTTCCTAGCATTCCATCAATAGGATTTAAGTTTAATAGAGGAAGCTAGTTGTTGTCCATGAGTCGTGGGGTGACTATGTGAAATCTATTAGTTCTTAGTTTCCTAATTGATCATTTTAATGATCAATATTTTGAGATCAATTTTAGGGAGGGCGATGTCCGTGAGTCGTGGGTCGTTCGAACTAAGTTTTGATCTTGATCTTATGATTGATGGATCTAGCCTAACGCCTAAGAAAATATGGATGACGCACGAGTCGTGGGTCTATATTGAAAGATAAGTGATGCAAAAATATTACTAAGAGTTCCACCGAGTCGGAATTGGTAAGTTGTACCTACCTTAGGTTTTATTAAGAATGTTCACGAGTTGTGGGTTCAAGATTTAGTGCTTGGGATCTTAGTACCCATTGGGATAACAAGTATTCTCTAAGATCTTTGGGAATTATAGATCTTCTAAAAACAGTGGGAGCAACATAGATTAAACACCTAATCTCATGTATATCGTTATTATTCAGCATGCTCACTTAGTTCTCTGTTTTTCCATTTAGGTCGTAGATTCTCTGATTCTCTACGTGTTTTGAAATGGCAACCAAAAACCCTCTAGTATCGATCCTCGAGTCAAACAAGTTGACTGGTCCCAACTATTCTGATTGGCTTACGAATCTAAAAATCTTTCTAGATTCCGAAAAGAGAACATATGTTCTCTACGAGGTGGGGCCTATTCCCGAAGGGGAAGCTCTGACTCGGGCTGAACGGGACGCGATGCAGAAGTGGAAGGATGATAATCTCCATGCCTGTTGTCTCATACTTGTTAACATGTCTCCAGACATACAAAGACAGAATGAGTCCATGGAATTCGCTTGGGAGATTTACGACCACTTAGAGCAACTTTACCGCCCTCATGAGCGTGTTACAAGGTATAACAGCTCAAAAGAATTGTTCCATTTGAGAATGAGGGAAGGTACAAGTGTCCATGAATATGGACTCAAGTTTCTAGCTCGTACTGAGAAACTTGCTTCGATGGACATGCCACTGAGAGATGAGCTTTCGGTGGATTTGTTGCTAGCCTCACTCGCACCAGTATTGAACCCTTTTGTCCTCAACTTCAAGATGAATCATATGAATGCTAGTGTACCTGAGCTGATTAGTCGGCTTGTATCTGTTGAAAGCACGATCAAGAAGGACAATAAGGTTATGATGGTCACTGCTCCATCTTCTTCTAAGCCTTCCAAAGGCAAGGGCAAGAAAGCCCAAAAGAAGAAGAAGTCTATTAGGCCCAATGGAGGCATCACGAAAGGAAAAGCCCAAAAGAAGAAACAATATCAGAAAGAGGACGTTTGCTTCAATTGTGGTAAACTGGGGTATTGGAGGAGAAACTTCTAGGAGTACAATCTTTCTATTAATTCTAACTCTTGGGTACTTGATACCGGTTCTGGATCTCATATCTGTAATGATGTACAGATGCTAAGTGACGTCCGACAGCTGAAGGCAGGAGAATGTATCTTAAATATTGGGGACGACTCAACGGTTGAAGCTCAAGCTTTAGGCACAATTAGATTAGATATAGGTTATTCTGTTTTAGTTTTAAATGAAGTCCTTTATGTTCCAGACATTATTCGTAATATAATTTCAATTCCAATACTTGATTGTGAAGGTTATGAAATTAACATTAAGAATGGTAACTTTTTCCTCAAAAAGAATAATTTTTCAATACATCTTGGTACATTAAACAATGGACTTTATCTAACTCAAAACAGTAATATTTTGAATATACAACGAGAAACAAAATGTAAGAGAGATAATGAAGTCTCAACATATTTGTGGCATGCTAGATTAGGACATATTTCGAAGAACAGAATTAGCAAGTTAACTACCTTAGGAACATTCTCTGAAAATGACCTTAAATAGTTAACTTCCTGCGAATCCTGTCTCAAAGGAAAAATGTCCAAAACTCCTTTCAAAGGGAGTGTGGAACGAGCCACAAAGGCCTTGGATTTGATCCATTCTGATGTTTGTGGACCGCTTAGTGTAAGCACTCGAAGCAATCATCAGTACATCATAACCTTTACTGACGACTTTAGTCGTTATGGTTATGTGTACTTAATGAAGTACAAATCTGAGGCTTTTGAGAAATTCTTAGAATTTCAGAAGGAGGTTGAGAACCAAACAGGTCACAAGATCAAGAAACTTCGATCTGATCGAGGTAGCGAGTATCTTAGTGAAGAATTCCTTAGTCATCTCAGAGATAATGGTATTATCTCTCAGTGGACTCCTCCGGGAACTCCTCAGCTTAATGGAGTTTCTGAGAGAAGGAATCGAACCCTACTCGATATGGTTCGTTCCATGATGAGTTTCACTGGCTTACCACCTTCTTTCTGAGGTTATGCCCTAGAAAGTACAGCTAAGATTTTTAATCTTGTTCCTTCCAAGTCAGTCCCTAAAACGCCCTATGAAATGTGGCATGGTAAAATCCCTACTTATTCTTACTTAAGAATTTGGGGTTGTCCTGCTTATGTGAAGAGGAGAGTGGGAGATAAGCTAGAAGCTCGTTCTAACTTATGTTACTTTGTTGGCTATCCTAAGGAATCCATAGGATATTACTTCTATGATCAATCAGAACAAAAGGTATTTGTTTCTAGAAATGCAACTTTTCTTGAGTAACCGTTCCTAGAAGAAAATAAAGACAAGATCATAGAATTCAAAGAAATTCGAGATAATCCCATGCCACATTCAGAAGACACATCCCATTCTGATATCCCATAACCAATCACGAACTTCAATACAGGTGAAAATCCTCCTCTAAGGCTTTCTGAACGCACTTCTAGACAGCCTGAGAGATGGTATGGTTTTCTCCATGAAATCTCTCAAGAGGATAATGATCCTCTAACGTATGAGGAGGTACTGTCAGACTCAGATTCTGAACAGTGGAAACAATCCATGAGGTCCGAAATGGATTTCATATACTCCAACCAAGTTTGGACCTTGGTTGATTTGCCTGATGGGGTAAAACCCATAGGTTGTAAATGGATCTTTAAGAGAAAGCTCGGAGTAGATGGAAACATTGCAATTTATAAGGCAAGGCTCATTGCCAAAGGCTTCACTCAAAGGCCCGATGTGGACTTTGATGAAACCTTCTCGCCGATTGTAATGCAAAAATCCATTCGGATCATACTTTCCATAGCTGCATATTACGACTATGAGATATGGCAAATGGATGTGAAAACTGTCTTTCTCAATGAACTTAAACGAATTTATATGATTCTTGAAAAGAATGAAATGAAAGTTTATATGTCTTTAAGATATTAATAGTGCACATGAATGTGTTCATTACATAATGTCCTCTTTTATGCATTCATATCATGATCATTACATTGCTGAGCGTCTTATATGGTCATTTTGAGTCTAACTTCACCTTCCTTGCACGGATTTTGATCCCGTTGGAGACGAGGCCAGTCCATGAGGCTCTTGTGCTCTCTTTTGTCGTTCTAAGGTGGGTTTCTCTACTATTTAGTTAAATGACCCTATATACCTTCAATGTGAAAAGATTTAGGCCAAAATTTATTATATGTATATAGAGTCATTTCAAGAGTAAATGATTGCAACGTAAAGCCTTTATTTTATGAACCCTACCAAATGTTTTGGCGAGAATGAATGAATGAATGCACAGAATGGGGCCCAGGAAATTAGTGTAAGTGGCTATCCGGGGAGGCAAAGGCCGACGGTGATCCCTTACTCTAGTTCCAACCAAACTACAGTGATACCGGACCTCGCCAGGAGATTGGCGAGGAATGGGAGATGAGTGCCACTAGGGGAGTCATATAACCCCTTTTTAGTCAATGAATGGGTGGTTGGGCATTGCAACCAAAACGGAGGACGAAGGTGTAACTGATAATGAATGTGCACGAAAGAATGTAATGCATGAAAAGAAAGAATGAATTAATGTTTAATGAATTACACAAGGTGTTGGTTGGAGATAATGCACGCCCACTCACCGGGCCACGAAAGACCCTATGGAAATTGGTTGTTATAATCCCTTGTGATGATTCCTTAATTTCACCCGCTTGGGAAATGCTTTAAAAACCTCACTTGGGATTATAGCTTCCATGTGAATGTTTAAATATTGTCTTATATTATACGTATACCCTGTTTTTATACCCACCAGTCCCTTTTGGACTGAACCCGTTTGGTTTTCATTTATTTTGTGCAGGTGTAAGGAGCTAGGTGGGAATTCGAGTCGAGTGTCTCGCATTTGTCTCTAGCTCTAGTATTGTAGATTTTACACTTGCATACTCACATTTATGATCATTGTATATGACTTATGTTATGGAGCGTACATGTTTAAGCCGTGATGGCTTGTGAATATTGTATGATCTTTATTTTTTTGGGCTTGATGCTCGGTGTATATGATAGATATGCTTCCGCTTTAATTGTTTTACTCTGATTTTATGGTTCTAGGGTTAGTCCCGCCTAGCATAGCATGTGTGTATGTCCCTGTTCGCCGTGATTTAGCTCGGGTATGGAGTGTCCATTTCATATTCGGGATGGGTCTCGGTGCGGGGGATGTGGTACCTTGCGCTCGGGTGCTACAGGGGTGCTTACTTATTCTAAGTAAGTACACTGAGGTGTCCCGTGTGAGAAGATTCCTAAATGGGAAAGGAAGTTTCTATTTTTGGAAATAGAAACTTCCAGATTAGGAAATATCTCACGAGTCATTGATGTGATTAAGTGATCCTTAGACTTGAGGTTCTATTGATACTTTGTGAGCTAACTATATATTCTTAGGTATAAGCTTTAAAGGGTGTCCCCTTAGACAACTGATTCAAAGCTTATGCTGGGACTGCACAAGTGGCACATGAAAGTATATGAGAATCGATAAAGGACATACAACAAGTTGATCTCTTATTGTATAAGTCATTCATATGCCATCTAGGAGTCCTTGACCAAGCAGTGGATCAAGACATCAAGAAATGAGTTTCTTGGTTTGAGATCAAATGGATATGAAATGCACTTAACTTTAAGATCAGGATTATTGGGGTTCTAATTATTCTCTTACCCTAGATCTTGATTGAGAGATGGAACTTAGGAGGATTGTATCTAGCATGAATCAATAACTTAAAGGTTCTTTCGAATTGAGACATTCTTATTCAGCGAGGGGTCATACACCTGTTGCTAGACTATGGTCGTATGATCTGTGGACTGATTAATTAATTAGGAACCAATAAATTAGGGTCACTGCTAATTGGATTAAGAACCTAGAGGGTAATAAAAAACAACCCGGTCACGTGGGTTAAGGCTTGAAATCGATTAAACGAGTTGATCAGACCAATGTGAGATTGGTGGGGTCCACATGTGTGGGACACGTGTCCCTAGTGTTACGTGTCACGTGTGTGTATGTGGTTAAATAATTAATCTTGATTAATTATTTAATGGACTTTAATTTAATTATAAATTAATATTAAAGTTCTAATTTGGAGAAATAAAGTCTAATAAATAATTAATTGAGAATTAATTAATTACTAGCTTCAAGTTATTTATTTTTAAATAAATAAAGTAAAATAAAATATATAAGAGAATTAGATATTATTCTTGCTTGACAAGTTGGTCAAAAGGAGACTTTTGGTCAAAGTAAGAGTCTTTCTCTCCAAGCAAGAAATATCTTACCAAACGAGCTTTGGAATTCTTATCCGGCAAGGAAAAGGGGTTCGAACCCCTTATGCTATAAATAAGTGGGGTTCGAACCCCATTAAGGGTGATAGAAAAATTCTCCTTCTCCATGATTATACACTAAACCCTAGAGCCTAAACACCGAATATAGAACTAACATCCTCCCTATTCGGATCGTGGTCAAGGTTGGTGGACTAATTCTCTAAAGGCTACTATCGTGAAGTTTTGAAAGATTCAAATGAGCTTTTAGGGACAAGCCGCGTGCAAAGCGTTCTTTGTGACACCCCGTTTCTTCGGCAAACCAGGTATGACGTCACGAGAGGTTTTTTTGATGTTTTAATTTCTCGTTTGATTTAATTTCTATGTTGATTTAATTGTTTAAGTGATTTATATGCCTTAAACATTTAAGTTTTACGTTTTAGTCTCCATGTTTAATTTCTATTACTCGATTCTAATTCCCGAACTTCGTGAATATGTGATATAATTATATTATATTATTTATAAATTCGTTTACGTATTTATTTTACTCGTATATACTTTTTTGATTTATTCGGAGACCATTTCTTTATTTTTGGGATTCGAGAACCTAACATGTTTAGTGCGCCTTAGATTCCGGGCGGCATATCTTGAGCTCGGGAATTCGGATTCGAATTTTGGAAGTGGCACTGGACTCGTAACGAGATTTGAAAGCTAAGGAACCTATCCTTATATTTTTCTAAGCTCGTTTGATACTCCGAAACCTGCCCTGAAAATTGACTCGCGCCAATATGACCACCTTTCACTAAATTGCACATAAGTCCCTCAATTTTACACCTTTTCACTTGAAACCTGGGCCCACAAGTCACCAACTCAGTCCTTTATCACATTTTGGTTCATTCATCTCGATCTAAACACGACAAGAAGGAGAAAAAGCTGAAGTTTGGAGCAGCAGCAGTTCCATTTTCGCCACTCTCAACCCTTGGGGATTTTTGAGCTCTAATCTTCACTTTCCTTCATCTTCTTCAAAGGGTAAGTTTATATTTGATATGTACATGCTTATGTGATCATTTGCATCCAAGAAATTCAGATTTTGATCCATGTTTGATTGAGAAATGCATCATGACATGAATAGTTGGAGTTTTTGCCCTAAATTGAATTACATGCCTTACTTTAGTGTTTTTCTTGAATTGATGCTTGAATCTTGATCACTTGAGCTTCATTTATTGTTGTACAAACCTGACCTTGATGATGGTTGATGTATGTGGGATTTTCCATTAATGTTCTTGAGGTTTTGGAAGAATATATACATGAGTTGGTCCCTTTTTCCTTGCTTTCACTTGTTGTTCTGTTTGGGCTTGATTTGCTGGAGTATATGTGTTGAATTGCTATCCTCTTTCATGCCATTACATGCCTATATGAGTTGGTTAAGGTTTGGAATGAATTGCAGGGCTGAACAGGGGTGTTTGGGGCTTTTCCTGCGGCTGAACTCATCTTACCGGACGGGGAGATTTTGCTCTTAGAAAGTCCCCGGGAGGGAACATTTTGAGAAGGAAATCTCCCCGGGAGGGGAGATGGGGTGCAGGCCATTGGTTTGCTTTGGTTGTTTTCCTTCTATTTGTGTATTATTTGCTCGGTTCGTGCTTGTTTTCTAAGTGCTAATTGATGATATATGATATGGTATGAGTATGGTTGATTATGTATAAGTTATGAACTAATTTGATTGGATAATTTGCTATGTTTTATGTGAATTTTCCGAATTATGATCCGTATAACCTAAATGGTATGTGTATGCATCTCGTTTACTTTTCACTTGCATCCATTGCATGCATGATCATTGTCGGGCTAAGTCTCGGGTGTTGTCTTCTTTTATTTCAGAGCCTCTTCCGGACGTTCGAGATCCCAAGGTTTAGGTGGTTGTTCGCCCGTTTTGCCTTCTTACTTCTCTACCTTTGATTTAACGTGAGGTTTAGGACCTTTCTTTTAGATAAGCGACCTATGGCCTAAATGTGATGATTTTCTCACCCGCACGCGATTATTCAATATACTTACATATTAGATATGTGCCTTATGATACGTTTATGACCTTATCTTATGATTAAACATTTTGAACTATAAGTACGAGTGTATATAAACTTGAAAATATTTTGCAACGAGGCTATGCTCCAAACCATGTGTTGTCACGCAAGCTAGGATTTACCTCCACATTTTATCATTAAGGAAGACACGGAGAGGTACGCGAATAGCATATGCCGAGTTGCAAGGTAAGGTATGTTCAATAAGGTATGTAAGTTACGTTTAATTCTGTAGCGAGTTAGGTACGTTATTGAGTTGTTTGGTTATTATTGGGCCCCGGAGACGTGGGTAAGGGAGACCCGGGATGCCCATGGGTCGCCGGTTATGACCCCTATGCACGCTCTCATTTGAGATATTCACGTACGACTCTTGGAGATTGGGAAGTCGTGGTATCTTGAGCCCTCGGTGGAAAATCGGGGAAGGCATATAGTGGGTTAGCTACCTTGTATGTGTTGGTAATGTAGGTGGAGAGGGTTTGACTCCCGAAACACCATTGTTGTTGGGGATGGATTTGTTTATGTATTTTCGTTTCTTGATTTTATTCGTTTGTAGAGGAGTACGGGTTAAGTGCTTGTACTCGCCGAGCTTTTTGTTTGATTCGTTGATTATGAAACGAGGTAGGAGCTTTCTTTAAATTCTAGTATGTTTTGTTTTGATTATGAAATGTATAAGTCTGTTTCAGAAATGGTTTGGTGTACAAAAACCTTTCCCGGTTCATAATCTTTTATTTAATAGGTGCTCTACTTTATATTTATATAGTGTGTGGGTATGCGTTAGCCCCTCTCACTCAGTCAAGTTGTGACTGACCCCTCTCCTTTTCCCTCCTTTAGTTGCAGGTCTGCTCGAGCTATTAGTTCAGGTACGCGTGTCACGCGTGTGAGTTTTGAGATTTAGTATTTATTTAATTCCTTTTTGTAATTTAATTGCGCGGTTCAATTCTTTAATTTGAATTCTTGTGATTATAGGATTTTCAATTTCTTCTTCCGTGAATTTTATTACGTGAATTATATGTTTAATTTTCTCGAACATGTTTAAGTGTTTAACTTTACATAATTGCAAGAATTCATGTTCATCTGTCCTTAATTGAAACTTTATAAAATTCTCGGTCTTAATTGTTAAATTGACAAGGACTTATTGGTAATATTCATGAAATTTGGTAGCTAATTGCATTCATTTAAATTCCTTGAGCACTTGATGGCAATTTCTCTCTTTTCTCCTCTTATTTTCATGATATAAACCTATACATATACATATACATATTTTACTCTTCATTTCATATTCAAAACTCAAGCAAGAATCACTCCATTTCTCTCTTCCTTCCCTCTCGATCCAACCAAGCAAGGAGGAGCCAAGAATTCATCCACTTTCTTTAAGATTTTGGAACTCCAAGACTATCTTTTCTTCTTCCCCTTCATCTCCTTTCTTCTCCAAGGTAAGATCATGCATATCTTGTGATGAATTCATAGAGCTTTGATAGGGTTTTATGATTCTTGAATTCCATGACTTAGATTGAAGTATATATGTTGATTGTGAGTTAGTTTCATGCATATTTAACTTGAGTTCAAGAAATATGGAGCATATATGATCATGGTAGTCTTATGGGTTTATTGGATGAGTTTTGGATGATCTAAGCTTATTTCCTTGGATTAAATGGTACTTAATTGATATATATGATCAAATACATGTTATATGTTAGTTTGTAGTTGATTTCTAGCATTGGTTTGGTGTGAAAGTGGTTTGGGAGCTAAATATCGAGTTTTGCCCTGTTTTCCCGAAGCCTTTCGTGACTGCTGGAATTGGGGGTCGCGCCCGCGACCAACAATTCGAGACTTGGCCAATTTTCAGTCGCGGCCGCGACTGATTTTCAGTGCAATTTTGTCACGGCCGCGACTCCCTCGTCCGAACTCGGAATGACCTGATTTTTGAACCCACGGAAACCTATTGAAGTGTAGAATATTCTCCAATTGGAATCACTTCAATATCTTTTCCCATTTTTGAGATATTATCAATTCTTTTTGGTGTCACTACTTTTCCGATAATCTGCGCTCATCCAACTTTGGACCTTCGCCATTTCTACATCGTTTTGAACCATGATACGAGCCATATATCACCGGAAAGGTATTTGAGTCTAGTTTCATACCCAACAAGCAAAACTTAATTCCAATTCCTACAACTCAAGATATTTCCATTTTCCTACAGCTTGTTCATTCCCGAATTTTGTCAACTTTTGCTAAATCTTACCAAAACTCCTCTTCTTACATTCCTTTCACCCTCTTAGCTCCCATGTGTGAACTATATGACTTGTATTCTTGATTAATTGAGGATATATGATATAATTTGATATGATTATGGATTTTATGCTATCAATTTAATGTGTGAACGTTTAAGTGCTTTAATATGATCTCCTTTGCAATTATTGTTTCCTTTATGAACTTAATAGATTCCTTTCACCTTAAAATGATTCTTAAATATGGTTAACATGTATTATAAAGTCTTATGAATATGTTGTATTATGGAAATGACTTTTGCTATGAAAAATTGATAAGGACATGAGTTATGCGTACATGATTGCAATTCTTAATCGCATTCCCTATGTGTTTAATAACTTCTAATTGATTTATATGCATTGTTAATATGTATTGTCTTGTATTATGAATTGAATGATTGATCATGTATGCACCACTCCATAACATTTTAGGATTTATTCTCTATCATATCATCTCATAACATATCATACCACTTCATGAGGATTGCCGTGCGTCTATGTGGTTTCATATTAAGTCAATTCTCACAAGTACACATTATTCCTTCTCTTGTACAGTTTGTTTCCAGGGCGGAGACTTCCAGATTGAATAGGCACCCGTTTTGCTCTTGTTCCTTGTCTCGTGGTATTCCAGGTGAGGGTGTTTTCGTTCTAGTTACCTATCAATCCCTACAACCCGTATGTGATAAGTTTTGGGCCAAAAACCTTCTATATATATATATATATATATATATATATATATATATACATATACCATTTTCAAAGTGGAGTCATCGAGTGAATTATTGATCGAGTAAATCCCTTTTCAAATGGATAATGATGGATATGTTATGTTTCTCATGGATCAAATGTTTTGGCGAGAAAAGAAAGAAAGAATGATTGATTGCACTGATTGGGGCCCAGGGGCTTGGTGTGAGTGGGGACCCGAGGAGGCAAGGGCTGACGGTAAACCCTCACACTAGTCCCACTATTGAACGGCGGTACTGGACCTCGTCAGGAGATTGGCGGGGAAAGGGAGTTGAGTGCCATCTGGGGAGTCATGTTCCCCTTTTGGTCAATGATTGGGTGGTCGGGCCTTGCAAACCCACCACCAACCCGGAGGAAGAAGGTTGGAACTTATTTATGATTAAATATGATTGATTATGATTGATTATTGATTGATAGGCACTGTGCGGGAAGGCCGGGAAACGGATTGCCCAAACAAATATGTTTAGGACATGATATGTGATCTGTGTGTAATATGATATATTGTATGATCACCTATTTAATGTATTAAGGATATTTGTCGTACACGGTCGGAGTTTGGTTGGAGATTGTGCACGCTCACTCGCCGAGCCTTATTGATTGAGTATGATTTATGAACTTAATGAATTTAATATGAATAGTCGTAAAGTCTGAGCATTGCTTAGTCATTCTTTTGCCCTTTTTGGGAACTAACTTTAAATAAAACCTTGCTCGGGATTTATGACTTGCATGTGCATGTTTCTATATGATACGTATCTCTCCTGCTCACTCAGTCTTCTAGAGACTGACCCCTCTTTCCCACCTTTCAGTTGCTTGCAGGTTTAGCTAGGCGGAAGTCAAGTTTTAATCTCTTGTCGAGTCACTTGTACACTCGAGTCACTTTTTACATTCTTCTATAATTTAATTGTATTCCCGTTATATATTGGGCCTATGTGCCAATTATGATTATTGTTGGCTATTAAATTCGGGACAGGTTGCATGCCTAGTTGAACCCGTTGTTAGGATGCTTGGTGGATTTAAATTATGTATTGGAATTGGTGGGCGTGTAACCATGGTTGAAAATTATGAATTATATGTTATTGCTTCCACTTTACATTCTAGATATTCTTGATTTATTTGGTACAGGGTTAGATTCCGCCTAGCTAGGATATCTTTTATTTTGGTCTCCCGTTCGCTATGAGTCCGGTTCATGCTTGGATTATCCATTTCACGTGTGGACTAGGCTTGTAGTGCGGGGGATGTGGCGCCTATCGTCCCGGGTGCTACAGGACCAATTATGACGAACGGCAAAATGCAATGAGATGACGTGCAATATCTAATATAGTATGCAAATATCATGTTTTAGCATAAAATGTATCATATAATAACAATTTGGGATTAATAAAGCCATTGGATTGGAATGTGAAAATTGAAAATTTTGGCAGGCTGTGCAAGGGTCGCGGTCATGACCCATTTTCTTCATAAAATGATCGCGGGCGCGACCTTAGTTTTCTTGAATCTTTTGTGCACTTTTTCAAAAGTCGAAACTTGGCCAAATTTTGGTCGCGGGCGCGACCTGAAATCATACCCGATATGTGAGTGGGTCGCGGGCACGACCATTTTTGTTCTGTTTTTTGTCACGGCCGCGACCTTCAAGTTCTGCAGAACTACAGAGCAGAAAACAGGGGAAGGTCTCGGCCAACCACAAAAATCATCCCAAACCTCGATTTTCAAGCACCAAAATGCAAGTTTTCTGGAAAATATCATGCATACATGTTCATAGTATCGTAAAGTTCCAAATAAACACATAAATCACACAAAATCATCAAGGATCACAAGCTTCAAGTTCATGTATGAATTCATCACATAACTTCAAATTCTTCAAGGATACATGTATCAATCCAAGTCATGATCACATATTCATATAACAAACCACACATAATTCATATATTTCATGAAATCACAAACCCTAGCTCCCATGAAAATCATCAAAGATCACATACATAAACCTTCAATACCTTGAATGAAAAGAAATGGAAGAAGATGATGAAGATGGATGGTTGAGCTTCAAACCTTGAGATTTCCTTGAAAATTTAGGTGAAATCAATGAAATCTTTTCTCTTCTCTCTTCTTGGATGAACCGAGAAAACAAGGAAGCCAAAGTGATGAAGATTTTTGGATGAAATGAAATTGAAAGCATGAAGAAGCTCTTGTACGTGAATTCATCACATAACTTCAAATTCTTCAAGGATACATGTATCAATCCAAGTCATGATCACATATTCATATAACAAACCACACATAATTCATATATTTCATGAAATCACAAACCCTAGCTCCCATGAAAATCATCAAAGATCATATACATAAACCTTCAATACCTTGAATGAAAAGAAATGGAAGAAGATGATGAAGATGGATGGTTGAGCTTCAAACCTTGAGATTTCCTTGAAAATTTAGGTGAAATCAATGAAATCTTTTCTCTTCTCTCTTCTTGGATGAACCGAGAAAACAAGGAAGCCAAAGTGATGAAGATTTTTGGATGAAATGAAATTGGAAGCATGAAGAAGCTCTTGTACGTGATTCATCGTTTTGATTTTGGTGAAAATGCTCAAATTGCAATTTAATCCCTCATGTATATAAGTTATGCAATTAAGTTCCATTCCTAAATAATTA
Source organism: Lantana camara (assembly GCA_037501455.1). NCBI lineage: Eukaryota > Viridiplantae > Streptophyta > Magnoliopsida > Lamiales > Verbenaceae > Lantana > Lantana camara. The sequence continues at coordinate 96,156,466 of CM074856.1, forward strand.
ATCACTTTGGTCCCAAAATATATTATGCGATTTGGTCCTTGAATTTAAAAGAAAGATCATTTAAGGACAAGTTGGTAATTAAATCACGTTCGGCAATTATTTCACATAACAATCATTTTCAAATCATGCGATAATTTCTTAAATTGACATGAATTTCATATATTTCACATATATTCTCACATTAACCATAATTTCATATAAGTTCATGGAAATGTAATACATTTAACGGTAAGAAATTTTATAAATTAACACATAATACATAAATGGAAAAATCGGGGCGTTACAATTTCATTGCTTCCGCACTTTATGCATTTGTTTGGCACGCTCTATTAGTGTTTAGCCCCACTTAGCCTAGAGTGTGTGTGTAGGTTTCCGTTCGCTTAGACTCGGACTCATATATGGACGTCTATTTCATATGTGGGCTCGGGTCTAGGTGTGGGGATGTGGTGGCTCGTCGCTCCGGGCTACATTCTTGGGCAGCTAGAATGTGTCAAGAAAGCTACTATTGAACTGAGTTTCTTGATCCCTACGAATTTGGGAATGGGAATTGCAAGATTCGATTCTATCTTTTAGGAAAAATTTTAAATTTCCGCTGCGTTTCTGTTTCGTTTTCCCAACAATTCGGGGTAACGGGTGTTACACCTGTCCGAGAGCCTGCCCTGCTCCTCTTTCCTTCTTCTTCTCCAACGAAACAAACCCAAGACATACCCCTGTTCCAAAAGATCAAGAAAAGGCAAGGAAACCAACACTCCAAGGCACAAAATTGATAACAAATTAAGGCATATTCATCACATAATCATATATGCTCAAGCAATCCAATAAAAGATAGGAAATGGAAGGATCACTAAGTCTTGCATGTTCAAGCTCAAGAAACAAATTCATTAATGGTAACACGTTTACTCCTCAACCACCAAGAGAATCAAGTTCATAAATGCAATAAGGAGACTAAAGTGACCTACATTCATGCTTCAAAATAACCAAGAACTCCAAGGAATCAAAATGATCAACAAAGGAATCCAAAACCTAACTATTCATCCAAGTATCCAAAACTCTATCAAATCTAACTCGAACTTAGGGATGCATGGATTAAAATGACCAAAAATGAATGTAGATTACAATTATATACTCATCTCTTGAATTGGATGAAGTTTGGAAGAGATTAGAGCTCAAAATCTCTCAAATGTCAATAGTGGTGAAAATGGGGTTTGGCGTTAGGCTTTGGCTAAGCTTTTTCTTCCTTCTCTTGAGTGAGGAACGAAATGGTAGTTGGTGAATCAGATAGGGGGCTTAACTAGGGTCATTTAGGGTCAAACCATGGTTAATTTGGTCAATTATGGGGAAAGTTATGATTAAAATGGCTAAGTGTGGTCATATAGGCGGGTAGGGCTTGTTTCGGTTGAATTTAGGGGATTCAAACAGGTTTAGAAAAATATAAGACTTGTTCTATTGAATCTAAATCGTCGATTCGAGTTCAAAGGACGTGACGGAATTCAAATTCGAACTCCCGTGCTCAAGATATGTCACCCGGAACCAAAGGTGCGCTAATTCTCTTTAGCCCCCTGTTTTGGTTCCAAAACTCAAAATAAATCCAAAAACCAAGCAAACAAGTCCGAAAATATAAAACGAGCTTATATACATGTTCATAACACATAATCCTCCAACATACCGAATTTTCACAAAAATTGAAAATCAAATCGGATAGAAACGGCACTCAAACATAATAATATAAGCATAAACGTTCAAGAATTCATATGAAAATTCGAATTCAAATAAAATTCAAAATGAATAACAAATAAATCAAAGTATGACAAGTAATGAAATGAATAACGAAATAATAAATTAACAATTAGATTACGTAAATAATAAACACATACGTCATACTTGTACGGCCGAAATGTCAGGGCGTTACAACCTCTCCCCCTTAAAAGAATTCGTCCTCGGATTCACTGCTCCCCCGGAAACAGCTCGGGGTGAAACTTTTTCATCTTTTCCTCCGTTTTCCACGTATCCTCTTCGGTTTTATCACTTCTCCAAAGAACCTTGACTAGTGGAATATGCCGATTTCTGAGTTCCTGAAACTTCCAGTCCAAAATTTTAATCGGCTTCTGAACGAAGGTGAGATTTGGCTCTAGTTTCACTTTTTCAACCGCTAAAACCTCGGATTCATCTCGGTAGTACTTTCGGAGTTACGACACATGAAATACATTATGAATTCTGGTCAAATTCGGAGGCAAATCCAAACGATAGGCTGTATCCCCGATTTTCTCCAAAATCTCAAACGGTCCCAAGTAACGAGGATTCAACTTCCCTCTTCTACCGATCCTTGAAAACCCTTTTCGTGGAGAAACCTTCAAAAAGACTATGCCTTCATTCGTTGGCTAATCAGTTGGACCTTGTTTATTGCATCTTGCACGGCCTTAGAGGGTTTTTCCTTCTTTTCCCCTCTTTTCACGCCTTCTTGTTTGGTCCAATTCCACTCTTCCAAATCAAACAACAACGGAGACCTGCACTTCCGTCCATATAGAGTTTCATAAGGTGCCATTTCTACGAGACTTGGTAGCTATTGTTGTAGGCAAACTCGATTAGTGGCAACTGCTCATTCCACGAGCTCTGAAAATCTAAGGCACACACTCTTAACATATCCTCTAAATACTTGATTAACCTCTCGGACTGCCCGTCTGTCTGAGGATGAAAAGTCGTGCTAAACTAAAGCCTTGATCCCAAATTCTTCTGAAGCTCTTGCCAAAATCTTAAAGTAAATCTCGGGTCTCTATCCGACATGATGCTAACCGGTACTCCATGAAGTCTGATAATCTCATCTTTCTTGGCTAATTTACTCACTCCTGACAATCTCATCACAATACTTCTTGGCTAATTTACCCACTTTGTCGGACATCCGGATGGCAAGAAAATGAGCCGACTTCGTCAAACAGTCTATAATAACTCAAATCCCATCAAGTCCACCCTTCACTCTCGGCAAACCCGAAATGAAATCCATAGCAATCTGTTGCCACTTCCACTCTGGGATCGGTAATGGTTGAAGTAGCCTCGATGGCTTCTGATGTTCTGCCTTCACTACCTGGCAAGCCATACAATGCTTAACAAAGTTGATCACATCCCGTTTCAAACCATTCCACCAATAAAATTGCTTAAGATCCTTGTATATTTTATTCCTTCCGGGATGTATCGAATACCGTGACCGATGAGCCTCTTCGAGAATAATCCTTTTTAACTCTCCAGGTACGACAATTATGTTCTTGAGCCTTACAAGTCCTGTATCATCGAACCCAAACGGGCATTCTGGATCAGCCTTAGCTTTCTCCGCTAATTTCTAAACCTCGGGATCGACCCTCTGAACCTCAAACAATCTCTGTTGAAGATTTTGTTGAACCGAAATATTCCGAACACTAGCCCTTAGCTTGAAAGACTCTTCTTCATCCTCAATTTCCACTTTCACATTGGACAAGCTAGCCTTCCTACTAAGCGCATCCACGACCACGTTGGCTTTGCCGGGATGGTACCGGATTGTACACTCAAAATCCGCAAGGAATTCCATCCAACGCCGTTATCTCTTGTTCAACTCCTTCTGAGAGAATAAGTACTGGAGACTCTTGTGGTCGGAAAAGATCTCGAAGGAAACTCCGTAGAGATAGTGTCTCCACTTACCCAAAGCAAAGATCACCGCTGCTAATTCGAGATCATAGGTGGGATAGTTTTGTTCATGCTCCTTCAACTTCCTCTAGGCGTAAGCAATCACTTTTCCATGCTGCATCAATACACATCCCAAACCCTCATTCGAGGCGTCCGTATAGATTTTATATCCTTCTGTACCTTCGGGAAGTGCTAATACAGGTGCAGTTGTTAACTTCTCCTTCAAGAGTTGGAAGCTTACCTCATATGCCTCATCCCACTCGTATTTAGCCTCTTTCTTAGCCAATCGGGTCAAAGGGGCGGCTATCTTCGAAAGTCCTGCACAAATCTCCGATAATAACCTGCTAAGCCCAAGAAACTTCTTACCTCTGAGGCATTCCTCAGACTTTGTCACTGTAAGACCGTCACGATCTTCGAAGGATCTACTTCTAAACCTTTACTCGAGACAACGTGGCCTAAGAAAGTTACCCGATCGATCCAGAACTCGCATTTACTGGACTTAGCATATAACCGATGCTCCCTCAAGGTATCCAATACCACTCTAAGATGTCGAGCATGATCTTCCGGAGTCCTGGAGTACACAAGAATATCATCGATGAATATAACCACAAACTTGTCTCAAATCTAGTTTCGAATACACCCCTGAACCTTGTAGCATATCAAATAAATCCTCAATATGGGGCAAAGGATACTTGTTCTTTACAATCATTCGATTTAGCTCTTAATGTGAAACTTTAATTTTTAGTTTCACTCACCATTCCTCAAATAATTGGACATGGAGATGTAGAGGTCGAGGATCTCCTTGAGTTGGCTTTGCAACGGGAAATACATTCAAGAGATAAGTTTTTATGTCTTTTTATGCTTTCTTCAACTCTTTTGGCTAGGCAAATTTTGTAACGTTTCTTAAAATTTCAAATAAAGGACAATTACAAGTAACTCGATGGAATATGACAAAATTACAACTTTCACCCCAAGGTTGAAAAATTACGAATTCTCCTCTAAACCATTATTTTCTCCGTTAAATTTAATAGAATGTGTGATTTTGTTATTTTACCTCTCTCATATGTTAAAACTCAAGGAAATATATATAATAAATAGTCAAAAGGCAAAGAGATTAATGTAAATGCTAAAATTCTTATGGAATTTGACGTAAGTTTGAGTTTTGTGATTATCTAATATTTTTTTTATTTATTTTTTCGAAAAATACTACTTAATAATATTTTGATATTTTTATGATGAACTAATTTCGTACCTGGAGTTTATGAATGCTATTTTTTTCTTAATATTAGACATGCATATTTAAATTGGAATGTTATTTTTTGTATGTAAATTAGATGCATTAAGAATGAGTTTGAAATATTTGTTAAAATAATTCTAATGAATATTTATGTGAATTTAATATAATGTATTGATTGATATTGGTGTGGTTATTATAGTTTTTATCCGGAAGAAAATTTTTTATTTCAAATGAATAAGTCTAAATAAACTTATGCAAAATATACATAGAACTAAGACATAAATATAAGGTAGAATTTGTAATTTTTTACCATACTTTATAGGAACAAATATGCGTGAAACATCTATTTCTATCCATACTTATAGATAAAGTATAAATATTATATTAAATTATAAATTTTCAAATTAAAAAATACAAATTTAACCAACATTACAAATATATCATTATACCTTCAATAATATTATAATATACCCCTAGTAGTACAATTAGCATTTTTAAAAATACTTTGTTGACAACATCAAAATTTAACATCATAATTAACGGTTTGGACAATTTATGAGATAGTGTTAATCTCAAAGGGGTGTGCATAATTTCTCAAATTTTAAGGGAAAATCCGTATTTTCATCGTATGTTGGGAGAATGTTTGTAATTATCCCTTTGAATAATGAAAGATTACTAACGGCAAATTTTGATATAAATTTATTAAGGGAGATTATTTACACAACCAACACTTCTACTTCAGGAAGGTTCTTGAGAGAGGGGATATCTAATATGGCTTTGATCTTCTTTGAATTCGTCTCCATAACTATCTAGGTGATTATGTAGTTAGGGAACTTTTCCCCTCAAACCTTGAAGGTGCACTTTGAAGGGTTCTATTTCATTCCACATGCGTTAAGGATCCCAAATGTTTTCTCGAGGTCTTCTAGCTGTGATCTTTCCTTCTCACTTTTGACCATTATGTTGTCAACCTATACTTCCATGGAATGTCTCATCTCCTTCTCGAACATCTTGTTAACGAGCATTTGAGAAGCGAGGCACACATTCTAACCAGAGGCGATGTAGAAAAGGCGCTCGCCTTCAGCCGCCTCGGTCGCCTTTCGCCTTCTTCTCAGGCGTGCCTCAAGCGCGCCTCTCCTCCATATGAGAGAAATCTCATCTTTTCTTAGGGTTTTTTTTAAACGTAAAATAGATGGGCTTTTAATTACCACTTTTGGGCCTATTTTAAGGTTAAATACTAAACTTAAAATAACATAAAAGGTTTAACACATGGAAGTAAAAAAACCCTAGAAACTGTAAAAAATGAGGAACACCATGCCACCATTATACCACTACCACCAGCAAAGAGAGTTACAATTTTAGAATGTTATTTTATTTAAAATGAACACTTATCTGAGGAAAAATAACTAAATTTACCATTTATAATAAGTTTTTTTGTATTATCACTGCATTATATATATATTTTAATATTTTTCTTTATTTATCGCCTTGTTCGCCTTTTTGTCGCCCGCCTCTCGCCTTGAAAATACACCCCTCGCCCGCCCCTCGCCTCTCGCCTTTAACAACTATGCATGCAGTACACTACATGCACACGGTACATGAGCAACCATCAACATCACAGGCAAGAATCCTACCATAAAATTGCATTGCACCATACCACCAAGTGCCAAGAAGAGTTTTTGATGTCCACAAAATCTAACACTAGGTTTTTCATGCTGAATTTAAGTAAAAAAGACATACCAGGATATCAAAAATGTTGTACTTTAGCTGTTTCAGAATACTCGTATAAATCGAAGTATAAAACTTACTAAGACGACTCTAACCGCAGCTGTACATATTTATTTAGCCTGCATGCATTTGCAGAAGAAAGAACAGTACGGATGTCATGGTTGTATATAAGAATTAAAAAAATAGACATTAAATATGAAAATAGGGACCTTTTTAGAAAGCTCCACTAAAAGTAAACCATATTTACATCTGCATTTCAGTGTTCTTTTTTCCCTTTTTAGGGTGAGGGTGGGGTGGGGAGGGAGGTCTTCAACTGGTGATTTAGCATAATTCGTCTCCGGTGCCTCATTCACATGTTCTATTCATGCTTGCAAATAGGAATAGAATGTACTGACAAATCAGAAATCGTAGCAGGGCACGAAGAATGGAATCTATTTTCCTTTCTTTTTTTCTTAATTGATCACATATAGTGACTTAACAAAAGAAAGGAGCATAGGAACAATAAGCTTACTGAATAGTTAGAAGACAATATATTTCTTTCTAACGAACTGCAGTTTTATGTGGTGAGTTGCAAATCACGGGTCTCGTTTATCTCCCTCTCAGACTCCAACCCAGGAAACTGCCCAATATCATGTCCTTTAAGTGGTTGAAATTCAGTGTGCAAACCAACAGCGAACTCATCTGGGTTCGTTCCACCGCTTTGGAAGTAATTAGCAATCTGAACGAAAATCTCAATATGTTGAAGGGGATTCTATGTATAATAACAAGCATCATCTGCTCACACACTTGGATAACCTAATCAGCTTAATTTTGCCACTTAAGATGATAGCCTCTTCACTTTTATTAAATTTGAATAAATATAACACTCACATTTGAAAAGACAACACATGTTTAGAACTCATGATACAGTATCTTATGGTTAATGTGAATTTAAATAAGCATACTGACAACACATGTTTTCCAAGTACTAACCAAACATCTTGACTCAAATCAAAGTAAAAACAACAATTATTTTCAAGGACTAACAGGGTAGTAGGGGAAAAATTGAAAACTTTTTAAAACAATCTTTGAGAGCTTATAAAGATAATTGAAAGCGTCTTCCTAAAAAAATTTGTAGAAATAGTACATATGTTACTTGAAAACTTAAAACAATAAGCTTTAAAGTAAAATTATATCAAAACAAACTTTATAGTTCTAACCACATTAATTACAAAATCGGCATCATCAACAGCTTAAAAGATTATGATATCATTTCCAAAATAAGATCTAGCATGTGGTAAGTTGTACAAACATATTATTAAGATCGCTTATAAGATCATTTGACAAGTAACATGACACCCTCAAAACTAGTATCATGTTACTACTGCAAACAACCATAAAGAGAAACAGAAAGAAACTCGAGGACTTACATGATTGGCGAGGGACATGCCACTTAAGGCTGCAGATTCCAAGCTTGATCCCAATAACCAATCACCACATATGCCAGCTCTTCCACGAGGATCAAAGATGCATGGAATGCCAGGAGAATTCGTCGGAAGAGCAGCACCCCTGTAAATCACATAACAATTGATTCAAGCTATTGCAACCACTGAACAAAAGCTTTCTGCACTTTAAAGAAACTGTTGATGAGTTTATTCAGATTATAGGATGTTTTCCTCTTTTACCATTTCCACGTAGTCCAAGACACTCGACCCGTGTGTACATGTGAGATATTTTATGTATGTGTGTATTTTATAAAAAATTATTCAGATCTGTTGATGACAATAATTAAAGATACAGTACAACATGAAAGCATATGTGGATTTTCTATGCATAAACAATACGGAAAATGAAAATTATGCAGTTTGGACATGTTGAATGGGAAAGTTGAACTAAGCTAATCTTTTACTTTTATCATAAAGATTGGCCAAGTATGAAAGTAGTTAGAGATATACCAAAACATCACTCTTCAACTATGAAAGACTATATATTAGTATATTACTGCAGAAGAGAAAATCTATCTCCTGCCAAAGAAAATCAAAAGCAGAAGAAGAGAACAGTGGACTTCAGAGTTTCCGTTATCTGTATTCATATCCACAGGAAATGAGCACTTGTTACTGCATACCATAATTGTACACGACTGTAAAAAGGCCTTTTGAGTGAGTTCTTTTGTAATCCTAAAGCATGCTCAACGCCTTCTACCATGGCTTCCTTCACCTTTTCTGCTGTAGCAAAAGGAATACTTTCCTGAACACCATGAAAATATAAGAGACTTATCCACAAGTATTCATTCAGATATTTCATTATTTCATCTATTTCTTTTCAGCTTTTCTGCTCCCTGCTGGTTTACTGATACATAATGAATCACGGTATAGGTGTAAACATTGCTTGTTTATTGATATTATTATAGTAAATTAAATCGAGTTTACTATGCAAAGACCAATCAAGAAAGCTGATCATCATGTTGATCAAAATGTTATAATGGTAATTTTCGGATTATTACTTTTCTTCCCTTCAGATTAATCAAATAATACTCTGATGCATATTATAAATGTAATTAACTGCGGTTCTCATTAGTCACTATGAGAAATGAAATGAGTTTTGATTTTGGCGAGATAGTCAACAAATAATCCTAAAACATAGTTCAAATTCATAAAAAATGGGAATACTTCGATTAGTCTTTTCCTTCTTGAGCAAAAATAAATATTAGTTTGATGAATACAGTTATTAAACTGACCTGAGGGACTTTATTCTGCTTTCCGAAAACTGCTGTGCTGAAAAAGGTCCAACAATGGACCCCACTTCTTTGAGAACCAAAAAGTTTCTTTGTATTATTTGCCATCCATGAGAGAGAATCAATTCCCTTAACAAAGGCTCCTTCAAAAGGGACAGGAAGAGGGTCCTCAAATGCTGCCATAAGAGCCCATATAGAACTCAATTCAAGCCTCTGTATGTATAACATAGTAAATGGTGACAAAGAAAAAGTTAAAATTAACAAATAATAAACAGATAGATAAATAAATCGAGAAACTGCTAAGGCTGGGAGAAACAGATAGCAACTCAAAGTACCTTCATTTGTCTAGCAATCAGTGGTAACCCTGATGAAGCAAGCAACCGATTTGCACATTTTCCTGGTATGGCATAGAACACATTTTCCATGTTCACTTTGAAAAAATGTTTGAATAAATTATAAGATTTAATATTTAAACGTTAGATGAAGACTCATGACCCAAGATGAAATTGCAACGTTAGCTAAATAACCCAACTTCAAGGTGTGGGATATATTGACCAAAATTGTTGGATTATTTTGGTAAAATATGGTTGTCTACCATTTATAATCATTGTAAGCAGTTAAATTTAGCATCACTGTAACTCAAATCTAAGTCATCATTCATTGAAAAACCTAATTAATCAAAACAAATTTGCTTATTCCTCATGTTGCGAGAGATATAAACAGAATAAGTGTTACATAGAAAACATCTAATGACATATACCAAATAGACTAAGAGTCCTAATCCTATCACTTAAGATAAATCTAATCCTATCTAGCATCAACTTCTAATACTATGATATCAACTTAGATACGAATTCCAATGCTCCCCCTCAAGCAGGAGCATGTCTAAAATGCACAACTTGTCCCAGAAATAAATGAAAATAAATCCTAACAAATTAAAAATATTCTAACATCTAATTAAGAATATTTTAACATCTAAAACTATTTCATTCATCTCCATCAAGTTGACAACACTTGAAACTTGAATCGAGATCTCGTGCATCATTCATGTCTATAGAAACCACCTAACCTCTATTATATATAGTAATTACATAGAGATAACAAACATACTAAGAATCCTAATCCTATGGATTCAGGATTTCTCGGCAACCGGGGCTGAAAACTCGTAGTCTCCGAATCACTAATTATATTTTCAGAATTAAATTCTACACTATACCAATATTGATTCTTTTTTTGTTGACAAACGAACTTGATGTTTCAATAGAACTTTTCGATCTTTTGCTAAAATACCGATGCATTGATTACGATTTCTCGGCAACCGGGGCTGAAAACTCGTAGTCTCCGAATCACTAATTATATTTTCAGAATTAAATTCTACACTATACCAATATTGATTCTTTTTTTGTTGACAAACGAACTTGATGTTTCAATAGAACTTTTCGATCTTTTGCTAAAATACCGATGCATTGATTACAAACTATGATGTCAATTCAAAAAAATAATTCATCAGTTAGCACTCTCAACAAACATATAAAATTTAAACATTTTATAAGTATGCAAAACTTAAGCATTCAATAAGAATTCATAGAAACAATTATTTCACAAAAATTAAAAACTAAGAAGTACCCACTTCATCAAAATTTTCAAAATTTGCACAAATTAAAGCTGGAAAAATTAAAAGGAAACTTACCTATCAAAACTAAGAAATAAAGGGATAAATTTACCATTGGAGTTCGGGACAAGTATATGTAGATTTTTAATTTTAGAGAGGGATTGTATAAATTTATAATTGTGTTTTTAAATTGGGTTGGTTTATAAATTTGGGGCTATGGGTATATAAATTTATTTTTTATTTTTTTATTGGGGGTAGGGGGCCGGGGCCGGGGCCAGGAGGGGGGGTTTGGCCCCCCCCCCCCCCCCGGCCTACACTGGCTCCGCCCATGGGTATAGCGAAATTGCAGATTCCCCCCTGAGGTTTGAGAAATTACGATCTCTTACAAATTGCCCGAACCGTTAATTACGGTGTTAAATTTTGATGAATTCAGCAAATTATTTTTAAAATTCCAATTCTACCTCAGGGGGTATATTATAATAATATTGAAAGTATGATGATATATTTGTAATGTTAGTTATTTTAATTTGAAAATTTATAAGTTAATATAATATTTATATTTTATCTATAAGTATAAATCGAAATAGATATTCCATGCATATTATAACAAACACACCAACATCAATTAATGAATTAGTAAATTCATATAAATATCCATCAAAATTAATTAAAGAAATACTTCAAACGTTAGTGATCCCTAATGCATCCACCTTACATACAAAGAATAACATCCCAATATAAACATACATGTCCAATATAAAAAATAATAAAAATTAGCATTCATAAACTCTAGGTATAGAATTAGTTCACTATAAAAATATCTAAATGTCATTTAGTATCATTCTTTAGGGGCGAAATGTTAGATAGTCACAAAACTCAAGTACTTACATCAAACTCCTCAAGAATTTCAGTGCTTGCATTAACCCCCTTGTCTTTGAACTTTTATTACATATACCCCCTTGAGTTTCAGCATTTGAAGGGTAAAATAGTAAAATTAATTTAACGGAAGAGATAACAGGGCAGGGGGAAATTCGTAATTTCTCAAACCTAAGGGGGAATCCGTAATTTCATCATACCTCAGGGGCTTGTTCGTAATTATCCCTTTTAAGTTTCTTAATATTGCTTTTAAAGAGGTAAAAATTCATTTTGGATCATTCTCCTCATGAAGTGGAAGCAAGAAGGAAAACCCATACAAATAAAACTGTTGAAAAATAATTTGAAGGTTCCTTTTTTAACATACAAGGTAAATACATTAAAAATTCGAAGTCCTTAGGCTAACACATGCAAACTAAAACACTGTCTAGCCTAAGAAGACACTGACCGTTATGTGCAACAACAATTGCGTCAAAGTGTCCACACGGCTTCCCATTCTCGCTCAAGTACCACATCCCATTGTATGGCTCCAGCTTACTAACCCAGCAAGGGCGTACCACATTCACCATAGAAGTCTGTATCATGTCAATTTTTACTCATATGTTCAAAACAAATTTACATGATATGACAGGTCAAAACATATGCACAATAAATTTTCAGAATGTAGTCTCAATAGATGACAGAGAGAGGTTCATAAGTATAGATGATAATGCAAGTAGGAAATAAAATTCTCAAGTGCTGATAAACATCATGCAACAGGCTTAAGGTTTCTAATAGTAAAAAGAAAGGGCTTTTTGCAGACTTCGCCCCTGTGTTTGACCTAATTAACATGCTAAACCCTGTGTTATAAAATATCGTATATAAACCCTTGTGTTTTATAAAACACTGCACAAATAACCCTATATCTTTGCTGGGCTCTCACGCTTCTAGTGAGACTCAAACACTAATTTTTCTTCTAAATTGTCGTTTTTGTCCTCATGATGTTTTATTATTGTGGACAAGAAACCCAACGTTATAATATATATGCACCAAAAACCCTGTATTTACCAAATGTTGCAATATGAACCCAACACACAGTTTGGAAAATACAAACCTGTTAAGAAACCTAAAGCACTAATGTTTCAACGTTATTAACTTCGATTCACAACAAAATCACGACTCTTGGAAGATTGCAGTTAGGGTTTTTGCTTGAGAGAAAATCTTTTGAGAGCATCCTTCAAGTTTTGAGAGAAACGATTTGCTGATATGAGATTTGAGAATTTTTCCTTTTCTTTATGCACAATTAAATAAGGGCAAAAGGGTAAAATCATATAAAAAATAAGAAAAAACAGGATTTGGGGAGAGGTGAGCAAAAATATATTAACATAAGGTTTTATAAGTTAATTTTTATTTCACAGGGTTTAGTATGCTACTTTTAGTTAACAAAGGATTTACGATGCAAATAAATTCAACAAAAAAGTAGGATTTATAAAATAGAAATATCACGTCTTAAATATGAGTAGTCAGTTCCGGGGGGGGGGGGGGGGGGGGGGGGGGGGGGGGGGGGGGGGCAATAGTTTTAGGAGACGGAGGTTTTAATATGATTTTTTGTGACACAAGGTTTATGTTGCTCTTTTCACATAACACAGGGTTTATGGTGCATATAGCACTAAAAAAATAACTACTCGCAGAAACACAAACTTCAATCACATTAGTCTCAATTGTAAGAATTGAAAAAAAAGAACATTACTTAGAAACGCTCGGATCGAAATTTCAGACAACAAAGTGACTTTACTAGTAATATTTCGTCTGGGATAACTACATTGACATAACCTGGGATTTTGCATAATTATACAACTTCTTGAGGTTTGAGAAATTACAAAACTTCCGCTCTCAAAGAATTTACATGACATCTCGATCTCCAATTTGATTATTTCATCTCTAATATTTAATTAATACCCTAATTTTTCCCTTGGCATTTACTCATCAATATTTCAAATTAAACTCTTGACTATAATAGCATGTGTTAGGCCAAATCTTAGAGTATGCCATGGGAAGTTTTTGTAATTCAAACCTCGTGGTAAGTTTTTGTAATCCCTTTCGTTTTCTCTTTTCTTCATTAGTTAAAGCTCAAAGTTGTAATAGAATGGTGTTCTACCACAATATACGTTACCTTCAGAATATTTTATATGTAATTCAAAGAGTGGCCATAAGATAGCATGGATGAGTTGTTTTGAGGAAGAAAAGGAGTAAATAAAATTAAAATATGCACCTCAGCCAGTATGGATTCAGCAAGAGGACGCATCCCACTAACACCTGTATATCTTGGAATGGAAGGACGAATTGGATTGAAGCAGCCACCAGCTTCAAGATCTCCAATGACACCATCCCATTCACGAACAAGACCATTCTTAGACCAAATGTCAACCAATTCAGCAAAGTCAGGGTCAGTAACTGTAAAGAACTGAGCTGCATGGTCAAATGTTAACAGTGTGGGATTATCAATGTTTCGAGTACCCATTCTTCCTCCTAATCCATGAATTCCCTGATTTAGATAAGCAGAGTGAGAAACTCCATAAAGGTTAGAAATTGTAAATAAATTTCAATGGTCAAAAAACAAAGTTCTTAGATTTTAGGGGGCAATGCAACACAACAAATCTCCATCTTGGCTCAAAACGTCAAATTTACAAATAAACCTCAAAACAAAACATATAAACAAACTAGAAAATTGACTCCCATTTCTCCACTAAGGCCCTGAGAGTCAAGTAATAAACGACATTATAACTGGTCTAGTATCAATGGCTCTCACTTTGACTGTAATATTGCATCGGGAAAAGTGTCCCGGATAATTATTTTTCACCGACTAATAGTGATTTAGAGCAAAGGACTATTTCCAAAAAACGAAGATACGATGTGATATGAAGGTCTAGCAAGAGTTCAAATGTTTCGAAATGAAGTGAGGAGTATTTTGACTATAATATTGGCTAGTAAAAATTTCCCGGATAATAATTCACTTTTCGGAAGTGAATAGTGATTTTGGAAGAAATTACTTAAGGCCCTAATTTGATGTTTTAGGGCACAGAACGCAAGTTAGGCATCAAAAAATATGGGTTTTGAACCTCTAGAATTTTATTGAAAAAACAATGGAATTACGCCTCGGAAAAGGAATAGTAACTCTAAGATTTTAAGTGAAAAAAATCCTTAAAATATGCAAATAGCATGTAAAAACATTTAAATGACATAGAGATGTTATGCGTGAAGAACTTTTGACAGGTAGCAGTTTATAAACACTTTCATTTCGTTCCAAAGTTTGCCAATTCCAACTCGGTCCTGTCTTCAGCTGTCACAAGGTGTGCCCCAAATCTCTCACTACAAATACAAAGACTACACAGACATACTTATGCAAACACCTAGAATTAGGGAAACACATCCACAAACATTGTTTCCTTCCAAAGCAGTGCAATTTCCATGTCCATTTGTCAAATATACCTTTTTAGCCTCTATCACAATCATCCTTGGGATCAACCATCTTACAAACAAAAGATAAAAGCGTGTAGGCCCTCGGGGAAAGATGATTCCATGTACTTATACCAGTTTGTTAGGGATTCAGGCATGCATTGAAGAGCACGATAAACAAAAACAAGAAACAAAACAAAGAAGATAACAGCATAAAAGACATTTCTATGGTTCATTAAACACGCTAAGGCCATGGGCAGGAAGAGGACAAACTTTCACTATATCAAAGGACTTAACCAGAGAGAGATAAGATACTAACTCTGAAGACCGAACTCCCAACCTAAAGATCTCCCTGTGAAATTCCATTTGCAGTTCTGTTTTTATGATTATAAATAATTAAGGATTGATAAGAAAACGAAAACTATGAGGCAGAACACATAAGGAAAATCTGTATTCAGGATACAGTATACACAAACCAGGTAATATTTTAAAAGTAACTCTTTGAAAAAAATTAATAACACCGTGACATCTAAACACCACATAAAGTAAAGGTACACCACATATGGGAACATTTTAAATTTTGTGGAAATGTCTGGTACCCTTTTTTTAATTCCCGGATGCAACATCTTTAACCCTAAGTCTTGCAGCATTTGTCCAGAAAGAACGTAACTGTTCAAACTTCCACCTTTCCATACACCTGTAGCATAAGTATATTTCCTCACCTAGCAAAAGCTTCTGACGCTCAGCAGAAGAGACTATAACATCATAGAAACGGTTACTTGGTCTCTCAACTACCTAGATGTTCCCGATTTCACTATCAATGCCTCTGTTGTTCTCAAGGCACTTTTCTTACAATTGAAGTTTTTCGTCTGGCATGTGCTTTAAAGAAAGCCTCTCAATTTCTGTGTTTCCCATCTTTCAAATGGGCTGTCTACTTCATCTTTGTTGGTTTCTTTATTTCGACTTCTCAAAACTCTCGAGTACAATTATGAACTCAATTCAAGTATAACGAACCAACACACGAGGTGGGTCAGGACATTGAGAACCCCATATTTATTTTAGTTATCCAAACAATGCTAAAGGGTATAGAGAGGGGAAAAAACAAGGAGAAAAAAGTATTAACAAACCGTGTCAAATACAGTGGATTTGATGCCTCTCTTCTCCAAACAAAGAGCGCACAGAAGACCAGACATCCCACCACCAATAATCCCAACGATTGGGTCACTCGAAATCGCAGTCTCGAACTCCACCTGCTCCTGCGCAAAGCTTTTCTTAATGGCAGACCGTCTCGAGGTTCCATAAGAAGATCTCCTTCGTGGCTTTTTGGAGGTATTCATGGGCTGTTTGGCTTTCCTTTGGGATGTATTACTTTTTTCATCGTTCTTGCACTGGATTTGGAGTCGTCGAGGAGTAGATTTAGGGGAAAGGATGGGAAGAAAAGGGAAAACATCCGGGAAAGGTGTGATAGAGATGACGCTAGTTAACAATGGCATGTCTAATTGAGTTGGGAGTTTGTCCCTGCAGCGCAATATTCTCCTATTCCTTTGCTTGAAGAAGCCCATTAAGAATGTTCGAAATAATGATGTGAGATATTTTGTTTCGTAAGGATGCCCAAATTTTTTTTTGGGGAAATATCATTTTTAGTCCTCTACAATTGCCATTTTTCGCTTTTCGTCCTGAACTTTTCACTTGTCTCAAATTGCATCCTTTACATTTCCAGAAATCTCAATTTTAGTCCTTTTAGTAACAGCCGTTAAATTTTGGACGGAAAAGGTCACGTGTGACGCACATGGCCTGAATGAAGCCCGAAATTGACTCAACGGGCCTGAGTAAAAACCCTAATTTGATTACCTAGGGTAAAATTCAAAAAATCACACCTTCCTCTCGCATCTCTCTCAACCTGCGCTTGTTCCTCTCTGATTTTCCTCAAGAAATTGCTTGCTTTGGAGTTGGCTTGGATGAAATAGAATCCGTGGCGGAGATAGGTGCGCGGCGGGGTGGAGGAAGCCGTCGTGGAGGGAGAGGGAAAACAACAGGCGGAGGGAGAGACGGAGGAGGGCCATAGCTGCTAAGATTTAGGGTAATTACAATCTGCCCAAGCACTGTGACAACAATGAAGTTCTCAATCCGCTCTGTGCTGAGGCGGATTGGATCGTCGAGCCTGACGGCACTACTTATCGCAAGGTTAATTTTCGATTTTCCTCTGTTTGTTTTGCTTGGATTTGCCTAGATCTGTTGAATTGGGATGTGGGTTTGCCTCATTTTTGGATCAATTGCTGCTTTAGGTTCTTCAATTTACGATTTTTTCCCCAGTTTTAGCGAAAATATTCTGGGGTTTGGATTTTTGAAGGGTTCTATGTTTTTCTTGCTTTTTTCTTTGGCTAATTGATTGATTCCTAGCTAATTTCCCCCCTTCTTTTTCCTCTTAATTTGGAAGATTTGAGTTAATTATGGATCTACATCTACTTTAATTGAACTATAAATTAAAGCTGATGAGAGCTCAAGTTAGATGCTCTTCTCAGCTGCATTTCCCCTTTGTTTCTGCAAACTGGGGTGAAATTCAGCTCGTAAGAATTTATCGATTTACTGTGATTTATTGATGTAATTGATTGTTCGGGGATGCAAGCCAATTCCAATGGAAATAGGAGGGACATCGACCAACATAACTCCAAGTTCATCAAGACCTGTTGTATCAATTTCGGGCTTTATTCAGGCCACATTTCGGGCTTCATTCAGGCCATGTGTGTCACACGTGACCTTTTCCGTCCAAAATTTAACGTCTGTTACTAAAAGGGCTAAAATTGAGATTTCTGGAAATGTAGAGGATGCAATTTGAGACAAGTGAAAAGTTCAGGACGAAAAGCGAAAAATGGCAATTGTAGAGGACTAAAAATGATATTTTCCCTTTTTTTTTTAAGAGCAACAGAGCCATGTATGTCGATTTTAGGTTATGGTATTATTCAACATAAGTTATACATAATCAATATTGATACGGGAGATATTTCTTATTTTTATTAATTGAGATTAATGAAGAGTCCAAGGGAAAAATATTAATATGGTTATGGATTTGGAGTCTATTACTATTGCTATTTATGATTATGTATATTTTGGACTATATTCGTGTTTTGTTATTGATGATGATGAGTAGCTAATTCCCTAGAAATAATGATGGATTGGAATTAGATATGTGATGTGCTGTTGATGAATGATTTTTATGCTACGAAATTGGATTGATCGACATATTAGACCTTGATCACCTTTTGATATGGTTTAAAGTTTATTGGATAATCAAGAGATGCTAATGAACTCGGAATGAATTTTGTATCACGTAGAGTTTCGTGTATAAAGAAATTTAACTTGACTCTAAGCAATTGGTAATTGGTTGGTGTATGTTAAAGCCGCTGCTAATTACTACAATCATCTTGTGCTAATGGCTTGATTAGGGAGATATTGGATTATGAGTAGGGATGTAATCGAGCCGAGCCTTGGCCTTTTTTCTGGGCTCGGTTCGAGCTAGCCCAAAAATATGTTTTTTTAATTAAAATTAATTATTTTAAATAATTAAATATATAAATTAGTACATATATATATAATATTATATATAAATTAAGTATTTTTATATATAAAAATTGATATATTTTTATTTTTAAATTAAATATATACGCTCGCGGGCCACGAGCCTAAAATAAAAAGGCTTGGATTCGAGCTCTGCTCGAGAAAGCTCGCGAGCTGACTCGCTTGTTTACATCCCTAATTATGAGAATAGGAAATGAGAACTAATTAAGTACATGTATTTGATTTTGAGAAAGACTAGTACTTACATAATTGTGAAAATTGAACATTCATTGAACAGTGAATTATTATTCAATTCCATGAAATTAGTATTCCCTACTTCTCATTGTTGTTGGTTAAGATTTAGTTAATTTGCTTAGTTCTTGCATGCTAGTATAGAAACCCCCTTGAATGATTGATTCGGCCTATCTATTAATGAAAATATGACGTGATTGGTTGGTTTACTCCGTCCCTGTGGGATCCACACCTACGTACTACAAATATCATGTGTACAGTTGCACTACTACATAGGATTTTAATTAAAACTTTCGAGAAAACCGCGAATAATATATAGATGATATTAAAGTGTTTTCAAAATATATAGAAACTCATTTTAAACATCTTGATATATTCAAGAAAATTGTTATTCAAAATGGTTTTGTTATATCTAAACTAAACATGCTACTTTTTCAAACAAAAGTTAGATTTCTTGGTCATAATATTGAAAAAGGAAAAATTAATCCTATTAATAGAAGTATGGAATTTGCTTCAAAATTCCCTGACCAAATTATTGATAAAACTCAACTTCAGAGATTTTTAGAAAGCTTAAATTATATTTCACTTTATTATAAAAATCTAGCTGAAGGTAAGTCTATTTTATATGATAGATGTACCAAAAAAATCCCAAACCTTGGTCAGAGAGTCATACCCCGGCAGTTAAAAAAATAAAAAATAAGATAGTAAGCCTACGTTGCTTAATATTAGCTAACCCTAATTGGGAGAGGGTTATTGAAACTAATGTTTCAAATATAGGATTTGGAGGTTAAACAAATATCTCCTACTGATAAGAAAGAATATCTTGTTAGATTTCATTCTGGGAAATGGAATAGTAGCCAAAATAATTATGCTACAATATCAAAAAAAATATTGGCTATACAAAAATGTGTTCTAAAGTTTCAAAATGATTTCATAATCAAAAGTTTATCATAAAACTTACTGTCAAGCAACCAAGGATATGTTTAATAAAGATTTAAAAAAAAATGTTTCTAAGCAAATATTAGCTAAATGACAGGCTCAATTAGCCTCATTTGATTTTGAAATTATTTATAAAAAAGGAACTGATAATAATCTTCTTGATTTTCTAACTAGAAAATATTTACAGGATGGCCAATGATGGAGTGTAGCACCCCGTACGTGGGACACCACATCCCCCGCACTAAGACCCCAACCCGAATACGAAATGGATAGTCCATACTCAAGTCCAAGTCATAACGGGAGACCAACTGTAGCACCCGGAGCGCGGGCCACCACATCCCCCGCACCTAAACCCGAACCCGCATATGAAATGGGAAGTTCATACACGAGCTCAAGTCTAAGCGAACGGGGAGACCACACACTCGCTAGGCTAGGCGGAGCTAAAACATACTCAGAGTACGCAACAAATAGATAATTAGCGGAAGCAAAGGAGTTCTAGTAATATAAAATTCCAAAATTAAAATATACATCAAATGATCAAATACGTGTAGCCATAACAATTCATATTTCCAACACAAAATTCATAACATGATCAATTCATTAAATACAAGACAAAAATGAATGCAATGCACCTAGAACGACCTACACACAAAAGTGAGACTCGAACGACCCACTTCTCCGCCTAGCTCGTGCTCAAAAGACCTGCAACTAAAAGTGGTAAAAGAGAGGTGTCAGTCATATCTCGACTGAGTGAGGGGGTTAACCCACACCCACACACTATACATATAAAGCAAAACACGTAAAAGATAAGGTTATGGACCGGGAATAGGTTTTGCATACCAAAACATTTCGTAAAACATTACATATCATATACATGTACATTACATTATTAAAGACTCTATTCCCGTTCCATAATCCAACCATTTCATTAAGCTCGGCGAGTACGAGCATCCACCACTACTTCTCATTACATTACATTATAAAACAGAAATCACATTCAATCCCCTTCTTCAGTGATGGAAGGGTCGGCCAACCCTTTCCATCCATTACGTTAAGTATGGGTCGTGAGTTTCATGACACTCACGCCCGAGGATTCCATTCCCCACCAAACCTCCTAGTGGGTTCCGGGTTGATCCTATGTAAGTGGAGACTACGCTCAGGCTTAACCCGACTGCCCGCTGCCATACGGGGCGTCCTGACTCGCAGGCTCCGGGGCCCAACATTACCATTACATTACATTATCATTACATTCTCGCTCATTACAAATCATTAACATTACGAACATTAGCATTAAACTTTCATTAAAACAATGAGCTCATATATGCTCGTAGATATAACCCTTTCAAAAGCTTATAAGAGCATACCTTACCTTGCAACTCAGCTTATGCTATAGAGGTACCTCTCCGTGCCATCCTAATCCGTAGCTAGCATGAAGACACACGGTTTGGAGCATATCCTCATTGCAAAACATTTTCAAGCTTACATACGCTCGTATATATAGTTCGAAAACTTTTAATCATGACAAAGTCATAAAAATATCGTATAAGCACATATCTATTAGGTAAATATAATAGTGTATTCGCATGCGGGCTTGAAATCGAGCACATAGGGGTCTTAGGTCGCTTAACTAAAAAGAAAAGAACCTAAACCTCACCTTTGAACAAAAGTGTAGTGTAGTGCGAGAAAACAACCCCGAACAACTTAAACTTCGGGTATGACTCCTCCCAGAAGCACCCCTGAGACAAACAAAAACATGTACCATATAGACGCACGGCGATGCAAATGGATGCTGTGAATGCAATAAAATATCAAATGAACACTTAAACGTTTACAACTTTCATTTCACGTTCTTCCCTTGTCAATATCATAGCATAAATTTCATATCGATATCATAACACATTGCTTATTTATTAATCAATATCATAGGATAAGCTTAGAGTCAAAAGAATCCACTTATAGTTCAAAAGAATGCAAGAAAGGTACCATTTAAAACGTTCAAATTCGTATCACGTAAAATTCATATCAAATGAATCCATAAAATTAATTTAAGACATTTAACATATCATTTCACATGTTTTCATATCATATAAGTCATAAACAATTAAAAGAAGACATTTAAAGAGCATGGAATTAAATACGAAAATCATGTACGCGATATTGAATTATTCAAGGTCAAAACATATATAAACTCTATAAAACCATTTCCATAATTAAAATCGAAATATATAATATACATTATATTATAGGGCGAATTACATTTAGGTCCCCTGCGGTTTGCCCTAATTACAAATCAATCCCTCTTGTTTCAAAATTTACATATTAGTCCCTAAAAACACTATTTCAATTGAGATCCCTAGATGCCGTTAGGGTTCCGTTAATTTTGACAGGACTACATTGTTGATGTGATTTAGTTAAGGGGTCGTTTTATAAGAAAATTCATAGTTCAGGGAGATTTAGTTAAGGGGTCGTTTTATAAGAAAATTCATAGTTCAGGGACTTTTTTGTAATATTTTTCGAAAATTTAAATGTCAAAATTAACGGAACCCTAACGGCTTCTAGGGACCTCAATTGAAACAGTGTTTTTAGTGACTAATATGTACTTTTTGAAATAAGAGGGACTGATTTGTAATTAGGGCAAACCTCAGGGGACCTAAATGTAATTCGCCCTTATATTATATATACAACATATACTACAACATAAATATATATATTTACTCACGTATAAACACACACATGCACAATCATGCATTATAATTACATATATATATATATATACACACACACACACACATGCACACACATACACATGCACACATTCTAGCTTTATATATATATATATATATATATATGTCAAGTATAACACACACACACACACCACAATTCATGCATTCAACAAATTAAAAAAGGCAACAGCAGGTCCCCGCCCAAGGAAAAATTCACACAAACATGCAGAATATCTTCTGCATAAAAGTCCCCGGCTGGGGACGTTTCCCCTTGTAAATTCTCCCCGCCCAGGGAGACACTTGCAGCAGCAACAAACAACAGTCATCTCCAAGGAAACATAGCAGCAACAGGGGAAGTGAAAAGGAGCAACAAACATGTACAAAAACAGTAGCAAAACAATGCAATTCCAGCCACAAAACAACATAGCAGCTGACAGCAACAAGGCAACACTTAACTCAACATTTTCATGCTTTCAAGCTTGTAAATCCCCTGTTTTAGACCATTAACAAGAGCAGCACGTAGGGCAGCAAAGGAAGCATGTTTACAGCAGAAAAATCCATGCAAAACAGGCCCTAAATTCATGTAAATCAGCCACTTAAGCACATGCCTCAAACCGTGAAGGAAAAGGTTTCAATGGTGTACAAGTTTTCATGGTTTTCTTGCAAGAACTAAGAGCATTAATGGCAAACCTTAATATACTTAACTACCATCAAATAGGAGCAAAGATTAGCAATAAATGAGGCATATAGATCATCATATAAGTCACCCAACTCAAAGAGAACAAGGGATGATCATATCCTCGAACTTTCACTAAGTGTCAAATAGGTCCAAAGCCTAATTTCAATTAAGTCCTAAAACATTTAAATAAAATACAATCATGTCCAGTTATCATGTAATTCAATTAAATTCACATAATTCAAATTCTTATCACCGAATTCATATTAAAACCTTTACGGTCATATAATTCACGTAATAATTTAAACAAGTTAGGCAATTTAAATAATTTAAATCATGTAAATCACTTAAATAGAAATTAAAATAAGTTAGAAGGTACTTAAATAATTTAAAGAGGCATATAAATAAGTTGAAAGACACTTATTGCGTAAATTAAACTCACACGTGGCTCAAACCTACACGTACGAATGAACTGGGTGTCACAATCTGCCCCCTCCCCCCTAAAAGAACCTGGCCCCCAGGTTCTACTGCTCGAGTATCAAGCTCGAACAACTTTTCGTATTTCCCATGTTCGAGGTTCATGACGTCCCGATAAGGATTAACCCGGTAAGGTCTTTAAGCACAAGGGGTTTGCTCGTTTTCCTTGAAGTCTTGGTGTAGTACTCCATCACGAACTTGATTCGGGGTAAGAGCAGCTCGAAATGTCTCGCACGGTAGGAGGGTCTAAAGATTGATTCATCACCCACCATTTGATTAATCTCAATCTAACCCAAGAGCTTGAAGATACACAAGTAGCGGAGTTACAGAACTCGCACCACTCGCACCTTGTTCTCAAGAGATTCTCCAAATAGAGCTACTCCACGTTTCGTTGTTCGCCTCAGAAGCCCATTGAAAACACGACCCTCATCTTCTGCGTAAACTCATACGCACGTACACTCGGAGTTGTCTCTTGAGACAACTCAACACTCAACAAACATTGAAAACATACAACAAACATGAGCTAAATAAGAAGTTAAAATGCTTGATGCTCATGCCATGAATGGAATGTGTACCATTCACTGTTATTTCGAAGTTCTTGACATTGAGATGCTTATGTGAAGAACCAAGGTTGATGTTGCAAAGCTTGTAACCCTAGATTCTTGACTTAAGACTTCCTTGATGAATCACCCGTCCGATCATCACTCTCTTCGTCCAACTTCAATTCTTTGTTACTACATTAGCCCCTAATAACTCCCTTTTGTCTCATTAGTACTCCTTTGTATAAGTGCGGGATTAAATTTGAATCATCCCTTCTCGGAGTTATCTTCTAAGCTTTGATTGAATTTCATCCTTCCAACAACATGGGACCGAAAATTATATAGAATCCTTGGAGTCTCATTTTATAGCACCACCACTTTCGTTTCCTTCCATTTATCCGTTTGAACCATGGATTCTTCACCTTCACTTCTTAGGGTTGAAGTCTAGCACATATCCTTGGACTCCAATTCGAATTTCTACCTCAACTCCTTCTTGAATATTCTCTAATTAGAGACTTGGTCTTAGTTCTCCCTTCACAGAATTATCTTCTACTTCACCCGGGGCTTGAACCTTTTCGAAACTCGATCCTCAAAGTTAGTAATGAAAAACTTGGTTACTTCTCATTCTTTCGATATCTCCGTGATCTCCCTTTGTCCTAACTCCTCATGGCCAATATGTTTCCTTTTTCTCCTATTTTCGGATATATTCAAGAAGAATTTCCATCAACGGAGAGCACTCTCTTCGTTTAAAATTCTTAGAATCGCCACTAAAAAAATTCGTCTCAATCTCCTTTCCAACACAATTTGGATTCTCTTATCACGATTCTTCTTTCTTGGAAGTTGCTTCTCTAAGAAAATACAAAGACTCCCAAAAGTTTCTATACCAAGGCTACCATTCCCATTTCCTGAATTACGTATTCGAACCGAGATTAATTCTCTTATCGAAGTAGGTAGAGCAGCTAGCTATCAACTAAACACTAGTTTGTGCATGTCGGGTTAAGATTGTGAATGTTATGCATCACGTTGTCGTCAATAAAGCAACAAGCAACAAATTCACTCAAGGCACATATTATATTCAATCATAAGAATTATCTAACATGGCAAGAATATAACATCCCGCTCGTCTGGCCGTACAGGTACGTCGTAACGAGAGTGTTATTTGTGCTTTTAAATTTATTTAAGTATGCGATTATACGTTTATTCAGTTAATTATGTAATTATTTGAATAATTATGTGACTTAAATGTTGAGTTTTAAAATGAATTTGAATGTTTATGCCCTATTTGCTTCCTTTTTGATTCGTTTAAACTCGTTTTCATTTTCGATTTTTGTGAATATATGATATGCATGAATTATATGTATTATGAATGTGTTTACGGCACCGTTCATGTTTTAGAGTTCGTTTGATACGGTTTTCGAACCGTTATATTTGTTAGGGACACGAGGGCCTAACTCGTTTTAGCGCACCTTGTGTTCTGGAAGGCATAACTTGAGCTCGGGAATTTGGATTTGAATTCCGGAAGAAGCGTCGGACTCATAATGAAGATTGAAAGCTAGAGAACCTAGCCCTATATTTTTCTAAGCCCGTTTGAACCCCCGAAACTTATCCGAACCGTGACCTTTTCGCGTGACTGCTACCCTTTATGGTTTTTTCCATAACTAATTCATTTCTTAACCTTTTAACCTTAAATTTGAGCCTAAATGACCCTAACTTAATCCCCTTTCATCCCTTAAACCCACATTTTCGTTCAGCTAAGGAGAGGGGAGAGAAAGCAGCAGCAAATCGTGACTAAGGGGAGAAAAGAGAGAAGAGAGCAGGCACTATCCATCAAGTCCGATTTCTTGCTCGTTCGACCTCTAATCCTCGTCAAATTCGAGAGGTAAGTATGTTTTTGTGTTCTCCATCTTCCTATCTTTCTTTTAGCCCCATTTGGTTGATTTTCATGGAGATTCAAGCATGATATATTGATGAACATGAATAGTTGGGGCATTTGCATTTTTGGATGAATTCTTGCAATTCTTTGATCCATTTCTTGACTTCAAGCTATGTATATCATCCTTAGACCTTCCTTTATGTAATTATGGGCATGAATTTCGTGGGAACTTGCTGCATATCAAACCACCATTGTTGGATTTTCTTGAAACTTGAAGAATATGAACTCATATGCATCTCCTTGTTTCCTTGATTTGTTTTTGGTTGTTTGTTGTGTTTTGTGGACGTATTTTGCTGCGTTTATCTTGAGTTTTTGTTACCCTATCGTGCTGCTATTGTTGTTGGGCTTGGGGACGAGATAACAGGGGCTGGAGACGCCTTTTTCACGACTGCTGCGACCGCGACAAGGTAATTTTTTGTCGCGGCCGTGGCCTGTTTTGGGGCTGACTTCGAGTTGGAGTAGCTTCACACATTGGTGGAGGTGTTGGTCACAGGCACGACCAGATTTGGCCTGTTTTTAGTCGCAACCGTGACCACTTTTTGGTGTTGTTTCGAGGTGCAACAGCAGGTTGAGCTTTGTTCCGTGTTCTCTTTTGTTTCGTTCGTGTTTTGCTTGATCCTCTTGCTTCTTTCCCACCTCTTATGCATGGTTAACTTTCTATACATGTTATATTATGAATTTATTTTGTGAATTCGATGCTTTTATACAAGATATATGATTGAATATGCTATATATGCTCACTTGAATATGTGCATGACTTCTTACCTTAATTGTTTGCCTTGCATGCAATCTCCTTGCTCTTTTTATGAAGTGTATGTGCTGTTAACATATTATATGACATGTTATGTGTGTTGCATGGAATTTATAAACGTGTTTAATGTGAAATATGTGAGTTATGATTCAATATGATTTAATATGGCTTCACGTGAACTAAATGCTATTTTGTTGCATTCCTTACACATCATTTGCATTCATATGTATACGTCGAGCGTCTAAGTGTTTCATATTGAGTCTAAGTTTTTCTTTCGTTCTTTGTTTTGTCTTTAGGTTCGTTCCGAGGGTGACAAGGTGGTCTCTTAGGCGTTCATTTGCCCTTTTGTTCTGTTACGTCGACAAGGTGAGGTTTTCTTTCCTTTAGTTAATATGACCTACAACCCTCCATATGTTTTAAGCCCGCATACCACTTACGTATATATATATATATATGTATTTAGATACGTGTTTGGTATGTATTTTGTAGGAATTGACCCGTTTATTATGAAGCATTTGAAAAATACTTTTATGTATACGTAAATTATATTTTCGTTTATTTTGTTTTGAAAAAAGGGTTGGTGTGCATGTTGTGAATTAGCGAGTTATGACTTTGAAATATAATTCGGATTTTGAAAATTATGAACTATGATTTATGATGTATAAACTGGGCCCTGGAGATTTTTGCAAAGGAGACTCGGGATGGTGTGGGCCGTCGGGTAGTCCCCAGCATTGTCTCCACACTTAAGGATCAACGGGAACCCACTAGGAGGTTAGTGGGGGATGGAGTCCTCAGGCGTGAGCGTCATGAAACTCACGACCCATACTGTATGAACGATGGTTAGGGGAGTATACACCCTTCCATCACCCGGAGAAGAGGTATATGTGTTTGACTTTATTTTGTTTGAATTATGATTTGATTATGAACAGAGTTAGGTTGGTCAGAGACTCGTACTCACAGGGTTGTATGAATATGATTATGAACTTGATTCGTGAAATGGGAGTGGACTTCTAAATATTAAAATTAGTTGATTTTGGCCTTCGGTATTAACCTCCCCTTTTTCTTTATATATACCTAGTATCACGTGTTAAAATGTTTTAGCTTGCAAAAACCACGCCCCGGTTCATGAATTTTCTTACTTTGAATATGTTGTGCTCTTATGTATACGTACGGGTGTGTGTGTTAGCCCCCTCACCAGTCGTTAGGACTGACCCCTCTTCGTTGTTTCTTTTCCCCCTTGTCTCTTTGTGAGTTTTCAGGTACTCGGTGGAGGTTCGGGTTAGGCAGCGGTTGTTTTGAAGTCTTTGGGTCTGTGGTCGAGTCTCATGCATTTCTTTAGTTTATTTTGTATTTCCAAGCTTTTGAATTCTTGTATAAGTTATGATTTGAATTTGAGTATGCTTGTATAAATTATTCGGCCCGGGGTGGGCATAATATAAATATCCTGTTTTATTTGTTGAGAATGTATGGATCCTGGTGCTTCCGCGTTTGTTTTTGTTATCCTTGCGCACTCTGTATTAGGGTCTAGACCGCCTAACCTAGGTGTGATTTTGTTTGTCACCCGTTCGCTGTAGCTTGGTGTGTGTGCGGAGTTCCCATTTCGTTATACGTGTCGGGCTATGGTGCGGGGGATGTGGTACCCTTCGCTTCGGGGTGCTACAATAAATGCACGTGCTATGAATGCAAGTACCTCTTTCTTTACCCTTACGTTCGAGTTGAGCCTCCCTTTTGAGTCTTTGATCACCGTCTTCTTTGCTTATTAGCTCTTGATCGCTCACACTCAGAAATCTTGTGCTCGAAGAACCTTAACCAAAACATCTCTTCAACCGGTCCCAACACCCATCATAAGTATGGTTGGTACCCCCACAATATGCAAATGGTTGAAACACTCTTTCCGATTGTGGAGGTTTTATGGTCTTAACCTTTCATTGCCATTCCATAACTCGAGCTCTACGTTCCGAGGGCCTTTCCCCCTTTTCCTTTTCTTGCTCCCATCCGGCCGAAAGATTTTATTATTCCAGTTTAAGCTCGACTCCATACTAGTTCCCAGTTTGAGCCTCACTTCCTTGCTCTTTTCTTTCAACCTTCTTAACTCAACTTTGAGAGCCTCCCGAGTCGCCTCAGCCCGTGCATTAGGCTTGATCCCGGATATCTCATCTTGGAGATCATTTCCAATTTTCTCCATGAACCTAGCCAACCGTCCAAACTCATTCGATTGCCCTTGGTTAGGGTGAGGACATGCTTGGATCTTGTGATCAGGAGCACCGCACTTGTAACATGTTCTCAACCTCTTTCTACAAGTCTCGTACGTATGGTTTGGTCCCTTGCAATGAGTTCATGAGCCTTGTTCCTCGAAATGTGATGTGTATGGTGGGGGCAAAAGTTCATTCCCAATAAAGCGAGCCGTCTTGACCCGCATCTTGGTAGATTGGTTAACAATGCGGTTGCTTGAGGGCTTTAAGGAACCTTCAACTTAGGGGCCATGGGCGTTGAGGTGAATAGTTACTTGTCTTCTTTATCCGAGTGATCTATGGAGTAAGAGATCAACCTACAATGCACAAATTGGACAAAATATAATGCGTGCGGTTAGTGAGTGAGTATAACACGTAAATAAGGCAACAAGTGCACATATAAGATGCAATGACAACATTTATAAATTGAAAACAACAATTAAGCACATAGAACATAAGATTTCACATATCTTAATGCAATGCACACATTAACGCATTGTTCCTAAGCCGTACGACCTATACTTGACACAACACGACACTAGAACTCCGGTTTTACAACCTAGAGCTCGGATACCATTTAAGGAAGTAGCACCCCGCACGTGGGACACCACATTCCCCGCACTAAGACCCGAACCCAAATACGAAATGGATAGTCCATACTTAAGTCCAAGTCATAGCGAACGGGGGACCAACGCACCCACTGGGCTAGGCGGAGCTAACACCGACTCAGTGTGCGTGAAAATGAACAAATACTAATCAAACGACAGGATAGCGGAAGCAATATCATTAAATGCTCAAGCTAGAGCCAAGAGATCAAATATATATATACATATACAGGATACAATTCGTAAATCCTAAGAGTACGTAGAACAAAATATGCTTATGAGACCAAATGCAACCTATCCCGACCTATACGACCAATTGTGACTCGACAGACCTACTCCCCCGCCTAGCACAAGCTCAAAAGAACCTGTCACTTGAAAAGATAAGAGAGGGGTTAGTCCATCGACTGAGTGAGGGGGCTAACGCACACCCACATGCTATACATAATAGTGAAAAACACATATCAAAGGAAGGAATAATGAACCGGGTATAGATTTTTCATACCAAAACATTTTCAAAAGGAAAACTAATATTTATACATATACTTATTCAAAACATTTCATAAACTATCCCCGTTTCACAATTCCAAGACATAAATCATAATGCACGAGCGAGTAATAAGCTTCCAACCTTACCTCCCATAATAGCATAAGAAAAACCAAAATCATACACATAATCTACCCAAACTCCGAGATAGAAGGGCCACGTAAACCCTAACTATATATACATAACATAACCTCGAGGGAAAGCTATCCACAACGAGTCTTTCCCAGCTTTTACACCACGAGTGTCGAAGAGTATGCCTTCCCAACTCCTAGGGGTCGCGAGTAACACTTTGTATGGAACTATGCTAAGGAGTGATGATCCCGACGGCTCGATACCATCCCGAGTATCCTTAGTCATAGCTTCGGGGCCCAAACATATAGAACATAACATACATATACCAATCTTTCATGGCTTAACTCGCTTACATATCATAACATAGCACATCGTATCATATCGTAGCATAAGGGTTTCAAAACTCAAGCTTATATATGCCCGTATACATACTTTCAAAATCCGAAGGTGCCCATAAGATCATAACATATCATACTCAACACATATTTAACTATATATATAATATATAGTCGCATGCGGGCTAGAAACATGATCAAGTAGTGGTTGTAGGTCGCTTAACTAAAAGAAAAGATCCTAAACCTCACCTTGTGCGCAAAACAAAAGATAAGAGCGTGCTGACCACCACAACCTATATCTCGGGCCCAACACCGACAACGAGAACCTCCTCTTTAACAAAAAAACACAAACCGAGACTTAGAATCAAATATGTACCAATTAGACGCACGACAATGCGAATGAATGCAAAGGAATGCAACAAGATGGCATAAGATGTCACATAAGCATTTGCATCACTTTAGCATATAAATTCCATGGTACAAAATCATTAAACATATCATAATACAACATATAGCAAGTAATTGAAATTTTAGAATCAAGTTAGAGATGAGAGAATTGAAATGGAATACATAAAGAGATGCATTAGAAGCACGGGAACATCAACATTTAAGTACTTAAACGTTAAAGTTACATTTGAACATCGAAATAAATATCATAAAAATAAAATAAATATCAAAACATGTAGTATAAAAATTTATTAGCAAGTTAGGATCATTATAGGGGTGGGAGAACACAAGAAAAAAGAAAGAGAAACATTTAAAAGGAGCTCCGAGTAAAATTGGGCAAAAGCTGACAGATTATCAAAATGCGCAAACTGTACAAAAATGGGAATATCTCGAGTTTGAGAAGTTAGAATTGAGTTTTGTTTGTTGGATAAGAAGCTAGACAAAAGTAGGTTTCCAACGGTATATGGCTAGAATTTTAGGTCAAAGCGATGTGAAAAAGGCGTAAGCTTGAAGTGGGATGAAAGCAGATTTTCGGCGAAGTGGCGACACCAAAATGGATTGTTTATATCCCACAAACTAGGTTGAATTTTAAGGTGATTCCAGAATACTCCACACTTCAAGTGGTTTTTGTGGTTAAAATTTCAGGCCAATCGAAGCTCGGATGGAGGGTCTACGACCGGGGAAATTATAAGGTAAAAGTTCCCTGCCCGGGGAGAGGCTTGCAGCGGGAAAAAGAGCTGCAGTAGGGCTGTTTTAAGGAGGAGGAAGAAGGGGCAACAAAGAAGCACATATAGGCATAAAAAACACTAAAAAATCATGCATAAAACACCTCTAAATAAGTCACAACCTCACGCATCAATCAAGGAAGCAAACATAAGTTCATCTCTTGCACAAAACACCCATGTATTAATTACATATCATGGAGGCAACAATGGTAGATCTTCATATACTCAACTACCAAGAAATCCACACTTTTAAACATGATAAGGGAGCTTAAATGAGCACACTCCATACCTTAAAACTCAAAGAAAGCAACTATAGAGCATGTATTCAAGTTTGAGAGGAAAACCAAACTATTCATGCACTTCTCCAACCATGCATAAAACCTCAGTTACAAGACATAAAATGGAGCTTAACATGAGCCATAGATCACGAGGAACATGGATCTTACCTTGGATCGTTGAGGAACGAAAGGAACAAGGAGTTCTTGAGCAAATCTTGAGCTTGAAGATGATGAATAGTAAAATCTCTTCCTTGTCTCCAAGATGCTACTATCTCGTGAAAAAGGGAAGGAAATGGGATGCATAAGGTACCAAATTGGCTTAAGTTCAAGGCATAAAGTCAAGGTGGGTCCATTTCTTGGAATCCGGGTCAAAATAGTTAGAAAATGGCTTCGTCGGGGGGTTCAAACGACACCGGAAAAATTATAAGTTAATTCCATTAGGTTTGAATCGTCAGATCGAGTTCAACGACAAATACGGATCTCAAAACAGAGTTCCTGAGTTCAAGATATCAAATAAAATAGCTTAAGGGGTCTTATTTTCAAATATGTCCTCAAACTTTCACAAAGTGTCAAATAGGTCCAAAGCCTAATTTCCATTAAGTCCTAAAACATTTAAATAAAATACAATCAAGTCCAATTATCGCGTAATTTAATTAAATTCACGTAATTCATATTCTTGTCACCGAATTCATATTAAAACATTTATGATCATGTAATTCACATAATAATTTAAACAAGTTAGACCATTTACATCATTTAAATCACGTAAATCACTTAAAGAGAAATTAAAATAAGTTAGAAGGTATTTAAATAATTTAAAGAGGCATATAAATAAATCGAAAGTCATGTAATTGATTGAACTCACACGTGGCACAAACCTACATGTACGAACGAACGGGGTGTCACATGGAGAATCTTCAGGGATAGGAGATCCTGCCCGTCGTCCTATTAATTGGAAGAAAGTTATTAAAAAAAAAAATTTTATAAAACAACTAGTTTTTATAACTCAAGAGTATGATAGAGATATTAGATATTAGGAGTGTAGCACCCGTAGCGCCTGGTCACGACATCCCCTGCACCTAAACCCCGAACCCACATATGAAATGGACCTCCATACATGAGCCCAAGTCCAAGAGAACGGGGACCTACACGCACACACTAGGCTAAGTAGGGCTAACACATGGATAGAGTGCACAAAACAGTAAAGCAAATACACGGAAGCAACAACCAGGATCCATAAAGAGCTCATCAAATGCTTACCAACACATTAACAATGGTCACACGGCCTAAAATAACAAGTATTTACATCAAGTATTCAAAAGTATCCCATATTATAAATCATAATTATAAACATAATAAGTGAATCCAAAATGCAACATATAAATATGCAGACTCGACCTAAGCCAACAAGTACGACTAGACATGACGTACTTCCCTGCCTAGCTCGAGAAACCTGAAAGGGTAAAGGAGAGGATAAGTCTATAACTGTTGGTTGTTTAGATTCACTAAGTTAAAACCAATCGTGCAAGTGTACACTTAATATACGGGTAGCATAATAGGATCGTACCCACGTGGAAGGGACATCAATCACTACTCAATATTTATTTCTAATCTAGAAACCGAACGAATTCAAGTTGTTATATCTACCTACTAGAATAAAATTGAAGTAATTAACTCTAAGAAAACACAAATAGCACACTTAAACACGGATTAAACTCAGTAGACTAAATAGGCAGGGGTGTAATGACTTATGCATTCAGGATTCAATACAATACTTGTTTGACAAGTGCAATTCTACAACCTACTCACTTATATATGAATTATCCTCTCTCAAGCTATAACCGTGTATTTAATTAAGCTCAACGTTGCTCTCGCAATCATCAATGTATTAATTAAACCAACAAGACCAAGACTAGTGCAATTCCTATTCTAGCGGCTTGGCATGGAATAGGATTTACTGTTGTATAGATCATAACCAAATCTCTTTGCATTCATATAATCTACTAGTTATGAAAACCTTCTCAATTACTATTAGCCTCTCGATTCTCAAGTAATTCTAGATTATGCTAAGGGTGATCAAGCCTTCACATTTCAATTCAAACCAGTTTTCACACTAAGAATTAACACAAGTTATTCAAGCATCATATCAAACACATACCATGCATTCATCATCACTCCCCTAGCCCTAGGGGTTTAGCTACTCATAATTAAAGCGAAACTCATAAAACTACAGTAAAGTGCATTAAGGAAATTCATGTTCATCAAATCAAGACAAGGTCTCAAAATTAAACTCATAAACATTCAGTAAGAATATGGAAAAACGAATCTAACATGAAACTAATTAAAACCAAACTTAAAGGAATTAGTTTGAGAAATTAAAGCAGTAAATAAACCGAAAAACCGAAATTATTTAAGAACTCGATCCTTTCGTATTCTCTAAATTCTTTGAACAACTCTTCAAAACTCCAGAACTTCTCCCCTCAGGCTAGGTCACGAATTGAAGGAGCACTCCCCCCAAAAAGACTCCAAAACGTATTTAAATAGCCACCCAAAATTCTGTCTAGCCGCCCTAGGTAACGGGCGTTACCTATCTATGCACAATCCTCGTTAATGCCCGTTACTGCCTTGAAATCGTAATAACGCTTTTATAAGTGGTAACGGCTGTTACCGCTTTCCTTCTGCCCAGGGGTAACGGGTGTTACCCCTCTGATTCGCCAAAAGTGTTGCTCCTGTGTCTGTTAACGGGGGTTAACAACCTTGTACTTCCAAAGGGGTAACGGGAGTTACTCCTTTTTTCCTCCAAAAACGCGTGAATTCATCTTGCTTTGCCGTTTCTTATCTCCAACTCAATAATCACCTAAATGGAGCAAAATAAACACATAAACGCATCAAACGACACAAAAGTATACTCTAATTAACGCTTAAATCCATACGAATTTCACACTCAACAAATTCCCCCACACTTGCCTATTGCTCGTCCTCGAGTAATACAAAAATAAAGAAAACACATCCCCTCAAACCTCATCCTCAAAGCAATCATCGAACCTTCACCTGAACATGTCTAACAAATCAAATCAAGTACTCATGACACAAGATCATCAACATACTATGAAAAGTGTACCCTTGTGTAGTGTGTGAATTCGAAAGAAATAATGTACGACGACTAGAATGACAAATTAACAATTTTTGCTTAAGTTCTAATTATCAACTACGGAATACACTCTTCGCACCTATCTCCACTAATGGAATTAACTCAAGATTTAGGATCGGTAGGTCTTTCGAGCTTGTAATGTAGGCTTTGGGTAAGGTTATGGAAATTTGGATCAAGTGACTACTCACCAAGCTTACATCGTTCAATCTTTAAACTCATGGCACTTAGTTCGCCATTAAACACATTGCCCCACAATTCGATAATTGCATCCCACACCCTCAATTTCACACTCTGCCTAAATATTTTTCTTTTCTTTTCTTTTGCTCTTGTTTTTCTTTCATATCTTTTCTTTTTCACACTCTTTCTCATTCTTTTTTTTTTTCATACGAATCTCTCAAATTCAAACATAAGAATAATCAAAAGGGGTCAAAAGATAGACATTCAATGTAAAATCAAACGAGCAAGCCTTAGTGTAAAATTAACAATGCAGGTATACTTATGTTGTGCAATTGGCTTATAATGTGGC
Organism: Lantana camara; assembly: GCA_037501455.1. Lineage (NCBI taxonomy): Eukaryota > Viridiplantae > Streptophyta > Magnoliopsida > Lamiales > Verbenaceae > Lantana > Lantana camara. Next base: position 96,192,471 of record CM074856.1, read on the forward strand.
TACAAAAATCGTGCACAACAATTAGGCTCAGCGGGGTCAATAAGATTACGTTATTTAGTGAAAAAAAGGTAAAAATTTAAAGGCTTAATATCCTCCTACAACGACTGCCTACTTCACTTCCTTAATCTTTCATTAACTCAAAATTTCTCCTCAATAGGACTAAAATGCATCCTAATCAATTCATAGACTTATTCGGAAATCATCAATTCACCTGTCTAAGCAAAGTACATTATCACGTTCGAAGTGCACAAAATAAGAGGGCATACTAACATACTAAGTCATCCAATCTCATGCAAATTCCTCAACTCAAGTTGCCTAACTCGTTCTAGCATCAATTCAACAATCAAACTCGAAGAAAAAGTTCAAAATGGGGGAAAATTTTCAAAATTCTCAAAAATTTTCAATTCCTAGCAATTCACAAGTGTAACAAAACATCTAATCATGCAAATATTCAATAAAAACTCCTAGCATCCCTAGACTTCTCCCCCACACTTAATCTTTGCAATGTCCTCATGCAAAAGAAAGAATTAAAGTTCAAGAAAACTCCCTTATTGATCGAAGATCCGACAACGAGCTAGCAAAGCTTCCAAAACCTAAAATATGTGACTAGAAAACATGGATCAAGTGCAAATGCAATTGACGATCAACATGCATTCAACAATCAACACACAAGACACAATTTCGAGGTAAGAAGGGGCACATTGCATAAACAATGGAGTTCAAAACAAAGCAAAGAAATAAGCGTATTAAAATCATCCAAACATATCAATGAATATGCCTAAAAAGAATGTCTAAAAATCAGGGGAGAAAAATAATAATAACAGAATTAGGGTAATGGGGGTCCTCCAAAATACTGATCAACACGAGCACAAAACCCTTCAAACTTCGCCTTCAGCTGAGCCTCCCACGCATCAAATCGCTCATCCACATAATGTGCACGATCCTCAACTCTCGCGATCACGGTGGTCAAATCAACCCTTAATCCTGCCAATTTTATGCGAAGGCCTCTCACAGTAACCGGAGCTCCATTAGCTTCTTTGACAACAACTGGCGTGGCACTTCAAAGGATCTCAAACTCATCATCTGGCCTATCAGGAATCTGAGCTAAAAGTTCCCTCTGCACCTCTATAAGCTCCTCGAAACGAGCCTTGCCCCAGTTATACATCTGCCAAAGCCTATCTCTATCCCGAATTGGAAGCCAAGGCAAAATATGCTCCTTGAGGTGTCCACTCTCCCAAGCAATAGCCAAGCCTACATTCTCCAAGTACTACGGACAAATATCATAGCCGAAGTCAACGGGCAACAATCCCCTAGGCCTCCAATGCATCTCTCGAGCGAACATAGCGACAAACGCACCATGGGTTATCGTCCCAGTAACACTCCCAGCAATCTCATGAAGCTTCCAAATGAATTCAGTCGTTCCATCAAACTTGATGCCTTCCTTCATCATGTACATTATTCCCAGATCAGTCTCATTAATGTGGCTATCTCTTCCATATCGAGCACAAAATCCCGTGGCCAAAATCCTATGAATTAGCACCCAAGCCAATGAATCAAGATAGCTATACTGCCTATTTCGGGGGGAATAACTAGGAATTCCCTTTCGTAACGGGAAGGATCTGCACACCACCTCTCTCTAAGCATCACTCCATTTAGGTAAAGAAGTAGTGGCATTAGCTGGAAAACGAAGAATCTCCCTTATTCGGCATGCATTCCAAACTTGAGTTTCCCGATCATCCAGAGTGAACGTCAGAGTGCTATCCACCGGGTTAAAATTCATTGTGGTGAAGAAAACAGCCGTCATCTCGGCATAAGTCAAATTCTTCCGAGTAAGGAAAGGTAACCACCCGATGTTATCAAGCAATCTTTCCACTTCTTTCCAAGCTTCAAACTTCTCCATCCATGTTGCCTTGAAGAATCTAGTTGACAAAATGTTTCTAGTCAAATTCCTCTGAAAGGGATTACCCTTAACATTCACCATTATATTGACCGACTCCTTTGATTGATGACTCAATGGAGATAAAGTAGTGAAGGGCTCGATAGACCGAGAACGCCTAGTACGACCCATAGTACCTATATCATTCATATAAGACAAGGAAAAGCACATAAAAATCAATCATGAGTCATTCAGACAATTTATCGAACACCTTGTATGCACTACCCTAGGGTGTGAGTTTTGATCAAGATTCTTTAATCTACCCAATACAACTCAACAAGGCTCTAAAGAGTTATGACTTAAGTTAAAAAATTCTCCAATTGAAATTCAAAGGCTAGCTAGAGACTAGGGTTCTTCCAAATTTCACTCAATTCAAGATCCACTACAAATCATTAAACCTACTTCTAGCATGCATAAATTCTCCAAATTCAATAATTCTAGCCCAAAATTCATCTTAGATAGGAAGACTTCATTCTAACATCAAGCTTAGAGAGGGGGATTACTTACCAATTCAAGCTTAGAGAGAAAAGAGTATGTGTGATGTTAGTGGTGCCTTGATTAGGAAAAATTGCTTTCTTCTCTTCTAAGAGATTGTGTTATGTGAGAAAAGAAGAGAGGGCAGGCTAAATATATAGGTTATGGTGGGGTAGGACCTAAGTTGAGAGGAATTAGGATTTAAACTTCAAACAAAAGTCTTCCTCCTTTAAAATAAAAACCCAATTTCGGGCCGTTAACGGGCGTTACCTAAACGGGCGTTACCTAATTATGCTTATCAGGAGTAACGCCCGTTACTCCTACTGTCCTACTTCGCCTGTACCCATTAACGGGCGTTACCTAAAATGAACGGAAGAGGTGTAACGCCCGTTACCAACTATGCTTGAGACGCCTGACTCCATTAACGGGCGTTACAAGAAAAGGCCTAGAAAGGGGTAACGCCCATTACTCACGTTTTCGCACAAAACTCTCTTTTACCCAAAAGCTAACTCGAAAACTGAGCTCTCTTGTTAAGAGCTTCAAATTGAGCATTGATGGAGGTTAATCCATCTCGTTCTGTAACTACTGCTTGCACATTAGCTGGTTGGGAATGGATCCTGTCATGTACAAAAACATCATTCTGTGACATATTATCTAACAGTTCTTTAGCAATGGTCTCAGATTTGGACAAGAATGCTCCGCCCGCAGCGGCATCCATCGCTCCTCAGTATGTAGGGGACATCCCATTATAGAAAGTCTGAATCAATAATCAACCGGGAATCCCATGATGAGGGCACTTCTTCTGCAAATCCTTAAATCTTTCCCACGCCTCATAGAAGGATTCTCCGTCTAGTTGTCTGAAACCTTGAATATCATTCCTGTACTTCGTGGTCTTACTGAGAGGAAAGAACTTGGCTAAGAAAACCTGAGAAAGCGCATCCCACGTCTGAAAGGACTCATTCGGTACAGTACCTTTTCCTCTTCCTGTTTATTTTCCTCTTTATCATTTTGGCGGCATGGCCGAGTGGTAAGGCGTCGCACTATACTTCAACCTTAACCATGCTTTGGCTCTTTCCCTTAGTGAAAACGGGAAAAGCCTGACTCGAATAGCATCAGTTGTGACATTGTGGATTTTGAAGGTATCGCACACCTCAAGGAAATACTCAAGATGTGATGTTGGATCCTCTAGTGATAATCCTGAAAACGGATTGTTTTCTGTAGCAAGTTGATTATAGCTGGTTTGATCTCAAAGTTGTTTGCTCCAGCATTTGGCAAGTTGTAATCTCTAATCGCAGGAGGAGGTGGTGGTGGTGGATGTACAACCCCTCCTCCTCTTGCATTGTTCGGATCTACTGCCATTGATTCGATTGTGGATTTCTTGCTTTTCTTTTTCTTCTTCCTAACAGCGCTGAGTGTTCTCTCGATTTCCGGATCGTAGGGAACTAATTCCGGATCTTGAGATCTTCGCATGCACTATATACCTGCACACAAGCAACGAAAATCCTTAGCTCAATTCCACAATGACTAAGATCAAAACATAAAATAAAGTAATGCTCTAGAGCACTAGATCAAAATAATTAAGAAATATTGATTTAAAACGCCTTCCCCGGCAACGGTGCCAAAAACTTGTTGGTTGTTTAGATTCACTAAGTTAAAACCAATCGTACAAGTGTACACATAATATACGCGTAGCACAATAGGATCATACCCACAGGGAAGGGAAATTAATCACTACTCAATATTTATTTCTAATCTAGAAACCGAACGAATTCAAGTTGTTATATCTACCTACTAGAATAAAATTGAAGTAATTAACTCTAAGAAAACACAAATAGCACACTTAAACACGGATTAAACTCAGTAGACTAAATAGGCAGGGGAGTAATGACTTATGCATTCAGGATTTAATACAATACTTGTTTGACAAGTTCAATTCTACAACCTAGTCACTTATATATGAATTATCCTCTCTCAAGCTATAACCGTGTATTTAATTAAGCTCAAAGTTACTCTCGCAATCATCAATGTATTAGCTAAACCAACAAGACCAAGACTAGTGCAATTCCTATTCTAGCGGCTTGGCATGGAATAGGATTTACTGTTGTATAGATCAGAACCAAATCTCTTTGCATTCATACAATCTACTAGTTATGAAAACCTTCTCAATTACTATTAACCTCTCGAATCTTAAGTAATTCTAGATGATGCTAATGGTGATCAATCCTTCACAATTCAATTCAAACCAGTTTTCACACTAAGAATTAGCACAAGTCATTCAAGCATCATATCAAACATATACCATGCATTCATCATCACTCCGCTAGCCCTAGGGGTTTAGCTACTCATAATTAAAGCAAAACTCATAAAACTAAAGTAAAGTGCATTAAAGAAATTCATGTTCATCAAATCAAGATAAGGTCTCAAAATTAAACTTATAAACATTCAGTAAGAATCTGGAAAAACGAATCTAACATGAAACTAATTAAAACCAAACTTAAAGGAATTAGTTTGAGAAATTAAAGCAGTAAATAAATCGAAAAACCGAAATTGTTTAAGAACTCAATCCTTTCTTCTTCTCGAAATTCTTTGAACAACTCTTCAAAAATCCAGAACTTCTCTCCTCAGGCTAAGTCACCAATGGAAGGAGCACTTCCCCCAAAAGACTCCAAAACGCACTTAAATAGCTGCCCAAAATTCTATTTCCCCGCCCTAGGTAACGGGCGTTACCTATCTATGGGTAATCCTCGTTAACACCCGTTACTGCCTTGAAATAGCAATAACGCTTTTATAAGTGGTAACGGGCATTACCACTTTCCTTCTGCCCGTTACCCCTCTGATTCGCCAAAAGTGTTGCTCCTGTGTCTGTTAACGGGGGTTAACAACCTTGTACTTCCAAAGGGGTAACGGGAGTTACTCCTTTTTTCCTCCAAAAACGCATGAATTTGTCTTGGTTTGCCGTTTCTTATCTCCAACTCAATAATTACCTAAATGGAGCAAAATAAACACATAAACGCATCAAACAACACAAAAGTATACTCTAATTAACGCTTAAATCCATACGAATTTCACACTCAACAACAACTCGACTGAGTGAAGGGGCTAAAGCACACCCACACACATAAATAAGTATAGAGCATAACAATTACAAAAGGGATGGTTATGAATCGAGCTAGGGTTTTGCATACCAAATCATTTCAAAACTTAACATATAATACATAAGGAAATCCTATCTTGATTCATAACCCATCAATACAAACATAAACATACGTCCGACGAGTTCGGACCTCAACCAACTCCACATAACATAACATAAAATACGTAAATCACAAATACCAATCCATCCCCACATCGACGGTGTTTTGGGAATCAAACCCTCTCCACCTACAATACCATTACATACGGGGTAGCTAACCCACACTATGCCTTCCCTGGTTATCCACCAAGGGCTCAAAGTACCACGCCTTCCCTACCTCCAAGAGTCGCGCCTGAATACTTCAAAGGGAATCATGCACAGGCCAAACCCGATGACCCTTGTTGTCCCAGGATTCCTTACCCATCATTCCCGGGGCCCAACATACCAATTCATACCAACTTCCCATCTTTCAGGGCATACCTTGCTCATACCAAACATAAACGTACAAAAGAGTTCAAAATATAATGTTACGTATGCTCATACTTATACCATTTTCATAAATCCGAAGCGTATTCATAAAATCATACTCATAGCTTAAACATTCACATTTACTATATAATAAGTATATAGTCGTATGAAGTGTGAGAAATCAATACATAAAAACCATAGGATTGATCGCTAAAAGAAAACTTTCGAAACCTCACCTCGAAGCAAAAGAGAGAGAGAGTGGAGACCGGGCCAAAATAAGCGACAAACACCTAAACCCCGGGTTCGTTGGATTTTGGAAGAGGCTCTGAAACACAAGAACACAACACCCGAGACTTAGACTCAAATATGTACCAAGTAGATGCCCGACAATGCTCATGAGTGTAAGATATGCATATGAAGTGCAAGAATGTAACACTTAAGTTATTCAAGATCATAACTCGCAAACAACATATCAAATCAAGCCATAATTCCAGTACGGAGCTCATAACACATAATTCAACATATATACGAGGCATATATAACATATACTAGGTAAGGAAACTAGTATACAAAGTAAGAAAGCAAGCAAACATCACACAGACACACAACAGAGGGGCTAACGGGCATTCACAAATGCCCCAACGGCCGTTACCTAGGTCAGAGTCTCTGACCTAGAACTAATGACCTTTACCCCCTGTGTAAACACAAGGGGATAACACCTCTTACTAGGGTCAGGGGCCAAGGGTGGTAGGAGTGACGACCGTTACCCCTCGGAGTGAGCATTTACCCTAAAGGGCATTAATGCCTTCGGGGCTGGAATGCGTGCAATTTCCAGCCCTAAACACCCTTGAAACACACTCCAAAACTCCAAAACACTCAAGGAAACATATAAAGGCATGCTAAGGCTCCAAAGACACAACAATTCATTCATAAAAACTCCACAAAATCGAACCACAAACGAGTATGTATAGATAGCATAGCTAGCGTTCAGGTTTAGGCATGAAATGAAATCAAATTCTTGCAAGAACTTACATGTATATTAATGGTAACTCAACAACCTGACTTCTAACATTAAATAAGACTACATATATGTAATTAATACTCTATCATGGTCATCATATCAAGCTCCAAATCAACAAATATGTAAGAGATGCATATATCCTTCAAAACATCAAATAACCTAACTATTCACCATGTATATCAAATCCAACCATCTCTAACATATGAGCATTCTTCAAGGAGTGCCTAATGATCACAAGATCAAGGAGAACAAGAATCTTAGCTTACCTTAAGAGATTGAGCAAGAAATAGATCAAACTTGAGCTTAAGGGTTAGCAAAAATGGAGGTTTCTTCTTGGGTTCCTTCTTCTTCCTCTTTCCTTCACTCTTTGGTTCGAACTTACTCACAAGGGAGAGAGAAAGAGTTGAGTTTGGCTTGAAAAGTCAAGGGAGAGGACAAAGGAAATGAGTACCCTAGTCTCCAAGTGGTCATAGGTTGGTTATAGGTACGTAGGGTCAAAATCTACATCGTCGGGGGTCGAAAAGGCATAGAAAAAGGACAAGGCTTGTTCCATTAGCTCCGAATCGTCGATTTGAGTCCAATGGCAAAGACGGAACTCAAATCTAAGTTCTCGAGCTCAAGTTATGAATTAATGACTCAAGAATAGTCAATTTGCAAAATGCCCCCAAAGTTTAAACAAAAGAGCAATTGAGTCCTCTAAAGATCAATCAAGTCCAAAACAAGTTTAAAACATACAATTGAGTCCTTAAATAAAAAATGTCACATAATTCATGTAGCACCCCGGAGCGAAGGGCACAACATCCCCCGAAACATAGCCCGACACGTGTAATGAAATGGGAACTCTGCACACGCACCAAGCTACAGTGAAAGGGTGACAAACAAAATCTCTCCTAGGCTAGGCGGTCTAGACCGTAAAACATAGTGCCTAATAAAAACAAATATCAAACGCGGAAGGACCAGGAATCAAACTACAAATATACATGCTTTCATATTAGAGATACAATAAACAATTATACGTGCGTCTACCAAGAATATAATAGAGCAACTGATACATGCCTTACCCATCTCGGGCCAAATAAATCATACAAGTCCTCATAATTCGAATTTAGAAGCGTAATCTTATACATATTTATACATAGTAGCAAAACTGAAAAGTAAAGATTCAATGTGTAAAGACTCTCCTACAAAACTCGAACAACCCAAAGTAAAAAGACCATTGCCTAGCACATACTGAAGACCTGTACTAGAAACTTAAGATACAAAAAGGGGGAAAAGAAAACAAGGAGAAGGGGTCATTCCTAAAGACTGGTGAGGGGGCTAACACACGCACACGTACATATACGTAAGAGTAAAGCATATTCAAAATTAAAGTGTTCATGAACCAGGGTGTGGTTCGTGATAATATATATAAAGAAAAAGGTTTAAGGCCGCAGGCCAAAATCAACCAATTTTAGAAGTTAGAAATCCACTCCCGTTTCACAAACCATAAGCGAAAGCAAAACATACTAACTCGGCGAGTACGATTTTCCAACCCACCTACTTCAAATTCATAAGCAAAATACAAAGGCAAAGCAAAGCGCAAAATCAATCCAACCTTCCCTGGTTGGGGAAGAGAGGCGAGACCCCTCAATCCCGGCCCTCGGTAAACATATGAGCGGGGGGATCCTACCCACCCCTTCTGCGATATTCCACGCCAGTTCAAGGAGACCCGCCTTCCCCTGGACCTCCCGAGGTTGGGCTAGGTCTCCCTTTTGTGGAGTTGTGCTGATGAGAGAGCTCGGCAACCCCACGGCCGACCCGAGATCACATAACACTTCTCCGGGGCCCAAGGCAAAGTGCAAAATGCATATACATAAACTTATCTTTCAAAGTCCAAACTCGCTAGTACAAAACACACACCAACACTTTTTCAAAAACAAACAAACGAAAACGTAGCTTATATATATATAAAAGCGTTTTCAAAAGATCCATAACAAACGGGCCAATTCCCACAAAATACGTATCAAACACGTATCTATATATATATAAGTCGCATGCGGGCTTAAAATTCATGTAGGGTTATAGGTCATATTAACTAAAATAAAGAAAACCTCACCTTATCAACCAAACCGAACGAGACGAACCCAAAACACCTCTAAGAGAGGTCCTCGTCACCCACGGGATGAACCTAAGGACAAAAGAAAGAACAAACGATGAACTTAGACTCAATATAAACCAATTAGATGCTCGGCTAATGCATGTAGATGCATATGATGCAATGCAAATCACATGAGTTCAAACTTAGACATATCGAAGCAATTAGCATGCTATCATAACAACGACACACGAATTAAACCCATAACATGCCAAATAAACTCAGAACACATCATATTGTAACATATCATAAGCATTCATAAGTTTAAAACACCTAAGGAAGACAACGGATACAAGAAAGTAACAAGAGTTAGCATATAGAGCCTTTAAGTTCATATACGTATTCATGAGTCTAAATCATATAACCGGCACATAATTCCACACATAACATTCTAAATAAGCACCTAATATACCACATTATATCATAATACATGCATCCCTAAGTTTCATTCACATAAACAAGGCAAAACATGTAAGGAGATATCACACGTTGCATTTAAAGGTCTATACACTTAAGTCACGTTTACACTTGTCAAATAAAGCCATAAAATTAAAATAAATAACAAAACATATTATATTAACACTTATTAACATGCTAGGATCATAATTGGGGTGGGAGAAATCAATTACATTCAAGTACAAAGCAAGAAAAACAAGTATTCATCACATGATAACACAAACGAGTAAGAAAAGTGGCCCGGGAAAGCTACACGTGTAGCAGCCATTAAATGGATGCAACACCTAGGGACACGCCCGTGTCTCCCTTGCAGCACAAAGGGAGACATGGGTGTGTTCGAGGACAGAACCTCAGCCCCAAGGTGACACGGGGGTGTCACCTTCAAGACAAGAGGACCAACACGGGCGTGTCGCCGCCGCTGCTGCTGATCATCTTCTTCGTTCAAGCTGCAAAACATGGGAGAAAAAGGGGCAAAGCAGGGGGAACATCTCGTACACTCATATGCACATAATCATGGATCAAATTCTCAAGAAAAACAACACAAAACCTCACGAAATCAGTCCTAAAACCGAACAGCAGCTAGGATGCAAAAAGAATGGAGTTCATGATCATTTTCTTAAAGCTTTTCATGATGTGCAGCCATGGTGGTTCAAAGGACACTCAAGTACCACGAAATTCATGCATAATAATGAAGCAAGGAAGTCATTTAGATTACATATCACTCATCAATTCAACAAACAAAGCAAAGATGGTATGAATTCATTATAAAAGTGCATATGACCTAACTATTCATGGAGCTGTCCCAAAACCTATTCAAACATGGATGAAAATGCAAAAATCATGAAGGAGTTATATGCAAAAATCTATCTCGGTTTGCAGCAGCTATTCTTCTTTCTCTCTTCATGTGGATGAAATGAGAAGGGTTATGGTGAAAGAGCATTAAACCATGGTTACATAGGTTCAAACTCGGGTTAATTTGGTCAAAGAATGAAGGAGTTATATCAAAAACCGTGAAAGGTGACTGTTTTGCATGTGAGGCTTGGTTCGAGCAAATTTCGGAGGTTCAAACGGGCTTAGAAAATTACAAAGTCAGGTTCCTTGGCTTCTAATATTTGTTACGAGCCCGACACTTCTTCTAGAATTTGAATCTGAATTCCCGAGCTCCAGTTACGCCTTTCAGAACACAAGGTGCAATGGATGCCCGGGATCAGAATTCCGGAGACTTACACTCAAATATGTACAAAATAGATGCCCGACAATGCTCATGAGTGCAAGGTATACATATGAAGTGTAAGAATGCAACACTTAGGTCATTCGAGATCATAACTCGCAAAAAACGTATTAAATCAAGCCATAATTCCAGTACGGAGCTCATAACACATAATTCAACATGTATACGAGGCATATATAACATATACAAGGCAAGGGAACGAGTATACAAAGCAAGAAAGCAAGCAAACATCACACAAACACACATCACCCGCACAAACGCCCCAACGGCCGTTACCTAGGTCAGAAACTCTGACCTAGGACTAACGACCATTACCCCTGTCTACAAACAAGGGGATAACACCTGTTACTAGGGTCAGGGGCCAAGGGTGGTAGGGGTAACGGCCATTACCCCTCGGAGTGAGCATTTTCCCTAATGGGCGTTAATGCTTCCTGGGCTGAAATGGGTTCAATTTCCATCCCTAAACCCCCTTGAAACACACTCCAAAACTCCATAACACTCAAGGCAACATATAAAAGGCATTCTAAGGCTCCAAACACACAATAATTCATTCATAAAAACTCCACAAAATCGAGCCACAAACGAGTATGTATAAAGAGCATAGCTAAGGTTCAAGTTTAGGCATGAAATGAAATCAAATTCTTGCAAGAACTTACATGCGTATTAATGGCAGCTCAACAACCTAACTTCTAACATTAAATAAGACTAAAGATATACAATTAATACTCCATCATGCTCATCATATCAAGCTCCAAATCAACAAATAGGCAAGCGATGCATATATCCTTCAAAACCTCAAATAACCTAACTATTCACCATGCATATCAAATCCAACCATTTCTAACATATGAGCATGCTTCAAGGAGTGCATAATGATCACAAGATCAAGGAGAACAAGAATCTTGGCTTACCTTAAGAGATTGAGCAAGAAATAGTCAAACTTGAGCTTAAGGGGTGTCAAAAATGGAGGTTTCTTCTTGGGTTGCTTCTTCTTCCTTTTTCTTTCACTCTTTGGTTCAATCTCAGGCACAAGGGAGAGAGAAAGAGCTGAGTTTGGCTTGAAAAGTCAAGGGGGAGGAAAAAGGAAATGAGTACCCTAGTCTCCAAATGGTCATAGGTTCGTTATAGGTATGTAGGGTCAAAATCTGCATCGTTGGGGTTCGAAACGACATCGAAAAAGGACAAGGCTTGTTGTATTGGCTCTGAATCGTCGATTTGAGTCCAATGGAAAAGACGAAACTCGAATCTAAGTTATCGAGCTCAAGTTACGAATTAATGACTCAAGGAATGGCCAATTTGCAAAATGGCCCCAAAGTTTAAACAAAAGAGCAATGGAGTCCTCTAAAGATCAATCAAGTCTAAAACAAGTTTAAAACAGACAATTGAGTCATTAAATCAAAAACGTCACATAATTCACGAAGTTAGCATGCTTGGGATTCGAATGGGAAATTCAAAACTTACACATATAGCAAAAATTTATAACATAGGTTCATATAAAGCAAATCCGTATCAAATAGTTCAAATATTCATATAAGAAAAGAATAAAGGGAATATAAATGCATCAAGTGACATGAAAATAATTGAAATTATGAAATTAAACTCACACGTGGTACAAACCAATAAGTGCGGTCTAATGGGGTGTCACAACCTCCCCCCCTTCAGAGAACCTGGCCCCTAGGTTCGCCTCTGCACTGAACAACTCCGGGTACAAACTTCTCATATTCTCCTCGGTCTCCCAAGTAGACTCTTTGGATTTCTGATCTCTCCAAAGAGCTCTGACCAAGGGGATCTGCCAGTTCCTTAACTCTTGCATCTTCCGGTCCTGAAGTGCAACCGGGTGCTTTACTATCGTCAAGTCTGGTTCTAGCTGTACCTCTTCAATAGGGAGAACGGTTGCCTTGTCGAGATAGTACTTGGGGAGCTGAGACACGTGAAACACGTTGTGTATCCCGGTCAAACTTGGCGGTAGGTCCAACCTATACGCCATCTCACCAATCCATTCAAGGATCTCAAAATGCTCGAGGTATCGTGGATTGAGCTTTCCACCTTTACCTATTCGAGTGAAGCCCTTTCTAGGAGATGCTTTTAAAAAGACTCTGTCTCCAACTTCGAACTCCAAAGGCCTTCTCCTTTTATCGGCATAGCTATTTTGACGAGCTTGAGCTGCTTTCATCCGTTAACAGATTTGCTGAACCTTCTCAATTGTAGGAGCAATCTTTTCCTTAGGCTCTGCTCTCTTGAGCTTATGTTCTTCTGTCCACCTCCAATCTTCAATATCCCAAAGCAGAGGAGCCTCGTACAGAGCCATCTTAATCGAAGTCTGATAACTATTGTTGTAAGCAAACTCAACCAATGGTAGGTGCTCGTCCCACTTATCTTGAAAGTCCAAAGCACACGCTCTAAGCATATCCTCGAGATACTGAATTAACCTCTCAGATTGTCCGTCCGTCTGAGGATGCAAAGCAGTGCTAAACTTGAGTCGGGTGCCCAAACACTTCTAAAGATTCTGCCAAAAGATTAAAGTGAACCTCGGATCTCGGTCCGAAACTGTACTAGCCGAAACTCCATGTAACCTGACGATCTCTCTGCAGTATAACTCGGCTAGTTTTGGTACCTTGTTGGACATCCGAACCTTGAGAAAATGGGCTGACTTGCTAAATCTGTCAACAATCACCCATATTCCATCAAACTTTCCTTTAACTCTAGGCAAGCCGGACACGAAGTCCATTGTCACTTGCTCCCACTTCCATTCGGGAATAGGAAGTGGTTGGAGAGTTCCTCCCGGTTTCTGGTGCTCTGCCTTCACCCTTTGACATGTTAGACATTGCTTCATGAAGTTCGCGACATCCCTCTTCATGCCACTCCATCAGAATTGCTGTCTCAAATCCCGATACATCCTGGTACCTCCCGGATGGATAAAGTACCTTGAGCGATGTGCCTCCTCAAGTATAAGCCTCTTGAGCTCTTATGGGACACATACTCTCGCTTCAAACCTCAACAAACCCGAATCATCTAAATTGAACTTGGAATTTGGATCAACTCTTGATCGGGCAACCAACTTCTGAATCTCTGCATCTGAAGCTTAAGCTTCCAACAACTGCTATTTCAAATCCGACTTAATGGTGAGATTAGCCAACCAAGTCCCTGACGCTAGAATCTCTGAACCCTAACTCGAAGAACTAGCTTCCAAATTAGCCACACTCGCCTTTCTGCTTCAAGGCATCGGCTACCACATTAGCCTTACCGGGGTGGTACTGGATTGTACAGTCATAATCCTCGAGAAACTCCACCCAACGCCTCTGTCTCACATTCAAATCCTTCTGAGAAAATAGATACTTGAGGTTTTGATGATGGGTAAACACCTCGATAGTTACACCGTAAAGATAGTGTCGCCACTTTAACAAAGCAAACACAACGGCAACCAACTCAAGGTTGTGGGTAGGGTAATTGTTCTTATGATCCTTCAACTTCCTCAAAGCATAAGCTACCACTCTACCATTCTGCATTAACACACAACCGAGGCCTTCCTTGGAAGCATCTGTATACACTGCATAACCCTCGGTGCCCTCGGGTAGGGTAAGAGTCGGTGCTATAGTCAATCTCACCTCCAAAGTCTGAAAACTGGCCTCACACTTGTCATCCCATTCAAACCGTACATCCTTTTTTGTCAACCGGGTCAACGGGGTGGCAATCTTAAAGAAGTCCTTAACGAACCTGCTATAGTACCCTACTAGCCTAAGAAAACTTTTGATCTTTGAGGCATTTCTCGGTCTCTCCCAATAAAGCATTGACACAATCTTGGATGTATCAACTTCAAATCCGTTGCCTGAAATGATACGGCTAGGAATATAACTCTGTCGATCAAAACTCACACTTGCTGAACTTATCATACAACTTATGTTCTCTTAGAGTTTCCAAGACAATCCAGAGATGCTGTGCATGCTCTTCAGCGGACTTCGAATACACTAGAATGTCGTCTATAAAGATCACCACGAACTTGTCAAGAAATGGCCTTAACGCTCGGTGTATCATGTCCATAAACACAGCTGGGGCATTCGTTAACCCGAACGGCATCACAATGAACTCAAAATGCCTATACCGAGTATTGAACCTCGGTCTTCGAGATATCCTCCTCCCTGATACGTAGCTGATAATAACCCTGTCTTAAATCTAACTTGGAGTAAACCTTAGAACCCTGCAGAATATCGAATAATTCCCCAATGTGAGGCAAAGGAAATTTGTTCTTTACGGTCATCCTGTTTAACTCGCGGTAATCGATGCACATCCGTAACGTTCCATCGTTCTTCTTTACAAACAAAATGGTAGCACCCCACGGAGAAGTGCTTGGACGGATGTACTCGCAAGCTAGAAGCTCATTAAGCTGCGCCTTCAACTCCTTTAACTCAGTAGGAGCCATCCTATAGGGAGTCTTCGAGAAAGGCTCTGCTCCGGGATAGAGGTCTATTACGAACTCGATGTCCCTATCGGGCGGTAGAGAGCCCAACATCTTAGGGAATACATCGACATACCCTTGCACAACCTCCGTCTCCTCAAGTTTAGCCTGATCCTTAGGTTTGTTCAAGAGATAGGCTACAAAACCTGTTGCACCGTCCTGGGCCAGTTCACTCACCTAAAAAAACGAAACAAATGGGCTGGACTTGATCCTCTTGCCTATGAAAACCACTGACCCCAAAGACTCCTTCTTCCCACGGCAATCCATCAAAGCTCCATGGTCAAACAACCAGTCCATACCAAGAATCACCCCGTATCTCTGCATAGGTATCTCAACCAACTCGGCAAGGGAAACTCGACCCTCAAAGCTCACTAGACAGTCCTGGTACACTCTAGAAGTCACCAAATAGCCCCCAAGGGGAGAACTAACCACATAATCATGCCCAGATAAAGAGATAGGCAAGGCAAAGAAGAAGCAACATCCCGAGAAATGAAAGAATGAGTTGACCCGGGATCAGACAATGCATGCAATGTAGTGCCATGAATGCTAATGGTACCCTCAATCACGACATTTGGATCAATTTTGACCTTTTCCTCTTCTTCACCACCAAGAGCATAAACCCGAGCTTGGATCACGGGCCTCTGATTATTTCCTTCGGCTTTCTTCTTCTGGCATGGCTCACCATATGGTCTGGTGCCCCACAAATGAAACACCTTTGGTAAAGTTTGAAGCAATTTTCCACCAGGTGATTGCCCTTACAATATGTGCATTAAACTTGGACCGGCGTCGGAAGTGCCAAAGGTTGGTTTTGTCCGGCGGGGCGTGTAACATCCCGATCATCCGGATCTACAGGTGTGCCTTTACGGGGTGTTATGTGTGCAATTTATTTATTTATTTATGCCGTCGTATTACTTTTTATTATTTAAGTATTTACTTCGAATTTCTTGAGTATTTGCTTTCTTGAGTTCTTTGCACGTTTATGTGCTTTTGTTTGAGTTTTGCCCTCTATATGCTCGAATTTGATTCTGATTTTTGTGAATTCTTGATATACGTGAACTATGTGAGTTATGTACTTATTAGCATGCTCGTTTTGTGGTTTTGGATTCGTTTGTTTGAGCTTTGTGCTCGTTTTGTTTTCTTCGGAACCTAGAGGACGGTTAAAGGGCATTTAGCGCACCTCGGGTTTCGGGCTGCGAATCTTGAGCTAGGGAATTCAGATTCGAATTCCGGAAGAGATGTTGGACTCATCATGAGATTTGAAAGATTTAGAGCCTAACCTCACACTTTTATAAGTCCTTTTAGACCTCCGAAAAATGAACGGAACGAGCACTTGTGACAATAAGGACCCCTTTTGTTGACTAGTCTCACTTGTGGGACCCCAATTAACCCCAATTAAGCCGTAACTTTGACTTATATGCACCTAACTCAGCTCTAAACCTCTCCTATACCCCCCTATACCGAACCAACCCCAAAAAGAAGAGAGAAAAAGTTCCCCAACTTCAGCTCCAAAGAAGAGCAAGAGGAAGAAGGTGACACTATTCCAAATTTGAAGATTTTGCACTCATAGCTCCTTCATTTCTTATCAAATTCAAGAGGTAAGTATATTTTTGAGTCCTCCTTGATTATGTGGTTCTTTTAAGTGTAATATCTTGAGCTATAGCCTTCGTTTTGCGTGAGTGTTGGCACATAAGGTGGATAGTAGTGTTTGGCAAGTTTGCTTGAAATTGGAGTGATCTTGGATTGATTTTCTTGGAAGTTATGCATCCTAATTGGTCTTAAGACATCATATATTAAGTTTATGGTTGGAATTTGCATGAAAATTTGAGAAACTTTGGGATTCATTTTGAGTTTTTGAAGCTTTTAGATGAATATGCCCTCTTCACCCCTTTGCTTGAATTTTTGCATCTTTGAGCCATTATATGACTTGGATTGCTTGGTTTATTACTTCCTATACTTGCCTTTACGTGTTATCTAAGTCCCTTGTTTGTTTGGTTTGAGTTTTGCAAGAAGTTGGAGTTTAGAATTTGAAAATTTTGCCCCTGGACCAGATCCACGGCCCTGGATTTTTGTGCTTTGTAAAAACCCACGACCGTGGATATGGGGACAGATTTCGGCAAGTTTCTTCCTTGAAATCCATGGCCGTGGATGTCCCCTTTGAGAAAAATCCACGGGCCTGGATTTCAGTGCAGAAACGTTTTGAGTTCCGAACTTCGTTTTCTTGTTTCGTTTTGTTTTCCTTTCATTTCCCCACCCTTTTTTCTTGTTCCTTACCTTGTTTACTAGTGTCTTATATGTTGTAGTTGTGTTGTGCTATGTGTTTTGTTGTTCTTTTCCAAGTTGTGGATTCATTTGTTTAGAAATGTGCAAGTTTTGCTCTCATTGCTACTTCGTTACGCTTATGGTAACTCATACGCATCATACGCATTCATATGCATTTACCGAGCATCAATGTGGTTCATGTTAAGTGTAAGAGTACCCCTTGTTGTTTGTGTTGTTCAGAGGATCTTCCCATGGACGACAAGGTTGCCCCTTGAGTGCCCGGTTTACTCTCTTTTGTCTCCGCTACCCGTGTTAAGGTGAGGTTTTGTTTCTTTTAGTTATTTGAACTACAACCCCTATATGGTTTGAAGCCTCGCATGCAAATTACGTATATTATATTATAGATACGTGTATGATATATATGTTGTGGGCTTGTCCCGTTTGTTATAAGACTTTGAAAACACTTTGTATATGGATATAATCTATTTTGCCTTTTGTTTTGGAAAAGTTTGGTTAAGTGTGAGTGTGTAAGCGAGATATGTGGCTTTGAAAGATAAGCTTTGCTATAAGTATGATTTTTGTGATAAGTTTTGGGCCCCGGAGAGTGGTATGGTAATCTCGGGACGGCCTTGGGGTCGCCGAGCTCTGCTATCAACTTTCTCCATTTGAGAGTCTCACCCAACCTCGGGAGGTTTGGGGAAGGGTGTTTCTCTTGAGCCGACGGAGGTAACCGTCGAAGGTTTCAAGGTCGTGATTAAACCTTGTCTCTCGCGATTTTTGGATATCTAGGGTCGATCAACCCTTCTATCACCCGGTGTTAAGGTTAGACTTTGCTTTGTTTTGCTTTGTTACGCCTTTCTTTTATGGAAGTTTGTATGTGTAACTCGTACTCTGTAACACCCCGGAGCGAAGGGCGCTACATCCCTTGTACCATAGCCCAACACGTGAAACGAAATGGGGACTTCGTCCACGCATCAAGCCACGACGAAAGGGTGACAAACAAAAATCCAACCTAAGCTAGGCGGTCTAGAACCTACTCAGAGCGCGCAAGAAGCAAAAATCGTGGAAGCAACTAATTAAAACTCAGAGCATGCATGCACATATCATATCATATTCTTCATATATCACTTATACAACTTTAGATACAAGGCAATTATATAAAACCGAATCCCAGGACAGAACTATGTAGCATATTTATACAAATTTCAAAATTAGCCAAATGCGTAAAGAAAGCAAGGTACAATGCATGAGACTCGAGCTATCCACAACCAAGATTCAAAGACAACCGCCTAGCTCCAACCCCCAAACGAGAACCTGCAAACTCAAGACATAAAGGAAAAAAAGAGGAAAACAACGAGGGTCAGCCCTAGAGACTGGTGAGGGGGCTAACGCACGCACCAGTACATATATATAAGAGCAAAGCAAATACAAAGCTGAAAAGGTTCATGAACCGGGCGCGGTTTTTGCATTCTAAAACGTTTAACCCATGGTAATATATATATATAAAGAAAGAAGTTTGGGGCCGTAGGCCAAATTCAGTCAAGTTTTAGAGTTTAGAAATCTGCCCCTGTTTCTCAACCATAAACGAAACATAACGTACCGAAAGCTTAACTCCAACTCACTTACTCCAAGCAAGGCGAAACAAAAACAAAACAATTCATAAATCAATCCAACCCTTACACCTTTTTGGGGAGAGAGGTGCCCCTCTCAAAACCCCATTTATAAACTTAATGAGACGGGGGATCCATCGGCTCCTTCGACGGGTCACGTAGCACGCCGTCGGCTCAAGAAGACCCGCCTTCCCCTCGACCTCCCGAGGATGGGCCAAGTCTCCCTTTTGTGGAGAAGTATCCAGGGGTTGCAACCGGTGACCCCATGGCCGACCCGGGTCTCCCATTACATACAACTCCGGGGCCCAAACTTACACTTACACAAATAAAGCTTACACTTATCACACTTACCATACGAAGCTTATCCACAAGTCATCTCATACTTACACACACACACTTAACAAATATTGTCAAAGCAAACGAAAATAGAGCTTATATACTTATAAAATCATTTTCAAAGTCTCAAGACCAACAGGACAAATCCCACAAAATAGGTATCCAAACACATATCTACATATATACATATATAAGTCGCACGCGGGTTCGAAATACAAATAGGGTTTTAGGTCATAATAACTAAAAGAAAAGAAAACCTCACCTTGTCGACCAAACCGAACAGAACGGACCAAAAGAGAACTAGAG
The DNA here is from genome assembly GCA_037501455.1 of Lantana camara. NCBI lineage: Eukaryota > Viridiplantae > Streptophyta > Magnoliopsida > Lamiales > Verbenaceae > Lantana > Lantana camara. The sequence continues at coordinate 96,212,288 of CM074856.1, forward strand.
AACCACCTCCTCAACAACGGAATGAACCTAAGAGAAAAACAAAGAACAATAGACAAACTTAGACTCAAAATGAACCATATTGACGCTCGGCCAATGGGTATGAATGCAAGTGATGCGTATGAAGCTTAACAAATTGACACATAATACATACACGTTCATATCGAATCATAAGTCTCACGAATCACATTAAACGAATTCATAATTTTCATATAACACGCATATCATATCATACAACATGTCATCAAAGCTTTCATATCATAGAAGGAGCAAGAAATGACAATGCAAGGCATATAAACGAAACATGAAGTCATAAACGCATGTTAGAGTAGCATACTTCACATATGAGATCAATCACACACACAAATACAAGATACAACAAGTTACAAGTTGGAAAAGTAAAAGCAAAACGGAAGAAAACACATAAAGGGGTGGCTCCGGGCGAAAAGAGGTCAAAACTGGAAATTCTCGAAACGTATAGGCTGTGGAAAACTGAGAATATCTTGAGTTTGAGAAGTGGGAATTGAGTTTGGTTTGTTGGAGAAGAAACTAGACAAATAGACCTTTCTAATGGTATAAGGCTCGACTCAAGGTTCAAAGCGAGGTGAAAATGGAGTAGGCCCGAAGTTGGACAAATGCAGATTTTCGAAGAAGTGGCGACACCAAAAAAAATTGATTATATCTCACAAATGGGAAAAGATATTTAGGAAATTCCAATTGGAGAATATTCTAGACTTCAAGAGGTTCCGTCGGTTTAAAAATCAGGACAATCGGAGTTCGTTTGAGGGGTAAACAGAATAAAATAAACTCAGGCTGAAAACAGAGAAGGATCCACGGCCGTGGATTCTTCTTGCCGAAAATCCCAAGTTTCTGGACACAAATCCACGGACGTGGATCAAAATCCAAGCCCGTGGATCACCCTCCAGCAGCAAAACGAAGCAAAAACAAGGCAAGAACGAAGTGGGAGGCCAAAATGCATGAAAACAAGTCAAAACTCAACCAAATGCACACCAAATCAAGTCATAAACTCATGCATACACGAAGATATATAAGGAGGAATGCAAGGGAGGTGCATATATTCATGTTCATGCCAAAAGTTTCAAAACCCAAAATGAAACCTAATGAATCCAAGACTTTCATGCAAATTCCAACCATACACTTATTATATGATGTCTTAAGACCAATCAGGATTCATAACTTTCAAGAAATCTACACAAGATCACTTCAAACGTGCAAGAAAATTGGAGCAAGGAAGGGCATGGATTCAAGCAGACATTTCATCAAGTTTGGAGTTGAAATAAGGGTTAAAAGCTTGGGAAAATAAAGCTAACATGTAAAGCAACTCAAATACTCCATGTATATGCAAATTGACACAAATTGGAGGATATTAGAACCACCAACTAATCACAAAAATGCAACAGCAGCAGATCAGTTCAAACCTATGCCTAAGAGTAGATCATGCACTTCAAATTTGGGCCAAGATACAAGTTAAAAGCCAGAGGTTGAAAAGCTATCATATAAAGAAATTCATATAATTCATGCTCATGCAAATTCACATGAAAATAGGTACAAAAGATCAACTAAACACTACAAGTATCACAGCAGCGGTTCAGTTCGCACATAGCATACAAATAGGCTTCATGTTTCGGTTTAGGAGCTGAAAATGGATCTAAAAGCTTGCAAGAGCAAGGCTAACATGTAAAGCAATTATTATACAACATCTCCATGCAAATTCACACGAATTGGAAGCCATTAACTCAAGCAACAAAGCACAAAACGTCACAACAATTCCAAAACAGGGGAGCATATTTCTAGCTTAGGTTTGGGGCTCAAAAACTCATAATTTCATCAAAGGATTTCAAGAGAAAATCATCCAAACATCACATACTATCAGTTAAGCATCAAATGATCAAATAAAAAATTCCATGTACTTCACTTTATGAGCAAGAAATCAGCCACAAAGCAAGCTAGCACATAAGAGCAAAAATCCCCAAAAGTCCCTCTTCATGCTCCTACCCAAACCCTAATTAAATCTGACGCAAAACAAGTATTAAATGGATGAAAACTTGTATAAAAGTGTAGAGAATACAAAAATATACATACCTTGAAGATTTGGAGAAGAAAGATGGTGATTTGAGCTCAAAATCACAAAAGGGCCAAAGTTTCTCTGCTCTTCTCTTCTCCTCCTTTGTCTCGATCCGTTGCAGCAAAAAGGGAGGGTGTTTGGCTCGGTTTCAAGGGTTAGGAGAAGATAAGGGATAGTTAACTCAGCTCCAAGGATCAAGGTTAGGCTTTGGTTAAGTTAGAATGGGTCCCACCAAGAAGACTAGTCAAAGATGGCTCCTTTAGCACAATCTGCTCATTCCGGGCAAAAAACGGGGGTCCAAATGGGCTTAGAAAAATACCAAATCAGATTCCTTGGCTTCATCTCTTCATTACGAGCCCGACGCTTCTTCCAGAATTCAAATCCGAATTCCCGAGCTCAAGTTATGGCCTCCGGAACACGAGGGACGCTAAAACTAGTTAGGCCCTCATGTCCCTGGTCAAATACTTAAGGTTTAAAACCTCGATAAACGAACACAAAAATTTAAAACGAGCATGTAAACATATTCATAACTCACATATATCACGTATATCGAAATTTCACAAAAACGGAATTGAATTCCGGTACATAACAAGCAAATTACGAGGATGCAAACTTAAACGTTTAAAATTAAAAGTTCATAAATATAAACAATTAATTCCATATAATTTCAAATAATCATATAAGCATTAAAATAACATTCAATTACATAATTAAATAATTTAAATACCCATATAACCCTCTCGTTACAGCGTACCTGGAAATCCGAACGATCGAGATGTTACATACTCGCTGAGTTAGTTAGTTGTGTATGATCTATGAAACAAGAGTGGACTTATAATTATCTAAAACTTGATGTTTGGGCTTTGGCCTAAAATCCTAGTATGTATATGTATACCACGAGTAAAGTCTTTGGTTTGCAAAAACCACTCTTGGTTCATGGATCCTTTCAATTTTGAATAAGTGCTATGCTCTATATGTATATTGGGTGTGTGAGTTAACCCCCTCACTAGTCTCTAGGACTAATCCTCGTTGTTTTCCCCTTTTTCCCATTTCTTTTGAGTTTGTAGGTACCTTCTGAGTCGAGCTAGGCGGCAAGTGTCTGTCGAGTTTACTTGTGGTGTAGCTCGGGTCTCATGCATATGTAGTGGTTTTTGTACCTTACCTTTATGCACTTTTGAATTATGTATTTCGAATACTTTTGATATTTTGGCCCCGATGGGCATTGTATATGTTGTATATATTCGTTTATGACTTAGCATGACAATTTGAATCCCTCTTATTATATGTTATGTGATCTTGGGGATTATGTATGAATGTTTTAATGCTTCCGCTACTCTTGTTTTATTTTGCTCGGTTCTTGAGGGTCTAGGCCGCCTAGCGAGGGTGTGAGTTTTGTGTGTCTCCGGTTCGCTATGGTTGGATTCGGGTGCGAACCCTTCATTTCGTTACTCGGATTAGACCATGGTGCGGGGGATGTGGTGCCCTTCGCTCCGGGGTGTTACATCCTTACGTGGTATCAGAGCTCTGGGTTGCAAAACCGCAGCTCTAGAGTCGTGTTGAGTTTGTCTAAGTTGTTCGGTTTAGGGCAATGTGATTCTTTATGTGACTTATTTGCTTAAATCCATGACATTTAATCTCATAAACATGTACTGAACCACATGCATCGATATTTCTTGAAATTGTGATTTTCAGGATGCCTCCACGAAGAAGAGTGGATAGGGAGCAAACCCTGGATCTTAATCAACCTTCGCCACAAGGGCATGGACCACCGCCTCCACCACCCTTAAATGCCGAGAATGTCGTACAAGCTCTCTTGAATCAGAGGAATAACCCTCAAGGAGACGGGCAAGAGGGACAAGTAACTCTGGCCTTCAAGGAGTTCAGGAACAATGACCCGCCTAAATGGTATGGAGGCGATGATATCAAAGCTGAAGAATGGTTGTCCGAGATTACGAGAATCTGGGAAATCTGCCCCGCTCCTTCTTATGAGAAAGCCGTCTGCACGGCCCGGTTTATTCAAGGTCCCGCATTGAATTGGCTCAAGGCTATGAGAGCCCGATTGGAGAGGAGTGGACAGGAGTTCAACTGGGAAAGTTTCACAAAAGAGTTTCATCATAAGTATATGCCGCCAAGTGCCCGTGAAAGAAGGCTCCAGGAATTCTCGGAGTTGAAGTAAGAAAATAGAACCGTGGAAGAATATATCTTGGAATTCGAGAGGCTTGCTCCGTATGCCCCTCACATTACAAATGATGATACTCAGAAAGCTTGGAATTTTATACATGGATTGAGATATGAGATTCAGAATGGTCTACAAGCTGCAACCGTGGATACTTAGGAGAAGGCTACCTGAAAGGCTCTTAAAGTAGAAGCTAATAGGCTGAGATTGAGGCCCCCAAATTATTCTTCGGGGCAAGGTTCGGGTTCTAATTTGGGCAAGAGGCCTGCATCACAAAGTGGGCCTCCGGTCTTCAAAGCCTAAGGTCCTAATATTTCTAACAAGAAAGCCCGACCCCCTACTCCAGCTCTACCGGTGCCGATACAATGTGCTTATTGCAAAGGCCCCACCGAGGAGACATGCCTGAAGAAACTTAAGAGGTGTTATAAATGTGGTGAAGTAGACCATTTGATCAACGCTTGCCAGCAAATGAGAGTCCCTCATCCTCGAGCTCCTCAACCTTTGAATGTGATGCCTCCGAGAGCCCCTATCCAAGCGAGAGCTTATGCTTTGGAAGGAGAAGAGGAGAACGTGGAAGTGGATGCCAATGCCGTTATTGAAGGTACCATTAGCATACATGGCATTCCATTACATGCATTGTTAGATCCAGGAGCAACACATTCATTTATTGCTTCCCGGCTTGTTTATACACTCTTTTTACCTGTTGCTTGCTTTGATGATACCTTTGTTGTTACTTCTCCTCTTGGTGGTAATTTGGTTACGAATTGTGTTTAACGTGGTTGTCCGGTGGTTGTGGAAGATCAAGAGTACCCGGCTGATTTGGTTGAGATGCCTATAGAGAATTTTGGGGTGATTTTGGGGATGGATTGGTTGTTTTGATACCGAGCTAAGACGGATTGTTTTGAGAAGAAGGTTATTTTGGGTTCTACTGTGTTCTCGGGCCAAAGGTTGAAGACTTGCCTGTTTATTTCCTTTATGGAAGCTAACAAGATGTTCCAGTACGGTACGACGGGCTATGTGGCTTATCTTTTAAACAAGCCGAGAGATCAAGCCAAGCTCGAAGAGACGGAGATTGTGAAGGAATTTCCCGATATCTTTCCGGAGAGTTTGAGGTCTCTACCTCCGGATCGAGACATTGAGTTTGTAATCGATCTCCATCCCGGATCGGAACCGTTTGCAAAGTCTCCCTATAGGATGTCTCCAGTTGAGTTGAAGTAGCTGAAGGCGCAACTTGATGAGCTCTTAGAATGTGACTACACCCGCCCGAGTGCTTCTCCGTGGGGTGCTCCCGTCCTGTTTGTAAAGAAGAAGGATGGGACGTTGCGGATGTGTATCGACTACCGTGAGCTGAACCGGTTAACGGTTAAGAACAAATACCCACTTCCTCACATAGAAGAGTTGTTTGATCTTCTTCAAGGATCGTGTGTCTACTCCAAGTTGGATTTGAGGCAAGGGTATTATCAATTGCGTATCTGGGAAGAAGATGCACCGAAGACGGGTTTCAACACTCGGTATGGGCATTTTTAGTTTGTGGTAATGCCTTTTGGTCTTACTAATGCCCCAGCGGCATTTATGGACATGATGCACCGGATATTCCGGCCTTACCTCGATAAATTCGTGGTCATCTTTATAGATGATATTTTAGTGTATTCGAGGTCCGTGGAAGAGCATGCGCAGCACTTAAGGACGGTTTTATCAACACTTCGAGAGCACCGCTTGTTTGCCAAGTTCAGTAAGTGCGAGTTTTGGTTGGATCGAGTTTCTTTCTTGGGTCACTTCATCTCGAGAAAAGGTGTAGAAGTGGATCCGACGAAGATTGAGACCGTTATGCTTTGGAAGCAGTCGAAGAATGCCTCAGAAGCAAGAAGTTTTCTGGGATTAGCGGGGTATTATAGGCGCTTTGTGAAAGATTTCTCAAAGATTGCCTTCTCGTTGACCTGGTTAACAAAGAAAGAGGCTAAATTCGAGTGGGATGAGGAGTGTGATAAGAGTTTCCAAACTTTTAAGGAAAAGTTGACTACGGCACCAGTTTTAACTTGTAAAGCCCCAATTTCTCGGCATGTCAGGTATGATGTCACGAGTGGGATTAGACCGAGAGTTATGTAACTTATATGTGTTTTATTTGCTAAGTAGACTTTTAATATACTTTACTTTCGTAAATTAATTATCATTACGTGATCTCTATATGATTTAGGTGATCTTTGACTATGTTATTTAAATTCATTTTCTACTTGTATACTTGCTAATTAATGTTTTATTTCATTTATGCACTTATTTGAAATTATGTGAAATCCTTGGACTCAATCGAACCTTGAATTGAACCTAAATTATTCATCTATCAACCCATGGGTCCTTAATTGATTCACTTAAATTCTCAAAGGACCAAAGTGCAATTTCTTCCCTTTTCCCTCTCCATTTACACGATCCACACCCCTTGTAACCTCATTCTTCTTCTTTTATTTCTTCTAGCTAAACAGGAGCTCCCAACTCCTTCTCCCTTGTTCATATGATCGATCCAAGCTAGCAAACAAGGGGACAAGATAATTTCTTCAAGTTTTGGTCTAAGAATTCAAGCTCCAACCATTTCTTCCTCCTCTTCTTCCTTTCCAAGGTATATGTGTGTATATATGTATATGTATATGTTGGTTGATCACTAGGGTTTTATGATTCTTGATTTATAACTTGAAATCTTGTGTGAATATACATGAATATAGGATAATCTATGAATTCTATGCCTAATTGTTGGAAATCTTGGAGCAAGAGTATGTGTATGTATATATGTGTATATAGGTGTATTTATATATATATGTGTGTGTGGGTTTGTGAATTAATGTGCTTTAATTTGTTCTAAACTTGCATTTGACATTCCTACATGATATATTACATGTTTTAGGTGATTTGGGTTGAGTTTTGTTGTGATTTTTGCCTCCTTTCTTCCCTCCACGAACAACCCCCTGTTTTGCTTCTTTTTCTTGCCCAGAAGGACTACCCGGGTGGGTACTTTACTCCAGTGAGTTTCTGCACTCTTTTTCCCCGACCTGGTAGATTTTGTCTTGTATTTTCCCCGGACGGGGTACTCCCTCATCCGAACTCGGATTGACCTAATTTTTAAACCGTTGGAAACCTCTTGAAGTCTACAACAACCTCCAATTGGAATCAGCTCAATATCTTTTCCCATTTGTGAGATATGATCGTTTGAAAATTATAAAATTGTGTCGCTACTTTACCAAAACTCTGCATTGATCCAACTTCAAACCTACGCCATTTTCACCTCGATTTGAAACAAGATTTGAGCTACGTACCATTGAAAATCTCTATGTGTCTAGCTTCATTTCTAAGAAACAAAACCTAATTCCAAATTCTAGAACTTGAGATATCTCCAATTTTTTCGCCAAAATCCATCTCCCTACGTTCCTTACACCCCCTTGACCTTCGTATGTGTTTTAATTGATTAATTTGCTTATTTAACATGTTTTATTATGTGGTAGGTTGCATATTTCAAATTTATGGCCTAATTGGAATGCCCGTTCTTGAATTATTAACTCATATGCTTTTATGTGTTACCTTGTATCGCTTCCTTTGTATTCGTTGCCCTTATACGAACTTTAACTTTAGGAATTCCCAATGTATGCTATTATATGCATTTTAAACATGTTTAATATGTGCTATGAATACTATATGAAGTTTATGGCCTTGATTTGATATGAATCTTGAAAGATATGTAACGCATGAATATGAAACCACCATGTATTGAACGTTTGAAATGAATTACTTGATTATATGACATAATAACATGAGTTATACTCCTTATGCATCTCATGCCAAGTACATAACATGTCGTGCGTCTATGTGGTTTAATGTTGAGTCAATTCTCATGAGTACACATTGTTTCTTCTCTTGTACAGTTCATCTCCAGGGTGGAGATATCGTGATCAATAGGCACCCGGGCCTAGCTTGTGTCCTTGTATCGCCATGTTCCAGGTGAGGGTGTTTTCGTTCTAGTTATGTATCAAACCCTACAACCCTTATGTGACAAGTTTTGGCCAAAACCTTATGTACATATATATGTTATTTTCAAGTGGAGTCATCGAGTAAATTATTATCGAGTAAACCTTTTCTCAAGAATTACGAAATATGTTATGTTTTCATGAATTGAAATGTTTTGGTGAGATTATGCATGTATGTATGAACACGGGCCCAGGAACTTACTACATGTGGCTATCCGGGGAGACAAGGGCCGACGGTGATCCCATGTGCTAGTTCCACAATGAAGTACGGCGAAACGGACCTCGTTAGGAGTTTTGACGAGGAAACGCTAACCGGGCTTTTGAGGGTTCATGAACCTCACTAGCCACTATGTATGAGGTGGCTGGGTCTTGCAAGCCCGTTTCATTAACGCCCCGATTTTCATTAATTAATTTCTTACGTTTCATTATAATTTTATAAATTAAATTTTAGCACATTTTCATGAAATTACATAGAATCATATTAAATTTAAAATTTATCGCATGATTTGAAAATATTTATTACGTGAAAAATTACCGGGAGTGATTTAATTACCGAATTGTCCCTAGATGTTCATTTCTTTAAATTTAGGGACCAAATTGTATAAACTTTCAAGGACTTAATTGAGCACATTTCAAAACCATACATACTTGATTGCATGACTTGAACTCTTGGGGGATTAAATGGCGATTTGAGCATTTCACATTTCTCCAAAAATGGTGAATCACGTAGGATTATATCTCCAAGCTTCCTTGTCCATTTTCATCCAAGAAATCCATCGGTTGCTTCCTTTCTCTCCACCGAACCATAAACTAAGAAAGAAAGAGGAGATTTCATCCATTATCATCAAGATTTTCAAGAAATATTACAGGATTTGGGATCTTGATCACTATCATCTTCTTCCTTCTTCATTTCTTTAACTTCAAGGTGGGTATATGCATGAATACTTGATTCTTGAGCAATTATGTGATAGCTAGGGTTTGGGATATTATGGGAAACATGGATTAGAGGTGGTATGCTACTTGAATATATGATTATATCTTGAATTGAAGCATGAATTCTTGAGAAATTTGAGCTTTTATGGTGGATTTACACATGAACTTGTAAGTGGTGACTCTTGATGATTATGTGTGAATTAGGTGTTTATATGAAATATTATTGCACATTAAACATGTATGCATGCAAATCTCCAGAAATCTTGCAATTATATGAGTGAAACTTGATGATTGTTGTGGTGGTTTTTGTCCCGAGAACGCTCCCCTGTTCTGCTCTGTTTCTGCAATTGCAGAGGAGCGGGAACAACCCTTCCCCGTCCGTAGTTCATTCTGGGAACGGCCGTTCCCACTCCTTTAAACTCAAGACGGCGCGCGCACCGGGAATGGCCATTCCCATTTTGGCCTGCGAGCCGGAAGGGCCGTTCCCAGCATAAGTTGCCAGTTTCAAAATAAAAGCACAGGGGCGTTTTCTCGGGGCCATGGGAACGACCCTTCCCAGTTTACACTGAGGGTCGGAAAGGCCGTTCCCACCTCGTTGACAAAACAAAACCTTCTGCCTAAAATCATGATTTTACCATTTTGCTCCAATCATTTCTTTGATTCCAAATTGTTATTATATGAATGATTACATGCTAAGACAAGATATTTTCATGCTACATTGCTCATTGCTCGTCATCTCGTTGTATTTTTGCCGTTCGTCATATTTGGTCCATTTTGAGTCATGCCTCATATATACACGTATCCCTTGCACAGACCAGCTTCCCGTGACGTGGAGCAGGGCCCGTAAGCCGTATCTTGGATTGTTTATTATCGGTAAAGGTGAGGTTTAATTGCTGGTTATTTGGAACTCATATAATCTTATGTGAATTTTGGGCCAAACGGCATAACTAGATATTTATAATTGTTTCTAAACTCTCAAGTTATGTTTATTGAAAGCAATCCGAGCCGTGTATCGTGTCGCAAGCCGTATACCGTGTTACGATGAGTGAACCGTGATCGTGGTTACCGTGTTACCGTGTATCGTGTACCGAGAACTAGTGTTTGAGCCGCTCGTCAGCCGCAGGAGCTAAGTGCTATACGGGGTAAAGTGCTACGCACATGGGAGCCACCTCTTGAGCCTACGGGACAAAGTGCTACATGTGTGGGGGCCACCTCTTGAGCCCGTAGGAGCCACCTCTAGAGTCCTAATGCAGACGAGTCGGTCATGGGCCCCATGTTATACCGTGACGTCCGGGATTATGACACCTCTGTTTCTAGTTTTATGTTATTTGGATCTTATTCCTTTTTAGTTATGACTTGCATGTTATTTGCGCTGATATTTATTTATATTCCCTCACTCAGTCTTCCGTGGACTGACGCCCTACCTTTCAGGTTGTCGCGGTCGTGTGCTAGTCGGGAGTCAGAGTCGTGTCCTGTCATCCAGCTGAGTCTAGTACTTCATACATTTTCATGATATTGATTTTGACGTCTCAGAGTTAGTATAATGTGGTTACTGTCAGCATTCTGAGACTTTTGTATATATAACTTGGGAGATGATAATGTATTGATATGTAAAAATCAGAATATGGATTTCTTGATAATATAGCATGCTTCCGTTTATTTATTATACATTGTGATAATTAATTATGAGTTAGTCCCACCTAGCTTGTCGTTTTATTTGCATTGTCACCCGTTCGCTATAGGTTGGTTCATGTACGGATCACCTGTTTCGTATGTGGATCGACCTATGGTGCGGGGGTGTGGCATCTCCACGTGTAGGGGTGCTACAAAGAAGGTTGGAACTTATCTTATGATTCTGTTATGTTATGATTGTTATGCACCGTGCGGGAAGGTCGGGACACGGATTGCCCAAACGACTATGTCTTATGTTATGTTATTTGGCTTGCATGTATTATAATGTATTGCATGATCGCGTATTCAATATGATAATGATATTTGTCGTACGAGGTGGGAGTTTGGTTGGATATGATGCACGCTCACTCGCCGAGCCATAATGATTATGTATGAATTATGAACTTAATGAATTTAATTTGAATTAGTCGTAAAGTCCGAGCATTGCTTAGCTATTTTCTTGCCCTTCGCGGGAACTAACTTTAAATAAAACCTTCTCGAGATTTATGGCTTGTATGTGCATGTTTCTATATATATGTATCGCTCCTGCTCACTCAGTCTTCTAGAGATTGACCTCTCTTTCCCACTTCTCAGTTCTTACAGGTTATAGCTAGGCGGGAGTCGAGTCATTACATTTTGATCGAGTCACACTTGTACACTCGAGTCACATTTCATATTGTTATGTTTTAATAGTATCACCTTATGTAATTGGGCCTGTGTGCTAACTATGATTCATTGTTGGATATTGATTCGGGACAGGTAGTGTGCTTAGCTGAACCCGTTGTTAGGATGCATGATGGATTTAATTTATGTATTGAAATTGTTGGGCTTGTTGCCATTGTTCAAATTCGTGAATTATATGTTATTGCTTCCGCTTTTCACTTTTGGTTATTCTTGACTTATTTGGTATGTGGTCAGTTTCCGCCTAGCTAGGTTATCTTTTATTTTGTCTCCCGTTCGCTATGAGTCCGGTTCATGCTTGGACTATCCATTTCACGTGTGGACTAGACTCGTAGTGCGGGGGATGTGGTGCCTATCGTCCCGGGTGCTACATAACCTTACCTGAAGGTTCAGAAGGCTACTCAGTCTACACCGATGCTTCGAAGGAAGGGCTCGGTTGTGTGTTGATGCAGAATGGCAAAGTGGTGGCCTACGCCTCAAGGAAATTAAAGGATCACGAGAGGAATTATCCCACTCATGATTTGGAACTTGCCGTGGTTGTGTTTGCTTTGTTGAAATGACGTCACTACCTCTATGGAGCTACCTTTGATGTGTTTACCGATCACCAGAGTTTGAAGTATTTGTTTACCCAAAAGGATTTGAATATAAGGCAACGACGCTGGGTGGAACTTCTTGAGGACTATGATTGCCGAATTCAATACCATCCGGGTAAAGCCAATGTAGTTGCGGATGCTTTGAGACGCAAAGCTAGTGTTTCGGGTTTGGAATCGAGTTTGTGTAAGAAGGTTTCGGTGACTCTAGTTTCAGAAGCTGGCCTACTAAACATCTCTGTTCAACCGGTTTTGAGGCAAAGATTGATTGAAGCTCAATCTAATGATCCGAAAATACAGAGATTGGTGGCGAAAGCAAGGATTGTTCCGGAAACTAAGTTTGGGTTTGATGGTTCGGGTTTGTTTTGGTTTAAGGCTCGGGTTTGTTTTTCAGATGAGTTAAAGAGGTTAGTTTTGGATGAGGTACATAAGTCGGCTTATACGGTACATCCCGGTACTACCAAGATGTATAGAGATTTAAAGGCTCTATATTGGTGGAACGACATGAAGAGAGATGTCGCTAATCATGTGAGAAGATGTCAAACGTGCCAAATGGTGAAAGTTGGACACCAAAAGCAGGGAGGAACTCTCCAACCACTTCTAATTCCCGAATGGAAGTGGGAGCAAGTGACAATAGACTTTGTGTCCAGCTTGCCAAGGACCAAAGGAGGTTTCGACGGAATATGGGTTATTATTGATCGGTTGACGAAGTCGGCCCATTTTCTCAAAATCCGAATGTCCGACAAAGTGCCTAAGCTCGCCCGATTGTATCAGAAAGAGATTTTCAGGTTATATGATGCACCAGTCAGTATTGTTTCAGATAGGGATCCTCGGCTCACATCATGTTTTTGGCAAGAGTTGCAGAAGTGTTTGGGAACAAAGCTCCAGTTTAGCATTGCTTTTCACCCACAGACGGACGGGCACTCCGAGATATTGATAAGGTATCTTTAGGACATGCTTCGTGCTTGTGCCTTGGATTATCAGGATTCGTGGGATGAGAAGTTAGATTTGGTCGAGTACGCCTACAATAATAGTTTTCAGTCTTCAATTGGTATGGCCCCGTATGAAGCTCTCTATGGAAGAAAGTGTCGGTCCCCTTTCTTTTGGGATATTGATGAGTGGAGATGGTCTAAAGATGGAAAGCTCGAGAGAGCAAAGAAACCGAAGGAAATTCAGGATACCATTGAGAAAGTGAAGGTGATTAAACAGAGGTTAAAAGCAGCACAAGATCGACAGAAGAGTTATGCGGATAAGAGAAGACGTCCCTTGGAGTTTGAAGTCGGAGATAAGGTCTTTTTAAAGGCATCTCCTAGAAAAGGGATTACTCGGATTGGTAAAGGTGGGAAGCTTAACCCACGCTACTTAGGCCCCTTTGAGATCCTTGATCGAATTGGGGAAGTAGCTTATCGACTTGAATTGCCACCGAGCTTAACCGGGATTCTTAATATTTTCCATGTCTCTTAACTTCGGAAGCATTATCCCGATGAGTCTTCTATTCTACCGGTTGAAGAAGTACAACTTGATTCGGATTTGACAATCAAGAGACATCCGGTTCGGATTTTGGACCGAAAGATGCAAGAGTTGAGGAACCGGCAAATACCTCTTGTTAAGGTGTTGTGGCGAGATCAGAAATCCGAGGAAGCCACGTGGGAGGCAGAGGCTAAGATGGTACAGTTATATCCGGATCTTTCCAAGACCCTCGCTTCGGACCTAAGGGCAGGTCCATTTGAATGAGGGGATGTTGTAACATCCCGATCATCCGGATCTACAGGTATGCCTTTACGGGGTGTTACGTATGCAATTTATTTATTTATTTATGCCGTCGTATTACTTTTTATTGTTTAAGTATTTACTTGGAATTTCTTGAGTATTTTCTTTCTTGAGTTCTTTGCACGTTTATGTGCTTTTGCTTGAGTTTTGCCCTCTATATGCTCGAATTTGATTCTGATTTTTGTGAATTCTTGATATACGTGAACTATGTGAGTTATGTACGTATTAGCATGTTCATTTTGTGGTTTTGGATTCGTTTGTTTGAGCTTTCTGCTCGTTTTGTTTTCTTCGGAACCTAGAGGACGGTTAAAGGGCATTTAACGCACCTTGGGTTCCGGGCGGCGTATCATGAGCTAGGGAATTCGGATTCGAATTACGGAAGAGGTGTTGGACTCGTCATGAGATTTTCAAGCTTTAAAGCCTAACCTCACACTTTTCTAAGCCCTCTTAGACCTCCGAAAACCGACCGGAACGAGCCCTTGTGACAAGAAGGACCCCTTTTGTTGACTTGTCTCACTTGTGGGACCCCAATTAACCCCAATTAAGCCCTAACCTTGACTTATATGCACCTAACCCAGCTCTAACCCTCTCCCATACCCCCTATACCGAACTAACCCCAAAAAGAAGAGAGAAAAAGTTCCCCAACTTCAGCTCCAAAGAAGAACAAGAGGAAGGGTGACACTATTCCAAATTTGAAGATTTTGCACTCTTAGCTCCTCCATTTCTTATCAAATTCAAGAGGTAAGTATATTTTTGAGTCCTCCTTGATTATGTGGTTCTTTTAAGTGTAATATCTTGAGCTATAGCCGTGTTTTGCATGAGTGTTGGCACATAAGGTGAATAGTAGGGTTTGGCAAGTTTGCTTGAAATTGGAGTGATATTGGATTGATTTTCTTGGATGTTATGCATCCTAATTGGTCTTAAGACATCATATATTAAGTTTATGGTTGGAATTTGCATGAAAGTTTGAGGAAATTTGGGATTCATTTTGAGTTTTTGAAGCTTTTGGATGAATATGCCCTCTTCACCCCTTTGCTTGAATTGTTGCATCTTTGAGCCATTATATGACTTGGATTGCTTGGTTTATTACTTCCTATACTTGCCCTTATGTGTTAGCTAAGTCCCTTGTTGGTTTGGTTTGAGTTTTGCACGAATTTGGAGCTTAGAATTCGAAAAATTCGCCCCTGGACCAGATCCACGACCCTGGATTTTTATGCTTTGTAAAACCCACGGCCGTGGATATGGGGACAGATTTCGGCAAGTTTATACCTTGAAATCCACAGCCGTGGATGTCCCCTTTGAAAAAAATCCACGGGCCTGGATTTCAGGGCAGAAACGTTTTGAGTTCCGAACTTCGTTTTCTTATTTCGTTTTGTTTTCCTTTCGTTTCCCCACCCCTTTTTCTTGTTCCTTACCTTGTTTACTAGTGCCTTATGTGTTGTAGTTGTGTTGTGCTATGTGTTTTGTTGTTCTTTTCCAAGTTGTGGATTCATTTGTTTAGAAACGTGCAAGTTTTGCTCTCATTGCTACTTTGTTACGCTTATGGCATCTCATGCGTATCATACGCATTCATATGCATTTATGAGCGTCAATGTGGTTTATGTTGAGTCTAAGAGTACCCCTTGTTGTTTGTGTTGTTAAGAGGATCTTCCCATGGACGACAAGGTTGCCCTTTGAGTGCCCGGTTTACTCTCTTTTGTCTCCGATACCCGTGTTAAGATGAGGTTTTGTTTCTTTTAATTATTTGACCTACAACCCCTATATGGTTTGAAGCCTCATATGCGAATTACGTATATTATATGATAGATACATGTATGATATATATGTTGTGGGCTTGTCCCTATTGTTATAAGACTTCGAAAACACTTTGCATATATATATAATCTATTTTGCCTTTTGTTTTGGAAAAGTTTGGTTAAGTGTGAGTGTGTAAGCGAGATATGTGGCTTTGAAAGATAAGCTTTGCTATAAGTATGATTTTTATGATAAGTTTTGGGCCCCGGAGAGTGGTATGGTAATCTCGGGACCGGCCGTGGGGTCGCCGAGCTCTGCCATCAATATTCTCCATTTGAGAGTCTCACCCAACCTCGGGAGGTTTGGGGAAGGGTGTTTCTCTTGAGCCGGCGGAGGTAACCATCGAAGGTTTCAATGTAACGCCCCAGTTTTTCAGTTTAAATAATGTGGCGTATTTGTTTATAAATTGCGTAAATTAATTATTTAATTATATGATTACTTGTTCATAAGTGTTTTTATTTGATTTAAACTATAAACTATTAATATTTAATTTAATTCATTTTATTTCTACTTTGATACTTAGTGTTAAATTCTTAATTAGGGTTTTATGTTGCCTTAAATATTTCGGTAATTTCGTTAATTAATTTCAACATGTTATTAGTTGGTTTTAATTTAATTAATGTGGAATTTAGGTTTAGTAAATTATTTATAACTATGTGAATTCGTTCATGCGCATGAGTGTGCTATTGGCGCTTCGTTCACATATGTATTGATATCGGATTGGTATGAAAATTCAGTACGTCGTAAATATATGTGTTATGAACATGCCTACGTGCTCGGTTTATGTTTTCGGATTTATTTGACGTGTTTAAGAATTTAATTTTGATTGTGGAACCAAATCGGGGGCTAACGAGCAATTAGCGCACCCTTGGTTCCGTGCGTGATATCTTGAGCTCGGGAATTCGGATTCGAATTCCGTCAACTCCGTTGCCTTCGTATCGACGATTCGGAGACAATGGAACAAGCCTCATACCTTTTTTAAATCATTAAGACCTCCGAAATCCAACCGTAACGGACAACTCGTGCAAGAAGAGCCCTTATGTTGACTAGTCTTCATGGTGGGACCCCATAACCCCCTCTTAACTTAACCAAAGATTAACCATGACTTATCTACCTTGAGTTAAGCCCTTTCTCTCCTCTTTATCTCTGAAAACCGAACCATATGCCTCCATTTCCAGCTGCAACTGATCGAGAGAAGGGAGAAGAGGAGAAAGGAAGAAAACCTTGGCCATCCTTTGTGATTTTGAGCTCAAATCACCATCTTTCTTCACCAAATCTTTAAGGTATGAATATTTATGTCTTCTATACTCACTTATGCTTGATTTCATCTATTTAAAACATGATTTGGATCAGATTTGATTAGGGTTTGAATGTTGGGTTTTGTATGAACTTTTGGGGATTTTTGCTCTAGTGACCTATATGTTGGTGTGGCTGAATTCCTTGCTTATATGTGATCATATGAACTTGTTTCTTGACTTATTTCTTTCCTAACTCATAGTATATGATGTTAGGAGGATTTCATCTCTTGACCCTTTTATAAAATTATGAGATATGGAGCTCCAAACTTGATGATCAAACTATTTCCCCTGTTTTCGAACTGCTGTGTGAAATTTGGGGTTGTTGCATGATCATATGGCCTCCATTTTGTGTGAAAATGCATGGAGTTGATGTACACTCATTTTTCTATATGTTAGCCTTCATGCTTTAAGTATTTGGTTCCATTTGAAGCCTCAAAACCGAAGTACATGGCTTGTTCTTATGCATGATTGTTGACAGAATTGTTGCTGTTACATTTTGTAACTTGTTGATCATTCTAATGTGCTTTAAATTGTACCATTTTGCATATATAGGATGTATATTAGTTGTTTTGTATGTTAGCATGCATGCCCCAAAGTTTCAGATCCAAACTCAACCCCTAAGTACTTGATCAAGGCATGATAGAATCATTAGGTTTCATATGTGCGATTTTGGCGACCCAGTTTTGTTGCATGGATTCGATGATCATAACGTGTGATTTAGCTTTTGCATTCTAAATGAAAAATGTTCATAACATGCCAAATATGCTGCATATTAAGTTTCAGAGCATTTGGAGTTCATTTGGTATGCTTTTGGATTGAGTTTGTAAGGGATCAGTTTTGCCGGAAAAACCTTATGAACGGTTTTGGTTCTGTACCGTGACACCCCCGTGTCACATTTACTCATAAGAGTGAGACACGGGCGTGTCACACCCTCTGCTCAGTTCTGTACTGAGCCACGCCCGTGGCTCAGTTTGGCTAAGGGAGGTGACACCCCCGTGTCACTTCCCATGCGCAGTCTTCGTCACTTCCTCTTCGGTTTTTGATTTGTTTCCCCTCCTTAATGACTTTATCTCCCTTTATGTTGAACTATGAACTTGTTGTACTATGTGTTAGGAGTATTTTGGTTTAATTTCATGGCATTTGGAGGTGCTATAGGCATGCTTTTACTTGATGCCGGTTATGGGTGTTTATGTGTCGTTTATGAATCGCCTCGTTTAATTTCTATATCTTATCACTTCTTCTTGATTGCCCAACCTTGAATATATGCTATGTTATGTAATATGAAGTATATGGTAACATTATGGAAGAGCTTGAACATGTTTTGTGCCCTCATTTGGATTCTTGAATTATTGGATTGGGAGTATGAATTGAATGATTTATGATTGAACAAGTGAACAAATTGGTTATAGGATTTTCATGACTTAATATGATCTTTATGTCTTCATATCATGTGTGAGCATTGCCGTGCGTCATATATGGTTCATTTAGGGTCTTGAGTCTCACGAACACGTCTTGTGGTCTTTTGTACAGTTTGTCTCCAGGGTGGAGAGCTTTTGATCGTCAGGCACTTGGTGCTCGATCCTTGTTTCATCACGGTTCAGGTGAGGGTGGTTTTCGTTGTAGCTATATAACAAACCCTACAACCCTTACGTGAAAAGCTTTGGCCAAAACCTTATGATTATATATATATGATTTCCAAACGAAGCTATCGAGTAAATTCTTCTGAATTATACGTATGAGCGTACATAAGCTTAAAAATGGTTTTGTAATGAGGCTATGCTCCAAACCGTGTGTCGTCATGCTAGCTATGGATTAGGATGACACGGAGAGGTACGTATATAGCATATGCCGAGTTACAAGGTAAGGTATGATTTCTTATAGTATGTATCCTATGTATGTATTAATATGTTTTGGCGAGACACATTTATCACTTATCACAGAACGGGCCCCGGGACTTAGTATATGTGGCTAACCGAGGAAGCAAGGGCTGACGGGGATCCCATATACTAGTCCCAACCAAATTACAGCGGTACCGGACCTCGTCAGGAGATTGGCGGGGAAAGGGAGCTGAGTGCCATCTGGGGAGTCATGTAACCCCTTTTGGTCAAAGACAGAGGTGGTCGGGTCTTGCAAACCCACCACCAACCTGGAGGAAGAAGGTTGGAACTTATTTATAATTGAAATGATTGATTGACTGATTGATTATTGATTGATAGGCACCGTGCGGGAAGGCCGGGAACCGGATTGCCCAAACGAATATGATTTAGGATTTGATATATGAATTGTGTGTATTATGATATATCGCATGATCACCTATTTAAAATATTATTGATATTTGTCGTACACGGTCGGAGTTTGGATGGAGGTTGTGCACGCTCACTCGCCGAGCCTTATATTTATGTACGATTTATGAATGTAATGAATTTAATATGAATTAGTCATAAAAGTCGAGCATTGTTTATCTATTTTCTTGCCCTTAGTGGGAACTAAATTCTAATAAAACCTTGCACGGGATTTATGACTTGCATGTGCATGTTTTATATATATATATCGCTCCTGCTCACTCAGTCTTCTAGAGACTGACCCCTCTCCCTCCCCACTCTTTTAGTGTGCAGGTTTGATCTTTGGAGTTTCGGGCTAGGCGGAGGTGTTTGGAGTCCTTTTGTGGGTCGAGTTAGGTTAGGAGAGTCTCTGCACTCATTCATGTATTGGAATTATGTATGATTCGTGTTATTATATCATGAACTTGAATATTTATGTAATTGTCATTGAATTGTATTACTGGATTTCGTTATTGTTTAAAAGAGGCCTGAAGAGCCCAAATTCTGCCTATGGTTTGTATGATTGAACTTTGGTTTTCTATGCATTATATTTTATTGTATGGTTATCACTGCAGGGTCTAGCTCCGCCTGGCTTAGATAAGTTTTTATGTTTGTCTCCCGTTCGCTATGGTTGGATACGGGTGCGGAGTCACTGTTTCGTTACTCGTGTCGAGCCATAGTGCGGGGGATGTGGTGCCTCACGTGCGGGGTGCTACATCCTTAAGTGGTATCAGAGCCCGGTTGCAAAACCGGTGTTCTTGAGTCGTGTCGGAGGCAGTCTAAGTCGAACGGCATAGGGACTATGTGATATTGTGTGCATTGCATCGATCTTGAATATGGAATTTGGTTTCCTCAGGAATTTTGTTGAATTACTTGTTGCATTTTATATGGATTCTTGTCTTTCGTATTGAATATGTGTCATGAGCATGCACTAATCGCATGCATCTACTCTTGAAGTAAGCTATGATTTATAGGTTATGGAGATAATATCAAACCACGGCCAAGTTCTACGACAAGGAAGATCGATTGCGAACCTCTCTGAGACACGGAAGATGGGCAGGATACTCTGGGAAGAATGTGGAGAATGCTAGATGCGAGACTTCCCAAATAGGGCTAGAGATCAAGGATTAGGCTTCAGGATGGGAAGATTGAATTTAGAGACGCGGTGGCAGAAGGACACTTGGTGAAATAAGGATTGATTGTGGGATGGTTATGATCTAGAAGATTGACCGATATGGCTCTGTCACATAAGGTGCCTTGGATTGGATGCACGGGATCTTTCAACCTAAAGAATAAAGTGAACGAACCTTGAAGATATTCTGATTCGGGACTTGATCGTTGAAGAGGTATCAATAATTAGGAGAAACTAAGATAAGATGGGTCCGGTAGGAGTGGTGCACATGGGGTCGACAAAGAAGGAATTCTGACTAAGCCTAGGAAATTGAAATTTAGTCTGTCGAAGTTAAGACCGGGAAGAGTTGGACTTGGTTGCTTTGGATTTCAATCATGAAGGGAAACTCATAAATAGTATTCACGGGAATCTTGATCAAGGTGTTGATTAGGATATGAGTTCGTTTTTCCAAAACAAAGCTGAATTGCCATGTTGTGAAGTAAAATGGAAGATATGAAGCAACAAATGGAAATGGTAAAGAAAGGAAATCATGCGCTCAAATGTAAGCAGTTGGAGGTGAATTGAACTCACAAAGGATAGGTACAGGATTCTTGATCAAGGTGACAATTAGAAGTAAAGGTCGAATTGCGAGGAGAAGTGTGGATGCTAACTCAGTGGACGTGGAAGAAGTAAGGATCAAGAAATTGCAATCTCCACTACAAGAAATTCGCCGAAATCCGACGGAAAATTCCGAGGGAAACAGGCCGTCGGAATTCCCTCGGAATTCCCGAGGGAATTCCGACGGGATTCCGACGGAATTTGTTTTTTTTTTTAAAAATAAAAATTAAATAAATCCGACGAAAATTCCGTCGGAATTCCATCGGATTTTTTTAAAAATAAAATTTAAAAATAATATTAAATAATTCCGACGGAATTCCGATGGGATTCCCGTCGGTTTTTTTAAATATAAATTATAAAAATAGAAATTAAATAATTCCGACGGGCATCCTGTCGGAATTCCGTCGGATTTTTTAAAAATAAAAATAAAAAATAATATTAAATAATTCCGACGGAACTTTCCGTCGGAATTCCGTCGGATTTTTTAAAAATAAAAATTAAAAATAATATTAAATAATTCCGACGGAACTTTCCGTCGGAATTCCGTCGGATTTTTTAAAAATAAAAATTAAAAATAATATTAAATAATTCCGACGGGATTTCCGTCGGAATTCCGTCGGTTTTATCTATGCTTAAATTGAATTCTTGTGACGTATTATAATATTTGTAGTTATAATTAATATTTTCTTAGAACTCAATTTTAAATATAGTCTACAAAATTTATGATTTTATTATTTCAAATGATATATATATATTTGTATCAAACTAAACCAATGAATTGATCTAGCTCAACTGGTTTACCTTGGTTTCCATAAGGTCTTACTACTACAACGTCGGGAGTTCGAATCCCCAGGGGCGCATTAAGTTTTTATTTTTCCAGTAAATTCCGACGGAATTCCGAGGGAAATTCCGTCGGAAATAATTAATTAAAATTTTTTTTTCCAATAAATTCCGACGGAATTCCGAGGGAAATTCCGTCGGAAATAATTAATTAAAAATTTTTTTTAAAGCAAATTCCGACGGAATTTCCCTCGGAATTCCGTCGGAATTTTTTAAATTTAATTTTTTTTTTATGATTTTTGTCCCTCGGAATTCCGTCGGTTTTCCGTCGGTTTTGAATTCCGAGGGAGGGTTTTCCTACGGCATGTGTCCCGTCGGAATTCCCTTGGAATTCCGTCGGAATTTACTATTTCCGTCGGAATTCCGTCGGAATTCCCTCGGAATTTTCCGTCGGAATTTGCAGGATTTCTTGTAGTGCTCGGATAGTAGAAGATACAAGTGATGCAACTCATGGAAAACTTGAAGACCGTGGGAAAGGCAAGGGATCATCACCAAGTCAAAGTAACCTTGGGATTGGAGGAACGAGGAAAAGCTACTGAGCTAATAGCTTACCACATCGGTGACAGGTTCCAAAACATTCATAGCACGTGCATCATAGTTTACATTAGTTATTTATTCTCTTGACTTTATGTTCAACCGTGCCTTTCTAATTGGTTTCGTTGCGCTAATGCGTTGTATAATTGCTTGATGTAAACGTGACCCATGCATTGTCATTTTAACCCAACATGCATTTTAGTGTTTACTTGATAGGAAGTCTTTTCTCCTTAACTATCAAGTATCAGTTCCACCGAGCCGCATCTGAGTTATGAGGAGGAGAAGCGAGACTAGAGTTCTGGACAAGATTAAGAAAGGAGTTCGGACATCAAGAGAACTAAGGAAGGAGTTGAAGGGCCACATTTTTGATTTCTGCATCAGTTAAATTCCACCTCATGGGATTTACTCATCAAGAGTTCGATAAGAGAAGAATTGATGGAGTTCAACTTGGGACAACAGAAATTTAAGGGGGAGAGCACGACCGAGAAACAAATTGGACGATTGAAAAGGTGCTCGAAGAAATATTCTAGTGGGAATGACGAAATTACAAATTAAGGAAGACCTGAGAGTCCTATTAGTGATGATCAGAAATAAATAAGACGGCGTGAATGGTTAAGCTGTGAAGAGGAGAGTTAAGTTACTCAAGTCGGGTTAGAGTCCCTCATTAGGTATAAGGGAAATGTCTTGGAGAATATTCCTATGTATGGAACATGGATCTAGGGATAATAGAATTATAAAGGAGCGTCTGGAAACTCCTAAGTCAGAATTGACAAGAGAGAGTGTCGAATCAAGTTGGCATATGATGGAATGATGGCGATCACGAGTAATCCCATAGGGTACAAAGACGAGGTTCAAGACAAATGGGGCACCGAGTTATATTTGGGACAGATCATACCGTGGACCATGACAACTCACCAATCTGAATTTTACTACTACGGTGAACGGTACTTATAACATTCATCATACATGCATCCATGCAAATTTAACTTATATATTTTTCTTATGTTAAGTGTTTTGATCTGCACGGTGTTAAAATTACTTGGAGTAATTGGTAACCAATATGGGTGACATTTATTACTTGCTTTGGATGCCTTACGTGATTTTAAATTTGGTTTTGCGTGAGTTGCTTGGGAGTATTGGAGACTTCCTGGTTTTATTTTCGGTTAAGAGACGGGGATTCTCTTATTTTGTTTGAGAGACGGGGTACTCTCTTTGCTTGCGAGAGACGGGGTTCTCTCATTGCTGTGGGAGAGACGGGGTTCTCTCATTGCTGCTCGAGAGACGGGGCTCTCTCCTTGTTGCTTGTGAGAGATGGGGGAATCTCTCATTGTTTGATTTCAAGCGTGTTTTGAATCCGAGGACGGATTCTTTTTAAGGGGGAGAGATTGTAACGCCCCAGTTTTTCAGTTTAAATAATGTGGCGTATTTGTTTATAAATTGCGTAAATTAATTATTTAATTATATGATTACTTGTTCATAAGTGTTTTTATTTGATTTAAACTATAAACTATTAATATTTAATTTAATTCATTTTATTTCTACTTTGATACTTAGTGTTAAATTCTTAATTAGGGTTTTATGTTGCCTTAAATATTTCGGTAATTTCGTTAATTAATTTCAACATGTTATTAGTTGGTTTTAATTTAATTAATGTGGAATTTAGGTTTAGTAAATTATTTATAACTATGTGAATTCGTTCATGCGCATGAGTGTGCTATTGGCGCTTCGTTCACATATGTATTGATATCGGATTGGTATGAAAATTCAGTACGTCGTAAATATATGTGTTATGAACATGCCTACGTGCTCGGTTTATGTTTTCGGATTTATTTGACGTGTTTAAGAATTTAATTTTGATTGTGGAACCAAATCGGGGGCTAACGAGCAATTAGCGCACCCTTGGTTCCGTGCGTGATATCTTGAGCTCGGGAATTCGGATTCGAATTCCGTCAACTCCGTTGCCTTCGTATCGACGATTCGGAGACAATGGAACAAGCCTCATACCTTTTTGAAATCATTAAGACCTCCGAAATCCAACCGTAACGGACAACTCGTGCAAGAAGAGCCCTTATGTTGACTAGTCTTCATGGTGGGACCCCATAACCCCCTCTTAACTTAACCAAAGATTAACCATGACTTATCTACCTTGAGTTAAGCCCTTTATCTCCTCTTTATCTCTGAAAACCGAACCATATGCCTCCATTTCCAGCTGCAACTGATCGAGAGAAGGGAGAAGAGGAGAAAGGAAGAAAACCTTGGCCATCCTTTGTGATTTTGAGCTCAAATCACCATCTTTCTTCACCAAATCTTTAAGGTATGAATATTTATGTCTTCTATACTCACTTATGCTTGATTTCATCTATTTAAAACATGATTTGGATCAGATTTGATTAGGGTTTGAATGTTGGGTTTTGTATGAACTTTTGGGGATTTTTGCTCTAGTGACCTATATGTTGGTGTGGCTGAATTCCTTGCTTATATGTGATCATATGAACTTGTTTCTTGACTTATTTCTTTCCTAACTCATAGTATATGATGTTAGGAGGATTTCATCTCTTGACCCTTTTATAAAATTATGAGATATGGAGCTCCAAACTTGATGATCAAACTATTTCCCCTGTTTTCGAACTGCTGTGTGAAATTTGGGGTTGTTGCATGATCATATGGCCTCCATTTTGTGTGAAAATGCATGGAGTTGATGTACACTCATTGTTCTATATGTTAGCCTTCATGCTTTAAGTATTTGGTTCCATTTGAAGCCTCAAAACCGAAGTACATGGCTTGTTCTTATGCATGATTGTTGACAGAATTGTTGCTGTTACATTTTGTAACTTGTTGATCATTCTAATGTGCTTTAAATTGTACCATTTTGCATATATAGGATGTATATTAGTTGTTTTGTATGTTAGCATGCATGCCCCAAAGTTTCAGATCCAAACTCAACCCCTAAGTACT
The DNA here is from genome assembly GCA_037501455.1 of Lantana camara. NCBI lineage: Eukaryota > Viridiplantae > Streptophyta > Magnoliopsida > Lamiales > Verbenaceae > Lantana > Lantana camara. The sequence goes on from CM074856.1 coordinate 96,237,670, forward strand.
TGATCAAGGCATGATAGAATCATTAGGTTTCATATGTGCGATTTTGGCGACCCAGTTTTGTTGCATGGATTCGATGATCATAACGTGTGATTTAGCTTTTGCATTCTAAATGAAAAATGTTCATAACATGCCAAATATGCTGCATATTAAGTTTCAGAGCATTTGGAGTTCATTTGGTATGCTTTTGGATTGAGTTTGTAAGGGATCAGTTTTGCCGGAAAAACCTTATGAACGGTTTTGGTTCTGTACCGTGACACCCCCGTGTCACATTTACTCATAAGAGTGAGACACGGGCGTGTCACACCCTCTGCTCAGTTCTGTACTGAGCCACGCCCGTGGCTCAGTTTGGCTAAGGGAGGTGACACCCCCGTGTCACTTCCCATGCGCAGTCTTCGTCACTTCCTCTTCGGTTTTTGATTTGTTTCCCCTCCTTAATGACTTTATCTCCCTTTATGTTGAACTATGAACTTGTTGTACTATGTGTTAGGAGTATTTTGGTTTAATTTCATGGCATTTGGAGGTGCTATAGGCATGCTTTTACTTGATGCCGGTTATGGGTGTTTATGTGTCGTTTATGAATCGCCTCGTTTAATTTCTATATCTTATCACTTCTTCTTGATTGCCCAACCTTGAATATATGCTATGTTATGTAATATGAAGTATATGGTAACATTATGGAAGAGCTTGAACATGTTTTGTGCCCTCATTTGGATTCTTGAATTATTGGATTGGGAGTATGAATTGAATGATTTATGATTGAACAAGTGAACAAATTGGTTATAGGATTTTCATGACTTAATATGATCTTTATGTCTTCATATCATGTGTGAGCATTGCCGTGCGTCATATATGGTTCATTTAGGGTCTTGAGTCTCACGAACACGTCTTGTGGTCTTTTGTACAGTTTGTCTCCAGGGTGGAGAGCTTTTGATCGTCAGGCACTTGGTGCTCGATCCTTGTTTCATCACGGTTCAGGTGAGGGTGGTTTTCGTTGTAGCTATATAACAAACCCTACAACCCTTACGTGAAAAGCTTTGGCCAAAACCTTATGATTATATATATATGATTTCCAAACGAAGCTATCGAGTAAATTCTTCTGAATTATACGTATGAGCGTACATAAGCTTAAAAATGGTTTTGTAATGAGGCTATGCTCCAAACCGTGTGTCGTCATGCTAGCTATGGATTAGGATGACACGGAGAGGTACGTATATAGCATATGCCGAGTTACAAGGTAAGGTATGATTTCTTATAGTATGTATCCTATGTATGTATTAATATGTTTTGGCGAGACACATTTATCACTTATCACAGAACGGGCCCCGGGACTTAGTATATGTGGCTAACCGAGGAAGCAAGGGCTGACGGGGATCCCATATACTAGTCCCAACCAAATTACAGCGGTACCGGACCTCGTCAGGAGATTGGCGGGGAAAGGGAGCTGAGTGCCATCTGGGGAGTCATGTAACCCCTTTTGGTCAAAGACAGAGGTGGTCGGGTCTTGCAAACCCACCACCAACCTGGAGGAAGAAGGTTGGAACTTATTTATAATTGAAATGATTGATTGACTGATTGATTATTGATTGATAGGCACCGTGCGGGAAGGCCGGGAACCGGATTGCCCAAACGAATATGATTTAGGATTTGATATATGAATTGTGTGTATTATGATATATCGCATGATCACCTATTTAAAATATTATTGATATTTGTCGTACACGGTCGGAGTTTGGATGGAGGTTGTGCACGCTCACTCGCCGAGCCTTATATTTATGTACGATTTATGAATGTAATGAATTTAATATGAATTAGTCATAAAAGTCGAGCATTGTTTATCTATTTTCTTGCCCTTAGTGGGAACTAAATTCTAATAAAACCTTGCACGGGATTTATGAGTTGCATGTGCATGTTTTATATATATATATCGCTCCTGCTCACTCAGTCTTCTAGAGACTGACCCCTCTCCCTCCCCACTCTTTTAGTGTGCAGGTTTGGTCTTTGGAGTTTCGGGCTAGGCGGAGGTGTTTGGAGTCCTTTTGTGGGTCGAGTTAGGTTAGGAGAGTCTCTGCACTCATTCATGTATTGGAATTATGTATGATTCGTGTTATTATATCATGAACTTGAATATTTATGTAATTGTCATTGAATTGTATTACTGGATTTCGTTATTGTTTAAAAGAGGCCTGAAGAGCCCAAATTCTGCCTATGGTTTGTATGATTGAACTTTGGTTTTCTATGCATTATATTTTATTGTATGGTTATCACTGCAGGGTCTAGCTCCGCCTGGCTTAGATAAGTTTTTATGTTTGTCTCCCGTTCGCTATGGTTGGATATGGGTGCGGAGTCACTGTTTCGTTACTCGTGTCGAGCCATAGTGCGGGGGATGTGGTGCCTCACGTGCGGGGTGCTACATTCAAGGTCGGGATTAAACCTTGTCTCTCGCGATTTTTAGATAGCTAGGGTTGATCAACCCTTCTATCACCCGGTGTTAAGGTTGGACTATGCTTTGTTTTGCTTTGTTATGCCTTTCATTTATGGAAGTTCGGATGTGTGACTCGTACTCGCCGAGTTGGTTGGTTGTGTATGATCTATGACACAAGAGTGGACTTATAAATATCTAAAACTTGATGTTTGGCCTTTGGCCTAAAATCCCAATATATATATGTATACCACGGGTAAAGTCGTTGGTTTGCAAAAACCACTCTTGGTTCATGGATCCTTTCAATTTTGAATAAGTGCTATGCTCTTTATGTATACTGGGTGTGTGAGTTAACCCCTTCACTAGTCTCTAGGACTAATCCTCGTTGTTTTCCCCTTTTTCCCTTTTCTTTTGAGTTTGCAAGTACCTTCTGAGTCGAGCTATGCGGCAAGTGTCTGCGGAGTTTACTTGTGGTGTAGCTCGGGTCTCATGCATATGTAGTGGTTTTTGTACCTTACCTTTATGAACTTTTGAAATATGTATTTCAAATACTTTCGATATTTCGGCCCCGATGGGCATTGTATATGTTGTATATGTTCGTTTATGACTTAGGATAACCACTTGAATCCCTCTTATTATATGTTATGTGATCTTGGGGATTATGTATGAATGTTTTAACGCTTCCGCTACTCTTGTTTTATTTTTCTTGGTTCTTGAGGGTTTAGGCCGCCTAGCGAGGGTGTGAGTTTTATGTGTCTTCGGTTCGCTATGGTTGGATTCGGGTGCGAACCCTTAATTTCGTTAGTCGGATTAGACCATGGTGCGGGGGATATGGCGCCCTTCGCTCCGGGGTGTTATAGGGCGGGGTTGTTTGTTCTGAGGCTTAGCTGGTTGAAAAGCTAGGTAAGCCATCCTCTTCCCATACTAGTTTTGACCTCCCGAGCTAGAACCATGCCCGGTGTAAGAAGTCTTCCTCCTAGCCACCACTCTGTCTTCAACTTTCAAAGCCTTTTCACTGACAAGGGCCCAAGTATCGGTGTCAACGGCCTCAAGAGCATCCTTCATATCCTCTCTCAAACCTTAAAGAAACTAGAGAGCTTTGTGTCGGTTATCATTAGCAATATTAGGAGCATACCGGGATAGACGGTCAAATTCATTGATATATTCTGTGACCATCTTTCCACCCTGTTTGAGATCCATTAATTCCTTAAGCCTCCGATCCCTCGTGGCAATGGGAATGTATTTGTTACGAAACTCCCGAGCAAATGTCTCCCAATTCACTTCCTCTCCCGCTGCATCTAGATGGGTCCGAACAGTAGACCACCAACTATAAGCCTGCCCCTACACCATAGTGATAGTGCATCTTGCTTTTTCTGCCGAACCACAAGGTATTAAGTGCCAAATCCTCTGAATCTGAATGAGCCACTCCTCGGCTTATATGTCATCACCACCCTTGAATCTCAGAGGGTTTTGGTTCCAGAATTCACTTAGGATATGAGTGATTTAGCCCCCTTCTTGATTCCCAACCGGGGGAGTATTCTGTCGATAACAGGTATCCAAGAAAGCATATAATCGCTCTATAAATCCCTCCACTTCTATCTGAGGTGGGGGGATTCGAATGCGAAATTCAAAACTTACACGTATAGCAAAAATTCATAACATAGGTTCATATAAAGCAAATCCGTATCAAATAGTTCAAATATTCATATAAGAAAAGAATAAAAGGAATATAATGCATCAAGTAACATGCAACTAATTGAAATTACAAAATTAAACTCACACGTGGTATAAACCTGTACGTGCGGTCTGACGGGGTGTCACAAGGAGAATAAAATCCATCTTGATGTCCTTGGTAATATCATTATTAATTATCTGGATAGAAAAAATCTTTTTAAATTGGTTAATAGTTTTATTTAAGAAGATGAGATTCATAAGGAAAAGGTTATTAGAGTGATTAATAATCTTATTGCATAATTTTTATTGTAGGTATGGAACCTCCTACGAAAAGGAAATTTGAAGAAACCATCAATATATATAATTGGAGGAAATTTAAGAATAAATTTTACACTCCTCTAACAGGACCCTATGATATTAGAGCAAATGTGAAAAAATCAACCCAATTGATTTATATTAACTTAAAGGGAATTCCTAGGTTAATTGCACAACAAAAATATCTTGAAGTAACTATTCAAGAGACTAAATCTTTGTATTATTTTCTTAATGATGAACATGACCTTGGAATATATCATAAGGAAGATAAGGAAGGGCTTAAAATAGTAAAAGCTCAAGTAAGTAAGCTAATAGCTTAAAGTTATGGTGCTGCAGGATGATACCTCGAGGAGGAGGCAGAACTTCCTCTTATAGGGCAGGGGAAAAGCAATTGGTCAGTTTGGAAGTCATAAGCTTATAGCTAATAATATTGCAAATTTCGCACCTTTTTCAAGTGATAATATTCCAAAAGATGCAAATGATCTTATCTACTATGAATTCTTGGAGTTTATAGAAAAAAAGAAAGAGGAAAATAATCCTCTATCATACGCGAAGGTAATAACAGAAGAGGATAATGAGGATCCTTCAACTTATGAACAGAGCAACCACAAAGAAGTCATAATATTACTGGAAAATAAGAATCTAAACTGGCAAGATGACCCATGGCATCTCATGCAAAGGTACCTTGATACAACATCATATGCTTCGCTTTTTTATAAGCAAAGAATGAAATTCTAGTATTTTAAGCTATTTGGGATCATGTGAATTTACAAAATAAACGCTTTATGGTGTGACATAATTTAAGAGTTTAAAATAGATAATTAGATTAAAATTATAAATAAAAATATTAAAATGAGCACGTACGAATGAAGTCTTATTTTTCGGATTTTTCTAAATAAATTATATTTTTTAAACATATTGCAAGTTTGTTGTATTTTTCAAACTATTGCGAGCAGGTACAATTAAGTGTATATATATATATTTTTTGATTTTCTAATAAAATCGATTTTCTTGTAATCGGTTTTAACATTCATTTAAATTAATTTTTAAAGTTCAAAATCCACTCTAAATAAAAGTTAAAATCATTTAAAAAAAGAAAAAATAATGAAACCAACAACTATAAGCTTAGTATCTCTTTATTGGAATCGATGACACTATTATCAATTTTGATAGTTTAAATATGGCAGCTTTTGACCGAATTTATTGAAATTTAAAATTTAAATTTAATTAAAACCGGCTATATCAATATCGGTTTCATTACAGTCAAAACATTTAACCCTACTTCATGTTACGTACATTGAGAGAAGAGAGTAGAGGACAGAGAGACGACATGAAATTAAGAGGAAAAACAAGGGAAAAAGGAGAAAATAGTTGGAAAAAGGAGAAACCAATGGGAAAAAGAAATATTAAGAGTAATGGTTGAGTATTGTAATGTTAAACCCTAAATAAGATTAGTAATTTTTCCCCTTTTATTTCACAAACAATTTTTTTTGATTTGTTATGTTTTTCCTAATTTAAAAAAAAAAAAAAGTAAAAGGAAGAATATTTTATAGAGGATCTCGTCTCAAAAGAAAAAAACAACAAAAACAAAACCGCACCCTGAGGTCAAGAAAAAAAAAGTACTACTTCTCATACAATAAAATATTTAGACAAAAAATATCATCATCAAAATTCTCAGTATCTCTATATTTTTTTATCAAGATCCTCAATATCGCTATTTGTATAGGTTAACGGCCTATCGAGGCGAGCTCCTCCAAATAGAGATCTCTTCAAAACTTTAGGACTTACACTATTATCTAGAGAAAATAATGTCTTCTCCATATTTTTATCAACTGAATTTGAGTGTGTGTAAAGAGTCATCTATTTGATTTTGTCTGGATCATCTTCTGCGATTTCCTGAGATTGATTAATAACATAATTTTCTCAATTTCGGTTGTTCTAACTCCTTACCAAAAACAACATCGATAACCAACTTAATTTTTAGTAGAGGCCTTTCCAAAGTTAACTGTGGAGGACTCTAAATTTTTCGAAAAGTGTGTGTTTTCTTTGCAGACTTTGACAGGTTCATTTTCTTTGTCTTTTTCTGATTTACCTAGAGAGTCCAATCTACGATTTCGTCGAGAATAGCATCAACATCTGCTACCCATTTTCTGTTCACATCTTCCTCATCCACCGGATCATCCTTTATTATTCATATTTCGGGCCCTCGGCTTAATAGTTCGGCTTCTAGTTGTTGATTCTCTAAGTTTCGTGCCTCAATTTCCAATTATTCCTACTTCTCCATCTGTCGAAGCTCGAGAAGCTTATGCAAATCCTGAGATAAAACAAAATTGGGTAAGGCAATAGAAATCACTGAGGGCAGTGTGTGACCCCCGGTAGTAGCGAGGATGTTCCCGCGAAAAAAGGCGATGCAACGATGTTCATAGCACGCTGTTTTTTTGGCTTAGGATGGGAAGATGATAAATGCCAGACTTTAGATACCAACTATGGAAGTTGACCTTCGGTCGAGGTCCGGCCGGTGGTGGTGGCACTCACGAAATGCTGGTCGGCTACTAAATGCATGATTAGGCATGCGGCAATAGGTTGCCTACTACCACTTTGAATTGCACCTATGGAAGGCCAATCAGTTGGGCTATTTTTGTAGGTTGAATTATTTCCTTGGTTTATTTCCACATAGGCCAAGGTTGGTGGATTAATGGCATTATTTGAGAAATGGGCTAGAATAAATTCTGGCTGAAAAGGGTCTTCTTCATTTGCTTTTACCAAATTATAAAGACGTTGAGAAGAGGCCATAACACCCGTGACGATAGGCGCCACATTCCCCGCACTACAAGTCTAGTCCACACGTGAAATTTAAAATCCAGCATGAACCGGACTCAGAGTGAATGGGTGACAAAAATGAAAATAACTCCCTAGCTAGGCGGAACCTAACCGTGTACCAATTAAATCACAATGCTAAAACGAGGTGCGGAAGAAATAATTAAGCATGACTTTCAAAAATGGCCATAAGCCCAATAATTCCATACAAAATTAAATTCCATCATGCATCCTAGCAACGGGTTCAGCTAATCACACAACCTGTCCCGAATCAATATTCAATAATTCATAAATCATGAATTGGCACACAGGCCTATTAAATAAAAGATACAATAATATGCAATGCTACTCAAGTGTACAAGTGAGACTCGAGACAACCACTAAGACTTGACTTCCGCCTAGCAAAACCTGCAAAGAACTGGAAAAGTGGGAAAGTGGGTCAGTCTCTAGAAGTCTGAGTGAGCAGGAGCGATACATATATAAAGAACATGCACAGGCAAGCCATAAATCCCGAGCAAGATTTTATGTGAAGTTAGTTCCCGCGAGGGGCAAGAAGATAGATAAGCAATGCTCGGACTTTACGACTAATTCATTGTAATACCCCATATTTTCGGAGCAAGATACGATGTCGTTTTCGTGCGATTATAACTCTACTTGTGCTTGAATTACCTTATTCATGTCTAAATTGTTTAATTGACTCGATTACAATCGTATGAAATTATATGGACTTAATTGAAATATGTGTTTAGTGCCTAATTGCTCTTTAATCTAAATTATGTGGGCTAATTTGAAATTAATAAAAGTTGGGGATCTATTTCTAATTATGAGAAATTCAATTTGGGCTTAATTGGACACCACTCTAAATCTTGGGGGTACTTTTATAATTTCCTAATCTTTAATTGGGCTTAATCAATCTTATTGGCAACTATGTGAACTCAATCGCATTACTTAAACTCCTAAGGGGCTTAATTACAATTTTGGAAGAAATGGTCTCTTTATATCCCGAGAAACCCTAGTGTTTCCATTCATTTTTTCCCTTCTCCCCTTCTCTCCAACGAGCAGCAGCAGCGGCACATCCTTCGCCATTTCCACCACCATCGACGGTGACGCAGCGCCACCGCCATTCCGACGGCCCTATTCTATTTCCCTTCTGCCTCCATTTTCACTCTTCCCCATTCCTTTCTCAAGTAGCAGTAGGCGCGGCAGTTCTCCAGTGACACCACATCGCCGCCGCCTCCTCCTTCCACCCAACTTGGAAAGAAGGCGGAAGTTGCAGCACTACCCAACCACCACCAGACAGCCACCGTCGAACCATCATCCTCACTCCACCACCACGCCAGATTTGGCGCCTCACGCGCCACCCTCCGCCACCACAACACCGTCATCCGGAGAGCAACCACCGCTCTCAACATTCTCTCTCGTCCCAGATCCAAAAGAAGCGAAAAGGCTTTCGGTAGTCTCTCTTCCCCTCTTTCTGTATTCTCACAGGGCAGCGACAAACGGTAACCATTGTCAGATAGATTCGTTATAGACCAGCCTTTCTCTAGGCAACTCCTCCGCCAACGAAAAATCACGCCTGACGGCACTTGTTTTCTTCAGTTGGGGTTCAACAAAAGGGAAGACAGAAGCTGCAACAGCATTCAACCACCTTCCTCAACTGGCGCCTCCTGTTCTCAGCCACTGCTTGCCAGTGTCGCCACCTGCTCCTAACCATCTCATCTGCTGCTCCTTTGCATTGTAAAGCCTTTTTCCACGCACAAATCTTGAGAATAATTTTAATAAGTGTATTGGTTAATTTAAATTATTTCAGTCTTTTGAGATTTATTAATGTACGTTTGATATTTGTTTGTTTTAAACGTAATTGGTATGCTTCTTGAATACTTGGGATACAATTGTATATTTACTTTGTAATTCATTATTAAATTGTTGTCAGTGTTATATATTTGTATGCAATCTGAACCATTTATTCTAATTTCATTGGTTTTCAAAGTTTGCATTTGTCAAAATAATTGTTGCTGTAATTAAATGTACAGAACGTAATTTGTACAGATTTGTGATTTTCTAATTTTGTACAACTGTAGGATTGTCAATGCATTCTACTGGGTGAAATTTTGTAACCAAGTTGTGACTGAATATGTATGATTATAATTTGAAAGAATTAGATTGATTAAACATATTGTGTATCTTTGTTAATCTAATTTGAATTGAAATTTTAGTAAAATTTAAATCTGTACACCATGTAATAAATTGGGGACAATGAGTTTCATTACTTACAAATTGTGTGTTTTGAATATTGATGTATGGAATTTTATAAATGTATATATGTATAACTGTTCCATTTTGGTATTTAAATTATTGAACTCCAACTCTTAATTTTATGATTATAAGAATTTATGCATATGTATACCTTGTGTAGTTGTAGTATCTTGACTTATTACGTTGTACTTTGTGAGGTGAATCTACTTAAATTTAATTGTTTGCTTTCACGAATAACACATATTAGATTTGTTTAGTTGGTTTGCTTGCTTACCTGAATTGTTTGAAATTAATTATATGTCTAAATTTGCAAAGTGAAATATTAATTGTACACACGAACATTTTCATAACACGTCAAACCACTCCATGAGCATTGTCGTGCATCTATGTGCTTCATGTCAGAGTCGTGTCTCATAAGTACTTTGTGTTTCCTTTCTGTCAGTGATCTCTACGGCGGAGACAACCCAATCGAGTGTGTAACCATCTTGCCTGTTCTCGTATCTTGTCATTTCTCAGGTGAGGTTTAGGATTTTGTATAGTTATTGACCTATGGCCTTAATGTGATTATTTCAATCCCCGCCTATATCTTATACGTATGATCTAGTATGTGTTGGATATGATATGGGTATGATCTTATGAACCACCTTTGGTTTTGGAAAACTATTATGAAGGTATATGTAAGTCTTTTGGGAAAATTTGTTCTGTTCTGATTCTGTAGCGAGATTGTCATGAAAGATTGACGTATGTTCTATTCTGTTCTGTTCTGTTCTGGGGCCCTGGAGCTACGGGTAAGGAGCCCCCGGGACGGTATCGGGCCGTCGGGGTTAAACTTGTGCGTAGTCTCCATCTGTATGAAGAGAATGTACCAGGCCCCACCAGGAGGTTTGGTTGGGAAATGGAGTCCTGAGGGTTTGAGTAGCATTAGAACTCCCCTCGTCTGTCTGGATGGTTAGGGTCGCACAACCCTACCATCAACCGGAGTTGAGGTTGATATGTTATGATTCTGTATTTCTGTTCTGTTATGATATGAGGAGTTGAGGTTGGAAGCTCGTACTCGCCGAGCATATATTATGATCTGTTATAGGAATTATGAATCGGGATAGAGTCTTTCTGAAAATGCTTTCTAAACTTATATCTATTTGGGTTGTTTTGAAATGTTTTGGTGTGCAACACCTATTCCCGGTTCATGAGTCCACCCCTTTTGATATGTGTTGTGCTCTATATATATATATTGTGGGTGTACGTTAGCCCCCCTCACTCAGTCAGTTAACTGACCCCCTCATTTTAACTATTTGCTTTGGAGTTCGAGCCAGGAGGCGTGAGTTGGTCTTTGTGTTCAGTTATCGTGTCGAGTCTGTTGTCTTCGTTTAAGGTTGTCTTGCATTACATTCGGATTTCTACAAGTTATGTATGAATGTTTAATTCTGAATCATATCATTTATTAATATGGACTTTTCGGGACAGGCTTCTAGGGATAGTTGAACCCGTCACTTGCTTTGCATGTTTTGTTTTAAATGCTTCCGCTATCTGTTGTTGTTGGTTTTATTTGTTTCCGCGCTCTGAGTTTGTTGAGTTAGCTCCGGTTAGCCTAGTGTGTGAGTTTGTCTCCCATTCGCTATGATTCGTATTCGGGCATGGACTTCCCATTTCATGACCGGGTCTGGATCCTAGTGCGGGGGATGTGGTATCCTTCATTTGGGGTGCTACATCCTTAAGTGGTATCAGAGCTTGGTTGCAAAACCGAGCTCTAGTGTTGTGTTGTATCTGTCTAGGTCGTACGGCATAGGAATAACTGCGCATTGCATTTGTTTGACTTGATATTTTGACCCTTCGGTATGAATTGTTTCGTGATTATATGATTGTGTGCACATTATGACTTTGATTATGCAACATCTTATTTTATGTGCTTTATAAATTGCAACTAATTGTTGCATTTACGTGATATACATGTTACATTTCATTGGCACCTTTAACCCGCATGCATCGAATTTAATGTTTGAATTTCAGGGTGCCCTATGAGTTAACACTGAGATTTCCCTCCGTCAGCACTACCTATTGGCACTCCAACGAAAACACACCTTAATTCGAAGATGGAAGGATTCTTTACCAAGATTAATGGTCATGAAAAGGTTCAGAGTTGAAGGAATGAGATTTGCTATATTGATTTAATATCTTAAAGTTAATTGAAAGATGAAGTTTGACGAATTTTCACCTTGAGGATTCGATCATTTGAAAGTAGTCACCTTGTTGAGGGAAATAAGTCAATGGAGGAGAATCTAATCGAGTAGAACTGTTTTGAAGGAGTTTGATAAGCTTTCGCCTTGATGATTCGATTATTTGGAAGTAGTCACCTTGTTGATGGAAACGAGCTAATGTAGATGAATCTGATCAAATAAGATCCGATCAAGTTTAAGGGATGTGGATAGGTAACCATGTACTTAAGCAACGAGCTACAAACCATCGGTGAGTGTTGAAGGTTTTGGTGCCATTTAGAGTTAACAAACGACAAGACAAGATTGGTTGTTAGCTCTTTAGGTGTTTCTTCATGACGAGATGGAAGACACTACTGAGGTGGGAATAGATCACTTAGACGCCAAAAGACTTTATTCAAGTTTCAGAATCATATACCATGGATTGCTTTAGGAAGTGCTTAGCACTACGATCATCCAACGAAGCTCTGAGGAAAATATCTGATTGACAAACGAATCATGGACAACCCCTTGAAGATGAGCAGACTAAGATTTAACACATAAATCATAATTCTTGGGAGAAACTGAGGATGATTCTAGTTGAGCAGGGATTACGGTCTAGTAAGGGGTTGGGTGATAAACAAGCTTTGTTAAGTTACCACTTTACGAAAAGACTCAAGACAAAGAAGTTCAGATGACGAGGGTTGCATTATTATCAGCTTAATCAACTTCTACTGCTTCATCTCGACTTTCTTGTCAAGATTTTTACGCTACGGTGAACGGTACGCCAAGCATTCATGGAATTTGCATACATGCATCGCTTAAGTATTCTCATCTTGCTATGCTTGAAGTGTGTGATGAATATTATTATTTCAATTGTGATAACTTGACTACCTAATCTAATATTTATAACTTGAAATTTCTACTTCTTGTGAGCTAGTGCTGAAATGAATGAGTTCTGTACTTATGTGGATTATTTATGCCTATGTGATTTAGAACTTTCTTAACTATTCACTGACCTCTCATACACATACACGCATACTGTGACTTTGTTTTACAGGGATTCCATCGCGATATCCCCCTTGAGATGAGGAATGGGTGTTGAATCTATGCTCAAGGTACACCAAACATGCGTCGCATACCTTTCATCAAGTGTTATTCTGATGTGGGTATGTATGAATAACTGATCGGTGGATTTATGTGCAAGAGAGACCTTAGGTTCCCTCTATTTACGTGTTAGAGAGATGTGGGATTCTTTATATTTATGTGTTAGGAAGATGCTGGATTCTTTGTAAGTTTCGTGCACGAGAGATACTGGATTCTCTAGGTATTCGGGAGATGCTGGATTCTCTTGAATTTAGGGGTTTGAGAAATGCTGGATTTTCTCAAACTAGAATGTTAGGAGATGATGGAATCTGTCCGACTTAGGCAGAGAGACGGGGTTCTCTCAATTCTGTGCTTGATAGACGGGGTTCTCTCAAATCTATGCTCGAGAGACGGGGTTCCCTCACCTCTTGTGCCGAGAGATAGGATTCTCTCCTGTTTGTTGTGGTTGCATTACGCGTTGTCCTGGCTACGGTCTGCAAGTGACGAGTTTGCGACGCCATCGAAGTTGAGTGCAGTGATAACTATTCGTCTTATGGGAATGGTCGAACGACTTGATGAAAGCAACGGTCCAGTACTCAAACGGATCCCAATGACAACGAGACATCGTGAGAAAGGTTCAGTAAAGACAATGAGAGTAAACTTCACAACGGAGGCTATGTTTTACGTAATTCCTCGAGAAGGGGTTAAGACACTACAACTTGAAGCTTTTCCAGTTCAGTAGTGGAACCTGGGGACCAGGTTCTCTTAAGGGGGGGAGGGTGTAACACCCCGTATTTTCGGAGCAAGATACGATGTCATTTTCATGAGATTATAACTCTGCTTGTGCTTGAATTGCCTTATTCATGTCTTAATTGTTTAATTGACTCGATTACAATCGTATGAAATTATATGGACTTAATTCAAATATGTGTTTAGTGCCTAATTTCTCTTTAATCTAAATTATGTGGGCTAATTTGAAATTAATAAAAGTTGGGGATCTATTTCTAATTATGAGAAATTCAATTTGGGCTTAATTGGACACTACTCTAAATCTTGGGGGTACTTTTATAATTTCCTAATCTTTAATTGGGCTTAATCAATCTTATTGGAAACTATGTGAACTCAATCGCAATACTTAAACTCCTGATGGGCTTAATTACAATTTTGGAAGAAATGGTCTCTTTATATCCCGAGAAACCCTGGTGTTGCCATTCATTTTTTCCCTTCTCCCCTTCTCTCCACATCCTTCGCCATTTCCGCCACCATCGACGGCGACGCAGCGCCACCGGCATCCGATGGCCCTGTTCTATTTCCCTTCTGCCTCCATTTTTACTATTCCCCACTCCTTTCTCGAGTAGCAGCAGGCGCGACAGTTCTCCAGCGATACCACATCGCCGCCGCCTCCTCCTTCCACCCAACTTGGAAAGAAGGCGGAACTCGCAGCACCACCAGACAGCCACTGTCGAACCACCATCCTCACTCCACCACCACGCCAGATTTGGCGCCTCAAGCGCCACCCTCCGCCACTACAACACCGTCATCCGACGAGCAACCATCGTCCTCAACATTCTCTCTCGTCCCAGATCCAAAAGAAACGAAAAGGCTTTCGATAGTCTCTCTTTCCCTCTTTCTGTATTCTCACAGGGCAGCGACAAACGACAACCATTGTCAGATAGATTCGTTACAGACCAGCCTTTCTCCAGGCAACTCCTCCGCCAGTGAAAATCCTCGCCTGACGCCACTTGTTTTCTTCAGTTGGGGTTCAACAAAAGGGAAGACAGAAGCTGCAACAGCGTTCAGCCACCTTCCTCCGCTGGCACCTCCTGTTCTCAACCACTGCTCGCCAGTGTCGTCACCTGCTCCTAACCATCTTATCCGCTGCTCCTTCGCATTGTAAAACCTTTTTCCCTGCACAAGTCTTGAGAATAATTTTAACAAGTGTATTGGTTAATTTAAATTATTTCAGTCTTGTGAGATTTATTAATATACATTTTATATTTGTTTGTTTTAAATGTAATTTCTATGCTTCTTGAATACTTGGGATACAATTGTATATTTACTTTGTAATTCATTGTTAAATTGTTGTCAGTGTTATATATTTGTATGCAATCTGAACCATTTATTCTAATTTCATTCGATTTCAAAGTTTACATTTATCAAAATAATTGTTGTTGTAATTAAATGTACAAAACGTAATCTGTACAGATTTGTGATTTTCTAATTTTGTACAACTGTAGGATTGTCAATGCATTCTACCGGGTGAAATTTTGTAACCAAGTTGTGACTGAATATGTATGATTATAATTTGAAATAATTAGATTGATTAAACATATTGTATATCTTTGTTAATCTAATTTGAATTGAAATTTTAGTAAACTTTAAATCTGTACAGAATGTAATAAATTGGGGACAATGAGTTTCATTACTTACAAATTGTGTGTTTTGAATATTGATGTATGGAATTTTATAAATGTATATATGTATAACTGTTCCATTTTGGTATTTAAATTATTGAACTCCAACTCTTAATTTTATGATTATAAGAATTTATGCATATGTATACCTTGTGTAGTTGTAGTATCTTGACTTATTACGTTGTACTTTGTGAGGTGAATCTACTTAAATTTAATTGTTTGCTTTCACGAATAACACAGATTGGATTCGTTTAGTTAGTTTGCTTGCTTACCTGAATTGTTTGAGATTAATTATATGTCTAAATTTGCAAAGTGAAATATTAATTGTATATACGAACATTTTCATAACACGTCAAACCACTCCATGAGCATTGCGGTGCATCTATGTGGTTCATTTCTGAGTCGTGTCTCATAAGTACTTTGTGTTTCCTTTCTGTCAGTGATCTCCAGGGCAGAGACAACCCTATCGAGTGTGCAACCATCTTGCCTTTTCTCGTATCTTGTCATTTCTCAGGTGGGGTTTAGGATTTTGTATAGTTATTGACCTATGGCCTTAATGTGATTATTTCAATCCCCGCATGCGAGTATATCTTATACGTATGATCTAGTATATGTTGGATATGATATGGGTACGATCTTATGAAGCACCTTTGGTTTTGGAAAACTCTTATGAAGGTATATGTAAGTCTTTTGGGAAAATCTGTTCTGTTCTGATTCTGTAGGGAGATTGCCATGAAAGATTGGCGTATGTTCTATTCTGTTCTGTTCTGTTCTGGGGCCCAAGAGCTACGGGTAAGGAGCCCCCGGGACGGTATCGGGCCGTCGGGGTTAAACCTGTGCGTAGTCTCCATCTGTATGAAGAGGATGTACCGGAACCCACCAGGAGGTTTGGTTGGGAAGCGGAGTCCTGAGGGTTTGAGTAGCATTAGCACTCCCCTCGTCTGTCTGGATGGTTAAGGTCGCGCAACCCTACCATCACCCGGAGTTGAGGTTGGTATGTTATGATTCTGTATTTCTGTTCTGTTGTGATATGAGGAGTTGAGATTGGAAGCTCGTACTCGCCAAGCATATGTTATGATCTGTTATGGGAATTATGAATCGGGATAGAGTCTTTCTGAAATGCTTTCTAAACATATATCTATTTAGGTTGTTTTGAAATGTTTTGGTGTTGTACACCTATTCCCAGTTCATGAGTCCACCCCTTTTGATATATGATGTGCTCTCTCTCTATATATATTGTGAGTGTGCGTTAGCCCCCTCACCGAGTCAGTTGACTGACCCCCTCATTTTATCTTTTAGTTTGCAGGATTTGCTTTGGAGTTTGAGCTAGGCGGCGTGAGTCGGTCTTTGTGTTCAGTTATCGTGTCGAGTCTGTTGTCTTCGTTTAAGGTTGTCTTGCATTACATTCGGATTTGTACAAGTTATGTATGAATGTGTAATTCTGAATCATATCGTTTATTAATATGGACTTTTCGGGACAGGCTTTTAGGGATAGTTAAACCCGTCACCTGCTTTGCATGTTTTGTTTTAAATGCTTCCACTGTTTCTTGTTGTTGTTTTTATTTGCTTCCGCGCTCTGAGTTTGTTGAGTTAGCTCCGCCTAGCCTAGTGTGTGAGTTGGTCTCCCGTTCACTATGATTCGTATTCGGGCATGGACTTCCCATTTCATGACCGGGTCTGGATCCTAGTGCGGGGGATGTGGTATCCTCCCTCTGGGGTGCTACATTCATATTAAATCCTTTATGTTCATAATTCATGATAATCATAATAGCTCGGCGAGTGAGCATGCATAATTCTCCAACCAAACTCCGATCGTGTACAATGAACATGACTTAATACTTTGAATACGTGATCATGCAATACATAATAATACATGCGCGACATAAAACATGAGACTGAAGAGTTTGACAAATCCGTGTCCCGGCCTTCCCGCACGGTGAATAACAATAATAATATGAACATAATCTTAATCATGAAAATAAGTTCCAACCTTCTCCCTCCATAATGGTCGGGCCTGCAGACCCGGACCATTTAATAATAACAATATCGAGACGGAGGCTCATGACTCCTACCCGGTCCTTCGATGGGTTAACCATCGACTCAAGAATAACTCACCTTCCATACTATAAGGTCGCGTGAGAGATTCTCAATGAGTAATTTGTGCAATGGCTTAGCTATACGTCGGTCCGATGCCAAAGCGGTCTCCATTCACACATTTCCTCGGGACCCAATACATGTGCATTATCAATCTGCATAATCTCACCAAAACATTTCAAGTCATGAGAATAAAAATACGTTTCATTTCATAATTCTTGAGAAAAGGCTTACTCGATAAGAATTTACTCAAAGACTTTACGTTGAAAACAATATGTAATAGCCTAAGGTGCTTGTCCCACATCGGTTGGAGAGGGGAACAAAGCCTCCTTTATAAGGGGTGGATACCTTTCCCTTGTTGAGGCCTTTTCCCGGATGGTGATCTTAGCCATTGGAAGGAACAAAACCGTGAGGGTGGTGTCGCTTAGCCCACCAAAGCGGACAATATCGACGGCGGGTTTTCGGGCTGTTACAAATGGTATCAGAGCCGGGGCCCGGGCCGGTGTGCCAGCGAGGATGTTGGGCCCTCTTAGGGGGGTGGACTGTAATAGCCTAAGGTGTTTGTCCCACATCGATTGGAGAGGGGAACAAAGCCTCCTTTATAAGGGGTGGATACCTTTTCCTTGTTGAGGCCTTTTCCCGGATGGTGATCTTAGCCATTGGGAGGAACAAAACCGTGAGGGTGGTGTCGCTTAGCCCACCAAAGCGGACAATATCGACAGGAGGATTTTCGGGATGTTACATGTCGGGTCATAGTGCGGGGGTGTGGTGCCCCACCGATTGGGGTGCTACAGATCAAGCTTCCCTTCTTCAAAGCTAATTTAGAAATCCATCAGAAGTTCCCTAATAATACTATCATCTTCAGTACCTGAATCACGTACACATGAGTACCCAAACGAATCAATTTTTCGATACATCATGGAAGTCTTCAACCTGGGTGTAGTAACTTAACTCCCACTTTGAAGGTTTAACTAATAAGGTTGTTACATTACTTTTCTATCACCATCATTAGGACTTTCATGCCTACCGAGACTTGCATTTCTGTTATTTCTACTAAAAGTATCTTCTTTGCGCACAACCTTGGATTTAAGTTTATCTCTCAGTTGTGCTCTCGCCCTTAAGAATTTTCCACCTTCTTATGTCGAACTCTTCTCCATCATCCATTAATAAGAATTCTTGATCTCCTTTTTGCTTTTCAAATTTCCCGCTTAACTCCTTTGAGGCCCGGAATTCAATTTTCTCTCTTATCCTATCTATATGACTCAGAATCATCTTTAACTCCATTTTTAAGCTCTAAAATCCCTTTCCATCTTTATCTTAACTCTGTCACCCAAATATTCCTTCTCCTCTTATTTCGATAGAACATCAATCAAAGTGGTAGTTGAGGTATAAGGTAAAAAGGGGTATCCTAACAAGTAAACACTAAACGATGCATGTCCCGGTTAAGATGCCAAATGTATAGAACACATAGTTCACATCCCAGCATGTAATATCAAATCAATAATTTAATGATTATAATGTTAAAGTGCATAAAATAAGAATTTAGATTCTTTGTTTACTTCCTTGTATCACTGTGTTTCCCAAGTCCCGAGAAGATGACACAACTCGAATTCTTTCAACTCCTTTTTATAATCTTGCTCTAGATCCACTCGTTGGTTCATGGTAATCGTTGTATCAATTAAGCTTCCTTGCTTGGACCCTTTGGGGATCCAAATATTTGACGGCTCCCCATTCCATATATCTTAGTTGGAAAACTTTTAATACATCCTGGATCTGGTTCTGAAACTGATATGATCCTTGAAACTTCCCGATTTGGCCTTTTATTTTGATCACCTGCTTCAAACTCAAAGGTCTCGATGGTGAACTTTGAGTAGTTCGATCTTGCATTAAGTATCTTCATAATTTGATGATTAGGAATTCCACGCCTATCCAGTTGTCTCGCGTATCCTTTAAGTTGGTGGTTTGGGTCCCCACAATACACCTATGTTGATAATCTTCAAGATTTGTAGAGAGAATGGAATCGATAAACTTCTCCATGATCAAAGCCTTCTATCACGGTGTTAAGCAATGAGATGTAGTTCCATTTTGTAGGACGTCAAGATTCAACAACCGACTTTTTAAATCTCGATACCTCCATAACCCCATCTCCTCTTGTATTCTTCAAACTCGTGGATTGTGTTCCCACAATGTACACTCATTTATAGTCGTTAGGACTTGTAGAAATGACGAAGTTAGTGGAATTTCTTTGTGAGTCGAGCCTTCTATTACGGACCTTGAGCAAGTAAAAATAACCTTTTTAAGAAAAAGTCCTTGAAAAATCCTCTCTCCCTTTGAACCTCGTTGCATTTGCTAACCACCCAAGAACTAGAAAAAGGACGCTTGTTGTTGAAGTTAGCTGTAGTTTCAACATCGTAGTGACAACCTAGAAATCATAACACATCTCAAATATATATGCATGAGGGTTAGTATATGATTATGATACATAATTAGAGCACCAAAGCGCTTATTTGATCCAAAATGGGGCATATAATCAAAAAAATTTAAAGTGGAACACGTTGAACATATAAAATTTTAGCAATTTAATATCAATTAATCATCAATTAATGGCAAGAAACAATGCAATACACACGTTGACAAGTTGTTCCTATGTCGTTCGACCTAGACTCGACGCGACACGACACTTGAACTTTGGTTTTGCAACCTGGAGCTCTGATACCACTTAAGGATGTAGCGCCCGAGTGCATGACTATTGAGAATAGTGCCCTAGAAACCGGTTCGACGTAATCTGCTTTGGGACTTTCCTTATGTCACAGACAATCTTTGAATAATATACGATTGATTATTATCATAGGCAAACACTTCTTTATATGCAATACCTGTTATGTGTGTTTCCATTATGTGCGCATGTATTAGAACTCTCGTAATCCATAAGGCTATTAGGGACTTTTTCATTAGGTGAATGGAACATGAAACAAGCCCTAACTGAAGACCGGATTAGAAATCACTCCAAGTTGATGAGTCCTACAAACAGTGGGTGTGTAGCACCTCCCCTAGTACTACAACCCCCGCATTGCAATACTCCCCAAGTGCAGGTTAGACCCAACACTCAGAAAATACTACGGCGAACGGTCAAGATAATATATGAGTAAAGTACATGGTACATTGCAGCGGGAGATAAAAGATGTAAAACTTTACCTGTAATGGGGAGAATAACGTATAACGAACAAGGAATCTCATTATTGATCAAAATAGTTTGCAAAAGAGTACAACAGGATGAAGTAGGAAATGGCTTGACTATACCGGTACTAGGCTCAAGATAGGGTACTCTTAGAATTAGATCAAATCCTACTATTGTATTGCTTCAAGATACCTCTAGTTGTCGTTCCTTCGACCCCTGAAATCATGCATTTTAAAGTAGGCGAGGAGGGTTAGTCAAAGTGACTAAGTGAAGGGGGTGTGATAGTTTATAGAATATGTATACGTATATATATTTGTATGATCAAGATGACCTTGATCTAAAATATTAGCAATATGATATGGCAAATATGAAACGGTTCATAATAATTGTAAAAGTAGGGATAGGGGTAATTTGGAATATTTGTAGAAATATGAACCGTTTGTAATAATAATTTTAATGCCCGCAAGCTTGGCCTCTCCATCTGTAACTCCGTAAATAGTTGATAAAATAGTAACGACACTGTACATGGTACCGATACTTTAGTAAAACCAATAAGATAATATCTCCTTAACTCTATTGTCGTTGGGGAGCTACCCCTAGTGGCTATAACAAGAATTCGGGAGCTCTTATCACTCCCAGGAAGCTCTTATCACTCCCCTTTAACTTGGCGTGGAATAACTAACCTCCAGTTAAACCACTACCAAGAGTTTGTGGCAGTCCGCAGCACCAACAACACCCTCGGCCCGATACCTTCCGGGTAATTGCTCGCTACGGATACAGCCGGGGCCCATAATAATAATGATGATAAGACATTTTGCTTGCTTAGTCGGGAATCAGTTCTTAGCAATGATCGTACGGAAGTAATATATATGTATAAGGTCCGGGTAAGATCCTGATTTCGACATAAAAGTATTTTACTCATAAAGAGGGATATTATAATATGATACTATGTATCTAGTGTTAGGAATAGTGCCCTAGAAAGCCGATTATATATCCGCTTAGTGCTTTTCCTTATTGTAATCACAGACAATCTTTGAATGAAATAACGAATTGAGGCAACACTTCTTTATATGCTCTTGTTTGGTATGCGTTTACTTTAGCTGTGCATGTATGAGAACTCCCCTAATCCTGATGACTTTAGGACTCTACCATTTAGGTGAAATGGTTCATGAAACGAGCCCTATATCACATAAGTCATGATTAGTAAAGTACTCCAAGCCGATGAGTCCTACAGACAGTGGGTGTGTCAACCTGACTCCTCTAAGGCTTGCTTGTGGGATCACGCCCTTAAGAAGGACCACCTTGTTTCATGGAGGTGCAAAGTGTATAGATGATACATGCGTGATACATGAGGGTGCTTACTTTAATAAGTAAGTTCACTGAGGTGCCCCATGTGAGAACATTCCTAAATGGGAAAGGAAGTTTCTATTTCAGGAAATGGAAACTTCCAGATTAGGAAATATCTTACGAGTCATTGATGTGATTAATTGATCCTTAGACTTGAGGTTCCTTGTCACTTTATGAGTTAACTCTGTAGTCTTAGGTATAAGCTTTAAAGGGTGTCGCCTTAGACAGCTGATTCAAGGCTTATGCTGGGGCTGCACAAGTGACTCATGAAAGTGAATGAGAATCAAGAAAGGACCTACACTTGCATTTGCAAGGTGATCTCTTATTGTGTAAGTCATTCATATGCCATATGGAGTCCTTGGCCAAGGCAGTAGATCAAGACATCAAGAAAAGGGTTTCTTGGATTGAGATCAAATGGATATGAAATGCACTTAGCTTTAAGACCGGATTATTAGGGTTCTGATTATTCCCTTGCCCTAGATCTTGGTTGAGAGAAAGTAAGTAGGAGGATTGTATCTCACATGAATCAATGACTTAAAGGTTTTGTCGAATCCGAACATTCCAATTCAGCTAGGGGTTAAACACCTGTTGCTAGACTATGGTCGTTTAATCTGTGGACTGATTAATTAATTAGTGAATTAATTAATTAGGGTCACTGCTAATTGAATTGAGAACCTAGAGGGTCACACACAACAACTTGGTTACATGAGTTGAGGCTTGAAAATGATTAAACGAGTTAATCGGGCCAAGAGGGTTCCACACGTGTGAAGTCACACGTGTGGCTCACGTGAGTGACACGTGTCACTATGACACTTGTCACACACGTGTGTATATATATATATATTAAATAATTAATTAGTTAATTATTTAATAGACTTTGGTTTAATTTTGAATTAAAAAGAAAGTCTAATTTTAGAGAAAATAATCTAGTTAATTAATTATGAATTAATTAATTAGATAAAAATAAGTTATTTATTTTATAATAAATAAAGTATAAAATTATCCAAAAATAGTTTGGATATTTTTAGCTCTCTTAAAAGTTGACTTGAATTAGAATTCAAAGTCAAAGTTGGAAAATACTTGATCATCAAGTAATAGGAGAGAGAGGGACCAAATCCTTAGTCCATTAGGACTAGGTTCGGCCGCCCCTCCCCTTTCCTATATAGAGGGGAGCTTATGCTCCCTTTTAGAGCTAATTGACAATTCTTGGTTCATGTGTTGAACACCTTCCTTTCTCTAAGATTAAATTAAACCCTAGGTTAAGCCTAAACACTAACTAGAGAACTAGCATCCTTACTAGTTAGATTGTGATCAAGTTGGTGGACTTTCTCTAGAGACTTCAAGTTAGAAGTTTGAAGATTCGAGCTTTACCAAGGAGAGGGGATCAAGCCGCGTGAAGAGCGTTCTTGGGTGGCTTGAAACGCTTCAAGAAAGAATAAAAGAAAAGTAAGTTTTCTATCTTTACGAATTTGGTTACACGATTGCGAGTTCTAGGTCCTTTTGTTGGGAAAATTTTTAAATTCCGCTGCTTTCTGGTTCGTGTTTTCCAACAAGTGGTATCAGAGCCACCTCGTTAATCGTGTTTCTGATTCGTCTCAATTATACTGAATTTGGTAGAAATTCTTAGGCTTGATGCGATTGAGTATTTGTAATTGTTTTAGAAAGCCTGAATTACGAAACTGTATTTTTTTCTGAAAGTTTCTGAAAATTGGTTTTTATAAAATTTAATTTTGAAAAACAATTTTAGATTTGAAACTGTATAAACTGTTTTTGGATTTCTTGGATTGGTTTTGCTTTTGAACGAAAACACGAAACGAAAACCGGATCACGACGAACAAGCGAAACCCCGCGCGCGAAGGCGTCGCGCGCCACCGCCCGCCTGTCCTAGGCGTGCGCGGGGCATCCGCCCAGGCCTGGCCGGGACAGACCGGGCGCGCCGCCCAGCTCCTCCCGCACCCCTGTGCGGGAGCCTTCCGGGCGCGCCGCCCAGGGCGGCCGAGACTTGCCGCCCACCCCGCCCGCAAGCTTGCGGGAAAGCCGCGCCCAACAGCGCGCAGCTTGCGCGCGCGCCGCGTGCGTGCGGTCTTCTCCGCGTACGGGTCCCGTTTTCGTGATCCGGCCTTTTCGTGTTTCGTGCAATCCAGTCCCAATTTTATTTTAATTTTAAAATTTTATTTTTTGAATATTTATTTTAATTTTGAATAAAACTTAAAATTGGGATTTTTTGAGAAATTGAAACGGTTTATATTTTGGGAAAATACATCTTGATAAAATTATTAATTTTCAGAAATTAATTGGAATTTTATTTGTTTTGGTAATTTGGGATTTATTGAAAACTTTTATAAATAAGACTCGCATCAAGTCGTGTTTTAAGCTATTAGAGCTTAAAGCGAGAATTTTAATTTATTGGTTAAATTTAAATTCTTGCAAAAGCATGTTAGGTGATCATGGGTTTAGATCTATGTATGGTTTTAATTTATGCACATGGATGGTTTAAATTGGGGTTGGAGCCCTATAGTTGCGTTTTTCAATTGAGGTTGGAGCCTCACTTATGTGCGTACTGTTATGTGATTTATTATGTGGCTTTCCATATTACTGTTTTTGAGGCCGGGGTATGCCCCGTGTAATTGTCTAAGGCCAATATGAAGATTGAGCCTTATTACTTTATGTCTTTTTCTTTTTATAGCAATTTGAGAGTAGAGATAGGTGGTGAGGTTTTATTTTCATTTTGGAGACAATGCACCCATGGAGTAAGATGAACCACATTCAATTAACAAGGAGGCCATAAGTGAAGACCCCTCAAAATGTTAGGGAGGGGAATCTCAATTGTTAAATGTAATAGAGATAGGGCTCGTATTTTGTTACCGCTTTCCCTTATGTGATTTGAACTGTTTATGTGGCATGTATGTTAGAACTTGTGATTGTGGAGTGGCTCCCACATATCACGCATAAGATAGGTAGAACCCATGATCATTACATGTTAGTATCATGCTAGGACATGTTATCTGTTTATGTGCTTGTTTGAAATGCATTTAAGTGTACTTGCATTAATCAAGACTAATAAAATTGGATAACATATATGTTGGTGAGGTCGAACCGGACAACTCTCCGGTTGATTCGAAAATTCCCATTAAATATTAAGCTAATTTCGAACATATACGTGTTTAATTCGAGATGCAAATTTTGAATTAAATTCCTAGCATTCCATCAATAGGTTTTAAGTTTAGTAAGTAAAGCTAGTTATTGTCCGCGAGTCGTGGGATAGCTAGTGGAACTTATTAGTTCTTAGTTACCTAATTAATCATTTTAAATGATCAATATTTCGTGGTCAATTTTAGCAAGGGCGATGTCCGCGAGTCGTGGGTCGTTCGAACTAAGTTTTGGTCATGATCTTATGATTGATGGGTCTAGCTTAACGCCTAAGTAAATATGGATGTCGCACGAGTCGTGGGTCCATATTGAAAGATAGGTGATGCAAAAACAATTACTAAGAATTCTAAAGGTGTTAGAATTGGTAAGTTGTACCTACCTAGGGTTCTTACTTAGAATGTCCGCGAGTCGTGGGTTCGAGGTAACATGCCTAGGATCTTAGTACCCATTGGGAAACGTGTTCCTCTTAGATCTTTGGGAATTCTAGATCTTTGAAAAACAGTGGGAGCTACAATAGATTAAAGACCTTATCTTTTGTATATCGTTATAATTCAGCATGCTCACTAGTTCTCTGTTTTACCATTTAGGTCGTAGATTCTGTGATTCTCTACGTGTTTTGAAATGGCAACCAAAAACCCTCTTGTATCGATCCTCGAGTCAAACAAGTTGACTGGTCCCAACTATTCTGATTGGCTGAGGAATCTAAAAATCATTTTAGATTCTGAGAAGAGAACTTATGTTCTCTTCGAAGGGGAGCCTAGTCCTGAAGGGGAGGCTCCCACTCGGGCCGAGCGGGATGCGATTCAGAAGTGGAAGGATGATAATCTCCAAGCCCGTTGCCTTATGTTGGCTAACATGTCTCCGGACTTGCAAAGGCAACATGAGGCCATGGAATTTGCTTGGGAGATTTACGACCACTTAGAGCAACTTTACCGCCCTCATGAACGTGTTACAAGGTATAACACTTCAAAAGAATTGTTCCACTTGAGAATGAGGGAAGGTTCAAGTGTCCATGAATATGGACTCAAGTTTCTTGCCCTTACTGAGAAACTTGCTTCCATGGACATGCCACTGAAAGATGAGCTTTCAGTGGATTTGTTGCTAGCTTCGCTCCCACCATCATTCAACCCATTTGTCCTTAACTTCAACATGAATCATGCTGGTGCTACTGTAGCTGAGCTGATTAGTCAGCTTGTGACTGCTGAAAGCACGATCAAGAAGGACAATAAGGTTTTGATGGTGAATGCTCCATCTTCCTCTTCTGGGCCTTCTAAAGGTAAGGGCAAGAAAGCCCAAAAGAAGAAGAAGAAACCCCTTAGGCCCACTGGTGGCATTTCGAAGGGGAAGGCCCAAAAGAAGAAGCGTGATCAGAAAGAGGATGTTTGCTTCCATTGTGGCAAAGCGGGACATTGGAGGAGAAACTGCCCAGAGTACAAGGCTACTCTGAAGAAAGGTATCTTTCTCGTTGAAGTAAATCTTTCTATTAATTCTAGTTCTTGGGTACTTGATACCGGTTGTGGAACTCACATCTGTAATGATGTACAGATGCTAAGTGAAGTCCAACAACTCAAAGAAGGAGAATGTGTCTTGAAGATCGGCGATGGCTCAAACGTTGAAGCTCGAGCTTTAGGCACAATTAGATTAGATTTAGGTAGTTTTGAGTTAGTATTAAATAAAGTCCTTTATGTACCGAACATTATTCGTAATATAATTTCAGTTCCAATATTAGATTGTGAAGGTTATGAAACTTATATCAAGAATGGTAAATACTTTATCAAACGGAACAACTCTTCCGTTCATATCGGTACTCTAAGTAATGGACTTTACCTAACTCAAAACATCAATATTATGAATATACAACGAGAAACAAAGCGTAAGAGAGATGACAAAGTTTCAGCTCCCTTATGGCACGCTAGATTAGGACACATTTCGAAGAACAGAATTAGCAAGATAAACACTTTAGGATCATTCTCTGAAAATGATCTCAAAGAGTTAACTTCTTGCGAATCCTGTCTCAAAGGAAAAATGTCCAAAGTCCCTTTTAAAGGAACTGTGGAACATGCCACTAAGGTCTTGGATTTGATCCATACTGATGTTTGTGGACCGCTTAGTGTAAGCACTAGAAACAATCATCAGTACTTCATAACCTTTACTGATGACTTTAGTCGGTATGGTTATGTATACTTAATGAAGTATAAATCTGAAGCTTTTGAGAAATTCTTAGAATTTCAAAAGGAGGTTGAGAACCAAACTGGTCACAAGATCAAAGCACTTCGATCTGATCGAGGAGGCGAATATCTTAGTGAAGAATTCCTTAATCATCTCAAAGATAATGGGATTATCTCTCAGTGGACTCCTCCGGGAACTCCTCAGCTTAATGGAGTTTCTGAGAGAAGGAATCGAACCCGACTTGATATGGTTCGTTCCATGATGAGTTTCACTGACTTACCACCTTCTTTCTGGGGTTATGCCCTAGAAAGTGCAGCAAAGATTTTGAATCTAGTTCCCTCTAAGTCAGTCCCTAAAACGCCCTATGAAATGTGGCATGGTAAAATCCCTAGTTATTCTTACTTAAGAATTTGGGGTTGTCCTGCTTACGTGAAGAGGACAGTGGGAGATAAGTTAGAATCTCGTTCTAACTTATGCTACTTTGTAGGTTATCCTAAGGAATCCATAGGATACTACTTCTATGATCAATCTGAGCAAAAGGTGTTTGTTTCTAGAAATGCTACTTTTCTGGAGGAACCGTTCCTTAAAGAAAAGCAAGGCAAGATCATAGAATTAGAAGAAGTACAAAGTGACCCCATACCACCCACTGAAGAAACATCCCACTCTGATCAACCACAACCAATCACGAATTTCGATACACATGAAAATCCTCCTCTAAGGCGTTCGGAACGCACTCCTAGACAGCCTGAGAGATGGTATGGATTCTTCCATGAAATCTCTCAAAAGGATAATGATCCTTTAACATATGAGGAGGCACTTTCAGATTCTGACTCTGAACAGTGGATAAAAGCCATGAGATCCGAAATGAACTCCATGAACTCCAACCAAGTTTGGACCTTGGTAGATTTGCCTGATGGGGTCAAACCCATAGGTTGCAAATGGATCTTTAAGAGAAAGCTTGGAGTTGATGGAAGCATTGCGGCCTACAAAGCAAGACTGGTTGCAAAAGGATTCACTCAAAGACCCGGCGTGGACTTTGACAAAACCTTTTCACCAGTTGCAATGCAAAAGTCCATTCGAATCATGCTTGCCATTGCTGCATATTATGACTATGAGATATGGCAAATGGATGTGAAAACTGCCTTTCTCAATGGTGACATTGACAAAAACATTTATATGGAGCAACCCATAGGTTTCACATTCAGTGGGAGTGAGCAAAAGGTTTGCAAACTCCAAAGATCAATCTATGGATTGAAACAGGCTTCTAGGAATTGGAACATTCGATTTGATGAATCGGTCAAAGCATTTGGCTTCATCCAAATTTCGAATGAATCATGTGTGTATAGAAAGGAATTGGAGACCTCAGTGCAATTCTTAGTACTTTATGTTGATGACATCCTTCTTATTGGGAATTCGAAGGATGACATGAAAGTGACTAAGTTATGGTTATCGAACCAATTCGAGATGAAAGATCTTGGTGATGCGTCCTATATCCTTGGAATTAAAATCTATAGAAATAGATCTAGAAGGTTAATAGGACTATCACAGTCGATGTACATTGACAAAGTATTGAAGAGATTCAATATGGAGTCAGCAAAGGTTAAGAACCTTCCTATGAGTGTAGGAACATGTCTTTCAAAGAAGATGTGTCCCAAGACTAACCTTGAAAAGGAAAGAATGACTCATACACCTTATGCATCAGCAATAGGTAGCATAATGTATGCAATGTTATGTACTCGACCGGATGTGGCTTATGCACTTAGTGTAACGAGTCGTTTCCAATCTGACCCTGGAGATGGTCACTGGGCTGCCGTGAAGAATATTCTTAAGTACTTGAAAAGTACTAAAGATTTATTCTTAGTTTACGGAGGTCAGAAAGATCTTACTGTCGAAGGATACTGCGATGCAAGCTTTGCATCTGACTTAGATGATTTTAAGTCAATGTCAGGAAACATTTTCTGCCTAAACGGCGGAGCAGTGAGTTGGAAGAGTTCCAAGCAGACTACCACTGCAGATTCGACCACTGAGGCCGAATACTTAGCTGCAAATGATGCAGCTAAGGAAGGTGTTTGGATTAGAAACTTCATTCAAGAATTGAATGTTGTTCCTAGCATGAAAGACCCCATTAATGTGTTTTGTGACAACACTGGGGCGGTTGCTCAAGCAAGAGAACCAAGATCTCACCAACGGACCAAGCACATTATGAGGAAGTATCACCTAATCCGTGATATTATCAAAAGAGGAGATGTGCGAATTGAGAGGGTCACATCAGCAGAGAACGTGGCAGATCCACTTACTAAACCCCTTAGTCGAGAAGCTTTCCAAGGCCATCTTCAGAAGAAGGGACTTAGAATAGCTTTAGAATGGCTTTGACGGGCAAGTGGGAGATTGTTAGGAATAGTGCCCTAGAAAGCCGATTATATATCCGCTTAGTGCTTTTCCTTATTGTAATCACAGACAATCTTTGAATGAAATAACGAATTGAGGCAACACTTCTTTATATGCTCTTGTTTGGTATGCGTTTACTTTAGCTGTGCATGTATGAGAACTCCCCTAATCCTGATGACTTTAGGACTCTACCATTTAGGTGAAATGGTTCATGAAACGAGCCCTATATCACATAAGTCATGATTAGTAAGGTACTCCAAGCCGATGAGTCCTACAGACAGTGGGAGTGTCAACCTGACTCCTCTAAGGCTTGCTTGTGGGATCACGCCCTTAAGAAGGACCACATTGTTTCATGGAGGTGCAAAGTGTATAGTTGATACGTGCGTGATACATGAGGGTGCTTACTTTAATAAGTAAGTTCACTGAGGTGCCCCATGTGAGAACATTCCTAAATGGGAAAGGAAGTTTCTATTTCAGGAAATGGAAACTTCCAGATTAGGAAATATCTTACGAGTCATTGATGTGATTAATTGATCCTTAGACTTGAGGTTCCTTGTCACTTTATGAGTTAACTCTGTAGTCTTAGGTATAAGCTTTAAAGGGTGTCGCCTTAGACAGCTGATTCAAGGCTTATGCTGGGGCTGCACAAGTGACTCATGAAAGTGAATGAGAATCAAGAAAGGACCTACACTTGCATTTGCAAGGTGATCTCTTATTGTGTAAGTCATTCATATGCCATATGGAGTCCTTGGCCAAGGCAGTAGATCAAGACATCAAGAAAAGGGTTTCTTGGATTGAGATCAAATGGATATGAAATGCACTTAGCTTTAAGACCGGATTATTAGGGTTCTGATTATTCCCTTGCCCTAGATCTTGGTTGAGAGATAGTAAGTAGGAGGATTGTATCTCACATGAATCAATGACTTAAAGGTTCTGTCGAATCCGAACATTCCAATTCAGCTAGGGGTTAAACA
The DNA here is from genome assembly GCA_037501455.1 of Lantana camara. Lineage (NCBI taxonomy): Eukaryota > Viridiplantae > Streptophyta > Magnoliopsida > Lamiales > Verbenaceae > Lantana > Lantana camara. The sequence goes on from CM074856.1 coordinate 96,268,140, forward strand.
CCTGTTGCTAGACTATGGTCGTTTAATCTGTGGACTGATTAATTAATTAGTGAATTAATTAATTAGGGTCACTGCTAATTGAATTGAGAACCTAGAGGGTCACACACAACAACTTGGTTACATGAGTTGAGGCTTGAAAATGATTAAACGAGTTAATCGGGCCAAGAGGGTTCCACACGTGTGAAGTCACACGTGTGGCTCACGTGAGTGACACGTGTCACTGTGACACGTGTCACACACGTGTGTATATATATATATATTAAATAATTAATTAGTTAATTATTTAATAGACTTTGGTTTAATTTTGAATTAAAAAGAAAGTCTAATTTTGGAGAAAATAATCTAGTTAATTAATTATGAATTAATTAATTAGATAAAAATAAGTTATTTATTTTATAATAAATAAAGTATAAAATTATCCAAAAATAGTTTGGATATTTTTAGCTCTCTTAAAAGTTGACTTGAATTAGAATTCAAAGTCAAAGTTGGAAAATACTTGATCATCAAGTAATAGGAGAGAGAGGGACCAAATCCTTAGTCCATTAGGACTAGGTTCGGCCGCCCCTCCCCTTTCCTATATATAGGGGAGCTTATGCTCCCTTTTAGAGCTAATTGACAATTCTTGGTTCATGTGTTGAACACCTTCCTTTCTCCAAGATTAAATTAAACCCTAGGTTAAGCCTAAACACTAACTAGAGAACTAGCATCCTTACTAGTTAGATTGTGATCAAGTTGGTGGACTTTCTCTAGAGACTTCAAGTTAGAAGTTTGAAGATTCGAGCTTTACCAAGGAGAGGGGATCAAGCCGCGTGAAGAGCGTTCTTGGGTGGCTTGAAACGCTTCAAGAAAGAATAAAAGAAAAGTAAGTTTTCTATCTTTACGAATTTGGTTACACGATTGCGAGTTCTAGGTCCTTTTGTTGGGAAAATTTTTAAATTCCGCTGCTTTCTGATTCGTGTTTTCCAACATCTAGGATATTAAATCATAAATAATAGGTAGGCTTGAAGTAGTTTTTATGTAGATACATAAGTATAGGCATGATTCCAGTTGTAAACATTTTAACCCTCACCTATACCGGTAGTCAGACAATGTATTGTTGATTCCACTGCTCGGTCCTAAATTCGCCTGAAAGTATTTAACTACTACAGGCTTAGAACTAGGTTCTTTATTCTAGTCAAATAAGCACATAAGGTACATCATATTCTAATCAAATAATCACATAAGGTACGTATTATATAACACGTTAAAGAATTCCCGGTAAACCCTATTTTAACCATTTAAGGGAATTTAATTAATTAATCAGGTTTCATGAATTCTTTAACTACTTAAATATTTATTACTCACATTATAATCCTAATTGGAATATTAGAAATATGATTTAGGGTTTAATTCAACAATGTAGGTTGATTTTGAAATTATTTTACAATTTACCCATTTTTGGAATAATTTAAATAAAATCTTTCTTTAAAAATTCCAAAACCCATTTTATAATTATTTTTAAATTAATTTCGAAATTAATTGATTAAATGTTGACCAAAAAGTCAAAATTACTATTGGAAATATTTACTATTCAATTTCTTATGAATTAAACAATTTATAACATAAAATTGAACTCACACACACACACACCTACTATCACACGTGCACTTAAAATTGATCAAGAAAATTATGAACGTGTTCTTAGGCTTATGAATGTGTTCATATTAGCTCATGATCAGATCTAACAAGTTCTAAGTCCATAACACATAATTAAACTCTTAATATAGCACTTTATGTAACTTTAATCATAAAATTAATTCTAAATAAATTATTCTAAGCATGAATTTAATCAAATAAGATCATTAATATTTAAACACATACTCATACTATATCATATCATAATTCATGTATTTAATTAAATAAAATTCTATAATGTAGGCACATTGTACATAAAACCAACAATTATGCATATATTTCATAAAATAAAATTCCTAAAGCATAATTTAATTAAATCTAAGCATGCTACAATTCATAATATATTAAAAACATAATATAAAGCATGAAATAATAAAAGAAAATCACACCTTATGTAGAGAATGGTGGGATGGCCGAACCTAGGGGGAGATTTGAGTGATTTTGTGTGTTCTTGAAAAATGATCTTGGAGGGGTATTTATACTTGGGATTTAGGGGCTTACCTTGCAATTTCTAAGAGTTTAGGGTATGACTAAGGGTGTTGAGTAGGCTAAGTTCATTTATTAGGGTATTTAGGTGTTATGCTAGGTGTATATGTGATGTATGTGCTTATGTATATATACATGTATTACCTAATAAATACATCATAATAAAATAAATCAAAAATAGGGTGAAAATAATAATGAAAACGTAGGAAAATATTCAGATTTTATTTTGAAATGGTAAAAGTTGTAAAAGAAAGAGGATCGAAAGGGCTTTCCGATGATTATAAACACTTAACATTTAAACGTCTAAAATTAAAGTAGTAGACATTCGGAATTTTGAAAAATATGATAAAATACATAAAACGAAGCTAGGATGAGATTTAATTTCCGAGAAAGTGTTCATGATTCATAAAATAATTTGAGGATTATTTTGAGTATAATATTGGATACCAAACGCCATACGGTTTAAAAGTTAGTTTTTACGGCGGGAATGGTATTTTAGGAAAAATAGGAAAAATTTATAAAATGAGCTAGGATTTGAACTAGGGTTTGGAAAAGGTCTTAAAATTCATAAAATAATCCAAGGATCGTAATGGTTATAATATTGAACAGGGAAAACGTTAGAATTCAAAAATCTCTCAATTAGGGCAAAACTAGGGTTTCATGGCCGATTTTGGTTACTACGGGAGTTACGATGGGAATTAAGGTTTGGGAATGATACCATAATTCATAAAATTTCATAAGGATTCGTTTGAACCCAATATTGGATAGATAAAGATGGCTCAAAAAATTTCTTTGGAAATGAGTGAATAGTTACTAAGGTTCTAAAGGAAATTCTTCTTAACCCTTTACTTACCTATTTCTTCTTGGCCCCGAAATCCGGGATGTTACAGGGAGTGTTAATTAGGCTTGACTGAGACTTGCTCGTGCGATTGGGTCCTTAAGAAGGAGCATCCTGTTTCATAGGGTGTAAAGTGCATAAGTTGATGCGTACGCAATACATGAGGGTACTCGTTATTAGAACGGGTACACTAAGGTGTCCCACGTGAGAAGATTCCTAAATGGGAAAGGAAGTTTCCACTTCAGGAAGAGGAAACTTCCAGATTAGGAAATATCTCACAGGTCAATGGCGTGAGTAAAGTAATCCTTTAACTTGAGATTCCATTGATGCTTTGTGGGCTAACTTTGTAGTCTTTAGTATAAGCTTTAAAGGATGTCTCCCGAGACAGTTGATTCCATCGTACCTCACAGCTGTGATTGACTGAAAGGTTCTTTCGAATATATATTCATTGTTCGGGTAGGGGTCACACACCTGTGGCTAGACTATGGTCGTGTGATCAGTGAACTAATTAATTTATAAAGTGTATTAATTAATTAGGCTCACTGCTAACTGAAAATGAACCTAGGGGGTCACACACAAATGCCAGGTTCAAAGGGTATTGAAGGAAAGGCCAAATAGTTGATGGAAACGAGATCACATGTGTAAATGTACACGTGTGGCATGTGAGCTGAGTTTGGGCGTGTGATCCAATTGAGAAATTGGACCATGTGTTGATTAATTGGAGAATTGATTATAAAGCCCAAATATTATTAATTACGAGAATTAATTTTAAAATCCCTTATATAATTAATTAAGAGAATTAATTATAAAGCCAAATAAAATTAATTAGAGAATTAATTTTAGCTCGTAAGAATTAATTAGAGAATTAATTCTAAAGCCCTTCATGGAATTAATTAGAGAATTAATTCTAAGTATTTAATTATTTAATTATTTAGTTGTTCTAATTTGATTAGAATAAATAAATAAATAAATATTAAATACCTTCTATTTCTCATTCTAGTAAATATTAATTCTTATATGATTAGAATAGATATTATTGGAATAAGATATTTAATTATTATTAGAATAATTGAATATTTCTAATTTGATTAGGAGTTCTTTTTCTAGAAGAAATAAATATCTTATTTTGAATAAGATTCCTATTACTTGAAGAAAAAGAAAAGAGAAGAAAAGTCAAAGTTGGAATGCGATTTCAACTAGGGTTTGGGTGTTTGAACCCTAGCCTTTAAATAGACTAAGGGGTCGAAATTTTTGGCTTACGCGTGACTTGGGATTCACACCCAATCTACATGGGTTCAAGAATTAGGGAGAATTCTCTTGCTCTCTTTCTGCTTGTTGCTTGTTTCTTTCTTTACACATGTTATACTGCTAGCACTCTCCCTGACATGATTTGAATCTAGGACTTGTGTGGATTATTACTCTAGAGGAGACTTATCGTGGAATCTAGTAGAAAGAATCATTCGAGTGACGGGGTTACCATTACCGCATGGAGGGCGTTTGAGGGCGGCTCAAAACGTGTCAAGAAAACGTCGATTCTTGTAAGTTCTTGAATCCCTAAGATTTGGAAATTGAAATTGCAAGTCACGATCTTGCTTTTGGGAAAATTTTTAAATTCCGCTGCTTTTACTTTCGTGTTTTTTCCCAAGAAGTGATATCAGAGCCACCTTGCAACGTCTATTTCTAATCTATCTTTTTATTGAATTTTGAGAAATTCTTGAATCTGAGTTACAGTTATATATTCTTGAATTGGTTTCGTAATCTGAGCTTTTGAATTTGAAAAGTTTCTTGAAAAACTGAAAAAAACTTTTTCTAAAAAATTTAACTAAAATCGTTTTAAATTTAGATTCATAAAATCATGTTTTAATTCTCGAATTTAGAAATGAAAATTTTGATTTATAGGTCGGAAACGAAACGTGTTGGCCATCCGCCACCGCCGACGGACGTCGTGGGGCTGCGTGTGATCGCGCCGCACATCGCATGCATGGCGCGCACATGAGCAGCTATTGCTGCCCATCCCGCCGCTACGAGTGGCTGCCCCAATCACGCATGATGTATGGGGTAAAGACAATTAATTGGCGCCTAATTGTAAAAACCATTTTGTTTAATTGGATGTTCACTTTTAATTGAAGTAATTAATAACATTGTTGTTCATTATTTTATTAAAAGTTTATCATCTCGTAAAGAATTCTTGGTTTTCATACTTAGAAAATTGATTTTGAAACTAAAATTGAAGTGGTGGCCAAATCAAATTGTTTCTTCCGCATTGCGTCAGCCACCACATGAATTGGCGAGTACATGTGTGGTCCTTTTCGGAAAGAGTTTGTTTTCGGAAATTAAAATTAAATTTTAATAGAAAATATTTTATTTTTAAAATAAAATTATAATTTGGGAATTAAAGTCAGATTTAATTCTTCGGAACAATTAATATTATTATTTTTAAAATAATAATTTTATAAAATTATTAATTTTGAATTAACTTGAATTTTATCAGATTTGAGCTTTTGATTTTGAATATATTCTTGAACAAAGAACTGTTTTCAGATTACTTTGAGTTAGTAGATGTAACATCTCACTCGTCTGGCCGTACAGGTACGCCTTCACGAGTGAGCTAAATGCGCATTTAAATTATTTTCTTATATGATTATGTGTTAATTAAAATATTATATGATAATTCTTGAATTATATGAAATTGTTTGTTAAGATTTAGAAGCAAAATTTTGAACGTTTTGCCCATTTAACTTCGTTTTCGACCCGTATGCTCCCGTTTGAATTCTGATTTTTAGGACAATTTGTTATGCATCACTTATATATTTTACGAGTGTGTTTTTATGTTAGTTACATGTTTTGAGTTAGTTTGATAGGGTTTTCGAACTGTTTTAATTGTTAGGGACTCTAGGGCCTAACTTGTTTTAGCGCGCCTCGTGTTCCGCACTTTATATCTTGAGCTCGGGAATTCGGATTCAAATTTCGGAAGTGACGATAGACTCGTAACGAAGAATGGGAGCTGGAGAACATGGCCTTATATTTTTCTATGTCCGTTTGATCCTCCGTATTTTTCCTGAAACCCGAACCTCAAGCAGATTTGCCACCCTTTACGGATTTAGCCATAACTAATTCATTTCTTAACCAAATTGAGTCAAACTTGGACCCACTTAACCGTAATTAATCCCTCTCTCACCCCATTTTCCCCTCATTTTCGTTCAGCAAACAGAGAGAGAGAGAGAGAGAGAGAGAGATTTTGGCTGAAAACCAAGAGAGAGAAGGACGAGAAAGGAGAAAGGGCTGCCACTATTCACACTTGCGATTTCAAGCTTGTTTCTTCATTATTTCTTCTCCGATTCGAAAGGCATGAATGAATTCTTTTTGTCCATCTCCTTACCTTTCTTTTAAGCCTGATTTTGTCCGTTTTCATCTTAGTTTGAGCATGTTAGGTTGAAGATCATGAATAGTAAGGGTTAAGGGTATATATGATGAGTTGTTGCAATTCTTTGGATCTTTTCTTGAATTGATGAGTATTATATGATCTAAATGACATCTGTTTCATTATTATGCATGATTTTTGTATATTTTGTATGAAATTTTTTTTACCATGGCTGCACTTTTATGAAAGCTTGGAACATGTTTGATATGAGAGAGTTTGAAGGATGTTTGAGTTCCTTTTTCTTCCACTTTCTTCTTGTGTTGTTGTGTGCCTTCTTGCTGCAAGTTTTGCTATTGTTTTGCCTCGTTTCCTGCTGCCTTGGTTGCCTTATGAAGCTGCTGCTGCTGCTCGTTGGTGGAGGAAGAAGAACAGAGGCTGAAAAATGCAATTTTCAACCCCTTGGACGAAGGAACGCCCGTTAAGGCGTTTGTGGCTTGAGGAGGTAACGCCCCTTGGAGCCTTTTTACTTCTACCTCTGTTAATAGGGGTTACCCCTTTTGGTAATAAGGTTGGTAATGTAGTGCCCCGGAGCGAAGGGCACCACAACCCCCGCACCATAGCTCGACACGTGTAACGAAATAGGGACTCCGCTCACGCATCAAACCATGGCGAACGGGAGACAACCAAAACAAAACCCTTGGCTAGGCAGTCTAGACCCTAATACAGAGCGCGCAATAAAAGTTAATCAAGAGTGCGGAAGTAACAGGATCCATAAAAAAATTAAACGTACTAGCAAGATTATTTAAACCAATTAGATATAACATGCCATTAGAATACTTAAATCATATCTCATGCTTTCCATATCGAATCATATTCATATACAAGTTTCAAAGCTAAAAAAAAAAAACCATAATAAATTGAAAGAGAATGCATGAGACTCGAACAACTTGACCCAAGACTCAAATTCCCAACGGGTACCTGCAAACTCAAGACAAAGGGGGAAAAGGAAAAGAAGCAACGAGGGTCAGTCCTAGAGACTGGTGAGGGGGCTAACACACACACACGTACGTATAAGTAAGAGCATAGCATATTCAAATCTAAAGTGTTCATGAATCGGGCGTGGTTTTTGCATTGGAAAAGGTTTTAACCCGTGATATATATATAAGAAGAAAGATTTAGGGCCGAAGGCCAAAATCAACCAAGTTTTAGAAATTTTGAGTCCACTCCCGTTTCACAAACCCTAACGAAGACAGAAGCAAAAGCATAAACATAATAACTCGGCGAGTACGAGTTCTAACCCACTTACTCCGTATGCAAAGCAAAGCGAAAACAAAACAAAAGCATAAACCAATCCAACCTTTCTCCGCTTGGGGAAGAGAGAGGCCCCTCTCAACCCCCACACTTACCATATAGAGTTGGAGTCGAGGGATCCTACCCGATCCTAAAAGGTTATACCGCCTACGTAAGAGACCCGCTTTCCCCTCGACCTCTCGAGGATGAGCAAAGCCTCACATAGTGGAGTCATGTTGATGAGAGAGCCCGACGACCCCATGGCCGACCCGGGATAACATACCACTTCTTCGGGGCCCAAAACACACATATACACACATATCGTTAGGAATAGTGCCCTAGAAAGCCGATTATATATCCGCTTTTTACTTTTCCTTATTGTAATCACATACAATCTTTGAATAAAATAACGAATTGAGGCAACACTTCTTTATATGCTCTTGTTTGGTATGCGTTTACTTTAGCAGTGCGTGTATGAGAACTCCCCTAATCCTGATGACTTTAGGACTCTACGATTTAGGTGAAATGGTTCATGGAACGAGCCCTATATCAAATAAGTCATGATTAGTAAAATACTCCAAGCTGATGAGTCCTACAGACAGTGGGAGTGTCAACCTGACTCCTTTAAGGCTTGCTTGTGGGATCACGCTCTTAAGAAGGACCACCTTGTTTTATGGAGGTGCAAAGTGTATAGTTGATACGTGCGTGATACATGAGGGTGCTTACTTCCATAAGTAAGTTCACTGAGGTGCCCCGTCTGAGAAGATTCCTAAATGGGAAAGGAAGTTTCTACTTCAGGAAATGGAAACTTCCAGATTAGGAAATATTTCACGAGTCATTGATGTGATTAATTGATCCTTAGACTTGAGGTTCCATGTCACTTTATGAATTAACTTTGTAGTCTTAGGTTTAAGCTTTAAAGGGTGTCGCCTTAGACAACTGATTCAAGGCTTATGCTGAGGCTGCACAAGTGACTCATGAAAGTGAATGAGAATCAAGAAAGGACCTACACTTGCATTTGCAAGGTGATCTCTTATTGTGTAAGTCATTCATATGCCATATGGAGTCCTTGGCCAAGGCAGTAGATCAAGACATCAAGAAAAGGGTTTCTTGGATTGAGATCAAATGGATATGATATGCACTGAGCTTTAAGACCAAATTATTAGGGTTCTGATTATTCCCTTAGCCTACATCTTGGTTGAGAGATAGTAAGTAGGAGGATTGTATCTCACATGAATCAATGACTTAAAGGTTCTGTCGAATCGAGTCATTCCAATTCAGCTAGGGGTTAAATGTAACACCCCAAACGGAGGATGCCACATCCCCCGCACTAGGACCCCGACCCGGTCACGAAATAGAAAGTCCATGCCCGAATCCGAATTATAGCGAACGGGAGACCAACTCACACACTAAGCTAGGCGGATCTAACTTGACAAACTCAGAGTGCGGAAGCAATTAAAACCAATAACAATAGATAGCGGAAGCAATTAAAACAAAACATGCAAAGCAGGTGACGGGTTCAACTAGCATAAATACCTAGTCCCGAATATCAATTCATAATCCAACATAATAAACAGCATAAGTATCATCAATATCTAATAACATCCAAACACTAGCTTACTAACCCCACATGGGTTTAGGTCTAAGTAGAACATAACATAATCTGCAAGTGTGAAACATAAATACATAACATAAGTAAAGTATGCGACAGATGCATCCTAACACCTACTAGACTGACAAGTGTGACTCCGAAGACTCACTTCCGCCTAGCTCAAGCCAAAAAGGAATCCTGCAAACTAAAAGATAAAATGAGGTGTCAGTCAACTGACTGAGTGAGGGGGCTAACGCACACCCACAATATATATATATAAAGAGCACAGCACAGAATAAAAGGATGGACTCATGAACCGAGGGTAGGTGTTGCATACCAAAACATTTACGAATAACCCAAATAAATATAGATGTAAGTTTAGAAACCATTTTTCAGAAAGACTCTATCCCGATTCATAATTCCATAACATAACATAATCAACTGCTCGGCGAGTACGAGCTTCCAACCTCAACTCCTCATAACATAAATCAAAATCAGTCCAACCTCTACACCAATGATGGAGGAGATGTACCGTCCCCATAACATCGAGAATAAACCGCCTAAAATAGACTCACCCTCAAGGGGTAGCGAACCCACAAGAGTCCTCCCCGGATAAAACACCGAAGGCTCAAGATACCACACCTTCCCTACAGCACGGGTCGCGTGAAGATATCTCAAATGGAACTACGCAATGGATAAATACCCCGACGACCCTAACCGTCCCGGGGGTACCCATTCCCGCAGCTCACCAGGATCAGATCCACACACAGATCACAACGGATCACAACAGGACAGATCACAACGTATCACATACGTCAATCTTTCATGGTAATCTCGCTACATAATTAGAACACAACTGTTTTCCAAAATAGCTTACATATGCCTCAAAAACTGATTTTATATTTACACCCTTCCTACGCGATGGAACTTTAAGCCTCATGACCTCCATCCACGCAGGACTCACACAAGATCATCAACATATCATATTCAGCACATACATATCTATAATAGAGTATACTCGCATGCAAGGGTAGAAATCAACATGTACAGGCCATAGGTCACGTAACTATACAAATCCTAAACCTCACCTCATGAAAGTAGAGTCTGAGACTGTGAAGGGCCAAACACTCTAAACCTCGGGCCCACCGGTACCACCAAACTCTGTGACAAGACATACAGAAGCCCAGACTTAGACTCTATATGAACCAAACAAGACGCACGGTGTTGCTCAACAAGATCATATTTACAAGCAACCATCATGCAATTCCATATCCAAAGATGCAAGATCAATTTAGGAAGTCAATGTATTCACAAAATGCATATTAAATCATCCAATGTCACAGGTTCAATTATAATATTAGAATTAAGCATCAAGTTCATGACGAGTTATAAAGTGCATAAGTAAGAGCAACTTGGTCATATAAACATACAAAGTTGTTGTACGTAGATGGCATGCTTGATACAAATAAAGAGTGCATTTAATTCACTTAAGATCATACTTTACAACTTCACAACATGTTTGGTATACAAGCTCAAGTCACATTCATAGTTTCATAAATATTACACTTACATCCCCTAAGTCATTTATAAAAGTTTAGAATTATTACACATACATCTCCTTAGTTGATTACTAAGCATAATTGTTCGTTTAAAGTGTTTATACAATTATTCAACTAAGAATTAATTACTTACAAACATGACAATTATCAATTTATAGTAATTCATATTAGACCATTTTCAAGTAGTAAGAGTAAATCAAGATATTACAATTCTAACTCTTATCATGTATCAAGTCTTAAGTTGTTCAAGCATCCTTCATGTATCTAAATTTTATATTTGAAATATAATTTACAACAAACATAACATTGAGAACATCTCAAATTCATATAGAGAAATCACAACATGTTCGTTCTTCTAAAATATCATTCAAGTTCATTTAGTCACATAAAAGATTAGTTTCTAAATATTACACTAACACCCCTTCGTACTTAACAAATAGCGTAAATTCATCACATCGGATTCAAATTGTAAATCGAAACATTCATGCCTATCACAATTCATTCAATTCATATTTTGAATATGATTGGAATACATCTCGATCAACAAACCAACAATAAACAATTTATTTGCACTTAAAACAATTAATTCAAATAATCACAATTACGCAAAATAATTCGTAATAAATAGATCGAGTGTCCGATTAACGAACGGAAAGTGGCGTTGAACTCACCACAATGAGACGAACATTCTGACCAGACGCCGCCGAAACGACAACACTGTAGCTGCCGGAATTTGGCCGGACCGCCGCCGAAGGTCGCCGGAAAAATCCCGAAAAATCAGTCCTGAATGAAGTCTTCGTGCCCGTTCCGAATCCTCGATCAATTTTTGGAAATTCCAAGTCAATCTCCTCCAATTTCAGATCTACGAACACGAAAACCCTAAATCTTCAAACTCAAATTACTTCCAAACCTGTGAACCAAAATGCGATCCGTAAAAGCCATTGTCTTACCCTTGACGAGCTCTTCGAAAGCCCTAACGTAGCTCGCCGGAAAAATCCTCGGAGCTAGCGCCGCCGTTGCACTGCCACTTTACCACCGCGATCCGCCGCCAAACCATAGAATCTGGAGTCGCCTGATCACATGCCACTAGTTCTCGTCCTTCCGAACCACTTTCGTGAAGAGCCCGAGGCCAAAAGATGGCCGAAAAAGGCCCCCGTTGGCTGCCGAATAATCTGCCACTGCACACGTCACCGGAACCACCACCTACAGCCAAGATCTGGTGAAATTGATGCCGAAAATGAACTCAGGGGGTCGAAAAACCTTGGAAACCATCAAGCCCCGTCGAAAACCACCGCCGGAAGTGGCGGACTCGCGCCGCTACAGTAACCCGTGCCGCCACCTCCAAGTGGTGCGTCGGGACGTCTACTTCCTGGATCTGGGGCGCGTGCCTCAAATGGTGGCCGGAAACCGCCGCGGGACGCCGGGGAAGTGGCGGCGGTCTGACAGCTCCGCCGCTACTACTGAAATCCGGCCATAACTCCACCACCATTCGTCGTTAGGCCATGAAATTTGTACTCTTGCGTACGTCTCGCCGAGATAATCGAAATGGACTATTCGTTTGTTGAATTCCATCGAGAAACGATCGAGTTATGGGCTCGTAACCAAAGCCGTGCATAGTAACCCGCGGGAGAGAGAGTGGGAAAGGAGAGAGAGAGAGAGAGAAAGGAGATTGGGAGAAATGTGTCTTGTACACAAGCTATATACAACCGGGTATCCTTATCGCGTAGCAAGGAGAAATATCGCGTACGAATAATCGTAAATAAAATTGGTAAAGTTACGAATAAACATTCAAGCTCCGAATTAATTTCATAAATTAAAATGAAATAGAGATTTACCAATTAGAGTTTAATTCAATTTAATTTTGGAAACCTTTCGTACAATTTAACGACACTTCGTAAACACATAATTGACAATTAATCTCAAGGAATTCAAGTAAACCGAAATTAAACAAGTTAAGTAACATGATGGATTTAAAATCAACTTGACAATTATTTCATGGAATAAATTTGAATTAAATCAAATTAGACAGTTAGGGTTAATTTATGCGCGTAATTAATCAAGTTGGCAATTAATCTTAGAATAATTCGAATGAACACATATTAAATTGGATTTACATTAAACCACATAATTCAAGAACTCTTAAATTAAACACACACAAGTGTAGAGACTTACTTGTTAATGTCGTAAGGACGCCCTTCGAGAAAACGGGGCGTCACATTAAACACATGTTGCTAGACTATGGTCGTTTAATCTGTGAACTGATTAATTAATTAGTGAATTAATTAATTAGGGTCACTGCTAATTGAATTGAGAACCTAGAGGGTCACACACAACAACTTGGGTACATGAGTTAAGGCTTTAAAAATGATTAAACGAGTTGATCATGCCAAGAGGGTTCCACACGTATGGGTCACGTGTATGACACGTGTGCTATATGGACGCGTGTGGACCATGCGTGTATATTTATTTATCTATTAAATAATTAATAAGTTAATTATTTAATAGACTTTGGTTTAATTTTTGAATTAAAATGAAAGTCTTCTTTTGGAGAAATTAATCTATTTAATTAATTATGAATTAATTAATTAGATAAATAAGTTATTTATTTGTTAATAAATAAAGTATAATATTATCCAAAAGGAGTTGGGATATTTTAGCTCTCTTAAAAGTTGATTTGAACTAGAATTCAAAAGTCAAGGTTTGGAATTACTTGATGATCAAGTAAAAAGAGAGAGAGGGACCAAATCCTTAGTCCATAAGGACTAGGTTCGGCCGCCCCTCTCTTGGCTATATATAGGGGAGCTCGAGCTCCCCTTAGTGATTGATCGATTTCTTTTGGTTCATGTGTTGAACACCATCCTTTCTCCAAAATCAAATAAACCCTAGGTTAAGCCTAAACACTAACTAGAGAACTAGCATCCTTATTAGTTAGATTGTAGTCAAGTTGGTGGACTATCTCTAGTGATCTTCAAGTTAGAAGTTTTTAAAGAGTCGAGCTTTACCAAGGAGAGGGGATCAAGCTGAGAGAACAACGTTCTTGGGTGGCTTGAAACGCTTCAAGAAAGATTATTGAAAAGTAAGTTTCTTTACCTTACGAATTTAGATTCATGATTGCGAGTTTTCGATCTTTTTGTTGGAAAATTTTAAAATTTCCGCTGCTTTCTGATTCCGTTTTTCCAACAAGTGGTATCAGACCCGCCTCGTGAATCGTGTTTCTGATTCGTCTCCACTTAACTGAATTTGGTAGAAATTCTTAGGCTTAGATACGAATTAGGTATTCTTGAGTTCTTTAAGAAAGCCTGAATTACGAAACTGTATTTTTCCTAAAAGTTTCCGAAAAACGTTTTCGAAAATTTGATTGAAATTATTTTGGATCAAATATATTTAAATCATGTTTTAAATTTTGGATTGTTGTTGGTTTTTGAACTAAAATACGAAACACGAAATCGCGTTACGAAAACGCGATCCTAGACGTGCTAAGGCGTAGCACGCCTAGGCCCGCGGGACTGCCCGCCGCTGTTGCTCGCCCGCGCCTAGGCCCGCACCCGTACATCACCTCCCGCATCCGCGTGGGAGGCTCCCGTTGCCAGCCAGCCTGCCCGCCTAGGCGAGCGCGCGCGATGCGTTCGGTCCGCCTGGGCTGGCGGGCGGGCGGGCGAGGCCTGGCCCTCGTTTCGCGATCTTGATTTTCGTGTTTAGTCCAATCCAATCCCAATTTAATTTTTCTGTAAAATTTTGTTTTTATTAAATTTGAATTATTTTTGAAATAATTGTTTAGATTGGGATTTTAAAAATTTAAGCGATTTAAATTTTGGGAAAATTGTAAACTTTATTTTATGAAAATATTGAAAGAATAAAATTATTAATTTTCAGAAATTAATTGGAATTTTGTTAGTGTATAGTTTTTTTGGGTTTTATAGAAAAGGCTCTTGAACAAGAATTGCATCTAAGTCATGTTTTAAGCTACTAGAGCTTAAAGCGAGAATTTTAATTTATTGGTTAAATTTAAATTCTTGCAATTTATGCATGTTAGGTGTTCATGGGTTTAGACTTATGTATGGTTTTAATTTATGCACATGAATGGTTTAAATTGGGGTTGGAGCCCTATAGTTGCGTTTTTCAATTGAGGCTGGAGCCTCACTTATTTGCGTACTGTTATGTGATTTATTATGTGGCTTTCCACATTACTGTTTTGAGACCGGGGTATGCCCCGTGTATTTGTCTAAGGCCAATATGAAGATTGAGCCTTATTACTTTTCAGTACTTTTTCATTTTTTTTGAGAGTAGAATAGGTGGTGAGGTTTTATTTTCATTTTGGAGACAATGCACCCATGCAGTAAGATGGACCACATTTAAGTAACAAGGAAGCCATAAGTGAAGACCCCTCAAAATATTTGGAAGGGGAATCTCGATTGAAGATGTAATAGAGATAGGGCTCGTATTTTGTTACTGCTTTCCCTTATGTGATTTAAACTGTTTATGTGACATGTATGTTAGAACTTTTGATTGAGGAGTGGCTCCCACATATCACGCATAAGATAGGTAGAACCCATGATCATCACATGTTAGTATCATGCCAGGACATTTTATCTGCTAAGTGCTTGTGTGAGATGCATTTAAGTTGTACTTGCATTAATCAAGACTAATTAAAATTGGATAACATATATTTTGGTGAGGTCGAACCGGACAACTCTCCGGTTGATTCGAAAATTCCCGTTAAATATTAAGCTAATTTCGAACAATAGGTGTTTAATTCGAGATGTAAATTTTGAATTAAATTCCTAGCATCCCATCGATAGGTTTTAAGTTTAGTAAGTGAAGCTAGTGATTGTCCATGAGTCGTGGGATAGCTAGTGGAGCTTATTAGTTCTTAGTTACCTAATTGATCATTTTAAATGATCAATATTTCGTGGTCAATTTTGGCAAGGGCGATGTCCGTGAGTCATGGGTCGTTCGAACTAAGTTTTGATCATGATCTTATGATTAATGGGTCTAGCTTAACACCTAAGTAAATATGGATGTCGCACGAGTTGTGGGTCCATATTGAAAGATAGGTGATGCAAAAACAATTACTAAGAGTTCTAAAGGTGTTAGAATTAGTAAGTTGTACCTACCTAGGGTTTTACTTAGAATGTCCGCGAGTCGTGGGTTCGAGGTAAAATGCTTAGGATCTTAGTACCCATTCGGAAACGTGTTTCTCTTAGATCTTTGGGAATTATAGATCTTTGAAAAACAGTGGGAGCTACATTAGATTAAAGACCTTATCTTTTGTATATAGTTATAATTCAGCATGCTCACTAGTTCTCTGTTTTACCATTTAGGTCGTAGATTATGTGATTCTCTACGTGTTTTGAAATGGCAACCAAAAACCCTCTTGTATCGATCCTCGATCAAACAAGTTGACTGGTCCCAACTATTCTGATTGGCTGAGGAATCTGAAAATCATTTTAGATTCTGAGAAGAGAACTTATGTTCTCTTCGAAGGGGAGCCTAGTCCCGAAGGGGACGCTCCCACTCGGGCCGAGCGGGATGTGATCCAGAAGTGGAAGGATGATAATCTCCAAGCCCGTTGCCTTATGTTGGCTAACATGTCTCCGGACTTGCAAAGGCAACAAGAGGCCATGGAATTCGCTTGGGAGATTTACGACCACTTAGGGCAACTTTACCGCCCTCATGAACGTGTTACAAGGTATAACACTTCAAAGGAATTATTCCACTTGAGAAAGAGGGAAGGTTCAAGTGTCCATGAATATGGACTCGAGTTTGTCGCCCTTACTGAGAAAATTGCTTCCATGGACATGTCACTGAAAGATGAGCTTTCAGTGGACTTGTTGCTAGCCTCGCTCCTACCATCAGTCAACCCATTTGTCCTTAACTTCAATATGAATCATGTTGGTGCTACTGTAGCTGAGCTGATTAGCCAGCTTGTGACTGATGAAAGCACGATCAAGAAGGACAATAAGGTTCTGATGGTGAATGCTCCATCTTCCTCTTCTGGGCCTTCTAAAGGTAAGGGAAAGAAAGCCCAAAAGAAGAAGAAACCCCTTAGGCCTACTGGTGGCATTTCGAAGGGGAAGGCCCAAAAGAAGAAGCGTGACCAGAAAGAGGATGTTTGCTTCCATTGTGGCAAAGCGGGACATTGGAGGAGAAACTACCCAGAGTACAAGGCTACTCTAAAGAAAGGTATGTTTCTCATTGAAGTAAATCTTTCTATTAATTCTAGTTCTTGGGTACTTGATACCGGTTGTGGAGCTCATATATGTAATGATGTACAGATGCTAAATGAACTCCAACACTCAGAGAAGGAGAATGTGTCTTAAAGATCCGCGATGGCTCAAATGTTGAAGCTCGAGCTTTAGGCACAATTAGATTAGATTAAGGTAGTTTTGAGTTAGTTTTAAATAAAGTCCTTTATGCACCGAGCATTATTCGTAATATAAATTCAGTTCCAATTTTAGATTGTGAATGTTATGAAACTTATATTAAGAATGGTAAGTACTTTATCAAACGGAACAACTCTTCCGTTCACATCGGTACTCTAAGTAATGGACTTTATCTAACTCAGAATATCAATATTATGAATATACAACGAGAAACTAAACATAAGAGAGATGACAAACTTTCAGCTCCCTTATGGCACGCTAGATTAGACACATTTCAAAGAACAGAATTAGCAAGATAAACACTTTAGGATCATTCTCTAAAAGTGATCTCAAAGAGTTAACTTCTTGCGAGTCCTGTCTCAAAGGAAAGATGTCTAAAGTTCCTTTTAGAGGAACTGTGGAATGTGCCACTAAGGTCTTGGGCTTGATCCATTCTGATGTCTGTGGACCGCTTAGTGTAAGCACAAGAAACAATCATCAGTATTTCATAACCTTGACCGATGACTTTAGTCCGCATGGTTATATATACTTAATGAAGTATAAATCTAAAGCTTTTGAGAAATTCCTAAAATTTCAAAAAGAGATTGAGAACCAAACTGGTCCCAAGGTCAAAGCACTTCGATCTGATCGAGGAGCCGAGTATCTTAGTGAAGAATTCCTTAATCATCTCAAAGATAATGGGATTATCTCTCAGTGGACTCCTCCGGGAACTCCTCAACTCAATGGAGTTTCTGAAAGAAGGAATCGAACCCTACCGATATGGTTCGTTCCATGATGAGTTTCACTGACTGACCACCTTCTTTCTGGGGTTATGCCCTAGAAAGTGCAGCAAAGATTTTGAATCTAGTTCCCTCTAAGTCAGTCCCTAAAATGCCCTATGAAATGTGGCATGGTAAAATCCCTAGTTATTCTTACTTAAGAATTTGGGGTTGTCCTGCTTACGTGAAAAGGATAGTGGGAGATAAGTTAGAATCTCGTTCTAACTTATGCTACTTTGTAGGTTATCCTAAGGAATCCATAGGATACGACTTCTATGATCAATCTGAGCAAAAGGTGTTTGTTTCCAGAAATGCTACTTTTCTTGAGGAACCGTTCCTTAAACAAAAGAAAGGTAAGATCATAGAATTAGAGGAAGTACAAAGTGACCCCACGCCACCCACTGAAGAAACATCCCCTTCTGATCAACCACAACCAATCACGAATTTTGATACACACGTAAATCCTCCTCTAAGGCGTTCTGAACGTACTCCTAGACAGCCGGAGAGATGGTATGGATTCTTCCGTGAGATCTCTCAAAAGGATAATGATCCTCTAACATATGAGGAGGTACTTTCAGAGTCTGACTCTGAACAGTGGATAGAAGCCATGAAATCCGAAATGGATTCCATGAACTCCAACCAAGTTTGGACCTTGGTAGATTTGCCTGATGGGGTCAAACCCATAGGTTGAAAATGGATCTTTAAGAGAAAGCTTGGAGTTGATGGAAGCATTGTAGCCTACAAAGCAAGACTGGTTGCAAAAGGATTCACTCAAAGACCCGGCGTGGACATTGATGAAACCTTTTCACCAGTTGCAATGCAAAAGTCTATTCGGATCATGCTTGCCATTGCTGCATATTATGACTATGAAATATGGCAAATGGATGTGAAAACTGCCTTTCTCAATGGTCACACTGATAAAGACATTTATATGGAGCAACCCATAGGTTTCACATTCAGTGGGAGTGAACAAAAGGTTTGCAAACTCCAAAGATCCATCTATGGATTGAAACAGGCTTCTGGGAATTGGAACATTCGATTTGATGAATCAGTCAAAGCGATTGGCTTCATTCAAATTTCGAATAAATCACGTGTGTATAGAAAGGAATTGGAGACCTTAGTGTAATTCTTAGTACTTTATGTTGATGACATCCTTCTTATTGGGAATTCGAAGGATGACATGGAAGTGACTAAGTTATGGTTATCGAACCAATTCGAGATGAAAGATCTTGGTGATGCGTCCTACATCCTTGGAATTAAAATCTATCGAGATAGATCTAGAAGGTTGATAGGACTATCACAGTCGATGTACATTGACAAAGTATTGGAGAGATTCAATATGGAGTCCGCAAAGGTTAAGAACCTTCCTATGAGTGTAGGAACATGTCTTTCTAAGAAGATGTATCCTAAGACTAACCTTGAGAAGGAAAGATGTAACACCCGGAACGCCAGGTGCCACATCCCCCGCACTATAGTCTCAATCCACATATGAAACAGGCAATTCATACATGAACCAAAACTATAGCGAAAGGGAGACAAAAAAAACAACAACTAGGCGGGTACCCTCAATCAATGCCAAAACAACCCAGAACATTAAAATAGCGGAAGCAGAACATTCAATACTTATAGGTACCATATTTACATATTTATTATTAGATACCAACATTTCATACAATACAATATCCCCTCTAACATTTACATATCAATCCATTAGCATTCCCCCAAAATGTGCCAAAACAAGCTACAAAATGTATCAAGTATAATAAATGAACAAAATATGAGATGGAGTGTGCTAGACCCAAATTAAAGACAGACTAGACTCTAATTCCCGCCTAGCACGAATCCTGCAAAAACTGAAAAGTTGAGGTGTCAGTCCAACACAGACTGAGCGAGGGGTATAAATAAGTATATGCGTAATTACCATGCAATTTATAACCTCGGGTAAGATTTTATAAAGAAAACGAAATAAGTTTAAAATAACAAGAGATTCCCGCCCGAGATTATAACAATTCAAATTTACAGTTAACAACAATTCAATCAATCAGTGGCCCGGCGAGTGAGGGAAAATCTCCAACCTTTCTCCGATAGTGTACAATATTTCAATTTAATTAATGAATTAGGTGATCACACAAACAGTTCTGTACACAATTAGCAATTTCAATCAATAAATCCTTCTTCCTCCGGGTGATGGCGGGCTTGCAAGACCCAACCATCCAATCATGGTGTACGTCGGGAACATGACTCCCACGTACGGGATTTCTTCCTCCACCAAACCTCCTGGTGGATTCGGAGGTGATCCCCCAATGGTGAGGATAGTGCAAGAGTTACCCGCCAGAGCTTGCTTTCCCGGTTGGCTCAGTACACTACCCTCGGGCCCAACGTGAACAATAGTGACTCACCAAAACAATCAATTCGTCAATCAATCAATCAATCAATCCATTTTCGTGAAATCATTTGAAAATCATAAGGTTAGAAAACTATAGATATATAGATACGTTTTGGCCGAAACTCACATAAGGGTTATAAGGGTTCTATATATATATCTAGAATTTAAACCTCACCTGAGCAAACGACTAAAAGAAAGCAAGAGAACACCCTACGGAACGGGCTCCTCGAAACCGGGACCGTGATCTGTGCAACAAGGACAAGTGTGAAATAAGACTCGACTCGAATGAACCAATTATGACGAACGGCAAAATGCAATAGTCATGATATGAATATGTAAAAGATAAGATTATGTTCAAGTGCACTATTAGGAAATGAAATCATGTAATCAATCAAATCAAGTAACAATTAATACGTAACCATTATATAACTCATGCACGTACAGTAGCATGCAGAACAATATATATGAAAACAGAGGGTGACACGACCGTGTCACCAAAATAGACTAAGCCGTGACACCCCCGTGTCACGGTACAGCGGGCCAAATGCGTGAAAAGGGAGGTGACACGCCCGTGTCACCAATACAAGGCAAACCGTGACACCCCCGTGTCACGGTACAGAAAAACCAAACCAACCAACATGCACCCCCGTGTCCCCCAACACCAAGCAAAGATGACACGCCCGTGTCATCTGTGCGTAACAGAAAAAACAGGGGAGAAAACAGGGTTTTCCATGCAAAACCAACCCCAAACCAAAATATACCAAACTCCAACCATAACAAATGTTGAAACACCTCATACGCATCATACTTCAAATATTCATCAATTCAACCAAGAAATAAACATCCAAGCATCAAGAATTCCTCATGAAAACCCCAATAATATACATGCTTTCCAAGCTTCACATAACTTCATGTTTTATGCAAGAAATGAAGAACAAGGTCCTAAACATACTTCTAATCATGAATACACATGAAAGCATCAAGCTAACATCAAACCCTACTCATATAGTCACTCAAGAAATTCAATCAATTCTCATGATATACCTTGAAATGAAAGAAGAATAAGATGAGGATGAAGAGATGAAGATGTTGATGCTTCTAGCTTCAAAGTTCCTTAAAATAGCTTAGAAAATGAGATGAATTCTTCTCCTTCTCTTGAGGTGTTTTGATCGGTTTCTTGTGTGTGTGTGTGTAGAGATTTTGATGAAAAAGAAGAATGCATGGTATGGAACAATATGTATATACAAGATATATTAATCCTCCACTAAATATGATGAATCACCACAATTTGCAAACAAGTCCCTAGGTTATTTAAATGAATGCAATCAAGTAATATCCCTACCCAAAAGATCAATTAGCTCCAATCCAAGTTATGTAATTAAGTCCATAAATTTCATGAAATGCTCAATTAAAGTCACGTAATACAATTAAACACATTATCACTTAATTCACGAATTTCAAATTAAAAGTTAATTCATATAAATACATAGGAATGTATTATGCATGTAGGAATGTAATGAAATTATAATAAGCAAGTAAATATATAAAATTAAACCCACAACTCCCGAAGACCCGCACGTGGCGTGCTTACCTGAACTTCCGGAAATTGGGGCGTTACAACTCTCCCCCTTAAAAGAATCTGGTCCCCAGATTCATTGGTCGGAGTTAAATAATTCTGGGTGGAACCTTTGCATCTTCTCTTCCGGTTCCCAAGTCATTTCTTCGGTTTTATCACTTCGCCATAATACCTTGAGCATAGGGATACTCTGATTTCTCAACTCTTGATACTTTCTGTCTAACACCTTAACCGGTTTCTGAACAAATGAAAGATTCGGTTCCAACTCCACTTCTTCAACGGGGAGAATTTCTATTTCATCCGGATAATACTTTCTTAGCTGAGACACGTGAAACACATTATGAATTCCGGTAAGATTCGGCGGTAGATCCAATCTGTAAGCTACTTCCCCAATTCTCTCAAGAATTACAAATGGACCCAAGTAACGGGGATTTAACTTTCCTCCCTTACCAATTCGAGAAAACCCTTTACGTGGGGATACCTTCAAGAAAACCCGGTCCCCCACCTCAAATCGAAGATCCCTTCGACGAATATCGGCATAACTTTTCTGTCTATCTTGTGCAGCTTTCATCTGTTGTTGAATCTGTTGAACTTTATCAATCATGACTTCCACAGCCTTAGACGATTTCTCAAGTTTCCTTCCTTTCTATACCCCTTCTTGTTTCGTCCATTTCCATTCCTCTAAATCAAAGAATAACGGGGACCTGCACTTTCGGCCATAAAGTAACTCATAAGGAGCCATGCCGATAGAGGATTGGTAACTATTGTTATATGCAAATTCAATCAATGGAAGTTGATCACACCACGAATTTTGAAAATCCAAGGCACATGAACGGAGCAAATCTTCCCAGTACCGTATTACTCTTTCAGATTGGCCATCGGTTTGAGGATGAAAAGCCGTACTAAACTGAAGCTTCGTTCCCAAAATTTCTTGTAATTCTCGCCACAACTTAGAAGGAAAGCGGGGATCTCTATCCGAAACAATACTCACCGGAATCCCATGGAGGCGAACAATCTCTCTATTATAAACCTCGGCCAACTTTCTAATCTTGAAAGACATTCGGACCGGCAGAAAATGAGCAGATTTCGTCAGACGATCCACTATCACCCAGATACCGTCGTAACCACCTTTCACTCTAGGTAATCCGGATATAAAATCCATTGTCACCTGTTCCCACTTCCACTCGGGAATAGGTAACGGCTGTAAAAGACCTCCCGGCTTTTGATGTTCAGCCTTTACTTTCTGACACGTTAAACAACACCTCACAAACTCGGCCACATCTCTCTTTAATCCGCGCCACCAGTAATACTGCTTGAGGTCCTTGTACATCTTATTCCCTCCGGGATGGATTGAATAAGCCGACTTGTGGACTTCCTCGAGCAATACCCTTTTCAAATCATCGGGTACTACTACTCGGTTCTTGAAACGAAGAAGACCAGTTTCATCGAACCCAAATGGACTCTCCGGATCCTCTCTAGCCTTAGAGACCAGTCTTTGAACTTTCGGATCCTTTCCTTGAGCCTCAAACATTCTATACTTCAAGTCCGGATAAATAGAGATATTATAAACTCGAGCTTTAATCACAATAGGTTCAACTTTATTACTGTCACCAACTTCCAAATTCGAAACATCCACTCTCCTGCTTAGAGCATCGGCTACCACATTCGCTTTCCCGGGATGATACTTGATGACACAATCATAATCTTCTAGTCGTTCCATCCATCTCCGTTGCCTCATATTGAGCTCCTTTTGTGTGAAAAGATATTGGAGACTCTTATGATCAGTAAAAATCTCAAATGACACCCCATACAAGTAATGCCTCCATTTCCCGAGTGCGAAAATCACTGCGGCAAGCTCAAGATCATGTGTTAGGTAGTTCTTTTCATAATCCTTCAACTTTTGAGAAGCATAAGCAATCACCTTTCCATTTTGAGTTAGAACACACCCCAAACCTTCCTTCGACGCGTCAGTATAAACGGCATATCCTTCCGAACCCTCTGGAAGAGTTAAAACTGGAGCTGAAACTAACTTCTCCTTCAAGCACTTAAAGCTTTGTTCACATTTCTCATTCCACTCATACTTCATATCCTTCTTTGTCAACCCAGTCAAAGGAGCGGCGATCTTCGAGAAATCTTACACGAATCTTCTATAATAACCCATCAATCCCAAGAAACTTTTAATCTCGGAGGCACTCTTTGGTCTCTCCCACTTCATTACCGCCTCAATTTTAGAAGGATCCACTTCTAATCCGTTCCCTGAAATAATATGGCCCAAGAAAGAAACTCGGTCGATCCAAAACTCACACTTACTAAATTTTGCAAACAATTGGTATTCCTTCAAAGTTTTCAGCACAAGTTCAAGATGCCTTGCATGCTCTTCAACCGACTTGGAGAAAACCAAAATATCATCGATAAAGATCACAACAAACTTATCAAGAAACGGTCGGAAAATTCTATGCATCATGTCCATAAAAGCGGCGGGAGCATTCGTTAATCCAAAGGGCATAACCACGAATTCATAATGCTCATATCTCGTATTGAAGCCCGTCTTTGGAATATCCTCGGCTCGGATCCGTAGTTGATAATACTCTTGTCTTAAATCAAGCTTCGAATAAACTTTTGATCCTTGGAGTGTATCAAATAAATCTTCAATATGTGGGAGTGGGTATTTATTCTTGATTGTTATCCGATTCAATTCCCGATAATCAATACACATCCTCAAGGTACCATCTTTCTTCTTCACAAATAATACCGGCGCTCCCCACGGCGATGAACTCGGTCTAATATATCCGACTTCCAAGAGACCCTCAAGTTGCACCTTTAACTCCTTCAACTCTGCTGGAGCCATACGATATGGAGTTTTAGAATACGGCTCAGCATTCGGAAACAAGTCGATCACAAATTCGATTTCTCTCTCCGGTGGCAACGAATCCAGTTTTTCCGGAAACACCTCGGGAAATCCCTTAACAACTTCCGTTTCTTCCAATTTTATCTGATCCTTGGGTCAATTAAGTACATAATCTATGAATCCCGTAGCCCCGTTACGAACCAATTTCTGAGCTTCTGCAAAAGATAATAAAGGCACCGTTCTAGAACTTCTACCCGTTACAATTTCTGAACCCAAACTAACCCTCTTGGTACGGCAATCAACGGTGGCACAGTGCTTATATAACCAATCCATACCCAAGATAGATCCATACCGAGACATAGGTAAATCAATGAAATCCGTAGAGAAAACCCGACCCTCAATACTCACCGGCACCTCTCGAAAAACCCGGTTAGTTTTTACACTACCACCAAAAGGAGTACTAACATGATAATAAGCAGAAGATAAAGTAACACATAAGGGAAAATTCACAGAAAGAGCATGAGAAATAAAGGAGTGGGTAGCTCCCGGATCAAATAAAGTATGTATGTTCGTGCCATGGATGCAAATAATACCTTCCACCACGGCTACAGGATCTATATCAGGATCCGCTTCCTCTCTCTCCAAAGCATAAGCTCGGGCTCTAATCATCGGCCTTTGACCCCCGACAGGCTGATCCAGCGATCCGGACACGTATCCACTTTATGATCGGCCTTCCCACAAACCAGACAAAGATTCAGGCGACGCCGGTAATTCTCATAAGTATGGGTAGGCCATCCGCAATAAGTACATCCCTGCTTCCCGGTAAAAGGTGGTGCAGCAGGAGTAACCCGGGGAGCTTTCTGAACCGGCACTTGTGGCACTTGAGGCTTGAATTTCTTCATCGGCCCCTTAGACTGCGGTGGAGGGACATCATAAGTGATTGGCCTCTTCCCGGGATTATAATTCGACCTTGATCCCGAGCCGGAACCCTGACTCGATCTATAAGTAGATCTCCGAGCATTTACCGAATCTTCCACTTTCAAAGCCTTTTGGGTAGCCTTCTTCCAAGTACTAGTATTGACAGCTTCTATTGCAACTTGAATGTCCGGCCTCAGACCCTGCACGAATTGCATAGCCTTATGAAAATCATCACCGGCGATATTGGGTGCATATTTAGACAATTTCTCGAACTTGGCTATATATTCGGCAACCGATCTATTCCCTTGCTTGAGTTCCGTGAATTCCCTAAGCCTTCTTGTGCGAGAGGAGGGAGGAATGAACTTGTTCTTGAATTCCCTAATGAAAACCTCCCATGTAACTTCTTCTTCAGCGGCCTCTAGAACAATCTTGGTGCTTTCCCACCAAGAATAAGCTTCTCCTTGAATCAAAGTAAGGGTACACCTAGCCTTCTCTCGAGTCTCGCAAGGGATAAGCTCCCAAATTCGCTCAATTTCTTTGAGCCATTGTTCCGCTATCATATCGTTCCCTTTAAAGAATCTGGGTGGATGTTGATTTGAAATTCCCTCAAAATGGCTGAAATTGGGGCCGGTGGCGCGGGAGGAGCTGGTGGTGCAGGAGGTACATAATCTCGCAGTGTGACGCGCCGTTTTCTCGAAGGGCGTTCTTACGACATCAACAAGTAAGTCTCTACACTTATGTGTGTTTAATTTAAGAGTTCTTGAATTATGTGATTTAATGTAAATCCAATTTAATATGTGTTTATTCGAATTATTCTAAGATTAATTGCAACTTGATTAATTACGCGCCTATTTAACCCTAACTATCTAATTTGATTTAATTCAAATTTATTCCATGAAATAATTGTCAAGTTGATTTCAAATTCATCATGTTACTTAACTTGTTTAATTTCGGTTTACTTGAATTCCTTGAGATTAATTGTCAATCATGTGTTTACAAAGTGCCGCTAAATTATATGAAAGGTTTCCAAAATTAAATTGAATTAAACTCAAATTGGTAAATCTCCATTTCATTTTAATTTATAAATTTATGCGGAACTTGAATGTTTAGTCGTAACTTTACCGATTTTATTTACGATTATTTGTACTATTTGTACGCGCTATTACTTGCTACGCGATAAGGATACCCGGTTGTATATAGCTTGTGCACAAGACACATTTCTCCCAATCCCTTTTTCTCTCTCTCTCTCTCCTCTCCCACTTTCTCTTTCCCGAGGGTCACTATGCGCGGCTTCGGTTACGAGCCCATAACTCGACCGTTTCTCGACGGAATTCAACAAACGAATAGTCCATTTCGATTATCTCGGTGAGACCGACGTAAGAGTACCAATTTCACGGCCTAATGACGAACGGTGGCAGAGTTATGGCCGGATTTCAGTAGCAGCGGGGGAGCTGTCAGACCGCCGCCACTTCACCGGCGTTTCGCGGCGTTTTCCGGCCACCTCCTTGATGCACGCGCCCCATGCCCAGACAATAGACTTCCAGCCACTTCGGTTGACGTCGGATTCATGGAAATCGGAGCAGCGACGGCGTTGCACGCGCCGCCCAAAGCTCGCGGCGTCAGCGCGAGTTACTGTAGTGGCGGCGGCAGAAACTTCGGCGGCCAACGGGGGCCTTTTCCGGCCATCTTTTGGTCTCGGGCTCTTCACAAAAGTTGTTCGGAACGACGAGAACTAGTGACCTGTGATCAGGCGACTCCAGATTCGGTGGTTTGGCGGTGGATCGGCGGCGGCAAAGTGGCGGTGCAACGGCGGCACTAGCTCCGAGGATTTTTCCGGAAAGCTACCTTAGGGCTTTCGAAGAGCTCGTCATGGGTAAGACAACACCTCTTTCGGATCGTATTTTGGTTCACCGGTTTGGAAGTAATTTGAGTTTGAAGATTTAGGGTTTTCGTGCTCTTAGATTTCAGATCTACGATAATCGGCTTGGAATTTCCAGAAATTGATCGAGGATTCGGAACGGGCACGAAGACTTCATTCAGGACTGATTTTTCGGGATTTTTCCGGCGACTTTTGACGGCGGCCCGGTGGCGGCCCGGCGACTTTTCGGTGGCTCCGGTGGCGGCACTCCGGCGACTTTCGGACAAAATGTTCGTCTCGTTGTGGTGAGTTCAACGCCACTTTCCGTTCGTTAATCGGACACTCGATCTATTTATTATGAATTATTTTGCGTAATTGTGATTATTTGAATTAATTGTTTTAAGTGCAAATAAATTGGTTATTGTTGGTTTGTTGATCGAGATGTCTTCCAATCATATTCGAAAACATGTATTGAATGGATTGTGACATGCATGAATGTTTCGATTTACAATTTGAATCCCGATGTGATGAATTTGTGCTATGTGTTTAGATTTGAAGGGGTGTTAGTGTAATATTTAGAAACTAATCTTTTATGTGACTAAATGAACTTGAATGGTATTTTAGAAGAACGAAAATGTTGTGATTTCTCTATATGAATTTGAGACGTTCTCAATGCTATGTTTATTGTAAATTGTGTTTCAAATATAAAATTGAGATACATGAAAGATGCTTGAACAACTTGAGACTTGATGCATGATAGGAGTTAGAATTGTAATATCTTGATTTACTCTTACTACTTGAAAATGGTATATTATGAATTACGATAAATTGATAATTGTAATGCTTGTAAGTAATTAATTCCTAGTTGAATAATTGTATAAACACTTTAAATGAACAATTATGCTTAGTAATCAACTTAGGGGATGTAAGTGTAATATTTATGAAACTATGAATGTGACTTGAGCTTGTGTACCAAACATGTTGTGAAGTTGTAAAGTATGATCTTAAGTGGATTAAATGCACTCTTTATTTGTAACAAGCATGCCATCTACGTACAATAACTTTGTATGTTTATATGATCAAGTTGCTCTTACTTATGCACTTTATAACTCGACATGAACTTGATGCTTAATTCTAATATTATAATTGAACCCTGTGACATTGGATGATTTAATATGCATTTCGTGAATACATTGACTTCCTAAATTGATCTTGCATCTTTGGATATGGAATTGCATGATGGTTGCTTGTAAATATGACCTTGTTGAGCATTGATATGCCTTGAATGACCACGACACCTTATCCAAGCACAACATGAACACTTATGCATAACCACGATCATGTTGAGCAATGCCGTGCGTCTTGTTTGGTTCATATAGAGTCTAAGTCTGGGCTTCTGTATGTCTTGTCACAGAGTTTGGTGGTGCCGGTGGGCCCGAGGTTTAGAGTGTTTGGCCCTTCACACTCTCAGACTCTACTTTCACGAGGTGAGGTTTAGGATTTTGTATAGTTATGCGACCTATGGCCTTTACATGTTGATTTCTACCCCTGCATGCGAGTATACCTTATAATAGTTATGTATGTGTTGAATATGATATTTTTATGACCTTATGCTTGTACTTCTCCGTGGGCGGGCTATCCCTGCAGCGTGGGAATGTAAGTGTGTGAGTCTTGCGTGGGCGGGCTATCCCTGCAGCGTAGGAATATATATAAAAACCAGTTTTTGAAGCATATGTAAGCTATTTTGGAAAAAACAGTTTTGTTGTGATTATGTAGCGAGTTGGCCATGAAATATTGGCATCTGTATGTATGTATGTATGTTATGTTATGTGGATCCAGGAGCTGGTACGAGTGGAGACCGGCACGGCATAGGGCCGTCGGATAAGCCACTGTGCTAGTTCCATTTGAGATATCTTCATGCGACCCGTGCTGTAGGGAAGGTGTGGTATCTTGAGCCTTCGGCTAAGGCCGGGGAGGACTCTTGTGGGTTCGCTACCCCTTGAGGGTATGTCTGTTATGGATGGTTTGGGGACGGTACATCTCCTCCATCATTGGTGTGACGGTTGGATTGATTGTGTATTTTATGATATGTTCTGAGGAGTAAAGGTTGGAAGCTCGTACTCGCCGAGCATGTGTTCTGTTCTGTCTGGGAATCATGAATCGAGATAGAGTTTCTGAAATGTTTTCTAAAGCTTATACTTATAACTATCTTTTGGGTACTTTTGGAAATGTCTTTGGTATGCAACACCTATCTCCAGTTCATGAGTCCACCCTTCTGATATGTGCTATGCTCCATATATATATACAGTGGGTGTGCGTTAGCCCCCTCACTCGGTCAAGTTGACTGACCCCTCATTTACACTTTTAGTTGCAGGTTGTTGGCGTTGCTAGGCGGAAGTGAGTCCTTTGAGTTGCACTTCGTCGGTCTAGTCTTTCTATTTGCATTTGTCCTCTCATACACTTTACTTATACTTAAGACTTGTAGACTTGAGATTATACTTTACTTTTCGGTAGCCCCTTGTGGCACCCTCATTCGGCCCCTTTGTGACACTTGATGATTATTAATTTATGTTGATATTCGGGATTAGGTATCTATGCTAGTTGAACCCGTCACCTGCTTTGCATGTTTTGTTTTAAATGCTTCCGCAATCTATTGTTGTTGGTTTTAATTGCTTCCGCACTCTGAGTTTTGGTCAAGTTAGATCCGCCTAGCCTAGTGTGTGAGTTGGTCTCCCGTTCGCTCTGATTCGGATTCGGGCATGGACTTTCATTTCATGCCCCGGGTCTGGGTCATAGTGCGGGGGATGTGGCACTTCTCCGTTTGGGGTGTTACACGCAGTCTCTGATCAATTAACTGAACCATAGAATTTAAAAAGTCCTGAGGTTGTGCTTGAGGAGGTGGAGGTAGAGTTCGATCCCGATGGTGATGTCGATGACCGGGAGAATGCTCTCTACGGGGTCTTCCACGAGGCATCCTGAAATAAAACCACTGTACATGCATGTTTGATTAACAAGTATGAATAAATGTAATCAAATTCATAGGACACATGAATCACATAATTCAAGTAAAGTCAAATAGCTTCAAATAAAATGCAAGACTCTCAAATAATCAAATAATCCTATGCCATACGACTTAGACTTACCAGACACGACACTAGAACCGCGGTTTTGCAACCGGGCTCTGATACCACCTTAGGATGTAACACCCGGAACGCCAGGCACCACATCCCCCGCATTATAGTCTCAATCCACATATGAAACGGGCAATTCATACATGAACCAAAACTATAGCGAACGGGAGACAAAAAAAAAACAACAGCTAGGCGGGTACCCTCAATCAATGCCAAAACAACCCAGAACAATAAAATAGCGGAAGCGGAACATTCAATACTTATAGGTACCATATTTACATATTTATTATTAGATACCAACATTTCATACAATACAATATCCCCTCTAACATTTACATATCAATCCATTAGCATTCCCCCAAAATGTGCCAAAACAAGCTACAAAATGTATCAAGTATTAATAAATGAACAAAATATGAGATGGAGTGTGCTAGACCCAAATTAAAGACAGACTAGACTCTAATTCCCGCATAGCACGAATCTTGTAAAAACTAAAAAGTTGATGTGTCAGTCCAACACGGACTGAGCGAGGGGTATAAATAAGTATATGCGCAATTACCATCCAATTTATAACCTCGGGTAAGATTTTATAAAGAAAACGAAATAAGTTTAAAATAACAAGAGATTCCCGCCCGAGATTATAACAATTCAAATTTACAGTTAACAACAATTCAATCAACCAGTGGCCCGGCGAGTGAGGGCAAATCTCCAACCTTTCTCCGACAGTGTACAATATTTCAATTTAATTAATGAATTAGGTGATCACACAACAGTTCTGTGCACAATTAGCAATTTCAATCAATAAATCCTTCTTCCTCCGGGTGATGGCGGGCTTGCAAGACCCAACCATCTAATCATGGTGTACGTCGGGAACATGACTCCCACGTACGGGATTTCTTCCTCCACCAAACCTCCTGGTGGATTCGGAGGTGATCCCCCAATGGTGAGGATAGTGCAAGAGTTACCCGACAACCCTTGCTTTCCCGGTTGGCTCAGTACACTACCCTCGGGCCCAACGTGAACAATAGTTACTCGCCAAAACAATCAATTCGTCAATCAATCAGTCAATCAATCCATTTCGTGAAATCATTTGAAAATCATAAGGTTAGAAAACTATAGATGTATAGATACGTTTTGGCCGAAACTCACATAAGGGTTATAAGGGTTCTATATATATATCTAGAATTTAAACCTCACTTGAGCAAACGACCAAAAGAAAGCAAGAGAACACCCTACGGAGCGGGCTCCTTGAAACCGGGACCGTGATCTGTGCAACAAGGACAAGTGTGAAATAAGACTCGACTCGAATGAACCAATTATGACGAACGGCAAAATGCAATAGTCATGATATGAATATGTAAAAGATAAGATTATGTTCAAGTGCACTATTAGGAAATGAAATCATGTAATCAATCAAACCAAGTAACAATTAATACGGAACCATTATATAACTCATGCACGTACACTAGCATGCAGAACAATATATATGAAAACAGAGGGTGACACGGCCGTGTCACCAAAATACACTAAGCCGTGACACCCCCGTGTCACGGTACAGCGGACCAAATGCGTGAAAAGGGAGGTGACACGCCCGTGTCACCAATACAAGGCAAACCGTGACACCCCCCGTGTCACGGTACAGAAAAACCAAACCAACCAACATGCACCCCCGTGTCCCCCAACACCAAGCAAAGATGACACGCCCGTGTCATCTGTGCGTAACAGAAAAAACAGGGGAGAAAACAGGGTTTTCCATGCAAAACCAACCCCAAACCAAAATATACCAAACTCCAACCATAACAAATGTTGAAACACCTCATATGCATCATACTTCAAATATTCATCAATTCAACCAAGAAATAAACATCCAAGCATCAAGAATTCCTCATGAAAACCCCAATAATATACATGTTTTCCAAGCTTCACATAACTTCATGTTTTATGCAAGAAATGAAGAACAAGGTCCTAAACATACTTCTAATCATGAATACACATGAAAGCATCAAGCTAACATCAAACCCTACTCATATAGTCACTCAAGAAATTCAATCAATTCTCATGATATACCTTGAAATGAAAGAAGAATAAGATGATGATGAAGAGATGAAGATGTTGATGCTTCTAGCTTCAAAGTTCCTTAAAATAGCTTGGATTATGAGATGAATTCTTCTCCTTCTCTTGAGGTGTTTTGATCGGTTTCTTGTGTGTGTGTGTGTAGAGATTTTGTTGAAAAAGAAGAATGTAAGGTATGGAACAATATGTATATACAAGATATATTAATCCTCCACTAAATATGATGAATCACCACAATTTGCAAACAAGTCCCTAGCTTATTTAAATGAATGCAATCAAGTAATATCCCTACCCAAAAGATCAATTAGCTCCAATCCAAGTTATGCAATTAAGTCCATAAATTTAATGAAATGCTCAATTAAAGTCACATAATACAATTAAACACATTATCACTTAATTCACGAATTTCATATTAAAAGTTAATTCATATAAATACATAGGAATGTATTATGCACGTAGGAATGTAATGAAATTATAATAAGCAAGTAAATATATAAAATTAAACCCACAACTCTCGAAGACCCGCACGTGGCGTGCTTACCCGAACTTCCAGAAATTGAGGCGTTACAAAAGAATGACTCATTCACCTTATGCATCAGCAATAGGTAGCATAATGTATGCAATGTTATGTACTCGACCGGATGTGGCTTATGCACTTAATGTAACAAGTCGTTTCCAATCTGACGCTGGAGATGGTCACTGGGCTGCCGTGAAGAATATTCTTAAGTACTTAAAAAGTACTAAAGATTTATTCTTAGTTTACGGAGGTCAGAAAGATCTTACTGTCGAAGGATACTGCGATGCAAGCTTTGTATCTGACTTAGATGATTTTAAGTCAATGTCAGGATACATTTTCTGCCTAAACGGCGGAGCAGTGAGTTGGAAGAGTTCCTAGTAAACGACCAATGCTGATTCGACCACTGAGGCCGAATACTTAGCTGCAAATGATGCAGCTAAGGAAGGTGTTTAGATTAGAAACTTCATTCAAGAGTTGAATGTTGATCCTAGAATGAAAGACCCCATTACTGTGTTTTGTGACAACACTGGGGCTGTTGCACAAGCAAGAGAACCAAGATCTCACCAACGGATCAAGCACATTATGAGGAAGTATCACCTAATCCGTGATATTATCAAAAGAGGAGATGTGCAAATTGAGAGGGTCACATCAACAGAGAACGTGGCAGATCCACTTACTAAACCCCTTAGTTGAGAAGCTTTCGAAGGTCATCTTCAGAAGTTGGGACTTAGAGTAGCTTTAGAATGGCTTTGACGGGCAAGTGGGAGATTGTTAGGAATAGTACCCTAGAAAGCCGATTGTATATCCGCTTTGTACTTTTCCTTATTGTAATCACAGACAATCATTGAATAAAATAACGAATTGAGGCAACACTTCTTTATATGCTCTTGTTTGGTATGCGTTTACTTTAGCTGTGCGTGTATGACAACTCCCC
This sequence comes from Lantana camara, assembly GCA_037501455.1. NCBI lineage: Eukaryota > Viridiplantae > Streptophyta > Magnoliopsida > Lamiales > Verbenaceae > Lantana > Lantana camara. The sequence goes on from CM074856.1 coordinate 96,302,321, forward strand.
TAATCCTGATGACTTTAGGACTCTACCATTTAGGTGAGATGGTTCATAAAACGAGCCTTATATCACATAAGTCATGATTAGTAAAATATTCCAAGCGGATGAGTCCTACAGATAGTGGGAGTGTCAACCTGACTCCTTTAAGGCTTGCTTGTGGGATCACGCCCTTAAGAAGGACCACCTTGTTTCATGGAGGTGCAAAGTGTATAGTTGATACGTGCATGATACATGAGGGTGCTTACTTCCATAAGTAAGTTCACTGAGGTGCCCCGTGTGAGAAGATTCGTAAATGGGAAAGGAAGTTTCTATTTCAGGAAATTGAAACTTCCAGGTTAGGAAATATCTCACAAGTCATTGATGTGATTAATTGATCCTTAGACTTGAGGTTCCATGTCACTTTATGAGTTAACTCTGTAGTCTTAGGTATAAGCTTTAAAGGGTGTCGCCTTAGACAACTGATTCAAGGCTTATGCTGGGGCTGCACAAGTGACTCATGAAAGTGAATGAGAATCAAGAAAGGACCTACACTTGCATTTGCAAGGTGATCTCTTATTGTGTAAGTCCTTCACATACCATATGGAGTCCTTAGCCAAGGCAGTAGATCAAGACATCAAGAAAAGGGTTTCTTGGATTGAGATCAAATGGATATGATATGCACTTAGCTTTAAGACCAGATTATTAGGGTTCTGACTATTCCCTTACCCTAGATCTTGGTTGAGAGATAGTAAGTAGGAGGATTGTATCTCACATGAATCAATAACTAAAACGTTCTGTCGAATCGAGACATTCCAATTCAGCTAGGGGTTAAACACCAGTTGCTAGACTATGGTCGTTTAATCTGTGGACTGATTAATTAATTAGTGAATTAATTAATTAGGGTCGCTGATAATTGAATTGAGAACCTAGAGGGTCACACACAACAACTTGGTTACATGAGTTGGGGCTTTGAAATGATTAAACGAGTTAATCGAGCCAAGAGTGTTCCACATGTGTAAAGCACATGTGTGGGTCACGTGCGTGACACGTGTCCTATATGGACACGTGTGCACCGTGCGTGTGTATGCTATTTGTGCATTAAATAATTAATGAGTTAATTATTTAATAGACTTTAGTTTAATTTTTGAATTAAAATGAAAGTATTATTTTGGAGAAATTAATCTATTTAATTAATTATGAATTAATTAATTAGATAAATAAGTTATTTATTTATTAATAAATAAAGTATAATATTATCCAAAAGGAGTTGGGATATTTTAGCTCACTTAAAAGTTGATTTGAATTAGAATTCAAAAGTCAAGGTTTGGAATTACTTGATGATCAAGTAATAAGAGAGAGAGAGGGACCAAATCCTTAGTCCATAAGGACTAGGTTCGGCCGCCCCTCTTTTGGCTATATATAGGGGAGCTCGAGCTCCCCTTTGTGATTGATCGATTTCTTTTGGTTCATGTGTTGAACACCATCCTGTCTCCAAGATCAAATAAACCCTAGGTTAAGCCTAAACACTAAGGCTATCTTTACATTCAAAGTCAGTAATCCTGCACCAATAGATTAATTTTTGAAAACTTTGTGGCTATTTTAACTATTGACTCCTTTACTTTGTTAGTTTGCCTTTTAACTAGGTAAAACCCAAAAAATGGTTCTCTTTACCTTGCATGTTATTAATCTATTGATTAAAGTGTATAATGACAAAAATACCCATACTTGGTGAACGTGCCCAACGGAGGAGTGCAAGTTAAAATGGAGATGGAGATTTTGCCCTCACTCAACTCCCATCCCAGATAGCTTCACCCATCATTTCATGAATTTTCCCTCAAGAAAAGGTAATCCAAAAGTTTGCACAAATCAAGAATCCCTTTTTTAGCAAAATCGAATCGATTCTCAGATTCATTTCTGTTTATCAGAATCAAGAAAGCATATAAACGAGTTTCTGCAAATCGTGCGTTATAAATAACTCCCATCGGAGAAGGTGCAGGGAGCCCTCGTCTCCGTCGCATGTCCACCGCGTATGGGCCAATCAGCTTCCACCTCGAGGCCTAGATCCTCCAAAACCGCCACGGTAGCCCCACCGCCGGCGGTGGACCCTGAGCCGCCGGTAATACCTGCCGAAGTTTCATCGGATTTGGAGGATTTCGTTGCCGGAGAAGACTACACTTTGAATCAACCGGATGAATGCTTGGCCTCCATTTTCTAGTCGCTTTTCGCCGGGGACAGGAAGCGCTCCTCCTTGGCGTGCCGCCGCTGGTTGAGAATCGAGGGGCAGAGCCGCCACCGCTCGTACGATTTTGGGGGACAATTGATGGAAATAGCATAAAAGGTGAAGGGTATTTTGGCACTTTCCCCTCATCCATCACCGCAAGTTAAAATAATAACGCAAAAAATCTATGGCTAATTAAAGTCTCCTAAGCTAGGTGGGAACCGGGGCTCCGGGTTTAGGCTAGAAAAGCCAACTTCCAAAGTAAAGCTTTGGCACCCCTAGCTTATTTAGCCAATCCATTAGTTAACTCAAAAGTAAAGATAGCCTAACAAGAGAACTAGCATCCTTACTAGTTAGATTGTAGTCAAGTGGGTGGACTATCTCTAGAGAGCTTCAAGTTAGAAGTTTTTAAAGATTCGAGCTTTACCAAGGAGAGAGGATCAAGCCGCGAGAAGAGCGTTTTTGGGAGGCTTGAAACGCTTCAAGAAAGATTATTGAAAAGTAAGTCTCTTGACCTTACGAATTTGGATTCATGATTGCGAGTTTTCGATCATTTTGTTGGAAAATTTTAAAATTTCCGCTACTTTCTGATTCCGTTTTTCCAACACAAGGCTACTCTAAAGAAAGGTATGTTTCTTATTGAAGTAAATCTTTCTATTAATTCTAGTTCTTGGGTACTTGATACCGGTTAAGGAGCTCATATATGTAATGATGTACAAATGCTAAATTGTAACATCCCGTTCGTCCTATAAATAAGGTACGTCACTTTTAAACCTTCTTATGTGTGTAATTATGTGATTTTGTGCTTTGCACGGCCCTATTTTGAACTCTTTAAGAGTTTAGGGGCTTGTTTGCAATTTTCTCTTTTTAGGTGTTTTTCGGTCACTTTTCGTTCGTTCGAGATTTTGACCTCTTTGACCCCTTTAACGCGTTTAAGGCAGCGAAACGAGTCCGTAGACTCTGAGTTTGCCCAATTCTGACGTCGTTAGCCCTTTCTACCGATCGTTTCTTCATGCGAGGTCCGGGTTAAATATCTATCTTCATCGTTTTTCGTGCCAAACTCCAGCTTCAGCAGCTCTCTCTCTTCTCCCGCTTCTCTCTCCTCTCTCACGACACACTCACACACACTCGAAGGTGTGTTTTCACACACACGTCCAAACTTGCCCGTTTCTCGACGGATTTCGACGAACCACTAGTCCTTTTCGACGAGCTCGACGACGCGGTCACAACCGTACTAAGAACTCGACCAACCGACGAGCTGTGGTGGAGTTTTTGGCCGATTTCAGACGCAGCGGAGGAGGGGTGGCGGAGCCGCCACTTTGCCGCCCATTTGTGGCGGTTTCCGGCCACCCTCTGGCGACACGCGCCCCCAGGTCAGGTAAAGGGGCTTCCGGCGTGTCTTTCTGGACAAGCGGCGCCGCCATCGGGGCGGCGAGGAGGCCGCACGCGCCGCCTGAAGCTCGTGGTGGCGGCGGCGGTTACTGTAGCGGTGTGTTTCGCCGCTTTCCGGCGACTTTTTCCGACGGGGTTTGGTGGTTTCTGGACGTTTTCGACCTCCTGAATCCATTTCCGGCATCAGATTGGGACGAATCGCGGCGTAGGTGGCGGTTCCGGCGAGTGGCGCACCGGCGGACGTTTGGCGGCGGATTTGGCCCTTTTCCGGTGGGCTTTTGGTGGTGGTTCCTTCACGGAAGTTGCTCAGAATATCGAAACGTAGCGGATGGCGTTGGCCCCAACCCGAGAACCGGCCGGCGGCGGCGAACCGGTGGCGGACCGGTCTGGACCGGCGGTCTGATTTTCCGGCGACTTTTCCGACGGTTGGCTTGGGGGCTTTTGTAGGGCTCGTTACGGGCTTTCCAACGGTATGTCCGGATTTTATTTTCGTTTAGCGGTTTGCGTTTAATTTCAGTTTTCGTGTTAGGATTTAAGTTCGATTTTTCGTTAACGAAGTCCCGTGTGTTTGGAATTTTCTGAAATTGGTTGAAGGTTTTTGTCAAGCAGGCCGAGGCGTACGTTTCTGTCCTTCCGGGGAATTTTCCGACCACCGGAGGTGGTGGTCCGGCGGCGGCACGTGGCGGTCCGATTGGTTCCGGGGGCGGCATTTCGACTCCCTTTGGGCAGCAAGTTCCTCTCGTCGTGGTGAGTCCAACGCCACTTTCCGTTCGTCAATCGGATGTCCGGTTGATTTTATATGAATTTTCGAAGTTATTGTATTTATTTTCGTTAATTGTTTTAATTGTAAATTCGGCTTTGTATGAACTGTGAAATGGAAACTGTGAATTGTATGATATATGAAAGCTTAAATTACTGATTTATTTGTGCTCCAATGTGTATGAAACTCGTATGAATTATAATTTGAAATATTTGGATAATTTGATTTGTAAATTGAACCCCCGACTTGTTGATTTTGCTACTTGGTTGCTCTAGAGGGGGTGTTTGTGTAAATTTTGAGTAAAGTAGGAATTTGTTTAAATTGAATTAATAGACCTTAATAATGAAATCTTAAATGTAATGTATAAATTGAATATGTAACGTATGAATTTAATGAACTTAGTTTGATTAGAATTTGACTTATATGAAATATGAAACAAGCTATTATGATTTATTTGATTTGTGAGCTACGTGAATTGTATGAAATGCGATATGAATTGTCTGAACTTTGTTAATTGAATTTGTTAGGTATTAAAGGAATTGATATGAAATAATATGAAGTGTTTTGTCTTTAATTTCGTTATTTGCATTAATTATGCACATGAACATGCCTTAATGTTTTGTTTTGCATATAATTTATGTGAACTCTGCTTATGTGATTTCATTTCTTAAGTGCTTGAGCATGTGCCGTGCGTCTTTGTATAGTTGTCTGAGTCTGAGTCTGAGTTCTGTGCTGTATTTGGTGTGTTCAGTTGGTACAGGTGCACCCGGGGTGGTGACAAGTGAGTCGTGCAGGTTCCGGGGTGGACCTTCTGCTTTGTGTTCGGCTATGTTTGGTGCCAGGTGAGGTTAGGATATAGTTATACCCTATTGAAACGTGCTCGTTTTCGAATGCATGCGGTTTATAAGCCTTATGTATATGTAGATATGTGCGAAGTACGTATTTTGCTGGTTTTGTCATATGATTTGATTGGAAAAGTACGAAACGCTATGTATGAGCCTATGTATACTTTGTCTCAGTTCTATTTTGATTTCGAGATCAGTCTGCGTGATATGTACGTGTGATATGATAAGCACGATATGCATGAGATATGTCTGTCTGTCTGTGTGTGGCAAGATAAGTTTCCGACATATGTCTGTTTATATGTGATGGGCCCTGGAGATTGTGGGTAAGGGAGACCCGGGACGACCATTGGGGTCGCCGGTTACGACCCCTGTGCACTTCTCCACCAACGGGAGACTTAGTTCTCCTATGCCGACGGAGCGCATTTTGGCTGGCCGTCGAAGGAACCGGGCGGGATCCTCCGGTTCACATGTTTCGTTCTGTGGTGGGTTGAGAGGGGCACCTCTCTTCCCCAATGGTGTGCAGGTGGGATTGATTTATGAGTTTTGCTTCGATTTGAGTAAGTGTGTTCTGTCTGTCCGTCTGTTATAAGTTCGTGAAACGGGGGTAGATTCGTAAATTAAGATAAAAATTGATATACTTTTAAGCTAATAAGATATGTTCCGATATGTGTGTTAAGTCTGCATGAATCTGAACTTATGTTTAAGAACGTTTGAGTTAAGATTTGTTTGTTTGGTTTTAAACCCCTATAAGTATACTATTACGGGAAACCATTTTGGCGTGCAAAAACTAACCCCGGGTTCACGAATGTCGCTTCTTCTATGTGCGGTGCTCTATATATATGTATAGTGTGCGTGTGTTAGCCCCTCGCTCAGTCCTTGGACTGACCCCTCCCCTTTTATGTTTTAGTTCGCAGGCTTTGCTTTGGAGGTCGTTGGAGTTCGTGCTAGGCGGCTGTGTGTCGGGTCTGTCGAGTCTGTGTCCGTCTGCTTATGTTTATTAAGTTCTGCCTCTCGTTTATGATTTGTAAATGATATTTAAGATATGTTTGTGCAGGGTTGTATTTATAATTTGAAATTATGGAATTCGGGACAGGTTAGGACAGGTGTTCGGATTAGTTGAACCCGTTGTGAATATATGATTGCTCGGGACAGGTTAGGACAGGTTGCTGCACTAGTTGAACCCGTGTATTTGATTCTGATGTATGTACTGCGTTGTATGCTTGATGTGTAAAAGTTTTTGTAAGTTGGCATTTCGTGCTACTTCCGCTGTCATGTTTTACATATTTTCTTTTGTACAGGGTTAGATACCGCCTAGCTAGTGCGTGTGTTTTTGTTTGTCACCCGTTCGCTGTGACTTGGTGCGTGTGCGGACCTTCCATTTCGTATACGTGTCGGGCCATAGTGCGGGGGTGTGATGCCCCACCGCTTGGGGTGTTACATCTTGAGTGGTATCAGAGCTACCAGGTTCAAAACCGGTGCTCTGGAGTCGTGTCGTGTCGGTTTAGGTCGTACGGCATAGGAATAACTGTGCATTGCATTCGTTTAATGTGAAATATTGACTTCTTTGTATGAATTTGTCTGAGATTATGTGATTGTGTGCACACTATGATTACGGTTTTTATAAAATTATCATTGTTATGCCTTAAATTTTTGTAAATTATGTGTTGCATCTACATTTAGTAGGTGCTCTTAATTGTTTTCATTACTTGACATATCCACTCACTAACTTCCATGCATAAATATTTATTCAAGTTGTGAATTGTATGGTTACTCCTTGGCATCAAAATTATAATTGATCGTGATAACGCCTCCCACTTCTATAAATTTATGAAAGTGGATTTGAGACTTCCATCTTCTGACTACTTGGAGCAAACAATCTCTACAAGAAATCAATCAGGGGTTGATGCTAATATAATGGAAACAGGTATTCTGCATTCATAGCACGTGCATCATGTATTGGATTAAATTATAATTATTCTGATCTTTTTGTCCTACGTGCTCGATTGCTTTTCTTGCTGATTAATGAGTGTATGCCATTCCCATCCCTAACCCCACATGCATTAGAATCGTGACTGTATTTTAGGTGGTCATCTATCTGATTCACCAAGTGCTGTCTTAGTTGAAGCCTCATTGGAATTCGAACAGGGGTTGACCAGATGGTGAATGATCGAGCTAGCACAGCCAGGATATTGGGTGGATAAAAGAAGATACTCGAATACGAGAGAGATATTAGATCTTTTGATTATCGAGGTGCCTTTGGGATTTGTACCTAACTATATGGAGGTGCTCGGGAGTAACACGCTTTAAAAGAACACCAGGATTTTTAACTCTGGATGGCGTGAGGTAGCAACGAAGAAATCGAAGTATTTGTACCATTCAGAGTCATTCAAGGGAAGGGTCAGACTATTTTAAAGACATCAACAAGAGTAGTTACACTGTACTAAGGAAAAAGGGAAAACTCTAAAATAAGGAATTTCGTGGCAATGTTTTTAAAAGCTAACCTCGCCAAATTACGAGGATGGGAGCAGCAGTTATAATGACTGTAGCAAAGTGAGACTGATTAAGGATTCTTCATTGATCCCTTCACGAACGTTATAAGAAACCTTACCGTTGATGGAGGCAGCAAATTCTTTTTCTCGAGAATTTTATCGGGACTTCGGGAAACCCTACGGATCACTTGGCTCCGAAAACTAATTGAAACGGTTCGAGACCCTTTTGAACCAGAGAATGCGAGGAAATACCAAAGAATGCAAAATGGGAAGTTGGAACTACGGCCAGTTAAGGATTTGATTATCCTTTCAAGTTAAAGAAATTGTCAACCACGACTTCATTGCCACGGTGAACGGTACATTAAACATTCATGGCATTTGCACACATGCATCGTATAAGTAATTATATTTTATTTTGTTTGACGTGTGTGACAACGTGTGTAATAACGTGACTAATTGATTTAATTTCGTAATTTAAAGTTTTCTGATGTTTGTGAATACTTGCCAAGCTGATTGGATTGCATGCTTGTGTAAATTATTTGTGCCTCTATGTTTAATGTTCTTGATCGCCCATTACCCCTTTCATGCATATACATATTGTAATCTTATTTTACAGAAATTCCATCGCGATATCCCCCTTGAGTTGAGCATGGATGACGAGTCTATACTCCAGGGACACCGATATCAGTTGTGATAAGGTACACTAAACATGCATCACCTGTTTTGCGTCTAGTGTTTGCTTCAATGTGTGTTAGTTTGATTGCTGAGTAAGTGGACTTGTGTGCTAGAGAGTTGTTGAGATCTCTCTCTATTTATGTGTTAGGGAGATGTGGGATTCTCCCTATTTGTATGATAGAAAGATGTTGGATTCTTTCTGAGTTTTGTGCACAAGAGATGCTGGATTCTCTTGTTCTTAGGTATTCGAGGGGTTGCTGGATTCCCTTGGATTTAGGGTTTGAGAAATGCCGGATTTTCTCAAACTAGATTGTCTGAGAGATGTGGAATTTATCAGACTTAGGTTGAGAGACGGGGTTCTCTCGATGCTGTGTTTGAGAGACGGGGTTCTCTCAATTCTGTGCCGGGGGTTTTCTCTTTTGTGTGCCGAGAGACGGGGTGCTCTCACTTGCGTGTTAAGAGATGGGATTCTCTCTTGTTTGTTGCCGTTGCGTTGTGGGTGGCCTGACAACAGCCAATAAGCGATGAGGATGTGACGGGGCGAGCTTGGAATGCAGTGACCTAGGGGTGATTGAATGAAGTGTTCAGACAGATCCCTGTGGCTACCAAACCCTGAAGGAATATGACGCTATCAAAGGGGTAAACTTCACAGCCAGGGCTACGACTATACAATTTTTGAGAGATTGATTGAAGTAGTCTAGATCGAAGCTCTTCGACTCAGCATTGGGACCTGAGGACAGGTCCTTTTGAAGGAGGGAAGTTTGTAACATCCCGTTCGTCCTATAAATAAGGTACGTCACTTTTAAACCTTCTTATATATGTAATTATGTGATTTTGTGCTTTGCACGGCCCTATTTTGAACTCTTTAAGAGTTTAGGGGCTTGTTTGCAATTTTCTCTTTTTAGGTGTTTTTCGGTCACTTTTCGTTCATTCGAGATTTTGACCTCTTTGACCCCTTTAACGCGTTTAAGGCAGCGAAACGAGTCCGTAGACTCTGAGTTTGCCCAATTCTGACGTCGTTAGCCCTTTCTACCGATCGTTTCTTCGTGCGAGGTCTGGGTTAAATATCTATCTTCATCGTTTTTCGTGCCAAACTCCAGCTTCAGCAGCTCTCTCTCTTCTCCCGCTTCTCTCTCCTCTCTCACGACACACTCACACACACTCGAAGGTGTGTTTTCACACACACATCCAAACTTGCCCGTTTCTCGACGGATTTTGACGAACCACTAGTCCTTTTCGACGAGCTCGACGATGCGGTCACAACCGTACCAAGAACTCGACCAACCGACGAGCGGTGGTGGAGTTTTCGGCCGATTTCAGACGCAGCGGAGGAGGGGTGGCGGAGCCGCCACTTCGCCGCCCATTTGCGGCGGTTTCCGGCCACCCTCCGGCGACACGCGCCCCCAGGCCAGGTAAAGGGGCTTCCGGCGTGTCTTTCTGGACAAGCGGTGCCGCCATCGGGGTGGCGAGGAGGCCGCACGCGCCGCCTGAAGCTCGCGGCGGCGGCGGCGGTTACTGTAGCGGCGTGTTTTGCCGCTTTCCGGCGACTTTTTCCGATGGGGTTTGGTGGTTTCCGGACGTTTTCGACCTCCTGAATCCATTTCCGGCATCAGATTGGGACGAATCGCGGCGTAGGTGGCGGTTCCGGTGAGTGGCGCACCGGCGGACGTTTGGCGGTGGATTTGGCCCTTTTCCGGTGGGCTTTTGGTGGTGGTTCCTTCACGGAAGTTGCTCAGAATATCGAAACGTAGCGGATGGCGTTGGCCCCAACCCGAGAACCGGCCGGCGGTGGCGAACCGATGGCGGACCGGTCTGGACCGGCGGTCCGATTTTCCGGCGACTTTTCCGGCGGTTGGCTTAGGGGCTTTTGTAGGGCTCGTTACGGGCTTTCCAACTGTATGTCCGGATTTTATTTTCGTTTAGCGGTTTGCGTTTAATTTCAGTTTTCGTGTTAGGATTTAAGTTCGGTTTTTCGTTAACGAAGTCCCGTGTGTTTGGAATTTTTTGAAATTGGTTGAGGGTTTTTGTTAAGCAGGCCGAGGCGTACGTTTCTGTCCTTCCGGGGAATTTTCCGACCACCGGAGGTGGTGGTCCGGCGGCGGCACGTGGCGGTCCGATTGGTTCCGGGGGCGGCATTCCGACGCCCTTTGGGCAGCAAGTTCCTCTCGTCGTGGTGAGTCCAACGCCACTTTCCGTTCGTCAATCGGATGTCCGGTTGATTTTATATGAATTTTCGAAGTTATTGTATTTATTTTCGTTAATTGTTTTAATTGTAAATTCGGCTTTGTATGAACTATGAAATGGAAATTGTGAATTGTATGATATATGAAAGCTTGAATTACTGATTTATTTGTGCTCCAATGTGTATGAAACTTGTATGAATTATAATTTGAAATATTTGGATAATTTGATTTGTAAATTGAACCCCCGACTTGTTGATTTTGCTACTTGGTTGCTCTAGAGGGGGTGTTTGTGTAAATTTTGAGTAAAGTAGGAATTTGTTTAAATTGAATTAATAGACCTTAATAATGAAATCTTAAATGTAATGTATGAATTGAATATGTAACGTATGAATTTAATGAACTTAGTTTGATTAGAATTTGACTTATATGAAATATGAAACAAGCTATTATGATTTATTTGATTTGTGAGCTACGTAAATTGTATGAAATGCGATATGAATTGTCTGAACTTTGTTAATTGAATTTGTTAGGTATTAAAGGAATTGATATGAAATGATATGAAGTGTTTTGTCTTTAATTTCGTTATTTGCATTAATTATGCACATGAACATGCCTTAATGTTTTGTTTTTCATATAATTTATGTGAACTCTGCTTATGTGATTTCATTTCTTAAGTGCTTGAGCATGTGCCGTGCGTCTTTGTATAGTTGTCTGAGTCTGAGTCTGAGTTCTGTGCTGTATTTGGTGTGTTCAGTTGGTACAGGTGCACCCGGGGTGGTGACAAGTGAGTCGTGCAGGTTCCGGGGTGGACCTTCTGCTTTGTGTTCGGCTGTGTTTGGTGCCAGGTGAGGTTAGGATATAGTTATACCCTATTGAAACGTGCTCGTTTTCGAATGCATGCGGTTTATAAGCCTTATGTATATGTAGATATGTGCGAAGTACGTATTTTGCTGGTTTTGTCATATGATTTGATTGGAAAAGTACGAAACGCTATGTATGAGCCTATGTATGCTTTGTCTCAGTTCTATTTTGATTTCGAGATCAGTCTGCGTGATATGTACGTGTGATATGATAAGCACGATATGCATGAGATATGTCTGTCTGTCTGTGTGTGGCAAGATAAGTTTCCGATTTATATCTGTTTATATGTGATGGGCCCTGGAGATTGTGGGTAAGGGAGATCCGGGACGACCATTGGGGTCGCCGGTTACGACCCCTGTGCACTTCTCCACCAACGGGAGACTTAGTTCTCCTATGCCGACGGAGCGCATTTTGGCTGGCCGTCGAAGGAACCGGGCGGGATCCTCCGGTTCACATGTTTCGTTCTGTGGTGGGTTGAGAGGGGCACCTCTCTTCCCCAATGGTGTGCAGGTGGGATTGATTTATGAGTTTTGCTTCGATTTGAGTAAGTGTGTTCTGTCTGTCCGTCTGTTATAAGTTCATGAAACGGGGGTAGATTCGTAAATTAAGATAAAAATTGATATACTTTTAAGCTAATAAGACATGTTCCGATATGTGTGTTAAGTCTGCATGAATCTGAACTTATGTTTAAGAACGTTTGAGTTAAGATTTGTTTGTTTGGTTTTAAACCCCTATAAGTATACTATCACGGGAAACCATTTTGGCGTGCAAAAACTAACCCCGGGTTCACGAATGTCGCTTCTTCTATGTGCTGTGCTCTATATATATGTATAGTGTGCGTGTGTTAGCCCCTCGCTCAGTCCTTGGACTGACCCCTCCCCTTTTATGTTTTAGTTCGCAGGCTTTGCTTTGGAGGTCGTTGGAGTTCGTGCTAGGCGGCTGTGTGTCAGGTCTGTCGAGTCTGTGTCCGTCTGCTTATGTTTATTAAGTTCTGCCTCTGGTTTATGATTTGTAAATGATATTTAAGATATGTTTGTGCAGGGTTGTATTTATAATTTGAAATTATGGAATTCGGGACAGGTTAGGACAGGTGTTCGGATTAGTTGAACCCGTTGTGAATATATGATTGCTCGGGACAGGTTAGGACAGGTTGCTGCACTAGTTGAACCCGTGTATTTGATTCTGATGTATGTACTGCGTTGTATGCTTGATGTGTAAAAGTTTTTGTAAGTTGGCATTTCGTGCTACTTCCGCTGTCATGTTTTACATATTTTCTTTTGTACAGGGTTAGATACCGCCTAGCTAGTGCGTGTGTTTTTGTTTGTCACCCGTTCGCTGTGACTTGGTGCGTGTGCGGACCTTCCATTTCGTATACGTGTCGGGCCATAGTGCGGGGGTGTGATGCCCCACCGCTTGGGGTGTTACATAAATGAAGTCCAACAACTCAGAGAAGAAGATTGTGTCTTGAAGATCGGCGATGGCTCAAATGTTGAAGCTCGAGCTTTAGGCACAATTAGATTAGATTTAGGTAGCTCTGAGTTACTTTTAAATAATATCCTTTATGTACCGAGCATTATTCGTAATATAATTTCAGTTCCAATTTTAGATTGTGAAGGTTATGAAATTTATATTAAAAATGGTAAATATTTTATCAAACGGAACAACTCTTCCGTTCACATCGGTACTCCAAGTAATAGACTTTATCTAACTCAGTATATCAATATTATGAATATACAACAAGAAACTAAACGTAAGAGAGATGACAAAGTTTCAGCTCCCTTATGACACGCTAGATTAGGACACATTTCCAAGAACAGAAATAGCAAGATAAGCACTTTAGGATCATTCTCTGAAAATGATCTCAAAGAGTTAACTTCTTGCGAGTCATGTCTCAAAGGAAAGATGTCCAAAGTTCCTTTTAGAGGAACTTTGGAACGTGCCACTAAGGTCTTGGATTTGATCCATTCTGATGTCTGTGGACCGCTTAGTGTAAGCACAAGAAACAATCATCAGTGTTTCATAACCTTTACCGATGACTTTAGTCGGTATGGTTATGTATACTTAATGAAGTATAAATCTGAAGCTTTTGAGAAATTCCTAGAATTTCAAAAGGAGGTTGAGAACCAAACTAGTCATAAGATTAAAGCACTTTGATCTGATCGAGGAGGCGAGTATCTTAGTGAAGAATTCCTTAATCATCTCAAAGATAATGGGATTATCTCTCAGTGGACTCGTCCGGGAACTCCTCAACTCAATGGAGTTTCTGAGAAAGGAATCGAACTCTACTTGATATGGTTCGTTCCATGATGAGTTTCATTGACTTACCACCTTCTTTCTGGGCTTATGCCCTAGAAAGTGTAGCAAAGATTTGGAATCTAGTTCCTTCTACGTCAGTCCCTAAAACGCCCTATGAAATGTGGCATGGTAAAATCCCTAGTTATTCTTACTTAAGAATTTGGGGTTGTCCTGCTTAGGTGAAGAGGACAGTGAGAGATAAGTTAGCATCTCATTCTAACTTATGCTACTTTGTAGGTTATCCTAAGGAATCCATAGGATACTACTTCTATGATCAATCTGAGCAAAAGGTGTTTGTTTTAAAAAATGCTACATTTCTTGAGGAACCGTTCCTTAAAGAAAAGAAAGGTAAGATTATAGAATTAGAGGAAGTACAAATTGACCCCACGCCACCCACTGAAGAAACATCCCCTTCTGATCAACCACAACCAATCACGAATTTTGATACACACGTAAATCCTCCTCTAAGGCGTTCTGAACGCACTCCTAGACAGCCGGAGAGATGGTATGGATTCTTCTATGAGATCTCTCAAAAGGATAATGATCCTCTAACATATGAGAAGGCACTTTCAGATTCTAACTCTGAACAGTGGATAGAAGCCATGAAATTCGAAATGGATTCCATGAACTCCACCTAAGTTTGGACCTTGGTAGATTTGCTTGATGGGGTCAAACCCATAGCTTGCAAATGGATCTTTAAGAGAACGCTTGGAGTTGATGGAGGCAATGCAGCCTACAAAGCAAGACTGGTTGTAAAAGGATTCACTCAAAGACCCGGCGTGGACTTTGATGAAACATTTTCACCAGTTGCAATGCAAAAGTCTATTCAGATCATGCTTGCCATTGCTGCATATTATGACTATGAGATATGGTAAATGGATGTGAAAACTACCTTTCTCAATGGTGACATTTATAAAGACATTTATATGGAGCAACCCATAGGTTTCACATTCAGTGGGAGTGAGCAAAAGGTTTGCAAACTCCAAAGAACAATCTATGGATTAAAACAGGCTTCAGGGAATTGAAACATTCGATTTGATGAATCAGTCAAAGCGTTTGGCTTTATTCAAATTTCGAATAAATCATGTGTGTATAGAAAGGTATTGGAGACCTCAGTGCAATTCTTAGTACTTTATGTTGATGACATCCTTCTTATTGGGAATTCGAAGGATGACATGAAAGTGACTAAGTTATGGTTATCGAACCAATTCGAGATGAAAGATCTTGGTGATGCATCCTATATCCTTGGAATTAAAATCTATAAAGATAGATCTAGAAGGTTAATAGGACTATCACAGTCGATGTACATTGACAAAGTATTGAAGAGATTCAATATGGAGTCAGCTAAGGTTAAGAACCTTCCTGTGAGTGTAGAAACATATCTTTCAAAGAAGATGTATCCTAAGACTAGCCTTGAGAAGGAAAGAATGACTCATACACCTTATGCATCAGCAATAGGTAGCATAATGTATGCAATGTTATGTACTCGACCGGATGTGGCTTATGCACTTAGTGTAACAAGTCGTCTCCAATCTGACCCTGGAGATGGTCACGGGCTGCCGTAAAGAATATTCTTAAGTACTTGAAAAGTACTAAAGATTTATTCTTAGTTTACAGAGGTCAGAAAGATCTTACTGTTGAAGGATACTGCGATGCGAGCTTTGCATCTGACTTAGATGATTTTAAGTCAATGTCAGGATACATTTTCTGCCTAAACGGTGGAACAGTGAGTTGGAAGAGTTCCAAGCAAACGACCACTACAGATTTGACCACTGAGGCCGAATACTTAGCTGCAAATGATGCAGCTAAGGAAGGTGTTTGGATTAGAAACTTCATTCAAGAGTTGAATATTGTTCCTAGCATAAAAGACCCTATTATTGTGTTTTTTGACAACACTAGGACGGTTGTTCAAGCAAGAGAACCAAGATCTCACCAACGGACCAAGCACATTATGAGGAAGTATCACCTAATCCGTGATATTATCAAAAGAGGAGATGTGCAAATTGAGAGGGTCGCATTAGCAGAGAACGTGGCAGATCCACTTACAAAACCCCTTAGTCGAGAAGCTTTCCAAGGTCATCTTCAGAAGATGGGACTTAGAGTAGCTTTAGAATGACTTTGACGGGCAAGTGGGAGATTATTAGGAATAGTGCCCTAGAAAACCGATTGTATATCCGCTTTGTACTTTTCCTTATTGTAATCACAGATAATCTTTGACTAAAATAACGAATTGAGGCAACACTTCTTTATATGCTCTTGTTTGGTCTGCGTTTACTTTAGTTGTGCATGTATGAGAACTCCCCTAATCCTGATGACTTTAGGACTCTACCATTTAGGTGAAATGGTTCATGGAACGAGCCCTATATCACAAAAGTCATGATTAGTAAAATACTCCAAGCTGATGAGTCCTACAGACAGTGGGAGTGTCAACCTGATTCCTTTAAGGCTTGCTTGTGGGATCACGCCCTTAAGAAGGACCACTGTAACAGCCCTAAACAGGGCCTAGTTGGAATTGGTAAGCCTTGAAAGAAAGTGAAAGCGTTTATGGACTTTGATCCGTCAAATGTTCTTCATGCATCACATTTCTATGTGTTTTAATTTGTTCTTACGTGCTATTATGTGACTTTGGGAGAGATCTCAACTAAAACCCCATATTACTATTCATTTCCGAGCCTCAATTCCCTCAATAGAATCCTAAAGACTCAAATTGTATCTCTTAAATATCAAAATTCACATCTTTTGTCCTAAATTCATTTCTGAAAATTTTAGATCAAATTTATGATTTTATCTTCATGTCACCATTTATCCACTAAGCCATATCTTCTTATCTCATTAGAGGCATGAAACTCTTATTTTTCCATCGCTTACATATGCTTTCTCGGACCCGAAACTCTTTACAAAAATTGTTGATCAAAATTACCATTAGGTCCCTTGAGCACTATTCATTTCCTAAAATTAGGAATTTCCCGGAACACTTTTCCTATCAAATATTACAGTTAAATGAATCCTTAAATCATTTCGAGAATTTTGATATCATCCACAAACCCTGATTCCTATTCTAACTCAAGTAGTATCGAAAATCACTTCAAAAACCTAGTTACTATTTTTACCGTAAACGATTTTTTATCCGTACACTTTTTGATATTCAATATTATAGTCAAAACGATCCTTGAATTATTTTATGAATTTTCATACATTTATCAAAACTTGATTCCAACCGTAGCATATCTTATAAATATTTTCCTTTTTAAAAATTATCATTTTATTTTAAATAATTAGCTTTCATTCAATATTCGAATTCTACTTAAAACGTTTCTTGAATTTTTCTCTAAACTATGATAAATTTGACAACCTTTAAACTTCATCATAGCTTCGTCTATATAATTTTCTCATGATTTTCATCATCTTTAACATTCATAATTTATAAACAAAAAATCTAAATATTCCACATTTATAATCACGACGAAGCTTATTTTTCACTTGTTCTTTCATTAATTTAGTACTTCAAGTTGTCACCTCGCGACTCTTGAATAAATTTTATACCATTTTATATTTATTTTTTTATTCAACATGACATCATCCATGACTTCATGGATGACATCATAGAAAGCTAGGTGTAGGGACAAGAATTGTCCACATTTTCCCTACAAAATTGTTACACTTTTGAGATCCTAATTTCTCCACATTTTTACCATAAAATTTCTACACTTTTATGATCAAGGTCCCAATTCTCCACATTTCCTACACAAAATTATAATTCCCTGTAGGTCCCAATTTAATACCTATAAATTCCCCCTCATACCTCACATTTAAAACATCAAAATCCCTCTATTTCCCTCTCTCTCCCTCACGCCACTCTCTCTCTCTCCCAAGGTATGTTTTTATTTTATGCTTTAAATTCTTGCTTTAATTCATGCTTAGTCAATATAGTATAATTGGTATAGTTAATATGTTTTAATTCATGCTTAGTTAATTTATGCTTTCATGTGAATTTATGCTTTATAAATTAATATTTCATGATTAGATATAATATGTTACATTTTCATGAATTATATTTAATTAAATGCATGAATTATGATATCATATAGTATATTCATATGTTTAAGTATTCATGATCTTGTTTAATTAAATTCATGTCAAGAATAATTTATTTAGAATTAATTTCATGAATCATGTTGCATAAAGTGCCACATTTAACCTTTAATCATATGTTATGAACCTAGAATTTATTAAATATGATCATGAACTAGTATGAACATATTCATAAGTCTAAGAACATGTTCATATTGTTCTTGAATGATTTTAAGTGCACATGTGATAGTGTGTGAGTGTGTATGTTCGATTTTATGTTATAAAATGATTAATTCATAAGAATTTGAATAGTAAATATTTTCAATAGTAACTTTGACTTTTTCGTCAACACTTATGATGATAATTTCGAAATTAATATTAAAATAATTATAAAATAGGTTTTCGAATTTTTAAAGGAAGATTTTATCCGAATTTTCCGAAAATCGGCAATCTTGTAAACCTTTTCTAAAATGTGACCTACATTGTCAAGTTAAACCCTAATTTCGTTTCCAATCTTATAATTAAAATCATGGTGATTAATAAATATTTAATTAGTTAAAGATTTCATAAAACCTAATTAATTAAAGTTTCAAGAATCATTTAAACATTTCATATATCGTTTTGAAATTCAAAACATTCAAGGTTTCAAACATTAAAGAAATAGGATTTTTATCCAAGTTTTGAATTTCAAATAAAGATATTCATTTAGGATCTTCAAATCGGATATTTTCAAATATCATTTCCAAAATAAGATTTCTTTATGGATTTCTTTTATAACATAGAAGCTTATGGAGATTCCTAATTTGATTAATAATTACTTGATAGAATAATGTGTAACACCCCGCACGTGAGGCGCCACATCCCCCGCACTATGACCCGACGCGTGTATGAAATGGAGAGTCCGCACACGCACCAAGTCATAGCGAACGGGTGACAAACGAAGAACGCACCCACTAGCTAAGCGGTACCTAACCCTGTACGAATGAAAAGATACATAACATGATAGCGGAAGCAATGCGAAAAGCCAACTTTCCAAAAACTTTTCATACTTTAAACATACCACGCATTAAGCATAAAATCAACTACACAGGTTCAACTAATCCAGCAAACCTGCCCTATCCTGTCCCGAACAATTACACAGCAAGACGGGTTCAACTAATCCGAGCACCTGTCCTAACCTGTCCCGAATTCCCATCAATCAAATCATACGTGCAACCTGCTCACAGCATATCTTATGCAAAATTTACAAATTATAAATCAGAACAAAATACTTAACAAACTGAAACGTGCAGACACAGACTCAAAAGACACGACACACCGCCGCCTAGCATGAACTCCAACGCGAACCAAAAACCGAAACCTGCACACTAAAAACATAAATGGGGAGGGGTCAGTCCAAAGACTGAGCGAGGGGCTAACACACGCACACTACATACGTATACGGAGCACAACACATAACATATAGGGGAGTTCGTGAACCAGGTCGTGGTTTTTGCATTCTAAAATATTTCTCACGTGATACTAGATATAGGGGAGTAAAAGAGTTAGGCCAAAGGCCAAAACAATCCAAATTTTATTAATTAGAAATCCACTCCCGTTTCCCGAACAATTTCTTAACAAACCAGCCTAACGGAAATCAAACACACAAAGCAAACGTTCAAACAAAAAGGGGAAATGTGCACAGGAGTAATACTCGTCGCTCCGAGGCTCCTTACCCACATCCCGGTGATCATGCACAGGAGCAATACTCGTCGCTCCGAGGCTCCTTACCCACAATCACCGGGCCCCAAACAAAGCAGAGTCAAACCAACAAACCAGAGGGGAAATGTACACAGGAGTAATACTCGTCGCTCCGAGGCTCCTTACCCACATCCCGATGATCATGCACAGGAGTAATACTCGTCGCCCCGAGGCTCCTTACCCATAATCACTGGGCCCCAAGCAAAGCAGAGTCAAACCAAAGTCAAATCATATTTCTAGTCATAACACAGGCATAATCATAGCATATTCAGATTCTAACATATTCAGATTTCAGCATATTCATAGTTCGCACATACGTACATATATAAAAGGGCTTATATTCGCATGCAAACATAACGGTCATATTTCATTAGGGTGTATCTATAACCTAACCTCACCTGGCACCAAACACAGCCGAAGACACAGCAGATGGTTCACCCTGGAACCTGCACGACTCACTTGTCACCACCCCGGGTGCACCTGAACCAACTGAACACACAAAACAGACCACAAGGCTCAGACTCAGACAGACAACCGCACAGGGACGCACGACAAATGCAATCACATAAGCAGGATTCAAATTCATATTAATTTCAGGCAAAACAAAACATTAAGGCATGTCCATAAGCACAATTAATGCAATTAAGGGGACTCGAAAGGCAATGGAATTCACATATAACATTTCATACAAATTTGCACGTATTACAAAGCTAAACAAATCGTAATAGCAAGCTCCGAATTTTATATAAATCTCACA
This sequence comes from Lantana camara, assembly GCA_037501455.1. Lineage (NCBI taxonomy): Eukaryota > Viridiplantae > Streptophyta > Magnoliopsida > Lamiales > Verbenaceae > Lantana > Lantana camara. The sequence continues at coordinate 96,322,580 of CM074856.1, forward strand.
AGGCTACATATCAAATTCCAATCGTACTAAGTTCATATATTTCCTCGTGGCCTGCCCAAATCATATGTTACATAATGGATTCAATTATCAAGGTTGAACTAATCAAATCAAACAAATTCATCCTGTTTCAAAACTACACAAACACCCCCTCTGATCTAATCAATAAGCATAAATTCAATAAATCGGGATTCAATTTAAAAATTACAAAGTCCATACTTATCATATTTCATATCATACATGATTTCATACACATAGGAGTACATTTTGATCGACAATTCAAACATATAGCAATTAATTCGCATTTAAACAATTAGTTCAAATATATCCCAAATACATAAATAAATACGTAGAAAATAAACCGAGTGTCCGATTAACGAACGGAAAGCGGCAACGGACTCACCATAACGAGACGGACATTCTGTCTGAAGCCAGCCGGATCGCCGCCATCCGAGCCGCCGGAACAGTGGCGGGCCGCCGCTCGGCCACCCACGGAGCGTGCCGGAAAAAACCCGAAAAATCACCCGTTCAAGGATTCCTCGTGCTCAATCCAATTCCTCGATCAATTTCTGCAAATCCCAAGCCAATCGTCTCCAATTTCAAAACCAAGAATACGAAAACCCTAGAATCTTCAAACTTCAATTACTTTCAAACCGGTGAACCAAAATGAGATCCGAAAGAGGCATCGGCTTATCCGTGACGAGCTTTACGAAAGCCCTAAGCTTTCTCGCCGGAAAAATCCCCGGAGGTAGCACCGCCGTTGAGCCGCCGCTGCACCACCGTGATCCGCCGCCAATTGGCCGAATCAGAAGTCGTGTGATCAAAGGCCACTAGTTCTCGTCGTTCCGAACAACTTTCGTGAAGGGCCCGAGGCCAAAAGATGACCGGAAAAGGCCCCCGTTGGCCGCCGAATATTCTGCCGCCGCAAGCCTCCCCGGAACCACCACCTACGGCCAAAATTCCGTGAAAATGATGCCGGGAATGGACTCAGGGGGTCGGAAAGGGGTAGAAAACACATTGAACCGTCGGAATGGGTCACCGGAAAGCGGCAAAAAGCGCCGCTACAGTAACGCGCGGCGCCGTTGCAGCCCGGATGGCCGCCCCGCCAACGTCCCTCGCTGCGCCGGGACATCCCCTCACCGGGACTGGGGCGCGTGCCGTAGGAAAGCGGCCGGAAGCCGCCGCAAACGGGTGGCTCCGCCATCCCCGCCTGTGCGTCTGAAATCAGGCGGTTTCTCCGTCATCGGTCATCGGTTGGTCGAGTTCTTGGTACGGTTGTGACCGCGTCGTCGAGCTCTCCGAAATAGACTATTCATTCATCGAATTCCGTCGAGAAACGGGCAAGTTTGAGTTGTGTATGAAAAATACACCTTGAGTGTGTGTGAATAGTGTCAGCATCGCGGGAGAGGGAGAGAGAACGCTGAGACTGAATTATGGCACGCGAAACGAGGATCCGGGTATTATATCTCGGGTCCTCGTACATAAAAACGGTCGGAAGAAGGGGTTAACGACGTCAGAATAGGGCGAACTTAGAGTCTACGGACTCGTTTCGATGCCCCGAACTCGTTGAAGGGGTCAAAATGGTCAAAATCTCGTTCGAACGATAAATTACCGAAAAACCCCTAAAAAGAGAAAATTACAAAAAGGCCCCTAAACTCCTAAAGAGTTCAAACTAAGGCCAAGCAAAACACAAAATCATCTAATTAAACACATAAAAAGGTTGAGATGAGGCGTACCTTATAAGTCGGACGATCGGGATGTTACATAATGGATCTTATTTTATAAGTCTTGTTTGAATGTTAAAATATTTTTATGTGATCACCTATCATGCTATGGTATGCTTTATTGTGGAAACTTGTCTATGTGATTAGTATTGGTTATGGAATAGAAACTTATAGTTGATCACCACTCATAGGTGAAGATCTGGACGAACTAGGACTTCGGTATTATTACATAATACCTGGTTACTGTAGGTGAGGTTAACGTTTTCAACTGGGATCATGAGTATATATATATATATATATATGAAACATTTTATGACCTACCATAATACCATTCAATTTTTACTCCTTTATAAATGATACTGCCCTTTTGAAAATACTTTGATATCAACTTATATTGTTCAAGTATACACAATAAATCATTTTAAAGTATTCATGTTTTCTCATTTTCTTATAGAAATTAAAGTATTTCACGTTAAAATATCTCGGTACTATGTTACCGTTTATCGGGTATCGTTAAAGGCAAGAAAAATATATTTTCTTATTGTGGGCCCGGTGGTCTTGGTAGAAGTAGTAGTCCGGGAGGCACGGACCGAGGTCTACTATTATACCAGCCGCCAACTAGATCTTGGTGGTGGTCTAACTGGAGGTTAGTTATTCCACATCAAGTGACGGGAAAAGGTACGTCCCTCCCAAATTCATGTGTATCGTCAATAAGGGTAGCTCCCTGAGTTGACACCGGAGGAAGAAGGATGGTATCATTGTATTTTGTTTTATTACGTAACGATATCTTGATCAATATCGTTACGAATATTCTTGGTTTTTAAGGAGTAAAGGTTGGAGAACGCCTAGCTTGCGGGCACCATATTGTTTCACAAAAAAGGGGTTCATATTTTCTTAAATAGTATAGTATGTAATCCCCCTACCCCTTTATCTACAAATAAATATGAACCCAATATCGATATTGTTGTAGTATTTTCCTATTATCGGATACTGACCAAGGAGTTTCTTGGTTAGTCCGGCTATGTATACTGATTTCTCATTACTCTCAAAATTATTACTTCACTCTTATTCAATTACTGTTAAAGATCCTTTCGAATAAAAGTTTCTTGGTAAAAATCCTAAAGTTTTATAGTATCACTCAACCACCCCTCACTTAGTCACTTTGACTAACCCCTCGCTCTTTTCAAATTCATGATTTCAGGTATTGCCATCTCTCATTAGCTGGTCTCTTGAAGCATAGAGAGTCCATTAACTTGTGCATGTTAGATCAGTTTCTCAACTTGGCCAAGTTAGACTATAATCTCGTACAGTTATTATATTACTCTAGTAGCATACTCTTAGATTGTGAACGACTTTACCCTTACAATATCGCTTCTAAGTTTTCATGAGTTTCAAATCATTCCAAATCCTTTTATTTACTGCCCCAAACATAAGCTGTTGTTTTAAATGTTTGAAATTCCGCTGCCATGTTTTCTTAACTCTGATATCGTATAGCATCGTCCCTTCGCCGGCGTGCCTCTCAGGCGCTAGGTCTCACATCCACCTAGGAAGTGCAATGGTGCGGGGTTGTAGCATATTTGGGGGCTCTACAGCTAAGGTGGTATTAGAGCATCAGGTTGCTTTGGTATCCTTGGTGCTATTTCTTAAAAATCTTAAGTTTTCAAAATTTTAATGTTTCGATATGCATTCAAAATTAATACCCTGGCGTCATGCACTCATTCATTATATCAATTTATATGTGCCTATGTGTTTCCTAGTTGCATAATTTATCATACAAACTTCGAAGTAAATTCCCTTTTGGAATTTGCCTCATTACTGATCGGTTTATAAACGCTGCTCTTATCGGGACGATAATCCGACCCCCTTACATGACGAGATATCATACCAGAAGAATGAGAAGTCGGGAATTAGAACCCATAAGGTCATTTTAGAAAGGAATTAGTGATACGTCGCCTTTCTTTTGAAAGGCCAACAGATCACTTTTAAATCAGAAAAGTGGAGATGATATTGGATTTAGGTTGTTTTGAGCAACATCAGAAAGGGTGACTCGACGGAGCACAACAATGCTGAGAAGTCATTTCGGTATCTCAAGAATCTCAAGTATGCTCCGAATTAGATTTGGGAAAGGTATTACTAGTTGAAGGTTCAAGAAAAGAACACTGGAAAACTTCCTTCAACGGCTGCTATCTCGAGAGACACCACTGGTTTAACCATTTTCCCCATAACATGGATTGAGTGAAAGCAGAAGTTGAATAAGGGTTGAGTGTTTGCTCAGTGTGTGAACCTCAGCGAATCTAGATTTCAAACTAAAGAATATCACTTGATCACATTATTTCCACCCGAAGGAGTTAATTAGCACCTCAAGGATGGAGATAATGATAAGTTGGAGCCACTAAGGAATCTATTCGAAATGCAAAACTTCATGGGCAAGTCATTATAAGAGGGTTGTGGAAGACTTTTGAGAAATAGCTACACTTAAGGACTGGAAGTTAAAAGGTCAATGAGTAGTAGACAAATTTCGAAGTACTGCAGCAAAGACTGATTTTTGCAGTAGTGCAAACCCTGCCTAAACAAAGGATGTTTATAGTTTACACCAATGCCTCTAAATAAGGGTCAAAGTAGGTATTGTTGATTGGAGTAGAAGTTACGCTCCAAGGAAACCTATGTCGCTATATAACGAAAAGAGCGACAACGGAATATTGGAAATTTGAAAGAAGGTTGCAATCATCGTTATTCCCAACATGGGAAAATGGATCAGAACACAAGAAGTCCAATGGTATATAAGTCATCGTTGGAAGGGTGATAAAGTCAACATGCCTCTTCCTGGTTAAGACTACAGATAAGGAAATCAAAGTCACATCATTGTTTTGAAGAAATATTCGGGAGATGTTGGGTGCCAAGTTTTAGGAAATCCTCAGAATGATAAGAAGTTAAAGTGGATGAGTTAAACCAAGGGTCTACAGTTTTCCTTAAAGATATTAGGATAAATTAAACTCCGTACTTTGCAAGTACCCTAATGGAAAATCTCAAGTTTTAATAATGGAAGAAGTACCGTTGGAATTAAATTTGACTTAGGATTGAAACCGGTTGAGGAAAAATTCCCTAGTCAAGGTCTTTTGTAAAGGATATAAGAATGGGGAAACAATAAGGAAAACAAACGGATGTATGGAAAACACTACCCAAGTTACTCCTGGACAATAAGAGAATCTGAGGACAGATTCTTTTTAAGGGGGGAGGAGTGTAACAGCCCTAAACAGGGCCTAGTTGGAATTGGTAAGCCTTGAAAGAAAGTGAAAGCGTTTATAGACTTTGATCCGTCAAATGTTCTTCATGCATCACATTTCTATGTGTTTTAAGTTGTTCTTACGTGCTATTATGTGACTTTGGGAGATATCTCAACTAAAACCCCATATTACTATTCATTTCCGAGCCTCCATTCCCTCAATAGAATCCTAAAGTGTAACGCCCCCACCCGTACCAGAACAAGAGGAGAGCGGCGTCTCAACCCCCGCACTGAAGCACCTCTCAAGTAATGGTGTGAGCCATCACTCAAGAAATACTCCAGCGAACGGCTGTCTATCAAAACTATACATGTACAACGATGTGGCTATGCAGCGGAAAAATCAGAGTATTTTAAAACTTTTCAAAACATGTGCGTGATGGCATGTAACAAACAAGAACATATTGATCGTGTAAGAGAGACTCGGCATATCAGAACATATAACATATTCACATATAAATACCGATACAATAGAGTTCAAAATATCGGTAACAGAGTAGCAGAAAGAGTATAACAAAGATACTCAAGTATTCAGAAACATATACGGAAACATAAAGTGATGCAGCCATAAAACATATGCAGGACGCAGAAGAGGAAGTAATACTAAGTCCTGACAGAAACAAAAATGACAATCTAGAGCTTCAAGATACCTCTAGACTGCGGCTGCAAGACCTGAAACCACGAGGCAAGAAAACGGGAGAGGTATTAGTCAAAAGGACTAAGTGAGGGAATACTTTAAAGAAAGTACTGAATGATAAAGAACTTGAAGTAAAGTTTAGAACTGTTAATGCAATGCTTTAAAGAAGAACTTGAAACAAGTTCGGTTGATAAAACTCTTTGAATGCGATGCTGTAAAAGAATGCACGTTATAAAACATTTTCATGAATGCTATCACACGCGCACACATATGCTGTTGATGGTTCATAGTTCTTTCATAAAACGGGATAAGGGTAAAGTGAACTTTTCCAGATAAGAACCATCCTTTATGAAACAGAATTTTTGCCCGCAAGCTAGGCTCCTCCATCCTTACTCCAGAAAACATGATTCGGTAGAGCATCGGACCAGGATCAACGATAATTCCACGTGTAGTAGAGTATCGGACCAAGATCAACAATAACCCCACATATAGTAGAGCATCGGACCAAGGTCAACAACAACTCCGCACATAGTAGACTATCGGACCAAGGTCAACAACAACTCTTACCAACGCATACAAACATGCACCATCCTCTACCGGTTGTCACTTCGGGTAGCTAGCCCTAGGCGACCTGTAAACATGTAATGGGAACAGATTTGCTGTCCGTTCCCAGACAAATTATCCTGACTTAACAAACCTCCTGTTAAAAGTCGGTGTCAATAGTCTAAGTGTGGCGGCCGGTATTGGTGATGTCGTTGGCGCTCACCTCCCGAGCATCACCTCCACACATAACCGCCGGGCCCAAACTGTAAACTGTATGCTTGCATTTAAGATTAGCAGTGACCAGAGTATCACTCCAGTATACTAACTTATAACATGTGAAACTGTAACTGTAACATATGATGCTGTTTGTAAAACATATGATTCTGTCTGAAAACATGTGAAACTGTCTGTAAACTGTACTTTGAAAACATATGCAAAACATGTAACTGTCTTTGAACAAGAATGCAGAACTTTGGAAAACATGTGCTGTAGATCAAGGTATACTATTAAAGTATGAATGATCCTTTCAAGAGAATGTCCCGATAACAGGGATAGTTCAAAACAAGGTTTAGCTTTGAATTTCAAAACATATGATACGATAGTATAATCGTGGTTCCAGTTGGAAAACATTTATAACTTCACCTCACCTATCAGTAACAAAAGGTAGGTAGACAGATTATGCGGTGCCCTGGGGATCCCAGTGCTCAACTTTAACTCCTGTAGGTGGTGTACTAGAGTGAGCTTAACAACTAAGACCCACTACTAACCAAGATGCATATGAAATGCAAGAACAATGAACAAGGAACATGTAAAGAACATGTAACACAAGAGAGTAATACCATTTAAGGTATTCAAGAAAGGTAACACACAAAGGAATACGTCAAAGTGAGTTACTCTTAACGTTAGACTATGATCTTACTATAACCGCGTAAGCTTTAGTCAAGTTATGAATCCTATCGCAAACCTTAAGTTAAGAAACAAGTCCACGAAAGAAAACACATTTTGAAAACACATTTTAGACCCTGGATATGGAAACCCTAGGTGCAAATGTCTATTAAGAAAGCACAAGTTTTAATTCATTTTTACTATTCAAAAGCACTATTCAAAAGTACTATTCCAGATTACTATTCACGATTACTATTCACAGGTTACTATTCACATGTCGGGTCAAAGGGTCGGGTCAAACCCTTACTATACACACACCCACACACACACGGTACACACACACACACACACGGCATGCACACACACACACACCCTAATCAAATTATGATCTTGATTATAACCTATAGTTTCAAGTTCATGTTAATATAATCAAGTGTAATCTAGGTTAAAGGTATAACCTATGGTTAAGAGATCCAATTAAGGCATAAGATCAAGTTATGAAACACTAATCTATCTTAGGTTATAACAAGTGACACCATTAAAGTGTATAACATGATCAAGGCACTAAACCATTAATCCATCTCATACCATAAGCTCAATTCATAATTCAAGAAGCATATAACAATGTGACAACATGTCACAACATATCTCATATCATATCATATATCATGAACCTTTAGGCATGTAACATGTAACAATTTAATTCCATATCAACATGTAACAAGTTGTGACATAATAAATTGTAAATCACTATTCCATTAGCAAACATGCATGAACATAATTCAAATTCCATAATCATGCATCAATCCTCATAATATAACAATCATATCACATGATCATAGCATATACTAGAGCAATTGATAACATTTTCATGCATATACTAAACAATTAAAACATATAAGCAACTATCAAAACATATCATAAAAACTATATAATAAATGCATAAAATAAAATCCTATATGGCTTAGGGAAGACCCTAAGACCCAACCTAAACATAATATAAACATACCATAACATAAAAACATAAACTAAACTAACATAACATAAAAACAAAACAAACTAACCTAGCTACCAAAGGGGGGTGCCGACGGCAAGAGTGGGAGAGGGAGAGAAGAAAGGGTGTTGTTAACACAACTTTGAGCAAGGATTCAAATGCCTCTTGGCCTCTATTTATAGCTGAAGATAAGCCCCTCACCTTGGAAATAAAATGTGGAGAAGGGTAGGAGAGCAAAAATTGGATAGATTCTCTTGGAAGCTTTAGGCATGTTGAAGCTAAAATGGGACTGCTGGGGGTATTTCTGTAATTTCGTCCCCCAAGACTCGAGGATAAGTGGCTGGAAGTTTAACCATTCCGACGGCAAGAAAATTAGCTTCGAAACGCATATTCATTCATCGAAATCGGATTTACCGTTTGAAAGATACATTAGTTTTAACGAATAAAAGTTTTGAGCTCGAAACTCGACATGAGTGAAAAACGACTTTCTAGAATGATTTTCAATTCCGGATTGCTTCCAAAATTCAAGAAATAAATCGAGAAGCGTTTTGAGTCCAAAATCGACTATAAAACGTTTTACCGTTAAAAAGTTGAAAACGTAGGATGAATAGTGAATTCTCACGTACGAACGTACGCTTCAAAATTTCAAGATAGGGTTTGAATCAAGAGTTGTAAAACATCTCAAAAATCTTGAAATAGCTCAAGTAGTGCAAATCCGAAGAGAAAACATTTTCCGAATGAAAACCGTTCGTAAAAGGAATAGTAAACTAGGGTTTTCAAAAACGTTTTCAATAAAACAAAGTTCCGGAATGGATTTCCAAGCCAAGAATGATTTCAAAAGACTCGTCTCGATTCAAGGATCGATTCGACTGTAACTTGGGTAGAAAAAGGTATCAGAATCAAAAGCTCATTTTCTGATGAATAGTAACTTTGGTCGGTAAGTTCCAAAAATACCCTTATGGCTCAAGAAAGACTTTCTGAGTTCGGGAAACAAGTTCAAACGATTGGGAAACATGTATGATGAACCTCTAGGGTTCGAGTAGCAATATGAACAAGGTAGGCTCGGGTTATGAATAGTAAACTGAATCAAAGGTCAAGAATTCCCCTTAAAACATGTCAGAACATATACGAGCACCAAGTTCATGTAAGAATGCAATGCATGAAGATTCAAAAAATTGGATCACGGTCTATAAACGCTTTACCACTGCCTAACTTACTGTTTTCATCCAGGCCCTGTTTTGGGCTGTTACATAAAGACTCAAATTGTATCTCTTAAATATCAAAATTCACATCTTTTGTCCTAAAATCATTTCCGAAAATTTTAGATCAAATTTATGATTTTATCTTCATGTCACCATTTATCCACTAAGCCATATCTTCTTATCTCATTAGAGGTATGAAACTCTTATTTTTCCATCGTTTACATATGCTTTCTAGGACCCGAAACTCTTTACAAAAATTGTTGATCAAAATTACCATTTGGTCCCTTGAGCACTATTCATTTCCTAAAATTAGGAATTTCCCGGAACACTTTTCCTATCAAATATTACAGTCAAATGAATCCTTAAATCATTTCGAGAATTTTGATATCATCCACAAACCCTGATTCCTATTCTAACTCAAGTAGTATCGAAAATCACTTCAAAACCCTAGTTACTATTTTTACCGTAAACGACTTTTTATCCGTACACTTTTTGATATTCAATATTATAGTCAAAACGATCCTTGAATTATTATATGAATTTTCATACATTTATCAAAACTTGATTCCAACCGTAGCATATCTTATAAATATTTTCTTTTTTAAAAATTATCATTTTATTTTAAATAATTAGCTTTCATTCAATATTCGAATTTTACTTAAAACGTTTTTGAATTTTTCTCTAAACTATGATAAATTTTACAACCTTTAAAATTCATCATAGCTTCGTCTATATAATTTTCTCATGATTTTCATCATCTTTAACATTCATAATTTATAAACGAAAAATCTAAATATTTCACATTTATAATCACGACGAAGCTTATTTTTCACTTGTTCTTTCATTAATTTACTACTTCAAGTTTTCACCTCTCGACTCTTGAATAAATTTTATACCATTTTACATTTATTTTTTTATTCAACATGACATCATCCATGACTTCATGGATGACATCATAGAAAGCTAGGTGTAGGGACAAGAATTGTCCACATTTTTCCTACAAAATTGTTACACTTTTGAGATCCTAATTTCTCCACATTTTTACCATAAAATTTCTACACTTTTATGATCAAGAATTGTCCACATTTCCTACACAAAATTATAATTCCCTCTAGGTCCCAATTTAATACCTATAAATTCCCCCTCATACCTCACATTTAAAACATCAAAATCCCTCCATTTCCCTCTCTCTCCCTCACGCCACTCTCTCTCTCCCCCAAGGTATGTTTTTATTTTATGCTTTAAATTCTTGCTTTAATTCATGCTTAGTCAATATAGTATAATTGGTATAGTTAATATGTTTTAATTCATGCTTAGTTAATTTATGCTTTATAAATTAATATTTCATGATTAGATATAATATGTTACATTTTCATGAATTATATTTAATTAAATGCATGAATTATGATATGAAATAGTATATTAATATGTTTAAGTATTCATGATCTTGTTTAATTAAATTCATATCAAGAATAATTTATTTAGAATTAATTTCATGAATCATGTTGCATAAAGTGCCACAGTTTACCTTTAATCATATGTTATGAACCTAGAATTTATTAAATATGATCATGAACTAGTATGAACATATTCATAAGTCTAAGAACATGTTCATATTGTTCTTGAATGATTTTAAGTGCACGTGTGATAGTGTGTGAGTGTGTGTGTTCGATTTTATGTTGTAAAATGATTAATTCATAAGAATTTGAATAGTAAATGTTTTCAATAGTAACTTTAACTTTTTGGTCAACACTTATGATGATAATTTCGAAATTAATATTAAAATAATTATAAAATAGGTTTTGGAATTTTTAAACGAAGATTTTATCCGAATTTTTCAAAAATCGGCAATCTTGTAAACCTTTTCTAAAATGTGACCTACATTGTCAAGTTAAACCCTAATTTCGTTTCCAATCTTATAATTAAAATCATGGTGATTAATAAATATTTAATTAGTTAAAGATTTCATAAAACCTAATTAATTAAAGTTTCAAGAATCATTTAAACGTTTCATATATCGTTTTGAAATTCAAAACATTCAAGGTTTCAAACATTAAAGAATTAGGATTTTTATCCAAGGTTTGAATTTCAAATAAAGATATTCATTTAGGATTTTCAAATCGGATATTTTCAAATATCATTTCCAAAATAAGATTTCTTTATGGATTTCTTTTTTAACATAGAAGCTTATTGAGATTCCTAATTTGATTAATAATTACTTGATATAATAATGGATCTTATTTTATAAGTCTTGTTTGAACGTTAAAATATTTTTATGTGATCACCTATCATGCTATGGTATGCTTTATTGTGGAAACTTGTCTATGTGATTAGTATTGGTTATGGAATAGAAACTTATAGTTGATCACCACTCATAGGTGAAGATCTGGACGGACTAGGACTCCGGCATTATTACATAATACCTGGTTACTGTAGGTGAGGTTAACGTTTTCAACTGGGATCATGAGTATATATATATATATATATATATATATATATATATGAAACATTTTATGACCTACCGTAATACCATTGAATTTTTACTCCTTTATAAATGATACTGCCCTTTTGAAAATACTTTGATATCAACTTATATTGTTCCAGTATACACAATCAATCATTTTAAAGTATTCATGTTTTCTCATTTTCTTATAGAAATTAAAGTATTTCACATTAAAATATCTCGGTACTATGCTACCGTTTATCGGGTATCGTTAAAGGTAAGCAAAATATATTTTCTTATTGTGGGCCCGGTGGTCTTGGTAGAAGTAGTAGTCCGGGAGGCACGGGCCGAGGTCTACTATTATACCAGCCGCCAACTAGATATTGGTGGTGGTCTAACTGGAGGTTAGTTATTCCACATCAAGTGACGGGAAAGGTACGTCCCTCCCAAATTCATGTGTATCGTCAATAGGGGTAGCTCCCTGAGTTGACACCGGAGGAAGAAGGATGGTATCATTGTATTTTGTTTTATTACGTAATGATATCTTGATCAATATCGTTACGAATATTCTTGGTTTTTAAGGAGTAAAGGTTGGAGAATGCCTAGCTTGCGGGCACCATATTGTTTCACAAAAAAAGGGTTCATATTTTCTTAAATAGTATAGAATATAATCCCCCTACCCCTTTATCTACAAATAAATATGAACCCAATATCGATATTGTTGTAGTATTTTCCTATTATCGGATACTGACCAAGGAGTTTCTTGGTTAGTCCGGCTATGTATACTGATTTCTCATTACTCTCAAAATTATTACTTCAATATTATTCAATTACTGTTAAAGATCCTTTCGAATAAAAGTTTCTTGGTAAAAATCCTAAAGTTTTATAGTATCACTTAACCACCCCTCACTTAGTCACTTTGACTAACCCCTCGCTCTTTTCAAATTCATGATTTCAGGTATTGCCATCGCTCATTAGCTGGTATCTTGAAGCATAGAGAGTCCATTGTCTTGTGCATGTTAGATCAGTTTCTCAACTTGACCAAGTTAGACTATAATCTCGTACAGTTACTATATTAATCTAGTATCATACTCTTAGATTGTGAACGACTTTACCCCTACAATATCGCTTCTAAGTTTTCATGAGTTTCAAATCATTCCAAATCCTTTTATTTACTGCCTCAAACATAAGTTGTTGTTTTAAATGTTTCAAATTCAGCTGCCATGTTTTCTTAACTCTGATATCGTATAGCATCGTCCGTTCGCCGACGTGCCTCTCAGGTGGTAGGTCTCATAGCCACCAGGGAAATACGACGGTGCGGGGTTGTAGTGTATTTGGGGGCGCTACAACCACCTTGTTTCATGGAGCTGCAAAGTGTGTAGTTGATACGTGCGTGATACATGAGGGTGCATACTTCCATAAGTAAGTTCACTGAGGTGCCCCGTATGAGAAGATTCCTAAATGGGAAAGGAAGTTTCTATTTCAGGAAATGGAAACTTCCAGATTAGGAAATATCTCACGAGTCATTGATGTGATTAATTGATCCTTAGACTTGAGGTTCCATGTCACTTTGTGAGTTAACTCTGTAGTCTTAGGTATAAGCTTTAAAGTGTGTCACCTTAGACAACTGATTCAAGGCTTATGCTGGGGCTGCACAAGTGACTCATGAAAGTGAATGAGAATCAAGAAAGGACCTACATTTGCATTTGCAAGGTGATCTCTTATTGTGTAAGTCATTCACATGCAATATGGATGTTAGGAATAGCGCCCTAGAAAGCCGATTCGACGTAATCTGTTTTGGGACTTTTCTCGTATCACAGGCAATCTTTGAATAATATACGATTGATCATAGGCAAACACTTCTTTATATGCCAATACGTGTTTTGTGTGTTTCTATTATGTGCGCATGTATGAGAACTCCCCTAATCCTGGTGACTTTAGGACTCTACCATTTAGGTGAAATGGTTCATGAAACGAGCCCTATATCACATAAGTCATGATTAGTAAAATACTCCAAGCCGATGAGTCCTACAGACAGTGGGAGTGTCAACCTGACTCCTTTAAGGCTTGCTTGTGGGATCACGCCCTTAAGAAGGACCACCTTGTTTCATGTAGGTGCAAAGTGTATAGTTGATACGTGCGTGATACATGAGGGTGCTTACTTTAATAAGTAAGTTCACTGAGGTGCCCCGTGTGACAAGATTCCTAAATGGGAAAGGAAGTTTCTATTTCAGGAAATGGAAACTTCCAGATTAGGAAATATCTCACGAGTCATTGATGTGATTAATTGATCCTTAGACTTGAGGTTCCATGTCACTTTATGAGTTAACTCTGTAGTCTTAGGTATAAGCTTTAAAGGGTGTCGCCTTAGACAACTGATTCAAGGCTTATGCTGGGGTTGCACAAGTGACTCATGAAAGTGAATGAGAATCAAGAAAGGACCTACACTTGCATTTGCAAGGAGATCTCTTATTGTGTAAGTCATTCATATGCCATATGGAGTCCTTGGCCAAGGCAATAGATCAAGACATCAAGAAAAGGGTTTCTTGGATTGAGATCAAATGGATATGAAATGCACTTAGCTTTAAGACCGGATTATTAGGGTTCTAATTATTCCCTTACCCTAGATCTTGGTTGAGAGATAGTAAGTAGGAGGATTGTATCCCACATGAATCAATGACTTAAAGGTTCTGTCGAATCCGAACATTCCAATTCAGCTAGGGGTTAAACACCTGTTGCTAGACTATGGTCGTTTAATCGGTGGACTGATTAATTAATTGGGGTCACTGCTAATTGAATTGAGAACCTAGAGGGTCACACACAACAACTTGTTTACATGAGTTGAGGCTTTAAAATGATTAAACGAGTTAATCGGGCCAAGAGGGTTCCACACGTGTGAACCACACGTGTGGCTCACGTGAGTGACACGTGTCTCACACGTGTGTAAATATATGTGTATATTTATTTATGTGTTAAATAATTAATGTGATTAATTATTTAATAGACTTTGGTTTAATTTTGAATTAAAAAGAAAGTCTTATTTTGGAGAAAAATAATCTAGTTAATTAATTGTGAATTAATTAATTAGATAAAATAATTATTTATTTTAAATAAATAAAGTATAAAATTATCCAAAAATAGTTTGGATATTTTTAGCTCTCTTGAAAGTTGATTTGAATTTGAATTCAAAGTCAAAGTAAAAATTACTTGATGATCAAGTAATAGGAGAGAGGGACCGAATCCTTAGTCCATAAGGACTAGGAATTTCGGCCACTCCCCTCCTATATATAGGGGAGATCGAGCTCCCCTTAGAGCTAATTGACAATTCTTTTGGTTCATGTGTTGAACACCATCTTTTCTCCAAGATCAAATAAACTCTAGGTTAAGCCTAAACACTAACTAGAGAACTAGCATCCTTACTAGTTAGATTGTAGCCAAGTTGGTGGACTATCTCTAGAGAACTTCAAGTTAGAAGTTTTGAAGATTCGAGCTTTACCAAAAGTGGGGATCAAGCAAAACGATCAGAAGGGATGATGAAACGATTCTGAACCCAACAGAAAACGAGTGAAAAAATCGAACTAAAGAAGATGGCAAAAACCGTTCGTCCATATCCTGAAGGATGAATTTTTTCACGAGTGTTTTATGGCTGGCAGATTTCTACTCTCGCAAAACTGGTTTTCGAAGGGAGTTTCAATCATGTTTTTCTCGTTTCATGTTTCTTTCTTTATGTTATATCGTTAAGAACTTCCCTAACATGATTTGAATCTAGGTTGGTGTGGATTGTTATCCCTACAATGGATTCTGAAGTAGAAAGAGACTTTCGAGGGACCGGTTGCCATTACCGCATGAAGCGCGTTTGAGGGCGGCTCAAAACGTGTCAAGAAAGCTACTACCCAAGTGAGTTTCTTCATCTCTACGAATTTGGATTCATGATTGCGAGTCTAAGATCCTTTTGTTGGAAAAATTTTTAAATTTCCGCTGCTTTCTGATTCCTGTTTTCCAATAATGGAGTCCTTGGCCAAGGCAGTAGATCAAGACATCAAGAAAAGGGTTTCTTGGATTGAGATCAAATGGATATGATATGCACTTAGCTTTAAGACCAGATTATTAGGGTTCTGATTAATCCCTTACCCTAGATCTTGGTTGAGAGATAGTAAGTAGGAGGATTGTATCTCACATGAATCAATGACTTAAAGGTTCTGTCGAATAGAGACATTCTAATTCCGCTAAGGGTTAAACACCTGTTGCTAGACTATGGTTGTTTAATCTGTGGACTGATTAATTAATTAGTGAATTAATTAATTAGGGTCACTGCTAGTTGAATTGAGAACCTAGAGGGTAACACATAACAACTTGGTTACATGAGTTAAGGATTTAAAAATGATTAAATGAGTTGATCATGCCAAGAGGGTTCCAGACGTGTGAAACATACGTGTGGGTCACGTTCGTGACCGTTTCCTAGATGAACGCGTGTGGACCATGCGTATATATTTATTTATGTATTAAATAATTAATGTGTTAATTATTTAATAGACTTTGGTTTAATTTTGAATTAAAAATGAAAGTCTTATTTTGGAGAAATTAATCTATTTAATTATTTATGAATTAATTAATTAGATAAAATAAGTTATTTATTTATTAATAAATAAAGTATAATATTATCCAAAAGGAGTTTGGATATTTTAGCTCTCTTAAAAGTTGATTTGAATTAGAATTCAAAGTCACGGTTTGGAATTACTTGATGATCAAGTAATAAGAGAGAGATGGACCAAATCCTTAGTCCATTAGGACTAGGTTCGGTCGCCCCTTTCTATATTATATATAGGGAGCTCGAGCTCCCCTTAGAGGGTGGTTGATAATTTTTTTGGTTCATGTGTTGAACACCATCCATTCTCCAAGATAAAATAAACCCTAGGTTAAGCCTAAACACTAACTAGAGAACTAGCATCCTTACTAGTTAGATTGTAGTCAAGTTGGTGGACTATCTCTAGAGAGCTTCAAGTTAGAAGTTTTAAAGATTCTAGCTTTACCAAGGAGAGGGGATCAAGCCGCGAGAAGAGCGTTATTGGGTGGCTTGAAACGCTTCAAGAAAGATTATTGAAAAGTAAGTTTCTTTAGCTTACGAATTTGGATTCATGATTGCGAGTTTCGATCCTTTTTGTTGGAAAATTTTAAAATTTCCACTGCTTTCTGATTTCGCTGTTCCAACACATACACGCACATGGACATATCTTTCAAAGTCCCAAAACTCGCTAAGCAGAACTCACAACAACCCTTTTGAAAAACATACCAACAAAATATAGCTTACATATACATAAAAGCATTTTCAATGGATCACATAGCAAAGGGGCCAATTCGCACAAAATTATATATATATATATATATATATTTCGCATGCGGGCTTAAATTACAATTTGGGTTGTAGGTCATATTAGCTAAAAGGAAAGAAAACCTCACCTTCGAGAAGCAACGGAGACAAAAGAAGCAAACGGACGCTAAAGAGGCAACCTCGTCGCCCAAAGGACGAACAAGGACAAAACAACGACAAGAGACGAACTTAGACTCGATATGAACCAATTAGAAGCTCGGCGAATGCATATGTATTCTAATGACGCAAATGAAATTACAAAAGTTAGCACGTTCAAGTGTTTAAGTTCATGCACGTATTCAAGAGTCAAATCACAAGAACGATTAATGCACATACAAGGTTAGAATGAGCAAAGAATGCAACAAGCGCAAGAAAGTTTCACACGTAGCCTCAAAAAGTATACGCAATTACAGTCACGTTTACACATCGAAAACAAGGCCATAAAATCAAAATAAGCAACCTAACATATAATACAACATGTTAACAACAAGTTAGGATTATAATCGGGGTGGGAGAATGTTGAAAAATACGAATCAGAAAGCAGCGGAATATAAAAAAAAAATTCCAACAAAAGGATCTTGGACTCGCAATCGTGTATCCAAATTCGTAGGGATTAGAAACTTACTTTCTTAATTGTCTTTCTTGAAGCGTTTCAAGCCACCCAAGAACGCTCTTCTCGTGGCTTGATCCCCTCTCCTCGGTAAAGCTCGAATCTTCAAACTTCTAACTTGAAGCTCTCTAGAGATAGTCCACCAACTTGACTACAATCTAACTAGTAAGGATGCTAGTTCTCTAGTTAGTGTTTAGGCTTAACCTGGGGTTTCATTTTATCTTGGAGAAAGGATGGTGTTCAACACAAGAACCAAAAGAATTGCCAATTATCTCTAAGGGGAGCTCGAGCTCCCCTATTTATAGGAGTGGGAGGACCGAAAATCCTAGTCCTTACGGGCTAAGGATTTTGGTCCCTCTCTCCTATTACTTGATCATCAAGTAATTTTGACTTGACTTTGAATTCAAATTCAAATCAACTTTCAAGAGAGCTAAAATATCCAAACTAATTTTGGATAATTTTATACTTTATTTATTTAAAATAAATAACTTATTTTATCTAATTAATTAATTCATAATTAATTAACTAGATTATTTTTCTCCAAAATAAGACTTTCCTTTTAATTCAAAATTAAACCAAAGTCTATTAGATAATTAAAAAATTAATTATTTAATATTTAATCAAATAATCACGTGTGGCACACGTGTCCCAATGACACGTGTCCAGTCACGTGACCCACAATTGTGGTTTCACACGTGTGGAACCCTCTAGGCCCGATTAACTCGTTTAATCATTTTCAAGCCTTAACTCATGTAACCAAGTTGTTGTGTGTGACCCTCTAGGTTCTCAATTCAATTAGCAGTGACCCTAATTATTAATTAATTAATCAGTCCACAGATAAACGACCATAGTCTAGCAACATGTGTTTAACCCCTAGCTGAATTGGAATGTTCGGATTCGACAGAACCATTAAGTCATTGATTCATGTGAGATACAATCTTCCTACGTACTATCTCTCAACCAAGATCTAGGGTAAGGGAATAATTAGAACCCTAATAATCCGGTCTTAAAGCTAAGTGCATTTCATATCCATTTGATCTCAATCCAAGGAAGCCTTTTCTTGATGTCTTGATCTACTGCCTTGGCCAAGGACTCCATATGGCATATGAAAGACTTACACAATAAGAGATCACCTTGCAAATGCAAGTGTAGGTCCTTTCTTGATTCTCATTCACTTTCATGAATCACTTGTGCAGCCCCAGCATAAGCCTTGAATCAGTTGTCTAAGGCGACACCCTTTAAAGCTTATACCTAAGACTACAGAGTTAACTCATAAAGTGACATGGAACCTCAAGTCTAAGGATCAATTAATCACATCAATGACTCGTGAGATATTTGCTAATCTGGAAGTTTTCATTTCCTGAAATAGAAACTTCCTTTCCCACTTAGGAATCTTCTCACGCGGGGCACCTCAGTGGACTTACTTATTAAAGTAAGCACCCTCATGTATCACGCACGTATTAACTATACACTTTGCACCTCTATGAAATAAGGTTGTCCTTCTTAAGGGCGTGATCCCACAAGCAAGCCTTAGAGGAGTCAGGTTGACACTCCCACTGTCGGTAGGACCCATCGGCTTCGAGTATTTTGCTAATCATGACTTATGTGATATAGGGCTCGTTTCATGAACCATTTCACCTAAATGGTGGAGTCCTAAAGTCATCAGGATTAGGGGAGTTCTCCTACATGTACAGAAAAAGTAAACGCATACCAAACAAGAGCATATAAAGAAGTGTTGCCTCAATTCGTTATTTCATTCAAAGATTGTCTGTGATTACAATAAGGAAAAGCACAAAGCAGATATACAATCGGCTTTCTAGGGCACTATTCCTAACAGAGAAAGCAACGAAAAGCACCAAAAACACAAAACGAACCGCCGCCGCTACTGCTCCACCATGACACGGCCGTGTCTTATTAATTAAAACATTTTGGCCCAAAAACGAGAAATGGACACGGCCATGTCCATTTCCGGGCATAATGGGACACGTCCGTGTCCCATTTATTTAAAATTTTCTACCAAGGTCAAGAATACAAAACGGCTATGTCCATTTTTCAAATAAAATGGACACGGCCGTGTTGGCCTGTTCTTTACGAAATCAAAGCAGCAAACCAGCATTTCGGTGCAGGGGGGGGGGGGGGCAGGGGAAGGTCCAGCCATGGATCATGCATGAAATTAAGGAATCAAGTCAACAAAGAATGCAAGGAAACGCAGCAAATTAAGCCATTCCTCAAGCAAACAACCGGCAAAACAAGGAATGCCAATCATACATAAAAGCTTCAACAAAACTCAAGGGTTCAAAAATGGGGGAGCCTCAATCTCCTTTCACACAACAAATAAAAGGTAAGGAAAAGATCAAATATGCAACAAGGGTCACATAGCACTTCACGGAACAAGAATCGGGCAAAAAAAAGCAAGATATCATCAAATCTTCACATACCCACAACTATTCACATCTCAACCAAATCAGGCATAAATCTCCATGAATGCAGGCAAAAGAGCATTTAAATGAAATAGGAGGAGATTTAAATCAAGAATATGTGCTTACCTCTTCGATTTGATGAAGAATGAAGGTCGAACGAGCTCAAAATCGGACTTGAGTGAATAGTGGAAAAAATCCCTCTTCTCTTCTCTTTCTCCTTCTCTCTCTCTCGGTTCTCCTGAGTTGTGGGCTGAAATGAGCAATTTGAGGGGTAGGTGGGAGAGTTAGGGAGAAATAGGTTCAAGAATCGGGTCAAACGGAATTAAAACGAATAAATTACGGGCAAAACGGTAAAGGGTGGAAATCCTACACGAGGTACACGGATCGGGCAAATTTTCGAGGCTCAAACGGGCTTAGAAAAATACAAGGTTGGATTTCTTAGCTCCCATTCTTCTTTACGAGTCCGGCGTCACTTCCGGAATTCGAATCAGAATTCCCGAGCTCAAGTTACGGTTTTCGAAACACCAGGTGCGCTAAAGATAGTTAGGCCCTCATGTCCCTAACAAATAAAATATGGTGCGTTACCATTTCAAACAAGTCCAAAAAATTAAAACGAGCACATAAATGAATTCATAACATGTATAGTTCATGGATATCAAATTTTCACGAAATTTCGAAATAAGTTGGAACTCAAACGAATTAAAAACAAGTTCAAAAGCTTAAAAACGTTTAAATATTCAAATTTACAAATATATCAAATAATTCAAATAATCTCAAATAGTCACATAATCATTAAAATAACACGTATTTGTATAATTAAAATAATTTAAATGCACATATAACACTCTCGAAACAACGTACCTGTACTGGGCGGGCGAGCGGGATGTTACAAACTCCCCTCCTCCAAAAGGACTTGTCCTCAGGTCCTACCGCAGGATCTTGAACGACTCTGGGTTGAACTCGACTCCACACTTCCGCTGCGCTACTCTGATCCAAAAGAGCTGTAGACTCCTCGGGATATTACTTCCTAAATTGAGAATAAGGAAGACTTCTCATATCCCGGTAACTCGGTGGTACTCTCCAAATCCGAGTGAATCCCCTTGGCCTTAGCAACTTCGTGTCCGGTTTGCTCCCACTTCCGATTAAAATTCGAAATTAGTTGGGGATACCTACCGGTTCATGATGCTCGGTCTTCTACCGATGGCACGTTGACACTGCTACACAAAGTCCACAACATCTCTTCTTGTGCCAATACACCATTACCGGTTCTTCAAGTTCTCGAACCATGAGTGGAATTTATCTCGTGAACAAGCACTTCTAGTGACATAGGCTTCAACTCTCTATTGCACACAACCAAAGTCTTCCTTAGTACCTCGATTGTAATGGAGAAGTTTTTGAGTACCCTCGGGTAAACAAAGCTACTACTAAAGGCAACTCTGTTCAAAGCCTCATCCACTCAAACCGTGCCTCTTCTCTGTCTTTCATGTCACGGGATGGCTGCCTATAGAAAGAGGAACCTCCTTTTGAATCCCGATAACACTACGGACTTAATCTCTGAGGCAATTCTTGATTCTTCTACCAGAATGCGTAGTCGACAATACCCTTGTTGAAATCACCCCTGGAGTGAACCATGAAACTCTGAAGAAAAACGAACCACCAACTTCTCGAAACAAGCAAAAGGGTATTCTCCTTCCACGGTTAACCCGTGTAGCTCACGATAGTTTATATTCATCTTAGAATCCTATCTTCTTCTTAGATAGGATTAAAGTACTCCACAAAGAAGTACCCGAATTGATGAAACTATCTTCTAAGAGCTTATTGACTACATCTTGAACTCCAACATCCCTGCTAGAGTCATCCGGTAGGGAATCTTCAAACAATGTCAAATTCCAAAATAAAGATCACGACAACCTTAATATCCCTATCGGGTGGTAACAAATTCCAACCCTCAAGGAACACTAAGAAAGTCTCACTATGATCCTTGTCTCTCCAAGCTTGGCCCAACCCTTCGGACATCCTAAGAGCAAGCCACAAAGCTTGTCGCACCGTCCCGGAATAACCAACCACTTCTACGAAGGGTATAAACGGGTTAACCTTCCATCTAACACCCATAGATAACGTTGAGCCCCGAACGGACCTCCCAAAAGCAACCACCAAGCTAAACGGAACCAAAACACCTCCAAACAACTCACCGGAAGCAGCTCGACCCTCACAACTCACCACCCTCCCGGACACACAACTCGCAAACCCTCTTCAAGAAGAGAGTTCCACAAAAGAAACAACGAGAGCAACAACAACAAGCAACAAGAAGCATTTAAGGGAGAGAATTCAATGAAGCAAGTGGGTTTACCCAAGATCAAAATATGTATGTATGAAATGCCATGAATGCTTTATGTACCATTCACCATGGTGGTAGGGTCGATCTCGACATCCACTTCTTCGCTTTCTAAGGTGGTACCTTGTACTTGAACCAGGATCTTGAAGTAACGGTGCCATGAAAATCTCTAATTCTTGTTGCTTGAATGCTCGCTTGCCAATTATCTCAACCCTTCATATGGAAACATCTTTCAATTCTTCCATATAATTGAGGCCCGACAAAAGTTTATTAAATCGATTCAGGTAGTCAGGTATTGATTCCATCCCTGATAGCAAAGTCTTCTTAGTCTTGACATTGTCGCATTTGAAGTTCTTGAAGATTCTCTTTGAATTTCAGATTCTTTTCTCGAATCAGAAATCGAACCGGGTCCCTCTCTTGTATTCAAACTCAATCCGGGTCCTTATTCCACGTAAGAAATATGAGATGAAAACCTCTAGTTGTCCGTCTCCATTATAACCGTACCCCTTGTTTTACGAATGGAGTAATTACAATTGAACTTAGTAAGCTTCTTGAATCCCATCTTTTCTATTCCCTTGCAGTAAATTTCGAATTTAAGATAATTCTTTCGAATCCCCATCTCTCAAGCTCCATCCTAAATTTGACCTTATCCTTCAATTCTCATCCAAAATTTAAGAATTCTTGGAATTCTTCTTACCGTTGTGCTTGAAGAGGTAAACTCGTAGAAAATCCCCAAGCGAAATTTCCAAAGTGAGCTCGTCCCAGACTCTTCAAACTCCAACTCCTCTTCTTCAACCATTTAAATCTTAGCCTCGATCAATCCTTTTTTAACCTGGACTTCTTAAACACCGAACCACTTCAAAGGATCAAAATCTCTAAACTTCTAGGTATACCATAAGTTCTTGTCTCCTTCGTCCCTATCCCGATGATACTCGTCGATGTTGAGATAATTTCCTAAAATAAAACATAATTCCCAAGAAATATCGATGCATGCGGGGTTTCGATGCATGTTCACATGAACAACTAATGCAAATAATCCAAATAATTCAAGTAATTCACATATTTAATGAAAGTGAATGCAAACAATCACATAATCCTAAGCCGAACGACCTAGACCAACCCTGACACGAAGCTAGAGCTTTGGTTTTGCAATCGAGAGCTCTGATATCACCCAAGGATGTAGCGCCTCGGAGCGAAGGGCACCACATCCCCCGTACCATGGCTCGACATGTGTAACGAAACTGGGACTCCGCTCACGCATCAAACCATAGCGAACGAGAGACAACCAAAACAAAACCCTAGGCTACGCGGTCTAGACCCTAATACAGAGCGCACAACAAAAGTTAATCAAGAGTGCAGAAGCAATAGGATCCATAAAACAATTAAACGTACTTGCAAGATCATTTAAACCAATTATATATAACATGCCCTTAGAATACTTAAATCATATCTCATGCTTTCCATATCGAATCATATTCATATACAAGTTTCAAAGATAAAAAAAAAAAAAAAAAAAACATAATCAACTGAAAGAGAATGCATGAGACTCGAACAACTCGACCCAAGACTCGAAAGACGACCGTCGCCTAGCTCAAACTCCCAACCGGGAACCTGCAAACTCAAGACAAAAGGGGAAAAGGAAAAGAAGCAACGAGGGTCAGTCCTAGAGACTGGTGAGGGGACTAACACACGCACACGTACATATAAGTAAGAGCATAGCGTATTCAAATCTAAAGTGTTCATGAACCGGGCATGGTTTTTGCATTCCAAAAGGTTTTAACCCGTGATATATATATAAGAAGAAAGATTTAGGGCCGAAGGCCAAAATCAACCAAGTTTTAGAAATTTCGAGTCCACTCACATTTCACAAACCATAACGAAAATAGAAGCAAAAGCATAAACATAATAACTCAACGAGTACGAGCTCTAACCCATTTACTCCGTAAGCAAAGTAAACCGAAAACAAAACAAAAGTATAAACCAATCCAACCTTTCTTCGCTTGGGGAAGAGGGTGGCCCCTCTCAACCCCCACACTTACCATATAGAGTTGGAGTCGGGGGATCCTACCCGATCCTGACAGGTTATACCACCTACGTAAGAGACCCTCTTTTCCCTCGAGCTCCCGAGGATGAGCAAAGCCTCACCTAGTGGAGTCGTGTTGATGAGAGAGCCCGATGACCCCATGGCCGACCCGGGATCACACACCACTTCTCCGGGGCCCAAAACACGCATATACACACATACACGTACATGGACATATCTTTCAAAGTCCTAAAGCTCGCTAAGCAGAACTCACACCAACCCTTTTCAAAAACATACCAACAAAATATAGCTTACATACATATAAAAGCGTTTTCAATGGATCACATAGCAAAGGGGCCAATACCTACAAAATACATACCAAACACTTATATATATATATATATATATATATATATATATATATATGTATATATTTCGCATGTGGGCTTAAATTACAAGTTGGGTTGTAGGTCAGATTAGCTAAAAGGAAAGAAAACCTCACCTTTGAGAAGCAACGGAGACAAAAGAAGCAAACGTATGCTAAAGAGGCAACCTCGTCGCCCACAGGATGAACCTAAGGACAAAACAAACATAAGAGACGAACTTAGACTCGATATGAACCAATTAGACGCTCGGAGAATTTATATGTATGCAAATGATGCAAATGAAATTACAAAGTTAGCACGTTCAAGCGTTTAAGTTCATGTAAGTATTCAAGAGTCAAATCACAAGAACGAGGCAAGAATTAAAGCGTAACATGTCAATAAAACATCATACATATCAAATCATATCACGACTCATGCACATACAAGTTTAGAATGAGCAAAGAATGCAACAAGTGCAAGAACGTTTCACACGTAGCCTCAAAACATATATGCAACTACGGTCACGTTTACACATCGAAAACAAGGCCATAAAATCAAAATAAACAACCTAACATATAATAAAACATGTTAAAAATAAGTTAGGATCATAATCGGGGTGGGAACAACCGACAAAAAGCACCAAAAACACAAAACGAACCACCGCCACCGCTGCCCCACCATGACACGGCCGTGTCTTACTAATTAAAACATTTTGGCCCAAAAACGAGACTTGGACATGGCCATGTCCATTTCCAGGCATAATGGGACACGGCCATGTCCCAGTTAATTAAAATTTGCTACCAAGGTCGACAATACAAGACGGCCATGTCTATTTTTTAAATAAAACGGACACGGCCGTGTTGGCCTGTTCTTCACGAAATCAAAGCAGCAAACCAGCATTTCGGTGCAGGGGGGAGCAGGGGAACGTCCAGCCATGGATCATGCATGAAATTAAGGAATCAAGGCAACAAAGAATGCAACGAAACGCAGCAAATTAAGCCATTCCTCAAGCAAACAACCGGCAAAACAAGGAATGCCAATCATACATAAAAGCTTTAACAAAACTCAAGGGTTCAAAAATGGGGGAGCCTCAATCTCGGTTCACACAGCAAATAAAAGGTAAGGAAAAGATCAAAGATGCAACAAGGGTCACATAGCACTTCACGGAACAAGAATCGGGCAAAAAACGAGCAAGATATCATCAAATCTTCACATACCCACAACTATTCACATCTCAACCAAATCAGGCATAAATCTCCATGAATGCAGGAAAAAGAGTACTTAAATGAAATAGGAGGA
Organism: Lantana camara; assembly: GCA_037501455.1. NCBI lineage: Eukaryota > Viridiplantae > Streptophyta > Magnoliopsida > Lamiales > Verbenaceae > Lantana > Lantana camara. Next base: position 96,348,705 of record CM074856.1, read on the forward strand.
GATTTACATCAAGAATACGTGCTTACCTCTTCGATTTGATGAAGAATGAAGGTCGAACGAGCTCAAAATCGGACTTGAGTGAATAGTGGCAAAAATCCCTCTTCTCTTCTCTTTCTCCTTCTCTCTCTCTCGGTTCTCCTGAGTTGTGGGCTGAAATGAGCAATTTTAGGGGTAGGTGGGAGAGTTAGGGAGAAATAGGTTCAAGAATCGGGTCAAACGGAGTTAAAACGAATAAATTATGGGCAAAACGATAAAGGGTGCAAATCCTGCACGAGGTACACGGATCGGGCAAATTTCGGAGGCTCAAACGGGCTTTGAAAAATACAAGGTTGGATTCTTTACCTCCCATTCTTCGTTACGAGTCCGGCGTCACTTTTAGAATTCGAATCCGAATTCTCGAGCTCAAGTTACGGCTTCCGGAACACCAGGTGCACTAAAGCTAGTTAGACCCTCATGTCCCTAACAAATAAAATATGGTGCGTTACCATAACAAACAAGTCCGAAAAATTAAAACGAGCACATAAATGAATTCATAACATGTATAGTTCATGGATATCAAATTTTCACAAAATTTCGAAACAAGTTGGAACTCAAACGAATTAAAAACAAATTCAAAAGCTTAAGAATGTTTAAATATTCAAATTTACAAATAATTTAAATAATCTCAAATAGTCACATAATCATTAAAATAACACGTATTTGGATAATTAAAATAATTTAAATGCGCAAATAACACTCTCGAAACAGCGTACCTGTACGGGCGGGTGAGCGGGATGTTACAGTTAACCCCCATTACCCCCTCCCTTTTATGGCCGTTTTGTGCGTTGTGTTCTTTTTGTGCTCGGCTTTGTTTTGTTGTTCGTTTCTTTCTTTGTTTATGATTTTATTTGAATTCTCCCACCCTAATCTTGATTCCAACATGTTAATTTATGGTTATATGATATGTTTGGTTATTTATTTTAATTTTATGGCTTCATTTTATATGTGTAAACGTGACTTATTTGCATGAACGTTTAAATTACTCGTATGAAGCTTTCTTGCATTCTTTGCCTCTCTTACGAAATTTAAACTCATGAATGCTTATAATATGTTATGATCATTATGCTATATTTGTGGATTTATTTGATGGTTATATGATATGTTTGGTTATTTATTTTAATTTTATGGCTTCATTTTATAAGTGTAAACGTGACTTATTTGCATTAACGTTTAAATTACTCGTATGAAGCTTTCTTGCATTCTTTGCCTCTCTTACGAAATTTAAACTCATGAATGCTTATAATATGTTATGATCATTATGCTGTATTTATGGATTTATTTGATGAGAATTCGGATGCTTTTTACGAGATACATTACTAGATATGCGTTATATGCTCTCTATCGTGTGTGTATGTATGAATACCTTGTTTCTTTGACTCGTATGATATCTCTTTGATTCTTTTATGATATAAATGATTTGGTAACATGTTATATGACGTAATATTCTCCTTATGTGAAATTTATGAATTCGTTTGACATGAATTGTATGAGTTATGATTCGATATGGCATTATATGACCTAGGGGCTCTCTCATTGCATTCTTTATACATCATTTGCATTCATATGCATTCACCGAGCACCTAAGTGGTGCATTTTGAGTCTATGTTCGTCGTTTTTTCTTTGTTTTGTCCTTAGGTTTGTTCTGTGGGTGACGAGGAGGTCTCTTAGAGGTGTTTTGAGTTCGTCTCATTCGGTTTGGTCAACAAGGTTAGGTTTCTTTCTTTTAGTTATTATGACCTATGACCCTAAATGTGTTTTAGGCCCGTATGCGACCTACATATGTATATATGTATTTAGATATGTGTTTGGTACGTATTTTCTGGGAATCGGCCCATTTGCTATGAAACCTTTGAAATGCTTTTATGTATAAGTAAGTTATATTTTTGTTTATTTGTTTTGAAAAAGGGTTGCTGTGTGTGTTTTAAAAATAGCGAGTTATAAGTTTGAAAGATAAGTTTGATTTTTTTGAAAATTTAGAACTTTCGAACAATTTGAACAATTTGAAGGGCCCCGGAGATTTGTGCAAAGGAGCCCCGGGATGGTGTTAGGCCGTCGGGTCACTCCCGAGCACGGTCTCCACATTTAGGATCACCCTGGAACCCACTAGGAGGTTAGTGGGGGATGGAATCCTTGGGCGTGAGTGTCATGAAACTCACGACCTTGACATGAGAACGATGGCTAGGGTAGGAACAACCCTTCCATCACCCGGAGAAGAGGTATGTTTGTTTGAATTATGTTTTCATTTGAATTTTAATTCCGATTTTAATTATGAAAGGATTTAGGTGGTTTGAAACTCGTACTCGCTGAGTTGTGTGTTAGATTATGAACTTAATTCTTGAAACGGGAGTGGACTCCTAATTAATAAAATTTGGTTAATTTTGGCCTTCGACCTTAAACCTTTTTCTTTATATGTTTTATCACGGGCTAAAATGATTTGGAATACAAAAACCACGCCCCGGTTCATGAATTTTCCTATTTTGAATATGCTCTGCTTTATGTATATGTACGTTTGAGTGTGTTAGCCCTCTCACCAGTCTTTAGGACTGACCCCTCCTCGTTGTTTGGTTTTTCCCCTTTTTGGTTCTTTGAGTTTGCAGATTCAGGTTCCAGTTCAAGCTAGGCGGTGGTTTTCTTTTGAGTTGTTCGAGTCTAGTTCGGGTCTTTTGCATGTTTACTTTTCTGCATTCGTATTATGTATGATTATGTATAAGATTATGATTTGAAATTTGAATTATGGAACTTGTATGATTTATTTGGCCCTGGAGTGGCATAGCATGTATAATTGTAATCGTTTGAGCATGTATATTAGTATGTTTGAAATCCTGGTAGCTTTCGCATTTGATATTTGTTATTTGACGCACTCTGATTTAGGGTCTAGACCGCCTAGCTAGTGTGTGAGTTTTGTTTGTCACCCGTTCGGCATGGCTTGATGCATGTACGGAGTCTCTATTTTGTTACACGTGTCGGGTTATGGTGCAGGGGATGTAGTACTCTGCGCTTTGGGGTGCTACAGTAGAATTTAAAGTCAAAGGAATTTTAATTTATTGGTAAATTTAAATTCTTGCAATTTTAGAACATTAGGTGATCATGAGTTTAGTCTTGTCAATGTTTTAATTTATGCACATGGATGGTTTAAATTTGGGGTTGGAGCCCCATAGTTACGTTTTTCAATTGGGGTCGGTGCCCCACGTATGTGCGTACTGTTATGTATTTATTATGTGGCTTTCCATATTACTGGTTTTGGGTCGGGGTATGCCCCGTGTATATGTCTATGGCCAATATGATGATTGAGCCATATTAATTTCTGTAAAGAGAGTAGAACTTAGGAAGTGAGGTTTTTCTTTTTACTTTGGAGGTTTGCACCCATGGAGTGTGAAGGATCCACACAACAAGTAACAAGGAGGCTATAAGTGAAGACCCCTCAAAATGTTAGGGAGAGTTTTCTATTATTGTAATAGATAGGGCATCGTTTTATTTCCAATTCCCTTATGTGATTTAAAATGTTTTATGTAGCATGTATGTTAGAACTTGTGGTTGTGGAGTAGCTCCCACATATCATGCATAAGATAGGAAAACCCATGATCATCTCATATTAGTATCATGCTAGGACATGTTATCTGCTAATTGCTTATGTGAAATGCATTTATGTGAAACTGCATTAAACAAGACTAGTTAAAATAGATAATTGTACATGTTGGTGAGATCAAAACTGGACAACTCTCCAGTATTCGAAAATCCTATAAATATTAAGCAATTTCGAAAAATAGGTATTTTATATAAAGTGAAAACTTTAAATAAAATTCCTAGCATTCCATCAATAGGATTTAAGTTTAATAGAGAGAGCTAGTTGCTGCCCATGAGTCGTGGGGTGGCTATGTGAAACCTATTAGTTCTTAGTTTCCTGATTGATCACACTTAATGATCAATATTTCGTGACTACTTTTGGGGAGGGCGATGGCCGCGAGTCGTGGGTTGTGCGAACCAAGTTTTGATCATGATCTTATGATTTATGGGTTCTGCTTAACACCTAAGTAAATATGGATGTCGCATGAGTCGTGGGTCCATATTGAAAGATGGGTGATGCAAAAATATTACTGAGAGTTCCATAGAGATAGAATTGGCAAGTTGTACCTACCTAAGGGTTTATTGAGGATGTCCGCGAGTCGTAGGTCTAAGATAAAGTGCTTGGGATTTCAGTACCCAATGGGAAAACAAGTTTCCTCGAAGATCGTTGGGGTTTTAAGATCTTCTAAAAACAGTGGGAGCTATATACGATAAAAGACCTAAATCCTATGTATTATGTTATTATTCCACATGCTCACATTTTCTCTGCTTAGCATTTAGGTTGTAGTTCTGTGATCCTCTACAATATGAAATGCAAACCCATTCGTATCCATCCTTAAGTTAAACAAGTTGACTAAGTCCTAACTAACTCTAATTGGCTTCGGATACAAAAATTCGCTTTAGATTTCGAGAAGGAGAAGGAGAAAAGTGTTCTCCATAGGGCGAGAATTTCACATACTTGTGAAAATTCGACCGGGCCAAAAGAGAAGCAATCTAAGGTGAATGGATTTACCTAAACCACCTAAAAGAAATTGTACCACCTCATAAACATTTTATAATGTATGATATTATGGAATTATTCCGTGTAACAATGAAGTGCATGTGTATAAACGAGGTTTAAAGATCTTTTTTGAAGATCTTAAAGTCTCCATCTTAATTGAGAAACGAATTCTCAATACACTGATTGCTCGCATTGCTTCCACCATCATATAACCCTTTTATGCTCAACCACAATGATGCCATTGTAGCATAGTTAATCATTTAGTTGATCACAGTTGAGAGCATCCTTAAGAAGGACTAAAAGGTTATGATGGCTAATTCTTCTTCTAAACCCACTAAGGTAAAGGTTTGAAGGCATAAAGAAGAAGAAACCCTTAAAGCCCAATGGATGGGCAAATAAAGGGTCACGCCCAAAAGACACTAGAGATCAAATAGGGCGTTCTCTTCTAAAATAGCAAATAAGGACTTTGAAAGGGAACTGCAAAGAGTATAGGTACTCTGATAGGTTTTCTCATTGTTGTAATTCCAACAAGATTAGAATTCACTAGTCTTGAGTTAATTTTGCTATTTTCGTTGTGCAAAACTCAAAGCACTAATGTTTTGAACATACAACGAGATAACAAAAGTAAGTGAGATGACAAAGTTTTCAAAATATTTTGGCACAATAAGACACAAAAGGATTAGCGAGTTAGACATCTTTGGATCATTTTATGAAAATGGACCTAGAGAGTTAACTTCCTGAGAATCCTGTTTTAAGGGAAACGTTCCCAAAACAAAGTTTAGGTGAAACGTAGAACGTGCCAAAATGGTAATGGATTTCAATCCATGCTAATGAGTGTAAGATGCTTAATGTAAGCACTAGAAATAATCATCAGTTCAATCATTAGGAATGAATGTACTTGTTGAAGTACAAAATATGAAACTTATGTGAAATTCTTACAATTTCAAAAGGAGGTTAGGAACCAAAGTATGTTAGAAAACAGTAGAGTTAACGAAGTGGAAGTTTAAATTTTTTTCCAAAAGTAGATCTAAAAGACTTGCAATGTTCATATCGTATCATAGGGTGTTTCAAGAAACTCACGTTGATTGAAGCTTTCTTGTGATGTTGATACCGCCTGTCAAATACCCTTCAAGCGGAAAGTCCCCTCGAACGTCCTTCGATCAGATCCAAAAGTAGGCAATTCTCCAAAGCGTATCCACACCAGTCCTTGAACACGATCAAGCTAGTGAGAATGCTAGTTCTATGGATTGTGTTAGGCTAGGATATTTTACTTTGAAAAATTTTGTTTTATTTTTCTCAAAAACAATTAACACTTCTTGAGTATTGGTTTAAAGAATAAGAGAAGCACCACCCCTAGTATATATACTAGGTCATTCAAACTCCCTCGGGTTCCCAAACCTAGTGGACTTTGTTTTCTTGCTCACTAATTAACTCATTTAATTATTAATTTTAATTGAATAATAAGTTTTTAACTTGTTCTCCAAGTCTAGAAAGAGATACCTTCCTCTCCTACAATAGGAAGTTTGACTTTTCAACCTTTACTAATTAAAGTCAAAACTCAATTTATTCAATAAATAACTTAATTCATAATTAATTATTTATTGGGTTAATTATTTTGAGAGTAGTCTTAACAATTAATTCATAATTAATTAAAAGACCAAAACTAATTAATTACAATTTAATTAATTAATTATATAAAAGAATTCACGTGTAAAATAATTACGCGCCGGATCTACGCGTGAAGCCACGTGTGCATGACACGTGGCAGCAGTCCATGTGTAGATGCTCCCATTTTGATCAACAATTTGATCCTTCGTTAATCCAATTAACTACCTAACATAACCCTCGTATTCTGGCATTTGTGTGTGACCCTTTAGATTCATTATTCGATTAGCAGTGATAGTAATTAATTAATTCCCATAATTAATTAATCACTTCACATATCACACTACCGTAATCTAGTAATGGGTATGCGAACCCTAGCCGAATAACAAAATGAATCGAAGAACCTTTCAGTCAATGACAATCAGTGAAATGCGATCCTCCTACCACTCTATCCCTCAATCAAGAACTAAGGCATGAGAATAAACTCAGAGCCTTGTTATTCTTGATCTCTAAAGTTAAGTTCGTTTCATATCCATTTAGATCTCAATCCAAGAAAACCCCATTTTCTTGATGTCTTGATCTTTTATCCACCTTGGGTAAGGATTTAATATTTAATGGACTACGAACAACTTAATCAGTAAGAGATCATTCTCATTCTTAACAAGTGTAGGTCCTTTTTGCGATTCTACTAATTCTACATATGGCACTTGCGTAATCCCAACATAGGTTGTGGTTCAGGTGTCTATATCACGACACCCTTTTGAGCCTATATCAAAGATTACAGAGTTAGCTCATATGAAACATTACGGAATCTCAAGTCAAAGGATTATTAATCACGTTATTGACCTGTGAGATATTTCCTAATCTGGAAGTTTATAGGAGACTTTCTCTCCCATTTAGGAATGTTCTCACACGGGACATCTCAGTGATGAAGTTCTTGTAACAATCACCCTTATGTATTATGAACGCATCGTTATATGCACTTATCATGCCATGAAACTGAATGATCCTTCAATAGAACATAATCACATAAGCAAGTCTCAATGGAGTCAAGGTTGACACTCCCACTCTCAGTTGGACTCATCGACATGGAGAAGTTTCTAATCCTCGCCTATGGAGTTAAGAACTTGTTTTATGTGCCATTCCCATAAGGGTAAAGTTCTTAACGGCCTCATCGGATTAGGGAAGTTCAAAACATGCAAAACACAATCAAACCCAAACAGATATAAATAAGCACATAAGAAGTGATTGTCTATGAACAAAATCATCTCGTATATTATTCAAAGACTGTTTGTGATTTTACAAGGAAATAATAAAGCAAAAACACTGCTTCATTTGGAATAATCTCCCATTTGCCCGTCAAACACATTCAGGTGCTAATCTAAGTCCCATCTTCTGAAAATGCCCTTCGAAAGCTTGTTGACTAAGAGCTTTTGTAAGTGGATCTTCCATGTTCTCTGTCGATGTGACCCTTTCAATTTGTACATCTCCTCTCTTGATTATATCACGAATTAAGTGATACTTCCTCAAAATGTGCTTGGTCCTTTGGTGAGATCTTGGTTCTCTTACTTGAGCAACCGCCCTTGTGTTGTCACAAAACACCGTAACGGAGTCTTTAATGCTAGGAACTGCACCTAGCTCGTGGATGAAGTTTGTTAGCCAAACACCTTCCTTAGCAGCATCATTTGCAGCTAAGTATTCGGCCTCAGTAGTCGAATCTGCAGTGGTCACTTACTTGGAACTTTTCCAATTCACTGCTCCGCCATTCAGGCAGAATATGTATCCTGACATGGATTTAAAGTCATCCATGTCCGATGCAAAGCTTACATCACATCATCCTCTAATGACAAGATCTTGTTGGCCTCCGTAAACTAAGAAAAAATCCTTAGTTCTTCATAAGTACTTAAGAATGTTCTTTACAGCAGTCCAGTGAACTTCACCAGGGTTAGATTGGAATCGGCTAGTCATGCTTAGTGTATAAGCCACATCCGGTCAAGTACATAGCATTGCATACATTATGTTTCCTATTGCTAATGTATAAGGAACTTTGGACATCCTGGATTTTTTGTGTGACGCCCTAGCGTAGGCTCCACATTCTCCGTAGTAAGACCAAGCTCATATACAAATATAGTCTGCACACAAGCCCAATCATTACGAACGGGGACACGACATGGACCCTGGCTAGGTGGGACTAACCCTGTACCAACAATTCAAATAGCCAACAAGAATATAAACAAGTGTTGCTGCAACGTCCCGCTCGTCCAGCCGTACAGGTACGTTGTAACGAGAGTGCTATTTGTGCTTTTAAATTATTTACTTATGCAATTTTATATTTATTATAATGTTTAATAGATATTCTTGAATTTATTTGAAATATTTGTTAAGTATATGTTTGAATATTTGAACATTTTGCCCCTAATTGCTTGTTTTTAATCCGTTTGAATCCTTTTTTGTTTTCGATTTTTGTGACTACATGATATACATGAATTATATTAATTATGAACTTATTTCCATGCTCGTTTTATATTTTTAAGTTCATTTGATACGGTTTTTGAACCGTTTTATTTGTTAGGGACATGAGGGCCAAACTCGATTTAGCGCACCTTGTGTTTCGAAAGGCGTATCTTGAGTTCGAAAATTTGGATTCGAATTCTGAAAGAAGCTCTAGACTCATAACAAAGAAAGGAATCCAAGGAACCTAACCTTGTAACTTTGTAAGCTCATTTGACCTCTGAAATTGCACCGAAATGAGCACCTTACATCAAAGTGACACCTTTTGACTAGTCTTGAGTTTGTGGGACCACCTTAACCCCAATTAAGACTAAACCATGACTTTTATTAACTAGAGAGACTCCTCTTTCCCACCTATCAGTCCCATTTCGAGATTCATACCCCCAAGAAGAAGGAAAAGCTGTTGAACCAAAGAAAGAAAAGGAAGAGAAGAAGCCTCTATTCAACCTTGTGAGTTTTGAGCTCAAACTCTTCCATACTTCATCAACTCTTGAAGGTAAGCATATTTTTTATTTCCTCATCCTTCTATGATTCATTTAATCCATGAAAAATTCATGTTTTAATCTTGGTTTAATATGATTTTGGAAAGATATATGAATAGTGAGGGTTTGATCATCTTTTTGGAATTCATGACATAGCATGATTGTTGTGTCGTTTTGCTTCATATTTGCTGATCTTATGAACTTCTTTGCCTCAATTCTTGACTCATACTTCATGGTAGATATGTGATGAATGAAATACCATTTATCACTTTGAAGAAATATTAAGTTTTTGAGCATGAAACTTGGAAATAGAAATATGCTCTACCATGCCTAGCTGCTGTCATGTTTACGGGATTGAATTGATGGATTTTTGTACTTATTTTTGTGTGTTTTTATGTGGTTTTTAAGTATATATCTTGCTCTATATGTATCCCCTATTTTGCCAAGGTTTTGGGTCAGTTTTCAGCTGCAAATTCGAAGAAAGAGCTGCTGTCTGCACAACCAGAACGACCGTTCGCCCGGGGTGAAGATATGGACCGAACGACTGTTCAGGCATGGCTGCAAATTCTGTAAACATGCACGGTCATTCAGAGCACAAAGATGACGGGACTGAATGGCGTTCAATCCTCCAGGCAGGCCAAGAAGCTACTGCAACATAGCTGATCATTCCGGAGTCGTGCACACGATCCTTTGCTTTCTTTCTTGAGCCTATGTGTTGTTATTGTTGTGTTTATGATTTTATATGTTTTCTCCCACCCCAATTATGATCCTAAGATGTTAATTAGTTGTTATATAATAGGTTTTGATGTTCAGTTTAATTTTATGGATTTATTTGCTAAGTGTAAACATGATTTGAATATCTAACTGTTTAAATGGTATATACGAAATCACTTTGCCTGTTTTACCTTGTTTATGTGAATTAAACTTATATATGTGTGAGTTATGCTATAATGTTATATCTTAGGTGCTTATTTAATGTGTTATGTGTTGCTTTATGTGCCGGTTACGTGATTTTGACCTTTGTGCACGTGTATGAACCTATATGCCCTAAATGCTACCTTTTGTTTGCTCCTTTTGTATCCGTTGCTTTCCTTATGTGTCTTAAACTCATATATGATATTTATATGATATAATATGATATGTTATGAGCTTATATGATATGTTAAGAACTTAATTTAAGCTTTGTGTGTAACACCCCAGCTTTCGGCATTTCAGGTATGAACGTGTGAGTTTGAGAGTTATAATTTAATTGTTGTTTGATCATTTCTTTAATTTCCATGTCATGGCATAATTTTATAAAGTTATATTCTAAGTATTTTTATGAAATTCATATTAAATTCATACTTATTGCATAAATTGAACTTGATTGTAACGTGAATTAAATTCCCGAGCATGATCTAATTTCTTTTAGGTCCTTACTTGACCATTTTCATGATTTTGGGGACTCAATTGCATCAATTATTTGTTGGACTTAATTGCTCATTTAATATGGATTTGAACCTAATTGCATGACTTAATAAATGGAGGGACTTAATAGCAAATTGGATCATTCTTCCCCTTTCCATAGCAGCATATCACGTACCATTGCATCCCATTTCATACAAACATTTTCATACACTTGCTCGTTTCTTCCTTGTTCCAACCGAGCCAAACCCTCACCTTGAAGAGAAGAGATTTCATTATCCAAGAATTATTTTGTGGGATTTGTGATCATTGAAGCATCATCAACATCATATCTTCATCTCTTCTCCCATTTCTCTCATTTGAGGTAATTTTGGAGTTTTATTGATTTTCATGAAATGAAGGTGTTAGAGAGGGCTTGGTTATGACTTGGTTAATTTGTGTATTTATTGTTGGGAGTATGTGTATGGACTTTGAGCTTAAGATTGATACATATTTCTTGTGATTTTTGGACTTGAAGCATGAGTGTAGATATGGGTTTGGATTGATTGATTCTTGATGATCTAACATGGAATTAGGTGTTTTTATAAATTGTTACTGATCTATATGTATGCTAGTATGTATATCTCTTCAAATATGTGCATTTAATCTTGGTTTGAAGTCACTTGGATGGTTGGTACGTTGTTCCCCCTGTTTCTACCCTGTTTTTCTGTTGCTGCGTAGCAGGTCACGGCCGCGACAGAAAACAGTACAAATTTGGTCGCGCCCGCGACCCACTCACAGTTTTGGCAGAACTGCAGGTCGCGCCCGCGACCCATTTTTGGCCATGTTTCGAGATTTTGAAAAAGTGGATGAAAAATTTGGCCAAAAATAGGTAGTCACGACCGCGACCCTTTTATGAAGAAAATTGGTCGCCCGCGACCCGATTTTATCCAAGTTTCGGGATTTTTAAAATTTGGAGGAAAATTCGGGCAAAATACTTGGTCGCGACCGCGACCCTTTTGTGAAGGATATTGGTCACGCCCGCGACCCTGCTTTTTCTGCATGAAATTTCGTTTTCCAATTCCATTTTTCATACCTTAATTGATCGATACGTGCTACTATATGATTGTTTTGTACATGAAATTGATCATATCATTCCATAAATTGTCATTGCACGTTCTAATGTTCATGATCACGCCGTCCATCCTAATTGGTACATTTTGAGTTGTGTCTCACGGACAATTGTCTTTCTTGCACAGACCAGCTTCCTGGTGACGAGGAGCAGGCCCCGTGAGCTATTTCCTTGTTTGTTTTAGTCACGCAGGTGAGGTTTAATTCTAGATATATAGAACCCGTATAACCCTATGTGATGTTTTAAGCCAAAAATGTATCTATATATCTATAGTTTTCAAATGTTATTGGTTTTCAAAGGATTTACCGAACTAGTGTATTATATCGATTGATTGATTGTTTTGGCGAGTATCGTATTGCACTGTTGGCCCGAGGGTAGTGGCTCGAGCCAACCGGGAAAGCATGGGCTGACGGGTAACTCGAGCGCTATTCTCACCAAATTGGGATGACCCCCTGAACCCCCTAGGAGATTAGGGGAGGAAGGAGTTCCGGGCTTAGGGATTCATGTACCCTCTGCCCAGATTGATTGGATGGTGGTGCCTTACAATCCCACCATCACTCGGAGGAAGAAGGAGTTATTGAAACTGCTAATTGTGCACCGTAATTAATTGCTTGATCACCTAATCATTGAGTAATTGATTGATTGTACACAGTCAGAGTAAGGTTGGAGAATTGTCCTCACTCGTCGGGCCACAAATTGATTGTATTGAACTGATTTTATTGATAAATTGAATTAGTTGTAACCTCGGGTGATAGTATCTCTTATTTTTCTAAATTGTATTGTTATTCTCCTAAATTATTACCCGAGATTATAACTTGCATAGTAATTGCGCATATATTTATTTATACCCCTCGCTCAGTCCGTGGTGGACTGACACCTCAACTTTTCAGTTTTTGCAGGTGCGTGCTAGGCGGGAATTAGAGTCTAGCTTGTCTTTAATTTGGGTCTAGCACACTTCACCTCATATTTTGTTCATGTATTGATACTTGATATATTTTGTAGCATGCCTTGGCATATTTTGGGAGATGATATTGTATTGATATGTAAATGTTGGTACCTATTAGTATTTATACTGGATATGTAAATATGGTACCTATAAGTATTGAATGAATTATTGCTTCCGCTTTTATTACTCTGAGTTGATTGTTTGGTTTGGGGTTAGTCCCGCCTATCTTTGTTGTCATTTTTTTTTTATGTCTCCCATTCGCTATAGCTTTGGTTCATATATGGATTGTCCATTTCATATGTGGATCGAACTATAGTGCGGGGGATGTGCTGCCTAGCGTTTCGGGTGCTACATCCTACGGTGGTATCAGAGCCCGGTTGCAAAACCGGGTCTTTAGTGTCATGTCGTGTGAGTCTAGGTCGCACGACATAGGAACTAATTGTCAACTTGAGAGTCTTGCATCGTTATTTGAAGTATTTGAACCTACTTGAATTATTTGAACTTACTTGAATTCGGTGAATTATTTGAATTTTATGACTTATGTGCAATTTGTGAATTCTTTGCGTACATTTGCACCTACTAATCGAACATGCATAATAGTGACTTGATAGCAGGATGGTTCGCGATAGACATCATCGTGATCATTCTCCGGGACATTGATATTGCCGTCATCATCGCCGTGAGAGATCACCACCTCCTCCTCCACCTCCTCAGGCTCAGCCACAGGACTTTATGAATGCAGTGGTGGGTCTTATTGATCAGAGGGTCTAGGATTATGTTCCTCCAGCACCACCAGTTCCACCACCACAGCTGGGGGGCCAGATTTCAGTGATTTTCAGGGAGTTCCAGACCCAACATCCTCCCAAGTTCTACAAAGGGAATGATATTCAGGCCGACCAGTGGTTGAAGGAAGTAGAGAGGATATGGGAGCTTATTCCGTGTGAGTCCCAGGAGAAGGCCCAATGTACCATTTCGTTGATTCAGGGCGAGGCATACTCTTGGTGGGAGAGTGCCCGGATTGTGTTGGATGCTGCAGGTGAGGAAGTGAATTGGGAAGTTTTTGTTAGAGAGTTCAAGAACAAGTTTTTTCCTCCATCTTCTCGCACTCGAAGATTGAAGGAATTTACTGAACTTAAACAAGGAAGTAGGTCGGTTTCAGAGTATATCGCCAAGTTTGAGAGATTGTCCCGCTATGCTCCTAATATAGCGAGTGACGATTTCCATAAGGCGATGCAATTTTTTCAGGGCCTTAGACCGGATATCCAGACAGCGATCGAGGTGGTCAGCACGAGCACGTGGGTGAAGGCTACCAAGAAAGCATTGTTGGTTGAGGATTCGGTGAATGCAAGGCGGTCTACCTATCGCTCAGGTTCAGGTTCGGGCTCAGGTTTCGGATCGGGTTTCAGAGGTTCTGGATCGGGTTTTAGAGGATCTGGTTCGGGTTCTGCTTCGGGCAAGAGGCCGATGACTTATTCTTCTCGACCACCAGCTCCGAAGGGCCCTGGGAAGAAGCCCCGACCAGCAGGACCAGTGTTTAGAGCTCCAGCTATTCCAGTTTTACCACCACTACCCGAGAGGCCTACTTGTACCTTCTGTGGTCATACTACACACATATATGATAACTGCAGGAAGCGTCTAGGCCTATGTTTGCCTTGTGGGAGCGCCGAGCATATGATAAACGAATATCTAGGTCATACGATGCCGCCACCTGGAGGTCAAAGACCACTGATCAGAGCTCGTGCTTATGCCTTGGACGAAGAGAAGCATGATGCCGATATCGATCCAGCCGCGGTAATTGAAGGTACCATTTACATACATGGCACGAACATTCATACTTTATTTGATCCGGGAGCTATACACTCCTTTCTCTCGAGTGCTATATTTGTTTCTTTGCCTTTGCCTGTTACTCGCTCTTCTGCATGTTATGTGGTTAGTACTCCGTTTGGTGGTAGTTTAGAATCTGATCGGGTGTTTAGAGAGGTCCCGGTGAGTATCAAGGGCCGAGTTTTCTTGTCAGACTTCATTGAGCTGCCGATAACTTGCTACGGATCCATCTTGGGCATGGATTGTGTAGCACCCGGAACGCCAGGCACCACATCCCCCGCACTATGGCTCCAACCCACATATGAAATGGACTATCCATACATGAATCAAAGCTATAGCGAACGGGAGACAATAAAATGACTCAAGGCTAGGCGGGTACCCTCAATTTAAAACCGACCAATCAGTCAAGTCAGAGTATTAAAAAGCGGAAGCAATAACATTCATTAGATACGTATAGGTACCGTATTTATTTATTTACTTATAGATACCATCATTACACTATCAATACAATATCATCTCCCAACAACAGAGATAACAAGGCGATACAAAATATCCCAAATAGCTATACGTACAAAATGTGGGAATGAAGTGTGCTAGACCCAAATTTAAAGACCACTAGACTCTAAATTCCCGCCTAGCACGCCCTGCAAAACACTGAAAAGTTGAGGTGTCAGTCCAACACAGACTGAGCGAGGGGTATAAATAAATATAAGCGCACATACATGCAAGTTATAACCTCAGGTAATAATTTTGGAAAAACAATACAACCTAATAGGTTAAAAGAGATACTATCGCCCGAGATTACAACTATTCCAATTTCAATTCAATCAATTCAATTCAATCAATAGTGGCCCGGCGAGTGGGGCAATTCTCCAACCTTACACCGACTGTGTACAATCAATCAATCAATTATTAGGTGATTAGGTGATCAAGCAATTCATTAATGTGCACAATTAGCAGTTTCAATAACGCCTTCTTCCTCCGGGTGATGGTGGGATTGCAAGGCCCCACCATCCAATCAATCTGGGCAGAGGGTACATGAATCCCTAAGCCCGGAACTCCTTCCTCCCCTAATCTCCTAGAGGGTTCAGGGGTCATCCCAGTTTGGTGAGGATAGCTCTCGAGTTACCCGTCAGCCCATGCTTTCCCGGTTGGCTCGAGTCACTACCCTCGGGCCCACAGTGCAATACAATACTCGCCAAAACAATCAATCAATCAATCAATTTCTTTCAATAGTTCGATAAAACATTTGAAAACCAATCCCATTTGAAAACTATAAGTATAAATATATAGGTTTTGGCTTAAAATTCACATAGGGTTGTACGGGTCCTATGTATCTAAAATTAAACCTCACCTGAATGACCCAAAATAATCCAAGGAAACAGCTCACGGGGCCTGCTCCTCGTCACCAGGAAGCTGGTCTGTGCAAGAAAGATAATTGTCTGTGAAACACGACTCAAAATGTACCAAATATGACGAACGACAAAGTGTGACGAAACGACGGGAAAAATACAATGCACCTTGAAAATATCACGTTTCAACATGTATGCGATCATATAACATCAATTAGGGGTCAAAGAAATGATTGGATGATGATGATGAAAAATTAATTTTATGCAGTACCTTTTGCTCTGCATTCGCCGTGGGAACGGCCGTTCCGGCCTTCCCTTGAAAATGGGAAGGGCCGTTCCCATGGTCCGAAAAAAATGCGCCAGCGTTTTTAATTTAAAACGCGTTTTGCTTGGGAAGGGCCGTTCCGGCTCACAGGCCAAAGTGGGAACGGCCGTTCCCAGTCTCGCTGGCCTAAGTCTCAGCATCATGGGAACGGCCGTTCCAGTTTTGAACTGGGACTGGGAATGGCCGTTCCCAGAATACGTGAGCTGCCGTATGCAGAGCAGAAACAGAGCAGCCATGGCAATCACAACAAACAATCACCAAAATGGCTTCAAACCAAGTTCAAAAGCAATTATTAGATGCAATAAATATGCTAGCATGCAAATAGATCAATAAAAACTCATAAAAACACATGACTCCACGTTAGATCATCAATAATCCATCATTTGAAACCCATATACTCCATCATGCTTCAAGTCCACAAAACTCAAGATAAATGCATCAAACTCAAGCTTATAGTTCACTTACATATTTATAACAACAAATACACAATCTAACCAATGTATAACAAAGCCCTAGATATACAATTTTTACAAGAAAATCATTCAAACTCCATAACTACCTCAAAAGAAAGAAATGAGAGACAAGATGAAGAAGTGATGATGATGATGCTTGTATGGTCACAAATCCCACAAAAATTGATGCTTGCAAGATAAAATCTTCACTCTTCAAAGTGAGGGTTTGATCGGTTGAGCAAGGAGCAAGAACAAGGAAGAAATGTTGTGTGAAGAAAGAAGCAAATGGTACGTGATGTTGCTGCTATGAAACAAGAAGAAATGGCCAATTTGCTATTAAATCCTTCCACTTATTAAGTTAAGCAATTAAGTCCAAATCCAATTTTCAATGATCAATTAGGTCCAATGCAATTAGATCCCATATTCATGCAAATGAGCAATTAAGGACATAAAAGAAATAAATCACATTCGGGAAAATAATTCACATTGCAATCACGTTCAATAAATCCGAAAAATATGATATGATATGAATTTTCAATAAAATATTAAGAATATAATTTTATAAAAATAATGTCGTGCTATGGAAATTAAAGAAATGAACAATTAAAATAAAATATATCCCTCAAACGCACACGCGTCGTTCATACCTGAATTGCCGAAAGCTGGGGCGTTACAATCCTCCCTCCTTATAAGAATCTGGTCCCCAGATTCACTGATCGGAAGGGAACAACTCTGGATGGAACCGTCTCATTTTGTCTTCGGTCTCCCACGTGGCTTCTTCGGTCTTATCACTTCTCCAAAGAACCTTAACCATGGGAATCCTCCGGTTTCTTAATTCCTGAAACTTCTTATCCAATATCTTAACCGGTTTCTGAACAAAGGTAAGACTTGGTTCCAATTCCACTTCTTCAACAGGAATGATCTCGGTTTCGTCGGGGTAGTATTTCCTCAGTTGAGACACGTGAAATACATTATGAATCCCCGTGAGGCTCGGTGGTAGGTCCAATCTGTAAGCAACTTCTCCAATTCTTTCCAAAATCTCATAAGGACCTAAATAACGAGGTTTAAGTTTACCTCCTTTCCCAATCCGAGCAAATCCTTTACGTGGAGACGCCTTCAAGAATACCCGGTCTCCAACCTCAAACTCGAGATCTCTTCTGCGACGATCGGCGTAGCTCTTCTGTCTGTCCTGAGCTGATTTCATCCGTTGTTTTATTAGTTGGACTTTCTCAATCATAGCTTCAACGGCCTTGGAAGGTTTTTCCAATTTCTCACCTTTCTTAACACCTTCCTGCTTAGTCCATTTCCACTCTTCCAAGTCAAAGAACAACGGAGAACGACACTTCCGTCCATAAAGTAGCTCATACGGTGCCATTCCAATCGAAGCCTGAAAACTGTTGTTGTATGCGAACTCAATCAAAGGTAGCTGATCATGCCAAGAAGACTGAAAATCCAAAGAACAAGCTCGAAGCAAATCCTCGAGATACCTTATTAATCTCTCGGACTGAACATCCGTCTGAGGATGAAAAGCTGTACTAAACTGGAGCTTCGTACCCAAAACCTCTGGCAATTCACGCCACAATCTCGAAGTGAACCATGGATCTCTGTCTGAAACGATACTGATCGGAATCCCGTGAAGTCTAACGATCTCCTGGTTATAAAGCTCGGCTAGCTTGCGAATCTTATACGACATCCGAACTGGTAGAAAATGTGCAGACTTCGTCAAACGATCCACAATCACCCAAATCCCATCAAATCCACCTTTCACCTTAGGTAATCCGGACACGAAATCCATCGTCACCTGTTCCCACTTCCACTCAGGAATAGGTAACGGCTGAAGAAGACCTCCCGGTTTCTGATGCTCGGCTTTCACCTTCTGACAAGTGAGACAATGCTTCACAAACTCGGCCACATCTTTCTTCAATCCACGCCACCAATAATATTGCCTTAAGTCCTTATACATCTTGTTTCCTCCGGGGTGGATAGAATAAGCCGATCTGTGAGCTTCCTCGAGCAATACCCGTTTCAACTCTTCGGGCACAACCACTCGGTTCTTGAAACGAAGAAGACCGGTTTCATCGAACCCGAATGGACACTCTGGATCAGCTCTTGCCTTAGCTACCAATCTCTGAACTTCCAAATCCGTACTCTGAGCTTCAAACAACCTGTGCTTCAACTCTGGTTGGACCGAAATATTAGAAACTCGAGCCTTTAAAACAATTGGCTCGATTCCACTACTTTCACCCACTTCCAAGCTCGACACACTAGCCTTCCTACTAAGTGCATCGGCGACCACGTTGTCTTTGCCGGGATGGTACTTGATCGTGCAATCATAATCTTCCAACCTTTCCATCCAATGCCGTTGCCTCATATTCAAATCCTTCTGAGTGAATAAATACTGGAGGCTTTTGTGGTCGGTGAAAATCTCGAAAGACACCCCGTACAAATAATGTCTCCACTTTCCAAGTGCAAAGACTACGGCAGCAAGCTCAAGATCATGTGTCGGATAATTCTTCTCATGCTCTTTCAACTTCCGTGATGCATAAGCAATTACCTTACCTTTCTGAGTCAACACACACCCCAAGCCTTCCTTAGAAGCATCCGTACAAACCGCATACCCTTCAGAACCTTCCGGAAGGGCTAACACTGGAGCAGACACTAACTTCTCCTTCAAGAAAGTGAAACTCTTCTCACAATCTTAATTCCAATCAAATTTCACATTCTTCTTCGTCAACCGGGTTAAAGGAGCTGGTAACTTGGAGAAATCCTTAACAAACCTCCGGTAATAACCTGCCAATCCCAAGAAACTCCTAATCTCAGAGGCATTCCTAGGTTTCTCCCACTTCAAAACCGACTCAATCTTGGAAGGATCGACTTCCAAACCGTTGCCCGAAATCACGTGACCCAAGAATGACACCCTGTCAATCCAGAACTCACACTTGCTAAACTTGGCAAACAACTGATGCTCCTTCAAAGTCCTTAATACCAACTGGAGGTGTCTTGCATGCTCCTCGGCAGACTTCGAGAAAACCAGGATATCATCAATAAAAATGACCACGAACTTATCCAGAAAAGGCCTGAAAATCCTGTGCATCATGTCTATAAAAGCTGCTGGGGCATTAGTCAAACCAAACGGCATCACAACGAACTCATAATGCCCATACCGAGTGTTAAATCCTGTCTTAGGAATATCCCCTGCTCGGATACGTAGCTGGTAGTATCCTTGTCTCAAATCCAATTTCGAATAGACTTTCGATCCCTGAAGTATATCAAACAACTCCTCGATATGCGGAAGAGGATACTTGTTCTTGATCGTCATCCGGTTCAACTCCCTATAGTCTATGCACATTCTCAAGGTTCCGTCCTTCTTCTTTACAAACAAAACCGGTGCACCCCAAGGAGAAGAACTCGGTCTAATGTACCCAATCTCCAACAACGCATCAAGTTGAGTCTTCAACTCTTTCAACTCGGCCGGAGCCATACGATACGGAGTCTTGGAGTACGGCTCTGCGTTAGGGTACAAGTCGATCGCAAACTCAATTTCCCGTTCTGGAGGTAAAGAATCCAATTCCTCAGGAAAGACCTCGGGAAATTCCTTCACTACTTCCGTCTCTTCCAGCTTACTTTGATCCTTGGGTTTGTTAAGAATATAAGCAATGAAACCCGTGGCTCCCTCTCGAACCAACTTATGAGCTTCAGAAAAAGAAAGTAGCGGTACAGTCTTGGAACTCCAACCTACTACCAAATCTGATCCCAACTGAACCTTCTTCGCTCTACAATCAACTGTGGCAGAATGTCTGTACAACCAATCCATGCCCAGAATAGATCCATAGCAAGTCATCGGTAGCTCAATGAAGTCTGACAAGAAAACTCGACCCTCGATGCTCACCGGAACCTCTCTGAACACCCGATCAGATTCTAAACTACCACCAAAAGGAGTACTAACCACATAACATGCAGAAGAACGAGAAACAGGCAAAGGCAAAGAAACAGATATAGCACTCGAAAGAAAGGAGTGAGTAGCTCCCGGATCAAACAACGTATGAATGTTCGTGCCATGTATGCAAATGGTACCTTCAACTACCGCGGCTGGATCAATATCAGCATCCTGCTGCTCACCCTCCAAAGCATAAGCACGAGCCCTAATCAGTGGTCTCGGTACCCCCGGTGGTGGTATCCTGCGATCCGGACAGCCATCTACCAAATGCTCATCGCTCCCACAAAGTAGGCATAAACCCAAACGCCTCCTGCAGTTATCATAGATGTGTGTCCTCTGTCCACAGAAGGTACAATAAGGTCTCTCAGGTGGTGGTGGCAAAGCTGGAGCAACTGGAGCAACTGGAGCTCGAATCACTGGTCCTGCTGGTCGGGGCTTCTTCCCTGGGCCCTGTGGAGCTGGTGGAGGAGAAGAATAAACCATCGGCCTCTTACCTGAAGCAGAACCCGAGCCAGAACCCTTATACCCTGATCCGGCACCTCTGAAACCTGATCCAGAACCTCTGAATCCCGATCCTGACCCTGAGCCCGAACCTGAACCTGAACGGTAGGTAGACCGCCTCGCATTCACTGAATCCTCAACCAATAGAGCCTTCTTGGTAGCCTTCACCCAGGTACTCGTGTTGACCGCCTCAATCGCTACCTGAATATCCGGTCTAAGGCCCTGAACAAACTGCATCGCCTTATGGAAATCATCACTCGCTATATTAGGAGCATAGCGGGACAACCTCTCAAACTCGGCGATGTACTCTGAGACCGACCTGTTTCCTTGCTTCAACTCTGTAAATTCCTTCAATCTCCTAGTGCGAGAAGATGGAGGAATGAACTTGTTCTGAAATTCTCTGACAAACACTTCCTAGTTCACTTCCTCGCCTGCAGCATCTAACACAATCCGGGCACTCTCCCACCAAGAGTAGGCCACACCCTGAATCAAAGAAATGGTACAATGGGCCTTCTCCCTGGACTCACACGGGATAAGCTCCCATATCCTCTCAATCTCTTTCAGCCACTGCTCAGCCTGAATATCATTTCCTTTGTAAAATTTGGGAGGATGTTGGTTCTGAAACTCCCTGAAAACAGATGAAATCTGGCCTCCAGGCTGTGGTGGTGCAACTGGTGGTGGTGGTGCAACATAATCCCGAACTCTCTGATCAATAAGACCCACCACGGCGTTCATAAAGTCCTGTGGCTGAGCCTGAGGAGGTGGAGGAGGAGGTGGTGATCTCTCCCTGCGATGATGTCGATGATGTCGATGTCTAGGAGAACGATCACGATGATGTCTCGAGCTATCCTGAAATCAAGTCACTATTATGCATGTTCGATTAGTCAATGCCAATGTGTGCAAATAAGTCAAGATTGCACATAAGTTCAGAAATTTAACAAGTCACCCCAAATTCAAATAAGTCAAGTAGGTTCAAGTATCAAATAACAATGCAAGACTCTCAAATTGATAATTAGTTCCTATGCCGTGCGACCTAGACTCACAAGACACGACACTAGAGACCCGGTTTTGCAACCGGGCTCTGATACCACCGTAGGATGTAGCACCCGGAACGCCAGGCACCACATCCCCCGCACTATGGCTCCAACCCACATATGAAATGGACTATCCATACATGAATCAAAGCTATAGCGAACGAGAGACAATAAAATGACTCAAGGCTAGGCGGGTACCCTCAATTTAAAACCGACCAATCAGTCAAGTCAGAGTAATAAAAAGCGGAAGCAATAACATTCATTAGATACGTATATGTACCGTATTTATTTATTTACTTATAGATACCATCATTACACTATCAATACAATATCATCTCCCAACAACAGAGATAACAAGGCGATACAAAATATCCCAAATAGCTATACATACAAAATGTGGGAATGAAGTGTGCTAGACCCAAATTTAAAGACCACTAGACTCTAAATTCCCGCCTAGCACGCCCTGCAAAACACTGAAAAGTTGAGGTGTCAGTCCAACACAGACTGAGCGAGGGGTATAAATAAATATAAGCGCACATACATGCAAGTTATAACCTCGGGTAATAATTTTGGAAAAACAATACAACCTAATAGGTTAAAAGAGATACTATCGCCCGAGATTACAACTATTCCAATTTCAATTCAATCAATTCAATTCAATCAATAGTGGCCCGGCGAGTGGGGCAATTCTCCAACCTTACACCGACTGTGTACAATCAATCAATCAATTATTAGGTGATTAGGTGATCAAGCAATTCATTAATGTGCACAATTAGCAGTTTCAATAATGCCTTCTTCCTCCGTGTGATGGTGGGATTGCAAGGCCCCACCATCCAATCAATCTGGGCAGAGGGTACATGAATCCCTAAGCCCGGAACTCCTTCCTCCCCTAATCTCCTAGAGGGTTCAGGGGTCATCCCAGTTTGGTGAGGATAGCTCTCGAGTTACCCGTCAGCCCATGCTTTCCCGGTTGGCTCGAGTCACTACCCTCGGGCCCACAGTGCAATACAATACTCGCCAAAACAATCAATCAATCAATCAATTTCTTTCAATAGTTCGATAAAACATTTGAAAACCAATCCCATTTGAAAACTATAAGTATAAATATATAGGTTTTGGCTTAAAATTCACATAGGGTTGTACGGGTCCTATGTATCTAAAATTAAACCTCACCTGAACGACCCAAAATAATCCAAGGAAACAGCTCACGGGGCCTGCTCCTCGTCACCAGGAAGCTGGTCTGTGCAAGAAAGACAATTGTCCGTGAAACACGACTCAAAATGTACCAAATATGACGAACGGCAAAGTGCGACGAAACGACGGGAAAAATACAATGCACCTTGAAAATATCACGTTTCAACATGTATGCGATCATATAACATCAATTAGGGGTCAAAGAAATGATTGGATGATGATGATGAAAAATTAATTTTATGCAGTAGCTTTTGCTCTGCATTCGCCGTGGGAACGGCCGTTCCGACCTTCCCTTGAAAATGGGAAGGGCCGTTCCCATGGTCCGAAGAAAACGCGCCAGTGTTTTTAATTTAAAACGCGTTTTGGCTGGGAAGGGCCATTCCGGCTCACAGGCCAAAGTGGGAACGGCCGTTCCCAGTCTCGCTGGCCTAAGTCTCAGCATCATGGGAACGGCCGTTCCAGTTTTGAACTGGGACTGGGAATGGCCGTTCCCAGAAAACGTGAGCTGCTGTATGCAGAGCAGAAACAGAGTAGCCATGGCAATCACAACAAACAATCACCAAAATGGCTTCAAACCAAGTTCAAAAGCAATTATTAGATGCAATAAATATGCTAGCATGCAAATAGATCAATAACAACTCATAAAAACACATGACTCCACGTTAGATCATCAATAATCCATCATTTGAAACCCATATACTCCATCATGCTTCAAGTCCACAAAACTCAAGATAAATGCATCAAACTCAAGCTTATAGTTCACTTACATATTTATAACAACAAATACACAATCTAACCAATGTATAACAAAGCCCTAGATATACCATTTTTACAAGAAAATCATTCAAACTCCATAATTACCTCAAAAGAAAGAAATGAGAGACAAGATGAAGAAGTGATGATGATGATGCTTGTATGGTCACAAATCCCACAAAAATTGATGCTTGTAAGATAAAATCTTCACTCTTCAAAGTGAGGGTTTGATCGGTTGAGCAAGGAGCAAGAACAAGGAAGAAATGTTGTGTGAAGAAAGAAGCAAATGGTACGTGATGTTGCTGCTATGAAACAAGAAGAAATGGCCAATTTGCTATTAAATCCTTCCACTTATTAAGTTAAGCAATTAAGTCCAAATCCAATTTTCAATGATCAATTAGGTCCAATGCAATTAGATCCCATATTCATGCAAATGAGCAATTAAGGACATAAAAGAAATAAATCACATTCGGGAAAATAATTCACATTGCAATCACGTTCAATAAATCCGAAAAATATGATATGATATGAATTTTCAATAAAATATTAAGAATATAATTTTATAAAAATAATGTCGTGCTATGGAAATTAAAGAAATGAACAATTAAAATAAAATATATCCCTCAAACGCACACGCGTCGTTCATACCTGAATTGCCGAAAGCTGGGGCGTTACAATCCTCCCTCCTTATAAGAATCTGGTCCCCAGATTCACTGATCGGAAGGGAACAACTCTGGATGGAACCGTCTCATTTTGTCTTCGGTCTCCCACGTGGCTTCTTCGGTCTTATCACTTCTCCAAAGAACCTTAACCATGGGAATCCTCCGGTTTCTTAATTCCTGAAACTTCTTATCCAATATCTTAACCGGTTTCTGAACAAAGGTAAGACTTGGTTCCAATTCCACTTCTTCAACAGGAATGATCTCGGTTTCGTCGGGGTAGTATTTCCTCAGTTGAGACACGTGAAATACATTATGAATCCCCGTGAGGCTCGGTGGTAGGTCCAATCTGTAAGCAACTTCTCCAATTCTTTCCAAAATCTCATAAGGACCTAAATAACGAGGTTTAAGTTTACCTCCTTTCCCAATCCGAGCAAATCCTTTACGTGGAGACGCCTTCAAGAATACCCGGTCTCCAACCTCAAACTCGAGATCTCTTCTGCGACGATCGGCGTAGCTCTTCTGTCTGTCCTGAGCTGATTTCATCCGTTGTTTTATTAGTTGGACTTTCTCAATCATAGCTTCAACGACCTTGGAAGGTTTTTCCAATTTCTCACCTTTCTTAACACCTTCCTGCTTAGTCCATTTCCACTCTTCCAAGTCAAAGAACAACGGAGAACGACACTTCCGTCCATAAAGTAGCTCATACGGTGCCATTCGAATCGAAGCCTGAAAACTGTTGTTGTATGCGAACTCAATCAAAGGTAGCTGATCATGCCAAGAAGACTGAAAATCCAAAGAAGAAGCTCGAAGCAAATCCTCGAGATACCTTATTAATCTCTCGGACTGACCATCCGTCTGAGGATGAAAAGCTATACTAAACTGGAGCTTCGTACCCAAAACCTCTTGCAATTCACGCCACAATCTCGAAGTGAACCGTGGATCTCTGTCTGAAACGATACTGATCGGAATCCCGTGAAGTCTAACGATCTCCCGGTTATAAAGCTCGGCTAGCTTGCGATTCTTATACGACATCCGAACTGGTAGAAAATGTGCAGACTTCGTCAAACGATCCACAATCACCCAAATCCCATCAAATCCACCTTTCACCTTAGGTAATCCGGACACGAAATCCATCGTCACCTGTTCCCACTTCCACTCAGGAATAGGTAACGGCTGAAGAAGACCTCCCGGTTTCTGATGCTCGGCTTTCACCTTCTGACAAGTGAGACAATGCTTTACAAACTCGGCCACATCTTTCTTCAATCCACGCCACCAATAATATTGCCTTAAGTCCTTATACATCTTGTTTCCTCCGGGGTGGATAGAATAAGCCGATCTGTGAGCTTCCTCGAGCAATACCCATTTCAACTCTTCGGGCACAACCACTCGGTTCTTGAAACGAAGAAGACCGGTTTCATCGAACCCGAATGGACACTCTGGATCAGCTCTTGCCTTAGCTACCAATCTCTGAACTTCCAAATCCGTACTCTGAGCTTCAAACAACCTGTGCTTCAACTCTGGTTGGACCGAAATATTAGAAATTCGAGCCTTTAAAACAATTGGCTCGATTCCACTACTTTCACCCACTTCCAAGCTCGACACACTAGCCTTCCTACTAAGTGCATCGGCGACCACGTTGGCTTTTCCGGGATGGTACTTGATCGTGCAATCATAATCTTCCAACCTTTCCATCCAACGCCGTTGCCTCATATTCAAATCCTTCTGAGTGAATAAATACTGGAGGCTTTTGTGGTCGGTGAAAATCTCGAAAGACACCCCGTACAAATAATGTCTCCACTTTCCAAGTGCAAAGACTACGGCAGCAAGCTCAAGATCATGTGTCGGATAATTCTTCTCATGCTCTTTCAACTTCCGTGATGCATAAGCAATTACCTTACCTTTCTGAGTCAACACACACCCCAAGCCTTCCTTAGAAGCATCCGTACAAACCGCATACCCTTCAGAACCTTCCGGAAGGGCTAACACTGGAGCAGACACTAACTTCTCCTTCAAGAAAGTGAAACTCTTCTCACAATCTTCATTCCAATCAAATTTCACATTCTTCTTCGTCAACCGGGTTAAAGGAGCTGGTAACTTGGAGAAATCCTTAACAAACCTCCGGTAATAACCTGCCAATCCCAAGAAACTCCTAATCTCAGAGGCATTCCTAGGTTTCTCCCACTTCAAAACCGACTCAATCTTGGAAGGATCGACTTCCAAACCGTTGCCCGAAATCACGTGACCCAAGAATGACACCCTGTCAATCCAGAACTCACACTTGCTAAACTTGGCAAACAACTGATGCTCCTTCAAAGTCCTTAATACCAACTGGAGGTGTCTTGCATGCTCCTCGGCAGACTTCGAGAAAACCAGGATATCATCAATAAAAATGACCACGAACTTATCCAGAAAAGGCCTGAAAATCCTGTGCATCATGTCTATAAAAGCTGCTGGGGCATTAGTCAAACCAAACGGCATCACAACGAACTCATAATGCCCATACCGAGTGTTAAATCCTGTCTTAGGAATATCCCCTGCTCGGATACGTAGCTGGTAGTATCCTTGTCTCAAATCCAATTTCGAATAGACTTTCGATCCCTGAAGTATATCAAACAACTCCTCGATATGCGGAAGAGGATACTTGTTCTTGATCGTCATCCGGTTCAACTCCCTATTGTCTATGCACATTCTCAAGGTTCCGTCCTTCTTCTTTACAAACAAAACCGGTGCACCCCAAGGAGAAGAACTCGGTCTAATGTACCCAATCTCCAACAACGCATCAAGTTGAGTCTTCAACTCTTTCAACTCGGCCGGAGCCATACGATACGGAGTCTTGGAGTACGGCTCTGCGTTAGGGTACAAGTCGATCGCAAACTCAATTTCCCGTTCTGGAGGTAAAGAATCCAATTCCTCAGGAAAGACCTCGGGAAATTCCTTCACTACTTCCGTCTCTTCCAGCTTACTTTGATCCTTGGGTTTGTTAAGAATATAAGCAATGAAACCCGTGGCTCCCTCTCGAACCAACTTATGAGCTTCAGAAAAAGAAAGTAGCGGTACAGTCTTGGAACTCCAGCCTACTACCAAATCTGATCCCAACTGAACCTTCTTCGCTCTACAATCAACTGTGGCAGAATGTCTGTACAACCAATCCATGCCCAGAATAGATCCATAGCAAGTCATCGGCAGCTCAATGAAGTCTGACAAGAAAACTCGACCCTCGATGCTCACCGGAACCTCTCTGAACACCTGATCAGATTCTAAACTACCACCAAAAGGAGTACTAACCACATAACATGCAGAAGAACGAGAAACAGGCAAAGGCAAAGAAACAGATATAGCACTCGAAAGAAAGGAGTGAGTAGCTCCCGGATCAAACAACGTATGAATGTTCGTGCCATGTATGCAAATGGTACCTTCAACTACCGCGGCTGGATCAATATCAGCATCCTGCTGCTCACCCTCCAAAGCATAAGCACGAGCCCTAATCAGTGGTCTCGGTGCCCCCGGTGGTGGTATCCTGCGATCCGGACAGCCATCTACCAAATGCTCATCGCTCCCACAAAGTAGGCATAAACCCAAACACCCCCTGCAGTTATCATAGATGTGTGTCCTCTGTCCACAGAAGGTACAATAAGGTCTCTCAGGTGGTGGTGGCAAAGCTGGAGCAACTGGAGCAACTGGAGCTCGAATCACTGGTCCTGCTGGTCGGGGCTTCTTCCCTGGGCCCTGTGGAGCTGGTGGAGGAGAAGAATAAACCATCGGCCTCTTGCCTGAAGCAGAACCCGAGCCAGAACCCTTATACCCTGATCCGGCACCTCTGAAACCTGATCCAGAACCTCTGAATCCCGATCCTGACCCTGAGCCCGAACCTGAACCTGAACGGTAGGTAGACCGCCTCGCATTCACTGAATCCTCAACCAATAGAGCCTTCTTGGTAGCCTTCACCCAGGTACTCATGTTGACCGCCTCAATCGCTACCTGAATATCCGGTCTAAGGCCCTGAACAAACTGCATCGCCTTATGGAAATCATCACTCGCTACATTAGGAGCATAGCGGGACAACCTCTCAAACTCGGCGATGTACTCTGAGACCGACCTGTTTCCTTGCTTCAACTCTGTAAATTCCTTCAATCTCCTAGTGCGAGAAGATGGAGGAATGAACTTGTTCTGAAATTCTCTGACAAACACTTCCCAGTTCACTTCCTCGCCTGCAGCATCTAACACAATCCGGGCACTCTCCCACCAAGAGTAGGCCTCACCCTGAATCAAAGAAATGGTACAACGGGCCTTCTCCCTGGACTCACACGGGATAAGCTCCCATATCCTCTCAATCTCTTTCAGCCACTGCTAGGCCTGAATATCATTTCCTTTGTAAAATTTGGGAGGATGTTGGTTCTGAAACTCCCTGAAAACAGCTGAAATCTGGCCTCCAGGCTGTGGTGGTGCAACTGGTGGTGGTGGTGGAACATAATCCCGAACTCTCTGATCAATAAGACCCACCACGGCGTTCATAAAGTCCTGTGGCTGAGCCTGAGGAGGTGGAGGAGGAGGTGGTGATCTCTCCCTGCGATGATGTCGATGATGTCGATGTCTAGGAGAACGATCACGATGATGTCTGTCGCGAGCCATCCTGAAATCAAGTCACTATTATGCATGTTCGATTAGTCAATGCCAATGTGTGCAAATAAGTCAAGATTGCACATAAGTTCAGAAATTTAACAAGTCACCCCAAATTCAAATAAGTCAAGTAGGTTCAAGTATCAAATAACAATGCAAGACTCTCAAATTGACAATTAGTTCCTATGCCGTGCGACCTAGACTCACAAGACACGACACTAGAGACCCGGTTTTGCAACCGGGCTCTGATACCACCGTAGGATGTAGCACCCGGAACGCCATGCACCACATCCCCCGCACTATGGCTCCAACCCACATATGAAATGGACTATCCATACATGAATCAAAGCTATAGCGAACGGGAGACAATAAAATGACTCAAGGCTAGGCGGGTACCCTCAATTTAAAACCGACCAATCAGTCAAGTCAGAGTATTAAAAAGCGGAAGCAATAACATTCATTAGATACGTATAGGTACCGTATTTATTTATTTACTTATAGATACCATCATTACACTATCAATACAATATCATCTCCCAACAACAGAGATAACAAGGCGATACAAAATATCCCAAATAGCTATACATACAAAATGTGGGAATGAAGTGTGCTAGACCCAAATTTAAAGACCACTAGACTCTAAATTCCCGCCTAGCATGCCCTGCAAAACACTGAAAAGTTGAGGTGTCAGTCCAACACAGACTGAGCGAGGGGTATTAATAAATATAAGCGCACATACATGCAAGTTATAACCTCGGGTAATAATTTTGGAAAAACAATACAACCTAATAGGTTAAAAGAGATACTATCGCCCGAGATTACAACTATTCCAATTTCAATTCAATCAATTCAATTCAATCAATAGTGGCCCGGCGAGTGGGGCAATTCTCCAACCTTACACCGACTGTGTACAATCAATCAATCAATTATTAGGTGATTAGGTGATCAAGCAATTCATTAATGTGCACAATTAGCAGTTTCAATAACGCCTTCTTCCTCCGGGTGATGGTGGGATTGCAAGGCCCCACCATCCAATCAATCTGGGCAGAGGGTACATGAATCCCTAAGCCCGGAACTCCTTCCTCCCCTAATCTCCTAGAGGGTTCAGGGGTCATCCCAGTTTGGTGAGGATAGCTCTCGAGTTACCCGTCAGACCATGCTTTCCCGGTTGGCTCGAGTCACTACCCTCGGGCCCACAGTGCAATACAATACTCGCCAAAACAATCAATCAATCAATCAATTTCTTTCAATAGTTCGATAAAACATTTGAAAACCAATCCCATTTGAAAACTATAAGTATAAATATATAGGTTTTGGCTTAAAATTCACATAGGGTTGTACGGGTCCTATGTATCTAAAATTAAACCTCACCTGAACGACCCAAAATAATCCAAGGAAACAGCTCACGGGGCCTGCTCCTCGTCACCAGGAAGCTGGTCTGTGCAAGAAAGACAATTGTCCGTGAAACACGACTCAAAATGTACCAAATATGACGAACGGCAAAGTGCGACGAAACGACGGGAAAAATACAATGCACCTTGAAAATATCATGTTTCAACATGTATGCGATCATATAACATCAATTAGGGGTCAAAGAAATGATTGGATGATGATGATGAAAAATTAATGTTATGCAGTAGCTTTTGCTCTGCATTCGCCGTGGGAACGGCCGTTCCGACCTTCCCTTGAAAATGGGAAGGGCCGTTCCCATGGTCCGAAGAAAACGCGCCAGCGTTTTTAATTTAAAACGCGTTTTGGCTGGGAAGGGCCGTTCCGGCTCACAGGCCAAAGTGGGAACGGCCGTTCCCAGTCTCGCTGGCCTAAGTCTCAGCATCATGGGAACGGCCGTTCCAGTTTTGAACTGGGACTGGGAATGGCCGTTCCCAGAATACGTGAGCTGCTGTATGCAGAGCAGAAACAGAGCAGCCATGGCAATCACAACAAACAATCACCAAAATGGCTTCAAACCAAGTTCAAAAGCAATTATTAGATGCAATAAATATGCTAGCATGCAAATAGATCAATAACAACTCATAAAAACACATGACTCTACGTTAGATCATCAATAATCCATCATTTGAAACCCATATACTCCATCATGCTTCAAGTCCACAAAACTCAAGATAAATGCATCAAACTCAAGCTTATAGTTCACTTACATATTTATAACAACAAATACACAATCTAACCACATACACTAAGTCCCTGGGCCCGTGTTCAATATATGTTCTCGCCAACATATTCAATTCATGAGAAACACAATACATTTGTAACATAATTAATACATTTCATAACCCTTGAGAAAATATTTACTCGATGACTCTACTTTGAAAATATCATATATATATACACATAAGGTTTTGGCCAAAACTTGCCACATAAGGGTTGTAGGGTTTGCTCCATAGCTAAAACAGAAACACCCT
The DNA here is from genome assembly GCA_037501455.1 of Lantana camara. Lineage (NCBI taxonomy): Eukaryota > Viridiplantae > Streptophyta > Magnoliopsida > Lamiales > Verbenaceae > Lantana > Lantana camara. The sequence goes on from CM074856.1 coordinate 96,380,441, forward strand.
CACCTCAAATACCACGAGACATAAAACACGAGTAATACGGGTGCCTCTCAATTCGAAAGTGTTCACCCTGGAAACGAACTGTACAGGAGAAGGAACAATGTGTACTCGTAAGAATTGACTCAATATGAAACCACATAGACGCACGGCATGTTATGAACATGATATGAGATGCATAAGAAGCATGAATCGTGTCATGGGGTCATATAATCAAGTAATTCATTCAGAACTTCAAGATATGGTGGTTTCATATTCATGTGTTTCATATCTTTCATATTTTGTATCAAATCGAGCCATAAGCTTCATACATTAATCATAACTCATATTATAACATATTTACAGTGCCTGCGAGTTATAATTGAAGTGGGAAGTTATCATATGAGGCCAATAAATGGAGGAACAATTAATGCGTGTAAGCTAGAGGGCATTTGAAGGCATATTGGATCATAATTCACAAAATATTTAATAAGATCACATTATGATTTCATGATATACCAGTTAACACATAATATAACATATTAAAAAAATATATAAGTCATGGAAGAAGCTATTCACAACATACCAAACAATTAAACGAAGCAAATCATTCACGCATGCATAAAAGTAGCACATAAACGTTCATGTTGTCATTTCACGTTTATACATTGAATTCAAAGCATAAAATTCATAATCATCTCAAGATATATCACATATAACCAATTAAAAAAGCATAAAATTCATTAAAACAACATAAGGAGTCCGAGGAAGTGGAGAGAAACCAAGGAAACGGTTTTGAAGAAGTTTAGGTGAGAGATGACAGTTTTTGGTAATGCACAAGCTGTAAAGAATTGAACATATCTTGAGTTCTAGAATTTGGAATTAGGTTTTGTTTGTTGGATAAGAAACTAGAAACATATACCTTTCATATGATATATGGCCAGAAACGTGGTTTAAAGCGATGACGAAATGGCGAGGGTCCGAAGTTAGGTGAGTGCAATGTTCTGATGAAGTGGCGACACAATTTTCAAACGATTATAACTGAGAAATGACAGAAGATATTAAGGTGATTCCAATTTAAGGTGTTAGAATACTTCAATAGGTTTGTAACGGCTCAAAAATCAGGTCATTCAGAGTTCGGATGAGGGAGTACCCGGCCGAGGAAAATACAAGACAAAATCTACCCTGCCGGGGAAAACTTGTACAGAAACTTTTTGCACAAGCTCTACCCACCCGAGTAGTTTTTCTTCATGAATTTACCCGCCCGGGTAGAGTGTTTGCAGCTGAAGACCGAGAAGAAACAAGGGAAAATAGGAGAGGAAAAGAGAAGGCATCTAAGGCTCAATCAACCAACCAAAATTTGCGAGATATACTCAGAATTAAGTGTACTCATTCCATCGCACATAAAAGAACACTTAGGAACATTCAAGGAGTAAATATACACCAAGAACTCATGCTTAATCTTCATCATCTTCAACCTCAAAACCCCATATATATCATGATATTCAACTTTCATATACTTCAAGAATTCAAACAATCTTTCAAGTTCAAAGATCTTGATCATGATTCTAACAACAAATAATCAAGGAATTACATCATAATTCTTAAACCCTACTTCAATCGTAGATTCAAGAATTCATATAAAATCTCATACTACCTCAAAATGAAAGAAAGACGAGATGAAATGGTGGTATGATGATCATGCTTCCACTTATGAAATTTCCCTTCTTGAAATTTAACTTGAAAGTGATGAAATCTCCTCGTTCTCTTCTTGGTGTGATGAACCGTGATATAGTGTGTGAGTGTGTGAGATTTTTTTATGGAATAAAATGAAATGTGGGAGAGATGAATGTATGTAATATATTTAATATAGAAACATGCACATGCAAGCCATAAATCCCGAGCAAAGGTTTTATTGGAAGTTAGTTCCCACGAAGGGCAAGAAAATAAATAAACAATGCTCGAACTTTACGACTAATTCATATTAAATTCATTAGGTTCATAATTCATACATAATCATTAAGGCTCGGCGAGTGAGCGTGCATCATCTCCAACCAAACTCCGATCGTGTACGACACATTTCATTAATATGTTGAATACGCGATCATGCAATACATTATAATACATGCAAGTCATAACATAAGACATAGTCATTTGGGCAATCCGTGTCCCGGCCTTCCCGTACGGTGCATAATCATAACATAACATAAACCTAATTATAAAATAAGTTCCAACCTTCTTCCTTTGGGTGGTGGACGGGTTTGCCAGGCCCGACCACCTAAACATATCAATATGGCAATTGAGGTTCATGAGTCCTCAAAGCCCGGTTAGCGTTTCCTCATCAAAAACTCCTTAACGAGGTCCGTTTCACCGTAATCAATGTGGGACTAATGTACGGGATCACCGTCGGCCCGATGCCTCCCCGGATAACTACATACACTAAGTCCCTGGGCCCCGTGTTCAATACATGTTCTCGCCAACATATTCAATTCATGAGAAACTCAATACATTTGTAACATAATTAATACATTTCATAACCCTTGAGAAAATATTTACTCGATGACTCTACTTTGAAAATATCATATATATATACACATAAGGTTTTGGCCAAAACTTGCCACATAAGGGTTGTAGGGTTTGTTCCATAGCTAAAACAGAAACACCCTCACCTCAAAAACCACGAGACATAAAACATGAGTAATACGGGTGCTTATCAATTCGAAAGTGTTCGCCCTGGAAACGAACTGTACAGGAGAAGGAACAATGTGTACTCGTGAGAATTGACTCAATATGAAACCACATAGACGCACGGCATGTTATGCACATGATATGAGATGCATAAGAAGCATGAATCGTGTCATGGGGTCATATAATCAAGTAATTCATTCAGAACTTCAAGATATGGTGGTTTCATATTCATGTGTTTAATATCTTTCATATATTGTATCAAATCGAGCCATAAGCTTCATACATTAATCATAACTCATATTATAACATATTTACAATGTATGCGAGTTATAAATGAAGTGGTAAGTTATCATATGAGGTCAATAAATGGAGGAACAATTAATGCGTGTAAGCTAGAGGGCATTTGAAGGCATATTGGATCATAATTCACAAAATATTTAACAAGATCACATTATGATTTCATGATATACCAGTTAACACATAATATAACATATTAAAAAAATATATAAGTCATGGAAGAAGCTATTCACAACATACCAAACAATTAAACGAAGCAAATCATTCACGCATGCATAAAAGTAGCACATAAATGTTCATGTTGTCATTTCACGTTTATACATTGAATTCAAAGCATAAAATTCATAATCATCTCAAGATATATCACATATAACCAATTAGAAAAGCATAAATTCATTCAAACAACATAAGGAGTCCGAGGAAGTAGAGGGAAAGTAAGGAAACGGTTTTGAAGAAGTTTAGGTGAGAGATGACAGTTTTTGGTAATGCACAAGCTATAAAGAATTGAACATATCTAGAGTTCTAGAATTTGGAATTAGGTTTTGTTTGTTGGATAAGAAACTAGAAACATATACCTTTCATATGATATATGGCCAGAAACGTGGTTCAAAGCGATGACGAAATGGCGAGGGTCCGAAGTTAGGTGAGTGCAATGTTCCGATGAAGTGGCGACACAATTTTCAAAAGATTATAACTCAGAAATGACAGAAGATATTAAGGTGATTCCAATTGAAGGTGTTAGAAGACTTCAATAGGTTTGCAACGGCTCAAAAATCAGGTCATTCGGAGTTCGGATGAGGGAGTACCCGGCCGACGAAAATACAAGACAAAATCTACCCGGCCGGGGAAAACTTGTACAGAAACTTTCTACACAAGCTCTACCCGCCCGAGTAGTTTTTCTTCATGAATTTACCCGCCCGGGTAGAGTGTTTGTAGCTGAAAACCGAGAAGAAACAAGGGAAAATAGGAGAGGAAAAGAGAAGGCATCCAAGGCTCAATCAACCAACCGAAATTTGCAAGATATACTCAGAATTAAGTGTACTCATTCCATCGCACATAAAAGAACACTTAGGAACATTCAAGGAGTAAATATACACCAAGAACTCATGCTTAATCTTCATCATCTTCAACCTCAAAACCCCATATATATCATGATATTCAACTTTCATATACTTCAAGAATTCAAACAATCTTTCAAGTTCAAAGATCTTGATCATGATTCTAACAACAAATAATCAAGGAATTACATCATAATTCTTAAACCCTACTTCAATCATAGATTCAAGAATTCATATAAAATCTCATACTACCTCAAAATGAAAGAAAGACGAGATGAAATGGTGGTATGATGATCATGCTTCCACTTATGAAATTTCCCTTCTTGAAATTTAACTTGAAAGTGATGAAATCTCCTCGTTCTCTTCTTGGTGTGATGAACCGTGATATAGTGTGTGAGTGTGTGAGATTTTTTTATGGAATAAAATGAAATGTGGGAGAGATGAATGTATGTAATATATTTAATATAGAAACATGCACATGCAAGCCATAAATCCCGAGCAAAGGTTTTATTGGAAGTTAGTTCCCACGAAGGGCAAGAAAATAAATAAACAATGCTCGAACTTTACGACTAATTCATATTAAATTCATTAGGTTCATAATTCATACATAATCATTAAGGCTCGGCGAGTGAGCGTGCATCATCTCCAACCAAACTCCGATCGTGTACGACATATTTCATTAATATGTTGAATACGCGATCATGCAATACATTATAATACATGCAAGTCATAACATAAGACATAGTCGTTTGGGCGATCCGTGTCCCGGCCTTCCCGCACGGTGCATAATCATAACATAACATAAACCTAATTATAAAATAAGTTCCAACCTTCTTCCTTTGGGTGGTGGACGGGTTTGCCAGGCCCGACCACCTAAACATATCAATGTGGCAATTGAGGTTCATGAGTCCTCAAAGCCCGGTTAGCGTTTCCTCATCAAAAACTCCTTAACGAGGTCCGTTTCACCGTAATCAATGTGGGACTAATGTACGGGATCACCGTCGGCCCGATGCCTCCCCGGATAACTACATACACTAAGTCCCTGGGCCCGTGTTCAATACATGTTCTCGCCAACATATTCAATTTATGACAAACATAATACATTTTTAACATAATTAATACATTTCATTACCCTTGAGAAAATATTTACTCGATGACTCTACTTTGAAAATATCATATATATATACACATAAGGTTTTGGCCAAAACTTGCCACATAAGGGTTGTAGGGTTTGTTACATAGCTAAAACAGAAACACCCTCACCTCAAATACCACGAGACATAAAGCATGAGTAATACGGGTGCCTATCAATTCGAAAGTCTACGCCCAGGAAACGAACTGTACAGGAGAAGGAACAATGTGTACTCGTGAGAATTGACTCAATATGAAACCGCATAGACGCACGGCTTGTTATGCACATGATATGAGATGCATAAGAAGCATGAATCGTGTTATGGGGTCATATAATCAAGTAATTCATTCAGAACTTCAAGATATGGTGGTTTCATATTCATGTGTTTCATATCTTTCATATTTTGTATCAAATCGAGCCATAAGCCTCATACATTAATCATAACTCATATTATAACATATTTACAATGCATGCGAGTTATAAATGAATTGGGAAGTCATATGAGGCCAGTAAATGGAGGAACAATTCATGCGTGTAAGCTAGAGGGCATTTGAAGGCATATTGGATCATAATTCACAAAATATTTAACAAGATCACATTATGATTTCATGATATACCAGTTAACACATAATATAACATATTAACAAAATATATAAGTCATGGGAGAAGCTATTAACAACATACGAAACAATTAAACGAAGCAAATCATTCACGTATGCATAAAAGTAGCACATAAACGTTCATGTTGTCATTTCACGTTTATACATTGACTTCAAAGCATAAAATTCATAATCATCTCAAGATATATCACATATAACCAATTAAACAAGCATAAAATTCATTCAAACAACATAAGGAGTCCGAGGAAGTGGATGGAAAGCAAGGAAACGGTTTTGAACAAGTTTAGGTGAGAGCTGACAGTTTTCGGTAATGCACAAGCTGTAAAGAATTGAACATATCTTGAGTTCTAGAATTGGGAATTAGGTTTTGTTTGTTGGATAAGAAACTAGAAACATATACCTTTCATATGATATGTGGCCCGAAACGTGGTTCAAAGCGATGAGGAAATGGCGAGGGTCCGAAGTTAGGTGAGTGCAATGTTCCGATGAAGTGGCGACACAATTTTCAAACGATTATAACTCAGAAATGACAGAAGATATTAAGGTGATTCCAATTGAAGGTGTTAGAAGACTTCAATAGGTTTGCAACGGCTCAAAAATCAGGTCATTCGGAGTTCGGATGAGGGAGTACCCGGCCGACGAAAATACAAGACAAAATCTACCCGGCCGGGGAAAACTTGTACAGAAACTTTCTGCACAAGCTCTACCCGCCCGAGTAGTTTTTCTTCATGAATTTACCCGCCCGGGTAGAGTGTTTGTAGCTGAAAACCGAGAAGAAACAAGGGAAAATAGGAGAGGAAAAGAGAAGGCATCCAAGGCTCAATCAACCAACCGAAATTTGCAAGATATACTCAGAATTAAGTGTACTCATTCCATCGCACATAAAAGAACACTTAGGAACATTCAAGGAGTAAATATACACCAAGAACTCATGCTTAATCTTCATCATCTTCAACCTCAAAACCCCATATATATCATGATATTCAACTTTCATATACTTCAAGAATTCAAACAATCTTTCAAGTTCAAAGATCTTGATCATGATTCTAACAACAAATAATCAAGGAATTACATCATAATTCTTAAACCCTACTTCAATCATAGATTCAAGAATTCATATAAAATCTCATACTATCTCAAAATGAAAGAAAGACGAGATGAAATGGTGGTATGATGATCATGCTTCCACTTATGAAATTTCCCTTCTTGAAATTTAACTTGAAAGTGATGAAATCTCCTCGTTCTCTTCTTGGTGTGATGAACCGTGATATAGTGTGTGAGTGTGTGAGATTTTTTTATGGAATAAAATGAAATGTGGGAGAGATGAATGTATGTAATATATTTAATATAGAAACATGCACATGCAAGCCATAAATCCCGAGCAAAGGTTTTATTGGAAGTTAGTTCCCACGAAGGGCAAGAAAATAAATAAACAATGCTCGAACTTTACGACTAATTCATATTAAATTCATTAGGTTCATAATTCATACATAATCATTAAGGCTCGGCGAGTGAGCGTGCATCATCTCCAACCAAACTCCGATCGTGTACGATACATTTCATTAATATGTTGAATACGTGATCATGCAATACATTATAATACATGCAAGTCATAACATAAGACATAGTCGTTTGGGCAATCCGTGTCCCGGCCTTCCCGCACGGTGCATAATCATAACATAACATAAACCTAATTATAAAATAAGTTCCAACCTTCTTCCTTTGGGCGGTGGACGGGTTTGCCAGGCCCGACCACCTAAACATATCAATGTGGCAATTGAGGTTCATAAGTCCTCAAAGCCCGGTTAGCGTTTCCTCATCAAAAACTCCTTAACGAGGTCCGTTTCACCGTAATCAATGTGGGACTAATGTACGGGATCACCGTCGGCCCGATGCCTCCCCGGATAACTACATACACTAAGTCCCTGGGCCCGTGTTCAATACATGTTCTCGCCAACATATTCAATTCATGACAAACACAATACATTTTTAACAAAATTAATACATTTCATTACCCTTGAGAAAATATTTACTCGATGACTCAACTTTGCAAATATCATATATATATACACATAAGGTTTTGGCCAAAACTTGCCACATAAGGGTTGTAGGGTTTGTTACATAGCTAAAACAGAAACACCCTCACCTCAAATACCACGAGACATAAAGCATGAGTAATACGGGTGCCTATCAAGTCGAAAGTCTCCGCCCAGGAAACGAACTGTACAGGAGAAGGAACAATGTGTACTCTTGAGAATTGACTCAATATGAAACCGCATAGACGCACGGCTTGTTATGCACATGATATGAGATGCATAAGAAACACGAATCGTGTTATGGGGTCATATAATCAAGTAATTCTTTCAGAACTTCAAGATATGGTGGTTTCATATTCATGTGTTTCATATCTTTCATATTTTGTATCAAATCGAGCCATAAGCCTCATACATTAATCATAACTCATATTATAACATATTTACAATGCATGCGAGTTATAAATGAATTGGGAAGTCATATGAGGCCAGTAAATGGAGGAACAATTCATTAGTGTAAGCTAGAGGGCATTTGAAGGCATATTGGATCATAATTCACAAAATATTTAACAAGATCACATTATGATTTCATGATATACCAGTTAACACATAATATAACATATTAACAAAATATATAAGTCATGGGAGAAGCTATTAACAACATACGAAACAATTAAACGAAGCAAATCATTCACGTATGCATAAAAGTAGCACATAAACGTTAATGTTGTCATTTCACGTTTATACATTGACTTCAAAGCATAAAATTCATAATCATCTCAAGATATATCACATATAACCAATTAAACAAGCATAAAATTCATTCAAACAACATAAGGAGTCCGAGGAAGTGGATGGAAAGCAAGGAAACGGTTTTGAACAAGTTTAGGTGAGAGTGTTTGTAGCTGAAAACCGAGAAGAAACAAGGGAAAATAGGAGAGGAAAAAAGAAGGCATTCAAGGCTCAATCAACCAACCGAAATTTGCAAGATATACTCAGAATTAAGTGTACTCATTCCATCGCACATAAAAGAACACTTAGTGTAACGCCCGAGTTTTTCGGTTATAATAATGTAGTGTATTTGTTTATAAATTTCGCGACTTAATTATTTAATTATATGATTAATTGTTTATAAGTGTTTTTATTTGATTTAAACTGTAAGCTATTGTTACTCTAATTTAATTCATTTTAGTGTTAAATTCTCAATTAAGGTTTCATGTTACCTTAACTATTTCGGTAATTTCGTTAATTAATTTCAACATGTTATTAGTTGGTTTTAATTTAATTAATATGGAATTTAAGTTTTAGTAAATTATTTATAACAACATGAATTCGTTCATGCGCATGAGTGCTTCGTTCATATATGTAATGATATCGGATTGGTATGGAAATTTAGTATGTCATATATATGTGTGTTATGAACATGCCTATGTGCTCGGTTTATGTTTTTGGATTCATTTGACGTGTTTATGAATTTAATTTTGATTGTGGAACCAAATCGGGGGCTAACGAGAAATTAGCGCACCCTTGGTTCCGTGCGTGATATCTTGAGCTCGGGAATTCGGATTCGAATTCCGTCAACTCCGTTGCCTTCGTATCGACGATTCGGAGACAATGGAACAAGCCTCATACCTTTTTGAAATCATTAAGACCTTAGAAATCCAACCATAACGGACAACTCGTGCAAGAAGAGCTCCTTTTGTTGACTAGTCTCCTTGGTGGGACCCTTTTTACTTAACCAAACCTAACCAAAGATTAACCATGACTTATCTACCTTGAGTTAAGCCCTTCCTCTCCTCTTTATCTCTGAAAACCGAACCACATATCTCCATTTCCAGCTGCAACTGAAACGAGAGAGGGAAGAAGAGGAGAAGGAAGAAAACCCTTGGGCATCCTTTGTGATTTTGAGCTCAAATCTCTTCCCTCCTTCACCAAATCTTCAAGGTATGAATATTTATGTCTTCTCTACTCTATTATTCTTGATTTCACCTATGTAATACATGATTTGGGTCAGATTTGGTTAGGGTTTGAGGGATGAGTTTTATATGAACTCTTAGGGATTTTTGCTCTTGTGACCTATTTGCTTGTGTAGCTGATTTCCTTGCTTGTAAATGAGTATATGAGCTTGTTTCTTGGCTTATTTCTTTCCTAACTGATATTATATGATGTTAGGAGGATTTCTTCTCTTGCTCCTTTTATAAAATTTTGAGATATGGAGCTCCAAACTTGATGATCTAATTGATTCCCCTGTTTTTCGAACTGCTGTGTGAAATTTTGTGTTGTTGCTTGATCAAATGGTCTCCATTTCATGTGAAATTGCTTGGAGTTGATGTACACTCATTGTTATATATGTTAGCATTCATGTTTCAAGTATTTGGATCCATTTGAAGCCTCAAAACCGAAATACATGGCCTGTTTTTATGCATGCTCCATGACAGATTTGTCGCTGTTGCCTATGTGTGGTTGTTGGTCACCCTAATGTGCTTTAAATTGTGCCATTTTGCATATATATGATGTATATTAGTTGTGTAGTATGTTAGCATGCATTCCCCAAAGTTTCAGATTCAAACTCAACCCTTAAGTACTTGATCAAGGCATGATGGAATCATTAGGGGCTCACATGTGTGTTTTTGGCGACCCAGTTTTGCTGCATGATTTAGATGATCTTAACGTGGGATTTAACCTTTCCACTCTAAATGAAAAATGTTCCTAACATGCTAAATATGTTGCATATTAAGTTTCAGAGCATTTGGAGTTCGTTTGGTATGCTTTTGGATTGATTTGGTTTGAGATCAGTTTTGCCGGAAATTCTGTGGACACTTTAAAGTTCTGTACCGTGACACCCCCGTGTCTCATTTACTCATAAGAGTGAGACACGGGCGTGTCACACCCTCTGGTCAGGTCTGTATTGAGCCACGGTCCTGGCTCGGTTTGGCTAAGAAGGGTGACACCCCCGTGTCCCTTCCCTTGCGCAGTCTTTGTTGCTTCCTTTTCGGTTTTCGATTTATTTCACCTCCTTAATGACTTTATCTCCTTTCGTGTTGAACTATGAACTTGTTTTGCTATGTGTTGGGAGTATTGTGATTTAATTTCATAGCATTTGGTTGAGGTTTAAAGCATGCTTTTGGTGAATTGCTATGACGTGGCTTGAATGCTTCTATATGAAATATTAAGTACATTCTTGCATTCCTTTGATGTCTTAAGTGATGTTCTTTGCCTTTTTATGAATCATACTCAATGTAAACATGTTTGAAGGTATAATGTGATTATGGTTCCAAGATTTTGTAAGATATTGCTATGAATTATGAAGGATACGAAATAAATGAGTATGGTACCTTTATTTCTTGAAAGTATTTGAATGAATGGCTTGGTTGTATGCCTTAATTGCATTAATAGTGCCCATGAACGTTTTTATGATATAACATGATCATATATGCATTCATGTCATATTCACTTCATTGCCGTGCGTCATACTTGGTTCATTAAGAGTCTTGAGTCTCACGAACACGTCTTGTGGTCTTTTGTACAGTTTGTCTCCAAGGTGGAGAGCTTTTGATCGTTCAAGCACTTGGTGCTCGATCCTTGTAACTTCACGGTTCAGGTGAGGGTGGTTTTTGTTTTAGCTATGTAACAAACCCTACAACCCTTATGTGAAAAGCTTTGGCCAAAACCTTATGATTATATATATATGATTTTCAAAGGAAGTTATCGAGTAAACCCTTCTGAATTATGTGTATGAGCGTATAACTTAAAAATGGTTTTGTAATGAGGCTATGCTCCAAACCGTGTGTCTTCATGCTAGCTACGGAATAGGATGACACGGAGAGGTACGTATATAGCATATGCCGAATTACACGGTAAGGTATGATTTCTTATAGTATGTATTGATCGAGTAAACCCTTTTCAAATGATTTATGAATTATGATATGTACTTATGAATTGATTGTTTGGCGAGACACATTTCTGATTTCTGATTGTACGGGCCCGGACTTAGTATATGTGGCTAACCGAGGAAGCAAGGGCTGACGGGGATCCCATATACTAGTCCTAACCAAACTACGGTGATACCGGCCCTCGCTAGGAGATTTAGCGGGGAATGGGAGCTGAGTGCCTTTGGGGGAGTCATGAAACCCCATTGGCCTATGTCTGAGGTGGTCGGGTCTTTCTAACCCGTCCACCACCCGGAGGAAGAAGGTTGGTTATGATTTACGCCTTTTCTTATATATATGTTATGTTATGATTATGCACCGTGCGGGAAGGCCGGGACACGGATTGCCCAAACGATTATGATTTATGATATATGGTCTGCATGTATTATGATATATCGCATGTACACCTAATTAACATATTATTGATATTTGTCGTACACGGTCGGAGTTTGGTTGGAGATTGCGCACGCTCACTCGCCGAGCCTTATATTTATGTATGATTTATGAAAGTAATGAATTTAATATGAATTAGTTATAAAATTCGAGCATTGACTAATCATTCTCTTACCCTTTTAGGGAACTAATCGCCACTAAAACCTTGCTCGGGATTTATGACTTGCATGTGCATGTTTTATATATACGTATCGCTCCTGCTCACTCAGTCTTCTAGAGACTGACCCCTCTCCCTCCCCAATCTTTTAGTGTGCAGGTTTGACTTTGGAGTTTCGGGCTAGGCGGAGGTGTTTGGAGTCTTTGTGTTGGTCGAGTTAGGTTAGGAGAGTCGCTGCACTCACTAATGTATTAAATTTATGTTTGATTCGATTCTGCAGTATCATGGGACTTGAATAATTATGTAATTGTTATTGAAATTGTTTGTTGGACTGTATTATGAGTTTAAAAGAGGCCTGAAGAGCCCAAATTCGGCTTATGGTTTATATGTTTGAAGTTGGCTGTGCAATGCATTATAATTTGTTGATTGGTTTTCATTGTAGGGTCTAGTTCCGCCTGGCTTAGGAAGGTTTTATGTTTGTCTCCCGTTCGCTAGGGTTTGATACGGGTGTGGATTTACCATTTCGTTACTCGTGTTGAGCCTTAGTGCGGGGGATGTGGTGCCTCACGTGCGGGGTGCTACATCCTTAAGTGGTATCAGAGCCCGGTTGCAAAACCGGTGTTCTTGAGTCATGTCGGAGTCAGTCTAAGTCGAACGGCATAGGGACTATGTGATATTGTGTGCATTACATCGATCTTGAATATGGAATTTGGTTTCCTTAAGAATTTTGTTGAATTACTTGTTGCATTTTATATGGATTCTTGTCTTTCGTATTGAATATGTGCCATGAGCATGCACTAATCGCATGCATCCATTCTTGAAATGAGTTATGATTTCCAGGTTATAAAGATGATATCAAACCACGGCCAAATTTTATGATCACAACAATCTATTGCAAATTCCTTCGGAGGCATGGAAGATAGGAAGGATGCCCGAGGAGGAATGTGGAGAATGCTAGCCGCGTGGCATTACAGACTGAGTTGCAATTAAAGGTTAGGATTTAGAATGGGAGGTTCGACTATGGCGATGCGATGGCAGAGGAACATTTGGTGGTTTAGGAATATGGGTTAATCAAGGGATGGTTGTGACTCAAAAGAACAACTTATGTGAATCCACTACCTGAAGTGCATTAATTGGATTCAACAGGATCTTGCAACCTAAGGAATGAAGGGAACAAAAACTTGAAGATATATTGGTCCCGGATTTGGATCATGGAAGAGGTACTAGTAATTAAGAGGAGTAGAGATAACAGGGGTCCGGTAGAGGTTGTGCATCAAGGGTCTACAAAGAAAGACTTCGAACTAAACCTAGTGATTAGAAGTCGGGTTCTAGAAGACAAGCATTTGGGTAAACACAAATAGAGGGAAGGTGGCGATATGGAGAACAGGAATTGAGTTCATTTTTCCAAATCCAAGCTGAATTGTCATGTTGTGAGGTTAAATTGGAAGATATGGAGCAACAAATGGAAACGGGAAAGAAAGGAAATCATGCGCTCAAGTAGAAACAATTGGAGGTGAATTAAACCCACAAAGGATAAACGCGAAATTCTTGATTGAGGTGTCGATTAGAAGTAAAGGTCGAATTTCGAGGAGAAGTTTGGATACTAACTCAGTGGACGTGGAAGAATTAAGGATTAAGAAATTGCAACCTCGGATAGTGGAAGATACAAGTGATGCCAAAAGACTCATGGAAAACTTGAAGACCGTGGGAAAGGCAAGGAATAATTACCAGGTCAAGTGACCTTGGGATCGGAAGAACGAGGAAAGCTACCGAGCTAATAGCTTCCCACATTGGTGACAGGTTCCAAAGCATTCATAGCACGTGCATCATATTTTACATTAATTATTTATTCTTCTGACCTTATTTTATCCGTGTATTTCTAAATGGGTTTCGTTGCGCTAATGTGTGATATAATTGCTTGATGTAAACGTGATCCATGCATTGTCATTTTAACCCAACATGCATTTTAGTGTTTACTTGATAGGAAGCCCTTTCGCCTCAACTATCAAGTATCGTTTCAACCGAACCGTATCTAAGTTATGAGGAGGAGAAATAATAGGATGACGTTAGAAGGAAGGTGAAATTGGGGGAAATAAGAACTTCTATTAAGGGATAGGTTAACGGAAACAAGAATTCAGAAGGAGAGATGAGACTAGAGTTTCGGACAAGATTAAGAAAGGAGTTTCGGACATCAAGAGAACTAGGGAAGGAGTGAAAAGCCAAATCTTTGATTTCTATATCAGTTAAACTCCACCTAATGAGATTTACTCATCAAGAGTTTCGATAAAAGAAGAATTGATGGAGTTCCACCCGGGACAACAGAAATTTAAGGGGGAGAGCACGACCGAGGAACAAATTGGACGATTAAAAGGGTGCTCGAAGAAATATTTCAGTAAGAATAACGAAAGTGTAAATTGAAGAAGACCTGGGAGTCCTATTAGCGATGATCAGAAATAAACAAGACGGCTTGAATGGTTAAGTTGTTAAGAGGAGAGTTAAGTTACTCAATTCGGGTTGGAGTCCCTCATTAGGTATAACGGAAATGGCTTGGAGAATATCCCTATGTATAGAACATGGATCTGGGGATAACATAATTATAAGGGAGCTTCTGGAAACTCCTAAGTCAGAATTGACAAGAGAGAGTGTCGAATCAAGTTGGCATATGATGGAATGATGGCGATCACGGGTAATCCAATAGGGTACAAGAGGGGGTTCAATAATGACAATATTATCAAGTCTTCGGTTAGTTCCACAATACTTCGGAAAGAAATCTAAGAAGAAACCAAACCGGAAAAGATGATCATTGGAGGATTTACATCAAACTTCAAAACGCATCGAGAACATTTTATCTTCGATTCAAGAAATATGGAGCTAGATGCCAAATATAACCTTAAGGGGTCAAAGGGAATGAATGGATAATATGCACGGAAGAAAAAAAAAAAGGGATTCGTGTAAGGTAGATCCTATTGACAGATACCTCAAGGTAGGGATTGAATCGTCAAGGTGGTTAGGGGTAGTTATTCTCGAGGGTATTTTAAACTTTGATATGAGTAAGAGAGTAGCTATGGGTCTAACTTCGAGATAGATAATCTAAGGGTATTCGGAAGGCCAAGCGTGGTTAATTAAAAAGAGTTGGTTGGGCGAATGAGGATTGAGGGAAATGGTGAAGACTGGAAGCAGTACCAGGCAGAAGGGATCTAAGAAGTATAATCCCTGAAGGATTCATTAATTGCTTCATCGGGGTATCCTGAAGAGGTTAAAGACAAACTGAGCACTGAATCTATCTTCTGGACAGATGATACACTGAACAACGACAACTCACAATTTTAAAACTTCGTGACCTACGGTGAACGGTATTTATAGCATTCATGAAGCATACATTCATGCAAATTCAATTTATTAATTTCTTTGTTAGGTGCTTTATTTTCTTATCAAGTTAAACTACGTGAAGTAATTGATGATTAACGTGGATGATATCTGTTACTTGCCTTGAGGTGGCTTGTGTGATTTTGAATTGGGTTTTGCGTGCATTGCTTGGAAGTATTGGAGACTTCCTTGTTTCATTTTCGGTTGAGAGACGGGGTGCTCTCTTTGTTTGTAAGCGACGGGGATTCTCTTATTTTGTTTGAGAGACGGGGTACTCTCTTTACTTGCGAGAGACGGGGCTCTCTCTTTGTTGCTTGCGAGAGACGGGGTTCTCTCATTGCTGCTTGAGAGACGGGGCTCTCTCCTTGTTGTTTGTGAGAGACGGGGAATCTCTCATTGTTTGATTTCAAGCGTGTTTTGAATCCGAGGACGGATTCTTTTTAAGGGGGAGAGATTGTAACGCCCCAGTTTTTCGGTTATAACAATGTAGTGTATTTGTTTATAAATTTCGCGACTTAATTATTTAATTATATGATTAATTGTTTATAAGTGTTTTTATTTGATTTAAACTGTAAGCTATTGTTACTCTAATTTAATTCATTTTAGTGTTAAATTCTCAATTAAGGTTTCATGTTACCTTAACTATTTCGGTAATTTCGTTAATTAATTTCAACATGTTATTAGTTGGTTTTAATTTAATTAATATGGAATTTAAGTTTTAGTAAATTATTTATAACAACATGAATTCGTTCATGCGCATGAGTGCTTCGTTCATATATGTAATGATATCGGATTGGTATGGAAATTTAGTATGTCATATATATGTGTGTTATGAACATGCCTATGTGCTCGGTTTATGTTTTTGGATTCATTTGACGTGTTTATGAATTTAATTTTGATTGTGGAACCAAATCGGGGGCTAACGAGCAATTCGCGCACCCTTGGTTCCGTGCGTGATATCTTGAGCTCGGGAATTCGGATTCGAATTCCGTCAACTCCATTGCCTTCGTATCAATGATTCGGAGACAATGGAACAAGCCTCATACCTTTTTGAAATCATTAAGACCTTCGAAATCCAACCGTAACGGACAACTCGTGCAAGAAGAGCTCCTTTTGTTGACTAGTCTCCTTGGTGGGACCCTTTTTACTTAACCAAACCTAACCAAAGATTAACCATGACTTATCTACCTTGAGTTAAGCCCTTCCTCTCCTCTTTATCTCTGAAAACCGAACCACATATCTCCATTTCCAGCTGCAACTGAAACGAGAGAGGGAAGAAGAGGAGAAGGAAGAAAACCCTTGGCCATCCTTTGTGATTTTGAGCTCAAATCTCTTCCCTCCTTCACCAAATCTTCAAGGTATGAATATTTATGTCTTCTCTACTCTATTATGCTTGATTTCACCTATGTAATACATGATTTGGGTCAGATTTGGTTAGGGTTTGAGGGATGAGTTTTATATGAACTTTTAGGGATTTTTGCTCTTGTGACCTATTTGCTTGTGTAGCTGATTTCCTTGCTTGTAAATGAGTATATGAGCTTGTTTCTTGGCTTATTTCTTACCTAACTGATAGTATATGATGTTAGGAGGATTTCTTCTCTTGCTCCTTTTATAAAATTTTGAGATATGGAGCTCCAAACTTGATGATCTAATTGATTCCCCTGTTTTTCAAACTGCTGTGTGAAATTTTGTGTTGTTGCTTGATCAAATGGTCTCCATTTCGTGTGAAATTGCTTGGAGTTGATGTACACTCATTGTTATATATGTTAGCATTCATGTTTCAAGTATTTGGATCCATTTGAAGCCTCAAAACCGAAATACATGGCCTGTTTTTATGCATGCTCCATGACAGATTTGTCGCTGTTGCCTATGTGTGGTTGTTGGTCACCCTAATGTGCTTTAAATTGTGCCATTTTGCATATATATGATGTATATTAGTTGTTTAGTATGTTAGCATGCATTCCCCAAAGTTTCAGATCCAAACTCAACCCTTAAGTACTTGATCAAGGCATGATGGAATCATTAGGGCTCACATGTGTGTTTTTGGCGACCCAGTTTTGCTGCATGATTTAGATGATCTTAACGTGGGATTTAACCTTTGCAATCTAAATGAAAAATGTTCCTGACATGCTAAATATATTGCATATTAAGTTTCAGAGCATTTGGAGTTCGTTTGGTATGCTTTTGGATTGATTTGGTTTGAGATCAGTTTTGCCGGAAATTCTGTGGACACTTTAAAGTTCTGTACCGTGACACCCCCGTGTCTCATTTACTCATAAGAGTGAGACACGGGCGTGTCACACCCTCTGGTCAGGTCTGTACTGAGCCACGGTCGTGGCTCGGTTTGGCTAAGAAGGGTGACACCCCCGTGTCCCTTCCCTTGCGCAGTCTTTGTTGCTTCCTTTTCGGTTTTCGATTTATTTCACCTCCTTAATGACTTTATCTCCTTTCGTGTTGAACTATGAACTTGTTTTTCTATGTGTTGGGAGTATTGTGATTTAATTTCATAGCATTTGGTTGAGGTTTAAAGCATGCTTTTGGTGAATTGCTATGACGTGGCTTGAATGTTTCTATATGAAATATTAAGTACATTCTTGCATTCCTTTGATGTCTTAAGTGATGTTCTTTGCCTTTTTATGAATCATACTCAATGTAAACATGTTTGAATGTATAATGTGATTATGGTTCCAAGATTTTGTAAGATATTGCTATGAATTATGAAGGATACGAAATAAATGAGTATGATACCTTTATTTCTTGAAAGTATTTGAATGAATGGCTTGGTTGTATGCCTTAATTGCATTAATAGTGCAAATGAACGTTTTTATGATATAACATGATCATATATGCATTCATGTCATATTCACTTCGTTGCCGTGCGTCATATTTGGTTCATTAAGAGTCTTGAGTCTCACGAACACGTCTTGTGGTCTTTTGTACAGTTTGTCTCCAGGGTGGAGAGCTTTTGATCGTTCAAGCACTTGGTGCTCGATCCTTGGTACTTCACGGTTCAGGTGAGGGTGGTTTTTGTTTTAGCTATGTAACAAACCCTACAACCCTTATGTGAAAAGCTTTGGCCAAAACCTTATGATTATATATATATGATTTTCAAAGGAAGTTATCGAGTAAACCCTTCTGAATTATGTGTATGAGCGTATAACTTAAAAATGGTTTTGTAATGAGGCTATGCTCCAAACCGTGTGTCTTCATGCTAGCTACGGAATAGGATGACACGGAGAGGTACGTATATAGCATATGCCGAATTACACGGTAAGGTATGATTTCTTATAGTATGTATTGATCGAGTAAACCCTTTTCAAATGATTTATGAATTATGATATGTACTTATGAATTGATTGTTTGGCGAGACACATTTCTGATTTTTGATTGTACGGGCCCCGGGACTTAGTATACGTGGCTAACCGAGGAAGCAAGGGCTGACGGGGATCCCATATACTAGTCCTAACCAAACTACGGTGATACCGGCCCTCGCTAGGAGATTTAGCGGGGAATGGGAGCTGAGTGCCTTTGGGGGAGTCATGAAACCCCATTGGCCTATGTCTGAGGTGGTCGGGTCTTGCTAACCCGTCCACCACCCGGAGGAAGAAAGTTGGTTATGATTTACGCCTTTTCTTATACATATGTTATGTTATGATTATGCACCGTGCGGGAAGGCCGGGACACGGATTGCCCAAACGATTATGATTTATGATATATGCTCTGCATGTATTATGATATATCGCATGAACACCTAATTAACATATTATTGATATTTGTCGTACACAATCGGAGTTTGGTTGGAGATTGCGCACGCTCACTCGCCGAGCCTTATATTTATGTATGATTTATGAAAGTAATGAATTTAATATGAATTAGTTATAAAATTCGAGCATTGACTAATCATTCTCTTACCCTTTTAGGGAACTAATCGCCACTAAAACCTTGCTCGGGATTTATGACTTGCATGTGCATGTTTTATATATACGTATCGCTCCTGCTCACTCAGTCTTCTAGAGACTGACCCCTCTCCCTCCCCAATCTTTTAGTGTGCAGGTTTGACTTTGGAGTTTCGGGCTAGGCGGAGGTGTTTGGAGTCTTTGTGATGGTCGAGTTAGGTTAGGAGAGTCGCTGCACTCACTAATGTATTGAATTTATGTTTGATTCGATTCTGCAGTATCATGGGACTTGAATAATTATGTAATTGTTATTGAAATTGTTTGTTGGACTGTATTATGAGTTTAAAAGAGGCCTGAAGAGCCCAAATTCGGCTTATGGTTTATATATTTGAAGTTGGCTGTGCAATGCATTATAATTTGTTGATTGGTTTTCATTGTAGGGTCTAGTTCCGCCTGGCTTAGGAAGGTTTTATGTTTGTCTCCCATTCGCTAGGGTTTGATACAGGTGCGGATTTACCATTTCGTTACTCGTGTTGAGCCTTAGTGCGGGGGATGTGGTGCCTCACGTGTGGGGTGCTACACTTAGGAACATTCAAGGAGTAAATATACACCAAGAACTCATGCTTAATCTTCATCATCTTCAACCTCAAAACCCCATATATATCATGATATTCAACTTTCATATACTTCAAGAATTCAAACAATCTTTCAAGTTCAAAGATCTTGATCATGATTCTAACAACAAATAATCAAGGAATTACATCATAATTCTTAAACCCTACTTCAATCATAGATTCAAGAATTCATATAAAATCTCATACTACCTCAAAATGAAAGAAAGACGAGATGAAATGGTGGTATGATGATCATGCTTCCACTTATGAAATTTCCCTTCTTGAAATTTAACTTGAAAGTGATGAAATCTCCTCGTTCTCTTCTTGGTGTGATGAACCGTGATATAGTGTGTGAGTGTGTGAGATTTTTTTATGGAATAAAATGAAATGTGGGAGAGATGAATGTATGTAATATATTTAATATAGAAACATGCACATGCAAGCCATAAATCTCGAGCAAAGGTTTTATTGGAAGTTAGTTCCCACGAAGGGCAAGAAAATAAATAAACAATGCTTGAACTTTACGACTAATTCATATTAAATTCATTAGGTTCATAATCCATACATAATCATTAAGGCTTGGCGCGTGAGCGTGCATCATCTCCAACCAAACTCCGATAGTGTACGATACATTTCATTAATATGTTGAATACGCGATCATGCAATACATTATAATACATGCAAGTCATAACATAAGACATAGTCGTTTGGGCAATCCGTGTCCCGGCCTTCCCGTACGGTGCATAATCATAACATAACATAAACCTAATTATAAAATAAGTTCCAACCTTCTTCCTTTGGGTGGTGGACGAGTTTTCCAGGCCCGACCACCTAAACATATCAACGTGGCAATTGAGGTTCATGAGTCCTCAAAGCCCGGTTAGCGTTTCCTCATCAAAAACTCCTTAACAAGGTCTGTTTCACCGTAATCAATGTGGGACTAATGTACGGGATCACCGTCGGCCCGATGCCTCCCAGGATAACTACATACACTAAGTCCCTGGGCCCGTGTTCAATACATGTTCTCGCCAACATATTGTACAGGAGAAGGAACAATGTGTACTCGTGAGAATTGACTCAATATGAAACCGCATAGACGCACGGCTTGTTATGCACATGATATGAGATGCATAAGAAGCATGAATCGTGTCATGGGGTCATATAATCAAGTAAGTCATTCAGAACTTCAAGATATGGTGGTTTCATATTCATGTGTTTCATATCTTTCATATTTTGTATCAAATCGAGCCATAAGCCTCATACATTAATCATAACTCATATTATAACATATTTACAATGCATGCGAGTTATAAATGAATTGGGAAGTTATCATATGAGGCCAGTAAATGGAGGAACAATTCATGCGTGTAAGCTAGAGGGCATTTGAAGGCATATTGGATCATAATTCACAAAATATTTAACAAGATCACATTATGATTTCATGATATACCAGTTAACACATAATATAACATATTAACAAAATAAATAAGTCAGGGAAGAAGCTATTAACAACATACGAAACAATTAAACGAAGCAAATCATTCACGTATGCCTAAAGGTAGCACATAAACGTTCATGTTGTCATTTCACGTTTATACATTGACTTCAAAGCATAAAATTCATAATCATCTCAAGGTATATCACATATAACCAATTAAACAAGCATAAAATTCATTCAAACAACATAAGGAGTCCGAGGAAGTGGATGGAAAGTAAGGAAACGGTTTTGAACAAGTTTAGGTGAGAGCTGACAGTTTTTGGTAATGCACAAGCTGTAAAGAATTGAACATATCTTGAGTTCTAGAATTTGGAATTAGGTTTTGTTTGTTGGATAAGAAACTAGAAACATATACCTTTCATATGATATGTGGCCCAAAACGTGGTTCAAAGCGATGAGGAAATGGCGAGGGTCCGAAGTTGGGTGAGTGCAATGTTCCGATGAAGTGGCGACACAATTTTCAAACGATTATAACTCAGTAATGACGGAATATATTAAGGTTATTCCAATTGGAGGTGTTAGAATACTTCAATAGGTTTCCAAAGGCTAAAATATCAGGTCATTCGGAGTTCGGATGAGGGAGTACCCAGCCGAGGAAAATACAAGACAAAATCTACCCGTCCGGCGAAAACTTGTGCAAAAACTTTCTGCACAAGCTCTACCCGCCTAAGTAGTTTTTCTTCATGAATTTACCAGCCCGGGTAGAGTGTTTGCAGCTGAAAACCGAGAAGAAACAAGGGAAAACAGTAGATGAAAAGGGAAGGCATCCAAGGCTCAATCAACGAACCGAAATTTGCAAGATATACTCAAAATTAAGTGTACTCATTACATCGCACATAAAAAAACACTTAGGAACATTCAAGGAGCAAATATATACCAAGAACTCATGCTTAATCTTCATCATCTTCAACATCAAAACCCCATATATATCATGATATTCAACTTTCATATACTTCAAGAATTCAAACAAGCTTTCAAGTTCAAAGATCTTGATCATGATTCTAACAACAAATAATCAAGGAATTACATCATAATTCTTAAAACCTACTTCAATCATAGATTCGAGAATTCATATAAAATCTCATACTACCTCAAAATGAAAGAAAGATGAGATGAAATGGTGGTATGATGATCATGCTTCCACTTATGAAATTTCCCTTCTTGAAATTTAACTTGAAAGTGATGAAATCTCCTCCTTCTCTTCTTGGTGTGATGAACCGTGATATAGTGTGTGAGTGTGTGAGATTTTTTTATGGAATAAAATGAAATGTGGGAGAGATGAATGTATGTAATATATTTAATATAGAAACATGCACATGCAAGCCATAAATCCCGAGCAAAGGTTTTATTGGAAGTTAGTTCCCACGAAGGGCAAGAAAATAAATAAACAATGCTCGAACTTTACGACTAATTCATATTAAATTCATTAGGTCCATAATTCATACATAATCATTAAGGCTCGGCGAGTGAGCGTGCATCATCTCCAACCAAACTCCGATCGTGTACGACATATTTCATTAATATGTTGAATATGCGATCATGTAATACATTATAATACATGCAAGTCATAACATAAGACATAGTCGTTTGGGAAATCCGTGTCCCGGCCTTCCCGCACGGTGCATAATCATAACATAACATTAACCTAATTATAAAATAAGTTCTAACCTTCTTCCTCCGGGTGGTGGACGGGTTTTCCAGGCCCGACCACCCAAACATATCAATGTGGTAATTGAGGTTCATGATTCCTCAAAGCCCGGTTAGCGTTTCCTCGTCAAAAACTTCTTAACGAGGTTCGTTTCACCGTAATCAATGTGGGACTAATGTACGGGATCACCGTCGGCCCGATGCCTCCCCGGATAACTACAAACACTAAGTCCCTGGGCCCGTGTTCAATACATGTTCTCGCCAACATATTCAAATCATGACAAGCACAATACATTTTTAACATAATTAATACATTTCATAACCCTTGAGAAAATATTTACTCGATGACTCTACTTTGAAAATATCATATATAGATACACATAAGGTTTAGGCCAAAACTTGCGACATAAGGGTTGTAGGGTTTGTTACATAGCTAAAACAGAAACACCCTCACCTCAAATACAACGAGACATAAAGCATGAGTAATACGGGTGCCTATCAATTCGAAAGTCTCCGCCCTGGAAACGAACTGTATAGGAGAAGGAACAATGTGTACTCGTGAGAATTGACTCAATATGAAACCACATAGACGCACGGCATGTTATGCACATGATATGAGATGCATAAGAAGCATGAATCGTGTCATGGGGTCATATAATCAAGTAATTCATTCAGAACTTCAAGATATGGTGGTTTCATATTCATGTGTTTCATATCTTTCATATTTTGTATCAAATCGAGCCATAAGCTACATACATTAATCATAACTCATATTATAACATATTTACAATGCATGCGAGTTATAACTGAAGTGGGAAGTTATCATATGAGGCCAATAAATGGAGGAACAATTAATGCGTGTAAGCTAGAGGGCATCTGAAGGCGTATTGGATCATAATTCACAAAATATTTAACAAGATCACATTATGATTTCATGATATACTAGTTAACACATAATATAACATATTAACAAAATATATAAGTCATGGAAGAAGCTATTCACAACATACCAAACAGTTAAACGAAGCAAATCATTCACGCATGCATAAAAGTAGTACATAAACGTTCATGTTGTCATTTCACGTTTATACATTGAATTCAAAGCATAAAATTCATAATCATCTCAAGATATATCACATAAAACCAATCCAACAAGCATAAAATTCATTCAAACAACATAAGGAGTCCGAGGAAGTGGAGGGAAAGCAAGGAAACGGTTTTGAACAAGTTTAGGTGAGAGCTGATAGTTTTTGGTAATGCACAAGCTATAAAGAATTGAACATATCTTGAGTTCTAGAATTTGGAATTAGGTTTTGTTTGTTGGATAAGAAACTAGAAACATATACCTTTCATATGATATATGGCTCGAAACTTGGTTCAAAGCGATGAGGAAATGGCGAGGGTCCGAAGTTGGGTGAGTGCAATGTTCCGATGAAGTGGCGACACAATTTTCAAACGATTATAACTCAGAAATGACAAAATATATTAAGGTTATTCCAATTGAAGGTGTTATAAGACTTCAATAGGTTACCAACGGCTCAAGAATCAGGTCATTCGGAGTTTGGATGAGGGAGTACCCGGCCGAGGAAAATACAAGACAAAATCTACCCTGCCGGGGAAAACTTGTCCAGAAACTTTCTGCACAAGATCTACCCCCCCGGGTAGAGTGTTTTCAGCTGAAAACCGAGAAGAAACAGGGGAAAACAGGGGAGGAAAAGGGAAGGCATCCAAAGCTCAATTAACCAACCGAAATTTGCAAGATATACTCAGAATTAAGTGTACTCATTCCATCACACATAAAAGAACACTTAGGAACATTCAAGGAGCAAATATACATTTAGATCATAATGTGATCTTGATCATCTTCAACCTTAAAACCCCATATATATGATGATATTCAACTTTCATATAGTTCAAGAATTCAAACAAGCTTTCAAGTTCAAAGATCATGATCATGATTCTAACAACAAATAATCAAGGAATTACATCATAATTCTTAAACCCTACTTCAATCATAGATTCAAGAATTTATATAAAATGTCATACTACCTCAAAATGAAAGAAAGATGAGATGAAATGGTGATATGATGATGATGCTTCCACTTATGAAATTTCACTTCTTGAAATTTAACTTGAAAGTGATGAAATCTTCTCCTTCTCTTCTTGGTGTGATGAACCGTGATATAGTGTGTGAGTGTGTGAGATTTTTTTATGGAATAAAATAAAATGTGGGAGAGATGAATGTATGTAATATAATTATAGATATAATGTATATATGTATAAAGTGATAAAGTGGAGATATTATGTATATTATATGTATATAAATCTTTAGTGCTCTTATTATTATATACATATATAATGAATCTGTGAGTGTATTAGGGTAACCTGAATATATGAATGTATATCTGTATATAATGCATGTTGATAATTAATTGCATGAGTGAATGAGATTAGAAAAAAAAAAATAACAATCTTATGGAATAAGTTTAAATATATAAATAGGTATATATATATATATATATATATATATATATATATATATATACATAAAAATGAAAATATGTTATAAGATGAAAAGTATAAATTATGCATATATTAGGAAATGCATTGAAATGAAATTAAAATGAATTAACAATTAAAATGAACACATAGGCAATTAGAAAATTATTCACATAAGCCGAGTCACATAATGCAATTAAACGCGTTTAACAGTTCTAACTCTCAAGCTCACACGTGTGGCGCGCATACCTGAATAATTGAACATGCGGGGCGTTACACTACACCACTCCAATAACTCCATCACTCCAATAAATCCATCACCCCAATCACGATAACACGATAACACGATACCCGCCGCGTTAGGATTCTAGAGGTGCCTCCTACGGGTTCAGGAGGTGGCTCCTGCAGATATAGCACTTTGCCTCGCAGGTTCAAGAGGTGGCTCCCATGTGCGTAGCACGCTGTCCCGTATAGCACTTAGCTCTTGCGGCTGACGAGCGGTACACGGTAACACGATAATCACGATGATCACGCTAATCACGATGCCTGCATTGCTTTGCATGATCATGATATTAACACGATAATCACGGTATGCGCATTGCTTTGCATGGCTTGACTTGCTTGTTAACAGGTGACACGATCATTCATGAATGCGTGAACGTACTCATTGATTCCAATCTCTGCTCGGTAGAACAACTGGACCAGAAATAGATACGTTTGTGCCCTCATTAGACCATAACCTGATAACGTTACCATAATGTAACACACGGCATAATCATGTAACGAGGTAACATGCATTAACAAATGTAGTATGATATAGTCAAATTCTTGCATATAATTGATCATATAATAGCATGTATAGGTCATTTAAAGGTAAAGGAATGGAAGTGAAATCCCTATTTTTATGCAGAAACTCAATGCCTCTCCAGAGGCCTGGGAACGGCCGTTCCAGGTTTTAGTACAAAATGGGAAGGGCCGTTCCCAGCTCCCCGACATTGTGCCCCGAAGATGGGAACGGTCGTTCCGACTTGTAAGCCAAAACGGGAAGGGCCATTCCCGTCCTCGCCGCCATGCACACAATTCAAACTATGGGAATGGCCGTTCCCCAAATACAAAGGGAACGGGAATGGCCGTTCCCGTTACGCAGAAGATGCAGAAACAGAGCAGGAAACAGGGGAGCTCACGAACCATCATCAAACCTGAACAAAACTCATATAACTCAACTCTAAATGTTATAATTCATGAAAGGAAATACATATGGAGGCTTAGAGTATAATAAAACCAATATAATTACGTCTATAGCTCATAGATCATCAAGATTTCAAGATTAAACCTCATAAACATATATGCCATGAAACTCCATAATATCTAAGATTTATAAATGGAATTCAAGTCTATAGCTTGTAATCATGCTTCTAACATCATATACACAAGTTATTACAATCAAATCCTAACCCTAGCTTTGAGAATTATTATCAAGAAATCATACATATTACCTTGAATGAAAGCAAGAAGAGATAAGATGAAGTTAGGAGGATGAGGATGCTTCAAGATTCATAATTCCTCCAAAATATTAGCTTGGAATGGATGAATTCTTCTTCTTCTTTGGATGTTTGATCGTGGAAAAATGGAAGCAAATATGGTTTGTTTGTATGATATAAAATGATGAATGAAATGGAGATTACATGATTCTTCTACATATATGGATGAACAAGCACAATTTGTAATTAAGTCCCTCAAATGTATAAGTTATGCAATTAAGTTCTTTCCTACAATTTTATTCACTTTGGTCCAAGAATTATTTCATGCAATTTGGTCTACTAATTTAAAATAATAATCAATTAAGGATATATAAACAATTAAGGCATGTTCGGGAATTAATCCACGTAACAATTAAATTCAATTTATAAAATAATGCTCAAATTGGTACATATTTCACATAATCTTATTGAAATATAATTTATACAATTTATCATGAATTATAGACGTTTAATAAACGAAAGAATTAGAAATAATCCTAACTCTTGAAAAATTCACACGTGTCGCGCGTACCTGGAAAGCTGAAAATTGGGGCGTTACAATTCCCTCCCCCTTAAGAGAATCCGTCCTCGGATTCACCCTTCTCTTGTGTAATAAAATAGACGCAATTTAAAATGTAAGATATAACAATTAATTTTCACAAAGTTCAAGTAGGCACGTTGATCATGTGATTTGCCAAGTCACATAAGATCACTTGAGGAGTAATTAATGTCAAGGATGAATGTAATGTACAAATTATCAAATAATTCCTACGCCGCTCGACCTAGACTTGACATGACACAACACTAGAACCTCGGTTTTACAACCGGGCTCTGATACCACTTAAGATGTAGCACCCCAATACTTAAGGATGCCACACCCCCGCACTATAGGTCGATCCACATATGAAATGGACAATCCGTACATGAATCAACCTATAGCGAACGGGTTACAATGCAGATAAAACAACAAGCTAGACGAGACTAACTCATACATGCAATAGAACAAAGCGGAAGCAGGCTACACTATCGATCATTTATCAAGTAATTAACACTTGGATTTTTCATATCAATACATTACCATCTCCTAAATACATAACAAGTAGCCTTAACAAGAATTCCTTTGAAACGATAAATAAATAAATGCACCTTGCGGGCTCGAATGCAAGGACTCGACTCAGCTCGATTCCCACCTAGAATGTACCTGCAAGAACACAGCATGTGTATCGATTTCCCGAGTAACTCCATCACTCCCACGAACCTTATTACTCCAATAAACACCAATCACTCCAATCACTCCATCACTCCAATATACTACATCACTCCAATAACTCCATCACTCCAATAACTCCATCACTCCAATCACGATAACATGATAACACGATAATGGGAAGGTAGCGAGCCTTCACCATTCATGATAACACAATAATGGGAAGGTAGCAAGCCTTCACCATTCACGATAACACGATACCCGCCGCGTTAGGATTCTAGAGGTGGCTCCTACGGGTTCAGGATGTGGCTCCCGCACACGTAGGACTTTGCCCCGCAGGTTCAAGAGGTGGCTCCCATGTGTGTAGCACGCTGTCTCGTATAGCACTTTGCTCCTGGAATTGAGGAGTGGTACACGGTAAAACGATAATCACGATGATCACGATAATCACGATGCCTGCATTGGTTTGCATGATCATGACATTAACACGATAATCACGGTACGCACATTGCTTTGCATGACCTGACTTGCTTGTTAACAGGTGACACGATGATTCATGAATGCGTGAACATACTCATTGATTCCAATCTCTACTCGGTAGAACAACTGGACAAGAAATAGATATATTTGTGCCCTCATTAGATCATAACTTGATAACGTTACCATCATATAACACGCGGCATAATCATGTAACGAGGTAACATGCATTAACAAATGTAGTATGATATAGTCAAATTCTTGCATGTAATTGATCATATAATAGCATGTCTAGGTCATTTAAAGGTAAAGGAATGGAAGTGAAATCTCTATTTTTATGCAGAAACTCACTGCCTCTCCAGAGGCCTGGGAACGGCCGTTCCAGGTTTTAGTACAAAATGGGAAGGGCCGTTCCCAGCTCCCCGACATTGTGCCCCGAAGATGGGAATGGCCGTTCCGGCTTGTAAGCCAAAACGGGAAGGGTCATTTCCGTCCTCGCCGCCATGCACACAATTCAAACTATGGGAACGGTCGTTCACCAAATACAAAGCGAACGGGAATGGCCGTTCCCATTACGCAGAAGATGCAGAAACAGAGTAGGAAACAGGGGAGCTCACGAACCATCATCAAACCTCAACAAAACTCATATAACTCAACTCTAAATGTTATAATTCATGAAAGGAAATACATATGCAGGCTTAGAGTATAATAAAACCAATATAATTACGTCTATAGCTCATAGATCATCATGATTTCAAGATTAAACCTCATAAACATATATGCAATGAAACTCCATAATTTCTAAGATTTATACATGGAATTCAAGTCTAGAGCTTGTAATCATGCTTCTAACATCATATACACAAGTTATTACAATCAAATTCTAACCCTAGCTTTGAGAATTATTATCAAGAAATCCTACATATTACCTTGAATGAAAGCAAGAAGAGATAAGATGAAGTTAGGAGGATGAGGATGCTTCAAGATTCATAATTCCTCCAAAATATTAGCTTGGAATGGATGAATTCTTCTTCTTCTTCTTTGATGTTTGATCGTGGAAAAATGGAAGCAAATATGGTTTGGTTGTATGATATAAAATGATGAATGAAATGGAGATTACATGATTCTTCTACATATATGGATGAACAAGCACAATTTGCAATTAAGTCCCTCAAATGTATAAGTTATGCAATTAAGTTCTATTCCTACAATTTTATTCACTTTGGTCCAAGAATTATTTCATGCAATTTGGTATACTAATTTAAAATAATAATCAATTAAGGACATATAAACAATTAAGGCATGTTCGGGAATTAATCCACGTAACAATTAAATTCAATTTATAAAATAATGCTCAAATTGGTACATATTTCACATAATCTTATTGAAATATAATTTATACAATTTATCATGAATAATAGACGTTTAATAAACGAAAGAATTAGAAATAATCCTAACTCTTGACAAATTCACACGTGTCGCGCGTACCTGGAAAGCCGGAAATTGGGGCGTTACAGTTCATAATCGAGTCTAGACTTGTTTCTTTTATCTAAATTTATCCTTGAAGAGTAGCTCGTGGTGTGAAGTCGCTCCGTAAGCGTGGTTTGGGTTTGCTTTGTTCGGTTCACTCATTAAGGTGAGGTTTTGTTTCTTTTACTTATATTGACCTAAAACCTTATGTGTTTTAAAGCCCGCATGCGAAATTATATACTAGATGATAGATACATGCATGATATGTATTTTAAGGGCTTGTCCCGCTCGTGAAAGACCTTGAATGTATATATGCTATGATTTGCTTTGTATTTGAAAGCTTTTCAGTACGTTTTGAACTTATAGCGAGATTAACCTTGAAAGGTAGGTGCTTGAGCTTGTACTTGACATGATGGGCCCCAGAGATGGTGAGACAGAGCACCCGGGTCGACCAAGGGGTCACCAGACACACCACTTGTTCATGATCTCCACACGTAGGATGTATCGGAACCCACTAGGAGGTTGGTGGGGGATGGAGTCTGACAGGCGTGAGTGTCGCGAAACTCACGTCCTGCTTAAATGCTTGCACTGATGGTTAAGGGTAGGATCCACCCTTCCATTATCGGAGTTTAGGTGGGATTGTTTTGTTTTGAACTTGTTTGGCTTGCTCACGTTTTGACATGAGGAGAAAACTCGTACTCTCCGAGTTAGTATGTCTTGTCTTGTTTTGCCTTGAATCTATGAAACAGGAATGGACTTCTTAATTAATTAAAATTTGTTATTTTCACCCTCAGCCTTTAACCTCTTTTATATATACCTATTATCACGGGAAAAGTTTTGGAGTGCAAAAACCTTTCCCGGTTCATGGATTATTATGCTCTTGATACTTGCTTTGCTCTATATGTATACGGGTGTGTGTGTGTTAGCCCCCTCACCAGTCTCTAGGACTGACCCTTGTTGTTTCTCTCTTTTTTCCCCCCTTGTTTGTTGAGTTGCAGGTGCAGGAGTTGTTCGAGCTAGGCGGCAGTCTGTCTTTTGAGTCTTTGGAGTCATGTAGTTTGAGTCTCATGCATTCTGTTTGGGTTTATCTTGTATTTTCGAGCTTTTGAACTCATGTATATGAATTTTGTAGCACCCCGAGCAAAGGGCACACATCCCCCGCACTATAGCCCGATACGTGTAAGGAGATGGAAAGTCCGCACACGCACCAAGCCATGGCGAACGGGACACAAACAAAAACACTCCCCTAGGCTAGGCGGTCTAGACCCTAACACAGAGTGCGCAACAAAATAAAATCAAAGGCGGAAGCGACAGGATCAACAATCATAATCATGCAAGATCTCAAATAGAAATAGGTGATGGGTTCAACTATCCCCAGAAGCCTCACTCGAATCATAATAAGTCAATAAGATACATTAATTACGTAATCATAAGCTTATACATAATCAAAATTCCAAAGCGTAAGGGAAAAGATGCAAAATGCAAAAGACTCCAAAGACTAGACTCAAAGACCCAAAAGAAGAACCTGCAAGCTCAAAAGAAAAGGGAAAAAGGAAAAACAACAACGAGGGTTAGTCCTAGTGACTAGTGAGGGGGTTAACTCACACACCCGAGAGATATATATATATATGAGCAAAGTAATTAATCAAAACAAAAGGATCCTTGAACCGAGAATGGTTTTTGCAAGCCAAAGAAATTCCCGTGATATAGATATACATAGGTTTAAGTAGAGAAAGAAAAAGCCCAAAGCCAAATCCCAATTTTAGATATTGGAAGTCCACTCTCGTTTCCTAGATCACACACAAAATAAACCCACTCGGCGAGTATGAGTCAACATCCAAACTTCGATAAATGAAGAACAAAACAAAGCAAAACAAAGCATAATCCATCCCCAACACCGGTTGATAGAAGGGTTGATGGCCCAAGCTATCCATATACACACGAAACAAGGTTTAATCACGACCTTGAAACCTTCGGCTGTTAACTCCGCCGGCTCAAGAGAACCACCGTTCCTCGATCCTCCCAAGGTTAGGTGAGACTCTCAAATGAAGAATGTTGATGGGAGAGCTCGACGACCCCTCGGTCGTCCCGAGGTTACCATACCAGTCGTCGGGGGCCAAACTTATCACGAAAATCATCCATACATAACACAAAGCTTATCTTTCAAAGCCACATCTCGCTTACACACACACACTTGCATAAAGCTAAAGTTTTTCAAACGAAAACAAAATAGCTTAGTCAAACCCTGAACATATATATCATACACTTATTTAACATATAATATACATAATCGCATGCGAGGCTTCAAATCAAGTAGGTTTATAGGTCGATTAACTAAAAGAACAAAAACCTCACCTTGTCAACGTGCGTAGTGGAGATAAAAGTGTAACCCGGATACCTACGGAGCAAGCTCGTCCTCAACAGGAAGATCCTCTGAACAAGACAAGCAACAAGGAACACTCTTAGACTCAATATGAACCACATTTACGCTTGGTACATGCATATGTATGCTTATGGTGCAAATGATATGAAATGAATCCACATTTAGGTCATTTATGAGCATACAATGCACATAAGGACATATATCATGAACGAGGATGTAAATCAAATCACAAATTCATAACGTAAGGCTTAACACATAATATAACAAGTTAATCATGCATATACATCATAGACGAGGCAAGAAAGATCAACAAGAAGAAATGAAATGACGAAAGAAACTCCTCCCGGCCATCACCTACTAAGTGGACACGGCCATCTCCAAAATGCATAGGAATCGGACACGGCCGTGTCCGATTTAAATAAAATCAGCACCCAAAGTTGAGAGCATGACACGACCGTGTCCATTTCCAGTTATAACATGAGACGACCATGTCATGCGTTCGGGACTGGAAAAGAAATGCAGCAATTTTGGTTTTTCAATCACAAAACAGGACATTTCGGTTCTTGGCCTCAAGGAGTCTCTTATGCCATTCAAAATACATAAATCAAGCATGGAATTAACATCAATTCATCATATATTCAAGCCATAAAAGAGGAAACAAGTTCAGCTCCAAAAAAATGCAAGAAACAAAACAAGAAAGGGGAGGGAAATCATCAAGATATACCATCCAATTCTCAAGCATTCATCAATGGCCAATTAGTTATATCTTAACTACCATATAGGAAAATGCAATAAATGCTAAGAATCAATTCCTAGGAGCAATATATCATCACCAAGAATCAAAGAAACAAGAATGGAAGCAAGAATCAACAATTTCCTCCAACAACTTCTATTCACATGCTAGGCATAACTCATGAATCCACCATGGAAATCAGCTCAAGAGCACATAAAATAGAGAGGAGAGAGTGTAGATTACAATCATAAACTTACCTTTCAAATTTGAGAAGCTTTAGTTGTGATTTGAGCTCAAAATCATGAAGATGGACAAAAGGGGTTTCTTTTCTCTTCCTTCCTTGCTTGAGCTGATCGATTCTTGTGGGAAAGAGGGAAAGGGATCGATTATTTTGGGGTTAAGGGGCTGATATGATAGTTAACTCAAGGTACAAATCATGGTTAAGGCTTAGTTGGGGTTTATGTGGGGTCCCCAAAGCTTAATTAGGTCAAAAGGTAGTTCTTAAGCGCAAAGGGCTAGTTTCGGTTAAATTTTGAGGGTCTTAATGAACTTACAAAAATGTGAGGCTTGTCCCATTGAACCTGAATCATTGAAATGAGTTCATCGGTGGTGACGGAATTCGAATCCGAATTCCCGAGCTCAAGATACGCGACCCGGAACCCAAGGTGCGTTAAATGCTCTTTAACCTCCTTTTGGGTCCCATCTCCAAAACGAACCAAAAAGGCAATCAAAATAAATACCAAAACATAAAATGAGTAGATAATCGAGTCCATAAAGCATATAATTAACTCATATAAAAAATTCACAGAAAGCAGAATTAATTACAGATCCGAAACGAACAATATACGAGGCAAAGAAAGTTAAACGTTCAAAATAATCAAATTCATATTAAAACAAATAAGTTCAAGCAACCTCGATTATTCTACGTTAACCATTTAGATATCACATAATCACATAAGAGAATTAATTAAATTACGCACATAATAGGTTACCTGAAAGTCTGAGCAGTCGGGATGTTACAGTCTCCTATCTTCGGATATGGGGAACCCCAACTCATGTGTTAAGGAAAGGTCCTGACAAGTTGGAATCAAGAACAAAGGTTTGCTTGTTCATAGGTTATCCTAAAGGAACAAGAGGTGGTATATTTTACGATCCGAGAGATCACAAAGTTTTCTTGAGCACTAATGCTAAATATCTCGAAGATGATTTCGTAAATGACTACAAGGGTAGAAGCAAAATTGTGTTATAAGAAATAACAGTTTCAGATACTTAATTCCAAGAACCCATAGTAACTGAAAATGTGTTAGATGCATTTGATGTACCATATACAACATATGATGTAGGGACAGGTACACAACAGCCTCGCCGTAGTGGGAGGATTGTTAGGGCACCTGACAGATACCTAGGATTTACCCCAAGTAGTTGAATCTGAAGTATCTGATCCTGTCACATATGATGAAGCTGTAAAAGATACAGACGCTGACCGTTAGGTTAGAGCCATGGAATCTGAATTAGATTCAATGTACTCCAATAAAGTCTTGGAACTTGTAGAGTTGCCCGATGGCATTAAACCTATTGGATGTAAATGGGTCTACAAGAGAAAAAGGGGAGTCGACGGAAAGGTTGAGACCTATAAAGCGAGGCTTGTGGCAAAGGATTATACCCAGAAAGAAGGTATCGATAATAACAAAACCATCTCGCTTGTAGTAATGCTTAAGTCCATAAGAATTCTCCTTTCCATTGCCGCTCATTTTGATTA
Organism: Lantana camara; assembly: GCA_037501455.1. Lineage (NCBI taxonomy): Eukaryota > Viridiplantae > Streptophyta > Magnoliopsida > Lamiales > Verbenaceae > Lantana > Lantana camara. The sequence goes on from CM074856.1 coordinate 96,415,790, forward strand.
TCAGATTTGGCAAATGGATGTAAAGACTGCCTTCTTGAAGGGGCATCTTCAAGAAGAGATATACATGGCTCAGCCTGAATGTAACGCCCCGTTTTTCGGCAAGCCAGGTACCACGTCACGAGATAGTTTAATTCGGTAATTATGTGATTTATGTGACGTCGTATTTTATAGGTGTCAACGTGTAATTTTATTAATTACGTGTGCTTTAGAATTTATTTATATTGTTCTTGGACTCAATTGTCCAATATTTGCAAAATAAGCACCTAATTTTAATTAGGGTATTTTCGGGCCTTCGTAGCTACCTTGACCTCGGGAATTCGGACTCGAATTCCAACCTTATTATTGAGTTCGTTTTGATGATTCAGATTCAATGACTTAACCTTTTATTTTTTCTAAAAGCCATTAGATTTCCCAACTATTTCAAAACCCGATCAGTTGGACCGTATACCGTTTGACCCTACCCGTTTCCACTAACCCGTTTGCCCGGCCCTTAAAAGGGCCAAGCCTTATCTTTTCTCCTCATTCCTGATCGATCATCAATAGCTCCATGAAGAGAAAGTGAAGGAAAATCCCCAACTTTGGCACCAAAGCTCTCAAGCTCGGGTTTTCGAGATCCAACAGTCCGATCAATGACCTAAGGTAAGAATTGTGCTCTATTTGATACGTGCTTTGATTTAATATATCTTTCGTGCCTCAGCTCCATGAAGAGAAAGAGAATGAAAATTCCCAACTTTGGCACCAAAGCTCTCAAGCTCGGGTTTTCGAGATCCAACAGTCCGATCAACGACCTAAGGTAAGAATTGTGCTCTATTCGATACATGTATCGATTTAAGACTAAAACCATATCTATACTTATATTGTTTTCAAGAATGAATCGAGTAAACTTTCGTTGAACTGAACTTATTGTTATTGTTATTTACTGACCTTCCTGGTTTGGCGAGATATTGTACTGCACATTGACTGTGGGCCCTGGGAGTTATGTATTGAGCAATCAGGGGAGGTATCGGGCCGACGGTAAACTCTTACACAGTTCCACATTGTTGGGATGACCCCTGAATCCACCAGAAGATTGGTGGAGGAAGGAGTTCGGGCATCAGGAGTCAGGTTCCTGATGCTCAACATGTATGGCTGGTAAGGGCTACCTACCGCACCTTGTCTCGGAGGGAGAATGATGAACTGATTGTGCATTGTATTCAATTGATTGCATCGTAACGATTGAAACCTAACGATTGCATGATCGCCTTAAATTGACACATAATCATTGTACACTGTCGGAGTTTGGTTGGAGATTGTACACGCTCACTCGCCGAGCCCCTGATAGCCTGTAATTGTAACTAATTGTATGAATTGATAGTTGTAAAATCCGAGCATGGAAACACAGATTTCTTGCCCTTCACGGGAACTATTTTACTTAACTTCTTGCTCAGGATTTATTGCTTGCATGTGTCTGTTTCTATATATATACATATACCTCCTGCTCATTCAGTCTTCTAGAGACTGATCCCTCTTTCCCTTCCTTCCAGTTCTTTTACACGTTGTTGCTAGGCGGGAGTCGTGTCATAAAATCCTTGATCGAGCCTTGCACCTTGTACACTCACTGCATATTGTATTTAGTTATTGTATTGAGTTGTTTATTGGGCTAGTGTGCTATTTATCAAATTTAATTGAAATCAGGACAGGTTTCTAGGGCTTTAGTTGAACCCGTTTTATACTATTGCCTTGCACTGATCCAGGACAGGTTAGGATAGGTGCTTTGCTTAGTGGAACCCGTATTTACTTTTCTATTGAAGTACATTTATTGCCTTGATATTGGATGCATAATTGCTTTGCTTCCGCACCTTTGTTATTATTGAATTGTTCCAAGGTTAGAATCCGCCTAGCTAGGACAATCTTTTTCATTGTCTTCTATTCGCTGTGACTTTAGTTTATATATGGATTATTCCGTTTCATATGTGGACAGATCTCACAGTGCTGGGGATGTGGTACCCTTGTCCCGGGTGCTACATCTTAAAGTGGTATCAGAGCTCCAGGTTGCAAAACGAGAGTTCTAGTGTCGTGTCGTGTCAAGTATACGTCGAACGGCTTAGGATGAACGTGCCAACGTGTGCACCACATTGATCATGAGCATTGTTATAGAAATTTGACATGGAAAATATATTGTAAATGTGCTTCTTTCAAAACTTTGTTGAGTGATATGTTATATTTGTATTGAATCCATGTTGTTATGTTGACTATGTGGCATGAGCATACATTAATCGCATGCATTTATTTTGAAATGAGTGGTGATTTATAGGTTATGAAGATGATATCAAACCACGACCAATCTCTACGACAACCACAATCTATTAAAAGCTTTACTCTCTAGCTCGGAAGTTGTAAGAAATGCACTGTGGAAATTCATACAAGAATTCAAGAGGCATGGTTTTCTCTAATTAGATTATGATTCAAGTGATAAGATCTGAAATAGAAAGACAACAATGGGAGTAACTTATAAGATAATCACGTGAGCTTAAGTTACGAAAGAATTTGATCACCCGGATTCAAAAGGTTCATTTAACTCAAGGGAGAAGTGAAGGAAGCCTTGAAGGTACTAAGTATTTAAGGTTTGGATTTGCAAGCAAGTTGAGGATCTTTAGCTAGTAGGAACTAAAACCAAATTGCGGAAGAAAAGTAATTCAAATGATTCGGGTCGATGTCAAAATTTGGGAATTAAGTGAGAGACGAGTCGAGTTACTTCCGACCTTGGAATAGAGTTCAGACTAATTGGGAAAAATTTAAGAAATCGATCAATTTTGGGTTCATGAAAACAACAAGTAAAAGAATAGAATAATGAGGTAATTAATGTAGATCTACAAAGAAATGAGACGTTTCATGTAACATCCCAACTGATTAGACTTTTCAGGTAACCTATTATGTGTGCTCTTTAATTACTTATTTAAGTGATTATGTGATATTTAATTGCTAACGTAGATTTAATTGTTTAAGCGTTTAACTTCCTCGCTGTGTATTTTGTTCGTTTTGGATCCGTATTTAATTCTGATTTTTGTGAATTTGTGATATGTGTTAATTATATGCTTCATGGACTCGTTTATATGCTCATTATATGTTTTGGTATTTGTTTTGATTGCCTTTTTGGGTTTGTTTTGGAGACGGGACCTAATAGAGGCTAAAGAGCATTTAGTGCACCTTGGGTGCCTGGACGCGTATCATAAGCTCGGGAATTCGGATTCGAATTCTGTCACCTCCGTTGAACTCATTTCGACGATTCGGGTTCAATGGGACAAGCCTCACATTTTTCTAAGTTCATTAACACCTTCGAATTTCAACCGAAACGAGCCCCTTACGCTTGAAAGCTACCTTTTGACCTAGCAAAGCCTTGTAGACCCCACTTAAACTTAACTAAGCCCTTAACCATGAGTTATACTTGAGTTAACCATCCATTTCATCCCCTGAACCCCAACTAACCGATCCACTCTCTCCCTCTCTCCCTCAATACCGATCAGCTCAAGCAAAGAAAGAAGGAAGGAGAAAGCCTTTTGTCCATTTTGTTGGTTTTGAGGTCAAATCATCACCTTAGCTTCTCCAATTTGAAAGGTGAGTTTATGATTGTAATCTACACTCCCTCTTCTCTCTTTTATGTGATCTTGAGTTGGTTTCCATGGTTGATTCATGAGTTAGAGCAAGCATGGGAATATTAGGTGTTGGGAGAAATTGTTGATTCTTGCTTCCATTCTTGTTCCCTTGATTCTTGGTGTTGATATATGACTTCTAGAGCATGATTCTTGGTATTTATTGCATCTCCTTTCATGGTTGTTGAGATAGGAGTAAATTTCCATTAATGAGTGCTTGAGAATTTGGAGTTGTAGCTTGATGCATTTCTTCCCATTCTTGTCTTGTTTGCTTGCTTATTTTGTGGCTGAAGTTATTGCTACTTATATGGCATGAATTTTTGATGAATTGGTGTTATTTTGATGCATGTTGTATGTGTTTTGGTTGGCATAAGAGTCTCCTTGAAGCAAGAACCGAAAATCCCCTGTTTTTGCCTTCATTTTCGGTGTTGCTGCGCCAAAATATTTTTCCAGCCCGAACGCCTGACACGGCCGTGTCAGGTTACAAAGGAAAATGGATACGGCCGTGTTGAGGTCTCGAAAATGTTTTGTTTTTTGAATTTATTTGCCAGACACGACCGTGTCCGTCCCCTTTGTATTTCTGACACGGCCGTGTCCAACAGGGTGGCGTCCGAGGAGATTTCTTTCGCCTTTTCGTTGCTTCTTGTTGATCTTTCTTGCCTCGGTTTTGATGTGTATGCATGATTAACTTGTTATATGATGTGTTAAGCCTTATGTTATGAATTTGTGACTTGATTTATGTCCTCGTTTATGATAAATGTTCCAATGTGTAATGTTTGCTTGTAAATAGCCTAATGTGGATTTATTTCATATCATTTGCATCATAAGCATACATATGCATGGACCGAGCATCAATGTAGTTCATATTGAGTCTAAAAGTATTCCTTGTTGGTTGTCTTGTTCAGAGGATCTTCCTGTTGAGGATGAGCTTGCTCCGTAGGTGTCCGGTTGTCATACTTTTGTCTCCACTGCGTCCGTTGACAAGGTGAGGTTTTTGTTCTTTTAGCTATTTGACCTATAACCCTATTTGATTTGAAGCCTTGCATGTGAATACGTATAATATATGGTAAATAAGTGTATGATACTTATGTTGCGGGATTTGTCCCCTTTTGTTATAAGAGTTGTAGAACGTTTTATATAAATATGTAAGCTATTTTGCCTTCGTTTGGAAAAGTTTAGCTTTGTGCAAGTGTGTGTGTGTGTATGCGAGATGAAGCTTTGAAAGATAAGCTTTGAGTTATATATGTGTGATTTCGTGATCTGTTTGGGCCCCGGAGTGTGGTATGGTAATTTCGGGATGGCCGAGGGGTCGCCGAGCTCTTCCATCAACACCTCCATTTGAGACTCTCACCCAACCTTGGGAGGATCGAGGAAGGGTGTTTCTCTTGAGACGGAGGAGGCAACCACCGAAGGTTTCAAGGTCGTGATTAAACCTTATCTCGTCTGTGTATGTGGATAGTTAGGGCCGATCAACCCTTCTATCATCCGGTGTTGGGGGTGGATCCTGATTTGTTTTGTTTTGCTTTGTTCTTCGTATATGGAAATTGGGATGTGTGTGACTCGTACTCGCCGAGTTGGTTTAGCTTTCTATGATCTATGGAACGAGAGTGGATTCTTAAATCACCTAAAACTTGGAGTTTGGCTTTTGGCCTTTTTACCTTTCCTTTAACCTATGTATATCTATATCACGGGAATTACTTTAGCTTGCAAAAACTACTCTCGGCCCACGGATCCTTTCATTTTACTTAATTGCTTTTCTCTATATATATATCGGGTGCGTGAGTTAGCCCCCTCACTAGTCACTAGGACTAACCCTCGTTGTTGTTTTCTCCTTTTTCCTTTCTTTTGAGTTTGCAGGTTCTTCCGAGTCAAGCTAGGCGGCAATTGTCTTTTGGGTTTACTTGTGGTATAGCTTGAGTCCGCATGCATCGTAGTGGATTTCTTCCCCTTTTGCTTATGTATTCTGTATCATGTTTTATGAATACACTTGTGTTATTTTGGCCATGACGGTATTGTATATTTTGTATATGATCTAGCATGTAGCTTGTGTACTTGACCCTCCCCCTTTTGATTATGTATATATGTGATCTTGGGAATTATGTTGGATATGAATTGCTTCCGCTACTCTGATTTTATTTTGCGCAGTTTTTGAGGGTCTAGTCCGCCTAGCCAGAGTGTGAGTTTTGTGTGTCTCCCGTTCGCTATGGTTTGATACGGGTGCGAACTCCCTATTTCGTTACTCGTGTTAGACCTTAGTCCGGGGGATGCGGTACCCTTCGCTCCAGGGGTGTTACATCCTTGAGTGGTATCAGAGCTCTCGGTTGCAAAACTGGAGCTCTGGAGTCGTGTTGAGTCTATCTAGGTCGTTCGGTTTAGGAGTATGTGATTATTTGCATTGATCTACATCTCTACGTGACTTATTTGTTTAAATTCATGATAATTGACTTCATGATCATGGACTGAACCCCATGCATCGATATTTCTTTATTTGTGTATTTTCAGGATACCTCCAAGATGGAGAGAAGATAGAGAGCTGACTCCTGATCTTAATCAACCCTCTCCACAAGCACCTCCACCTCCTCCGATGAATGCTGAGAATATTGTGCAGGCTCTTCTTAACCAGCTTCAGCAGAATCAGAGGAATAATCCGCAATGGGAAGGACAAGGTGCACAAGTAACTCCGGCCGTCAAGGAGTTCAGAAATAACAAACCACCGAAGTGGTATGGAGGAGATGACATACAAGCAGAAGAGTGGTTGTCCGAGGTTGTGGGAATTTGGGAAATTTTCCCCGCTCCTTGGCATGAGAAAGCTGTTTGCACGGCCCGGTTTGTTCAAGGTCCCGCATCCAATTGGCTCAAAGCTATGAGAGCTCGATTGGAGAGAAATGGAGAGGAGTTTGATTGGGAAAGCTTTGTAAGAGAGTTTCGTCACAAGTATGTTCCACCTAGTGCTCGTGAGAGAAGACTTCAGCAATTTACAGAATCGAGACAAGGGAACCGTTCGGTTGAAGAGTATATTTTGGAATTTGAAAGACTTGCACTGTATGCTCCACACATCACCAACGATGACACCCAGAAGGCTCGGAATTTCTATCATGGTTTGAGATATGAGATCCAGAATGCTCTTAAGGCGGCTACGGTGGATACGTGGGAGAAGGCTACGAGGAAGGCTATCAAAGTGGAGACCAATAACACGAGATTGAGGCCGACCTACTCCTTGGGGCAAGGTTCGAGTTCTAATTTGGGGAAGAGGCCTACATCACATAGTGGGCCTCCGGTTTTCAAACCCTAAGGTTCTAATACCTCAGTTAAGAAAGCTCGACCTCTGGTACCTGCGGCACCAGCTCTACCTGCTCCGATACAATGTAGTTATTGTAAAGGTCCCAATCACACCGACGAGTCATGTCGGAAGAAATTGAGAAGATGTTATAAGTGTGGAGAGCCCGATCATTTGATTAGCACTTGTCCAAGTGAGAGCTCCTCAACCATTGAATGTGATGCCTCCGAGAGCAACGATCCAGGCTAGAGCTTATGCTTTGGAGGGCTCGGAAGAGAATGTGGAAGTGGATGCCAACGCCGTTGTTGAAGGTACTCTCCACATTCTTGGTATTCCATTGCATGCATTGTTTGATCCGGGAGCAACACATTCATTTATTGCTTCCCGGCTTGTTTTTACTCTTCCCTTGCCTGTTGCTTACCTAGATGATTCTTTTTTGTTACTTCTCCCCTTGGTGGTGCTTTGTCTACGAACTGTGTTCACCGTAGTTGTAAGGTGGTTGTGGAAGATCAAGAGTACCCAGCAGATTTGATCAAGATGCCTATCAAGAAGTATGGGGTGATTCTGGGTATGGACTGGTTGTATCGTTATCGAGCAATGATGGATTGTTTTGCTAAGAAGGTAACTTTGGGTTCTACGGTCTTTGCGGGTCAGAGGTTGAAGACCTGCCCGTTCATTTCCTTCATGGAAGCGAGTAGACTGTTCCGGGACGGTGCGACGGGCTACGTGGCCTACCTTTTGAATAAGCCAAAGGATCAGGCCAAGCTCGAGGAGACGGAGATCATGAAGGAATTCCCCGATGTGTTTCCGGAGGATTTGGAATCTTTACCTCCGGATCGGGACATCGAGTTTGTGATAGATCTCTATCCCAGAGCAGAACCGTATGCGAAATCTCCCTATAGGATGGCTCCAGCACTTCTCCGTGGGGTGCTCCGGTCCTAGTTGTAAAGAAGAAAGACGGGACTTTGCGAACGTGTATTGACTACCGTGAGCTAAACCGGTTAACGGTTAAGAACAAATACCCGCTCCTTCACATTGAAGAGTTGTTCGATCTCCTGCAAGGTTCAAGTGTTTATTCTAAGTTGGATTTAAGGCAAGGGTATTACCAGTTGCGTATCCAGGAGGGAGATATCCCGAAGACAGGTTTGAACACAAGATATGGGCATTTCGAGTTTGTGGTCATGCCTTTTGGTCTTACCAATGCCCCAGCCGCGTTTATGGATATGATGCACCGAATATTCCGGCCTTACCTCGATAAATTCGTGGTCATCTTTATAGATGATATTCTGGTGTATTCGAGGTCCGAGGAAGAGCACGCGCGGCATTTGAGTATTGTCTTGTCTACCCTTCAGGAGCACAAGTTGTTTACCAAGTTCAGTAAGTTCGAGTTCTGGTTGGATCGAGTTTCCTTTTTGGGTCACTTCATTTCTGGGAATGGTATAGAAGTGGATCCGGCGAAGATTGAGACGGTTATGCTTTGGAAGCTACCTAAGAATGCCTCGAAAGTGAGAAGTTTTCTCGGGTTAGCAGGGTATTATAGGCGATTTGTGAAAGATTTCTCGAAGATTGCCTCCCCGTTGACCCGGTTAACTAAGAAAGAGGTGAAGTTCAAGTGGGATGAGGCGTGTGAAAAGAGTTTCCAAACTCTTAAGGAAAGATTGACTACTGCACCGGTTTTAACCCTACCCGAGGGTTCAGAAGGCTACTCAGTTTACACCAATGCTTCGAAGGAAGGTCTCGGTTGTGTGTTAATACAGAATGGTAAGGTTGTAGCCTACGCCTCAAGGAAGTTAAAGGATCACGAGAAAAACTATCCCACTCATGACTTGGAACTCGCAGCAGTGGTGTTTGCTTTGATGAAATGGACATTACCTCTATGGAGTTACTTTTGAAGTGTTCACCGACCATCAGAGTCTTAAGTATTTGTTTACTCAGAAAGATTTGAACGTAAGGCAGGGAAGATGGATGGAGCTACTTGAGGACTATGATTGTAAGATTCGGTACCATCCGGGTAAAGATAACGTGGTAGCGGATGCTTTGAGTAGGAAGGCTAGTATTTCAGGTCTGGAAGCAGGTTCTAGTAGACAGGGTTCGGTGGTTCTGGTTTCAGAGGCTCGTTTGGCTAATATTTCATTCCAATCGGATTTGAAACAGAGGTTGATAGAAGCTCAATCTGTGGATCCTGAGATTCAGAAATTGGTAGTTAAGTTAAGGATTGATCCTGAAACTAAGTATGGATTTGATGATTCAGGGTTGTTTCGGTTCAAAGCTGGGTTTGTGTTCCTGATGAACTTAAACAGTTGGTACTTGATGAAGCCCACAGGTCAGCATATGCAGTACATCCTCGGTACCACCAAAATGTCCAAGGATTTAAGGACTTTATATTGGTGGAACGGCATGAAGAGAGACATTGCTAACTATGTTAGAAGATGTCAAACATGCCAAGTGGTGAAAGCAGAACACCAAAAACCGGGAGGCACTCTCCAACCACTTCCAATACCCAAGTGGAAGTGGGAGCAAGTGACAATGGACTTCGTGTCTGGCTTGCCAAGGACCAAAGGAGGTTCCGATGGAATTTGGGAGATTATTGATCGATTGACGAAGTCGCCGTATTTTCTTAAGGTGAAGATGTCCGATAAGGTTCCTGAGTTGGTCTGGTTATATCGGAAAGAGATTGTTAGGTTGCATGGTACTCCGGTCAGCATTGTTTCGGATAGGGATCCTCGGTTCACATCTAGTTTTTGGCAGGAATTACAGAAGTGTTTGGGAACGAAGCTTCAGTTTAGTACTGCATTCCACCCACAGACGGATGGCCAGTCTGAAAGCCTAATAAGGTATCTCGCGGACATGCTTCGTGCTTGTGCCTTGGATTATCAGGATTCGTGGGATGAATAGTTGGATCAATCATGCTCACTTCGCTAGAGGGTTTCTCCTTGCTTATCAACGGTTCCTCTGTCCTGAGGAACGTGACTGAACGCTCACAGGAGCCTTCAAGAGCAGATGCAAATTTAGAGAGGGCATCAGCACGCTCGTTTTCCACCCGCGGAACCTATAATTAATGAAACACCTTGAATTTAGTGATTATCTCTTTAGCCTTTGCCAGTACTTCACCATGGTGGTTTCTCGAGCCTCATAGGAAAAGCTGACAGTTTTTGGGAATGCGCAAGTTGTAGGAAAATGAGAATATCTAGAGTTCTACAAATTGGAATTGGGTTTTGTTTGTTAGAAATGGAAGTAGACTGTAACGCCCGAGCGCGAGACGACTTATCCCCCGCACTATGACCCGACCCGTATATGAAATGGATTTCCACACACGTGCCAAATCATAGCGAACGGGGACTTACACACTCGCTAAGCCAGGCGGGACTAACCTATCACTTAAACCCCAACAGCAACAAGGTAACAGAACAGCGGAAGCAATCATTCATATTCCATATATTGAGCTATATGCTCTAGGTACCAACATTTAAGTTCAAGGATGATCAATACCAATACCAAATACATGTACGCTCGAATTCATATACAATATCCAAAAATAAGATCATGAGATGTAAACAGATGAGTGTAAATAAAGAAAGGCTAGACACTATACAAGACTCTCTCAGGCTTATATCCCGCCTAGCATCCCTTCCTGCAAAAGAACTGAAACAACTCCGGGTTCAGTCTCAGACAGACTGGTGGGTATAAAACAGGCTTAAGATCATAATATAGCGGAATTTAAACACATACATGCAAGCTATAATCCTTATTCTAGGTTTTGGAATAATTTTCCCAAACGGGAAGTAAAATACAACGAATAGCATTATAACAATTCATTTCATTCATTAGGTCATTTGTGGCCCAGCAAGAGGGCGTGCATTATCTCCAACCAACACCTCGTGTAATTCATTAATTATTCATTCATTCATTTGTTCATGCATTCCATTCTTTCGTGCACATTCATTAGATCATTCATTCGATCATTCATATACTCCTTCTTCCTCCAGTTAGGGAACGGGTTTGCAAAGCCCGAACCCTCATTCATTGGTGCTAAAGGGGTACATGAATCCCCAAAAGCTCGGATCCCCTTCTTTCACTAATCTCCTAGTGAACTCTAGGTTACCATAATTGATGGAACGAGTATATGTGGATTCCCGTCAGCCCAAGCTTCCCCGATTCACCAAATACACTAAGTCCCCGGCCCCCATTCATTATGAACATTCATTTCTCGCCAAAACTTTTGGTAGGATATTCAAATTAAAGACTTTACATTAAAACATTGACTCGTTGAAAACTCGATATATATATTTATATAGTTTTGGCCAAAATCTTGCACATTAGGTGTTTTGGGTCATATCTTTAGCTAATAGAAGAAAAACCCAGCTGGTAGACAAAAGAACCCGACAAAGACCTCACTGCTCAACCTCGTCTCCCACTGGATCAATATCTGTGTGACAAAGGTAGTGTGAGACTCAAATATGACCACATTTGACGCTCGGCTATGCAATGACATGTTATGGAATGCTTGAAACATAATAACATGTCCAAATATGATCATGAATACCATGGAATTCAATTAAACACATCATTCATCAAATTTCGTTCAATACACGATACAATCATATTCATTCCCGTTCATCACTTTCATAACCTTTCATTCTTGCATTCATATAACATTCAAGGTCATAAATCAATCATACTTCAAAGCTTGAATGGAGTCACATTGCATATAATTCACGAATACGAACAATAAACGTGATACAAGCAAGAAAAGAGGTTCCTCAAACCTGCCAATTCAAATGACACGGTCGTGTTACATTTTCAAAGGATTTGGACACGACCGTGTCCGAGGTTTAAAAATTAAAATTCCCAAGTCGAGGGCTTGACACGGCCGTGTTGAGTTTTCAAAGGAAATGGACACGGCCGTGTCCGATTTTCTGAAAATATTTTTCACAAGTCGAGCGCCCAACACGGCCGTGTCCATTTTCAGTTCTGTGTCAGCTCGTCGTCTTGCGGCGAGGGAAAAGCTTTAAAGAGCAGGGCAGCAACAAGGAAGCTCTTATATTGCACTTTGACATGTATTCAAGCTACAAAACTCATACAATTCACATAACTCATTCATATTTACAAGAATTTATGCTTAAAGTTGACAAAAGATCATCCAAAATCAAGCTTTTAAACATGGAAGCTTTAAGCTCCTTCAATGGCAACTCATGCTATAATCAATCAACATGAAATTCAAGCATATAGAAATGGTAAGGAAGCTTCAAGCATCAACTTTCTTACATCAATTCTCAATTTAAACCATTGAAATTCATGGAACCAAAAATTCATACCATTTTGTTCATATTCAAGCTTTCTTCATATCACATGATTCTCTAATTCAAATCAAGATATAATCGGAAGAAAATAGAGAGGAGGATGAGGGGAAAACAATACATATCTTACCTTGGAAAAAGATTGGATGAAAGTTGATCTTGAGCTCAAATTAATGGATGATAAAAAAGGAGGTTTCTTGGAGCTTCTCTTGCTTCTTGTGGAGATGATGATGATCGATCAAAATGGAAATAAGGAGAGGAATGGAAGAATGCTGATATTTAGAGTCATTTGGGTAGGATACGGGTCGATCCAAGTCCGGTTCGTTAAGGAAAATAGTTCAAAACAAGTTATAAAGTCGAGGCCATGGAAAGGTTCGTTGTCGTAGGTTCAAACAATATCGAAAAGGTACAAGGTCAAGTTTAAAGAATAGGTATCGTCGAAACAAGTTCAACGCCGTAAACAGATCTCGAGTTCGAGGTCCGGAGCTCAAGATATCGCGAAAACCGTTCAGGGTTGCCTATTATACAAATAGGTCCCTAAACTTTCAAAAAGTGGCAATTAAGCCCAAACTCAATTTCCAATTGAGCCCAAAACATTCAAATAAGTTACAATCAAGCCTACGGCATGCACATATAACACGAAAGATTTCAATTAACACCAAATTCACGAAATTCACATTTCCACAATTTCATTCATATATTCATATCACACATTGGAATTCATATGAAATTTAAACAAATAATGCAAATTATAAACGAGTTTAAACCAATTAATCAAAATATAAAATCATATAATTAAATGTAAATGCGCACGTAACACTCACCTGCACCTGTGAAAACACGGGGCGTTACAACCTCTCCCCCTTAAAGAGAATCCGTCCTCGGATTCATTGCTCGTTCGGAAATAATTCGGGGTAGAACTTCTTCATTTTCTCTTCTGTTTCCCACGTGGCTTCCTCTATCTTATCACTTCGCCACAATACTTTCACCAAGGGAAAACGTCTGTTTCGAAGTTCTTGAAATTTCCGATCCAGAATCTTAACTGGTTTCTGAACGAAAGTAAGATTCGGTTCTAGCTCAACTTCTTCAACCGGTATGATCACTGAATCATCGGGGTAGTACTTCCAAAGTTGTGATACATGGAAAACATTATGAATACCCGTCAAACTTGGAGGTAAATCCAACCTGTAGGTTGTATCTCCGATTCTCTCCAGAATCTCATAGGGTCCCAAATACCGTGGTTTCAGTTTTCCTCCCTTTCCAATTCTGGTGAATCCTTTACGAGGTGAGGCTTTCAGGAACACTCTATCCCCAACTTCGAATTCAAGATCTTTCTTTCGCTTGTCTGCATAGCTGTCGATCTTGGGCTGCTTTCATCCGTTGTCGAATCATTTGAACCCTTTCGATAGCATCTTGAATAACTTTGGAAGGTTTTTCTTTCTTCTCCCCTCGTTTCACACCTTCCTTCTTGCTCCACTTCCATTCTTCCAAATCGAAAAACAACGGGGATCGGCACTTTCTTCCATAAAGAAACTCATACGGTGCCATTTCTATAGAAACTTGATAACTGTGATTGTAGGCAAATTCAATCAAGGGCAACTGTTCATTCCATAAACTCGAGAAATCCAACGCACACGCCCTTAACATATCCTCAAGATATCTAATTAACCTCTCAGACTGCCCGTCAGTCTGTGGATGAAAAGCTGTGCTGAACTGAAGCTTGGTCCCCAGATATTTCTGTAATTCTTCCCAAAATTTGGAAGTGAACCTCGGATCCCTGTCTGAGACAATGCTAACTGGCACTCCGTGTAAATGAACAACCTCATCACAATACTTCTTAGCCAACTTACCTATCGTATCCGACATCTGATGTAACGCCCCAGTTTTTCAGTTTTAATAATGTGGTGTATTTGTTTATAAATTGCGCAAATTAATTATTTAAGCATATGATTAATTGTTTATAAGTGTTTTTATTTGAGTTAAACTATAAACTATTTCTATTTTAATTTAATTCATTCTATTTTACTTTGATACTTAGTGTTTAATTTCTTAATTAAGTTTTCACGTTACCTTAACTATTTCGGTAATTTCGTTAATTAATTTGAACATGTTATTAGTTGGTTTTAATTTAATTAATATGGTATTTAAGTTTAGTAATTTATTTATAACAATATGAATTCGTTCATGCACTTAAGTGTTCTATTTCTACTTCGTTCTTATATGTAATGATATCGGATTGGTTTGGAAATTTAATATGTCATAAATATGTGTGTTATGAACATGTCTATATGCTCGGTTTATGTTTTCGGATTCATTTGGCGTGTTTATGAATTTAATTTTGATTGTGGAACCAAGTCGGGGGCTAACGAGCAATTGGCGCACCCTTGGTTCCGTGCGTGATATCTTGAGCTCGGGAATTCGGATTCGAATTCCGTCAACTCCGTTGCCTTCGTATCGACGATTCGGAGACAATGGAACAAGCCTCATACCTTTTTGAGATCATTAAGACCTCCGAAATCTAACCGTAACGAGCAACTCGTGCAAGAAGAACTCCTTTTGTTGACTAGTCTCCTTGGTGGGACCCTTTCTGCTTAACCAAACCTAGCTAAAGATTAACCATGACTTTTACACCTTGAGTTAAGCCTTCTCCTACCCCTTTTCCTCTGAAAAACCGAGCAAAATAGCTCCTCTTGCAGCTGGAACTGAACGAGAGAGGAGAAGAGAAGAAAGGAAGAAAACCTTGGCCATCCTTTGTGATTTTGAGCTCAAATCACCATTTTTCTTCACCAAATCTTTAAGGTATAAATATTTATGTCTTCTCTACTCTATTATACTTGATTTCATCTCTTTGCAACATGATTTGGATCAGAATTTATTAGGGTTTGAATTATGAGTTTGGTATGAACTTTTAGGGATTTTTGTTCTAGGGACCTATTTGCTTGTGTGGCTGATTTCTTGCTTATTCATGATCATTTGAGCTTGTTTCTTGACCTATTTCTTTCCCAACTGATAGTATATGATGTTAGGAGGATTTCATCTCTTGTTCCTTTTATAAAATTTTGAGTTATGGAGCTCCAAACTTGATGATCTAATTGATTCCCCTGTCTTTGAACTGCTGTGTGAATTTATGTATTGTAGCTTGATCATATGGCCTTCATTTCCTGTGAAAATGCATAGAGTTGATGTAAACTTATTGCTCTACATGTTAACATTCATGCTTTAAGTATTTGGTTCCATTTGAAGTCTCAAAACCGAAATACATGGCCTGTTTTTATGCATGCTCCATGACAGATTTGTTGCTGTTGCCTATGTGTGGTTGTTGGTCATCCTAATGTGCTTTAAATTGTACCATTTTGCACATATATGATGTATATTAGTTGTTTAGCATGTTAGCATGCATTCCCCAAAGTTTCAGATCCAAATTCAAGCCCTAAGTACTTGATCAAGGCATGATAGAATCATTAGGGTTCATATGTCCGATTTTGGCGACCCAGTTTTGTTGCATGGATTCGATGATCTTAACGTGTGATTTAGCCTTTGAACTCTAAATGAAAAATGTTCATAACATGCCAAATATGTTGTATATTAAGTTTCAGAGCATTTGGAGTTCATTTGGTATGTTTTTGGATTGAGTTTGTAAGGGATCAGTTTTGCTGGTTTCAACTTGTGAACGGTTTTGGTTCTGTACCTTGACACCCCCGTGTCTCATTTACTCATAAGAGTGAGACACGGGCGTGTCACACCTTCTGGGCAGCTCTGTACTGAGCCACGCCCGTGGCTCAGTTGGGCTAGGGTTGGTGACACCCCCGTGTCCCTTCCCCTGTGCAGTCCGTGTTGCTTCCTTTTCGGTTTTTGATTTGTTTCACCTCTTGAATGGCTTTATCTCTTTTTTTATTGAACTATGAACTTGTTTTACTATATGTTAGGAGTAATATGGTGTAATTTCATGGCTTTTGGATGTGTTATAGGCATGCTTTTACTTAATGCCGTTTATGTGTGTTTATATGCCGTTTATGGATCGCATAACTTACTTTCCATATCATATGATTTCTTCTTGTTGTCAAACCTTGGATATATGCTATGTTATGTAATATGAAGTATGTGGTAGCATTATGGAAGAGCTTGAACATGTTCTATGCTCCTATTTAAGTTCTTGAAATAAATTGATTGGGAATATGAATTGAATGATAATGAATGAATGAGTGAATGACTTGGATATATGAGTTAAATGCCTTGATAATGCACATGAACATTTCATGACTTAATATGATCCTTATGCCTTCATATCATGCTTGAGCATTGCCGTGCGTCATATATGGTTCATTTAGAGTCTTGAGTCTCACGAGCACGTCTTGTGGTCTTTTGTACAGTTTGTCTCCAGGGAGGAGAGCTTTTGATCGTTCAGGCACTTGATGCTCGATCCTTGTTTCTTCACGGTTAAGGTGAGGGTGTTTTCGTTTTAGCTACGTAATGAACCCTACAACCCTTATGTGAAAAGCTTTGGCCAAAACCTTATGACAATATATATATATGGTTTTCAAATGAAGCTATCGAGTAAATTCTTCTGAATTATACGTACGAGCATATATAAGCTTAAAAATGATTTTGTAATGAGGCTATGCTCCAAACCGTGTGTCTTCATGCTAGCTATGGAATAGGATGACACGTAGAGGTACGTATATAGCATATGCCGAATTACTCGGTAAGGTATTTATGAATTATGTTGCGTACTTATGAATTATAATATGTATTTATGAATTATGTTATGTACTTATGATTGTTACGTTTTGGCGAGACACATTTATTACTTATTACTTAACGGGCCCCGGGACTTAGTATATGTGGCTAACCGAGGAAGCAAGGGCTGACGGGGATCCCATATACTAGTCCCAACTTATATACGGTGATACCGGCCCTCGCTAGGAGTTTTAGCGGGGAATGGGAGCTGAGTGCCAATTGGGGAATTCATGTAACCCCATTGGTCATTGATTGGGTGGCCGGGTCTTGCTAACCCGTCCACCACCCGGAGGAAGAAGGTTGGTTATGATATAATTTATACTTATGATCATGAATATGTTATAATTGATAGGCACCGTGCGGGAAGGCCGGGAAACGGATTGCCCAAACGAATATGATTTAGGATTTGATATATGAATTGTGTGTATTATGATATATCGCATGAACACCTAATCAACTTATTACTGATATTTGTCGTACACGGTCGGAGTTTGGTTGGAGATTGTGCACGCTCACTCGCCGAGCCTTATATTTATGTATGATTTATGAATGTAATGAATTTAATATGAATTAGTCGTAAAGGTCGAGCGTTGTCTATCTATTTTCTTGCCCTTTTTGGGAACTAAATTCAAGTAAAACCTTGCTCGGGATTTATGACTTGCATGTGCATGTTTTATATATATGTATTGCTCCTGCTCACTCAGTCTTCTAGAGACTGACCCCTCTCCCTCCCCAATCTTTTTAGTGTGCAGGTTGGAGTTTGGAATTTCGGCTAGGCGGAGGTGGTTGGAGTCTTTAAGTTGGTCGAGTTAGGTTAGGAGAGTCTTGGCACTCACTCATGTACTTGATTTATGTTTGATTCGATTCTGTAGCTACGAACTTGAACATTTATGTAAATGTTATTGAATTGGGTTTTGCTAGAGTTTAAAAGAGGCCTGAAGAGCCCAAATTCTATTTATGATTGGTATGTGTGAATTTTGGCTTTGCAATGCATTATACTTTGGTTGTTTGGTAACCATTGCAGGGTCTAGCTCCGCCTGGCTTAGGAAGGGTTTTATGTTTGTCTCCCGTTCGCTAGGGTTTGATACGGGTGCGGATTTACAATTTCGTTACTCGTGTTGAGCCTTAGTGCGGGGGATGTGGTGCCTCACTTGCGGGGTGCTACATCCTTAAGTGGTATCAGAGCCAGGTTTGCAAAACCGGTGTTCTTGAGTCGTGTCGGAGTCAGTCTAAGTTGAACGGCATAGGGACTATGTGATATTGTGTGCATTGCATCGATCTTGAATATGGAATTTGGTTTCCTTAAGAATTTTGTTGAATCACTTGTTGCATTTTATATGGATTCTTGTCTTTCGTATTGAATATGTGTCATGAGCATGCACTAATCGCATGCATCTATTCTTGAAGTAAGCTGTGATTTATAGGTTATAAAGATGATATCAAACCACGGCCAAGTTCTATGATTCCAACAATCTATTACAATTCCTTCGGAGGCACGGAAGATAGGAAGGATGCCCGGGGAGGAATGTGAAGAATGCTAGTTGTGTGGCTTTGTAGACTGAGTTGCAATTAACGGTTGGGATTCAGAATGGGAGGTTCGACCTTGGCGATGCGATAGCAGAGGAACATTTGGGGGAATAGGAATAGGAGTTAATCAAGGAATGGCTGTGACTCAGAAGAATAACTTATGTGAATCCACTAATTGAAGTGCATTAATTGGATTCAACAGGATCTTGCAACCTAAGGAATGAAGGGAACAAAATCTTGAAGATATATTGGTCCCGGATTTGGATCATGGAAGAGGTACTAGAAACTAAGAGGAGTAGAGATAACAGGGGTCCGGTAGAGGTTGTGCATCAAGGGTCTACAAAGAAAGACTTCGAACTAAACCTAGTGATTAGAAGTCGGGTTCTAGAAGACAAGCATTTGGGTAAACACAAATAGAGGGAAGGTGGCAATATGGAGAACAGGATTTGAGTTCATTTTTCCAAATCCAAGCTGAATTGTCATGTTGTGAGGTTAAATTGGAAGATATGGAGCAACAAATGGAAATGGGAAAGAAAGGAAATCATATGCTCAAGTATAAGCAATTGGAGATGAATTGAATCCACAAAGGATAGGCACGGGATTCTTGATTAAGGTGACGATTAGAAGTAAAGGTCGAATTGCGAGGAGAAGTGTGGATGCTAACTCCTTGGAAGTGGAAGATACAAGTTGATTTATAAAGATGCATGGGAATCTCGAAGACCGTGGGAAAGGCAAGGAATAACTACCAAGTCAAAGTATCCGCGGGACTTGGAGTAGCAAGGAAAAGCTGTCGAGCTAACTACTTACCCCATTGGTGACAGGTTCCAAAGCATGCATAGCACGTGCATCATATTTTACATTAATTATCTATTCTCTTGATCTTATGTTATCTGTGCATTTCTAATTGGTTTCGTTGCGCTAAGGTATTGTATAATTGCTTGATATAGACGTGACCCATGCATGGTCATTTTAACCCAGCATGCATTTTAGTGTTTACTTGATAAGAAGTCCTTCCGCCTCAACTATCAAGTATCAGTTCAACCGAACCGCATCTAAGTTATGAGGAGGAGAAATAATAGGATGACGTTAGAAGGAAGGTGAAATTAGGGGAAATAAGAACTTCAGGTAAGGGATAGGTTAGTGGAAAGGACCTCCGAAGGAAAGTTAGATTAGATTCATCTTTGGGGTGTTCGGATCGAATAAGAATGGGGAAGAGAGATTGAGGGAGTTCGATGAAAGAGCAAAAATTTTAAGGGGGAGAGCACGACCGGGAAATAAAATGGAAGATGGAAGCAATGCTCGAATAAATATGTCAATCGCAACATCGGGGATGCATATTAAGGAGAATCCGGAAATCCTAATGGTGGCCATTGGAAATGAATAAGAGGACGGTAATGGTTAAGTTGTTAAGAGAGAAGTGACGATGTTAAGTTCGGGGAAAGATTTTTCGAGAGATAAAGAAGAAAGTTCACTGAACGACTCTATGCCTGGAATTCCAAATTGGGAGTGATAAAATTATATGGGGGTTTCTGTGATCTCCTAAGATGGAATTAACTAAAGGAAAATTGGATCAATCTATTATATGAGGGGATGTTGTCGACCAAGATTTATTTAGTAGAAGTATTAAGGGATCGAGACAACATTATTAAGTTATCGGTTCTATCAAAGGTGATCCGGAAGGAAATCCACGAAGAAACCAAACCGGAAAAGATGATCATTGGAGGATTTACATCAAACGACAAGAATCATCAAGAACATTCTATCTTCAATACAAGAAATGTGGGGCCTGATGCCGAATGTAACCTTAAGGGGTAAAAGGGAATGGATAATATGCACAGAAGACGAAAAAGGATTCGTGTTAAGGTAGATCCTATTGACAGATACTTCAAGGTAGGGGATTGAATCGTCAAGGTGGTCAGGGGTAGTTGTTCTCGAGGGTATTTTAAACTTTGATATGAGTAAGATAGTAGCCTATGGGTCTAACTTCGAGACAGATGATCTAAGAGTATTCGGGAGACCAAGCGTGGTTAATTAAAAAGAGTTGGTTGGCGAATGAGGATTGAGGGAAATGGTGAAACTGGAAGTAGTACAAGTCAAAAAGGGATCTAAGAATAATCCAAAAAGAATTCATCAATTGCTTCACCAAGGAACCTTGAAGAGGTTCAAGACAAGCTGACCACTAAGCTATCTTCAGGATAGATCCTACACTGGACAACGGCAACTCTCAGTTCTAAATTTTGAAGCTACGGTGAACGGTACTTATAGCATTCATGATATATGCATCCATGCAAATTTAATTTTTATAATTCTTATGTTAGGTGTTTTGATTTGTACTGTGTTGAATTACTTGGAATAATTGGTAATCAATATGGATGATATTTATTTCTTGCTTTGGGTGCCTTACATGATTTCAAATTTGGTTTCGCGTGAGTTGCTTGGGAGTATTGGAGACTTCCTTGCTTTATTTTCGGTTAAGAGACGGGGATTCTCTTATTTTTGTTTGAGAGACGGGGTACTCTCTTTGCTTGCGAGAGACGGGGTTCTCTCATTGTTGTTGAAGAGACGGGGTTCTCTCATTGCTGTTCGAGAGACGGGGCTCTCTCCTTGTTGCTTGTGAGAGACGGGGAATCTCTCATTGTTTGTTTTCAAGCGTGTTTTGAATCCGAGGACGGATTCTTTTTAAGGGGGAGAGATTGTAACGCCCCAGTTTTTCAGTTTTAATAATGTGGTGTATTTGTTTATAAATTGCGCAAATTAATTATTTAAGCATATGATTAATTGTTTATAAGTGTTTTTATTTGAGTTAAACTATAAACTATTTCTATTTTAATTTAATTCATTCTATTTTACTTTGATACTTAGTGTTTAATTTCTTAATTAAGTTTTCACGTTACCTTAACTATTTCGGTAATTTCGTTAATTAATTTGAACATGTTATTAGTTGGTTTTAATTTAATTAATATGGTATTTAAGTTTTGTAATTTATTTATAACAATATGAATTCGTTCATGCACTTAAGTGTTCTATTTCTACTTCGTTCTTATATGTAATGATATCGGATTGGTTTGGAAATTTAATATGTCGTAAATATGTGTGTTATGAACATGTCTATATGCTCGGTTTATGTTTTCGGATTCATTTGGCGTGTTTATGAATTTAATTTTGATTGTGGAACCAAGTCGGGGGCTAACGAGCAATTGGCGCACCCTTGGTTCCGTGCGTGATATCTTGAGCTCGGGAATTCGGATTCGAATTCCGTCAACTCCGTTGCCTTCGTATCGACGATTCGGAGACAATGGAACAAGCCTCATACCTTTTTGAGATCATTAAGACCTCCGAAATCTAACCGTAACGAGCAACTCGTGCAAGAAGAACTCCTTTTGTTGACTAGTCTCCTTGGTGGGACCCTTTCTACTTAACCAAACCTAGCTAAAGATTAACCATGACTTTTACACCTTCAGTTAAGCCTTCTCCTACCCCTTTTCCTCTGAAAAACCGAGCAAAATAGCTCCTCTTGCAGCTGGAACTGAACGAGAGAGGAGAAGAGAAGAAAGGAAGAAAACCTTGGCCATCCTTTGTGATTTTGAGCTCAAATCACCATTTTTCTTCACCAAATCTTTAAGGTATAAATATTTATGTCTTCTTTACTCTATTATACTTGATTTCATCTCTTTGCAACATGATTTGGATCAGAATTTATTAGGGTTTGAATTATGAGTTTGGTATGAACTTTTAGGGATTTTTGTTCTAGGGACCTATTTGCTTGTGTGGCTGATTTCTTGCTTATTCATGATCATTTGAGCTTGTTTCTTGACCTATTTCTTTCCCAACTGATATTATATGATGTTAGGAGGATTTCATCTCTTGTTCCTTTTATAAAATTTTGAGTTATGGAGCTCCAAACTTGATGATCTAATTGATTCCCCTGTCTTTGAACTGCTGTGTGAATTTATGTATTGTAGCTTGATCATATGGCCTTCATTTCGTGTGAAAATGCATAGAGTTGATGTAAACTTATTGCTCTACATGTTAACATTCATGCTTTAAGTATTTGGTTCCATTTGAAGTCTCAAAACCGAAATACATGGCCTGTTTTTATGCATGCTCCATGACAGATTTGTTGCTGTTGCCTATGTGTGGTTGTTGGTCATCCTAATGTGCTTTAAATTGTACCATTTTGCACATATATGATGTATATTAGTTGTTTAGCATGTTAGCATGCATTCCCCAAAGTTTCAGATCCAAATTCAAGCCCTAAGTACTTGATCAAGGCATGATAGAATCATTAGGGTTCATATGTCCGATTTTGGCGACCCAGTTTTGTTGCATGGATTCGATGATCTTAACGTGTGATTTATCCTTTGAACTCTAAATGAAAAATGTTCATAACATGCCAAATATGTTGTATATTAAGTTTCAGAGCATTTGGAGTTCATTTGGTATGTTTTTGGATTGAGTTTGTAAGGGATCAGTTTTGCTGGTTTCAACTTGTGAACGGTTTTGGTTCTGTACCTTGACACCCCCGTGTCTCATTTACTCATAAGAGTGAGACACGGGCGTGTCACACCTTCTGGGCAGCTCTGTACTGAGCCACGCCCGTGGCTCAGTTGGGCTAGGGTTGGTGACACCCCCGTGTCCCTTCCCCTGTGCAGTCCGTGTTGCTTCCTTTTCGGTTTTTGATTTGTTTCACCTCTTGAATGGCTTTATCTCTTTTTGTGTTGAACTATGAACTTGTTTTACTATATGTTAGGAGTAATATGGTGTAATTTCATGGATTTTGGATGTGTTATAGGCATGCTTTTACTTAATGCCGTTTATGTGTGTTTATATGCCGTTTATGGATCGCATAACTTACTTTCCATATCATATGATTTCTTCTTGTTGTCAAACCTTGGATATATGCTATGTTATGTAATATGAAGTATGTGGTAGCATTATGGAAGAGCTTGAACATGTTCTATGCTCCTATTTAAGTTCTTGAAATAAATTGATTGGGAATATGAATTGAATGATAATGAATGAATGAGTGAATGACTTGGATATATGAGTTAAATGCCTTGATAATGCACATGAACGTTTCATGACTTAATATGATCCTTATGCCTTCATATCATGCTTGAGCATTGCCGTGCGTCATATATGGTTCATTTAGAGTCTTGAGTCTCACGAGCACGTCTTGTGGTCTTTTGTACAGTTTGTCTCCAGGGAGGAGAGCTTTTGATCGTTCAGGCACTTGATGCTCGATCCTTGTTTCTTCACGGTTAAGGTGAGGGTGTTTTCGTTTTAGCTACGTAATGAACCCTACAACCCTTATGTGAAAAGCTTTGGCCAAAACCTTATGACAATATATATATATGGTTTTCAAATGAAGCTATCGAGTAAATTCTTCTGAATTATACGTACGAGCATATATAAGCTTAAAAATGATTTTGTAATGAGGCTATGCTCCAAACCGTGTGTCTTCATGCTAGCTATGGAATAGGATGACACGTAGAGGTACGTATATAGCATATGCCGAATTACTCGGTAAGGTATTTATGAATTATGTTGCGTACTTATGAATTATAATATGTATTTATGAATTATGTTATGTACTTATGATTGTTACGTTTTGGCGAGACACATTTATTACTTATTACTTAACGGGCCCCGGGACTTAGTATATGTGGCTAACCGAGGAAGCAAGGGCTGACGGGGATCCCATATACTAGTCCCAACTTATATACGGTGATACCGGCCCTCGCTAGGAGTTTTAGCGGGGAATGGGAGCTGAGTGCCAATTGGGGAATTCATGTAACCCCATTGGTCATTGATTGGGTGGCCGGGTCTTGCTAACCCGTCCACCACCCGGAGGAAGAAGGTTGGTTATGATATAATTTATACTTATGATCATGAATATGTTATAATTGATAGGCACCGTGCGGGAAGGCCGGGAAACGGATTGCCCAAACGAATATGATTTAGGATTTGATATATGAATTGTGTGTATTATGATATATCGCATGAACACCTAATCAACTTATTACTGATATTTGTCGTACACGGTCGGAGTTTGGTTGGAGATTGTGCACGCTCACTCGCCGAGCCTTATATTTATGTATGATTTATGAATGTAATGAATTTAATATGAATTAGTCGTAAAGGTCGAGCATTGTCTATCTATTTTCTTGCCCTTTTTGGGAACTAAATTCAAGTAAAACCTTGCTCGGGATTTATGACTTGCATGTGCATGTTTTATATATATGTATTGCTCCTGCTCACTCAGTCTTCTAGAGACTGACCCCTCTCCCTCCCCAATCTTTTTAGTGTGCAGGTTGGAGTTTGGAATTTCGGCTAGGCGGAGGTGGTTGGAGTCTTTAAGTTGGTCGAGTTAGGTTAGGAGAGTCTTGGCACTCACTCATGTACTTGATTTATGTTTGATTCGATTCTGTAGCTACGAACTTGAACATTTATGTAAATGTTATTGAATTGGGTTTTGCTAGAGTTTAAAAGAGGCCTGAAGAGCCCAAATTCTATTTATGATTGGTATGTGTGAATTTTGGCTTTGCAATGCATTATACTTTGGTTGTTTGGTAACCATTGCAGGGTCTAGCTCCGCCTGGCTTAGGAAGGGTTTTATGTTTGTCTCCCGTTCGCTAGGGTTTGATACGGGTGCGGATTTACAATTTCGTTACTCGTGTTGAGCCTTAGTGCGGGGGATGTGGTGCCTCACTTGCGGGGTGCTACATCTGAACTGCAAGAAAATGGGCTGACTTGGTCAATCTGTCCACAATTACCCAGATGCCATCGAATCCACCCTTCACTCTAGGTAAACCGGTTACAAAATCCATTGCTATCTGTTCCCATTTCCATTCTGGAATAGGTAGTGGCTGTAATAATCCTGACGGCTTCCGATGCTCAGCTTTCACTAACTGACAAGTCAGACACTGCTTCACATAATTCACTACATCTCTCTTCAGCCCGTTCCACCAATAATACTGTTTCAAATCCCGATACATCTTGTTTCCACCAGGATGCACTAAATAAGCAGTTTTGTGAGCTTCATCCAAAATAACTCTTCTCGATTCTGTTGGAACTACCACTCTGTTCTTGAACCGAAAAATTCCTGTATCATCAAATCCAAACGGACACTCAGAATCCAATCGAGCTTTCTCTATCAACTTCTGAATCTCAGTATCTGTCCGTTGTGCCTCAAATATCTGTTGCCTTAACTCTGGCCGTATTGAGATGTTACTAATACGAGCCTTTATCTTAACCAACTCTATTGCTTGTCCGAGATTTACCTTCAAATTAGATACATTAGCCTTCCTGCTCAATGCATCCGTGACCACGTTAGCCTTACCAGGGTGATACTTAATCAGACAATCATAATCCTCGAGAGTTTCCATCCACCGACGCTGTCTCCTATTCAAATCCTTTTAAGAAAACAAATACTGAAGGCTCTTGTGGTCCGTAAAAATCTCAAAAGAAGTTCCATACAGATAATGTCTCCACTTCCCTAAAGAAAAAATCACCGCTGCAAGTTCAAGGTCGTGAGTGGGATAATTTTTCTCATGCTCTTTCAATTTCCTAGAGGCATAAGCAATTAGTCTCTCGTTCTGCATTAAAACACAACCTAAGCCTTCATGAGAAGCATCAGTATACACCACAAACCCTTCAATACCATCCGGAAGGCCTAATATCGGTGCAGATGTTAACTTATCTTTCAAGAGCTGAAAACTAGCTTCACACTTCTCATCCCATTTAAACTGAACCTCTTTCTTGGTTAATCGGGTCAATGGAGCCACAATCTTAGAGAAGTCCTTAACAAATCTTCGATAATAACCGGCTAAACCCAAGAAACTTCGAATCTCGGAGACATTCTTAGGACTCTGCCATTGAGAAACTGCCTCTACTTTCGAAGGATCTACTTCCAATCCTTTGCTCGAAATAATGTGACCCAAGAAACTCACCCTGTCAATCCAAAACTCACATTTACTGAACTTGGCATAAAGCTAGTTATCTCTCAAAGTCTCCAACACTAATCTCAAATGACGAGCATGATCCTCTTCCGACGTTGAATATACCAAAATATCATCAATAAAGATTACCACAAACTTATCGAGGTAGGGGCGAAAAATCCGATGCATCATACCCATAAAAGCTGCCCGCGCATTAGTTAACCCAAATGGCATCACCACGAACTCATAATGTCCATACCGGGTATTAAATCCTGTCTTAGGAATATCTTCCTCCTTGATCTTTAACTGATAATATCCTTGCCTTAGGTCGAGTTTAGAATATTCCCTTGACCCTTGTAACATATCAAACAAATCTTCTATATGAGGCAAAGGATATTTATTCTCTACAGTCATCCGATTCAACTCCCGGTAATCAATGCACATCCTCAGAGTTCCATCTTTCTTCTTAATAAATAAAACTGGTGCGCCCCATGGTGATGAGCTCGGTCGAATATACCCATTCTTGAGAAGATCTTCCAAGTGAACTTTTAACTCCTGTAACTCTGTCGGTGCCATCCGGTAAGGAGTCTTAGAATAAGGTTCAGATCCCGGATATAAGTCTATCACAAATTCAATCTCTCGATCCGGAGGTAAAGAACCCAAAACTTTGGGAAACACCTCAAGATATTCCTTCACCACTTTTGTCTCTTCAAGTTTCGCCTGATCTTTCGGCTTATTCAAGATATAAGCAACATATCCCATAGCCCCATTCTTTATCAATTTATGAGCTTCAGTGAACGACAAAAGGGGAGCAGTCTTTGTTTCTTTCTTCACTGTTACTTCTTCTCCCAACTTATCCGTCTTGGTAAAACAATCAACTGTGGCGTGATACCGAAATAACCAATCCATTCCCAGAATAATCCCGTATCTGTTCATCGGCATTACCACCAAATTTGCCTGATATTCTCTGCCTTCAAACCCAATTACACAATCTCTGACCACCTGATCCGTCTCAAGACTTCCACCCAACGACGAACTCACCACATAACAAGCATTTAAGCACATAACAGGCAAACACAGAATATCAACTAATTTGTAAGAAATAAAAGAATGAGTCGCTCTAGGGTCAAATAATGCATGTATGTTCGTGTTATGGATGCATATCGTACCTTCCACCATGGTATTAGGATTAGCTTCCACATCTTGCTCTTCACCCGCAAGTCCGTACGCACGAGCCGGTATCATTGGCCTCTGAGCTCCCGGTTGATAGCCTGCAGTCTTGTTTGGACAAGTGTTAGCCATATGTGTTACTTTCACGCATATCAAGCACTGACCCAACCTTTTTCTGCAGTTGTTGTATGAATGAGTAGGGCCTCTGCAATACAAACATGGTGGCCTATCCTTTCGTGGATCAGAAGGAGCTGGAGCTGCTTGTGGCTTCGGTGGTGCAGTTCCACGTAGCTCGAAACTTCTTATTTTGTCCTTGGAATGGCTGAGAGGGGGGATACCATAGGCCTTTTCCCTTTTCAAAATCCGCATCCTTACCCTATTTGCATCCGAGGAATGGGATCTTTCTTCTTGTATTCTTCTTCCTGCGTTAAAGCCCTTTGCACGGTATCAGCAAAAGATTCAAAATTATGGCCTGCATGCCCATGTCGAAGATCCTGTCTCAATCCAGCAACAAACTTCTTCGCCTTCCTCTTTTCATCCCTTTTGATGTGAGGTGCATACTTCCCAAGCCTATTAAAAAGAGAAAGGTACTGAGCCACCGTCCGAGTTCCCTGTTTTAAATCCATGAATTCTTGCTCCTTTCTTTCCCGAACAACCTCAGGCACAAAAGCTTCTCGGAATTCCCTTACAAAGACTTCCCAATTAACCACTTCAAGCTTTTCTCGTGTGCGTTCCCACCAATCATAAGCTTCTCCATCCAATTGAAAGATAGCGAATTGAGCTTTCTCTTGAGATGTAAATTGTCTAACACCGAAAATCCTCTCAATCCTTGTTAGCCATCGTTCCGATATTATATCATCAACCGAACCTGAAAACCTTGGAGGATTATAGCTCAAAAACAACCCATGATGATCTCTCGGGTTATTAGGAAGGGGTGCTTGCTGGCCAGCTGGCGGTTGCACTGGAGGATCCTGAGCCCTTCTATGTTCAACATAATTATACACGGCTTCCATAAAATGCTCCATATTCATAGGCGGTTGTGGAGGATTATGGGAACGATCTCTATGATGATGATGACCCGGAGACCTCTCCCGATGTCTTCTAGGAGGCATCCTATCCAATCAAACACTAACATGCATGCCAGATTTAGTTCATGCGTGACAATACAATGAATTCAATCACTTACAAAATCACGAAGCAAAGCACACTATCACGCGAAAATGCAATTACTTCACCTTAACAAATAATTCTTAAAGCCGAACGACCTAACTGACTCAACACGACACTAGAATCCTGGTTTTGCAACCTTGGGCTCTGATACCACTCAAGGATGTAACGCCCAAACGCGAGACGTCACATCCCCCGCACTATGACCCGACCCGTATATGAAATGGATTTCCACACACGTGCCAAATCATAGCGAACGGGGACATACACACTCGCTAAGCCAGGCGGGACTAACCTATCACTTAAACCCCAACACAACAAGGTAACAGAACAGCGGAAGCAATCAATCATATTCCATATATTGAGTTATATGCTCTAGGTACCAACATTTAAGTTCAAGGAAGATCAATACCAATACCAAATACATGTACGCTCAAATTCATATATAATATCCAAAAATAAGATCATGAGATGTAAACAAATGAGTGTAAAGAAAGAAAGGCTAGACACTATGCAAGACTCTCTCAAACTTGTATCACGCTTAGCATCCCTTCCTGCAAAAGAACTGAAACAACTCCGGGTTCAGTCTTAGACAGACTGGTGGGTATAAAACAGGCTTAATATCATAATATAGTGGAATTTAAACACATACATGCAAGCTATAATCCTTATTCTAGGTTTTGGAATAATTTTCCCAAGCGGGAAGTAAAATACAACGAATAGGATTATAACAATTCATCTCATTCATTAGGTCATTTGTAGCCCGGCGAGAGGGCGTGCATTATCTCCAACCAACACCTCGTGTAATTCATTAATTCATTCATTCATGCATTTCATTCTTTCGTGCACATTCATTTGATCATTCATTCGATCATTCATATACTCCTTCTTCCTCCGGTTAGGGAACGGGTTTGCAAGGCCCGAACCCTCATTCATTGGTGCTAGAGGGGTACATGAATCCCCAAAAGCTCGGATCCCCTTCTTTCACTAATCTCCTAGTTAAGTCTAGGTTACCGTAATTGATGGAACTAGTATATGTGGATTCCCGACAGCAGAAGCTTCCTCGGTTCACCAAATACACTAAGTCCCGGGCCCCCATTCATTATGAACATTCATTTCTCGCCAAAACTTTTGGTAGGATATTCAAATTAAAGGCTTTACATTAAAACATTGACTCGTTGAAAACTCGATATATATATTTATATAGTTTTGGACAAAATCTTACACATTAGGTGTTTTGGGTCATATCTTTAGCTAATAGAAGAAAAACCCACCTGGTAGACAAAAGAACCCGACAAAGACCTCACTGCTCAACCTCGTCTCCCACTGGATCCATATCTGTGTGACAAAGGTAGTGTGAGACTCAAATATGACCACATTTGACGCTCGGCTATGCAATGACATGTTATGGAATGCTTGAAACATAATAACATGTCCAAATATGATCATAAATACCATGGAATTCAATTAAACACATCATTTATCAAATTTCGTTCAATATACGATACAATCGTATTCATTCCCGTTCATGACTTTCATAACCTTTCATTCTTGCATTCATATAACTTTCAAGGTCATAAATCAATCATACTTCAAAGCTTGAATGGAGCCACGTTGCTTATAATTCACGAATACGAACAATAAACGTGATACAAGCAAGAAAAGAGCTTCCTCAAAGCTGCCAATTCAAATGACACGGACTTGTTACATTTTCAAAGGATTTGGACACGGCCGTGTCCGAGGTTTAAAAATTAGAATTCCCAAGTCGAGGGCTTGACACGGCCGTGTTGAGTTTTCAAAGGAAATGGACACGGCCGTGTCCGATTCTCTGAAAATATTTTTCACACGTCGATCGCCCAATACGGCGGTGTCCGTTTTCAGTTCAAAGCTGACACGGCCGTGTTAGCTTGTTGTCTTGCGAGGAAAAAGCAGAAGCTCTGTTTTGGCGAGGGAAAAGCCTTAAAGAGCAGGGCAGCAACAAAGAAGCTCTTATATTGCACTTAGATATGTATTCAAGCCACAATACTCATACAGTTCACATAACTCATTCATATTTACAAGAACTCATGCTTAAAGTTAACAAAAGATCATCCAAAATCAAGCTTTCAAACATGGAAGCTTTAAGTTCCTTCAATGGAAACTCATGCTATTATCAATCAACATGAAATTCAAGCATATAGAAATGGTAGGGAAGCTTCAAGCATCAACTTTCATACATCAATTCTCAATTTAAACCATTGAAATTCATGGAACCAATATTTCATACCATTTTGTTCATATTCAAGCTTTCTTCATATCTCATGATTCTCTAATTCAAATCAAGATATAATCGGAAGAAAATAGAGAGGAGGATGAGGGGAAAACAATACATATCTTACCTTGGAAGAAGATTGGATGAAAGTTGATCTTGAGCTCAAATTAATGGATGATAAAAAAAGGAGGGTTTCTTGGAGCTTCTCTTGCTTCTTGTGGAGATGATGATGATCGATCAAAATGGAAATAAGGAGAGGAATGGAAGAATCCTGATATTTAGAGTCATTTTGGTAGGATACGGGTCGATCCAAGTCCGGTTCGTTTAGGAAAATGGTTCAAAACAAGTTATAAAGTCGAGGCCATGGAAATGTTTATTGTCGAAGGTTCAAACAATATCGAAAAGGTACAAGGTCAAGTTTAAAGAATAGGTATCGTCTAAACAAGTTCAACGCCGAAAACGGATCTCGATTTTGAGGTTCGAAGCTCAAGATATCGCGAAAACCGTTCAGGGTTGCCTATTATACAAATAGGTCGCTAAACTTTCAAAAAGTGGCAATTAAGCCCAAACTCAATTTCCAATTGAGTCCAAAACATTCAAATAAGTTACAATCAAGCCCACGGCACGCACATATAACACGAAAGATTTCAATTAACACCAAATTCACGAAATTCACATTTCCACAATTTCATTCATATATCCATAGCACACATTGGAATTCATATGAAATTTAAACAAATAATGCAAATTATAAACGAGTTTAAACCAATTAATCAAAATATAAAATCATATAATTAAATGTAAATGCGCACGTAACACTTACCTGCACATGTGAAAACATGGGACGTTACATAGACACACAGGGCTTTCCAATGATATGTGGCACGGATCATGGTTCAAAGCGAGTTGAAAATGACGTAGGCCCGAAGTTGGGTGAAAGCAGATTTCTGACGAAGTGGTGACATAAAAAAGAATTGATAATATCTCACAAATGGGAAAAGATATTGAGGTGATTCGAGTTGGATAGTATTCTAGACTCAAAGAAGTTGATCGTGTCCGAAAATCAGCTCAATCCGAGGTCATACGAGGGGTTAACCGGCCGGAGAAAAACAAGGCAGAAATTTACCCGGCCGGGGAGAGCAGGTACGGAAAACTACCCGCCCGAGTAGTCCTTCGGGGCTGAAAAAAATGGCAGAAACAGGGGTTGCTCGAAGGGCAAGGAGAAGGAAGCAAAAACCACTTCAAGGCTCAACCAAAACACTCCAAAATAATCATATATCGTGCATATAATCATATATATCAAGTAGGCACCATTTAATCCAAGGAAACATACTTTGATCTATCAAAATTTACTCAAGAAAACCCAAAATGAAAATGATCATCTATGCTCTAAACTTCATGTAACTCATATCTAATATGCACATATTGTAACGCCCCGACTTTTCAGTCGTACAGGTATGACGTATGTGTTTACCAATTTGCGCGAATTAATTATTTATAAGAGTTTTGTATATTTAATTTTATAATTAAATGTTAAAATGTTAAATAATTATATCTCTTATTTTATTAATATTTAATTTTCATTTAATCATTGACTTTGTAAATTAATTGAAATGGAATTAATTGTTATTTATTGTATTTTTTTGAGTTATTTATTATTTTTTATCTTTATTTAATTTATATTATAAATATTTCATTTATTTGAATTTAATTGAATTTTTAAACTATATGCGCATGTATGACACATTTGAATGATGTTCTTATTCGAATTGAATTCGAAATTTCGTGCAAATTTAATATGTTGGAGATTTATGTGTCATGAATATGAATTTGTGTTCGTTTCATGTTTTGGGATTCATTTTCCTTAGTTTCGAATTTATTTTGTTCTTGGAATCCAAATTGGGCGCTAACGAGCAATTAGCGCACCCTTGGTTCGATATTTGATAACTTGAGCTAGGAAACTCGGATTCGAGTCACGTCAACTTGGCTGAACTTGTAACGAAAATTTGAGTTTAATGGACTTAGCCTTATATTTTTCCAAAGTCATTTGAACCTCCGAAATTCAACCGAAAAGTGTTACCTTCGTCAAAACTGCCACCTTTTACCAAAAGAGCCATATCTTTCTTAAACATTGACCAAATTAACTATGGTTTGATGCTTTGGAACCCTAACTCAACCCTCTAACCAGCATTAATCACCCCACACCAAGATAACCCTCATCACTTGGAGAAATTCAGCAAAACATTCTCTGTTCCAGAAAATCCCTTAACTCAAGCCATCCTTGGAGATTTAGGCTCAAATCTCTTTCAAGCTTCATTCAATCCACAAGGTAAGCTTAGGGTTGTATTATACATTCATTATGAGTCATTTTAATCCATTCATCCCTAATTTTGATCATGGTTTCATGGGTATATGGCTGACTTGAAGAAATAGTTAGGTTATGAGCATATATGTTGATCCCTTTCATTTCTTGAGGAATTTGGTTGATTCCAAACATGAATATGATTGTCTTGACTCCCTCTTCTCAGTTATGATCATTGATTACATGGTAGTTGAAGATTTAATAAGTTTTCGTTATTGTTACTTTGAGGAAAATTCTAGATATAATCACATATACCTTCATCTCACGTTTGAGCATCCTTGGGGCTGATTTTTATGTTGATTTGGAGTTGTTTTACTGCATATTTACTGGCCTACCTCACCTGAACATGTTGGTTTGAAGTTGGGATGTTGCTGCTCTGTTTTTTCTTGGTTTTGCCCTGTTTTTGGCCTGGATTTTGCTGTTGTCCGTTGCTGCTCCTTGTCGTGCTTAATTGCTGTCTGTTTTTAGACATTTGTGAGGGTTGTTCATGCTATATTGCTACTGCTTATCTTGGGTTTTGTTGCTGCTACTTGCTGCTGCCCATTCATATCACAAAACAGGGGAAAAAGCTTTGTTGTTTTGCTGCTGTGTTACGGGAATGGATCTCCCTGGGCGGGCAGATTTTAGCCGTGAAAAGGCCCGGCCGGGTAGCCTTTGTGCCGAAACTTTCTGCACGTAGCTCCCCGGGCGGGGACTTTTGCTGCACAAAATCTCCCCAGGTGGGGAGATTGGTTCTGTACTGTCGTATGTTGCTGCCTTCGTTCCTTTCCATCTTGCATGAAATGTTTTGGTTGTGTGGATTATTAAATTAGAGGCATGCATGAAGTGTGTGTTTATTTATTTTATATGCATGGCTTGGTTGATATTGTGCTTCCTAATTGTCAATGTTGTATGCTATACACGTGTATATATATATATATATATATATAATTAATGCATTAAATGCATGCATATCGAATTGTTTAATGTTTGCATGTGCATGCATGTTATACATATATATATGTATAGATATATTTGCATGCATGGGATTATGCTAGGTACGTATATACATATATATATTTTATATATATATATGTTTATTATATATTCAATATTAGTTGATTTATTTGAATTATACATTTTAATTGTTATCTATTTCGCGTTATTTAATTGCCGTTCATGACTTGAATACTTCTATTTGTTTAATTTCTAATTTTAAACGTGAATTAGTACGTGTTATAATTGTTATATGAAATCCTTAGATTGAATTGATATGAAATGTGAATTTATGAATTTGAAGGAAAATGAATGAATGAATGTCTTGGTTATATGCCTTAAATGCGTTAATAGTGCACATAAACATTTTCATGACATAATATCATCTTTCACGTATTCATATCATATTCATTTCATTGCCGAGCGTCATATATGGTCATTTTGAGTCTCATACCTTTCCTTTTGCACAGATTCGGGTACAGTCGGAGATGAGGGCGAGCATTGAGACGCTTGTGCCTTTCCTTTGCTTTTAAAGGTGGGTTTTTATTCTATTATCTAAAACAACCCTATATACATCAATGTGCAAAGTTTTAAGCCAAAATTTTATATTATATGTATATCGAGTCGTTTTATGAGTAAATGATTTCAAATGTAAGCCTTCTTTTATGTTGAACCCTACCTTATGATTTTGGCGAGATTATGTTATGCTCACGGGCCCAGGGACTTAGTGTATGTGGCGATCCGGGGAGGTAAGGGCCGACGGTGACCCCATACACTAGTTCCAACCAAAATTTACGACGGAACGGACCTCGTTAGGAGTTTTCATGAGGAAACGGTAGTCGGGCTTTTGATGATTCACGTACCTCACTAGCCATTATGTATGAGGTGGCCGGGTCTTACAAACCCGTCCACCATCCAGAGGAAAAAGGTGTATATGTATGATTTTGATCATGATATGTACGTGCACGAGAGATATGTATGATAACGAATGAATCATGTTATGAATACACGAGGAGAAGGTTGGAGATTGTGCACGCCCACTCGCTGGGCCTTGAAACCCTATCATTAATTATGAATGAATATGATAGTTGTAAACCTGTAGATGTCTTTCTTTGTCTCACCCACTTGGGAAAATCTTCTAAAAACTTCATACGGGTTTATAGTTTGCATGTATATGTTTAAATTCTGCGATATTTACATACTATGCCCGTTTTATACCTCAGTGGTTTTGTGCAGGTTAAGGAGTGCTAGGCGGGAATACAAGTCGTCTAGGTCTTGCATTAGTGTTTAGCAGTCTTATTTTGGTTACACTCGCACTCATGATATTCTTTTGATAATTGATTTTGTATATCAATATGATTACGGGGTGTATATGTTTTGAGCAATGTTGGCTTGTGGATATTGTATATGAATTCTATTTTGGAGCTTGAATGCTCATGGTATATATGTGATCGTTTATTGCTTCCGCTTTATTGATTTTACTCTGATTCGTATGGTTTAAGGGTTAGCCCGCCTAGCATAGAGTGTGTGTATCTCCCCGTTCGCAGTGATTTAGCTCAGGTATGGATTGTCCATTTCATATTCGAGTATGGTCTTCGTGTGGCGGATGTGGTACCTAGCACTTGGGTGCTACATCCTTAAGTGGTATCAGAGCTTTGGGTTGCAAAACCAGGGCTCTCGTATTGTGTGAGTCAGTCTAGGTCGTTCGGCTTAGGAACTAATTGACTATATGTTGCATATGCATCTCTTTTGTGCTTACTTGATTTAAATGCTGACTTTTGACTGAATTAATTGCATTACCATGCATAAACTAAACCTAGCACGTATTTTCATTGCTTCTTTGACAGAATGCCTCTACGTAGACATCGTGATAGATCACCGGGGCGATACCGGCACCGTGATCGTTCTCCTACACCACAAGAACAACAACCGCCTCCAACGAACATGGAAAATTTCATGGAAGCTGTTTTCAATTATGTTGAGCATAGGAGAGCTCAAGCTCCCCCACCATAACCCGTTGAGTAATCGGCTCCACCGAATAATAATAGGGATCCTCCTGGAGTATTTTTGAGCTACAATCCTCCTCGGTTTTCTGGTTCCATTTATGATGAGGTATCGGAGGGTTGGTTAAGAAGAATAGAAAGGATATTTGGAGTTTGACAGTTCACTACTCAGGAAAAGGCCCAATTCGCTATATTTCAACTTGATGGCAGGGCTTATGATTGGTGGGAAAGAACAAGGGAAAAGCTTGAAGTGGATGGGGAAGAAGTGACATGGGAGGTATTTAAAAGGGAATTTAGAGAGTGTTTTGTGCCCGAGGTAGTGCGGGAACGTAAAGAGCAGTAATTCATGGATCTCAAACAGGGGAATCGATCCCTGGCTTAGTATATTGCTATTTTTAACAAACTTGGGAAGTATGCTCCTCATATTACACGGGATTAGAAGAGGAAGTCCAAGAAATTCATAGTGGGCCTAAGGCAAGAGTTAAGACATGGGCAAGAAGGGCATAATTATGTGTCATTCGCCAAAAGAATACAAAGGGCAATGGAACAAGGAGAAGAGTTTAAAAAGAAAGATCCGGTCTTTAGGCCACCGATGGGACGGGGTTCTGGATCAAATTCGGGAAAGAGATCTATGGTTCAAGCTACTCCTCCACTCAAGGGTCTCTTGAAGAAATCACGAATGGGAGGACAAACTTCACAAGCTCCAAAGGCTTTACCTGTAACATCTTCGGATCGACAAATGCTAAGTGAGGCACGATTATCTAAGCCACCATACACATATTGTGGAGGTCCAACTCACAACTATTACAAGTGCTGGAAGAGGTTGGGCTTATGCCTTATATGTGGAAAAGCTGACTATATGGTGGATGCATGTCCTGACAAGAATCCGGGATTTCAGAAGGGAGTTCAGAGGCCCATGATTCAGGCGCGTGCTTATGCCCTTGAGGGCGAGGAGCAGGATGCAGAGGTTGATCCAACAGCCGTGGTGGAAGGTACCATATGCATTAACACCACGAACATTCATGAATTATTTGATACGGGTGCTACTCATTCTTTCATATCTCGTGATCTATGTGCTTCTATGTGCCTACCTGTTACTTGTGCAAATTCTTGTTATTTTGTGAGTTCTCCTCTTGGAGGAAATTTACAGACGGGTCGGGTTGTCCGAGGTTGTTCGGTTTTGATAGAAGGGAACGATTATCCGAAAGATTTCATCGTGATGCCTACGAAGAGATATGGGGTAATCTTCGGGATGGATTAGTTGTACTGGCACCGGGCCGAAGTTGATTGTTTTAAGAAGAAGATTAAGTTGGGGGAAGAGTTGATTGGAGAAGTGGGATCGAATGTTCCACTCCTATCATTTATGGAAGCTCATAAACTAATAAGAGAAGGGGTTATGGGATTCGTTGCATATCTTCTCAATAAACCGAAGGATCAAATTAAGTTTGAGGAGACCGCAATTGTTAAGGAATTCCCCGATGTGTTTCCAGAGAATTTAGGTTCTTTGCCACCGGATCGTGAGATTGAATTCGTTATTGACTTATATCCGGGATCAGAACCATACTCTAAGACTCCTTATAGAATGGCTCCGGCTGAGTTGAAGGAATTGAAGATTCAACTTGAGGAACTACTTAAGATTGGGTACATTTGGCCGAGTTCGTCTCCGTGGGGTGCTCCGGTTCTTTTTGTTAAAAAGAAAGATGAAACGTTGAGGATGTGTGTAGATTACCGGGAGCTTAGTCGGAGGACTATCAAGAATAAATATCCGTTGCCCCACATTGAGGATTTGTTTGATATGTTGCAAGGTTTGGGGGTTTATTCGAAATTGGATTTAATACAAGGTTACTACCTGTTGAAAATCCGGGAAGAGGACATACCTAAGACAGGATATAGTACCCGGTATGGACATTACGAGTTCGTAGTGATGCCTTTCGGTTTGACTAACGCCCCTATACTATTTATGGATATGATGCATCGGACTTTTCGGCCTTATTTGGATAAATTTGTAGTAATATTTATTGATGATATTCTGGTCTATTCGAGGACTCTGAAAGATCATGCCAGGTATCTCAGGTTGGTATTGGAGACGTTGAGAGAGCATCGGTTGTATGCAAAGTTTAGCAAGTGTGAGTTCTGGATCGACCGGGTTGCTTTTCTAGGACATATTTTCTTGAGTAAAGGTGTGGAAGTAGATCCTTCAAAGATCGAAACAGTTATTCAGTGGCAGAGTCCGAAGAATGCTTCTGAGGTCCGAAGTTTCTTGGGTTTGGCTGGGTATTATCGAAGGTTTATTAAGGACTTCTCAAAGATCGCAGCTCCTTTAACTCGGTTGACAAAGAAAGAAGTCAAGTTTGAATGGGACGAGGCATGTGGGTCGAGTTTCCAACTCTTGAAGGAGAAGTTGACCACTGCACCTGTATTAGCACTCCCTGAAGGTACTGAAGGATACATGGTTTATACGGATGCCTCGAAAGAAGGATTGGGATATGTGTTAATGCAGAAGGGTAAGGTGATAACTTATGCCTCGAGGATATTGAAGGATCATGAACAGAATTATCCCACTCACGATCTCGAGCTTGTAGCAGTGATCTTTGCTTTGGGGAAATGGAGACACTACTTATATAGAATTCCTTCCGAGATCTTTTTCGACCACAAGAGTCTTCAGTATTTTTTTCTCAGAATGAGTCGAACAAGAGACAAAGGGGTTGGATGGAGATGTTGGCGGATTATGAGTGTACAATCCAATACCATCCTGGAAAAGCCAATGTGGTCACGGATGCGCTCAGTAGGAAGGCTAGCGTGTCTAGTGTGAAAGTGGAAGTTCAAGATGAATCTGAGTCTTTCAAGCTAAGAGCAAGTATTCGGAATATTACGGTATAACCAGATCTTCAACAGGGCTTAATTGAGGCTCAGAGGAAGGATCCCGAGGTTCAGAAATTAGCTAAGAAAGCTAGAGATGATCCTGAGTGCCCCTTTGGATTTGATTATACAAGCCTCTTAAGGTTTAAGAACATAATTGTAGCTCCGGATGAATTGAAGAGAATTATTTTGGAAGAAGCTCACCGATCAGGGTATTCGATACATCCCGGAGGTAATAAGATGATAAGGATTTGAAACAGTTCTATTGGTGGAATGGACTTAAAATGGATGTAATCAATTTCGTGAGACATTGCTTGACTTGTCAAATTGTGAAGGTAGAGCATCAGAAGGCATCGGGGCTACTTCAACCGTTACCTATCCCAGAATGGAAATGGCAACAAGTGGCAATAGATTTCATTTTAGGTCTTCCTAGAGTGAAGGGTGCTCTTGATGGGATTTGGGTGATCGTGGATAGATTAACGAAATCGGCACATTTTCGGGATATTCGGATGTCAGATAAGATAACTAAGTTGGCAAAGAAGTATGTTGATGAAATTGTTCGATTTCATGGTGTGCCTGTCAGTATTGTATCAGATCGAGATCCGAGGTTTACTTCTAGGTTTTGGCAAGAATTGCAAGGGAATCTGGGAACAATGCTTCAATTCAGCACAACTTTCCATCCCTAGACAGATGGGCAGTCGGAGAGGTTAATCAAATATTTGGAGCATATGTTGAGAGCATTTCTCAAGTTCGTGGAATGAACAGTTGGCTTTGATCGAATTCGCCTATAATAATACTTTCCAAGCTTCGATAGGAATGGCGCCTTATGAAGCTCTCTACGGACGAAAGTGTAGATCTCCCTTATTCTTTGACCTTGAGGAATGGAATTAGACAAAACAAGAGGGAGTGAAACGAGGGGAAAAGAAAGAGAAGCCTTCTAAGGCCGTGCAAGAGGCAATTGATAAGGTTCGGATAATTCAGCAAAGAATGAAAGCAGCTCAAGATAGACAAAAGAGTTATGCGGATCGGTGGAGAAAGGATCTTAAGTTTGAAGTTGGTGATAGGGTATTTCTAAAAGCTTCGCCACGAAAGGGGTTTTCAAGGATTGGAAAACGAGGTAAGTTGAATCCTCGTTGTCTGGGTCCGTATGAGATTCTTGAGAAAATTGGAGATGCGGCTTATCGCTTGAATCTACCTCCAAGTTTGACCGGAATCCACAACGTATTCCATGTCTCCCAACTTCACAAATATTATCCGGATGAAACCGAGATCCTACCCGTTGAGGAGGTGGAAATTGAGCTTAATCTCACCTTCGTTCAGAAACCGGTTAAAATTTTGGATCGGAAATTTCAAGAATTAAGAAACCGGTGAATCCCACTAGTTAAGGTATTATAGAGAAGTGACAAAACGGAAGAGGCTACATGGGAGACGGAGGATAAGATGAAAAGATTCCACCCTGAGTTGTTTCCGGGCGAGCAGTGAATCCGAGGACGGATTCTTTTAAGGGGGAGAGATTGTAACGCCCCGACTTTTCAGTCGTACAGGTATGACGTATGTGTTTACCAATTTGCGTGAATTAATTATTTATAAGAGTTTTGTATATTTAATTTTATAATTAAATCTTAAAATGTTAAATAATTATATCTCTTATTTTATTAATATTTAATTTTCATTTAATCGTTGACTTTGTAAATTAATTGAAATGGAATTAATTGTTATTTATTGTATTTCGTTGAGTTATTTATTTAATTTTTATCTTTATTTAATTTATTTTACAAATATTTCATTTATTTGAATTTTTAAACTATATGTGTATGTATGACATGTTTGAATGTTGTTCTTATTCGAATTGAATTCGAAATTTCGTGCAAATTTAATATGTTGGAGATTTACATGTCATGAATATGAATTTGTGTTCGTTTCGTGTTTTCGGACTCATTTTCCTTAGTTTCGAATTTATTTTGTTCTTGGAATCCAAATTGGGGGCTAACGAGCAATTAAAGCACCATTGGTTCCGTATTTGATAACTTGAGCTAGAAAACTCGAATTCGAGTTTCGTCAACTTCGCTGAACTCGTAACAGAAATTCGAGTTTAATGAACTTATCCTTATAATTTTCCAAAGTCATTTGAACCTCCGAAATTCAACCGAAAAGTGTTACGTTAGTTCAAACTGCCACCTTTTACCAAAAGAGACATATCTTTCTCAAACATTGACCAAATTAACTATGGCTTGATGCTTTGGAACCCGAACTCAACCATCTAACCAACCTTAATCACTCCAAACCGAGATAACCCTCATCACTTGGAGAAATTAAGCCAAACATTCTCTGTTCCAGAAAATCCCCTAACTCAAGCCAACCTTGGAGATTCAAGCTCAAATCTCTTTCAAGCTTCATTCAATCCACAAGGTAAGCTTAGGGTTGTATTATACATTCATTATGAGTCATTTTAATCCATTCATCCCTAATTT
Source organism: Lantana camara (assembly GCA_037501455.1). Classification (NCBI taxonomy): domain Eukaryota; kingdom Viridiplantae; phylum Streptophyta; class Magnoliopsida; order Lamiales; family Verbenaceae; genus Lantana; species Lantana camara. Next base: position 96,457,455 of record CM074856.1, read on the forward strand.
TGATCATGGTTTCATGGGTATATGGCTGACTTGAAGAAATAGTTAGGTTATGAACATATATGTTGATCTCTTTCATTTCTTGAGGAATTTGGTTGATTCCAAACATGAATATGATTGTCTTGCCTCCCTCTTCTCATTTATGATCATTGATTATGTCGTAGTTCAAGATTTATTGAGTTTTTGTTATTGGTACTTTGACGAAAATTCTTGATATAATCACATATACCTTCATCTCACGTTTGAGCATCCTTGGGGCTGATTTTTATGTTGATTTGGAGTTGTTTTGCTGCATATTTGTTGGCCTACCTTACCTGAACATGTTGGGTTGAAGTTGGGATGCTTCTACTTTGTTTTTTTTTTTGTTTTACCCTGTTTTTGGCCTGGATTTTGCTGCTGTTCGTTGCTGCTCCTTGTCGTGCTTAGCTGCTATCGGTTTTTAGACATTTGTGAGGGTTGTTCATGCTATATTGCTACTGCTTATCTTGGATTTTGTTGCTGCTACTTGCTGCTGCCCATTCATATAACAAAACAGGGGAAAAAGCTTTGTTGTTTTGCTGCTGTGTTACGGGAATGGATCTCCCCGGGCGGGGAGATTTTGGCCGTGAAAAGGCCCGGCCGGGTAGCCTTTGTGCCGAAACTTTCTGCACGAAGCTCCCCGGGCGGGGACTTTTGCTGCACAAAATCTCCCCAGGCGGGGAGATTGGTTCTGTACTGTCGTATGTTGCTGCCTTCGTTCCTTTCCATCTTGCATGAAATGTTTTGGTTGTGTGGATTATTAAATTAGAGGCATGCATGAAGTGTGTGTTTATTTATTTTATATGCATGGCTTGGTTGATATTGTGCTTCCTAATTGTCAATGTTGTATGCTATGCACGTGTATATATATATATATATATAATTAATGCATTAAATGCATGCATATCGAATTGTTTAATGTTTGCATGTGCATGCATGTTATACATATAGATATGTATAGATATATTTGCATGCATGGGATTATGCTAGGTACGTATATACATGTATATATATTTATATATATATGTTTATTATATATTCAATATTAGTTGATTTATTTGAATTATAAAATTTAATTGTTATCTATTTCGCATTATTTAATTTTCGTTCATGACTTGAATACCTCTATTTGTTTAATTTCTAATTTTAAATGTAATTAGTACGTGTTATAATTGTTATATGAAATCCTTAGATTGAATTGATATGAAATGTGAATTTATGAATTTGAAGGAAAATGAATGAATGAATGTCTTGGTTATATGCCTTAAATGCCTTAGTAGTGCACATGAACATTTTCATGACATAATATAATCTTTCATGCATTCATATCATATTCATTTCATTGTCGAGCGTCATACATGGTCATTTTGAGTCTCATACCTTTTCTTTTGCATAGATTCCGGAGATGAGGGCGAGCATTGAGACGGTTGTACCTTTCCTTTGCTTTTAAAGATGGGTTTCTATTCTATTAGCTAAAACAACCCTATATACATCAATGTGCAAAGTTTTAAGCCAAAATTTTATATTATATGTATATAGAGTCGTTTGATGAGTAAATGATTTCAAAAATAATCCTTCTTTTATGTTGAACCCTACCTTATGATTTTGGCGAGATTATGTTATGCTCACGGGCCCAGGGACTTAGTGTATGTGGCGATCCAGGGAGGCAAGGGCCGACGGTAACCCCATACACTAGTTCCAACCAAAATTTAAGACAGAACGGACCTCGTTAGGAGTTTTGATGAGGAAACGCTAGTCGGGCTTTTGAGGATTCATGTACCTCACTAGCCATTATGTATGAGGTGGCCGGGTCATGCAAACCCATCCACCACCCGGAGGAAAAAGGTGTATACGTATGATTTTGATCATGATATGTATGTGCACGAGAGATATGTATGATAACGAATGAATCATGTTATGAATACACGAGGAGAGGGGTTGGAGATTGTGCACGCCCACTCGTCGGGCCTTGAAACCCTATGATTAATTATGAATGAATATGATAGTTGTAAACCGGTAGATGTCTTTCTTTGTCTCACCCACTTGGGGAAATCCTCTAAAAACTTCATACGGGGTTTATAACTTGCATGTATATGTTTAAATTCTGTGATATTTACACACTATACCCGTTTTATACCCACCAATCCCTTTTGGACTGAACCCGGTTTGTTTTTCAGTGGTTTTGTACCGGTTGAGGAGTGCTAGGCGGGAATACAAGTCGTCTAGGTCTTGCATTAGTGTTTAGCGCTCTTCTTTTGGTTAAACTCGCACTCATGATATTATTTTGGTAATTGATTTTGTATATCAATATGATTATGGGGCGTATATGTTTTGAGCCATGTTGGCTTGTGGATATTGTATATGAATTCTATTTTGGAGCTTGAATGCTCATGGTATATATCTGATCGTTTATTGCTTCCGCTTTATTGATTTTACTCTGATTCGTATGGTTTAAGGGTTAGCCCGCCTAGCATAGAGTGTGTGTATGTCCCGGTTCGCCGTGATTTAGCTCGGGTATGGATTGTCTATTTCATATTCGAGTAAGGTCTCGGTGCGGGGGATGTGGTACCTTGCGCTCGGGTGCTACATCCTTAAGTGGTATCAGAGCTTCGGGTTGCAAAACCCGGGCTCTCGTATTGTGTAAGTCAGTCTAGGTCGTTCGGCTTAGGAACTAATTGACAATGTGTTGCATATGCATCTCTTTTGCGCTTACTTGATTTAAATGTCGACTTTTAACTGAATTAATTGCATTACCATGCATAAACTAAACCTAGCACGCATTTTCCGTGTTTCTTTGACAGAATGCCTCCACGTAGACATCGTGATAGATCACCGGGGCGATACCGACACTGTGATTGTTCTCCTACACCACAAGAACAACAACCGCCTCCAATGAACATGGAAAATTTCATGGAAGCTGTTTTCAATTATGTTGAGCATAGGAGAGCTCAAGCTCCCCCACCATAACCCGTTGAGTAACCGGCTCCACCGAATAATAATAGGGATCCTCCTGGAGTATTTCTAAGCTACAATCCTCCTCGGTTTTATGGTTCCATTGATGATGAGGTATCGGAGGGTTGGTTAACAAGAATAGAAAGGACATTTGGAGTTTGACAGTTCACTACTCAAGAAAAGGCCCAATTCGCTATATTTCAACTTGATGGCGGGGCTTATGATTGGTGGGAAAGAACAAGGGAAAAGCTTGAAGTGGATGGGGAAGAAGTGACATGGGAGGTATTTAAAAGGGAATTTAGATAGTGTTTTATGCCCGAGGTAGTGCGGGAACGTAAAGAGCAGTAATTAATGGATCTCAAACAGGGGAATCGATCCCTGGCTCAGTATATTGCTATTTTTAACAGACTTGGGAAGTATGCTCCTCATATTACACGGGATGAGAAGAGGAAGTCCAAGAAATTCATAGCGGGCCTAAGGCAAGAGTTGAGACATGGGCAAGCAGGGCATAATTATATGTCCTTTGCCGAAAGAGTACAAAGGGCAATGGAACAAGAAGAAGAGTTTAAAAAGAAAGATCCGGTCTTTAAGCCACCGATGGGACGGGGTTCTGGATCAAATTCGGGAAAGAGACCTATGGTTCAAGCTACTCCTCCACCCAAGGGTCTCTTGAAGAAATGACGAATGGGAGGACAAGCTGCACAAGATCCAAAAGCTTTACCCGTAACATCTTCGGATCGAAAAATGCCAAGTGAGGCACGATTATCTAAGCCACCATGCACATATTGTGGATGGCCAACTCACAACTATTACAAGTGCTGGAAGAGGTTGGGCTTATGCCTTTTATGTGGAAAAGCTGACTATATGGTGGATGCATGTCCTGATAAGAATCCGGGATTTCAAAAGGGAGTTCAGAGGCCCATGATTCAGGCGCGTGCTTATGCCCTTGAGGGCGAGGAGCAGGATGCAGAGGTTGATCCGACAGCCATGGTGGAAGGTACCATATGCATTAACACCACGAACATTCTTGCATTATTTGATCCGGGTGCTACTCATTCTTTCATATCTCGTGATCTATGTGCTTCTATGTGCCTACCTGTTACTTGTGCAAATTCTTGTTATTTCGTGAGTTCTCCTCTTCGAGGAAATTTACAGACGAATCGGGTTGTCCGAGGTTGTTCAGTTTTGATAGAAGGGAAAGATTATCCAGCATATTTCATCGTGATGCCTATGAAGAGTTATGGGGTAATCTTCGGGATGGATTGGTTATAACGGCACCGGGCCGAAGTTGATTGTTTTAAGTAGAAGATTAAGTTGGGGGAAGAGTTGATTGGAGAAGTGGGATCGAATGTACCACTCCTATCATTTATGGAATCTCATAAACTAATAAGAGAAGGGGTTATGGGATTCGTTGCATATCTTCTCAATAAACCGAAGGATCAAATTAAGTTTGAGGAGACCGTAATTGTTAAGGAATTCCCCGATGTGTTTCCAGAGAATTTAGGTTCTTTGCCACCGGATCGTTAGATTGAATTCGTTATTGACTTATATCCGGGATCAGAACCATACTCTAAGACTCCTTATAGAATGGCTCCGGCTGAGTTGAAGGAATTGAAGATTCAACTTGAGGAATTACTTAAGATTGGGTACATTCGGCCGAGTTCGTCTCCGTGGGGTGCTCCGGTTCTTTTTGTTAAAAAGAAAGATGGAACGTTGAGGATGTGTGTAGATTACCGGGAGCTTACTCGGAGGAATATCAAGAATAAATATTCGTTGCCCCACATTGAGGATTTGTTTGATATGTTGCAAGGTTCGGGGGGTTTATTCGAAATTGGATTTAAAACAAGGTTACTACCAGTTGAAAATCCGGGAAGATGATACACCTAAGAAAGGATTTAATACCCGGTATGGACATTACGAGTTCGTAGTGATGCCTTTCGGTTTGACTAACGCCCCTACACTATTTACGGATATGATACATCGGACTTTTCGGCCTTATTAGGATAAATTTGTAGTAATATTTATTGATGATATTCTGGTCTATTCGAGGACTCCGAAAGATCATGCCAGGCATCTCAGGTTGGTATTGGAGACGTTGAGAGAGCACCGGTTGTATGCAAAGTTTAGCAAGTGTGAGTTCTGGATTGACCGGGCTGCTTTTCTAGGACATATTGTCTTGAGTAAAGGTGTGGAAGTACATCCTTCAAAGATCGAAACAGTTATTCAGTGGCAGAGTCCGAAGAATGTTTCTGAGGTCCGAAGTTTCTTGGGTTTGGCTGGGTATTATCTAAGGTTTGTTAAGGACTTCTCAAAGATCGCAGCTACTTTAACTCGGTTAACAAAGAAAGAAGTGAAGTTTGAATGGGACGAGGCATGTGAGTCGAGTTTCAAACTCTTGAAGGAGAAGTTGACCACTGCACCTGTATTAGCACTCTCTCAAGGTACTGAAGGATACATGGTTTATACGGATGCCTCGAAAGAAGGATTGGGATGTGTGTTAATGTAGAAGGGTAAGGTGATAGCTTATGCATCGAGGAAATTGAAGGATCACGAATAGAATTATCCCACTCATGATCTCGAGCTTGCAGCAGTGATCTTTGCTTTGGGGAAGTGGAGACACTACTTATATAGAATTCCTTCCGAGATCTTTTCCGACAACAAGAGTCTCCAGTATTTGTTTTCTCAGAAGGAGTTAAACAAGAGACAAAGGCGTTGGATGGAGATGTTGGCGGATTATGAGTGTACAATCCGATACCATCCCAGAAAAGCCAATGTGGTCGCGGATACGCTCAGTAGGAAGGCTAGCGTGTCTAGTGTGAAAGTGGAAGTTCAAGATGAATCTGAGTCTTTCAAGCTAAGAGCAAGTATTCGGAATATTACGGTATAACCAGATCTTCAATAGAGCCTAATTGAGGCTCTGAGGAAGGATCCCGAGGTTCAGAAATTAGCTGAGAAAGCTAGAGATGATCCTGAGTGCCCGTTTGGATTTGATGATACAAGACTCTTAAGGTTTATGAACAGAATTGTAGTTCCGAACGAATTGAAGAGAATTATTTTGGAAGAAGCTCACGGATCAGGGTATTCGATACATCCCGCAGGTAATAAGATGTATAAGGATTTGAAACAGTTCTATTGGTGGAATGGACTTAAAATGGATGTAATCAATTTCGTGAGACATTGCTTGACTTGTCAAATTGTGAAGGCAGAGCATCAGAAGGCATCGGGGCTACTTCAACCGTTACCTATCCCGGAATGGAAATGGCAACAAGTGGCAATGGATTTCGGTGTAGGTTTTCCTAGAGTGAAGGGTGCTCTTGATGGGATTTGGGTGATCGTGGATAGATTAACGAAATCGGCACATTTTCTGGATATTCGGATGTCAGATAAGATAATTAAGTTGGCAAAGAAGTATGTTGATGAAATTGTTCGACTTCATGGTGTGCCTGTCAGTATTGTATCAGATCGAGATCCGAGGTTTACTTCTAGGTTTTGGCAAGAATTGCAAGGGAATCTAGGAACAAGGCTTCAATTCAGCACAACTTTCCATCCCCAGAAAGATGGGCAGTCGGAGAGGTTAATCAAATATCTGGAGTATATGTTGAGAGCATTTCTGGAGTTCGTGGAATGAACAATTGGCTTTGATCGAATTCGCCTATAATAATAGTTTCCAAGCTTCGATAGGAATGGCGCTATATGAAGCTCTCTACTGACGAAAGTGTAGATCTCCCTTATTCTTCGACCTTGAGGAACGGAATTGGACGAAACAAGAGGGAGTGAAACGAGGGGAAAAGAAAGAGAAGCCTTCTAAGGCCGTGCAAGAGCCAATTGATAAGGTTCAGATAATTCAGCTAAGAATGAAAGCAGCTCAAGATAGACAAAAGAGTTATGCGGATCGGCGGAGAAAGGATCTTAAGTGTGAAGTTGGTGATAGGGTATTTCTAAAAGCTTAGCCACGAAAGGGGTTTTCAAGGATTGGAAAATGAGTTAAGTTGAATCCTCGTTATCTGGGTCAGTATGAGATTCTTGAGAAAATTGGAGATGCGGCTTATCGCTGGAAACTACCTTGAAGTTTGACCTGAATCCACAACGTATTCCATATCTCCCAACTTCGCAAATATTATCCGAATGAATCCGAGATCCTACCCATTGAGGAGGTGGAAATTGACCCTAATCTCACCTTTGTTCAGAAACCGGTTAAAATTTTGGATCGAAAATTTCAAGAATTAAGAAACTGGCGAATCCCACTAGTTAAGGTATTATGGAGAAGTGACAAAACGGAAGAGGCTACGTGGGAGACGGAGGATAAGATGAAAAGATTCCACCCTGAGTTGTTTCCGGGCGAGCAGTGAATCCGAGGACGGATTCTTTTAAGGGGGAGAGATTGTAATGCCCCGACTTTTCAGTCGTACAGGTATGACGTATGTGTTTACCAATTTGCGCGAATTAATTAATTATAAGGGTTTTGTACATTTAATTTTATAATTAAATGTTAAAATGTTAAATAATTATATCTCTTATTTTATTAATATTTAATTTTCATTTAATCGTTGACTTTGTAAATTAATTGAAATGAAATTAATTGTTATTTATTGTATTTCATTGAGTTATTTATTTAATTTTTGTCTTTATTTAATTTATTTTATAAATATTTCATTTATTTGAATTTAATTGAATTTTTAAACTATATGTGTATGTATGACACGTTTGAATGTTGTTCTTATTCGAATTGAATTCGACATTTCGTGCAAATTTAATATGTTGTAGATTTACATGTCATGAATATGAATTTGTGTTCATTTCATGTTGTCGGATTCATTTTCCTTAGTTTCGAATTTATTTTGTTCTTGGAATCCAAATCGGGGTCTAACGAGCAATTAGTGCACCCTTGGTTTCATATTTGATAAATTGACCTAGAAAACTCGGATTCGAGTTTCGTCAACTTCCCTGAACTCGTAACAGAAATTCAAGTTTAATGAAATTATCCTTATATTTTTCCAAAGTCATTTGAACCTCCGAAATTCAACCGAAAAGTGTTACATTCATCCAAACTGCCACCTTTTACCAAAAGAGACATATCTTTCTGAAAAATTGACCAACTTAACTATGGCTTGATGCTTTGGAACCCTAACGCAGCCCTCCAAATAGCCTTAATCACCCCAAACCGATATAACCCTCATCACTTGGAGAAATTAAGCCAAACATTCTCTATTCCATAAAATCCCGTAACTCAAGCCAACCATGGAGATTGAAGCTCAAATCTCTTTCAAGCTTCATTCAATCCACAAGGTAAGCTTAGGGTTGTATTATACGTTCATTGTGAGTCATTTTAATCCATTCATCCCTAATTTTGATCATGGTTTCATGGGTATATGGCTGACTTGAAGAAATAGTTAGGTTATGAGCATATATGTTGATCTCTTTCATTTCTTGAGGAATTTGGATGATTCCAAACATGAATATGATTGTCTTGACTGCCTCTTCTCATTTATGATCATTGATTATGTGGTAGTTCAAGATTTAATGAGTTTTTATTATTGGTACTTTGAGGAAAATTCCTGATATGATCACATATACCTTTATCTCACGTTTGAGCATTCTTGGGGCTGCTTTGAATGTTTATTTGGAGTTGTTTTGCTGCATATTTGCTGGCCTACCTTACCTGAACATGTTGGGTTGAAGTTGGGATGTCTCTGCTCTCTTTTTTCATAGTTTTACCCTGTTTTTGGCCTGGATTTTGCTGTTGTCCGTTGCTGCTCCTTGCCGTGCCTAACTGCTGTCAGTTTTTGGACATTTATGAAGGTTGTTCATGCTATATTGCTGCTGCATATGTTGGCTTTTGTTGCTGCTACTTTCTGCTGCCCATTCATATCACAAAACAGGGGAAAAAGCTTTGTTGTTTTGCTGCTGTGTTACGGGAATGGATCTCCCCCGGGCGGGGAGATTTTGGCCGTGAAAAGGCCCGGCCGGGTAGCCTGTGTGCAGAAACTTTCTGCACGAAGCTCCCTGGGCGGGGACTTTTGCTGCAAAAAATCTCCCCGGGCGGGGAGATTGCTTCTGTACTGTCGTATGTTGCTGCCTTATTTCCTTTCCATCATGCATGAAATGTTTTGGTTGTGTGCATGATTAAATTAGAGGCATGCATGAAGTGTGTGTTTATTTATTTTATCTGCATGGCTTGGTTGATATTGTGCTTCCTAATTCTCAATGTTGCTTGTTATATACGTATATATATATATATATATATATATATTGCATGCATGGGATTATGCTAGGTACGTATATACATATATATATATTTATATATATATATGTTTATTATATATTCAATATTAGTTGATTTATCAGAATTATAGAATTTAATTGTTATCTATTTCGCATTATTTAATTTTCGTTCATGACAACGTGAATTAGTACGTGTTATAATTATTATATGAAATCCTTAGATTGAATTGATATGAAATGTGAATTTATGAATTTGAAGGAAAATGAATGAATGAATGTCTTGGTTATATGCCTTCAATGCCTTAATAGGGCACATGAACATTTTCATGACATAATATCATCTTTCACGCATTCATATCATATTCATTTCATTGGCGAGCGTCATATATGGTCATTTTGAGTCTCATACCTTTTCTTTTGCACAGATTCGGGTACGGTAGGAGATGAGGGCGAGCATTGAGACGCTTGTGCCTTTCCTTTGCTTTTAAAGGTGGGTTTCTATTCTATTAGCTAAAACAACCCTATATACATCAATTTGCAAGGTTTCCAGCCAAAATTTTATATTATATCTACATCGAGTCGTTTTATGAGTAAATGATTTCAAATGTAACCCTTCGTTTATGTTGAACCCTACCTTATGATTTTGGCGAGATTATGTTATGCTCACGGGCCCAGGGACTTAGTGTATGTGGCGATCCGGGGAGGCAAGGGCCGACGGTGACCCCATACACTAGTTCCAACCAAAATTTACGATGGAACGGACCTCGTTAGGAGTTTTGATGAGGAAACGCTAGTCGGGCTTTTAAGGATTCATGTACCTCACTAGCCATTATGTATGAGGTGGCCGGGTCTTGCAAACCCGTCCACCACCCGGAGGAAAAAGGTGTATATGTATGATTTCGATCATGATATGTATGTGCACGAGAGATATGTATGATAACGAATGAATCATGTTATGAATACACGAGAAGAAGGTTGGAGATTGTGCACGCCCACTCGCCGGGCCTTGAAACCCTATGATTAATTATGAATGAATATGATAGTTGTAAACCTGTAGATGTCTTTTTTTGTCTCACCCACTTAGGGAAATCTTCGAAAAACTTCATACGGGTTTATAGCTTGCATGTATATGTTTAAATTCTGCGATATTTACATACTATGCCCGTTTTATACCCACCAGTCCCTTTGGGACTGAACCCGGTTTGTTTTTCAGTGGTTGTGTGCAGGTTAAGGAGTGCTAGGCAGGAATACAAGTCGTCTAGGTCTTGCATTAGTGTTTAGCGCTCTTCTTTTGGTTAAACTCGCACTCATGATATTATTTTGGTAATTGATTTTGTATATCAAAATGATTATGGGGCGCATATGTTTTGAGCCATGTTGGCTTGTGGATATTGTATATGAATTCTATTTTGGAGCTTGAATACTCATGGTATATATGTGATAGTTTATTGCTTCCGCTTTATTGATTTTACTCTGATTCGTATGGTTTAAGGGTTAGCCCGCCTAGCATAGAGTGTGTGTATGTCCCCATTCGCCATGATTTAGCTCGGGTATGGATTGTCCATTTCATATTCGAGCAAGGTCTCGGTGCAGGGGATGTGGTACCTTGCGCTCGGGTGCTACATCCTTAAGTGGTATCAGAGCTTCGGGGTGCAAAACCCGGGCTCTCGTATTGTGTGAGTCAGTCTAGGTCGTTTGGCTTAGGAACTAATTGACAATGTGTTGGATATGCATCTCTTTTGTGCTTACTTGATTTAAATGTTGACTTTTGACTGAATTAATTGCATTACCATGCATAAACTAAACCTAGCACGCATTTTCAGTGTTTCTTTGACAGAATGCCTCCACGTAGACATCGTGATAGATCACCGGGGCGATACAGACACCGTGATGGTTCTCCTACACCACAAGAACAACAACCGCCTCCAATGAACATGGAAAATTTCATGGAAGCTGTTTTCAATTATGTTGAGCATAGGAGAGCTCAAGCTCCCCCACCATAACCCTTGAGTAACCGGCTCCACCGAATAATAATAGGGATCCTCCTGGAGTATTTATGAGCTACAATCCTCCTCGGTTTTATGGTTCCATTGATGATGAGGTATCAGAGGGTTGGTTAACAAGAATAGAAAGGATATTTGGAGTTTGACAGTTCACTACTCAGGAAAAGACCCAATTCGCTATATTTCAACTTGATGGCGGGGCTTATGATTGGTGGCAAAGAACAAGGGAAAAGCTTGAAGTGGATGGGGAAGAAGTGATATGGGAGGTATTTAAAAGGGAATTTAGATATTGTTTTGTGCCCGAGGTAGTGCGGGAACGTAATGAGCAGTAATTCATGGATCTCAAACAGGGGAATCGAGCCTTGGCTTAGTATATTGCTTTTTTTAACAGACTTGGGAAGTATGCTCCTCATATTACACGGGATGAGAAGAGGAAGTCCAAGAAATTCGTAGCGGGCCTAAGGCAAGAGTTGAGACATGGACAAGCAGGGTATAATTATGTGTCATTCACCGAAAGAGTATAAAGGGTAATGGAACAAGAAAAAGAGTTTAAAAAGAAAGATCCGGTCTTTAGGCCACCGATGGGACGGGGTTCTGGATCAAATTCGGGAAAGAAACCTATGGTTCAAGCTACTCCTCCACCCAAGGGTCTCTTGAAGAAATCACATATGAGAGGACAAGCTTCACAAGCTCCAAAGGCTTTACCCGTAACATCTTCGGATCGACAAATCCCAAGTGAGGCATGATTATCTAAGCCACCTTGTACATATTGTGGAGGGCCAACTCACAACTATTACAAGTGCTGGAAGAGGTTAGGCTTATGCCTTATATGTGGAAAAGCTGACTATATGGTGGATGCATGTCCTGACAAGAATCCGGGATTTCAAAAGGGAGTGTAGAGGCCCATGATTCAGGGGCGTGTTTATGCCCTTGAGGGCGAGGAGCAGCATGCAGAGGTTGATCCGACAGCCGTGGTGCAAGGTACCATATGCATTAACACCATGAATATTCATGCATTGTTTGATCCGAGTGCTACTCATTCTTTCATATCTCGTGATCTATGTGCTTCTATGTGCCTACCTGTTACTTGTGCAAATTCTTGTTATTTTGTGAGTTCTCCTCTTGGAGGAAATTTACAGACGGATCGGGTTGTCCGAGGTTGTTCGGTTTTGATAGAAGGGAAAGATTATCCGGCAGATTTCATCGTGATGCCTATGAAGCGATATGGGTAATCTTCGGGATGGAATAGTTTTACCGGCACCTGACCGAAGTTGATTGTTTTAAGAAGAAGATGAAGTTGGGGGAAGAGTTGATTGGAGAAGTGGGATCGAAAGTACCACTCCTATCATTTATGGACGCTCATAATCTAATATGAGAAGGGGTTATGGGATTCGTTGCATATCTTCTCAATAAACCGAAGGATCAAATTAAGTTTGAGGAGACCGCAATTGTTAAGGAATTCCCCCATGCGTTTCCGGAGAATTTAGGTTCTTTGCCACTGGATCATGAGATTGAATTCGTTATTGACTTATATCCGAGATTAGAACCATACTCTAAGACTCCTTATAGAATAGCTCCGGTTGAGTTGAAGGAATTGAAGATTCAACTTGAGGAATTACTTAAGATTGGGCACATTCGGCCGAGTTCATCTCCGTGGGGTGCTCCGGTTCTTTTTATTAAAAAGAAAAATGGAACGTTGAGGATGTGTGTAGATTACTAGGAGCTTACTCGGAGGACTATCAAGAATAAATATACGTTGCCCCACAGTGAGGATTTGTTTGATATGTTGCAAGGTTCGGGGGTTTATTCGAAATTGGATTTAAGACAAGGTTACTACCAGCTGAAAATCCGAGAAAAGGATATACCTACGACAGGATTTAATACCCGGTATGGACATTACGAGTTCGTAGTGATGCCTTTCGGTTTGAGTAACGCCCCTACCCTATATATGGATATGATGCATCGGACTTTTCGGCCTTATTTGGATAAATTTGTAGTAATATTTATTGATGATATTCTGGTCTATTCGAGGACTCCGAAAGATCATGCCAGGCATCTCAGGTTGGTATTGGAGACGTTGAGAGAGCACCGATTGTATGCAAAGTTTAGCAAGTGTGAGTTCTGGATCGACCGGGTTGCTTTTCTAGGACATATTGTCTTGAGTAAAGGTGTGGAAGTAGATCCTTCAAAGATCGAAACAGTTATTCAGTGGCAGAGTCCGAAGAATGTTTCTGAGGTCCGAAGTTTCTTGGATTTGGCTGGGTATTATCTAAGGTTTGTTAAGGACTTCTCAAAGATCGCAGGTACTTTAACTCGGTTAACAAAGAACGAAGTCAAGTTTGAATGGGACGAGGCATGTGAGCCGAGTTTCAAACTCTTGAAGGAGAAGTTGACCACTGCACCTGTATTAGCACTCTCTGAAGGTACTGAAGGATACATGGTTTATACGGATGCCTCGAAAGAAGGATTGGGATGTGTGTTAATGCAGAAGGGTAAGGTGATAGCTTATACCTCGACGAAATTGAAGGATCATGAACAGAATTATCCCACTCACGATCTCGAGCTTGCAGCAGTGATCTTTTCTTTGGGGAAGTGGAGACACTACTTATATAGAATTCCTTCCGAGATCTTTTCCGACCACAAGAGTCTCCAGTATTTGTTTTCTCAGAACGAGTTGAACAAGAGACAAAGGCGTTGGATGGAGATGTTGGCGGATTATGAGTGTACACTCCGATACCATCCCGGAAAAGCCAATGTGGTCGCGGATGCGCTCAGTAGGAAGGCTAGCATGTCTAGTGTGAAAGTGGAAGTTCAAGATGAATCTGAGTCTTTCAAGCTAAGAGCTAGTATTCAGAATATTACGTATAACCAGATCTTCAACAGAGCTTCATTGAGGCTCAGGGGAAGGATCCCGAGGTTCAGAAATTAGCTGAGAAAGCTAGAGATGATCATGGGTGCCCGTTTGGATTTGATGATACGAGACTCTTAAGGTTTAAAAACAGAATTGTAGTTCCGGAGGAATTGAAGAGAATTATTTTGGAAGAAACTTACGGATCAGGGTATTCGATACATCCCGGAGGTAATAAGATGTATAAGGATTTGAAACAGTTCTATTGGTGGAATGGACTTAAAAGGGATGTAATCAATTTCGTGAGACATTGCTTGACTTGTCAAATTGTGAAGGCAGAGCATCAGAATTCATCGGGGCTACTTCAACCGTTACCTATCCCGGAATGGAAATGGCTACAAGTGGCAATGGATTTCGTTTTAGGTCTTCCTAGAGTGAAGGGTGCTCTTGATGGGATTTGGGTGATCTTGGATAGATTAACGAAATCGGTACATTTTCTGGATATTCGGATGTCAGATAAGATAACTAAGTTGGCAAAGAAGTATGTTGATGAAATTGTTCGACTTCATGGTGTGCCTGTCATTATTGTATCAGAATGAGATCCGAGGTTTACTTCTAGGTTTTTGCAAGAATTGCAAGGGAATCTGGGAACAAGGCTTCAATTCAGCACAACTTTCCATCCCCAGACAGATGGGCAGTCGGAGGGGTTAATCAAATATCTTGAGCATATTTTGAGAGCATTTCTTGAGTTCGTGGAATGAACAATTGGCTTTGATCGAATTCGCCTATAATAATAGTTTCCAAGCTTCGATAGGAATGACGCCTTATGAAGCTCTCTACGGACGAAAGTGTAGATCTCCCTTATTCTTCGACCTTGAGGAATGGAATTGGACGAAACAAGAAGGAGTGAAACGAGGGGAAAAGAAAGAGAAGCCTTCTAAGGCCGTGCAAGAGGCAATTGATAAGGTTCAGATAATTCAGCAAAGAATGAAAGCAGGTCAAGATAGACAAAAGAGTTATGCGGATCGGTGGAGAAAGGATCTTAAGTTTGAAGTTGGTGATAGGGTATTTCTAAAAGCTTCTCCACGAAAGGGGTTTTCAAGGATTGGAAAAGGAGGTAAGTTGAATCCTGGTTATTTGTGTCCGTATGAGATTCTTGAGAAAATTAGAGATGCGGCTTATCGGTTGAATCTACCTCCAAGTTTGACCGGAATCCACAACGTATTCCATGTCTCCCAACTTCGCAAATATTATCGGGATGAATCCGAGATCCTACCTGTTGAGGAGGTGGAAATTGAGCCAAATCTCACTTTCGTTCAGAAACCGGTTAAAATTTTGGATTGAAAATTTCAAGAATTAAGAAACCGACGAATCCCACTAGTTAAGGTATTATGGAAACGTGACAAAACGGAAGAGGTTACGTGGGAGACGGAGGATAAGATGAAAAGATTCCACCCTAAGTTGTTTCCAGGCGAGCATTTAATCCGAGGATGGATTCTTTTAAGGGGGAGAGATTGTAACACCCCGACTTTTCAGTCGTATAGGTATGACGTATGTGTTTACCAATTTGCGCGAATTAATTATTTATAAGAGTTTTGTATATTTAATTTTATAATTAAATGTTAAAATGTTAAATAATTATATCTCTTATTTTATTAATATTTAATTTTCATTTAATCGTTGACTTTGTAAATTAATTGAAATGGAATTAATTGTTATTTGTTGTATTTCATTGTGTTATTTATTTAATTTTTATCTTTATTTAATTTATTTTATAAATATTTCATTTATTTGAATTTAATTGAATTTTTAAACTATATGTGTATGTATGACACGTTTAAATGTTGTTCTTATTCGAATTGAATTCGAAATTTCGTGCAAATTTAATATGTTGGACATGTACATGTCATGAATATGAATTTGTGTTCGTTTCATGTTTTCGGATTCATTTTCCTTAGTTTCGAATTTATTTTGTTCTTGGAATCCAAATCGGGGGCTAACGAGCAATTAGTGCACCCTTGGTTCCGTATTTGATAACTTGAGCTAGAAAACTCGGATTCGAGTTTCGTCAACTTCGCTGAACTCGAAACAGAAATTCGAGTTTAATGAACTTATCCTTATATTTTTCGAAAGTCATTTGAACCTCCGAAATTCAACCGAAAAGTGTTACGTTCATCAAAACTGCCACCTTTTACCAAAAGAGACATATCTTTCTCAAACATTAACCAAATTAACTATGGCTTGATGCTTTGGGACCCTAACTCAACCCTCTAACCAGCCTTAATCACCCCAAACCGAGATAACACTCATCACTTGGAGAAATTAAGCCAAACATTCTCTTTTCCAGAAAATCCCGTAACTCAAGCCAACCTTGGAGATTCAAGCTCAAATCTCTTTCAAGCTTCATTCAATCCACAAGCTAAGCTTAGGGTTGTATTATACATTCATTATGAGTTATTTTAATCCATTCATCCCCAATTTTGATCATGGTTTCATGGGTATATGGCTGACTTGAAGAAATAGTTAGGTTATGAGCATATATGTTGATCTCTTTCATTTCTTGAGGAATTTGGTTGATCCCAAACATGAATATTATTATCTTGACTCCCTCTTCTCAGTTATGATCATTGATTATGTGGTAGTTCAAGATTTAATGAGTTTTTGTTATTGGTACTTTGAGGAAAATTCTTGATATAATCACATATACCTTCATCTCACGTTTGACCATCCTTGGGGCTGATTTGTATGTTGATTTGGAGTTTTTTTGCTGCATATTTGCTGGCCTACCTTACCTGAACATGTTGGGTTGAAGTTGGAATGTTTCTGCTCTGTTTTTTTTTTTCGGTTTTGCCCTGTTTTTTGGCCTGGATTTTGCTGCTGTTCGTTGCTGCTCCTTGCCGTGCTTAACTACTGTCAGTTTTTAGACATTTGTGAGGGTTGTTCATGCTATATTGCTGCTGCATATCTTGGCTTTTGTTGCTGCTACTTGCTGCTGCCCATTCATATCACAAAACAGGGGAAAAAGCTTTGTTGTTTTGCTACTGTGTTACGGGAATGGATCTCCCCGGGCGGGGCGATTTTGGCCGTGAAAAGGCCTGGTCGGGTAGCCTTTGTGCAGAAACTTTCTGCATGAAGCTCTCCGTGTAACGCCCCCACCCATACTGGAACATGAGAAGAGCAGCGTCTCAACCCCCGCACTGAAGCACCTCTCAAGTAATGGTGTGAGCCACTACTCAAGAAATACTCCAGCGAACGACTATCTATCTCAGAACTATACATGTATAACGATGTGGCTATGCAGCGGAAAATAAGAGTATTTTAAAACTTTTCAAAACATGTGCGTGATGGCATGTAACAAGCAAGAACATATTGATCGTGTAAGAGAGACTTGGCATGTCAGAACATATAACATATTCACATATAAGTACCGATATAGTAGAGTTCAAGATATCGGTAGCAGAGTAGCAGAAAGAGTATAACAAAGATACTCAAGTATTCAGAAACATGAAGTGATGCAGCCATAAAACATATGCAGGACACAACAGAAAGTAATACTAAGTCCTGACTGAAACAAAAATGACAATCTAGAGCTTCAAGATACCTCTAGACTGCGGCTGTAAGACCTGAAACCACAAGGCAAGAAAACGGGAAAGGTATTAGTCAAAAGGACTAAGTGAGGGAATACTTTAAAGAAAGTGTTAGGTGATAAAGAACTTGAAGTGTAGTTCAAAACTGTTAGTGCAGAGCTTTAAAGAAGAACTTGAAACAAGTTCAATTTATAAAACTGTTTGAATGCAATGCTGTAAAAGAATACGAGTTTCAAAACTCTTTTCATGAATGCTATCACACACGCACACATATGCTGTAGATGGTTCATAGTTCTTTCATAATACGGGATAAGGGTAAAGTGAAATTTTCCAAATATGAACCATCCTTTATGAAACACAATTTTGCTCGCAAGCTAGGCTTCTCCATCCTTACTCCAGAAAACATGATTTAGTAGAGTATCGGACCGAGGTCAACAATAACTCCACACACAGTAGAGTATCAGACCAAGGTCAACAATACTCCACTAGCACATCCAAACATGCACCATCCTCCACCGGTTGTCACTTCGGGTAGCTAGCCCTAGGCGACCTGTAAACATGTAATGGGAATAGATTTGTTGTCCGTTCCCAGACAAATTGTCCTGACTTAACAAACCTCCTGTTAAAAGTCGATGTCAATTGTCTAATTGTGGCGGCCAGTATTGGTGATGTTGTTGGCGCACACCTCCCGAACATCACCTCCACACATAACCGCCGGGTTCAAACTGTAAACTGTATGCTTGCATTTCAAGATTAACAGTGACCAGAGTACCAATCCGGGTGCTAACTATAACATGTTAAACAGTTTGTAAAACATGTGATGCTGTTTGTAAAACATGTGATGATGTCTGTAAAACATGTGATGCTATCTGTAAAACATGTGAAACTGTACTTTGAAAACATAGGCAGAACATGTAACTATCTTTGAACAAGAATGCAGAACTTTGGAAAACATGTGCTGTTGATCAAGGAATACTATGAAAGTATGAATGATCCTTTCAAAAGAATGTCCCAATAAAAGGGATAGTTCAAAACGAGGTTTAACTTTGAATTTCAAAACATATGATACGAAAGTATAATCGTGGTTCCAGTTTTGAAACATTTTAACTTCACCTCACCTAATAGTAACAAAAGGTAGGTAGACATATTATGCGGTTCCTTAGGGATCCCAGTACTCGACTTTAACTCCTGTAGGTGGTGTACTAGAGTGAGCTTAAGAACTAAGGCCCACTACTAATCATGATGCATATGAAATGCATGAAACATATGAACAAGGAACATGTAAAGAACATGTAACAGAAGAGAGTAATACCATTTAAGGTATTCAAGAAAAGGTAACACACAAAGGAATACGTTAAAGTGAGTTATTCTTAACATGGGACTATGATCTTACTATAATCGAGTAAGCTTTAGTCAAATTATGAATCTTATCGCAAACCTTAGGTTAAGAAACAAGTCCACGAAAGAAAATACATTTTAGACCCTAGATATGTAAACCCTAGTTGTAAATGTCTATTAAGAAAGCACAAGTTTTATTTCATCTTTACTATTCAAAAGCACTATTCAAAAGTACTATTCAGGATTACTATTCTAGATTACTATTCATAGTTACTATTCACATGTCGGGTCAAAGGGTCGGGTCAAACCTTTACTATACACACACACCATGCACGTACACACACACACACACACGACATGCACATACACATACACCCTATTTAAATTATGATTTTGATTATAACCTATAGTTTCAAGTTCATGTTAATATAATCAAGTGTGATCTAGGTTAAGGGTATAACCTATGGTTAAGAGATCCAATTAACGCATAAGATCAAGTATTGAAACACTATTCTATCTTAGGTTATAACATGTGACACTATTAAAGTGTATAACATATGATCAAGGCTCTATTCCATTAATCCATATCATATCATAAGCTCAATTCATAATTCTTGAATCATATAACCATATAAGAACATGTCTCAACATATATTATATCATATCGTGAACCTTAGGCATGTAACATGTAACAAATTAAATTCAACATCAACATGCAACAAGTTGTGACATAATTAATCATAGACTACTATTCCATTAGCTAACATGCAAGAATATAATTCAAATTCCATAATCATGCATCAATTCTCATAATATAACAACCATATCACATTATCATTGCATATGCTAAAGCATTCCATAACATATTTAAGCATATACTAAACAATTAAAACATATAAACATATAGTCAAACATATCATGAAAACTATATAATAAATGCATAAAATAAAATCCTATATGGCTTAGGGAAGACCCTAAGACCCAACCTAAACATAATATAAACATACCATAACATAAAAACATAAACTAACTAAAACATAACATAAACTAAGGCATAAAATAAATAAAACTAACCGAGCTCAGGGGGGGGGGGGGGGGGGGGGTGGCCGAGGCCAAAGAGGGGGAAGAGAGGGAGAAGAAAGGGTGTTGTCAACACAACTTTGAGCAAGGATTCTAATGGCATGAGGGGGGTATTTATAGGTGTTGGGAAGGCCCTCACATTGGAACTAAACTTGAGGTAAGGGCATGAGAGCAAAAGTGGGTTAGCTTCTCTTGAAAGATTCATCATTCATGAAACAAAATTGGGACTACTGGGGGGTATTTCGGTAATTTCACTGCCATAACGTGGAGGTAAGTGGCTGGAAGTATAACCATTCCGTCCGGTTAAAAATTAGCTTCGAAACGCATATTCATACGTCGAAATCGGATTTACCGTTTGAAAGATACATTAGTTTTAGTGAATAAAAGTTTTGAACTCGAAACTCAACACGAGTGAAAAACGACTTTCTAGAATGATTTTCAAGTCCGGATTGTTTCCAAAATTCAATAAATAAATCGAGAAGCGTTTTGAGTCCAATATCGACTATAAAACATTTTACCGTTAAAAAGTTGAAAATGTAGAATGAATAGTGAATTCTTACGTACAGACGTACGCATCAAAATTTCAAGCTAGGGTTTGAATCAAGAGTTGTAAAACATCTTAAAAATCTTGAAATAGCTTAAGTAGTGTAATTCCGAAGAGAAAACATTTTCCCAATGAAAACCGTTCGTAGAAGGAATAGTGAACTAGGGTTTTCTTAAACATTTTCAATAAAACCAATGCTCAAAATAGATTTCCAAGTCAATAATGATTTCAAAAGACTCGTCTCGACTCAAGGGTAGATTTGACTGTAAACTTGGGTAGGAAAAGATATCAGAATCAAAAGCTCATTTTCAGATGAATGGTAACTTTGGTCGGTAAGTTCCAAAAATACATTTATGGTTTAAGAAAGACTCTCAAAGCTTGGGAAACAAGTTCAAACGATTGGAAAACATGTGTGGTGAACTTCTAGGGTTCGAGTAGCCATATGAACAAGGTAGGCTCGGGTTATGAATAGTAAACTGTATCAAAGGTCAAGAATTCCCCATTAAAACATGTCAGATCACATACGAGCACGAAGTTCATATAAGAATGCAATGCATGAAGGTTCAAAAAGTTGGATCACGGTCTATAAACGCTTTACCAATGCCCTTAGCTTACCGTTTTCATCCAGGCCCTGTTTTGGGCTGTTACAATCACCCCTCCTTAAATAGAATCTGTCCTCAGATTCTTCTGCTGTGACTGCAAACAACTCGGGGTGATGCTTCTGCATTTTCTCTTCTGTCTCCAAGGTTGCCTCTTCTGTCCCATGTCCCTTCCAAAGGACTTTAACCAAAGGAATTTTCCTATTCCTCAGCTCTTGAAACTTCCTTTCTAGAATCTTAGCGGGCTTCAAAACATAAGTCAAATTCAGTTCCAACGGTATCTCCACTACCGGCACAACCTCTGTCTCATCTGAGAAACACTTGCGAAGCTGAGATACATGAAATACATTGTGGATTCCTGTTAAACCTACAGACAAATCGAATCTATAAGCAGTCGGTCGGACTCTCTCCAGTATCTCATACGGTCCAACATATCTCGGGTTTAACTTTCCACCTTTCCCAATTCGGGAAAATCCTTTCCTTGGCGATGCCTTGAGAAATACCTTTTCGGCCACTGTGAATTCTAAATCCCTTCTTCGTCGATCAACATAACTCTTCTGCCGATCCTAGGCAGCTTTATTCTCTAGCGAATGATCTGAATCTTCTCCGTCGCTTCTCTTATTCATTTAGCTGAATTCACTTTGATCGGTCCCTCCTTAGTACATCTTGCTTCATCCAAATCCCAGTATAACGGGGATCTACATTTCCTTCCGTAAAGGGCTTCATATGGAGCAACTTTAATAGAAGCTTGATAACTATTATTGTATGCAAACTCCACAAGAGGTAAACACTCTTTCCAACTTTCTTGGAAGTCGAAAGCGCAAGCTCTTAGCATATCTTCCGAGTATTTAAACATCCTTTCTGATTGTCCATCCGTCTGAGGATGTGCTGCAGTACTGAAGTTCAACTTTGTTCCCATCAAAGTCTGAATTTCTTTCCACAATTGCGACGTGAATTTCGGATCTCTGTCCGATACTATGCTGTTCGGAACTCCGTGTAGTCTGACAATCTATTGTTGATACAGCTTTGCCAATGTGCTGACCTTATCCGTCGTCTTTACTGGTAAAAAGTGCACTGACTTTGTCAATCGATCAATGATCACCCAGATACTATCTTGTCCTCCTCTGACTTTGGGTGATCTAGTGACAAAATCCATCGTGATTTGCTCCCATTTCCATGTCGGAATCGGTAATGGTTGTAACTTCCCACTCGGCTTCTGGTGCTCAGCTTTAAGTTTCTGACAAGTTAAGAACTTCTTGACATAGTTGGCTATATATCTCTTCATACCATTCCACCAGAATGCATCTTAACATCTCGATACATCTTATTGCCTCCGGGATGTATCGTATACTTAGTCTTGTGCACTTCGTCAAGAATCTCTTTCCTCAAAGCAGTTGGTACGCATACTCGACCTTTGTACCTCAATATTCCATGTTCATCAACCCTGAACTTAGTCTCATCATCTTTCTCCTTAGATTCGAGACATTTCTTGATCCACTCGTCGTTCTTCTGAGCTTCCAACACTTGCTCTTTCAATGGTGATATCATCACAACATTCACGATTCGAGCTTTAGTTATCACCTCCATTCTTTCTCTTTGATCAATCTCGGGATTGGCAGAAATCTGTGTTAGACGAACTTTCCTGCTTAGTGCATCGGTTACAACATTTGCGTTTCCTAGATGGTACTGAATAATGCAATCATAGTCTTCCAGAAATTCCATCCATCTACTCTGTCGCATATTCAACTCCTTCTGAGTGAATAGATATCGCAGGCTCTTGTGATCAGGAAAGAACTCAAACGTAACCCCATACAGGTAATGTCTCCACTTTCCAAGAGCGAAAATTATCGCTGCTAACTCCAAATCATATGTCGGGTAGTTTACTTCATGCGTTTTGAGCTTCCTTAATGCATACGCAATCACTTTTCCATTCCTCATCAAAACTCCTCCTATTCCTTCTTTCGAAGCATCGGTGTAGATAGTGTAACCTTCTTTTCCTTCTAGTAACGCTAACACCGGTGCAGTTGTTAGCATTTCCTTCAGTATTTGAAAGCTTTGCTCACACTTCTCAATCCATTCGAATTTTCCTTCCTTATTGGTCAACTTAGTGAGAGGTGTAGCTATCTTCGAGAAATCTTTGACAAACCTTCGGTAGTAACCAGCTAATCCCAGAAAACTCCTCACTTCTGAGGGTTTCTTTGGTGACTTCCAATCCATGATCGTTTCGATCTTCGAGTTATCTACTTCGATTCCAGATCCTGATATGATGTGTCCGAGAAATGTAACTCTCTCAAGCCAGAACTCACATTTTTTGAACTTTGCAGATAGCTTGTGATCCAGCAAAGTGCGTAACACGATTCGAAGATGTTCAGCATGTTCCTCCGCTGTCTTTGGAAACACCAATATATCGTCGATGAAGATCACTACAAACTTATCGAGAAACAGCTTGAATATACGGTGCATCATATCCATGAATGCAGCTGGTGCGTTTGTCAAACCAAACGGCATTACCACGAATTCATAATGTCCGTATCGGCTGTTGAAAGAAGTCTTCAGAATATCTGCTTCCCTGATCTTCAATTGATAATACCCTTGTCTTAGATCTAACTTAGAGTAGACCTTCGATCCTTGAAGAATATCGAACAACTCTTCAATATGAGGGAGAGGATACTTATTCTTTATCGTCATCCTGTTCAACTCTCGATAGTCACAATGATCCATCCTTCTTCTTAACAAAAAGCACAGGCGCTCCCCACGGCGATGTGCTTGGTCGAACATATACTGACTCAATCAGTTCGTCCAATTGCTTTCTCAGTTCTTCCAATTCAGCTGGAGCCATTCTGTAACGTGTCTTGGAGTACGGCTCAGCTCCTGATATCATCTCGATCGTAAATTCCAACTCTCGATCAGGAGGTAACGAATTCAAATGCTCAGGAAACACATCTAGGAATTCGTTCACCACTTCCACTTCTTCGATCTTAAGTTGATCTTTTGGCCTATTTAGAAGATAAGCAACAAATCCATTAGCTCCTTTCTGAATCAACTTCTTAGCTTCCATCGAAGAAACATCTGATAACTTCTCAACTTTCCTTTCTGATGTCCGGCTCTCATCTTCTTCCAAGGTGATCTCTTTCTTGTAACAATCCAACTTAGCTCGGTACTTAAACAACAATCCATACCAAGTATAACATTGTATCTTGTCATCGGTAACTCAATAAGATCTGTTGGGTAACAACGGGTACCAATACATATACGGCAACGTTTATATACTTGATCCGTAACAAGGTAAGTTCCCAAAAGAGAACTCACTTCAAATTTATATGGCAAGTATTTAAGTGGAAACTGTAAATGCACACACAATTTAGATGCAACAAATGAATGCGTGGCACCAGGGTCATACAAGACCTTAACTGGCTTGTTAAGAATGTCTACAATACCTTCCACAACAGACGAAGGATTAACCTCCTCATTACCATCCAAAGCATATGCTCTGCCTTTGACCACCAGTTTGTTCGTCGTACCCACCACCGCGTTTCCTTTATCCTGGACCCCAAATCTTTTAATCTTGTTCGGGAAGCTATCCATCTAGTGCTCAGGCGAACCACACACGAAACACTGTCCAGTTTTCTTGCGACAGTTCTCCTCAGTGTGTCCCGTTCGGCGACAGTATCTACAAACAATTTCCTCTAGACCTGGCTGAGGTGCTCTCTGCTGTTGTGGCGCCCTCTGGTACTGTTGTGGCTCGTTCTGCTTCTGTGCTTGCTGTCTCTGTGGAGCCTTCTGCTGCTGAGGTTGTGGTGCTACCATTGGCTTCTTTCCGTTTTCTTGGAGAAAAGATCCGGATGGTCGCCTCTTCCCTTGATAAGGCTTAGGGTTAGAAGGTCCTTGATGTGCAATAGTTATCTTGATCTCCTTGTGGACGGCTTCAACCTTTAGTGCCTTATCAATGGCCCTGTTGTAGTTTTCAATATCCAAAGAAGCAAGTGCCCACCAAAGTTCGGGCTTCAGTCCGTCAATAAACCTCTTCATCTTGCGACGCTCATCATTTAGAATATGAGGCGCATACTTGATCAGCCTCACAAACCTAGCCTCATATTCCATCACATTCATAGTTCCCTGAACCAAACTCATAAACTCAGCCTCTCATGCGTCACGAGTTACTTGAGGGGTGTACTTCTGCTGGAACTCTCCTATAAACTCATCCCAACTTCCTTCAACGTTCTTCTCAACATGTGTTGAACGTGCTTCCACCAATTGTATGCAGCTCCTTCCATAAGAAAAGTAGCATACCGAACTCGTTCACGATCCTCTGGGTAGATTTCCGTAGGCTCGAAAATCTTCTAAAGACTAGCAATCCAATTCTCAGCCTTCAGGTCGTTCGGTTCTCTAGAGAACTTAGGTGGATTCATCCTTAGAAATTTGTCCAGAGACCTTTCATTATAAGGATTATCTCTCTGATTATAAGCTCTCATAAATTGTCGTAGCACATCCCTTAATTCCAGGGTTCCCTCCCGTTCAGAAGGTGGCGTGACATCTCTTTGGGGTGACGTGACATCTCTTTGGGGTGGCAGTGGTGGTACACGATTCCGGGGTGCTCTTCTTGGTGGCATGTTGTTACTGAATTCACAAGTTTTCAGATATATATTCGATGCATGACATATAATGATTCACAGAATCCGTAACCACGTATTCACCTTTCCATGCAGTCACATATAAGTATGAGAACAATTCATTCCCACAACAACATGTCAGCAAAGATTCCAACATATCATATAATCAAGAACAACTATCAGACAACATGTAAACGGGAACAAAAGCTCGTGTAATATATCAACATATCAGAAACATGTATAACATATCCAAAAACATGATCAACATATAAACGAGAACATAACATGTACTGTCATATCAGCCAGAACTGGAACATGATCAGAAGTATGATCAACATATCCAGAAGCGTATTAAACATTTCAAGAATAATAGCATGCTATCAATAAATGAAATGGCATGATCCTACTATCGGCCCTAATGGTATCTTGAAGCACTCTAGGGCTCTTGCAGTGACAGTTATGGAAAGCAATAAACAGATAATGTAAAGCCGAAAGTGTTATAACTGAGCAAGGTTTGGTAAAATTTACTACAGGCCACATGTTAACAGTATTAATTCAAAACGGGGAGGACCCGATACAATCGAGTTGACTCCCTTACAGGCCTTACCAATTCGTCCAACCCTGCTGAAAAGAACCTATAGTAGGTACCATGTCATCTGAACCATCATCCGTGGTGCCAAAAATTGGGGATCATCTACCATAGCTATACATCCCCTCATCCAAAAGTTAGTCCTGAACTGTCCCGGCTATACGTCTGCCATCCATAGATAGATATATATGCATCGGTACTGTATACAGAAACCTCCCATCAGCAATCAACCCTGATAACTATGGTCCAAAGAACCCTTGGTGGTGTCATCAAAAACAGCAACGACCTCGCCCTGTCCGTGTCCTGCTGGGTCATCTCCGCCATCATCATCATCATTATTAGAACCTGCATCGCCTCCATCAGGCTGCTCCTGCATAGGCTCGGGCTCCTGAGAAGCCTGATTGACATCCTGACCCTCGACCTCCTGAACTGCCTTCTCATCGGACAAGTGATCGGCATCATACAGGCGAGCTCTCATGTGGGTACGGTAGTGTTGGTGAGGCTCCATAGAAGTGTCGCGGTCGATAGTCATCTGCATAAGATCTGCCTCCAACTCAGCAATACGAGCAGCTCTCTGATCAGCAATATGAGTCATCTTTGCAGCATGCCCACGAGCAATGTCCCTATCAATCTGGTACTGCAGTGACTGGT
The DNA here is from genome assembly GCA_037501455.1 of Lantana camara. Lineage (NCBI taxonomy): Eukaryota > Viridiplantae > Streptophyta > Magnoliopsida > Lamiales > Verbenaceae > Lantana > Lantana camara. The sequence continues at coordinate 96,484,493 of CM074856.1, forward strand.
CCTGATGGCGCATAGACTCCAACCTGACCTCACGTGTAACACCCCAGAGCGAAGGGTGCCACATCTCCCGCACTAAGGTCTAACACGAGTAGCGAAATAGAAAGTTCGCACCCGTATCAAACCATAGCGAACGGGAGATACACAAACACACCCACGCTAGGTGGCCTAGACCTTAAAAAATTGCGTAAAATAAAATAAGAGTAGCGGAAGCAATAATCAATCATGCTAAATTCCCAAGATCACACACATAAACATATAGCAAAAGGGATCAATTAACAATTATCCAAGCTAGAATATATATACAAGATATACAATGCCCTCCAAGGCCAAAAATAATAACATAAGTATCCGAATACAATCCCAAAAGTGCAGAAATATAAACCACTATGATGCGTGAAGACTCAAGCAAAACCACAAGTATAACACTACAGACACTTGCCACCTAGCTTGACTCGGAAGTACCGGCAAATTCACAAGAAAGGAAAAAGGGGAAAACAACAACGAGGGTTAGTCCTAGTGACTAGTGAGTGGGTTAAACTCACACACCCGATAAATATATATAGAGCAAAGCAATTAATCAAATCGAAAAGATCCTTGAACCGAGAATGGTTTTAGCAAGCCAAACTAATTCCCGTGATATAGATATACCTAGGTTTAAAAAGAAGAGAAACGCTAGGGTCAAGAGCCAAACAACAAGTTTTAAGCATTTATAAGTCCACTCTCGTTTCCTAGATCATACACACTTAATCAACTCGGCGAGTACGAGTCACAACTCCCAACTTCCAAATACGAAAATACATATTAAAACAAAACAAAAGTCATAATCCATCCGCACACCGGGTGACAGAAGGGTTGATCGGCCCTAACTATCTAGACACAAGAGACAAGGTTTAATTACGACCTTGAAACCTTTGACGGTTAAATCCGCCGGCTCATGAGAAACACCCTTCCTCGATCCTCCCAAGGTTGGATGAGACTCTCAAATGGAGGTGTTAATGGAAGAGCTCGGCGACCCCTCGGCCGTCCCGAGATTACCATACCACACTCCGGGGCCCAAACAAATCACGAAAATCACACTTACATATAACAAAGCTGATCTTTCAAAGCCTCATCTCGCTTACACACACACACTTGCACAAAGCTAAAGTTTTCCAAACAAAAGCAAAATAGCTTACATACTTATAAAAAGCGTTTTCAAAATCATATCACAAGCGGGGTAATCCCTCAACATACGTATCATACACTTATTTAAATTATAATATACATAATCGCATGCGAGGCTAAAAATCAAGTAGGGTTATAGTCAATTAGCTAAAAGAACAAAACCTCACCTTATCAACGAGCGTAGTGGAGATAAAAAGGGAAATCGGACACCTAAGGAGCAAGCTCGCCCACAACAGGAAGATCCTCTGAACAAAGGAAACAACAAAAGACACTCTTAGACTCAATATGGACCACATTGACACTCGGTAAATGCGAATGTATGTTCATGATGAAAATAATATGAAATGAATCCACCTTTAGGTCAATTAAGAGCATAAAATGCATATAAGATCACATCTCACAAACGAGGGCAAAGAATAACCATAAATTCACGAGAGCAAGCTTAACACATCATATAACAAGTTAATCATACATACGCATCATAAACGAGACAAGAAGAGCCAACAAAAAGTAACGAAAAGGCGAAAGAAGCCTCTCCGGGCGCCACCATGATGGACACGGCCGTGTCCAAAAAACAAAGGGAATGGACGAGGCCGTGTCCAATTTAATTAAATACAGAGGGCATAAGTCGAACCCTCAACACGGCCGTGCCCATTTCCCCTTGTATCATGACACGACCGTGTCATGATTTCGGCCCCGAAAAAAAAAAAACGCTGCAACTTCGGATTTTGAAGAGCAAAACAGGGTATTTTCATGGCAGCCCTTTAGGAGTCTCTTAGGTCATTGAAAGTACACTCAACATACATGAAAATAACACCAATTCCTCATACATTCAAGCCATACAAGTAGAAACAACTTCAGCTCCAAAATATACATGAAAACAAAACATAAAAGGGGAAGGAATGCATCAAGATCTATCATCCAATCTCAAGAACTCATTAATGGCCAACCATTCATACCTCAACTACCATGAAAGGATAAGCAATAAATACCAAGAATCATGTCTTAGAAGTCACATATCATCACCAAGAATCAAGAAAACAAGAATGGAAGCAAGAATCAACAAATTCCTCCAACTTCTACTATTCCACATGCTAGGCATAACTCATGAATCCACCATGGAAATCAGCTCAAGAGCACATAAAAGAGAGAACAAAGAGTGAATATTACAATCATAAACTTACCTTTCAAATTTGAGAAACTAAGGATGTGATATGAGCTCCAAAATCATCAAAATGGCCAAAGGGGTTTTCTTCCTTCCTTTCTTGCTTGGAGCTGATCAATTTTGAGGGAGAGAGAGGAATGGATGGTTCTCTTGGGTTAATGGGCTGAGATGATGGTTAACTCAAGGTACAAATCATGGTTTGGGGTTTGGTTAAGTTTAAGTGGGGTCCACAAAACTTAGTTAGGTCAAAAGATAGCTCTTAGGCGTAAAGGGCTCGTTTCGGTTAAATTTCGAGGGTCTTAATGAACTTAAAAAAAAGTGAGGATTGTCCCATTGAACCTAAATCGTCGAAACGAGTTCAACGGAGGTGAAGGAATTCGAATCCGAATTCCCGAGATGAAAATACGTGACCCGGAACCCAAGGTACGCTAAATGCTCTTTAGTCTCCTTTAGGTCCCGTCTCCAAAACGAATCAAAACACAGACCAAACAAGTCCCAAAACATAAAACGAGCATAAAAACAAGTTCAAAACCTACGCAATTAGCATATATCAAGAATTCATAGAAATCCGAATTAAATTAAAATCCAAAACAAGCAAAATTTGAGCAACTTCAATTATTCCACGTTAACACTTAAATATCACATAATCACTTAAATAAATAATTAAATTGGGCACGTAATAGGTTACCTGAGAGTTCGATCAGTCGGGATGTTACAATCCTCCCTCCTTCAAAAGGACCTATCCTCAGGTACGAGGCGAGGCCTTGAAAAGTTCCGGATACAACTGTTTCATCTTATCCTCGGTCTCCCAAGTGGCTTCCTCGGATTCCTGATCACGCCACAAGTCCTTCACAAGAGGGATTTGCCGATATCTGAGCTCTTGCATCTTCCGGTCCAACACTTTAACCGGGTACTTCTTAAAGGTCAAATCCGGTTCTAACAGCACCTTCTCAACTAGTAGAATAGAAGACTCATCGAGATAATATTTCCGAAGTTACAAGACATGAAATACATTATGAATCCCGGTTAAGCTCGGTGGTAAATCAAGTCTATAAGCTACTTACCCAACTCGATTAAGGATCTCAAAGGGGTCTAACTAGCGAGGGTTAAGCTTCCCACCTTTATCGATCCGAGCATACCCTTTTCCTGGAGATGCCTTTAAAAAGACCTTATCTCCGATCTCAAACTCCAAGGGTCGTCTTCTCCTATCTGCATAGCTTTTCTGCCTATCCTGGGCTGTTTTGAACCTTTGTTTAATCACTTTCACCTTCTCAGTGGTATCTTGAATTTCCTTAGGTTTCTTAGCCCTTTCGAGCTTTCCATCTTTGGTCCATCTCCACTCGTCAATATCCCAAAAGAGAGGGGATCGACATTTCCTTCCATACAAAACCTCGTACGGTGCCATACCAATTGAAGACTGAAAACTATTATTGTAGGCATATTCAACCAAATCCAACGGCTCATCCCACGAATCCTGATAATCCAAGGTACAAGCACGAAGCATGTCCTCAAGATACGTTATTAGCCTCTCAGACTAACCATCTGTTTGTGGATGAAAAGCAGTACTAAACTGAAGCTTCATTCCCAAACACTTCTGCAACTCTTGCCAAAGACTAGATGTGAACCGAGGATCCCTATATGAAACAATACTGACCAGAGCACCATGCACTCTAACAATCTCTTTCCTATACAACCGGGCCAACTTAGGCACTTTATCAGACATCTTAACCTTAAGAAAATGTGCAGACTTCGTTAACCGATCAATAACAACCCAAATCCCATCAAAACCTCCATTGGTCCTTGGCAAGCCGAACACAAAGTCCATTGTCACTTGCTCCCACTTCCATTCGGGAATTGGAAGTGATTGGAGAGTTCCTCCCGGTGTTTGGTGTTTTGCTTTCACCACTTGGAACATTTGACATCTTCTAACAAAGTTAGCAACATCCCTCTTCATGCCGTTCCACCAATACAATTTCCTTAGATCCTTATACAGTTTGGTGGACCGGGATGTACTGAATAAGCCGATCTATGGGCCTCTTCAACTACCAATCGCTTAAGTTCTTCCGAAACAGAAACCCGAGCTTTAAACCGAAACAACCCTGAATCATCAAACCCAAACTTAGTTTCAGAATCAACTCTTGTCTTAGCCATAATTTTCTGAATCTCAGGGTCCCTAGATTGAGCTTCTATCAATCTTTGCTTCAAATCCCACTGAACCGAAATATTAGCCAAACGAGCTTCTGAAATTAGGACCATTGAACTTTGTCCACTAGAACCTGCTTCCAAGCTCAGAACACTAGCCTTCCTACTCAAAGCATCCGCCACTACATTAGCTTTACCCGGATGGTACTGAATGTTACAATCATAATCCTCAAGTAACTCCATCCAACGTCTCTGCTTCACGTTCAAGTCTTTCTGAGTAAACAAATACTTGAGACTTTGTTGATCGGTGAACACTTCAAAAGTAACTCCATAAAGATAATGTCGCCATTTCATCAAAGCAAACACCACTGCGGCGAGTTCCAAATCATGAGTGGGATAGTTTTTCTCGTGATCTTTTAACTTCCTTGAGGAGTAGGCCACTACTTTACCATTCTGCATAAGCACACAACCCAGACCTTCCTTTGATGCATCAGTGTAAACTGAGTAGCCTTCCGAACCCTCGGGTACGGTTAAAATTGGTGCAGTAGTCAATCTCTCCTTAAGAGTTTGAAAACTCTTCTCGCACGCCTTATCCCACTCAAATTGAACCTCTTTCTTAGTTAATCGGGTCAACGGGGAGGCAATCCTCGAGAAATCCTTCACAAAGCGCCTATAATACCCTGCCAACCCGAGAAAACTTCTCACCTCTGAGGCATTCTTTGGTTGCTTCCAAAACTTAACCGTCTCAATCTTCGCCGGATCCACTTCTATACCATTCCCTAAAATGAAGTGACCCAAAAAGGGAACTCGATCCAACCAAAACTCGCACTTACTGAACTTAGCAAACAAGTGGTGTTCCCGAAGTGTAGACAAGACTATGCTCAAATGCCTTGCGTGCTCCTCCTCGGACCTCGAATACACCAGAATATCATCTATAAAGATGGCCACGAATTTATCGAGGTAAGGCCGGAATATTCGGTGCACATATCCATAAACGCGGCTGGAGCACTAGTAAGACCAAAAGGAATGACCACAAACTCGAAATGCCCATATCTCGTGTTCAAAGCTGTCTTCAATATATCTTCCTCCCCAGATACGCAATTGATAATACCCTTGTCTGAGATCCAACTTAGAATAAACACTTGAACCTTGCAGGAGATCGAACAACTCTTCAATGTGAGGGAGCGGGTATTTATTTTTAACCGTTAACCGGTTCAGCTCACTGTGGTCAATACACATTCGCAAAGACCCGTCTTTCTTCTTTACAAACAGGACTGGAGCACCCTACGAAGAAGTGCTTGGGCGAATGTAACCACATTCTAAGAGCTCATCAAGTTGCGTCTTCAGCTCCTTCAACTCAGCCGGAGCCATCCTATAGGGAGACTTTGCATAAGGTTCTGCTCCGGGATACAGATCTATTACAAACTCCACATCCCGATCCGGAGGTAAGGTTCCCAAATTCTCCGGAAACACATCGGGGAATTCTTTCACGATCTCCGTCTCCTCGAGCTTGGCCTGATCCTTCGTCTTATTCAAAAGATAGGCCACATAGCCTGTCGCACCGTCCCGAAACAATCTGCTTGCTTCCATAAAGGAAATAAACGGGCAGGTCTTCAGCGTGTGACCCGAAAATACCATAGAACCCAAAGTCACTTTCTTTGCAAAACAATCCATCTCCGCCCGATGTCGAGACAACCAATCCATGCCCAAAATCACCCCATACTTATTGAAAGGCATCTTGATCAAATCCGTGGGATACTCTTAATCTTCCACAACCACCGGACAACCCCGAAAAATACAGTTCCTCACCAAATTACCACCAAGGGGAGAAGTAACAACAAAAGAATCATCAAAGCAAGCAATAGGCAAAGAAAGAGTAGCAACAAGCACGGAAGCAATAAATAAAAGCGTTGCTCCCGGATCAAACAATGCATGCAATGGAATACCATGTATGTTGATAGTACCTTCAACGACAGCGTTGGCATCAACTTCCACATTCTCTTTCTCTCCCTCCAAAGCGTAGGCTCTTGCTTGAATTGGTGCTCTCGGAGGCCTCACATTCAAAGGTTGAGGAGCTCGAGCTTGAGGGCCTCTCAATTGAGGGCAATTACCAATCAAGTGGTCGGGTTCTCCACATTTATAGCATCTATTCAACTTCTTCCGACATGTCTCCTCGGTGTGGTTGGGACCCTTGCAATAGGAACATTGTATAAGAGCGGGTAAAGCAGGTGTTGTCGGTACTGGAGGTCGAGCTCTCTTGATCGAAGTATTAGAACCTTGGGGTTTGAAAATCGGAGGCCCACTTTGTGATGCTAGCCTCTTCCCCAAATTAGAACCCGAACCTTGGCCCGAGGAGTAAGTCGGGGGCCTCAACCTCAACCTATTAACTTCCACCTTAATAGCCTTCCTCGTGGCTTTCTCTCAAGTATCCACAGTTGCAGCTTGTAAAGCATTCTGAATTTCATACCTCAAACCATGGATAAAGTTTCGGGCTTTCTGAGTGTCGTCATTAGTAATGTGTGGAGCATACGAAGCAAGTCTCTCAAATTCCAGAATATAATTCTCAACCGTTCGGTTCCCTTGTCTCAACTCCATGAATTCCTAGAGTCTTCTTTCCCAGGCACTAGGTGGAATATACTTGTGCCGAAATTCTGTAACAAAGCTTTCCCAGTTGAATTCTTCACCTATTCTCTCGAAACGAGCTCTCATAGCCTTTAACCAATTAGAGGCAGGACCTTGAACAAACCGTGCTATACATACGGCTTTCTCATGAGAAGGAGCGGGGAAAATTTCCCAAATCCTCGAAATCTCTGATAACCACTCTTGCGCTTGAATGTCATCGCCTCCATACCATTTAAGTGGGTTGTTATTTCTGAACTCCTTGAAAACATGAGTAACTTATCCACCTTGCCCTTCACCTTGATGATTATCTCTTTGATTCTGTTGAAGTTGGTTAAGGAGAGCTTGTACAATATTCTCGGCATTCAATGGTGGAGGTGGTTGATTAAGGTCCGGAGTTTGCTCCCTATCCACTCTCCGTCTTGGAGGCATCCTTAAAATTCACAATTCAAGAAAGTATCGATGCATGTGGTTCAGTTTATGATCATGAAATCAATTATCATGAAATTAAAGCAATTAAGTCACATAATCATCTAAATGAATGCAAATAATCACATAATCCTAAACCGAACGACCTAGACAAACTCAACACGACTCCAAAGCTCCGGTTTTGCAACCAAGAGCTCTGATACCACGCAAGGATGTAACATCCCGGAGCGAAGAGTGCCACATCCCCCGCACTAAGGTCTAACACGAGTAGAGAAATAGAAAGTCCGCACCCGTATCAAACCATAGCGAACGGGAGACACATAAACACACCCTCGCTAGGCGGCCCAGAACCTCAAAACTTGTGCAAAATAAAATCAGAGTAGCGGAAGCAATAATCAATCATGCTAAATTCCCAAGATCACAAACATAAACATATAGCAAAATGGATCAATTAACAATTATCCAAGCTAGAATATATATACAAGATATACAATGCCCTCCAAGGCTAAAAATAATAACATAAGTATCCGAATACAATCCCAAAAGTGCAGAAATATAAACCACTATGATGCGTGAAGAGCTAAACCACAAGTAGAACACTACTGACACTTGCCGCCTAGCTTGACTCAGAAGTACCTGTAAACTCACAAGAAAGGAAAAAGGGGAAAACAACAACGAGGGTTAGCCCTAATGACTAGTGAGGAGTTTAAACTCACACACCAGATCCTTGAACCGAGAGTGGTTTTTGCAAGCCAAAGTAATTCCCGTGATATAGATATACATAGGTTTAAAAAGAAGGGAAAAGCTAGGGTCAAAAGCCAAACAACAAGTTTTAAGCATTTATAAGTCCACTCTCATTTCCTAGATCATACACATTTAATCAACTCGGCGAGTACGAGTCACAACTCCCAACTTCCAAATACGAAAATACATATCAAAACAAAACAAAAGTCATAATCCATCCGCACACCGGGTGATAGAAGGGTTGATCGGCCCTAACTATCCAGACACACGAGACAAGGTTTAATTACGACCTTCAAACCTTCGATGGTTAAATCCGTCGGCTCAAGAGGAACACCCTTCCTCGATCCTCCCAAGGTTGGATGAGAATCTCAAATGGAGGTGTTGATGGAAGAACTCGGCGACCCCTCGGCCGTCCCGAGATTACCAAACCACACTCTGAGGTCCAAACAAATCACGAAAATGACACATACATATAACAAAGCTTATCTTTCGAAGCCTCATCTCGCTTACACACACACACACTTGCACAAAGCTAAAGTTTTCCAAACAAAAGCAAAATAGCTTACATACTTATACAAAGCGTTTTCAAAATCATATAACAAGCTAGGCAATCCCTCAACATACATATCGTACACTTATTTAACTTATAATATACATAATCGCATGCGAGGCTAAAAATCAAGTAGGGCAATAGTCAATTAGCTAAAAGAACAAAACCTCACCTTATCAACGAGCGTACTGGAGTCAAAAAGGGAAACCAGACACCTAAGGAGCAAGCTCGTCCACAACAGGAAGATCCTCTGAACAAAGGAAACAACAAAAGACACTCTTAGACTCAATATGAACCACATTGACGCTCGGTAAATGCGAATGTATGTTATATGAAATGAATCCACCTTTAGGTCAATTAAGAGCATAAAATGCATATAAGATCACATCTCACAAACGGTGGCAAAGAATAACCATAAATTTACGAGATCAAGCTTAACACATCATATAACAAGTTAATCATACATACACATCATAAACGAGACAAGAAGAGCCAACGAAAAGCAATGAAAAGGCGAAAGAAAACTCCCCGTGCGCCACCATGATGGACATGGCCTTGTCCAAAATACAAAGGGAATGGACGAGGCCGTGTCCGATTTAATTAAATACAGGGGGTATAAGTCGAACCCTCAACACGGTCGTGCCCGTTTCCCCTTGTATTATGACACGACCGTGTCATGATTTCGGCCCTGAAAAAAAAAAACGCTGCAACTTCGGATTTTGAAGAGCAAAACAGGGTATTTTCATGGCAGCCCTTTAGGAGTCTCTTAGGTCATTGAAAGTACACTCAACATACATGAAAATAACACCAATTCCTTATAAATTCAAGCCATACAAGTAGCAACAACTTCAGCTCCAAAATATACAAGAAAACAAAACATAAAAGGGGAAGGAATGCATCAAGATCTATCATCCAATCTCAACAACTCATTAATGGCCAACCATTCATACCTCAACTACCATGAAAGGATAAGCAATAAATACCAATAATCATGTCTTAGAAGTCACATATCATCACCAAGAATCAAGAAAACAAGAATGGAAGCCAGAATCAACAAATTCCTCCAACTTCTACTATTCCACATGCTAGGCAAAACTCATGAATCCACCATGGAAATCAGCTCAAGAGCACATTAAAGAGGGAAGAGAGAGTGAAGATTACAATCATAAACTTACCTTTCAAATTTGAGAAGCTAAGGATGTGATTTGAGCTCCAAAATCATCAAAATAGCCAAAGGGGTTTTCTTCCTTCCTTTCTTGCTTGGAGCTGATCGATTTTGAGGAAGAGAGAGGAATAGATCGGTTCTCTTGGGTTAAGGGGCTGAGATAATGGTTAACTCAAGGTATAAATCATGGTTTGGGGTTTGGTTAAGTTTAAGTGGGGTCCACAAAGCTTAGTTAGGTCCAAAGATAGCTCTTAGGCGTAAAGGGCTCGTTTCGGTTAAATTTCGAGGGTCTTAATGAACTTAGAAAAAAGTGAGGCGTATCCCATTGAACCCGAATTGTCAAAACGAGTTCAACAGAGCTGACAGAATTCAAATCCAAATTCCGGAGCTCAAAATACGTAACCCAGAACCTAAGGTGCGCTAAATGCTCTTTAGCCTCCTTTAGGTCCCGTCTCCAAAACGAATCAAAAGACAGACCAAACAAGTCTCGAAACATAAAAGAGCATAAAAAGAAGTTCAAAACCAATGCAATTAGCATATATCAAGAATTCATAGAAATCCAAATTAAATTCAAATCCAAAACAAACAAAATTCGAGCAACTTCAATTATTCCACGTTAACACTTAAATATCACATAATCACTTAAATAAATAATTAAATTGTGCACGTAATAGGTTACCTGAGAGTTCGATCAGTCGGGATGTTACATCACGGGTCCTCTGATACTCCTGAAAGTAACCATCTCTCTCAGACTCGAGATAGTGCACAACTCTGTTAGGATAGGAATACCCAGGCTTGCCACTGTTCCTAGACCGGCGCTAGGTATAGAAATGAGTGCCTCCACGGCGAGAAACTGCCACAGTACGCGGGGTCTCAAACTGCTCAAAGAAAACCCCATCCATCTGCTGATGATTAGGATCATGGTGCGGCTGAACTGCTATAGCTATACAGAAGATACCACAGATATGAAATCTAGATAACAGAACCATGCAATCCCCAAATATCCTGTCTCGATGCAATATGAGAATGATCTTGGATGCAATGCGTGAATAATCCATGATGCAACATGAGAGCAATCTAGGTTAAGTCTCTTCTTACTTAACCCGATGCTCTGATATCACCTCAGGCTGTAACGCCCCCACCCGTACTGGAACATGAGGAGAGCGGCGTCTCAACCCCCGCACTGAAGCACCTCTCAAATAATGGTGTGAGCCACTACTCAAGAAATACTCCAGCGAACGGCTATCTATCTCAGAACTATACATATATAACGATGTCGCTATGCAACGGAAAATCAGAGTATTTTAAAACTTTTCAAACCATGTGTGTGATGGCATGTAACAAGCAAGAACATATTGATCGTGTAAGAGAGACTTGGCATGTCAGAACATATAACATATTCACATATATGTACCGATATAGTAGAGTTCAAGATATCAGTAGTAGAGTAGCAGAAAGAGTATAACAAAGATACTCAAGTATTCAAAAACATGAAGTGATGCAGCCATAAAACATATGTAGGACACAACAGAAAGTAATACTAAGTCCTGACAGAAACAAAAGTGACAATCTAGAGCTTCAAGATACCTCTGGACTGCGGCTGCAAGACCTAAAACCACGAGGTAAGAAAACGATAAAGGTATTAGTCAAAAGGACTAAGTGAGTGATAAAGAACTTGAAGTGTAGTTCAAAACTGTTAGTGCAAAGCTTGAAAGAAGAACTTGAAACAAGTTCGATTGATAAAACTGTTTGAATGCAATGCTGTGAAAGAATATGAGTTTCAAAACTCTTTTCATGAATGCTATCACACGCGCACACATATGCTGTAGATGGTTCATAGTTCTTTCATAAAACGGGATAAGGGTAAAGTGAACTTTTCCAAATATGAGCCATCCTTTATGAAACAGAATTTTGCCCGCAAGCTAGGCTTCTCCATCCTTACTCCAAAAAACATGATTTCGTAGAGTATCGGACCGAGGTCAACAATAACTCCACACACAGTAGAGTATCAGACCAAGGTCAACAATACTCCACTAACACATACAAACTGCACCTTCCTCCACCGGTTGTCACTTCGGGTAGCTAGCCCTAGGCGACCTGTAAATATGTAATGGGAACAGATTTGCTGTCCGTTCCCAGACAGATTGTCCTGACTTAACAAACCTCCTGTTAAAAGTCAGTGTCAATTGTCTATTTGTGGCGGCCAGTATTGGTGATGTCGTTGGCGCACACCTCCCGAACATCACCTCCACACATAACCGTCGAGTACAAACTATAAACTGTATGCTTGCATTTCAAGATTAGCAGTGACTGCTAACTATAACATGTGAAACTGTCTGTAAGCATATGATGTTGTCTGTAAAACATATGATGCTGTCTGTAAAACATGTGATGTTGTCTGTAAAACATGTGAAACTGCACTTTCAAAACATATGAAAACATGTAACTGTCATTGAACAAGAATGCAGAACTTTGGAAAACATGTGTTGTTGATCAAGGTATACTATGAAAATATGAATAATCCTTTCAAAAGAAAGTCCCAATAAAAGAGATAGTTCAAAACTAGGTTTAACTTTGAATTTCAAAACATATGATATGATAGTATAATCGTGGTTCCAGTTTGGAAACATTTTAACTTCACCTCACCTAATAGTAACAAAAGGTAGGTAGACAGATTACGCGGTGCCCTAGGGATCCCAGTGCTCGACTTTAACTCCTATAGGTGGTGTACTAGAGTGAGCTTAAGAACTAAGACCCACTACTAATCATGATGCACATGAACTGCATGAAACATATGAACAAGGAACATGTAAAGAACATGTAACACAAGAGAGTAATACCATTTAAGGTATTCAAGAAAAGGTAACACACAAAGGAATACGTTAAAGTGAGTTATTCTTAACGTGGGACTACGATCTTACTATAATCGAGTAAGCTTTAGTCAAATTATGAATCCTATCGCAAACCTTAGGTTAAGAAACAAGTCCACGAAATAAAACACATTTTAGACCCTGGATATGGAAACCCTAGGTGTAAATGTCTATTAAGAAAGCACAAGTATTATTTCATTTTTACTATTCAAAAGTACTATTCAGGATTACTATTCCAGGGTAGTATTCACAGTTACTATTCACATGTCGGGTCAAAGGGTCGGGTCAAACCCTTACTATACACAGACACCTATACACACGACACACACACACACACCATGCACATACACACACACACACACGACATGCACATACACATACCCTAATTAAATTATGATCTTGATTATAACCTATAGTTTCAAGTTCATGTTAATATAATCAAGTGTCATCTAGGTTAAAGGTATAACCTATGGTTAAGAGATCCAATTAAGGTATAAGATCAACTTATGAAACACTATTCTATCTTAGGTTATAACATGTGATACTATTAAAGTATATAAGATATGATCAAGGCTCTTTTCCATTAATCCATATCATATCATAAGCTCAATTCATAATTCCTGAATCATATAACCATATAAGAACATGTCCCAACATATATCATATCATATCATGAACCTTAGGTATGTAACATGTAACAAATTAAATTCAATATCAACATACAACAAGTTGTGGTATAATTAATCATAGAATACTATTCCATTAGCTAACTTGCAAGAATATAATTCAAATTCCATAATCATGCCTCAATTCTCATAATATAACAACCATATCACATGATCAAAGCATATGCTAAAGCATTCCATAACATATTCAAGCATATACTAAACAATTAAAACATATAAACATATATTCAAACATATCATGAAAACTATATAATAAATGCATAAAATAAAATCCTATATGACTTAGGGAAGACCCTAGGACCCAACCGAAACATAATATAAACATACCATAACATAAAAACATAAACTAACTAAAACATAACATAAACTAAAGCATAAAATAAATAAAACTAACCTAGCTCATGGGGGGGTGGCCGACGGCCAAAGAGGGGGAAGAGAGGGAGAAGAAAGGGTGTTGTCAACACAACTTTGAGCAAGGATTCTAATGGCATGAGGGGGGTATTTATAGGTGCTGGGAAGCCCTCACATTCGAAATAAACTTGAGGTAATGGCATGAGAGCAAAAGTGGGTTAGCTTCTCTTGAAAGCCTAATCATTCATGAAACAAAATTGGTACTGTTGGGGGGGTATTTCGGTAATTTCACTGCCAAAACGCGGAGGTATGTAACATCCCGTTTCTTCGATGTATAACGTACGCCACGTTTCAACCTTTTTATGTGTTTAATTATGTGATTTTGTATTTTTTTCGTGGCCCTATTTTGAACTCTTTTAGAGTTTAGGGGCCTGTTTGTAATTTTCTCTTTTTAGTGGTTTTTCGGTCATTCCTCGTTCGATCGAGATTTCGACCCCTTGAACCCCTTCGGCACGTTCGGGGCATCGAGACAAGTCCGTAGACTCTGAGTTTGCCTAATTCTGACATCGTTTGCCCCTTCCGTGACGCCCGGAGAGACGAGCCACCACATCCTCCGCACCTAGACCCGAATCCACATATGAAATGGGAGTCCATACATGAATCCAAGTCTAAGCGAACGGGGATCTACACGCACACACTAGGCTAAGAGGGACTAAGATAGTAACAGAGCGCGTAAGAAAAACAATTAAACAATTATACGGAAGCAAATAACAGGATCCAAAAGCATACAAAAATATATACGTGGCCATTCCGGTCAAAAATACAAAAGGTATTCAAAGTTCTCCAAATTAAAGCTTAATTCAAATACATATCGAAGTATTCAAAAGATGCAAGTATGAAATGTTGACTCGACCCAAACTAGCTAGCACAACACGACCACGTACTTTCCCGCTTAGCCCGAGCAAACCTGCAACGAAAGGAGGGAAAAGGAGAGGGGTCAGTCACAACTCGATTGAGTGAGGGGGCGAACGCACACCCACACGCTATGTAAATATAGATCAGAGCACGTATTAAATGAAAGATTATGAACCGGGGTGGGTTTTTCCACACCATATTATTTTCGGAACAAACTTATACATATACTTATCAAAACATCTCAAAATTAACATATTTGCATTATAACATTAAGGAAAGCTCCTATCCTGTTTCATAATCAACATAACTTAACGAATTCTTATAACCGGCGAGTACGGGTCTTACTCTAACTCCTCAATTATCAACATACGTATGAAAACAGAAAACTTAAACATAAACAAATCCAACCCCAACAACAACGGTGTTTCGGGAGTCAAACCCTCTCCACCTAATTACCAATGCACACGGGGTAGCTATCCGACGATGTTCTTGAAGCACCACGCCTCCTCAACCCCTAAGAGTCGCGCGTGAGTACTCCAAATGGAGACTGTGCACAGGCTTAACCCGACGGCCCTTGCCGTCCCTGGCGTCCTTACTCACGTCTCCGGGGCCCAGTAACAACCAATAAAGCTTACTTAACAGGCTACATAATCAAACATAACTCACGTACCTTATCGAGCATACCTTACCTTGCAACTCGGTATATGCTATACGCGTACCTCTCCGTGTCGTCCTTATTATTGAGATGTTGAGGTAGATCCTAGTTTGCTTAACAACTCACGGTTTGGAGCATAGCCTCGTTGCAAAACATTTTCAAGCTTATATATGCTTATACTTATAGTTCAAAACGTTCAATCGTATAATAAGGTCATAAACATATCATATGGCACATATCTAATATATAAATATATAGTATATTCGCATGCGGGTGAGAAATCATCACATTTAGGCCATAGGTCGATTAACTAAAGGAAAATATCCTAAACCTCACCTTATCGCAAAAGTAGGTAGAGTCCGGGGCCAAAAGGAGCAAATAAACACCTAAACCTTGGGCTCTGGCACGACTGGAAGAGGCTCTGAAACAAAAGAACACAAGACCCGAGACTTAGACTCAAAATGAACCAAATATGACGCTCGGCAATGTTTATGAAGGCAAAGGATGCAAAATGTGATGCATAAACACGTCACTTAAGTCATATTGATTCTTATCTTGGAACCTTATATCAATTTGAGCCACAAATAATTCAAATTAATCATGTTAGTTCAAACAAAGGCATAGAAATTCAAGTTCATGCATAAACAAAGTACATGACAAGAACGAAACATGAAAGTAGCAAATTAACACAAAAAGACATATAAAAGTATTTCGAAAATAAAGGAATCGAACCACAAAAGTTGAAAAATCACATTTTACACAGCAGCATACGACATGCCCGTTTCGTGACCTTAAGGTACGGTCAAACTCCCGTGTCATACCCTACTGTGACCATTTTGGGTTCCCAAACGGGCGTTTGCAAAATACACTAAGGCACCAAACACCCATTTGGATCGCGTCTGGAGCGAAAAACTGGAGAGAAATAGGGGTTCGAACCAAAACTTCCAAAACACCAAAAATTTGTCCAACAAATGCAACAAGCTCAATAACTCACAGCTAAAGGCACTAATGTATGCATATATAACCATGAATCATGCAACAAAGTTCCAAAATTCACAAATCCAATTCATGAAGATCCAAGCATAATAAATGCATCAAGCCATAAATGTAATTTCCAACCCAAAGCCAAGAATTAAATGCACAAGAAGATCATATTAAACTCATAATTGAAGTCACAACTCATGCTAAACATACCAAGAATCAAATATTACAAATTTGGCATGAACCCTTACTATTCACATAATTCTCCAAACTTAAACAAAATCACAGTCTTAAGAGAAAACAATCGGTAGAAAGATGGAGGATGTCGTGGGGCGTTCGGAACTTACTTCGGATCGAAAATTGATCAAGAAATGGTGGAACTATGATGATTTAAAGTTGAACAAAGCTTGGAGCAAAGTGAGAGCTCTTGCCCCCTCTACTCTTGATGAAAACCATAAAATGAGGGGAAAGAAAGGGTTCAAGGCATTAATTCTTGGACCGGTTCGGTTTAAAGGGGTTCGGTTCGGTTCAAGGTTTCCCGGTTCAATTTGGTTTGGTTCAACAGGTGTTGGGTTCAAATCCAAAATTAACAAATTCTCAAAACTAAAGTAATCAAACCAAATGTTCAAGTACGGTAAATACGTATCAAAAATTTCACATGGTTCATATATAAATTGAGTAAGGAAGCATAATTCCAATATAATTGCATTAATTAAATAAGAAAATAAACGTAAATACGGAATTAAACTCACACGTGGCACTAACCTGTACGTGCGAGCGGACGGGGTGTCACAATCTCCCCCCTTAAGAGAACCTGGTCCCCAGGTTCTTCTGCTCGAGTTTCAAACTCAAGCAACTTCCTGTATTCATCCCATGTTCGAGGTTCATGACTTCCCTACAAGGATTAGCGCGGTAAGGTCTTCAAGCACAAGGGGTTTGATCAAATCTTGAAGTCTTAATGCGGTAACTCTACACAACTTGATCCGGCTAGGAGCAGTCTAAATGTCTCACACGATAGGAGGGTCCAAAATGATTCATCACCTACCGTTTGATCTGTTCCAACTAACTCAAAAGCTCGGTGTTACACGAGTGGCGTAGTTACTGGACTCTCACCACTCGCACGTTCAAAAGTGGAGGTCTCCCAAAAAAGGTTGTCCTTTGATTCGTTGTTTGCCTCGAGAGCCCGTTGTGATCTCGACCCTCGACTTACCACACTCTCGTACTCTCAGAACAAGTAAGCACTCAACAGGTATCAAATGCACACAAGAACAACTGACAATAACCCAAATAGCAAAACAAGAATGCATGATGCGCGTGCCATGAATGATTTGTCTACCGTTCATCGTTGTTTGGAATTTCTTGACATCCGGATGATTAGGTGAGTAGCCCAAGTTGGTGTTGTAAGGCTTACATCTCGACAATCTCAGTTTCAAGCTTCTTGGAAGAATCCTAACTTGATAATCAATTTCTTTCTCCAACTCCGTATGTTCTAATCACCGTATCCACTCAATGGACTCTCCTTGTCCCACCTAACAATCCCCTTGTAGTGGTGTGGAGTTCCTCTGGTCGAGCTATTTTGAAAGTTTCGCTCTACTCCTCTTCAATTAACCCTTCCCGTGCTCGGCCAAAAGGTGTAAGAGCATGTCCTATGTGACTTTGGACCGTGGCCAGATAATTCTTGAATTCCTTTTAAACCCCACGGTCATCAAAATCTCCGTGAATCTTCTTACATCAACTAGTATATCTCCACGGTCCGAGATTACGATTTCTTAACTACAATTCTTCTATTTCCATGGAATTAGCATCCTGACTTCTTCCTACTAATCGACCTCCAATTATTGTTCCGAATCTTTAATTAGTTATCACCTCGATGGAAATCCCTCGATTTTATTCTTTACGGATTAGAATAGGTTACATGACTTGTCCTATATTGACTTGCACTTGGGTAGATAATTTCCCTCCAAGACTTTTTGCCTTTCTTTATCGTTTCTATTTGTTGCTTTATATTTCCTAATTCGACTTCACAACACGGCAAATTCAACTTGGATCTAGAAAGTAAACTCCAATCCATCCCGAAGATATAGCTTCTCGCATCTTGGTTCCTCCATAGACTTGGAATCACTATAATGATTGATTCTTTTTAACTCCTCCCAATATAATTTCTTCCTTACCCGAATCTGAGGTGTCTCGATTCTCTCTCTTTCTTTTCTCTTTCCTGAGCTTGACTTCTAATGGATTGGTATAATTGGAGACTCTTTCTTGATGGTATGTAGTGCTCATTATCCCCTAACCCTATGATATTCGAACCTTCTCTGATGATCTTTGTTACTTATCCCCTTAGAACCTATTTTACCTTGAGTCCTCTTGAAGATCATCACCTCATCATTGATCTGGATCTCGAATTGAAACATTTCCAAGATCTTTCCTTTGTTCTTTTCTCGGGTTAGATGATCCCATGGAATCCGATTAAAATTCCTCTAGAATCGGAAGTTATTCGTTTCCCTCCTAGGAATTTAGCTTAAATAATTGTTCCCGGATTGTGGTTTGAATTGTCCTTTCAACGCTCCCTTGATTACTCATTCTTAAAGGATCCTTCCCTTTCCGTATTGTCCTTAGCCTTTTTGTAATTATCTCCTCTAAATCCTTTGAATTTTCACCTTCTTCTTACCCCAGTTCTCATTACTACGAGAAAAACTTCACTTGGAGGTGTAGAGATTTGATACATGCTAGCACGAAGACACCAAACTCATGCATGCTAGGTTAGATTTGCTTATGCTATGCGCCACGTTATCATCCAATAAAGCAAGAAAACAATAAGTAATAACAGTACATAACACACATCACAAATAAGTACAAAGGTACAATGTGGGATGGATGCTCATGCAATGGTTGCAATTACCTCTCGGGTGTCTCTTTGGCCTTTGCCGTTCACATTCTTCCAACTTGTGCTTTGGCAATCCACATCCAAAGCATCGCCCCAATCTCTTCCAACAATTCTCATAAGCATGAGAATTTCTTCTACAATGAGTGCACGGCGGTTGTTCCATAGATGGGGATTCTTTCACTTTCGTCTTTCCCTTGGACCCCGCTTGAGAGTCGTTTCGATCTCTCTTTCATCCCGACCCCGAGCTACTTCCCGATCCAATTCTCCCTACTCGACTCTTTTCTTTTAATTTCTTGGATTCAACTCGGAGGGCGTCTCGGGTACTCTCAATCCAAGCTCTAGACTCTATCCCGGTTTCCATTTCTTGAAGGTCTTCTCTAATTCCTTCCATAAATTGGGCCACTCTTTCGGATTCGTTCGGTGTTCTTGAATAGATGCGAGGGCATACGTTAATCTTCTGTTCGGAGAAACCACATCTAGTACACTTTCCCAACCTTTTCCAACACTTCTTATAACTATGGTTGGGTCCTCCACAATGGTTGCATGGGATCTGGTCTTCGAGAAACGACGTGTTTGGCAAGAACATATGATCATTTCCAATAAATCAAGCCATTTTACCCTTCATCTTGGCGGATTGATTATTGGTGCGATGATTCAGCGGTCTCGGTCTTGAAGAATCTTCGTCTCTATTTGATCCCAATTCCAACTTAGGGGCCATGATCATTGAGATGAGTGGTTGCTTGTTACAAGATGATAACCTACAATACACAAGGGAGGCAAAAGTACAAGGCATGCGGTTAGTGAGTGATTATGGCACGTAAATCGAACAACTAGCGCATGTAAAATATGCAAGAACTATAATTAATAAAAAGAAAGTAGAAATTTTAAAACACATAATGCAAGAAAATTCACATATTTCGATGCAATGCACATATTAGCATGTTGTTCCTACGCCGTACGCCTTAGACTCGACGCAACACGACATTAGAACTCCGGTTTTGCAACCCGGAGCTCTGATACCACTTTAGGATGTGACGCCTGGAGCGACGAGCCACCACATCCTCCGCACGTAGACCCGAATCCACATATGAAATGGGAGTCCATACATGAATCCAAGTCTAAGCGAACGGGGATCTACACGCACACACTAGGCTAAGAGGGACTAAGATAGTAACAGAGCGCGCAAGAAAAACAATTAAACAATTATGCGGAAGCAAATAACAGGATCCAAAAGCATACAAAAATATATACGTGGCCATTCCGGTCAAAAATACAAAAGGTATTCAAAGTTCTCCAAATTATAGCTTAATTCAAATACATATCAAAGTATTCAAAAGATGCAAGTATGAAATGCTGACTCGACCCAAACTAGCTAGCACAACACTTCCACGTACTTTCCCGCTTAGCCCGTGCAAACCTGCAGCTAAAGGAGGGAAAAGGAGAGGGGTCAGTCACAACTCGATTGAGTGAGGGGGCGAACGCACACCCACACGCTCTATAAATATAGATCAGAGCACGTATTAAATGAAAGATTATGAACCGGGGTGGGTTTTTGCACACCATATTATTTTCGGAACAAACTTATACATATACTTATCAAAACATCTCAAACTTCACATATTCGCATTATAACATAAAGGAAAGCTCCTATCCCGTTTCATAATCAACATAACTTAACGAATTCTTATACCCAGCGAGTATGGGTCTTACTCTAACTCCTCAATTATCAACATACGTATGAAAACAGAAAACTTAAACATAAACAAATCCAACCCCAACAACAATGGTGTTTCGGTAGTCAAACCCTCTCCACCTAATTACCAATGCACACGGGGTAGCTATCCCACGATGTGCTTGACGCACCACGCCTCCTCAACCTCTAAGAGTCGCGCGTGAGTACTCCAAATGGAGACTGTGCACAGGCTTAACCCGACGGCCCTTGCCGTCCCTGGCGTCCTTACTCACATATCCGGGGCCCAGTAACAACCAATAAAGCTTACTTAAGAGGCTACATAATCAAACATAACTTACGTACCTTATCGAGCATACCCTACCTTGCAACTCGGCATATGCTATACGCGTACCTCTCTGTGTCTTCCTTATTATTGAGATGTTGAGGTAGATCCTAGCTTGCTTAACAACTCACGGTTTGGAGCATAGCCTCATTGCAAAACATTTTCAAGCTTATATATGCTTATACTTATAGTTCAAAACGTTCAATCGTATAATAAGGTCATAAACATATCATGTGACACATATCTAATATATAAATATATAGTATATTCGCATGCGGGTGAGAAATCATAACATTTAGGCCATAGGTCGATTAACTAAAGGAAAATATCCTAAACCTCACCTTACGACAAAAGTAGGTAGAGTCCGGGGCCAAAAGGAGCAAATAAACACCTAAACCTTGGGCTCTGGCACAACTGGAAGAGGCTCTGAAACAAAAGAATACAAGACCCGAGACTTAGACTCAAAATGAACCAAATATGACGCTCGGCAATGTTTATGAATGCAAAGTGTAACAGCCCGAAAATCCGCCTGTCGATATTGTCCGCTTTGGTGGGCTAAGCGACACCACCCTCACGGTTTTGTTCTTCCCGGTGGAATTTAAGCCCAAAGGCGCCCACCCAGGAAAAGGCCTCAACAAGGGAAAGGTATCCATCCCCTTATAAAGGAGGTTTTGTTTCCCTCTCCAATCGATGTTGGACAAGCACCTTAGGCCATTACAGTCCACCCCCTAAAAGGGCCCCGGCTCTGATACCATTTGTAACAGCCTGAAAATCCGCCTGTCGATATTGTCCGCTTTGGTGGGCTAAGCGACACCACCCTCATGGTTTTGTTCTTCCCGGTGGAATTTAAGCCCAAAGGCGCCCACCTAGGAAAAGGCCTCAACAAGGGAAAGGTATCCATCCCCTTATAAAGGAGGTTTTGTTCCCCTCTCCAACCGATGTGGGACAAGCACATTAGGCTATTACACAAAGGATGCAAAATGTGATGCATAAACACGTCACTTGAGTCATATTGATTCATATATTGGAACCTTATATCAATTTGAGCCACAAATAATTCAAATTAATCATGTTAGTTCAAACGAAGGCATAGAAATTCAAGTTCATGCATAAACAAAGTACATGACAAGAACGAAACATGAAAGTAGCAAATTAACACACAAAAAGACATATAAAAGTATTTCGGAAACAAAGGAATCGAACCACAAAAGTTGAAAAATCACATTTTACACAGCAGCATACGAAACGCCCGTTTCGTGACCTTAAGGTACGGTCAAACTCCCGTGTCATACCCTACTGTGACCATTTTGGCTTCCGAAACGGGCGTTTGCAAAATACACTAAGGCACCAAACGCCCATTTGGATCGCGTCTGGAGCGAAAAACTGGCGAGAAACAGGGGTTCGAACCAAAACTTCCAAAACACCAAAAATTTGTCCAACAAATGCAACAAGCTCAATAACTAACATGCTGAAGGCACTAATGTATGCATATATAACCATGAGTCATGCAACAAAGTTCCAAAATTCACAAATCCAATTCATGAAGATCCAAGCATAATAAATGCATCAAGCCATAAATGTAATTTCCAACCCAAAGCCAAGAATTAAATGCACAAGAAGATCATATTAAACTCATAATTGAAGTCACAACTCATGCTAAACATACCAAGAATCAAATATTACAAATTTGGCATGAACCCTTACTATTCACATAATTCTCCAAACTTAAACAAAATCACATTCTTAAGAGAAAACAATCGGTAGAAACATGGAGGATGTCGTAGGGCATTCGAAACTTACTTCGGATCGAAAATTGATCAAGAAATGGTGGAGATATGATGATTTAAAGTTGAACAAAGCTTGGAGCAAAGTGAGAGCTCTTCCCCCTTCTACTCTTGATGAAAACCATAAAATGAGGGGAAAGAAAGGGTTCAAGGCTTTAATTCTTGGACCGGTTCGGTTTATAGGGGTTCGGTTCGGTTCAAGGTTTCCCTGTTCAATTTGGTTTGGTTCAACAGGTGTTGGGTTCAAATCCAAAATTAACAAATTCTCAAAACTAAAGTAATCAAACCAAATGTTCAAGTAGGGTAAATACGTATCAAATATTTCAGATGATTCATATATAAATTGAGTAAGGAAGCATAATTCAAATATAATTGCATCAATTAAATAAGAAAATAAACGTAAATACGGAAATTAAACTCACACGTGGCACTAACCTGTACGTGCGAGCGGACGGGGTGTCACAATCTCCCCCCTTAAGCGAACCTGGTCCCCAGGTTCTTCTGCTCGAGTTTCAAACTCAAGCAACTTCCCCGTATTCATCCCATGTTCGAGGTTCATGACTTCCCGACAAGGATTAGCCCGGTAAGGTCTTCAAGCACAAGGGGTTTGATCAAATCTTGAAGTCTTAATGCGGTAACTCTACACAACTTGATCCGGCTAGGAGCAGTCTAAATGTCTCACACGATAGGAGGGTCCAAAATGATTCATCACCTACCGTTTGATCTGTTCCAACTAACTCAAAAGCTCGGTGTTACACGAGTGGCGTAGTTACTGGACTCTCACTACTCGCACGTTCAAAAGTGGAGGTCTCCCAAAAAAGGTTGTCCTTTGATTCGTTGTTTGCCTCGAGAGCCCGTTGTGATCTCGACCCTCGACTTACCACACTCCCATACTCTCAGAACAAGTAAGCACTCAACAGGTATCAAATGCACACAAGAACAACTGACAATAACCCAAATAGCAAAACAAGAATGAATGATGCGCGTGCCATGAATTATTTGTCTACCGTTCATCGTTGTTTGGAATTTCTTGACATCCGGATGATTAGGTGAGTAGCCCAAGTTGGTGTTGTAAGGCTTACATCTCGACAATCTCAGTTTCAAGCTTCTTGGAAGAATCCTAACTTGATAATCAATTTCTTTCTCCAACTCCGTATGTTCTAATCACCGTATCCACTCAACGGACTCTCCTTGTCCCACCTAACAATCCCCTTGTAGTGGTGTGGAGTTCCTCTGGTCAAGCTATTTTGAAAGTTTCGCTCTACTCCTCTTCAATTAACCCTTCCCGTGCTCGGCCAAAAGGTGTAAGAGCATGTCCTAGGTGACTTTGGACCATAGCCAGATAATTCTTGAATTCCTTTCAAACCCCACGGTCTTCAAAATCTCCGTGAATCTTCTTACATCAACTAGTATATCTCCACGGTCCGAGATTACGATTTCTTAACTCCAATTCTTCTATTTCCATGGAATTAACATCCTGACTTCTTCCTACTAATCGACCTCCAATTATTGTTCCGAATCTTTAATTTGTTATCACCTCGATGGAAATCCCTCGATTTTATTCTTTCCGAATTCGAATAGGTTACATGACTTGTCCTCTATTGACTTGCACTTGGGTAGATAATTTCCCTCCAAGACTGTTTGCCTTTCTTTATCGTTTCTATTTGTTGCTTTATATTTCCTAATTCGACTTCACAACACGGCAAATTCAACTTGGATCTGGAAAGTAAACTCCAATCCATCCCGAAGATATAGCTTTTCGCATCTTGGTTCCTCCATAGACTTGGAATCACTATAATGATTGATTCTTTTTAACTCCTCCCAATACAATTTCTTCGTTACCCGAATCTGAGGTGTCTCAATTCTCTCTCTTTCTTTTCTCTTTCCTGAGCTTGACTTCTAATGGATTGGTATAATTGGAGACTCTTTCTTGATGGTATGTAGTGATCATTATCCCCTAACCCTATGATATTCGAACCTTCTCTGATGATCTTTGTTACTTATCCCCTTAGAACCTATTTTACCTTGAGTCCTCTTGAAGATCATCACCTCATCATTGATCTGGATCTCGAATTAAAACATTTCCAAGATCTTTCCTTTGTTCTTTTCTCGGGTTAGATGATCCCATGGAATCCGATTAAAATTCCTCTAGAATCGGAAGTTATTCGTTTCCCTCCTAGGAATTTAGCTGAAATAATTGTTCCCGGATTGCGGTTTCAATTGTCCTTTCAACACTCCCTTGATTACTCATTCTTAAAGGATCCTTCCCTTTCCGTAGTGTCCTTAGCCTTCTTGTAATTATCTCCTCTAAATCCTTTGAATTTTCACCTTCTTCTTACCCCAGTTCTCATTACTACGAGAAAAACTTCACTTGGAGGTGTAGAGATTTGATACATGCTAGCACGAAGACACCAAACTTATGCATGCTAGGTTATATTTGCTTATGCTATGCGCCACGTTCTCATCCAATAAAGCAAGAAAACAATAAGTAATAACAATACATAACACACATCACAAATAAGTACAAAGGTACAATGTGGGATGGATGCTCATGCAATGGATGCAACTACCTCTCGGGTGTCTCTTTGGCCTTTGCCGTTCACATTCTTCCAACTTGTGCTTTGGCAATCCACATCCAAAGCATCGCCCCAATCTCTTCCAACAATTCTCATAAGCACGAGAATTTCTTCTACAATGAGTGCACGGCGGTTGTTCCATAGATGGGGATTCTTTCACTTTCTTCTTTCCCTTGGACCCCGCTTGAGAGTCTTTTCGATCTCTCTTTCATCCCGACCCCGAGCTACTTCCCGATCCAATTCTTCCTACTCGACTCTTTTCTTTTAATTTCTTGGATTCAACTCGGAGGGCGTCTCGAGTACTCTCAATCCAAGCTCTAGACTCGATCCCGGTTTCCATTTCCTGAAGGTCTTCTCTAATTCCTTCCATAAATTGGGCCACTCTTTCGGATTCGTTCGGTCTTCTTGAATAGATGCGGGGGCATACGTTAATCTTCTGTTCGGAGGAACCATATCTAGTACACTTTCCCAACCTTTTCCAACACTTCTTATAACTATGGTTGGGTCCACCACAATGGTTGCATGGGATCTGGTCTTCGAGAAACGACGTGTTTGGCAAGAACATATGATCATTTCCAATAAATCAAGCCATTATACCCTTTATCTTGGCGGATTGATTATTGGTGCGATGATTCAGCGGTCTCGGTCTTGAAGAATCTTCGTCTCTATTTGATCCCAATTCCAACTTAGGGGCCATGATCGTTGAGATGAGTGGTTGCTTGTTACAAGATGATAACCTACAATACACAAGGGAAGCAAAAGTACAATGCATGCGGTTTGTGAGTGATTATGGGACGTAAATGGAACAACTAGCGCATGTAAAATATGCAAGAATTATAATTAATAAAAAGAAAGTAGAAATTTTAAAACACATAATGCAAGAAAATTCACATATTTCGATGCAATGCACACATTAGCATGTTGTTCCTACGCCGTACGCCCTAGACTCGACGCAACACGACATTAGAACTCCGGTTTTGCAACCCGGAGTTCTGATACCACTTTAGGATGTGACGCCTGGAGCGATGAGCCACCACATCCTCCGCACCTAGACCCGAATCCACATATGAAATGGGAGTCCATACATGAACCCAAGTCTAAGCGAACGGGGATCTACGCGCACACACTAGGCTAAGAGGGACTAAGATAGTAACAGAGCGCGTAAGAAAAACAATTAAACAATTATGCGGAAGCAAATAACAGGATCCAAAAGCATACAAAAATATATACGTGGCCATTCCGGTCAAAAATACAAAAGGTATTCAAAGTTCTCCAAATTATAGCTTAATTCAAATACATATCAAAGTATTCAAAAGATGCAAGTATGAAATGCTGACTCGACCCAAACTAGCTAGCACAACACGACCACGTACTTTCCCGCTCAGCCCGAGCAAACCTGCAGCTAAAGGAGGGAAAAGGAGAGGGGTCAGTCACAACTCGATTGAGTGAGGGGGCGAACGCACACCCACACGCTCTATAAATATAGATCAGAGCACGTATTAAATGAAAGATTATGAACCGGGGTGGGTGTTTGGACACCATATTATTTTCGGAACAAACTTATACATATACTTATCAAAACATCTCAAACTTCACATATTCGCATTATAACATAAAGGAAAGCTCCTATCCCGTTTCATAATCAACATAACTTAACGAATTCTTATACCCGGCGAGTACGGGTCTTACTCTAACTCCTCAATTATCAACATACGTATGAAAACAGAAATCTTAAACATAAACAAATCCAACCCCAACAACAATGGTGTTTCGGGAGTCAAACCCTCTCCTCCTAATTACCAATGCACACGGGGTAGCTATCCCACGATGTGCTTGAAGCACCACGCCTCCTCAACCTCTAAGAGTCGCGCGTGAGTACTCCAAATGGAGACTGTGCATAGGCTTAACCCGACGGCCCTTGCCATCCCTAGCATCCTTACTCACGTCTCCGGGGCCCAGTAACAACCAATAAAGCTTACTTAACAGGCTACATAATCAAACATAACATACGTACCTTATCGAGCATACCCTACCTTGCAACTCGGCATATGCTATACGCGTACCTCTCCGTGTCTTCCTTATTATTGAGATGTTGAGGTAGATCCTAGCTTGCTTAACAACTCACGGTTTGGAGCATAGCCTCGTTGCAAAACATTTTCAAGCTTATATATGCTTATACTTATAGTTCAAAACGTTCAATCGTATAATAAGGTCATAAACATATCATATGACACATATCTAATATATAAATATATAGTATATTCGCATGCGGGTGAGAAATCATAACATTTAGGCCATAGGTCGATTAACTAAAGGAAAATATCCTAAACCTCACCTTACGACAAAAGTAGGTAGAGTCAGGGGCCAAAAGTAGCAAATAAACACCTAAACCTTGGGCTCTGGCACGACTGGAAGAGGCTCTGAAACAAAAGAACACAAGACCCGAGACTTAGACTCAAAATGAACCAAATATGACACTCGGCAATGTTTATGAATGCAAAGTGTAATAGCCCGAAAACCCGCCTGTCGATATTGTCCGCTTTGGTGGGCTAAGCGACACCACCCTCATGGTTTTGTTCTTCCCGGTGGAATTTAAGCCCAAAGGCGCCCACCCAGGAAAAGGCCTCAACAAGGGAAAGGTATCCATCCCCTTATAAAGGAGGTTTTGTTCCCCTCTCCAACCGATGTGGGACAAGCACCTTAGGCTATTACAGTCCACCCCCCTAAAAGGGCCCCGGCTCTGATACCATTTGTAACAGCCCGAAAACCCGCCTGTCGATATTGTCCGCTTTGGTGGGCTAAGCCACACCACCCTCACTGTTTTGTTCTTCCGGGTGGAATTTAAGCCCAAAGGCGCCCACCTAGGAAAAGGCCTCAACAAGGGAAAGGTATCCATCCCCTTATAAAGGAGGTTTTGTTCCCCTCTCCAACCGATGTGGGACAAGCACGTTAGGCTATTAAACAAAGGATGCAAAATGTGATGCATAAACACGTCACTTAAGTCATATTGATTCATATCTTGGAACCTTATATCAATTTGAGCTACAAATAATTCAAATTAATCATGTTAGTTCAAACGAAGGCATAGAAATTCAAGTTCATGCATAAACAAAGTACATGACAAGAACGAAACATGAAAGTAGCAAATTAACACTCAAAAAGACATATAAAAGTATTTCGGAAACAAAGGAATCGAACCACAAAAGTTGAAAATTCACATTTTACACAGCAGCATACGAAACGCCCGTTTTGTGACCTTAAGGTACGGTCAAACTCCCGTGTCATACCCTACTGTGACCGTTTTGGCTTCCCAAACGGGCGTTTGCAAAATACACTAAGGCACAATACATAACACACATCACAAATAAGTACAAAGGTACAATGTGGGATGGATGCTCATGCAATGGATGCAATTACCTCTCGGGTGTCTCTTTGGCCTTTGCCGTTCACATTCTTCCAACTTGTGCTTTGGCAATCTACATCCAAAGCATCGCCCCAATCTTTTCCAACAATTCTCATAAGTATGAGAATTTCTTCTACAATGAGCGCACGACGGTTGTTCCATAGATGGGGATTCTTTCACTTTCTTCTTTCCCTTGGACCCCGCTTGAGAGTCCTCTCGATCTCTCTTTGATCCCGACCCCGAGCTACTTCCCGATCCAATTCTCCCTACTCGACTCTTTTCTTTTAATTTCTTGGATTCAACTCGGAGGGCGTCTCGGGTACTCTCAGTCCAAGCTCTAGACTCGATCCCGATTTCCATTTCTTGAAGGTCTTCTCTAATTCCTTCCATAAATTGGGCCATTCTTTCGGATTCGTTCGGTCTTCTTAAATAGATGCGAGGGCATACGTTAATCTTCTGTTCGGAGGAACCACATCTAGTACACTTTCCCAACCTTTTCCAACACTTCTTATAACTACGGTTGGGTCCTCCACAATTGTTGCATGGGATCTGGTCTTCGAGAAACGACGTGTTTGGCAAGAACATATGACCATTTCCAATAAATCAAGCCATTTTACCCTTCATCTTGGCGGATTGATTATTGGTGCGATGATTCAGCGGTCTCGGTCTTGAAAAATCTTCGTCTCTATTTGATCCCAATTCCAACTTAGGGGCCATGATCGTTGAGATGAGTGGTTGCTTGTTAGAAGATGATAACCTACAATACACAAGGGAGGCAAAAGTACAATGCATGCGGTTAGTGAGTGATTATGGTACGTAAATGGAACAACTAGCGCATGTAAAATATGCAAGAACTATAATTAATAAAAAGAAAGTAGAAATTTTAAAACACATAATGCAAGAAAATTCACATATTTCGATGCAATGCACACATTAGCATGTTAAACACATAAAAAGGGAATTAAATCACATAAGTGCGTAACGTAATCTCTCTCGTGACGCATACTTGTACGATTTATCGGACGGGGCGTCACATACCCACCCGGGGAGCTTTATGCAGAAGGTTTCTGCATAAAGACTACCCGGCCGGGCATTTTTACGGCCAAAATCTCCCCGCCCGGGAAGATCTAGTTCAATCACGCAGTGGCCCAAAACAAAGCTTAAATATCCTGATTTAAGGCAAGAATTAATAGTACCAGGTAGCAGCAACATAAGGCACAATTCAGCAGAAAAAATGGCACTAAAACTCCCACAATAGACTGATAAAAACAGTAGTTAATCAAGGAAAATGAGCAGCAGTTGACAGCAAGAAAAACAGGCCGAAAACAGGGCAAAAGAAAGCAAAAACTGAGCAGCAGCTGTTCCAATTCGTCCCATCATACTCAGGTAAGGCAGAAAATATGCAGCAAAACAACTCCAAAACAACATACAAATCAGCCCTAAGAATGCTCAAACGTGAGATGAAGGTATATGTGATCATTTCATGAATTTTCCTCAAAACTCCATTAATGACATTTCATGAATGCTTCAACTACCATGTAATACTTCACCATAAATGCAAAGAAGAAGTCAAAACAATCATATTCATGCTTTGAATCAACCAAAACCATCAAGGAATGAAAGATATCAACATCTGTCTCTAAACCTAGCTATTTCACCATTTCAGCCATAAACTCATGAAAGCATGCTCAAAATTGGGGACGAATGGATCAAAATGACTCAAAATAAATCTATATTACAACCCTAATCTTACATTGTGGATTGGATGAAGTTTGGAAGAGATTTGAGCTTTGAATCTCCAAGGGTGACAAGAGTTACGGGATTTTCTGGAACATGGAATTTTTGGCTGAATTTCTCCAAGTGATGAAGGTTGTTCGGTTAGGGAGAGTAATAGCATGTTAGGGGGTTGAGTTAGGGTTTCAATTGCTCAAACCATGGTTAATTTGGTCAAGGATGGAGGAAGATATGGCTATTTTAGTAAAATATGACAGTTTTGGTGTCTATAACACGTTTAGGTTAAATTTCGATGGTTCAAATAACTTTGGAAAAATATAAGGCTAAGTTCATTAAACTTGAATTTTTGTTACGAGTTTAGCCAAGTTGACGAAACTCAAATCTGAGTTTCCTAGCTCAAGATATCAAATACGGAACCAAGTGTGCGCTAATTGCTCGTTAGCCCCCAATTTGGATTCCAAAATAAAAATAAATTCGAAACTCGTGCAAATGAACCCGAAAACAAGAAACGAACATATATTCATATTCATGACACGTATATCTCCAACATATTAAATTTTCACGAAATTTCGAATTAAATTCGAATAAGAACGACACTCAAACATGTCATACATGCTCATATAGTTTAAAATTTCAATTAAATTCAAATAATTCAAATATTTATGAAATAAATTAAATAAAAATAAAAATTAAATAAATAAACTCAACGAAATACAATAAACAACAATTTAGTAATTAACCATAAAAAGAAACAATTAATTCCATTCCAATTAAATTACAAAGTCAACGATTAAATGAAAATTTAATATTAATAAAATAAGAGATAATTATTTAACATTTTAACATTTAATTGTAAAATTAAATATACAAAACACTTATAAATAATTAATTTGCGCAATTTGGTAAGCACATACGTCATGCCTGTACGGCCGAAATATCGGGGCGTCACATTCTAAGCCCGTTTGATCCCCCGTATTTTGTCCGAAATGAACTGTACGAGCAGATCTGCCACCTTGGAGTATTTTGGCTATCATTAATTCATTTCTTAGCCAAATCACTTGATTCTTGAGCCAAACTAACCCTAGTTAAACCCTCTAACCATCCCTTAAGCTGTCATTTCATAATCAGTCCTGGGGAGAGAGAAAGACGCAGCTGAACGAGGGAGAAAGGGGGAAAAAGAAATCTGCAAAGCCCACTTTGTCTTTCCAAGATCATTACTCCATCATTTCGCCTCAAATTCAAAAGGTAAGCCCGGATTCTTGTTCTATATCTTCTCCACTTTCTTTAAGTGTCCTTTTGCTGTATTTCATGGAGGTTTAAGCATTGTATGATTCTTATGTTGAATAGTTAGGTTTTCCATTTTTCTTGAACCCATGTCTTGAGCTTTTTTTCTGTGATTTGAAGCATGAAATGTGATTTTCTCATTAGCTATTATGTGATTATGGCTGTGATTTGGTTGTGTGTGAAGTGAATGTGATTTTACCATTGTTGAGCATGAGTTTCTCCAAGCTTTCTTCCTCTTCTTCTTCGTTGTTGTTGCTGCTGTTTGGGTTGAGCTTTGGGGTGATTTTGTTGCTGTTTTTCTTGCCGTGTTGCTGCTGTGAATTGCTGCCTTGTTGTGCTCTATTGCTACTGCGTTGTTGAGTTTTGTTACAGGGGATTTTCGTCCTGCTGCTGCTGCGTGCGACTGCTATTTTATCTCCCCGAGCGGGGAGAATTGTGTGTGAGAAGTCCCCGGCCAGGGACTTCCTCCTTGGACGTTCTGTATCTTTTCTTTCTTTTCTGCGGCCGGGTATTTGTGTGTGGAATATCTCCCCGGGCGGGGAGATGGGGTGTAATTGTTTAGAAGTTGTTGTTGCGTGTATTATCTATGTTGCATGGAAATAATGTGGTTTGGTAAAGGAATTGCATGCATGGTTTCAATGTTAGTGAGGATTGCATGCATTTTACGTACTAAAGTCTTCCTCCATGCATTTGTTTATTAATTGATATGTTATTCAATTTGTAGTCCTTGTACGTGTACTTATGTAATATATGGTGCTAGTTTGTGTGTAATATATAGGTTATATATATATACTGAATGTTTTATATTTAAGTAAAATGAATTTTAGTGTTATAGTTTAAGTATTTAAATAGTATGATATTTCTAATTTGAATTTTGCATGCAAGACTTTCGTGTTTCGTTTTGTGCTTCCTATGCCTCTTATTTGTTTGTTTTGATTTATATGCAAAGTAAACATGTTATACTATATGATAAATGTCTTGTATTGAATTATGTGAATTTATTTGATATGAATTTTAAGTGATTTGAACTTGAACGTTTAAGTGGTACTTTCTTTCATTCCATTGCTTCCATGAGCATTGTCGTGCGTCTAATTGGTTCATGATTGAGTCTAAATCATAAGTTTGTATTTGTTTGTCTCAATTTTGAGTTCGAGAGGTGTCGGTTCCACCATTTAGCTTCTTCTTGGTCGTCAATGCTCCTCCGTAAGCACTTTTGGTAAAAGGTGAGGTTTAGGCTTGTTTTCTTTCAGTAAATGCGACCTATGACCCTATGTGCTCGTTTTCAAGCCTGCATGCGAATATACTATTATACATATACTAAATATGTGTAATATGATACGTTATGAATCTTGTTATTCGATTTCATATGAATTCTTCTGAAATTATACGTATGGGCATATATAAGCTTAATATGGTTTTGCAACGAGGCTATGCTCCAAACCGTGTAGTATCAAGCGAACTATGTATCTTCCTCAGCATATTATGAATTTGGAAGACACGGGGAGGTACGTGTATAGGATGTGCCGAGTTGCACGGTAGGGTATGTTTCTTATGGTATGTTTCTTAAGTATGAATCGTATCTTTCTAGGTTCCGCGAGTTAGGTATGTTTCCTATGAATCTTATGAGTCCTAATGAATCTTATGAATCCCTGGGCCCTGGAGGCGTGGGTAAGGACGCCCGAGGCGGTGTTGGGCCGCCGGGTTAAGCCTGTGCACGTGCTCCCTAAGGTACGCTGCGGGATCGCTACCCCACGTATTGGTATCGAGTTGTACGATGTGGGCCCGTAATCCGCGTGCAGACTTCCGGAGAAGATGGATGGAATATGGGAATATGAGTCTTACGAATTTTATATATTTATGTTTCTTTACGATTCTTATGAATTCTTTTGTTAAGAGATAAAGTTGACACGTACTCGCCGGGTATTTGAATTCTTTTGTTATTTTGATCATGAAACGGGATAGGATATTTCGATTTCAATAAGAGATTTTTATGTTAAGGTTTGAATCATTATGAATATAAGAATCCTTATAAGTTTTAATTATAAATCTTCATGAGTTTCAATACGAATCCCTATGAGTTTTAATATGAATCCATATGCATTCTTTGAATATATATATATGAATCCTTACAAGTTTTCAAACTTAAGAAGATACGAATATATGTATAAGTATGAGTTCTTTGGGAAAATGGCTTTGCTATGTAAAACCCTATTCCCGGCTCATAGTCTTTCGTTTAATACGTGTTTTGCTCTATATATATATATATATGTATGGGTGTGCATTAGCCCCCTCACTCAGTCGGTGGAATGACCCTCTCCTTTCAATCTTTTCAGTTTGTAGGTTTTGGTCGAGCTAGGCGGTGGTTTTCTTTTGGAGTCGAGTTGTTCGAGTCGTCTGCATCTTGCATTATTATTTTACGCCCTTGTATATTAAGAATTATGTATAACTAGAGGAATATATTTATGATTCGGTATTATTGAGAATTAGTAAGATTTAAATTGCCTTTGTCGGCCTTGCCTTGCCTTACGTTTCAAAAGAGGCCTGTGTGCCCAAGTCTGCATGTGATTCGTATGTTTCAATTTTGTCAGCCCGTGGCCATTGCATGTGTATGATGATCTTGGTGCTTCTGCATCTATTCCATTCTTGTTTGGCGCACTCTGATTAGGGTCTGGACCGCCTAGCTTAGGTGAGATTTTATTTGTCACCCGTTCGCCGTGGCTTGATGGGTGTACGGAGTTTCCATTTCGTTACTCTTGTTGGGCCATAGTGCGGGGGATGTGGTGGCTCGCCGCTTCGGGTGCTACATCTTAAAGTGGTATCAGAGCTCCGGGTTGCAAAACCGGAGTTCTCGCGTCGTGTTGTGTCAAGTATAGGTCGTACGGCATAGGAATAACGTGCTAATTTGTGCATTGCATTAAGATATGCGACCTTCTTGAATTATGTGTTTTAAAATTGTTACTTTCTTTTCATTAATTATTGTAGTTACATACTTTATGTGCATTAGTTATTCCATTTACATGCCATAATCACTCACTAATCGCATGCATCGTATTTTCACCTTTCTTATGTATAGCGGGTTAATATCTTCCAACGATCAACCACTTACCTCAATGACTACGGGCCCTAAGTTGAAATTGGCATCAAGTAGGGATGAAGGCCCTTCACGATAGCCGAGTCATTGCACCGATAACCAATCCACCAAGGTGAAGGGAAAGATAACTCGATTTGAAGGAAGAGACCTTATGTTCTTGTGGAGCGCATCATTTTCGAAGAGCAAATCCCATGCACCCATTGTGAAGTAAGGAATGGGAATCGTTGAGAAATTAGGAAGTCGAAAGTTTAAAACTTCTGAGAGAACAAGAAGGTTGACTCATGCTTTTATAATACTCGAAAGGAATTGAAGGAGTCCAAGGAATTAGCTCAAATCTTAGAGGAAATTAGAAAAGAACTTCGAGAAATGGAAACCGGGATCGAGTTTAGAGCTTGGATCAAGAGTACTCGGGAAGTTGTTCAGGTTGAATCTAAGAAATTGAAACGAAGGAGCTGAGTAAGAAGAATAGAATCAGGAGGTAATTACATTCATAGCATGAGCATCCATCCCCCATTGCAGCCTTGTACTTATTTGTTATGTGTGTTACGTATCGCCATTACTTGTTGCTTCCTTGTTTGGATTGTTGATCAACGTGACACATAGTATGAGCATATCTAACCCGACATGTACGAATTTAATGTTTTCGTGATAGCTTGCGATTGAAAGAAGACCTCTTTCGTGATGGTAAAAATTGGGGTAAGAAGGAAATAGTGACTCCAAAGTTTCGGTTGAAATTATAACAAAAAGTTAAGGACACTACGAAATGGGAAGGATTCTCTAAGGATGGGGTAATCAAGGAAGAATTCCAATTAAACCAATCTATTGAAAATCAAGCTCGGGCAATAGGAAAAAATAGAGAGAGTTGAGACACCTCGAATATTAAGCAAGGAAGAAGTCATATTGGAAGGGGTCAAAGAGAACCGATCAATATAGAAATTCTAAGTTTATGAAAATCCAAGATGTAGGAAGTTCTATCTTCGGGATAGCTTGGAGTTTACGTTCCCGATCCAAGCTGAATTGTCGTATTCTGAGGTTGAATTAGGAGATATGAAGCAACAAATGGATATGATAAAGAAAGGCAAAGAATTTTTGGAAGGAGATCATGTAACCAAATGTAAGTCAATAAAGGGCAAGTCATACAACCAATTCAAATCAGTAAAGAGTGGAATCGGGATTTTAATCAAGGTGATAACTAGGTAAAGGCTTAGGACAACAATTGAAGATTTATCATCAAGAAGAAGCTAAGATATTAACTCCACGAACATCAAAGAATAGGGATTTCGGGCTCTAAAAGATTTCAAAGGATGGAGATTGTGAAGAAGTGTAACATCCCAACTCTTCGGCTTTCCAGGTACTACGTCAGGAGTGTGCTAAGTGCGCATTTAATTAATTAAGCATGCCATTATGTAATTTATTTGAATATTTGAATATTCGTTATATATTTTATGTTTAAGTTCTAAACGTTTTAATCCCTTTTCTCTTGTTTCAAGCTTGTTTAACTCCGTTTTTAATCCCGTTTTTTATGTCAACTTGCCATGCATGAAATATATGAATTTTAATTGTTCTTATATGCTTTATATGTGTTTTATAACTTGTTTATTTGAGTTTTAATTGCTTTGGTGTAACGGAACTTAAAGGGGGCTAAAGAGCATTTAGCGCACCTTGGGTTCCAGACACCGTACGTTGAGCTCGGGAATTTGGATTCGAATTCTGACACCACCATTGGACTCGTTTCGACGATTCAGGTTCGATGGAACAAGCCTTGTATTTTTCGAACCCCGTTTAGCCTCTCGAATTTTGGCCCGAACCGAGCCTCGCGCCCGTAACGACCACCTTTTACGGTTTTGACCATAACTTGCTCATTTCTTGACCAAATCAAGTGATTCTTGGGCCCATTTGACCCCAACTCAGCCCTTATCCATCCCTCTCTCTCCCATTTTGATCCAAACACCAAAAATGGGAGGAATTGCAGCTGAAGCAAGAAGAAAAGGAAAATCCCGTCACTATTCCAACCCTTGAGATTTTGAGCTCCAATCTCTTACATCTTCCATCCAATCTTCAAGGTAAGCATATATTTGTTATCTACATCCTTTGGTAGTTCTTTTCATCCATGAATTTCAGATTTTGAGCATGTTTAGCTAGGGTTTTAAGATCACTTGAGGAGTAATTAATGTCAAGGATGAATGTAATGTACAAATTATCAAATAATTCCTACGCCGCTCGACCTAGACTTGACATGACACAACACTAGAACCTCGGTTTTACAACCGGGCTCTGATACCACTTAAGATGTAGCACCCCAATACTTAAGGATGCCACATCCCCGCACTATAGGTCAATCCACATATGAAATGGACAATCGGTACATGAATCAACCTATAGCGAACGGGTTACAATGCAGATAAAACAACAAGCTAGACGAGACTAACTCATACATGCAATAGAACAAAGCGGAAGCAGGCTACACTATCGATCATTTATCAAGTAATTAACACTTGGATTTTTCATATCAATACATTATCATCTCCTAAATACATAACAAGTAGCCTTAACAAGAATTCCTTTGAAACGATAAATAAATAAATGCACCTTGCGGGCTCGAATGCAAGGACTCGACTCAGCTCGATTCCCACCTAGAATGTACTTGCAAGAACACAGCATGTGTATCGATTTCCCGAGTAACTCCATCACTCCCACGAACCTTATTACTCCAATAAACACCAATCACTCCAATCACTCCATCACTCCAATATACTACATCACTCCAATAACTCCATCACTCCAATAACTCCATCACTCCAATCACGATAACATGATAACACGAAAATGGAAAGGTAGCGAGCCTTCACCATTCATGATAACACAATAATGGGAAGGTAGCAAGCCTTCACCATTCACGATAACACGATACCCGCCGCGTTAGGATTCTAGAGGTGGCTCCTATGGGTTCAGGATGTGGCTCCCGCACACGTAGGACTTTGCCCCGCAGGTTCAAGAGGTGGCTCCCATGTGTGTAGCACGCTGTCTCGTATAGCACTTTGCTCCTGCAATTGAGGAGTGGTACACGGTAACACGATAATCACGATGATCACGATAATCACGATGCCTGCATTGCTTTGCATGATCATGACATTAACACGATAATCACGGTACGCACATTGCTTTGCTGACTTGCTTGTTAACAGGTGACACGATGATTCATGAATGCGTGAACGTCCTCATTGATTCCAATCTCTACTCGGTAGAACAACTGGACAAGAAATAGATATATTTGTGCCCTCATTAGATCATAACTTGATAACGTTACCATCATATAACACGCGGCATAATCATGTAACGAGGTAACATGCATTAACAAATGTAGTATGATATAGTCAAATTCTTGCATGTAATTGATCATATAATAGCATGTCTAGGTCATTTAAAGGTAAAGGAATGGAAGTGAAATCTCTATTTTTATGCAGAAACTCACTGCCTCTCCAGAGGCCTGGGAACGGCCGTTCCAGGTTTTAGTACAAAATGGGAAGGGCCGTTCCCAGCTCCCCGACATTGTGCCCCGAAGATGGGAACGGTCGTTCCGGCTTGTAAGCCAAAACGGGAAGGGTCGTTTCCGTCCTCGCCGCCATGCACACAATTCAAACTATGGGAACGGTCGTTCCCCAAATACAAAGCGAACGGGAATGGCCGTTCCCATTACGCAGAAGATGCAGAAACAGATTAGGAAACAGGGGAGCTCACGAACAATCATCAAACCTCAACAAAACTCATATAACTCAACTCTAAATGTTATAATTCATGAAAGGAAATACATATGC
Organism: Lantana camara; assembly: GCA_037501455.1. Taxonomy (NCBI): domain Eukaryota; kingdom Viridiplantae; phylum Streptophyta; class Magnoliopsida; order Lamiales; family Verbenaceae; genus Lantana; species Lantana camara. The sequence goes on from CM074856.1 coordinate 96,523,515, forward strand.
AGGCTTAGAGTATAATAAAACCAATATAATTACGTCTATAGCTCATAGATCATCATGATTTCAAGATTAAACCTCATAAACATATATGCCATGAAACTCCATAATTTCTAAGATTTATACATGGAATTCAAGTCTAGAGCTTGTAATCATGCTTCTAACATCATATACATAAGTTATTACAATCAAATCCTAACCCTAGCTTTGAGAATTATTATCAAGAAATCCTACATATTACCTTGAATGAAAGCAAGAAGAGATAAGATGAAGTTAGGAGGATGAGGATGCTTCAAGATTCATAATTCCTCCAAAATATTAGCTTGGAATGGATGAATTCTTCTTCTTCTTCTTCTTTGGATGTTTGATCGTGGAAAAATGGAAGCAAATATGGTTTGTTTGTATGATATAAAATGATGAATGAAATGGAGATTACATGATTCTTCTACATATATGGATGAACAAGCACAATTTGCAATTAAGTCCCTCAAATGTATAAGTTATGCAATTAAGTTCTATTCCTACAATTTTATTCACTTTGGTCCAAGAATTATTTCATACAACTTGGTCTACTAATTTAAAATAATAATCAATTAAGGACATATAAACAATTAAGGCATGTTCAGGAATTAATCCACGTAACAATTAAATTTAATTTATAAAATAATGCTCAAATTGGTACATATTTCACATAATCTTATTGAAATATAATTTATACAATTTATCATGAATAATAGACGTTTAATAAACGAAAGAATTAGAAATAATCCTAACTCTTGAAAAATTCACACGTGTCGCGCGTACCTGGAAAGCCGGAAATTGGGGCGTTACAGTTCATAATCGAGTCTAGACTTGTTTCTTTTATCTAAATTTATCCTTGAAGAGTAGCTCGTGGTGTGAAGTCGCTCCGTAAGCGTGGTTTGGGTTTGCTTTGTTCGGTTCACTCATTAAGGTGAGGTTTTATTTCTTTTACTTATATTGACCTAAAACCTTATGTGTTTTGAATCCCGCATGCGAAATTATATACTAGATGATAGATACATGCATGATATGTATTTTAGGGCTTGTCCCACTCGTGAAAGACCTTGAATGTACATATGCTATGTTTTGCTTTGTATTTGAAAGCTTTTCAGTACGTTTTGAACTTATAGCGAGATTAACCTTGAAAGGTAGGTGCTTGAGCTTGTACTTGACATGATGGGCCCCAGAGATGGTGAGACAGAGCACCCGGGTCGACCAAGGGGTCACCAGACACACCACTCGTTCATGATCTCCACACGTAGGATGTACCGGAACCCACTAGGAGGTTGGTGGGGGATGGAGTCTGACAGGCGTGAGTGTCGCGAAACTCACGTCCTGCTTAAATGCTTGCACTGATGGTTAAGGGTAGGATCCACCCTTCCATTACCGGAGTTTAGGTGGGATTGTTTTGTTTTGAACTTGTTTGGCTTGCTCACGTTTTGACATGAGGAGAAAACTCATACTCTCCGAGTTAGTATGTCTTGTCTTATTTTGCCTTGAATCTATGAAACAGGAATGGACTTCTTAATTAATTAAAATTTGTTATTTTCACCCTCACCCTTTAACCTCTTTTATATATACCTATTATCACGGGAAAAGTTTTGGAGTGCAAAAACCATTCCCGGTTCATGGATTATTACGCTCTTTGATACTTGCTTTGCTCTATATGTATACGGGTGTGTGTGTGTTAGCCCCCTCACCAGTCTCTAGGACTGACCCTTGTTGTTTCTCTCTTTTTTCCCCCCTTGTTTGTTGAGTTGCAGGTGCAGGAGTTGTTCGAGCTAGGCGGCAGTCTGTCTTTTGAGTCTTTGGAGTCATGTAGTTTGAGTCTCATGCATTCTGTTTGGGTTTATCTTGTATTTTCGAGCTTTTGAACTCATGTATATGAATTTTGTAGCACCCCGAGCGAAGGGCACACAATCCCCTCACTATAGCCCGATACGTGTAAGGAGATGGAAAGTCCGCACACGCACCAAGCCATGGCGAACGAGACACAAACAAAAACACTCCCCTAGGCTAGGCGGTCTAGACCCTAACACAGAGTGCGCAACAAAATAAAATCAAAGGCGGAAGCGACAGGATCAACAATCATAATCATGCAAGATCTCAAATAGAAATAGGTGACGGGTTCAACTATCCCCAGAAGCCTCTCTCGAATCATAATAATGTTAGGAATAGTGCCCTAGAAAGCCGATTCGACGTAATCTGCTTTGGGACTTTTCTTGTATCACAGACAATCTTTGAATAATATACGATTGATTATAGGCAAACACTTCTTTATATGCCAATACGTGTTTTGTGTGTTTCCATTACGTGCGCATGTATGAGAACTCCCCTAATCCTGATGACTTTAGGACTCTACCATTTAGGTGAAATGGTTCATGAAACGAGCCCTATATCACATAAGTCATGATTAGTAAAATACTCCAAGTCGATGAGTCCTACAGACAGTGGGAGTGTCAACCTGACTCCTCTAAGGCTTGCTTGTGGGATCACGCCCTTAAGAAGGACCACCTTGTTTCATGGAGGTGCAAAGTGTATAGTTGATACGTGCGTGATACATGAGGGTGCTTACTTTAATAAGTAAGTTCACTGAGGTGCCCCGTGTGAGAACATTCCTAAATGGGAAAGGAAGTTTCTATTTCAGGAAATGGAAACTTCCAGATTAGGAAATATCTCACGAGTCATTGATGTGATTAATTGATCCTTAGACTTGAGGTTCCATGTTACTTTATGAGTTAACTCTGTAGTCTTTGGTATAAGCTTTAAAAGGTGTCGCCTTAGACAACTGATTCAAGGCTTATGCTGGGGCTGCACAAGTGACTCATGAAAGTGAATGAGAATCAAGAAAGGACCTACACTTGCATTTGCAAGGTGATCTCTTATTGTGTAAGTCATTCATATGCCATATGGAGTCCTTGGCCAAGGCAGTAGATCAAGACATCAAGAAAAGGGTTTCTTGGATTGAGATCAAATGGATATGAAATGCACTTAGCTTTAAGACCAAATTATTAGGGTTCTAATTATTCCCTTACCCTAGATCATGGTTGAGAGATAGTAAGTAGGAGGATTGTATCTCACATGAATCAATGACTTAAAGGTTCTGTCGAATCCGAACATTTCAATTCAGCTAGGGGTTAAACACCTGTTGCTAGACTATGGTCGTTTAATCTGTGGATATGATTAATTAATTAGTGAATTAATTAATTAGGGTCACTGCTAATTGAATTGAGAACCTAGAGGGTCACACACAACAACTTGGTTACATGAGTTGAGGCTTTAAAATGATTAAACGAGATAATCAAGCCAAGAGGGTTCCACACGTGTGAAACCACACGTGTGGCTCACGTGAGTGACACGTGTCATTGTGACACGTGTCACACACGTGTATAAATATATGTGTATATTTATTTATGTATTAAATAATTAATGTGATTAATTATTTAATAGACTTTGGTTTAATTTTGAATTAAAAGGAAAGTCTTATTTTGGAGAAAAATAATCTAGTTAATTAATTATGAATTAATTAATTAGATAAAATAAGTTATTTATTTTAAATAAATAAAGTATAAAATTATCCAAAAATAGTTTGGATATTTTTAGCTCTCTTGAAAGTTGATTTGAATTAGAATTCAAAGTCAAAGTCAAAATTACTTGATGATCAAGTAATAGGAGAGAGAGAGACCAAAATCCTAGCCCATTAAGGACTAGGAATTTCGTCCCTCCCCTTTCTTATATATAGGGGAGCTCATGCTCCCCTTTAGAGCTAATAGACAATTCTTGGTTCATGCGTTGAACATCTTCCTTTCTCCAAGATAAAATAAAACCCGAGGTTAAGCCTAAACACTAACTAGAGAACTAGCATCCTTACTAGTTAGATTGTAGCCAAGTTGGTGGACTATCTCTAGAGACTTCAAGTTAGAAGTTTTGAAGATTCGAGCTTTACCAAAAGTGGGGATTAAGCAAAAACGATCAGAAGGGATGATGAAACGATTCTGAACCCGACGTCAAGCGAATGAAAAAATCGAACCAAAGAAGATGGCGAAAACCGTTCGTCCATATCCTGAAGGATGAATTTTTTCACGAGGGTTTTGTGACTGGCAGTTTTCTACTTTCGCAAAACTGTTTTCGAAGGGAGTTTCAATCCTGCTTTTCTCGTTTCATGTTTCTTTCTTTATGTTATATTGTTAAGAACATCTCTAACATGAATTGAATCTAGGTTGGTGTGGATTGCTATCCCGACAATGGATTCTGAAGTAGAAAGAGACTTTCGAGGGACGGGTTGTCAAGCCGCGAGAAGAGCGTTCTTGGGTAGCTTGAAACGCTTCAAGAAAGAATAAAAGAAAAGTAAGTTTTCTATCTCTACGAATTTGGTTACACGATTGCGAGTCCAAGATCCTTTTGTCGAAAAAATTTTTAAATTCCGCTGCTTTCTGATTCGTGTTTTCCAACAGGTGGTATCAAAGCCACCTCGTTAATCGTGTTTCTGATTCGTCTCAATTATTCTGAATTTGGTAGAAATTCTTAGGCTTAGATGCGAATTAGGTATTCATGAGTTCTTTTAGAAAGCCTGAAATACGAAACTGTAATTTTTCCTGAATTTCTGAAACTGTTTTCTTAAATTGTATTTTTGAAAACCGTTTTGATTGAAATATGTTTAAATCGAATTTTTTAATTTTGGATTGAATTGGTTTTGAGAAACCTGGACACGAAACGGAACACGAAAAGGACGAGCCTAGGCGTGCTAGCACGTCGCACGCCCAGGCCCGCCGCTGCCGCCCAGCTCCTCCCGCAACCGCGCGGGAGCCGTCCCGGGCGCGCCCCGTCCCGCAACCGCGCGGGACGCCTGCCCAGTCCGCCAAGTCGCGGCGGGTGCTGCTGCGCGAAAGTGCCTCGCGCGGCTAGGCCCGTTTTCGGGCCCGTTTTCGTGTTTCGTGTTTTTATGTTTTCGGTCCGTAAAATCCTGATTTAAATTTTATTTTTTAAAATCAGTTTTGCTAAAATAAAATTATTTTAAAATTTTGATTAAATTGGGATTTTTGAGAAATTAAGCGATTTAAATTTTGGAAAAATTACAATCTTTATTTTCTGAAAATAATGAAAGAATAAAATTATTAATTTTGGAAATTAATTGGAATTTTATTGGTTTGTTGTTTTTCGGGTTTTATTGAAAAGGCTCTTGAACAAGAATTGCATCTAAGTCGTGTTTTAAGTCATTAGGACTTGAAACGAGAATTTTAATTTATTGGCTAAATTTAAATTCTCGCAAAAGCATGTTAGGTGATCATGGGTTTAGATCTATGTATGGTTTTAATTTATGCACATGGATGGTTTAAATTGGGGTTGGAGCCCTATAGTTGCGTTTTTCAATTGAGGTTGGAGCCTCACTTATGTGCGTACTGTTATGTGATTTATTATGTGGCTTTCCATATTACTGTTTTTGAGGCCGAGGTATGCCCCGTGTAATTGTCTAAGGCCAATATGAAGATTGAGCCTTATTACTTTATGTCTTTTTCTTTTTATTGTAATTTGAGAGTAGAGATAGGTGGTGAGGTTTTATTTTCATTTTGGAGACAATGCACCCATGGAGTAAGATGGACCACATTCAAGTAACAAGGAGGCCATAAGTGAAGACCCCTCAAAATGTTAGGGAGGGGAATCTCAATTGTTAAATGTAATAGAGATAGGGCTCGTATTTTGTTACCGCTTTCCCTTATGTGATTTAAACTGTTTATGTGGCATGTATGTTAGAACTTGTGATTGTGGAGTGGCTCCCACATATCACGCATAAGATAGGTAGAACCCATGATCATTACATGTTAGTATCATGCTAGGACATGTTATCTGTTTATGTGCTTGTTTGATATGCATTTAAGTGTACTTGCATTAATCAAGACTAATTAAATTGGATAACATATATGTTGGTGAGGTCGAACCGGACAACTCTCTGGTTGATTCGAAAATTCCCATTAAATATTAAGCTAATTTCGAACAAATAGGTGTTTAATTCGAGATGCAAATTTTGAATTAAATTCCTAGCATTCCATCAATAGGTTTTAAGTTTAGTAAGTAAAGCTAGTTATTGTCCGCGAGTCGTGGGATAGCTAGTGGAGCTTATTAGTTCTTAGTTACCTAATTAATCATTTTAAATGGTCAATATTTCGTGGTCAATTTTAGCAAGGGCGATGTCCGCGAGTCGTGGGTCGTTCGAACTATGTTTTGGTCATGATCTTATGATTGATGGGTCTAGCTTAACGCCTAAGTAAATATGGATGTCGCACGAGTCGTGGGTCCATATTGAAAGATAGGTGATGCAAAAACAATTACTAAGAATTCTAAAGGTGTTAGAATTGGTAAGTTGTACCTACCTAGGGTTCTTACTTAGAATGTCCGCGAGTCGTGGGTTCGAGGTAAAATGCCTAGGATCTTAGTACCCATTGGGAAACGTGTTCCTCTTAGATCTTTGGGAATTATAGATCTTTGAAAAACAGTGGGAGCTACATTAGATTAAAGACCTTATCTTTTGTATATCGTTATAATTCAGCATGCCCACATTTTCTCTGCTTAGCATTTAGGTTGTAGTTCTGTGATTCTCTACAATATGAAATGCAAACCCATTCGTATCCATCCTTAAGTCAAATAAGTTGACTAAGTCCTGACTAACTCTAAATGGCTTCGGATCCTAAAATTCATTTTAGAATCCGACTAGAGAAAGGCGTTCTCTAAAGGGCGAAGTTTTCAATTGTGAAAAGTCGACCCGGGCCAAAAGAGAAGCAATCTGAGGTGAATGGATTTCTCCAAACCACTTAAGAGCAATTGAACCACCTCATAAAATGTTACAATGTATAACATTATGGAATTATTCAATATTCCAAATGAGAAAACAAGTGCACACGAACAAGGTCTAAAGATCTTATTTGAAGATCTTATGGTCTGAATCATCAACCGAGAAAAGAGTTCTCAATGCACTGATTGCTTACATTGCTTCCACCATCATTCAAACCCTTTATGCTCAACTAGAATGATGCTAATGCAGCATAGTTAATCATTTAGTTGATAATGGTTGAGAGTATCCTTAAGAAGGAATAAAAGGTTGTGATGGTTAATTCTTCTTCTAAACTCACTAAGTTAAAGGCTTGAAGGCCTAAAGAAGAAGAAACCCTTAAGAGCCCAATGGAGGGGCATGTAAGGGGTGCGCCCAAAAGACACTAGAGATCAAATAGGACGTTTGCTTCTATGGTAGCAAATAAGGACTTTGAAAGGGAACTGCAAAGAGTATGAGTACTTTGAAATGTTACCTCGTTTAATAGTTCTACTAGGAATAGAATTCACTAGTTTTGAGTTAATTCTGCATAATCCGTTGTGCAAAGACTCAAGGCACTAATGTTCTGAACATACAACGAGATAACAAAAGTAAGATGACAAAGCTTCGAATTACTTTGGAACGTTGAGATATAAAAGGATTAGCAAGTCAGACACCTTAGGATCATTCTATGAAAATGAACCTATATTGTTGACTTCCTGTGAATCCTGTCATGAGGGAAGCGTTCCTGAATCCCGTTTATAAGAAACATGGAACGTTCCAAAATTATAGTGGATTTCGATCCATGCTGATGAGTGTAAGATGCTTAATGTAAGCACTAGATACAATCGTCAGTTTAACCATTATGAATGAATGTACTTGTTAAAGTACAAATTCGAAACTTATATGAAATTCTTAGAATTTCGAAAGGAGGTTAGGAACCGAAGTAGTCATAAGTTATAGGTAAATCGATATGATCGAGATAGCCAATATCTTAGTAACTAATTCCTTAGTCATCTTAGAGATAATAGGATTATCTCTCAGTAAACTAATTCGAGAACAGCTTAGTGTTTCCGAATGAGGGAATGAAACCTTATAGGATATGGTCCATTCCATAGCAAGCTTTACTGACTTATAATCATTCTAGGAATAAACTCCCAGAATATGCAGTTAGAGATTTTGAATTTAGTACCTTCCAAAATCAGTCCTTTAGTTGCACTATGCAATGTGGCATATTAAATTCCCTAATTATTCTTATCCAAGAATTTAGTAGAATCCTTTAAGTGAAGAGGATAGTGGGAGATAAGTTTGAAATGAGTTCAAGTTTATACAACGATATTGAATATTGTTTCTGCAATTCCCTTAGACAAAGGTTGTTTGTCTCAAGGAATGTATCTTTCTCAAGGAATCGTTCCTATAGAAGAAGAAAGACAAGCAAGCAGACCTCAAAGAAATTTAAGGATAAATATCCACGCCACATGTAGAAGAAACGAGCCCATCTGATAAAATTTAGCCAAATTTTAGAGTATGTACACGTGTGAAACCCTTCTCTTAAGACGTGTTTAGAACGCGTTCCTAGATAGCCAAGGAATTACTTGAAGAGGAGACACTGTCAGATTTGGAATCTGAGTAGTGTAAGCAAGCCTTGAAATCCAATATGGATTCCATATACTCAAACCGAGTTTTGACCTTGGTTGATCCACCTGATAGGATCAAGCTCGTGGAGCTTCGAGTAAATGGAAAGCATTACAACCTTCTTGACGATTGAAATGCAAAAGTCCATTTGGATTATGTTTAACACATCCTCATATTCTGACTATGAGATATGATAAATGAATATGAGAACTATCTTGTTCAATATGAGATTGAAAGAGACTGAAATAAGGTATTTCTATAAATCTCATATTCAGTGGGAGTATGCATAAGCAATCTGTGGATTGATAAAGGCTTCTAGGAGTTAGACAATTCGATTCCACAGTCAAATCGTTTGACACAGATAGAAGTCGAATAAGTCTCAGAGTGTACATATGAAAGTTAGTGATGTAAGAGTCAATTTTGGTTCTTTAGAAGACGATGTCCTTCTCATTAGGAATGTCAAGGATGACGTGAAAGTTACCAATTCTTGTTTAAGAAACAATTTGACATGAAAGATCTTGGTGATTATCCTATATTCTCGACATTCAGATCTATAGAAGATAGATCTAAGAGAATAAAAGGATTATCACAAAATGAGTACATAACCACGGTACTAAAAGGAGTTTAGTATGGACAATGGAACGTCTCTTTTGAAGAGTATGTGTCCTAAGATAAACTTTGAGAAAGTTAGAATGTCCAAAATCCCTTTAAGTGAAAGGGTGCATAATGTATGAAAAGTTATGTACTAAATTAGATATGGCACAACACTAAGCGTAGTAGGCCGAATCTAATATGACCTCAGAGAAGGTCATTAGATCTCTGTAAAGGATGTCCTCAGAGTACTTAAGAAGAAATGAGGATATGTATTAGTTTACAGAGCCCAAAAGATCTTGTTGTTAGAAGGATATTTGATGTAACCGTTCATCAAACATGGATGATTATGAAATCATTGCAAGGATACAACTTCTACCAGAATGGTAATGCAATGTGTTGGAAAAGGGTTCCAAGGACGGACATTGCAAAACTCGACTGTCGTAGTTGAGAACTTAGTCGTATTATATAACGCTAAGTTAAGTGTTTGAGTAAGAAACTCCATCTAACCAGTTAGATGAAGTTCCTAGCATGAAACAACTCCTTTATCATATTGTATGATAAAATGGATGGTTGCTCAAGTAAGAGAACCAAGACCTCAGCAAGAGACTGAACACGTGATTACGAATCACTTTATAAGGAAAAGGTGTTTCCTAAGAGATGTGTAAACAAGAGGGTCACATCAGCATAGAATATAGCAGATCCACTTTGGAAACGCCCAAAGTCAATAGGCTCTCAAAGTGCATCTTGAGAAGATGGGACTTAGAATACCTAAATGGCTTTTACGGGCAAGTGGGAGATTGTTAGGAATAGTGCCCTAGAAAGCCGATTCGACGTAATCTGCTTTGGGACTTTTCTTGTATCACAAACAATCTTTGAATAATATACGATTGATTATAGGCAAACACTTCTTTATATGCCAATACGTGTTTTGTGTGTTTCCATTACGTGCGCATGTATGAGAACTCCCCTAATCCTGATGACTTTAGGACTCTACCATTTAGGTGAAATGGTTCATGAAACGAGCCCTATATCACATAAGTCATGATTAGTAAAATACTCCAAGCCGATGAGTCCTACAGACAGTGGGAGTGTCAACCTGACTCCTCTAAGGCTTGCTTGTGGGATCACGCCCTTAAGAAGGACCACCTTGTTTCATGGAGGTGCAAAGTGTATAGTTGATACGTGCATGATACATGAGGGTGCTTACTTTAATAAGTAAGTTCACTGAGGTGCCCCGTGTGAGAACATTCCTAAATGGGAAAGGAAGTTTCTATTTCAGGAAATGGAAACTTCCAGATTAGGAAATATCTCACGAGTCATTGATGTGATTAATTGATCCTTAGACTTGAGGTTCCATGTTACTTTATGAGTTAACTCTGTAGTCTTTGGTATAAGCTTTAAAGGGTGTCGCCTTAGACAACTGATTCAAGGCTTATGCTGGGGCTGCACAAGTGACTCATGAAAGTGAATGAGAATCAAGAAAGGACCTACACTTGCATTTGCAAGGTGATCTCTTATTGTGTAAGTCATTCATATGCCATATGGAGTCCTTGGCCAAGGCAGTAGATCAAGACATCAAGAAAAGGGTTTCTTGGATTGAGATCAAATGGATATGAAATGCACTTAGCTTTAAGACCAGATTATTAGGGTTCTAATTATTCCCTTACCCTAGATCATGGTTGAGAGATAGTAAGTAGGAGGATTGTATCTCACATGAATCAATGACTTAAAGGTTCTATCGAATCCGAACATTCCAATTCAGCTAGGGGTTAAACACCTATTGCTAGACTATGGTCGTTTAATCTGTGGACTGATTAATTAATTAGTGAATTAATTAATTAGGGTCACTGCTAATTGAATTGAGAACCTAGAGGGTCACACACAACAACTTGGTTACATGAGTTGAGGCTTTAAAATGATTAAACGAGTTAATCAAGCTAAGAGGGTTCCACACGTGTGAAACCACACGTGTGGCTCACGTGAGTGACACGTGTCATTGTGACACGTGTCACACACGTGTATAAATATATGTGTATATTTATTTATGTATTAAATAATTAATGTGATTAATTATTTAATAGACTTTGGTTTAATTTTGAATTAAAAGGAAAGTCTTATTTTGGAGAAAAATAATCTAGTTAATTAATTATGAATTAATTAATTAGATAAAATAAGTTATTTATTTTAAATAAATAAAGTATAAAATTATCCAAAAGTAGTTTGGATATTTTTAGCTCTCTTGAAAGTTGATTTGAATTAGAATTCAAAGTCAAAGTCAAAATTGCTTGATGATCAAGTAATAGGAGAGAGAGAGACCAAAATCCTAGCCCATTAAGGACTAGGAATTTCGTCCCTCCCCTTTCTTATATATAGGGGAGCTCATGCTCCCCTTTAGAGCTAATAGACAATTTTTGGTTCATGCGTTGAACATCTTCCTTTCTCCAAGATAAAATAAAACCCTAGGTTAAGCCTAAACACTAACTAGAGAACTAGCATCCTTACTAGTTAGATTGTAGCCAAGTTGGTGGACTATCTCTAGAGACTTCAAGTTAGAAGTTTTGAAGATTCGAGCTTTACCAAAAGTGGGGATTAAGCAAAAACGATCAGAAGGGATGATGAAACGATTCTGAACCCGACGTCAAGCGAATGAAAAAATCGAACCAAAGAAGATGGCGAAAACCGTTCGTCCATATCCTGAAGGATGAATTTTTTCACGAGGGTTTTGTGACTGGCAGTTTTCTACTTTCGCAAAACTGTTTTCGAAGGGAGTTTCAATCCTGCTTTTCTCGTTTCATGTTTCTTTCTTTATGTTATATTGTTAAGAACATCTCTAACATGAATTGAATCTAGGTTGGTGTGGATTGCTATCCCGACAATGGATTCTGAAGTAGAAAGAGACTTTCGAGGGACGGGTTGTCAAGCCGCGAGAAGAGCGTTCTTGGGTGGCTTGAAACGCTTCAAGAAAGAATAAAAGAAAAGTAAGTTTTCTATCTCTACGAATTTGGTTACACGATTGCGAGTCCAAGATCCTTTTGTCGGAAAAATTTTTAAATTCCGCTGCTTTCTGATTCGTGTTTTCCAACAAATAAGTCAATAAGATACATTAATTACGTAATCATAAGCTTATACATAATCAAAATTCCAAAGCGTAAGGGAAAAGATGCAAAATGCAAAAGACTCCAAAGACTAGACTCAAAGACCCAAAAGAAGACCCGTCAGCCCTTGCTTTCCCGGTTGGCTCTAGTCACTACCCTCGGGCCCAAACGTAAACGGTCATGCTACTCGCCTAAACATGCACGAAACAATACATGGCTTGCTTGCTTGCTTGAACACGACTTGAAATGATCAATGATTTATAGAGATTATAAATATAAATACCTTTTTGGCCGAAATATCACATAAGGGATATACGGGTTCTATATAACTAACAATTAAACCTCATCTTTACCGACAAAAGACAAGTAGGGCACTGCCTACGGAGCTTGCTCCTCGTCCCTACGAAGCTGGTCTATGCAAAACAGACGTGTACAGTGAGACTTGACTCTAAAATGGACCAAATACGATGAACGGCGAAAATGCAACGAGATGACGTGCAAATCACAATGTGGCATGAAAACATCTTGTTTCAGTATATATGGGATCATATAAAAGCAATTCGGGGTTAAAGAAATCATCGGATCATGGGGTTAAAAATATAATTTTATGCAGTCACATTTGCTCTGTCAGCTGCATGGGAACGGCCGTTCCGGCCCTCAGTGTAAAATGGGAAGGGCCGTTCCCATGGTCCCAAGAAACGCCCCTGCGCTTTTCATTTAAAAGTGACGCTTTTATTCTTGGAACGGCCCTTCCGGCTCGCAGGCCAAAATGGGAACGGCCGTTCCCATGTGCGCGCCGTCTATGAGTTCAAAGGGGTGGGAACGGCCGTTCCCAGAATGAACTGGGGCCGGGAAGGGCCGTTCCCGCTCCTCTGCAAGTGCAGAAACAGAGCAGAACAGGGGAGGCTCTCAGGACAAAATAACCACTTCCAAAACATCATCAAACCCACTTTAAAATGCAAGAATTCTGGGCACAAGCATGCATACATGATCAAGATACATTGAAACCCCATATAAACCCCTAATTTACTCAAGAACACCAAGAATTTCCACTTTCATGTTCACACACCAAATCATCATCTAAGCTCAACTCCTTCAAGAATTGATGTCTCCAATCATGGTATGATCATGTATTTAAGCATCCCACAACATATAATCCATGTATCACATACAATCACTAACCCTAGCTTCCACATAAATGCTCAAGAAACCATATATATCCACTTACATGCTCTTGAAGGTAAAGAAATGGATGGAGAAGATGATGATGGCAACTAAACTTCAAAGCTTGGATTTTCTTGAATAAACTTGATGAAATTTGATAAAATCCTTTCTCCTTTTCTCATGAAAGAACCGAAACAAGAAAGAAGTAATATGTTGGTGAATTTTGGATGAAATGATCTTGGGAAGCTTGGAGATGCAATATACCGTGATTCACCATCCTTGAAATTGATGAAATAATCAATTTGCAATTTAACCCCTCAAGAAATTAAGTCATGCAATTAAGTATGTATAGTTTTGAAATATGATCAATTTAGTCCTTGAAAATGTTATGCAATTTGGTCCCTAAAGGTTAGGAAGAAAATCAAATAGGGACAATTTCGTAATTAAACCATACTCGGTGAATATTTTACGAAATGAATATTTTCAAGTTATGAAAGAAATCCTCAGTTTGATATAAATTCATAAAATTTCATGAAATTATTATTATAAGATATAATTTATAAAATTATTTTAAACATAAGAATGTAATTAATGAAATTCGGGGCGTTACAATCTCCCCCCCCCCCCCCCCCCCCCCCTTAAAAGGACCTGGTCCCCAGGTCCACTGTCAAGTTTCAGATGATACACAAGTCATAAGAGAACCCTGTCTCTTGAACATGAATGAAAGAACCTCGTCTTTCACAAGAAATGAGAAAACCCCGTTTCTCAACAAGGGGTGAGAGAGCCCCGTCTCTCAAGAAGAAGGAGAGAGAGCCCCGTCTCTCAACATGCACGAAAATAATTCAAGGAACAAATTGTAGAAACAATGGCATGAATGTTACATAAAAAAATAGAATCATGTTAATTTCATAAATATCATATAGACAGATAAAATCATTTTAATCACATACTTACTACTCATAATTAACTAACTTGCAACGAATAAGAAATTAAATACTATAACAATAAAATTCATGATGCACGTGATATGCATGGCTAAATTTACCGTTCAGCGATGGTTGTACTATGCATATAATTGGTACCTTCTTCCTTCCTGACCGACTTCACATTCACAGTTTGTACCCCTCTCTCACAAACACCTTCCCAAGCCTGAACAAGCAATCTTTCATTCCTGGTGGATTTCTTTTGTCACTTGGAACATGTATCTATTTGATGCTCATCACTCCCACAGTAGAGACATAATCCCAACCGTCTCCTACAGCCATCAGAAGTGTGGTTATCGCGTCCACAATAATCACAAAGAAGCTTCCCCGAAGATGTTGTTGAAGCTGGGATACGTGGGGCTCCCGAACTCGATCCAAGTGATGGTTTCTTTTTCTTGCGAGACCTTTCTTGCGATGCCGGAGTAGGATAAGAGATAGGCCGCTTTCCTTTGTTGAGAATTTGTCCTGATTTTGAACTTAAGGTCTGCCCGGATTGAGGATTAGACCTTCTTGCCTCCAACAAGGTGGAGCCTCGAACTTTTTCTTGGGAGCCACTTGGAGTTAGTTCCCACACTCTTTTGATTTTCTTGAGTTGTGACCCGGTGGGATCATTATTTCCTTCTAAGGGTCTTGAGGATGGTTGGTTCTGACATTCCCTAAATGCTATCGAAATTTGGCCCGGCTGTGATGATAAAACTTGTGGCGCTGAGGACACATACTCTTTTATCTTCTGATCCACCAAACCAACCAAGGAATCGAAAAACTCCTGAGGCTGAACCGAAGGGGGTGAATGCGGGAAAACCCTAGGCACTTGCTTACAATGAGGGTGATCTTGAGACATCCTGGAATTAAAACACTAGATATGCATGTTGAATTAATATGCCAATGCAGGTAGCACACTTGGAAATGATAAAGTTCAACATATTGGAATAATTAGGCTTAAACGGAAAAACATGTATATGTATAGAAATTTAAAATTTTAAATAGCGTATGATGCACGTGCTTATGGATGCCTTGAACCTGTCACCGGAGTAACGGAAAATTTTATCTCGACATGTAACTCCTTGTTCGTTGAATTATAAGCTTGTATTGAGTTGGTAATCATTTCTTGTTTTCCCACGGTCTTCTATTCTTCAGATTTATCTAACATCCACTTGAACATTCCCACAGCTCAGTATTATGATTTCTGAAACCCGAAGTCTTCTATGCTCACAGAATTAACATCTAGCTTACTCTTAAATAGTTACTCCCCAATTGTTGCCCAAATCCTCTTCATGATTGCCACTTTGATCCAACTTTCTTGTTTACTCTTTAAGAGTTTGAATAATTGAATGAATTCCCTTTTCCATTGTTTGCACTCGGTCACCCAACCTTTCCCTAGCAATTCGTTGCCTTTCTCTATCGTTTCCATTTGTTACTGAATATCTTTTAATATTACCCTACAACACGACAATTCAGCTTGGATCTGGAAATACCCAACTAGACCAAAATCTTCAACTTCATATCCACCGGCGTGCTGAGCTTCCTTTAACTCTTTCTTAATTGAAATCCCAAAATTGTCCTTGCGTTAACTTGGGTAACTATATGATCCCCAAACAAGAACTCTTGAATTCAATTTCTGTTCCACCTATGGAATTGATTTCCTGACCCCTCTCGAACCATAAGTCTCCAGTTATTATCCCGATTCATCAGGTGGCCACCGTGATTGGAATCCTTCAAGTCTACTCTTTCAATTTGAATTGGTTATAAAACTCATCTTCTTACTTACCTACTTATGAGCATATAATTTCCTTCCAAAATTCTTTATTATCCTTGGCCGTTTTTATTTGTTGCAATATTCCACCTTTCCCACTTTGCGCACTTAATACGATAGCTCGACTTGATTTCGAAAAAATGGGCTCAATCCACCCGACTATAGAATCTCTAGCATCCTAGTCTTCCCGTGAATGAATTACCCAATTCTACCAACTCGGTTTAAATTATTGGAATTGTTTTCCTCTCTTGTTTAAATCGTACTTCCAACTAATTGAATTCCTTACTTGGCTATTCTTCCGATTCTGGAATACTTAATTTTTCCCTATTCTTTCTTCACTTTGTTCACTAATAAAATAGACTTCCTTGCCTGACTGATGCCCCCATTTGGTAACACAATTTCCCTTAACTGATTTTCTCACTCCAGATTTCGTTCTTTGGAATGATAACCCAGTGAACTTGTCTTCGAACCTTTTCCGTACTTGATCCTTAGTCTAAAATTCCTTGGTAACACTTTCTGTGAATTGATGATCCGAGTTGGTAATTTTGAAATTTGAATGCTTCGACTTGTTGCTCCATATTTTCCAATTCAACCACATCATGGTTAACAATCTTTAGAGCCATTCCCCCGAGAATACCTCTTCCTTATTATTAGAACTCCCGATTTAAGCATCTTCGAACTTTTCTTCTTTCTTTCTCTCTCTTTTTTTTTTCCAACCTCTTGAATTAATCTCCAACGACACTCCAGGTATTCTCGCAACACGACAATTTATCTTGAATTGGAAAATAACTTGTCTTACCCGAATATAGAATCCCGAGCATGTTGATTTTCCATAGCTGGTTGTTTAATCTTTCTGGTTGTCGTGTTAGAAAGTTGAATCTAATTGATTTAAACCCAAATGTAATTCCCAAACTTGTACTTCGATCGAAATACTTAATTGACATTCCTTCCACGCCCTGATTTTAGCCTCAACTTACACATCCTTCTCAATTCTTGTAGTAACCCAAAATTATCGAGCAATTGGCCGTGGTTTGATATTCTTTCTACAACCTGTAACTTACAACTTTCTTTGAAATAAATGCATGTGGGTAAGGCATGCTCATGTCACATAATAGTCACATAATTGATACTTGCAACGGAAATTTAATATAAATGCAACAAGTAGTGTATCAATGTTTAAAATAAAACACGTTAAGCACATAATTTCAAAGAATTCAAGATCAGATAATTAACAATAAATTGAAAAAATCAATGCAAAGCACAGGTTGTCAAGTAATCTAATTAATTCAAAGAATTCAATTAGCTTCAGATAATAGGCAAGACTCTCAAGCAACAATTAATCCTATGTCGTTCGACCTAGACTTGACACGACACGATACTAGAACCTCGGTTTTGCAACCGGGCTCTGATACCACCTTAGATGTAGCACCCCTATATGTAGAGATACTACACCCCCGCACTATAGGCCGGTCCACATACGAAACGGACAATCCGTACATGAACTAACCTAAAGTGAACGGGTGACAATTAAAAGAAAGGACGAGCTAGGCGGGACTATACCCCAAAGCAATACAAAATCATGACATAAAAGTTAAAAGCGGAAGCATTAATTCATAAATACATATAGGTACCATATTTACATCAACGATATAAATACTAATAGATACCAACAGATATCAATACATTATTATCTCCTATATATTATACAAGTAAAAGTCTCCAAACGATAACATACTAACTCTGGACCTGACAAAAGCAATATCATGGAAATGTGTGAAGTGCTAGACCCAGCTAGACGACAAGACACGACTCTGACTCCCGCCTAGCACACGACCGCGACAACCTGAAAGGTGGGGCGTCAGTCCATGGAAGACTGAGTGAGGGGCAATACATATATATTAGCGCAGTTAACATGCAAGTTATAACCTTGGGTAAGGTTTTATAATTAAAAGTATTATACGTTCACAATAATAGAGAACTTGCCCGAGATTACAACTATCAATATTAATTACTGGTTCGTTTCATGCAATCAATCAATACATGGCCCCGGCGAGTGAGGGCGGTCTCCAACCGAACTCCAAATGAACATGTACATGCTTGCTTGATTATCAATAAATAGGTGATCATGCAATTCACTTATCCTGCAATCGTACAATAGTGTAATCATATAACACGTTCATGGAATGGAAATCATGCAATAACCCGAGGCGCATCCGTGGTGCCCGACTCGTCCCCAGTCTCCTTCTTCCTCCGGTTTGATGATGGGATTGCAAGGCCCCAACATCCAATCTCATTGAGCAGAGGGTACATGAATCCCTAAGCCCGGAGCTCCTTCCTCCACTAACCTCCTAGCGGATTCAGGGGTGACCCCAAACATGATGAGGATAGCGCCAGAGTTACCCGTCAGCCCTTGCTTTCCCAGTTGGCTCTAGTCACTACCCTCGGGCCCAAACGTAAACGGTCATGCTACTCGCCTAAACATGCACGAAACAATACATGGCTTGCTTGCTTTCTTGAACACGACTTGAAGTGATCAATGATTTATAGAGATTATAAATATAAATACCTTTTTGGCCGAAATATCACATAAGGGATACACAGGTTCCATATAACTAACAATTAAACCTCATCTTTACCGACAAAAGACAAGTAGGGCACTGCCTACGGAGCTTGCTCCTCGTCCCTACGAAGCTGGTCTATGCAAAACAGACGTGTACAGTGAGACTTGACTCTAAAATGGACCAAATACGATGAACGGCGAAAATGCAACGAGATGACGTGCAAATCACAATGTGGCATGAAAACATCTTGTTTCAGTATATATGGGATCATATAAAAGCAATTCGGGGTTAAAGAAATCATCGTATCATGGGGTTAAAAATATAATTTTATGCAGTCACATTTGCTCTGTCAGCTGCATGGGAACGGCCGTTCCGGCCCTCAGTGTAAAATGGGAAGGGCCGTTCCCATGGTCCCAAGAAACGCCCCTGCGCTTTTCATTTAAAAGTGACGCTTTTATTCTGGGAACGGCCCTTCCGGCTCGCAGGCCAAAATGGGAACGGCCGTTCCCATGTGCGCGCCGTCTATGAGTTCAAAGGGGTGGGAACGGCCGTTCCCAGAATGAACTGGGGCAGGGAAGGGCCGTTCCCGCTCCTCTGCAAGTGCAGAAACAGAGCAGAACAGGGGAGGCTCTCAGGACAAAATAACCACTTCCAAAACATCATCAAACCCACTTTAAAATGCAAGAATTCTGGGCACAAGCATGCATACATGATCAAGATACATTGAAACCCCATATAAACCCCTAATTTACTCAAGAACACCAAGAATTTCCACTTTCATGTTCACACACCAAATCATCATCTAAGCTCAACTCCTTCAAGAATTGATGTCTCCAATCATGGTATGATCATGTATTTAAGCATCCCACAACATATAATCCATGTATCACATATAATCACTAACCCTAGCTTCCACATAAATGCTCAAGAAACCATATATATCCACTTACATGCTCTTGAAGGTAAAGAAATGGATGGAGAAGATGATGATGATGGCAACTAAACTTCAAAGCTTGGATTTTCTTGAATAAACTTGATGAAATTTGATAAAATCCTTTCTCCTTTTCTCATGAAAGAACCGAAACAAGAAATAAGTAATATGTTGGTGAATTTTGGATGAAATGATCTTGGGAAGCTTGGAGATGCAATATACCGTGATTCACCATCCTTGAAATTGATGAAATAATCAATTTGCAATTTAACCCCTCAAGAAATTAAGTCATGCAATTAAGTATGTATAGTTTTGAAATATGATCAATTTAGTCCTTCAAAATGTTATGCAATTTGGTCCCTAAAGGTTAGGAAGAATGTTACGCCCCGGTTTTTCAATTTTATTAATATGTCATGTTTGCTTCTAAATTGCGCAATTAAATTATTTAATTATGTGATTAATTGTTTTTATGTGTTTTATATTTAATTTTATTATAATTGTTATTATTTTATTTTATTTTATTTTATTTTGTTTTTAATTTATTATTAATTCTTATATATATATATATCGTATTATATATATATATATATATATATATATATATATATATATATATATTTCTTTAAGTATATATATGTATACGTTTATTTACATTATTATTAATTTAATGATTATGCTAATTATATGTTATGCTAATTAATCATGTTTAGTTAATTAATTACGTGACCTAATATAATTTATTTAATATTAGAATTAATTTATTATTTATAATAATTATGCATGGGAAATTATATTTTTGCATGGACTTTTAAAATTTATGCATGAATTGCATGGATTGATCATATCACTAAGTTTGAGCTTCGTTCTTGTATGAAATGATTTCGGATTGCCACGAATTTGTAGTATGTTGTAAATATATGTGTTATGGACATGATTTTATGCTCGGTTTACATTTTCGAATTCATTTTATATGTTAACGGATTTAATTTGATTTGAGGAACCAAATCGGGGGCTAACGAGCACTTAGCGTACCCTTGGTTCCGAATTTAATATCTTGAGCTCGGGAACTCGGATTCGAGTTCCGTCAACTCCGCTGAACTCGTAACGAAAATGCGAGTTTAGTAAACTTAGCCTTATATTTTTTTCCTAAGTCATTTGAACCTCCGAAATTCAACCGAAAAACGAGACGGCGACCAAACTGACCTTGTTGCACTAAAATGACCATACCTTGCTCAAACCTTGACCAAATTAACTATGGTTGGATGCTATGGAACCCCAAGTCAACCCTCTATTCATCCATGAACCCCCCAAACCGAGATAACCCTCCCCACTTACTGAAAATATCTCAAACACTTTCTGCTCCCCAGTCTCTCCCGTAACTCAAGCTTTGCCATGAGATTCAAGCTTCAATCTCCTTCCAAACCTCCATTAATCAACAAGGTAAGATTAGGGTTGTAATATATGTTCATTTCTGATCATTTTCATCCTTTTATTTCCGATTTTGAGCATGGATCCGTGATATCTGGGCTGTGTTCCGAAATAAGAGAGTTTTGGGCATATTGTTGATCTCATTCGATTCTTGTTGGTTTTGATTGATTCCAAGCTTGAGATTGATTGTTTTGACATGCTCATATCATTTATGATCATTGATTTCTTTATAGTTAAGAGGTTGGTGAGATTTCATTAATGGAATGTTCATATAATGAATGAATTGTTGAACTGATCTTCCCTCCCTTCACGTACGGCTTTGCTGCTAGCTTTTGGAACTGAATTACATGTTGCTATGGGGTTGCTTGGCTGTGTATTTGATGGCCTGTATGACCTGATCTGAGTAGGATTATTTGAGAGCTGACGTACCCTGTTTTCTGCGATTGGTTGCCCTGTTTTTCTGCTGTCACAACTGCCGGGAACTCTCTTGCTTTTGCTGTCAATTTTCTGGGCTTTATGGGATTAGGTTTAGATGATTTCTTGCAGCATATCATGCATGGTTTTGTTGCCTTTCTTGTTTGTTGTCTCCTTCGCTGCTGCTGCGTTTCTACTGTCAAAACAGCGCTGTTGCAGGCGAGACACAGGTGTGTATTTTTCCTCCCTTCCAGCGTGTAACGGGGGTGCAGTGTGGGCTGGGATTTCTGTACCGAGACACGGGGGTGTCTCGGTCTAGGCTTGGGAGGTGACACGGGGGTGTCACCCCGTTTTACTCGACTCCTTTTCTTGCGTTTGTGGTGTGTTTGTTGTTGCATATATGTATATATTTATGCTGTATATTGGTGCAGTGTGTGCATGTGCATGCATGGCTGTGAGTGGTGTGTGAGCATGGAGTGTTGCATGTGAATATATATATATATATATATATATATATATATATATATATATATATATATATATATATATATATCATGTATTTGTGTGTTGTGTGAGTACGTGCATGCTTGTGTTGTAATATATATATATGTATAAGCTTGTGTGTGCATGGTTTTGTGTATAAAATTGCATGCATATACTATAAATATATACATGCATGTGTACGTGTGAGTATATATATATATTATATATTTAAATGTTAATTGATTATATATTATGTATATTTATTATATATTTTAAATATTATTTGATTTAATTCAATTCTTGAAATCAATTGATTTCCATTTCGCGTATTTAATTACCGACTTTTGATTGAACGTTTTATTTATTTTATTCCTAATGTGAATATGAATATTATGTATTATGATTATTGAATGAAATTTTAGATTAATTGATATGCCTTATGAATTTATGAATTTATGAAATTGATATGAAATATGAATTTATGAAATTATGAAATTGAATGAAATATAGGAACGAATGATTTGGTTATGTGTCTTAAATTCTTTAATATTGCACATGAACATGTTCATTACACTATATTGTTTCTTATGCACTTATATATCATGTTCATTGTATGCCTTGCGTCATAATTGGTTCATTTGGAGTCTCGAGTCTCACGAACGCGTCATGTTGTCTTTTGTACAGTTTATCTCCAGGGTGGAGAGCCCTTGATCGTTCAGGCACTTGGTACTCGTATCCTTGTTTCACCACTGTTCAGGTGAGGGTGGTTTTGTTTTAGCTATGTAACAAACCCTACAACCCTTATGTGAAAAGCTTTGGCCAAAACCTTATGATTATATATATATGGTTTTCAAATGAAGTTATCGAGTAAATTCTTCTGAAATATTACGTATGAGCGTATATAAGCTTAAAAATGGTTTTGTATTGAGGCTATGCTCCAAACCGTGTGTATTCATGCTAGCTACGGATTAGGATGACACGGAGAGGTACGTATATAGCATATGCCGAATTACACGGTAAGGTATGATTCCTTATAGTATGTATCATATGTATGTATTGATATATTTTGGCGAGATTTCATATATGTTATGTTCACGGGCCCAGGGACTTAGTATATGTGGCTAACTGAGGAAGCAAGGGCTGACGGGGATCCCATATACTAGTCCCAACCAAACTACGGTGATACCGGCCCTCTCTAGGAGGTTTAGCGGGGAATGGGAGCTGAGTGCCCTTGGGGGATTCATGTACCCCCATTGGCCTATGTATGAACCGGTGGCCGGGTCTTGCAAGCCCGTCCACCACCCGGAGGAAGAAGGTTGGTTATGATTTCTGATTATGCTTATGAATTTGTTTATGTTATGGTTATGCACCGTGCGGGAATGCCGGGATCCGGATCGCCCAAACGAATATGTTTATGATTTATGATTTATGGTCTGCATGTATTATGATATATCGCATGAACACCTAATCAACATATTAATGATATTTGTCGTACACAGTCGGAGTTTGGTTGGAGATGGTGCACGCTCACTCACCGAGCCTTACGTTTATGTAAGATTTACGAACGTAATGAATTAATATGATTAGTCATAAAATCTGAGCACTGATTAGTCATTCTCTTGCCCTTTTGGGAACTAATTTCAAATAAAACCTTGCTCGGGATTTATGACTTGCATGTGCATGTTTTATATATATATGTATCGCTCCTGCTCACTCAGTCTTCTAGAGACTGACCCTCTCCCTCCCCCCCCCCCCCCCCCCCCACACTTTAGTGTGCAGGTTTGGCTTTGGAGTTTCGAACTAGGCGGAGTTTTGTTGAGTTTGAGTCGGTCAAGTTAAGTTAGAAGCGTCTCTGCATTCACCTCATGTATTTATGTTGTGATGGATTCGACATTGTAAGATCATGGAATTGATTCTTGTATAACTACTATTGAATTGTTTTGTTGGACTGTGTTTACGAGTTTAAAAGAGGCCTGAAGAGCCCAAGTCTGCTTATGGTTTGTATGTTTGAGATTAAGAATTTCGAGGCACTATATTTTTGTTGATTGGTTGTTATTGCAGGGTCTAAGTTCCGCCTAGCTTAGGAGGGTTTTATGTTTGTCTCCCGTTCGCTATGGTTTGATACGGGTGCGGATTTACCATTTCGTTACTCGTGTTGAGCCATAGTGCGGGGGATGTGGTGTCTCACGTGCGGGGTGCTACATCCTTAAGTGGTATCAGAGCCCGATTGCAAAACCGGTGTTCTTGAGTCGTGTTGGAGTCAGTCTAAGTTGAACGGCATAGGGACTATGTAATATTGTGTGCATTGCACCGATCTTGAATATGGAATTTGGTTTCCTTAAGAATTTTGTTGAATTACTTGTTGCATTTTATATGGATTCTTGTCTTTCGTATTAAATATGTGCCATGAGCATGCACTAATCGCATGCATCCATTCTTGAAATGAGTTTTGATTTCCAGGTTATAAAGACGATATCAAACCACGGCTAAGTTCTATGATCACAACAATCTATTACAATTCCTTCGGAGGCACGGAAGATAGGAAGGATGCCCGGGGAGGAATGTGGAGAATGCTAGTTGTGTGGCTTTGTAGACTGAGTTGCAATTAACGGTTGTGACTCAGAAGAACAACTTATGTGAATCCACTACTTGAAGTGCATTAATTGGATTGAACAGGATCTTGCAACCTAAGGAATGAAGGGAACAAAACCTTGAAGATATATTGGTCCCGGATTTGGATCATGGAAGAGGTACTAGTAATTAAGAGGAGTAGAGATAACAGGGGTCCAGATAACAGGGGATCATGGAAACGAGAAAGAGAGGAAATCATGCGCTCAAGTAGAAGCAATTGGAGGTGAATTAAATCCACAAAGGATAAGAGTGGAATGTAGCACCCGGGCGCAAGGTACCACATCCCCCGCACCGAGACCCGACCCGAATATGAAATGGACGATCCATACTCGAGCTAAGTCACGGCGAACGGGGACAAACACACACGCTATGCTAGGCGGGCTAACCCTTGAACCATAAAATCAGAGTGATTACAACTGCGGAAGTAATAACTGGCCATAATATAAACAATGAGCAACCAAACTCCAAAATAGTCCATATACATTATCAAATGCCGTCAAGGCTCAAATAACCAATACGCTCCAATATTAAACAATACAGTGATCCAACGTGCAATATGTATGTGTAAGACCAAAATACAAGGGCTAAAAGACGAAAGTAAAACCTATGACTCGAAATCCCGCCTAGCTCCCTCGACACCTGCACAACACAACTGAAAGCCAAACGGGTTCAGTCCAAAAGGGACTGGTGGGTATAAAAGCAGGGCATAAATATAATATACGACAATAATTAAACATTCACATGCAAGTTACAATCCCAAGTGAGGTTTTGAAGAATTTCCCAAGTGGCCAAATGGAAATCATCAAAAGGGATTATAACGATTTATTAACATTTGGTCATTATTGGCCCGGAGAGTGGGCGTGCATTATCTCCAACCAACACCTCGTGTAATTCATTAACATTCATTAACATTCATTCATTCATTCTTTCTTTCTTTTCATGCATAACATTCTTTCGTGCGCATTCAATAACATTTACACCTTCTTCCTCCGGGTTGGTGGCGGGTTTGCAAGGCCCATCCACCCATTCATTGACCAAAAGGGGAACATGACTCCCCAGATGGCACTCAGCGTCCATTCCTCGCTAACTCCTAACGAGGTCCGGTTACGCCGTTCATTGGTGGGACTAGTGTGAGGGTTTACCGTCAGCCCTTGCCTCCTCGGATCCCCACTCACACCAAGCCCCTGGGCCCCATTCATTGTGAACATTCATTCATTCTCGCCAAAACATTAGGTAGGATTCAAGAAATAAGGGCTTTATGTTTGCAATCATTTACTCGAGAAAACGACTCTATATAGATATAATAGTTTTTAGTTGAAATCTTTAAATGTTGAGGTATATAGGGTCATTTATCTAATGGTAGAGAAACCCACCTTAAACCAACAAAAGAGAGCACAAGAGCCTCACTGACCGGCCTCGTCTCCAACAAGGTCAAAATCTGTGCAAGAAAGGTGAAGTGAGACTCAAAATGACCAAATAGGACGCTCGGCAATGTAATGATCATGTTATGGATGAAGAGAAGATTCTATAATGTAAGGAACACATTCATGTGCACTATTAAAGTCTTAAAAACATATAAACATTCAATTCATTCATTCAATGAAGCATTCGTATCCAAACGAGTTCATATCCTTCACATTTCACTTTTCCAATCAATTCAATTCAAGAAATTCAAAGCACAAGATCCAACATTTAGGCAAATAAGAGCATTGAAGTAAATTAAGTTCATCACAGATTTAAACGTATTCAATCTTTCACAAAACGCTACTACATATATCACATCACATAATGTAACATATTTTCAAAGTTTGAGAACAAGAACAAATCATATGATAAGGGAAATGGGTTACGGGAATCATAAACGCCTCAAAACGCACATAAACGGCAATGCAATGAATGTCTTATGATATGCATAAGAGAGCAAGTCGTGGCATGGAGATGCATTAAGGCACATAATCAATCATTTCATTCATTCTTGGAGCATTGATGACATATTAAATCATAACTTGTAAAATATTCCACGAAAAATCATGAAAATTATAATAAATAAGATAACACATTATAGAACATGTTAGTATCTCAAAAAAGTCACAAAAGAGGTGGAGGAAGATCAAACAAACGAAGAAAAATGGAATCAGAGTAATAAAAACAGGCTGGACAAAATCCACCCCGTGGATTTTTCCAAAGGGAAAAATCCACCCCCATGGATCTGGTCCAGTCCCACTGCCTCAAATCCACCCCCGCGGATTTTTCCAAAGGGAAAAATCCACCCTCGCGGATTTAGGTCAGTGGCGAAAAACACACAACAAACAGGGCAAAACTCATGCTAAACCATATAAACATCAAATGAACACACATAGGTAAGTTAGGATAGCAAGTATTCATGCATTTCAAGCCAATTAATGGTCCAAAGTTGCAACAACTCGTGCTAGGAAAGAAACTGGAACAAAATCAATCCAAAAGCATACCAATTCAACTCCAAATCTTATGAAACTTGATATACAACATATTTAGCATGTTAGGAGAATATTTCATTTAGAGTGCAAAGGCTAAATCACACATTAAGGCCATTGAATCCATGCAACAAAACTGGGTCGCCAAAATCGCACATAAGAGCTCAATTGTTCAATCATGCCTTGATCAAGTACTTAGGGCATGAATTTGGATCTGAAACTCTGGGGAATGCATGATAACATACTAAACTACTAAGGTACTTCATATATATGCAAAATGGTATAATTTAAAGCACTTTAGAATGACCAACAAGTTACAAAACGCAACAGCAACAAATCTGTCATGAAGCATGCATAACAACATGCCATGTCTTTCGGTTTTGAGACTTAAAATGGATCCAAATACTTGAAACATGAATGCTAACGTATAGATCAATGAGTGTACATCAACTCCATGCGATTTCACACAAAATGGAGACCATTTGATCAAGCAACAACACAAAATTCACACAGCAGTTCAAAAAACAGGGGAAGCAGTTTGAACATCAAGTTTGGAGCTCCATATTTCATAATTTCATAAAAGGGTCAAGAGATAAAATCCTCCTAACATCATATACTATCAGTTGGGAAAGAAATTGGCCAAGAAACAAGCTCATATACTCATGTATAAACAAGAAAATCAGCCACACAAGCAAATATCTCTAGAACAAAAATCCCTAAAAGTTCATACCAAACTCATAATCCAAACCCTAATCAAATCTGATCCAAAACATGTTGTAAGTAGATGAAATCAAGTATAATAAAGTAGAAAAGACATAGATATTCATACCTTAAAGATTTGGTGAAGGAAGATGGTGAATTGAGCTCAAAATCACAAAAGGGCCAAGGTTTTCTTCTTCTTTCTCCTCTCTCTCTCTCTCTCGATCAGTTACAGCTGAGAAGGGAAGTGTTTGGTTCGGTTTTCAGAGCTAAAAGGTTAGGAGAAAGGGTTTAACTCAAATACACAAGCCATGGTTAAGGTATGGTTAGGTTTAAGAGGTGTTAAGGGTCCCACCATGAAGACTAGTCAACCAAAAGGAGCTCTTCTTGCACGAGTTGTCCGTTACGGTTGGATTTCGGAGGTCTTAATGATTTCAAAAAGGTATGAGGCTTGTTCCATTGTCTCCGCATCGTCGATAGGAAGGCAACGGAGTTGACGGAATTTGAATCCGAATTCCCGAGCTCAAGATATCACGTACGGAACCAAGGGTGCGCTAATTGCTCATTAGCCCCCGACTTGGTTCCACAAATCAAATTAAATCCGTTAACACGTCAAATGAATCTGAAAACATAAACCGAGCACATAGGCATGTTCATAACACACATATTTATGACATACTAAATTTTCATACCAATCCGATATCATTACATATAAGAACGAAGCACAAATAGAACACTCATGCGCAAGAATGAATTCATATCGTTAATAAATTAATTACTAAAACTTAATTTCCTTTTTAAATAAATTTAAAGCCAACTATTAACATATTGAAATTAATTAACGAAATTACCGAAATAGTTAAGGTAACATGAAACCTTAATTAAGAAGTTAAACACTAGAGATCAATTAAGATAAAATGAAATCGATTAAAATAGCAATAGCTTATATCTTAAATCAAATATAAGCATTTATAAACAATTAATCATATAATTAAATAATCAAATTGCGCAATTTGTAAACAAATACGCCACATTATTTAAAACTGAAAAACTAGGGCGTTACAATCTCTCCCCCTTAAAAAGAATCCGTCCTCGGATTCACAACACGCTTGAAACAAACAATGAGAGATTCCCCGTCTCTCATGAGCAACAAAGAGAGAGAGCCCCGTCTCTCGAGCAGCAATGAGAGAACCCCGTCTCTCACAAGTAAAGAGAGTACCCCGTCTCTCAAACAAAAACAAGAGAATCCCCGTCTCTTACAAACAAAGAGAGCACCCCGTCTCTCAACCGAAAATAAAACAAGGAAGTCTCCAATACTCCCAAGCAACTCACGGAAAACCAAATTTAAAATCACACAAGCCACCCCAAGGCAAGTAATTTACCTTGATAAGAAAATAAAGCACATAACAAAGAAATTATTAAATTGGATTTGCATGAATGTATGCTTCATGAATGCTATAAATACCGTTCACCGTAGTCACGAAGTTGTAAAATTGTGAGTTGTCGTTGTTCAGTGTATCATCTGTCCCAAATGTAACTCAGTGCCCAGCTTGTCTTGAACCTCTTCAGGGTTCCCCGGTGAAGCGATTGATGAATTCTTTATGGAGTATATTCTTAAATCCTTTCTAACTTGTACTGCTACCCAACTTCTTCAATCCTTATATGATAGCTTGATTCGGTTTTCCCCTGTTAATTCTAACGTAGAAGTTCATAGAACTCTCTTATGATTCCATCACCTCCAGATCAGAATTCCATACGTAGCTTCTCTCTTAACAACTTAACCATATCCGCCGTCTTATTCATTCCTAATCACCACCCTTAGGACTCCCAGATTCTTCTTAATTTGCATCCCCGTCATTACTCCTAACATACTCATTCGAGCACCACTCCCATCCTCCAATTCACTCCTCGGTCGTGCTCTCCCCCTTAAAATTTTTCACTCTTACATGTCCAACTCTATGAATCCTTCTTTCATTGAAATTTTTGATGAGCCACTCCTGTTTCTTTAATTCACACCTAAGGTTCAATTCAAATCCTTCAGTAATTACTTCCTTCTAATCCCCAACTTCTCTTTCTTGCTCTTCTTGAAATCTAAACTAATTTAATCCCCTCTTGTATTTCCATTCTTTCAACTAAAGGTAATCCCTTCAAGGATCGAAAAGGCTTTACATTATTTCCTAATCAATGCTCCCATATTTGGAAATTTTAGTTGAATTCGTTACTTCGCCTCTAAGATTAAGGTTTCTCCAAAACTCTTCAACTTAGTTTCTTCAGTGTAGATTGTGCTAGCTAAGCTACATGCCCGGAACTCCCAAAATATAACCCAACCATTCTTCTCATCTTGATTCGAGTAATCCTTGATCAAAGAATCACATGATGAACAAGGTGGAGCCATTCCCTATCCATTAAACACTAAGCCATGCATGTTGGATTAACATGCCAATGCACATAGTAAACAGTTAAAGATGCAACACGTTGGAGCAATTGGCTTAATTAAACAAAAACGTACATATAAATAAAGAAAGCAATTAATTTAAATCGATGCATGATGCTCATGCCATGAATATGCAGAACCTGTCACCAAGGTGGTAAGCTTTTAGCTTGATGACGTGTTCCTCACTCCCATAATTGTAACTTCCTTTGAAAACATTGATAATTCCTTAGCTTTCCATGGTTTTCGAATCTCCCCAATCTTCTTCCATCCTTTGGTATATCCCATGGCCCGAACGTGCTATTTTTGAACCCAAGGTCTTCTTTGTCAATGGAGTTTACCCCTCAACGTTCTTCCAAGCATCAACCTCCAAAGGTCATCCGAATCCTCAACTTGATGTCCTCTCCGGTTAAAGTTCCTTTAGCTTATCCTTTGTTTCCGATCTACGCGCATATTTCACCCATGATAACGCTTTCCATTCTTGCTTGCTTCTTGATGTCTCCATGGTCCAAGGTTCCAAGAAGACGACGCGATTGGTATTCCTCGATGCTCATAAGTTTCTTTGCCTTGCGTCCATTTGTTGTCCCACGCTTATATTCATATCAAGTGAGCTTCAACGGTGAACCTTGGAGCATTTAATCTTGTATCAAATGTCTTCAAAATCGGGGTGGTGAAGAGCTCCACACTCCTCTCGTTGTCTCACGCATCCCTCAAGTTAGAACTTGAGTCTTTGCAATTTTGGTATGTTGAAAACCTTCAAGGTTTGTGGGTAGGGCATGATTGATGAACCGTCCCGTGATACGAGCCATGATAGGTATTTCCATTGTGCAAGCCGTGGAATTTGAACACTCGACCTTCAAGTTACTTTGTCAATTGTAATTAGGGTGAATTGTAGCTTTGTTTGCATGATAGTAGCCTATATAAGAAAGATCAACTCAAATATGGGCGCATGAGGATTAATGTATGCTCATGGCACGTAGTTGAATGAATCAATGCTCATAGAATAAAAAATGCAACATTTAAAGCAACTAAATGAAAGAGTAGATCGTATACATGTATTAAACAATTTCCAACAATTAGTATCACATATTCATGTCAAATAGATGCAATGAACACATTAACAAGTTGTTCCTATGCCGCGCGACCTAACTGACTCAGACATGACTCAAGAACACCGGTTTTGCAACCGGGCTCTGAAACCACTTAAGGATGTAGCACCCAAGCGCAAGGTACCACATCCCCCGCACCGAGACCCGACCCGAATATGAAATGGACGATCCATACTCGAGCTAAGTCACGGCGAACGGGGACAAACACACACGCTATGCTAGGCGGGCTAACCCTTGAACCATAAAATCAGAGTGATTACAACTGCGGAAGTAATAACTGGCCATAATATAAACAATGAGCAACCAAACTCCAAAATAGTCCATATACATTATCAAATGCCGTCAAGGCTCAAATAACCAATACGCTCCAATATTAAACAATACAGTGATC
Organism: Lantana camara; assembly: GCA_037501455.1. Classification (NCBI taxonomy): domain Eukaryota; kingdom Viridiplantae; phylum Streptophyta; class Magnoliopsida; order Lamiales; family Verbenaceae; genus Lantana; species Lantana camara. The sequence continues at coordinate 96,555,087 of CM074856.1, forward strand.
CAACGTGCAATATGTATGTGTAAGACCAAAATACAAGGGCTAAAAGACGAAAGTAAAACCTATGACTCGAAATCCCGCCTAGCTCCCTCGACACCTGCACAACACAACTGAAAGCCAAACGGGTTCAGTCCAAAAGGGACTGGTGGGTATAAAAGCAGGGCATAAATATAATATACGACAATAATTAAACATTCACATGCATGTTATAATCCCAAGTGAGGTTTTGAAGAATTTCCCAAGTGGCCAAATAGAAATCATCAAAAGGGATTATAACGATTTATTAACATTTGGTCATTATTGGCCCGGAGAGTGGGCGTGCATTATCTCCAACCAACACCTCGTGTAATTCATTAACATTCATTAACATTCATTCATTCATTCTTTCTTTCTTTTCATGCATAACATTCTTTCGTGCGCATTCAATAACATTTACACCTTCTTCCTCCGGGTTGGTGGCGGGTTTGCAAGGCCCATCCACCCATTCATTGACCAAAAGGGGAACATGACTCCCCAGATGGCACTCAGCGTCCATTCCTCGCTAACTCCTAATGAGGTCCAGTTACGCCGTTCATTGGTGGGACTAGTGTGAGGGTTTACCGTCAGCCCTTGCCTCCTCGGATCCCCACTCACACCAAGCCACTGGGCCCCATTCATTGTGAACATTCATTCATTCTCGCCAAAACATTAGGTAGGATTCAAGAAATAAGGGCTTTACGTTTGCAATCATTTACTCGAGAAAACGACTCTATATAGATATAATAGTTTTTAGTTGAAATCTTTACATGTTGAGGTATATAGGGTCATTTATCTAATAGTAGAGAAACCCACCTTAAACCAACAAAAGAGAGCACAAGAGCCTCACTGACCGGCCTCGTCTCCAACAGGGTCAAAATCTGTGCAAGAAAGGTGAAGTGAGACTCAAAATGACCAAATAGGACGCTCGGCAATGTAATGATCATGATATGGATGAAGAGAAGATTCTATAATGTAAGGAACACGTTCATGTGCACTATTAAAGTCTTAAAAACATATAAACATTCAATTCATTCATTCAATGAAGCATTCATATCCAAACGAGTTCATATCCTTCACATTTCACTTTTCCAATCAATTCAATTCAAGAAATTCAAAGCACAAGATCCAACATTTAGGCAAATAAGAGCATTGAAGTAAATTAAGTTCATCACACATTCAAACGTATTCAATCTTTCACAAAACGCTACTACATACATCACATCACATAATGTAACATATTTCCAAAGTTTGAGAACAAGAACAAATCATATGATAAGGGAAATGGGTTACAGGAATCATAAACGCCTCAAAACGCACATAAACGGCAATGCAATGAATGTCTTATGATATGCATAAGAGAGCAAGTCGTGGCATGGAGATGCATTAAGGCACATAATCAATCATTTCATTCATTCTTGGTGCATTGATGACATATTAAATCATAACTTGTAAAATATTCCACGAAAAATCATGAAAATTATAATAAATAAGATAACACATTATAGAACATGTTAGTATCTCAAAAAAGTCATAAAAGAGGTGGAGGAAGATCAAACAAACGAAGAAAAATGGAATCAGAGTAATAAAAACAGGCTGGACAAAATCCACCCCCATGGATTTTTCTAAAGGGAAAAATCCACCCCCATGGATCTGGTCCAGTCCCACTGCCTCAAATCCACACTCGCGGATTTAGGTCAGTGGCGAAAAACACACAACAAACAGGGCAAAACTCATGCTAAACCATATAAACATCAAATGAACACACATAGGTAAGTTAGGATAGCAAGTATTCATGCATTTCAAGCCAATTAATGGTCCAAAGTTGCAACAACTCGTGCTAGGAAAGAAACTGGAACAAAATCAATCCAAAAGCATACCAATTCAACTCCAAATCTTATGAAACTTGATATACAACATGTTTAGCATGTTAGGAGCATATTTCATTTAGAATGAAAAGGCTAAATCACACATTAAGGCCATCGAATCCATGCAACAAAACTGGGTCGCCAAAATCGCACATAAGAGCTCAATTGTTCAATCATGCCTTGATCAAGTACTTAGGGCATGAATTTGGATCTGAAACTCTGGGGAATGCATGATAACATACTAAACTACTAAGGTACTTCATATATATGCAAAATGGTATAATTTAAAGCACTTTAGAATGACCAACAAGTTACAAAACGCAACAGCAACAAATCTGTCATGAAGCATGCATAACAACATGCCATGTCTTTCGGTTTTGAGACTTAAAATGGATCCAAATACTTGAAACATGAATTCTAACATATAGATCAATGAGTGTACATCAACTCCATGCGATTTCACACAAAATGGAGACCATTTGATCAAGCAACAACACAAAATTCACACAGCAGTTCGAAAAACAGGGGAAGCAGTTTGAACATCAAGTTTGGAGCTCCATATTTCATAATTTCATAAAAGGGTCAAGAGATAAAATCCTCCTAACATCATATACTATCAGTTGGGAAAGAAATTGGCCAAGAAACAAGCTCATATACTCATGTATAAACAAGAAAATCAGCCACACAAGCAAATATGTCACTAGAACAAAAATCCCTAAAAGTTCATACCAAACTCATAATCCAAACCCTAATCAAATCTGATCCAAAACATGTTGTAAGTAGATGAAATCAAGTATATTAAAGTAGAAAAGACATAGATATTCATACCTTAAAGATTTGGTGAAGGAAGATGGTGAATTGAGCTCAAAATCACAAAAGGGCCAAGGTTTTCTTCTTCTTTCTCCTCTCTCTCTCTCTCTCGATCAGTTACAGCTGAGAAGGGAAGTGTTTGGTTCGGTTTTCAGAGCTAAAAGGGTAGAAGAAAGGGTTTAACTCAAGTACACAAGCCATGGTTAAGGTATGGTTAGGTTTAAGAGGTGTTAAGAGTCCCACCATGAAGACTAGTCAACCAAAAGGAGCTCTTCTTGCACAAGTTGTCCGTTACGGTTGGATTTCGGAGGTCTTAATGATTTCAAAAAGGTATGAGGCTTGTTCCACTGTCTCCGCATCGTTGATAGGAAGGCAACGGAGTTGACGGAATTCGAATCTGAATTCCCGAGCTCAAGATATCACGTACGGAACCAAGGGTGCGCTAATTGCTCGTTAGCCCCCGACTTGGTTCCACAAATCAAATTAAATCTGTTAACACGTCAAATGAATCTGAAAACATAAACCGAGCACATAGGCATGTTCATAACACACATATTTATGACATACTAAATTTTCATACCAATCCGATATCATTACATATAAGAACGAAGCACAAATAGAACACTCATGCGCAAGAATGAATTCATATCGTTAATAAATTAATTACTAAAACTTAATTTCCTTTTTAAATAAATTTAAAGCCAACTATTAACATATTGAAATTAATTAACGAAATTACCGAAATAGTTAAGGTAACATGAAACCTTAATTACAAAGTTAAACACTAGAGATCAATTAAGATAAAATGAAATCGATTAAAATAGCAATAGCTTATATCTTAAATTAAATATAAACATTTATAAACAATTAATCATATAATTAAATAATCAAATTGCGCAATTTGTAAACAAATACGCCACATTATTTAAAACTGAAAAACTGGGGCGTTACATGGAATTCTTGATCGAGGTGACGATTAGAAGTAAAGGTCGAATTTCGAGGAGAAGTTTAGATACTAACTCTGTGGACGTGGAAGAATTAAGGATTAAGAAATGGCAATCTCGGATAGTGGAAGATACAAGTGATGCAAAAAGACTCATGGAAAACTTGAAGACCGTGGGAAAGGCAAGGGATAACCACCAAGTCAAAGTAACCTCGGGATTGGAGGAACAAGGAAAAGCTACCGAGCTAACTACTTACCACCTTGGTGACGGGTCCCAAAACATTCATAGCATGTGCATCATATTTTGCATTAATTGTTTATTCTTTTAACCTTATGTTTATCCGTGCATTTCTAATTGGTTTCGTTGCGTTAATGTGTTGTATAATTGCTCGATGTAAACGTGACACATGCATTGTTATTTTAACCCAACATGCATTTTAGTGTTGACTTGATAGGAAGTCCTTTCGCCTCAACTATCAAGTATCAGTTCAACTGAGCCGCATATGAGTTATGAGGAAGAGAAATAATAGGATGACGTTAGAAGGAAGGTGAATTTGGGAAATAAGAACTTCCATTAAGGGATAGGTTAACGGAAACAAGAATTCAGAAGGAGAAGTGAGACTAGAGTTCCGGACAAGAATAAGAAAGGAGTTTCGGACATCAAGAGAACTGGGGAAGGAGTTGAAAAGGCCAAATCCTTGATTTCTATATCAGTTAAACTTCACCTAATGGGATTTACTCATTAAGAATTTCGATAAAAGAAGAATCAATGGAGTTCAACCCGGGATAACAGAAATTTAAGGGGGAGAGCACGACCGAGGAACAAATTGGACGATTGAAAGGGTGCTCGAAGAAATATTTCAGTAAGAATAACGAAATTGCAAATTAAGGAAGACCTGGGAGTCCTATTAGTGATGATCAGAAATAAACAAGATGGCTTGAATGGTTAAGTTGTTAAGAGGAGAGTTAAGTTACTCAATTCGGGTTGGAGTCCCTCATTAGGTATAATGGAAATGGCTTGGAGAATATTCCTATGTATAGAACATGGATCTGGGGATAACAGAATTATAAGGGAGCTTCTGGAAACTCCTAAGTCAGAATTGACAGAAGAGAGAGTGTCGAATCAAGTTGGCATATGATGGAATGATGGCGATCACGAGTAATCCAATAGGGTACAAAAGGGGTTCAATAATGACAATATTATCAAGTCTTCGGTTAGTCCCACGATATTTCGGAAGGAAATCTAAGAAGAAACCAAACCGGAAAAGATGATCATTGGAGGATTTACATCAAACTTCAAAACGCATCAAGAACATTTTATCTTCGATTCAAGAAATGTGGAGCTAGATGCTAAATATAACCTTAAGGGGTCAAAGGGAATGAATGGATACCATGAACGGAAGATGGAAAAGGATTCCTGTTAAGGTAGATCCTAATGACGAATACCTCTAGGTAGGGATTGAATCGTCAAGGTTGTCAGGGGTAGTTATTCTCGAGGGTATTTTAAACTCCGATATGGGTAAGATAGTAGCTAGGGACCTAACTTCGAGACGGATGGTCTAAGGGTATTCGGGAGGTCAAGCTCGGATAAGTAAAAAGAGTTGGCTGAATGAGGATTAAGAGGAATGATGGAGACTGGGAGCAGTACCAGGCAGAAGGAATCTAAGAAGTATAATCCCTGAAGGATTCATTAATTGTTTCATCGGGGTATCCTGAAGAGGTTAAAGACAAACTGAGCACTGAATCTATCTTCTGGACAGATGATACACTGAACAACGATAACTTACAATTTTAAAACTTCGTGACTACGGTGAACGGTATTTATAGCATTCATGAAGCATACATTCATGCAAATTCAATTTAATAATTTCTTTGTTATATGCTTTGTTTTCTTATCAAGTTAAATTACGTGAAGTAATTGATGATTAACGTGGATGATATCTGATATTTACCTTGAGGTGGCTTGTGTGATTTTGAATTTGGTTTTGCGTGTGCTGCTTGGGAGTATTGGAGACTTCCTTGCTTTATTTATTTTTGTTTGAGAGACGGGGTGCTCTCGTTGTTTCTAAGAGACGGGGCTTCTCTTATTTTTGTTTGAGAGACGGGGTACTCTCTTTGCTTGCGAGAGACGGGGTTCTCTCATTGTTGCTCAAGAGACGGGGCTCTCTCCTTGTTGCTTGTGAGAGACGGGGAATCTCTCATTAGTGGTTTTAAGCGTGCAGTGAATCCGAGGACGGATTCTTTTTAATGGGGAGAGATTGTAACGCCCCGGTTTTTCAATTTTATTAATATGTCATATTTGCTTCTAAATTGCGCAATTAAATTATTTAATTATGTGATTAATTGTTTTTATGTGTTTTATATTTAATTTTATTATAATTGTTATTATTTTATTTTATTATATTTTATTTTTAATTTATTATTAATTCTAATATATATATATATATATATATATCGTATTATATATATATATATATATATATATATATATATATATATATATATATATATTTCTTTAAGTATAAATATGTATACGTTTATTTACATTATTATTAATTTAATGATTATGCTAATTATATGTTATGCTAATTAATCATGTTTAGTTAATTAATTACGTGACCTAATATAATTTATTTAATATTAGAATTAATTTATTATTTATAATAATTATGCATGGGAAATTATATTTTTGCATGGAATTTTAAAATTTATGCATGAATTGCATGGATTGATCATATCACTAAGTTTGAGCTTCGTTCTTGTATGAAATGATTTCGGATTGCCACGAATTTGTAGTATGTTGTAAATATATGTGTTATGGACATGATTTTATGCTCGGTTTACATTTTCGAATTCATTTGATATGTTAAAGGATTTAATTTGATTTGAGGAACCAAATCGGGGGCTAACGAGCACTTAGCGTACCCTTGGTTCCGAATTTAATATCTTGAGCTCGGGAACTCGGATTCGAGTTCCGTCAACTCCGATGAACTCATAACGAAAATGCGAGTTTAGTAAACTTAGCCTTATATTTTTTTCCTAAGTCATTTGAACCTCCGAAATTCAACCGAAAAACGAGACGGCGACCAAACTGACGTTGTTGCACTAAAATGACCATACCTTGCTCAAACCTTGACCAAATTAACTATGGTTGGATGCGATGGAACCCTAACTCAACCTTCTATTCATCCATTAACCCCCCAAACCGAGATAACCCTCCCCACTTACTGAAAATATCTCAAACACTTTCTGCTCCCCAGTCTCTCCCGTAACTCAAGCTTTGCCATGAGATTCAAGCTTCAATCTCCTTCCAAACCTCCATTAATCAACAAGGTAAGCTTAGGGTTGTAATATATGTTCATTTCTGATCATTTTCATCCTTTTATTTCCGATTTTGAGCATGGATTCGTGATATCTGGGCTGTGTTCCGAAATAAGAGAGTTTTGGGCATATTGTTGATCTCATTCGATTCTTGTTGGTTTTGATTGATTCCAAGCTTGAGATTGATTGTTTTGACATCCTCATATCATTTATGATCATTGATTTCTTGATAGTTAAGAGGTTGGTGAGATTTCATTAATGGAATGTTCATATAATGAATGAATTGTTGAACTGATCTTCCCTCCCTTCACGTACGGCTTTGCTGCTAGCTCTTGGAACTGAATTACATGTTGCTATGGGATTGCTTGGCTGTGTATTTGATTGCCTGTATGACCTGATCTGAGTAGGATTATTTGAGAGCAGACGTACCCTGTTTTCGGCGATTGGTTGCCGTGTTTTTCTGCTGTCACAACTGCCGGGAACTCTCTTGCTTTTGCTGTCAATTTTCTGGGCTTTATGGGATTAGGTTTAGATGAGTTCTTGCAGCATATCATGCATGGTTTTGTTGCCTTTCTTGTTTGTTGTCGCCTTCGCTGCTGCTACGTTTCTGCTGTCAAAACAGCGCTGTTGCAGGCGAGACACGGGTGTGTCTTTTCCCTCCCTTCCGGCGTGTAACGGGGGTGCAGTGTGGGCTGGGATTTCTGTACCGAGACACGGGGGTGTCTCGGTCTAGGCTTGGGAGGTGACACGGGGGTGTCACCCCGTTTTTCTCGACTCCTTTGCTTGCGTTTGTGGTGTGTTTGCTGTTGCATATATGTATATATTTATACTGTATATTGGTGCAGTGTGTGCATGTGCATGCATGGCTGTGAGTGGTGTGTGAGCATGGAGTGTTGCATGTGAATATATATATATATATATCATGTATTTGTGTGTTGTGTGAGTACGTGCATGCTTGTGTTGTAATATATATATGTATAAGCTTGTGTGTGCATGGTTTTGTGTATAAAATTGCATGCATATACTATAAATATATACATGCATGTGTACGTGTGAGTATATATATATGTTATATATTTAAATGTTAATTGATTATATATTATATATATTTATTATATATTTTAAATATTATTTGATTTAATTCAATTCTTGAAATCAATTGATTTCCATTTCGCGTATTTAATTACCGACTTTTGATTGAACGTTTTATTTATTTTATTCCTAATGTGAATATGAATATTATGTATTATGATTATTGAATGAAATTTTAGATTAATTGATATGCCTTATGAATTTATGAATTTATGAAATTGATATGAAATATGAATTTATGAAATTATGAAATTGAATGAAATATATGAACGAATGATTTGGTTATATGTCTTAAATTCTTTAATATGGCACATGAACATGTTCATTACACTATATTGTTTCTTATGCACTTATATATCATGTTCATTGCATGCCGTGCGTCATAATTGGTTCATTTGGAGTCTCGAGTCTCACGAACGCGTCATGTTGTCTTTTGTACAGTTTATCTCCAAGGTGGAGAGACCTTGATCGTTCAGGCACTTGGTACTCGTATCCTTGTTTCGTCACGGTTCAGGTGAGGGTGGTTTTGTTTTAGCTATGTAACAAACCCTACAACCCTTACGTGAAAAGCTTTGGCCAAAACCTTATGATTATATATATATGGTTTTCAAATGAAGTTATCGAGTAAATTCTTCTGAAATATTACGTATGAGCGTATATAAGCTTAAAAATGGTTTTGTATTGAGGCTATGCTCCAAACCGTGTGTATTCATGCTAGCTACGGATTAGGATGACACAGAGAGGTACGTATATAGCATATGCCGAATTACACGGTAAGGTATGATTCCTTATAGTATGTATCATATGTATGTATTGATATGTTTTGGCGAGATTTCATATATGTTATGTTCACGGGCCCAGGGACTTAGTATATGTGGCTAACCGAGGAAGCAAGGGCTGACGGGGATCCCATATACTAGTCCCAACCAAACTACGGTGATACCGGCCCTCGCTAGGAGGTTTAGCGGGGAATGGGAGCTGAGTGCCCTTGGGGGATTCATGTACCCCCATTGGCCTATGTATGAACCGGTGGCTGGGTCTTGCAAGCCCGTCCACCACCCGGAGGAAGAAGGTTGGTTATGATTTCTGATTATGCTTATGAATATGTTTACGTTATGGTTATGCACCGTGCGGGAATGCCGGGATCCGGATCGCCCAAACGAATATGTTTATGATTTATGATTTATGGTCTGCATGTATTATGATATATCGCATGAACACCTAATCAACATATTAATGATATTTGTCGTACACCGTCGGAGTTTGGTTGGAGATGGTGCACGCTCACTCGTCGAGCCTTACATTTATGTATGATTTACGAATGTAATGAATTAATGTGATTAGTCATAAAATCCGAGCACTGATTAGTCATTCTCTTGCCCTTTTGGGAACTAATTTCAAATAAAACCTTGCTCGGGATTTATGACTTGCATGTGCATGTTTTATATATTTATGTATCGCTCCTGCTCACTCAGTCTTCTAGAGACTGACCCTCTCCCCCCCCCCCCCCCCCCAACACTTTAGTGTGCAGGTTTGGCTTTGGAGTTTCGAGCTAGGCGGAGTTTTGTTGAGTTTGAGTCGGTCAAGTTAAGTTAGAAGCGTCTCTGCATTCACCTCATGTATTTATGTTGTGATGGATTCGACATTGTAAGATCATGGAATTGATTCTTGTATAATTACTATTGAATTGTTTTGTTGGACTGTGTTTACTGGTTTAAAAGAGGCCTGAAGAGCCCAAGTCTGCTTATGGTTTGTATGTTTGAGATTAAGAATTTCGAGGCACTATATTTTTGTTGATTGGTCGTTATTGCAGGGTCTAAGTTCCGCCTAGCTTAGGAGGGTTTTATGATTGTCTCCCGTTCGCTATGGTTTGATACGGGTACGGATTTACCATTTCGTTACTCGTGTTGAGCCATAGTGCGGGGGATGTGGTGCCTCACGTGCGGGGTGCTACAAAGAAAATCAAATAGGGATAATTTCGTAATTAAACCGTACTCGGTTAATATTTTACGAAATGAATATTTTCAAGTTATGAAAGAAATCCTCAGTTTGATATAAATTCATAAAATTTCATGAAAGTATTATTATAAAATATAATTTATAAAATTATTTTAAACATAAGAATGCAATTAATGAAATTCGGGGCGTTACAGTATTACTCCCTTGTGTTGCATGTTCTTTACATGTTCCTTGTTCATTGTTTCATGCATTTCATATGCATCATGGTTAGTAGTGGGTCTTAGTTCTTAAGCTCACTCTAGTACACCACCTACAGGAGTTAAAGTCGAGCACTGGGATCCCCAGGGCACCGCGTAATCTGTGTACCTACCTTTTGTTACTATTAGGTGAGGTGAAGTTAAAATGTTTCCAAACTAGAACCACGATTATACTATCGTATCATATGTTTTGAAATTCAAAGCTAAACCTCGTTTTGAACTATCCCTTTTATTGGGACATTCTTTTGAAAGGATCATTCATACTTTCATAGTATACCTTGATCAACAGCACATGTTTTCCAAAGTTCTGCATTCTTTTTCAAAGACAGTTACATGTTCTGCATATGTTTTCAAAGTACCGTTTCACATGTTTTACAGACAGCATCATATGTTTACAGATAATTTCACATGTTATAGTTAGCACCCGGAGTGGTACTCTGGTCACTGCTACTCTTGAAATGCAAACATACAGTTTACAGTTTGGGCCCGGCGGTTATGTGTTGAGGTGATGTTCGGAAGGTGTGCGCCAACGACATCACCAATACCGGCCGCCACAATTAGACAATTGACACCGACTTTTAACAGGAGGTTTGTTAAGTCAGGACAATCTGTCTGGGAACGGACAACAAATCTATAGCACCGAGCGTAAGGTACCACATCCCCCGTACCGTGACCCGACCCGTATATGAAATGGAAGTCCATACACGTGCCAAATCCACGGCGAACGGGGACACAACACACACGCTATGCTAGGCGGGACTAACCCTTAAACCAATCAGTTCAAGATAACTTAAAATCAGAGTTAAAATAAAATTCGCGGAAGCAAGAATAACATAGCATATACAATGAGCAACCAAGCTCCAAAAAAATAGATATACAAGAGCATTCAAATATTCCACGGCACTCACGGCCTACAAAATCATAACGCTCCAAGCATAAACTATAATCATATACAAAAATAATGAGAGTATGAAAGTATGAGACTGAAAAGAAGTGCTAAACATAAATGCAAGACCTAGACGACTTGTATTCCCGCCTAGCACTCCTATACCTGTACAAAACAACTGAAAACAACCGGGTTCAGTCTAAAAGAGACTGGTGGGTATAAAAACAGGGCATAAATATATAATATCGCATAATTTAAACACATACACGCAAGCCCTAATCCCGTGTGAAGTTTAATAAGACTTTACCAAGTGGTTAAAACAAAAAGGAAACATCAACGGGATTACGACGTTCATATTCATTCATAATTGTTCATAAATGTTCATAAGGGTTTATGGCCCGGCGAGTGGGCGTGCACAATCTCCAACCTACTCCTCGTGTAATCATAATTAATTATTCAGTCATTCGTTATCATACATAAATTCTTTGGTGCTCATAAATATATGATCATAATCATTCATATACTCCTTCTTCCTCCGGGTGGTGGACGGGCTTGCAAGACCCGGCCACCGGTTCATACATAGGCCAATGGGGGTACATGAATCCCCCAAGGGCACTCAGCTCCCATTCCTCGCTAAAACTCCTAATGAGGGCCGGTATCACCGTAGTTTGGTTGGAACTAGTATATGGGATCCCCGTCAGCCCTTGCTTCCTCGGTTAGCCACATATACTAAGTCCCGGGGCCCGTGCAATCATAAATCATAATTATCTCACCAAACATATGGTAGGGTTCATAAATAAAAGAAAGGGGGTCATACGTTTGAAATTATTTACCTGAAATGACTCGATATATATAAATATACAATTTTGGCTTAAAACTTTGCACATAAGGAATTTATATGGTTGTTTTAACTAATAGAAGAAAAACCCACCTTTACCAAAGCAAAAGAAAGGCACAAGCGTCTCAAGGCTCGCCCTCGTCTCCGACCAAACCCGAATCTGTGCAAAAGAAAAGGTATGAGACTCAATGACCACATATGACGCTCGGCAATGAAGTGCATATGACATGAATGCATAAATGATCATAATATATCAATAAGATGTTCATGTGCACTATTAAGAGACTTAAAACATATAATCATATCATTCGTTCATATATTTCATTCAATTTCATAAGTTAATAACGCATATCAATTAATCTAAAATTATTATTCAAATTCACATTTAGGAATAAAATAAATAAAACGTTCATTCAAAAGTCAGTAGAATAAATACGCGAAATAGAATTCAATTAATTTCAATAATTAAATTAAATCAAATAATATTCAAAATATATAATAAATATATATAATATAATATATATAATATACTAATTATATAATAATATATAATAACATAAGTATATATATATAATATACATATATACACTATAATTATACATGCATGCAAACACGTACACACACAAAGCCACAACCATGCATGCATATATATATATATATATATATATATATATATATATATTACATGCATCAATCACACAACACACAAGCAATGCATACACACAACACCAAACACCACCATGCACGACAAAACAGCAGCAGCAGCAGCACACACTCACGCAGCCATGCAAACACAAAAATAGCAGCAGCAACAGTTCAAAGAAGAAGCAGCAGAGTTTAAGCAAAACGGGAGTGTCACCCCCTAAGCCTGGACCAAGACACCCCCGTGTCTCGGTACAGCAAGACCAGCCCACACAGCACCCCCGTGCCTCGCCGGAAACGCAACAATCGACACCCCCCGTATCGCACAGCAGCAGTTCCCCCGTTACAGACAGCAAAATGCGCAGAACAGAGCAGGAAAAAGGCAGCCAGCAAGAAGGCAACAAAAGCAACAATACAAGGTCCAAATTGCTGCAAGAACTCAACAAGAATACACAACACAAAGCCAAGAATTGGACAGCAAAAGAAGGAAGAAAATCACAGCAGTTTGACAGCCAAAAACCAGTCCAAAAACAGGGCATAAGCTGCGGGAAAAACAGGGCATGCTTATACTTAAAAAATCCGACTCAGTTCAGGTCCATAAGTCCATCAAATGTGCAGCAAAATATCATGTATTCAACAAGTAAATCAGTTCCAAACGTGATCAATCAAGACAGCAACCATACGTGACCTTCTTGTGGATTTTCTCAAAGATGTCATAAATGATATATCATAAATACCTCAACAACCACGAAATCAATGACCATAAATGATATGATGATGTCAAAACAATCAATCTCAAGCTTGGAATCAATCAAAATCATTGAGAATCGAAGAAGATCAAGAATTTGCCCAAAATCTCTTATTTTCGGAAATTGCCCAGAAAATCATGAAACCATGCTCAAAATCATGAATGAAAGGATGAAAATGATCAGAATTAAACATACAATACAACCCTAAGCTTACCTTGTTGATTGGTTGAAGTTTGGATGAGACTTGAGCTCCAAAATCTCCAAGGATGGAAGGTTACGGGACTGGAATGAAGAACAGTAGCTTTGGCTGAGTTTTGGGGATTGTGTGAGGATAATCTCGGTCAAGGCTTGTTATGTCATGATAGATGGTTGAGTTAGGGTTTCAAAGAATCAAACCATGGTTAATTTGGTTATGGTTTGGGCAAGATATGGCTGATTTTGTACAACAAGGTCAAATTGAATGCCGTTCCGTTTTTCGGTTGGATTTCGAGGTTTCAAACGACTTAGGAAAAATGTAAGGCTAAGTTTACTAAACTCGAATTTTCGTTACGAGTTCAGCGGAGTTGACGGAACTCGAATCCGAGTTCCCGAGCTCAAGATATTAAATTCGGAACCAAGGGTACGCTAAGTGCTCGTTAGCTCCCGTTTTGGTTCCTCGAAACAAATTAAATCCGTTAACATATCAAATGAATTCGAAAACATAAATTGAGCATAAAATCATGTTTATAACACATATATTTATAACATGCTACAATATCATGGCAATTTGATATCATATCATATAAGAACGAAGCACAAAATAAACGAACAAACTCATACATGCAATTCATGCATAAATATATTATTCTACGTATAAATATATATATATGAATAATTAATTAATTAAAACATGATTAATTAACATAACATATAATTAGCATAATCATTAAATTAATAATAATAATATAATTAAACGTATACATATATATATATAATACGAAACATATATATATATATATATACATATAAAATTAATTATATTAAAATAAAATAGTATAATATAATATAGTAAAATAATAACAATTATAATAAAATTAAATATAAAACACGTAAAAACAATTAATTCGCGCAATTTGGTAAACACATACGTCGTACCTTTACGTCCGAGAAATCGGGGCGTTACAATCTCTCCCCCTTAAAAGAATCCGTCCTCGGATTCACTGCTCGCTCGGAAACAACTCGGGGTGAAACCTTTTCATCTTATCCTCCGTCTCCCACGTAGCCTCTTCGGTTTTATCACTTCTCCAAAGAACCTTGACTAGTGGAGTACGCCGATTTTGAAGTTCCTGAAACTTTCGATCCAATATCTTAATCGGCTTCTGAACGAAGGTGAGATCCGGTTCTAATTCCACTTCTTCAACCGGTAGAACCTCGGACTCGTCTCGATAATACTTTCGGAGCTGTGAAACACGAAACATGTTATGAATTCTAGTCAAACTCGGAGGCAAGTCCAATCGATAGCCCGTATCCCCAATCTTCTCTAAAATCTCATATGGTCCCATATACCGAGGGTTCAATTTTCCTCCTCGTCCAATCCTTGAGAACCCTTTTCGTGGGGAAGCCTTTAAGAAAACCTTATCTCCAATCTCAAACTCCAAATTCTTTCTCCGAAGATCTGCATAACTCTTTTGTCGATCCTGAGCGGCCTTCATCCGTTGTCTAATTATCTGGACCTTATCAATAGCTTCTTGTACAGCCTTAGAGGGTTTTTCCTTCTTTTCCCCTCTTTTAATCCCTTCTTGCTTGGTCCAATTCCATTCCTCCAAGTCAAAGAACAACGGTGATCGACATTTACGTCCATAAAGAGCTTCATAAGGAGCCATTTCAATCGAGGCTTGATAGCTATTGTTGTAAGCAAACTCGATTAACGGCAACTGTTCATTCCATGAACTCTGAAAGTCCAATGCACATGCTCTCAACAAATCTTCCAGATACTTAATCAACCTTTCTGATTGTCCGTCGGTCTGAGGATGGAAAGCTGTGCTGAATTGAAGCCTTGTTCCCAAACATTTCTGTAATTCTTGCCATAACCTTGAAGTAAATCTGGGATCCCGATCCGAGACAATACTAACAGGTACTCCATGAAGCTTGACAATCTCATCATTGTACCTCTTGGCCAACTTACTCACCTTATCGGACATTCTGATAGCCAGAAAATGCGCTGATTTCGTCAACCTGTCCACAATAACCCAAATTCCATCGAAACCTTCTCTCACTTTTGGTAATCCCGAAACAAAATCCATAGCTATTTGTTCCCATTTCCATTCCGGGATAGGTAATGGTTGAAGTAGCCCCGATGGCTTTTGATGTTCTGCCTTTACCACTTGACATGTCATACAATGTTTCACGAAGTCGATCACATCCCGTTTCAGTCCATTCCACCAATAGAATTGCTTAAGATCCTTATACATTTTGTTCCCTCCGGGATGTATCGAATAACCTGACCGATGGGCTTCCTCAAGAATAATCCTTTTTAACTCTTCCGGAACAACAACTCTATTCTTGAATCTTAGAAGTCCCGTATCATCAAACCTAAACGGACACTCTGAATCAGCTCGAGCCTTCTCAGCTAATTTCTGAACCTCGGGATCAATCCTCTGAGCATCAAATAATCTCTGTTTAAGATCTGGTTGAATCGTAATATTCCGAACACTAGCCCTCAGTCTGAACAACTCATTCTCATCTCCAATTTCCACTTTCACATTGGACACGCTAGCTTTCCGACTAAGCGCATCCGCGACCAAATTGGCTTTGCCGGGATGGTATAGGATTGTACACTCATAATCCGCCAAAAGTTCCATCCAACGCCGTTGTCTCTTGTTCAATTCCTTTTGCGAGAATAAGTATTGGAGACTCTTGTGATCGGAGAAGACCTCGAACGAAATTCCATAAAGATAGTGTCTCCACTTACCCAAAGCAAAGATCACTGCCGCTAATTCCAAATCGTGAGTGGGGTAGTTCTGTTCATGCTCTTTCAATATCCTTGAGGCATAGGCGATCACTCTTCCATTCTGCATCAACACACATCCCAAACCTTCCTTTGAGGCGTCCGTATAAACTGTATATCCTTCTGTACCTTCGGGAAGTGCTAATACAGGAGCGGTGGTCAACTTTTCCTTTAAAAGTTGGAAGCTAGCCTCACATGCCTCGTCCCACTCAAACTTAACCGCTTTCTTAGTCAATCGGGTTAAAGGAGCTGCAATCTTTGAGAAATCCTGAACGAATCTCCGATAGTAGTCTGCCAAACCCAAGAAACTCCTTACTTCTGAAGCATTTTTTGGGCTTTGCCATTGAATAACCGTCTCAATCTTAGAAGGGTCTACTTCCAAACCTTTCCTTGAAATAATATGACCCAAAAATGCTACCCGATCAATCCAGAACTCACATTTGCTAAACTTAGCATACAACCGATGTTCCCTTAAGGTCTCCAACACAATTCTGAGATGCCTTGCATGATCCTCCGGAGTTCTCGAATAAACCAAGATGTCATCGATGAAGATTACCACAAACTTATCCAATTAGGGCCGGAAAATTCAATGCATCATTTCCATAAAAGCAGCCGAAGCATTAGTCAATCCAAAAGGCATCACTACGAACTCGTAGTGTCCATATCGGGTGTTAAATCCCATCTTCGGAATGTCCTCTTCCCGGATCTTCAATTGATAATATCCTTGTCTCAAGTCCAATTTTGAGTAAACCCCCGAACCTTGCAACATGTCAAATAAATCCTCAATATGGGGCAAAGGATACTTATTCTTTACAGTCATCCGATTAAGCTCCCGGTAATCTATACACATTCTTAGGGTTCCATCCTTTTTCTCAACAAAGAGAACCGGAGCACCCCAAGGTGACGAACTTGGCCGAATATATCCAACTTTGAGCAATTCCTCTAATTGAATCTTTAACTCTTTCAACTCGGCCGGTGCCATCCGATACGGAGTCTTAGAATACGGTGTGGATCCTGGATGTAAGTCAATAACAAATTCGATCTCACGGTCTGGTGGTAAAGAACTCGAATTCTCCGGAAACACATCGGAGAAATCCTTAACGACCGCGGTATCCTCCAACTTAACTTGATCTTTCGGCCTATTAAGAAGGTAAGCAATAAATCCCGTTGCTCCTTCTCTCATCAACTTGTGAGCTTTCATATAAGACAAGAGAGATACCGTTCTTGATCCACTACCAATCACCAATTTTTTCCCCAAAATCACCTTCTTCGCAAAACAATCAACATTGGCCCGATGCCTGGACAACCAGTCCATACCCAAGATAACTCCATACCTCTTCATAGGCATAACAATTAAATCAGCCGGATACTCTTTCCCTTCAATCAAAACTGAACACTCCCGAACCAACTGATCTGTCTGAAGACTCCCTCCAAGTGGCGAACTCACCAAATAACAAGAAGAAAGACAGATAACAGGCAAGCACAGAGTAGCAACTAAGTCACTAGAAATAAAGGAATGCGTGGCACCCGGATCAAAGAGTGCATGAATGTTCATGTTATGTATGCATAGGGTACCTTCTACCACGGCTGTGGGATCAATCTCTGCATCTTGCTCCTCACCCTCGAGGGCGTAAGCACGAGCCTGAATCATTGGCCTTTGAGCTCCTTTCTGAAATCTGGGGTTCTTGTAGGGACATGTCTCCGCCATATGATCACCTTTTCCACAAATGAGGCACAAATTCAACCTTCTTCGACAGTTATTGTAGGTATGGGTCGGTCCCCCGCAATGAGTACATGGAGGCACATCCTGGCGTGAATTTGTAGGTGCCGGTGCCATAAGTAGAGCCTTTGGTCGAGTCGGTGCGGCCTGAGAACCTTGTCCTCCAAACCGAGGCTTCTTAAAAGGACCTTTAGGAGGTGGACTAGCTTGAATCATCGGCCTCTTTCCTGAATTCGATCCGGAACCTCTTCCCATTGGAGCTCTAAACATCGGATCCTTCTTCTTGAATTCCTCCTCTTGAACCAAAGCTCTTTGCACGGTGTCGGCAAATGACTCGAAATTGTGCCCCGCTTGCCCGTGTCTCAAGTCCTGTCTCAATCCCGCTATGAATTTCCTTGCTTTCCTCTTCTCATCTCGGGTGACATGAGGAGCATATTTCCCAAGCTTATTGAATACGGCGAGGTATTGAGTCACAGTACGAGCCCCTTGCTTTAATTCCATGAATTCTTGCTCCTTCCTTTCCCTTACCACTTCCGGTACAAAACATTCCCGGAATTCTCTCTTAAAAACCTCCCAAGTGACTTCCTCTTCATCTACCTCAAGTTTCTCCCTTGTTCGTTCCCACCATTCATACGCATCCCCATCGAGTTGGAATATAGCAAATTGAGCCTTTTCTTGCGTACTAAACTGTCGGACCCCAAATATCCTCTCCAATCTAATCAACCAACCCTCCGAGACCGTATCGTCAATAGAACCAGAAAACCGAGGGGGGTTGTAACTCAGAAACACCCCATAAGGGTCTCTATTATTATTATGATTTGGTGGAGGAGCTTGTTGTTCTGCTTGTTGTGGTGGGGGAGCTTGAGCCCTCCTATGCTCAACATAGTTGAAAACCGCTTCCATGAAATTTCCCATGTCCACCGGTGGTGCTTGTGGTTGGGGTGCAGGCGTAGGAGATCGATCATGATGACGACGGTGTCCGGGAGATCTCTCACGGTGTCTACGCGGAGGCATCCTGTTCAAGAAATACTGAAATGCATGCTATTTTTAGTCCATGCATGCAAGTGCAATTAATTCGATCAAAATTCAAAATTTAAAGCACACAAACACGTAAACAATGCATATGCAACACATTGACAAGTTGTGCCTAAAGCCGAACGACCTAACTGACTCAACACGACACTAGAGCCCGTGTTTTGCAACCCTAAGCTCTGATACCACTTAAGGATGTAGCACCCGAGCATAAGGTACCACATCCCCAGCACCGTGACCCGACCCGTATATGAAATGGAAGTCCATACACGTGCCAAATCCACGGCGAACGGGGACACAACACACACGCTATGCTAGGCGGGACTAACCCTTAAACCAATCAGTTCAAGATAACTTAAAATCAGAGTTAAAATAAAATTCGCGGAAGCAAGAATAACATAGCATATACAATGAGCCACCAAGCTCCAAAAAAATAGATATACAAGAGCATTCAAATATTCCACAGCACTCACGGCCTACAAAATCATAACGCTCCAAGTATAAACTTTAATCATATACAAAAATAATGAGAGTATGAAAGTATGAGACAGAAAAGAAGTGCTAAACATAAATGCAAGACCTAGACGACTTGTATTCCTGCCTAGCACTCCTATACCTGCATAAAATAACTGAAAACAACTGGGTTCAGTCTAAAAGAGACTGGTGGGTATAAAAACGGGGCATAA
Organism: Lantana camara; assembly: GCA_037501455.1. Taxonomy (NCBI): domain Eukaryota; kingdom Viridiplantae; phylum Streptophyta; class Magnoliopsida; order Lamiales; family Verbenaceae; genus Lantana; species Lantana camara. The sequence continues at coordinate 96,574,888 of CM074856.1, forward strand.
ATATATAATATCGCATAATTTGAACACATACATGCAAGCCCTAATCCCGTGTGAAGTTTAATAAGGCTTTACCAAGTGGTTAAAACAAAAAGGAAACATCAACGGGATTACGACGTTCATATTCATTCATAATTGTTCATAAATGTTCATAAGGGTTTATGGCCCGGCGAGTGGGCGTGCACAATCTCCAACCTACTCCTCGTGTAATCATAATTAATTATTCAGTCATTCGTTATCATACATAAATTCTTTGGTGCTCATAATACATGATCATCATCATTCATATACTCCTTCTTCCTCCGGGTGGTGGATGGGCTTGCAAGACCCGGCCACCGGTTCATACATAGGCCAATGGGGGTACATGAATCCCCCAAGGGCACTCAGCTCCCATTCCTCGCTAAAACTCCTAGCGAGGGCTGGTATCACCGTAGTTTGGTTGGAACTGGTATATGGGATCCCCGTCAGCCCTTGCTTCCTCGGTTAGCCACATATACTAAGTCCCGGGGCCCGTGCAATCATAAATCATAATTATCTCGCCAAACATATGGTAGGGTTCATAAATAAAAGAAAGGGGGTCATACGTTTGAAATTATTTACCCGAAATGACTCGATATATATAAATATACAATTTTGCCTTAAAACTTTGCCCATAAGGAATATATATGGTTGTTTTAACTAATAGAAGAAAAACCCACCTTTACCAAAGCAAAAGAAAGGCACAAGCGTCTCAAGGCTCGCCCTCGTCTCCGACCAAACTCGAATCTGTGCAAAAGAAAAGGTATGAGACTCAATGACCACATATGACGCTCGGCAATGAAGTGCATATGACCTGAATGCATAAATGATCATATTATATCAATAAGATGTTCATGTGCACTATTAAGAGACTTAAAACATATAATCATATCATTCGTTCATATATTTCATTCAATTTCATAAGTTCATAACGCATATCAATTAATCTAAAATCCAATTAATAAGCATAACACATATTATTCAAATTCACATTTAGGAATAAAATAAATAAAACGTTCAATCAAAAGTCAGTAGAATAAATAGGCGAAATAGAATTCAATTAATTTCAATAATTAAATTAAATCAAATAATATTCAAAATATATGATAAATATATATAATATAATATATATAATATACAAATTATATAATAATATATAATAACATAAGTATATATATATAATATACATATATACACTATAATTATACATGCATGCAAACACGTACACACACAAAGCCACAGCCATGCATGCATATATATATATATATATATATATTACATGCATCAATCACACAACACACAAGCAATGCATACACACAACACCAAACACCACCATGCATGACAAAACAGCATCAGCAGCAGCACACACTCACGCAGCCATGCAAACACAAAAATAGCAGCAGCAACAGTTCAAAGAAGAAGCAGCAGAGTTCAAGCAAAACGGGGTGACACCCCCGTGTCACCCCCTAAGCCTGGACCGAGACACAGCAAGACCAGCCCACACAGCACCCCCGTGCCTCGCCGGAAATGCAACAATCGACACCCCCGTGTCGCACAGCAGCAGTTCCCCCGTTACAGACAGCAAAATGAGCAGAACAGAGCAGGAAAAAGGCAGCCAGAAAGAAGGCAACAAAAGCAACAATACAAGGTCCAAATTGCTGCAAGAACTCAACAAGAATACACAGCACAAAGCCAAGAATTTGACAGCAAAAGAAGGAAGAAAATCACAGCAGTTTGATAGCTAAAAACCAGTCCAAAAACAGGGCATAAGCTGCGGGAAAAACAGGGCATGCTTATACTCAAAAAATCCGACTCAGTTCAGGTCCATAAGTCCATCAAATGTGCAGCAAAATATCATGTATTCAACAAGTAAATCAGTTCCAAAAGTGACCAATCAAGACAGCAACCATACGTGACCTTCATGTGGATTTTCTCAAAGATGTCAAAAATGATATATCATAAATACCTCAACAACCACGAAATCAATGACCATAAATGATATGAGGATGTCAAAACAATCAATCTCAAGCTTGGAATCAATCAAAATCATCGAGAATCGAAGAAGATCAAGAATTTGCCCAAAATCTCTTATTTTCGGAAATTGCCCAGAAAATCATGAAACCATGCTCAAAATCATGAATGAAAGGATGAAAATGATCAGAATTAAACATACAATACAACCCTAAGCTTACCTTGTTGATTGGTTGAAGTTTGGATGAGACTTGAGCTCCAAAATCTCCAAGGATGGAAGGTTACGGGGCTGGAATGAAGAACAGTAGCTTTGGCTGAGTTTTGGGGATTGTGTGAGGATAATCTCGGTCAAGGCTTGTTATGTCATGATAGATGGTTGAGTTAGGGTTTCAAAGAATCAAACCATGGTTAATTTGGTTATGGTTTGGGCAAGATATGGCTGATTTTGTACAACAATGTCAAATTGAATGCCGTTTCGTTTTTCGGTTGGATTTCGAGGTTTCAAACGACTTAGGAAAAATGTAAGGCTAAGTTTACTAAACTCGAATTTTCGTTACGAGTTCAGCGGAGTTGACGGAACTCGAATCCGAGTTCCCGAGCTCAAGATATTAAATTCGGAACCAAGGGTACGCTAAGTGCTCGTTAGCTCCCGTTTTGGTTCCTCGAAACAAATTAAATCCGTTAACATATCAAATGAATTCGAAAACATAAATTGAGCATAAAATCATGTTCATAACACATATATTTATAACATACTACAATATCGTGGCAATTTGATATCATATCATATAAGAACGAAGCACAAAATAAACGAACAAACTCATACATGCAATTCATGCATAAATATATTATTCTACGTATAAATATATATATGAATAATTAATTAATTAAAACATGATTAATTAACATAACGTATAATTAGCATAATCATTAAATTAATAATAATAATATAATTAAACGTATATATATATATATAATACAAAACATATATATATATATATATATATATATATATATATATAATTAATTATATTAAAATAAAATAGTATAATATAATATAGTAAAATAATAACAATTTTAATAAAATTAAATATAAAACACGTAAAAACAATTAATTCGCGCAATTTGGTAAACACATACGTCGTACCTTTACGTCCGAGAAATCGGGGCGTTACAAAATCTGTTCCCATTACATGTTTACAGGTCGCCTAGGGCTAGCTACCCAAAGTGACAACCGGTGGAGAATGGTGCATGTTTGTGTATGTTAGTGGAGTATTGTTGACCTTGGTCTGATACTCTACTGTGTGTGGAGTTATTGTTGACCTCGGTCCGATACTCTACGAAATCATGTTTTCTGGAGTAAGGATGGAGAAGCCTAGCTTGCGGGCAAAATTCCGTTTCATAAAGGATGGTTCATATTTGGAAAAGTTCACTTTACCCTTATCTCGTTTTATGAAAGAACTATGAACCATCTACAGCATGTGTGTGCGTGTGTGATAGCATTCATGAAAAGAGTTTTGAAACTCATATTCTTTTACAGCATTGCATTCAAACAGTTTTATCAATCGAACTTGTTTCAAGTTCTTCTTTAAAGCTTTGGACTAACAATTTTGAACTACACATCAAGTTCTTTATCACTCAGCACTTTCTTTAAAGTATTCCCTCACTTAGTCCTTTTGACTAATACCTTTCCCGTTTTCTTGCCTCGTGGTTTTAGGTCTTGCAGCCGCAGTTTAGAGGTATCTTGAAGCTCTAGATTGTCACTTTTGTTTCTGTCAGGACTTAGTATTACTTTTTGTTGTGTCCTGCGTATGTTTTATGGATGCATCACTTCATGTTTCTGAATACTTGAGTATCTTTGTTATACTCTTTTTGCTACTCTGCTACCGATATCTTGAACTCTACTATATCGGTACTTATATGTGAATATGTTATATGTTCTGACATGCCAAGTCTCTCTTACACGATCAATATGTTTTTGATTGTTACATGCCATCACGTACATGTTTTGAAAAGTTTTAAAATACTCTGATTTTCCGCTGCAAACCCACATCGTTATACATATATAGTTCTGAGATAGATAGCCGTTCACTGGAGTATTTCTTGAGTAGTGGCTCACACCATTACTTGAGAGGTGCTTCAGTGCAGGGGTTGAGACGCTGTTCTCCTCATGTTCCAGTACGGGTGGGGGCGGTACAGCCTGAGGTGGTATCAGAGCATCGGGTTAATTAAGAAGAGACTTAACCTAGATTGCTCTCCTGTTGCATCATGGATTGTTCACTTATTGCATCTAGGATCATTCTCATATTGCATCGAGACAAGATATTTGGGGGTTGCATGGTTCTATTATCTCGATTTCATATTTGTGGTATCTTCTGTAGAGCTATGGTAGTTTAGCCACTCCAGGATCCTAATCAGCAGATGGATGAGGCTTTCTTTGAGCAGTTTGAGGCCCCGCGTACTGTGGCAGTTTCTCGCCGTGGAGGCACTCATTTGTATACCTGGCGCAGGTCTAGGAACAATGGCAGGCCTGGGTATTCCTATCCTAACAAAGTTGTGCACTATCTCGAGTCTGAGAGAGATGGTTAATTTCAGGAGTATCAGAGGACCCGTGAGGTCAGGTTGGAGTCTATGTGCCATCAGGATCAGTCACTGCAGTACCAGATTAATAGGGACATTGTGTTAGGAATAGTGCCCTAGAAAGCCGATTGTATATCCGCTTTGTGCTTTTCCTTAATGTAATCACAGGCAATCTTTAAATGAAATAACGAATTGAGGCAATACTTCTTTATATGCTCTTGTTTGGTATGCGTTTACTTTAGTTGTGCATGTATGAGAACTTCCCTAATCCTGATGACTTTAGGACTCTACCATTTAGGTGAAATGGTTCATGAAACGAGCCCTATATCACCTAAGTCATGATTAGTAAAATGCTCCAAGCCGATGAGTCCTACAGACAGTGGGAGTGTCAACATGACTCCTCTAAGGCTTGCTTGTGGGATCACGCCCTTAAGAAGGACCACCTTGTTTCATGGAGGTGCATAGTGTATAGTTGATACGTGCGTGATACATGAGGGTGCTTACTTTAATAAGTAAGTTCACTCAGGTGCCCCGTGTGAGAACATTCCTAAATGGGAAAGGAAGTTTCCATTTCAGGAAATGGAAACTTCCAGATTAGGAAATATCTCACGAGTTATTGATGTGATTAATTGATCCTTAGACTTGAGGTTCCTTGTCACTTTATGAGTTAACTCTGTAGTCTTAGGTATAAGCTTTAAAGGGTATCGCCTCAGACAAATGATTCAAGGCTTATGCTGAGGCTGCACAAGTGATTCATGAAAGTGAATGAGAATCAAGAAAGGACCTACACTTGCATATGCAAGGTGATCTCTTATTGTGTAAGTCATTCATATGCCATATGGAGTCCTTGGCCAAGGCAGTAGATCAAGACATCAAGAAAAGGGTTTCTTGGATTGAGATCAAATGGATATGAAATGCACTTAGCTTTAAGACCGGATTATTAGGGTTCTGATTATTCTCTTTCCCTAGATCTTGGTTGAGAGATAGTAAGTAGGAGGATTGTATCTCACATGAATCAATGACTTAAAGGTTCTGTCGAATCCGAACATTCCAATTCAGCTAGGGGTTAAACACCTGTTGCTAGACTATGGTCGTTTAATCTGTGGACCGATTAATGAATTAGGGCCACTGCTAATTGAATTGAGAACCTAGAGGGTCACACACAACAACTTGGTTACATGAGTTGAGGCTTTAAAATGATTAAATGAGTTAATCAAGCCAAGAGGGTTCCACACGTGTGAAGCCACACGTGTGGGTAACGTGAGTGACACGTGTCCTTGTGACACGTGTCCCACACGTGTAAATATATATTGTATATATATATATATATATATATATATATATTAACTAATTAAATGTGTTAATTATTTAATAGACTTTGGTTTAATTTTGAATTAAAAAGAAAGTCTTATTTTGGAGAAAAATAATCTAGTTAATTAATTATGAATTAATTGATTAGATAAAAATAAGTTATTTATTTTAAATAAATAAAGTATAAAATTATCCAAAAATAGTTTGGATATTTTAGCTCTCTTGAAAGTTGATTTGAATTTGAATTCAAAGTCAAAGTCAAAATTACTTGATGATCAAGTAATAAGAGAGAGGGACCAAAATCCTTAGCCCATAAGGACTAGGGATTTTCGTCCACTCCCTTATTATAAATAGGGGAGCTCGAGCTCCCCTTAGAGCTAATTGGCAATTCTTTTGGTTCATGTGTTGAACACCATCCTTTCTCCAAGATAAACGAAACCCTAGGTTAAGCCTAAACACTAACTAGAGAACTAGCATCCTTACTAGTTAGATTGTAGCCAAGTTGGTTGACTATCTCTAGAGAGCTTCAAGTTAGAAGTTTGAAGATTCAAGCTTTACCAAGGAGAGGGGATCAAGCCGCGAGAAGAGCGTTCTTGGGTGGCTTGAAACGCTTCAAGAAAGAATAAAAGAAAAGTAAGTTTCTTATCTCTACGAATTTGGATACACGATTGCGAGTCCAAGGTCCTTTTCTTGGAAAAATTTTAAATTTCCGCAGCTTTCTGATTCGTGTTTTCCAACAAGTGGTATCAGAGCCACCTCGTTAATCGTGCTTCTGATTCGTCTCAATTATACTGAATTTGGTAGAAATTCTTAGGCTTGATGCGATTGAGTATTTGTAATTGTTTTCGAAAGCCTGAATTACGAAACTGTAATTTTTTCCTGAAAGTTTCTGAAAATTGGTTTTTGTAAAATTTAATTTTGAAAACTATTTTAGATTTGAAACTGTATAAACTGTTTTTGGATTTCTTGGATTGGTTTTGCTTTTGAACGAAAACACGAGACGAAAAACCCGGATTACGAAGAACATGCGAAACCCCGCGTGCGAAGGCGTTGCGCGCCAACGGCGACGCCGCCCAGCACCCTCCCGCAACCGTGCGGGACGTGGGGCGCTCGTCCATCGTCGTCCGCACATGGCCGGGAGGGGCCGCGCGCTATGCGCGCCTGCATCGCGCACGACCCTCTTCGCATACGGGCCCCGTTTTTCCTTCGTAATCCGTTTTCGTATTTCGTGCAATCTAGTCCCAATTTTTATTTTACTTTTAAAATTTTATTTTTGAATATTTATTTTAATTTTTGAATAAAACTTAAAATTGGGATTTTTAACAAATTGAAACGGTTTATATTTTGGGAAAATACATCTTTGATAAAATTATTAATTTTCAGAAATTAATTGGAATTTTATTTGTTTTTGTTAATTTGGGATTTATTGAAAACTGTTATAAATAAGACTCGCATCAAGTCGTGTTTTAAGTCATTAAGACTTGAAACGGGAATTTTAATTTATTGGCTAAATTTAAATTCTCGCAAAAGCATGTTAGGTGATCATGGGTTTAGACTTATGTATGGTTTTAATTTATGCACATGGATGGTTTAAATTGGGGTTGGAGCCCTATAGTTGCGTTTTTCAATTGAGGTTGGAGCCTCACTTATGTGCGTACTGTTATGTGATTTATTACGTGGCTTTCCATATTATTGTTTTTTAGGCCGGGGTATGCCCCGTGTAATTGTCTAAGGCCAATATGAAGATTGAGCCTTATTACTTTATGTCTTTTTCCTTTTATTGTAATTTGAGAGTAGAGATAGGTGGTGAGGTTTTATTTTCATTTTGGAGACAATGCACCCATGGAGTAAGATGGACCACATTCAAGTAACAAGGAGGCCATAAGTGAAGACCCCTCAAAATGTTAGGGAGGGGAATCTCGATTGTAAAAATGTAATAGAGATAGGGCTCGTATTTTGTTACCGCTTTCCCTTATGTGATTTAAACTGTTTATGTGGCATGTATGTTAGAACTTGTGATTGTGGAGTGGCTCCCACATATCACGCATAAGATAGGTAGAACCCATGGTCATTACATGTTAGTATCATGCTAGGACATGTTATCTGTTTATGTGCTTGTTTGAAAAGCATTTAAGTGTACTTGCATTAATCAAGACTAATAAAATTGGATAACATATATGTTGGTGAGGTCGAACCGGACAACTCTCCGATTGATTCGAAAATTCCCATTAAATATTAAGCTAATTTCGAACAAATAGGTATTTAATTCGAGATGCAAATTTTGAATTAAATTCCTAGAATTCCATCAATAGGTTTTAAGTTTAGTAAGTGAAACTAGTTATTGTCCGCGAGTCGTGGGATAGCTAGTGGAGCTTATTATTTCTTAGTTACCTAATCGATCATTTTAAATGGTCAATATTTCGTGGTCAATTTTGGCAAGGGCGATGTCCACGAGTCGTGGGTCGTTCGAACTAAGTTTTGATCATGATCTTATGATTGATGGGTCTAGCTTAACACCTAAGTAAATATGGATGTCGCACGAGTCGTGGGTCCGTATTGAAAGATAGGTGATGCAAAAATAATTACTAAGAGTTCTAAAGGTGTTAGAATTGGTAAGTTGTACCTACCTAGGGTTCTTACTTAGAATGTCCGCGAGTCGTGGGTTCAAGGTAAAATGGCTAGGATCTTAGCACCCATTGGGAAACGTGTTCCTCTTAGATCTTTGGAAATTCTAGATCTTTGAAAAACAGTGGGAGCTACATTAGATTAAAGACCTTATCTTTTGTATATCGTTATAATTCAGCATGTTCACTAGTTCTCTGTTTTACCATTTAGGTCGTAGATTCTGTGATTCTCTATGTGTTTTGAAATGGCAACCAAAAACCCTCTTGTATCGATCCTTGAGTCAAACAAGTTGACTGGTCCCAACTATTCTGATTGGCTGAGGAATCTAAAAATCATTTTAGATTCTGAGAAGACAACTTATGTTCTCTTTGAAGGGGAGCCTAGTCCCGAAGTGGAGGCTCCCACTCGGGCCGAGCGGGACGCGATTCAGAAGTGGAAGGATGATAATCTTCAAGCCCGTTGCCTTATGTTGGCTAACATGTCTCCAGACTTGCAAAGGCAACATGAGGCCATGGAATTCGCTTGGGAGATTTACGACCACTTAGAGCAACTTTAGCGCCCTCATGAACGTGTTACAAGGTATAACACTTCAAAGGAATTGTTCCACTTGAGAATGAGGGAAGGTTCTAGTGTCCATGAATATGGATTCAAGTTTCTCGCCCTTACTGAGAAACTTGCTTCCATGGACATGCCACTGAAAGATGAGCTTTCAGTGGATTTGTTGCTAGCTTCGCTCCCACCATCATTCAACCCATTAGTCCTTAACTTCAATATGAATCATGCTGGTGCTACTGTAGCTGAGCTGATTAGTCAGCTTATGACTGGTGAAAGCACGATCAAGAAGGACAATAAGGTTTTGATGGTGAATGCTCCATCTTCCTCTTCTGGGCCTTCTAAAGGTAAGGGCAAGAAAGCCCAAAGGAAGAAGAAGAAACCCCTTAGGCCCACTGGTGGCGTTTCGAAGGGGAAGGCCCAAAAGAAGAAGCATGATCAGAAAGAGGATGTTTGTTTCCATTGTGGCAAAGCGGGACATTGGAGGAGAAACTGCCCAGAGTACAAGGCTACTCTAAAGAAAGGTGTCTTTCTTGTCGAAGTAAATCTTTCTATTAATTCTAGTTCTTGGGTACTTGATACCGGTTGTGGAACTCATATCTGTAATGATGTACAGATGCTAAGTGAAGTCCAACAACTCAAAGAAGGAGAATGTGTCTTGAAGATCGGCGATGGCTCAAATGTTGAAGCTCGAGCTTTCGGCACAATTAGATTAGATTTAGGTAGTTTTGAGTTAGTCTTAAATAAAGTCCTTTATGTACCGAGCATTATTCGTAATATAATTTCTGTTCCAATTTTAGATTGTGAAGGTTATGAAACTTATATTAAGAATGGTATATACTTTATCAAACGGAACAAGTCTTCCGTTCACATCGGTACTCTAAGTAATGGACTTTATCTAACTCAGAATATCAATATTATGAATATACAATGAGAAACGAAGCGTAAGAGAGATGACAAATGTGACACCCCGTTCGTCCGACGTATAAGGTACGCCGCGTTCCAACCTTTTAATGTGTTTAATCATGTGATTTTATATTTTTCGTGGCCCTATTTTGAACTCTTTTAAGGTTTAGGGGCCCCTTTGTAATTTTCTCCTTTAAGGGGTTTTTCGGTCATTTCTCGTTCGGTCGAGATTTTGACCTCTTTGACCCCTTCAACGCGTCTGGGGCTGCGAAACGAGTCCGTAGACTCTAAGTTTGCCCCATTCTGACTTCGTTAGCTCGTTCGTTCGATCGTTTTTTAGTACGAGGACCCGAGATATATACCCCGAATCCTCGTAATTCGTGCCAAAAAGATCAGACCTCAGCTCTCTCTCTCTCTCTCGCGACATCAGCCTTTGGTCACTATTCACGCAGTTGAGGGGTAAAAACACACACAAGCTCGTTCTTGCTCGTTTCTCGATGGAATTCGACTTGTGAATAATGGAAATTTATCAGCTCGACGAGCCCGTCACGATGATACCAAAATCATGGCCTGAAAACCAGCTGAGGCGGCGCTATGGCGAGTTGCAGGCGGCGGCGGTGGTGCCGCGAGCTTCAGTCGTGTCTCGCGGCGGTTTACGGCGGTGCTTTCGGCCGGAATTTGGCCAGGCCTGGAGCGGATTTTCCCGACGGGTCCATTCCCGTTGGTGGCGCAGCAAATGGGGCGGCGACGGAGCCTCACGCGCGGCCTGAAAGTGGGGCACGGCGGCGGCGTTACTGTAGCAGCGGCGAACTCGCCATTCCGGCGAGTTTTTCAGACGACCCTTGGTACTACCCCGCCTTTTTCGACCTCCTGAGTTCGATTCCGGTGTCGGTTTGAGCAAACGATGGCCGTAGGTGGCGGTTTGGGGCAACGCAGCAGTGGCGGGATTTCGGTCGCGGTTTTGGACCTTTTTCGGCAGTCTTTTGGCGATGGTTTCTTTAGAGAAATTGTTCCTCACGTCAAGTCCGAGCCATTCGTGGTGGTGGCGGCCCAAGAACCGGCCGGCGGCGGCGAACCGGGGCTGGACCGACGGTCTATTTTTCCGGTGATTTTTCGGGGGTTTGGCTATGGGGCTTTCGTAGGGCTCGTTACAAGCTTTCCAGCGGTATGTCCGGATTTTATTTTCGTTTAGCGGTTGGTATTTAATTTCAGTTTTCGTCGTTGGAATTTAGTTCGATTTTCCGTCAACGAAGTCCCGTGTGTTTGGTATTTTCTGAAATTGATTGAGGGCTATTGTCTAGTAGGCCGAGGCGCTTGTTTCTGTTCTTCCGGGGATTTTTCCGACCACCGGAGGCGGTGTTCCGGTGCCGGCCGGTGGCTGTTCGGCCGGCCACGGTGGTGGCTTTCCGGCGACTTTCGGACAGTAGGTTCCTTTCGTCGTGGTAAGTTCAACGCCACTTCCCGTTCGTCAATCGGATGTCCGGTTGATTTTATATGAATTTTTGAAGCTATTGTATTTTATTCGTTAATTGATTTTAATTGTGCAATTTGATCCCGTATGTGCTATAAATTGAAATTATGAGTTGTATGATACGAGGAAGTATGCTATGATGTATGAATATTTGATACTTGATTTATCGAATTTATTTGTCTCGTTTTACGCCATCTATTTGAGAATAATTATTGTTTGAAGGGGTGTTAGTGTAATTTTGGAAACTAAATTGATTATGAAATTTTATAAAACATAAGAAATGAATTATGAAAAGATACGTTGTATTTAATTTGAATAAATTGATCAAGTATGCCAATGTGTAATTTGTATATAAATTGTTATGTAATTCATGTTAATTTTGTGAGACTTGGTGCATGATATGATTTGAATTCTTAATGTCCTACTTTATTTTATGTAATTAATGTTATGAATTTTATAAGTTATGCATCTTTTGATATGGAATATGAATTATAATATGCTCTGAATGACTTGATTGAATAGATATGGATTATATGTTGCATCATTTGTATTCGTGAGCATGGTCGTGCGTCTTTGTGGTTGTGTTTGGAGTCTGAGTCTTGTGTTCTGTGTGTGTTCAGTTGTTCAGGGGTTTTCCAGGGAGTGTCTATCAGCTGTTTGGGTTCCAGTGGGACTTCTTGGCTTGGGTTTTCCGTTTCGTCGGTGAAAGATGAGGTTTTAGGATTTCTGTTTTAGTTACAGCGACCTACAACCCTCTGTGCTCGTTTTCAAGCCTGCATGCGATTATTCTATTATATTTATATAATAGATATGTGTTTATATGATATGTTTATGAATTTGTCATACGATTAAAGGTTTTTGAACTGTATATGTACGAGCATATGTAAGCTTGAAATGTTTTGCAACGAGGCTATGCTCCAAACCGTGTGTCTTCATACCAGCTGCAGATTAGGATGACACGGAGAGGTACGTTTATAGCATATGCTAAGTTACAAGGTATGGTATGCTCCGATAAGGTATGTACGTATGATTTTGATATGATATGATAAGTTTGTTATGTAGCGAGTTATGATTTGTTCGGATATGTTCTGTTATGTTGGGCCTCGGAGACTGTGGGTAAGGAACCCCGGGACGGTATCGGGCCATCGGGTTAAGCCTGTGCATAGTCTCCATTTAAGGTATCTCGTGCGATTCAGGGAGATAGGGGAGGCGAGATATTCTTGAACCGGTAGCGTAAAACCTGCCGAGGACTCGTAGGGGATCATTACCCCTCGAGGTATGTATATGATATGGATGGTTAGGGGCGTATACACCCCTTCCATCACCCGGAGTTGAGGATGTTATGTTATGATGTTTTCTGTTTTGATATTATGATTTGGAAGTAAGGTTGGAGACCCGTACTCGCCGGGTATATGAATATGATAAGTTATGTTGATTATGAAACGAGATAGGAGCTTTCTCTTCCAATATGTTACGAGTTTGTTCAGTCTGATATGATTTGATTAAGTATAAAAATTTGGTATGAGTATGCTCAGTTTGTTTAGTTTTGAATAAGATAAGATAAGATATGTATAAGTTTGATTTGAAAAGATATGTATAAGTATGTTTTGTAAATGGTTTTGGTATGCAAAACCCTAGTCCCGGTTCATAATCTTTCTTTTGATACGTGCTCTGCTCCTTATTATGTATCGTGTGTGTGAGTTCAGCCCCCTCGCTCAGTCAGTGGACTGACCCTCGCCCCACCTATGTTTTAGTTTGCAGGTACAAGTTGTTGGAGTTCGAGCTAGGCGGCTTTGAGTCGGGTCTGTCGAGTCTGTGTCTGTCCGTTGATTTTCTTAATTACTTTGTTCCGATTTATGTATGAAAATTATGTATATAATATGTTCTGTACCAGTTGATGTTTATGCTTTGATCATATGAATTTTCGGGACAGATTAGGACAGGTTCGTGGAATTAGTTGAACCCGTTTATTTATGTTCGTGATTAAAGTTTTTGTTAGTTCATATTTTGTATCGCTTCCGTATTCAGGTTTTGTACATTTTACTTGTACAGGGTTAGGTACCGCCTAGCTAGTGTGTGTGCTTTTGTTTGTCACCCGTTCGCTGTGACTTGGTGCGTGTGCGGACTTTCCATTTCGTACCACGTGTCGGGTCTTAGTGCGGGGGTGTGGTGCCCCACCGCTTGGGGTGCTACATCTTAAGTGGTATCAGAGCTACCAGGTTCAGAACCGGTGCTCTGGAGTCGTGTCGTGTCAGTTTAGGTCGTACGGCATAGGAATACTTGTGCATTGCATTCGTCTGATGTGAAATTTTGACTTCTCTGTATGAATTTGACTGAGCTTATGTGATTGTGTGCACACTATGATTATGATTTTTGCAAAATTATCATTGTTTTGCTTTAAATTTTATTAAATTACGTATTGCTTCTGCATTACTTATGTGTTCTTAATTGCTTTTATTACTTGACATATCCATGTACTAACCCGCATGCATAGATATTTATTCAATTTGTGAATTACAGGGTGTTGCCTCGATGCCAAAATTTTAAATTGATCATGACAACACTTCCCACTTCTACAAAATTATGAAGGAAGATTTGAAACTTCCGTCTTCTGACTACTTGGATGAAAAGCAAATGGACCTCTACAAGAATTTATAACAAGGAATCAATGCTACTGCTATAAACACGGGTATTATGCATACATGGCACGTGCATCATGCATTGGAGTAAATTTTAATTATTTTGGATATTGTTCTACGTGCTTGATTGCTTTCTTTGCAGGATATGAGTGCACTCCATTCACATCCCTAACCCCACATGCATTAGCTTCGTGATTATATTTAGGTGACTTCCTTACCTGTTCCAACGAGGATCGATTTTAGTGGAAGCTGTATTGGGATCTGAATAAGGGTGGATTAGAAAGTGTACAGTTGATTTAACAAACTCACGGTATAGGATGGATAAAAGAGGATGTTTGTATACAAGGGAAACAAGAGACCTTCTAATTAACGAGGTACCTTCAGGATATATACTTAACTACTTGGAGGTGACTATGAAGAAATCGAGACACTTGTACCATTCGGAGATTCTCAAATGGAGGTCAGGTTATTGTGAAGACACCAATGAGAGCAACTTAGAGGTGGGAGTGTAGTTGGTGGATGCTCGATGAAGAAGAGAAGTAGGGTGACGTCTACAACTTGCAAGATCAACATTCACCCAGCTACACTACAAACTCCTTTCAACTGGATTCCATAGAATTTCTCAAATAAAGGAAGAGCGAAGAAAAGGTCAAGGATGTTTTGGATTCGATATTATATCAACACAAAGGTGAGAACCTTCAATAGAATTAAAGTAAAGGAGGTTCGTGGTAATCAGCAACAAAGCTTAACTTACGTGGAAAAGAAGCAAAGGAAAGTATGGAAAATGGTATGGCTTAAGATTTCGATCGCGGAAGGAATAAAGGAAGTCAATCAATCCGGTGGATATAAATCTTGGAAGACAATAATGTTAAAGGTTTTATCTAGTTGAGGTATTTTCTAGATCCAATCTGAATTGTCGTGTTGTGGGATTACGTTGAAAGACAGGAAACAACAAATGGGAACGATAAAGAAAAGTAAAGAAGTTCTGGGTGGATTTCGGGCGATCAAGTATAAACAATTGGAAAAGGGGGTTCATTTAATTATACGAACTCCTAAAGAGTGAACCAAGGAAGTTTTGATCAAAGTGACAACCATGAAGAAGACTCGGGAAGCAATCGGAGAGTAATTACTAAAGAAAAGGCTAAATGTTAATTCCATGAGCGCAGAAGGCTTCAGGTTTTAGAAATCGTACTTCCAAGCCGTGGAAATGTTCAAGTGATGCTAGATAATTCTGAAGATAAGAAGATCGTGATCAACAGAAACAAACAAACAAACAATAAATGATCAACAGTTTGAGACAAGCTTATAATTCAACAAACAAGGAACTAGGTGCCAAGATAAAGCTTACCATTACTACGGTGAACGGTACCTTAAGCATTCATGGCATTTGCACACATACATTTCATAAGTAATTGTATTTATTTTATTTTGCTTGACTATTGTGACATGACTAACTGCTTCAATTTTTCATAACTTGAGATTTATTGTTGTTGTGAATTCTTGTAAACTGAATGGATTACATGCTTGTGTGGATTGTTGTGTTTCAGTGTTTATAAAATTTCCTAAATGGCTCACTAACCCTACATGCACCTACATGCATATTATAATTTTATCTTATAGTGATCCCATCGCGATATCCCCCTTGAGTTGAGCATGAATGATGAGTCTATACTCTAGGGACACCGATATCAGTCGGGTAAAGGTACACTATACATGCATCCCATGTTTTTCATTCGGTGCTACTTTAATGTGTGTATGTATGAATGCTGTGTAAGTGAACTTGTGTGCTAGAGAGTTGTTGAGATCTCTCTATTTACGTGTTAGGGAGATGTGGGATTCTCCCTATTTATGTGATAGAAAGATGCTGGATTCTTTCTAAATTATGTGAGCAAGAGATGCTGGATTCTCTTGGAGTTAGATGTTTGAGAGATGCTGGATTCTCTCGAATCTAGGGTTTGAGAAATGCTGGATTTTCTCAAACATGGATGTTTGGAAGATGTGGAAGTCTGCCAGACCTAGGTTGAGAGACGGGGCTCTCTCGATTACGTGGTTGAGAGACGGGGTTCTCTCAATTCTGTGCCTGAGAGACGGGGTTCTCTCCTTTGATGTGCTGGGAGACGGGGTTCTCTCTTTCTTGTGTGCTGAGAGATGTGATTCTCTCTTGTTTGTCGCGACTGAGTTACGTGTGGCCTGTTGTTAGGTTACAATCAAAGAGGAAGCGACGGTATCGAGCTTTGGGTGCAGTGGCCTAGTGGGGGATCGAACGAGTTTGAAGCGACCAACGATCAAGTATTTGCACAAACCTCTGTGACTACGGAACTCTGCAGGGAGTTGATGCAATCAGTGAGAGTAAACTTCTCAGTCAGGGCTGACTGTACACGATCTCAGGAGATGGATTGAAGTATTCCAGCTCGAAGATTTACGACTCAGTGGTAGGACCTGAGGACAGGTCCTTTTGAAGGAGGGGAGATTGTGATACCCCGTTCGTCCAACGTATAAGGTACGCCGCGTTCCAACCTTTTAATGTGTTTAATTATGTGATTTTATATTTTTCGTGGCCCTATTTTGAACTCTTTTAGAGTTTAGGGGCCCCTTTGTAATTTTCTCCTTTAAGGGGTTTTTCGGTTATTTCTAGTTCGGTCGAGATTTTGACCTCTTTGACCCCTTCAACGCGTCCGGGGCTACGAAACGAGTCCGTAGACTCTAAGTTTGCCCCATTCTGACTTCGTTAGCTCGTTCGTTCGATCGTTTTTTAGTACGAGGACCCGAGATATATACCCCGAATCCTCATAATTCGTGCCAAAAAGATCAGACCTCAGCTCTCTCTCTCTCTCTCGCGACATCAGCCTTTGGTCACTATTCATGCAGTTGAGGGGTAAAAACACACACAAGCTCGTTCTTGCTCGTTTCTCGATGGAATTCGACTTGTGAATAACGGAAATTTATCAGCTCGACGAGCCCGTCACGATGATACCAAAATCATGGCCTGAAAACCAGCGGAGGCGGCGCTATGGCGAGTTGCAGGCGGCGGCGGTGGTGCCGCGAGCTTCAGCCGTGTCTCGCGGCGGTTTACGGCGGTGCTTTCGGCCGGAATTTGGCCAGGCCTGGAGCGGATTTTCCCGACGGGTCCATTCCCGTTGGTGGCGCAGCAAATGGGGCGGCGACGGAGCCTCACGCGCGGCCTGAAAGTGGCGCACGGCGGCGGCGTTACTGTAGCAGCGGCGAACTCGCCATTCCGACGAGTTTTTCAGACGACCCTTGGTACTACCCCACCTTTTTCGACCTCCTGAGTTCGATTCCGGTGTCGGTTTGAGCAAACGATGGCCGTAGGTGGCAGTTTGGGGCAACACAGTGGTGGTGGGATTCCGGTCGCGGTTTTGGACCTTTTCCGGCAGTCTTTTGGCGATGGTTTCTTCAGAGAAATTGTTCCTTACGTCATGTCCGAGCCATTCGTGGTGGTGGCGGCCCAAGAACCGGCCGGCGGCGGCGAACCGGTGGCGGACCGGGGCTGGACCGATGGTCCGTTTTTTCGGTGATTTTTCGGGGGTTTGGCTATGGGGCTTTCGTAGGGCTCGTTACAAGCTTTCCAGCGGTATGTCCGGATTTTATTTTCGTTTAGCGGTTTGTATTTAATTTCAGTTTTCGTCGTTGGAATTTAGTTCGGTTTTCTGTCAACGAAGTCCCGTGTGTTTGGTATTTTCTGAAATTGATTGAGGGCTATTGTCTAGTAGGCCGAGGCGCTTGTTTCTGTCCTTCCGGGGATTTTTCCGACCACCGGAGGCGGTGTTCCGGTGGCAGCCGGTGGCTGTTCGGCCGGCCACGGTGGTGGCTTTCCGGCGACTTTCGGACAGCAGGTTCCTTTCGTCGTGGTGAGTTCAACACCACTTCCCGTTCGTCAATCGGATGTCCGGTTGATTTTATATGAATTTTTGAAGCTATTGTATTTTATTCGTTAATTGATTTTAATTGTGCAATTTGATCCCGTATGTGCTATAAATTGAAATTATGAGTTGTATGATACGAGGAAGTATGCTATGATGTATGAATATTTGATTCTTGATTTATTGAATTTATTTGTCTCGTTTTACGCCATCTATTTGAGAATAATTATTGTTTGAAGGGGTGTTAGTGTAATTTTGGAAACTAAATTGATTATGAAATTTTATAAAACATAAGAAATGAATTATGAAAAGATACGTTGCATTTAATTTGAATAAATTGATCAAGTATGCCAATGTGTAATTTGTATATAAATTATTATGTAATTCATGTTAATTTCGTGAGACTTGGTGCATGATATGATTTGAATTCTTAATGTCCTACTTTATTTTATGTAATTAATGTTATGAATTTTATAAGTTATGCATCTTTTGATATGGAATATGAATTATAATATGCTCTGAATGACTTGATTGAATAGATATGGATTATATGTTGCATCATTTGTATTCGTGAGCATGGCCGTGCGTCTTTGTGGTTGTGTTTGGAGTCTGAGTCTTGTGTTCTGTGTGTGTTCAGTTGTTCAGGGGTTTTCCAGAGAATGTCTGTCAGTTGTTTGGGTTCCAGTGGGACTTCTTGGCTTGGGTTTTCCGTTTCGTCGGTGAAAGGTGAGGGTTTAGGATTTCTGTTTTAGTTACAGCGACCTACAACCCTCTGTGCTCGTTTTCAAGCCTGCATGCGATTATTCTATTATATTTATATAATAGATATGTGTTTATATGATATGTGTATGAATTTGTCATACGATTAAAGGTTTTTGAACTGTATATGTACGAGTATATGTAAGCTTGAAATGTTTTGCAACGAGGCTATGCTCCAAACCGTGTGTCTTCATACCAGCTGCGGAATAGGATGACACGGAGAGGTACGTTTATAGCATATGCTAAGTTGCAAGGTATGGTATGCTCCGATAAGGTATGTACGTATGATTTTGATATGATATGATAAGTTTGTTATGTAGCGAGTTATGATTTGTTCGGATATGTTCTGTTATGTTGGGCCCCGGAGACTGTGGGTAAGGAACCCCGGGATGGTATCGCGCCGTCGGGTTAAGCCTGTGCATAGTCTCCATTTGAGGTATCTCGTGCGACTCAGGGAGATAGAGGAGGCGAGATATTCTTGAGCCGGTAGCATAAAACCTGCCGAGGACTTGTAGGGGATCATTACCCCTCGAGGTATGTATATGATATGGATGGTTAGGGGCGTATACACCCCTTCCATCACCCGGAGTTGAGGATGTTATGTTATGATGTTTTCTGTTTTGATATTATGATTTGGAAGTAAGGTTGGAGACCCGTACTCGCCGGGTACATGAATATGATAAGTTATGTTGATTATGAAACGGGATAGGAGCTTTCTCTTCCAATATGTTACGAGTTTGTTCAGTCTGATATGATTTGATTAAGTATAAAAATTTGGTCTGAGTATGCTGAGTTTGTTTAGTTTTGAATAAGATAAGATAAGATATGTATAAGTTTGATTTGAAAAGATATGTATAAGTATGTTTTGTAAATGGTTTTGGTATGCAAAACCCTAGTCCCGGTTCATAATCTTTCTTTTGATACGTGCTCTGCTCCTTATTATGTATCGTGTGTGTGAGTTCAGCCCCCTCGCTCAGTCAGTGGACTGACCCTCGCCCCACCTATGTTTTAGTTTGCAGGTACAAGTTGTTGGAGTTCGAGCTAGGCGGCTTTGAGTCGGGTCTGTCGAGTCTGTGTCTGTCCGTTGATTTTGTTAATTACTTTGTTCCGATTTATGTATGAAAATTATGTATATAATATGTTCTGTACCAGTTGATGTTTATGCTTTGATCATATGAATTTTCGGGACAGATTAGGACAGGTTCGTGGAATTAGTTGAACCCGTTTATTTATGTTCGTGATTAAAGTTTTTGTTAGTTCATATTTTGTATCGCTTCCGTATTCAGGTTTTGTACATTTTACTTGTACAGGGTTAGGTACCGCCTAGCTAGTGTGTGTGCTTTTGTTTGTCACCCGTTCGCTGTGACTTGGTGCGTGTGCGGACTTTCCATTTCGTACCACGTGTCGGGTCTTAGTGCGGGGGTGTGGTGCCCCACCGCTTGGGGTGCTACAACAAAGTTTCAGCTCCCTTATGGCACGCTAGATTAGGTCACATTTCCAAGAACAGAATTAGCAAGATAAACACTTTAGGATCATTCTCTGAAAATGATCTTAAGGAGTTAACTTCTTGCGAATCCTGTCTCAAAGAAAAAATGTCCAAAGTCCCTTTTAAAGGAACTGTGGAACGTGCCATTAATGTTTTCGATTTGATCCATACTGATGTTTGTGGACCGCTTAGTGTAAGCACAAGAAACAATCATCAGTATTTCATAACCTTTACCGATGACTTTAGTCGATATAGTTATATATACTTAATGAAGTATAAATCTAAAGCTTTTGAGAAATTCTTAGAATGTCAAAAGAGGGTTGAGAACCAAACTGGTCACAAGATCAAAGCACTTCAATCTGATCGAGGAGGAGAGTATCTTAGTGAAGAATTCCTTAATCATCTCAAAGATAATGGGAATATCTCTCAGTGGACTCCTCCGGGAACTCCTCAGCTTAATGGAGTTTCTGAGAGAAGGAATCGAACCCTACTAGATATGGTTCGTTCCATGATGAGTTTCACTGACTTACCATCTTCTTTCTGGGGTTATGCCCAAGAAAGTGCAGCAAAGATTTCGAATCTAGTTCCCTCTAAGTCAGTCCCTAAAACGCCCTATGAAATGTGGCATGGTAAAATCCCTAGTTATTCTTACTTAAGAATTTGGGGTTGTCCTGCTTACATGAAGAGGACAGTGGGAGATAAGTTAGAATCTCGTTCTAACTTATGCTACTTTGTAGGTTATCCTAAGGAATCCATAGGATATTACTTCTATGATCAATCTGAGCAAAAGGTGTTTGTTTCCAGAAATGCCACTTTTCTTGAGGAACCGTTCCTTAAAGAAAAGAAAGGCAAGATCATAGAATTAGAGGAAGTACAAAGTGAGCCCACGCCTCCCACTGAAGAAACGTCTCCTTCTGATCAACTACAACCAATCATGAATTTCGATACACACGTAAATCCTCCTCTAAGGCGTTCTGAACGCACTCCTAGATAGCCGGAGAGATGGTATGGATTCTTCCATGAAATCTCTCAAAAGGATAATGATCCTTTAACATATGAGGAGGCACTTTCAGATTCTGACTCTGAACAGTGGATAGAAGCCATGAAATCCGAAATGGATTACATAAACTCCAACCAAGTAAACCTTGGTAGATTTGCCTGATGGGGTCAAACCCATAGGTTGCAAATGGATCTTTAAGAGAAAGCATGGAGTTGATGGAAGCATTGCAGCCTACAAAGCAAGACTGGTTGCAAAAGGATTCACTCAAAGACCCGGCGTGGACTTTGATGAAACCTTTTCGCCAGTTGCAATGCAAAAGTCTATTCGGATCATGTTTGCCATTGCTGCGTATTATGACTACGAGATATGGCAAATGGATGTGAAAACTGCCTTTCTCAATGGTGACATTGATAAAGACATTTATATGGAGCAACCCATAGGTTTCACATTCAGTGGGAGTGAGCAAAAGGTTTGCAAACTCCAAAGATCAATCTATGGATTGAAACAAGCTTCTAGGAATTGGAACATTCGATTTGATGAATCAGTCAAAGCATTTGGCTTCATTCAAATTTCGAATGAATCATGTGTGTATAGAAAGGAATTGGAGACCTCAGTGCAATTCTTAGTACTTTATGTTGATGACATCCTTCTTATTGGGAATTCGAAGGATGACATGAAAGTGACTAAGTTATGGTTATCGAACCAATTCGAGATGAAAGATCTTGGTGATGCGTCATATATCCTTGGAATTAAAATCTATCGAGATAGATCTAGAAGGTTAATAGGACTATCACAGTCGATGTACATTGACAAAGTATTAAAGAGATTCAATATGGAGTCAGCAAAGGTTAAGAACCTTCCTATGAGTGTAGGAACATGTCTTTCAAAGAAGATGTGTCCTAAGACTAACCTTGAGAAGGAGAGAATGACTCATACACCTTATGCATCAGCAATAGGTAGCATAATGTATGCAATGTTATGTACTCGACCAGATGTGGCTTATGCACTTAGTGTTACCAGTCGTTTCCAATCTGACCCTAGAGATGGTCACTGGGCTGCCGTGAAGAATATTCTTAAGTACTTGAAAAGTACTAAAGATTTATTCTTAGTTTACGGAGGTCAAAAAGATCTTACTGTTGAAGGATACTGCGATGCAAGCTTTGCATCTAACTTAGATGATTTTAAGTCAATGTCAGGATACATTTTCTGCCTAAACGACGGAGCAGTGAGTTGGAAGAGTTCCAAGCAAACGACCACTGCAGATTCGACCACTGAGGCCGAATACTTAGCTGTAAATGATGCAGCTAAAGAAAGTTGTTTGGATTAGAAACTTCATTCAAGAGTTGAATGTTGTTCCTAGCATGAAAGACCCCATAACTGTGTTTTGTGACAACATTGGGGCGGTTGCTCAAGGAAGAGAACGAAGATCTCACCAACGGACCAAGCACATTATGAGGAAGTATCACCTAATCTGTGATATTATGAAAAGATGAGATGTGCAAATTGAGAGGGTCACATCAGCAGAGAACGTGGCAGATCCACTTACTAAACCCCTTAGTCGAGAAGCTTTCCAAGGTCATCTTCAGAAGATGGGACTTAGAGTAGCTTTAGAATGGCTTTGACAGGCAAGTGGGAGATTGTTAGGAATAGTGCCCTAGAAAGCCAATTGTATATCCGCTTTGTGCTTTTCCTTATTGTAATCACAAACAATCTTTGAATGAATTAACGAATTGAGGCAACACTTCTTTATATGCTCTTGTTTGGTATTCGTTTACTTTAGCTATGCATGTATGAGAACTCCCCTAATCCTGATGACTGTAGGACTCTACCATTTAGGTGAAATGGTTCATGAAACGAGCCCTTATCACATAAGTCATGATTAGTAAAATGCTCCAAGCTGATGAGTCCTACAGACAGTGGGAGTGTCAACCTGACTCCTCTAAGGCTTGCTTGTGGGATCACGCACTTAAGAAGGACCACCTTGTTTCATGGAGGTGCAAAGTGTATAGTTGATACGTGCGTGATACATGAGGGTGCTTACTTTAATAAGTAAGTTCACTCAGGTGCCCCATGTGAGAACATTCCTAAATGGGAAAGGAAGTTTCTATTTGAGGAAATGGAAACTTCCAGATTAGGAAATATCTCACGAGTTATTGACGTGATTAATTGATCCTTAGACTTGAGGTTCCTTGTCACTTTATGAGTTAACTCTGTAGTCTTAGGTAGAAGCTTTAAAGGGTGTCGCCTCAGACAACTGATTCAAGGCTTATGCTGGGGCTGCACAAGTGATTCATGAAAGTGAATGAGAATCAAGAAAGGACCTACACTTGCATATGCAAGGTGATCTCTTATTGTGTAAGTCATTCATATGCCATATGGAGTCCTTGGCCAAGGCAGTAGATCAAGACATCAAGAAAAGGGTTTCTTGGATTGAGATCAAATGGATATGAAATGCACTTAGCTTTAAGACCGGATTATTAGGGTTCTGATTATTCCCTTGCCCTAGATCTTGGTTGAGAGATAGTAAGTAGGAGGATTGTATCTCACATGAATCAATGACTTAAAGGTTCTGTCGAATCCGAACATTCCAATTCAGCTAGGTGTTAAACACCTGTTGCTAGACTATGGTCATTTAATCTATGGACCGATTAATTAATTAGTGAATTAATTAATTAGGGTCACTGCTAATTGAATTGAGAACCTAGAGGGTCACACACAACAACTTGGTTACATGAGTTGAGGCTTTAAAATGATTAAGCTAGTTAATCAAGCCAAGAGGGTTCCACAAGTGTGAAGCCACACGTGTGGGTAACGTGAGTGACACGTGTCCTTGTGACACGTGTAAATATATATATTGTATATATATATATATATATATATATATATATATATATATATATATATATATGTATTAAATAATTAAATGTGTTAATTATTTAATAGACTTTGGTGTAATTTTGAATTAAAAAGAAAGTCTTATTTTGGAGAAAAATAATCTAGTTAATTAATTGATTAGATAAAAAAAGTTATTTATTTTAAATAAATAAAGTATAAAATTATCCAAAAATAGTTTGGATATTTTAGCTCTCTTGAAAGTTGATTTGAATTTGAATTCAAAGTCAAAGTCAAAATTACTTAATGATCATGTAATAGGAGAGAGGGACCAAAATCCTTAGCCCATAAGGACTAGGGATTTTCGGCCACTCCCTTATTATAAATAGGGGAGCTCGAGCTCCCCTTAGAGCTAATTGGCAATTCTTTTGGTTCATGTGTTGAACACCATCCTTTCTCTAACATAAACAAAACCCTAGGTTAAGCCTAAACACTAACTAGAGAACTAGCATCCTTACTAGTTAGATTGTAGTCAAGTTGCTGGACTATCTCTAGAGAGCTTCAAGTTAGAAGTTTGAAGATTCGAGCTTTACCAAGGAGAGGGGATCAAGCCACGAGAAGAGCGTTCTTGGGTGGTTTGAAACGCTTCAAGAAAGAATAAAAGAAAAGTAAGTTTCTTATCTCTACGAATTTGGATACACGATTGCGAGTCCAAGGTCCTTTTGTTGGGAAAATTTTAAATTTTCGTTGCTTTCTGATTCGTGTTTTCCAACACATTGCTCGTGAGCATGCTGCAGAGATGACTCATATTGCTGATCAGAGGGCTGCTCTTATTGCTGAGCTGGAGGCAGATCTTATGAAGATGACTATCGATCGTGACACCTCTATGGAGCGTCACCAGCACTACCGTGCATGCGTGAGAGCTCGCCTGTATGATACCTATCACTTGTCCGATGAGCAGGCAGTTGAGGAGGTCAAGGGTCAGGATGTTAGTCAGGCTTCTCAAGATCCCGAGCCTATGCAGGAGCAATCTGATGGAGGCGATGGAGGATCTGATGATGTTGATGATGATGATGGCAGAGATGACTCGGCAGGACACGGACAGGGCGAGGTCGTTGCTGTTTCTGATGACGCCACCAGGGGTTCTTTGGACCACAACTACCAGGGTTGATTGTTGATGGAGGTTTTTGTATATTGTACCAATGCATATATATCTATCTATGGATGGCGGATGTATAGCCGGGACAGTTCAGGACTAACTTTTGGATGAGGGGATGTATAGCTATGATAGATGATCCCCAATTTTTAGCACCACGGATGACGGTTCAGATGACATGGTACTTCCTATAGGTTATTTTCAGCAGGGTTGGACGGATTGGTAAGGCCTGTAAGGGAGTCAACTCGATAGTATCGGGTCCTCCCCATTTTGAATTAATACTGTTAACATGTGGCCCGTAGTAAATTTTACCAAACCTTGCACAGTTATAACACTTTCGGCTTTACATTATCTGCTTACTGCTTTCCATAACTGTTATTACATGAGTCCTAGAGTGCTTCAAGATACCATTAGGGCTGATAGTAGGATCATTCCATTTTATTTATTGATAGCATGCTATTATTCTTGATATGTTGAATACGCTTCTGGATATGTTGATCATACTTCTGATCATGTTACAGTTCTGGCTGATATGACAGTACATGTTCTGTTCTCGTTTATATGTTGATCATGTTTCGGGATATGTTATACATGTTTCTGATATGTTGATATGTTACACGAGCTTTTATTCCCGTTTACATGTTGTCTGATAGTGGTTCTTGATTATATGATATGTTGGAATCTTTCTTGAAGCGTTTCAAGCCAACCAAGAACGCTCTTCTCACGGCTTGATCCCCTTTCCTTGGTAAAGCTCGAATCTTCAAACTGCTAACTTGAAGCTCTCTAGAGATAGTCCACCAACTTGATCACAATCTAACTAGTAAGGATGCTAGTTCTCTAGTTAGTGTTTAGGCTTAACCTAGGGTTTATTTTATCTTGGAGAAAGGAAGGTGTTCAACACATGAACCAAAAGAATTCTCAATTAGCTCTAAAGGGGAGCATCAGCTCCCCTATATAAAGGTAAGGGAGAGGGACGACCGAACCCATTCCTTGTTGGGCAAGGATTTGGTCCCTCTCTCTCCTATTACTTGATCATCAAGTATTTTTCAACTTTGACTTTGAATTCTAATTCACATCAAATTTAAGAGAGCCAAAAAAATATCCAAACTATTTTTGGATAATTTTATACTTTATTTATTATTTAAAATAAATAACTTATTTTTATCTAATTAATTAATTCATAATTAATTAACTAGATTATTTTCTCCAAAATAAGACTTTCTTTTTAATTCAAAATTAAACCAAAGTCTTTTAAATAATTAACACATTAATTATTTAATATATACAATATATATATTCACACGTGTGGGACACGTGTCACAAAGACACGTGTCATTCACATGAGCCACACGTGTGGTTTCACACGTGTGGAACCCTCTTGGCCCGATTAACTCGTTTAATCATTTTCAAGCCTCAACTCATGTAACTAAGTTGTTGTGTGTGACCCTCTAGGTTCTCAATTCAATTAGCAGTGACCCTAATTAATTAATTCACTAATTAATTAATCAGTCCACAGATTAAACGACCATAGTCTAGCAACAGGTGTTTAACCCCTAGCTGAATTGGAATGTTCGGATTCGACAGAACCTTTAAGTCATTGATTAATGTGAGATACAATCCTCCTACTTACTATCTCTCAACCAAGATCTAGGGCAAGGGAATAATCAGAACCCTAATAATCCGGTCTTAAAGCTAAGTACATTTCATATACATTTGATATCAATCCAAGAAACTCTTTTCTTGATGTCTTGATCTACTGCCTTGGCCAAGGACTCCATATGGCATATGAATGACTTACACAATAAGAGATCACCTTGCAAATGCAAGTGTAGGTCCTTTCTTGATTCTCATTCACTTTCATGAATCACTTGTGCAGCCCCAACATAAGCCTTGAATCAGTTGTCTAAGGCGACACCC
This sequence comes from Lantana camara, assembly GCA_037501455.1. Lineage (NCBI taxonomy): Eukaryota > Viridiplantae > Streptophyta > Magnoliopsida > Lamiales > Verbenaceae > Lantana > Lantana camara. The sequence continues at coordinate 96,601,989 of CM074856.1, forward strand.
TTTAAAGCTTATACCTAAGACGACAGAGTTAACTCATAGAGTGACAAGGAACCTCAAGTCTAAGGATCAATTAATCACATCAATGACTCGTGAGATATTTCCTAATCTGGAAGTTTCCATTTCCTGAAATAGAAACTTCCTTTCCCATTTAGGAATGTTCTCACACGGGGCACCTCAGTGAACTTACTTATTAAAGTAAGCACCCTCATGTATCACGCACGTATCAACTATACACTTTGCACCTCCATGAAACAAGGTGGTCCTTCTTAAGGGCGTGATCCCACAAGCAAGCCTTAGAGGAGTCAGGTTGACACTCCCACTGTCTGTAGGACTCATCGGCTTGGAGTATTTTACTAATCATGACTTATGTGATATAGAGCTCGTTTCATGAACCATTTCACCTAAATGGTAGAGTCCTAAAGTCATCAGGATTAGGGGAGTTCTCATACATGCACAACTAAAGTAAACGCATACCAAACAAGAGCATATAAAGAAGTGTTGCCTCAATTCGTTATTTCATTCAAAGATTGTCTGTGATTACAATAAGGAAAAGCACAAAGCGGATATACAACCGGCTTTCTAGGGCACTATTACTAACAATCTCCCACTTACCCGTCAAAGCCATTCTAAAGCTACTCTAAGTCCCATCTTCTGAAGATGACTTTGGAAAGCTTCTCGACTAAGGGGTTTAGTAAGTGGATCTGCCACGTTCTCTGCTGATGCGACCCTCTCAATTTGCACATCTCCTCTTTTGATAATATCACGGATTAGGTGATACTTCCTCATAATGTGCTTGGTCCGTTGGTGAGATCTTGGTTCTCTTGCTAGAGCAACCGCCCCAGTGTTGTCACAAAACACAGAAATGGGGTCTTTCATGCTAGGAACAACATTCAATTCTTGAATGAAGTTTCTAATCCAAACACCTTCCTTAGCTGCATCATTTGCAGCTAAGTATTCGGCCTCAGTGGTCGAATCTGCAGTGGTCGTTTGCTTGTAACTCTTCCAACTCACTGCTTCGCCGTTTAGGCAGAAAATGTATCCTGACATTGACTTAAAATCATCTAAGTCAGATGCAAAGCTTGCATCGCAGTATCCTTCGAAAGTAAGATCTTTCTGCCCTTCGTAAACTAAGAATAAATCTTTAGTATTTTTCAAGTACTTAAGAATATTCTTCACGGCAGCCCAGTGACCATCACCAGGGTCAGATTGGAAACGACTTGTTACACTAAGTGCATAAGCCACATCCGGTCGAGTACACAACATTGTATACATTATGCTACCTATTGCTGACGCATAAGGTGTATCAGTCATTCTCTCCTTCTCAAGGTTAGTCTTAGGACACATCTTCTTTGAAAGACATGTTCCTACACTCATAGGAAGGTTCTTAACCTTTGCTGACTCCATATTGAATCTCTTCAATACTTTGTCAATGTACATCGATTATGATAGTCCTATTAACCTTCTAGATCTATCTCGATAGATTTTAATTCTAAGGATATAAGACGCATCAGTAAGATCTTTCATCTCGAATTGGTTCGATAACCATAACTTAGTCACTTTCTTGTCATCCTTCGAATTCCGAATATGAAGGATGTCATCAACATAAAGTACTAAGAATTGCACTGAGGTCTCCAATTCCTTTGTATAAACACATGATTCATTCGAAATTTGAATGAAGCCAAACGCTTTGACTGATTCATCAAATCGAATGTTCCAATTCCTAGAAGCCTGTTTCAATCCATAGATTGATCTTTGGAGTTTGCAAACCTTTTGCTCACTCCCACTGAATGTGAAACCTATGGGTTGCTCCATATAAATGTCTTTATCAATGTCACCATTGAGAAAGACAGTTTTCACATCCATTTGCCATATCTCGTAGTCATAATATGTAACATCCCGACCGATCAGACTTTCAGGTATATTTTTATGTGCGCGATTTAATTAATTAATTACGTGAATACTTGATAGTTATTAATTCTTATGTGGATATTTGATAATTATTTGGTTTAAGAATGAATTCGTTTTGAAAGTTTAAAGCCTCTATGCTTAAAATTTTGCATTATTCGTATCCGATTTCAATTCTGTTTCTTACGAATTTTTGATATGCGTGAATTACTTGAGTTATGAACTTGACTATATGCTCGTTTTATGTTTTGGAATTTATTTGGTTTGTCTTTTGATTTTATTTTGGAGACGGAACCTAAATGAGGCTAAAGAGCATTTAGCGCGCCTTGGGTTCCGGGAAGCACAACTTGAGCTCGGGAATTCGGATTCGAATTCCGTCACCTCCGTTGAACTCGTATCCATGATTCGGGTTCAATAAACATAGCCTCATATTTTTCTAAGCTCATTTAGACCTCCGAAATTTAACCGAAACAAGCCTCGTATGCCATTTTAGACCTTTGCCCACTCTTTTATTCATAACTTTTCATATATTTGACCAAATTAAATAAACCTTGGCCCCACATACTCCTAGCATACTCCTCTATCAGCCATAATCCCCTCATTTCGTTCCAACCTTGGAGAGGAGAGAGAAATAGCTGCTCAAAACCGAGACCAAGAAGGAAGCAAAATTATACTATTCACCTTCCAACCTTTTGAGCTCAAATCCTCATCAAATCCTTCCATTTTCGAAAGGTAAGCTTGGATTTTGACATGGATTGAGTGAATATATGACATATTATGATCCTAATATGATCTATCTTGAGTTTGCACGAATTTGGATGAGTTTTGGAGAGTTTTGGGGCTGAAAAATCGAGTTTTTTTGGCTTCCGACTCAAATCCACGGGGGTGGATTTTCCCTTTGAAAAAAATCCGCCGGGGTGGATTTGAGTCAGAAACTCCTGGAAAATCCATGGGGGTGGATTTTCCCTTTGAAAAAAATCCACCGGGGTGGATTTAGGTCAGTGGCTCCTTTTGCCCCAAACTTCAATTTTCTTGTTTCGTTTCGCATTCTTTTCGCTTTCTCAACACTAATTTGATCCCCATGCTTCTTCTAACATGTTATATTGTATGTTAAGATTTATGTTATAAATTTATAGTTCGTTTTACATCCTTGTTTATGATATGTGAGTTCATATGCAATGTGTGACCTTATATGACCTAAACATGAATTCATCTCATTTCATTTGCATCATTTACACGCATGTGCATTTGCCGAGCGTTTATGTGGTACATTTTGAGTCTAAGATTATCCCTTGTTATTTGTTTTGTGTAGTTGACCCTCCCGTTGACGACGAGGTTGTCCCTTAGGCGTCCGGTTCGCTTTCTTTTGTCATCGCTACGCGTTCGGAAGGTGAGGTTTTATTCTTTTAGATATTATGACCTAAAACCCTAAATGTTTTTAATCCCGCATGCGATTTATGTATACTATATGTTAAATATATGTATGGTATGTACTTTGAGGACTTGTTCTCTTTGTTATAAGTTTTTGAAAACGATTTGTATAAGTATATAAACTATTTTACATTTGTTTTGAAATCCTTTCGTTAAGTGTGAGTGTGTAAGTCAGCTTTGAACTTTGAAAGAGAAGTTTACGAAAATTATGAATTTTGAATTATGATTTGGGCCCGGAGAGTGGCATGGTATCTCGGGACGGCCGAGGGGTCGCCGGGCTCTTCCATCAACACTTTCCTTTGAGAGTCTCGCCTAACCTTAGGAGGTTGAGGAAGGGCGTTTCTCTTGAGCCGGTGGATTCAACCACCGAAGGTTTCAAGGAAGTAATTAACCTTGTTTCGTGTGAATTTGACCGATAGTTAGGGCCGTCAACCCTTCTATCACCCGAAGAAGGATGGTTTATGAATTTTGCTTTGATTATGTCTTTGTTTGTGGGAGTTGGAGGTATAACTCGTACTCGCCGAGTTGTGTGAATTCGTATGATTTATGAAACGGGAATGGATTCTTAAATACTTAAAATTTGTGATTTTGGCCTATGGCCCTTACTTCTTTTCATTATGTATAGTTATTATCACGGGAAATGTTTTAGTTTGCAAAAACCCTCCCCGGTTCATGGATCCTTTTATGATTTTGATTAGGTGCTTTGCTCTATATGTATTATGAGTGTGTGGGTAGCCCCCTCACTAGTCATTAGGACTAACCCTCGTGGTTTTCCTTTCTTTTTCCCATCTTTGAGTTGCAGGTACCGTGGGAGTCGAGCTAGGGGGCAAGTTGTCTTCGAGTCTTACTTGTCTCATAGCTCGAGTCATCTTTATTGCAATCGTAGTGGTTTATGTCTTATGTTTATGAAATTTATTTTCCGAATACTTTAATACTTGAAATGTTTTGGCCCGGGAAGGGCATTGTAAATTTGTAATTGGAAATATTATGCTCTTATGACTATGTGATATGTATATATGTGATCTTGGGGAATTTTGTATGAATTGCTTTTATCGCTTCCGCTATACCATGAACTGTTTTGTGCTCTGACTGAGGGTTAGGCCGCCTAGCTAGAGAGTGAGTTTTGTTTGTCTCCCGTTCGCTATTGTTCGATGCGTGTACGGATTCTCCATTCCACTACACGTGTCGGGCTCTAGTGCGGGGGATGTGGTGCCCTACGCTCGGGGTGCTACATCCTTAAGTGGTATCAGAGCTCTCGGTTGTAAAACCGGAGCTCTAGAGTCGTGTCGGGTCTGTCTAGGTCGTTCGGCTTAGGGTTATATGATTATTTGCATTCATCTTTACAATTATGTGAGTTAATTGTTTAAATTTTAATTAATTGCTTCCGTGAACATACATTGAACCCCATGCATCAATATTTTCTTGATTTGTGAATTTTCAGGATGCCTCCACGAAGGAGAAATGATAGGGAACAGACCCCGGATCTTAATCAACCTCCTCCACAAGCACCACCACCTCCTCCATTGAATGCAGAAAATATTGTTCAGGCTCTCTTAAACCAGTTGCAACAGAATCAAAGGAATAATCCTTATGGGGAGGCTCAAGAGGGTCAAGTTACCCCGACTTTTAGGGAATTTCGGAAAAACAACCCTCCGAAGTGGTACGGCGGTGATGATATTAAAGCAGAGGAATGGTTGTCAGAAATTTCGGGGATTTGGGAAATATGCCCTGCACCATCTCATGAGAAGGCAGTTTGCACGGCTCGTTTTGTTCAGGGTCCCACCTCTAATTGGTTGAAGGCTATGAGAGCTCGGTTAGAAAGAATGGGTGAAGAGTTTAACTGGGAAAGCTTCATAAGAGAATTTCGCCACAAGTATATCCCACCAAGTGCCCGTGAAAGAAGACTCCAGGAATTCACGGAGTTAAAACAAGGGAATCGTTCTGTTGAAGATTATATTTTGGAATTTGAAAGACTCGCCCCGTATGCCCCTCACATCACTAACGATGATACTCAGAAAGCCCGGAATTTTATCCATGGGCTGAGGTATGACGTTCAGAATGCTCTAAAGGCCGCTACTGTGGACACTTGGGAGAAGGCTACAAGGAAGGCACTGAAAGTAGAAGCTCATAATTTGAGGATGAAACCTCCGGCTTACTCTTCGGGGCAAGGTTCGAGCACCGGATCAAATTTGGGTAAGAGGCCTATCTCTCAACGTGGGCCTCCGGTCTTCAAGCCCAAAGGTTCTAATCTTTTTAATAAGAAGCCCCGACCCCAAGGACAAGCTGTGGTACCCGCTCTACCGGCCCCAATTGAGTGTTCTTATTGTGGGGGTCCCAATCATACTGAGGAGACGTGCCGAAAGAAATTGGGAAGGTGCTATGGTTGTGGGGAGCCCGGTCACATGATCAACGCTTGTCCTAAGAAGAAGGATCCTCAACCCTTGAATACTAGGCCTCCGAGAGCTCCTATCCAAGCCAGAGCCTATGTACTTGAAGGTGAAGAAGAGGATGCCGAGGTGGATGCAAATGCCGTCGTTGAAGGTACTATTAGCATTCATGGCATTCCATTACATGCATTATTTGATCCGGGAGCAACACATTCTTTTATTGCTTCCCGGTGTGTTCCTGCACTTTCTTTGCCTGTTGCTTGCTTTGATGATTCCTTTGTTGTGAGTTCCCCACTCGGGGGCAGTTTGGTAGCGGACCGTGTGTTTCGTGGGTACCCGGTTGTTGTTGAAGATCAAGAGTATCCGGCAGATTTGATTGAGATGCCTATCAAGAGATATGGCGTAATTTTAGGGATGGACTGGTTGTTTCGACACCGAGCCATGATGGATTGCTTCGCTAAGAAGGTGACATTGGGTTCTACGGTATTTGCGGGTCAGAGATTGAAGGCCTGCCCGTTTATATCCTTTATGGAAGCAAGTAAATTGTTCCGGGACGGTGCAACGGGCTACGTGGCCTATCTTTTGAATAAACCGAAAGATCAGGCCAAGCTCGAGGAGACGGAGATCGTGAAGGAGTTCCCCGATGTTTTTCCGGAGAATTTGGGGTCTTTGCCTTTGGATCGGGACGTCGAATTTGTAATAGATCTCTATCCCGGAGCGGAACCTTATGCGAAATCTCCCTACAGGATGGCTCCAGCGGAGTTGAAGGAGCTGAAGGCGCAACTTGACGAGCTCTTAGAGTGTGGTTACATTCGCCCGAGCACTTCTCCGTGGGGTGCTCCTGTCTTGTTTGTAAAGAAGAAAGACGGGACATTGCGGATGTGTTTTGACTACCGTGAGCTGAACCGGTTAACGGTTAAAAATAAATACCCACTTCCTCATATTGAAGAGTTGTTTGATCTTCTTCAAGGTTCGTGTGTTTATTCTAAGTTGGATTTAAGACAAGGGTACTATCAGTTGCGTATCCGGGAGGAAGACATACCGAAGACGGGTTTCAACACTCGTTATGGGCATTTCGAGTTTGTGGTCATGCCTTTTGGTCTTACTAATGCCCCAGCCGCGTTCATGGATATGATGCACCGAATATTCCGGCCCTACCTCGATAAATTCATGGTCATCTTTATAGATGATATTCTGGTGTATTCAAGGTCCGCTGAAGATCATGCGCGGCATTTGAGAGTGGTATTATCTACACTTCGAGAACATAGATTGTTCGCCAAGTTTAGCAAGTGTGAGTTCTGGATTGAACGGGTTTCATTTTTGGGTCACTTTATCTCAGGGAATGGGGTTGAAGTGGATCCAGCAAAGATAGAAACGGTTATGTTATGGAAACAGCCGAAGAACGCCTCTGAAGTGAGAAGTTTTCTAGGGTTAGCGGGGTATTATAGGCGCTTTGTGAAAGACTTCTCGAAGATTGCTTCCCCGTTGACTCGGTTAACAAAGAAAGAGGTTAAGTTCGAGTGGGACGAGGCGTGTGAGAAGAGTTTTCAAACTCTTAAGGAGAGATTGACTTCTGCACCGGTTTTAACCCTACCCGAGGGTTCTGAAGGTTACTCAGTTTATACCGATGCGTCGAAGGATGGGCTCGGTTGTGTCTTGATGCAAAATGGTAAAGTAGTAGCATACGCCTCGAGGAAGTTAAAAGATCACGAGAAAAATTATCCCACTCATGATTTGGAATTAGCTGCGGTTGTTTTTGCTTTGATGAAATGGCGTCATTATCTTTATGGGGTTACTTTTGAAGTTTTTACCGACCACCAAAGCCTTAAGTATTTGTTTACACAGAAGGATTTAAATCTAAGGCAAAGACGTTGGGTTGAGCTACTTGAGGACTATGATTGTAGAATTCAATACCATCCGGGTAAGGCTAATGTAGTTGCGGATGCTTTGAGCAGAAAGGTTAGTATCTCGAGTTTGGGAGCAAGTTCAAGTAAACAGAGTTCGGTATCCTTGGTTTCAGAGGCCCCTTTGGCAAATATATCAGTACAACCGGATTTGAGGCAAAGATTGATTGAAGCTCAATCTAATGATTTGGAAATTCAAAGATTAGTAGCTAAGGCAAGGATTGATCCAGAGACAAAATTCGGGTTTGATGATTCGGGATTATTCCGGTTTAAGGTTCGGGTGTGTGTTCCAGATGAACTTAAGCAGTTGGTGTTGGATGAGGCGCATAAGTCGGCTTATACGGTACATCCCGGTACTACTAAGATGTATAGAGATTTAAGAAGTTTGTATTGGTGGAACGGCACGAAAAGAGATGTGGCCAATTATGTAAGAAGGTGCCAAACATGCCAAGTGGTGAAAGCTGAACATCAGAAACCGGGGGGAACTCTCCAACCACTTCCAATTCCTGAATGGAAGTGGGAGCAAGTGACGATGGACTTCGTGTCCGGCTTGCCAAGGACCAAAGGAGGTTTCGATGGAATTTGGGTCATAATTGATCGGTTTTCGAAGTCGGCTCACTTTCTCAAGGTCCGAATGTTCGATAAAGTACCTAAGTTGGCCAAGTTGTACCGGAAAGAAATTGTGAGATTGCATGGTGCACCTGTCAGTATTGTTTCAGATAGGGATCCACGGTTTACAGCAAGTTTCTGGCAGGAATTACAGAAGTGTATGGGAACGAAACTTCAGTTTAGTACTGCATCTCACCCACAAACGGATGGACAATCCGAGAGGTTAATTAAATATCTTGAGGACATGCTTCGTGCTTGTGCTTTAGACTATCAAGACTCGTGGGATGAGTATTTGGATTTGGTCGAGTTCGCCTATAATAACAGTTTTCAGACTTCGGTTGGTATGGCTCCGTATGAGGCATTATATGGAAAGAAATGTCGATCACCTTTATTTTGGGATATTGATGAATGGAGATGGACAAAGGATGGTAAGCTCGACAGAGCTAAGAAACCAAAGGAGATCCAAGATACCATCGAGAAAGTGAAAGTGATTCGACAAAGGCTAAAGACTTCTCAGGACCGACAGAAAAGTTATGTGGACAAAAGAAGACGACCCTTGGCGTTTGAAGCGGGAGATAAGGTTTTTCTAAAAGCATCTCCTAGAAAAGGGTTTGCTCGGATTGGTAAAGGCGGGAAGCTTAACCCGCGCTACTTAGGCCCCTTTGTAATTCTTGAACGAGTTGGGGAAGTAGCCTACCGGCTTGATCTACCACCGAGTTTGACCGGGATACACAATGTTTTCCATGTCTCTCAACTCCGGAAACACTATCCCGATGAGTCTTCTATAATTCCAATCAAAGAGGTGCAACTAGAGCCGGATTTGACAATCAAGAAGTACCCGGTTAAAGTTTTGGACCGGAAGATGCAAGAATTGAGAAACCGACAAATCCCCTTGGTAAAAGTCTTGTGGCGTGATCAGAAATCCGAAGAAGCCACTTGGGAAACCGAGGAGAAAATGAGACAGTTGTACCCGGAACTTTTCAAGACCTCGCTTCGGAACTGAGGACAGGTCCTTTTGAAGGAGGGAGGTTTGTAACATCCCGACCGATCAGACTTTCAGGTATATTTTTATGTGCGCGATTTAATTAATTAATTACGTGAATACTTGATAGTTATTAATTCTTATGTGGATATTTGATAATTATTTGGTTTAAGAATGAATTCGGTTTGAACGTTTAAACCCTCTATGTTTGAAATTTTGCCCTATTCGTATCCGATTTCAATTCTGTTTCTTACGAATTTTTGATATGCGTGAATTACTTGAGTTATGAACTTGACTATATGCTCGTTTTATGTTTTGGAATTTATTTGGTTTGTCTTTTGATTTTATTTTGGAGACGGAACCTAAATGAGGCTAAAGAGCATTTAGCGCGCCTTAGGTTCCGGGAAGCACAACTTGAGCTCGGGAATTCGGATTCGAATTCCGTCACCTCCGTTGAACTCGTATCCATGATTCGGGTTCAATAAACATAGCCTCATATTTTTCTAAGCTCATTTAGACCTCCGAAATTTAACCGAAACAAGCCTCGTATGCCATTTTAGACCTTTGCCCACTCTTTTATTCATAACTTTTCATATATTTGACCAAATTAAATAAACCTTGGCCCCACATACTCCTAGCATACTCCTCTATCAGCCATAATCCCCTCATTTCGTTCCAACCTTGGAGAGGAGAGAGAAATAGCTGCTCAAAACCGAGACCAAGAAGGAAGCAAAATTATACTATTCACCTTCCAACCTTTTGAGCTCAAATCCTCATCAAATCCTTCCATTTTCGAAAGGTAAGCTTGGATTTTGACATGGATTGAGTGAATATATGACATATTATGATCCTAATATGATCTATCTTGAGTTTGCACGAATTTGGATGAGTTTTGGAGAGTTTTGGGGCTGAAAAATCGAGTTTTTTTGGCTTCCGACTCAAATCCACGGGGGTGGATTTTCCCTTTGAAAAAAATCCGCCGGGGTGGATTTGAGTCAGAAACTCCTGGAAAATCCATGGGGGTGGATTTTCCCTTTGAAAAAAATCCACCGGGGTGGATTTAGGTCAGTGGCTCCTTTTGCCCCAAACTTCGATTTTCTTGTTTCGTTTCGCATTCTTTTCGCTTTCTCAACACTAATTTGATCCCCATGCTTCTTCTAACATGTTATATTGTATGTTAAGATTTATGTTATAAATTTATAGTTCGTTTTACATCCTTGTTTATGATATGTGAGTTCATATGCAATGTGTGACCTTATATGACCTAAACATGAATTCATCTCATTTCATTTGCATCATTTACACGCATGTGCATTTGCCGAGCGTTTATGTGGTACATTTTGAGTCTAAGATTATCCCTTGTTATTTGTTTTGTGTAGTTGACCCTCCCGTTGACGACGAGGTTGTCCCTTAGGCGTCCGGTTCGCTTTCTTTTGTCATCGCTACGCGTTCGGAAGGTGAGGTTTTATTCTTTTAGATATTATGACCTAAAACCCTAAATGTTTTTAATCCCGCATGCGATTTATGTATACTATATGTTAAATATATGTATGGTATGTACTTTGAGGACTTGTTCTCTTTGTTATAAGTTTTTGAAAACGATTTGTATAAGTATATAAACTATTTTACATTTGTTTTGAAATCCTTTCGTTAAGTGTGAGTGTGTAAGTCAGCTTTGAACTTTGAAAGAGAAGTTTACGAAAATTATGAATTTTGAATTATGATTTGGGCCCGGAGAGTGGCATGGTATCTCGGGACGGCCGAGGGGTCGCCGGGCTCTTCCATCAACACTTTCCTTTGAGAGTCTCGCCTAACCTTAGGAGGTTGAGGAAGGGCGTTTCTCTTGAGCCGGTGGATTCAACCACCGAAGGTTTCAAGGAAGTAATTAACCTTGTTTCGTGTGAATTTGACCGATAATTAGGGCCGTCAACCCTTCTATCACCCGAAGAAGGATGGTTTATGAATTTTGCTTTGATTATGTCTTTGTTTGTGGGAGTTGGAGGTATAACTCGTACTCGCCGAGTTGTGTGAATGCGTATGATTTATGAAACGGGAATGGATTCTTAAATACTTAAAATTATTGATTTTGGCCTATGGCCCTTACTTCTTTTCATTATATATAGTTATTATCACGGGAAATGTTTTAGTTTGCAAAAACCCTCCCCGGTTCATGGATCCTTTTATGATTTTGATTAGGTGCTTTGCTCTATATGTATTATGAGTATGTGGGTAGCCCCCTCACTAGTCATTAGGACTAACCCTCGTGGTTTTCCTTTCTTTTTCCCATCTTTGAGTTGCAGGTACCGTGGGAGTCGAGCTAGGCGGCAAGTTGTCTTCGAGTCTTACTTGTCTCATAGCTCGAGTCATCTTTATTGCATTCGTAGTGGTTTATGTCTTATGTTTATGAAATTTATTTTCCGAATACTTTAATACTTGAAATGTTTTGGCCCGGGAAGGGCATTGTAAATTTGTAATTGGAAATATTATGCTCTTATGACTATGTGATATGTATATATATGATCTTGGGGAATTTTGTATGAATTGCTTTTATCGCTTCCGCTATACCATGAACTGTTTTGTGCTCTGACTGAGGGTTAGGCCGCCTAGCTAGAGAGTGAGTTTTGTTTGTCTCTCGTTCGCTATTGTTCGATGCGTGTACGGATTCTCCATTCCACTACACGTGTCGGGCTCTAGTGCGGGGGATGTGGTGCCCTACGCTCGGGGTGCTACATCCTTAAGTGGTATCAGAGCTCTCGGTTGTAAAACCGGAGCTCTAGAGTCGTGTCGGGTCTGTCTAGGTCGTTCGGCTTAGGGTTATGTGATTATTTGCATTCATCTTTACAATTATGTGAGTTAATTGTTTAAATTTTAATTAATTGCTTCCGTGAACATACATTGAACCCCATGCATCAATATTTTCTTGATTTGTGAATTTTCAGGATGCCTCCACGAAGGAGAAATGATAGGGAACAGACCCCGGATCTTAATCAACCTCCTCCACAAGCACCACCACCTCCTCCATTGAATGCAGAAAATATTGTTCAGGCTCTCTTAAACCAGTTGCAACAGAATCAAAGGAATAATCCTTATGGGGAGGCTCAAGAGGGTCAAGTTACCCCGACTTTTAGGGAATTTCGGAACAACAACCCTCCGAAGTGGTACGGCGGTGATGATATTAAAGCAGAGGAATGGTTGTCAGAAATTTCGGGGATTTGGGAAATATGCCCTGCACCATCTCATGAGAAGGCAGTTTGCACGGCTCGTTTTGTTCAGGGTCCCGCCTCTAATTGGTTGAAGGCTATGAGAGCTCGGTTAGAAAGAATGGGTGAAGAGTTTAACTGGGAAAGCTTCATAAGAGAATTTCGCCACAAGTATATCCCACCAAGTGCCCGTGAAAGAAGACTCCAGGAATTCACGGAGTTAAAACAAGGGAATCGTTCTGTTGAAGATTATATTTTGGAATTTGAAAGACTCGCCCCGTATGCCCCTCACATCACTAACGATGATACTCAGAAAGCCCGGAATTTTATTCATGGGCTGAGGTATGACATTCAGAATGCTCTAAAGGCCGCTACTGTGGACACTTGGGAGAAGGCTACAAGGAAGGCACTGAAAGTAGAAGCTCATAATTTGAGGATGAAACCTCCGGCTTACTCTTCGGGGCAAGGTTCGAGCACCGGATCAAATTTGGGTAAGAGGCCTATCTCTCAACGTGGGCCTCCGGTCTTCAAGCCCAAAGGTTCTAATCTTTTTAATAAGAAGCCCCGACCCCAAGGACAAGCTGTGGTACCCGCTCTACCGGCCCCAATTGAGTGTTCTTATTGCGGGGGTCCCAATCATACTGAGGAGACGTGCCGAAAGAAATTGGGAAGGTGCTATGGTTGTGGGGAGCCCGGTCACATGATCAACGCTTGTCCTAAGAAGAAGGATCCTCAACCCTTGAATACTAGGCCTCCGAGAGCTCCTATCCAAGCCAGAGCCTATGCACTTGAAGGTGAAGAAGAGGATGCCGAGGTGGATGCAAATGCCGTCGTTGAAGGTACTATTAGCATTCATGGCATTCCATTACATGCATTATTTGATCCGGGAGCAACGCATTCTTTTATTGCTTCCCGGTGTGTTCCTGCACTTTCTTTGCCTATTGCTTGCTTTGATGATTCCTTTGTTGTGAGTTCCCCACTCGGGGGCAGTTTGGTAGCGGACCGTGTGTTTCGTGGGTGCCCGGTTGTTGTTGAAGATCAAGAGTATCCGGCAGATTTGATTGAGATGCCTATCAAGAGATATGGGGTAATTTTAGGGATGGACTGGTTGTTTCGACACCGAGCCATGATGGATTGCTTCGCTAAGAAGGTGACATTGGGTTCTACGGTATTTGCGGGTCAGAGATTGAAGGCCTGCCCGTTTATATCCTTTATGGAAGCAAGTAAATTGTTCCGGGACGGTGCAACGGGCTACGTGGCCTATCTTTTGAATAAACCGAAAGATCAGGCCAAGCTCGAGGAGACGGAGATCGTGAAGGAGTTCCCCGATGTTTTTCCGGAGAATTTGGGGTCTTTGCCTCTGGATCGGGACGTCGAATTTGTAATAGATCTCTATCCCGGAGCGGAACCTTATGCGAAATCTCCCTACAGGATGGCTCCAGCGGAGTTGAAGGAGCTGAAGGCGCAACTTGATGAGCTCTTAGAGTGTGGTTACATTCGCCCGAGCACTTCTCCGTGGGGTGCTCCTGTCTTGTTTGTAAAGAAGAAAGACGGGACATTGCGGATGTGTATTGACTACCGTGAGCTGAACCGGTTAACGGTTAAAAATAAATACCCACTTCCTCATATTGAAGAGTTGTTTGATCTTCTTCAAGGTTCGTGTGTTTATTCTAAGTTGGATTTAAGACAAGGGTACTATCAGTTGCGTATCCGGGAGGAAGACATACCGAAGACGGGTTTCAACACTCGTTATGGGCATTTCGAGTTTGTGGTCATGCCTTTTGGTCTTACTAATGCCCCAGCCGCGTTCATGGATATGATGCACCGAATATTCCGGCCCTACCTCGATAAATTCGTGGTCATCTTTATAGATGATATTCTGGTGTATTCAAGGTCCGCTGAAGATCATGCGCGGCATTTGAGAGTGGTATTATCTACACTTCGAGAACATAGATTGTTCGCCAAGTTTAGCAAGTGTGAGTTCTGGATTGAACGGGTTTCATTTTTGGGTCACTTTATCTCAGGGAATGGGGTTGAAGTGGATCCAGCAAAGATAGAAACGGTTATGTTATGGAAACAGCCGAAGAACGCCTCTGAAGTGAGAAGTTTTCTAGGGTTAGCGGGGTATTATAGGCGCTTTGTGAAAGACTTCTCGAAGATTGCTTCCCCGTTGACTCGGTTAACAAAGAAAGAGGTTAAGTTCGAGTGGGACGAGGCGTGTGAGAAGAGTTTTCAAACTCCTAAGGAGAGATTGACTTCTGCACCGGTTTTAACCCTACCCGAGGGTTTTGAAGGTTACTCAGTTTATACCGATGCGTCGAAGGATGGGCTCGGTTGTGTCTTGATGCAAAATGGTAAAGTAGTAGCATACGCCTCGAGGAAGTTAAAAGATCACGAGAAAAATTATCCCACTCATGATTTGGAATTAGCTGCGGTTGTTTTTGCTTTGATGAAATGGCGTCATTATCTTTATGGGGTTACTTTTGAAGTTTTTACCGACCACCAAAGCCTTAAGTATTTGTTTACACAGAAGGATTTAAATCTAAGGCAAAGACGTTGGGTTGAGCTACTTGAGGACTATGATTGTAGAATTCAATACCATCCGGGTAAGGCTAATGTAGTTGCGGATGCTTTGAGCAGAAAGGTTAGTATCTCGAGTTTGCTAGCAGGTTCAAGTAAACAGAGTTCGGTATCCTTGGTTTCAGAGGCCCGTTTGGCAAATATATCAGTACAACCGGATTTGAGGCAAAGATTGATTGAAGCTCAATCTAATTATTTGGAAATTCAAAGATTAGTAGCTAAGGCAAGGATTGATCCAGAGACAAAATTCGGGTTTGATGATTCGGGATTATTCCGGTTTAAGGCTCGGGTGTGTGTTCCAGATGAACTTAAGCAGTTGGTGTTGGATGAGGCGCATAAGTCGGCTTATACGGTACATCCCGGTACTACTAAGATGTATAGAGATTTAAGAAGTTTGTATTGGTGGAACGGCATGAAAAGAGATGTGGCCAATTATGTAAGAAGGTGCCAAACATGCCAAGTGGTGAAAGCTGAACATCAGAAACCGGGGGGAACTCTCCAACCACTTCCAATTCCTGAATGGAAGTGGGAGCAAGTGACGATGGACTTCGTGTCCGGCTTGCCAAGGACCAAAGGAGGTTTCGATGGAATTTGGGTCATAATTGATCAGTTTTCGAAGTCGGCTCACTTTCTCAAGGTCCGAATGTCCGATAAAGTACCTAAGTTGGCCAAGTTATACCGGAAAGAAATTGTGAGATTGCATGGTGCACCTGTCAGTATTGTTTCAGATAGGGATCCACGGTTTACAGCAAGTTTCTGGCAGGAATTACAGAAGTGTATGGGAACGAAACTTCAGTTTAGTACTGCATCTCACCCACAAACGGATGGACAATCCGAGAGGTTAATTAAATATCTTGAGGACATGCTTCGTGCTTGTGCTTTAGACTATCAAGACTCGTGGGATGAGTATTTGGATTTGGTCGAGTTCGCCTATAATAACAGTTTTTAGACTTCGGTTGGTATGGCTCCGTATGAGGCATTATATGGAAGGAAATGTCGATCACCTTTATTTTGGGATATTGATGAATGGAGATGGACAAAGGATGGTAAGCTCGACAGAGCTAAGAAACCAAAGGAGATCCAAGATACCATCGAGAAAGTGAAAGTGATTCGACAAAGGCTAAAGACGGCTCAGGACCGACAGAAAAGTTGTGTGGACAAAAGAAGACGACCCTTGGCGTTTGAAGCGGGAGATAAGGTTTTTCTAAAAGCATCTCCTAGAAAAGGGTTTGCTCGGATTGGTAAAGGCGGGAAGCTTAACCCGCGCTACTTAGGCCCCTTTGTAATTCTTGAACGAGTTGGGGAAGTAGCCTACCGACTTGATCTACCACCGAGTTTGACCGGGATACACAATGTTTTCCATGTCTCTCAACTCCGGAAACACTATCCCGATGAGTCTTCTATAATTCCAATCAAAGAGGTGCAACTAGAGCCGGATTTGACAATCAAGAAGTACCCGGTTAAAGTTTTGGACCGGAAGATGCAAGAATTGAGAAACCGGCAAATCCCCTTGGTAAAAGTCTTGTGGCGTGATCAGAAATCCGAAGAAGCCACTTGGGAAACCGAGGAGAAAATGAGACAGTTGTACCCGGAACTTTTCAAGACCTCGCTTCGGACCTGAGGACAGGTCCTTTTGAAGGAGGGAGGTTTGTAACATCCCGACCGATCAGACTTTCAGGTATATTTTTATGTGCGCGATTTAATTAATTAATTACGTGAATACTTGATAGTTATTAATTCTTATGTGGATATTTGATAATTATTTGGTTTAAGAATGAATTCGTTTTGAACGTTTAAACCCTCTATGCTTGAAATTTTGCCCTATTCGTATCCGATTTCAATTCTGTTTCTTACGAATTTTTGATATGCGTGAATTACTTGAGTTATGAACTTGACTATATGCTCGTTTTATGTTTTGGAATTTATTTGGTTTGTCTTTTGATTTTATTTTGGAGACGGAACCTAAATGAGGCTAAAGAGCATTTAGCGCGCCTTAGGTTCCGGGAAGCACAACTTGAGCTCGGGAATTCGGATTCGAATTCCGTCACCTCCGTTGAACTCGTATCCATGATTCGGGTTCAATAAACATAGCCTCATATTTTTCTAAGCTCATTTATACCTCCGAAATTTAACCGAAACAAGCCTCGTATGCCATTTTAGACCTTTGCCCACTCTTTTATTCATAACTTTTGATATATTTGACCAAATTAAATAAACCTTGGCCCCACATACTCCTAGCATACTCCTCTATCAGCCATAATCCCCTCATTTCGTTCCAACCTTGGAGAGGATAGAGAAATAGCTGCTCAAAACCGAGACCAAGAAGGAAGCAAAATTATACTATTCACCTTCCAACCTTTTGAGCTCAAATCCTCATCAAATCCTTCCATTTTCGAAAGGTAAGCTTGGATTTTGACATGGATTGAGTGAATATATGACATATTATGATCCTAATATGATCTATCTTGAGTTTGCACGAATTTGGATGAGTTTTGGAGAGTTTTGGGGCTGAAAAATCGAGTTTTTTTGGCTTCCGACTCAAATCCACGGGGGTGGATTTTCCCTTTGAAAAAAATCCGCCGGGGTGGATTTGAGTCAGAAACTCCTGGAAAATCCATGGGGGGTGGATTTTCCCTTTGAAAAAAATCCACCGGGGTGGATTTAGGTCAGTGGCTCCTTTTGCCCCAAACTTCGATTTTCTTGTTTCGTTTCGCATTCTTTTCGCTTTCTCAACACTAATTTGATCCCCATGCTTCTTCTAACATGTTATATTGTATGTTAAGATTTATGTTATAAATTTATAGTTCGTTTTACATCCTTGTTTATGATATGTGAGTTCATATGCAATGTGTGACCTTATATGACCTAAACATGAATTCATCTCATTTCATTTGCATCATTTACACGCATGTGCATTTGCCGAGCGTTTATGTGGTACATTTTGAGTCTAAGATTATCCCTTGTTATTTGTTTTGTGTAGTTGACCCTCCCGTTGACGACGAGGTTGTCCCTTAGGCGTCCGGTTCGCTTTCTTTTGTCACCGCTACGCGTTCGGAAGGTGAGGTTTTATTCTTTTAGATATTATGACCTAAAACCCTAAATGTTTTTAATCCCGCATGCGATTTATGTATACTATATGTTAAATATATGTATGGTATGTACTTTGAGGACTTGTTCTCTTTGTTATAAGTTTTTGAAAACGATTTGTATAAGTATATAAACTATTTTACATTTGTTTTGAAATCCTTTCGTTAAGTGTGAGTGTGTAAGTGAGCTTTGAACTTTGAAAGAGAAGTTTACGAAAATTATGAATTTTGAATTATGATTTGGGCCCGGAGAGTGGCATGGTATCTCGGGACGGCCGAGGGGTCGCCGGGCTCTTCCATCAACACTTTCCTTTGAGAGTCTCGCCTAACCTTAGGAGGTTGAGGAAGGGCGTTTCTCTTGAGCCGGTGGATTCAACCACCGAAGGTTTCAAGGAAGTAATTCACCTTGTTTCGTGTGAATTTGACCGATAGTTAGGGCCGTCAACCCTTCTATCACCCGAAGAAGGATGGTTTATGAATTTTGCTTTGATTATGTCTTTGTTTGTGGGAGTTGGAGGTATAACTCGTACTCGCCGAGTTGTGTGAATTCGTATGATTTATGAAACGGGAATGGATTATTAAATACTTAAAATTTGTGATTTTGGCCTATGACCCTTACTTCTTTTCATTATATATAGTTATTATCACGGGAAATGTTTTAGTTTGCAAAAACCCTCCCCGGTTCATGGATCCTTTTATGATTTTGATTAGGTGCTTTGCTCTATATGTATTATGAGTGTGTGGGTAGCCCCCTCACTAGTCATTAGGACTAACCCTCGTGGTTTTCCTTTCTTTTTCCCATCTTTGAGTTGCAGGTACCGTGGGAGTCGAGTTAGGCGGCAAGTTGTCTTCGAGTCTTACTTGTCTCATAGCTCGAGTCATCTTTATTGCATTCGTAGTGGTTTATGTCTTATGTTTATGAAATTTATTTTCCGAATACTTTAATACTTGAAATGTTTTGGCCCGGGAAGGGCATTGTAAATTTGTAATTGGAAATATTATGCTCTTATGACTATGTGATATGTATATATGTGATCTTGGGGAATTTTGTATGAATTGCTTTTATCGCTTCCGCTATACCATGAACTGTTTTGTGCTCTGACTGAGGGTTAGGCCGCCTAGCTAGAGAGTGAGTTTTGTTTGTCTCCCGTTCGCTATTGTTCGATGCGTGTACGGATTCTCCATTCCACTACACGTGTCGGGCTCTAGTGCGGGGGATGTGGTGCCCTACGCTCGGGGTGCTACATAATACGCAGCAATGGCAAACATGATCCGAATAGACTTTTGCATCGCAACTGGTGAAAAGGTTTCATCAAAGTCCACGCCGGGTCTTTGAGTGAATCCTTTTGCAACCAGTCTTGCTTTGTAGGCTGCAATGCTTCCATCAACTCCAAGCTTTCTCTTAAAGATCCATTTGCAACCTATGGGTTTGACCCCATCAGGCAAATCTACCAAGGTCCAAACTTGGTTGGAGTTCATGGAATCCATTTCGGATTTCATGGCTTCTATCCACTGTTCAGAGTCAGAATCTGAAAGTGCCTCCTCATATATGAAAGGATTATTATCCTTTTGAGAGATTTCATGGAAGAATCCATACCATCTCTCCGGCTGTCTAGGAGTACGTTCAGAACGCCTCAGAGGAGGATTTTTGTGTGTATTAAAATTCGTGATTGGTTGTGGTTGATCAGTAGGGGACGTTTCTTCAGTGGGTGGCGTCGGGTCACTTTGCACTTCCTCTAATTCTATGATCTTACCTTTCTTTTCTTTAAGGAACGGTTCCTCAAGAAAAGTGGCATTTCTGGAAACAAACACCTTTTGCTCAGATTGATCATAGAAGTAGTATCCTATGGATTCCTTAGGATGACCTACAAAGTAGCATAAGTTAGAACGAGATTCTAACTTATCTCCCACTGTCCTCTTCACGTAAGCAGGACAACCCCAAATTCTTAAGTAAGAATAGCTAGGGATTTTACCATACTACATTTCATAGGGCGTTTTAGGGACTGACTTAGAGGGAACTAGATTCAAAATCTTTGCTGCACTTTCTAGGGCATAACCCCAGAAAGAAGGTGGTAAGTCAGTGAAACTCATCATGGAACGAACCATATCAAGTAAGGTTCGATTCCTTCTCTCAGAAACTCCATTAAGCTGAGGTGTTCCCGGAGGAGTCCACTGAGAGATAATCCCATTATCTTTGAGATGATTAAGGAATTCTTCACTAAGATACTCGCCTCCTCGATCAGATCGAAGTGCTTTGATCTTGTGACCAGTTTGGTTCTCAACCTCCTTTTGAAATTCTAAGAATTTCTCAAAAGCTTCAGATTTATACTTCATCAAGTATACATAACCATACTGACCGAAGTCATCAGTAAAGGTTATGAAATACTGATGATTGTTTCTTGTGCTTACACTAAGCGGTCCACAAACATCAGTATGGATCAAATCCAAAACCTTAATGGCACGTTCCAAAGTTCCTTTAAAAGGGACTTTGGACATTTTTCCTTTGAGACAGGATTCACAAGAAGTTAACTCCTTAAGATCATTTTCAGAGAATGATCCTAAAGTTTTTATCTTGCTAATTCTGTTCTTGGAAATGTGTCCTAATCTAGCGTGCCATAAGGGAGCTGAAAGTTTGTCATCTCTCTTACGCTTCGTTTCTCGTTGTATATTCATAATATTGACATTCTGAGTTAGATAAAGTCCATTGCTTAGAGTACCGATGTGAACGGAAGAGTTGTTCCGTTTGATAAAGTATTTACCATTCTTAATATAAGTTTCATAACCTTCACAATCTAAAATTGGAACAGAAATTATATTACGAATAATGCTCGGTACATAAAGGACTTTATTTAAGACTAACTCAAAACTACCTAAATCTAATCTAATTGTGCCTAAAGCTCGAGCTTCAACGTTTGAGCCATCGCCGATCTTCAAGACATATTCTCCTTCTTTGAGTTGTTGGACTTCACTTAGCATCTGTACATCATTACAGATATGAGTTCCACAACCGGTATCAAGTACCCAAGAACTAGAATTAATAGAAAGATTTATTTCAACGACAAAGATACCTTTCTTTAGAGTAGCCTTGTACTCTGGGTAGTTTCTCCTCCAATGTCCCGCTTTGCCACAATGGAAGCAAACATCCTCTTTCTGATCACGCTTCTTCTTTTGGGCCTTTCCCTTCGAAATGCCACCAGTGGGCCTAAGGGGTTTCTTCTTCTTCTTTTGGGCTTTTAGAAGGGCCCAGAAGAGGAAGATGGAGCATTCACCATCAGAACCTTATTGTCCTTCTTGATCGTGCTTTCAGCAGTCACAAGCTGACTAATCAGCTCAGCTACAGTAGCACCAGCATGATTCATGTTGAAATTAAGGACAAATGAGTTGAATGATGGTGGGAGCGAAGCTAGCAACAAATCCACTGAAAGCTCATCTTTCCGTGGCATGTCCATGGAAGCAAGTTTCTCAGTAAGGGCGAGAAACTTGAGTCCATATTCATGGACACTTGAACCTTCCCTCATTCTTAAGTGGAACAATTCCTTTGAAGTGTTATACCTTGTAACACGTTCATGAGGGCGGTAAAGTTGCTCTAAGTGGTCGTAAATCTCCCAAGCAAATTCCATGGCCTCATGTTGCCTTTGCAAGTCCGGAGACATGTTAGCTAACATAAGGCAACGGGCTTGGAGATTATCATCCTTCCACTTCTGAATCGCGTCCCGCTCGGCCCGAGTGGGAGCCTCCCCTTCGGGACTAGGCTCCCATTCAAAGAGAACATAAGTTCTCTTCTCAGAATCTAAAATGATTTTCAGATTCCTCAGCCATTCAGAATAGTTAGGACCAGTCAACTTGTTTGACTCGAGGATCGATAGAAGAGGGTTTTTGGTTGCCATTTCAAAAAACATAGAGAATCACAGAATCTACGACCTAAATGGTAAAACAGAGAACTAGTGAGCATGCTGAATTATAACGATATACAAAAGATAAGGTCTTTAATCTAATGTAGCTCCCACTATTTTTCAAAGATCTGTAATTCCCAAAGATCTAAGAGGAACACGTTTCCCAATGGGTACTAAGATCCTAGGCATTTTACCTCGAACCCACGACTCGTGGACATTCTAAGTAAGAACCCTAGGTAGGTACAACTTACCAATTCTAACACCTTTAGAACTCTTAGTAATTATTTTTGCATCACCCATCTTTCAATATGGACCCACGACTCGTACGACATCCATATTTACTTAGGCGTTAAGCTAGACCCATCAATCATAAGATCATGATCAAACCTTAGTTCGAACGACCCACGAATCGCGGACATCGCCCTTGCTAAAATTGACCATGAAATGTTGATCATTTAAAATGATCAATTAGGTAACTAAGAACTAATAAGCTCCACTAGCTATCCCACGACTCACGGACAATAACTAGTTTCACTTACTAAACTTAAAACCTATTGATGGAATGCTAGGAATTTAATTCAAAATTTGCATCTCGAATTAAATACCTATTTGTTCGAAATTAGCTTAATATTTAATGGGAATTTTCGAATCAACCGGAGAGTTGTCCGGTTCGACCTCACCAACATATATGTTATCCAATTTTATTAGTCTTGATTAATACAAGTACACTTAAATGCATTTCAAACAAGCACATAAACAGATAACATGTCCTAGCATGATACTAACATGTAATGATCATGGGTTCTACCTATCTTATGCGTAATATGTGGGAGCCACTCCACAATCACAAGTTCTAACCTACATGCCACATAAACAGTTTAAATCACATAAGGGAAAGCGGTAACAAAATACGAGCCCTATCTCTATTACATTTTTACAATTGAGATTCCCCTCCCTAACATTTTGAGGGGTCTTCTGTAACGCCCCAATTTTCGAAAGTTCAGGTAAGCACTCCACGAGCGGGTCTTCGGGAGTTGGGAGGTTGAAATTACCTGTTTGTTCATTTAATTACAAGTTTCATCATATTACTTGCCATATGTTCCCATACATTTATATGAAATATCGTTTATATGAATTATATGAAATAAGTGCCATACTTGTATTATATGATCCTTAATTGTTCCCTTATGTGAAATTGTGTAATGAGTGTATATCATGACTTGAAGTTAATTGCATCAATAGTTAGAGATTATACTTATGTGCATCAATTTAAATAAATAAGGGACTTTTATGCAAATAGGGAGGAATCACATATTTCCACACATGACTTTAGGATATTTCCCTTAATTCATCTAAATAATTCCATTACATTCCATTGTGATCAAAGAACAAAGAAAACACACACATACACCTAGCAAATGTCGGTTTTTACACCTTGAGAAGAGGAAGAAGATATCAACCCTAATTCAAGCTAGAATTTAAGGAAGTGTGAAGTAGAAGCATCATGAACAACATATCATCATCTCATCACCATTTCTTTTGATTCAAGGTAGAAATTAGAAATTTCATGAAATTCTTGAATATGTGATGAAGTATGAATTTAGGGATTTGTTGATGAATTCTTGCATGATTGAAGTTGAGAGCATGATCTTGATCATAAGGAGTAAGGATTGCATGAAAATCTTGAAATTATTGAAGGTTGGAAGCATGATTATACATATGGGGTTATAATAATGAAATCTTGATGTCTTGATGTGTATTTCTTGGTTGTTTGAGTGAATAAGTGTAGTATAATGTATATTTGATGTGTTTTGATATTTGTTATGAAGTGATCATGAATTTGTGGATGTTTTGGTGATTTATGGCATGAAAATGCCCTGTTTTCCCCTGTTTTGTTGCTGCTGCGTATATGGTCGCATCCGCGACCTGTTTTAGTGTAAAAATGGTCGCGCCCGCGACCCCATTTTGGCCAACTTTCGACTTTTGAAAAAATTGGACAAAAATTCGGATAAATACTTGGTCGCGCCCGCGACCACCCTCCAGAAACTGCATTTTATCCAACTTCGAACCTATGCCATTTTCACCTTGGTTTGAATTAGAAAACGTGCCATATAGCGTTGGAAAGGTCTATGAGTCTACTTTCATTCACAACAAGTAAAACTCAATTCCCACTTCTAGAATTTAAGATATTATAGTTTTCCCACAACATGTGCATTTTCCCAAAATTGTCAAGTGTTCCTAAACTTCACCAAAATCTTTCATATTGTATTCCTTTCACTTTCTTGGCTCCCATATGTGAATTATATGACTTTTATGCCCTATTTGATCATTGTTATCTTAAATTGCTGAATTGAACATGTCATGATCAATATTGATTGAAATTGTATAAGTAACATTATTGGAACATGCAATTCGTCTTCGTTGGTTCATAAGGGTAGAGTCTTATGTACACTTGTCTCTTTGTTACACAGATCACGGTCCGGGAAACGAGGAACACGCTCCATAAGGTGTATCCTTTCTTCTTGTGTTGGTAAAGGTGAGGCTATTTTTATTTATAAAAGAACCCTACAACCCTATGTGATTTTGGACCAAAATAAATAATTATATCTATAAATTTTCCCGAAAATTAAATTGTTCCCTTATTGATCGATTGATATTGTACCGAGGTATTATTATTGATATTGAATTGAATTGATTGATTGCTTTGGCGAGTGAAACATGTTCACAGAGGGCCCGAGGGTAGTGTATTGAGCCAACCGGGAAGGCAAGGCCCGACGGGCAACTCTTGCACTATCCTCACCAAATTGTGGGATGACCCCTGAATCCACTAGGAGATTAGTGGAGGAAGGAGTTCCGGGTATAGGGAATCATGAACCCTATACTCAATGAGACTGGATGGCGGGACCTTGCAATCCCCCATCACCCGGAGGAAGAAGGATGGATTGATTGAAACTATCTATTTGTGCACTGAATTGATTGCCTGATTACTTAATTGATAAAGCTGAATTAATGTACACTGTCGGAGATTGGTTGGAGATTTGCCCTCACTCGTCGGGCCACTGATTATTGAATTGTATTGAAATAACTGAATTGAAATGGAATGATTGTAACCTCGGGCGAGCCTTGTTTATTTATTGAACTAATATTGTTTATGAAAATCTTACCCGAGTTTACAATTTGCATGGTATTTGCGCTTTTAAATTACAACCCCTCACTCAGTCTTTCATAGACTGACACCTCACAATTTTCAGGTCATGAAGATCGAGTGCTAGGCGGGATTTGAGTCCATTTTACGCTTTTGCGAGTCTAGCTTTGGTCTTATGTATTTTGATACATGTTATGAGCATTTGGAACTTTTGGTGAACTTGACTAGTATATATATATCATGACCTATGTTTGATAACTGACGGATGGTGATGTAAATATGTAATGGAAGGATGAAAACCAATAATGGAGTGAATGTATATCTTTATGCTTCCGGTTTATTTTGGATTGTTGTATTATTTGAGGGTATCCCGCCTAGCTAGGGTAGTGTTTTATTGTCTCCCGCTCGCTATAGGCTTGATTCATGTATGGGTGCCCGTTCCATATGTGGATTGAACTATAGTGCCGGGGATGTAGTGCCTTTTCGTTAAGGGTGCTACATCCTAAGGTCGTATCAGAGCCCGGTTGTAAAACCGAGGTTCTAGTGTCGTGTCATGTCGAGTCTAAGTCGTACGGCATAGGATTATTTGATTAATTGCGAGTCTTGTATAATAATGGAGTTTATTTGGATTTGTTTGAACTACTTGAATTATTTGAATTATGTGATTTATGTGAACTATGAGTTTTATTCCACTTATTTGTACTTGTTAATCAAACATGCATATACAGTGTTTTGAATTTCAGGATGCCACATGGGAGGCCTCGTAGAGAGCATTCTCCGGGACACAGGCATCACCGTCATGAGCATGTTCCTCCACCTTCACCCCCTCAAGCACAACCTTAGGATTTCATAAATTCTATGGTTCAACTAATAGATCAGAGTCTGCGGGATTATGTGCCCCCTGCACCACCGGTTCCTCCAGCAGCACCACCGGCCCCGATTTCAGCTATATTACGGGAATTTCAAAATTAACACCCGCCCAGATTCTTTAAAGGGAATGATATGCAAGCTGAGCAGTGGCTTAAGGAAGTAGAAAGAATTTGGGCTCTTATTCCTTGTGATTCGAGAGAGAAGGCC
Organism: Lantana camara; assembly: GCA_037501455.1. NCBI lineage: Eukaryota > Viridiplantae > Streptophyta > Magnoliopsida > Lamiales > Verbenaceae > Lantana > Lantana camara. The sequence goes on from CM074856.1 coordinate 96,628,188, forward strand.
CGGTGTACTCTTACTTTAATCCAGGGAGAAGCTTATTCGTGGTGGGAGAGCACCAAGATCGTTCTTGATGCGGCCGGAGAAGAGGTTACTTGGGAAGTGTTAGTGCGGGAATTCAAGAACAAGTTCATTCCACCCTCTTCACGCACCCGAAGGCTCAAAGAGTTTACCGAGCTTAAACAAGGAGGGAGATCCGTGTCCGAGTACATAGCAGAATTTGAAACGTTATCCAAGTACGCTCCTAATATTACCGGTGATGATTTCCACAAAGCTATGCAGTTTGTTCAAGGACTATGGCCGGACATTCAAGCGGCGATCGAAGCGGTTAATACTAGCACTTGGAAAAAGGCTACTCAAAAGGCCTTAAAGGTGGAAGATTCGGTCAATGCACGAAGGTCTTCTTACCGGTCAGGACAAGGCTCACGATCGGGATCGAGAGTGGGATATAATCCGGGAAAAAGGCCAATTATTCAGGGGATAGCTCCTCCACAATCCAAGGGTCCAATGAAGAAGTTTAAACAACAAGGGCCGACTCAGAAAATTTCTCAGCCTTCTAGTGTACCACCACCACCCGAGAAACCAAAATGTACCTTCTATGGGCAGCCTACTCATCACTATGATAATTGCAGAAGGCGTCTCGGGTTGTGCCTCATTTGTGGGGATGCCGATCATCGAGTGGATACGTGTCCGGATCGCCGGGATCAGCCTGCCGGGGGTCAGAGGCCGATGATTAGAGCCTGAGCCTATGCTTTGGAAGGAGAGGAAGCGGATCCTGATATAGACCCTGCAGCCGTGGTGGAAGGTACTATTTACATCCATGGCACGAACATACATACTTTATTTGATCCGGGAGCTACCCACTCCTTTATTTCCCGTGCTATTTCTGTGAATTTGCCTTTATGTGTTACTTTATCTTCTGCTTATTATCATGTTAGTACTCCTTTCGGTGGTAGTATAGAAACTAACCGGGTTTTTTGAGCGGTGCCGGTGGGTATTGAGGGTCGAGTTTTCTCTACGGATTTTATTGAATTGCCAATGTCACGCTATGGATCTATATTGGGGATGGATTGGTTGTTTGAGCATAGTGCCACCGTGGATTGTCGAGCCAAGAGAGTTCAGCTGGGTTCGGATGTTATTACTGGTTGGAGTTCGAAATCGGTACCTCTATTATCTTTTACAGAAGCTCAGAAATTGGTTCGTGACGGGGCTACGGGATTCATAGCTTATATACTTAATCGACCCAAGGATCAGGTAAAATTGGAAGAAACGGAAGTTGTTAAGGGATTTTCCGAAGTGTTTTCGGAAAAATTGGATTCGTTGCCACCGGAGAGAGAAATTGAATTTGTGATCGACTTATATCCGAATGCCGAGCCGTATTCCAACACTCCATATCGGATGGCTCCGGCGGAATTGAAAGAATTGAAAGTCCAACTTGATGTTTTATTGGAAATTGGGTATATAAGACCGAGTTCGTCACCGTGGGGAGCGCCGGTATTATTTGTAAAGAAAAAGGATGGTACTTTGAGGATGTGCATTGATTATCGGGAATTGAATCGGATGACAATTAAGAATAAATATCCTCTTCCCCACATCGAGGAGTTGTTTGATATACTCCAAGGATCCAAAGTACATTCGAAACTTGATCTGAGACAAGGTTATTATCAATTATGGATCCGAGCTGAAGATATTCCAAAGACGGGGTTCAATACAAGATATGGGCATTATGAGTTCGTGGTTATGCCGTTCGGTTTGACAAATGCTCCCGCCGCCTTTATGGATATGATGCATAGGATTTTCCGACCGTTCCTTGATAAGTTTGTAGTTATCTTTATTGACGATATTTTGGTTTTCTCCAAGTCGGCAGAAGAGCATGCAAGGCATCTTGAACTTATGTTGAGAACTTTAAAGGAACATCAATTATTTGCCAAGTTCAGTAAGTGTGAGTTTTGGATCGATCGGGTATCGTTCTTGGGGCATATAATTTCGGGAAACGGGGTGGAAGTTGATCCTTCGAAGATCGAGGCCGTCTTGAAGTGGGAGAGACCTAAGAATGCCTCCGAGATTAAGAGTTTCTTGGGATTGGCGGGATATTATAGGAGGTTTGTTCAAGATTTTTCTAAAATTGCCGCTCCTTTAACTCGGTTGACTAAGAAAGATGTTAAGTACGATTGGGATGACAAGTGTGAGACAAACTTCAATGAGTTAAAGAAGAGATTGGTGTCAGCCCCGGTGTTAACTCTTCCGGACGGGTTAGAAGGATATGCCGTGTACACGGATGCATCTAAAGAAGGTTTGGGTTGTGTTTTAACTCAGAAGGGCAAGGTTATCGCTTATGCTTCCCGAAAGTTAAAAGATTATGAAAAGAATTATCCGACACATGATCTAGAGCTTGCAGCGGTGATATTCGCACTTGGAAAATGGAGACATTACTTATATGGAGTATCTTTTGAGATTTTCACGGATCATAAAAGTCTCCAATATCTATTCACCCAGAAAGATCTTAACTTGAGACAACGAAGATGGATGGAACGGTTAGAAGATTATGACTTTGTAATCAAGTATCATCCCGGGAAGGCTAATATAGTAGCCGATGCTTTGAGCCGAAAAGTTGGAGTTTCAAATTTGGAAATTGGGGAAAATAGCCATATTGAGCCTATTGTGATAAAAGGTCGGGTGTTCAACATCACCATTCAACCGGAATTGCAATTTAGATTGTTTGAGGCTCAAGGAAAGGATCCGGAAGTTCAGAAATTAATTACTAAGGCAAGAGAAGATTCGGAAAGTCCATTCGGGTTTGATGAAGCTGGGTTTCTTCGCTTCAAGAACCGAGTAGTGATACCCGATGAATTGAAACGAGTATTGTTAGAAGAGGCCCATAAATTAGCCTATTCGGTGCATCCAGGAGGAAACAAGATGTATAAAGACTTGAAACAATTTTATTGGTGGCGTGGACTCAAGAAGGATGTGGCCGAGTTTGTAAGATGTTGTTTGACGTGTCAACAAGTTAAAGCTGAGCATCAAAAGCCAGGAGGTCTTCTACAGCCGTTGCCTATCCCCGAGTGGAAGTGGGAACAGGAAACAATGGATTTTATATCCGGGTTGCCTAAGGTGAAAGGAGGATATGACGGTATTTGGGTAATTGTGAACCGTTTAACAAAGTCTGCTCATTTCTTGCCGGTCCGTATGTCCTTTAAGATCCGAAAATTGACTGAAATCTACAATAGAGAAATTGTTCGTCTTCATGGTATACCGGTGAGCATTGTTTCGGATAGAGATCCCCGTTTTACTTCGAAGTTATGGAGAGAATTACAAGATCTTCTGGGAATAAAACTTCAGTTTAGCACGGCTTTTCATCCTCAGACTGATGGCCAATCTAAAAGGGTAATACGGTATTTGGAAGATTTACGACGGCCGTGTGCTTTGGACTTTTCGAATTCGTGGGGTGACCAACTCCCCTTAATTGAATTTGCTTACAATAATAGTTATCAGTCTTCTATTGGCATTGTAACACCCGAGCGCAAGGTGTCACATCCCCCGCACCGAGACCCGACCCGAATATGAAATGAACGATCCATACCCGAGCTAAATCACGGCGAACGGGGACAAACACACACTCTATGCTAGGCGGGCTAACCCTTAACCATACGAATCAGAGCAAATCAATAAAGCGGAAGCAAAAAAAACGAGCAAAGCATATCATATATATACCACGAGCATCCAAGCTCCAAAATACAATTCATATACATCAATGCAAGCCATCACGGCCCAAAACATGTGTACGCTCCAATAACATATCCATATACAACAATCAAAAGTATAAGATGCAAGTGTAAGGCCAAAATATAGAGCTAGAGACGAATGCAAGACCTAGGACTCGTATTCCCGCCTAGCTCTCTCGACACCTGCACCAAACAGCTGAAAACCAAACGGGTTCAGTCCAAAAGGGACTGGTGGGTATAAAACATTGGTATAAATATAATATATAACTGAATTTAAACAATCACATGCAGATTATAATCCCAAGCGAGGTTTTAGAAACGGTTCCCAAGTGGGAGAAATAGAGGAATCATCGAAAGGGATTATAATGATCAGTTTTACAATAGGTCATTAGTGGCCCGGCGAGTGGGCGTGCATCAACTCCAACCAACACCAAGTGTGATTCAATCAATCATTCATTCATTAAGTCTTTCATGCATATCATTCTTTTGTGCTCAATCAATCGATTCTATTCAATCGGTCATATACACCTTCTTCCTCCGGGTTGGTGGGCGGGCTTGCAAGACCCGTCCACCCAGTCATTGGCCAAAAGGGGTTACATGACTCCCCAGATGGCACTCAGCTCCCTTTCCCCGCCAATCTCCTGACGAGGTCCGGTACCGCTGTTCAATAGTGGGAACTAGTGTGAGGGATCACCGTCAGCCCATGCTTCCTCGGATAGCCACTCACACCAAGAACCCCGGGCCCCAATCAGTGCAATCAATCAATCAATACTCGCCAAAACATTTGGTAGGATTCAAGAAATAAGGGTTTTACGTTTGCAATCGTTTACTCGATAAAAGACTCAATATATATATATATCGTATCACTTTGGCTTAAAGCTTTTCACATAGGGGGATATATCGGGTCGTTTTATCTAAGTAGTAGAGAAACCCACCTTGTACCGACAAAAGAAGATACGAAAGCCTCAAGGATTGGCCTTGTCTCCAACGGGATCGAAATCTGTGCAAGAAAAGTGAAGTGAGACTCAATATGACCAAATAAGACGCTCGGCAATGCAATGATCATGATATGAATGTATAAAAGATTAAATTGTGTTATGAAAATGTTCATGTGCACGATTAATACATTCAAATCATATAATCAAGTCATTCACTTCCATAATTTCACATTTTCAATCAAATTTATTCAAGAAATTTCAAATCTAATCAAAGTACAACTTAAATCACATTCTAAAATTAGAACATAAACATTTAAACATATTCAATCGCATTTACAATTAGAAAATAAACAATTAAATACATTCAATTAAAATTAGGAAATTAAATAAAACATGAAATAGGTAACATTTAATTTAAATAATTCAATTAAATCAAATAACAATTAATATTTAATAAATATATATATAATATATTAAATATATATATTTATACGTATACATATATTATAATATATATACATATATACGTATACTATAGTATATATACATATATATACGTATAATATACATGCAACCACACCACCATGCATGCAAATTAATACAAAATGCATGCAAACCATAACATGCATGCAAATAATAATAGAATGCATGCATCATCTAACACTCCAAATTCATGCAGGAAAATAAAAGGGAAGAATGAACAGCAGCAGCAGCTCGCGGGAACAGCAGAAACAAGCAAGAAAACAAGGTGACACGGGGTGTCACCTTCAAGGAGCAAACCGAGACACCCCCGTGTCTCGGTACAGAAGTAGCCACCCATGAAACACCCCCGTGCCTCGCCGGAAAGGCCAGGAATGGCACGCCCGTGACAGCAGCAACCACCACGCGAAGAACCCCTGTTTCTCTAGCTTAAACGCAGCAACCTCACAAGCAACAAATAGGCAACATATGAAGCAAGAAGAAGACATGAAATACAGCCTAAAACCAGCCCTAATAATGTACAAAAATGACAGCAATATCAAGGGAAGAAACGCAGTTGCTGACAGAAATTTTCAGGCCAAGAAAACAGGGCATAAATCGCGTAAAAACAGGGTACAACTGATCTCAAGCAATCCCAACACGTTCATGTGAGTTAGGTAGTCATATGTGCAGCAAAACACCACAAAATCAACATACAAATCAGTCCCACAGCAGTTCAAACATGGAAGGCTGTCACACGTGACTTTTCTTCAAAGTTTTCTCAATGATCCAAAGTTAATATCTCATAAATACTTCAACTACCATGCAATTAATGATCATAAATGAAAAGAAGATATCAAAACAATCATTCTCAAGCTTGGAATCATCCAAAAAGCTCAAGTATGGAAGAAGATCAACCAATTTCAAACCTAATTCTATATATGTTCATTTCTGTCAAAAGCTCACGAATTGATGCTCAAATTCAGAGATGAATGAATGAAAATGACTCATGATGGATGTACATAACATAACCAAGCTTACCTTGTGGATTAATGGAGGTTTGAAAGAGATTTGAGCTTGAATCTCAAGGGGTTGGCTTGGCTACGGGATTCTGGAAAACAGAGGAAAGAGGGCTGATTTTCTCTAAGTATGAGGGACTAATTTTGTTGGGGAGGATAATGATCAGCTAGGTGGTTGAGTTAGGGTGTCAAAAGTTCAAACCATGGTTAATTTGGTCAAGTATGGTAAGAGATATGGCTATTTTGGTGAAAGGTGGCAGTTTTGGCGCCGTGTAGGTTTTTCGGTTAGATTTCCGAGGTTGAAATGAGTTGGGAAAAATATATGGCTAAGTTTACTAAACTCGAATTTTCGTTACGAGTTCAGCGGAGTTGACGGAACTCGAATCCGAGTTTCCGAGCTCAAGATATTAAATACGGAACCAAGGGTGCGCTAAGTGCTCGTTAGCCCCCGACTTGGATTCCACAATTCAAATTAAATCCGAAACACAAGCAAATGAATTCGAAAATACGAAACGAACAAATATTCATGTACAAGACACGTATAAGTTCAACATATTAAATTCGCACAAAATTCCGGTATTAATTCAATTAGAAACAAAGCACTCAAACGCAATGAAACAATAAAAGCCATAACATTAACAAAAATAACCAACTAATTTCATATATAATATATTACATATAATATGCATGCATACGTATGTAATATATATAATTACATGCATGCAAATATATGTTATAATTATAAAAAAAATGCATGCAAATATGATTTATACTAATTATGCATGCATAACTTTAAATCCATGCATACACGTACGTTGATATATATATATGTACATATATTTATTTTATATTATGTAATTAATATTAATAACATTAAATTAAAACAATTAACATTTAGTATAATTAAAATTAAATTAAATACATAAAACACACATAATTAATTATTTCGCGCATTTTGGTAAACAATTACGTCATACCTGTACGGCCGAAATATCGGGGCGTCACAACCTCTCCCCCTTAAAAGAATCCGTCCTCGGATTCATTGATCGTCCGGAAACAATTCGGGATGAAACTTCCTCATTTTATCCTCCGTCTCCCACGTAGCCTCTTCTGTTTTATCACTTCTCCATAACACTTCTCCATAACACTTTAACTAGTGGGATTTGCCGGTTTCTTAATTCTTGAAATTTCCGATCCAAAATCTTAACCGGTTTTTGAACGAAGGTGAGATTAGGCTCAATTTCTACCTCTTCCTCAGGTAGGATTTCGGACTCATCCGGATAATACTTGCGAAGCTGGGAGACATGAAATACGTTGTGGATTCCCGTTAAACTCGGGGGTAGATTCAAACGATAAGCAGTATCTCCAACTTTTTCCAGAATCTCATACGGACCCAGATAGCGAGGATTCAACTTACCTCCTTTTCCAATTCTTGAAAATCCTTTTCGCGGCGAAATTTTCAAGAACACCCTATCACCAACTTCAAACTGAAGATCCTTTCTCCGTCGATCCGCATAGCTTTTCTGTCTATCTTGGGGCGCTTTCATTCTTTGTTGAATGATTTGAACCTTATCAATGGCAGCTTGTACGGCTTTGGAAGGCTTCTCCTTCATTTCACCTCGTTTCACCTCGTTTCACCCCCTCTTGTTTCGTCCAATTCCATTCTTCAAGGTCGAAAAATAAGGGGGATCTACACTTTCGTCCGTAAAGGGCTTCATAAGGTGCCATTCCTATCGAAGCCTGAAAACTGTTATTATAGGCGAACTCAATCAGGGACAACTGCTCATTCCACGAACTCGAGAAATCCAATGCACAAGCCCTCAACATATCCTCCAAATATTTGATTAATCTTTCCGACTGACCATCTGTCTGAGGATGGAAAGCTGTGCTGAATTGGAGCCTTGTTCCCAGATTTCTTTGCAATTCTTGCCAAAACCTAGAAGTGAACCTCGGATCTCGATCTGATACAATACTGGTAGGCACACCATGAAGTCGAACAATTTCATCAACATACTTCTTGGCTAACTTAGGTACCTTATCCGACATCCGAACAGCCAGAAAATGTGCCGATTTCGTTAGTCTATCCACGATCACCCAAATCCCATCAAGACCACCCTTCACTCTAGGAAGACCCGAAACGAAATCCATCGCCACCTGTTGCCATTTCCATTCTGGGATAGGTAGCGGTTGAAGTAGCCCTGATGGCTTCTGATGCTCGGCTTTCACGGTTTGACAAGTCAGACAATGTCTCACGAAATTAGTTACATCCCTTTTAAGTCCATTCCACCAATAGAACTGCTTCAAATCCTTGTACATCTTATTACCTCCAGGATGTATCGAATACCCTGATCTGTGAGCTTCTTCCAAAATAATCCTCTTCAATTCATCCGGAACCACAATCCTGTTCTTAAACCTTAAGAGTCCCGTGTCATCGAACCCAAATGGACATTCGGGATCATCCCTAGCTTTCCGAGCTAATTTCTGCACTTCGGAATCTCTTCTCTGAGTTTCAAATAATCTTGATTGAAGATCCGGTTGTACCGTAATATTCCGAATACTTGCTCTTAACTTGAAAAACTCGGGTTCATATCCAACTTCCACTTTCACACTAGATACACTAGCCTTCCTGCTAAGTGCATCCGCGACCACATTAGCTTTTCCAGGATGGTATCTGATTGTGCACTCGTAATCCGCTAAAGTCTCCATCCATCGCCTTTGTCTCTTATTTAACTCCTTCTGAGAAAACAAGTATTGAAGACTTTTGTGGTCAGAAAAGATCTCGAAAGGAATTCCATACAAGTAGTGTCTCCACTTCCCCAAAGCAAAGATCACTGCCGCTAGCTCGAGATCGTGAGTGGGATAATTCTGTTCATGATCCTTCAGTTTTCTCGAGGCGTAGGCTATCACCCTACCCTTCTGCATCAACACACATCCCAGTCCCTCTTTCGAGGCATCCGTATAAACCATATATCCTTCAGTTCCTTCAGGAAGTGTTAATATTGGTGCAGTGGTCAATTTCTCCTTTAAAAGTTGGAAACTTGCCTCACACGCCTCATCCCAAGCAAACTTGACTTCCTTCTTTGTCAAACGAGTCAAAGGAGCTGCAATCTTAGAGAAGTCCTTAACGAATCTCCGATAATACCCAGCCAAACCCAAGAAACTTCTGACCTCGGAAGCATTTTTCGGACTCTGCCACTGAATAACTGTCTCGATCTTTGAAGGATCTACTTCCAAGCCCTTACTTGAGACAATATGACCTAGAAAAGCAACCCGGTCGATCCAAAACTCACATTTACTAAACTTCGCATACAACCGGTGCTCTCTTAATGTCTCCAATACTAATTCGAGATGCTTAGCATGATCTTCCGGAGTCTTGGAATACACGAGAATATCATCAATGAAGATTACGACGAATTTATCCAAATATGGCCGAAAAATCCGATGCATCATATCCATAAATGCTGCAGGGGCATTCGTCAAACCAAAGGGCATCACTACGAACTCATAATGCCCATACCGGGTATTGAATCCTGTCTTAGGTATATCCTCTTCCCGGATTTTCAATTGGTAGTAGCCTTGTCTTAGATCCAATTTCGAATAAACCCCTGAACCTTGCAACATATCAAATAAATCCTCAATGTGGGGCAACGGGTACTTATTCTTGATAGTCATCCGATTAAGCTCCCGGTAATCTATACACATTCTCAACGATCCATCTTTCTTCTTGACAAAGAGAACCGGAGCACCCCACGGAGATGAGCTCGGTCGAATATATCCAATCTTAAGTAACTCTTCGAGTTGAATCTTCAACTCCTTCAACTCTGCAGGAGCCATTCTATACGGCGTCTTAGAATAAGGTTCTGATCCCGGATATAAATCAATAACAAATTCAATCTCCCGATCCGGTGGTAAAGAACCTAAATTTTCCGGAAATACGTCGGGGTATGCCTTTACCACATCCGTATCCTCAAAACTTAATTGATCCTTTGGTTTGTTAAGAAGATAGGCAATAAATCCCGTGGCTCCATCTTTCACTAACTTGCGAGCTTCCATAAACGATAAGAGAGGTACATTCTTCGACCCTACTTTTCCAATCAACTCTGCTCCCAATTTTATCTTCTTTCTAAAACAATCAACCTCGGCCCGGTGCCGATATAACCAATCCATCCCGAAGATTACCCCATACTTCTTCATAGGCATAACAATGAAGTCTGCCGGATAATCTTTCCCCTCTAACAGAACTGAACAACCCCTAACAACCCGGTTTGTCTGCAAATTACCTCCAAGAGGCGAACTCACATAATAACAAGAATTTGAGCAAATAACAGGTAGGCATAGAGAAGCACATAGATCAGAAGATATAAAAGTATGCGTGGCACCCGGATCAAATAATGCGTGAATGCTCGTGTTATGAATGCAAACGGTACCTTCCACTACGGCATTCGGATCAGCTTCCACCTTTTGTTCCTCGCTCTCAAGGGCATAAGCACGGGCCTGGATCATCGGTCTTTGTACCCCAGCTTGAAACCCCGGTCTCTTATCAGGACATGCGAAAGCCATATGATCTCCCTTCCCACAAATCAAGCACAATTTCAATCTTATTCTGCAATTGCTATAAGAGTGGGTCGGTCCTCCACAATGAGTACACGGAGGTACATCTCGTCGATCTCTCGGGGGAGCCGGTAATGCCTGAGGTACTCGAGCAGCCTGAGGAGCATGCTGACCTCCAGTTCGTGGCTTCTTGAAATATTCTTTCTGAGAAGGAGCTGCCGCAGTCATAGGCCTTTTTCCCTGATTGAATCTCATGCTCGATCCCGAAGCTGAGCCCCTACCTTGTCCCATGGATGCTTTGAAGATTGGATCCTTCTTTTTATACTCCTCTTCTTGCCCTAAGGCCCTTTGCACCGTGTCTGAGAAAGATATAAAATTATGGCCCGCTTGACCGTGCCTCAAATCCTGCCTCAACCCAGCAATAAACTTCTTCGCCTTCCTCTTCTCATCCCGGGTAATATGTGGTGCATACTTCCCAAGTCGGTTGAAAACTGCAAGGTACTGAGCCACAGAACGATTTCCTTGCTTCAGATCCATAAATTCTTGCTCTTTTCTCTCCCGAACAACCTCGGGTACAAAGCACTCCCGAAATTCCCGTTTAAAAACTTCCCATGTGATCTCCTCTCCATCTACCTCCAACTTTTCTCTTGTTCTCTCCCACCACTCAAACGCCTCTCCGTCCAATTGGAATATAGCAAACTGAGCCTGTTCTTGGGTAGTGAACTGCCGAACCCCATAAATCCTCTCCAATCGAGTCAACCACCCCTCTGAAACCGCGTCATCAATAGAACCAGAAAATCTAGGGGGATTGTAACTCAAAAACACCCCATGAGGATCCCTATGATTGTTATTTGGTGGAGCCGGTTGCTCAACGGGTTGTGGTGGTGGAGCTTGAGCTCTCCTATGCTCAACATAATTGAAAACGGCTTCCATAAAATTTCCCATATCCATCAGCGGTGGCTGTGGTTGTTGTTCTGGTGGTATAGGAGAACGATCACGGTCTCCTTGTCGTCCCGGTGATTTCTCACGATGTCTACGGGGAGGCATCCTGATCCAGAAACACTGAAATGCATGCTTCTCTTAGTCCATGCATGAAAATGCAATTAATTCACTCAATTTTCAACAATTAGAGCACAGAAGCACTAAAAGGATGCATATGCAATCACATTGTCAAGTAGTCCCTAAAGCCGAACGACCTAAACTGACTCACCCGACACTAGAGCCTGGGTTTTGCAACCCTAAGCTCTGATACCACTTAAGGATGTAACACCCGAGCGCAAGGTGTCACATCCCCCGCACCGAGACCCGACCCGAATATGAAATGAACGATCCATACCCGAGCTAAATCACGGCGAACGGGGACAAACACACACTCTATGCTAGGCGGGCTAACCCTTAACCATACGAATCAGAGCAAATCAATAAAGCGGAAGCAAAAAAAACGAGCAAAGCATATCATATATATACCACGAGCATCCAAGCTCCAAAATACAATTCATATACATCAATGCAAGCCATCACGGCCCAAAACATGTGTACGCTCCAATAACATATCCATATACAACAATCAAAAGTATAAGATGCAAGTGTAAGGCCAAAATATAGAGCTAGAGACGAATGCAAGACCTAGGACTCGTATTCCCGCCTAGCTCTCTCGACACCTGCACCAAACAGCTGAAAACCAAACGGGTTCAGTCCAAAAGGGACTGGTGGGTATAAAACATTGGTATAAATATAATATATAACTGAATTTAAACAATCACATGCAGATTATAATCCCAAGCGAGGTTTTAGAAACGGTTCCCAAGTGGGAGAAATAGAGGAATCATCGAAAGGGATTATAATGATCAGTTTTACAATAGGTCATTAGTGGCCCGGCGAGTGGGCGTGCATCAACTCCAACCAACACCAAGTGTGATTCAATCAATCATTCATTCATTAAGTCTTTCATGCATATCATTCTTTTGTGCTCAATCAATCGATTCTATTCAATCGGTCATATACACCTTCTTCCTCCGGGTTGGTGGGCGGGCTTGCAAGACCCGTCCACCCAGTCATTGGCCAAAAGGGGTTACATGACTCCCCAGATGGCACTCAGCTCCCTTTCCCCGCCAATCTCCTGACGAGGTCCGGTACCGCTGTTCAATAGTGGGAACTAGTGTGAGGGATCACCGTCAGCCCATGCTTCCTCGGATAGCCACTCACACCAAGAACCCCGGGCCCCAATCAGTGCAATCAATCAATCAATACTCGCCAAAACATTTGGTAGGATTCAAGAAATAAGGGTTTTACGTTTGCAATCGTTTACTCGATAAAAGACTCAATATATATATATATATCGTATCACTTTGGCTTAAAGCTTTTCACATAGGGGGATATATCGGGTCGTTTTATCTAAGTAGTAGAGAAACCCACCTTGTACCGACAAAAGAAGATACGAAAGCCTCAAGGATTGGCCTTGTCTCCAACGGGATCGAAATCTGTGCAAGAAAAGTGAAGTGAGACTCAATATGACCAAATAAGACGCTCGGCAATGCAATGATCATGATATGAATGTATAAAAGATTAAATTGTGTTATGAAAATGTTCATGTGCACGATTAATACATTTAAATCATATAATCAAGTCATTCACTTCCATAATTTCACATTTTCAATCAAATTTATTCAAGAAATTTCAAATCTAATCAAAGTACAACTTAAATCACATTCTAAAATTAGAACATAAACATTTAAACATATTCAATCGCATTTACAATTAGAAAATAAACAATTAAATACATTCAATTAAAATTAGGAAATTAAATAAAACATGAAATAGGTAACATTTAATTTAAATAATTCAATTAAATCAAATAACAATTAATATTTAATAAATATATATATAATATATTAAATATATATATTTATACGTATACATATATTATAATATATATACATATATACGTATACTATAGTATATATACATATATATACGTATAATATACATGCAACCACACCACCATGCATGCAAATTAATACAAAATGCATGCAAACCATAACATGCATGCAAATAATAATAGAATGCATGCATCATCTAACACTCCAAATTCATGCAGGAAAATAAAAGGGAAGAATGAACAGCAGCAGCAGCTCGCGGGAACAGCAGAAACAAGCAAGAAAACAAGGTGACACGGGGGTGTCACCTTCAAGGAGCAAACCGAGACACCCCCGTGTCTCGGTACAGAAGTAGCCACCCATGAAACACCCCCGTGCCTCGCCGGAAAGGCCAGGAATGGCACGCCCGTGACAGCAGCAACCACCACGCGAAGAACCCCTGTTTCTCTAGCTTAAACGCAGCAACCTCACAAGCAACAAATAGGCAACATATGAAGCAAGAAGAAGACATGAAATACAGCCTAAAACCAGCCCTAATAATGTACAAAAATGACAGCAATATCAAGGGAAGAAACGCAGTTGCTGACAGAAATTTTCAGGCCAAGAAAACAGGGCATAAATCGCGTAAAAACAGGGTACAACTGATCTCAAGCAATCCCAACACGTTCATGTGAGTTAGGTAGTCATATGTGCAGCAAAACACCACAAAATCAACATACAAATCAGTCCCACAGCAGTTCAAACATGGAAGGCTGTCACACGTGACTTTTCTTCAAAGTTTTCTCAATGATCCAAAGTTAATATCTCATAAATACTTCAACTACCATGCAATTAATGATCATAAATGAAAAGAAGATATCAAAACAATCATTCTCAAGCTTGGAATCATCCAAAAAGCTCAAGTATGGAAGAAGATCAACCAATTTCAAACCTAATTCTATATATGTTCATTTCTGTCAAAAGCTCACGAATTGATGCTCAAATTCAGAGATGAATGAATGAAAATAACTCATGATGGATGTACATAACATAACCAAGCTTACCTTGTGGATTAATGGAGGTTTGAAAGAGATTTGAGCTTGAATCTCAAGGGGTTGGCTTGGCTACGGGATTCTGGAAAACAGAGGAAAGAGGGCTGATTTTCTCTAAGTATGAGGGACTAATTTAGTTGGGGAGGATAATGATCAGCTAGGTGGTTGAGTTAGGGTCTCAAAAGTTCAAACCATGGTTAATTTGGTCAAGTATGGTAAGAGATATGGCTATTTTGGTGAAAGGTGGCAGTTTTGGGGCCGTGTAGGTTTTTCGGTTAGATTTCGGAGGTTGAAATGAGTTGGGAAAAATATATGGCTAAGTTTACTAAACTCGAATTTTCGTTACGAGTTCAGCGGAGTTGACGGAACTCGAATCCGAGTTTCCGAGCTCAAGATATTAAATACGGAACCAAGGGTGCGCTAAGTGCTCGTTAGCCCCCGACTTGGATTCCACAATTCAAATTAAATCCGAAACACAAGCAAATGAATTCGAAAATACGAAACGAACAAATATTCATGTACAAGACACGTATAAGTTCAACATATTAAATTCGCACAAAATTCCGGTATTAATTCAATTAGAAACAAAGCACTCAAACGCAATGAAACAATAAAAGCCATAACATTAACAAAAATAACCAACTAATTTCATATATAATATATTACATATAATATGCATGCATACGTATGTAATATATATAATTACATGCATGCAAATATATGTTATAATTATAAAAAAAATGCATGCAAATATGATTTATACTAATTATGCATGCATAACTTTAAATCCATGCATACACGTACGTTGATATATATATATGTACATATATTTATTTTATATTATGTAATTAATATTAATAACATTAAATTAAAACAATTAACATTTAGTATAATTAAAATTAAATTAAATACATAAAACACACATAATTAATTATTTCGCGCATTTTGGTAAACAATTACGTCATACCTGTACGGCCGAAATATCGGGGCGTCACAGGCATGGCTCCGTATGAATTACTTTATGGACGAAAATGTTGGTCCCCGCTATATTTTGATCTAGAGGAATGGAAGTGGACAAAACAAGAAGGGGTAAAGAAGGGAAGAAAACTTGAGAAAACTTCTAAAGCCGTGGAAGCTATGATTGAAAAGGTTCAGTTAATACAACAACGGATGAAGGCTGCACAAGATAGACAGAAAAGTTACGCCGATATCCGTAGAAGGGATCTCAAATTTGAAGTTGGAGATTGGGTTTTCTTGAAGGTAACTCCAAGAAAGGGATTTTCTCGGATTGGGAAAGGAGGGAAGCTTAACCCTCGCTATCTAGGTCCATTTGAAGTTCTTGAGAGAATCGGAGAAGTAGCTTATCGATTGGACCTACCGCCTCATCTTACCGGGATTCATAATGTATTCCATGTCTCTCAACTCAGAAAGTATTATCCCGATGAAATAGAAATTCTCCCCGTTGAAGAAGTTGAGTTAGAACCAAATCTATCTTTTGTTCAGCAGCCGGTTCAGGTGTTGGATAGAAAGTATCAAGAATTAAGAAATCGATGGATTCCTATGGTCAAGGTGTTATGGAGAAGTGATAAATCCGAAGAGATGACTTGGGAACCGGAAGAAAAGAAGAAAAGGTTCCACCCCTAGTTGTTCAACTCCGATCAGTGAATCTGGGGACCAGATTCTTCTAAGGGGGGGAGAGTTGTAACGCCCCAATTTCCGGAAGTTCAGGTAAGCACTCCACGAGCGGGTCTTCGGGAGTTGGGAGGTTAAAATTACCTGTTTGTTCATTTAATTATAAGTTTCATCATATTACTTGCCATATGTTCCCATACATTTATATGAAATATCATTTATATGAATTATATGAAATAAGTGAAATAAGTGTCATACTTGTATTATATGATCCTTAATTGTTCCCTTATGTGAAATTGTGTAATGAGTGTATATCATGACTTGAAGTTAATTGCATCAATAGTTAGAGATTATACTTATGTGCATCAATTTAAAGAAATAAGGGACTTTTATGCAAATAGGGAGGAATCACATATTTCCACACATGACTTTAGGATATATCCCTTAATTCATCTAAATACTTCCATTACATTCCATTGTGATCAAAGAACAAAGAAAACACACACATACACCTAGCAAATGTCGGTTTTTACACCTTGAGAAGAGGAAGAAGATATCAACCCTAATTCAAGCTAGAATTTAAGGAAGTGTGAAGTAGGAGCATCATCAACAACATATCATCATCTCATCACCATTTCTTTTGATTCAAGGTAGAAATTAGAAATTTCATGAAATTCTTGAATATGTGATGAAGTATGAATTTAGGGATTTGTTGATGAATTCTTGCATGATTGAATTTGAGAGCATGATCTTGATCATAAGGAGTAAGCATTGCATGAAAATCTTGAAATTATTGAAGGTTGGAAGCATGATTATACATATGGGGTTATAATAGTGAAATCTTGATGTCTTGATGTGTATTTCTTGGTTGTTTGAGTGAATAAGTGTAGTATAATGTATATTTGATGTGTTTTGATATTTGTTATGAAGTGATCATGAATTTGTGGATGTTTTGGTGATTTTTGGCATGAAAATGCCCTGTTTTCCCCTGTTTTGTTGTTGCTGAGTATATGGTCGCGCCCGCGACCTGTTTTAGTGTAAAAATGGTCGCGCCCGCGACCCCATTTTGGCCAACTTTCGACTTTTGAAAAAATTGGACAAAAATTCGGAAAAATACCCGCGACCATTTTGTGAATGATTTTGGTCGCGCCCGAGACCACCCTCCAGAAACTGCATTTTGTCCAACTTTGAACCTACGTCATTTTCACCTCGCTTTGAATTCGAAAACGTGCTATATAGCGTTGGAAAGGTCTATGAGTCTACTTTCATTCACAACAAGTAAAACTCAATTCCCACTTCTAGAATTTATGATATTACAGTTTTCCCACAACATGTGCATTTTCCCAAAATTGTCAAGTGTTCCTAAACTTCACCAAAATCTTTCATATTGCATTCCTTTCACTTTCTTGGCTCCCATATGTGAACTATATGACTTTTATGCCCTATTTGATCATTGTTATCTTAAATTGCTGAATTGAACATGTCATGATCATTATTGATTGAAATTGTATAAGTAACATTATTGGAACATGCAATTCGTCTTCGTTGGTTCATAAGGGTAGAGTCTTATGTACACTTGTCCCTTTGTTACACAGATCACGGTCCGGGAAACGAGGAACACGCTCCATAAGGTGTATCCTTTCTTCTTGTGTTGGTAAAGGTGAGGCTATTTTTATTTATAAAAGAACCCTACAACCCTATGTGATTTTGGACCAAAATAAATAATTATATCTATAAATTTTCCCGAAAATTGAATTGTTCCCTTATTGATCGATTGATATTGTACCGAGGTATTATTATTGATATTGAATTGAATTGATTGATTTCTTTGGCGAGTGAAACATGTTCACAGAGGGCCCGAGGGTAGTGTATTGAGCCAACCGGGAAGTCAAGGGCCGACGGGCAACTCTTGCACTATCCTCACCAAATTGCGGGATGACCCCTGAATCCACTAGGAGATTAGTGGAGGAAGGAGTTCCGGGTATAGGGAATCATGAACCCTATACTCAATGAGATTGGATGGCGGGGCCTTGCAATCCCCCATCACCCGGAGGAAGAAGGATGGATTGATTGAAACTATCTATTTGTGCACTGAATTGATTGCCTGATTACTTAATTGATAAAGCTGAATTAATGTACACTGTCGGAGATTGGTTGGAGATTTGCCCTCACTCGCCGGGCCACTGATTATTGAATTGTTTTGAAATAACTGAATTGAAATGGAATGATTGTAACCTCGGGCGAGCCTTGTTTATTTATTGAACTAATATTGTTTATGAAAATCTTACCCGAGTTTACAATTTGCATGGTATTTGTGCTTTTAAATTACAACCCCTCACTCAGTCTTTCATAGACTGACACCTCACAATTTTCAGGTCATGAAGATCGAGTGCTAGGCGGGATTTGAGTCCATTTTACGCTTGTGGGAGTCTAGCTTTGGTCTTATGTATTTTGATACATGTTATGAGCATTTGGAACTTTTGGTGAACTTGACTAGTATATATATATCATGACCTATGTTTGATAACTGACGGATGGTGATGTAAATATGTAATGGAAGGATGAAAACCAATAATGGAGTGAATGTATATCTTTATGCTTCCGGTTTATTTTGGATTGTTGTATTATTTGAGGGTATCCCGCCTAGCTAGGGTAGTGTTTTATTGTCTCCCATTCGCTATAGGCTTGATTCATGTATGGGTGCCCGTTCCATATGTGGATTGAACTATAGTGCGGGGGATGTAGTGCCTTTTCATTAAGGGTGCTACATCTTCACTTATGGCCTCCTTGTTACTTGAATGTGGTCCATCTTACTCCATGGGTGCATCGTCTCCAAAATGAAAATAAAACCTCACCACCTATCTCTACTCTCAAATTACAATAAAAAGAAAAAGACATAAAGTAATAAGGCTCAATCTTCATATTGGCCTTAGACAATTACACGGGGCATACCCCGGCCTCAAAAACAGTGATATGGAAAGCCACATAATAAATCACATAACAGTACGTACATAAGTGAGGCTCCAACCTCAATTGAAAAAAAACACAACTATAGGGCTCCAACCCCAATTTAAACCATCCATGTGCATAAATTAAAACCATACATAGATCTAAACCAATGATCACCTAACATGCTTTTGCGAGAATTTAAATTTAGCCAATAAATTAAAATTCCCGTTTCAAGTCCTAATGACTTAAAACACGACTTGATGCGAGTCTTATTTATAAAAATTTTCAATAAATCCCAAATTTATAAAACAAATAAAATTCCAATTAATTTCTGAAAATTAATAATTTTATCAAGGATGTACTTTCCCAAAATATAAATCGTTTCTATTTCTCAAAAATCCCAATTTTAAGTTTTATTAAAAAATTAAAATAAATATTCAAAAATAAAATTTTAAAATTAAAATAAAAAATTGGGACTGGATTGCACGAAACACGAAAAGGCCGGATCACGAAAACGGGGCCCGTAAGCGGAGAAGACCGCACGCATGCGGTGCGCGCGCACGTTACGCGCTGCTGCGCGCGGTCTTCCCGCATGCTTGCGGGCGGCGGGGGGCGGCCAGTCTCGGCCGCCCTGGCGCGCCAGGAAGGCTCCCGCACTCCGTGCGGGAGGTGCTGGGCGGGACGTCCTGCCCGCGCCTAGGCCAGGCGGGCGGTGCACGCGAAGCCCGCGCGCGCGACTCCTTCGCGCGAGGGGTTTCGCATGTTCGTCGTATTCCGTATTTTCGTTTCGTGTTTTCGTTCAAAAGCAAAACCAATCCAAGAAATCCAAAAAACAGTTTATACAGTTTCAAATCTAAAATAGTTTTCAAAATTAAATTTTTGCAAAACAAATTTTCAGAAACTTTCAGGAAAAATTACAGTTTCGTAATTCAGGCTTTCTAAAACAATTACAAATACTCAATCGCATCAAGCCTAAGAATTTCTACCAAATTCAGTATAATTGAGACGAATCAGAAGCATGATTAACGAGGTAGCTCTGAAACCACTTGTTGGATAACACGAATCAGAAAGCAGCGGAATTTAAAAAATTTTCCCAACAAAAGGATCTTGGACTCGCAATCGTGTATCCAAATTCGTAGAGTTAGAAAACTTACTTTTCTTTTATTCTTTCTTGAAGTGTTTCAAGCCACCCAAGAACGCTCTTCTCGCTGCTTGATCCCCTCTCCTTGGTAAAGCTCGAATCTTCAAACTTCTAACTTGAAGCTCTCTAGAGATAGTCCACCAACTTGATCACAATCTAACTAGTAAGGATGCTAGTTCTCTAGTTAGTGTTTAGGCTTAACCTAGGGTTTATTTATCTTGGAGAAAGGAAGGTGTTCAACACAAGAACCAAAAGAATTCTCAATTAGCTCTAAAGGGGAGCATGAGCTCCCCTATATATAGGTAAGGGAGAGGGACGGCCGAACCCATTCCTTGTTGGGCAAGGATTTGGTCCCTCTCTCTCCTATTACTTGATCATCAAGTATTTTTCAACTTTGACTTTGAATTCTAATTCAAATCAACTTTAAGAGAGCCAAAAAAATATCCAAACTATTTCTGGATAATTTTATACTTTATTTATTATTTAAAATAAATAACTTATTTTTATCTAATTAATTAATTCAAAATTAATTAACTAGATTATTTTATCCAAAATAAGACTTTCTTTTTAATTCAAAATTAAACCAAAGTCTTTTAAATAATTAACACATTAATTATTTAATATATACAATATATATATTCACACGTGTGGGACACGTGTCACAAGGACACGTGTCATTCACATGAGCCACACGTGTGGTTTCACACGTGTGGAACCCTCTTGGCCCGATTAACTCGTTTAATCATTTTCAAACCTCAACTCATGTAACCAAGTTGTTGTGTGTGACCCTCTAGGTTCTCAATTCAATTAGCAGTGACCCTAATTAATTAATTCACTAATTAATTAATCAGTCCACAGATTAAACGACCATAGTCTAGCAACAGGTGTTTAACCCCTAGCTGAATTGGAATGTTCGGATTCGACATAACCTTTAAGTCATTGATTAATGTGAGATACAATCCTCCTACTTACTATCTCTCAACCAAGATCTAGGGAAAGGGAATAATCAGAACCCTAATAATCCGGTCTTAAAGCTAAGTGCATTTCATATCCATTTGATCTCAATCCAAAAAACTCTTTTCTTGATGTCTTGATCTACTGCCTTGGCCAAGGACTCCATATGGCATATGAATGACTTACACAATAAGAGATCACCTTGCAAATGCAAGTGTAGGTCCTATCTTGATTCTCATTCACTTTCATGAATCACTTATGCAGCCCCAGCATAAGCCTTGAATCAGTTGTCTAAAGCGACACCCTTTAAAGCTTATACCTAAGACTACAGAGTTAACTCATAAAGTGACAGGGAACCTCAAGTCTAAGGATCAATTAATCACATCAATGACTCGTGAGATATTTCCTAATCTGGAAGTTTCCATTTCCTGAAATAGAAATTTCTTTTCCCATTTAGGAATGTTCTCACACGGGGCACCTCAGTGAACTTACTTATTGAAGTAAGCACCCTCATGTATCACACACGTATCAACTATACACTTTGCACCTCCATGAAACAAGGTGGTCCTTCTTAAGGGCGTGATCCCACAAGCAAGCCTTAGAGGAGTCAGGTTGACACTCCCACTGTCTGTAGGACTCATCGGCTTGGAGTATTTTACTAATCATGACTTATGTGATATAGGGCTCGTTTCATGAACCATTTCACCTAAATGGTAGAGTCCTAAAGTCATCAGGATTAGGGGAGTTCTCATACATGTACAGCTAAAGTAAACGCATACCAAACAAGAGCATATAAAGAAGTGTTGCCTCAATTCGTTATTTCATTCAAAGATTGTCTGTGATTACAATAAGGAAAAGCACAAAGCGGATATACAATCGGCTTTCTAGGGCACTATTCCTAACAGATAATCGCCCTGGTCCCCCTCAAAATAAACCTTCTCAAGGAATGAAACATCCCGCTGGACCATCCGGCCAGAAATTTGGGAAGAAACCCACACCAGCCCAGCAAAAGCCTAAGTCAGTCCCGTCTAATTCACAAGAAGAGATTACTTGTGAATACTGTCACAAACCGGGACATACTGAACAAGAATGTCGAAAGAAAGCTGGCACGTGTTTATGGTGTGGAGACCCTAATCATCAGTTTAACTCATGCCCAAAGAGACCAGGACCTAAGGAAAAGGAGAAGGTTGTGGGAAAATCGGGAAAGCCACTTGTCAAAGGTAAAGCTTACGCGTTGGAAGGAAACGAGGACCCAGACCCTTCAGATGTTGTCGAAGGTACGGTACACATTCTAAACATGCCAGTTAAGGTCTTATATGACCCTGGTGCCACGCATTCATTCATTGCATCAAATTTATGTGCGCGTTTAAATTATCCACTTGAATGTTCATCATATAATTTTGAAGTAAGTTCCCCTTTGGGAGCTTGTTTAATAACGGATCGAGTATATAAACGCTGCCCTATACAAATCCGTGACCAATATTACGCTATGGACCTCATCGAACTCCCGATGACAAGATATGGAATCATTCTGGGGATGGATTGGCTCTACAAATACCATGCTAAATTGGATTGTTTCAAGAAAGAAATCATCTTAGGACAAGATGAAAGTTGGAGTTTTGAGTGGCAATGATCTCTATGACAGAAGCTAAGAAGTTGGTTCAGAAAGGAGCTACAGGGTTCGTTACCTATCTCCTAAATAGGCCAAAGGACCAACTCAAGGTTGAGGAGGTAGAAGTAGTAAATGAGTTTCTCAACGTATTCCCAAAACATTTAAACTCGCTATCTCCAGATCGCGAGTTAGAATTTGTAATCGATACAATTCCTGGAGCAGAGCCTTTCTCTAAGACCCCTTATCGGATGGCCCCAGCCGAACTTCAGGAGTTGAGAAAACAACTTGATGACTTGATTGAATCAAGATATATCCGTCCCAGTACACCACCTTGGGGAGCACCAGCGTTGTTTGTAAAAAAGAAAGATGGGTCATTACGGATGTGCATCGACTACCGAGAACTTAGCCGAATGACCATAAAGAACAAATACCCTCTACCCCATATAGAGGAGTTATTTGATGTCCTTCAAGGATCTCCGGTCTATTCCAAGTTAGATCTAAGGCAAGGGTATTATCAATTAAAGATTAGGGAAGAGGATATCCCTAAGACAACTTTCAATACCCGCTATGGACACTTTGAGTTCATAGTAATGCCTTTTGGATTGACTAATGCACCCGCTGCATTCATGGACATGATGCATCGGATATTCCGACCATGTCTAGATAAATTTGTGGTCATTTTCATCGATGATATACTGGTATTTTCACAAACGCCTGAGGAACATGCTGAACATCTTCGCATAGTGTTAAGTACTTTACGAGATCATAAGCTATATGGTAAGTTCAGTAAGTGTGAGTTCTGGATAGAAAAAGTTGCATTCCTCGGACATATAATCTCGGGATCAGGTGTTGAGGTAGATCCTTCGAAGATTGAAGCAATAACCAACTAGAAAATACCAAGAAACCCATCAGAGGTGAGAAGTTTCCTAGGACTTGCAGGCTATTATCGAAGGTTCGTAAAGGACTTCTCCAAGGTAGGTGCACCTCTCCCAAGGTTAACAAAGAAAGAAAGAAAGTTTGAATGGACTGAACAATGTGAACAAAGTTTCCAAGAATTAAAGCAACGATTGACATCTACACCAGTACTAACTTTACCCGAAGGAAAAGAAGGTTATACGGTTTATACCGATGCCTCTAAAGAAGGGCTAGGTTGTGTATTGACGCAACAAGGAAAAGTCATAGCCTATGCCTCAAGAAAGCTCAAACCTCATGAGGAAAACTACCCTACTCACGACTTGGAATTAGCAGCAATTGTGTTTGCTCTTACCAACTGGAGACATTATCTTTACGGGGTTACTTTTGAAGTTTTCACTGATCACAAGAGCCTACGATACCTTTTTACTCAAAAGGAGTTGAATAAGAGGCAAAAAAGATGGATGGAATTTCTGGAAGACTACGACTGTGTAATCCAGTACCATCCAGGAAAAGCTAACGTAGTGGCTGACGCTTTAAGTCGAAAGTCAAGCTTAGCGTCACTTCCAGGAAAGCCTTCAAGTAACCTACGAAAATCTGTGAAAGTGGTCTCAAGAGCTCGGTTAGCAAACTTAGTGGTACTACCACCACTAAAGGAGAAGATAAAAGAAGCTCAGGTTCAAGATGAGTGGATTAAAAAATGTCTCAAATCCAAAGAAAGGGATCTCGAGGAAAAATTCAAAACCGATGATCAAGGGATTTTGAGATACAAGTATCGGGTCTGCGTGCCTAGTATCGTTCGAAAGGAAATATTAGACGAGGCACACAAAACTCGTTATTTGATACATCCTGGAGGAACTAAGATGTATCAAGACCTCAAGAGACATTTCTGGTGGAACGGTATGAAAAGAGACATAGCCAATTACATCAAGAAATGTCTAACTTGTCAACAAGTTAAAGCAGAACATCAGAGACCTGGAGAATTGTTGCAACCACTATCTATCCCTACTTAGAAATGGGATCAAGTAACCATGGATTTTGTTTACGGATTACCCAAAGTTAAAGGAGGATTTGACCGTATTTGGGTTATCATCGATAGATTAACAAAATCCGCACATTTCTTACCTGTCAAAGCAACCGATAAAGTTAACTCATTAGCCAAGCTCTATCAAAAGGAAATTATTCAGTTGCATGGAGTACCCCTTAGAATAGTTTCAGACAGGGACCCAAAGTTCACCTCACAACTTTGGCAAAACATTCAAGAAATGATGGGTACCAAGCTGAACTTTAGCACAGCAGCACATCCTCAAACTGATGGACAATCTGAAAGAACCATCAGATACTTGGAAGATATGTTGAGGGCTTGTGCCTTAGATTTCCAAGATAATTGGAAGGATTGCTTACCCCTTGTGGAGTTTGCATATAACAACAACTATCAAGCTTCTATCCAAGCTGCACCTTACGAGGCTTTATATGGAAGAAAATGCAGATCCCCACTATACTGGGATATGGATGAAAACAAAGGAGCTAAAAGGAAAACCCAAGGGAATACTGCTAAAAGTTGGATAGAAGAAGCAACAGAAAAGGTTGAAATCATCAAGCAAAGAACGAAAGCTGCCCAAGATCGGCAGAAAAGTTACGCTGATAATCGAAGTAGGGACATAGAATTTGCAGTAGGCGAAAAGGTATTCTTGAAAGCATCCCCAAGAAAAGGGTTTATACGAATTGGGAAAGGAGGAAAGTTAAACCCTCGATACATTGGACCTTTTGAGATACTAGAACGTATCGGTCCAACAGCCTATCGCCTAGACCTACCAGCAAGTCTTACTGGGATACAAAACGTATTCCATGTGTCCCAACTCCGAAAGTACTTTGCTAATGATTCACACATTCTACCAATTGAAGAAGTGCCACTAGAACCCGACCTTACTTATGAAGTAAAACCAGTCAGAATTTTGGATAGGAAATTCCAAGAATTAAGAAACCGAAGAATTCCTCTCGTCAGAGTCCTATGGAAAAGAAATGGTACAGAAGAACAGACTTGGGAAACAGAGGAAAAGATGTTGAAACATTTTCAGGACTGTTCAACGACAGTAATAGAATCTGAGGACAGATTCTTTTAAAGGGGGGGGGGGGGGGGGGAAAGATTGTAACAGCCCTACTCAGGGCCAAGTTGAGAAAGGTAAGTAAAGGGTTAATCCAAAAGCGTTTATAGCCTCGATCTTTACTAATTCTGTCATGCATTGCATTTTATGTGACTTATGTGCTTTTATGTGTTACACTTTAATTAAATGTCCGTAGATTTAATTCTTCTCTCTATTTAACTCGTACCTTGAAACTCTTTTCATAGAATCCTATAATTCTAGTATTCATTCCCTTCTAGCACCTAAAACCCCTTCATATGCTTCAAAACCCATTCCTACAGTTTTAGACTGAAAATTACGAAAATACCCCTGTAGCTCAAAAATACTCCTACGTTTCCCGAAGCAGTTTCACTACCCAATATTGTAACCAAAAGAATCCTCACATTATTTCGAGGATCGTGATACTCTCCGTGAACCATAATTCCCATCCTAACTCTAGTAGTATCAAAAACCGGTAAAAACCCTACCTTATAATCCGATCATAAATAAATCCTTACTCATCTACTTTTTGATATTCAATATTACAACCAAAACGACCCTTAAATTATTTTATGAATTTTCATACATTTGCCAAAGACTCGATTCAACCCATAGCATCTTTTATAAATATTTTCCTTTTTAAAAATCATCATTTTATTTTAAACAATTGGCTTTTGTTCAATATTCAAAATTATACTTAAAATGATCCTTGAATTTTCCTCTACATTATAATGATTTTTCCAAACTCTAAACTTTATCATAGCTTCGTTTATATAATTTTCTCATGATTTTCATCATCTTTAATATTCATAATTTATAAACGAAAACTCTAAATATTCCACATTTATAATCAAAACGAAGCTCATTTTTCACTCATTCTTTCATTAATTCACTATTTCAAGGTTTTACCTCTCGACTCTTGAATAAATTTTACATCATTTTATATTTATTTTTATTCAAGATGACATCATTCATAACCACATGAACTTCTAGAAGGTTTAATTAAATGAATGTAATTTCTCCACATTACTTAGTTAATTACCAAGCATTTGTTCAAAATATAATTTAACCACATCTCTTAATTAATTACCAAGTATTTGTTGAAATCATAAGCAACCACATCTCCCTTAAACTTTCATAAATTGCTCAAAGACCCCTCATGACTACCTATAAATACCCCCCTCAAGCCTCATTTATACCTCACAAATCAACAAACAAAATTCACTCTCTCCCTCCCCAAAACTCACGCCACTCACTCTCTCTCTCTCTAAGGTATGTTTTTCTTCTATTATTTCATGTTTTATATAATGTTCTTAGCATAATAATAATAGTAGCATGTCTAGGATTAATTAAATTATGCTTTAGGAATTTATTTTATGAAATATGTGCATAGTTGTTAGTTTAAATACAGTGTGTGTGCATTATGGAATTTTATTTAATTAAATGAATGAATTATGATAAAATATTTTACTTTATTTCGTTGAATTTCCTTCTCGTCTTACAAGTAAAATTATTGTTTTTCCTATGGGCCCGGTGGTCTTGGTAGAAGTAGTAGTCCGGGAGGTACGGGCCGAGGTCTACTATTATACCAGCCGCCAACTAGATCTTGATGATGGTCTAACAGTAGGTTGGTTATTCCACATCAAGTGATGGGAAAAGGTACGTCCCTCCCACAATATTGTTCATCGTCACTAGGGCTTGCAACCCTACGTGACACTAAGGGGTGAAGGATGGTATTCTTGTATTTGTTTTATTAAGTACCGACACCTTGATCAGTGTCGTTACTATTTTTCCCGGATTTTAAGGAGTTAAGGTTGGAGAAGCCTAGCTTGCGGGCATCAAAATCATTTTCTCAAAACGGTTCATAAATTTCTTAAAGTATAACCTATATTCCCCCTACTCCTATTTCAAAATAACATAAACCGGATATTATTGTCTTATATCTATTTGTTACTATATAGTATATTTTTTTTAAACCAAGGTTTTCTTGGTCAAAAGACTTTCAAAACCTTACTTATAATCTTAAACCTCGAGCCCCTCTCACTTAGTCATTTTGACCAACCCTCCTACTCTTTTAATTCATGATTTCAGGAATCTATGCGTCAACGCCTTAGAGGTATCTTGAAGCTTTAAGGTGTCATATTCCAGTTATTTAGAGTAATCACGAGTGCATGTATATCTTTTAATAAGCACTCTTCCGTGGAATTAGATCTATCACTGTAATTATTAATCCAACTTAATAATATGCGTTTCATTATATTGTCCCCTTTTATTGCTCAAGTTATTTTTCCGTTGCATTTTAAATTTCATACTCTGGTATTGTATAGTCTTGTCCGTTCAAAGGAGTATTTCTCGAGTGCTAGGTCTCACATCCGCTCGGGAAGTACAACGGTGCGGGGTTGTAGTGTTAAGGGGCGCTACAAATCGTTTTCCCTCCCAGGAATTGGGTTTAGATACTCGTTCCCGATTCCATTTCTCACCTTGATACTCCCTTGATCACTCATCATTGAAGAGATCTTCCTTTTCGAATTTCAAACTGATGCATCAAGTAAGTAAGAACGAGACTCACTTGATGTGGTACCAATCTTCTCATTCTTATTATGTCCCCAATTCCTTGTTACAACCTCAACTTCTTACTATAACTTCAACCGAATATTCAAAATCACCACTTTCTTCTTACCCCGGTTTTCACCACCACGAAGAAAGACTTCACTCAATTACAAGCTATCATGAAAACATTAAACTCATGCATGTCGGGTTAGTTTGCTTCTGTTATGCATCACGTAGGTCAACAATTCAAACAAGAAAGCAACAACTAATGGCAATACATAACGTACATCACAAATAAGTATAAAGATATAATGTGGGATGGATGCTCATGCTATGAATGCAATTACCTCCCGGGAATCTCTTTGGCCTTTGTCGTTCCCATTCTTCTAACTTGTGTTTCGGTGATCCACATCCGTAAAATCGCCCCAATCTCTTCTAACAATTCACATAAGTATGAGAATTTCTCCTACAATGAGCACATGGTGGTTGCTCCATGGATGGAAGTTCTTTCATTTTCTTCTTTCCTTTCGGCCCCGCTTGTGAATTTTCTCGGCCCCTCTTGGATCCTGATCCCGAGTTACTTCCCGATCTAATTCTCCCTACTCGACTCTTTTCTTTTAATTTCTTGGATTCAACTCGGAGGGCTTCTCGGGTACTCTCAATCCAAGCTTTAGACTCGATCCCGGTTTCCATTCCCGAAGGTCTTCCCTAATTCCCTCCAAGATTTGAACTAATTTCTTGGACTCCTTCAATTCCTTTTGGTTATTATAAGGATATGAGTTGACCTTGTGATCGGAAACACAACACCACCCAAAACAAGCTCCCAATCGCTTTCTGCAAGTCCCGTAGGTGTGGTTTGGTCCTCAAAAATGAGTGCATGAGCCTTGTTATTTAGAAAATGATGCACTCAATACGAACAAAAGTTCTCTTCCAATAAATCGAGCCATTTTGCCCTTCATCTCGGTGGATTGGTTATCTTTGTGATAACTCAACGGTTGTGAAGAGCCTTTACCTCTACTTGATCCCAATTTCAACTTAGGGGCTATGGTCGTTGAGATGAGTGGTTGACCGTTGTAAGATATTAACCTAGAATACACAAGAGAGGTGAAAATATGATGCATAGGGGTAGTGAGTCATTATGGCATGTAAATGGAACAACTAGCGCACGTAAAGTATGCAACAACAACAATTTAAGAAAAGAAAGTAACAATTTTAAAACACATAATTCAAGAAAGTCACATAGCTTAATGCAGTACACACATTAGCACGTTGTTCCTACGCTGTACGACCTATACTTGACACAACACGACACTAGAACTCCGATTTTGCAACCTGGAGCTCTGATACCACTTTACGATGTAGCGCCCGGAGCGACGAGCCACTACATCGCCCGCACCTAGCCCCGAACCCACATATGAAATAGAAATCCATATATGAGTCCAAGACTAAGCGAACGGGAACCTACACACACTCGCTAAGCTAGGTGGAGCTACGACAAGACCAGAGCGCGTAAAACAATAAGTAAATGGAAGCATATATTAAAATTCAAGAAGATAAATCCACAAAAACGGGTTCAACTATCCCTAGAAGCCTGTCCTGAATAATTAAAACAAGAATTCATAAGGTTCGTATATAATCCAATAACGTATGCAAATCATATACAAAAGTGTATCCGACTGCAAATGAAAATGCAACTCGAACTAGGTGACTCGAACCCGACCGACTCACGACTCCGTCTAGCACAAACCAAAACCTGCAAACTGAAAAGTTGAAAGGAGAGGGTCAATCCACCGACTGAGTGAGGGGGGGAGGGGCCCTAACGCACACCCACATACATATACATATAAAGCAAAGCATGTATTAAACAAAAGACTATGAACCGGGATAGGGTTGTGCATACCAAAACTATTTTCGAATCAAACTTGTACATATTCATATCAAAATCGAACATAGCTTAAAAGAAAGGTCCAATCCCATTTCATAATCAACATATCTTATCGAATTTTTATGCCCGGCGAGTACGGGTCCTACTCTAACTCCCCAGTTATTAAAAGATGTATTAAAACAGAATTCACAAATCATAAACCAATCCAACCCCAACAACATGTAGTTCGGGGAGCAAACCCTCACTACTATTACCAATGCACAAGGGGTAGCTAACCCACATTGTACTTGAAGTACCACGTCTCCTCAACCTCCAAGAGTCACGCGTTAGTACTTCAAATGGGAATCGTACACAGGCTTAACCCGACGGCCCTTGTCGTCCCGGGTGTCCTTACCCACAATTCCCGGGGCCCAACAATTTTGAACATAACTTAACAGACCATAACTCGCAACATATCATACTTAGAACGTAACAAACTTACATACCTTGGCATACCTTACCTTGCAACTCGGCCTATGCTTTTAACGTACCTTTCCGTGTCATCCTACATCATATCATGTTAAAGAAGAGCAAAGCTTGCACGAAGACACACGGTTTGGAGTATAGCCTTGTTGCAAAACATTTTCAAGCTGATATAGTCTAGTAGATATAGTTCAAAACCATTTAATCTTATAAAAAGATCATAAACGTATCTTATAAGCACATATCTATTAAATAAATATAATAGTATAGTCACATACGGGCTTAAAAACGAGCAGGTAGGGTTGTAGGCCATATTAACTAAAAAAACCAAACCTAAACCTCACCTTTTACCAGAAGTGCTCCCGGAGGAGCGTTGCCGACCAAGAAGAAGCTAAATGGCGGAACCGACACCCCTTGAACTCAAATCTAAGATAAATAAACGCAAACTTATGACTCAGACTCAATCATGAACCAATTAGACACCCGCCAATGCTGATGAATGTAATATATGCATATAAAGTGCAAGAAAGTGCCACTTAAACCGTTCAAGTTAGAATCACGTACAACTCGTATCAAATAAATTCATAAAATTAATACAAGACATCTAACATATAGTACAACATGCTCACATAATATATAAGCCATAAATGAATAAAAAGAAAGGCATTAGGAAGCACAAACAAAGCACAGAAGTCATGCATGCAAAATTCAAATTAGAGAGATCATACAATATTAAATATTCAAATTATAACACTTAAATTCATATTAATTAAATATATAACATATATTATATATGTAGCACCCCGAGCGAGGAGCACCACATCCCCCGCACCACAGCCCGACACGTGTGATGAAATGGGAGCTCCGGTCACGCACCAAGCTATGGCGAACGGGTGACAAATAAAACACACCTAAGCTAGGCGGTCTAGACCCTGAAACAGAGTGCGCAATAAATCGAAAACCAGAAGCGGAAGCACAGGATCAACATACACACATGCAAGGCCACGGGCCAACAGAAATTAAAGCATACGCGCCACATGCAAACTTGGGCACACAAGCCAACTTGGGACATAAGGTAAGGCCCAGCAAGGCAATTCTAATCATATACATATCAGATTTGAATCAAATTACAAACTTATACATATCCTCAGAATGAAAAGGAAAAAGTAATGAAGATGCAAAATGTAAAGACTCGACCTGAACGACTCAAAAGAAGACCGCCACCTAGCACGAACCCAAACCTAGCACCTGCAACTGAGGGGGGAAAGAGAGGGGTCAGTCTACAACTCGACTGAGTGAGGGGGGCTAACGCACACCCAACACGTATCTACATATAGAGCAAAGCACGTATTAAACAAAAGACTATGAACCGGGAATAGGGTTTTACATACCACAGCCATTTTCCAAAAGTACTCATACTTATTCATATATTTGTATATTCTTAAGTTTGAAAACTCGTAAGGATTCATAGATTCAAGTACGCATATGGATTCATATTAAAAAAACATAGGGATTCATATTATAACTCATAAGGATTCTTATATTCAGATCGATTCATAACATAGCGTAGAAATCTCATATTGAAAACAAACTCTACTATCCCGTTTCATAATCAACATAGAAAAAGAATTCAAATACCCGGCGAGTACGGGTCTCCAACCTTACTCCTTAATCAAAAGACTCAAAAGATTCATAAAGAAGCATAAACTCATAAATTCATAAGATTCATAAATTCAAAGATTCATATTCCTTTATTTCAACCTTCTTCGGAAGTCTACACGCGGGTTACGGGCCCACATCGTGCAACTCAATATACATGGGGTCGCGAACCCACAACGTACCTTCTCCGACGTCAGCCGAAGGCTCAAAGCACCACGCCTTCTCCATCTCCCTCAGAGTCGCACGTAGGTACTTGAAAGGAGCGTGTGCACAGGGGTGATAACTAGCGACCCCAACAGCCGCACCTGGTCTCCGTTACCCACACCTCCGGGGCCCAGGGATTCATAAGATTCGTAAGGGTTCATAAGACTCATAAAGAAACATACCTAACTCGCGGAACCTAGAAACATATGACTCATACTTAAGAAACATACCTTACCGTGCAACTCGGCATATGTTATACACGTACCTCTCCTTGTCTTCCAAATTCATAAGATGCTAAAGGAGATCCATAGTTCACTTGACACCACACGGTTTGGAGCATAGCCTCGTTGCAAAACCATTTTAAGCTTATATATGCCCATACATATAATTTCAGAAGAATTCATATGAAATCGAATAACAAGATTCATAACATATCATAAGACACATATTTAATATACATATAGTATATATTCGCATGTGGGGTGAGAAAACATCACATTAAGGTCATAGGTCGCTTATCAAAAAGAAAAGATCCTAACCCTCACCTTACACCGACGTGGCCAAGAAAGAGACAAATGATTCACCCCGGAATCAACTCGAATCACGAAACACCTCCCTGGGTGCACCTGGACAAACTGAAGACAATATGCAAAACTTAGACTCGAGAACGAACTATATAGACGCACGGCATATGCTTAGTCACGTAAGAGATGCAAATACTTAGTCAAAAGCTCATACACGTATCAAATTCATACAAGACGTGCAAAAACATGCATATCATAGCTTAACAAATTCATAATATGCATTAAAGAATGTTCATGTGCACAATTAATGCATAATGAAGCATCTATAAACATGACAAGGCGCATAAGCTATTCGTGCAAACAAATCGCATTACTTAACAAACATAAAATGCATAAAAAGAGCAAATACCTACACTTACACATGCTAAAACAAGTTAGGAATAAGTTCGGAGGTGGAAAGATACAAGACAAACGGAATAAGAACACAAAAAGGGGTTCCGAGTGAAATAAGGATAAAGCTGACAGATTTCCGAAATTGACAAGCTGTACGAAAACAGGAATATCTTGAGTTTTAGGAATGGGAATTGAGTTTTCCTTGATGGAAATGAAACTAGACACATAGATCTTTCAAATGGTATGTGGCTCGAATCATGGTTCAATGAGAGTCGAAAATTGAAGTTGAACGAGTGTAGACTCTTGGTGAAGTGGCGACACCAAATTAAAACGATTATATCTCACAATATAGAACGAATTTTGGGGTGATTCCAATTTGACATTATTCCAAACTCAAAAGGGTTCAACATATCCAAAAATCTGCTCAATCCGAGGTCATATGAGGGGGTACCCGGCCGGGGAGAAACTAGGCAGAAATCTTCCCGGCCAGGGAAAATAGTGCAGAAACTTTCTGCACTAAATCTACCCGCCCGGGTACTTTTAACACACAAAACTACCCGCCCGGGTAGTCCTTCTAGATGAGAAAAAGAAGCAGAAACAGGGACTAAACATGGAGGAAACCAAAAATGATCAAAACCATCTCAAAACTCAACCAAATGCAATGAAAATCAAGGCACAAATTCATGGAAACATGCTCTAACACATATCTTAAATTCAAGGCATGAAATCAAGAATTGAATGAGTTGCCATTTCATCTTCTTCAAGCTCCATTAATGGAGTTATATGCAATGCTCACCCAACAATGAAAATTCCAACATTTATGCAACAAGAGAGCTCAATAGAAGAACATACATCAAGTTTAGATCATATAATTCAAGTATGAAGGTAAGAGATCAAATTTTCATACAAGCATACTATTCATCATCTTCTCCAATAGCATGGATCCAAGCAAGAAAGATGGAATTCAATCTGGAAGAAACTACACACTCGAAGAGAGAAATTCAAATCTTACCTTGGTTCTTCGATCGGATGGTCGGATGGAGCACAAGCTTGAGCCAAAGCATGAATGGCCAACGGCTTTCTTCTCTTCTCTCTTACCTTGTGTTTTGATTGATCCAAAGTGAGAGGAAAAGGGG
This sequence comes from Lantana camara, assembly GCA_037501455.1. Classification (NCBI taxonomy): domain Eukaryota; kingdom Viridiplantae; phylum Streptophyta; class Magnoliopsida; order Lamiales; family Verbenaceae; genus Lantana; species Lantana camara. The sequence goes on from CM074856.1 coordinate 96,662,914, forward strand.
AGATATTTTCAGCCATAAAGGGGCTGAAATGGGTAGGTTTAACGAGTCGGGTCAAAAAGGATCCGGTCCACTCGGATCGGATTTTAAAACGGTAGGTGTAGCACCCCGCACGTGAGGCACCACATCCCCCGCACTATGGCTCAACACGAGTAACGAAACAATTAAATCCGCACCCATATCAAACCATAGCGAATGGGAGACAAACATAAAAACCTTCCTAAGCTAGGCGGAACTAGACCCTGTAATGATAACCAATTAACAAAATATAATGCATAGCAAAGCCAAAGTTCAAACATACAAACCATAAGCAGAATTTGGGCTCTTCAGGCCTCTTTTAATTCATAGCAAAACCCAGTAAAAGCAATTCAATAACAATTACATAAATATTCAAGTTCATGATACTAAAGGAACGAATCAGACATAATTCCAATACATAAGTGAGTGCAGAGACTCTCATAACCTAACTTGACAAACTTAAAGACTCCAAACACCTCCGCCTAGCTCGAAACTCCAAAGCCAAACCTGCACACTAAAGTGTTGGGGAGGGAGAGGGTCAGTCTCTAGAAGACTGAGTGAGCAGGAGCGATATACATATATAAAAACATGCACATGCAAGTCATAAATTCCGAACAAGGTTTTGTTTGAAATTAGTTCCCAAAAAGGGCAAGAGAATGACCAAGCAATACTCGGATTTTACGACTGATCATATTAATTCATTACATTCATAAATCATACATATACATAAGGCTCGGCGAGTGAGCGTGCACAATCTCCAACCAAACTCCGACCGTGTACGACACATATCATCAATATGTTGATTAGGCGATCATGCGATATATTATAATACAAGCATTTCAAATATTATAAATCATATTCGTTTGGGCAATCCGTGTCCCGGCCTTCCCGCACGGTGCATAACAATCATAACATAACATAACATAATCATATTCATAAAACAGTTCCAACCTTCTTCCTCCGGCGGTGGACGGGTTTGCAAGGCCCGACCACCAAAACATATCAATATGGCTATGAGGTTCATGAGGCCTCAAAGCCCGGTTAGCGTTTCCCCGTCAAGAACCACCCTTGACGAAGTCCGTTTCGCCGTAACATAGTGGAATCAGCACATGGGATCACCGTCGGCCCTTGCCTCCCCGGATAGCCACATGTACTAATTCCTGGGCCCGTGCAATCATAATCATGTCTCGCCAAAACATATCAATTCATAAGAAACATAACATAATTCATAAGTCATTTGAAAAGGATTTACTCGATCAATAATTACTCGGTGTTCATTTGAAAACCATATATAACTATATTAGGTTTTTGGCCAAAGCTTGTCACATACGATTGTAGGGTTTAATACGTAGCTAAAACGAAAACACCCTCACCTGGTACAAGACGAAACAAGGATACGAGTTACCGAGTCCCGAAGGATCAAGATCTCTCCACCCTGGAGATAAACTGTACAAAAGACAACATGACGTGTTCGTGAGACTCGAGACTCTAAATGAGCCATATATGACGCACGGCAATGCTCAAGCATGATATGAGTGCATAAGGATGATATTATGTCATGAAAATGTTCATGTGTATTAAAGGCATTTAAATCGTATAACCAAGTCATTCACTCATTCATTCCTTTTCATTCAAATTCATCAATTCATATCTCCAGTCGAATTAATTCAAGAATTCAAATAGGAGCATAGTACATATTCAAGTTTTCCCAAAATGCTACTACATACCTCATATTACATAAGATAGCATATTTCCAAGGTTTTACAACAAGAAGGAAACATATAATATAGAAAATGAGTTACGCGATTCATAAACGACATATAAACACACATAAACGGCATTAAGCAAAAGCATGCCTACAACTCCTCCAAATTCCATGAAATCAAACCACAATACTCCTAACACATAGCAAAACAAGTTCATAGTTCAACACAAAAGGAGATAAAGTCATTAAGGAGGTGAAATAAATCAAAAACCGAAAAGGAAGCAACAAGGACTGCGCAGGGGAAGGGACACGGGGGTGTCACCCTCCTTAGCTAAGCTGAGCCAAGACCGTGGCTCAGTACAGACCTTCCCAGAAGGTGTGACACGCCCGTGTCTCACACTTTAGTGTAAATGAGACACGGGGGTGTCACGGTACAGAACAAAAACGTTCACAAGGCTTTACCGACAAAACTGACTCTACAAAACCTCAGTCCAAAAACATACCAAATCAACTACAAATGCTCTTAAACTTAATATACAACATATTTAGCATGCAAGGAACATATTTCATTTAGAATGAAAAGGCTAAATCACACATTATGAGCATCCAAATCAGGCACCAAAACTGGGTCGCCAAAATCGCACATATGAGCCCTATTGATTCAATCAAGCCATGATCAATTACTTAGGGGTTGAATTTGGATCCGAAACCTTGGGGAATGCATGATAACATACTAAAAAACTAATATACTTCATATACATGCAAAATGGCACGAATTAGAGCACATTAGAATGACCAACAAGTCACACAATTGCAACAGCAGCAAGTCTATCATGAAGCATGCATAAAAACAGGCCATGTCTTTCGGTTTTGAGGCTTAAAATGGATCCAAATACTTGAAACATGAATGTTAACATATAGAGCAATGAGTGTACATAATATCCATGCAAATTCATACGAAAAGAAGATCATTTGACCAAGCAACAAAGCAAAATGAGCAGCAGCAGTTCGAAAAACAGGGGAAGCAGTTTGATCATCAAGTTTGGAGCTCCATATCTCATAATTTCATAAAAGCGTCAAGAGATAAAATCCTCCTAACACCATATAATATCAGTTAGGAAAGAAATAGGCCAAGAAACAAGCTCATATACTCATGTATAAGCAAGAAAATCAGCCACACAAGCAAATAGGTCTCAAGAACAAAATCCCTAAAAGTTCATACCAAACTCATCACTCAAACCCTAATCAAATCTGATCCAAATAAAGTTGTAAGTAGAATAAATCAAGCATAATAGAGTATAGAAGACATAAATATTCATACCTTAAAGATTTGGTGAAGGAGGGAAGGGATTTGAGCTCAAAATCACAAAGGGCCAAGGTTTTTCCTCTCTTCTCCTCTTCTTCTCTCTCTCGTTCAGTTCCAGCAGAAAAAGGGGGATATTATCTCGGTTTTCAGAGCTAAAGGTAATAGAAAGGTCTCAACTCAAGGTACACAAGTCATGGTTAAAGCATGGTTACGTTAAGGAGGTGTTAAGGGGTCCCACCATGAAGACTAGTCGACAAAAGGAGCTCTTCTTGCACGAGTTGTCCGTTACGGTTGGATTTCGAAGGTCTTAATGATTTCAAAAAGGTATGAGGCTTGTTCCATTGTCTCCGAATCGTCGATACGAAGGAAACGGAGGTGACGGAATTCGAATCCGAATTCCCGAGCCCAAGATATCACGTACGGAACCAAGGGTGCGGTAATTGCTTGTTAGCCCCCGACTTGGTTCCACAAATCAAATTAAATTCGTTAACAAGTCAAATGAATCCAAAAACATAACCCGAGTATATAGACATGTTCATAATACACATATTTACGACATACTAAATTTCCATACCATTCCGATATCATTACATATAGGAACAAAGCCCAAATAGAACACTCATGCGCAATAATGAATTCATAACGTTATAATTTAATTACTAAAACTTAAATTCCATATTAATTAAGTTAAAACCAACTAATAACATGTTGAAATTAATTAACGAAATTACCGAAATAGTTAAGGTAACATGAAACATTAATTAAGAAGTTAAACACTAGATATCAATTTAAAATAAAATGAATTACATTAAGATAACAACAATCTATAGTTTAAGACAAATATAAACATTTAAAAACAATTAATCATATAATTAAATAATTAAATTGCACAATTTATAAACAAAAAGACACATTAGTTAAAATGAAACACCGGGGCGTTACAATCTCTCCCCCTTAAAAAAAATTCGTCCTCGGATTCACAACACGCCTGAAAACAAACAATGAGAGATTCCCCGTCTCTCACAAGCAACAAGGAGAGAGCCCCTCTCTCAAGCAGCAATGAGAGAACCCCGTCTCTCGCAAGCAACAAGGAGAGAACCCCGTCTCTCGAGCAGCAATGAGAGAACCCCGTCTCTCGCAAGCAAAGAGAGTACCCCGTCTCTCGAACAAAAATAAGAGAATCCCCGTCTCTTATAAACAAGAGAGAGCACCCCATCTCTCAACCGAAAAGAAAGCAAGGAAGTCTCCAATACTCCCAAGTAACTCACGCAAAATCAAATTAAAAAAAAATCACGTAAACGCCCACGTTGATATCAATTACTCCAAGTAATTTAACACAGTACAAGATCAAAGCACCTAATACAAAAATTACGTAGGTTAAATTTGCATGGATGCATGTATCATGAATGCTATAAGTACCGTTCACCGTAGTTGCAAAATTCAGATTTGTGAGTTGTCGTTGTCCAAGGTATGATCTGTCCTGAATGTAACTCAGTGCCCAGCTTGTCTTGAACCTCTTCAGGGTTCCCGGTGAAGAGATTGATGAATTCTTTAAGGAGTATATTCTTAGATCCTTTCTAACTTGTACTGCTACCCAACTTCTTCAATCCTTATCCAAATCGGTGCTCAACCTATCCCCTAGGATAACCACTCTGGGGAAACTTCATGATTCGATCCTGACCTTACGATGTTTATTCTTATGTTCTCTCTCAACACAAATCTTTTCCCACCTTCCGTTCCTATTGTCCGTTCATTCCCTTTTTCCCCTCAATGTTATATTCGATAACTGGTCCCATATTTCTTTAATCAAAGACAGAAGGTTCTTGATGATTCTTGAAATTTGAGGCCAATCCTCCAATTATCATCCTTTTCTATTTGGTCTCTACTTAAGCTTCCTTCTGGATTACCGTGGATATAACTAATAACTCGATAATATCGTCTTGGACCCCTTCGTACTTCATTGAATAAATCTTGATCGACACCATCCCCTTATATGATAGCTTGATTCGGTTTTCCCTTGTTAATTCTAACCTAGAAGTTCATAGAAACTCTCTTATGATTCTATCACCTCCAGATCAGAATTCCATACGTAGCTTCTCTCTTAACAGCTTAACCATAACCGCCGTCTTATTCATTCCTAATCACCACCCTTAGGACTCCCAGATTCTCCTTAATTTGCATCCCCGTCATTACTCCTAACATATTCATTTGAGCACCACTCCCATCCTCCAATTCACCTCTCGGTCGTGCTCTCCCCCTTAAAATTTTTCGCTCTTACATGTCCAACTCCATGAATCCTTCTTTCATTGAAATTTTTGCTGAGCCACTTCTGTTTCTTTAATTCACTCCTAAGGTTCAATTTAAACCCTTCAATAATTACTTCCTTCTAATCCCCAACTTTTCTCTTCCTCGCTCTTTTTGAAATCTAGACCAATTTAATCCCCTCTTGTATTTCCATTCTTTTAACTAAAGGTAATCCCTTCAAGGATCGAAAAGGACTTACATTATTTCCTAATCAATGCTCCCTTATTTGGAAATTTTAGTTGAATTCGTTACTTCGCCTCTGAGATTAAGGTTTCTCCAAAACTCTTCAACTTAGTTTCTTCGGTGTAGATTGTGCTAGCTAAGCTATATGCCCGGAACTCCCAAAATATAACCCAACTATTCTTCTCGTCTTGATTCGAGTAAGCCTTGATCAAAGAATCGCTTGATGGACAAGGTGTAGCCATTCCCTATCAATTAAACACTAAGCCATGCATGTTGGATTAACATGCCAATGCACATAGTAAACAGTCAAAGATGCAACGATGCAACACGTTGGAGCAATTGTATTAATTAAACATAAACGTACATATAGATAAAGAAAGCAATTAATTTAAATCGATGCATGATGCTCATGCCATGAATATGCAGAACCTGTCACCAAGGTGGTAAGCTTTTAGCTTGATGACGTGTTCCTCATTCCCATAATTGTAACTTTCTTTGAAGACATTGATAATTCCTTAGCTTTCCATGGTTTTCGAATCTCCCCAATCTTCTTCCATCCATTTGTATATCCCATGGCCCGAACATGCTATTTTTTAACCCAAGGTCTTATTTGTCCATGGAGTTTACACCTCAACCTACTTCCAAGCATCGACCTCCAAAGGTCGTCCGAATCTTCATCTTGATGTCCTCTCCGGTTAAAGTTCATTTAGCTTATCCTTTGTTTCCGATCTACGCGCATAATTCACCCATGATAACGCTTTCCATTCTTGCTTGCTTCTTGATGTCTCCATGTTCCAAGAAGACGACGCGATTTGTATTCCTCGATGCTCATAAGTCTCTTTGCCTTGCGTCCATTTGTTGTCCCACGCTTATATTCGTATCAAGTGAGCTTCCATATTTGACCTCATAGTGAGCTTTATGATTAACGGTTCCTAATCCTTGCATCTGAGTTGAGTCGAACCTTTTTAACACATCTTGTATCCGATCCCTTGAAGCTTCCCAATTTGGTCTTCCAATCATCCAACCATTCCAAACTCGGAGCTTCAACGGTGAACCTTGGAGCATTTAATCTTGTATTGAATGTCTTCAAAATCGGGGTGGTGAAGAGTTCCACACTCCTCTCGTTATCTCACGCATCCCTCAAGTTAGAACTTGAGTCTTTGCAATTCTGGTATGTTGAGAACCTTCAAGGTTTGTAAGTAGGGCATGATTGATGAACCTTCCCGTGATCCAAGCTTCCTCCCATGATACGAGCCATGATAGGTAGTTCCATTGTGCATGCCGTGCAATTTGAACACTCGACCTTCAAGTTACTTTGTCAATTGTAGTTGGTGTGAATTGTAGCTTTGTTTGCATGATAGTAGCCTATATAAGAAAGATCAACTCAAATATAGATGCATGAAGAATAGTGAATGCTCATGGCACGTAGTTAAATGAATCAATGCACATAGAATGCAAAATGCAACATTTAAAGTAACCAAATGAGAGAATAGATCGTATACATGTATTAAGCAATTTCTAACAATTAGTATCAAATATTCATGCCAAATCGATGCAATGTGCACATTAACAAGTTGTTCCTATGCCGTGCGACCTAACTGACTCAAACATGACTCAAGAACACCGGTTTTGCAACCGAGCTCTGATACTACTTAAGGATGTAGCACCCCGCACGTGAGGCACCACATCCCCCGCACTATGGCTCAACACGAGTAACGAAACAATTAAATCCGCACCCATATCAAACCATAGCGAACGGGAGACAAACATAAAAACCTTCCTAAGCTAGGCGGAACTAGACCCTGCAATGATAACCAATTAACAAAATATAATGCATAGCAAAGCCAAAGTTCAAACATACAAACCATAAGCAGAATTTGGGCTCTTCAGGCCTCTTTTAATTCATAGCAAAACCCAGTAAAAGCAATTCAATAACAATTACATAAATATTCAAGTTCATTATACTAAAGGAACGAATCAGACATAATTCCAATACATAAGTGAGTGCAGAGACTCTCATAACCTAACTTGACCAACTTAAAGACTCCAAACACCTCCGCCTAGCTCGAAACTCCAAAGCCAAACCTGCACACTAAAGTGTTGGGGAGGGAGAGGGTCAGTCTCTAGAAGACTGAGTGAGCAGGAGCGATATACATATATAAAAACATGCACATGCAAGTCATAAATTCCGAACAAGGTTTTGTTTGAAATTAGTTCCCAAAAAGGACAAGAGAATGACCAAGCAATACTCGGATTTTACGACTGATCATATTAATTCATTACATTCATAAATCATACATATACATAAGGCTCGGCGAGTGAGCGTGCACAATCTCCAACCAAACTTCGACCGTGTACGACACATATCATTAATATGTTGATTAGGCGATCATGCGATATATTACAATACATGCATATCAAATATTATAAATCATATTCGTTTGGGCAATCCGTGTCCCGGCCTTCCCGCACGGTGCATAACAATCATAACATAACATAACATAATCATATTCATAAAACAGTTCCAACCTTCTTCCTCCGGTGGTGGACGGGTTTGCAAGGCCCGACCACCAAAACATATCAATATGGCTATGAGGTTCATGAGGCCTCAAAGCCCGGTTAGCGTTTCCCCGTCAAGAACCTCCCTTGACGAAGTCCGTTTCGCCGTAACATAGTGGAATCAGCACATGGGATCACCGTCGGCCCTTGCCTCCCCGGATAGCCACATGTACTAATTCCTGGGCCCGTGCAATCATAATCATGTCTCGCCAAAACATATCAATTCATAAGAAACATAACATAATTCATAAGTCATTTGAAAAGGATTTACTCGATCAATAATTACTCGGTGTTCATTTGAAAACCATATATAACTATATTAGGTTTTTGGCCAAAGCTTGTCACATACGATTGTAGGGTTTAATACGTAGCTAAAATGAAAACACCCTCACCTGGTACAAGACGAAACAAGGATACGAGTTACCGAGTCCTGAAGGATCAAGATCTCTCCACCCTGGAGATAAACTGTACAAAAGACAACATGACGTGTTCGTGAGACTCGAGACTCTAAATGAACCATATATGATGCACGGCAATGCTCAAGCGTGATATGAGTGCATAAGGATGATATTATGTCATGACAATGTTCATGTGTATTAAAGGCATTTAAATCGTATAACCAAGTCATTCACTCATTCATTCCTTTTCATTCAAATTCATCAATTCATATCTCCAGTCGAATTAATTCAAGAATTCAAATAGGAGCATAGTACATATTCAAGTTTTCCCAAAATTCTACTACATACCTCATATTACATAAGATAGCATATTTCCAAGGTTTGACAACAAGAAGGAATAATATAATATAGAAAATGAGTTACGCAATTCATAAACGACATATAAACACACATAAACGGTATTAAGCAAAAGCATGCCTAAAACTCCTCCAAATGCCATGAAATCAAACCACAATACTCCTAACACATAGCAAAACAAGTTCATAGTTCAACACAAAAGGAGATAAAGTCATTAAGGAGGTGAAATAAATCAAAAACCGAAAAGGAAGCAACAAGGACTGCGCAGGGGAAGGGACACGGGGGTGTCACCCTCCTTAGCTAAGCTGAGCCACGACCGTGGCTCAGTACAGACCTGCCCAGAAGGTGTGACATGCCCGTGTCTCACACTTTAGTGTAAATGAGACACGGGGGTGTCACGGTACAGAACAAAAATGTTCACAAGGCTTTACCGGCAAAACTGAGTCTACAAAACCTCAGTCCAAAAACATACCAAATCAACTCCAAATGCTCTTAAACATAATATACAATATATTTAGCATTTAAGGAACATATTTCATTTAGAGTGCAAAGGCTAAATCACACATTATGAGCATCTAAATCATGCACCAAAACTGGGTCGCCAAAATCGCACATATGAGCCCTATTGATTCAATCAAACCATGATCAAGTACTTAGCGGTTGAATTTGGATCTGAAACCTTGGGGAATGCATGCTAACATACTAAACAACTAATATACTTCATATATATGCAAAATGGCACGAATTAGAGCACATTAGAATGACCAACAAGTCATACAATTGCAACAGCAGCAAGTCTTTCATGAAGCATGCATAAAAACAGGCCATGTCTTTCGGTTTTGAGGCTTAAAATGGATCCAAATACTTGAAACATGAATGTTAACATATAGAGAAATGAGTGTACATAATATCCATGCAAATTCATACGAAAAGAAGATCATTTGATCAAGCAACAAAGCAAAATGAGCAGCAGCAGTTCGAAAAACAGGGGAAGCAATTTGATCATCAAGTTTAGAGCTCCTTATCTCATAATTTCACAAAAGGGTCAAGAGATAAAATCCTCCTAACACCATATACTATCAGTTAGGAAAGAAATAGGCCAAGAAACAGGCTCATATACTCATGTATAAGCAAGAAAATCAGCCACACAAGCAAATAGGTCTCAAGAACAAAATCCCTAAAAGTTCATACCAAACTCATCACTCAAACCCTAATCAAATCTGATCCAAATCAAGTTGTTAGTAGAATAAATCAAGCACAATAGAGTATAGAAGACATAAATATTCATACCTTAAAGATTTGGTGAAGGAGGGAAGGGATTTGAGCTCAAAATCACAAAGGGCCAAGGTTTTTCCTCTCTTCTCCTCTTCTTCTCTCTCTCGTTCAGTTCCAGCAGAAAAAGGGGGATATTATCTCGGTTTTTAGTGCTAAAGGGAAGAGAAAGGGGTCAACTCAAGGTACACAAGTCATGGTTAAAGCATGGTTAGGTTAAGGAGGTGTTAAGGGGTCCCACCATGAAGACTAGTCAACAAAAGGAGCTCTTCTTGCACGAGTTGTCCGTTACGGTTGGATTTCGAAGGTCTTAATGATTTCAAAAAGGTAAGAGGCTTGTTCCATTGTCTCCGAATCGTCGATACGAAGGCAACGGAGGTGACGGAATTTGAATCCGAATTCCCGAGCCCAAGATATCACGTATGGAACCAAGGGTGCGCTAATTGCTCGTTAGCCCCCGACTTGGTTCCACAAATCAAATTAAATTCGTTAACACGTCAAATGAATCCGAAAATATAACCCGAGCATATAGACATGTTCATAATACACATATTTACGACATACTAAATTTCCATAGCATTCCGATATCATTACATATAGGAACGAAGCCCAAATAGAACACACATGCGCAATAATGAATTCATAACGTTATAATTTAATTACTAAAACTTAAATTCCATATTAATTAAGTTAAAACCAACTAATAACATGTTGAAATTAATTAACGAAATTACCAAAATAGTTAAGGTAACATGAAACATTAATTAAGAAGTTAAACACTAGATATCAATTTAAAATAAAATGAATTACATTAAGATAACAACAATCTATAGTTTAAGACAAATACAAACATTTACAAACAATTAATCATATAATTAAATAATTAAATTGCGCAATTTATAAATAAAAAGACACATTAGTTAAAATGAAAAACCAGGGCGTTGCAGTAGGGGTATCAAACGGCTTTAGAAAATTATAAGGTTAATTTCATCAAATCCGAATCCTCGAAACGAACTCAATGACAAAGTCAGAATTCGAATTCGAATTCCCGAGGTCAAGGTAGTCATGAAGGCTCAAACACCCTAATTAGAATTAGGTCCCTAATTTGTAAATATTGGACGATTGAGTCCACGTACAATATTTAAATTCTAATGCGCACACAACTAAAATAAATTGCAAATTGACATGTAAGGCATGCGAACCACATAATTAATTAATTAAACTCTCCCGAGACGTCGTACCTGGATTGCCGAGTAGACGAGGTGTTACAATATATATAATATATATTACATACATACATATCTACCACTTAGTTCACAAAGAAACAAATATGAAACATATAATATATAATATATTACAAATATGCACACATACTTACATAATATATTACATATATTATATACACGTACCTGTATTATATATTGCATATCAATTAACAAACAAATGCATGGAAAAAGAATTTTAAAACAAATAATGTAGCATACATGCAAACCAATCACAAATTAAAGTCATGCATTAATTATACACATGCTAGCTGCAATCTCAAACAATTCAAAGAAATAAACATGCATGGAAAGGAAAAACAATGCAGCAACGAAATGCATGCAAAAAGCTACTGCCATAGTTGCACGGCTGCGACACAAAATCAGCTAAGAAGCTGCACGGCCGCGATACGCACTCATAGGCTGCTATTGGAATAGCAGCACGGCCGCGATAAGGAAAAGGTTTATGAGGTTAATGAGGAAGAAGTGACCTGGGAAGTATTCAAAAGAGAGTTTAGGGAGTGCTTTGTACCCGTGGTGGTAAGAGAAATGAACGAGTAGGAATTCATGGATCTAAAATAGGGTACTCGCACAGTGGCCCAATATCTTGCCATTTTCAATAGACTTGGGAAATATGCTCCTCATGTTACCCTGGACGAGAAGAGGAAATCTAGGAAGTTTATTGTCAGGTTGAGACAAGATCTGAGGCATGGTCATGCCGGTCACAATTTCGAGTCCTTCGCCGACACGGTTCAAAGGGCCTTGGTTCAGGAGGAAGAGTACAAGAAGAAGGATCCAGTTTCTAGAGTATTCACGGGCAAGGGTCCGAATCTGGATCGGGAAAAAGGCCCACGATTCAAGAAGCCCCACCTAAGGGTCCTTTTAAGAAACCTCGCAACACGGGACCAGTTCCACCAGCTCCCTTGGTACTACCGGCACCTATGGCACCCCGCCAAGATAAACCCCCATACATTCATTGTGGAGGACCGACCCATGTAGCACCCCTACATGTGGAGGTACCACACCCTCGCACTATAGGTCGCTCCACATACGAAATGGATAGTCCGTACATGAATTAACCTATAGTGAACGGGTGACAACGCAATAAATCGACAAGCTAGGCGGGAGTAACTCATACATGCGATAACATCGGTCATTTGTCAAATAACTCGTATACTAGTTCACATATCAATACATTATCATCTCCGAATTCATAATGAATAATCATAATAATCAGTCTAATGCAACAATAAATAATATGCACCGTGCTTAACTCGATTACATGGACTGGACTCGACTAGATTCCCGCCTAGCGTGCACCTGCAATAACCTGAAAGGTGAAGGGGTCAGTCTGTAAAGACTGAGTGAGGGGTTTGAATAATATTACCGCAGATAACATGCAAGTTATATTCTCAGGTAAAGACTTAGAAAGATAAATATATAAGTTCAATAAAGAGATATCTTTGCCCGAGAATACAACTGTCAATATTAAGTACTTGATCATTTTCATGTATTCAATACATGGCCCGACGAGTGAGGGCAGTCTCCAACCTTACTCCACATGTACATGAAACATGCTTGCTTGATTATTTAACAAGTGATCATGCAATTCAGTTACAGTGCATAGGTGCGATAGTGTATTCAGGCAACACAATCAAGGAATGGAAATCATGCAATAACCCAAGGACAATCCGTGGTGCTGGACCCGTCCCCAGTCTCCTTCTCCCTCCAACGATGGGAAGGTAGCTAGCCTTTACCATCCATGACTCGTTGAGCAGAGGGTACATGAATCCCTAAGCCCGGAACTCCTTCCTCCACTAATCTCCTAGCGGATTCAGGGGTCATCCCAATGTGGTGAGGATAGCGCCAGAGTTACCCGTCAGCCCTTGCTTTCCCGGTTGGCTCAAGCCACTACCGTCGGGCCCAATCGTGAACATGCTTTACTCGTGAAACGTGTTTGACTCATGACAATAACATGGTTTGCTTGCTTGCTTTTCATGAACATGACTTGCTTCAAATAGTGAGTAATTTCATGGAAAACTATAGATATAAATACCTTTTGGCCGAAAGTTCATATAAGGGTATACAGGTTCTATATAACTAGCAATTAAACCTCACCTGACAGGTGACACGACGACTCATGGACACGTGAACATGCTCATGATCAACAATCTCCGCCCTGGAGAAGAACTGGACAAGAAATGGAAACATTTGTGTACACGTGAGGCAATGACTCAATAATGACACTATATATGACGCACGGTTTGATCATGCAACGAGATGACATGCATTATCAAATGTAGTACTTAATAATCATATAATGGCATGACATTGATCATATAATAGCATGTTGGCATCAACTAAGGGAATAGAAAAGGATTTGGAAATTTCAATTTTATGCAAATTATGCAGGGGTCGTGGCCGCGACCATTTTTGCTCTATTTTTGGTAGCGGGCGTGACCTAATTTTTCATGCATTTTTTGTGTAATTTCTCAAAAGTCGAAACTTGGCCAAATTTGGGTAGCGGTCGCGACCTGTTTTGTGTGTATTTCAGGTCGCGGGCACGACTTACTGTTCCGCCAATTTTGTGAGTGGGTCGCCGGCACGACCATTTTTGTTTTGTTTTTGGGACCTTCAAATTCTGGAGAAAGAAAACAGAGCAGAACAGGGGAGTCTCGGCCAAAACCCAAAATCAACCAAAACATCATTTCCCAAGTTCCAAAATGCAAGTTTTCTTGAAATTCACATGCATATATGTTCAAGATACAATAAAACATAAAATAAATAACTAAATCATGCTTGATCATCAAGATTTTCCACTTTCAAGTTCATGTATGAATTCATCATATAACCTCAAAATTTTCAAGAATTCATGCATCAATCTAAGTTATGATCATGTATTCATGTTTCTAACAACTAGAGATCAAGTAATTCAATTACAACTAGAAACCTAGCTTCATATAATAAATTCAAGAAATCATATATACATCCATGGCTACCTTGAAAGAAAAGATGAGATGAGAGGAGATGATGATGACGACGATGAAGCTTCAAAGCTTTCAATTCCCTAAAATTTATGGTTTGAATTGATTAAATCTCTTCCTTCCTGTTTATGGTTTAGCTCGGTAGAAATGGAAGCAAAGGATGATATGTTTGTTGGATGAAAAATGAACATGGAAGATGAAAGAAAGGTGATAACGTGATTCATGCATTGATGTTGGTGAAATGCTTGAAATTGCAATTTAGTCCCTCAAGTTTAATAACTTATGCAATCAAGTAGTAAAAGGTTTGGGAATTAATCCATCAAGTCTAAGAGATAATATGCAATTTGGTCCTTTAATTTAAAAGAATGATCATGTAAGGAGAGTTAAGCAATTAATTCACATTCGGTAATTTATTTCACGTAATAATCATTTCCAAATAAAGTTATATTTCTAAATTTGATATGAATTTCACTTAATTTCACGTAAATACATTGAAATGTGATTCATAAATTTCCCACAAAGTGTAGGAATCTAATAAACGAAAGAATTAGAATAAATCCTAACTCTCAGAAAATCAAACGTGTTGTGCGTACCTGAATAACTAGAAATTGGGGCTGTAACACCCCAAACGGAGGATGCCACATCCCCCGCACTTAGACCCAGACTCGATCCATGAAATGGGAATCCATATCCGAATCTGAATCAAATCGAACGGGTGACAAACGCACACGCTATGCTAGACGGATCTAACTTGACAAACTCAGAGCACGGAAGCAAATTAAACATTCAACATCAGATAGCGGAAGCAATTAAAGCAACATACAAAACAAGTGACGGGTTCAACTAGCATAGATACCTAGTCCCGAATATAAAAGTATCATAACATAATAACCGACAAGTGCCACGCAGGGCCAAATACGAATGCCACACAGGGTACAGAACGTAGCACCCGAGCGCAAGGTACCACATCCCCCGCACCGAGACCCAACCCGAATATGGAACGGACACTCCATACCCAAGCTAAATCACGTCGAACGGGGACAACACACACGCTTTGCTAGGCGGGACTAACCCTTGAACCATATAATCAGAGTAACATAAGCGCGGAAGCAAAAACTGATCAAATATATATACAATGAGCATTCAAGCTCCAAAAATAAGTCATATACATCATCAAATACCGTCAAGGCTCAAAACATGTACGATCCATAGTAATATTCATATACAATGATCAAAAGTAGAGTATGCAAGTGTAAGACCAAAATACAAGAGCTAAAAACGAATGCAAGACCTATGACTCGAATTCCCGCCTAGCTCCCTCGACACCTTCACAAAACAACTGAAAACCAAACGGGTTCAGTCCAAAAGGGACTGGTGGGTATAAAAAATAGGGCATAGATATAATATAAGACGATATTTAAACAATCACATGCAAGCTATAATCCCAAGTGAGGTTTTTAAAGAATTTCCCAAGTGGGTGAAGTAGAGAAATCATCAAAAGGGATTATAACGATTCATTTACATTAGGTCATTATTGGCCCGGCGAGTGGGTGTGCATTATCTCCAACCAACACCTTGTGTAGTTCATTAAACATTCATTCATTCTTTCTTTTCATGAATAACATTCTTTAGTGCACATTCATAACATTTACACCTTCTTCCTCCGGGTTGGTGGCGGGTTTGCAAGCCCCGACCACCCATTCATTGACCAAAAGTGGAACATGACTCCCCAGATGGCGCTCAGCGTCCATTCCTCGCTAACTCCTAACGAGGTCCGGTTACGCCGTTAATTGGTGGAACTAATGTGAGGGATCACAGTCGGCCCATGCCTCCCCGGATAGCCACTCACACTAAGTCCCTGGGCCCCATTTGTGCATTCATTCATTTCTCGCCAAAACATTTCGTTGGATTCATAAAATAAGGGCTTTACGTTGCAAACATTTTCTCTATGAAACGACTCTATATATATATATTAATTTTGGTCGAAAGCTTTTCACATTGAAGGTATACATGGGTCATATGTAGCACCCTAACCCTCAGGGCGCTACATCCCCCGCACTATAGCCTCGATCCACGTATGAAGTGGAAAATCCATACATAAACCAAAACTATAGCGAACGGGTGACAATAAAAATGACGATCTAGGCGGGAAACCCCCCCTTCCCCCCCCCCCCCCCCCAACATAAATAAAGCAAAACATGAATTCAAATGCGAAAGCAATAAGTCAAATATACATATAGGTACCATATTTACTGAATAGATACTTATAGGTACCAAACCTAACTATCAATACATTATCATCTCTTAATAATATACATATTCAGGTATTCAAAATGTACGAACAACGATCATAACATGAGATACCAAAAGTGCTATACGTGAAGGTACAATACTAGACCTGTGAGAATGCAAAACTCGACCGGACACCCGCCTAGCACGACCAAGCGCTCAAGTACCTGAAAAGTGAAGTATCAGTCTACCGAAGATTGAGTGAGGGGCAATAATTATATATAACACACATCACATGCAAGTTGTAGCCTCGGGTGAAGACTTTGGAATCAATATAATTATATAGTTCAAGAAACTCGTTCTTTGCCTAAGATTACAACTAATCAATTTAACAATTTAACTTGATCATTTCATGAACATGTGACCCCGGCGAGCAGGGGTGATTCTCCAACCTTTACACCAAACGTGACAATACGTGCTTGCTTTATCCATTCAATACATGATCATGCAATTCCACTTAGTGCTCACATAGACAGTTTCATGCTTGAAATCATGCAATAACCCGAGGATAACCCGACATGCCGGATTAATCCCTAGTTTCCTTCTTCCTCCGGGTGATAGTGAGTTTGCAAGGCTCAACTATCCACGACATGGTGTGTGTAGGGGACATGACCCCCTAGACACGGAACTCCTTCCACCACTAATCTCCTAGTGGCTTCGGGGGTGATCCCAACAATGTGAGGATAATTCAAGAGTTACCCGTCAGCCCTTGCTTTCCCGGTTGGCTCAAGAATTACCCTTGGGCCCACGTGCAATCATGTACTCGCCAAACTTGCTTGAAAATCATGACAATCATGGCTTTCTTGCTTGAAATGTTTATAACTTTGATAACGTTTATAAATATAATATGTTTTGGCCGAAAAGGACACATAAAGGTTATAGGGTTTGATTTACCTAAAACAAAACCTCACCTTTCTTACAAAATTAAATGAGGATATGCTCTACGGAGCCTGCTCCTCGTCCACAACCTCGTGACCTGTGCAAACACGACGTGTATACGTGAGACATGACCTAAAATGGACCAAATATGACGAACGGCGGAAATGTATCGAGATGACGAGGAAAATGCAATGTGGCATGATAACATGTTGTTTCAGTACATATTAGCACATATAATAGCATTTCGGGGTCAAAGAAGTCGTCGGATCGAGGGGTTATTTTCGTAATTTTATGCAGAAACTTTTGTTCTGCAATCCAGGTGGGAACGGCCGTTCCGGACCCCTTTGAAAAATGGGAACGGTCGTTCCCAAGAATCCCCAAAACGCGCCCACGACTTCCATTTTAAAAGTGCGGCTTAGCTGGGAACGGCCCTTCCGGCACCAAGGCCAAAATGGGAACGGCCGTTCCCATGGTCGGCCGCCTATTTATAGTTTAAAAGAGGGGAACGCCCGTTCCCACAATGCCTTGAGGCTGGGAACGGCCGTTCCCTGTTTCTGCAACTTACAGAAACAGAGCAAAAACAGGGGATGCTCTCGGAAATGAGCAACAAAGCAACCAAAATTTCATTTTCAATCAACAAAGTTAGGATTTTCTGGTAATATGATGCATATATGCTCAAGAAACGATAACATAACACTTAAACACTCAAAGCATGAAATATTATCAAAATTCCAAGATTTCTAGCTCAAAATCATCTTGATCATTCAATCTCAAATTCTCAATGATTTCATGAATAAATCATGCCATACTTTAACATATCAACACCTAATCATGCTCCCATCTACTAATAATCCATCTAGCATATCAAACTCAAACCCTAGTCATGTCTAATATGATCAACATCATCAATTCATGCAAACCAACCTTGAAATGGAAAGAAATGAAGAAGATAGATGATGATGATGATGATGATGAACTCCCCAAAACTTGGCAAATTTCTTGATGAAATAGATGAAATCACTTCTTCCCCTTTTTCTTCTTGATACCGAGAATGAAAGGAAGCAAACAAGTTGGGAGATTTTTTTTGTGTGAAATGAGAGTAGGAAGCTTGGAGATGCATATCACGTAAAACCCATTCTTGATTTTTGTGAAATGTGGAAATTGCAATTAAATCCTTTAAACTTTCAAATTATGCAATTAAGTGTATGGGGTTTTGTGATTTGATCAATAAAGCCCTTAAAGGATTATGCAATTAAGTCCCTAGAATTTCAAGAATTATTTAACTAGGGACAATTTAGTAATTTGAAACACTCCCGATTATGGTTTCATGCAATAAATATTTTTCCGTGTCATGAAATAATATTTCCAATGCTATGAATTCACATCATTCACAAAATAATGTTTCATGAATTTTATAAAATGTGAAATGCCACGTAAGAATATTGTGAAATTAAAGAATTAAAAATAAATTGTACGCTCAAAACCCACACGTGGCGTGCTTACCTGATCATCCGGAACCAGGCGTTACATCATATAACTAAATAGAAGAGAAACCCACCTTACAACGATAAAAGAAGCACAAGAGCCTCACTGACCGGCCTCGCTTCCAACGGGATCAAAATATGTGCAAGAAAGGTGAAGTGAGACTCAATATGACCATATAAGACACTCGGCAACGTAATGATCATGGCATGAATGTATAAAAGAGGATGTCAGGTAATGAATACGTTCATGTGCACGATTAATGTCTTAAAGACATATAAACATTCATTTCATTCATAGTAAGAATCATTCAAATTCGTTTAAGTTCATCACTTCCATACTTCCTACCAACTTAATCCAAGGAATTCAAATGACGATCATAACACGTAGTAGCATAACATGTTCACACTTGAAAAATAGGCAAATAGAAACATTCAAGTCATAATCGAAAATTATATAACACAAATTAAAATAACAATTAAATTCTAAAATTTAAATAAATTAAATAATACTTAAATATATCATAACATTAAACATGTATTAGATAATATATAATATAAATCACTCTAATTATATATATATAATATAGTAATGCATGCATTTAATACGAAACAATTGAATTAAAAATACATAGTGCATGCAAACATATAAATATAATATAACGTGCATGCATATCATTACATATATGTACGTGAATAGCATGCAACATATATACATTATCATATATAATACATGCACAACAGCAACCAAAATTAAAAGGAACAGAAGGCGGAAGAAAAAGAAAACAAAACAGCAGCAGTTCACGAACACCACAGGCGCGACTGGAGGAAAAATAACGCAGCAATACCCCTGTTATAAGACATGAATTACAGAAGCAAAAAGGCAGCAACGAAGGGCATGAAATGCAGCAGCAATAAGCATCAAGAACTCTCACAAAAGGCTGGTAAAACACAGCAGTAACGCAAGGAAAATGCAGCAGTTGACAACAGCTATAACCAGTCCAAAACAGGGCAAAACGAGGCCAAAAACAGAGCAACAACTGATCTCATTTAATCCCAACAAGTTCAGGTCAATTAAGACACCCAATACGCAACAAAACAACATTAATTCAACATATATATCAGTCCCAAAAGAGCTCAAACGTGAAAGGAAGGCATACATAACCCTTCTATGAAATTTTCTCAAAGAGCCATAAATGATATCTCATAAATACTCCAACTATCATGTAATCAATGATCATAAATGAGAAGAGGATGTCAAAACAATCATATTCAAGCTTGGAATCACTCAAAACAATCAAGAATTGAAAGAGATCAACATAATGCTCTAAACCTAACTATTCACTCAAGCTAGCAAATCTCCATGAAATCTGACTCAAAATTAGGGATGAATGGATGAAAATGACCAGGAATGAATGTATATTACAACCCTAAGCTTACCTTGTCAATTGGATGAAGGTTGGAAGAGATTTGAGCTCCAAAATCTCCAAGGAAGGCAAGGATGCAGGAGAAAACTGGAAGGCAGTGACTTTGGCTGAGATTTCTTATTTGAGTGAGGGTTGGTTCGGTTAAGGCATGGTATAACAGGCTAGGTGGTTAAGTTAGGGTTCCATAGCATCAAACCATGGTTAAATTGGTTAAAGTTTGGATGATTTATGGTCATTTTAGTAAAACATGGTCAGTTTCGTCGCCATTTCGTTTTTCGGTTGGATTTCAGATGTTCAAATGATTTCGGAAAAATATAAGGCTAAGTTTATTAAACCCGAATCTTCGATATGAGGTCAACAAAGTTGACGGAACTCGAATCCGAGTTCCCGAGCTCCAAATATCAAATACGGAACCAAGGGTACGCTAATTGCTCGTTAGCCCACGACTTGGATTCCAAAATTAAAATAAATTCGGAACTCATGCAAATGAACCCGAAAATATGAAACGAACATATATTCCTATAGACGACACATATATCTCCAACATATTAAATTTACACGAAATTTCGGTATCAATTTATATAAAAACGAAGTACGTAAATGTGACTCATGGCCAATGCAACAATAAAACCATACATTAACAAATAATATGAAATTTAAATTCGTATATACTTATAAATAAAATGCATGCATTAATTAAAATATAAAATGCATGCACTAATTAATTTTAATTAATGTAAATGGACGAAATTAAAATAATATTTAATATTAAATAACTTAGGATATAATAATTAACATAATTAACGTTTAATATATTAAAAATAAAATTAAATATATAAAATACATATAAACAATTAATTTGTGCAATTTGGTAAACACTTACGTCATACCTGTACGGCCGAATTATCGGGGCGTCACAACCTCTCCCCCTTAAAAGAATCCGTCCTCGGATTCATTGATCGCCCGGAAACAACTCGGGATGAAATCTTTTCATCTTATCCTCTGTCTCCCACGTAACCCCTTCCGTTTTGTCACTTCTCCATAAGACTTTAACTAGTGGAATATACCGATTTCGAAGCTCCTGAAATTTACGACCTAATATCTTAATCGGCTTCTGAACGAAGGTGAGATTCGGTTCTAATTCCACTTCTTCAACCGGTATAACCTCGGATTCGTCTGGATAATATTTCCGAAGCTGAGAAACATGAAATACATTGTGAATTCCGGTTAGACTCGGCGGTAGGTCCAAACGGTAGGCCGTATCTCCAATTTTCTTAAGAATCTCATACGGTCCTAAATACCGAGGGTTCAATTTTCCTCCTTTTCCAATCCTCGAGAATCCCTTACGCGGTGAAGCTTTCAAGAATACCCTATCGCCAATCTCAAACTTAAGATCTTTCCTTCGGTGATCGGCATAGCTTTTCTGTCGGTCCTGGGCTGCTTTCATCCGTTGTCTGATTATTTGGACCTTGTCAATTGCCTCTTGCACGGCCTTAGAGGGTTTTTCCTTTTTCTCCCCTCGTTTCACACCCTCTTGCTTGGTCCAATTCCATTCTTCCAAATCAAAGAACAACGGTGACCTGTATTTCCGTCCGTAAAGAGCCTCATATGGAGCCATTTCTATCGATGCTTGAAAACTGTTATTATAAGCGAATTCAATCAAAGGCAATTGCACGTTCCACGAATTCGAAAAATCCAATGCACATGCTCTCAACATATCCTCCAAATATTTAATTAATCTCTCTGATTGTCCGTCAGTCTGAGGATGTAAAGTTGTGCTGAATTGAAGCCTTGTTCCCAGATTCCTTTGCAATTCTTGCCAAAATCTAGAAGTGAACCTCGGATCCCTATCTGAAACAATGCTAACCGGCACACCATGAAGTCGGAAAATTTCATCAACATACTTCTTAGCTAACTTATTCACCTTATCTGACATCCGAATAGCAAGAAAATGTGCCGATTTCGTCAATCGATCCACGATCACCCAAATTCCATCTAAACCACCTTTCACTCGTGGAAGACCCGTAACGAAATCCATTGTTACTTGCTGCCATTTCCATTATGGGATAGGTAACGGTTGAAGTAGCCACGATGGCTTCTGATGCTCTGCCTTCACCACTTGGAAAGTCAAACAATGTCTCACGAAGTTGATTACATCCCGTTTAAGTCCATTCCACCAATAAAATTTCTTTAAATCCTTATACATCTTATTTCCCCCGGGATGTATTGAATACCCTGATCGATGAGCTTCTTCCAATATCAACTGTTTCAACTCTTCCGGAACCACAACTCTGTTCTTAAACCTTAGAAGCCCGGTGTCATCAAATCCAAACGGACTCTCTGGATCAATTCTAGCTTTCTGCACTAATTTCTGAACCTCGGAATCCACCCTCTGAGCTTCAAACAACCTCTATTGAAGATCCGGTTGAACGGTAATATTTCGAACACTAGCTCTCAGCATGAAAGTCTCAGATTCATCTGTAGCTTCCACTTTCACACTAGACACGCTAGCTTTCCTACTAAGCGCATCTGCAACCACATTGGCCTTTCCGGGGTGGTATCGAATTGTACACTCGTAATCTGCCAAAGTCTCCATCCAATGCCTTTGTCTCTTGTTCAACTCCTTCTGAGAAAACAAATACTGCAGACTCTTGTGGTCGGAAAAGATCTCGAAAGAAATTCCATATAAGTAGTGTCTCCACTTACCCAAAGCGAAGATCACTGCTGCAAGCTCAAGATCGTGAGTAGGATAATTCTGTTCATGATCCTTCAATTTCCTCGAGGCATAGGCTATCACTCTACCATTCTGCTTCAAAACACATCCCAACCCTTCTTTCGAGGCGGCCGTATAAACCATGTATCCTTCAGTGCCCTCGGGAAGTGCTAATACCCGTGCAGTGGTCAGCTTTTCCTTCAAGAGTTGAAAACTCGTTTCGCATACCTCGTCCCACTCGAATTTAGCTTCCTTCTTAGTCAAGTGAGTTAAAGGACCGGCTATCTTTGAGAAATCCTTCACAAACCTTCGATAATAACCTGCCAATCCTAAGAAACTTCTAACCTCGGAAGCATTCTTCGGACTCTGCCACTGAATAACCGTCTTGATCTTTGAAGGATCAACTTCCAAACCTTTACTTGACACGATATGACCTAGAAAAGCAACCCGGTCGATCCAAAACTCGCACTTACTAAATTTCGCATACAACCGGTGCTCTCTCAACGTCTCCAATACCAATTTGAGATGCCTAGCATGATCTTCTGGAGTCTTTGAATACACAAGAATGTCATCAATGAAGATTACTACGAATTTATCCAAATATGGTCGAAAAATCCGATGCATCATATCCATAAACGTTGCAGGGGCATTTGTCAAACCAAAAGGCATCACTATGAATTCATAATGTCCATACCAGGTATTAAATCCTGTGTTTGGTATATCCTCTTCCTGGATTTTCAACTGGTAGTAACCATGCCTTAGATCCAATTTTGAATAAACTCCTGAACCTTGCAGCATATCGAATAAATCCTCAATGTGGGACAACGGGTACTTATTCTTGATAGTCATCCGATTAAGCTCCCGATAATCTATACACATCCTCGATGATCCATCTTTCTTTTTGACAAAGAGAATCGGAGCACCCCACGGAGATGAACTCGGTCGAATATATCCAATCTTGAGTAATTCCTCGAGTTGAATCTTCAACTCCTTCAACTCTGCCGGAGCCATTCTATAAGGCGTCTTAGAATACGGTTCTGATCCCGGATACAAATCAATAACAAACTCAATTTCCGGATCCGGCGGTAGAGAACCCAAATTTTCTGGAAATACATCGGGATATTCCTTTACCACGACCGTCTCCTCAAAACTAGAATGATCCTTTGGTTTATTAAGGAGATAGGCGATAAATCCCGTGGCTCCATCCTTTACAAACTTGCGAGCTTCCATAAACGATACGAGAGGTACAATCTTCGACCCAACTTCTCCAATCAACTCTTTACCCAACTTTATCTTCTTCTTAAAACAATCAACTTCGGCCCGGTGCCGGTATAACCAATCCATCCCGAAGATTACCCCATACTTCTTCATAGGCATTACGATAAAATTTGCCGGATAATCTTTCCCCTCTATCAAAACTGAACAATCCCTGACAATCCGATCCGTCTGCAAACTACCTCCCAAAGGAGAACTCACAAAATAGCAAGAATTTGAACAAGTAACAGATAGGCACAGAGGGGCACATAGATCACAAGATATGAAAGAATGAGTGGCACCCAGATCGAATAATGCATGGATGCTCGTGTTATGAATGCAAACGGTACCTTCCACCACGGCGTTTGGGTCGGCCTCAACATTCTGCTCCTCACCCTCGAGGGCATAAGCTCGTGCCTGAATCTTCGGTCTCTGAGCTCCAGCTTGATACCCTGGAGTCTTGTCCGGGCATGAAAAAGCCATATGATCCCCCTTTCCACAAATCAAACACAACCTCAATCTCTTTCGGCAATTGTTGTAAGAATGGGTTCGCTATCCACAATATGTACACGGTGGTTGATCATTACGGGATCCCTTAGGAGCTGGTGGAGCCTGAGGTGCTCGTGGAATGGGTGCAATCTGACCTCCTACCCTAGGCTTCTTGAAAGGTCCTTTTGGTGGTGGAGCTGGTAAAGTCATCGGCCTCTTTCCTTTGTTAAATCCCGAGCCTGATCCTGACCCTTGTCCCTGGCGATAGACTGGCCTCCTAGCATTCACAGAATCTTCAACCTTCATACCTTTCGAAGTATTCGCCCAAGTACTCGTGTTGACCGCCTCAAGAGCTGCCTGAATATCCGGTCGAAGTCCCTGAACAAACTGCATGGCCTTATGGAAGTCATCACTCGCTATATTAGGTGCATAGCGAGATAACCTCTCATACTCTAAAATATATTCGGCCAAGGACCTTGATCCTTGCTTCAATTCAGTGAATTCCCTTAATCTTCGAGTACTGGAGGAGGGAGGAATAAATTTATTCTTCAATTCTCTTGAAAAGACTTCCCAGTTAATCTCCTCTCCAGCTGCTTCCAATACAATCCGGGTACTCTCCCACCATGAATAAGCCTCCCCTTGTATCAAAGTGATAGTATGTAACATCCCGCTCGTCCGGCCTTTCCAGGTACGCCTTCACGGGTGAGCTATGTGCGCTTTTAATTATTTAATTATGTGAATTATGTGTTTATTATACTTACTATGTGATATATTTGAATTACTTGAAATGTATTTGACCTTATGTGATTTATTTGCACGTATTTGTTTTCTTTGTTTCGTTCTTGCTCCGTTTGTATCCGTTTTCGTTTTCGATTTTTGTGGCTACGTGCTATGCGTGACTTATATGTGTGTGATGCATGTGTCTTTATGTTCGTTACTTGCTTTTGAGTTCGTTTGATACGGTTTTGAAACCGTTTTATGTTTTAGGGACATAAGGGCCTAATGGGCTTTAGCGCACCTTGTGTTCCGGAAGGCGTAACTTGAGCTCAGGAATTCGGATTCGAATTCTAGAAGATGCGTTGGACTCGCAAAGAAGAAATCAAGATAAAGAATCAAGATCCATATTTTTCTAAGCCTATTTGATTCCCCGTTTTTCGACCGGAACGAGCCCTTGTGCTTAAGAGTACCCTTTTGTTGACTAATCTTCACTTGTGGGACCCATTTAACCCCAATGAAGCCCCTAACCTTGACTTATATGTATCTAACCATCCCTCACTCTCTCCTACTCCCTCATTTCGTCCCACACCCAAAGAAAAAGAAGGGAAAGTGCAGCAACTTCAGCTCCAAGAAGAGAAGGAAGAAACCCTTAGCCATTTTCATGATTTTGAGCTCAAATCACATCCAAAGCTTCTCTAATTTGAAAGGTAAGTTTATGATTGTAATCTACACTCTCTCCTTTATGTTCCTTTGAGTTGAATTCATTGGTTGATTCTTGAGTTCTAGCAAGCATGTGAATAGTAGAGATTGGATGAATTTGATGATTCTTGCTTCCCTTCTTGTTCCCTTGATTCTTGGTGATGATATATTGCTTCTATGACTTGATTCTGTGCATTTATCGCATCTCCTTTCATGGTTGCTTGATTATGAGTGATTGGCCATTGATGAATGCTTGAGAATTGGATGATAACTTGATGTATTTCTTCCCCCTTTCCTTGCTTTGTTTCTTGCATATTTGGTGGTTGAAGTTGTTGCTACTTATATGGCATGAATCTATGATGAATTAGTGTTATTTTCATGTTTTGTTTATTTGTTTTCATTGGGTTAAGAGACTCCCCAAGGCTTGCACCGAAATCCCCTGTTTTTCTCTCGAAATCTGATATGTTGCTTGTTGTCTGGTCCTCTCTGTACCGAGACACGGGGGTGTTTCGGTTTGCTCTATGTTGGTTACACGGGCATGTCACCTTCTGGTATCCGTTGTTCGTCTCCTGTACTGAGACACAGGGGTGTCTCAGTTTTCTCTTCCAGGGGGGCACGGGCGTATCCCCTAGGAATTCTCGTTTTTCGCCCGTCTTTGCATGGTTTTGCTTCCTTTTCATTGGTTTTAATTAGCTTTCTTGCCTTGTTTATGACTTGTATGCTTCATTAACTTGTTACATTATGTGTTAAGCTTAATGTTGTGAATCCTTGACTTGTTTTATACCCTCGTTTGTGAATTATGAACTTACATGCAATGCATGCTCTCATATGACTTAAGTGTGAATTTATTTTATGTCCTTTGCATCATGAACATACATACGCATCCGCCGAGCGTCTAATGTGGTTCATATTGAGTCTAAGTTTGTCTTTTGTCTTTGCTTTGCCTTTAGGTTCGTTCCTTGGTTGACGAGGTTGTCCTCTAGACGTTCGTCTGCTTCCTTTGCTCCCGTAGCTTCTCGGAGGTGAGGTTTCTTCCTTTTTAGCTATTATGACCTACAACCCAATATGTAATTTAAGCCCGCATGCGAACTATATACACGTATAAATAAGTGTTTGATATGTATTTTGCGGGAATTGGCCCATTTTCTATGAAATTCGTTGAAAATGCTTATATATGTATGTAAGCTACGTTTTGTTTATTCATTTTCGAAAAGGGTTGGTGTGTGTACATGTTAAGTTTTGGAAAGAAAGCTTTTGTGGCAAGTATACACTTTGTGGGATATGTGTGTGTGAGTTCTGTGATCTGTGTGTGGGCCCCGGAGAAGTGGTATGTGATCTCGGGTCGGCCATGGGGTCACCGGGCTCTCTCATCAACACGACTCCATTTACGGGAGACTTAGTTCTCCTATGCCGACGGAGTACTTTAAGGTTGGCCGTCAAAGGAACCGGTCGGGATCCTCCGGTTCACAATTTTCGTTCTGTGGAGGGTCGAGAGGGGCACCTCTCTTTCCCAATGGTGTGGAGGTGGGATTGTTTATGAGTTTTGTTTTGGTATGAGTAAGTGTGTGTGAGAACCCATTCTCGCCGTGTTATGTTTATGCTTATGCTTATGTATCCGATACGGATTGTGAAACAGGGTGGACTCATAACTGGTAAAACGTGGATGATTTTGGCCTTTGGCCCTAAACCTTGCTTCGTTTATATATATAGTATCACAGGTTACAACCTTTTGGAGTGCTAAAACCACACCCGGTTCACGAACACTTTCGATTTGAATATGCTATGCTCCTACTTATACGTATGTGTGCGTGTGTAGCCCCCTCACCAGTCTCTAGGACTGACCCTCGTTGCTTCTCTCCTTTTTTCCCCTTTTATTTTGAGCTTTGCAGGTGCTCGGTTGAGAGTTTGGCTAGGCGGCCGTCGTTTTTCGAGTCTTGGGAGTCTTTTGAGTCGTTGTTGAGTCTCTGCATTCGCATATTTACTTTCCCACTTTGGTACTATGTATATTTGGTACTATGTATAAATAATTATAAGCTATGTTCGGTAATGTGAAGCTTGAATATTTCTTTTGGCCCGGGGTGGGCAAAGCACGTTGCAATATGTATATCTTGTTTTAAGCTTATATGCCTGTCATTGGTTATGTTATGTGATCCTGTAGCTTCCGCACTTTCGATTTATTTTGTTGCGCACTCTGTTCAGGGTCTAGACCGCCTAGCCTAGAGTTGATTTTGGTTGTCACCCGTTCGCCATGGTTCAATGCGGGGATGGAGTTCCAATTTCGGTACCCGTGTTGGGCTATGGTGCGGGGGATGTGGCGCCCTCCGCTTCTGGGTGTTACATAGTACATCGAGCCTTCTCTCGGGACTCATATGGAATGAGCTCCCAGATCCTCTCAACTTCTTTTAACCACATCTCCGCCTGCATATCATTCCCCTTGAAAAACTTGGGAGGTCGTTGATTCTGAAACTCCCTAAGTATAACAGAAATCGGTGCCTCGGTCGGTACAGCAGGTGCAGGTGGTGCTGGAGGTGCCGGTGGTACATAATCTCGAAGCCTCTGGTCTATGATATTGATAACTGAATTAACAAAGGCCTCTGTCGGCTGTGTGGAGGTGGAGGGGTAGGAGTACGATCACGATGATGACGTCGTCCTGGAGATCTATCACGGTGTCTACGTGGAGGCATCCTGTCAATAAACACTAAAAATGCGTGCTAGGTTTAGTTTATGCATGATAATGTAATCAATTCAATCAAAATTTGAAATTTAGATCAATTAAGCACAAAGGAGATGCATATGCAACACATTGTCATTTAGCTCGTAAGCCGAACGACCTAGACTGACCCACACGACACGAGAGCCCGAGTTTTGCAACCCATAGCTCTGATACCAGTTAAGGATGTAGCACCCGAGCGCAAGGTACCACATCCCCCGCACCGAGACCCGACTCGAATATGGAACGGACACTCCATACCCGAGCTAAATCACGGTGAACGGGGACAACACACACGCTATGCTAGGCGGGACTAACCCTTGAACCATATAACCAGAGTACCATAAGCGCGGAAGCAAAAACTGATCAAATATATATACAATGAGCATTCAAGCTCCAAAAATAAGTCATATACATCATCAAATACCGTCAAGACTCAAAACATGTACGATCCATAGTAATATTCATATACAATGATCAAAAGTAGAGTATGCAAGTGTAAGACCAAAATACAAGAGCTAGAAACGAATGCAAGACCTATGACTCGAATTCCCGCCTAGCTCCCTCGACACCTGCACAAAACAACTGAAAACCAAACGGGTTCAGTCCAAAAGGGACTGGTGGGTATAAAAAATAGGGCATAGATATAATATAAGACGATATTTAAACAATCACATGCAAGTTATAATCCCAAGTGAGGTTTTTAAAGAATTTCCCAAGTGGGTGAAGTAGAGAAATCATCAAAAGGGATTATAACGATTCATTTACATTAGGTCATTATTGGCCCGGCGAGTGGGCGTGCATTATCTCCAACCAACACCTTGTGTAGTTCATTAAACATTCATTCATTCTTTCTTTTCATGCATAACATTCTTTCGTGCACATTCATAACATTTACACCTTCTTCCTCCGGGTTGGTGGCGGGTTTGCAAGGCCCGACCACCCATTCATTGACCAAAAGGGGAACATGACTCCCCAGATGGCGCTCAGCATCCATTCCTCGCTAACTCCTAACGAGGTCCGGTTACGCCGTTAATTGGTGGACCTAATGTGAGGGATCACCGTCGGTCCATGCCTCCCCGGATAGCCACTCACACTAAGTCCCGGGGCCCCATTCATGCATTCATTCATTTCTCGCCAAAACATTTGGTTGGATTCATAAAATAAGGGCTTTACGTTCCAAACATTTACTCTATGAAATGACTCTATATATATATATTAATTTTGGTCGAAAGCTTTTCACATTGAAGGTATAGATAGGGTCATATAACTAAATAGAAGAGAAACCCACCTTACAATGACAAAAGAAGCACAAGAGCCTCACTGACCGGCCTCGCTTCCAACGGTATCAAAATCTGTGCAAGAAAGGTGAAGTGAGACTCAATATCACCATATAAGACGCTCGGCAACGTAATGATCATGACATGAGTGTATAAAAGAGGATGTCAGGTAATGAACACGTTCATGTGCACGATTAATGTCTTAATGACATATAAACATTCATTTCATTCATAGTAAGAATCATTCAAATTCGTTCAAGTTCATCACTTCCATACTTCCTACCAACTTAATCCAAGGAATTCAAATCACGATCATAACACGTAGTAGCATAACATGTTCGCACTTGAAAAATAGGCAAATAGAAACATTCAAGTCATAATCGAAAATTACATAACACAAATTAAAATAACAATTAAATTCTAAAATTTAAATAAATTAAATAATACTTAAATATATCATAACATTAAACATGTATTAGATAATATATGATATAAATCACTCTAATTATATATATATAATATAGTAATGCATGCATTTAATACAAAACAATTGAATTAAAAATACATAGTGCATGCAAACATATAAATATAATATAACGTGCATGCAAATCTTTACATATATGTACGTGAATAGCATGCAACATGTATACATTATCATATATAATACATGCACAACAACAACCAAAATTAAAAGGAACAGAAGGCGGAAGAAAAAGAAAACAAAACAGCAGCAGTTCACGAACACCATAGGCGCGACTGGAGGAAAAATAACGCAGCAATACCCCTGTTATAAGACATGAATTACAGCAGCAAAAAGGCAGCAACCAAGGGCATGAAATGCAGCAGTAATAAGCATCAAGAACTCTCACAAAAGGCTGGTAAAACACAGCAGTAACGCAAGGAAAATGCAGCAGTTGACAGCAGCTATAACCAGTCCAAAACAGGGCAAAACGAGGCCAAAAACAGAGCCACAACTGATCTCATTTAATCCCAACAAGTTCAGGTCAATTAAGCCACCCAATACGCAACAAAACAACATTAATTCAACATATATATCAATCCCAAAAGAGCTCAAACGTGAAAGGAAGGCATACGTGACCCTTTCATGAAATTTTCTCAAAGGGCCATAAATGATATCTCATAAATACTCCAACTACCATGTAATCAATGATCATAAATGAGAAGAGGATGTCAAAACAATCATATTCAAGCTTGGAATCACTCAAAACCATCAAGAATTGAAAGAGATCAACATAATGCTCTAAACCTAACTATTCACTCAAGCTAGCAAATCTCCATGAAATCTGACTCAAAATTAGGGATGAATGGATGAAAATGACCAGGAATGAATGTATATTACAACCCTAAGCTTACCTTGTTGATTGGATGAAGGTTGGAAGAGATTTGAGCTCCAAAATCTCCAAGGAAGGCAAGGATGCAGGAGAAAACTGGAAGGCAGTGACTTTGGCTGAGATTTCTGATTTGAGTGAGGGTTGGTTCGGTTAAGGCATGGTATAACAGGCTAGGTGGTTGAGTTTGGGTTCCATAGCATCAAACCATGGTTAAATTGGTTAAAATTTGGATGAGTTATGGTCATTTTAGTAAAACATGGTCAGTTTCATCGCCGTTTCGTTTTTCGGTTGGATTTCAGAGGTTCAAATGACTTCGGAAAAATATAAGGCTAAGTTTATTAAACCCGAATCTTTGATACAAGTTCAACAAAGTTGACGGAACTAGAATCCGAGTTCCCGAGCTCCAAATATCAAATACGGAACCAAGGGTACTCTAATTGCTCGTTAGCCCACGACTTGGATTCCAAAATTAAAATAAATTCGAAACTCATGCAAATGAACCCGAAAATACGAAACGAACATATATTCATATAGACGACACATATATCTCCAACATATTAAATTTACACGAAATTTCGGTATCAATTTATATAAAAACGAAGTACGTAAATGTGACTCATGGCCAATGCAACAATAAAACCATACATTAACAAATAATATGAAATTTAAATTCGTATATACTTATAAATAAAATGCATGCATTAATTAAAATATAAAATGCATGCACTAATTAATTTCAATTAATGTAAATGAACGAAATTAAAATAATATTTAACATAATTAACGTTTAATATATTTAAAATAAAATTAAATATATAAAATACATATAAAAAATTAATTTGTGTAATTTGGTAAACACTTACGTCATACCTGTACGGCCGAATTATCGGGGCATCAAAACCTCTCCCCCTTAAAAGAATCCGTCCTCGGATTCATTGATCGCCCGGAAACAACTCGGGATGAAATCTTTTCATCTTATCCTCTGTCTCCCACGTAACCTCTTCCGTTTTGTCACTTCTCCATAAGACTTTAACTAGTGGAATTTACCGATTTCGAAGCTCCTGAAATTTACGATCTAATATCTTAATTGGCTTCTGAACGACGGTGAGATTCGGTTCTAATTCCACTTCTTCAACCGGTATAACCTCGGATTCGTCTGGATAATATTTTCGAAGCAGAGAAACATGAAATACATTGTGAATTCCGGTCAGACTCGGCGGTAGGTCCAAAAGGTAGGCCGTATCTCCAATTTTCTCAAGAATCTCATACTGTAGCACCCCGCACGTGAGGCACCACATCCCCCGCACTATGGCTCAACACGAGTAACGAAATAGTAAATCCGCACCCGTATCAAACCCTAGCGAACGGGAGACAAACATAAAAACCTACCTAAGCTAGGCGGAACTAGACCCTGCAATGATAACCAGTCGACGAAATATAATGCAACGCAAAGCCAAAGTTCAAACATACAAACCATAACCAGAATTGGGCTCTTCAGACCTCTTTTTAATCCATAGCAAAACCCAAAAAAAAAACAATTCACTAACAATTACATAAATATTCAAGTTTATGATACTATAGAATCGAATCATGCATAGTTCCAATACATATGTGAGTGCAGAGACTCTCCTAACCTAACTTGACCAACTTAAAGACTCCAAACACCTCCGCCTAGCTCGAAACTCCAAAGTCAAACCTGCACACTAAAAGGTTGGGGAGAGAGAGGGTCAGTCTCTAGAAGACTGAGTGAGCAGGAGCGATATATATATATAAAAACATGCACATGCAAGTTATAAATTGCGAACAAGGTTTTATTTGAAATTAGTTCCCAAAAAGGGCAAGAGAATGATTAATTAATGCTCGGATTTTATGACTAATCATATTAATTCATTACATTCATAAATCATACATATACATAAGGCTCGGCGAGTGAGCGTGCACAATCTCCAACCAAACTCCGACCGTGTACGACAAATATCATTAATATGCTGATTAGGCGATTATGCAATATATCATAATACATGCAGATCATATATCATAAATCATATTCGTTTGGGCAATCCGTGTCCCGGCCTTCCCGCATGGTGCATAACAATCATAACATAACATAATCATATTCATAAAACAGTTCCAACCTTCTTCCTCCGGGTGGTGGACGGGTTTGCAAGGCCCGACCACCCAATCATATCAATGTGGCTATGAGGTTCATGAGGCCTCAAAGCCCGGTTAGCGTTTCCCCGTCAAAAACTCCTTGACGAAGTCCGTTTCGCCGTAATTGGTTGGAACTAGTATATGGGATCCCCGTCAGCCCTTGCTTCCTCGGTTAGCCACATATACTAAGTCCCAGGGCCCGTACAATCATAAATCATAAATGTGTCTCGCCAAACATATCAATTCATAAGAAACATAACATAATTCATAAATCATTTGAAAAGGGTTTACTCGATCAATATTTACTCGGTATGTTCATTTGAAAACCATATATAACTATATTAGGTTTTTGGCCAAAGCTTGTCACATACGGTTGTAGGGTTTAATACGTAACTAAAACGAAAACACCCTCACCTGGTATAAGACGACACAAGGATACGAGTTCCCAAAAGCCCTAAGGATCAAGATCTCTCCACCCTGGAGATAAACTGTACAAAAGATAACATGACGTGTTCGTGAGACTCAAGACTCTTAATGAACCATATATGACGCACGGCAATGCACAAGCATGATATGAATGCATAAAAGATGATATTATGTCATGAAAATGTTCATGTGCACTATTAAGGAATTTAACTCATATAACCAAGTCATTCATTTGATATTATAAACGTTCATATACATTCAAGTTCCATCTTTTCATATCCTTCATAATTCATAGCAATATCTAACAAAATCTTGGAACCACACTCACATTATACCTTTCAACATGTTTACATTGAGTATAATAAATAAAAAGGTAAAGAGCATCACTTAAGACATCAAAAGAATGCAAGAAGGTACTTAATATTCCATATAGAAGCACTCAAACCACGTCATAGCAATTCACCAAAAGCATGCTTTAAACCTCATCCAAATGATATGAAATTAAACCACAATATTCCTAAAACATAGCAAAACAAGTTCATAGTTCAACACAAAAGGAGATAAAGTCATTAAAGAGGTGAAACAAATCAAAAACCGAAAAGGAAGCAACAAGGACTGCGCAGGGGAAGGGACACGGGGGTGTCACCAACCTTAGCTAAACTGAGCCACGACCGTGGCTCAGTACAGACATGCCCAGAAGGTTTGACACGCCCGTGTCTCACATTTCAGTGTAAATGAGACACGGGGGTGTCACGGTACAGAACCAAAATCGCACACAAGGCTTAACCGGCAAAACTAAACCCATACAAAATCAATCCAAAAGCATACCAAATCAACTCCAAATGCTATGAAACTTAATATAAAACATATTTAGCATGTAAGGAACATATTTCATTTAGAGTACAAAGTCTAAATCACACATTAAGGTCATCTAAATCATGCATCAAAACTGGGTCGCCAAAATCGTACATAAGAGCCCTATTGTTTCAATCAAGCCATGATCAAGTACTTAGGAGCTGAATTTGGAACTGAAACCTTGGGGAATGCATGCTAACCTACTAAAAAAATAATATAAATCATATATATGCACAATGGCACGAATTAAAGCACATTAGAATGACCAACAAGTCACAAAACGCACCAGCAGCAGGTCTGTCATAGATCATGCATAAGAACAGGCCATGTCTTTCAGTTTTGGGGCTTAAAATGGATCCAAATACTTGCAACATGAATGCTAGCATATATAGAAATGAGTGTACATCATATCCATGCAAATTCACACGAAAAGAAGGTCATTTGATCAAGCAACAAACCATACTTCACACAGCAGTCACGAAACAGAGGAGGCAGTTTTGAACATCAAGTTTGAAGCTCCAAATCTCATAATTTTATCAAAGGGTCAAGAGATAAAATCCTCCTAACATCATATACTATCAGTTAGGAAAGAAATAGGCCAAGAAACAAGCTCATATGATCATGTATAAGCAAGAAAATCAGCTACACACAAGAACAAAAACCCCTAAAAGTTCATATCAAACTCATCACTCAAACCCTAACCAAATCTGATCCAATTCATGTATTAAGTAGATGAAATCAAGTACAATAGAGTATAGAAGACATAAATATTCATACCTTGAAGATTGGAAGAAGACGGGAGGTGATTTGAGCTCAAAATCACAAGAATGGCCAAGGGTTTTTCTTCCTTTCTATCTTCCTCTATCTCGATCAGTTGCAGCAGGAAGGGGAGATATTTGGCTCGGTTTTTGCTGCTAAAAGGGGGAAGAAATGGCTTAACTCAAGGTACAAAATTCATGGTTAAGCTTTAGTTAGGTTAGGTTGAGTAAAAAGGGTGCCACCATGAAGACTAGTCAACAAAAGGAGCTCTTCTTGCACGAGTTGTCCGTTACGGTTGGATTTCGAAGGTCTTAATGATTTCAAAAAGGTATGAGGCTTGTTCCATTGTCTCCGAATCGTCGATACGAAGGCAACGGAGGTGTCGGAATTCAAATCCGAATTCCCGAGCTCAAGATATCACGTACGGAACCAAGGGTGCGCTAATTGCTCGTTAGCCCCCGATTTGGTTCCACAATCAAATTAAATTCGTTAACACGTCAAATGAATCCTAAAATATAAACCGAGCATATAGAAATGTTCATAACACACATATTTACGACATACTAAATTTCCACGACATTCCGATGTCATTTCATATGAGAACGTAGCGCCAATAAACAAGCATGCGTATATCCTTAATAAATTCATGCATTACAATTTAAAACTAAAGTTTAAATTCTATTTTAATTATGATCCAAGGTCAAAGGATTTGAATAAATTAATGAAATTGATTAATGCATAATTTATTAACAATTTATAATAAAATTGAATAATAAAATTAAATACGAAAAACTTATAAACAATTAATCACATAGTTAGCTAATCTAATTGCGCAATTTATAAGTAAATACGGCACATCAGTTTAAACGAAAAGCTGGGGCGTTACACATACAGTCCTAAATACCGAGGGTTTAATTTTCCTCCTTTTCCAATCCTCGAGAATCCCTTACGCGGCGAAGCTTTCAAGAATACCCTATCGCCAATCTCAAACTTAAGATCTTTCCTTCGGTGATCGGCATAGCTTTTCTATCGGTCCTGGGCTGCTTTCATCCGTTATCTGATTATTTGGACCTTGTCAATTGCCTCTTGCATGGCCTTAGAGGGTTTTTCCTTTTCTCCCCTCGTTTCACACCCTCTTGCTTGGTCCAATTCCATTCTTCCAAATCAAAGAACAACGGTGAACTGCATTTCCGTCCGTAAAGAGCCTCATATGGAGCCATTTCTATCGATGCTTGAAAACTGTTACTATAAGCGAATTCAATCAAAGGCAATTGCACGTTCCACGAACTCGAAAAATCCAATGCACATGCTCTCAACATATCCTCCAAATATTTAATTAATCTCTCTGATTGTCCGTCCGTCTGAGGATGGAAAGTTGTGCTGAATTGAAGCTTGTTCCCAGATTCCTTTGTAATTCTTACCAAAATCTAGAAGTGAACCTCGGATCCCTATCTGAAACAATGCTAACCGGAACACCATGAAGTCGGAAAATTTCATCAACATACTTCTTAGCTAACTTATTCACCTTATCTGACATCCGAATAGCAAGAAAATGTGCCGATTTCGTCAATCGATCCACGATCACCCAAATTCCATCTAAACCACCTTTCACTCGTGGAAGACCGGTAACGAAATCCATCGTCACTTGCTGCCATTTCCATTCTGGGATAGGTAACGGTTGAAGTAGCCCCGATGGCTTTTGATGCTCTGCCTTCACCACTTGGAAAGTCAAACAATGTCTCACGAAGTTGATTACATCCCGTTTAAGTCCATTCCACCAATAAAATTTCTTTAAATCCTTATACATCTTATTTCCCCCGGGATGTATTGAATACCCTGATCGATGAGCTTCTTCCAATATC
This sequence comes from Lantana camara, assembly GCA_037501455.1. Classification (NCBI taxonomy): domain Eukaryota; kingdom Viridiplantae; phylum Streptophyta; class Magnoliopsida; order Lamiales; family Verbenaceae; genus Lantana; species Lantana camara. Next base: position 96,700,602 of record CM074856.1, read on the forward strand.
AACCGTTTCAACTCTTCCGGAACCACAACTCTGTTCTTAAACCTTAGAAGCCCGGTGTCATCAGATCCAAACGGACTCTCTGGATCAATTCTAGCTTTCTGCACTAATTTCTGAACCTCGGAATCCACCCTCTGAGCTTCAAACAACCTCTATTGAAGATCCAGTTTAACGGTAATATTCCGAACACTAGCTCTCAGCTTGAAAGTCTCAGATTCATCTGTAGCTTCCACTTTCACACTAAACACGCTAGCTTTCCTACTAAGCGCATCTGCAACCACATTGGCCTTTCCGGGGTGGTATCGAATTGTACACTCGTAATCTGCCAAAGTCTCCATCCAATGCCTTTGTCTCTTGTTCAACTCCTTCTGAGACAATAAATACTGGAGACTCTTGTGGTCGGAAAAGATCTCGAAAGAAATTCCATATAAGTAGTGTCTCCACTTACCCAAAGCAAAGATCACTGCTGCAAGCTCAAGATCGTGAGTGGGATAATTCTGTTCATGATCCTTCAATTTCCTCGAGGCAGAGGCTATCACTCTACCATTCTGCATCAAAACACGTCCCAACCCTTCTTTCGAGGCATCCGTATAAACCATGTATCCTTTAGTGCCCTCGGGAAGTGCTAATACCTGTGCAGTGGTCAGCTTTTCCTTCAAGAGTTGAAAACTCATTTTGCATGCCTCGTCCCACTCGAATTTAGCTTCCTTCTTAGTCAAGCGAGTTAAAGGACCGGCTATCTTTGAGAAATCCTTCACAAACCTTCGATAATAACCTGCCAATCCTTAGAAACTTCTAACCTCGGAAGTATTCTTCGGACTCTGCCACTGAATAACCGTCTCGATCTTTGAAGGATCAACTTCCAAACCTTTACTTGAAACGATATGACCTAGAAAAGCAACCCGGTCGATCCAAAACTCGCACTTACTAAACTTCGCATACAGCCGGTGCTCTCTCAACGTCTCCAATACCAATTTGAGATGCCTAGCATGATCTTCCGGAGTCTTTGAATACACAAGAATGTCATCAATGAAGATTACTACGAATTTATCCAAATACGGTCGAAAAATCCGATGCATCATATCCATAAACGCTGCAGGGGCATTTGTCAAACCAAAAGGCATCACTATGAATTCGTAATGTCCATACTAGGTATTAAATCCTGTCTTTGGTATATCCTCTTCCCGGATTTTCAACTGGTAGTAACCATGCCTTAGATCCAATTTTGAATAAACTCCTGAACCTTGCAGCATATCGAATAAATCCTCAATGTGGGGCAACGGGTACTTATTCTTGATAGTCATCCGATTAAGCTCCCGATAATCTATACACATCCTCGACGATCCATCTTTCTTTTTGACAAAGAAAACCGGAGCACCCCACGGAGATGAACTCGGTCGAATATATCCAATCTTGAGTAATTCCTCGAGTTGAATCTTGAACTCCTTCAACTCTGCCGGAGCCATTCTATAAGGCGTCTTAGAATACGGTTCTGATCCCGAATACAAATCAATAACAAACTCAATTTCCCGATCCGGCGGTAGAGAACCCAAATTTTCTGGAAATACATCGGGATATTCCTTTACCACGACCGTCTCCTCAAAACTTGATTGATCCTTTGGTTTATTAAGGAGATAGGCGATAAATCCCGTGGCTCCATCCTTTACAAACTTGCGAGTTTCCATAAACGATACGAGAGGTACATTCTTCGACCCAACTTCTCCAATCAACTCTTTACCCAACTTTATCTTCTTCTTAAAACAATCAACTTCGGCCCGGTGCTGGTATAACCAATCCATCCCGAAGATTACCCCATACTTCTTCATAGGCATTACTATAAAATCTACCGGATAATCTTTCCCCTCTATCAAAACTGAACAATCCCTGACAATCCGATCCGTCTGCAAACTACCTCCCAAAGGAGAACTCACAAAATAGCAAGAATTTAAACAAGTAACAGATAGGCACAGAGGGGCACATAGATCACAAGATATGAAAGAATGAGTGGCACCCAGATCGAATAATGCATGGATGCTCGTGTTATGAATGCAAACGGTACCTTCCACCATGGCGTTTGGGTCGGCCTCAACATTCTGCTCCTCACCCTCGAGGGCATAAGCTCGTGCCTGAATCATCGGTCTCTGAGCTCTAGCTTGATACCCTGGAGTCTTGTCCGGGCATGAAAAAGCCATATGATCCCCCTTTCCACAAATCAAATACAACCTCAATCTCTTTCGGCAATTGTTGTAAGAATGGGTTCGCTATCCACAATATGTACACGGTGGTTGATCATTACGGGATCCCTAAGGAGCTGGTGGAGCCTGAGGTGCTCGTGGAATGGGTGCAATCTGACCCCCTTGTCCCTGGCGATAGACTGGCCTCCTAGCATTCACAGAATCTTCAACCTTCATAGCTTTCGAAGTAGCCTTCGCCCAAGTGCTCGTGTTGACCGCCTCAAGAGCTGCCTGAATATCCGGTCGAAGTCCCTGAACAAACTGCATGGCCTTATGGAAGTAATCACTCGCTATATTAGGTGCATAGCGAGATAACCTCTCATACTCTGAAATATATTCGGCCACAGACCTTGATCCTTGCTTCAATTTAGTGAATTCCCTTAATCTTCGAGTACGGGAGGAGGGAGGAATAAATTTATTCTTCAATTCTCTTGAAAAGACATCCCAGTTAATCTCCTCTCCAGCTGCTTCCAATACAATCCCGGTACTCTCCCACCATGAATAAGCCTCCCCTTGTATCAAAGTGATAGTATGTAACATCCCGCTCGTCCGGCCTTTCCAGGTACGCCTTCACGGGTGAGCTATGTGCGCTTTTAATTATTTAATTATGTGAATTATGTGTTTATTATACTTACTATGTGATATATTTGAATTACTTGAAACGTATTTGACCTTATGTGATTTATTTGCACGTATTTGTTTTCTTTGTTTCGTTCTTGCTCCGTTTGTATCCGTTTTCGTTTTCGATTTTTGTAGCTACGTGCTATGCGTGACTTATATGTGTGTGATGAATGTGTCTTTATGTTCGTTACTTGCTTTTGAGTTCGTTTTATACGGTTTTGAAACCGTTTTATGTTTTAGGGACATAAGGGCCTAATGGGCTTTAGCGCACCTTGTGTTCCGGAAGGCGTAACTTGAGCTCGGGAATTCGGATTCGAATTCCGGAAGATGCGTTGGACTCGCAACGAAGAAATCAAGACAAAGAATCAAGATCCATATTTTTCTAAGCCTATTTGATTCCCCGTTTTTCGACCGGAACGAGCCCTTGTGCTTAAGAGTACCCTTTTTTTTTTACTAATCTTCACTTGTGGGACCCCATTTAACCCCAATGAAGCCCCTAACCTTGAAATATATATATCTAACCATCCCTCACTCTCTCCTACTCCCTCATTTCATCCTAGACCCAAAGAAAAAGAAGGGAAAGTGCAGCAACTTCAGCTCCAAGAAGAGAAGGAAGAAATCCTTGGCCATTTTCATGATTTTGAGCTCAAATCACATCCAAAGCTTCTCTAATTTGAAAGGTAAGTTTATGATTGTAATATACACTCTCTCCTCTCTCTTTTATGTTCCTTTGAGTTGAATTCATTGGTTGATTCTTGAGTTCTAGCAAGCATGTGAATAGTAGAGATTGGATAAATTTGATGATTCTTGCTTCCCTTCTTGTTCCCTTGATTCTTGGTGATGATATATTGCTTCTATGACTTGATTCTACGTATTGATCGCATCTCCTTTCATGGTTGCTTGATTATGAGTGATTGGCCATTGATGAGTGCTTGAGAATTGTATGATAACATGATGCATTTCTTCCCCCTTTCCTTGCTTTGTTTCTTGCATATTTGGTGGTTGAAGTTGTTGCTACTTATATGGCATGAATCTATGATGAATTAGTGTTATTTTCATGTTTGGTTTATGTGTTTTCATTGGCTTAAGATACTCCCCAAGGCTTGCATCGAAATCCCCTATTTTTCTATCCAAATCTGATATGTTGCTTGCTGTCTGGTCCTCTCTGTACCGAGACACGGGGGTGTTTCGGTTTGCTCCATGTTGGTGACACGGGCATCTCACCTTCTGGTATCCGTTGTTCCTCTCCTGTACTGAGACACGGGGGTGTCTCAGTTTGCTCTTCCAGGGGGGCACGGGCGTGTCCCCTAGGAATTCTCGTTTTTCGCCCATCTTTGCATGGTTTTGCTTCCTTTTCATTGCTTTTAATTAGCTTTCTTGGATTTTTTATGACTTGTATGCTTCATTAACTTGTTACATTATGTGTTAAGCTTAATGTTGTGAATCCTTGACTTGTTTTATACCCTCGTTTGTGAATTATGAACTTATATGCAATGCATGCTCTCATATGACTTAAGTGTGAATTTATTTTATGTCCTTTGCATCACGAACATACATACGCATCCGCCAAGCGTCTAATGTGGTTTATATTGAGTCTAAGTTTGTCTTTTGTCTTTGCTTTGCCTTTAGGTTCGTTCCTTGGTTGACGAGGTTGTCCTCTAGACGTTCGTTTGCTTCCTTCGCTCCCGTAGCTTCTCGGAGCTGAGGTTTCTTTCTTTTTAGCTATTATGACCTACAACCCAATATGTAATTTAAGCCCGCATACGAACTATATATACGTATAAATAAGTGTTTGATATGTATTTTGCGGGAATTGGCCCATTTGCTATGAAATCCGTTGAAAATGCTTGTATATGTATGTAAGCTACGTTTTGTTTATTCGTTTTCGAAAAGGGTTAGTGTGTGTACGTGTTAAGTTTTGGCAAGAAAGCTTTTGTGATAAGTATACGCTTTGTGGGATATGTGTGTGTGAGTTCTGTGATCTGTGTGTGGGCCCCGGAGAAGTGGTATGTGATCTCGGGTCGGCCATGGGGTCGCCGGGCTCTCTCATCAACACGACTCCATTTACGGGAGACTTAGTTCTCCTATGCCGACGGAGCACTTTAAGGTTGGCCATCGAAGGAACCGGGCGGGATCCTCTGGTTCACAAGTTTCGTTCTGTGGAGGGTCAAGAGGGGCACCTCTCTTCCCCAATGGTGTGGAGGTGGGATTGTTTATGAGTTTTGTTTTGGTATGAGTAAGTTTGTGTGAGAACTCGTTCTCACCGTGTTATGTTTATGCTTATGCTTATGTATCCGATACGGATTGTGAAACGGGGTGGACTCATAACTGGTAAAACGTGGATGATTTTGGCCTTTGGCCCTAAACCTTTCTTCGTTTATATATATAGTATCACAGGTTTCAACCTTTTGGAGTGCAAAAACCACACCCGGTTCACGAACACGTTCGATTTGAATATGCTATGCTCCAACTTATACGTATGTGTACGTGTGTAGCCCCCTCACCAGTCTCTAGGACTGACCCTCGTTGCTTCTCTCCTTTTTTCCCCTTTTGTTTTGAGCTTTGCAGGTGCTCGGTTGAGAGTTTGGCTAGGCGGCGGTCGTTTTCGAGTCTTGGGAGTCTTTTGAGTCATTGTTGAGTCTCTGCATTCGTATATTTACTTTCCCGCTTTGGTACTATGTATATTTGGTACTACGTATACATAATTATAAGCTATGTTTGGTAATGTGAAGCTTGAATATTTCTTTTGGCCCGGGGTGGGCAAAGCATGTTGCAATATGTATATCTTGTTTTAAGCTTATATGCCTGTAATTGGTTATGTTATGTGATCCAGTAGCTTCCGCACTTTCGATTTATTTTGTTGCGCACTTTGTTCAGGGTCTAGACCGCCTAGCCTTGAGTTGATTTTGGTTGTCACCCGTTCGCCATGGTTCAATGCGGGGACGGAGTTCCATTTCGGTACCCGTGTTGGGCTATGGTGCGGGGGATGTGGCGCCCTCCGCTCTGGGGTGTTACATCTTTAAGTGGTATCAGAGCTCTGGGTTGCAAAACCCGAGCTTTAGCATTGTGTAGGGTCTGTCTAGGTCAATCGGCTTAGGAATATGTGATTGTTTGCATTCATTCTCATCTCTTACGTGAAAGACCTGAATTATTTGGCTTAACTATGTTAATAGTTCACATAAACATGTAGTGAACCTTGCATGCATCGATATTTTGGAATCATTTTTCTTATCTCAGGATGACTTCTTCGTGCCAACATACATCATCAAAAGGAAGACAAGAGAAACAAGCTTCTTGGATCTCTAACAAGTTTGGAGGCTTTAATCCACCGAAGTGGTTTGGAGGCGATAGTATTGAAGCCGAGGAGTGGCTATCAGTGATATTGTGGATTTGGAAAAAATTATCCGGGAACCTCATAAGAGAAAGTAAAGCACACATCCCTCTTATTACAAGATGAAGCTTCAAAATGGTTCAAGGAAATAAGATCATATCTAAAGAAGTCCGGAGAAGAGCTCCATTGGGAAAGGTTTATCCGAGAATTTTGCTATAAGTTTATCCCTCCCAATGAATTGATTAGAACACTCCAAGAATTCCTAGATCTTGAGCAAGAAGTGAAGATGATGGATGATCTTATGATGGAGCTAGAAAGCTCGAGAGCTAACCAAGATTGCCCCAAGGTCCGGGGATATATACAAAGACGTAGAGACGAGATTCAACAAGCTTTTCAAGGTTCACCAGTGCATGAATGGTCCGAGGAAGTTAGAAGAGTGGTTCAAGATGAAATGAATAAGCAAGGGATGAAGTCTCACACTCTTAATGTGAGACATGATCAAGGATCGAGTTCAAGTTCAAGTAAGAGGCATATATTCCCAGAGAAAACCCAAGAACTTCAAGAGGTCGACTACACCAAGAAGAAGAAGAAGAAACTTCAACCACCAGAAAGGGATTCGATGCCTTCTTCATTGGAGATAATTCCATGTTCTTATTGTTAAGGCCCTAACCACACCGAAGAAGTTTGCCGAAAGAAGCTTGGAAGATGTTATAAGTGTGGGGAAATGGGGCATAAGGTGAAAAGTTGCCCGAAGACTAAGAATTCAAGGACTACAAAGAGCTGCGATTCCAAGACTCCAAGTTCAATCCAAGTGGATATGATTGAAGAAGGAGAACGGTATGCCAAGCTCGACACTACCGCCATGGTAAAATGTACACCGAACATTCATGGCACTACATACATGCATTTTATTTTAATTGGTGTTACTTTTCTTTTTTTTTTTTTTTGTTGTTCTCGGTGCTTGCGTGTCTTTGTTATTACTTGCTTGCTTGTGGTTTCCCTTTTCTTTTCTCTTTTGTGTTGTCTCTCTCTTTGGGGAGAGGTTGGTGAGAAAAGTGTCGAGTGCTTGGTGAGTTGCGAGGGCCGAGCTTTCCTGGTGGCGGTTCTCTTCCCGTGGTTGTTCTTGAAGGCACCTTGTTCTGTTAAGGTAACGGTGTTACCGTAGGCATGGGTAGTTGCTTGTAGGAGGTCCATTCGGGGCTCAACGGTATCTATGGGTGTTAGATGGAAGGCTAGCCCGTTGATATCCTTTGTAGAAGTGGTTGGTAATTTCGGGACGGTGCGATAAGTTTCGTGGCTTTCCTTTGAGTTAACTTAAAGGGTCGAGCCAAGCTTAAGGAGATAAAGATCGAAGTAAGACACCTTTGGTGTTTCTTTGAAGATGGAATTCGTTTCCACCTAATGAGGACATCGAGGTTGTCGTGATCTTTATCCCGGAATTGTTTTGTGTTTGGAGTTTCTCTTCCTGTGGACTCTAGAGAGGTTGTTGGAGTTAAGTCGTAGTTGACGAGCTCTTAGAAGGTCATTCCATCCTTGTGACTACTTCTTTCTGGAGTACCTTGGTCCCATCTAAGAAGAAGACGGGATTTAGGATGAGTATATATTACCGTGAGCTGCACAAGTTAACGGTGGAAGATGAATACCCTTCTTGCTTGCTTCGAAGAGTCGTTAGTCCTTCTTCAGTGTTCTGTGGTCTTTGCTGAGCGTGGTTCCAACAAGGGTATAGTCGACTACGCATTTTGGCAGAAGAACCGAGAATTACCTCAGAGATTAAGTCTCTAGTGTCATCGGGAATCAACAGAAGTTTGTCATTGTGCAAGTGTCGTCCCATAACATGAAAGACAAGGAAGAGGCATGGTTCGAGTGGATAAGGCTTTTGAAGAGAGTTACCTTGATTACACGAGGATACTTAAACTTCTCCGTTACGATCGAGGTACTAAGGAAGACTTCGGTTGTGCGTAGCTAACGGAAGGTTGAGGCCTATGTCTCCAGAAGTGCTTAGTCACGAGACTAATTCCACTCATGATTCGAGACTTGAAGAGCCGATAATGGTGTTGGCATAAGAAGAGACATTGTAGACTTAGTGTAGCTGTAGCACCCACAAGTAGGGCCACATCCCCCGCACCATAATCCGAACCCGAATACGAAATGGAATGTCCGTACCCGAATCCGAATCATAGCGAACGGGAGACCAAACACACACACTAGGCTAGGCGGAGCTAAACTAACCAGAAACAGAGTGCGCGGAAGCGAATAAATAAAAGCAACAAGCAAAAACCATCACAGATATATATATAGGTACCAACTCACACCTATCCATATCGTATTTACATATATGTACCAACACGTTCTGTACAAAAGCCATCCCGGCTCGAACAAAATAGTATGTAAGTATATACAAATCAAAGCTGTATAACTACAAAATAATAAAGTGCAGGTATGTAAATGCACCTAACGAGACCTAGACTGACAAGTGCATAAAGCAGACACACTTCTCCACCTAGCTCACGCTCCCAAAACCTGCAACTAAAAGAGTAAACGAGGAGTCAGTCAACTGACTGAGTGAGGGGGCTAACGCACACCCACACCCTAAATATATATAGAGCAGAGCACAAAGCAAAGGGCGAAAGTATGAACCGGAATAGGTTTTACAAACTAAAACTTTTCCAAAGCAAATACATATACTTTAAAACATTTCATAAACACTATTCTGATTCATACTTTTCTAACATACACAACAGACAAATGCTCGGCGAGAACGAGCTTCCAACCTTTACTCCTCAGAACAAACAAAACAGAAATCATACATACTCCTCAACACCAATGATGGAAGAGCCACCGGCGGCCCTAACCATCCAGACATATACAGACTCACGAGGGGTAGCGAACCCACATCGTGCCCTCCCCGGTTTTTACGCCGAAGGCATCGAAATATCACACCTTCCCAAACTCCCAGGGGTCGCGTATGATATATCGGATGGAGACTACGCATAGGCCGAACCTCGACGGCCCGAACCGTCCCGAGGGTTCCTTACCCGTAGCTCCTTGGATCCACACATACAAATCAGATCAGAACAAATGCCAAATCTTTCATGGCGATCTCGCTAACAGAATTGTAAAGTCTTTCCAAAACATAGCTTACATAGGCTTAGCTAATATCTTTTCCCAAAACAAAGGTATTCACAAGATCATAAACATATTCTAATCAACACATACATATCTATATATATAATATATAGTCACATGCACGGCTTGAAAACATCGCATAAGGCTTTAGGTCGCTTAGCTAATAAAATTCCTAAACCTCACCTTGTGCGTGACCAAAATACGAGCGGACGTGAACAACTTACGCCTCGGGCTCGTCAACTGGAACCTCCTCTGAAAAGAAAACATAAAAGCCCAAGACTTAGACTCTATATGAACCAAAGAGGACGCTCGGCAAAATGCATGATTCATGTTCATAGCTAAAATGTTACAATATTCACAAATCATAGCATAACATACTTATTCACAATTAATATTATGCAAAACAATCAAATTATAACAATTAATATGCAAAAGAAAAGCATTTAAAATCATACAAATGCATAAATAAAGCAAAGAGAAGAAATGGCAAAATCCACCCCCATGGATTTTTCCAAAGGGGAAAATCCACCCCCATGGATTTTTCCCAAGCTACTGCCTCAAATCCACCCTCGCGGATTTTTCCTTAAGGAAAAATCCACCCCCGTGGATTTGCTCCAGTAGAGAGGGGTTCCGGACATGGGAACGGCCGTTCCCGTTCCCAGTACAAACTGGGAACGGCCGTTCCCAGTCATGAACAGTATGGCCTGGGAACGGTCGTTCCCAGTTTAAAACTGGGGCGGGAACGGCCGTTCCGGCCTGGTTCGAAAGCTGGAGCAGAGTTTTTACAGAAAAACAGGGGAAGCTCCATTTTAGAGCCAAAAATGGCCAAAAACCAACCATAAATTTTGCCACAACTTCTCAAAATGCACACACAATACATATAAATCATACTTAACATGTTGTCACTCAAATAGCTCAAGAAAATGGAATTAAAATGCATGATCAATGAAATGCAAAATTCAAGCAAAATCATGATCATCAATTAATGCTCAACCAACCATGGATTAAATGCAATAAATGCAACACATATAACCTATATAACTCATATCTAAAGCTAGGAATCAAACACAACAAGCAAAGAGCAAGTATTCACATTTTTCATTAAACCCTTACTATTCACGTAGGGAAACAAAGACATGCAAAACTCACTCCAAACTCAGAATTTAAACCATAGAAACAACGAGCACGACGAGGGGATTCCGAAACCTACCTAAGTTCGAGAAAAGACGAAGAAACGAGAGAGAACTTGGCTTGGGAAGTTTGAATGATCACTTGAGGGTTTTTGGCTCTCTCTTGGCTTGGGGTTGCTGTTGTTCACGTAAGAAAGGAGAAAGGAAGAAGGGTTCAGCCTTTTAAGGCTGAGCCGGTTCGGTTCACGGGTTCGGTTCAAGGTTTCCGGTTCAAGTTGGTTCGGTTTAACAAATACGGGTTCAAATATGGCCAACTCAAATAAAACGAATAAATCACATGCAAAACTAATTCAAATAAATTCATATAAGTTCAAATAATTCATATAAGTCATATACAATTAATTCAAAACGCAAATATTATTAAATCACATAATTTACCTGTACCGACTGTGAGTCGGGGTGTTACAACCTCCCCCCCTTCGGAGAACCTGGTCCCCAGGTTAACTGTCTGACCTGAGAACAACTCCGGGTACAACCGTCTCATCTTCTCCTCAGTCTCCCAAGTAGACTCTTCAGATTTCTGATCTCTCCAAAGAACTCGGACCAAGGGAATCTGTTTATTCCTCAACACCTGTAGTTTCCGGTCTTGAATCTCAACCGGGTGCCTTACTATCGTCAAATCCGTCTCAAGTCGTACCTCTTCCACAGGGAGAATAGTTGATTCCTCGGGATAAAACTTCCTGAGTTGCGAAACATGAAACACATTATGTATCCCGGTCAATCTAGGCGGTAGGTCCAACCTATACGCCACTTCTCCAACTCTCTCAAGGATTTCAAAAGGTCCAAGGTATCTCGGGTTAAGCTTCCCACCTCGACCTATTCGAGAAAATCCTTTCCTCGGAGATGCTTTCAAGAACACCTTATCTCCGACTTCAAACTCAAGAGGCCTTCTCCTCTTATCCGCATAGCTCTTCTGACGGTCCTGAGCTGCCTTCATTCTTTGTTGAATCAACTTAACCTTGGCAGTGGTCTTATCCAATCTCTCTCGAGGGGTTGCTCTTTCAAGCTTATTCTCCTCAGTCCACCGCCAATCTTCCAAGTCCCAAAATAGAGGCGATCTACACTTCCTTCCATATAGTGCCTCGTAGGGAGCCATACCAATAGAAGTCTGAAAACTGTTGTTATAGGCAAACTCAACCAGAGCTAAATGCTTATCCCACTTCTCCTGGAAATCCAAAGCACACGCTCTCAACAAATCCTCTAAGTACTTAATCAATCTCTCTGATTGTCCATCTGTCTGAGGGTGAAAAGCGGTGCTAAAATTAAGCCTCGTACCCAACCTACTCTGAAGATCCTGCCAAAACTTAGCTGTGAACCTCGGATCACGATCTGAGACAATGCTAGCAGGCGCCCCATGAAGTCTCACAATCTCATTACAATACAATTCGGCCAACTTCGGAGTCTTGTAAGACATCTTTACCTTGAGAAAATGAGCAGACTTGGTCAATCGGTCGACTATCACCCAAATTCCATCATAACCTCCTCTTGATCTAGGTAAGCCGGACACGAAGTCCATAGTCACTTGCTCCCACTTCCACTCAGGAATCGGAAGTGGTTGGAGGGTTCCTCCCGGTTTCTGGTGTTCTGCCTTCACCACTTGACACGTGAGACACCGCTTCACAAAGTTCGCGACATCTCTCTTCATGCCATTCCACCAGAAGTATTCCTTCAAATCTCGGTACATCTTCGTACCACCGGGGTGAATGGAATATCCAGAACGGTGTCCTTCCTCAAGTATTAACCTCTTGAGGTCTTCTGGGACACAAACTCTAGTCTTGAACCTGAACAAACTGGAATCATCAAACCCAAACTTCGTCTCGGGGTCTATCCTAGACCGAACCACCAATCTCTGAATCTCTGCATCCGAAGCCTGAGAATCCAACAACCTCTGTTTCAAATCCGGCTGAACTGTGATGTTAGCTAACCGAGCCACTGAAACCAAAACTGTCGAACCCTGTCCTGAAGACTCTGCACTCAAACCTGAAACACTTGCTTTTCTGCTCAAAGCGTCTGCCACGACATTAGCCTTGCCCGGATGATACTGAATCGTGCAATCATAATCCTCTAAGAATTCCATCCAACGCCTCTGTCTGTTATTAAGCTCCTTCTGAGTAAAAAGATACTTGAGGCTCTTATGATCCGTGAATATCTCGAAAGTCGTTCCATAGAGGTAATGACGCCACTTCCTCAAAGCAAACACAACCGCTGCAAGCTCAAGATCATGAGTGGGGTAGTTCTTCTCGTGTTCCTTCAACTTCCGAGAAGCATAGGCCACCACTCGGCCATTTTGCATCAATACACATCCGAGTCCTTCTTTAGAAGCATCTGCAAAAACTGAATAACCCTCGGATCCCTCGGGTAGGGTAAGAACTGGTGCTGAAGTTAATCTTTCCTTCAAAACTTGGAAACTTTTCTCGCACCCATCATCCCACTCATACTTCACCTCCTTTTTAGTTAACCGAGTCAACGGGCAAGCAATTTTGGAGAAATCCTTCACAAATCTCCTATAGTAACCTGCTAACCCGAGAAAACTTCTTATCTCGGAGGCATTCTTCGGTCTTTCCCACTGAACCACGGTCTCAATCTTGGAAGGATCAACTTCAATCCCCTCACCTGAAATTATATGACCCAGGAAAGATACTCTGTCGAGCCAGAACTCGCACTTGCTAAATTTGGCATAAAGCTTGTGCTCTCTAAGTGTCTCCAAAACGATCCTGAGATGCGTAGCGTGCTCTTCTGCAGACTTAGAATACACCAAAATGTCGTCTATGAAAATGACCACGAACTTGTCAAGATACTGTCTAAACACTCGGTGCATCATATCCATGAACACGGCTGGAGCGTTAGTTAACCCAAACGGCATCACTACAAACTCGAAGTGTCCATAACGGGTATTAAACGCTGTCTTAGAAATATCCCTCTCCCGGATACGAAGTTGGTAATACCCCTGCCTCAAATCTAACTTAGAGTACACCTGCGACCCTTGCAAGATATCAAACAACTCCTCGATATGAGGTAAAGGGTACTTATTCTTCACTGTCATCCGGTTCAACTCGCGGTAGTCTATACACATCCTCAAAGTCCCATCCTTCTTCTTCACGAATAACACAGGAGCACCCCACGGGGATGTACTCGGACGGATGTAACCGCAAGTCAAAAGCTCATCCAGCTGAGTTTTCAACTCCTTCAACTCAGCAGGAGCCATCCGATACGGTGTCTTAGAGAAAGGCTCAGCTCCAGGATAAAGGTCGACTACAAACTCGATGTCCCTATCAGGTGGCAAAGAACCCAAATTCTCAGGGAATACATCGGGAAACTCACTCACGACCTCCGTCTCCTCAAGTTTGGCCTGGTCCTTCGGTTTATTCAAAAGATAGGCCACAAAACCTGTCGCGCCGTCCCGGAGGAGCTTACTTGCTTCCATAAAAGACACAAACGGGCTGGACTTCAACCTCTCACCCGTAAAGACCACTGACCCCAACGAAACCTTCTTCTCACGACAATCCAACTGGGCTCGGTATCTGAAGAGAAAATCCATACCAAGGATAACCCCATACTTCTTCAACGGTAGCACTATCAAATCTGCAGGAAAAACTCGGCCCTCAAACACCACCGGACACTCCCTGAACACCCTGTCAGCTTCCACAGATCCTCCCAAAGGAGTATTCACCACATACACATGCGCAGATAATTCATCAAGTAAAGGCAAAGAAGCAACAATATCCCGGGAAATAAATGAATGCGTAGCCCCGGGATCAAACAATGCATGTAGTGATATGCCATGAATGTTTATTGTACCTTCTATCACGGCATTTGGGTCGACATCAGCAGCTTCCTCCTCTCCGTCCAAAGCATATACACGTGCCTGCACGACCGGCCTCTTATTCGGGCAAGCATTCACCAAGTGATCAGAGGACCCGCACACAAAGCATTTGCCCTGAAGCTTCCAACACCTCTCCACCGGATGTCTCCCCTGACAATAAGAACAAACGGGTGGTCCCTGAGCTAGAGCCGGTCGAACTGGAGCAACAGGAGGTGCTACGGGACCGGTAATACGGGGCTTTTTGTTCCCTAAACCTTGGGGACGAAAAGCCGGTGGGACAGGAGCTCGTGGAGCATAAGAAATGGGCCTCTTACCCAATCCAGAACCGGATCCTGCAACCCGTGTAGAAGAGAAAGGTGGAGGCTTCAACCGAGCCATTTGGGCCTCAACTTGAATTGCCCTCTTTGTAACTTTGGCCCAAGTACTCACATTCGCCGCTTGTAGAGCTTCTTGAATATCCCGGCGAAGTCCATGAAGAAAAGCTCGGGCCTTATGATCATCATGGTCGGTGATGTGAGTAGCATAAGGTGCTAGCCTCTCAAATTCCAATAAATAATCCTCCACCGTCCGATTTCCTTGCCTCAGATTAGTAAACTCTTGGAGGCGACGTTCTTGTGCACTATAAGGGATATATTTCTCATGGAATTCCTGCACAAACGTCTCCCAATTGAATTCCATACCCGTCCTCTCCAACTTGGATCTCACACTCCTTAGCCAAATAGCCGCTGGCCCTTGGATAATACGCCCGGTGCAAATAGCCTTGTCTTGAGAAGTCCCCGGACATATCTCCCAAATACCTCGAATTTCCGACAACCATTCTTCCGCTTTGATATCATCACCTCCATACCACTTTGGAGGGTTGTTGTTCCGGAAGTCCCGATATACGGCGGATATCTCTTGTCCTTCACCCAAATTTGCATTACCCCTTTGATTCTGTTGGAGTTGATTGAGTAGGGCTTGGACAATATTCTCTGCATTCATAGGTGGTGGCGGAGGTGCATTCTGTGGAGCCGGTTCATTCAAATCAGGAGTTCGTTCACGATTATTAGCTCTTCTCGGAGGCATCCTGAAACTCACAAATTCAAGCAATATGGATGCATGTAAATCAGTGTATGAGTATGTATACAGTTTAAGAAAACAACCAAGTAATCAAGTAATCAATTAATCAATTAGTTAAGTAATCACATATCCAAATCATACATGCACATATACACATAATCACACAATCACATTGTCCTAAGCCGTACGACCTAGACAGACCCACACGACACTAGAGCCCGGTTTTGCAACCGCGCTCTGATACCACTTCAGGATGTAGCACCCACAAGTAGGGCCACATCCCCCGCACCATAATCCGAACCCGAATACGAAATGGAATGTCCGTACCCGAATCCGAATCATAGCGAACGGGAGACCAAACACACACACTAGGCTAGGCGGAGCTAAACTAACCAGAAACAGAGTGCGCGGAAGCGAATAAATAAAAGCAACAAGCAAAAACCATCACAGATATATATATAGGTACCAACTCACACCTATCCATATCGTATTTACATATATGTACCAACACGTTCTGTACAAAAGCCATCCCGGCTCGAACAAAATAGTATGTAAGTATATACAAATCAAAGCTGTATAACTACAAAATAATAAAGTGCAGGTATGTAAATGCACCTAACGAGACCTAGACTGACAAGTGCATAAAGCAGACACACTTCTCCACCTAGCTCACGCTCCCAAAACCTGCAACTAAAAGAGTAAACGAGGAGTCAGTCAACTGACTGAGTGAGGGGGCTAACGCACACCCACACCCTAAATATATATAGAGCAGAGCACAAAGCAAAGGGCGAAAGTATGAACCGGAATAGGTTTTACAAACTAAAACTTTTCCAAAGCAAATACATATACTTTAAAACATTTCATAAACACTATTCCGATTCATACTTTTCTAACATACACAACAGACAAATGCTCGGCGAGAACGAGCTTCCAACCTTTACTCCTCAGAACAAACAAAACAGAAATCATACATACTCCTCAACACCAATGATGGAAGAGCCACCGGCGGCCCTAACCATCCAGACATATACAGACTCACGAGGGGTAGCGAACCCACATCGTGCCCTCCCCGGTTTTTACGCCGAAGGCATCGAAATATCACACCTTCCCAAACTCCCAGGGGTCGCGTATGATATATCGGATGGAGACTACGCACAGGCCGAACCTCGACGGCCCGAACCGTCCCGAGGGTTCCTTACCCGTAGCTCCTTGGATCCACACATACAAATCAGATCAGAACAAATGCCAAATCTTTCATGGCGATCTCGCTAACAGAATTGTAAAGTCTTTCCAAAACATAGCTTACATAGGCTTAGCTAATATCTTTTCCCAAAACAAAGGTATTCACAAGATCATAAACATATTCTAATCAACACATACATATCTATATATATAATATATAGTCACATGCACGGCTTGAAAACATCGCATAAGGCTTTAGGTCGCTTAGCTAATAAAATTCCTAAACCTCACCTTGTGCGTGACCAAAATACGAGCGGACGTGAACAACTTACGCCTCGGGCTCGTCAACTGGAACCTCCTCTGAAAAGAAAACATAAAAGCCCAAGACTTAGACTCTATATGAACCAAAGAGGACGCTCGGCAAAATGCATGATTCATGTTCATAGCTAAAATGTTACAATATTCACAAATCATAGCATAACATACTTATTCACAATTAATATTATGCAAAACAATCAAATTATAACAATTAATATGCAAAAGAAAAGCATTTAAAATCATACAAATGCATAAATAAAGCAAAGAGAAGAAATGGCAAAATCCACCCCCATGGATTTTTCCAAAGGGGAAAATCCACCCCCATGGATTTTTCCCAAGCTACTGCCTCAAATCCACCCTCGCGGATTTTTCCTTAAGGAAAAATCCACC
The DNA here is from genome assembly GCA_037501455.1 of Lantana camara. NCBI lineage: Eukaryota > Viridiplantae > Streptophyta > Magnoliopsida > Lamiales > Verbenaceae > Lantana > Lantana camara. Next base: position 96,717,873 of record CM074856.1, read on the forward strand.
CCCGTGGATTTGCTCCAGTAGAGAGGGGTTCCGGACATGGGAACGGCCGTTCCCGTTCCCAGTACAAACTGGGAACGGCCGTTCCCAGTCATGAACAGTATGGCCTGGGAACGGTCGTTCCCAGTTTAAAACTGGGGCGGGAACGGCCGTTCCGGCCTGGTTCGAAAGCTGGAGCAGAGTTTTTACAGAAAAACAGGGGAAGCTCCATTTTAGAGCCAAAAATGGCCAAAAACCAACCATAAATTTTGCCACAACTTCTCAAAATGCACACACAATACATATAAATCATACTTAACATGTTGTCACTCAAATAGCTCAAGAAAATGGAATTAAAATGCATGATCAATGAAATGCAAAATTCAAGCAAAATCATGATCATCAATTAATGCTCAACCAACCATGGATTAAATGCAATAAATGCAACACATATAACCTATATAACTCATATCTAAAGCTAGGAATCAAACACAACAAGCAAAGAGCAAGTATTCACATTTTTCATTAAACCCTTACTATTCACGTAGGGAAACAAAGACATGCAAAACTCACTCCAAACTCAGAATTTAAACCATAGAAACAACGAGCACGACGAGGGGATTCCGAAACCTACCTAAGTTCGAGAAAAGACGAAGAAACGAGAGAGAACTTGGCTTGGGAAGTTTGAATGATCACTTGAGGGTTTTTGGCTCTCTCTTGGCTTGGGGTTGCTGTTGTTCACGTAAGAAAGGAGAAAGGAAGAAGGGTTCAGCCTTTTAAGGCTGAGCCGGTTCGGTTCACGGGTTCGGTTCAAGGTTTCCGGTTCAAGTTGGTTCGGTTTAACAAATACGGGTTCAAATATGGCCAACTCAAATAAAACGAATAAATCACATGCAAAACTAATTCAAATAAATTCATATAAGTTCAAATAATTCATATAAGTCATATACAATTAATTCAAAACGCAAATATTATTAAATCACATAATTTACCTGTACCGACTGTGAGTCGGGGTGTTACAGTAGCAATGTCTAAAGTGCTTTCGGTAGAAGACTGAACAGCAAGAACCGGTAGTTCTCCCCAACTACTTTTCAATTTTAATCAGAAGTGGGAGCAAACCAAAGTTTGCTAAACTAAAGGGATTCACTCGGATTTGGTGAGTACCACCGAGTACCCGGGACATGAGAAGTCTCCCTTATTCTTAATTAAGGAAGCAATGTCCCGAGGAGACTACAACTCTTGGATCAGAGTAGCGCAGCGGAGCGTGGAGTCGAGCTCGTTCAAGTGTCCTTTTAGGTCTCGCTTAGGAACTGAGGACAGGTCCTTTTGAAGGAGGGGAGTTTGTAACATCCCGCTCGTCCGGCCTTTCCAGGTACGCCTTCACGGGTGAGCTATGTGTGCTTTTAATTATTTAATTATGTGAATTATGTGTTTATTATACTTACTATGTGATATATTTGAATTACTTGAAACGTATTTGACCTCATGTGATTTATTTGCACGTATTTGTTTTCTTTGTTTCGTTATTGCTCCGTTTCTATCCGTTTTCGTTTTTTATTTTTGTGGCTACATGCTATGCGTGACTTATATGTGTGTGATGAATGTGTCTTTATGTTCGTTACATGCTTTTGAGTTCGTTTGATACGGTTTTGAAACCGTTTTATGTTTTAGGGGCATAAGGGCCTAACGGGCTTTAGCGCACCTTGTGTTCCGGAAGGCGTAACTTGAGCTCGGGAATTCGGATTCGAATTCCGGAAGATGCGTTGGACTCGCAACGAAGAAATCAAGACAAAGAATCAAGATCCATATTTTTCTAAGCCTATTTGATTTCCCGTTTTTCGACCGGAACGAGCCCTTGTGCTTAAGAGTACCCTTTTGTTTACTAATCTTCACTTGTGGGACCCCATTTAACCCCAATGAAGCCCCTAACCTTGACTTATATGTATCTAACCATACCTCACTCTCTCCTACTCCCTCATTTCATCTCACACCCAAAGAAAAAGAAGGGAAAGTGCAGCAACTTCAGCTCCAAGAAGAGAAGAAAGAAACCCTTGGCCATTTTCATGATTTTGAGCTCAAATCACATCCAAAGCTTCTCTAATTTGAAAGGTAAGTTTATGTTTGTAATCTACACTCTCCCCTCTCTCTTTTATGTTCCTTTTAGTTGAATTCATTGGTTGATTCTTGAGTTCTAGCAAGCATGTGAATAGTAGAGATTGGATGAATTTGATGATTCTTGCTTCCCTTCTTGTTCCCTTGATTCTTGGTGATGATATATTGCTTCTATGACTTGATTCTATATATTTATCACATCTCCTTTCATGGTTGCTTGATTATGAGTGATTGGCCATTGATGAGTGCTTGAGAATTGGATGATAACTTGATGCATTTCTTCCCCCTTTCCTTGCTTTGTTTCTTGCATATTTGGTGGTTTAAGTTGTTGCTACTTATATGGCATGAATCTATGATGAATTAGTGTTATTTTCATGTTTGGTTTATGTGTTTTCATTGGCTTAAGAGACTCCCCAAGGCTTGCACCGAAATCCCCTATTTTTCTCTCCAAATCGGATATGTTGCTTGTTGTCTGGTCCTCTCTGTACCGAGACACGGGGGTGTTTCGGTTTGCTCTATGTTGGTGACACGGGCGTGTCACCTTCTGGTATCCGTTGTTCGTCTCCTGTACTGAGACACCGGGGTGTCTCAGTTTGCTCTTCCAGGTGGCACGGCCTGTCCCCTAGGAATTCTCGTTTTTTGCCCGTCTTTGCACGGTTTTGCTTCCTTTTCATTGGTTTTAATTAGCTTTCTTGTCTTGTTTATGACTTGTATGCTTCATTAACTTGTTACATTATGTGTTAAGCTTAATGTTGTGAATCCTTGACTTGTTTTATACCCTCGTTTGTGAATTATGAACTTATATGCAATGCATGCTCTCATATGACTTAAGTGTGAATTTATTTTATGTCCTTTGCATCATGAACATACATACGCATCCGCCGAGCGTCTAATGTGGTTCATATTGAGTCTAAGTTTGTCTTTTGTCTTTGCTTTGCCTTTAGGTTCGTTCCTTGGTTGACGAGGTTGTCCTCTAGACGTTCGTTTGCTTCCTTCGCTCCCGTAGCTTCTCGGAGGTGAGGTTTCTTTCTTTTTAGCTATTATGACCTACAACCCAATATGTAATTTAAGCCCGCATGTGAACTATATATACGTATAAATAAGTGTTTGATATGTATTTTGCGGGAATTGGCCCATTTGCTATGAAATCCGTTGAAAATGTTTGTATATGTATGTAAGCTACGTTTTGTTTATTCATTTTCGAAAAGGGTTGGTGTGTGTACGTGTTAAGTTTTGGCAAGAAAGCTTTTGTGATAAGTATACGCTTTGTGGGATATGTGTGTGTGAGTTCTGTGATCTGTGTGTGGGCCCCGGAGAAGTGGTATGTGATCTCGGGTCGGCCATGGGGTCGCCGGGCTCTCTCATCAACACGACTCCATTTACGGGAGACTTAGTTCTCCTATGTCGACGGAGCACTTTAAGGTTGGCCATCGAAGGAACCGGACGGGATCCTCCGGTTCACAAGTTTCGTTCTGTGGAGGGTTGAGAGGGGCACCTCTCTTCCCCAATGGTGTGGAGGTGGGATTGTTTATTAGTTTTGTTTTGGTATGAGTAAGTGTGCGTGAGAACTCGTTCTCGCCGTGTTATGTTTATGCTTATGCTTATGTATCCGATACGGATTGTGAAACGGGGTGGACTCATAACTGGTAAAACGTGGATGATTTTGGCCTTTGGCCCTAAACCTTGCTTCGTTTATATATATAGTATCACAGGTTACAACCTTTTGGAGTGCAAAAACCACACCCGGTTCACGAACACTTTCGATTTGAATATGCTATGCTCCTACTTATACGTATGTGTGCATGTGTAGCCCCCTCACCAGTCTCTAGGACTGACCCTCGTTGCTTCTCTCCTTTTTTTCCCCTTTTGTTTTGAGCTTTGCAGGTGCTCGGTTGAGAGTTTGTCTAGGCGGCGGTCGTTTTTCGAGTCTTGGGAGTCTTTTGAGTCGTTGTTGAGTCTCTGCATTCGCATATTTACTTTCCCGCTTTAGTACTATGTATATTTGGTACTACGTATAAATAATTATAAGCTATGTTCGGTAATGTGAAGCTTGAATATTTCTTGTGGCCCGGGGTGGGCAAAGCAAGTTGCAATATGTATATCTTGTTTTAAGCTTATATGCTTGTAATTGGTTATGTTATGTGATCCAGTAACTTCCGTACTTTTGATTTATTTTGTTGCGCACTCTGTTCAGGGTCTAGACCGCCTAGCCTAGAGTTGATTTTGGTTGTCACCCGTTCGCCATGGTTCAATGCGGGGACGGAGTTCCCATTTCGGTACCCGTGTTGGGCTATGGTGCGGGGGATGTGGCGCCCTCCACTCCGGGGTGTTACATAGTACATCGAGCCTTCACTCGGGACTCACATGGAATGAGCTCCCAAATCCTCTCAACTTCTTTTAACCACATCTCCGCCTGCATATCATTCCCCTTGAAAAACTTGGGAGGTCGTTGATTCTGAAACTCCCTAAGTATAACAGAAATCGGTGCCTCGGCCGGTACAGCAGGTGCAGGTGGTGCTGGAGTCCCGGTGGTACAAAATCTCGAAGCCTCTGGTCTATAATGTTGATAACTGAATTAACAAAGGCCTCTGCCGGCTGTGGTTGTGGCTGTGGAGGTGGAGGTGTAGGAGTACGATCAAGATGATGACGTCGTCCTGGAGATCTATCACGGTGTCTACGTGGAGGCATCCTGTCAATAAACACTAAAAATGCATGCTAGGTTTAGTTTATGCATGATAATGTAATCAATTCAATCAAAATTTGAAATTTAGATCAATTAAGCACAAAGGAGATGCATATGCAACACATTGTCATTTAGTTCCTAAGCCGAACGACCTAGACTAACCCACACGACACGAGAGCCCGAGTTTTGCAACCCGTAGCTCTGATACCACTTAAGGATGTAGCACCCGAGCGCAAGGTACCACATCCCCCGCACCGAGACCCGACTCGAATATGGAACGGACACTCCATACCCGAGCTAAATCACGGCGAACGGGGACAACACACACGCTATGCTAGGCGGGACTAACCCTTGAACCATATAATCAGAGTAACATAAGCGCGGAAGCAAAAACTGATCAAATATATATACAATGAGCATTCAAGCTCCAAAAATAAGTCATATACATCATCAAATACCGTTAAGGCTCAAAACATGTACGATCCATAGTAATATTCATATACAATGATCAAAAGTAGAGTATGCAAGTGTAAGACCAAAATACAAGAGCTAGAAACGAATACAAGACCTATGACTCGAATTCCCGCCTAGCTCCGTCGACACCTGCACAAAACAACTGAAAACCAAACGGGTTCAGTCCAAAAGGGACTGGTGGGTATAAAAAACAGGGCATAGATATAATATAAGACGATATTTAAACAGTCACATGCAACTTATAATCCCAAGTGAGGTTTTTAAAGAATTTCCCAAGTGGGTGAAGTAGAGAAATCATCAAAAGGGATTATAACGATTCATTTACATTAGGTCATTATTGGCCCGACGAGTGGGCGTGCATTATCTCCAACCAACACCTTGTGTAGTTCATTAAACATTCATTCTTTCTTTCTTTTCATACATAACATTCTTTCGTGCACATTCATAACATTTACACCTTCTTCCTCCGGGTTGGTGGCGGGTTTGCAAGGCCCGACCACCCATTCATTGACCAAAAGGGGAACATGACTCCCCAGATGGCGCTCAGCGTCCATTCCTCGCTAACTCCTAACGAGGTCCGATTACGCCGTTAATTGGTGGAACTAATGTGAGGGATCACCGTCGGCCCATGCCTCCCCGGATAGCCACTCACACTAAGTCCCTGGGCCCCATTCGTGCATTCATTCATTTCTCGCCAAAACATTTGGTTGGATTCATAAAATAAGGGCTTTACGTTGCAAACATTTACTCTATGAAACGACTCTATATATATATATTAATTTTGGTCGAAAGCTTTTCACATTGAAGGTATAGATAGGGTCATATAACTAAATAGAAGAGAAACCCACCTTACAATGACAAAAGAAGCACAAGAGCCTCACTGACCGGCCTCGCTTCCAACGGGATCAAAATCTGTGCAAGAAAGGTGAAGTGAGACTCAATATGACCATATAAGACGCTCGGCAACGTAATGATCATGACATGAATGTATAAAAGAGGATTTCAGGTAATGAACACGTTCATGTGCATGATTAATGTCTTAAAGACAAATAAACATTCATTTCATTCATAGTAAGAATCATTCAAATTCGTTTAAGTTCATCACTTCCATACTTCCTACCAACTTAATCCAAGGAATTCAAATGACGATCATAACACGTAGTAGCATAACATGTTCACACTTGGAAAATAAGCAAATAGAAACATTCAAGTCATAATCGAAAATTATATAACACAAATTAAAATAACAATTAAATTCTAAAATTTAAATAAATTAAATAATACTTAAATATATCATAACATTAAACATGTATTAGATAATATATAATATAAATCACTCTAATTATATATATATAATATAGTAATGCATGCATTTAATACAAAACAATTGAATTAAAAATACATAGTGCATGCAAACATATAAATACAACATAACATGCATGCATATCATTACATATATGTACGTAAATAACATGCAACATATATACATTATCATATATAATACATGCACAACAGCAACCAAAATTAAAAGTAACAGAAGGCGGAAGAAAAAGAAAACAAAACAGCAGTAGTTCACGAACACCACAGGCGCGACTGGAGGAAAAATAACGCAACAATACCCCTGTTATAAGACATGAATTACAGCAGCAAAAAGGCAGTAACCAAGGGCATGAAATGCAGCAGCAATAAGCATCAAGAACTCTCACAAAAGGCTGGTAAAACATAGCAGTAACGCAAGGAAAATACAGCAGTTAACAGCAGCTATAACCAGTCCAAAACAGGGCAAAACGAGGCCAAAAACAGAGCAACAACTGATCTCATTTGATCCCAACAAGTTCAGGTCAATTAAGTCACCCAATACGCAACAAAACAACATTAATTCAACATATATATCAGTCCCAAAAGAGCTCAAACGTGAAAGGAAGGCATACGTGACCCTTTCATGAAATTTTCTCAAAGAGCCATAAATGATACCTCATAAATACTCCAACTACCATGTAATCAATGATCATAAATGAGAAGAGGATGTCAAAACAATCATATTCAAGCTTGGAATCACTCAAAACCATCAAGAATTGAAAGAGATCAACATAATGCTCTAAACCTAACTATTCACTCAAGCTAGCAAATCTCCATGAAATCTGACTCAAAATTAGGGATGAATGGATGAAAATGACCAGGAATGAATGTATATTACAACCCTAAGCTTACCTTGTTGATTGGATAAAGGTTGGAAGAGATTTGAGCTCCAAAATCTCCAAGGAAGGCAAGGATGTGGGAGAAAACTGGAAGGCAGTGACTTTGGCGGAGATTTCTGATTTGAGTGAGGGTTGTTTCGGTTAAGACATGGTATAACAGGCTAGGTGGTTGAGTTAGGGTTCCATAGCATCAAACCATGGTTAAATTGGTTAAACTTTGGATGAGTTATGGTCATTTTAGTAAAACATGGTCAGTTTCGTCGCCGTTTCGTTTTTCGGTTGGATTTCGGAGGTTCAAATGACTTCGGAAAAATATAAGGCTAAGTTTATTAAACCCGAATCTTCGATACGAATTCAAAGAAGTTGACGGAACTCGAATCCGAGTTCCCGAGCTCCAGATATCAAATACAGAACCAAGGGTACGCTAATTGCTCGTTAGCCCCCGACTTGGATTCCAAAATTAAAATAAATTCGAAACTCATGCAAATGAACCCAAAAATACGAAACGAACATATATTCATATAGACGACACATATATCTCCAACATATTAAATTTGCATGAAATTTCGGTATCAATTTATATAAAAACGAAGTACGTAAATGTAACCCATGGCCAATGCAACAATAAAACCATACATTAACAAATAATATGAAATTTAAATTCGTATATACTTATAAATAAAATGCATGCATTAATTAAAATATAAAATGCATGCACTAATTAATTTTAATTAATGTAAATGGACGAAATTAAAATAATATTTAATATTAAATAACTTAGGATATAATAATTAACATAATTAACGTTTAATATATTTAAAATAAAATTAAATATATAAAATACATATAAACAATTAATTTGCGCAATTTGGTAAACACTTACGTCATACCTGTACGGCCGAATTATCAAGGCGTCACATAGAAAGATAAAGTATAATCTCGAATCTACAAGTCATAACATAAGTAAAGTGTATGAAAGACAAATACAACTAGAGAGGCTAGACCGACGAAGTGGAACTCAAAGACTCACTTCCGCCTAGCAAACGTCGAAAGACCTGCAACTAAAAGTTTATATGAGGGGTCAGTCAACTTGACCAAGTGAGGGGGCTAACGCACACCCACGATATATATATATAGAGTCACAACACATATTAAAAGGAGGGAATCATGAACCGAGGATAGGTGTTGCATACAAAATCATTTCAAAATAACCCAGAAATAGATATATAAGTTTAGAAAACATTTCAGAAACTCTATCTCGATTCATAATCCCTAAACAGAACACATGCTCGGCGAGTACGAGCTTCCCACCTTTACTCCTCAGAACACAAATCAAAATCAATCCAACCGCTACACCAATGATGGAGGAGATGTACAGTCCCCAAAACCATCTATAATAACACCGTCTAAAATAGACTCGATCTCAAGAGGGTAGCGAACCCCACAAGAGGCATCCCCGGCCTTAGCCGAAGGCTCAAGATATCACGCTTCCTCCATCACCCTAAAGTCACGCAATGATATCTCAAATGGAACTACGCAATGGATAAATGCCCCGACGGCCCTAACCGTCCCGGGGGTACCCACTCCTGCAGCTCCTCGGAACGCAATGGATAAATGCCCCGTCGGCCTTAACCGTCCCGGGGGTACCCATTCCTGCAGTTCCTAGGATCCATAACATAATAGAACAGGTACCATATAACATGGCCAACTTTCTAAAGAAACATAGCACAACTGATTTTTCCAAAATAGCTTACGTATGCCTCAAAAACTTATTTTTATATATTCCCATGCTGTGAAATTTAAGCCACGAAGGCTCCCACGCAAGCAGGACGCACGCAAGGGCATAAACATATCATATTCAACACGTATGTATTTATAATAAGATACACTCGCATGCAAGGGTAGAAATCAGCATATAAAGGCCATATGTCGCATAACTATACAAAATTCTAAACCTCACCTCATAGTAGTAGTGTCTGAAAGTGTGAAGGGTCAAACACTCTAAACCTCGGGCTCACCGGCACCACCAAACTCTGTAACAGGACATGCAAAGGCCCAGACTTAAACTCTATATGAGCCAAGTAAGACGCACGGCAACATGTAAGCATCATGTATGAAATGTATTATGGGATGATATGCATCACATATGTCACGTAACATAGCATAAGACATGTATTTAATATTTAAAATAATACATTTTATCATTAAAATAATGTTTGTATGGTGAACGAAATAAAATAATAATAAAAACAAGAATAGATCGAGACTCACTTTAAAATTTCAAATTCGTTATCATACTTAATAATTGATGCACGCACTATGCTACCCAAGGAATTAATTCATATAGTGTCCAATTTAATTCGGCATGCACTAAAAGATTCAATTGGAGGATTTAGCAATTGTTTCAATGGAATGAATGGCAGCGCAACATGAAGGAACAACAGCACAATGCGGTGCGTAACAGGGCAAAGCACTCCAAAAGCCATGTGAGACAAATCCCAAGCTAAATCATCAATTATTCCTAGGCACAAACTCACGCAGCCCCTAAATTTGAATTTATTGTATCTTAAAAAGGTAATGACATCAATTAATTATGAATTTCAAGAATCCTTCCCACAAAATGAAGTGTAGGTAGTAAAATACTAATTTCACCTAATTTTTAGATTTCAAGTAATCATTACACAAGTGTTGGCATTAAATTTGAGAATCAAACTCTCCACTTAGCAATTCATTACAACTCTTATTTAATTTGGGCATGTTGATATTAATTTCAAGTTTTATAATTCAAGCACTCACTCCACCACAAAAGCATTACATTTTACTATCATTATTAATTGCAATAATTCCAATCTTCCTTTTTAATCAACCATTCCAGTTAACTAAGCTGCTGATCTCGTTTCGCAGGAAAAGGCGGACGCACTCAGGGGCATAAATTTCAAGTCTTGATTAATTTATGTATCCACCAATACCGAAGCCTTTACATTTAATATCATAATTTCAGTAGGGATGGAAGGCAAAAGTGAAACCACGAGATTGTACCTAGCTGATTTATCCTAAATGTTATACAGCGGGATATTTCGGTCAAATATGCAGTATTATACAGGCCAAAATATATCATGACATCAAACTTTGATTTAGCTAATTGAAGTTGGAAAAAATTGCATCGATAGATTCGAAGAGTACATATTTTCATGCTCAATATTCGAAAATTAGAAATGAAATTCACATCAAGGGAAAATCGTTGCTTACCTTGGTTCTTGAAATGATGAAGAAACGAGGAAGATATGAGCTCTTGAAAGGTGGGGAAATTTCCTAGATCTTCATTCTCCTTTGAAGCTCTCCATGGATGAAATTAGGGTTTCAAGGTATATATATGGTGACTAAAGGTTTCATTAGGGTTTGGGCCCAAATAAGTGACTTTTGGCCCAATAGGTCAAATTTAAAAGGTTTAATGTCCAAACGGCTTCCGAAAAATATGAAATAAATCCCATTGAATCCGAATCACCGAATCGAGTCCAATGGTGGTGTCGGAATTCGAATTCGAATTCCCGAGCTCATATCGGTTCCAAACGCACCCTAAATCACCTAATTTAAATTAGGCCCAAAACTCCCAAAATTGCAAATAGGCCCAAGTCCTATTTTACAATTCAACTCCAACATTTAAATTAAAAATCATGCAAGGTATACATCATGTCAAATCATAAATGTAACGCCCCGACTTTTCGGACGTAAAGGTAGAGCGTATGTGTTTACCTAATTGCGCGAATTAATTGTTTTTACGTGTTTTATATTTAATTTTATTATAATTGTCATTATTTTATTATATTATATTACAATATTTTATTTTAATACTATTAATTATATATATATATATATATTTCGTATTATATGTATATTTATATAAATACGTTTAATTATTTTATTATTTGTTTAATGAGTATGCTAATTATATATTATGTTAATTAATCATGTTTTAATTAAGTAATTGATTATTAATATATATATATATATATTTTACGTACAATATGTAATCATGCATGAAAATTTTATATATGCATGCAAACTAATATATTTTGCATGAATTGCTTGGGAATTTCATAATTTATGCATGAATTACAAGTATGAGCTTGTTCGTTTATTTTGAGCTTCGTTCTTATACGATATGATATCAAATTGCCACGAAATTGTAAAATGTTGTACGTATATGTGTTATGAATATGATTTTATGCTCAATTTATATTTTTGAATTCATTTGTTATGTTAACGAATTAAATTTTAATTGAGGAACCAAAACGGGAGCTAACGAGCACTTAGCGTACCCTTGGTTCCGAATTTAATATCTTGAGCTCGGGAACTCGGATTCGAGTTCCGTCAACTCCGCTGAACTCGTAACGAAAATTCGGGTTTAGTAAACTTAGCCTTATAATTTTCCCAATTCATTTGAAACTCCGAAATCCAACCGAAAAACGAATCGGCGACCAACATGACCTTGTTGCACTAAATCAGCCATATCTTGGCCAAACCATACCCAAATTAACCATGGTTTAATTCCTTTTAACCCTAACTCAACCATCTATCTAGATATTTCAAGCTTTAACCGAGATAACCCTCATACCATCCCCAAAAACTCAGCAAAAGCTACTGCTCTCAGTCCAGTCCCGTAACCCTCCATCCCTTGAAGATTTTGGAGCTCAAATCTTCTCCAAACTTCAACCAATCATCAAGGTAAGTTAGGGGTTGAATTATATGTTTAATTCTGTTCATTTTCATCCTTTCATTCATGATTTTTGAGCTTGGTTTCTCCATTTCTGGACTGTTTACCGAAAGTATGAGTTTTTGGGCAAAATCTTGATCTTCTTCATTTCTCAATGATTTTGATTGATTCCAAGCCTGAGATTAATTGTTTTAACATCCTTATGTCAATTATGATCATTGCTTTCGTGTTTGTTGAGATATATATGAGAGATCATTTATGAAATTTTCAGAAATTTCACGGGAAGGTCACGTATGTTTCCATGCTTTGATTGATCACTTTTGGAACTGATTTCCTTGTTGAATATATGATATTTTGCTGCTTATTGTTGGCCTTAACTGAGTTGATTGGATGGAGAAGGATTGAATGCAAGCTTGCCCTGTTTTCTTCGAGTTTGACCCTGTTTTTCACGTTGAGAGTTGCTGTCAAAAACTGCTGTCCTTTCCTTCTTCTTTTGCTGTTATCTTTCATGGGTTCTTGGTGTGGGTTTAGTTGAGTTCTTGCAGCCCTTTCATACCTTGTTTAGCCTCCTTTGTTGCCTCGTTTTCCTACGTTTTTAGCTGCCCTGTTTCTGCGTCAGTTTTGTCAAAAACAGAGACTGCTGCTGCTGCGTGTAACGGGCGTGTCTCTTCCCTCTCTTCTGGCGAGACACGGGGGTGCAGTTGGGTCTGGGATTTCTGTACCGAGACACGGGCGTGTCTCGGTCTAGTGTTGGAGGGTGACACGGGGGTGTCACCCCGTTTTTCTTAAACTATTCCTGCGTTTTCTTCTTCTTCCTTGCGTGATGTTTGCTGCTGCTGTTTTGCTGGTTGCTAGGCTGCTGTTATGCTGCTGTTCTGCTGCTGCTTTTGCTGCTCTTCTTGTGCAGAGGTGTGTGTGCGTGTTATTGTGCATGCATGACTGTGTATTGTGTGCGTGGGTTGCATGCATGGGTTGTATGAAGTGTGTGCGTGTATATATATATATATGTCTGTGTTGTGTGTATGGTTTTGTGTTATAATTGCATGCATGTTGTGTACAATATATAGTATATATATATTCATGCATGTAATATATGATATATGTTTGCATGCATGGGGTGTGTTTGAGTGTGTGTACGTGTATATATGTATATAATATATATATATATACTTGTGTTATTATATATTATATATTTAGTATATTATATATATTTTAAATATTATTTGATTTAATTTAATTCTTGAACTTAATTGATTTCCATTTCGCGTATTTAATTATCGACTTTTGATTGAACGTTTTATTTGTTTTATTCCTAATCGTGAATATGAATATTATATGTTGTGCTTATTAAATGAATTTTAGATTAATTGTTATGTACTATGAATATTATGCATGATTTGAATTTATGAAATTTATATGAACCTATGAAATTTATGAAAATTATATGAATGTTATGAATATTGTAAATTTATGAAATTATGAATTTATGAAATTATGAAATTAAATGAAATATATGAACGAACGATGTGATTATATGATTTAAATTCTTTAATCGTGCACATGAACATTTTTATGATATAACATGATCATTTATGCATTCACGTCATATTCACTTCATTGCCGAGCGTCATATGTGGTCATTACGTCTCATACCTTTTCTTTTACACAGATTCGGGTTTGGTCAGAGACGTGGACGAGCATTGAGACGCTTGTGTCTTTATTTTGCTTTGGTAAAGGTGGGTTTTTCTTCTATTAGTTAAAACAACCCTATAAATCTCTTATGTGCCAAGTTTAAGCCAAAATAATATATTTATATCAATCGAGTCGTTTTGGGTAAATGATTTCAAATGTCTGACCCCTTTTTATTTATGAAACCCTACCTTCTGTTTGGCGAGACACATTTATTATTTATTACAGAACGGGCCCCGGGACTTAGTATATGTGGCTAACCGAGGAAGCAAGGGCTGACGGGGATCCCATATACTAGTTCCAACCAACTACGGTGATACCGGCCCTCGCTAGGAGTTTTAGCGAGGAATGGGAGCTGAGTGCCTTTGGGGGATTCATGTACCCCCATTGGCCATTGATTTATTCGGTGGTCAGGTCTAGCTAACTTGTCCACCACCCGGAGGAAGAAGGTGTATATGTATGATTATGATCATTTATGTGTGTGCACGAAAGATATGTATGATAACCACTAATTATAATATGATTACACGAGGAGAAGGTTGGAGATTGTGCACGCTCACTCGCCGAGCTTAAACCCTTATGAATAATTATGAATGAATATGAACGTCGTAATCCCGTTGATGTCTTCTTTGTTTTAACCACTTGGTAAATTCCTTTCAAACTTCACACGGGATTAGGGCTTGCATGTATGTGTTTAATTTATGCGATATTATATATCTTATGCCCCGTTTTTATACCCACCAGTCTCTTTTAGACTGAACCCGGTTGTTTTCAGCTGTTTTGTGCAGGTATAGGAGTGCTAGGCGGGAATTCAAGTCGTCTAGGTCTTGCATTTATGTTTAGCACCTCTTTTCAGTCTCATACTCATACTATTATTACTACTTTTGTATTTGATCCTGTTATAGATTGGAGCGTTTTGATTTTTGTAGGCCGTGAGTGCCATTGCATATTCGAATGCTCTTGTATATCTATTTTTGGAGCTTGTTAGCTCATTGTACATTTGTTATGAAATTCCTGCTTCCGCGAATTTTCTTTAACTCTGATTTTATGATTCCTGCACTGATTGGTTTAAGGGTTAGTCCCGCCTAGCATAGTGTGTGTGTTGTGTCCCCGTTCGCCGTAGATTTGGCACGTGTATGAACTTCCATTTCATATACGGGTCGGGTCTCGGTGCGGGGGATGTGGTACCTTACGCTCGGGTGCTACATCCTTAAGTGGTATCAGAGCTTAGGGTTGCAAAACCCGGGCTCTAGTGTCGTGTTGAGTCAGTTAAGTCGTTCGGCTTTAGGAACAACTTGTCAACGTGTTGCATATGCATTGTTTACGTGCTTGTGTGCTCTAAATCTTGAATTTTGATCGAATTAATTGCACTTGCATGCATGGACTAAAGATAGCATGCATTTTAGTGTTTCTTGAACAGGATGCCTCCACGTAAACATTGTGAGAGATCTCCCGGACATTGTCGTCATCATGATCGAACTCCTACGCCTCCACCCCAGCCACAAGCACCACCGATGGATATGGGGAATTTTATGGAAGCGGTTTTCAACTACGTAGAGCATAGGAGGGCTCAAGCTCCCCCACCGCAACAGGCAGAACGACAAGTTCCTCCACCAAATCATAATGATAATAGAGATCCTCATGGGGTATTTCTGAGTTACAACCCCCCTCGATTTTCTGGTCCTATCGATGATGCGGTCTCGGAGGGTTGGTTGATTCGAGTAGAGAGGCTACCTGGAGTCCGACAGTCTTCTACGCAAGGGGAGGAAATCAAAAAGAAGGATCCGGTTGTTAGAACTCCTAAGGGAAGAGGATCCGGATCGAATTCGGGAAAGAGGCCGATGATTCAAGCTAGTCTGCCTCCTAAGGGTCTATTTAAGAAACCTCGGTTTGGAGGACAAGGTTCTGGAACAAGTTCGGGAAAGCGACCTTTGGTTCAAGCTATTTCCTCTCCCAAGGGTCCATTTAAGAAGCCAAGAATGGGAGGACAAACTCCACCGGCTCTCAAAGCTTTGCCTGCATCAACAAGGGATCGACAAGGTCCGAATGAAGCACGATTATCCAAGCCACCATGTACATATTGTGGAGGGCCAACTCACAATTATCACAAATGCTGGAAGAGGTTAGGTTTATGCTTAATATGTGGAAAAGCTGATCATAGGGCGGATACCTGCCCCGACAAGATTCCGGGATTTAAAAAGGGAGTTCAAAGGCCAATGATCCCGGCTCGTACTTACGCCATCGAAGGTGAAGAGCGAGGTACAGAGATTGATCCCACAGCAGTGGTAGAAGGTACCCTATGCATACATAACATGAGCATTCATGCACCCTTCGATTCGGGTGTCACGCATTCCTTTATTTCTTGTGACTTAGTTGTTATTCTGTGCTTGCCTGTTATTTGCTTTTTCTTCTTGTGGTTTGGTGAGTTCGCCACTGGGTGGTAGTCTTCAGACAGATCAGTTGATTCGGGAGTGTTCAGTTTTGATTGAAGGGAAAGAATATCCGGCTGATTTGGAAGAATTAAAGGTTCAATTAGAGGTATTACTCAAAGTTGGATATATACAGCCAAGTTCGTCCCATTGGGGTGCTCCGGCTGCCTTATGGTATTTGGATAAGTGGTGGTAATCTTCATCGATGACATCTTAGTTTACTCGAGAATTCCAGAGGATTAGGCCAGGCATCTCAGGATTTTGTTGGATACCTTAAGAGAGCATCGGATTGTATGCTAAGTTTAGCAAAGGCGAGTTTTGGATTGATCAGGTAGCAATTCTGGGTCATATTATTTCAAGGAAAGGTTTGGAGGTAGACCCCTTCTAAGATTGAGACGGTTATTCCATGGCAAAGCCCTAAAAAAAAAATGTTTCAGAAGTAAGGAGTTTCTGGGGTTTGGCAGATTACTATCGAAGAATTGTACGGGATTTTCAAAGATTATGGCTCCTTTAACCCGAGTGACTAAGAAGGTGGTTAAGTTTGAGTGGGACGAGGCATGAGGATAGTTTTCAACTTTTAAAGGAAAAGTTGACCACCGTTCCTGTATTAGCACTTCCTGAAGGTACAGAAAGATATACAGTTTATACGGACGCTTAAAAAGGAAAGGTTGGGATGTGTATTGATGCAAAATAGAAGAGTGATCGCCTATGCCTCAAGGAAACTGAAAGAGCATGGACAGAACTACCCCACTCACGATTTGGAATTAGTGACAGTGATCTTTGCTTTGGGTAATGAAGGGGACTTGGAAGTATTAAATACAGTGGATTTGCGGCTCAAGGCATTTAGAAACAAGGAAATGGAGCTTGCAGATTTGGACTCCGTGAACCAAACTTTGATTGTGCAAGAGCGAATGAGAAGGGAGTATAATAAGGCTGAAGCAGACGAGAGGGCCACAGAGTTGTGCTCACTGTGGGAGGAGTACCTTAGAGATCCTGGATGGCATCCTATAAAAGTGGTTAAAATTAATGGCAGAGAACAGGCAGTAATAAATGAAGACGATGAAAGGTGAGAGACCTGAAGGAGAATTACGGTGAGGAAATTTTCAAAGCTGTGACATCAGCTCTATTTGAGGTAAACGAATACAACCCGAGTGGACGATACATTATTTCAGAAATGTGGAACTACAAGGAAGGTGGACGAAATCCGCTCATTTTCTTACAATCAGAATGTCCGATAACTGAATAAGTTGGCTAAGAGATACAATGATGAGATTATCAGACTCCAGGGTGTACTTGTTAGTATTATCTCGGATCAGGATCTCAGATTTACATCAAGGTTGTGGCAAGGATTACAGAAGTGTTTGGAAACAAGGCTTCAATTCAGCACAGCTTTCCATCCTCAGACCGACGGACAATCAAGAAGGTTGATTAAGTATTTGGAGGATTTGTTGAGAGCATGTGCATTGGACTTTCAGAGTTCATGGAATGAACAGTTATCGTTAATCGAGTTTGTTTACAGCAATAGCTATCAAGCCTCGATTGAAATGGCCCCTTATGAAGCTCTTTATGGATGTATATGTCAATCACCGTTGTTCTTGGACTTGGAGAAATGGAATTGGACCAAGCAAGAAGGAATTAAAAGAGGGGAAAAGAAGGAAAAACCCTTTAAGACGGTACAAGAGACTATTGATAAGGTCCAGATAATTAGACCACGGATGAAGGCTGCTCAGGATCGACGAAAGATTTATGCAGGTCTACGGAAGAAGAAATTGGAGGTTGAGATTGGAGATAAGGTTTTCCTAAAGGCTTTCCCCACGAAAAGGATTCTTAAGGATTGGACGAGGAGGAAAATTAAACACTTGCTCCGAAAGTATTCTCGAGATGAATCCGAGGTTTTACCAATTAAAGAAGTGGAATTAGCACCGGATCCCACCTTCGTTCAGAAGCCGATTAAGATATTGGATCGAAATTCAGGAACTTCGGAATCGGCGTAGTCCACTAGTCAAGGTTCTTGGAGAAGTGATAAAACCGAAGAGGCTACGTGGGAGACGGAGGATAAGATGTAAAGGTTTCACCCCGAGTTGTTTCCGAGCAAGCAGTGAATCCGAGGACGGATTCTTTTAAGGGGGAGAGATTGTAACGCCCCGACTTTTCGGACGTAAAGGTAGAGCGTATGTGTTTACCTAATTGCGCGAATTAATTGTTTTTACGTGTTTTATATTTAATTTTATTATAATTGTCATTATTTTATTATATTATATTACAATATTTTATTTTAATACTATTAATTATATATATATATATTTCGTATTATATGTATATTTATATAAATACGTTTAATTATTTTATTATTTGTTTAATGAGTATGCTAATTATATATTATGTTAATTAATCATGTTTTAATTAAGTAATTGATTATTAATATATATATATATATATTTTACGTACAATATGTAATCATGCATGAAAATTTTATATATGCATGCAAACTAATATATTTTGCATGAATTGCTTGGGAATTTCATAATTTATGCATGAATTACAAGTATGAGCTTGTTCGTTTATTTTGAGCTTCGTTCTTATACGATATGATATCAAATTGCCACGAAATTGTAAAATGTTGTACGTATATGTGTTATGAATATGATTTTATGCTCAATTTATATTTTTGAATTCATTTGTTATGTTAACGAATTAAATTTTAATTGAGGAACCAAAACGGGAGCTAACGAGCACTTAGCGTACCCTTGGTTCCGAATTTAATATCTTGAGCTCGGGAACTCGGATTCGAGTTCCGTCAACTCCGCTGAACTCGTAACGAAAATTCGGGTTTAGTAAACTTAGCCTTATAATTTTCCCAATTCATTTGAAACTCCGAAATCCAACCGAAAAACGAATCGGCGACCAACATGACCTTGTTGCACTAAATCAGCCATATCTTGGCCAAACCATACCCAAATTAACCATGGTTTAATTCCTTTTAACCCTAACTCAACCATCTATCTAGATATTTCAAGCTTTAACCGAGATAACCCTCATACCATCCCCAAAAACTCAGCAAAAGCTACTGCTCTCAGTCCAGTCCCGTAACCCTCCATCCCTTGAAGATTTTGGAGCTCAAATCTTCTCCAAACTTCAACCAATCATCAAGGTAAGTTAGGGGTTGAATTATATGTTTAATTCTGTTCATTTTCATCCTTTCATTCATGATTTTTGAGCTTGGTTTCTCCATTTCTGGACTGTTTACCGAAAGTATGAGTTTTTGGGCAAAATCTTGATCTTCTTCATTTCTCAATGATTTTGATTGATTCCAAGCCTGAGATTAATTGTTTTAACATCCTTATGTCAATTATGATCATTGCTTTCGTGTTTGTTGAGATATATATGAGAGATCATTTATGAAATTTTCAGAAATTTCACGGGAAGGTCACGTATGTTTCCATGCTTTGATTGATCACTTTTGGAACTGATTTCCTTGTTGAATATATGATATTTTGCTGCTTATTGTTGGCCTTAACTGAGTTGATTGGATGGAGAAGGATTGAATGCAAGCTTGCCCTGTTTTCTTCGAGTTTGACCCTGTTTTTCACGTTGAGAGTTGCTGTCAAAAACTGCTGTCCTTTCCTTCTTCTTTTGCTGTTATCTTTCATGGGTTCTTGGTGTGGGTTTAGTTGAGTTCTTGCAGCCCTTTCATACCTTGTTTAGCCTCCTTTGTTGCCTCGTTTTCCTACGTTTTTAGCTGCCCTGTTTCTGCGTCAGTTTTGTTAAAAACAGAGACTGCTGCTGCTGCGTGTAACGGGCGTGTCTCTTCCCTCTCTTCTGGCGAGACACGGGGGTGCAGTTGGGTCTGGGATTTCTGTACCGAGACACGGGCGTGTCTCGGTCTAGTGTTGGAGGGTGACACGGGGGTGTCACCCCGTTTTTCTTAAACTATTCCTGCGTTTTCTTCTTCTTCCTTGCGTGATGTTTGCTGCTGCTGTTTTGCTGGTTGCTAGGCTGCTGTTATGCTGCTGTTCTGCTGCTGCTTTTGCTGCTCTTCTTGTGCAGAGGTGTGTGTGCGTGTTATTGTGCATGCATGACTGTGTATTGTGTGCGTGGGTTGCATGCATGGGTTGTATGAAGTGTGTGCGTGTATATATATATATATGTCTGTGTTGTGTGTATGGTTTTGTGTTATAATTGCATGCATGTTGTGTACAATATATAGTATATATATATTCATGCATGTAATATATGATATATGTTTGCATGCATGGGGTGTGTTTGAGTGTGTGTACGTGTATATATGTATATAATATATATATATATACTTGTGTTATTATATATTATATATTTAGTATATTATATATATTTTAAATATTATTTGATTTAATTTAATTCTTGAACTTAATTGATTTCCATTTCGCGTATTTAATTATCGACTTTTGATTGAACGTTTTATTTGTTTTATTCCTAATCGTGAATATGAATATTATATGTTGTGCTTATTAAATGAATTTTAGATTAATTGTTATGTACTATGAATATTATGCATGATTTGAATTTATGAAATTTATATGAACCTATGAAATTTATGAAAATTATATGAATGTTATGAATATTGTAAATTTATGAAATTATGAATTTATGAAATTATGAAATTAAATGAAATATATGAACGAACGATGTGATTATATGATTTAAATTCTTTAATCGTGCACATGAACATTTTTATGATATAACATGATCATTTATGCATTCACGTCATATTCACTTCATTGCCGAGCGTCATATGTGGTCATTACGTCTCATACCTTTTCTTTTACACAGATTCGGGTTTGGTCAGAGACGTGGACGAGCATTGAGACGCTTGTGTCTTTATTTTGCTTTGGTAAAGGTGGGTTTTTCTTCTATTAGTTAAAACAACCCTATAAATCCCTTATGTGCCAAGTTTAAGCCAAAATAATATATTTATATCAATCGAGTCGTTTTGGGTAAATGATTTCAAATGTCTGACCCCTTTTTATTTATGAAACCCTACCTTCTGTTTGGCGAGACACATTTATTATTTATTACAGAACGGGCCCCGGGACTTAGTATATGTGGCTAACCGAGGAAGCAAGGGCTGACGGGGATCCCATATACTAGTTCCAACCAACTACGGTGATACCGGCCCTCGCTAGGAGTTTTAGCGAGGAAAGGGAGCTGAGTGCCTTTGGGGGATTCATGTACCCCCATTGGCCATTGATTTATTCGGTGGTCAGGTCTAGCTAACTTGTCCACCACCCGGAGGAAGAAGGTGTATATGTATGATTATGATCATTTATGTGTGTGCACGAAAGATATGTATGATAACCACTAATTATAATATGATTACACGAGGAGAAGGTTGGAGATTGTGCACGCTCACTCGCCGAGCTTAAACCCTTATGAATAATTATGAATGAATATGAACGTCGTAATCCCGTTGATGTCTTCTTTGTTTTAACCACTTGGTAAATTCCTTTCAAACTTCACACGGGATTAGGGCTTGCATGTATGTGTTTAATTTATGCGATATTATATATCTTATGCCCCGTTTTTATACCCACCAGTCTCTTTTAGACTGAACCCGGTTGTTTTCAGCTGTTTTGTGCAGGTATAGGAGTGCTAGGCGGGAATTCAAGTCGTCTAGGTCTTGCATTTATGTTTAGCACCTCTTTTCAGTCTCATACTCATACTATTATTACTACTTTTGTATTTGATCCTGTTATAGATTGGAGCGTTTTGATTTTTGTAGGCCGTGAGTGCCATTGCATATTCGAATGCTCTTGTATATCTATTTTTGGAGCTTGTTAGCTCATTGTACATTTGTTATGAAATTCCTGCTTCCGCGAATTTTCTTTAACTCTGATTTTATGATTCCTGCACTGATTGGTTTAAGGGTTAGTCCCGCCTAGCATAGTGTGTGTGTTGTGTCCCCGTTCGCCGTAGATTTGGCACGTGTATGAACTTCCATTTCATATACGGGTCGGGTCTCGGTGCGGGGGATGTGGTACCTTACGCTCGGGTGCTACAATAAAATTCCAAGTATGCACTTTAATCAATTTAAACCACATAATCAAATCATAGTTGGAAATTAAGACACATAATAAAAATGTAATTCACGTAAATGCATAAGTAAACACACTCGTGGCATCGTACCTATACGGATAATCGGACGGGGCATCACAGGGGCGTTACAATTCTCTCCCCCTTAAGAGAATCCGTCCTCGGATTCACTCTCCCGTGTTTATCCCACTCGGGTTGGTCATTCCCCGTCAGGGATTAGTTCCAAAGAGATCTTCAATCAACAAGGTTCCTTCAATGCTTTCAAGTCACGACCCTCAACTTCCAGGAGCCTAAGCACTCGAAAGAAAATCTAACCTTCCCCCAGAACAGGTTGACAAGTAACGGGTAATAATGAGAGTACCCCGTCTCTCAAGCAAACAACGAGAGAACCCCGTCTCTCATGCAAGTAACAAGAGAACCCCGTCTCTCATACATACGAAATAAAATTCAGGTGAACAATTACATAAACATTTACGCATTTATCATATAAAGAACAGATAGAAAACAGCAATTACACCATTTATTGTTCACATAAGAATAAGTTAATAAATAACAAAGAATCATATACGACAATTAATAAAATAATTGATGCTCGTGATATGCATGTTCAAGTGTACCGTTCACCGGAGATTAAAATTCTGGTGTTGTAGTTGTTCAATTGACTGCTTGATTCTTCGATTAAAATTTCCTTTATTCCAAAATGTCAATCTTTAATCGCCTCATATTTACTTATACTTCAATAACCACTTGATCCTTATGCCGCGATCCAATTCTTTATCTCTTCTGTCACCACAACTTAAAGTTTTAATTCTGGACATCTACCTCAGGCCCAGCGTTATTTCCCAACGTTGAGCTTCTGATTAAAGAGCGGTTGAGTGTCCAAGGTTAAAAGACCGGCTTTGTATTCCAAGCAAGTTCTTTATCCAAAAATAAAAGAACAAATTTATCATATCATCCCGCGAGAGTAATTTAGCCGGCATACTCGCATAGAACTAAAGGAATAGATCCTAGTGAAACGCTTCCCTTGTAGGATTCTCATCTTTGATCAAACTATGCTCAATCAACTTCCAGAAATCCTTGTCTCTCCCATTCCCATTACCAACAATAGACTCGGATTCGATTGTCATTTATACTTCCCTTTAACCCCTGAAATTTGATGACATCTACAACAACTCCGCGAAATATCTCGAAAGAGGGGATCAATCTTCAATCTGTAATTCCCAGGGCTTCAATCTTCTCAGAGGTGTTGGCATGGAAAGAAGCTAAATTCCACGACAAGTGGTACATTTATGGAGACGCCGCAGGATGTACGCCTAGGGGCGGTTAGAGTAAAGTTCTAGGTCATCTCGGCTGCCCTATTTGTAGTGAAGGCAATCTTTACCCTTCTGAGAACGGTAGTAACGCGACGATACTGTTGATGATGGGACTTTTCTCAAATAAGAGGGAGAAAATGTTTAAATGGTCGAAGATTCTTTCACATGGTTCTGATAGAGGGTCCTAGTCAGAATCGGCTTTCCTGGAATTCCAACTCTCCCAAGTGAAACCTAACCTTCGATTTTAATTGTTTCTTGGCCGGCTCTCCCCCTTAAGAAAATAAAATTTTCTAACTCCTTAAGCTTGTTTATCACTTCTCCGTTCCTCCAAATTACTTCCCTTGATATCTACATTTTAGCTAAGCCGCATATTTAATTATCCCTGTCCCAACTTCCAAGTGAGTAACCCCAATAATACTCAACATAATTTCTTACAAACTCTGGATTTAGTATAATCTTGGTTGGGGCGAGAGTTCAAGAACATTGGAGAGAACCTATTACAATGAACACTAAATAATGCATGTCGATTAAAATGTTAATGCACATATTACATTTACAAACAATTTTAAATACAACACGTTGGAATAATTATATTAATTTAAGGATATATGTGTACGCAAAGAAATTTAATAACTTAAATATTTTAAATAACGCATTTAACACATTAGGTATGAAATCTTAAATAACAATTATGACAACATATATAAACAAGGGCAATTAATTAATTGATATGATGCACATGCTTATGAATGCATTGAAGAACCTGTCACCGTAAAAATGTTGGCCAAATTGCAAGCTTGGTCCGAATGGTTGATCGTTCTCTAATTTTTCCCCCGATCTCTTAATTCTTCAAAATTCTCCTGCTTTAACTTAGACCTTTCCATGACTTGGTTTGGAAATTTCTTGAACCCGACTCTTTCTCTATTATCAATGTCTAAATGGTTCCCGAACCTTCCCATGATTAATTTCTTGATTCAAACCTCCAATGTAGTACCTTGTATAACTTGATGGTTCGAAATTGTAATTCTTGAATTCATATGCTTCTTCACTCATGCCGTTAATATCTCAATATTTCTCAAGGAGTTAATCTCCAACGATGATCCCAATATTCACCCTAACTGTCACCTTGCCTTTCTTTATTATTTCCATTTGTTGCTCCATATTTTTTAATTCAACCTCGCAAAATGACAATTCAATTTGGGTCAGGAAAAGTCGGTTTGATCCGCCCGAACATAGAGTCTTGAGCATTCTTCTTCCGTGATATCGCAAATCTTTCTCCACGCCTTTTCTTGAATTCAATTACGTCTCCCTTGATGCTAGAAATCTCGAGGTCAAGCATCTTTAAAAAAAAAAAAAAATTTCAACTTCCCGAATCTTGTAAGTGATCTCCACACTTGATTTTATTTTTCTGTTCCAGCTCTGCCATTTGGCTTACCCAATGCAATTTGATAATGGCTTTCAAGTCCTTGTATGAGTTTCCCGGCACCTTTTCTTACCCTTCCAAGCTAGAAAAGAATTCTTATAGTAGACCGAAGTTGTTGAACGACTGGCCGTGGTTTGATATTATTTCCGTAACCTGTAACTCACAACTTTCTTTTCAAAATAAATACATGTGGGTAAGGCATGCTCATGTCACACAATTGTCCCCAACACAGGGATTTAATACAAATGGTAACAATTAATTCAATAGAATGGACGATTAAACACATTGGACATGTAAATCTTCAAGTAAAATAAGATCAATTATTCGACAATCATGAATAAGAATCAATACGACACTCAATTTATCAAATAATTCAAGTAATTCAAGGAATTCAAGTAGGTCAGGAAGTTCAAATAAATGCAAAACTCTCACATTGACAATTAATTTCCTATGTCGTACGACCTAAACTTGACATGACACGACACTAGAACTTTGGCTTTGTAACCGGGCTCTGATACCACTAAGATGTAACACCCCTACACGTGGAGGTACCACACCCCCGCACTATAGGTCGCTCCACATACGAAATGGATAGTCCGTACATGACTTAACCTATAGCGAACGGGTGACAATGCAATAAATCGACAAGCTAGGCGGGACTAACTCATACACGCAGTAGGATAACGCGGAAGCATAATCTATTCACTATCAAATATAACTATTAAAACATGCTATAACATCGGTCATTTGTCAAATAACTCGTATACTAGTTCACATATCAATACATTATCATCTCCGAATTTATAACGAATAATCATAATAATTAGTCTAATGCAACAATAAATAATATGCACCGTGATTGACTCGATTAAATGGACTAGACTTGACTCGATTCCCGCCTAGCGTGCACCTGCAATAACCTGAAAGGTGGAGGCGTCAGTTTGTGAAGACCGAGTGAGGGGTTCGAATAATATTAGCGCAGATAACATGCAAGCTATATTCTCGGGTAAAGAATTAGAAAGATAAATATATAAGTTCAATAAGGAGATATCTTCGCCCGAGAATACAACTGTCAATATTAAGTACTTGATCATTTTCATGCATTCAATACATGGCCCGGCGAGTGAGGGCAGTCTCCAACCTTACTCCATATGTACATGAAACATGCTTGCTTCATTATTTAACAAGTGATCATGCAATTCAGTTACAGCGCATAGGTGTGATAGTGTATTTAAGCAACACAATCAAGGAATGGAAATCATGCTATAGCCCAAGGACAATCCGTGGTGCCGGTGTTGGAAAACACGAATCAGAAAGCAGTGAAAATTTAAAAAATTTCCAACAAAAGGACCTTGGACTCGCAATCGTGTATCCAAATTCGTAGAGATAAGAAACTTACTTTTCTTTTATTCTTTCTTGAAGCGTTTCAAGTCACCCAAGAACGCTTTTCTCGCGGCTTGATCCCCTCTCCTTGGTAAAGCTCGAATCTTCAAACTTCTAACTTGAAGCTCCCTAGAGATAGTCCACCAACTTGACTACAATCTAACTAGTAAGGATGCTAGTTCTCTAGTTAGTGTTTAGGCTTAACCTAGGGTTTCGTTTATCTTGGAGAAAGGATGGTGTTCAACACATGAACCAAAAGAATTGCCAATTAGCTCTAAGGGGAGCTCGAGCTCCCCTATTTATAATAAGGGAGTGGCCGAAAATCCCTAGTCCTTATGGGCTAAGGATTTTGGTCCCTCTCTCCTATTACTTGATCATCAAGTAATTTTGACTTTGACTTTGAATTCAAATTCAAATCAACTTTCAAGAGAGCTAAAATATCGAAACTATTTTTGGATAATTTTATACTTTATTTATTTAAAATAAATAACTTATTTTATCTAATTAATTAATTCATAATTAATTAACTAGATTATTTTTTCTCCAAAATAAGACTTTCTTTTTAATTCAAAATTAAACCAAAGTCTATTAAATAATTAACACATTTAATTATTTAATATATATATATATATATACAATATATATATTTACACGTGTGGGACACGTGTCACAAGGACACGTGTCACTCACGTGACCCACACGTGTGGTTTCACACGTGTGGAACCCTCTTGGCCTGATTAACTCGTTTAATCATTTTAAAGCCTCAACTCATGTAACCAAGTTGTTGTGTGTGACCCTCTAGGTTCTCAATTCAATTAGCAGTGACCCCAATTAATTAATTCACTAATTAAATAATCGGTCCACAGATTAAACGACCATAGTCTAGCAACAGGTGTTTAACCCCTAGCTGAATTGGAATGTTCAGATTCGACAGAACCTTTAAGTCATTGATTCATGTGAGATACAATCCTCCTACTTACTATCTCTCAACCAAGATCTAGGGTAAGGGAATAATCAGAACCCTAATAATCCGGTCTTAAAGCTAAGTGCATTTCATATCCATTTGATCTCAATCCAAGAAACCCTTTTCTTGATGTCTTGATCTACTGCCTTGGCCAAGGACTCCATATGGCATATGAATGACTTACACAATAGGAGATCACCTTGCAAATGCAAGTGTAGGTCCTTTCTTGATTCACATTCACTTTCATGAATCATTTGTGTAGCCCCAGCATAAGCCTTGAATCAGTTGTCTAAGGCGACACCCTTTAAAGCTTATACCTAAGACTACAGAGTTAACTCATAAAGTGACAAGGAACCTCAAGTCTTAAGGATCAATTAATCACATCAATGACTCGTGAGATATTTCCTAATCTGGAAGTTTCTATTTCCTGAAATAGAAACTTCCTTTCCCATTTAGGAATGTTCTCACACGGGGCACCACCTCAGTGAACTTACTTATTAAAGTAAGCACCCTCATGTATCACGCACGTATCAACTATACACTTTGCACCTCCATGAAACAAGGTGGTCCTTCTTAAGGGCGTGATCCCACAAGCGAGCCTTAGAGGAGTCAGGTTGACACTCCCACTGTCTGTAGGACTCATCGGCTTGGAGCATTTTACTAATCATGACTTATGTGATATAGGACTCGTTTCATGAACCATTTCACCTAAATGGTAGAGTCCTAAAGTCATCAGGATTAGGGGAGTTCTCATACATGCACAGCTAAAGTAAACGCATACCAAACAAGAGCATATAAAGAAGTGTTGCCTCAATTCGTTATTTCATTCAAAGATTGTCTTTGATTACAATAAGGAAAAGCACAAAGTGGATATACAATCGGCTTTCTAGGGCACTATTCCTAACAGCCGGACCCGTCCCTAGTCTCCTTCTCCCTCCAATGATGGAAAGGTAGCTAGCCTTCACCATCCACGACTCGTTGAGCAGAGGATATATGAATCCCTAAGCCCGAAACTCCGTCCTCCACTAATCTCCTAGCGGATTCAGGGGTCATCCCAATGTGGTGAGGATAGCGCCAGAGTTACCCGTCAGCTCTTGCTTTCCCGGTTGGCTCAAGCCACTACCCTCGGGCCCAATCGTGAACATGCTTTACTCGCCAAACGTGCTTGACTCATGACAATAACATGGCTTGCTTGCTTGCTTTTCATGAACATGACTTGCTTGAAATAGTGAGTAATTTCATGGAAAACTATAGATATAAATACCTTTTGACCAAAAGTTCATATAAGGGTATACGGGTTCTATATAACTAGCAATTAAACCTCACCTAACAGGCGACACGACGACTCATGGACGTGTGAACGTGCTCATGATCAACAATCTCCGCCCTGGAGAAGAGCTGGACAAGAAATGGAAACATTTGTGTACACGTGAGGCAATGACTCAATAATGACACTATATATGACACACGGCTTGATCATGCAACGAGATGACATGCATTATCAAATGTAGTACTTAATAATCATATTATGGCATGACATTGATCATATAATAGCATGTTGGCATCAACTAAGGGAATAGAAAACGATTTGGAAATCTCAATTTTATGCAGATTATGCAAGGGTCGTGGCCGCGACCATTTTTGCTCTATTTTTGGTAGCGGGCGCGACCTAATTTTTCATGCATTTTTCGTGTAATTTCTCAAAAGTCGAAACTTGGCCAAATTTGGGTAGCGGCCGTGACCTGTTTTGTGTGTATTTCAGGTCGCGGGCGCGACCTACTGTTCCGCCAATTTTGTGAGTGGGTCACCGGCGCGACCATTTTTGTTCTGTTTTTTGTCGCGATCGCGACCTTCAAATTCTGGAGAGAGAAAACAGAGCAGAACAGGGGAGTCTCGGCTAAAACCCAAAATCAACCAAAACATCATTTCCCAAGTTCCAAAATGCAAGTTTTCTTGAAATTCACATGTATATATGTTCAAGATACAATAAAACATAAAATAAATAACTAAATCATGCTTGATCATCAAGATTTTCCACTTTCAAGTTCATATTTGAATTCATCATATAACCTCAAATTTTTCAAGAATTCATGCATCAATCTAAGTTATGATCATGTATTCATGTTTCTAGCAACAAGAGATCAAGTAATTCAATCAGAACTAAAACCCTAGTTTCATATAATAAATTCAAGAAATCATATATACATCCATGGCTTCCTTGAAAGAAAAAGATGAGATGAGAGGAGATGATGATGACGATGATGAAGCTTCAAAGCTTTCAATTCCTTGAAATTTATAGTTTGAATTGATGAAATCTCTTCCTTCCTGTTTATGGTTTAGCTCGGTAGAAATGGAAGCAAAGGATGATATGTTTGTTGGATGAAAAATGAACATGGAAGATGAAAGAAAGGTGCTAATGTGATTCATGCATTGAAGTTGGTGAAATCTTGAAATTACAATTTAGTCCCTCAAGTTTCATAACTTATGCAATCAAGTAGTAAACGGTTTGGGAATTAATCCATCAAGTCTAAGATATAATATGCAATTTGGTCCTTTAATTTAAAAGAATGATCATGTAAGGACAGTTAAGCAATTAATTCACATTCGGTAATTTATTTCACATAATAATCATTTCCAAATCACGTTATATTTCTAAATTTGATATGAATTTCACATAATTTCACGTAAATATGTTGAAATGTAATTCATAAAATTTCAACAAAGTGTAGGAATCTAATAAACGAAAGAATTAGAATAAATCCTAACTCTCAGAAAATCACACTTGTCGTGCGTACCTGAATAACTGGAAATTGGGGCGTTACAACCCATACCTATAATAATTGTTGAAGGAGGTTGGGTTTGTATCTTATTTGTGGAAAAGGGATCACATGGCGGATGCTTGTCCTGATAAGACTCCAGGTTTTCAAGGAGGAGTACCGAGGCTTTTGATTCGAGCCCGTGCCTATAATAATTGTTGAAGGAGGTTGGGTTTGTGTCTTATTTGTGGAAAAGGGATCACATGGCGGATGCTTGTCCTGATAAGACTCCAGGTTTTCAAGGAGGAGTACCGAGGCTTTTGATTCGAGCCCGTGCATATCCCCTTGAGAGCGAGGAGCAGGATGTGAGATCGATCCTACCACCATGGTGGAAGGTACAATATACATACATGATACGAACATTCATGCACTCTTTGATCCTAGTGCCACACATTCCTTTATTTCCTGTGAACTTGTTGCTACTCTATGCTTACCTGTTACTTGTTTACATTCTTGTTCTTTGGTAAATTCTCCTCTTGGGGGAACTCTACAGACAGACCAAGTTATTCGGGGTTGTTCAGTGGGTTTGGAAGGCAGAGATTACTCGGTAGATTTCATTGTGATGCCTATGAAGAAATACGAGGTTATTTTGGGTATGGACTGGTTGTTCAAGCATCGGGTTACGGTTGACTGTTTTACTAAAAGAATCAAGTTAGGTGAAGAGCTGACTGTTGGTAGTGGTTCGAAGACTGTACCGCTCCTATCCTTTACAGAAGCTCACAAGTTGGTAAGAGATGGAGCTACGGGATTTATTGTTTATCTTCTCAACAAGCCGAAAGATCACACTAAGTTTGAGGATACTGCAGTTGTGAAGGATTACCCTGATGTCTTTTCGGAGAATTTGGGTTCTTTGCCACTGGATCGAGAGATCGAGTTTGTAATAGACTTGTATCCGGGAGCAGAGCAGTATTCTAAGACCCCTTACCGTATGGCACCGGTTGAGTTGATGGAATTAAAGATCCAACTTGAAGAGTTGCTTAAGACTGGATATATTCGACCGAGTTCTTCATCTTGGGGTGCACCGGTTTTTTTTGTTAAGATGTAGGATGGGATACTAAGAATGTGTATAGATTACCGAGAACTGAACAGGATGACCGTGAAGAACAAGTATCCCTTGCCCCATATTGAGGATTTATTTGATATGTTACAAGGATCGGGGGTTTATTCGAAACTAGATTTGAGACAAGGGTACTACCAGTTGAAAATCCGGGAAGAGGACATTCTAAAGACGGGATTGAACACCGGGTATGGGCATTACGAGTTCGTGGTGATGCCTTTTGGATTGACTAATACCCGGCAGCTTTCATGGATATGATGCATCGGATTTTTCGTCCTTATCTCGATAAGTTTGTGGCAATCTTCATCGACGATATACTCGTGTATTCAAGGACTTCAGAAGATCATGCTCGACATCTCAAAGTGGTTTAGATACCTTGAGAGAGCATCGGCTATATGCTAAGTTCAGTAAATGCGAGTTTTGGATTGATCGGGTAACTTTCTTAGGCCACATTGTTTCAAGTAGAGGTCTAGAAGTAGATCCTTCGAAGATTGAGATAGTCTTAAAGTGGCAAAGTCCAAAGAATACCTCAAAGGTAAGAAGTTTCTTGGGCTTGGCAGGTTATTATAGGTGATTCGTGCAGGACTTTTCGAAGATAGTTGGCCCTTTAACCCAATTGACTAAGAAAGAGGCTAAGTTTGAGTGGGATGAGGCATGTGAGGCGAGCTTCCAGCTCTGGAAGGAAAAGTTGACCACTGCACCCGTGTTAACACTTCCAGAAGGCATAGAAGGTTATACAGTTTATACGACGCCTCGAAGGAGGGTTTGGGATGTGTATTGATGCTGTAGCACCCTAGACCCCAAGGCGCCACATCCCCCGCACTGTAGCCTCAATCCACGTATGAAATGGACAGTTCATACATAAACCAAGACCACAGCGTACGGGTGACAACAAAACGACGCTCTAGGCGGGACACTCTCCCCAACGAAATCAAAACAACCGTGAATAGAAAAGCGGAAGCAATAAAGTCAGTTATATACATAGGTACCATATTTATTACATCGATACATATAGGTACCAATTAACCACTAATACATTATCATCTTTTCATGATATACATAACCAGGTATCCAAAATGTATCAATTGTGAATATAACATGATATCCGACAAAATATATATACATGAAAGGTGCAACACTAGACCCGTGATAGTGCAGGACTCGACCAACTCCCGCCTAGCACAACCACGCTCAAAAGGTACCTGAAAAGTGAAGTATCAGTCTACCGAAGACTGAGTGAGGGGCGATAATTATATACACACATTACATGCAAGTTGTAGCCTCGGGTGAAGACTTGAGAATAAAATAGATGTATAATTCAATAACTTAATCTTTGCCCGAGATTACAACCAATCAATTTAACACGTTTAATTTATCATGCTTGTCAATATCATGAACATGTGGCCCCGGCGAGCAAGGGCAATCTCCAACCGAACTCCCAATCGTGAACAATACGTGATCATACTTGCTTGCTTGATAAATAAGTGATCATGCAATATATTTTAGTGCTCACATAGACAATTTCATACTTGAAAACATGCAATAACCCGAGGATAACCCGACATGCCGGATTAATCCCCAGTCTCCTTCTTCCTCCGGGTGATAGCGAGTTTGCAAGGCTCGACTATCCACGACATGGTGTGTGTAGAGGACATGACCCTCTAGACACGGAGCTCCTTCCACCACTAATCTCCTAGTGGCTTCGGGGGTGATCCCAACAATGTGAGGATAATTCAGGAGTTACCCGTCAGCCCTTGCTTTCCCGGTTGGCTCAAGAATTACCCTCGGGCCCACGTGCAATCATGTACTCGTCAAACATGCTGGAAAATCATAACAATCGATACATTCTTGCTTGAAACATTTATTACTTTGAAAACGTTTATAAGTATAATAGGTTTTGGCCGAAAACTAGCACATAAGGGTTGTAGGGTTCATTTTACCAAAACAAAACCTCACCTTTCTTGCAAAATAAAATAAAGAAGCGTTATAAGGAGCTTGCTCCCCGTCTACGCCCTCGTGACCTGTGCAAATACGATGTATAACCGTGAGACATGAACTAAAATGGCCAAAATATGACGAACGGCGAAAACGTGTCGAGACGCCCATGAAAATGCAATGTGGTATGATAACTTTTCGTTTCACATCATATTAACACATATTATAGCAATTCGGGGTCAAAGAAGTCGTCGGGTCGAGGGGTCATTTTCGGAAATTTATGCAGAAACTTTTGTTCTGCAACACAGGTGGGAACGGCCGTTCCGGTCCCCTTTGTAAAATGGGAACGGTCGTTCCCATAAAATCCCCAAAACGTACCGGCGTTTTTTCCCTTTTTAAAACGCGCCTCATGGGAACGGCCCTTCCGGCTCTAAGGCCAAAATGGGAACGGCCGTTCCCATAGTCAGCCGCGCTCATTTTGAAAGGGAAAGGGGAACGCCCGTTCCCGCCATGCCTTAAGGCTGGGAACGGTCGTTCCCAGCTCTGCAACTGGAAAAAAAACAGAGCAAACAGAGTATGCTCTCGGGAAGAAGGCAACCAAGCACAACAATCCATTTTTGAACCCCCCAAATGCCATAATTTCTGGAAATATATTGCATATAACTTCAATACATGATAATATAACACTTAGACACCTAAAACATAAAATATCATCAAGAATTCATGCTTTCAAGTTCATGATCAATTTGAGCATTCATGCCAAATATTCGAGATTTTCATGCTATAAATCATGCCATAATTCAAGTTATGATCATTCAATCATGCTTTGCACAACACATAACTCATCTATCATGAAATTCCTAAACCCTAGCATATACAAATATAATCAACTCATCCATTCAAGCTCAACCAACCTTAAAAATGGAAAGAAATGAAGAAAGTGGATGATGATGATGATGATCTCCTAATTTCTTGAACACTTCTTGAAATCTTGATGATTGAAATGAGAATTATCTTCTTCCCTTTTCTTCTCTTTTGGAACCGAGAGAGAGATGAATATGTTTGGCAATTTTTGGATGAAAAATGATCAAGGAATGTGGGAGAAGAGAAGATATCGATACATTCCCTTCTTGGTTTGAGTGAAATATGTCAATTTGCCAATTAATCCTTGAAGTCTATAAGTTATACAATTAGGTATGCTACAATTTAAAACATGCTCAATTTGGTCCTTAGAAATCATGCAATTAAGTCCCTAGCTTTTTAGAAAATATTTAATTAGGGACAATTTGGTACTTTAAACACTCTCGGTAGTTATTTTCATGCGATGAATATTTTTTCGTGCCATGAAATAATATTTTGAATGATATGAAATCAGATAATAGTCGTAAATAATGTTTCATGAATTCTATAAAAATATGAAATGCCACGTAATATCTTATGAAATTAAAAGAAATAAAATAACCTACGCTCAAACTCACACGTGGCGTGCTTACCTGTTCATCCGGAAACCGGGGCGTTACAACTCTCCCCCCTTAGAAGAATCTGGTCCCCAGATTCTCTAGTCTTGCTCGAACAACTCCGGGTGGAACCGTTTCATTTTATCCTCTGTTTCCCAAGTGGCTTCCTCGGTTTTATCACTTCTCCACAACACCTTAACCATGGGAATTCTCCTGTTCCTCAATTCTTGAAATTTCCGATCCATGATCTTAACCGGCCTCTGAACAAAGGTCAAATTCGGTTCCAACTCCACTTCTTCCACGGGGAGAATCGTAGTCTCATCGGGGTAGTATTTCCTTAATTGTGAGACATGAAATACGTTATGAATCCCCGTAAGACTCGGTGGTAGGTCCAGTCGATAGGCTACCTCGCCTATTCTTTCAAGAATCTCGAACGGACCTAAGTAGCGAGGATTAAGCTTTCCTCCTTTCCCGATCCGGGTGAAACCTTTCCTTGGTGACACCTTCAAGAAAACCCGGTCACCAACTTCAAATTCTAGATCTCTTCGGCACTTATCAGCATAGCTTTTCTGTCTATCTTGCGCGGCTTTCATCCGTTGTTGAATCGTTTGAACCTTTTCAATCATAGCTTGGACGACTTTGGAAGGCCTTTCAAATCTTTCACCTCTCTTTACCCCTTCCTGTTTCGACCACTTCCACTCTTCCAAGTCGAAGAACAACGGAGACCGGCACTTTCTTCCATAAAGTAACTCGTAAGGAGCCATCCCGATCGAAGCCTGAAAGCTATTGTTATAAGCAAACTCGATCAAGGGAAGCTGTTCTGACCACGAGTTCTGAAAATCCATCGCGCAAGCCCGAAGAAGATCTTCCAAATACCTGATTAGTCTTTCAGTTTGACCGTCTGTTTGAGGGTGAAATGCTGTACTGAACTTAAGTTTCGTTCCCAAGACAGCCTGTAATTCCTGCCACAACTTAGAAGTAAACCTCGGGTCTCGATCTGAAACTATGCTCACCGGAATACCATGAAGTCGAATAATCTCTCTGTTATAGATCTCAGCCAACTTCGGGATCTTATAGGACATCCGGACCGGTAGAAAGTGAGCAGACTTTGTAAATCTATCCACGATTACCCAAATTCCATCAAACCCGCCTTTAACCTTCGGTAATCCGGAAACAAAGTCCATCGTTACTTGTTCCCACTTCCACTCGGGAATAGGTAACGGTTGTAGAAGTCCCGCGGGTTTTTGGTGCTCTGCTTTCACCTTCTGACAAGTTAAGCAATGTTTCACATACTCTGCCACGTCTCTCTTCATCCCGTTCCACCAGTAGAATTGTTTCAAATCCTTATACATCTTATTTCCTCCTGGGTGGATCGAGTAGGCTGACTTGTGAGCTTCTTCGAGTAGGACCCGTCTCAATTCTTCAGGTACTACTACTCTATGTTTAAACCGAAGCAACCCGGTCTCATCAAACCCAAACGGACTTTCCGGGTCATCCTTAGCTTTACTTACAAGCTTCTGTACTTCCGGATCCCTATTCTGGGCCTCGAATAACTGATGTTTCAATTCCGGCTGAATTGTGATATTAGAAACCCGAGCCCTTAACACAATCGGGGCAACTTCCTCACTTTCCTTTATTTCCAAACTTGATACACTCGCCTTCCTGCTAAGTGCATCGGCGACCACATTGGCTTTCCCGGGATGGTACTTAATTGTGCAATCATAATCTTCTAGCTTTTCCATCCAACGCCGTTGCCTCATATTCAAGTCCTTCTGCGTGAATAAATACTGGAGGCTCTTGTGATCGGTAAATATCTCAAAGGAAGTCCCGTAAAGATAATGTCTCCATTTTCCGAGAGCAAAGATCACGGCTGCCAGCTCTAGGTCGTGTGTCGGATAATTCCTTTCATATTCCTTTAGCTTCCGAGAAGCATAAGCGATCACTTTTCCTTTCTGAGTCAAGACACAACCTAAGCCTTCCTTAGAAGCGTCTGTATACACTGCATACTCTTCTAAACCCTCGGGTAAAGTTAACACCGGAGCTGAGACTAACTTTTCTTTCAAAAAGTTAAAACTTTGATCACACTTCTCGTCCCAGACAAATTTCACATCCTTCTTTGTCAACCGGGTTAACGGTGCCGCAATCTTGGAGAAGTCCTGAACGAACCTTCTGTAATAACCGGCCAATCCTAAGAACTCCTTATCTCCGAGGCGTTCTTTGGTTTCTCCCACTTAAGCACGGCCTCAATTTTCGAGGGATCGACTTCCAACCCTTTTCCTGAAATCACATGCCCCAAGAATGAAACTCGATCGATCCAAAATTCACACTTACTGAACTTAGCAAACAACTGATGCTCTTTCAGAGTCTGAAGAACGAGCCTGAGATGTCTCGTGTGCTCCTCGGCTGATTTTGAGAAAACCAGAATGTCATCAATAAATATTACCACGAACTTATCGAGAAAAGGCCTGAATATCCGGTGCATCATATCCATAAAAGCTGCAGGGGCGTTAGTTAATCCAAATGGCATAACCACGAACTCGTAGTGCCCATACCGAGTATTGAATCCCGTCTTTGGAATATCCTCTGCTCGGATTCGCAGCTGATAGTATCCCTATCTTAAATCCAATTTCGAATACACCTTAGAACCCTGGAGTATATCGAATAATTCCTCGATATGTGGGAGGGGATACTTGTTCTTAATAGTCATCCTGTTCAACTCCCTGTAATCGATGCACATTCTTAGAGTCCCATCCTTCTTCTTAACAAACAACACCGGTGCTCCCCACGGCGAAGAACTTGGCCGAATGTACCCCACTTCCAACAAGGCTTCAAGCTGAACTTTTAATTCCTTCAACTCAGCTGGAGCCATCCGATAGGGAGTCTTTGAATACGGCTCAGCATTCGGGAAAAGATCAATCACAAATTCAATCTCTCGTTCAGGAGGCAAGGAATCCAATTTCTCTGGGAATACCTCAGGAAATTCCTTGACTACCTCGGTATCCTCTAACTTCACCTGATCCTTGGGCTTGTTCAAAATATAGGCAATGAACCCTGTAGCCCCGTCTCTGACTAACTTCTGAGCCTCTGAAAACGAAAGTAGGGGTACGGTCTTCGAAGTACAGCCCGTGACAACCTCTGAACCCAACTGAACCTTCTTGGCCCGACAATCAATGGTAGCACGGTGTCTGTAAAGCCAATCCATCCCCAGAATAGCCCCGTATCTCTCCATCGGCATCACAATGAAGTCTGTCAAAAATTCCCGGCCTTCAATTACCACCGGAACATCCCTGTAGACCTGATCCGTCTCTCGCCTACTACCGAAAGGAGTACTAACTATATAGCACACAGAAGTACACATAGCAGGCAAAGACAAAGTAATAGCAATAGACTGCGCAAGAAAGGAGTGTGTAGCTCCTGGATCAAATAATGTATGGATGTTCGTGCCATGGATGCAAATAATACCTTCAACTACTGCGGCGGGGTCAATATCAGCCTCCTGCTCCTCTCCCGCGAGTGCATAAGCCCGAGCTCTCACCAGTGGCCTCGGTCCTGCAGGTGGTGGATCCTGACGATCCGGACAACCATCAACCAGATGCTCGTTACTCCCGCAAATCAAACATAGACCCAACCGGCGTCTGCAGTTATCATAGGTGTGCGTGGGATGTCCACACCATGTACATCTCGGTCTCTGAGGTGGCTGTGGTGGTGCTGGAGCTCTCGGACCTCTCAGTACCGGCCCTGCACCCTTCTGTGACGATCCTGAAGTCTTAAACTTCTTTCCAGAGTCCCTCTGTGCTGGAGGTGCAGAATAAACCATCGGCCTCTTTCCTGAACTCGTACCCTGGCCTGATCTCGAGCCTGAAGCCTGTCCTGCTCGCTGAGTAGCCCTCCTAGCACTATCAGAATCCTCAACCTTCAGGGCCTTTGCAGTAGCTTTTGCCCAGGTACTAGTGTTAGCCGCTTTCAGTGCATCCTGAATATCTGGTCTCAACCCCTGAACAAACTGCATCGCCTTGTGAAAGTCATCGTTCGCTATGTTGGGTGCATAGCGAGAAAGCCTCTCGAACTCGGCGATGTACTGACCCACGGACCTGCCTCCCTGCTTTAGCTCTGTAAACTCCCTCAGTCTGCGAGTGCGGGAAGCTGGAGGGATGAACTTATTTCTGAACTCCCGTACGAAAACCTCCCAGGTAATCTCGGTCCCAGCTGCCTCCAAAACAATCTGTGTGCTCTCCCACCAGGAGTAGGCCTCGCCCTGAATAAGAGTGAGTGTGCACCGGGCCCTCTCCTGACTATCGCAAGGGATAAGCTGCCAAATCCTCTCAATCTCCTTCAACCACATCTCTGCCTGCATGTCGTCTCCCTTATAGAACTTCGGGGGACGCTGATTCTGGAACTCTCGTAAGATAGCAGAAATGGGATTCTCCGGAGGTGCTACCTGCGCTGGTGGTGGTGGTGGTGGAGGTACCCGTTCCTGTAACCTCTGATCAATTAGCCCCACTACTGCATTCATAAAATCCTGGGGCTGTGCCTGAGCAGGTGGAGGAGGTGGTGATCTCTCGCGGCGATGATGTCGGCGATGATGATGCCTGTGCCTCGAGGATCGGTCACTGGAACGTCTATCGTGCTCCATCCTGAAATTAGATCACTAAACATGCGTGGCTTGATCAATAAATGCAAATGAGTGCATATAATTTCCATAATATCAAGTAACACACGTTCAAGGAAGATCAAGTAGCTCTAATCATGCAAGGAGATAAGTAAATCAGGCAAGTCAACCAAATGCAGACTCCCGAATACCACATAATCCTATGCCGTGCGACCTAGACTGACTCGACACGACTCGAGAACCTCGGTTTTGCAACCGGGCTCTGATACCACCTGTAGATGTAGCACCCTAGACCCCAAGGCGCCACATCCCCCGCACTGTAGCCTCAATCCACGTATGAAATGGACAGTTCATACATAAACCAAGACCACAGCGTACGGGTGACAACAAAACGACGCTCTAGGCGGGACACTCTCCCCAACGAAATCAAAACAACCGTGAATAGAAAAGCGGAAGCAATAAAGTCAGTTATATACATAGGTACCATATTTATTACATCGATACATATAGGTACCAATTAACCACTAATACATTATCATCTTTTCATGATATACATAACCAGGTATCCAAAATGTATCAATTGTGAATATAACATGATATCCGACAAAATATATATACATGAAAGGTGCAACACTAGACCCGTGATAGTGCAGGACTCGACCAACTCCCGCCTAGCACAACCACGCTCAAAAGGTACCTGAAAAGTGAAGTATCAGTCTACCGAAGACTGAGTGAGGGGCGATAATTATATACACACATTACATGCAAGTTGTAGCCTTGGGTGAAGACTTGAGAATAAAATAGATGTATAATTCAATAACTTAATCTTTGCCTGAGATTACAACCAATCAATTTAACACGTTTAATTTATCATGCTTGTCAATATCATGAACATGTGGCCCCGGCGAGCAAGGGCAATCTCCAACCGAACTCCCAATCGTGAACAATACGTGATCATACTTGCTTGCTTGATAAATAAGTGATCATGCAATATATTTTAGTGCTCACATAGACAATTTCATACTTGAAAACATGCAATAACCCGATGATAACCCGACATGCCGGATTAATCCCCAGTCTCCTTCTTCCTCCGGGTGATAGCGAGTTTGCAAGGCTCGACTATCCACGACATGGTGTGTGTAGAGGACATGACCCTCTAGACACGGAACTCCTTCCACCACTAATCTCCTAGTGGCTTCGGGGGTGATCCCAACAATGTGAGGATAATTCAGGAGTTACCCGTCAGCCCTTGCTTTCCCGGTTGGCTCAAGAATTACCCTCGGGCCCACGTGCAATCATGTACTCGCCAAACATGCTGGAAAATCATAACAATCGATACATTCTTGCTTGAAACATTTATTACTTTGAAAACGTTTATAAGTATAATAGGTTTTGGCCGAAAACTAGCACATAAGGGTTGTAGGGTTCATTTTACCAAAACAAAACCTCACCTTTCTTGCAAAATAAAATAAAGAAGCGTTCTAAGGAGCTTGCTCCCCGTCCACGCCCTCGTGACCTGTGCAAATACGATGTATAACCGTGAGACATGAACTAAAATGGCCAAAATATGACGAACGGCGAAAACGTGTCGAGACGCCCATGAAAATGCAATGTGGTATGATAACTTTTTGTTTCACATCATATTAACACATATTATAGCAATTCGGGGTCAAAGAAGTCGTCGGGTCGAGGGGTCATTTTCGGAAATTTATGCAGAAACTTTTGTTCTGCAACACAGGTGGGAACGGCCGTTCCGGTCCCCTTTGTAAAATGGGAACGGTCGTTCCCATAAAATCCCCAAAACGTGCCGGCGTTTTTTCCCTTTTTAAAACGCGCCTCATGGGAACGGCCCTTCCGGCTCTAAGGCCAAAATGGGAACGGCCGTTCCCATAGTCGGCCGCGCTCATTTTGAAAGGGAAAGGGGAACGCCCGTTCCCGCCATGCCTTAAGGCTGGGAACGGTCGTTCCCAGCTCTGCAACTGGAAAAAAAACAGAGCAAACAGAGTATGCTCTCGGGAAGAAGGCAACCAAGCACAACAATCCATTTTTGAACCCCCAAATGCCATAATTTCTGGAAATATATTGCATATAACTTCAATACATGATAATATAACACTTAGACACCTAAAACATAAAATATCATCAAGAATTCATGCTTTCAAGTTCATGATCAATTTGAGCATTCATGCCAAATATTCAAGATTTTCATGCTATAAATCATGCCATAATTCAAGTTATGATCATTCAATCATGCTTTGCACAACACATAACTCATCTATCATGAAATTCCTAAACCCTAGCATATACAAATATAATCAACTCATCCATTCAAGCTCAACCAACCTTAAAAATGGAAAGAAATGAAGAAAGTGGATGATGATGATGATGATCTCCTAATTTCTTGAACACTTCTTGAAATCTTGATGATTGAAATGAGAATTATCTTCTTCCCTTTTCTTCTCTTTTGGAACCGAGAGAGAGATGAATATGTTTGGCAATTTTTGGATGAAAAATGATCAAGGAATGTGGGAGAAGAGAAGATATCGATACATTCCCTTCTTGGTTTGAGTGAAATATGTCAATTTGCCAATTAATCCTTGAAGTCTATAAGTTATACAATTAGGTATGCTACAATTTAAAACATGCTCAATTTGGTCCTTAGAAATCATGCAATTAAGTCCCTAGCTTTTTAGAAAATATTTAATTAGGGACAATTTGGTACTTTAAACACTCTCGGTAGTTATTTTCATGCGATGAATATTTTTTCGTGCCATGAAATAATATTTTGAATGATGTGAAATCAGATAATAGTCGTAAATAATGTTTCATGAATTCTATAAAAATATGAAATGCCACATAATATCTTATGAAATTAAAAGAAATAAAATAACCTACGCTCAAACTCACACGTGGCGTGCTTACCTGTTCATCCGGAAACCGGGGCGTTACAGATGCAACATGGAAAAGTGATTGCCTACGCCTCGAGAAAGTTGAAAGAATATGAGCAGAACTACCCCCTCATGATCTCGATTTAGCAGCCGTGATCTTTGCTTTGGGTAAGTGGAGACACTATCTCTACGGAATTTCTTTCGAGATCTTTTCCAACCACAAGAGTCTCCAGTATTTATTCTCTCGGAAGGAGTTGAATAAGAGACAACGACGTTGGATGGAAATTCTGGCGGATTTTGAGTGTATAATCCGGTACCATCCAGGCAAAGCCAACGTGGTCACGGATGCGCTTAGTAGGAAGGCTAACGTGTCCAATGTGAAAGTGGAAATAGGGGTTGAAGAAGAGTCTATCAAGCTAAATGCTAGTATTCTGAATATTACGGTTCAGTCAGATCTTAAGTAGAGATTGTTTGAGGCTCAGAGAATTGATCCTGAGGTTCAAAAATTAGTAGAGAAAGCTCGAGCTGGTCCAGAGTGTCCGTTTGGGTTTGATGATCCGGGACTTTTAAGATTCAAGAACAAAATTGTTGTGCCTGGAGAATTGAAATGGATTATTCTTGAAGAGGCTCATCGGTCAGGGTATTTGATACATCCCGGAGGAAATAAGATGTATAAGGAT
This sequence comes from Lantana camara, assembly GCA_037501455.1. Lineage (NCBI taxonomy): Eukaryota > Viridiplantae > Streptophyta > Magnoliopsida > Lamiales > Verbenaceae > Lantana > Lantana camara. The sequence continues at coordinate 96,760,742 of CM074856.1, forward strand.
TTGAAACAGTTTTACTGGTGGAATGGTTTGAAACGGGATGTGATCAATTTTGTAAAGCACTGCATGACCTGTCAAGTGGTGAAAGCAGAACATCAAAAGCCATCGGGGCTACTTCAACCATTATCGATTCCAGAGTGGAAATGGCAACAAATTGTGATGGATTTGTTTCGGGTCTGCCAAGGGTGAAGGGTGGACTTGATGGAATTTGGGTGATAGTGGACTGTTTGACAAAGTCTGCTCTCTTTCTTGCCATCCGGATATCCGACAAAGTAAGTAAGTTAGCCAAGAAATATTGTGATGAGATTGACAGACTTCATGGAGTACCGGTCAGTATTGTGTCAGATAGAGATCCAAGGTTTACATCAAGGTTTTGGCAAGAGCTTCAAAAGAATTTGGGATCAAGGCTTCAATTTAGCACAGCTTTCCATCCTCAGACAGATGGACAGTCCGAGAGATTAATCAAGTATTTGGAGGATATGTTGAGAACGTGTGCCTTGAATTTCGAAGCTCGTGGAATGAGCAATTGTCGTTAATCAAATTTTCCTACAACAATAGCTACCAAGCCTCGATAGAGATGGCACCTTATGAAGCACTCTACGGACGGAAATGCAAGTCTCCGTTGTTCTTTGATTTGGAAGAGTGGAATTGGACCAAACAAGAGGGTGTGAAAAGTGGAGAGCAAAAGGAAAAACCCTCTAAAGTTGTTCAAGAGGCGATAGACAAGGTCCAACTAATTAGACAACGGATGAAAGCAGCTCAAGATAGAAAGAAGAGCTACACTGACAAACGGCGAAAGGATCTTGAGTTTGAGGTTGGAGATAGAGTTTTTTTTACGGCTTCTCCACGAAAAGGGTTTTCAAGGATCGGTAGAGGAGGAAAGTTGAATCCTTGCTACTTGGGACCGTTTGAGATTTTAGAGAGGATTGGGGATACAACCTAGCATTTGGATTTACCTCCTAGTTTGACCAGAATTCATAATGTGTTTCATGGTTCACAACTCCGGAAGTACTATAGAGATGAATCCGAGGTCCTACCGATTGAAGAAGTGGAACTAGATACAAATCTCACCTTCGCTCTGAGGCCGATTAAGATTTTGGACAGGAAGTTTCAGGAACTCGGAAATCGGCCTATTCCACTAGTCAAGGTCCTTTGGAGAAGTGATAAAACCGAAGAGGCTACGTGCAAAACGGAGGATATGATGAAAAGGTTCCACCCTGAATTGTTTCCAGGCGAGCAGTGAATCCGAGGACGGATTCTTTTAAGTGGGGAGAGGTTGTAACACCCCGACCTTTCGACCGTACAGGTATGATGTATGTGTTTACCAATTGCACAATTTAATTGTTTATTTGTCTTAATTGTAGTTAATTATTTCATTATTTGCCATACTTTGATTTATTTCTTAATCATTTTGAATTCTATTTAAATTTTGAATGTAAATGCTTATATGATTATGAACATACCTTGTTTGATTTCGAATTGATTTTCGTTTTTCGTGTAACCTGGTATGAGTGAATTATGTGCCTTATGATCGTGATTATTTGCTCGTTGCATGATTTTATTCTTGTTTGTGTGAGTTTTGGTTTCGTTTGTGTGATCGGAACCAAAAAGGGGTTAAAGAGCATTTAGCGTGCCTTGGGTTCCAGGCGACGTAACTTGAGCTCGGGAACTTGGAATCGAGTTTCGTTATCTCCATTGGACTCGTATCTATGATTTGGATCCGATGGAACAAACCTCATATTTTTCTAATGCCATTTGAGTTCCCAAATTTCAACCGAAACAAGCACCACGTACCAAAAATGACAACCATTGACAATTGTGAGCTTACGAACCTACCCTAACACACCTAAGCCCTAAAGCCATGACCTACACCACTTGCTACACTCTTTCTCCCCCCCCCCCCCCCCCCCCCCCTCCTCCCCTACTCAGCCCCAACCGAATACCCCCTCTCTCACATAAGAAAATTCAGCAAAAAGAAGGAGAAAGAAAGGAAGAAGAAGAAAACTATTCATACCTTGTGGGATTAAGCTCATCTCACCACCATCTTCCACCATTTCTTGAAGGTAAGCACATATTTGATATCTTTATCTTCTTGTGGTCATTTTAAGCTGGATTTTGCATGATTTCACCAAGTTTGGAGTTAGAATTGATATACATGATGAATAGTAAGGGTTTGTTGGATTTTGGAGATTCTAGCTTATTTCACTGGAATTTCTTTGAGCTTCTTGAGCATTAAATGATCCTAAGACATATATTTATGTTGGTATGGACTTATATTGTTTGGTTGTTGAGGATTGATTGATATGCCATTAATGAACTTGGAGGTTTTGGAAAGAAATGTAAATGATTTCATCTCTAGCATGTATTGCATGTTGTAGCTCGGTTTTAACAAGTTTATTGGCATAAATTGCATGAACCTTAAGCATTTGAATCTTCCCTTATGTCTTGGGTTGGGTTTTGTTTGATATGTTGGAGTTTAAGGGCTGAAACAGGGGGTGAATTTCGAAGAATTTAGCCCCAGTGGAAGATAACGCTCGTTAGGGCTTTGTGGTGAATTGGGGGTTAACGGTCGTTAACCCCCTTGGGTGGTTCTCTGACCCCTCCCCCCCCAACGGGGGGTTAGTGCTTTTGTGTGTATGAGTGACTAATGCCCGTTAGTCAAGGCCAGTTCCTATTGACTTGGCTAACGGTCGTTAGTGTTTTGTGAAGGAATTGGGACTAACGGCCGTTAGCCCCATCCTTTTGTGTGTGTGCATTGTTTTCTCATTTCCTTGCTTCGTTACTTGTTTTCTTACCTCGTTTATGACTTATATGATTGGTATACATGTTGATTTATATGTTACGATTAATGTATTAAGCTTATGGCTCGTTTTGATATGATTTATGGAAGTTATGAAACACTTAAGTATGGAACCTCCATGTATTGAACGTTTTGAATGAATTACGTGATTATATGGCATCATAACATGGTTTTCACTTCTTATGCATCTCATATCATGTGCATAGCATTGTCGTGCATCATATATGGTCATATTGAGTCTCACTCCACTCTTTTTTGCACAGATTTGGGTTTGGTCGGAGACGAGGGCAATCCTTGAGACTCTTGCTCTTCTTCTTTTGCCTTTTAAGGTGAGTTTCTCTTCTAATAGATATGATAACCCGATATATCCTCCTATGTGAAAAGTTTTAAGCCAAACTAATATATTATATATCGAGTCTTTTCCAAGAGTAAATGATTTCAAACGTAAGTCTTTCCTTTATATATTCCGACCTTATATTTTGGCGAGAACATGATTGCACATATGATATGGGACCCAGGAACTTAGTGCAAGTGGCTATCTGGGGAGGCAAGGTCTGACGGTGATCCCTTGCACTAGTTCCAACCAAATTACGGTGTTACTGGCCGATACTGGCCCTCGCTAGGAGATTAGCGGGGAATGGGAGCTGAGGCTTTTGGGGGATTTATGTACCCTCAATTGTCGTTATGTACGGGTGGTCAGGCCTTGCAAACCCGTCCACCACTCGGAGGGAAAAGGTGTATATGTATGATTATGATCATGATTATGAATGTGCACGAAAGTTATATGTATGATCACGAATGAATTATGTTATGGTTACGCAAGGTGTTGGTTGGAGATTGTGCATGCCCACTCGCCGGGCCATGATTATACTAATGAATGAATATAATAGTCGTAATCCCGTTGATGTCTTCTTTGCTTTACCCACTTGGGAGATTGTTATCAAACTTCATACGGGATTAGGGCTTGTATGAACATGTTTAAATTTCACGATATTTATACTTATGCCCTTTTTACACCCACCAGTCTCCTTTAGACTTAAGTCGGTTTATTTTCAGTTTGTGTTGTGCAGGTTTGGAGAGTGCTAGGCGGGAATACGAGTCGTCTAGGTCTTGTATTTTGGTCTAGTACTTTATTTTACACTCTCTTGCACTCATTTCATTATTTTGTATTATGATTATCGATTCTGGAGCGTATTTTGTTATGTTAGGGTGTATGGGTCGTTGTTACTTGAACATTTGTATATACTTGGATATTTTTGGAGCTTGGATGCTCATTGTACATGTTATATGATATGGTATGCTTCCACTTTTATTGTTTTACTCTAATCTTATTACTTCTTGTTCTTGTATGGTTTACAGGTTAGCTCCCGCCTAGCATAGCGTGTGTGTTGTGTCCCTATTCGTCGTGATCTGACTTGTGTATGGACTTTCCATTTCATATGCTGGTCGGGTCTCGGTGCGGGGGATGTAATACCTTGCCCTCGGGTGCTACTTAGTGGAAGGTTCTCCTTGATTCGGTTGGAAGTGTTGGAACATCGCGGTCATAAATTCCTCGGCGTTGAAAGATGGACAAGGATGTTGGTGAGTAGGTTGACCGTAGTTTTGACGACATAGTGGCATCCTGAAAATCTCAATCTAAGCCAATAAATAAATATGCATGCGGGTTAGTAAATGGATATGACACGTAGGTAAACCAACTAAGAGTAATCAAGGAATGCAATGCAATATGGTATATAAAGTTAACAAGTTAATAGAAATCGAACAAGTAGCTTAGAAAATCACATTGCAATGCACATATAACTAAATTGTCCTATGTCGTTCGACTTAGACAAACACAACCCCTTTAGGGTGTGGTTTTGCAACTTAGAGCTCTGATACCACTTTAGGATGTAGCACCCCGCACGGTGGGTCACCCCATCCCTCGTACCAAAGCCCAATCCACATACGAAATGGGAAGTCCATACATGAACCAAGTAGTGGCGAACGGAAGACACACCGACACACCTAAGCTAGGCGGTACTTAGACCCTGACTTCAAAATCAACACAACAATTACAAGTACGGAAGCGGAAGCATATAAAAAAATCGAATCATATATCAACAATTGATGGGTTCAACTAGTATAGATACCTAATCCCGAATTCAAGCAATAATCATAAAAGCAACGGGTTCATACTGGTCCTAGAAGTCTGTCCCGAAAGTCAAATCATAACAAAATTCAAGCATACATACATTCATTCATAAGGGTACGTGATACATAAGGGTGGTCGCTTGATTTGAACAAGTACACTTAGGTGTCCTGTGTGAGAAGATTCCTAAATAGGAAAGAAAGTTTCTATTTCTGGAATTAGAAACTTCCAGATTAGGAAATATCTCACGAGTCTTTGATGTGATTCAGTAGTCGCCTTAGACTTGAGGTTCCATCTATGCTTTATGCGAGCTAACTCTGTAGTCTTAGAAATAAGCCTAAAAGGATGTCGCTCGAGACAACTGAATTACGACTTATATTGGGGCTGCACAAGTGGCACATGGAAGCGTATGAGAATCAATAAAGGAGCTACACTTGCATAAGTAAGTTAATCTCTTATTGTGTAAGTCATTCATATGCCATCTCAGAATCCTTGGCCAAGGCAGTGGATCGAGATCAAGAAAAAAGTTTCTTGGGTCGAGATCAAATGGATATGAAATGAACTTAACATTAAGATCAAGATTATTAGGGTTTTAATTATTCTCTTACCCTAGATCTTGGTTGAGAGATAGGTTATAGGAGGACCTTATTTCACATATGTCAAAGACTTAAAGGTTCTTTCGAATTGATACATTCTTATTTGGCTAGGAGGCGCACACATGTTGCTAGACTATGGTATTGTGATCTGTGGACTGATTAATTAATTAGGAATTAATCAATCGGGGTCACTGCTAATTGAATAAAGAACCTAGAGGGTCACAAACAAATGCCCGATCATGAGGGTTAAAGCTTGAATCGATTAAACGAGTTGATCGAACCAATCAAGGATTGGAGAGGAGCCACATGTGGGGCACATGTCTAGGTGAGACACCTGTCACTCTTGTGTGATAAATTAAATAAGTAATTTTTGATCAATTATTTAATGGACTTTAATTTAATTATGAATTATTATTAAGTCCAAATTTGGATTTTAAGTCAAATAATAATTAATTGTGAAATAATTAATTATTAACATTAATTTATTTATTATGAATAAATAAAATATCCCATGAAAATATCTAAAAGAGTTAGATAGAGTTTCTTGTTGGGCAAGTTGATCAAAGGAAACTTTTGGTCAAAGTAGAATACCTTTCTTACCTAGCAAGTAATTCAAAGTCTTGAGGGTTAAGAAACCTCATTCCAACAAGATAAGGGGTTCGAACCCCTTAGCCTATTTAAGTGCGGGGTTCGAACCCCATGGGAGTTTGATAGCAAAAACTTTTTCAAATCACTTCACACAATTTCCTAGAGTCTAAACACTAAATATAGTACTAACATCCTCCCTATTTAGATCGTGATCGAGGTTGGTGTGGATTATTACTCTAGAGGATTGCGATTTCGGAGTCTTGAAGATTCAAAGAAGTTCGAGGGACTTGCCGCTTGAATCGCGTTTGAGGGTGGCTCAAAACGTGCCAAGAAAGCGACGATTTTCATAAGTTCTTGAAACCCCTACGAATCGGGAATAGGAATTTCAAGTCTAGATCTTGCTTTTGGAAAAAAAATTTAAATTTCGTCGTGTTACTATTTCGTATTTCCTAACATTTTATTCATCTCCTTTTGAGATTCCAGATATGTTGAAGATCGAGTACTTGATCTTCAAATAAAAATAATAAAAGAAAATAAAGGAAAAAAAATCTTAAAGATCATGTCGGTTTAAACACGTAGAAAATAATTATATTTAATATTTATTTTATTAGACATAATTAAAGAAAGGGTTATACAATAAAAACTTTTAAACTAGGAGTTATTTTACTAAAACTAATACTTATTTATCCGTTTTAATAAAATACCCCTGGTTTACGATTTCAACGTGTCACGTCATATAATAGGGGAGAAAGAAAAAGAGAAAAGAACCCATCATATAATAGGAGAGAAAGAAAAAGAGAAAAAGGGAAGAAAGAAAAAGAGAAAAGAACCCGTCATATAATAGGAGAGAAAGAGAGCACGTCATAAAATAAGGAAGAAAGAAAAAGAGAAAAGAAATTGAAGGGGCACGTTATATAATTGGGAAGGGGGAAAAAAAAAGAGAAAAAAAAAATTTGGGGCAAAAATTAAAGGTTATTTTCCTAAAAAAACTTCGGGGTCCTTGGGCCCTAATTTTCTCCACACACACACGGGTACAAAAACAAACACATATACACACGTAACAGAAAGCACATATCATCATCGACGCATCACATAAATCGCACACACACACATAAAAATGAAGCTATTTTTTTATTATTTTAAAAATTATTAATGTGAAAAAGATGTTCTTATATAAGTTCAAATTTTGAAAGGAACGCTCAATTTTCGTCCCGATATATTAAGAAGGGAAGGTCAACATCATTGCCAAACAAGAAAAGAATCACTTGAATTTAGAACCAACTTCACAGCCACATGGTTAATCTACATTAAATAATAATGTATAATATTTTGGAAATTTACAATATCAGTACAGTAACCTATTTTGACATTTATACTATCTTAATCAACACTGTTACATGGTGACATCCGAGTAGTTCTACTGGCCCTATATTGAATCTGTATGATGGCTAATAGCCTGCTGAATTTGTTGGACCTGTTTTTATATATATAATTTTTGGTGAACGATTAATTTATCTGAAAGAGATGTTTTATATCAGACGAGGGTCAACTCATCCGAGGTAGCTGCTTCTTCCCATTCGGTATTGGCAAGGGCCTTTCGTAATGCCACCAACTCTTCCCCTGCATTGCATATGTATGCAGATGCTTGTCTGCCAGAGAGAGTTGCTCCTTCCATGCTATCTATGTAATCCTGAGAATGAAACCATGTTAATCACAGAGGTACACAAACAATAAATTATACGATAACTGCATATAATGGTTGTCAAGTGTTGATCAGCAATCCTGTTTTATAATAGCACCAAACCCTGTTAACTGATTTATTAATGAAATGGTTAACATATAACATAGAAGAAGGGGCTTCGATTTTGGAAATTGTATTTCATCACACATATAAAACTCATGTTAGTCAATCTATAAATGTAGTACAAGCTAATAAAACATCTTTTACACCAACAAAGAACTTTGGTTTATCTATTTATTACTACTGTAACTTGGGTTTATCTATTTATTATCTATCTATAAATCTATATTATAGAAGTGAGATTATTTTTGTGTTTCTTGAAACTTAGGGATACCTGAAATTTCCTCACAAGAATTATGTCAATTTTATTTACGGAAAAATATGTAAATAAATATTATAAAATATTAAAATTTTAAAAGTATTTATCTAAGCAAGAATAGCTTTTTGTGTCTTAAAACTTATTGATGCCTAAACTATTCTAGCAGTTATCATATAAATAGTTCTTAATTAGGGATAATTATGTAAATACAAATTATGTTACGATTTTTGAACTATTTTGGTTAAAATGTATTTCGAACTTGCATATAGATATCCCATTTTTCAAATAAAGTTCCCCTACAAGGTTTATCTAATAATATTTTTTGACGGAATAATTTCTTTACAAGATAATTTTAAAAACTTTCTATAAATTTTAATTTGTGAAAATATATATTCCTTAAGAAAATTTAACTTGGCGTTTACTATGTAATGGCCGATAAAATTTATATAAAATTAAATCTTAGATAATCACATGACAGTTCATAGTACCTTAAAAAAGAAGAAATTCCTTTTTTATAGATATAATTGTTGCCCGATAAAAATTCTTATAAAAATTATATTATTTGCTATAAGTTAATTCTTTAAATAATCTTTATTTGTCCGGCTATATTTTTGAAGGAGCATGTATGGTTGACTAAATATATTATGCATTTATGCCTTTTAATTAGTTATTATATTTGAAACTTTTAAACTATTTTTAATTAGTTAAAATTAAATCATAATAAAATTATTATTTGACTTCGATATTTCATTCTACTTCATAAGTTTCAAAACATTTAAGTGTTTTTAATTCAGAATGAAATTTCAATAGTTTTCCCTTTTTTTTTTTTTTGGTTACAGTAATTTCAACAGTATCGATTGATTGTTCATGATACAATTTTACTCTTTTCTCTATGTGAGAGCATTAAAAAATGTCTCATTACTATTTTTAAAGGTAAAAACTTATTGCAATATATAATTTAGTTTACAATTTAATATTTAAAAATAATTAACTAAACTAAACGATTAATGTGCAACGCACATTACTTTTACCAGTAAAATATATCCGCAATATAATGGAAGGAAGTCTAACCTGTTTAGTATATGAACCAGCAAGGAAGAGGTTCTTCACTGGTGTCCTCTGATCAGGTCTAAATGGATCTTTGCCAGGTCCTTCACGATATAAAGACTGTCCAATTTTGACAACTGATGACCATGTGACTTCCAAACCTTGAGAAGATGGGAAGAGTACCAAAACCTGAAACCAAGAGCTTAAAATAAAAACCTAAACAGAATGCCAAGGAAACAAAGTTTGCTCATCGAGCCCAAATATTCTTCGAAAAGGACCTCCTTTGTGCCGATAGCATTATTAATTTATTAGCTTATGAAACATGGCTAACAAAGGCGTCATAGTAATTAATCAACATAAATGGCCTTTGGGTAAAAACAAACATATAACATATATAATTGAGTGGTATACTTAATTATCCCAATTTTTAAATTTGTGGAGTATTAAGAATGTCAAACATGTTAGGATTTAAGTCGTGTCGGTTATGTGTTATTTATGGTAGGATCTTCTAGGATTTCTCTATAAGTACTTGTTAATTTTGTCTCATATACACAGAAATACAAAAACAGTTAAATATAAGTCTTTTACCGTCTGTCTAGAGTGTTTAAATATTTACATAGAGAAAACCGAGAAGAAATTTGGTACAATGGAAACATATTGGAAAATAGTCTGGGAGGAGGCTTATCATTTTCCAATCAACTGTCTTTAAAGCACTTCACTTATGGTTCATCTTAGCATGATGCGACAGTCGAGTGCATTTGATGCCTCTGGAGTCTGGAGCAAACAAACTCAATCCTTTGCAGTTGACATCATACTCAGAACCTCTTCAACTAACGAAAACACAATTTTTTATAAGCAAATTCTTTTCCGATTGCATGATAGAGCTCCCATTTCTCCATCACCAAATTTTCATGATTAAGTTCAACCAAAGATATGTATATCATATTTCGCGGTAGCTTGTGATTGTAGCATACAAGTTTTAAATCTGCTCTAATCTATATCAATCTTTTTGGCTTGCCCTATTTGAAAATTTGGCATGCCATCCCCCAAAAATCCACCAAGTAATCTGACAAAAATTACCCACACAAGACAGGTTTAGCCAAATAACAGTTTCGGTTTTCCAAAAATGGTATTCTTTGAGTATTCCACTAAATATGTTACAATCATGACGTGTTTGTTCCTTTTTTCTTTTTTTTTTCTTTTTTCCATTTTCTCTTTGATCAAGTTGTAGGTACAAAATTCAAAAATTTATTTGTTGGCACAATTATTGGCATATGTTGACAATAACTAAAGATTCTACATCTAGCATAGCAGAGTTACTTGAAAGATCCAAGGAGTGACACAAGTAACACTAACCTGCTCTGAAACTCTGTTTATAATTTCATCATTTGATAGAGGCATGTAAGGGTCCCCAGGTGTGAGCACACATCTGCAAATAACCACCAATAATGAAATCAAACAGAAAACCATCGTAACATTTTGCTTATGCCGTCAGTACTCTGCGTCACTGTGGGCATGAAGTACCCTAGTCGAAATGGTTTCTGCCCACATTAAAAATGAAAACAAACAAATTAGAAGCAGCATATTCTTACTGAAGCAATGAGCCTTGTCCTTCAAGGTAATAATCTTCTGGGGATGTGAGTGCAAGGTCCGCAAAGCAAGAGAAATCTGCATCTGGTGTATAAAGTAGATTATCCAGACCTGTAGCTTGCCTCAGTTGCCTGATAATCTAAAAAAGTCAATTTGAAAGCACAGAAAAATTCTGAGTTGCAAAACATAAAAGAATTATAACCACTCTAAGGGTTGGCACACCTTGCACGTTCCAAGTCCCTTAGCTCTGTAACCCAGCCATTATATCGCAACTGCACCGTGACAACAGGTACTCCAACCAGTTTATAGATATTATCAAAGAATTGAGACTCCCTCCAACTTTTAGGAAGTAGTCTTTGAATTCCAGGGACATCACAAGCTGCAATCATAAAATAATTTCATCAAACCAAGAGTTCAAGCTGCAGGAATGTAGAACAGAAAATGTACACGTATAAACCACAAACCTGCTACATAAGCATCAGCTTTTATGGTTTTCTTTTGAGTAGCCTGAATAAAGGGAGTGCCACTTATTAGTCCTTAAGCTGGCCAAGTACTATAATAGGTACTAACATCAATTCTAGTCCTGCAAATTACAATCTGGGAAGATCTGCCTTGGGTATTGCTTTAGGAACTACCACAACATCAGTTCTGCAAATAAGCTAAACAAGTTGTTTCTGGGATGTATGCAGTTCTATTTCCATATCGGAAGGGGAATAATACGTTGTCTTCATAATTTGACTATATATACTTTGAAATACATGTAAAAAGGTGATGCAAGAATATGCTCATTCATATTCTCACTTCCAGTAAGTATTAGAGGACTTGGATCTTGTGCTGGACAATCTTCACTGTGTGCGTGCAACTCATGGAGAGAATATGTATATAAGATGTTAGCCCGCTGTAGATGGCATGTTTCACTTTTTGAGCTACAGTTATCTTTAAAGTCAATATGATACTTGAGAAAAGTACCCCCTGAGTTGGCAAGGAATTGTTATAAATACACGATGAATTTGAATAGCCTCACGTACAAGTGCAGTTTGAAGAAGCAATTATACGTATAACTAAAGTTCAACCTTAATGTGTCGAGTTATAGCCTGTAAATGGTTCAATATATGGAGGATGTTACACAGTAATTCACACATACATCTACAATTGTGGAATTCAACAAGCTCAAATTTACCACCTGGATCATTTCAAAGTTAGCTGAACAAAGCAAAATGGAATTATCAGAATGAGATGCATGTACCTTGGACATGGAAAGCCCCGTTACGTATACACCTCCATCAGCAGATTTATCATAAAGAATTTCTCTGCATCCCCACCTTAAATGGAATCTGTGCTAACAAATGCATATGAGCAAAGTTGAAATTGACTGATAGATCAAACCAAAGCAAAATATATATATATATATGTAAGTTCCCAATATAAATTTCAGCTACCTTCCTCCCTTTTCCACGATATACTTTCTGATGGGCCCACTCAAGTAAATATCTGGAGAACCTTTAAGCATGCGAAGTAGGGAAGCCTCAGTTTTAGTAGCAAAGAGTGAAAATATAGTAAGCATACAACGTGCACTAATATTATCACAATCAATGAACCCCAGTGCATAAGCAACAGGATCCCACATCCTCTGGATGCTCTTCCGAGTTCCTCCTTTTGACATGAACCATTCGGAGAAGCTCACCTGTTACATATAGAGCCAAGTGATTTCTCGAGTTCAAAATATATGAAGGATGTGCATTCTAGCATGAAAATGCATGCACCAACTTATGCAACACATCACAAAATCTGTCGAAAATGAGGTGTTTCACATTATAACAATCCAAGCAATCTTGGAATCACAAGTCAAGGACCTCAAATCATTTAGAACTAGTGTAATAAGCCGTGTTTCTTGGCACAATATATCGCAAGCAACATGCTGTTTGCCTGAGGTACATGCGTTTTCATAATCAATCTGCTGAAGAAACATGAAAGATGTGTTCAATGAAGGTAATAACAGAAGCCAGAATGGGCAGAGAATAAGAGGATCAGGAAGAAACAAGAAGGAAAACAAGAATCAAACAATGAGAGAAAAAATGAGAAGGAAAGGCTCCGACCAGGTATAGCAATCAGCTAAGAGAGGCGGAATGCTAGGTTCATAATATCCATTTTCATTAATAAGCAACTAAGCAAGTACAGAAAATTATGAAAGGGGAGCTAGCGCTTTTGAATCTTGGTATAAAGAGTGGAGTGTAATAGACTGTGTGCACCAACAGGTTCACGCAGATGGCCAAGAGAATATTGCATTTTTCACCTTACGCTCTGCAGTTATCATGCTCTAAGGCTCACTCCTCTAACTCTTCTCTCTCTACATAAAATAAATGTAACAGTTTCTCTCGGTATCTGACTTTTGTAAAGATATAAAACACGTGAGTATTTATGTAGTGTAGGTTATGTGTTATTTATGAGAGGATCTTTCTAGGTTTACCCTTGTGTATCACTATGTACATGGGTTGATGTAATCTTGTAAATATACAATTAGACAAACGAATGTGCAGTCTTTATCCAATGTCTATGGTGTTTATCATTTTACATCTTTATTGATATCGATCTTGTTATGATTTCAATTTTATGTTCTCTACTCTACCTTATATAACTTAAACAAGCTCATCCAAAAGAAAAGGAAATGCAGTATGAGAGGAAACACAAACATTATCCAAATCCCGTATGTTCCTCATAGCTCCATCTGGATCAACAAGAGCCCTTACAACTGGACTAAGGGCGAGAGCCACAGCATTTCTTGCTTTATCATAAGGCTGCAGATTAGAGCAGAACCACCTTTAGAAAATCTCATGAGTAAATAGATCTAGAAGCAACGAGAAGGAAGCCGTCATGTACAATGTGCAATTAGATAAAGTATCTGCCAATGATGGAAATAACTAAAGAAAGCCGTAAAAAGTGCATTATTCAGATAGAAAACGGCAAGAAGATTTAATGACTGGAGCAATAAAGGTTAATTACGCATTGAGGAGGTGAAATGCACACTCAACTTTGTTCTGAAACTAAAGATGGTTGGAGATCACATGATGGACAAAACTAGTATTCCTTCTATCAACAGTTAAATTGCCTTACATCACACTTACAAATGTGATAGTGGCATCATTTCAGAACTTAACAAAGGAAGAAGATCAAATATTCACACACAAAAAGTTCTTGAAGGTGATGAACACTTGATACAGAGCTCTAAATCTGAAAACCTACAATATCTTAGAGAACAAGTCATAGAGACCATTCAGTTATGCCATGGAGTATTAGAAAGCAAAAAAGATAACACATACAACTGTGATTTCTTTTAGCATTTCTAGAATTTATTGCACACGACTTAGCTACAAACAGGATATAAGTTCTCTATGAAAAGAATAAGCAAAGCCTAAACAGCAAGATAGACCATTGGTTCATCACATAGAAAATACGATAAATAATAAAAAGGAAAATTATGCTGCTCCATGAATGAAACGTGAAATCCAGAAATAGCAGGAACATGTACAAACATGCACAGAATCTTGAGTACCTCAAGCTGATTTGTCGTCAAAAAAGCGTTAATTCCATGTAGTGGGGCTCCAGTTGCGAAACGAAAATCAAGTTCTGCAATTAGATATGAATAAAACATGCAACATTTTATATGATTATATGTCCCTTCAACTAGCATTCCAATGGGCCATTGACTTTGAGAAATAGACATATTAGCTATTGTTAGTATAAGTATTTATCATACCTCCAAGTTCACCCCCTTTATTGACAAAAGTGTGGGTATGATCTTTCACAAGCAGATTTTTGTCAGCACCAACCTTCGTCAAACAAAATTAGACATGTTAGTAAATTGTATCATTAACCTGCATAAAGCACTGGCATTCAACTTGAAAAATGCTGTTCACTGGCAGCAAGAGAAATTACATAATCCAGGCAAGGATTATTCCATTTGAACACAACCATTAGAACGTATTCTACTATATAAACAACCAACAGCAAAAACTTGCCAGACCTTACTACAAACCACACTTTAATTATTTGTGACAACTACAACATGTTGAACTAAGACTTTGAGTTCCCTAGAGTGTTAAAACTTTAAGTATGCCCATGAAACATTTGGAGAAACTGCCAAGAGGAATATCCATGGTATTACTTTGAAGATGAAGCATTGAAGTGGTATAGAAAAAAGCACATGATGTCCGCATTATAGCAGCAGTAACAATTCTGCTCTGTAGATGAGGAAGCATGCTATCATTAGTAGGACAAGCATCTCTATCGGTCTCTAGCTTTCATGTTACATCGTGCAGAATTTAAATTATTTATTGGTATTAACCATAATTTCAAACAAAAGCAATTCTCTCCTTCACCTTCAAGACACTCTTAGCATAATGAGTAATGATGGACCCAAAAAGGTTGATTATACCTTAAAATTGAAATTTCACCATTTATGAGCATAATGATAAATATAGGAATATAACTAACTTATCAGTGGATCAATTTAGCTTGAAATATGAATATATATTATTAGTAATTAATTTTGCTTATTTTTGCCTGTAAACCGAGTACTCCTGTGTGTACCAATGAGAAGAATAGGTTGATATTACCTTTTTCATCAAACGAAACAGATTATTATAGCAGCCAAAGAATACATGCAATCCCATTTCAATGTGGTTTCCTCGTTTATCTACAAAAGAACCCACTTTTCCACCAATGAAAGACCTTGATTCATATATATCCACCTGCAAATATCCAAAATTAACCCGCCAGACACAGTAACAGGGAAATCAAAAAACGACAAAACAAAGATCAAGTATCTTAATTAGGAATGCGGAGGAACTAGGCTGCAAGTCAAACTCTTTCCTCAAACCTATTTGATAGTTACATTTCATAAAAGAAGGACCAGACATAGCCTTTATGGAGGTAATGTAGAACATCTGTTATTAACTGATCATAGTTTTCTTTACTAATTATTATTGTTGGGTGGGGGGTGGGTGGGGGAGGATGATATCTGAACCAAAACCTCATGGCCTTGATCCAAAAGCTCAACTGCAGTCGACATGCCAGCAAGCCCAGATCCGATAATTGCCACTTTGAGCTTGGGTCCCCGATAATGTTCAGGTTCTGGTGGAAATAAGCCTTTTGGAGCTGCAGGGCGAAACACCCATATTTATGTCAAATAGAGTAAAAATGAGAAATGAAAGCGTCGCTTGTTCAGTGTAGAGCTAAAACCGAAACAAAACATGACCAAAACCCACCCTCATAACTAAGAAACAAATAGCAAGTAGCAAGCCACACATGATAAATTGATTCAATCGGCCAATATTTTACAGCAAGGCTAAACCACCATGGTGATCAGTTTTGAGGAGAACAAGGAAACGGACAAAAAAGCAAGTAAACGGAGATAAAAACCAACAAGAATTTACACACATAATCGCGGAAAGAATTCAAGAATTCTTTTTTACCATTAGTGCTCATGTCCGAGACATTTGAGTCCAAATCAGAGCGAATTGTGAGCCTGCGGGGGGTCTTTAATAGCTTAGCAGAAGACACAATTTGGAAAGTGGCCCGGTTTCCATTGGCCGGAAAGCAAAGAGCAGCAGAAGTAACAGCAGCCATGCACTTGCTTGTGGATAATTATTCACTTGAGTTTAAATGAGGAGCAGAAGAATCAACAATGATATAGGAAGAGAATGAGGGGAATTTTGGTTTCAAGTGTATGCCGGATTTAGCAATTGGGTATCCGGAGAAAATTGGATGCTGAGATTGAAATTTGTCAGGACGTTACTCCCGACCAAATATTCGGCAGCTGTCGGTTTAGGCTGTGTGTTTACAAGTAGTGCTAAGGTTGGGCTTCTTGTGTGAGGTGGAGCGGAGGTAGTTATTTTTTTCTATTTTTATGTATATTGGGTGAGTAGTGCATTGCCCACCACCGCCGCCACCTCTTTCTTTCCTAACTTGAAACTCTTTGTATTTTAGAAGGATAAATATTTCGAGCATCCTCTACTATCGTGATTTTTGATATTTTCATCCTAAACTATAAAAATCGAGGTTTACATTTTCAACTATTATTTTTTAAAAAGTTATAACCTGATTCCAATGGATATGTGATACGTACACAAAATTTCTTCAACTGTCACACGATGAGTGGAATGAGGTTGTAATTTATTAAAAAATATTAGTTGAGGATGCAACGTGGACTTTTTATAGTTTAGGATGGAAATTCCAAAAATCGTGATAGTACAAGATGTTCGAAATATTTATCCCTATTTTTTATTTAACAAACTAACATGTTATGCCTATATCTTTTTCTTGCAGAAATACAAAAGATGATTGCTTTCTTTTCCTTTGATAGAAATTTGTTAGGTAAAACATAGTATGACAGTATATTTATTTATCGAAATCCTAAATGCCAGCTTCGGTGAATTATTAGAAACCCAAAAATTTAACGGAGGTCGAATTATATGTTTTAAGTCCACGGTCTCTCTGAATTTTTCCCAAAGAAAAATAAAATTGATACATATCAAAAGGCAAGGGATTGGAAGCATGTGATGGTAACTTTGAGGTATATTTGGACAGGGGGTTGCTCAAGAAGCCCAAGCAACTGAAAGAGACCAAGATGGCTAAAGAGTCTGGCAAGTGATGCGCCTACCACATGCAGTTTGGCTACTGGACATCTGAGTGCATCGCTCTCAGGGAGGAGGTGGAAAGGCTAATTCAAGGAGGCCATCTGATGGAATTCGTCAAGAAATTGGACGAACGAGCCCACCAGGCGTTCGACCCAAGAGATTCCCCACCACCAAGAAGAGGACGCAAGCCGCCGCTCGAGAAGTCCGGAGAAGAAAACCCTTACAACCTGCCTACCAACGAGATATTTATGATAGTCGGGGGGGGGGGGGGGGGGGGGGGGGGGGGCGCGGGAGGGGGGACTCTAAAACTGCTCGCAAGCGGTCAAGGCGACAAGTGGGAAGAGAGCTCTATGGCCCAAGAGAGGTGATGCAGGTGGAGGTCGGATAAGAGTGGCGCGAGCAAGAGGTCTCATTTAGCGATAGGGATTTTGTACCTGTGATGCCACGGGACGGCGGAATGCCGAGTTGTCCGTTGGTAGTCACGCTTGACGTTTCAAACTCTGTTGTTGTGACACCCCAACTGTTTAAACGTACAGGTATGATATACGTGCGCGATTTAAATTCATTAATTATGTAATATATGATTTAACTGTGGTTTTATTTCTTATATTTTTCTTACTTGTCTTATTTGAATCTATTTGAACTTATGTGAATTTTGATTATATTGGAATTTATGATTTGAGATTTGGAGTTTGAACCCGAGCATTCCTAATTTGTGTATAACGTTGATTATTTGATTCTTGGACTTAATTATATGATTTATTTGTGTTTTGGACTTGTTTGTTTTGGTTTGGACTCAATTGAATTGTATTTCAAATTTTTGGGCCAATTTGCAATTTGGCCACTCTTGAGTCATTTTCTCGTAACTTGAGCTCGGGGACTCGGATTCGAGTTCCGTCTTCGCCATTGTACTTGAATCGATGATTTGGATACAATGGAACAAGCCTTGAACTTTTTTGATGCCGTTTCGACCCACAATGACACAAATTCCGGCCCTACGTACCTAGATCGCACCTATAAGCCTACTTGGAGACTATTAGACCTACCCATACCCCTACCCTTGACTTTTAATCATCAAAATCAGCTCTCTCCTCCCCTTTGTGCTGAGAATTTTGAACCAAAGCAAGGAGAAAGGAAGAAAAAGAGTCCCAAGCCATTTTCCTCCATTGTTGTGACCTTAAAGCTCAAGTTTTAGCTTTTCTTGCTCCATTTCTTCAAGGTAAGTTGGGGAATTTGATCTCCTTGATCTTGTGAGCATTTTACACTTCTTATATCATGCTTTAATGTTGGAGTTCATGAGATTTGCTTGGAGTCATGAATAGTTAGGTTTTGAAGAATTTTTGGAAGAACTAGTGCATCTCTTGCTTTCTTTGAGTTTGAAGCTTTATATGTTGATTCACTTGGCTTATTTATTGCTTGTATATGCTCCTTTTTCATGGTAGGTGAAAGTATTATGATTTTCCATTATTGCTCTTTTGAGAACTTGGGAGGAACTTGATGAAACTTTAGCTTCTTTGCTTCTTTTCATTTCCGGTTTGTAGTATGCATGAGTGGAGATGATTTGGGATGTTTTTCTTGCTTGATTTTGTGGTATATTTGCACCATTTCATGTCTTGTTGTTGATGCTTTGGTTTGGAAGGAGTTTTCATGGAGTTTGCAAGCCCTATTTTCGAATTTTAGCCTCTGACCCAAATCCACCGGGGTGGATTTTTGCTTTGAAAATAATCCACCGGGGTGGATTTGAGGCAGAGAGCTAACTGCCTTGAATCCGTGGGGGTGGATTCCTCCTTTGAAAAAAATCCACCGGGGTGGATTTAGGGCAGTGACTTCTTTTTACTCCGAACTTTATTTTCTTGTTTTTCTTCGCTTGTTTGCTTCTCTTCCACCCCGAACATGATCCCTAAGCTTTGCTAACATGTATTATTATGTGTTAATTCGATTATATTAGATTTTTGAATCTATTTGATATGATTTGAACGAGTTATGATTTGATATACGTTAAGTAGTACGTTTATGCACTTCATTTGCATTCATTTCATTCATGAGCATTGTCGGGCGTCTAATTAGTTCATATTTGAGTCTAAGTCTCGGGTCTTGTGTTCTTTTGTTTCAGAGCCTCTTCCGGAGGCCCACGAACCCGAAGTTTAGGCGGTTGTCGCTTCTTTTGACCCAGTTTCTACTCCTTTTTGCTATAAGGTGAGATTTAGGATTTTTATCTTCTAGTTAAGCTACCTATGGCCTAATATGTGTTGATTTCTCATCCCGCATGCGACTATATATCTTATATATAGTTAAATATGTGTGCTTAAGATATGTTTATGATCTTATGAATAAGCTTCAAGTTTATGAAATTGGTATAATTACGAGCATATGTAAGCTTATGATTTGAATCCATTTATTCGTTTATGCTATCTTTGAGCGAGGTAAGCCCTGAAATATGGGAATTGATATTGGTAAGGTATCTTGGGCCCGGGAATTGTGGGTAAGGACGCCCGGGACGGCAAGGGCCGTCGGGTTAAGCCTGTGCATGATTCCCATTCGTAGTGTTACGCGCGATTCTTGGAGGTTGATGAGGCGTGATACTCCGAGTACGTTGTGGGTTAGCTACCCCTCGTACATAAGTAAGTAGGTGGAGAGGGTTTGATTCCTGACCACTGTGTTGTTGGGGTTGGATTGATTTATAATTTCAGTTTTATGTTACGTTTGATGGAGTAAGGGATAGTCCGTTCTCACCAGACTTGTGTTTATGTTTTGTTCGATGGATTGTGAATCGAGTTAGGATTTCTTTATGTATTATATACTATGTTTTAAAACGTGTTGGTATGAAAAACCTTAGCTCGATTCATGGCCATCACCTTTGATACTTGCTTTACTCTATTTATGTATTTAGGTGTGGGTGTGCGTTTAGCCCCCTCACTCAGTCGAGTTGTGACTGACCCTCCCTTTTCCCTACCCAGTTGCAGGTTGTTCCGAGCTAGGCGGGGAAGTGCTTCGAGTCTTGTTGTACTTGTGTGTCTAGGTCGAGTTTCGTTCATAATTCCTGCTTTTGGACACTCATCTTTTGTATTTGATATTAGAATTATATTTTGAAGGATTATGAACTCTTGATGTATATACTTGACCTATTTTTGGGTCGTAAGGCCATTGTATATGATGTAAATGTTAGTTTAGAGCTCTTTTCGATCCTTATGTTATTGCTTCCGCATTCTTCTTTGTTTGTTTTGCGCGCTCTGTCCGAGTTTTAGCCCTGCTTAGTCTAGCGTGTGAGTGTAGGTTCCCGTTCGCTTAGACTTGGGCTCATGTATGGAAATCCATTTCATATGTGGGTTCGGGTTTAGGTGCGGGGGATGTGGTGGCCCACCGTTCCGGGCGCTACAGTTGTACACAAGACCCTCGTTGATAGTGGAAGCTCCGCCAACATTATCTTTTATTCCACCTTGCAAAAGATGAACATTCATAACTCGCTCGAATACGAGCCTATTAGGACGCCTTTTACAGGTTTTGGCAGGTCGGAGGTCTACTCCAAGGGGCGAGTCAAGCTCATCACTTCCATGGGAAAATTGCCTAAAAGAGCCACACAGATGTTGGAGTACCTGGTAGTAGAAGGACCTTCTGGTTATAACGTCATCATAGGGCATCCCGCCCTCATAAGCTTCAGAGCCGTAATTTCCACCTACTACCAAACAGTCAAGCTACCGACCCCACATGGGATAGGTGAACTCCGGTGCAACATACCAGAATCTTGGGAATGCTATTCCATCTCCATGGAAAAGGTAAAACTTCCCAACAAAACTATTGTGCCTCTTTTGAATGTGGATGATTTTCTAGATACGGAACTAGCTGATCCTGACGACCCAACTGCGGAGATGTGCTCCAAACAAATGACCTCAACCATCGCCAGAAAGAAGAGGAAAATGGATGATGGAAAAATAGAAGTCGCGGGCGCGATCGTCCCCATCCAGCTTGTAGCACCCTAACCCCCAAAGCACTACATCCCCCGCATTATAGCCCGATCCACATACGAAATGGATAATCCGTACATAAACCGAACCTATAACGAACGGGTGACAATCAAGAAATAAACGAGCTAGGCGGGATAACTCCCCAACACAATCAAACCAAGACATGCAAATCAAAAGCGGAAGCATTTATATCATCAATACATATAGGTACCATATTTACATCAAAAGTATATATAGTAATAGGTACCAACATTTATCAATACATTATCATCTCCTATATATCATTCATGAATAAGTATCCAAAAGCTACTAACATGAAACTCCAAAAGGACAATACGTGGTTACGCAATGCTAGACTCGACTGAAAAGAGAAGACACTACTCCGCCTAGCACGACCAAGACCAAAAGTACCTAAAAAGTGAAGTATCAGTCTACCGAAGACTGAGTGAGGGGTATAGATATATATAACACACATCACATGCAAGTCATAACCTTGGGTGAAGATTTGGAAATGAAATAAATATAGGTTTCAAGAAACAACTATTCTTCGCCCAAGATTACAACTATCAAGTTTAACATGTTAACTTATCAATTTCATGAAATACGTGGCCCGGCGAGTGAGGGCAATTCTCCAACCTTTACACCAAATGTGAACAATACGTGCTTGCTTGAATAATTAATACGTGACCATGCAATTCAATTAGTGCTCAATTAGCAATATAATTCATGAATGAAAACATGCAATAACCCGAGGACAATCCGCGGTGCCAGACCCGTCCCCAGTTTCCTTCTTCCTCCGGGTGATAGTGGGTTTGCAAGGCTCAACTATCCACGACATGGTGTATGAGGATAGCGCAAGAGTTACCCGTCAGCCCTTGCTTTCCCGGTTGGCTCAAGCTACTACCCTTGGGCCCAAGTGCAATCATGGTACTCGCCAAAACATGCTTGAATCATGAACAATCATGGCTTACTTGCTTGAAAGTGTTTATATTTTGGAAAGCATTTATAGATATAATAGGTTTTGGCCAAAGACATCACATAAGGGTTATAAAGGTTCTATATACCTAGAACAGAACCTCACCTGTGTGACAAAATATAACGAGGATATACTCTATGGTGCCTGCTCCTCGTTCGCGGGCTCGTGATCTATGCAATCAGGACGTGTACACGTGAGACATGACTCAAAATGGACCAATTATGACGAACGGCGAACATGCAATGAAATGACGTGTCATGATTAATGTAGCATGCAATTATCATGTTTTGGCATGAAACGTATCATATATTAACAATTTGAAATCAACTAAACCATTGGATTGAAAAGTGAAAATTTTGAAATCTTGACAGTCTGTGAGAGGGTCGCGGTCGCGACCATTTTTACTCTGTTTTTGGTCGCGGGCGCGACCTAATTTTTTTCATGAATTTTCGGCCAATTTTTCAAAAGTCGAAACTTGGCCAAATTTCGGTCGCGAGCGCGATCGGTTTTATGTATATTTTCGGTCGCGGGTGCGACCTGAGTTCATACCCGAAATGTGAATGGGTCGTGGGCGCCCGCGACCATTTTTGTTTTGTTTTTGGTCACGGCCGCGACCTTCAAGTTCTGCAGAAAAACAGAGCAGAAAATAGGGGAAGGCTACGGCCAAATTCAAAACCCATCCAAAACATGAATTTCCGAGCTCTAAAATCTCATTTTTCTGGAAATTGACATGCATATATGTTCAAGATACAATAAAGTTCCATAAAACACATAAATCACTCATGATCTTCAAGAATCATAATCATCAAGTTCATATACCAAATCATGATATAAACTCAATTCCTTCAAGAATTCAAGCCTCAAATCATGTTATGATCATGTATTCATGTTTCTAACAAGCAATAATCCACATAATCCATGATTTCTCAAACCCTAACCTTCACATAAATGATCAAGAATCAAGTACTCAACCATACACCCACCTTGAAGCTAAAGAAATGGAGAAGTAAGAAGATGATGATGATCAAGCTCCAAACTTGGAATTTTTCTGGAAAAATCTTGATGAAGGTGATGAAATCTCTTCTTTCTTTTCTTCTTAGATGAACCGAGCAAGCAAGGAGCAAATATGTTGGGAGAAATTTGATGAAATTGATCAAGGAAGCTCATGGAAGATATATTACGTGATTCACCAATTTTGAATTGTGTGAAATGCCATAATTTACAATTTAATCCTCCCATTTTTCAAGTCATGCAACCAAGGATAGATAGTTTGATAAATGGTCAATTAAATCCATGGAAAAGCTATGCAATTTGGTCCCTAACTTTAAAGAAATGAACATGTAGGGACAAGTTCGTAATTAAATCACTCCCGGTAAATATTTCACGTGTAACACCCCAAGCGGCGGGGCATCACACCCCCCCACTATGACCTAACACGTGTATGAAATGGGGAGTCCGTACACGTACTAAGTCACAGCGAACGGGTGACAGACGAAAAACGCACCCACTGGCTAGGCGGTATCTAACCCTGTACAAGTGAAAGACTGCAAAACATGACAGCGGAAGCAATACAAAATGGCAACTTTCAAAAACTTAAATCAGCAATCATAAATTCATATATCCAGAAAGTGAAACAACATCAACCTAAACGGGTTCAACTAAACAAGGCAACCTGTCCTAGCCTGTCCCGAATAACTATACAACAAAATGGGTTCAACTGTCCTAGAAACCTGTCCCAAACAAACATATAATCAAACGGGTTCGACTAATCCGAGTACCTGTCCTAACCTGTCCCGAATTCTAAACATTTAAATCATAAATGCAAACCTGCACGAAACACATCTTATACAGAATTTACAAACATAATTCAAAACAAATTGCTTAACAAACTTAAACGAACAGACACAAACATGACCGACATGACACACTGCCGCCTAGCACGAACTCCAACGACCTCCAAGGCAAAGCATGCAAACTAGAAACATAAACGGGGATGGGTCAGTCCAAAGACTAAGCGAGGGGTTAACACACGCACGCTATACAAATATATATAGCACAGCACAAAGTAGAAGCAATATTCGTGAACCCGGGGGTTAGTTTTTGCACGCCAAAATGTTTTCCCGTGATAGTATACTTATAGGGGCTTAAAACCAAACAAACAAATCTTAACTCAAACGTTCTTAAAACATAAGTTCAGATTCATGCAGACTTAACACACATATTAGAGCATATCTTATTAGTTTAAAAGTATGTCCATTTTTATCTTAATTTAAGAATCTACCCCCCGTTTCACGAACTTATGACAGACGGACAGACAGAACACACTTACTCATATCAGAACAAAACTCATAAAACAATCCCACCTGCACACCATTGGGGAAGAGAGGTGCCCCTCTCAACCCACCACAGAACGAAACATGTGAACCGAAGGATCCCGCCCGGTTCCTTCGACGACCATGCCAAAATGCGCTCCGTCGGCATAGGAGAACTAAGTCTCCCGTTGGTGGAGAAGTGCACAGGGGTCGTAACCGGCGACCCCATGGTCGTCCCGGGTCTCCCTTACCCACAATCTCCGGGGCCCATCACACAGATAAACAGACATATATCAGAAACTTAACTAGCCACGCACAGACAGACAGACATATCTCATGCATATCGTGCTTATCATATCACACGTACATATCACCCACACTGACCTCGGAATCATAACAGAACTGAGACAAAGCATACATAGGCTAATACATAGCGTTTCGTATTTTCAAATCAAATCATATGACAAAACCAACAAAATACATACTTCGCACATATCTACATATACATAAGGCTTATAAACCGCATGCATTCGAAAACGAGCACGTTGCAATAGGGTATAACTATATCCTAACCTCACCTGGTACCAAACACAGCCGAACACAAAGTAGAAGGTCCACCCCGGAACCTGCACAACTCACTTGTCACCACCCCGGGTGCACCTGAACCAACTGAACACACAAACACAACACAGGGCTCAGACTCAACTTAGACAACCACACAAAGACGCACGACAATGTTCAAGCACTTACGAAATGCAATCACATAAGCAGAGTTTACATATTACATTTCATACAAATTCACACGTATTACAAAACTAAACAAATCGTGATAGCATGCTTCGAGTTTTAAATAAATCCCACGAGGTTTCATATCAAATTCCAATCATACTAAGTTCATATAATTCCTAGGTAACATGCCCAATTCATACGTTACATAATGGATTCAATTATCAAGGTTGAACTAATTAAATCAAACAAATTCATCTTGTTTCAAAAATTACACAAACACCCCCTCTAATCTAATCAATTAGCATAAATTCAATAAATCGGGATTCAATTTACAAATTACAAAGTCCATACTTATCATATTTCATATCATATATGATTTCATACACATAAGAGTACATTTCGATCGACGCTTCAAGCAATTAGCAATTAAAATAATTAATTCCAAATATTCAAGTTATACAAAATAAATCACAACAAATCAACCGGACATCCGATTGACGAACCAAAAGTGGCGTTGGACTCACAACGATGAGAGGAACTCGCTGCCCGAAGGGCGTCGGAATACCGCCCCCCAGAACCAGTCGAACCGCCACGTGCAGCCGCCGGACCACCACCTCCGGTGGTCGAAAAATTCCCCGGAAGGACAGAAACGTACGCCTCGGCCTGCTTGACAAAAGCCCTCAACCAATTTCAGAAAACACTAAGCACACCGGATTTCGTTGATGAAAAACCGAACTAAAATCCTAGTACGAAAAATGAAATTAAATACAAACCGCTAAACGAAAATAAAATCCGGACATACCGTTGGAAAGCCCGTAACGAGCCCTACGAAAGCCCCATAGCCAAACCCCGGAAAAATCATCGAAAAACTGGACCACCGGTCCAGCCCCGGTCCGCCACCAGTTCGCTGCCGCCGGCCGGTTGTTGGGCCGCCACCACCACGAATAGCTCAGACTTGACGTGAGGAACAACTTTTCAGAAGGAACCGTTGCCAAAAGATCGCTGGAAAAGCTCCAAACCACTGCCGAAAGCCGCGTGCCACCGCTGCCACGCCGGAACCACCACTCTGAGGCCGGAAATGGATTCAAGGTGCCGGAAAAGGTAGGGAACCGGCCCCTCTCGCCGGAAAAGACCGCCGGAACGCGGCGGAGCTGCGTGCTACAGTAACGCCGCCGCCCGACGTGACTTTCAGGTGGCGCGTGAGTCGCCGCCGCTGGCCGGATGGTTGCGCCGCCAACTCCATCGGTTGCGCCGGGAAGTCCTCGTCATGGGTCAGGGGCGCGTGTCGGAAAATCGCCCCCGGAAGCCGCCGCGAAGTGACGGCGCGGCTGCTCGCCGTAGCGCCACCGCCGCTGATTTTTAGCCTCCAATTTTTGTACCAATGTGACGGGCTCGTCGAGCTGATAAATTTCCACTACTCACACTTCGAATTCCGTCGAGAAACGAGCAAGAACGGGCTTGTGCGTGTAATTACACTTCCACTGTGTGAATAATAACTGTGGAACGATGGAACGCTGGAGGAGGAGAGAGGCTGAGTCTGATCGTTTGGCACGAATTATGAGGATTCGGGGTATATATCTCGGGTCCTCGTACGCAAAAACTGTCGGAAGAAAGGGCTAACGAAGTCAGAATTGGGCAAACTCAGAGTCTACGGACTCGTCTCGATGCCCCGAACGCGTTGAAGGGGTCAAAAAGGTCGAAAACTCTATCGAACGAGAAATGACCGAAAGACCCCTAAAAAGAAAAAATTACAAAGGGGCCCCTAAACTCTAAAAGAGTTCAAAATAGGGCCACGAAAAATATAAAATCACATAATTAAACACATTAAAAGGTTGGAACGTGGCGTACCTTATAAATCGGACGAGCGGGATGTTACATCACGTAACAATTATTTTTCCATGACATGAAATAATTTTTCAATGATATGAATTCATATATTTCACATAATTAATATGTCATGGATTTTATAAAATATATGATACCATGGAGGAAAAATAAGAATTAAAAGAATTAAAATAAATTCCTACGCTCACAAACTCACACGTGGCGTGCTTACCTGTTCATCCGAAACTGGGGCGTTACAACTCTCCCCCCTTAAAAGAATCTGGTCCCCAGATTCTCTACTCTTATGAAAACAACTCCGGATGGAACCGTTTCATTTTATCCTCGGTTTCCCAAGTAGCTTCTTCCATTTTATCCCTTCTCCACAACACTTTAACCATGGGAATCCTCCGGTTTCTCAATTCCTGAAACTTCTTATCCAAGATCTCGGCTTTTGAACAAATGTCAAGTTCGGTTCCAACTCAACTTCTTCAACGGGGAGAATTGTGGTTTCGTCGGGGTAATATTTCCGTAGTTGCGAGACATGAAATATGTTGTGGATCCCCATAAGACTCGGTGGTAGATCCAATCGATAAGCTACTTCACCTATTCTTTCAAGAACTTCAAAAGGGCCTAGATATCGAGGATTAAGTTTTCCTCCTTTCTCGATCCGAGTAAAACCTTTCCTTGGTGACACCTTCAAGAATACCCGGTTACCCACTTCAAATTCAAGATCTCTTCGGCGAGTGTCGACATAGCTCTTTTGTCTGTCTTGGGCTGTTTTCATCGGTTTCTGTATTATTTGAACCTTCTCAATCATAGCCTGAACGACCTTGGAAGGTTTCTCAAATCTTTCACCTTTCTTCACACCTTCTTGTTTCAACCATTTCCATTCTTCCTAGTCAAAAAACAACGGAGATCGGCACTTTCTTCCATAAAGAAGTTCATACGGAGCCATTCCGATTGAAGCCTGAAAGTTATTATTATAGGCAAATTCAATTAAGGGAAGCTGCTCTTGCTACGAATTCTGAAAATCCATCGCACAGGCCCGAAGTAGATCTTCCAAATATCTTATTAGTCTCTCCGACTGGCCGTCTGTTTGCGGGTGGAATGCCGTACTAAACTTGAGCCTTGTTCCCAACATTGCTTGTAACTCTTTCCACAACTTAGATGTAAACCTCGGGTCTCGATCTGAAACTATACTCACCGGAATTCCATGAAGTCGGATAATTTCTCGGTTGTAGATCTCGGCTAACTTCGGAATCTTATAAGACATTGTAGCGACCCAAGCGGTGGGCACCACACCCCTGCACTATAACCCGACACGTGTCACGAAAGGAAGACTCCGCACACGCACCAAGTCTGTAACACCCTAACCCCAGGGCATTACATCCCCCGCACTATAGCCTCGATCCACGTATGAAATGGAAAATCCATACATAAACCAAAACTATAGCGAACGGGTGACAATAAAAATGACGAGCTAGGCGGGACACTCCCCAAAACAAGAGCAAAACATGAATTCAGAAGCGGAAGCAATAAGACAGTTTCATGCTTGAAATCATGCAATAACCCGAGGATAACCCGACATGCCGGATTAATCCCCAGTCTCCTTCTTCCTCCGGGTGATAGCGAGTTTGCAAGGCTCGACTATCCACGACATGGTGTGTGTAAGGGACATGACCCCCTAGACACGGAACTCCTTCCACCACTAATCTCCTAGTGGCTTCGGGGGTGATCCCAACAATGTGAGGATAATTCAGGAGTTACCCGTCAGCCCTTGCTTTCCCGGTTGGTTCAAGAATTACCCTCGGGCCCACGTTCAATCATGTACTCGCCAAACTTGCTTGAGAATCATGACAATCATGGCTTGCTTGCTTGAAATGTTTATAACTTTGAAAACGTTTATAAGTATAGTATGTTTTGGCCGAAAAGACACATAAAGGTTATAGGGTTCGTTTTACCGAAAACAAAACCTCACCTTTCTAACAAAATGCGACAAGGATATAGTCTACAGAGCCTGCTCCTCATCCACACCCTCGTGACCTGTGCAAACACGACACGTATACGTGAGACGTGACCTAAAATGGACCAAATACGACGAACGGCGGAAATGCAATGAAATATCATGTAATGATCCATGTAACATGCAATGATCCTGTTTTTCTATGAAATGTATCATATAATAGAAATTTGGAATCAATAAAACCTTTGGATTGAAATGTGAATAATTAAAATTTTGGCAGTCTGTGAGAGGGTCGCGGTCGCGACCATTTTTGCTCTATTGCCCGCGACCTTATTTTTTCATGAATTTTTCGGCCAATTTTGCAAGAAGTCGAGACAAGCTAAATTTGGGTCGCGGCCGCTACCGATTTTATGTGTAAATTTGGTCGCGGGCACGACCTGCAGTTATGCCCAGACTGTGAGTGGGTCGCGGGCGCGACCGAAATGGTGTGTATTTTGGTCGCGGTCACGACCTGCAGTCTGGTCCAAAAAAACAGAGCAGAAAACAGAGCATAGCTACGGCAATAACAACCAAGCACCAAAATTCCAGTTTTGATCCATAAAAGGCAATGATTTCAAGCAATATCCATGCATATATATTCAAGATATGAAAAGATAACATTTAAACACATAATTCAAGCAAAACTCATCAAAATCCAAGGTTTTATGTTCATGCATAATTTGATCATCCAAGCCAAATTCAACCAAGGATTCATGCTTTCAATCAATTCTATGTCACATATTCATGCATCAAGCAACCTATAATCCATGTTTTCATGAAACTACCAACCCTAGCTATCTCATGCTTGAGCAAAATCATCAATCCATGCAAACACCAACCTTTTAAGTTAAAGAAATGAAGAAGAAAGAAGATGATGATGTCTAAGCTCCAATTCTTGGATTACTCCTTGAAGATTCTTGATGAAAAGATGAAAATCTATTTTCCCTTTCTTTCTTGAAGGAACCGAGAGTGAGAAGCAAAAGTGTTGATGAAATTTGGATGAAATTGGGATCAAAGAAGCTCATGGAAGCCTAATAACGTGATTCACCATTTTGATTTGTGTGATTTGTGCCAATTTGCCATTTAATCCTTCAATTGTTTAAGTTATGCAATCAAGTATATGAGGTTTTGAAAAATGATCAATTAAGTCCTTGGAATAATATGCAATTAGGTCCCTAAAGTTAGAAAAATAATCAAGTAGGGACGATTCGGTAATTCAACACTCTCGGTTGTGATTTTATGCAATAAATATTTTTCCGTGTCATGAAACAATATTTTCAATAATATGAATTCAAGTAATTTGCGTAAATGATGTTTCATGAATTTTATAAAAATATGAAATGCCACGTAAGAATATTATGAAATTAGAGAATTAAAATAAATCCTACGCTCAAAACTCACACGTGGCGAGCTTACCTGTTCATCCGGAAACCAGGGAGTTACAACTCTCCCCTCCTTAAAAGAATCTGGTCCCCAGATTCTCTTAGTCTCGAGTGAACAACTCCGGGTGGAACCGTTTCATCTTATCTTCAGTTTCCCACGTAGCTTCCTCGGTTTTGTCGCTTCTCCACAAAACTTTAACCATGGGAATCCTCCGGTTTCTCAACTCCTGAAACTTCCGATCCAAGATTTTAACCGGTCTCTGAACAAATGTCAAGTTTGGTTCCAGCTCAACTTCTTCTACGGGGAGAATTGTGGTCTCATCGGGGTAATATTTCCTTAACTGCGAGACATGGAACACGTTGTGAATCCCCGTAAGACTCGGTGGTAGGTCCAGTCGATAGGCTACCTCGCCTATTCTTTCGAGAATCTCGAAAGGACCTAAGTAGCGAGGGTTTAGTTTCCCTCCTTTCCCGATCCGGGTGAAACCTTTCCTTGGTGACACCTTCAAGAACACTCGGTCACCCACTTCAAATTCTAGATCTCTTCGGCACTTATCGGCATAGCTCTTTTGTCTATCTTGCGCGGCCTTCATCCGTTGTTGAATCATTTGCACTTTCTCAATCATAGCTTGAACGACTTTGGAAGGTCTTTCGAATCGTTCACCTTTCTTCACCCCTTCCTGTTTTGACCATCTCCACTCTTCCAAGTCGAAAAACAATGGAGACCGGCACTTTCTTCCATAAAGAAGTTCATAAGGAGCCATCCCGATCGAAGCCTGAAAGCTGTTATTATAAGCAAACTCAACTAAAGGAAGCTGTTCTTGCCAAGAACTCTGGAAATCCATAGCGCCCGCCCGAAGTAGATCTTCCAAATATCTTATTAGCCTTTCTGTTTGGCCGTCTGTTTGTGGGTGAAATGCTGTACTGAACTTGAGCCTCGTTCCCAAAACAGCCTGTAACTCTTGCCACAACTTGGATGTAAACCTCAGGTCTCGGTCTGAAACTATGCTCACCGGAATACCATGAAGTCGAATGATCTCTCTGTTATAGATCTCGGCCAACTTTGGAATTTTGTAGGACATCCGGATTGGTAAAAAGTGAGCAGATTTTGTGAATCTATCCACTATTACCCAGATTCCATCAAACCCGCCTTTAACCTTTGGCAATCCCGAAACAAAATCCATCGTTACTTGTTCCCACTTCCATTCGGGAATAGGTAACGGTTGTAGAAGTCCCGTGGGCTTTTGATGCTCAGCTTTCACTTTTTGACAAGTCAGACAATGTTTCACATACTTCGCCACATCTCTTTTCATCCCGTTCCACCAATAATATTGCCTCAAATCCTTATACATTTTGTTTCTTCCTGGGTGGATCGAATAGGCTGACTTGTGAGCTTCTTCAAGTAGAACCCGTTTCAATTCTTCAGGTACTACGACTCTGTTTTTAAATCGAAGCAAACCGGTCTCATCGAACCCGAAAGGACTCTCCGAATCAACTCTAGCCTTACCTACAAGCTTCTGAACTTCCGGATCCTTACTCTGAGCCTCAAACAACCGATACTTCAATTCCGGCTGAATTGTGATATTAGAAACCCGAGCTTGTAACACAATTGGTGTCATCTCGCCACTTTCCTTTGTTTCCAAACTCGACACACTCGCCTTCCTGCTAAGTGCATCGACGACCATATTGGCTTTCCCTGGATGATACTTGATCGTACAATCATAATATTCTAACTTTTCCATCCAACACCGTTGCCTCATATTCAACTCTTTCTGTGTGAATAAATACTGGAGGCTCTTGTGGTCGGTGAAAATCTCAAAGGAAGTCCCGTATAAGTAGTGCCTCCATTTCCCGAGAGCAAAAATCACGGCTGCAAGCTCTAGGTCGTGTGTCGGGTAATTCCTTTCATATTCCTTTAGCTTTCGGGAAGCATAAGCGATCACTTTTCCTTTCTGAGTCAAAACACAATCTAAGCCCTCCTTAGAAGCATCTGTATACACCGCATACTCTTCTGAACCCTCGGGAAGCGCTAACACCGGAGCTAAGACTAACTTTTCCTTCAAAAAGTTAAAGCTTTGATCACACTTCTCGTCCCAGACAAAGTTGACATCTTTCTTCGTCAATCGGGTTAACGGTGCAGCAATCTTAAAGAAGTCCTGAACAAACCTTCTGTAATACCCGGCCAATCCCAAAAAGCTCCTAATTTCCGAGGCATTCGTTGGTTTCTCCCATTTTAGCATGGCCTCGATTTTCGAGGGATCGACTTCCAACCCTTTTCCTGAAATTACATGACCCAAGAAAGAAACCCGATCGATCCAAAATTCACACTTGCTAAACTTAGCAAACAGCTGATGCTCTTTCAACGTCTGTAGAACGAGCTTAAGATGTCTTGCGTGCTCCTCTGCTGATTTTGAGAAAACCAGAATGTCATCAATGAATATCACCACAAACTTATCGAGAAAAGGCCTGAAAATCCGGTGCATCATATCCATGAAAGCTGCAGGGGCGTTCGTTAACCCAAACGGCATAACCACGAACTCGTAGTGCCCGTACCGAGTATTGAATCCTGTCTTAGGAATATCCTCTGCTCGGATTCGCAGCTGGTAGTATCCCTGTCTTAAATCTAATTTTGAATAAACTTTGGAACCCTGAAGTATATCGAATAACTCCTCGATATGTGGGAGGGGATACTTGTTCTTAATAGTCATCCGGTTTAACTCTCTGTAATCGATGCACATCCTTAAAGAGCCGTCTTTTTTCTTTACAAATAAAACTGGTGCTCCCCACGGCGAAGAACTCGGCCGAATGTACCCAACTTCCAATAATGCCTCAAGCTGAACTTTTAATTCCTTTAATTCGGCTGGAGCCATCCAGTAGGGAGTCTTTGAATACGGCTTGGCATTCGGAAAAAGATCGATCACAAATTCGATCTCCCACTCAGGGGGTAAAGAATCTAGCTTCTCTGGAAATACTTCGGGAAAGTCCTTTACCACTTCGGTGTCTTCCAATTTCACCCGATCCATTGGCTTGTTTAGGATATAAGCAATGAACCCTGTATCCCCGTCTCTGACTAATTTGAGAACGAAAGTAGGGGTACAGTCTTTGATGTATAACCCGTGAGAACATTTGAACCCAACTGCACCTTCTTTACTCTACAATCCACGGTAGCACAATGCCTGTATAACCAATCCATCCCCAGTATAGACCCGTATCTCTCCATTGGCATCACGTTGAAATCGGTCAGGAATTCCCTGCCTTCAATTACCACTGGAACATCCTTGTAAACCTGATCCGTCTCTCGCCTACTACCGAAAGGAGTACTAACTAAATAGCGCACAGAAGTACACATAGCAGGCAAAGGTAATGTAATAGCAATAGAATGCGCAAGAAAGGAGTGTGTAGCTCCTGGATCAAATAATGTATGGATGTTCGTGCCATGGATGCAAATAGTACCTTCAACTACTGCGGCAGGGTCGACCTCTGCATCCTGCTCCTCTCCAGCGAGTGCAAAAGCCCGAGCTCTCACCAGTGGCCTCGGACCTGCAGGTGGCGGATCCCGACGATCCGGGCAGCCATCAACCATGTGCTCGTCACTCCCGTAGATCAAACATAGCCCCAAACATCGTCTACAGTTATCATAGGTGTGAGTAGGAAGTCCACAGTATCTGCAGCCCGGTCTCTGAGGTGGTTGTGGTGGCGCTGGAGCTCTCGGACCCCTCTGTAACGGTCCTGCACCCTTAAGCTTCTTCCCGGAATCCCTCTACGCTGGAGGTATAGAGTAAATCATCGGCCTCTTTCCTGAGCTCGATCCCTGACCTGCTCTCGAGCCGGAAGCCTGTCCAGTACGCTGAGTAGACCTCTTGGCAGTATCAGAATCCTCAACCTTAAGAGCCTTTGCAGTAGCTTTAGCCCAGGTGCTCGTGTTAGCCGCTTTTAAGGCCTCCTGGATGTCGGGCCTGAGTCCCTGAACGAACTGCATTGCCTTGTGGAAATCATCATTCGCTATGTTAGGTGCATAGCGAGAAAGTCTCTCAAACTCTGCAATGTACTGCCCCACGGACCTTCCTCCCTGTTTCAGCTCGGTAAACTCTCTCAATTTGCGAGTACGGGAAGCTGGAGGAATATACTTGTTCTTAAACTCCCGCACGAAGGCCTCCCAAGTAATAGCAGCACCCGCGGCCTCTAGAACAATCTGTGTGCTCTCCCACCACGAATAAGCCTCGCCCTGGATCAAAGTGAGTGTACAGCGAGCCTTCTCCTGAGTATTATAAGGTATAAGCTGCTAGATCCTCTCAATCTCCTTTAGCCACATTTCTGCCTGAATATCGTCGCCCTTGTAGAACTTCGGGGGCCGTTGGTTCTGAAACTCGCACAAAACAGCAGAAATAGGGTTCTCCGGAAGTGCTACTGGCGCTGGTGGTGGTGGAGGTACCCTTTCATGTAACCTCTGATCAATTAGCCCCACTACTGCATTCATAAAATCCTGAGGCTTTGCCTGAGCAGGTGGAGGAGGAGGTGGTGATCTCTCACGGAGATGATGCCGGCGATGATGATGCCTGTGCCTAGGAGATCGGTCACGGTGAGGTCCATCACGATCCATCCTGAAATCAGATCACTACACAAGCGTGGTTTAATTAATAAATGCAAATGAGTGCATATAATTCCATAATATAAATAAGCACACATTCAAGAAAGATCAAGTAACTCAATTAACACAAAACTTCAAGTAAAACAAGTAATTCAGTGAAATGCAGACTCTTAAGTAACAAATAGTCCTATGCCGTGCGACCTAGACTGACTTGACACGACTCGAGAACCTCGGTTTTGCAACCGGGCTCTGATACCACCTGTAGATGTAACACCCTAACCCCCAGGGCACTACATCCCCCGCACTATAGCCTCGATCAACGTATGAAATGGAAAATCCATACATAAACCAAAACTATAGCGAACGGGTGACAATAAAAATGACGAGCTAGGCGGGGCACTCCCCAAAACAAGAGCAAAACATGAATTCAGAAGAGGAAGCAATAAGACAGTTTCATGCTTGAAATCATGCAATAACCCGAGGATAACCCGACATGCCGGATTAATCCCCAGTCTCCTTCTTCCTCCGGGTGATAGCGAGTTTGCAAGGCTTGACTATCCACGACATGGTGTGTGTAGGGGACATGACCCCCTAGACACGGAACTCCTTCCACCACTAATCTCCTAGTGGCTTCGGGGGTGATCCCAACAATGTGAGGATAATTCAGGAGTTACCCGTCAGCCCTTGCTTTCCCGGTTGGCTCAAGAATTACCCTCGGGCCCACGTGCAATCATGTACTCGCCAAACTTGCTTGAGAATCATGACAATCATGGCTTGCTTGCTTGAAATGTTTATAACTTTGAAAACGTTTATAAGTATAGTATGTTTTGGCCGAAAAGACACATAAAGGTTATAGGGTTCGTTTTACCGAAAACAAAACCTCACCTTTCTAACAAAATGCGACAAGGATATACTCTACAGAGCCTGCTCCTCGTCCACACCCTCGTGACCTGTGCAAACACGACACGTATACGTGAGACGTGACCTAAAATGGACCAAATACGACGAACGGCGGAAATGCAATGAAATATCATGTAATGATCCATGTAACATGCAATGATCCTGTTTTGCTATGAAATGTATCATATAATAGAAATTTGGAATCAATAAAACCTTTGGATTGAAATGTAAATAATTAAAATTTTGGCAGTCTGTGAGAGGGTCGCGGTCGCGACCATTTTTGCTCTATTGCCCGCGACCTTATTTTTTCATGAATTTTTCGGCCAATTTTGCAAGAAGTCGAGACAAGCCAAATTTGGGTCGCGGCCGCTACCGATTTTATGTGTAAATTTGGTCGCGGGCGCGACCTGCAGTTATGCCCAGACTGTGAGTGGGTCGCGGGCGCGACCGAAATGGTGTGTATTTTGGTCGCGGTCGCGACCTGCAGTCTGGTCCGAAAAAACAGAGCATAGCTACGGCAGTAACAACCAAGCACCAAAATTCCAGTTTTGATCCATAAAAGGCAATGATTTCAAGCAATATCCATGCATATATATTCAAGATATGAAAAGATAACATTTAAACACATAATTCAAGCAAAACTCATCAAAATCCAAGGTTTTATGTTCATGCATAATTTGATCATCCAAGCCAAATTCAACCAAGGATTCATGATTTCAATCAATTCTATGTCACATATTCATGCATCAAGCAACCTATAATCCATGTTTTCATGAAACTACCAACCCTAGCTATCTCATGCTTGAGCAAAATCATCAATCTATGCAAACACCAACCTTTCAAGTTAAAGAAATGAAGAAGAAAGAAGATGATGATGTCTAAGCTCCAATTCTTGGATTACTCCTTGAAGATTCTTGATGAAAAGATGAAAATCTCTTCTCCCTTTCTTGCTTGAAGGAACCGAGAGTGAGAAGCAAAAGTGTTGATGAAATTTGGATGAAATTGGGATCAAAGAAGCTCATGGAAGCCTAATAACGTGATTCACCATTTTGATTTGTGTGATTTGTGCCAATTTGCCATTTAATCCTTCAATTGTTTAAGTTATGCAATCAAGTATATGAGGTTTTGAAAAATGATCAATTAAGTCCTTGGAATAATATGCAATTAGGTCCTTAAAGTTAGAAAAATAATCAAGTAGGGACGATTCGGTAATTCAACACTCTCGGTTGTGATTTTATGCAATAAATATTTTTCCGTGTCATGAAACAATATTTTCAATGATATGAATTCAAGTAATTTGCGTAAATGATGTTTCATGAATTTTATAAAAATATGAAATGCCACGTAAGAATATTATGAAATTGGAGAATTAAAATAAATCCTACGCTCAAAACTCACACGTGGCGTGCTTACCTGTTCATCCGGAAACCGGGGCGTTACAAAGTCATAGCGAACGGGAATCAAAACAAAACTCCAGGCCTAAGCTAGGCGGTACCTAACCCTGTACGAATGAAAGAATGCAAAACGAGACAACGAGAGCAGAACGAAATGCCCACTTTTCAAAAACTTTTCATCCTTTAAACATACAGCTCATTACAGGCATAAAATCAACTACATGGGTTCAACTAATCCAGGAAACCTGTCCTATCCTGTCCCGAATAATTACACAATCAAACGGGTTCAACTAATCCAAGCGCCTGTCCTAACCTGTCCCGAAATTCCAAACATTCGAATCATAAATTGCAAACATGTATAAAATAAATCTTATACAAAATTTACGAATCATAAATCAGAACAAAATACTTAACAAACTTAAATGAACAGACACCGACTCAGCAGACTCGACACACCGCTGCCTAGCACCAACGAACCCCAAAGCAAAACCTGCAAACTAAAACATAAAAAGGGAGGGGTCAGTCCAAAGACTGAGCGAGGGGTTAACACACGCACGCTATATATATATATATATATATATATATAGAGCACAACACAAAGTAGAAGCATTATTCGTGAACCCAGGGTTAGTTTTTGCACGCCAAAACATTTATCCGTGATAGTATACATATAGGGAGACTTAAAACCAAACAAACAAATCTTAACTCAAACGTTTCTTAATAGTCTAACCCCGTTTCACGAACTTATAACCGACAAACATAACGAAACTCGGCGGGTACGAGTACACACCCAACCAACTCCTTCATAACACACATAGACTTAAGCACACGAAATCAAAATACACATACCTCCTTACTCCGGGTGATGGAAGGGTTGTACACCCCTTACCATCCGCGCTGACGGTCAGGGTAGCGAGTTTCGCGACACTCACTTCCCAAGGACTCCGTCCCCCACCTCCCTCCGAGTGGGTTTCGGGTTGATCCTATTAGTGGATAAGTGTCCTGGGGTTGCAACCAGCGACCCCGATGGTCGTCCCGGGTCTCCCGAACCACACAACTCCGGGGCCCAAACTTACACTTACACTTACACTTATCACAAAAATCGAAAGCTTAAACCCGCTAGACTTACACTTATACATAGCACATGCATATCGTACTTATCATATCGTACGTACATATCACGCCGACCTCAAAATCGTAACGAAATCAAAGCTAAGCGTACGTAGGCTTATACATAGCTTCATACTTTCAAACTTATAGCAAAGCCAACAAAATACGTATCTTACACATATCTACATATACATAAAGGGTTATAAGTCGCATGCATTTGAAAACCGGCACATTTCAATAGGGTATAACTATATCCTAACCTCACCTGGTACCAGACAAAGCTGAAGACACAGCAAATGGTCCACCCCGGAACCTGCACGACCCACTTGTCACCACCCCGGGTGCACCTGAACCAACTAAACACACAAAACATAACACAGAACTCAGACTCAGACTCAAACAACTACACAGAGACGCACGACACATGCTCAAGCACATAAGGTGTAACACCCCGCACGATGGGATGCCACACCCCAGCACCTAGACCCAATCCACATGTGAGATGGAAGCCCACACATAAACCGAGCATAGGCGAACGGGAGACACACACACGTAGGAAAGCTAAGCGGGATGCAGAGACCACGAACAAAACAAAATGCAAAGTGCGCGAATATGGAAGCTTAACATGCCAATAACAAAATTTCAAACACACAAACACGGGTTCATCTAGCATAAATCCCTAATCCTGAAAATCAAGCATAAACATAAATCATAATTCACAAATCAAACGGGTTTGTACTAGCCCTAGAAGCCTATCCCGAAGTCCATATAAGGCAAATCATAATTCCAACTACATATACATGATCATCTATACAAGCTTAAACGAATTCGAATGCGAAATGCAAAGGACTACAAACTTATACAAAGACTCGAAACAAAACCGACTTCACGACCGACACAAGCCGCCTAGCTCGAACCCAAAACGAACCTATAAAGCTAAAAACATGGGGAGGGAGGAGGGTCAGTCCAAAGACTGAGTGAGGGGTTACACACGCACACTTACATATATATATAGAGCATAGCATGTAGTTGAAGCAATGTTCGTGAACACGGGACTAGTTTTTACATGCCAAAACATTTTACCGTGATAATATACATATAGGGAACTTATCAAACAAATCGAACAAATCTTAGATCATACGTTTCTTAAGGCATAAGTTTATTTTCATGCAGACTTAGCACACATGTCGGAACATAACTTATTATGTTGATAACAAATCAAATTTTATCTAACCTTAAGAGTCTAATCCCGTTTCACGAACTTATGACCGACAAACTTAACTTAACGAAACTCGGTGGGTACGAGCGCAAAACCAACCAACTCCTTCATAACGCACGAAGACATAAGCACACAAAAT
Organism: Lantana camara; assembly: GCA_037501455.1. Taxonomy (NCBI): domain Eukaryota; kingdom Viridiplantae; phylum Streptophyta; class Magnoliopsida; order Lamiales; family Verbenaceae; genus Lantana; species Lantana camara. The sequence continues at coordinate 96,800,720 of CM074856.1, forward strand.
CATAAAACATATACCTCCACTTACTCCAGTTGATGGGCGGGTTGTACATACCGAAGCCATCCGCGCTTATATGTATGGGTCGTGAGTTTCATGACGCTCATGCCTGAGGATTCCGTCCCCCACCTCCCTCCGAGTGGGTTTCGGGATGATCCTTAAGCTGGAGAAGTGTCCTGGGGTTGCAACCGGAGACCCCAATGGTCGTCCCGGGTCTCCCGAACCACACAACTCCGGGGCCCAAACTTACACTTACACTTACACAAAAATCGGAGGCTTAAACCCGCTATACGTACATATCACACCGACCTCAAAAGCATAACGAAAATCAAAGCTAAGCGTACATAGGCTTATACATAGCTCTATACTTTCAAACTTAAGGCAAGGCCAACATATACGTATCTCATACATATCTACATATATATAGAGGCTTATAGATCACACGCATTCACAAATCGGCATGTTTCATTAGGGTATAACTATATCCTAACCTCACCTTACACCAACGAAGCCGAAGACACACGATCGATTCACCCCAGAATCAACTTGACGGACAAAACACCACCCCGGGTGCACCTGAACAAAACTGAAGCCAAACACAAGACTTAGACTCACAATGAACCATATAGATGCACGACATATGCTTACACACTTAAGGAATGCAATCACTTAGGCAACATTCATGTTCTTGTGCACCATTAAGGTAATGCATACATATAAGATAGCAAAAGAAGGTACTTAGTCATTTATGAGCACATGAAGTACTTAACACTTAAAAAACATGTCTTAAGTCATATAATCCATCATATCACATTGATGCATATTCATACAAGGGCATATAGCAAGTTCAAAGATGTACAAGGCATGCACTTAGATCACATTAAGTCATATTGAGACATATCGGAACATAATTCACGTATTTCACGTTAAACAAACTCTTGCATATTATACAACACATATAACATGTAACAGCCCAACCCTAATTCTCATTTTAACTCCCGTAGTAACCAAAACCGGCCAAAAACCCTACCTTAACCCTAAATTTAGATATTTCCGAATTTCAACGTTTTCCCTATTCAATATTATAGTCAAAACGATCCTTGAATTATTTTGTGAATTTTCATGCATTTACCAAAACTTGATTCCAATCATAGCATATTTTATAAATATTTTCCTTTTTTAAAAATTGTCATTTTATTTTAAACAATTAGCTTTCATTCAATATTCGAAATTATACTTAAAACGTTTCTTGAATTTTTCTATAAATTATAATAATTTTTCCAAACTTTGAACTTCATCATAGCTTCGTTTATATAATTTTCTCATGATTTTCACCATCTTTAACGATCATGACTTATAAACAAAAACTCTAAATATCTCACATTTATAATCATAACGTAGCTTATTTTTCACTCGTTCTTTCATTAATTTACTACAAGTTTTCATCTCTCGACTCTTGAATAAATTTTATATTATTTTACATTTATTTTTATTCAAAATGACATCATTCATGACAACATGAGTTTCTAGAAGATTTAATTAAATGAATGTAATTTCTCCACATTACCTATGTTATTACCAAGCATTTGTTTAAAATGTAGTTTAACCACATCTCTTAAATAATTACCAAGCATTTGTTGAAATAATAAACAACCACATCTTCCATAAACTTTCATAAATTGCTCAAAGACCCCTCATGACTACCTATAAATACACCCCTCAAGCCTCATTTATAACTCACAAAATCAACACAAAAACTCTCACTCTCTCCCCCTAGACTCACGGTAATCCCCCCCTCTTCTCTCTACAAGGTATGTTTTCTTCTATTATTTCATGCTTTATATTATGTTCTTAGTATAATAATAATAGTAGCATGTCTAGGATTAGTTAAATTATGCTTTAGGAATTTTATTTTATGAAATATGTGCATAAATTGTTAGTTTAAATACAATGTGTGTACATTATGGAATTTTATTTAATTATATGCATGAATTATGGTATGATTTAATGTGAGTATGTATTCAGATGATTATGATCTTGTTTGATTAAATTCATGCCTAGAGTAATTTATTTAGAATTATTTTTCGTAGAGAATTCATATATTTTGCTATATTATGCTTCAATCTTATGTTATAAATATGAATATGATTGAACATGTTACACACCCTCTTTGAATATTCAAATAAGCTCAAGAACATGTTCTTAATGTTCTTGGATGTGTGTGTGTGTGTGTGTGTGTGAGAGAGGCGTGACCAGTGTGTGTGAGTGTATGAATTTGACTTTATGTTATAAGATGTTTAATTCTTAAGAAATTGAATAGTAAATGTTTTCAATAGTAATTTTGACTTTTGGTCAACTAAAATTTAATTAATTTCGAAATTATTTTAAAAATAATTATAAAATAGGTTTTGGAATTTTTAAAGAAAGATTTTTCCCAAATTTTCCAAAAATCGATAAATTATGTAATATTTTCAAAAGATAACCTACATTAACCATAAATCTCATTTCAAATCTTATAATTATAATTATCATATGGTATATATATATTTGATTAGTTAAAGATCCCATAAACCCTAAATTATTAATCAAATTCCCTTAAACGGGGTAAATTTAGGGTTTACCGGGAAATCTTTAACATATTACATGATGTGTACCTTATGGTGTGTATGATTAATTAATTAGAATATTAGAACCTAGTTCTAAGCCAGTAGTAGCTATTACTTTCAGGCGAGGATATAATTGAACAGTGGAATCACAAGGATTTTATCTAGACCGTCAAGAAACTCGGTGAGGGTTAAATTGTTTTCAACTGGAATCATGCCTATACCTACGTATCTATATAAAAACTATTTTCAAGCCTACCTTGTAACGCCCCGGTTTCCGGATGAACAGGTAAGCACGCCACGTGTGAGTTTGAGCGTAGGTTTATTTTATTTCTTTTAAGTTCATAATATATTACGTGGCATTTCATATTTTTATAAAATTCATGAAACATTGTTTCTATAAATCATTTGATTTCATGTCATCAAAAATATTATTTCATTACATGGAAAATATTTATTGCATGTGACAATTACCGAAAGCATTTCAAATTACCAATTTGTCCCTAAATATTCATTTTAAAACTTTGGGGACTTAATTGCATGATTCTTCAAGGATGTGATTGACCACTTTCAAAACCTACCGATACCTTATTGCATAACTTAAACAATTGAAGGAGTAATTGGCAAATTAGCATGTTTCACAATTTTCAAAAAGGGATGTATCGTTATAGCATCTCAAGCTTCTTTCTTGATCAAATTTTATCCAAAATTGGCCAAACACATTTGCTCTCTCTCGGTTTCAAAGAAGAGAAAAGGAAGAGTGAATTTTTCCAATCGATCATCAAGATTTCAAGAAATCTTCCAAGAATTAGGGAGATCATCATCTTCTTCTTCTTCTTCATCCATTTCTTAGCTTTCAAGGTTGGTTGCATGGAAAAGGATGATTCTTGATTGTGTTTGACATGCTAGGGTTTAGGAATTTCATGGTAGATGAACTCTTGGTTGTGCAAAGTATGATTATATGATGATAGCATGAATTATGGCATGATTCTTTCATAGATTTATTGGAAAATTGAACTTGATTGATCAAGTTGGCCATGAACATGATACCTTGAAACCTTGATGATATTGCATGTTTTATGTGTTTAAGTGTGATATTATTATGCTATAAGTGTGTTTACATCATACTCCCAGAAATTATAGCATTTGGGGATAAAAAATGGGATTTTGTGGCTTTGTTGTTTCCTTCCCTAGAGCATGCTCTGTTTCTGCTCTGTTTTTTCAGTTGCAGAAACTGGGAACGACCGTTCCCAGCCTCAAGGCATTGCGGGAACGGGCGTTCCCATTCCTTTTCAAAAATTAGGCGGCCGAGCATGGGAAAGGCCGTTCCCATTTTGGCCTTGCGCCGGAAGGGCCGTTCCCAGCTCAAAGGCGCGTTTAAATGGGGAAAACGTTGCCGCGTTTTCTGGGCAACGGGAACGACCGTTCCCATTTTACAAAGGGACCCGGAACGGCCGTTCCCACCTGTAATGCAGTGAAAAATTCACTGCATAAAATTACGTTTTTGACCCCTCGACCCGACGACTTCTTTGACCCCGAATTGCTATATATGTGTTATTATGATGTGAAACGAAATGTTATCATACCACATTGCATTTTCATGGCCGTCTCGACACGTTTCCGCCGTTCGTCATATTTTGGTCATTTTAGGTCATGTCTCACGAATGTACATCGTATTTGCACAGGTCACAAGGGCGTGGACGGGGAGCAAGCTCCTTAGAACGCTTCTTTATTATATTTTGCAAGAAAGGTGAGGTTTTGTTTTGGTAAAATGAACCCTACAACCCTTATGTGCTAGTTTTCGGCCAAAACCTATTATAATTATAAACGTTTCAAAGTTATAAACATTTCCAAGCAAGAAAGTATTGATTATCATGATTTCAAGCATGTTTGGCGAGTACATGATTGCACGTGGGCCCGAGGGTAATTCTTGAGCCAACCGGGAAAGCAAGGGCTGACGGGTAACTCCTGAATTATCCTCACATTGTTGGGATCACCCCCGAAGCCACTAGGAGATTAGTGGTGGAAGGAGTTCTGTGTCTAGAGGGTCATGTCCTCTACACACACCATGTCGTGGATAGTCGAGCCTTGCAAACTCGCTATCACCCGGAGGAAGAAGGAGACTGGGGATTAATCCGGCATGTCGGGTTATCCTCGGGTTATTGCATGATTTCAAGCATGAAACTGTTATGTGAGCACTAAATAAATTGCATGATCACGTATTTATCAAGCCAGCAAGCATGATCACGTATTGTTCACGATTGGGAGTTCGGTTGGAGATTGCCCTTGCTCGCCGGGGCCACATGTTCATGACATTGACAAGCATGATTAATTAAACATGTTAAAATGATTGGTTGTAATCTCGGGCAAAGATTAAACTTTTTAAATTATATATCTATTTTATTCCCAAGTCTTCACCCGAGGCTACAACTTACATGTGATGTGTGTATATATATTTATTGCCCCTCACTCAGTCTTCGGTAGACTGATACTTCACTTTTCAGGTACCTTTTGAGCGTGGTTGTGCTAGGCGGGAGTTGGTTGAGTCCTGCATTATCACGGGTCTAGTGTTACACCTTTTCTGTATATCTTTTGCCGGGTATCATGTTATGTTCACGATTGACACATTTTGGATACATGGTTATGTATATTATTAAAAGATAATAATGTACTGATAGTTAATTGGTACCTATATGTATCGGTGTAATAAATATGGTACTTATATATATGAACGACTTTATTGCTTCCGCTTTTCTATTCATGTTTGTTTGATTATGTTGGGGAGAGTGTTCCGCCTAGCGCGTCATTTTTATTGTCACCCGTTCGCTGTGGTCTTGGTTTATGTATGAACTGTCCATTTCATGCGTGGATCGAGGCTACAGTGCGGGGGATGTGGCGCCTTGGGGCGTAGGGTGCTACATCCCTACTATTTTGATTTATTACCCTATATACATATTACTCTACTACAATGTCCCTCTTAAGGGAAAAATACTTTCATGCCGGAATCAACGTTTTACTAGAACATTATATATTTCAAGTCCATTTTATTAAAACATTGATTCCGGGTTATGCAAGCAAAATATTGTTCTTGATTCATGTTATGGGCCCCGGCTGTATTCGTAGCGAGCAATTACCCGGAAGGTATCGGGCCGAGGGTATTGTTGGTGCTGCGGACTGCCACCACCTCTTGGTAGTGAACTGGAGGTTAGTTACTCCACGCCAAGGGATGAGGGAGAGATAGCTGCCTCCCGAATCTAGTTCATGGTCTCTAGGGTTGGCTCCCCTATTGACACCAAGGAGTAGCGGAGTTATTATCATATTTGTTTTATTGAAGTATCGGTGTCTTGATCAACGCCGTTACTATTTTATCATGATTTAAGGAGTTACGGATGAAGAGGCCTAGCTTTCGGCCATTAAAGTTCTTGTTACAAACAGTTCATATTTCTACAAAGATTCCAAATACCCCTATCCCTATTTCAACAATTACTATGAACCGTTCCCTATTTGCTACATCCTATTGCCAATATTTTGATCAAGATCTTCTTGATTATATAAATATATATACATATACTTATACCTATAGGTTATTACACCCCCTTCACTTAGTCACTTTGACTAACCCCTCACCTGGTTTCAAATGCATGATTTCAGGAATCCACGGAGCGACGCCTTAGAGGTATCTTGAAGCTTTAAGGTGTCATATCTTAGTTAATCAGGATTATATTAAGAGTGCATGTACATATTTCAATAAGCACTCTCGTGGTGGCCTTAGACTTATCACTGTAATTATCTTACTTCTTAACTTAATAATAGAAAATTTTCATTCGGCTTGAGACATCACATCCTCCTATTTTACGTTGTCTAGTTTTCGCTGCACCTTAAATTCCATGTTTTGATATTGCATAGTCCTGTCCGTTTGCCGAAGTATTTCTCGAGTGCTAGGACTCACGTCCAATCGGGAAGTGCTACGGTGCGGGGTTGTAGTGTTAGGGGGCACTAAAACTAAAGTGGTATCAGAGCCAGGTTAAGTTAAGGAGAGACTTAACTAGAAGGGTGCTCTATTCTCTTATCTGTTGCACTATATGTTAGAGTTGCTTCAAGATACCAGTAGGACCGTAAGTTAACATGTTATTCTCCTTTGTCTTTGTATGCTGTATCTTTGCTATGATTATGTGATATTACGTGTATTGATTGCCACTACTTGGAAAACTTCTATCTAAAGTGATTATCTGCAAGTCATTCTTAACCATCATGCATCATATTCTTTCTAAAGTTCATTACAGCTCATAATGTCTCCCCGAAGAACCGCCCAAGAAAGCACTCCACCAAGAGAAGACATGTCCTCGGCGTAGGAAATTCTGAGCTAGTAGATGCTTTAAAGGAGATAGTGCAAACCTGTGCTAATGGATCAAAAGGTAACAATGAGAAGTCCTTAGAAAAGTTTCTACGGATGGATCCACCTAAGTTCTTCGGAGAACCCAATGATGTGATGGCTGAAAACTGGATAGCAAGTCTTGAGAAAATTTTTGAAGCAATGGATATTAGTCCTGAAGAACCTGAAAGAGTTCAGTATGCTGTCTTCATGCTGGAAGAAGCGGCCCTAAGTTGGTGGAAATATATAAAACGAGTCTGGGCAGAAAATCAGGTGAATCATGGGTGGAATGACTTTGTAAGAGTATTCTACAACAAGTATATTCCCCAGGTGGTTAGAGATGCCCGAGAAGAAGAATTTATGAATCTAGTCCAAGGCAAAGCATCAGTGGCCGAATATGAAGCTCATTTTGTTAGGCTAATCCAGTATGCCCCTGATAGTATGCATAAATTACATGAAAATCTCTTTAATTTCCCCCTGAATTGGATTAGATTTCTACTTAATTTGCTTTTATTTGACTTTTGCAGAAACATGTTGATAAATGAGGGATTAGGCAGAATTATGAAGAAAAAGATGCTAAGTGTTGAAAATGCCTGAGCCATGACCCCAATGCATGATCATCCCTAAGGCTAATGCGCGTACAGCAGACCACGGTCAACAAGTGCGGCTGAATCCTCTTGTTGGGACAGCTGGCACACATGCAGCTGCTCTAGCTCAGTTTTGTGCGTCTCAAGACTGAAGATTACGATTTTGGGAGTTGCAAAAGCACTTTTGCCTTGGTTTGTGTGCCCAACTTGCAAACTTGGAGATATAAGCTAGAATTAGAAGGCAAAAGGGCTAATAATTCAGCTTTGGGGGCCTGGAGAGGAAGCAACGCAGCAGCTGCTACTGCTGGAGCAGAGCAAGAACAGGGGCTGAATCCCCTGTTTCGGCCAAGAGCAAGAATTCCTCCTTCTTTCCCTCTTTTACTTGAATTTCATAGATAGTTTATGGAGTAGTTTAACATATATTTTGTAGACAAGCTTAGCTAGTTTAAATTCAGTTCTTTACAGTTTGTTAGCTCTCTATTTTCTGTAAATATGAACAGCAGTTAAGCTCTTTATTTCTAGTTAAGTTATTTAGTGATTCATGCTATGATTTGTGAGGTTTAATCGGTTCTTACATCTTCGAATTCCTTGGTATATGCATGCTTCTTGTTCGAACTGTATGGACTTGTTTTGGGATAATTTTCTGATCAACTATTGTCTTGATACTTGCTTCATTTGACTGCACAAATAACTTGATCCGTAATTGTCTTGTTAGATGTGCCTAAGAGTTACACATCATTGAAGGCTTACCACCATGTTTGCTTGATAATGATGAGATGCATGTATAATAACTTAAACATTCCAAGCTTCTTGAGTTTGTTGGTTAGGGTTGGTGTCCTTTTCATGATTAATGCTGTCACAAAGTTAAATCTTAGGATCGTATCTTTAAGACTGCTTTTGTGATAAGAAGATGGTTAATGAGCTTCTCATGATCATTATAAACTTAAGAAAGGACTAGGGTGTGCAGAGCTTGTTGTCCGCCGCAGCCAATCTATCAAATGGAATTGAAGTTTATTATTGCACCTATGATCGAATCATTAGTTTGAATCATACAAATAACTTGACTAGAGTATTATTTCCTAGCTACTTTAATTTCATGTTCTTTAGTTAGTGTTAAATTTCAGCTTGTTATTTTATTTCCTGCACCTTTAGTTTATTGCGTTAACCTCCCCCCCTTCTTTTATTTTTGTTGTTGTTTGCTTGGCTATTAGGAGATTCACGAGACCATCCAATCTCTGTGGGATCGACCCTTTACCACTATACACAATTTATTGTGTTTGGTAGTTTAGGATTATTATTTGGTGGATTCGGCACCCATCAAATTTTGGCGCCGTTGCCGGGGATTGGTTCTAATTGGTTTTGTTTTTCTTTTGATAGCTAAGTGTTTCTTTTTGTGCAGAGAAGTCAGTTGAAAGAATCAACATGCTGTCATCAATGGATTTAAGCTCTCAAAGTGATATTTGTGGTATTTGTATGGGAAGCCATCCAACCAATGTATGTCATTTGCTCCTTGGTGATCCTTTTTCTCATTTTCAGCCCATAACCGAGCAATGTGGAGTGTGTACGGGACCTCACAAAACTGATAAGTGTCCATTACTTGATGAGGAACTTCAGCCCGCACGGAATGATTATCATTTTAATCACACATCAAGTGCAATTCAGCCTCCACAACAATATCCATCATCTTCCAATTCAGGTACATCTCTTGAGGATATGTTTAAAGCCTTTATGATTAATGCACAACAATTTCAACAGGAAACTCGGACAAGCATGAAACAAATGTGGCAATTCCAACAAGAGACCCGTAATAACATGCAGCAGTTTCAAAAGAAGTTGGAAAATCAAATTGGAGAATTAGCTTCCTCGGTGAGAAGATTGGAAGATAAAGAATCAAAACTTGAGTTACTTGCAGAAAAATGGACGAGTTATGATGACCAATCAAGAAATGAAAAAGTAGTACAGAAAACAGGGGTTGGAACAGAGCATAATACAGCAGTACAAATTTCTGGAATTGAAACAGAGCAGGACTGTACAACAGATATGAGCATAAGGCATGACCATGGCTTAAGGTCAGACGAGGAATCCAGACCTGCTGTAAATTTTCAACCTTTGATCAGCCCAAAGCCAACTGTACAGAGGTATATTGAGTTTCAAAAAGATGAATCAGAGTTCCAAAATGATGAATCAATGTTCCTAAAGGCACTTTACGATGTTGAGGTAAATGTCCCATTACTTGATGTAATTAAATCTATGCCTCAATATATGAATTCTCTTGAAGAATTATGTGCAACTAAAGAAAGCATGCCTTGTTATGGGAAGGTAAGTATTGGAAAGAATTTCTCTGATATCCTTCAAGGAAAGATACCTCAAGTGAGTAATGACCAAAGTTTATTTGCTCTTCCATGTAAAATAGGAACTATTGAAATTGATAGAGTTTTATGTGATGGTAGTTCCTCTATTAATTTGATGCCTTTGTCTATTTGCTCACACTTGCATATTAATTCCATGAGAAAAACAGGTATGATCATCAAACTTGATGATGGAACAATTGTTTATCCTAAGGGCATATTGGAAAATATTTTGATTGAAATTGATGGCATGATTTTCCCCGTGGACTTCTTGGTAGTTGATAACTCATTTGATGTTTTGCTAGGAAAACCCTTTCTTGATATATCTAAGACAAAAATCAATGAGTTTGACCATACACTCACAATGGACTTTAATGGAAATGTTGTTAAATTTGTTATGTTTGATTCCATAAAATCTCCTAGTGAGTTATTCTCTTTAAATGACATGGATTTTGTTAGTCCCCTTCCATGTGGTGCATCTTTTGAGTTGGACTGTGATGATAAAGATGTTTTTAGTTCTCACTCTCATTCACTTTTTAGGAAATTCTGCTCTCTTGAAGCTAAGTGGTTGTTTTGTCGACCCTTGTTTACTCTATTTCCTAATAAGTTGAATTCTAAATGGAAGAGAGCTTATCTATGTACTCACATGTTGCTTTATAATGTAGGGGATTTCAACCATTCTGATGAGGAAGACCTGTTATTATTGAACATGCATTATTTGAAAGGATTTTATTCAGGTTTTCCAATGAAAGATGTGAAGGATTTTAATTGAAGACATGTTATGTAACACATCGTCTAGCCTAGGACGTTAAATAAGGGCGCTTGTTGGGAGGCAACCCAATCCTTTTTGATTTGCTGTTATTTAGTTCGTGTTTCTCTGTGTTTCTTGGCTAAGGACCGCTTTTTGTGTAATTTTCAGATTATGGCAGAAACAGGGCTCCAGGACCCAGACTGCAAAGGATGATCATCCCTTAGCCTCATGAATCCCTGACAGTTTCAATAAATGCATTCAGGGAAGTCCTCATGCTCTTACCTTTTCTTTTATTATATATTGAGGATAATGTGGAATAAGTGTGGGGGAGATATTCTGGGAGTTTATGAATATTTTGGTTGGATTAGTAGAGGATGAAAAGCATGTAAGAATGACTGTTGTGCATGTTTGTTTGATTGGCCTTATTTTATTTCTGCCTAATTTAGCCTAGTTGTTAGTCTTTTTAGCTCTTTTTGCTCAGGTCCTTAGTTCCTTTTGGGGTGGTTTTGTGCAGTTGTGTTAGTTTGAACTTGACCATGTGCAACATGTTTTGATTTGAGAGTTTTTGAACATGAAAAATAAGTTGAAATAGCATGAATTTCCATGTCTGATTCTTGGAATTGATCAAATTTATAAGTTCTTTGGCTCTGATAGAGAATGTTTTTGAATTTGGACTAATGGGTAAAATTAAAATTGCATGCTTAAATTGGACCTTCATGTGTGAAAAAGTGTGTAATTTTGGACTGTCTATAGGAATGTTATTGATGCTGAATGCTAATGTTAATTGAGGGATTATGTTATGAATAAGGCTGTAATGCCATTAGTTTCTGAATAAGGCTTTTTAAGCCATTGCTCTCTGAATAAGGCTGTCACAGCCATTTGCTTGATGCAATCCGCTCGTTTCACTCCGCTGGTTACCTAAGGCTAAATACAAATCATAAATTAAAAAAATGGGTGACCATGAGTGATGCACTTGGTGCAGTCTAGGGATAGTCATATATTACCAAAGCGGTATTCTGACACCCGAAATAGACAACTTTTTTGAATTCTGGTATAAGTGTTATGATGGAACCCTCATTTTATCTTTTGTTTTGTTGGAATTTAGACAGTCCAGAATAAGCACCCTTTGATCATATGTTGTGATTGCTATTTGGTAAATGTGCATGATTAAATGAATTCTGAATTCCTTAACATTCTCTAGCAAGTTAAACACTTAAGATTTGTTCTTTTCCATTTTGAAAGGCTGTGGAGACTTGTTATGATGCTTATTTTAGTGTTCACATTTTCTCATTGATAAACTGTGGGGCTGATGTGGTTTGGTGGGGATCATCTTGCAGTTGTTTAGGAATAGATGCTGTTGCTTAGGGACAAGCAAAAGTCTAAGTGTGGGGGGATTTGATAGTATGCATAAATTACATGAAAATCTCTTTAATTTCCCCCTGAATTGGATTAGATTTCTACTTAATTTGCTTTTATTTGACTTTTGCAGAAACATGTTGATAAATGAGGGATTAGGCAGAATTATGAAGAAAAAGATGCTAAGTGTTGAAAATGCCTGAGCCATGACCCCAATGCATGATCATCCCTAAGGCTAATGCGCGTACAGCAGACCACGGTCAACAAGTGCGGCTGAATCCTCTTGTTGGGACAGCTGGCACACATGCAGCTGCTCTAGCTCAGTTTTGTGCGTCTCAAGACTGAAGATTACGATTTTGGGAGTTGCAAAAGCACTTTTGCCTTGGTTTGTGTGCCCAACTTGCAAACTTGGAGATATAAGCTAGAATTAGAAGGCAAAAGGGCTAATAATTCAGCTTTGGGGGCCTGGAGAGGAAGCAACGCAGCAGCTGCTACTGCTGGAGCAGAGCAAGAACAGGGGCTGAATCCCCTGTTTCGGCCAAGAGCAAGAATTCCTCCTTCTTTCCCTCTTTTACTTGAATTTCATAGATAGTTTATGGAGTAGTTTAACATATATTTTGTAGACAAGCTTAGCTAGTTTAAATTCAGTTCTTTACAGTTTGTTAGCTCTCTATTTTCTGTAAATATGAACAGCAGTTAAGCTCTTTATTTCTAGTTAAGTTATTTAGTGATTCATGCTATGATTTGTGAGGTTTAATCGGTTCTTACATCTTCGAATTCCTTGGTATATGCATGCTTCTTGTTCGAACTGTATGGACTTGTTTTGGGATAATTTTCTGATCAACTATTGTCTTGATACTTGCTTCATTTGACTGCACAAATAACTTGATCCGTAATTGTCTTGTTAGATGTGCCTAAGAGTTACACATCATTGAAGGCTTACCACCATGTTTGCTTGATAATGATGAGATGCATGTATAATAACTTAAACATTCCAAGCTTCTTGAGTTTGTTGGTTAGGGTTGGTGTCCTTTTCATGATTAATGCTGTCACAAAGTTAAATCTTAGGATCGTATCTTTAAGACTGCTTTTGTGATAAGAAGATGGTTAATGAGCTTCTCATGATCATTATAAACTTAAGAAAGGACTAGGGTGTGCAGAGCTTGTTGTCCGCCGCAGCCAATCTATCAAATGGAATTGAAGTTTATTATTGCACCTATGATCGAATCATTAGTTTGAATCATACAAATAACTTGACTAGAGTATTATTTCCTAGCTACTTTAATTTCATGTTCTTTAGTTAGTGTTAAATTTCAGCTTGTTATTTTATTTCCTGCACCTTTAGTTTATTGCGTTAACCTCCCCCCCTTCTTTTATTTTTGTTGTTGTTTGCTTGGCTATTAGGAGATTCACGAGACCATCCAATCTCTGTGGGATCGACCCTTTACCACTATACACAATTTATTGTGTTTGGTAGTTTAGGATTATTATTTGGTGGATTCGGCACCCATCAGCCCCACATATCCTACATGATGAACGCCGAAAAATTAAACGGTTTGTTGATGGTCTGAGATCCAATCTTCGATGGGCCTTAGCTCCATTTGAATTGGAAACCTACACTAAGGTTGTAGAAACGGCTATGAAAACGGAGGCCACACATAAGGAAGTCCATCTGGCAAACAATCGTTCCGAGCCACCCTATAAGTCATCCCTGGAATCCAAACGTCCCGCTGAACCAATTAAGTCAACTTTCGGAAAGAAACAAGTACAATCCTGGCCCAGGCCTCAACAGGCACCACCAAAACTTCAGGAAGAGATTATTTGTGAGTACTGTCAGAGGCGAGGGCATACTGAGGAGGAATGTCGAAGGAAGGCTGGTACATGTTTATGGTGCGGAAACCCTGATCACCAAATAGAAAATTGTCCGAAAAGACCAAAACCAAGGAATAAAGGGAAGGCTACAGAAGGAACATCTGAGAAACCAATGGTCAAAGCACGAGCTTATGCTGTAGAAGGAAACATGAAATCGAATCTTGCCAATAATGTTGAGGGTACGGTACACCATCTAAACACACCAGTTACTACTTCATATGGTCCTGGCGCCATGCATTCATTGCATCACTTATGTGTGCATTTAAATTTCTTACTTGAACAATTGCCTTATATGTTTAAAGAAAGTTCTCCTTTGGAAACCTGCTTATCATGGATAGAGGATACAAACATTACCTAAAGCTATTATGAAACATGAGTAGAATCTGAGGACAGATTCTCTTTAAGGGGGAAGGAATGTAACAGCCCAACCCTAATTCTCATTTTAACTCCCGTAGTAACCAAAACCGGCCAAAAACCCTACCTTAACCCTAAATTTAGATATTTCCGAATTTCAACGTTTTCCCTATTCAATATTATAGTCAAAACGATCCTTGAATTATTTTGTGAATTTTCATGCATTTACCAAAACTTGATTCCAATCATAGCATATTTTATAAATATTTTCCTTTTTTAAAAATTGTCATTTTATTTTAAACAATTAGCTTTCATTCAATATTCGAAATTATACTTAAAACGTTTCTTGAATTTTTCTCTAAATTATAATAATTTTTCCAAACTTTAAACTTCATCATAGCTTCGTTTATATAATTTTCTCATGATTTTCACCATCTTTAACGATCATGACTTATAAACAAAAACTCTAAATATCTCACATTTATAATCATAACGAAGCTTATTTTTCACTCGTTCTTTCATTAATTTACTACTACAAGTTTTCATCTCTCGACTCTTGAATAAATTTTATATTATTTTACATTTATTTTTATTCAAAATGACATCATTCATGACAACATGAGTTTCTAGAAGATTTAATTAAATGAATGTAATTTCTCCACATTACCTATGTTATTACCAAATTTGCTTAAAATGTAGTTCAACCACATCTCTTAAATAATTACCAAGCATTTGTTGAAATAATAAACTACCACATCTCCCATAAACTTTCATAAATTGCTCAAAGACCTCTCATGACTACCTATAAATACCCCCCTCAAGCCTCATTTATAACTCACAAAATCAACACAAAAACTCTCACTCTCTCCCCCTAGACTCACGGCAATCCCCCCTCTTCTCTCTACAAGGTATGTTTTCTTCTATTATTTCATGCTTTATATTATGTTCTTAGTATAATAATAATAGTAGCATGTCTAGGATTAGTTAAATTATGCTTTAGGAATTCTATTTTATGAAATATATGCATAAATTGTTAGTTTAAATACAATGTGTATTATGGAATTTTATTTAATTATATGCATGAATTATGGTATGATATAATGTGAGTATGTATTCAAATGATTATGATCTTGTTTGATTAAATTCATGCCTAGAGTAAATTATTTAGAATTATTTTTCATAGAGAATTCATATATTTTGCTATATTATGCTTCAATTTTATGTTATAAATATGAATATGATTGAACATGTTACACACCCTCTTTCAATATTAAAATAAGCTCAACAACATGTTCTTAATGTTCTTGGATGTGTGTGTGTGTGTGTGAGGCGTGACCAGTGTGTGTGAGTGTGTGAATTTGATTTTATGTTATAAGATGTTTAATTCTTAAGAAATTGAATATTAAATGTTTTCAATAGTAATTTTGACTTTTGGTCAACTAAAATTTAATTAATTTCGAAATTATTTTAAAAATAATTATAAAATAGGTTTTGGAATTTTTAAAGAAAGATTTTTCCCAAAATTTCCAAAAATCGGTAAATTATGTAATATTTTCAAAAGATAACCTACATTAACCATAAATCTCATTTCAAATCTTATAATTATAATTATCATATGGTATATATATATTTGATTAGCTAAAGATCCCATAAACCCTAAATTATTAATCAAATTCCCTTAAACGGGGTAAATTTAGGGTTTACCGGGAAATCTTTAACATATTACATGATGTGTACCTTATGGTGTGTATGATTAATTAATTAGAATATTAGAACCTAGTTCTAAGCTAGTAGTAGTTATTGCTTTCAGGAGAGGATATAATTGAACAGTGGAATCCCAAGGATTTTATCTAGACCGTCAAGAAACTCGGTGAGGGTTAAATTGTTTTCAACTGGAATCATGCCTATAAATACGTATCTATATAAAAACTATTTTCAAGCCTACCTACTATTTTGATTTATTACCCTATATACATATTACTCTACTACAATATCCCTCGTAAGGGAAAAATACTTTCATGCCGGAATCAACGTTTTACTACAACATTATATATTTCAAGTCCATTTTATCAAAACATTGATTCCGGGTTATGCAAGCAAAATATTGTTCTTGATTCATGTTATGGGCCCCGGCTGTATCCGTAGCGAGCAATTACCCGGAAGGTATCGAGCTTGGTGCTGCGGACTGCCACCACCTCTTGGTAGTGGTTTAACTGGAGGTTAGTTACTCCACGCCAAGGGATGAGGGAGAGATATCTGCCTCCCGAATCTAGTTCATGGTCTCTGGGGTTGGCTCCCCTATTGACACCAAGGAGTAACAGAGTTATTATCTTATTGGTTTTATTGAAGTATCGGTGTCTTGATCAACGCCGTTACTATTTTATCATGATTTAAGGAGTTACGGCTGAAGGGGCCTAGCTTGCGGGCATTAAAGTTCTTGTTACAAACGGTTCATATTTCTACAAAGATTTCCAAATACCCCTATCCCTATTTCAACAATTACTATGAACCGTTCCCTATTTGCTATATCCTATTGCCAATATTTTGATCAAGATCTTCTTAATTATATAAATATATATACATATACTTATACCTATAAGTTATTACACCACCTTCACTTAGTCACTTTGACTAACCCCTCGCCTGGTTTCAAATGCATGATTTCAGGAATCCACGGAGCGACACCTTAGAGGTATCTTGAAGCTTTAAGGTGTCATATCTTAGTTAATCAGGATTATATTAAGAGTGCATGTACATATTTCAATAAGCACTCTCGTGGTGGCCTTAGACTTATCACTGTAATTATCTTACTTCTTAACTTAATAATAGAAATTTTTCGTTCGGCTTGAGACATCACATCCTCCTATTTTACGTTGTCTAGTTTCCGCTTCACCTTAAATTCCATGTTTTGATATTGCATAGTCCTGTCCGTTCGCCGAAGTATTTCTCGATTGCTAGGACTCACGTCCACTCGGGAAGTGCTACGGTGCGGGGTTGTAGTGTTAGGGGGCGCTATATAACATGTCATATATAAAGTTAAAGAAACATACATTTCATATAAGAGCAAAGACATAACATGAAATGTAAGCAAACAAAGTACATAGTCATTTAAGCACGTAGGAGTACTCATTGCATCGCATAAGGCCTCATATCATAACCATTCATATTCATATAGGAGCATATAACAAATTCAAGTCAAGTAAAGAAGGTAAGTAGACACAAAGAGGCATCACATGTTTCATTTAAAACAAATGAATTCAAAGCTCGCATGCATACGCCGAAATTATACCAAAACAAGTGCATACACAACATAACACATCATTCTAACATAAAACATATCAAAATCAAGAAATAACAAGTCATAGCATAGCATATCATGCATACAAGTAAGCACATAACACATTAGGATCAAGATCGGGGAGGGAAACGAACAAAACGAGCAAGAAAACAAGTTCGGGAGCAAAAAGTGGCTGTCCCCCAGATCCAGGGCCGGGGATTTTTATCAAAGAACAGATCCACGGCCGTGGATCTGAGTTACAGAAAATCCCCACGCAGCTGCTCCAAATCTACGGCCGTGGATGGTTTCAAGGCTTAAAATCCACGGCCCTAGATTTGCTCCCGCCATGAAAATCCGATATTTTAGCCCCTAAACACACCAAGAACTCAACCCACACTCAAGCTAACACATAATAAAAGGATAATGAAGCAAAACTCATGCATTACAAGCCATAAAATCGGACCAAGGAAGCAACAATCAAGCAAGAAGTGAAAAGGAAGCAAGTTCATACAAAACCTTTAAATTCATTAATGGAAAAGTCATGAATTCACACCTACCACCCAAATCAAGTTCATATATATCATAAATAAGGTCTTGGGATATAAAAGCATGCTTCATACTCAAAGAAATCACAAGAAATCAAGCAAGAATTCACAAAATTCATCAAACCCTCACTATTCATCATATAAGCCATATATCAAGCAATCCATGGTGAAAACTTGCAAAATGGGACTTAAAACAATCACATAAGCATGGAGGAGTCAAAAGTGAGCTTACCTCTTCAAATGGATGAGAATTGATGGAGCTTGGAAGCAAACCTTGAAGAAAATGATTAGTGCCTTCATCTCTTCTCTTCTTCTCTTCTTTCTTCACTTTTGGGGCTAATTTCTTTGTCTTGGGGAGAGGGGTCCGAATTGGGGCTGGAAATGAAGGAGATAGGAGTGTATCTAGAGTATAAAAATCAAGGTTAGGCTTAACTTGGGTTAAGGTGGGGCCCACAAGCAAGACTAGTCAACAAAAGTTTCTTCTTGGCGTAAGGTGCTCGTTCTGGCTGAATTTCGGGGGATCAAATAGGCTTATAAAAATACAAAGTTGGGTTCCTTGTCTTCATCTCTTTGTTACGAGTCCAACGCATCTTTCAGAATTCGAATCTGAATTCTCGATCTCGAGTTACGCTTCCCGGAACACAAGGTGCGCTAAAACAAGTTAGGCCCTCGTGCCCCTAATAAATCCCGTTTTTACAAAACGAGTCAAGAACCAAATAAAACAAACTCTAAAACAAGTATAAAGTAAATAAACACGTTCATAATCCACATAATTCATGCATGGTAAGTTGTTACAAAAATCGGGATTAAAAACGGGGTTGAAACGAGTTAAAACGAAGTAAAAGGGGGCTAAAACGTAAACTTTTAAAACATGAAGCATATAATGCTCATTCAATAATCACATAAGCCATATAATTGCATGCTTAATTAATTAAAAGCGCACTTAGCACACTCGTGATGTCCGTACTTGAAAAACCGAAGAGTTGGGATGTTACATAAGGGATATAATCACATAAGCAGGATTCAAATTCATATTAATTTCAAGCACAACGAAACATTAAGGCATGTTCATGTGCACAATTAATGCAAATAAGAGAACAAAAAGGCAAGGCAAATCATATCATTTCATTTGTCACACAAATAATTCATTTATTACATAACAAATTCAATTAACAAGGTTAATCAATTCGTATCAAGCAATTTACACATTTCAGAAAATTACATAAACCTCCCCTCTAGGCTAAACAATTAACAAATTTAACATACTGGGACTCATACTGCAAATCAAAACATATCACATTTCATATAGAAGCACGTAGTACAAGAGCAACCAAACCACATAATAGCATGCTTCGAGTTTCATATAAATCACATGAGGTTACCTATCAATTCTCAACCATACTAAGTTCATATAATTCATACATGGCATACCCAATTCGTATATCACAAAACAGATTCAATTGACAAGGTTTACCTAATTAAATCAAACAAATTCATATCTTTTCCAAAATTACACATACACCCCTTCAAGTTAGATAATTAGCTCAATTAGACAAAACGGGATTCAAATTGCAAATCAAAGCATCAACATATTTCATAATTCATTTAATACATGGTTTTGTATACGTTTGAAATTCATAAAGATCGACAAATCAAGCAATTAACAATTTATTGCAATTAACACAATTAATTTTAAATATTCAAATTACGCAAAATAAATCACAACAAATCAACCGGGCATCCGATTGACGAACGGAAAGTGGCGTTGAACTCACCACAAAGAGAAGAACATTCTGACCGGACGTCGCCAGAATGCCACCACTGTAGCTGCAGAAATATGGCCGGGCCGACGCCGAAGGTTGCCCGAAAAATCCCTCGTGCAAGTACTCCTCTATTAATTTCTGGAAATTTCAAGCCAAACATCTCCAATTTCAGTTCTAACAACACGAAAACCTATAATCTTCAAAGTCCAATTACTTCCAAACCAGTGAACGAAAATCGAATCCGAAAGAGGCATTGTCTTACCCGTGACGAGCTCTTCGAAACCCCTATAGTGTTCGCCGGAAAATATCCCTGGAGCTAGCCCCGCCGTTGCACCACTGTGATCCGCCGCCAATTGGCCTAATCTGGAGTTGCATGATCAAGGGATAATAGTTCTCGTCGTTCCGAACAACTTTCGTGAAGAGCTCGTGGCCAAAAGATCGACAAAAAAGGCCCCCGTTATCCTCCGAAAAATCTGCCGCCACTCCATGGTCAGAACCACCACCTACGGCCAAAATTCACTCAAATTGATGTCGGAAATGGACTCAGGGGGTCGGAAAACCTTGGAAAACACTAACCTTGGTCCGAAAAAGTCGCCGGAGTGCCGCCGTGTCACTGTTCACGCGGCGGCGGTGAGAACTTCCAGCGGCGCGTGCG
Source organism: Lantana camara (assembly GCA_037501455.1). NCBI lineage: Eukaryota > Viridiplantae > Streptophyta > Magnoliopsida > Lamiales > Verbenaceae > Lantana > Lantana camara. The sequence goes on from CM074856.1 coordinate 96,821,197, forward strand.
CCACCACCACTGCCGCGATGGCCGCGCCGCCAATGCCATTTGAAGCACCGGGAGGTCTTCTTTCTGGGTCAGGAGCGCGTGTCCCAAAAGCGCCGCCGTAAGTCGTCGAAAAGGGACGGGAAGTGGCGGCTCCGCTACTTCCTCCAGCGCGACTGTAAATCACCGAAACGGGCCACCTCCACTTGTCTTCAGGCTAAGATCTTTGTACAGTTGTGACCGCGTCATCGAGATGTTCGAAATGGACTACTCATTTGTCGAATTCCGTCAAGAAACGACCGAGTTACGGGCTTGTAACCGGAGTCGCGCATAATGCCACGGGAGAGAGAGTGGGAGAGGAGAGAGAGAAAAAGGGGTTATGACTGGTTCACGTACGATCTCGCATACTTAACCCGAATCCGACGCGTTGAAAAACCGTAAAATAAAACCCGAGTACAATAAAATAAGCTCACAAATTGCGAAATAATTTTACGAATTAAATCGAGAAAGAATTTACCAATTAGTGCTTAATCAAATTTAAATTTAGAAAACCTTTCGTACAAATTAACGATGCTTCAAAAACAATTAGTTAGCAAATAATTTACGAAGAATTTGAATAAATTCAAATTAAACCAGTTGCATAACGTAAGGTATTAAAAATCAATTTTTGGAATTATTCATGAAATATACTTGAATTAAATTACAAGGTTGAGGTTTACATACTTAATAATTTAAATTAACAATTAATCATAAAAGTCACATAATTAATAAATTAAACATTCAAGTAGAAGGACTTACGCGTAAACGTCATCGGGTTGTGCTACAGAGATGCGGGATGTTACAAACTTCCCTCCTTCAAAAGGACCTGTCCTCAGGTCCATAAGCAAGATCTTGAACGACTCTGAAACGAATTCCACTTCAAGCTTCCGCTGCGCAACTCTGATCTAGGCGAACTGCAAACTCTGCAGGATACTTCTCCCTCAGTTGGCATCACTCCCTTCATAATGACTCGTTATCAGTGAAGTCCCACTGAGCACTTGACCGTTGGTCACTTCGAACTCATTCGATCACCCCCAGGCCACTGCACCCAAAGCTCGATACTGTCGCATCTTTGTTGCTTGTAGACTATCGTTAGGCCACGCGTAACTCAACTACGACAAACAAGAGAGAATCTCATCTCTCAACACGCAAGTGAGAGCACCCCGTGTAGCACCCCGTACACGTGGAGGTGCCACACCCCCGCACTATAGGTCAATCCACATACGAAACGGTCAATCCGTACATGAACCAACCTACAGCGAACGGGTGACAATGTAATAACTCAATAGGCTAGGCGGGATTACTAATACATGCAATAAAATAAAGCGGAAGCATAAACTGGTTTCTATCAAATATTTCCATTTATCCAATCATGACATTTCTCATTTACCAAATAAAGTATATTCCAACTTGTCATATCAATACATTATCATCTTCCTTTAAACAATAACAATAACTATAATTTCATATATCAATAACAATTAACCAAATACACGAACCATGGTTGACTCGACTACATGAACTGAACTTGACTCGACTCGACTCGACTCCCGCCTAGCGTGCACCTGCAATATCCTGAAAGGTGGAGGTGTCAGTCTGTGAAGACCGAGTGAGGGGTTTACATACATATTAGCGCAGATAACATACAAGTTATATTCTCGGGTAAAGATTTATAAAAGATAAATATACAAGTTCAATAATAATATAGCTTCGCCCGAGAATACAACTATCAATATTAAATACTTGTTCTTTCATGCAATCGATGAACATGCTTGCTTGCTTGTTAATCATTAGGTGATCATGCAATTCAATTATCGTGCAATCGTGCGATATTGTAATCAATTAGCACATTCATGGAATGGAAATCATGCAATCAATACATGGCTTGCTTGTAACACGATAGGGTTTGTTCCTCCTGTGGTTGGACGGACAACCACCAGCCCTAAGACTAGCCCAGCGCCCTCACTAAGGAGAACCTGACCAGGAGAACTCAGGTACACGATAAGGCTTCGTTCTTCTTGTGGTTGGACGGACAGCCACCAGCCTGAAGACCAGCCCAGCGCCTTCACTAAGGAGGACCTGGCCAGGAGAACACACGTACACGATAGGGTATTGTTCTTCCTGTGATTGGACGGACAACCACCAGCCCGAAGATCAGCCCAGCACCCTCATTAAGGAGAGCCTAGCCAGGAGAACGCACTTACTTGCTTTCATGAACATGGCATGCTTGATTCGTGAACACTAACATAACCTACTTGCTTAATTCATGAACAATAACATAACTTGAAATGATAAGTGATTTCATGAAATTATAATATAAATACCTTTGGCCAAAAATCACATAAAGGTTATACGGATTCTATATAATTAGAAATTAAACCTCACCTGACAGGCGACACACGACTCGTGAATGCGTGAACGTGCTCATGATCCACAATCTCCGCCCTGGAGAATAACTGGACAAGAAACGGGACAATGTACGTGCATGAGACCATAATTCAAGACTATTATTCCATATAATGACGCACGGCATGATCATACACGAGACATCGAATAATACACAATATAGCATGATAACATGTTGTTTCAGTACATATTGGATCATATAATAGCAATTCGGGGTCAATTAAGCCATCGGATCGAGGGGCTAAAAATGTAATTTTATGCAGAAACTTTTTGCACTTCCAGAGGGCTGGGAACGGCCGTTCCAGGGTTCAGTTCAAAGGGGGAAGGGCCGTTCCCGCCTGTCGGGCTCCCCGAAGATGGGAACGGTCGTTCCCGTCCTCGCCGCCATGCATATTATTCAAACAATGGGAACGGTCGTTCCCCAATTACAAAGGGAACGGAAAGGGCCGTTCCCGTTACGCAGAAGATGCAGAAGAACAGGGGAAGAAACAGGGGAAGCACGAACACACTCAAATCCCACCATAATCATCATAATTCACTTCCAAACATTATAATTCATGAAGGAAAATATATACACATGCTTGAGAGGTAATAAAACCCAATATAAACACATGTTTAATGCCTTGATCATCACAATTCTCACTTCAAGCTCAAATATCAAATTACCATATAATTCCATAATCTTCAAGATTCATACATGAAATTCAAGGATAAAGCTTATAATCATGTTTCTAACAACCAAAACACATAATATTCCATTTAACCTCAAACCCTAGCTTCATGAATTATCATCAAGAATTCACATATATGATCATATATACCTTGAGATGAAAATAAGTGGAAGAAGATGATGTGTATGGATGCTTGAGCTTGAATTCATGAAGTTTCCTAGCAAATTCTAGCTTGAAGATGATGATTTCCTCCTTGCTTCTCCATGGTATTAGTTCGGTAGAGAAGAAAGCAAATATGGGATGATTGGCATGAAATGAAAAATGATGATTGAGGAAGAGATGTGTATACCGATATATTTGGGGGAAATATGCAATATTTATGATCAAATCCTTAAAGTTCCATAAGTTATGCAATTGAGGATATAAGGTTTGGAAATGATCAATCTAGTCCTCAATGGTTTTCATGCAATTTGGTCCTCTAATTTATGTAAATGAACAATTAAGGACAATTATGCAAATTATACAATTTGGACAATTAATTCATGTAGCAATTAAATTCCTTTTATACAAGAATTCTCAAAATGAAATGAATATCATATAATTTTCACGTAATCATGTTGAACACAATTAATAGAAATTAATCTAACACGTTTAAATTAAATAAACGAAAATAATAAAATAAAGTCCTAACGCTCCAAACCACACGTGTCGAGCGTACCTGACTGTCTGAAAATCGGGGCGTTACACCCCGTCTCTCAGCATACAAAAGAGAGAACCCCGTCTCTCAAGCACAGAATTGAGAGAGCCCCGTCTCTCAAACACAGAACTGAGAGAACCACCCCGTCTTTCAGCCTAAATCTGACAGATTCCACATCTCCTAGACATTCTAGTTTGAGAAAATCCGGTATTTCTCAAACCCCTAAATCCAAGGGAATCCAGCATCCCTCGAATAACTAAGTACAAGAGAATCCAACATCTCTCGTGCACAAAATCAGAAAGAATCCAACATCTTTCTGTCACATAATTAGAGAGAATCCAGCATCTCTCTAACACACAAATAGGAAGAATTAACTTTCCCCTAGCACGTAAACAGAGAGAATCAAATCTCCCTTTCAATCAAGCACATAAGCAGAATCAGGTATCACAAGAATTAACACATAGCGCACTTGACAAATATATCACATAATAACAAGAATTAATGAAATGAAGGATGCATGTATGCTCGTGCCATGAATGCTTAGTGTACCGTTCACCATGGTAGGAGAGTCAATGTTGCCAAATTTCTCTAACTCGAAGGATATTCAGATCCTTGATCGGCCGCGGTTACAAATTCCTGTTCAAGTTTGCATCCTTGGCATTTCCTTATAATCCTTGGTCATCCTTTGGTAGAAAGTGAGAAGTCCCATAATGGTCGACTATGATTTTAGTTTTTTATCAACACCCTACAACTCGCAAATGAAATAGATGTCTATGCATGTCGGTTAGTGCGTGAATATGTCAAATAAGGAAAACAAATAAGAGCACCTAGTTAATATAGATGCAATAAAAAATTTATAAAATTTAAAGCATAACAATAAAAATTATGCAAAAATCATAGTCATAGTGTGCACACAGTTACATAAGCTCAAACAAATTCATGCAAAGAAGTCAAAATTTCACATCAAACAAATGCAATGCACACATATTCCTATGCCGTACGACCTAAACTGACACGACACGACTCCAGAGCACCGGTTCTGAACCTGGTTGCTCTGATACCACTTAAGATGTAGCGCCGCAAGCGGTGGGCACCACACCCCCGCACTATAACCCGATACGTGTCACGAAAGGAAGACTCTGTACATGCACCAAGTCATAGCGAACGGGAAACAAAACAAAACTCCATGCCTAAGCTAGGCGGTACCTAACCCTGTACGAATGAAAGAATCCAAAACGAGATAACGAGAGCAGAACGAAATGCCCACTTTTCAAAAACTTTTCATACTTTAAGCATACAGCGCATTACAGGCATAAAATCAACTACATGGGTTCAACTAATCCAGCAAACCTGTCCTATCCTGTCCCGAATAATTTCACAATCAAACGGGTTCAACTAATCCAAACGCCTGTCCTAACCTGTCCCAAAATTCCAAACGTTCGAATTATAAATTGCAAACATGTACAAAATAAATCTTATACAAAATTTACGAATCATAAATCAGAACAAAATACTTAACAAACTTAAATGAACAGACACTGACTTAACAGACTCGACACACCGCTGCCTAGCACCAACGAACCCCAAAGCAAAACCTGCAAACTAAAACATAAAAGGGGAGGGGTCAGTCCAAAGACTGAGCGAGGGCTTAACTCACGCACGCTATATATATATATAGAGCACCACAAAGTAGAAGCATTATTCGTGAACCCGGGGTTAGTTTTTGCACGCCAAAACATTTATCCGTGATAGTATACATATAGGGAGACTTAAAACCAAACAAACAAATCTTAACTCAAACGTTTCTTAAAGTATAAACTCAGATTCATGCAGACTTAGCACACATATCGTAGCATATTTTATTAGCTTAAAAGTATATCAAATTTTATCTTAACTTAAGAGTCTAACCCCGTTTCACAAACTTATAACCGACAAACATAACGAAACTCGACAGGTACGAGTACACATCCAACCAACTCCTTCATAACACACATAGACTTAAGCACACGAAATCAAAATACACATACCTCCTTACTCCGGGTGATGGAAGGGTTGTACACCCCTTACCATCCACGCTGACGGTTAGGGTAGCGAGTTTCGCGACACTCACTTCCCAAGGACTCCGGCCCCCACCTCCCTCCGAGTGGGTTTCGGGTTGATCCTATTAGTGGAGAAGTGTTGTAGCACCCGGAACGCCGAGATGCCACACCCCCGCACTATAAGTCGATCCACATACGGAATGGATAGTCCGTACATGAACCAACCTATAGCGAATGGGTGACAATAAAAAAATGACTCACTAGCTAGGCGGGATGAGCACCTAAGATGTAGCACCCGGAACGTCGAGATGCCACACCCCCGCACTATAAGTCGATCCACATACAAAATGGATAGTCCGTATATGAACCAACCTATAGCGAACGGGTGACAATAAAAAAAACGACTCACTAGCTAGGCGGGACTAACCCTCAATTATGTACAACATGCATAACCGAAACGGAATCATACAATACATACATTCAATTCATTAGCATCGCCATGTTCATCACTTCCTCCAATACAAACCATTTTTCGAAATTTAAAAGTACCAAAAGATTCATAACATAACAAATATGCATCAATAATTTACAATGAACATGCTAGATTTAAAAGTTAAGACCTGACTCGATCCCGCCTAGCACGCAACCTACAGACCTGACAATGTGAGGTGTCAGTCTATGAAAGACTGAGCGAGGGGTTTATAGATAAATATTAGCGCAATTACCATGCAAGTCATAGTCTCGGGTAAGGTTTTATAAGAGAAACAATATAAGTTCAATAATAAAATACAACTCGCCTAAGATTACAACTAATCCATTTAACAATTCAATCAATTAGTGGCCCAGCGAGTGAGGGCAATTCTCCAACCTTTCTCCGACTGTGTACAATAATTCAATTATTCAATGATTAGGTGATCAAGCAATTGATTACAGTGCACAATTAGCAGTTCCAGTCCCTTCTTCCTCTGGTGATGGTGGGATTGCAAGGCCCCACCACCCAATCTCATTGGACATAGGGTTCATGAGTCCCTATGCCCGGAACTCCTTCCCCCACTAATCTCCTAGTGGGGTCAGGGGGCATCCCAAGGTTGTGAGGATAGTGCAAGAGTTACCCGTCAGCCCTTGCTTCCTCGGTTAGCTCAATACACTACCCTCGGGCCCAAAGTGAACATGCTTTACTCACCAAAACAATCAATCAATTAATCCGTTCCGTGAAATCAGTTGAAAATCAATAAGGTTTGGAAAACTATAGATATATAGATACATTTTGGCCGAAAACATCACGTAGGGGTTGTACGGGTTCTATATATCTAGAATTAAACCTCACCTGACGAGCGACGGGACAAGACAATGATACATGAAAGTGCCTAAACGATCCACGATCTTCGCCCTGGAGAAAAACTGGACAAGAAAGGGAATAGTGGAAACCCGTGAGACGAGACTCAATATGAGACCAAATATGACGCACGACCATGCTCATGTAAATAAATAAAACAAGCAATCAAGTAACACTTAGAATTCATGAAAACCAATTAATACCTAAGAGATGAAAGTAATCTCAAGGAGTCCTGTATTCATGTCATTCAAATATTTCAAGTCCAATTCATATAAGGCATGGAGTCACACAATCACGTTTGAGCAATTAAGTACCAAGAAGTGTCAAGTAGGAGCATACTTATCAATTAAACAAGTATATATATCATAAAATTCACATATGGGATCTAAGAGAGTGAAAGGAATGCAATAAGAAAGGTTTTGGTGAAGTTTGACAAAAATGGACAATTTTAGGAAACGCACACGCTGTAGGAAAACTTGAATATCTTTAATTCTAGAAGTGGGAATTGAGTTTTTTTTGTTGGGAATGAAACTAGACACAAATACCTTTCCGAGGATATATGGCTCGTTTTCTAATTCAAAGCGAGGAGAAAATGGCATAAGCTTGAATTTGAATGATTGCAGTTTGTCGGTAAAGCAGTGACACCAAAAAGAATTGATAATATCTCACGAATGGGAAAGTATAATGAGGTTATTCCAATTGGAGTTGTGCTAGACTTCAAGATCTTTCCGACGGTTCAAGAATCAGGTCAATCGGAGTTCGTTTGAGGGGTAAACGGAATAAAACAAACTTAGGCTAAAAATAGAGGAAGATCCACGGCCGTGGATTTTTCCATGCACAAAAATCCACGCCCGTGGATACTCTTACCGAAACTCCCAAGTTTCTGGACGAAAATCCACAGCTGTGGGTCAAAATCCATGCCCGTGGATCACTCTTCAGTAGTATAACGAAGGGAAAATAGGGCAGGCTCGAAATTTGGCTCCCAAATCAATCACACATCAAACCAAGGCAACAAATCAACACAAAACTAACATATAACAAACATATAACTCATATATATCATTTAACCCACATTTAATCCAAGGAAACATGGTTAGATCATCATGAACATCATCATCAAACCCCATATATTTTCATGTTAAAAACTTTCATATAACTCAAGGTTTCATGCAAGATTCCAACTTCAAAGACCCTAAGCATGCTTCTAATCCACAATTCATCAAGGGATCATAATATACTCAACAACCCTACATCAACCATCTCAAGAGATCCAACAAATTGTCCATTTATACCTTGAAATGAAGAAGGAAATGGATGTAAAGATGATGAAGTGATGATGCTTCAACTTGTGCAATATATTAGGAGATAGATGTATATATATAATATAATATTTTGATGATATTTGATGAATGATATATTGGGAGATAGATGTATATATATAATATAATATGTATGTAATGTATAGATATATACCAAAGTCCTCCACTAACTCATATGACTCAACCATTTTTGCATTTAGGTCCTTCAATTAATTGAATGCATGCAATCAAGTTTTGTTCCATGGAAAATGATCAAATCACTTCAATTCATTTCATGCAATCAAGTCCTTATTTTTAAGAAAGGATCAAGTAAGGTCATATATGCACAATTAGTCACATTATCAATTAATTCATGTAAATCTCACATTAACAATAATTTCATATAATTCATGGAAATATGAAGAATCTAATGTCATGAAATTTATAATTTAACACATAATGATTGAATGGAAAAACAAACCGGGGCGTTACAAGTGTCCTGGGGTTACAACCGGCGACCCTGATGGTTCGTCCCGGGTCTCCCGAACCACACAACTCCGGGGCCCAAACTTACACTTACACTTACACTGATCACAAAAATCGAATGCTTAAACCCGCTAGACTTACACTTATACATAGCACATGCATATGGTACTTATCATATCGTACGTACATATCACGCCGACCTCAAAATTGTAACGAAATCAAAGCTAAGCGTACATAGGCTTATACATAGCTTCATACTTTCAAACTTATAGCAAAGCCAACAAAATACGTATCTTACACATATCTACATATACATAAAGGCTTATAAGTCGCATGCATTCGAAAACCGGCACATTTCAATAGGGTATAACTATATCCTAACCTCACCTGGTACCAGACAAAGCTGAAGACACAGCAAATGGTCCACCCCGGAACCTGCACGACCCATTTGTCACCACCCCGGGTGCACCTGAACCAACTGAACACACAAAACATAACACAGAACTCAGACTCAGACTCAGACTCAGACAACTACACAGAGACGCACGGCACATGCTCAAGCACATAAGGGATGCAATCACATAAGCAGGATTCAAATTCATATTAATTTCAAGCAAAACGAAACATTAAGGCATGTTCATGTGCAAAATTAATGCAAATAAGAGAACAAAAATGCAAGGCAAATCATATCATTTCATTTGTCACACAAATAATTCATTTATTACATAACAAATTCAATTAACAAGGTTAATCAATTCGTATCAAGCAATTTACACATTTCAGAAAATTACATAAACCTCCCCTCTAGGCTAAACAATTAACAAATTTAACATGCGGGGACTCATACTGTAAATCAAAACATATCACATTTCATATAGAAGCACGTAGTACAAGAGCAACCAAATCACATAATAGCATGCTTCGAGTTTCATATAAATCACACGAGGTTACCTATCAATTCCCAACCATACTAAGTTCATATAATTCATACATGGCATACCCAATTCGTATATCACAGAACGGATTCAATTGACAAGGTTTACCTAATTAAATCAAACAAATTCATATCTTTTCTAAAATTACACATACACCTCTTCAAGTTAGACAATTAGCTCAATTAGACAAAACGGGATTCAAATTGCAAATCAAAGCATCAACATATTTCATAATTCATTTAATACATGGTTTTGTATACGTTTGAAATTCATATAGATCGACAAATCAAGCAATTAACAATTTATTGCAATTTAGACAATTAATTTCAAATATTCAAATTACACAAAATAAATCACAACAAATCAACCGGGCATCCGATTGACGAACGGAAAGTAGCGTTGAACTCACCACAACGAGAAGAACATTCTGACCGGACGTCGCCAGAATGCCACCATTGTAGCTGCCGAAATTTGGCCGGACCGCCGCCGGGCCACCGCCGAAGGTCGCCGGAAAAATCCCGAAAAATCCCTCATGCAAGTACTCCTCGTGCTCGTTCCAAATCCTCGATTAATTTCTGGAAATTCCAAGCCAAACATCTCCAATTTCAGATCTAACAACACGAAAACCTATAATCTTCAAAGTCCAATTACTTCCAAACCAGTGAACGAAAATCGAATCCGAAAGAGGCATTGTCTTAACCGTGACGAGCTCTTCGAAACCCCTATAGTGTTCGCCGAAAAATATCCCCGGAGCTAGCCCCGCTGTTGCACCGCCGCCAATTGGCCGAATCTAGAGTCGCGTGATCAAGGGATGATAGTTCTTGTCGTTCCGAACAACTTTCGTGCAGAGCCCGTGGCCAAAAGACCGACGAAAAAGGCCCCCGTTGTCCTCCGAAATATCTCCCGCCACTCCATCGTCAGAACCACCACCTACGGCCAAAATTCACTCAAATTGTTGCCGGAAATGGACTCAGGGGGTCGAAAAACCTTGAAAAACACTAACCTTGGTCGGAAAAAGTCGTCGGAGCTCCGCCGTGTCACTGTTCACGAGGCGGCGGTGAGAACTTCCAGCGGCGCGTGCACCGCCACAACTGCCGCGATGGCCGCGTCGCCAACGCCATTCGAAGCACCGGGAGGTCTTCTTTCTGGGTCAGGAGCGCGTGTCCCAAAAGCGCCGCCGTAAGCCGTCGAAAAGGGACGGCGAAGTGGCGGCTCCGCCACTTCCTCTAGCCGCGACTGTAAATCACCGAAATGGGCCACCTCCGCTTGTCGTCGGGCTAAGATCTTCGTACAGTTGTGACCGCATCGTCGAGATGTTCGAAATGGACTACTCATTTGTCGAATTCCATCGAAAAACGACCGAGTTACGGGCTCGTAACCGAAGGCGCGCATAGTGCCACGGGAGAGAGAGTGGGAGAGGAGAGAGAGAGAAGAGAGAGAGAGAGAAAAAGGGGTTATGACCGGTTCACGTACGATCTTGCATACTTAACCCGAATCCGACGCGTTGAAAAATCGTAAAATAAAACCCGAGTACAATAAAATAAGCTCACAAATTGCGAAATAATTTTACGAATTAAATTGAGAAAGAATTTACCAATTAGTGCTTAATCAAATTTAAATTTAGAAAACCTTTCGTACAAATTAACGTTGCTTCAAAAACAATTAGTTAGCAAATAATTTACGAAGAATTCGAATAAATTCAAATTAGACCAGTTGCATAACGTAAGGTATTAAAAATCAATTTTTGGAATTATTCATGAAATATACTTGAATTAAATTACAAGGTTGAGGTTTACGTACTTAATAATTTAAATTAACAATTAATCATATAAGTCACATAATTAATAAATTAAACAGTCAAGTAGAAGGACTTACCCGTAAACGTCATCGGGTTGTGCTACAGAGATGCGGGATGTTACAGACATCCTAATCGGTAAATAGTGTGCAGACTTCGTGAACCTGTCCACAATTACCCAAATACCATCAAATCGCCCCTTCACTTTCGGTAACCCGGATACAAAGTCCATCGTTACTTGTTCCCACTTCCATTCGGGAATAGGTAACGGTTGTAGAAGCCCCGCGGGTTTTTGATGCTTAGCTTTTACTTTCTGACAAGTCAGGCAGTGTTTCACATACTCGGCGACATCTCTCTTCATTCCGTTCCACCAATAATATTGTTTCAAGTCCTTATACATTTTATTTCCTCCTGGGTGGATCGAGTATGCTGACTTGTGAGCTTCTTCAAGTAGAACCCATTTCAATTCTTCAAGCACGACCACTCTATTCTTGAACCGAAGCAAACCGGTCTCATCAAACCCAAAAGAACTCTCCGGATCAGCTCTCGCCTTACTTACCAACTTCTGTACCTCCGGATCATTATTTTGAGCTTCAAATAATCAATACTTTAATTCCGGCTGAATTGTAATATTAGAAACCCGAGCCTTTAAAATGATTGGAGTAACTTCATCACTTTCCTTTATTTCCAAATTCGACACACTCGCCTTCCTGCTAAGTGCATCTGCGATGTGCAATCATAATCTTCTAACTTTTCCATCCAATGCTGTTGCCTCATATTCAAATCCTTCTGCATGAATAAGTACTGGAGGCTTTTATGGTCGGTGAAAATTTCAAAAGATGTCCCGTACAGATAATGTCTCCATTTCCCGAGAGCAAAGATCACGACTGCAAGCTCCAGGTCGTGTGGAGGATAATTCCTCTCATAATCCTTTAACTTTCGGGAGGCATAAGCGATCACTTTTCCCTTCTGAGTCCAACACACAACCCAAACCTTCCTTGGAAGCATCGGTGTAAACTGCATACTCCTCTGAACCTTCTGAAAGTGCTAACACCAGAGCTGAGACCAACTTTTCCTTCAAGAAGTTAAAGCTTTAGTCACACTTTTCATCCCAAACAAACTTAACATCTTTCTTTGTCAATCGGGTTAACGGAGTCGCAATCTTAGAAAAATCCTGAACAAACCTTTTGTAATATCCGGCCAATCCCAAGAAGCTCCTAACTTCCGAGGCATTCTTTGGTTTCTCCCATTTAAGCACGACCTCAATTTTCGAGGGATCTACTTCTAAACCTTTACCAGAAATCACGTGACCCAAGAAAGACACTCGATCAATCCAAAACTCACAGTTACTGAACTTTACGAACAACTGCTGCTCCTTCAAAGTCTGTAGAATAAGCTTAAGATGTCTCGCATGCTCCTCGGCAGATTTAGAGAATACCAAAATATCGTCGATGAAGATTACCACGAATTTATCGAGGAAAGGCCTAAAAATCCGGTGTATCATGTCCATGTAAGTTGTAGGGGCATTAGTTAATCCAAATGGTATAACCACGAACTCATAATGCCCGTACCGAGTATTGAATCCCGTTTTTGGAATATTCTCTGCTCGGATTCGCAGCTGGTAGTACCCCTGTCTTAGATCCAATTTCGAATAAACTTTGGAACCCTGAAGTATATCGAATAATTCCTCGATGTGTGGAAGGGGATGCTTGTTCTTGATAGTCATCCGGTTCAACTCCCGGTAATCAATACACATTCTCAAAGTCCCGTCCTTTTTCTTTACGAATAAAACTGGTGCACCCCAAGGAGATGAACTCGGTCTGATATACCCAACTTCCAATAATGCCTCAAGCTGAACTTTTAACTCTTTCAACTCTGCTGGAGCCATCCGGTATGGAGTCTTTGAATACAGCTCTGCATTCGGATATAAATCAATCATGAACATGTTGGAAAACAGGAATCAGAAAGCAGCGGAAAATTTAAAAATTTTTCCAACAAAAGGATCTTGGACTCGCAATCGTGTATCTAAATTCGTAGAGATCAAGAAACTCACTTGGGTAGTAGCTTTCTTGACACGTTTTGAGCCGCCCTCAAACGCGCTTCATGCGGTAATGGCAACCCGTTCCTCGAAAGTCTCTTTCTACTTTAGAATCCATTGTAGGGATAACAATCCACACCAACCTAGATTCATATCATGTTAGGGAAGTTCTTAACAATATAACATAAAGAAAGAAACATGAAACGAGAAAAGCATGATTGAAACTCCCTTCGAAAACCAGTTTTGCGAAAGTAGAAAACTGCCAGTCACAAAACTCTCGTGAAAAAATTCATCCTACAGGATATGGACGAACGGTTTTCGCCATCTTCTTTGGTTCGATTTTTTCATTCGTTTCATGTCGGGTTCAGAATCGTTTCATCATCCCTTCTGATCGTTTTGCTTGATCCCCACTTTTGGTAAAGCTCGAATCTTCAAAACTTCTAACTTGAAGTTCTCTAGAGATAGTCCACCAACTTGGCTACAATCTAACTAGTAAGGATGCTAGTTCTCTAGTTAGTGTTTAGGCTTAACCTAGGGTTTTGTTTAATCTTGGAGAAAGGATGGTGTTCAACATATAAACCAAAAGAATTCTCGATTAGCTCTAAGGGGAGCTCGAGCTCCCCTATATATAGGAGGGAAGTGGCCGAAAATCCCTAATCCTTATGGGCTTAGGATTTTGGTCCCTCTCTCCTATTACTTGATCATCAAGTAATTTTGCCTTTGACCTTGAATTCAAATTCAAATCAACTTTCAAGAGAGCTAAAAATATCCAAACTATTTTTGGATAATTTTACACTTTATTTATTTAAAATAAATAACTTATTTTTATCTAATTAATTAATTCACAATTAATTAACTAGATTATTTTTCTCCAAAATAAGACTTTCTTTTTAATTCAAAATTAAACCAAAGTCTATTAAATAATTAATCACATTAATTATTTAACACATAAATAAATATACACATATATTTACACACGTGTGAGACACGTGTCACAAGGACACATGTCACTCACGTGAGCCACACGTGTGGTTCACACGTGTGGAACCCTCTTGGCCCGATTAACTCGTTTAATCATTTTCAAGCCTCAACTCATGTAACCAAGTTGTTGTGTGTGACCCTCTAGGTCCTCAATTCAATTAGCAGTGACCCTAATTAATTAATTCACTAATTAATTAATCAGTCCACAGATTAACGACCATAGTCTAGCAACAGGTGTTTAACCCCTAGCTGAATTGGAATGTTCGGATTCGACAGAACCTTTAAGTTATTGATTCATGTGAGATACAATCCTCCTACTTACTATCTCTCAACCAAGATCTAGGGCAAGGGAATAATCAGAACCCTAATAATCCGGTCTTAAAGCTAAGTGCATTTCATATCCATTTGATCTCAATCCAAGAAACCCTTTTCTTGATGTCTTGATCTACTGCCTTGGCCAAGGACTCCATATGGCATATGAATGACTTACACAATAAGAGATCACCTTGCAAATGCAAGTGTAGGTCCTTTCTTGATTCTCATTCACTTTCATGAGTCACTTGTGCAGCCCCAACATAAGCCTTGAATCAGTTGTCTAAGGCGACACCCTTTAAAGCTTAGACCAAAGATTACAGAGTTAACTCATAAAGTGACATGGAACCTCAAGTCTAAGGATCAATTAATCACATCAATGACTCGTGAGATATTTCCTAATCTGGAAGTTTCCATTTCCTGAAATAGAAACTTCCTTTCCCATTTAGGAATCTTCTCACACGGGGCACCTCAGTGAACTTACTTATTAAAGTAAGCACCCTCATGTATCACACACGTATCAACTATACACTTTGCACCTCCATGAAACAAGGTGGTCCTTCTTAAGGGCTTGATCCCACAAGCAAGCCTTAGAGGAGTCAGGTTGACACTCCCACTGTCTGTAGGACTCATCGGCTTGGAGTATTTTTACTAATCATGACTTATGTGATATAGGGCTCGTTTCATGAACCATTTCTCCTAAATGGTAGAGTCCTAAAGTCATCAGGATTAGGGGAGTTCTCATACATGCGCACATAATGGAAACACTCAAAACACGTATTGGCATATAAAGAAGTGTTTGCCTATGATTAATCGTATATTATTCAAAGATTGTCTGTGATACAAGAAAAGTCCCAAAGCAGATTACGTCGAATCGACTTTCTATGGCACTATTCCTAACAATCTCTCCCTTGCCCGTAAAAGCCATTTAGGTACTCTAAGTCCCATCTTCTCAAGATGCAATTTGAGAGCCTATTGACTTTGGGCTTTTCCAAAGTGGATCTGCTATATTCTCTGCTGATGTGACCCTCTTGTTTACACATCTCTTAGGAAACACCTTTTTCTTATAAAGTGATTCGTAATCACGTGTTCAGTCTCTTGGTGAGGTCTTGGTTCTCTTACTTGAGTAACCATCCATTTTATCATACACTATGATAAATGAGTTGTTTCATGCTAGGAACTTCATCTAACTAGTTAGATGGAGTTTCTTACCCAAACACTTAACTTAGCGTTATATAATACGACTAAGTTCTCAACTATGATAGTCGAGTTTTGCAATGTCCGTCCTTGGAACCCCTTTCCAACACATTGTATTACCATTCTGGTAGAAGTTGTATCCTTTCAATGATTTCATAATCATCTATGTTTGATGAAACAATTACATCAAAATATCCTTTTAATGATGAGATCTTTTGGGCTCTGTAAACTAATACATATCCTCATTTCTTCTCAAGTACTCTGAGGACATCCTTTACAGAAATCTAATGACCTTCTCTGAGGTCATTTTAGATTCGGCCTACTACGCTTAGTGTTGCGCCATATCTAATTTAGTACATAACTTTTCATACATTATGCACCCTTTCACTTAAAGGGATTTTGGACATTCTAACTTTCTTAAAGTTATCTTAGGACACATACTCTTCAAAAGAGATGTTCCATTGTCCATACTAAACTCCTTTTAGTACCGTGGTTATGTACTCATTTTGTGATAATCCATTTATGCTCTTAAATCTATCTTCTATAGATCTGAATGTCGAGAATTTAGGAAAATCACTAAGATCTTTCATGTCAAATTGTTTCTTAAACAAGAATTGGTAACTTTCACGTCATCCTTGACATTCCTAATGAGAAGGATGTCATTTTCTAAAGAACCAAAAACTGACTCTTACATCATTAACTTTCATATGTACACTTTTAAGACTTATTCGACTTCCATCTGTGCCAAACGATTTGACTATCCTATGGAATCGAATTGTCTAACTCCTAGAAGCCTTTATCAATCCATAGATTGACTTTAGGGATTTGCATACCTTATGCATACTCCCACTGAATATGAGATTTATAGAAATACCTTATTTCAGTCTCTTTCAATCTCATATTAAACAAGATAGTTCTCATATTCATTTATCATATCTCATAGTCAGATTATGAGGATGTGATAAACACAATCCAAATGGACTTTTGCATTTCAACCGTCAAGAAGGTTGTAATGCTTTCATTCACTCGAAGCTGCACGAGCTTGATCCTATCAGGTGGATCAACCAAGGTCAAAACTTGGTTTGAGTATATGGAATCCATATTGGATTTCAAGGCTTGCTTTCACTACTCAGATTCCAAATCTGACAGTGTCTCCTCTTCAAGTAATTCCTTGGCTATCCAGGAACGCGTTCTAAGCACGTCTTAAGAGAAGGGTTTCACACGTGTACATGCTCTAAAATTTGGCTAAGTTTTATCAGATGGGCTCGTTCCTTCTATATGTGGCGTGGATATTTATTCTCAAATTTCTTTGAGGTCTGGTTGCTTGTCTTTCTTCTTCTATAGGAACGATTCCTTAAGAAAGATACATACCTTGAGACAAACAACCTTTGTCTAAGGGAATCACAGAAATGATATCCAATATTGTTTGTATAAACTTGAACTCATTTCAAGCCTATCTCCCACTATCCTCTTTACTTAAGAGGATTCCACTAAATTCTTGGACAAGAATAATTAGGGAATTTAGTGTGCCACATTGCATAGTGCAACTAAAGGACTGATTTTCGAAGGTACTAAATTCAAAATCTCTAACTGCATATTCTTGGAGTTTATTCCTAAAATGATTATAAGCCAGTAAAGCTTGCTATGGAATGGACCATATCCTATAAGGTTTCATTCCCTCATTCGGAAACACTAAGGTGTTTTCGAATTAGTTTACTGAGAGATAATCCTATTATTTCTAAGATGACTAAGGAATTAGTTGATAAGATATTGGCTATCTCGATCATATCGATTTGCCTATAACTTATGACTACTTCGGTTCCTAACCTCCTTTTGAAATTTTAAGAATTTCATATAAGTTTCGAATTTGTACTTTAACAAGTACATTCATTCATAATGATTAAACTGACGATTGTATCTAGTGCTTACATTAAGCATCTTACACTCATCAACATGGATCGAAATCCACTATAATTTTGGAACGTTCCATGTTTCACCTAAACAATGTTCCGGGAACGTTTTCCCTTTGAGATAGGATTCACAGGAAGTCAACTCTATAGGTTCATTTTCATAGAATGATCCTAAGGTGTCTGACTTGCTAATCCTTCTATATCTCAACGTTCCAAAGTAATTTGAAGCTTTGTCATCTTACTTACTTTTGTTATCTCGTTGTATGTTCAGAACATTAGTGCCTTGAGTCTTTGCACAACGGATTATGCAGAATTGACTAAAGACTAGTGAATTATATTCCTAGTAGAATTACTAAACGAGGTAACATTTCAGAGTACTCATACTCTATGCAGTTCCCTTTCAAAGTCCTTATTTGCTACCATAGAAGCAAGCGTCCTATTTGATCTCCAATGTCTTTTGGGTGCACCCCTTACATGCCCCTCCATTGGGCTCTTAAGGGTTTCTTCTTCTTTAGGCGTTCAAGCCTTTAACTTAGGGAGTTTAGAAGAAGAATTAACCATCTCAACCTTTTATTCCTTCTTAAGGATGCTCTCAACCATTATCAACTAAATGATTAACTATGCTACATTAGCATCATTCTAGTTGAGCATAAAGGGTTTGAATGATGGTGGAAGCAATGTAAGCAATCAGTGCATTGAGAACTCTTTTCTCAGTTAATGATCGAGACCACAAGATCTTTAAATAAGATCTTTAGACCTTGTTCATGTGCACTTGTTTCCTCATTTGGAATATTGAATAATTCCACTATGTTATACCTTGTAACATTTTTATGAGGTGGTTTAATTGCTCTTAAGTGGTTTGGAGAAATCCATTCACCTCAGATTGCTTCTCTTTTGGCCCGGGTCGAATTTTCATAATTGAAAACTTCGCCCTTTAGAGAACACCTTTCTCTATTCGGAATCTAAAACGAATTTTAGGGTCCGAAGCCAATTAGAGTTAGTTAGGACTTAGTCAACTCTTTTGACTTAAGGATGGATACGAATGGGTTTGCATTTCATATTGTAGAGAATCACAGAACTACAACCTAAATGCTAAGTAGAGAACTAGGTGAGCATGCTGAATAATAACGATATACATAAGATAAGGTCTTTAATCTAATGTAGCTCCCACTGTTTTTCAAAGATCTATAATTCCCAAAGATCTAAGAGGAACACGTTTCCCAACGGGTACTAAGATCCTAAGCATTTTTACCTCGAACCCACGACTCGCGGACATTCTAAGTAAAATCCTAGGTAGGTACAACTTACCAATTCTAACACCTTTAGAACTCTTAGTAATTGTTTTTGCATCACCTATCTTTCAATATGGACCCACGACTCGTGCGACATCCATATTTACTTAGGTGTTAAGCCAGACCCATCAATCATAAGATCATGATCAAAACTTAGTTCGAACGACCCACGACTCGCGGATATCGCCCTTGCCAAAATTGATCACGAAATATTGATCATTTAAAATGATCAATTAGGTAACTAAGAACTAATAAGCTCCACTAGCTATCCCACGACTCGCGGACAATAACTAGCTTTACTTACTAAACTTAAAACCTATTGATGGAATGCTAGGAATTTAATTCAAAATTTGCATCTCGAATTAAACACCTATTTGTTCGAAATTAGCTTAATATTTAATGGGAATTTTCGAATCAACCGGAGAGTTGTCCGGTTCGACCTCACCAACATATATGTTATCCGATTTTATTACTCTTGATTAATGCAAGTACAACTTAAATGCATTTCAAACAAGCACATAAACAGATAACATGTCCTAGTATGATACTAACATATAATGATCATGGGTTCTACCTATCTTATGCGTGATATGTGGGAGCCACTCCACAATCACAAGTTCTAACATACATGCCACATAAACAGTTTAAATCACATAAGGGAAAGCGGTAACAAAATACGAGCCCTATCTCTATTACATTTTACAATTGAGATTCCCCTCCCTAACATTTTGAGGGGTCTTCACTTATGGCCTCCTTGTTACTTGAATGTGGTCCATCTTACTCCATGGGTGCATTGTCTCCAAAATGAAAATAAAACCTCACCACCTATCTCTACTCTCAAATTACAATAAAAAGAAAAAGACATAAAGTAATAAGGCTCAATCTTCATATTGGCCTTAGACAATTACACGGGGCATACCCCGGCCTCAAAAACAGTAATATGGAAAGCCACATAATAAATCACATAACAGTACGCACATACGTGAGGCTCCAACCTCAATTGAAAAACGCAACTATAGGGCTCCAACCCCAATTTAAACCATCCATGTGCATAAATTAAAACCATACATAGATCTAAACCCATGATCACCTAACATGCTTTTACGAGAATTTAAATTTAACCAATAAATTAAAATTCTCGTTTCAAGTCCTAATGACTCAAAACACGACATGATGCGAGTCTTATATATAAAAGTTTTCAATAAATCCCAAATTACCAAAACAAATAAAATTCCAATTAATTTCTGAAAATTAATAATTTTATCAAAGATTGTATTTTCCCAGAATATAAACCGTTTCAATTTCTCAAAAATCCCAATTTTAAGTTTTATTCAAAAATTAAAATAAATATTCAAAAAATAATTGGATATTTTTTGGCTGAGTGGCGGGCGGGGTTGGGCGGCCAGTCTCGGCCGCCCTGGGCGGGCGGCCAGTCTCGGCCGCCCTCACGCGGTTGCGGGAGGGTGCTGGGCAGCGTCGCCCATGCGCGCGCCTGGGAAGGCGGGCGGCTGGCGCGCGACGCCTTCGCGCGCAGGGTTTCGCATGTCCGTCGTAATCCGGGTTTTCGTTTTCGTGTTTTCGTTCAAAAGCAAAACCAATCCAAGAAATCCAAAAACAGTTTATACAGTTTCAAATCTAAAATAGTTTTCAAAAATTAAATTTTGCAAAAACCAATTTTCAGAAACTTTCAGGAAAAAATACAGTTTCGTAATTCAGGCTTTCTAAAACAATTACAAATACTCAATCGCATCAAGCCTAAGAATTTCTACCAAATTCAGTATAATTGAGATGAATCAGAAACACGATTTACGAGGTGGCTCTGATACCACTTGTTGGAAAACAGGAATCAGAAAGCAGCGGAAAATTTAAAAAATTTTCCAACAAAAGGATCTTGGACTCGCAATTGAGCCGCCCTCAAACGCGCTTCATGCGGTAATGGCAACCCGTTCCTCGAAAGTCTCTTTCTACTTTAGAATCCATTGTAGGGATAACAATCCACACCAACCTAGATTCATATCATGTTAGGGAAGTTCTTAACAATATAACATAAAGAAAGAAACATGAAACGAGAAAAGCATGATTGAAACTCCCTTCGAAAACCAGTTTTGCGAAAGTAGAAAACTGCCAGTCACAAAACTCTCGTGAAAAAATTCATCCTTCAGGATATGGACGAACGGTTTTCGCCATCTTCTTTGGTTCGATTTTTTCATTCGTTTCATGTCGGGTTCAGAATCGTTTCATCATCCCTTCTGATCGTTTTGCTTGATCCCCACCTTTGGTAAAGCTCGAATCTTCAAAACTTCTAACTTGAAGTTCTCTAGAAATAGTCCACCAACTTGGCTACAATCTAACTAGTAAGGATGCTAGTTCTCTAGTTAGTGTTTAGGCTTAACCTAGGGTTTTGTTTAATCTTGGAGAAAGGATGGTGTTCAACACATAAACCAAAAGAATTCTCGATTAGCTCTAATGGGAGCTCGAGCTCCCCTATATATAGGAGGGAAGTGGCCGAAAATCCCTAATCCTTATGGGCTTAGGATTTTGGTCCCTCTCTCCTATTACTTGATCATCAAGTAATTTTGACTTTGACCTTGAATTCAAATTCAAATCAACTTTCAAGAGAGCTAAAAATATCCAAACTATTTTTGGATAATTTTACACTTTATTTATTTAAAATAAATAACTTATTTTTATCTAATTAATTAATTCACAATTAATTAACTAGATTATTTTTCTCCAAAATAAGACTTTCTTTTTAATTCAAAATTAAACCAAAGTCTATTAAATAATTAATCACATTAATTATTTAACACATAAATAAATATACACATATATTTACACACGTGTGAGACACGTGTCACAAGGACACGTGTCACTCATGTGAGCCACACGCGTGGTTCACACGTGTGGAACCCTCTTGGCCCGATTAACTCGTTTAATCATTTTCAAGCCTCAACTCATGTAACCAAGTTGTTGTGTGTGACCCTCTAGGTTCTCAATTCAATTAGCAGTGACCCTAATTAATTAATTCACTAATTAATTAATCAGTCCACAGATTAAACGACCATAGTCTAGCAACAGGTGTTTAACCCCTAGCTGAATTGGAATGTTCGGATTCGACAGAACCTTTAAGTCATTGATTCATGTGAGATACAATCCTCCTACTTACTATCTCTCAACCAAGATCTAGGGCAAGAGAATAATCAGAACCCTAATAATCCGGTCTTAAAGCTAAGTGCATTTCATATCCATTTGATCTCAATCCAAGAAACCCTTTTCTTGATGTCTTGATCTAATGCCTTGGCCAAGGACTCCATATGGCATATGAATGACTTACACAATAAGAGATCACCTTGCAAATACAAGTGTAGGTCCTTTCTTGATTCTCATTCACTTTCATGAGTCACTTGTGCAGCCCCAGCATAAGCCTTGAATCAGTTGTCTAAGGCGACACCCTTTAAAGCTTAGACCAAAGATTACAGAGTTAACTCATAAAGTGACATGGAACCTCAAGTCTAAGGATCAATTAATCACATCAATGACTCGTGAGATATTTCCTAATCTGGAAGTTTCCATTTCCTGAAATAGAAACTTCCTTTCCCATTTAGGAATCTTCTCACACGGGGCACCTCAGTGAACTTACTTATTAAAGTAAGCACCCTCATGTATCACGCACGTATCAACTATACACTTTGCATCTCCATGAAACAAGGTGGTCCTTCTTAAGGGCTTGATCCCACAAGCAAGCCTTAGAGGAGTCAGGTTGACACTCCCACTGTCTGTAGGACTCATCGGCTTGGAGTATTTTTACTAATCATGACTTATGTGATATAGGGCTCGTTTCATGAACCATTTCTCCTAAATGGTAGAGTCCTAAAGTCATCAGGATTAGGGGAGTTCTCATACATGCGCACATAATGGAAACACTCAAAACACGTATTGGCATATAAAGAAGTGTTTGCCTATGATTAATCGTATATTATTCAAAGATTGTCTGTGATACAAGAAAAGTGTTGGAAAACACGAATCAGAAAGCAGCGGAATTTAAAAAATTTTTCCAACAAAAGGATCTTGAACTCGCAATCGTGTAACCAAATTCGTAAAGATAGAAAACTTACTTTTCTTTTGTTCTTTCTTGAAGCGTTTCAAGCCACCCAAGAACGCTCATCTCACGGCTTGATCCCCTCTCCTTGGTAAAGCTCGAATCTTCAAACTTCTAACTTGAAGTCTCTAGAGAAAGTCCACCAACTTGATCACAATCTAACTAGTAAGGATGCTAGTTCTCTAGTTAGTGTTTAGGCTTAACCTAGGGTTTAATTTAATCTTGGAGAAAGGAAGGTGTTCAACACATGAACCAAAAGAATTGCCAATTTTTTTTAGCTCTAAAGGGGAGCATGAGCTCCTCTATATATAGGAAAGGGAGAGGGACGGCCGAACCTATCCCTTGTTAGACAAGGATTTGGTTCCTCTCTCTCCTATTACTTGATCATCAAGTATTTTTCCAACTTTGACTTTGAATTCTAATTCAAGTCAACTTTTAAGAGAGCTAAAAATATCCAAACTATTTTTGGATAATTTTATACTTTATTTATTATAAAATAAATAACTTATTTTTATCTAATTAATTAATTCGTAATTAATTAACTAGATTATTTTCTCCAAAATAAGACTTTCTTTTTAATTCAAAATTAAACCAAAGTCTATTAAATAATTAACACCTTTAATTATTTAATACATATAATATATATATATATCCACACGTGTGATTTCACACGTGTGGAACCCTCTTGGCCCGATTAACTCGTTTAATCATTTTCAAGCCTCAACTCATGTAACCAAGTTGTTGTGTGTGACCCTCTAGGTTCTCAATTCAATTAGCAGTGACCCTAATTAATTAATTCACTAATTAATTAATCAGTCCACAGATTAAACGACCATAGTCTAGCAACAGGTGTTTAACCCTGGCTGAATTGGAATGTTCGGATTCGACAGAACCTTTAAGTCATTGATTCATGTGAGATACAATCCTCCTACTTACTATCTCTCAACCAAGATCTAGGGCAAGGGAATAATCAGAACCCTAATAATCTGGTCTTAAAGCTAAGTGCATTTCATATCCATTTGATCTCAATCCAAGAAACCCTTTTCTTGATGTCTTGATCTACTGCCTTGGCCAAGGACTCCATATGGCATATGAATGACTTACACAATACGTGATCACCTTGCAAATACAAGTGTAGGTCCTTTCTTGGTTCTCATTCACTTTCATGAATCACTTGTGCAGCCCCAGCATAAGCCTTGAATCAGTTGTCTAAGGCGACACCCTTTAAAGCTTAGACCAAAGATTACAGAGTTAACTCATAAAGTGACATGGAACCTCAAGTCTAAGGATCAATTAATCACATCAATGACTCGTGAGATATTTCCTAATCTGGAAGTTTCCATTTCCTGAAATAGAAACTTCCTTTCCCATTTAGGAATCTTCTCACACGGGGCACCTCAGTGAACTTACTTATTAAAGTAAGCACCCTCATGTATCACGCACGTATCAACTATACACTTTGCATCTCCATGAAACAAGGTGGTCCTTCTTAAGGGCTTGATCCCACAAGCAAGCCTTAGAGGAGTCAGGTTGACACTCCCACTGTCTGTAGGACTCATCGGCTTGGAGTATTTTTACTAATCATGACTTATGTGATATAGGGCTCGTTTCATGAACCATTTCTCCTAAATGGTAGAGTCCTAAAGTCATCAGGATTAGGGGAGTTCTCATACATGCGCACATAATGGAAACACTCAAAACACGTATTGGCATATAAAGAAGTGTTTGCCTATGATTAATCGTATATTATTCAAAGATTGTCTGTGATACAAGAAAAGTGTTGGAAAACACGAATCAGAAAGCAGCGGAATTTAAAAAATTTTTCCAACAAAAGGATCTTGAACTCGCAATCGTGTAACCAAATTCGTAAAGATAGAAAACTTACTTTTCTTTTGTTCTTTCTTGAAGCGTTTCAAGCCACCCAAGAACGCTCATCTCACGGCTTGATCCCCTCTCCTTGGTAAAGCTCGAATCTTCAAACTTCTAACTTGAAGTCTCTAGAGAAAGTCCACCAACTTGATCACAATCTAACTAGTAAGGATGCTAGTTCTCTAGTTAGTGTTTAGGCTTAACCTAGGGTTTAATTTAATCTTGGAGAAAGGAAGGTGTTCAACACATGAACCAAAAGAATTGCCAATTTTTTTTAGCTCTAAAGGGGAGCATGAGCTCCTCTATATATAGGAAAGGGAGAGGGACGGCCGAACCTATCCCTTGTTAGACAAGGATTTGGTTCCTCTCTCTCCTATTACTTGATCATCAAGTATTTTTCCAACTTTGACTTTGAATTCTAATTCAAGTCAACTTTTAAGAGAGCTAAAAATATCCAAACTATTTTTGGATAATTTTATACTTTATTTATTATAAAATAAATAACTTATTTTTATCTAATTAATTAATTCGTAATTAATTAACTAGATTATTTTCTCCAAAATAAGACTTTCTTTTTAATTCAAAATTAAACCAAAGTCTATTAAATAATTAACACCTTTAATTATTTAATACATATAATATATATATATATCCACACGTGTGATTTCACACGTGTGGAACCCTCTTGGCCCGATTAACTCGTTTAATCATTTTCAAGCCTCAACTCATGTAACCAAGTTGTTGTGTGTGACCCTCTAGGTTCTCAATTCAATTAGCAGTGACCCTAATTAATTAATTCACTAATTAATTAATCAGTCCACAGATTAAACGACCATAGTCTAGCAACAGGTGTTTAACCCTGGCTGAATTGGAATGTTCGGATTCGACAGAACCTTTAAGTCATTGATTCATGTGAGATACAATCCTCCTACTTACTATCTCTCAACCAAGATCTAGGGCAAGGGAATAATCAGAACCCTAATAATCTGGTCTTAAAGCTAAGTGCATTTCATATCCATTTGATCTCAATCCAAGAAACCCTTTTCTTGATGTCTTGATCTACTGCCTTGGCCAAGGACTCCATATGGCATATGAATGACTTACACAATACGTGATCACCTTGCAAATACAAGTGTAGGTCCTTTCTTGGTTCTCATTCACTTTCATGAATCACTTGTGCAGCCCCAGCATAAGCCTTGAATCAGTTGTCTAAGGCGACACCCTTTAAAGCTTATACCTAAGACTACAGAGTTAACTCATAAAGTGACAAGGAACCTCATGTCTAAGAATCAATTAATCACATCAATGACTCGTGAGATATTTCCTAATCTGGAAGTTTCCATTTCCTGAAATAGAAACTTCCTTTCCCATTTATGAATGTTGTCACACGGGGCACCTCAGTGAACTTACTTATTAAAGTAAGCTCCCTCATGTATCACGCACGTATCAACTATACACTTTCCACCTCCATGAAACAAGGTGGTCCTTCTTAAGGGCGTGATCCCACAAGCAAGCCTTAGAGGAGTCAGGTTGACACTCCCACTGTCTGTAGGACTCATCGGCTTGGAGTATTTTACTAATCATGACTTATGTGATATAGGGCTCGTTTCATGAACCATTTCACCTAAATGGTAGAGTCCTAAAGTCATCAGGATTAAGGGAGTTCTCACACATGCACAGCTAAAGTAAACGCATACCAAACAAGAGCATATAAAGAAGTGTTGCCTTAATTCGTTATTTCATTCAAAGATTGTCTGTGATTACAATAAGGAAAAGCACAAAGCGGATATACAATCGGCTTTCTAGGGCACTATTCCTAACAATCTCCCACTTGCCCGTCAAAGCCATTCTAAAGCTACTCTAAGTCCCATCTTCTGAAGATGACCTTGGAAAGCTTCTCGACTAAGGGGTTTAGTAAGTGGATCTGCCACGTTCTCTGCTGATGTGACCCTCTCGATTTGCACATCTCCTCTTTTGATAATATCACGGATTAGGTGATACTTCCTCATAATGTGCTTGGTCCGTTGGTGAGATCTTGGTTCTCTTGCTTGTACAACCGCCCCAGTGTTGTCACAAAACACAGTAATGGGGTCTTTCATGCTAGGAACAACATTCAACTCTTGAATGAAGTTTCTAATCCAAACACCTTCCTTAGCTGCATCATATGCAGCTAAGTATTCGGCCTCAGTGGTCGAATCTGCAGTGGTTGTTTGCTTGGAACTCTTCCAACTCACTGCTCCGCCATTCAGGCAGAAAATGTATCCTGACATTGACTTAAAATCATCTAAGTCAGATGCAAAGCTTGCATCGCAGTATCCTTCGACAGTAAGATCTTTCTGACCTCCGTAAACTAAGAATAAATCTTTAGTACTTTTCAAGTACTTAAGAATATTCTTCACGGTAGCCCAGTGACCATCTCCAGGGTCAGATTGGAAACGACTTGTCACACTAAGTGCATAAGCCACATCCGGTCGAGTACATAACATTGCATACATTATGCTACCTATTGCTGACGCATAAGGTGTATGAGTCATTCTCTCCTTCTCAAGGTTAGTCTTAGGACACATCTTCTTTGAAAGACATGTTCCTACACTCATAGGAAGGTTCTTAACCTTTGCTGACTCCATATTGAATCTCTTCAATACTTTGTCAATGTACATCGACTGTGATAGTCCTATTAACCTTCTAGATCTATCTCTATAGATTTTAATTCCAAGGATATAGGACGCATCACCAAGATCTTTCATCTCGAATTGGTTCGATAACCATAACTTAGTCACTTTCATGTCATCCTTCGAATTCCCAATAAGAAGGATGTCATCAACATAAAGTACTAAGAATTGCACTGAAGTCTCCAATTCCTTTCTATACACACATGATTCATTCGAAATTTGCATGAAGCCAAACGCTTTGACCGATTCATCAAATCGAATGTTCCAGTTCCTAGAAGCCTGTTTCAATCCATAGATTGATCTTTGGAGTTTGCAAACCTTTTGCTCACTCCCACTGAATGTGAAACCTATGGGTTGCTCCATATAAATGTCTTTGTCAATGTCACCATTGAGAAAGGCAGTTTTCACATCCATTTGCCATATCTCATAGTCATAATACGCAGCAATGGCAAGCATGATTCGAATGGACTTTTGCATTGCACCTGGTGAAAAGGTTTGGTCAAAGTCCACGCCGGGTCTTTGAGTGAATCCTTTTGCAACCAGTCTTGCTTTGTAGGCTGCAATGCTTCCATCAACTCCAAGCTTTCTCTTAAAGATCCATTTGCAACCTATGGGTTTGACCCCATCAGGCAAATCTACCAAGGTCCAAACTTGGTTGGAGTTCATGGAATCCATTTCGGATTTCATGGCTTCTATCCACTGTTCAGAGTCAGAATCTGAAAGTGCCTCCTCATATGTTGAAGGATCATTATCCTTTTGAGAGATTTCATGGAAGAATCCATACCATCTCTCCGGCTATCTAGGAGTGCATTCAGAACGCTTTAGAGGAGGATTTACATGTGTATCGAAATTCATGATTGGTTGAGGTTGATCAGTAGGGGACGTTTCTTCAGTGGGTGGCGTGGGGTTACTTTGTACTTCTTCTAATTCTATGATCTTGCGTTTCTTTTCTTTAAGGAACGGTTCCTCAAGAAAAGTGGCATTTCTGGAAACAAACACCTTTTGCTCAGATTGATCATAGAAGTAGTATCCTATGGATTCCTTAGGATAACCTACAAAGTAGCATAAGTTAGAAAGAGATTCTAACTTATCTCCCACTGTCCTCTTCACGTAAGCAGGACAACCCCAAATTCTTAAGTAAGAATAACTAGGGATTTTACCATGCCACATTTCATAGGGCGTCTTGGGGACTGACTTAGAGGGAACTAGATTCAGAATCTTTGCTGCACTTTCTAGGGCATAACCCCAGAAAGAAGGTGGTAAGTCAGTGAAACTCATCATGGAACGAACCATATCAAGTAAGGTTCGATTCCTTCTCTCAGAAACTCCATTAAGCTGAGGAGTTCCCGGAGGAGTCCACTGAGAGATAATCCCATTATCTTTGAGATGATTAAGGAATTCTTCACTAAGATACTCGCCTCCTCGATCAGATCGAAGTACTTTGAACTTGTGACCAGTTTGGTTCTCAACCTCTTTTTGAAATTCTAAGAATTTCTCAAAAGCTTCAGATTTATACTTCATTAAGTATACATAACCATATCGACTAAAGTCATTGGTAAAGGTTATGAAATACTGATGATTGTTTCTAGTGCTTACACTAAGCGGTCCACAAACATCAGTATGGATCAAATCCAAAACCTTAGTGGCACGTTCCATAGTTCCTTTAAAAGGAACTTTGGACATTTTTCCTTTGATACAGGATTCGCAAGAAGTTAACTTTTTGAGATCATTTTCAGAGAATGATCCTAAAGTGTTTATCTTGCTAATTCTATTCTTGGAAATGTGTCCTAATCTAGCGTGCCATAAGGGAGCTGAAACTTTATCATCTCTCTTACGCTTTGTTTCTCGTTGTATATTCATAATATTGATATTTTGAGTTAGGTAAAGTCCATTACTTAGAGTACCGATGTGAACGGAAGAGTTGTTCCGTTTGATAAAATATTTACCATTCTTAATATAAGTTTCATAACCTTCACAATCTAATATTGGAACTGAAATTATATTACGAATAATGCTCGGTACATAAAATACTTTATTTAATACTAACTCAAGACTACCTAAATCTAATCTAATTGTGCCTAAAGCTCGAGCTTCAACGTTTGAGCCATCGCCGATCTTCAAGACACATTCTCCTTCTTTGAGTTGTTGGACTTCACTTAGCATCTGTACATCATTACAGATATGAGTTCCACAACCGGTATCAAGTACCCAAGAACTAGAATTAATAGAAAGATTTACTTCAACGAGAAAGATACCTTTCTTTAGAGTAGCCTTGTACTTTGGGCAGTTTCTCCTCCAATGTCCCGCTTTGCCACAATGGAAGCAAACATCCTCTTTCTGATCACGCTTCTTCTTTTGGGCCTTTCCCTTCGAAATGCCACCAGTGGGCCTAAGGGGTCTCTTCTTCTTCTTTTGGGCTTTCTTGCCCTTACCTTTAGAAGGCCCAGAAGAGGAAGATGGAGCATTCACCATCAAAACCTTATTGTCCTTCTTGATCGTGCTTTCAGCAGTCACAAGCTGACTAATCAGCTCAGCTACAGTAGCACCAGCATGATTCATGTTGAAGTTAAGGACAAATGGGTTGAATGATGGTGGGAGCGAAGCTAGCAACAAATCCACTGAAAGCTCATCTTTCAGCGGTATGTCCATGGAAGCAAGTTTCTTAGTAAGGGCAAGAAACTTGGGTCCATATTCATGGACACTTGAACCTTCCCTCATTCTCAAGTGGAACAATTCCTTTGATGTGTTATACCTTGTAACACGTTCATGAGGGCGGTAAAGTTGCTCTAAGTGGTCGTAAATCTCCCAAGCATATTCCATGGCCTCATGTTACCTTTGCAAGTCCGGAGACATGTTAGCCAACATAAGGCAACGCGCTTGGAGATTATCATCCTTTCACTTCTGAATCGCATCCCGCTCGGCCCGAGTGGGAGCCTCCCCTTCGGGACTGGGCTCCCCTTCGAAGAGAACATAAGTTCTTTTCTCCGAATCTAAAACGATTTTTAGATTCCTCAGCCAATCAGAATAGTTGGGACCAGTCAACTTGTTTGACTCGAGGATCGATACAAGAGGGTTTTTGGTTGCCATTTTAAAACACGTAGAGAATCACAGAATCTACGACCTAAATGGTAAAACAGAGAACTAGTGAGCATGCTGAATTATAACGATATACAAAAGATAAGGTCTTTAATCTAATGTAGCTCCCACTGTTTTTCAAAGATCTAGAATTCCCAAAGATCTAAGAGGAACACGTTTCCCAATGGGTACTAAGATCCTAGGCATTTTACCTCGAACCCACGACTCGCGGACATTCTAAGTAAGAACCCTAGGTAGGTACAACTTACCAATTCTAACACCTTTAGAACTCTTAGTAATTGTTTTTGCATCACCTATCTTTGAATATGGACCCACGACTCGTGCGACATCCATATTTACTTAGGCGTTAAGCTAGACCCATCAATCATAAGATCATGACCGAAACTTAGTTCGAACGACCCACGACTCGCGGACATCGCCCTTGCTAAAATCGATCATGAAATATTGATCATTTAAAATGATCAATTAGGTAACTAAGAACTAATAAGCTCCACTAGCTATCCCACGACTCGCGGACAATAACTAGCTTCATTTACTAAACTTAAAACCTATTGATGGAATGCTAGGAATTTAATTCAAAATTTGCATCTCGAATTAAACACCTATTTGTTCGAAATTAGCTTAATATTTAATGGGAATTTTCGAATCAACCGGAGAGTTGTCCGGTTCGACCTCACCAACATATATGTTATCCAATTTTATTAGTCTTGATTAATGCAAGTACACTTAAATGCATATCAAACAAGCACATAAACAGATAACATGTCCTAGCATGATACTAACATGTAATGATCATGGGTTCTACCTATCTTATGCGCGATACGTGGGAGCCTGTAACACCCCGGTTCCGGATGAACAGGTAAGCACGCCACGTGTGAGTTTGAGCGTAGGTTTTATTTTATTTCTTTAATTTTATAATATATTCTTACGTGGCAATCATAATTTTATAAAATTCACGAAACATTATATATACCAATTATTTGAATTCATATCATTGAAAATATTATTTCATGACACGGAAAATATTTATTGCATGAAATAATTACCGAGAGTGTTTTAAATTACCAAATTGTCCCTAAATATTCAATTTAAAACTTTGGGGACTTGATTGCATTATCTTCCAAGGACTTAATTGAACAAATTTCAAATGGTAGCATACTTGATTGCATAAATTAACAAATTGAGGGATTAAATGGCAATTAGCATAAGTCACAAAAATCAAGAATGGAATGTAACGGTATAAGCTTCTTCAAGCTTCCTTGATCAACTCTAGCAAATATTTCCCAACATATTCATCTCTCTCACTCTCGGTTTCTCCAAGGAAAGAAAAGAAGTTTTTCAATCAATCATCAAGATTTCAAGAAATCTTTCAAGGAATTGGAAGTTCATTATCATCATCTTCTTCTTCATCCATTTCTTAGTTTTCAAGGTTGGTTTGGCATGAGTTGATGATCTTTGATCATATATGTATAAGTTAGGGTTTGAGTTGGGTGTGCTAGATGAATTGATTCTAGTTGGAAGCATGATTGGTTGATTATATCACGAATTATAACATGATTTATTCATGGAATCATTGAAAATTTGGCATGAATGATCAAGTGTGATCATGAACTTGAAACTATGAATTCTTGATAATATTGCATGCTTTGAGTGTTAGAATGTTATTATATCATTTCTTGAGCAAGTATATATGTATATTTCCAGAAAATACATGCTTGTGTTGATCAAAATGGAACTTGTTGCTTGCTTTGTTGCATTCCCGTAGCTTTCCCCTGTTTTTGCTCTGTTTCGGTAAGTTGCAGAAACAGGGAACGGCCGTTCCCAGCCTCAAGGCATAGTGGGAACGGGCGTTCCCTTCTTTTAAACTGAAAATAGGCGGCCGACCATGGGAACGGCCGTTCCCATTTTGGCCTTGGAGCCGGAAGGGCCATTCCCAGCTAGGCGCGTTTTAAAATGGGAAAAACGTTGGCACGTTTTGAGGGTTTATGGGAACGACCGTTCCCATTTTCCAAAGGGGTCCGGAACGGCCGTTCCCGCCTGGAATGCAGAACAAAATTCACTGCATAAAATTACGAAAATTACCCCTCGATCCGACGACTTCTTTGACCCCGAATTGCTATAATATGTGTTAATATGATGTGAAACGACATGTTATCATACCACATTGCATTTTCATGGTCGTCTCGACACATTTCCGCCGTTCGTCATATTTTGGTCATTTTAGGTCATGTCTCACGTTTATACGTCGTATTTGCACAGGTCACGAGGGCATGGACAGGGAGCAAGCTCCTTAGAACACTTCATTATTGTATTTTGCAAGAAAAGGTAAGGTTTATGCAATGTTTATAGAACCCTACCACCCGTATGTGTTATTTTCAGCCAAAACCTATTATAATTATAAACGTTTTCAAACTTATAAATATTTCAAGCAAGCAAGTCATGATTTCAAGCATGTTTGGCGAGCACATGATTGCACGTGGGCCCGAGGGTAATTCTTGAGCCAACCGGGAAAGCAAGGGCTGACGGGTAACTCCTGAATTATCCTCACATTGTTGGGATCACCCCCGAAGCCACTAGGAGATTAGTGGTGGAAGGAGTTCCGTGTCTAGAGGGTCATGTCCTCTACACACACCATGTCGTGGATAGTCGAGCCTTGCAAACTCGCTATCATCCGGAGGAAGAAGGAGACTGGGGATTAATCCGGCATGTCGGGTTATCCTCGGGTTATCGCATGATTTCAAGCATGGAATTGTCTATATGAGCACTAAATGAAATTGCATGATCATGTATTGAAATGATAAAGCAAGCAGGTATTGTCACGTTTGGTGTTATGGTTGGAGATTCGTCCCTACTCGCCAGGGTCTCATGTTCATGAAATGTTTAAGCTAAACTGTTAAAGTGATTGGTTGTAGTCTCGGGCAAAGATTAAGTTTCTTGAACTATATATATATATATTCCTTTTCATTTCCAAAGTCTTCACCCGAGGCTACACCTTGCATGTGATGTGTGTTATATATATATTTGCCCCTCACTCAGTCTTCGGTAGACTGATACTTCACTTTTCAGGTACTTGAGCGCTGGGTCGTGCTAGGCGGGTGTCCGGTCGAGTTTTGCATTTTCACGAGTCTAACGCCGTACCTTCATGTATAGTACTTTTGGGACATTTCATGTTATTGATCGTTATTAGTATTTTTGGAATACTTGGCTATGTATATTATGAAGAGATGATAATGTATTGATAGTTAAATTGGTATCTATAAGTATCTATTCGGTAAATATGGTACCTATACGTATGAATGATCTTATTGCTTCCGCTTTCATTATCCTGTTTGCTCTCTGGTCTTGTTGGGGAGAGTGTCCCGCCTAGCTCGTCATTTTTATTTGTCACCTGTTCGCGATAGTTTTGGTTCATGTATGGATTTTGCATTTCATACGTGGATCGAGGCTATAGTGCGGGGGATGTGGTGCCCTGGGGGTTAGGGTGCTACATCTACAGGTGGTATCAGAGCCCGGTTGCAAAACCGAGGTTCTCGAGTCGTGTCAAGTCAGTCTAGGTCGCACGGCATAGGATTATGTGGTATTTGGGAGTCTGCATTTGGTTGACTTACCTGATTTACTCATTTCTTCGCATTAATTGAGCTACTTGATCTTCCTTGAACATGTGCTACTTGATATTATGGAAATGGTATGCACACATTTGCATTTATTGATCAAGCCACGCATGTTTAGTGATTTAATTTCAGGATGGAGCACGACAGACGTTCCAGTGAGCGATCCTCGAGGCACAGGCATCATCACCGCCGACATCATCGCCGCGAGAGATCACCACCTCCTCCACCTGCTCAGGCACAGCCCCAGGATTTTATGAACGCGGTAGTGGGGCTAATTGATCAGAGGCTACAGGAGAGGGTTCCTCCACCACCTCCAGCACCAGTAGCACCTCCGGAGAACCCCATTTCTACCATTTTACGAGAGTTTCAGAACCAGCGTCCTCCGAAGTTTTATAAGGGAGACGATATACAGGCAGAGATGTGGCTAAACGAGATCGAAAGGATTTGGCAGCTTATCCCTTGTGACAGTCAGGAGAAGGCTCGCTGTACACTTACTCTTATTCAGGACGAGGCCTATTCGTGGTGGGAAAGCACACAGATTGTTCTGGAGGCAGCCGGGACCGAGATTACTTGGGAGGTATTTGTACGGGAGTTCAGAAACAAGTATATTCCTCCAGCTTCCCATACTCGCCGGTTGAGAGAGTTCACCGAGCTAAAGCAGGGAGGCAGGTCTGTGGGTCAGTACATCGCCGAGTTCGAGAGGCTTTCTCACTATGCACCCAACATAGCGAATGATGACTTTCACAAGGCGATGCAGTTCGTCCAGGGACTCAGGCCAGATATTCAGGATGCGCTGAAAGCAGCTAATACCAGCACTTGGGCCAAAGCTACCGCCAAAGCCCTAAAAGTTGAGGATTCGGATATTGCTAGGAAAGCTACTTCGCGGATTGGACAGGCTTCGGGCTCGAGAGCAGGTCAGGGATCGAGCTCCGGGAAGAGGCCGATGATTTACTCTGCACCCCCAGCTCAAAAGAACCCCGGGAAGAAGCTTAAGGTGACAGGGCCACTACCGAGAGGTCCGAGAGCTCCAGCACCCCCCCAGCCACCTCAGAGACCGGGCTGCAGATGGTGTGGACTTCCTACACATACCTACGATAACTGCAGACGCCGGTTGGGTTTATGTTTGATTTGCGGGAGTAACGAGCACATGGTTGACGGCTGTCCGGATCGTCAGGATCCACCACCTGCAGGACAGAGGCCACTGGTGAGAGCTCAGGCTTATGCACTCGCTGGAGAGGAGCAGGATGTAGAGATAGATCCCGCCGCGGTAGTTGAAGGTATTATTTGCATCCATGGCACGAACATCCATACATTATTTGATCCAGGAGCTACACACTCCTTTCTTGCGCACTCTATTGCTATTACTTTGTCTTTGCCTGCTATGTGTACTTCTGTGTGTTATATAGTTAGTACTCCTTTCGGTAGTAGGCGAGAGACGGATCAGGTTTACAGGGATGTTCCAGTGGTGATTGAAGGCCGGGAGTTTCTGACAGATTTCATTGTTATGCCGATGGAGAGATACGGAGCTATATTAGGGATGGAATGGTTATACAGGCATTGTGCTACCGTAGATTGCCGGGCTAAGAAGGTTCAGTTGGGTTCAGAGGTTACTACGGGTTGTACTTCAAAGACCGTACCCCTACTTTCGTTTTCAGAGGCTCAGAAGTTAGTCAGAGGCGGGGCTACAGGGTTCATTGCCTATATTCTGAACAAGCCGAAAGATCAGGTGAAGTTAGAGGACACCGAAGTGGTAAAGGAATTTCCCGAAGTATTCCCAGAAAAATTGGATTCCTTGCCTCCTGAACGAGAGATTGAATTTGTGATCGATCTTTTCCCGAATGTTGAGCCGTATTCAAAGACTCCTTACCGGATGGCTCCAACCGAATTAAAAGAATTAAAAGTCCAGCTGGAAGCACTGTTGGAAGTTGGGTACATTCGACCGAGTTCTTCGCCGTGGGGAGCACCGGTATTGTTTGTAAAGAAAAAGGACGGGACTTTAAGAATGTGCATCGATTACAGGGAATTGAACCGGATGACTATCAAGAACAAGTATCCCCTCCCACATATCGATGAGTTATTCGATATACTTCAGGGTTCCAAAGTTTACTCGAAATTGGATTTAAGACAGGGATACTATCAGCTGCGAATCCGAGCAGAGGATATTCCTAAGACAGGATTCAATACTCGGTACGGGCACTACGAGTTCGTGGTTATGCCCTTTGGATTAACTAACGGCCCTGCAGCTTTTATGGATATGATGCACCGGATATTCAGGCCTTTCCTCGACAAGTTCGTGGTAATTTTTATTGATGATATTCTGGTTTTCTCAAAATCAGTCGAGGAGCACGCGAGACATCTCAGGCTCGTTCTTCAGACTCTGAAAGAGCATTAGTTGTTTGCTAAGTTCAGTAAGTGTGAATTTTGGATCGATCGGGTTTCCTTTTTGGGACATGTGATTTCAGGAAAAGGGTTGGAAGTCGATCCCTCGAAAATTGAGGCCGTGCTCAAGTGGGAGAAACCAAAGAATGCCTCGGAAATTAGAAGCTTCTTGGGATTGGCCGGTTATTATAGAAGATTTGTTCAGGACTTCTCCAAGATTGCGGCACCGTTAACCCGGTTGACAAAGAAGGATGTTAAGTTTGTCTGGGACGAGAAGTGTGATCAAAGTTTTAATTTTCTGAAAGAAAAGTTAGTCTCAGCTCCGGTGTTAACTTTACCCGAGCGTTCAGAAGGATATGCAGTGTACACCGATGCTTCTAAAGAAGGCTTAGGTTGTGTTTTGACTCAGAAAGTAAAAGTGATTGCATATGCTTCTCGGAAGCTAAAGGAATATGAAAGGAATTATTCGACACACGACCTAGAGCTTGCAGCCGTGATCTTTGCTCTCGGGAAATGGAGACATTATCTTTACGGGACTTCCTTTGAGATTTTTACCGACCACAAGAGCCTCCAGTATTTATTCACACAGAAGGATTTGAATATGAGGCAACGGCGTTGGATGGAAAAATTGGAAGATTATGATTGTACAATTAAATACCATCCCCGGAAAGCAAATGTGGTCGCCGATGCACTTAGCAGAAAGGCGAGTGTATCGAGCTTGGAAATAAAGGAAAGTGAGGAAGTTGTCCCGATTGTGTTAAAGGCTCGGGTTTCTAATATCACAATTCAACCGGAATTAAAGTATCAGTTATATCCGGAAGTGCAGAAGCTTACAAGTAAAGCTAAGGATGACCCGGAGAGTCCGTTTGGGTTTGATGAGACCGGTTGCTTCGGTTTAAAAACAGAGTAGTAGTACCTGAAGAATTGAGACGGGTCCTACTTGAAGAAGCTCACAAGTCAGCCTACTCGATCCACCCAGGAGGAAATAAAATATATAAGGATTTGAAGCAATATTATTGGTGGAACGGGATGAAAAGAGACGTGGCAGAATACGTGAAACATTGCTTGACTTGTCAGAAAGTGAAAGCTGAGCACCAAAAGCCCGCGGGACTTTTACAACCGTTACCTATTCCCGAGTGGAAGTGGGAACAAGTAACGATGGACTTTGTTTCCGGATTACCGAAGGTTAAAGGCGGTTTTGATGGAATTTGGGTAATTGTGGATAGATTTACAAAGTCTGCTCACTTTCTACCGGTCCGGATGTCCTATAAGATCCCGAAGTTGGCTGAAATTTATAACAGAGAGATTATTCGACTTCATGGTATTCCGGTGAGCATAGTTTCAGACCGAGACCCGAGGTTTACTTCTAAGTTGTGGCAGGAATTACAGGCCGTCTTGGGAACGAAACTTAAGTTCAGTACAGCATTCCACCCACAAACAGACGGTCAATCTGAAAGGTTAATCAGGTATTTGGAAGATCTTCTTCGGGCTTGCGCGATGGATTTTCAGAACTCGTGGGCAGAACAGCTTCCTTTGATCGAGTTTGCTTATAATAACAGCTTTCAGGCTTCGATTGGGATGGCTCCTTACGAGTTACTTTATGGAAGAAAGTGCCGATCTTCGTTGTTCTTCGACTTGGAAGAATGGAAATGGTCAAAACAGGAAGGAGTAAAGAGAGGTGAAAGATTCGAAAGGCCTTCCAAAGTCGTTCAAGCTATGATTGAGAAAGTTCAAATGATTCAACAACGGATGAAAGCCGCGCAAGATAGGCAAAAGAGCTATGCCGATAAGCGCCGAAGAGATCTAGAGTTTGAAGTGGGTGACCGGGTATTCTTGAAGGTGTCACCAAGGAAAGGTTTCACCCGGATCGGGAAAGGAGGGAAACTTAATCCTCGCTACTTAGGTCCGTTTGAGATTCTTGAAAGAATAGGCGAGGTAGCCTATCGACTGGACCTACCACCGAGTCTTACGGGGATTCATAACGTATTTCATGTATCACAATTAAGGAAATATTACCCCGATGAGACTACGATTCTCCCCGTGGAAGAAGGTGAGCTGGAACCGAATTTGACGTTTATTCAGAGGCCGGTTAGAATATTGGATCGAAAATTCCAAGAGTTGAGAAACCGGAGGATTCCCATGGTTAAGGTGTTGTGGAGAAGCGAATAAACCGAGGAAGCTACTTGGGAAACAGAGGATAAAATGATACGGTTCCACCCGGAGTTGTTCGAGCAAAACTAGAGAATCTGGGGACCAGATTCTTTTAAGGGGGGGAGAGTTGTAACGCCCCGGTTCCGGATGAACAGGTAAGCACGCCACGTGTGAGTTTGAGCGTAGGTTTTATTTTATTTCTTTAATTTTATAATATATTCTTACGTGGCATTCATAATTTTATAAAATTCACGAAACATTATTTATATCAATTATTTGAATTCATATCATTGAAAATATTATTTCATGACACGGAAAATATTTATTGCATGAAATAATTACCGAGAGTGTTTTAAATTACCAAATTGTCCCTAAATATTCAATTTAAAACTTTGGGGGACTTGATTGCATTATCTTCCAAGGACTTAATTGAACAAATTTCAAATGGTAGCATACTTGATTGCATAAATTCACAAATTGAGGGATTAAATGGCAATTAGCATAAGTCACAAAAATCAAGAATGGAATGTAACGGTATAAGCTTCTTCAAGCTTCCTTGATCAACTCTAGCAAATATTTCCCAACATATTCATCTCTCTCACTCTCGGTTTCTCCAAGGAAAGAAAGGAAAGAAGTTTTTCAATCAATCATCAAGATTTCAAGAAATCTTTCAAGGAATTGGAAGTTCATTATCATCATCTTCTTCTTCATCCATTTCTTAGTTTTCAAGGTTGGTTTGGCATGAGTTGATGATCTTTGATCATATATGTATAAGTTAGGGTTTGAGTTGGGTGTGCTAGATGAATTGATTCTAGTTGGAAGCATGATTGGTTGATTATATCACGAATTATAACATGATTTATTCATGGAATCATTGAAAATTTGGCATGAATGATCAAGTGTGATCATGAACTTGAAACTATGAATTCTTGATAATATTGCATGCTTTGAGTGTTAGAATGTTATTATATCATTTCTTGAGCAAGTATATATGTATATTTCCAGAAAATACATGCTTGTGTTGACCAAAATGGAACTTGTTGCTTGCTTTGTTGCATTCCCGTAGCTTTCCCCTGTTTTTGCTCGGTTTCTGTAAGTTGCAGAAACAGGGAACGACCGTTCCCAGCCTCAAGGCATAGTGGGAACGGGCATTCCCTTCTTTTAAATTGAAAATAGGCGGCCGACCATGGGAACGGCCGTTCCCATTTTAGCCTTGGAGCCGGAAGGGCCGTTCCCAGCTAGGCGCGTTTTAAAATGGGAAAAACGTTGGCACGTTTTGAGGGT
This sequence comes from Lantana camara, assembly GCA_037501455.1. NCBI lineage: Eukaryota > Viridiplantae > Streptophyta > Magnoliopsida > Lamiales > Verbenaceae > Lantana > Lantana camara. Next base: position 96,861,766 of record CM074856.1, read on the forward strand.
TTATGGGAACGACCGTTCCCATTTTCCAAAGGGGTCCGGAACGGCCGTTCCCACCTGGAATGCAGAACAAAATTCACTGCATAAAATTACGAAAATGACCCTTTGATCCGACGACTTCTTTGACCCCGAATTGCTATAATATGTGCTAATATGATGTGAAACGACATGTTATCATACCACATTGCATTTTCATGGTCGTCTCGACACATTTCCGCCGTTCGTCATATTTTGGTCATTTTAGGTCATGTCTCACGTTTATACGTCGTATTTGCACAGGTCACGAGGGCGTGGACAGGGAGCAAGCTCCTTAGAACACTTCATTATTGTATTTTGCAAGAAAAGGTGAGGTTTATGCTATGTTTATAGAACCCTACCACCCGTATGTGCTATTTTCGGCCAAAACCTATTATAATTATAAACGTTTTCAAACTTATAAATATTTCAAGCAAGCAAGTCATGATTTCAAGCATGTTTGGCGAGCACATGATTGCACGTGGGCCCGAGGGTATTTCTTGAGCCAACCGGGAAAGCAAGTGCTGACGGGTAACTCCTGAATTATCCTCACATTGTTGGGATCACCCCCGAAGCCACTAGGAGATTAGTGGTGGAAGGAGTTCCGTGTCTAGAGGGTCATGTCCTCTACACACACCATGTCGTGGATAGTCGAGCCTTGCAAACTCGCTATCATCCGGAGGAAGAAGGAGACTGGGGATTAATCCGGCATGTCGGGTTATCCTCGGGTTATCGCATGATTTCAAGCATGGAATTGTCTATATGAGCACTAAATGAAATTGCATGATCATGTATTGAATTGATAAAGCAAGCACGTATTGTCACGTTTGGTGTTATGGTTGGAGATTCGCCCCTACTCGCCGGGGTCACATGTTCATGAAATGTTTAAGCTAAACTGTTAAAGTGATTGGTTGTAGTCTCGGGCAAAGATTAAGTTTCTTGAACTATATATATATATTCCTTTTCATTTCCAAAGTCTTCACCCGAGGCTACACCTTGCATGTGATGTGTGTTATATATATATTTGCCCCTCACTCAGTCTTCGGTAGACTGATACTTCACTTTTCAGGTACTTGAGCGCTGGGTCGTGCTAGGCGGGTGTCCGGTCGAGGTTTGCATTTTCACGAGTCTAACGCCGTACCTTCATGTATAGTACTTTTGGGACATTTCATGTTATTGATCGTTATTAGTATTTTTGGAATACTTGGCTATGTATATTATGAAGAGATGATAATGTATTGATAGTTAAATTGGTATCTATAAGTATCTATTCGGTAAATATGGTACCTATACGTATGAATGATCTTATTACTTCCGCTTTCATTATCCTGTTTGCTCTCTGGTCTTGTTGGGGAGATTGTCCCGCCTAGCTCGTCATTTTTATTTGTCACCCGTTCGCTATAGTTTTGGTTCATGTATGGATTTTCCATTTCATACGTGGATCGAGGCTATAGTGCGGGGGATGTGGTGCCCTGGGGGTTAGGGTGCTACATCTACAGGTGGTATCAGAGCCCGGTTGCAAAACCGAGGTTCTCGAGTCGTGTCAAGTCAGTCTAGGTCGCACGGCATAGGATTATGTGGTATTTGGGAGTCTGCATTTGGTTGACTTACCTGATTTACTCATTTCTTCGCATTAATTGAGCTACTTGATCTTCCTTGAACATGTGCTACTTGATATTATGGAAATGGTATGCACACATTTGCATTTATTGATCAAGCCACGCATGTTTAGTGATTTAATTTCAGGATGGAGCACGACAGACGTTCCAGTGACCGATCCTCGAGGCATAGGCATCATCACCGCCGACATCATCGCCGCGAGAGATCACCACCTCCTCCACCTGCTCAGGCACAGCCCCAGGATTTTATGAACGAGGTAGTGGGGCTAATTGATCAAAGGCTACAGGAGAGGGTTCCTCCACCACCTCCAGCACTAGTAGCACCTCCGGAGAACCCCATTTCTGCCATTTTACGAGAGTTTCAGAACCAGCGTCCTCCGAACTTTTATTAGGGAGACGATATAGAGGCAGAGATGTGGCTAAACGAGATCGAAAGGATTTGGCAGCTTATCCCTTGTGACAGTCAGGAGAAAGCTCGCTGTACACTTACTCTTATTTAGGACGAGGCCTATTCTTGGTGGGAAAGCACACAGATTGTTCTGGAGGCAGCCGGGACCGAGATTACTTGGGAGGTATTTGTACGGGAGTTCAGAAACAAGTATATTCCTCTAGCTTCCCATACTCGCCGGTTGAGAGAGTTCACCGAGCTAAAGCAGGGAGGCAGGTCTGTGGGTCAGTACATCGCCGAGTTCGAGAGGCTTTCTCGCTATGCACCCAACATAGCGAATGATGACTTTCACAAGGCGATGCAGTTCGTCCAGGGACTCAGGCCAGATATTCAGGATGCGCTGAAAGCAGCTAATACCAGCACTTGGGCCAAAGCTACCGCCAAAGCCCTAAAAGTTGAGGATTCGGATATTGCTAGGCAAGCTACTTCGCGGATTGGACAGGCTTCGGGCTCGAGAGCAGGTCAGGGATCGAGCTCCGGGAAGAGGCCGATGATTTACTCTGCACCCCCAGCTCAAAAGAACCCCGGGAAGAAGCTTAAGGTGACAGGGCCACTACCGAGAGGTCCGAGAGCTCCAGCACCCCCCCAGCCACCTCAGAGACCGGGCTGCAGATGATGTGGACTTCCTACACATACCTACGATAACTGCAGACGCCGGTTGGGTTTATGTTTGATTTGCGGGAGTAACGAGCACATGGTTGACGGCTGTCCTGATCGTCAGGATCCACCACCTGCAGGACAGAGGCCACTGGTGAGAGCTCGGGCTTATGCACTCGCTGGAGAGGAGCAGGATGTAGAGATAGATCCCGCCGCGGTAGTTGAAGGTATTATTTGCATCCATGGCACGAACATCCATACATTATTTGATCCAGGAGCTACACACTCCTTTCTTGCGCACTCTATTGCTATTACTTTGTCTTTGCCTGCTATGTGTACTTCTGTGTGTTATATAGTTAGTACTCCTTTCGGTAGTAGGCGAGAGACGGATCAGGTTTACAGGGATGTTCCAGTGGTGATTGAAGGCCGGGAGTTTCTGACAGATTTCATTGTTATGCCGATGGAGAGATACGGAGCTATATTAGGGATGGAATGGTTATACAGGCATTGTGCTACCGTAGATTGCCGGGCTAAGAAGGTTCAGTTGGGTTCAGAGGTTACTACGGGTTGTACTTCAAAGACCGTACCCCTACTTTCGTTTTCAGAGGCTCAGAAGTTAGTCAGAGACGGGGCTACAGGGTTCATTGCCTATATTCTGAACAAGCCGAAAGATCAGGTGAAGTTAGAGGACACCGAAGTGGTAAAGGAATTTCCCGAAGTATTCCCAGAAAAATTGGATTCCTTGCCTCCTGAACGAGAGATTGAATTTGTGATCGATCTTTTCCCGAATGCTGAGCCGTATTCAAAGACTCCTTACCGGATGGCTCCAGCCGAATTAAAAGAATTAAAAGTCCAGCTGGAAGCACTGTTGGAAGTTGGGTACATTCGACCGAGTTCTTCGCCGTGGGGAGCACCGGTATTGTTCGTAAAGAAAAAGGACGGGACTTTAAGAATGTCCATCGATTACAGGGAATTGAACCGGATGACTATCAAGAACAAGTATCCCCTCCCACATATCGAGGAGTTATTCGATATACTTCAGGGTTCCAAAGTTTACTCGAAATTGGATTTAAGACAGGGATACTATCAGCTGCGAATCCGAGCAGAGGATATTCCTAAGACAGGATTCAATACTCGGTACGGGCACTACAAGTTCGTGGTTATGCCCTTTGGATTAACTAACGCCCCTGCAGCTTTTATGGATATGATGCACCGGATATTCAGGCCTTTCCTCGACAAGTTCGTGGTAATTTTTATTGATGATATTCTGGTTTTCTCAAAATCAGCCGAGTAGCACGCGAGACATCTCAGGCTCGTTCTTCAGACTCTGAAAGAGCATCAGTTGTTTGCTAAGTTCAGTAAGTGTGAATTTTGGATCGATCGGGTTTCCTTTTTGGGACATGTGATTTTAGGAAAAGGGTTGGAAGTCGATCCCTCGAAAATTGAGGCCGTGCTCAAGTGGGAGAAACCAAAGAATGCCTCGGAAATTAGAAGCTTCTTGGGATTGGCCGGTTATTATAGAAGATTTGTTCAGGACTTCTCCAAGATTGCGGCACCGTTAACCCGGTTGACAAAGAAGGATGTTAATTTTTTCTGGGACGAGAAGTGTGATCAAAGTTTTAATTTTCTGAAAGAAAAGTTAGTCTCAGCTCCGGTGTTAACTTTACCCGAGGGTTCAGAAGGATATGCAGTGTACACCGATGCTTCTAAAGAAGGCTTAGGTTGTGTTTTGACTCAGAAAGTAAAAGTGATTGCCTATGCTTCTCGGAAGCTAAAGGAATATGAAAGGAATTATTCGACACACGACCTAGAGCTTGCAGCCGTGATCTTTGCTCTCGGGAAATGGAGACATTATCTTTACGGGACTTCCTTTGAGATTTTTACCGACCACAAGAGCCTCCAGTATTTATTCACACAGAAGGATTTGAATATGAGGCAACGGCGTTGGATGGAAAAATTGGAAGATTATGATTGTACAATTAAATACCATCCCGGGAAAGCAAATGTGGTCGTCGATGCACTTAGCTGAAAGGCGAGTGTATCGAGCTTGGAAATAAAGGAAAGTGAGGAAGTTGTCCCGATTGTGTTAAAGGCTCGGGTTTCTAATATCACAATTCAACCGGAATTAAAGTATCAGTTATTTGAGGCTCAGAATAGGGATCCGGAAGTGCAGAAGCTTACAAGTAAAGCTAAGGATGACCCGGAGAGTCCGTTTGGGTTTGATGAGACCGGTTGCTTCGGTTTAAAAACAGAGTAGTAGTACTTGAAGAATTGAGACGGGTCCTACTTGAAGAAGCTCATAAGTCAGCCTACTCGATCCACCCAGGAGGAAATAAAATGTATAAGGATTTGAAGCAATATTATTGGTGGAACGGGATGAAAAGAGACGTGGCAGAATACGTGAAACATTGCTTGACTTGTCAGAAAGTGAAAGCTGAGCACCAAAAGCCCGCGGGACTTTTACAACCGTTACCTATTCCCGAGTGGAAGTGGGAACAAGTAACGATGGACTTTGTTTCCGGATTACCGAAGGTTAAAGGCGGGTTTGATGGAATTTGGGTAATTGTGGATAGATTTACAAAGTCTGCTCACTTTCTACCGGTCCGAATGTCCTATAAGATCCCGAAGTTGGCTGAAATTTATAACAGAGAGATTATTCGACTTCATGGTATTCCGGTGAGCATAGTTTCAGACCGAGACCCGAGGTTTACTTCTAAGTTGGGGCAGGAATTACAGGCCGTCTTGGGAACGAAACTTAAGTTCAGTATAGCATTCCACCCACAAACAGACGGTCAATCTGAAAGGTTAATCAGGTATTTGGAAGATCTTCTTCGGGCTTGCGCGATGGATTTTCAAAACTCGTGGGCAGAACAGCTTCCTTTGATCGAGTTTGCTTATAATAACAGCTTTCAGGCTTCGATTGGGATGGCTCCTTACGAGTTACTTTATGGAAGAAAGTGCCGATCTCCGTTGTTCTTCGACTTGGAAGAATGGAAATGGTCAAAACAGGAAGGAGTAAAGAGAGGTGAAAGATTCGAAAGGCCTTCCAAAGTCGTTCAAGCTATGATTGAGAAAGTTCAAATGATTCAACAACGGATGAAAGCCACGCAAGATAGGCAAAAGAGCTATGCCGATAAGCGCCGAAGAGATCTAGAGTTTGAAGTGGGTGACCGGGTATTCTTGAAGGTGTCACCAAGGAAAGGTTTCACCCGGATCGGGAAAGGAGGGAAACTTAATCCTCGCTACTTAGGTCCGTTTGAGATTCTTGAAAGAATAGGCGAGGTAGCCTATCGACTGGACCTACCACCGAGTCTTACGGGGATTCATAACGTATTTCATGTTTCACAATTAAGGAAATATTACCCCGATGAGACTACGATTCTCCCCATGGAAGAAGTTGAGCTGGAATCGAATTTGACGTTTATTCAGAGGCCGGTTAGAATATTGGATCGAAAATTCCAAGAGTTGAGAAACCGGAGGATTCCCATGGTTAAGGTGTTGTGGAGAAGCGATAAAACCGAGGAAGCTACTTGGGAAACAGAGGATAAAATGAAACGGTTCCACCCGGAGTTGTTCGAGCAAAACTAGAGAATCTGGGGACCAGATTCTTTTAAGGGGGGGAGAGTTGTAACGCCCCGTTTCCGGATGAACAGGTAAGCACGCCACGTGTGAGTTTGAGCGTAGGTTTTATTTTATTTCTTTAATTTTATAATATATTCTTACGTGGCATTCATAATTTTATAAAATTCACGAAACATTATTTATATCAATTATTTGAATTCATATCATTGAAAATATTATTTCATGACACGGAAAATATTTATTGCATGAAATAATTACCGAGAGTGTTTTAAATTACCAAATTGTCCCTAAATATTCAATTTAAAACTTTGGGGACTTGATTGCATTATCTTCCAAGGACTTAATTGAACAAATTTCAAATGGTAGCATACTTGATTGCATAAATTCACAAATTGAGGGATTAAATGGCAATTAGCATAAGTCACAAAAATCAAGAATGGAATGTAACGGTATAAGCTTCTTCAAGCTTCCTTGATCAACTCTAGCAAATATTTCCCAACATATTCATCTCTCTCACTCTCGGTTTCTCCAAGGAAAGAAAGGAAAGAAGTTTTTCAATCAATCATCAAGATTTCAAGAAATCTTTCAAGGAATTGGAAGTTCATTATCATCATCTTCTTCTTCATCCATTTCTTAGTTTTCAAGGTTGGTTTGGCATGAGTTGATGATCTTTGATCGTATATGTATAAGTTAGGGTTTGAGTTGGGTGTACTAGATGAATTGATTCTAGTTGGAAACATGATTGGTTGATTATATCACCAATTATAACATGATTTATTCATGGAATCATTGAAAATTTAGCATGAATGATCAAGTGTGATCATGAACTTGAAACTATGAATTCTTGATAATATTGCATGCTTTGAGTGTTAGAATGTTATTATATCATTTCTTGAGCAAGTATATATGTATATTTCCAGAAAATACATGCTTGTGTTGATCAAAATGGAACTTGTTGCTTGCTTTGTTGCATTCCCGTAGCTTTCCCCTGTTTTTGCTCGGTTTCTGTAAGTTGCAGAAACAGGGAACGGCCGTTCCCAGCCTCAAGGCATAGTGGGAACGGGCGTTCCCTTCTTTTAAATTGAAAATAGGCAGCCGACCATGGGAACGGCCGTTCCCATTTTGGCCTTGGAGCCGGAAGGGCCGTTCCCAGCTAGGCGCGTTTTAAAATGGGAAAAACGTTGGCACGTTTTGAGGGTTTATGGGAACGACCGTTCCCATTTTCCAAAGGGGTCCGGAACGGCCGTTCCCACCTGGAATGCAGAACAAAATTCACTGCATAAAATTACGAAAATTACCCCTCGATCAGACGACTTCTTTGACCCCGAATTGCTATAATATGTGCTAATATGATGTGAAACGACATGTTATCATACCACATTGCATTTTCATGGTCGTCTCGACACATTTCCACCGTTCGTCATATTTTGGTCATTTTAGATCATGTCTCACGTTTATACGTCGTATTTGCACAGGTCACGAGGGCGTGGACGGGGAGCAAGCTCCTTAGAACACTTCATTATTGTATTTTGCAAGAAAAGGTGAGGTTTATGCTATGTTTATAGAACCCTACCACCCTTATGTGCTATTTTCGGCCAAAACCTATTATAATTATAAACGTTTTCAAACTTATAAATATTTCAAGCAAGCAAGTCATGATTTCAAGCATGTTTGGCGAGCACATGATTGCACGTGGGCCCGAGGGTAATTCTTGAGCCAACCGGGAAAGCAAGGGCTGACGGGTAACTCCTGAATTATCCTCACATTGTTGGGATCACCCCCGAAGCCACTAGGAGATTAGTGGTGGAAGGAGTTCCGTGTCTAGAGGGTCATGTCCTCCACACACACCATGTCGTGGATAGTCGAGCCTTGTAAACTCGCTATCATCCGGAGGAAGAAGGAGACTGGGGATTAATCCAGCATGTCGGGTTATCCTCGGGTTATCGCATGATTTCAAGCATGGAATTGTCTATATGAGCACTAAATGAAATTGCATGATCATGTATTGAATTGATAAAGCAAGCACGTATTGTCACGTTTGGTGTTATGGTTGGAGATTCGCCCCTACTCGCCGGGGTCACATGTTCATGATATGTTTAAGCTAAACTGTTAAAGTGATTGGTTGTAGTCTCGGGCAAAGATTAAGTTTCTTGAACTATATATATATATTCCTTTTCATTTCCAAAGTCTTCACCCGAGGCTACACCTTGCATGTGATGTGTGTTATATATATATTTGCCCCTCACTCAGTCTTCGGTAGACTGATACTTCACTTTTCAGGTACTTGAGCGCTGGGTCGTGCTAGGCGGGTGTCCGGTCGAGTTTTGCATTTTCACGAGTCTAACGCCGTACCTTCATGTATAGTACTTTTGGGACATTTCATGTTATTGATCGTTATTAGTATTTTTGGAATACTTGGCTATGTATATTATGAAGAGATGATAATGTATTGATAGTTAAATTGGTATCTATAAGTATCTATTCGGTAAATATGGTACCTATATGTATGAATGATCTTATTGCTTCCGCTTTCATTATCCTGTTTGCTCTCTGGTCTTGTTGGGGAGAGTGTCCCGCCTAGCTCGTCATTTTTATTTGTCACCCGTTCGCTATAGTTTTGGTTCATGTATGGATTTTCCATTTCATACGTGGATCGAGGCTATAGTGCGGGGATGTGGTGCCCTGGGGGTTAGGGTGCTACAGAGCCACTCCACAATCACAAGTTCTAACATACATGCCACATAAACAGTTTAAATCACATAAGGGAAAGCGGGTAACAAAATACGAGCCCTATCTCTATTACATTTAACAATTGAGATTCCCCTCCCTAACATTTTGAGGGGTCTTCACTTATGGCCTCCTTGCTACTTGAATGTGGTCCATCTTACTCCATGGGTGCATTGTCTCCAAAATGAAAATAAAACCTCACCACCTATCTCTACTCTCAAATTACAATAAAAGGAAAAAGACATAAAGTAATAAGGCTCAATCTTCATATTGGCCTTAGACAATTACACGGGGCATACCCCGGCCTCAAAAACAGTAATATGGAAAGCCACATAATAAATCACATAACAGTACGCACATAAGTGAGGCTCCAACCTCAATTGAAAAACGCAACTATAGGGCTCCGACCCCAATTTAAACCATCCATGTGCATAAATTAAAACCATACATAGATCTAAACCCATGATCACCTAACATGCTTTTGCAAGAATTTAAATTTAACCAACAAATTAAAATTCTCGTTTCAAGTCCTAATCACTTAAAACACGACTTAGATGCAATTCTTGTTCAAGAGCCTTTTCAATAAAACCCGGAAAACAATAAACCAATAAAATTCCAATTAATTTCCAAAATTAATAATTTTATTCTTTCATTATTTTCAGAAAATAAAATTCACAATTTTTCCAAAATCCAAATCGCTTTAATTTCTCAAAAATCCCAATTTAATCAAAATTTTGAAATAATTTTATTTTAGCAAAACTGATTTTAAACGATAAAATTAAAATAAAATTAAATCGGGATTTTACGGACCAAAAAACACGAAACACGAAACCACGAAAGCACGGGCCCGGGACGACGCGGGATCGCCCTCCCGCCGCGCAGGAACACGCGTTAGGCGCGCGCCAGCGCTGCGCACAGCCGGCAGCGTGCGCGCGCCAGGCGCGCCCTTGCGCGCAGACGTGCGGCGCGGGCAGGCAGTCCCGCCCATCCCTGGGCGGGCGCTCCCGCGAGGTTGCGGGAGGAGCAAGCGGCTGTCCCGCACGGTTGCGTGACAGGCGAGCAAGGCGCCTAGGCGGGCGGGAGGACTCCCGCGCGGATGCGGGAGGGCTGGGCGGCGGTGATGGGGCTTGGGCGTGCGACGTGCTAGCACGCCCAGGCCCGTTCTTTTCGTGTCGCGTTTCGTATTTTTGGGTTTCTCCAAAACCCGGTTCAATCCAAAATTAAAAAATTCGATTTAAACATATTTCAATCAAAACGGTTTTCAAAATCACAATTTAAGAAAACAGTTTCAGAAATTCAGGAAAATTTACAGTTTCGTATTTCAGGCTTTCTAAAAGAACTCATGAATACCTAATTCGCATCTAAGCCTAAGAATTTCTACCAAATTCAGAATAATGGAGACGAATCAGAAACACGATTAACGAGGTGGCTCTGATACCACTTGTTGGAAAACACGAATCAGAAAGCAACGGAATTTAAAAAATTTTTCCAACAAAAGGATCTTGAACTCGCAATCGTGTAACCAAATTCGTAAAGATAGAAAACTTACTTTTCTTTTGTTCTTTCTTGAAGCGTTTCAAGCCACCCAAGAACGCTCTTCTCACGGCTTGATCCCCTCTCCTTGGTAAAGCTCGAATCTTCAAACTTCTAACTTGAAGTCTCTAGAGAAAGTCCACCAACTTGATCACAATCTAACTAGTAAGGATGCTAGTTCTCTAGTTAGTGTTTAGGCTTAACCTAGGGTTTAATTTAATCTTGGAGAAAGGAAGGTGTTCAACACATGAACCAAAAGAATTGCCAATTTTTTTTAGCTCTAAAGGGGAGCATGAGCTCCCCTATATATAGGAAAGGGAGAGGGACGGCCGAACCTATCCCTTGTTGGACAAGGATTTGGTTCCTCTCTCTCCTATTACTTGATCATCAAGTATTTTCCAACTTTGACTTTGAATTCTAATTCAAGTCAACTTTTAAGAGAGCTAAAAATATCCAAACTATTTTTGGATAATTTTATACTTTATTTATTATAAAATAAATAACTTATTTTTATCTAATTAATTAATTCGTAATTAATTAACTAGATTATTTTCTCCAAAATAAGACTTTCTTTTTAATTCAAAATTAAACCAAAGTCTATTAAATAATTAACACCTTTAATTATTTAATACATATAATATATATATATATATATCCACACGTGTGTGACACGTGTCACAGTGACACGTGACACTCACGTGAGCCACACGTGTGATTTCACACGTGTGGAACACTCTTGGCTCGATTAACTCGTTTAATCATTTTCAAGCCTCAACTCATGTAACCAAGTTGTTGTGTGTGACCCTCTAGGTTCTCAATTCAATTAGCAGTGACCCTAATTAATTAATTCACTAATTAATTAATCAGTCCACAGATTAAACGACCATAGTCTAGCAACAGGTGTTTAACCCCTAGCTGAATTGGAATGTTCGGATTCGACAGAACCTTTAAGTCATTGATTCATGTGAGATACAATCCTCCTACTTACTATCTCTCAACCAAGATCTAGGGCAAGGGAATAATCAGAACCCTAATAATCCGGTCTTAAAGCTAAGTGCATTTCATATCCATTTGATCTCAATCCAAGAAATCCTTTTCTTGATGTCTTGATCTACTGCCTTGGCCAAGGACTCCATATGGCATATGAATGACTTATACAATAAGAGATCACCTTGCAAATGCAAGTGTAGGTCCTTTCTTGGTTCTCATTCACTTTCATGAATCACTTGTGAAGCCCCAGCATAAGCCTTAAATCAGTTGTCTAAGGCGACACCCTTTAAAGCTTATACCTAAGACTACAGAGTTAACTCATAAAGTGACAAGGAACCTCAAGTCTAAGGATCAATTAATCACATCAATGACTCGTGAGATATTTCCTAATCTGGAAGTTTCCATTTCCTGAAATAGAAACTTCCTTTCCCATTTATGAATGTTGTCACACGGGGCACCTCAGTGAACTTACTTATTAAAGTAAGCACCCTCATGTATCACGCACGTATCAACTATACACTTTCCACCTCCATGAAACAAGGTGGTCCTTCTTAAGGGCGTGATCCCACAAGCAAGCCTTAGAGGAGTCAGGTTGACACTCCCACTGTCTGTAGGACTCATCGGCTTGGAGTATTTTACTAATCATGACTTATGTGATATAGGGCTCGTTTCATGAACCATTTCACCTAAATGGTAGAGTCCTAAAGTCATCAGGATTAGGGGAGTTCTCACACATGCACAACTAAAGTAAACGCATACCAAACAAGAGCATATAAAGAAGTGTTGCCTTAATTCGTTATTTCATTCAAAGATTGTCTGTGATTACAATAAGGAAAAGCACAAAGCGGATACACAATCGGCTTTCTAGGGCACTATTCCTAACAAAAAGTCCCAAAGCAGATTACGTCGAATCGGCTTTCTAGGGCACTATTCCTAACAGAACACTATCTCTCGCTCAGGGGGCAAAGAATCCAATTTCTTTGGAAAGACATTGGGAAATTCCTTTACCACTTCCGTATCTTCCAACTTAACCTGATCCTTGGGCTTATTTAGAATGTAGGCAATGAATCCCGTAGCCCCTTCCTTAACTCACTTCCGGGCCTCAGAAAAGGAAAGTAGAGGTACAGACCTCGAACTGCAACCCGTAGTAATCTCTGAACCCAACTGCACTTTCTTTGCCCGACAATCTATTGTAGCACAGTGCCTGTACAACCAATCCATCCCCAGAATAGACCCGTATCTCTCCATTGGCATCACAATGAAATCTGTCAGGAACTCTCGACCCTCAATCTTCATCAGAACATCCCTGTATACCTGATCCGTCTCTCGCCTACTGCCAAAAGGAGAATTAACTACATAGCACACAGAAGAGCATAAAGCAGGCAAAGACAAGGTAATAGCAATAGAATGCACAAGAAAGGAGTGTGTAGCTCCTGGATCAAATAATGTATGGATGTTCGTGCCATGGATGCATATAGTACCTTCAACAACCGCAGCAGGGTCGATCTCAGCATCCTGCTCCTCTCCAGCCAACGCATAAGCCCGAGCTCTCACAAGTGGCCTCTGGCCTGCAGGTGGCGGATCCTGACGATCTGGACAGCCGTCTACCCGGTGCTCGTTACTCCCGCAAATCAAACACAATCCCAACCGGCGTCTGCAGTTATCATACCTGTGTGTAGGAAGTCCACAAAATCTGCAGACCCGTCTCTGAGATGGCGTTGGTGGTGCGGGAACTCGTGGAGCCTTCTGAGGTGGTCCCGCGGCTTTAAACTTCTTCCCGTGTCCCTTTTGTGCTGTCGGTGCAGAATAAGAAATAGGCCTCTTTCCAGAGCTCGATCCCTGTCCTAACCCCGAGCCCGAAGCCTGTCCAGTGCGAGGAATAGGCCTCTTTGCATTGTCTGAACCCTCGACCTTCAAACCTTTAGTGGTAGCTTTGGCCCAGGTACTCGTGTTAGCAACTTTTAAGGCATCCTGTATATCTGGCCTGAGTCCCTGCACGAACTGCATAGCCTTGTGAAAATCATCATTCGCTATATTGGGTGCATAGCGAGATAATCTCTCGAACTCGGTAATTTACTGGCCAACAGACCTCCCTCCTTGCTTCAATTGTGTAAACTCTCTTAACCTGCGGCTACGAGAAGCTGGTGGAATAAACTTATTTTTGAACTCCCCGTACAAACACCTCGCACGTGATAGCTGTCGTGGTGGCCTCCAATACTATCTGAGTGCTCTCCCACCAGGAGTAAGCCTCGCCCTGAATCAGAGTAAGGGTGCAGCTAGATTTCTCCTGAGTGTCACATGGAATAAGCTGCCAAATTCTCTCGACCTCTTTAAGCCACATCTCAGCCTGAATGTCGTCACCCCTATAGAATTTAGGCGGATGCTGGTTCTGAAACTCACGTAGTATGGCAGAAATAGGGTTCTCCGGTGGTGTTACTGGCGCAGGTGGTGCTGGAGGAACCCGTTCCTGAAGCCTCTGATCTATCAGCCGAACTACGGCGTTCAGAAATCCTGAGGCTGTGCCTGAGGAGGTGGAGGAGGGGGTGATCTCCCACGGCGATGTTGGCAATGTCTCGGGGATCGATCATGATGATGTCTATCACGATCCATCCTGAAAATGCAAATGTGTGCAAATAATAAGTGTGTCTATCACTACACATGCGTGGTTGATTAATAAATGTAAATGTGTGCAAATAATTCCATAATATCGATAAATCACACATTTAAGAGAACCAAGTAGCTCAAATAATTCAAGAATTCAAGTAGGTCACATAATTCAATTAAATGCAAGACTCCCAAGTAACAATTAATCCTATGCCGTGCGGCCTAGACTCATAAGACACGACTCGAGAACCTCGGTTTTGCAACCGGGCTCTAATACCACCTTAAGATGTAGCACCCTAACCCCCAAGGCACTACATCCCCCGCACTATAGCCCGATCCACATACAAAATGGATAATCCGTACATAAACCGAACCTATAGCGAACGGGTGATAATCAAGAAATAAACGAGCTAGGCGGGATAACTCCCCAACACAATCAAACAAAGACACGCAAATCAAAATCGGAAGCATTTATATCATCAATACATATAGGTACCATATTTACATCAAAAGTATATATATAGTAATAGGTACCAACATTTATCAATACATTATCATCTCCTATTTATCATTCATGAATAAGTATCCAAAAGCTACTAACATGAAACTCCAAAAGGACAATACGTGGTTACGCAATGCTAGACTCGACTGAAAAGAGAAGACACTACTCCGCCTAGCACGACCAAGACCAAAAGTACCTGAAAAGTGAAGTATTAGTCTACCGAAGACTGAGTGAGGGGTATAGATATATATAACACACATCACATGCAAGTCATAACCTTGGGTGAAGATTTGGAAATGAAATAAATATAGGTTTCAAGAAATAACTATTCTTCGCCAGAGATTACAACTATCAAGTTTAACATGTTAACTTATCAATTTCATGAAATACGTGGCCCGGCGAGTGAGGGCAATTCTCCAACCTTTACACCAAATGTGAACAATACGTGATTGCTTGAATAATTAATACGTGACCATACAATTCAATTAGTGCTCAATTAGCAATATAATTCATGAGTGAAAACATGCAATAACCCGAGGACAATCCGCGGTGCCGGACCCGTCCCCAGTTTCCTTCTTCCTCCGGGTGATAGTGGGTTTGCAAGGCCCAACTATCCATGACATGGTGTCTGAGGATAGTGCAAGAGTTACCCGTCAGCCCTTGCTTTCCCGGTTGGCTCAACCTACTACCCTCGGGCCCAAGTGCAATCATGGTACTCGCCAAAACATGCTTGAATCATGAATAATCATGGCTTGCTTGCTTGAAAGTGTTTATATTTTCAAAAGCATTTATAGATATAATAGGTTTTGGCCAAAGACATCACATAAGGGTTATAAAGGTTCTACATCCTAGAACAAAACCTTGCCTGTGTGACAAAATATAACGAGGATATACTCTATGGTGCCTGCTCCTCGTTCGCGGGCTCGTGATCTGTGCAATCAGGATGTGTACACGTGAGACATGACTCAAAATAGACCAATTATGAAGAACGGCGAACATGCGATGAAATGACGTATCATGATTAATGTAGCATGTAATTAGCATGTTTTGGCATGAAATGTATCATATATTAACAATTTGAAATCAACTAAACCATTGGATTGAAAAGTGAAAATTTTGAAATCTTGACAGTCTGGGAGAGGGTAGCGGTCGCGACCATTTTTACTCTGTTTTTGGTCGCGGGTGCGAACTAATTTTTTTCATGAATTTTCGGCCAATTTTTCAAAAGTCGAAACTTGGCCAAATTTCGGTCGCGAGCGCCACTTACTTGTCAAATCCTTGGCGGCAGAGTTTAAAGAGTTCACTCTGCAGCAAGTTCCCAGGGAAGAGAATAGGCGGGCAGATGCGTTATCCAAATTTGCAAATGGGATGAGAGGTTCCAAGGACCAGAGCATCACTTACCTGTCAAGTAAAAGAAGGCTGATCGATGGCGAGGTAGAAGCCATATGCTCCATCGACCCAGCGGAGCCTTGCTGGGTCGATGAATTCATACTGTATCTCAGAGATGGAGTCCTACCCGCCGATAGAAACGCCGCGAGGTGCCTTAAGTACAAGGCCGCGGGTTACTCCCTGGATTCTGAAGGAAGATTGTATAAGAGAACGTATATGGGACCATCTAAGCGGTGCCTCCATCCCTCGAATGCCCAGGAAGTCCTGGAAGAAATTCATAGTGGGCAATGCGGTAACCATGCGGGTGGTCGATCCTTAGCAAAGAAAGTTTCCCGGAGCGGATTTTATTGGCCATCTCTGAACGAAGATGCTAAGGAATACGCCCGCAAGTGTGTCAAATGCCAGAAGCGTGCCAACATTCCTCACCAACACCCTGCAGAGATGGTCCCGTAGACATATACTGGCCCTTTGATCAATGGGGCATTGACATCGTGGGACCACTCCCGCTCGCCACTAGACCGAGGCAATACCTGCTGGTTGCGGTGGAATACTTTTCCAAATGGGTCGAAGCCCAGCCAGTCGCGAAAATCACAGATAAGGTAGTCCAGAATTTCCTATGGCGCAACATCATCTGCAGGTTTGGGGTCCCCAGAGTCCTAATTTGCGATAATGGAACCCAGTTCCAAAGCACTAACACCAGATCCTAGTGCTCAGATATGGGAATTAGTCAACGCTTCGCATCAGTTGGCCACCCGCAAGCAAATGGCCAGGTCAAAGTTATTAACCGCATCATCATCCAGAACCTTCAAACCAGGCTGGAGGCTAAAAAGGGTCGACGAGCTCGATGGGGTCCTTTAGGCCTATAGCACCACTCACAGAATAGCGACCGGGCTAACCCCCTTCTCAATGATTTATGGGTCGGAGGCAATGATCCCGACAGAACTTCTACATCAGACAGCAAGGGTATCCAACTACCAACATTCCAGAAATGCAGAAGACCGAGCACATGAGCTCGACACCATCGAAGAAATACAACAGAAAGGCTTCCAACGCATACAACAATATCGAGCCACAGTAGCTCGGAGCTACAACAAGAGAGTCAGACCTCGCGTTTTCCAGAACGGTGACCTAGTCCTCAAGAAAGTTGAGGTAACGAAGCATGTGGGCAAACTACAACCCAACTGGGAAGACCCATATTCATCGCTGAAATAGGCCACAACAAAGCCTATCATCTGGAGGACATGGAGGGAAACATCATTCCCAGGTCATGGAACGCTCACAACCTCAAGAAATTTTATGTTTGAAATTATTATCGATTGTAAGTCCTTTATAAGTGTTTTCAGTCAATCTGAATGACTCTTTTACTTTCAATCAGCCTGAGTGCTCCCTTATTATCAGTCAATCTGAATTCTTAGTCGTACCAGTCAATCTGGATATGTTTATTCAGATCATAAATGTTTATTTTAACCACATTGAGTTTATTTTGAGAAAGCGCATTCGATATCTTATCAATGCCTTGGGGATGAGGGTTGGGCCCCCTCCCCCCGGATAAAAAGAAATGTAAAAAGTCACAACTCTTTCCGACCCAGGACCGACTGCGCGAATCGAGCCAGCACTTCCCAAGTTATCGTCCCGTTTGGTTAAGCCAAATGGCGAATCGAAGATATCAACAGGCGAATAAGCAAAGTAAAGGGTGAAGCTAAACCTCCTTTAATTTCATCCACAAATGGGGTTTTGGCCCTAATGACTTACAAAGGAAAACAATACAAAGAAGAAATAACAGGATGCCTAGCAAGTCATCTACAGAAATTAAGAGTTGGAGGTAAGGGGATCCACGGAAGAAGATGGGGGATTCTCAATCGGAGCTGGAAGTCTTGGCTCGATAGCGATATGAGTCTCCGCGGAAAAGGAGTCGTTTTCAGCGAGCACTTGAGCTGGAGGAAGAGTCGCCAGGGAAGGAATTGCCAATGCTGGGCCGTTTGGGTTTGCATTTTGGATTTCTTCTGGTTTCGACCCACTGCTTGACGGCGTAAAGGATTCCAGCAATGTCTCCTTAGCCTTCTCCAAATCTACTTGCCCAGGCAGCTCAATTTCCGATTCAGGCCTCTTCTCCGCCCTAGCATCCGCCCATTCTACTGCCCAACCGTAAGGCTTGGTGCTCCAGTCAGGCTCTTCCTCTCCACCATCCTCCTCTTCCACAATCTGAGCCTCTTGCTCTTCGAATTCCACACGCACTAGAAACTGCTCAGGAAGGGTTTTCGCGATGTAGCCTTTGGCGGCGTTGAGTTTCTTGGGGTCGTTGAGCAGTTCATGAGGTATAGGTTGATAAAGATGAACTTGGGAGAGACACCTCATGAACCCAGTCTCCACATCTGACACCCCCAGCGACCGGGAGACGCTGTCAAACGCTTCGGACTGAAGGAATTCGGCCACCGCGCCATCCTTTATTTGGGGGATGAGCATCTCTATGGTCCAGAAGGCGGTTTTGGCTCCATCTTTCTGACCATCAACAAACCCTTCCTTCCACCCATCCTGTTTTCCTTTGGCGTAGGCGGCTTCCGTCTTCTTCTCAGCAATATCAAGCAAGCTCTGGCGCTGAGTGACCCTGGTCTGCAGCTTCTCATTCTCGGCCCTCAAACGGCCTATCTCTGCTTCCAGAGCGGACTACTCCGTGGTCGAGTCTTTGATGACTTGTCCCAGCCTGTTTATTTGCTCCATGTAAGTTTTCTTGGCAGTTCCCAACTCCTTGGTCAACTTAGCCACCTCGTCCTTCCAACACCTCAGCCCTCTGGGACAGCAGTTTGCGACGGCCCTCATCGGCTATCTCTAAGCGTGAGGCAGACTGATATTCCCTCACTATCAACTGAAACAAGGAAATAGGGAAAAATATATAAAAAAAAAAAAAAGAAGAGAGAGGAAGAGAAGAAGAGGAAAAAGCTGGAAGTATAAAATCCATACCGCACTCAGCAAGGCTATTTTGTTGTAGCTAAGGGTTGTGTTACTCTCCTTAGCCAACTGCTGGTGGTCGACTCTGGTTTGCAGCGAGTAGTAGATAGCCCCCAACACATCCTGGTCGATGTCGCCGGTAGCAACCCGCCTCTCCGACCCATCAACCCGGAAATCAGAAACGCCAAAGGGGTACTTCGGGCCCTCAAAACTGGGAACGTTCACTATCTTCTCATAATCCCCCCGCAGCATGGCGAATCCAGGGAAAGTGCCAGATTGAAAGAAGGGGGGTGCCCACCCGCTGGCAGCTTGGAAAGGGACCTGGTCCCTCCTGGGCATCTTGGATAGGGCCCCACCTGCGGCATCCTCACTCTCCTTCCTCTTTTAGGATCGTTTTCCCCTTGGCACCCCGACGGGAAACGACCCAGAAGTAGTGTCCAACACTGACTCCTGTCTCCCAATTGAAGGAACTGATTTCCCCTTTGTCTTGGGAGGGCGAGCATTCTTATCCGGGACTACTGGGGCCGTATGAATGTCATCTTGGGTGACCCAAGTGGCCCCCTGTGTGTCCTCTTCTCCTCCTTCAGTGGGGGCATGCGCGTCCGCCCATCTTTGTCCCGCCGCTCTCTCCACCGCTGCGATTTTCTCCAAGGAAACCTTCTCTGTCCAGCCTTCGGCCTGGGCTATCTCTTGGACTGAGGGAACAGGACCATCCGCTTTTCCCTCTTGGACCTCCTTGGCCTTCGCGGCTTGTTTCTTCTTGAGTTTGCGATTAAGAGCCTTGGCCCGTGCGGAAACCATTATTAATTGTGCGCAAGAAAGGCAAACAAAGTTAGCAAGCGAGGATTGAAATGTGATGGAAATATAAAAGTTGAGGTTTAGGAATGAGAACATGCTTGGCCTAAGGGAATTGACGGCGTAGTTACCCAATCTGAAGTCAATATGCCTCGCCGTACCCGGAGCCAACCCAAGGTTTATTAGCAGGTGCGTGCTAGTAAAAATACCAGTGTCAAGGGGGTGCACCTCCCTCAGTGCCGGCAGCAGTGTGTTAGGCCAACGTACCGACCCCCTTTCCAAACGGACCTGAGCAACGTCATTCCAGGAGGTATGCTCTAGACAATCCCACCCTTTTGCGTGCTTCACAAACACGAAATTCTGCTTCCAATCCACTCCATGGGAGGATTTCTCTGTATCAAGGATCTTGTTACCGGATCGAGATTGGAGCTTCACAAATCCCCTTCTATTAGTGTAGCACCCGAGCGCAAGGTACCACATCCCCCGCACCGAGACCCGACCCGAATATGAAATGGACAATCCATACCCGAGCTAAATCACGGTGAACGGAGACATACACACTCGCTAAGCTAGGCGGGAGCTAACTTTCGTAACCAAAGAGATAATAAAAAATAAAATATTACCAATGCGAAAGCGAAGTACATACATAAATAACAAGATAAGCAAAGAGCAACAGGTTCAACTAGCATAGATACGTAATCCCGAAATTCAATAAAATCATAAAACATCAATTCCAGATTCTTTCCATTCCTTTAAGCTTATCTTGAATTCATGATAGTAGTAGTAATCAATACAAATCATACATTCTCCGTAACTTAAACAAATCATAGTTCATTATGCATATGGACAGACTCTGACTTAACCGAAAAACTTAATAGACTTGACTTCCCGCCTAGCACTCCAAACCTACAACACTGAAAACAATCCGGGTTCAGTCTATACGAGACTGGTGGGTATAAAATAGGGTATAACATACATAATATCGCTGAATTTAAACACCCACACATGCATACTATAATCCCGTGCGAGGTTTTAATATATTTCCGAAGTGGGTAAAACAAAGGAAAACAACGCTCGGGATTACAACTATCAAATTCATACATTTCATTCATAAGGTTTCATGGCCCGGCGAGTGGGCATGCATAATCTCCAACCTTCTCCTCGTGTGTGCATAGTCTATTTGTTCATTCATTACCGATCATGCAACATTCATTCATTCATTCATTTATAATCTTTCATAATCATAATCATAATCATTCATTCATAATCATAAGCATTTACACCTTCTTCCTCCGGGTGGTGGACGGGCTTGCAAGACCCGGCACCTCATACATAGTGGCAATGAGGTTCATGAGTCCTCATTGCCCGACTAGCGTTTTCTCATCAAAACTCCTAACGAGATCTGTTCTGTCGTTAATATTTATTGGGACTAGTGCACGCGGATCACCGTCAGCCCGAGCTTCCCCGAATAGCCACGTACACATAGTCCCGGGCCCCCATAATCATTGTGTTCACTGATCTCCCCAAAACATTGGATAAGGGTTCATAAATAAAAAGGGGTCATACGTTTGAAATCATTTACCCAAAATGACTAGATATATATAATATACTATTTTGGCTTAAAACATTTCACGTAAGGGATATATCGGGTCGTTTTAGCTATTAGAAGAGAAACCCACCTGTACGTCTCTTATCGAACAATATCAAGAAGAAAGGAAGACTCAAAAGTGTCTTATGAACCCGGGATCTCCGCCCTGGAGAAAACTGTACAAGGGACAACGTAACGTGTTCGTGAGATTCAAGACTGCAAATGAACCATATATGACGTACGGCAATGCATTGAGCATGATATGAATGCATAAGAGATGATGTTATGTAATGAACACGTTCATGTGCACGATTAACGTATTTAAATCATATAAACGAGCCATTCATTCGTTCAAGGAAGCGTTCATATTCATTAAGTCATGGATTTCACATTTTATAGCAATTTAATTCAAGAATTCAAATAACGATCATACACATACTATAACACGTTTACAATTATAGAATAGACAAATAATTACATTCAATTCAAGATTAGAAATTAGAAAGGAATATGAACTAGGCAACAATTTAATTTCCATAATTCAATTAAATCAAATAATATTTAATATATATATATATATATACGTAACACCATGCATGCATTAACATACACAAAATATGAAATTCATGCATGCAAATACTATATATATATACATACGTAGATAGCATGCATTTAATTAGCAAACACATGCAGTTACTGTCTATGCATGCAAATGCTGAGAATTAGGAAACACAAATATCAAACCAATCCATGCATATGAATAAACAAACACACACTTCATGCATGCATTTAATTAACCATGTACACAACCATTACATGCAAGAAGGAAAGGAATGAAGGCAGCAACATACACAGTTCCAGACTCAATCTCCCTGCCCGGGGAGCTTCGTACAGAAAGTTTCTGCACCAAGGCTACCCGACCGGGCCTTTTCACGGCCAAAATCTCCCCGCCCGTGGAGATCCATTCCAGTTGCGCAGCAGCAGATCAAGAACGAAACAACCCCTGTTTTATGACATGAAAACACAGCCAAAGGTAGCAGCACTTAAGGTATGTTATGCAGCTGAAAAATAGCATGAACAACCCTCACAAATTACTGATAACTGACAGCAGTTAAGCAAGGTAAAGAGCAGCAACGAACAAGAGCAAAACAGGCCAAAAAAACAGGGCAAAAGAATGAAAAAACAGAGCAGCAGTTGTCCAACTTTGTCCCAACATATTCAGGTAAGGTAGGCCAGCAAATATGCAGCAAAACAACTCCAAAACAACATACAAATCAGCCCCAAGAATGCTCAACGTGAGATGAAGGTATTTGCGATCATTTCATGAATTTTCCTCAAAACTCCATTAATGATAACTCATGAATACTTCAACTACCATGTAATTCTTCACGATAAATGCAAAGAAGAAGTCAAAATAATCATATTCATGCTTTGAATCAACCAAAACCATCAAGGAATGAAAGATATCAACATATTTTGCCTAACCTAACTATTCATCAAGTCAGCCATAAACCCATGAAAACATGCTCAAACTTGGGAATGAATGGATCAAAATGACTCATAATAATTTACATTACAACCCTAAGCTTACCTTGTGGATTGGATGATGTTTGGAAGAGATTTGATCTTTGAATCTCCAAGGGTGACAAGAGCTATGGGAAAACTGGATAGCATAAGGTTTTGGCTGAGTTTGTCTAAGTGATGAAGGTTATCTCGGTTTGGGGTGATTAAGGATAGTTAGAGGGTTGAGTTAGGGTTCCAAAGCATTAAACCATAGTTAATTTGGTCAAGGTTTGAGTAAGTTATGGCTTTTTTAGTAAAAGGTGGAATTTTTTACGAATGCAGCACTTTTCGGTTAAATTTCGGAGGTTCAAATGACTTTGGAAAAATATGAGGCTAAGTTCATTAAACTTGAATTTTCGTTACGAGTTCAGCGAAGTTGACGAAACTCGAATCCGAGTTTCCTAGCTCAATATATCACATACGGAACCAAGGGTGTGCTAATTGATCATTAGCCCCCGATTTGGATTCCAAGAACAAATTAAATTCAAAACTAATGCAAATGAATCTGAAAACATGAAACGAACACATATTCATACTCATGACACGTATATCCTCGAAATATTAAATTTACATGAAATTTCGGTATCAAATCATATAAGAAGGAAGCACGTTTATAACACTCATAAACAAGGCATAAATAAATTCATAACATTTTCATAAAGTATAACAAAATAAAATTCACATTTAAATAAATAACAAAATGCACGGTTTAGATATTATTTAAATCAAAATGTACAAATTTATTTGAGATAAAATCAAATGCACGATTTAATATGGTTTAAAAATAAAATGCATGAATACATATATTTCATTAGATCAACTTGTAAAAATTTAATATATATATATATATATATATATATATAGTATTAATAACATTAAAATATGATAATTAACATTTAATATAAAATTAAATATACAAATCACTTATAAACAATTAATCACATAATTAAATAATTTAATTGTATAATTTATAAACACATACGATATATTAGTACAAATGAAAAATCGGGGCGTTACAATCTCTCCCCCTTAAAGAGAATCCGTCCTCGGATTCAGGGCACGCCTAAAAACAACCAATGAGAGATTCCCCGTCTCTCACAAGCAACAAGGAGAGAGCCCCGTCTCTCGAGCAGCAATGAGAGAACCCCGTCTCTCGTAAGCAAAGAGAGTACCCCGTCTCTCAAACAAAAATAAGAGGATCCCCGTCTTTGACAAACAACGAGAGCACCCGTCTCTCAAACAAAAATAAGGGAATCCCCGTCTCTTACAAACAACGAGAGCACCCCCGTCTCTCAAACAAAAAATAAAGCAAGGAAGTCTCCAATACTCCCAAGCAACACACGCGGAACCATAATTAAAATCACGTAAGACACCCTAAAGCAAGTAATAGATATCATCCACATTGATTATCAATTACTCCAAGTAATTTAACATGATCAGGAATCAAAGCACCTAACATAAAAATTATTTAAGTTAAATTTGCATGAATGCACGTATCATGGATGCTTCATGTACCGTTCACCGTAGTTGCATAATTCAGAATGGTAGGTTTCGTTGTCCAAAGCGTGATCTACCCCGAAAATGAGCTCAGTGCTTGACTTGTCTTTAAGCTCTTCAGAATACCACGGTGAAGCAATGATAAATTCTCTAAGGATTTTATTCTTTATTCCCTTCTGACTTGTAATGCTTCCAGTCTTCTTCAATCTTTCATCATTTCCCATAATCTTCATTCGACCAACCAACTCTTTTCAATTAACCAAGCTTGACCTCCCCGTGTACCCCTAGATCATTCGTTCCGAGGTCAGGTGCATAACTACTATCTTTACCCATATCGGAGTCTAACATATCCTCGAGGATAACTACTCTTGACAACCTTGACCATTTAATCCCGACCTTGAGATATTTATCATTACGGGCTCTTTCAACATGAATCCTTTCCCATCTTCCATTCATGTTATCCATTCATTCTCTTCGACCCCTTAAGGTTATTTGATATTTAGCCCCACATTTCTTCAATCGAAGATAGAATGTTCTTGTGCCTTTTAATGTAAATTCGTCAATAATCACCCTTTTCGATTTGGGCTCTTCTTAAGTTTCCTTCTAAATTACCGTTGAAATAACCGATGACTTAACAATATTGCCCTTGTTGGACCCCTTTGTACTTCATTGAATTAATCTTGATTGACACCATCCATTCACTACAAGAAATTCGCCGAAATCCGACGGAAAATTCCGAGGGAAACACTCCGTCGGAATTCCCTCGGTAATTCCGAGGGAATTCCGATGGAATTCCGACGGAGTTCGATTTTTTTAAAAAAAATTAAAATTAAATAATTCCGACGGGATTTCCCTCGGAATCCAGTCGGTATTTTTAAAAGATAAAATAAAAATTTAACATTAGATAATTCCGACGGGATTCCGAGGGAAATCCCATCGGAATTTTTAAATTATAAAATTTCAAAATTAAAATTAAAATTTTCCGACGGGGTTCCCCTCGGAATCCCGTCGGTTTTTTTAATATAGATTTAATAATTAACATTATATAATTCCGACGGGATTCCGAGGGGAATCCCGTCGGAGTTTTTAAATATAAAATTTAAAAATAAAAACTATTATAAATTTTAAATAATATAATTTTCCAATTAAATAAAAAATAAAATTAAAAATTAAGGGAAAAATACAAATAATAAAAATTAAATAATTCCGACGGGATTCCGAGGGAAATCCCGTCGGTTTTTAAATATATAATTTTAAAATAAAGATTAAAATAAATTTTAAATAATATAATTTTTAATTAAATAAAAATATAAAATATACAAAATAAAAATTAAATATTTCCGACGGAATTTCCCTCGGAATCCCGTCGGAATTTTAAAAATAATATTAAAAAAATAACACCGACGGGTATACCCCGTCTGTTTTCCGTCGGGATTCTTAACAAATCTAAAAACAATACAGATAGAAAAACTTAAGTTATATACGCGTGAAAACCATTTTCCCCCCATTTCTTTTTCACCCTCATCTGTTATACGCCTGCGCCTTCACCGCCACCGCGTGCCTTTGCCTTCACCTTTGAACGGGAAATCAGATGTTCATCCTCTTCCTCCAGTTCCATCTCCACATCGTCCTGGCAGGTGAATCCAAGATTCTTAGGATTTTATGAAATGAGGAAAAAGATCGAGTTTTTCTTGATTTTCGAGGTTTCTCATTGTCATTGCCGACTGTTTCCTTAATGGGTTTTTCTTTTTTGGCTTGGTTATTGTCTTTTGTGTTTGTTTGGATTTGGAAAGGAGCTCAGATTTGGTTTTTGGCTAACATTTGTGGGTTCTTTTTAATGTTGTTCTTCTTTCTTTGATCCAACTTGCTTAACGGAGGAGCCCCTTCAGAAAATTACTTTGTTCTTTTGATTGGATTTTGTTGATTCAGCTCAATTTTTTCATGAACTTTCTGTTATAAAGATTGGATTTTGGAATGTCAGATTTCTTTTGGAGTTTAGTTTTTCTGGGAGGTGGTTAGATCCACAGATTCATTCCTCATTACTAGAGCTAATTGTAAGGCTGAAAAAGAGTAAATTTTAATCTCAGTTTGATTACAGTACCTTGTAAATGGTGGGCTGAGAGCTGTTTTCTGGCCAAGTTGTTTCTTCAAGTTGAATAAGTATTTATCTTCAAGAAATTTAATCAATTACACATCTTGAGAGGTTTTCAATAGTCAATCAATTACACATCTTGGACATTAACCTTAATCCCACTTATTAAATATGTTTTTGTTGCAAGAAATGGGAGTTCTATGTTATTTTGATGTTGTGTTTGCAGTGTTTTCTGCTGTTTCTGGATTGGAGCTTGTTGTTTCAAAGTATCATCATCACTGTAAGCCTTTCTCTTAATGTGATAATGTGTTTTTAAATGTTACAAGTCAGAGAATTCCATTGTATACGCTTAATGAAATTCCTTCTTCCAATACTTGGATGAGTTATTGCTTAAGTTATTGAGTTGGATGAGTTATTGCTTAAGTTATAGGCTTAATTAAATTCCTTCTGTTGTTGTTCATTTACTGGAGAAATTGTTTCCTTTCAGGAATTCGGTCATTTATTAGTCTGGGATCGGCAGCTTTACTTTTCATTATGTGGAGTTGCTTCCTGAGCTTGACATCAATGTCATGTCTTCTATATGTGCTTCTTAGTATGGTAAGCTTCCAAGTCTTACCAAAACTGTGTGCAGCATCTTTGTTTTGTTGTGTTATGTCTTCTCTATGTGCTGCTTATGTTCTCTATCTGATATAATGAGAAGCTTTTACATGAGTTTTGAATATTGTAGGACAAAACATGGCCTGAGAGTTAGAGACTTAAAAACAGTTAAGTGTTAACTGTGTCATTGAACTAGAATAAATTCTAGGACTAGATTTTGTATTGAAAGTTCTATTGATCCTTAATTGATGAGGTTTGTCATCAATTGATCCGTCCTGTTTTCATATGTATGCGATCAATAGTTAAGTTTTTACCAAAGAATATGATGTTGCTATGTCATCAAATGATCCGTCCTGTTTTGATCAAAGAATATGATGTTGAGTATTTTGATCAAAAAATATGATGTTGCTATGTTTTTTCATGAAAGAAGCTTATAAGATTTTTGACAGCTTATAATATAACTTACTTGAGTGATGCCTTGATTCAAATTTTACCAAACTTAAGTCTCACTTTGCTCTAGTATATACTATCCTACTCATTTTTTTCATAAAATTTATTGTTTCGATCAAATTCCAGTTTCGTAAGTGGGCTTTCTGTAATTTTAAGTAAAGAAGAGAAGTCTGTGTAGTTCATAATCTATATGATTAGTTGATTACCATTGTTTTTCCACTAGACTTTGAGTTCGTACAAGTGCGTATTTATATGAAATTGGGGGGTTTGATTTGGAAAATATTTTATTCTATGCACCAAACTAATTCGTGCTGAATAATTTGAAAAAAAAAAAAAGCTAAGGTAACAGCTCAAAACTGAATCCGAATATTCGTATGCAATTGCAGCAAGGTACGAGATTTCCAGTCCATTCTTCTTGTGCATTTTCTGAACATTTTTTCCTGATTTCACAAGGAACTGATATATTCTGGATGCCCAATTTCTACCTTTTTAGCATATGTGAATATGGGATTTTGGATCATTCATTCGCATCAATTCGGAACTTTGCTCTGTAACCTCAGATCAATTGTTTGTTCTTCTAACAAAATAAAGAATGAATTTGCTTTTATAGTTCTTGATTTATTCTGAACTTATAAGAACAACCATGTGAACAATCATTGTTTTTTCTGCATAGCTTTCTTGCAAGATTAAAAGAATTAGTGGAATTGCTTGATCGAATCAAAGTTCTATTATTCCAAAGGATCTTCCAAGTAGGAATTGGAATTAATTTTTAAATTATTTCAGAAAATCTCATCTGGATTTTCTGTGGTATTAGGATTACCAATATAATTATATGATTTGCATTGTGGTGCAATAGATCAGTTACTGAAGCAGAGCTTGCTAAAGCACCTTCTTGAGGAACTACAATTAGCATTTCTAGAAGAGATTGAAGCTTATAGAGAAATAATGCAGCACCTGCAGCAGTGCGTAATATATTCTAAATTAAAAGTTACTAACCATGAGTGTGTATTAGCTTGATGGAGGTGGTAACCAACTTTGACTTAGCTCTTTTGGATAGGTTAAGGGTGAAAAGAATTTGATTATTAGTTTGATAGCCGAGAGGGTTATTGAATCTCTTTCATGCTATATTATTGTCCTGTATATTAAAATCATATTCTTGAATCAGGTTTTCATAGGTATAGCAATGATTATCAATACCAAAACTGCATAGCAATGTTTTGCTTGATTTTGATGACTCTTGATGGATTAAATCATAAACTATTGAATATGTGTTTAATTTTAAAGGTTAGGGAATGTTATATGTGTGTTTTTGCATGAGTTTTTATGGTTTTAGCTGAGTTCTTGCATGCTTATGGTTAGGGAATGTATAGCACAAAAACTGACAGCTTGTATGCAGCAACTTCAGATGCAAATTCCGAGTTCATACGAAATCGATTTTAAAAACTGTTTTAACTGTGTATTTCTATTATATCAAGGTTTATGTCTGCCAAATTTCATGTTCATCCGTGTCCGTTTGATATCTGAAAAATTTTCAAAACGATACAGCTTTTCACTATTTCTGATCTGCACTAACAACTCGTGCAGAGGGGGCAAACCTTGGAATTTTATAAAACTGTTTTACAGAGTTATTCCTACGTGTATTGAGAGTATGTCCGTAAAATTTCAGCTTAATCCGAGTTCGTTTGATATGGTAAAATTATTTCTCTTTGAAATGTGTGCTGCGTTGATATTCCTGTTTTTCTTAAATAAAATTATTTCTTTCTTAAATGTGTGCTGTTTTGGATTCATGAAGTTGCAAGTTTTATTGATGTAGTGTTGCAGTTGTTGCATTGCCTCCATGTTGATTATGGAACAATCAGCCATGTATATCAGTCCAAGTTGCTTTTATACTCATTATGTGTGTCATAGTTTTGTCGTAATTTGTTGATAAGGGTACTTATGCTCTCATCTGTTTCAGAGCGAGTAGTAGATGCAAAGTATTTTCAATGGAATGTTGTGGATTCCTGAGCATTCATGCCATCAAGCTTAACCATGGAGTCTATTAAGGAAAGTAAAGTCTCAAAAGAATATGGATCGGAGCAAATTCAGGTAAAACTTATTTTAAGGAACACCTATTCTACTCTTTGACCTTTGTTTTTATTTATTAGTTTTTCTCACAATATTCCCTTTAGGTATTGGAAGGCTTGGATCCTATCAGAAAGTGACTTGGCATGTACATTGGAAGCACTGGATCCCGTGATTTCTTAATAGTTTGTCAAAGTACTATTTTGTAATAGATGATGAATAGGTAATTTTTGTATGGATTAATGTGTGTATTTGTGAGGTTATTTGATGAATTGGTTTTAAATAAATACTTTTGATTAATGGTTGTAAAATATTTTTTTTTTATTATTTTTTTTTTAATAATTCCGATGGAATTCCGAGGGAATTTCCGTCGGAATTGTTTAATTTTTTTTAAAAATTTTAATAAATCCGACGGGATTCTGAGGGAAATCCCATCGGAATTGTTTAATTGTATATTTTTATTTTAAAAAATCCACCGGAATTCCGAGGGAAATACCGTCGGAATTGTTTAATTGTATATTTTTATTTTAATAAATCCGACGGGATTCCGAGGGGATTCCCGTCGGAATAGGGTAATTTATTTTTTTTACTTTGATTATTTTTAATAAATCCGACTGAATTTCCCTCGGAATTCCGTCGGAAATATTTTATTTTATTTAAAAATTTTGTTTTTATTTTCCCTCGGAATTTCGTCGGTTTTCCCTCGGGATTTTGATTCCGAGGAGGGGTTTTCCTACGGACTCATTCCCGTCGGAATTCCCTCAGAATTCCGTCGGAATTCTTAAAATCCGACGGGATTCCGAGGGAATTCCGAGGGCCTGTCCGTCGGATTTTGCAGTTTTTCTTGTAGTGATTATGTACTAACTTAATTCGACTTCCTTTTGTCAAATCTGACTTAGGAGTTCACAGAAACTCCCTTATAACTCCATCACCTCCATTGGAACTTCCAGGTCTTCCTTAATTTGTATCCCCATTGTTCCTACTAACATATTTCTTCGAGCACCACTCCAATCTTCCAATTTACCTCTCAGTCGTGCTCTCCCTCTTAAAAATTTCTGACCTTATTTGTCGAACTCCATCAACCCTTCTTTCATCGAAATTCTTGATGAATAATTTCCATTAGGGAGGATTTTAATCAAAATGGTAACCCAAAGGTTTTACCTTTCAACTTCCCTTTCAATTCTCTTGATGTCCAGAACCCCCTCTCCTACTCTTGTCCGATCTAAAGACCCCGAAGCCAACTCTAGTCTTGCTTCTCCTTCTAAATTCTCGTTTCCATCAACCTATCCCTTACTTGAAGTTCTTTGTTTCCCGAAGTCACCTTCCTTATAACGTGTCATCCCATTATTTCTTTTCCTCATAACTCAGATGTGGCTCGGTTGAAATGATATTTGATAAGTGAGATGAAAGAATTTCCTATCAAATAAACACTAGAATGCTTGTCGGGTTAAAATGACGATGCAAGTGGCACACTTACGATAATTAAATATGCAGCACATTAGAGCAACGAAATCAAATAGAAATGCACACACGGACATAAGTAAAGAGAAATAAATAATTTGATGCGAAGTATGATGCACGTGCCATGAATGCTTTGGAACCTGTCACCAATATAGTAGGCTGTTAACTCAGTAGCTTTTCCTCGTTCCTCCAAATCCCGAAGTTACTTTGACTTGCTGATTACTCCTTGCCTTTCCCACGGTCTTCAAGTTTCAATGAATCTTTGTAATCACTTATATCTTCCACGGTCCGGAATTGAAATTCCGCGATCCCTAATTTCTTCTACATCAATTGAGTTAGTATCTGAATTTCTCCCTGAGCATCATCCTTCAACATTTCCCAAACTCTCTTATAAAATTACCCCGACTGTGTTTCCGGATCCTACTTCGAATCATCACCCTGATCAAGATTCCCGTGCTTATCCTTTATGAGTTTAGATTAGGGAAATTGAACTTGTTTTCTAATTGGTTACACTTGGCCACATGATCTCCTCCAACCAGTCTTCGCCTTTCTTTATCATTTCTATTGGTTGCTCCATATCTTCTAATTCAACCTCACAACACGATAATTCAGCTTGGATTTGGAAAAACGAACTCAAATCTTGTCCGTAGTATTGTCACCATCCATGAACTTGTATTTTCCACGCTACTTGGCTCCTTCCAATCCCTTCCCGACTCGTTTTCCATCTTAGTTGGAACTTAGGGCTCCCGGGCTCACTTCTTCCCGATCTTGACCTCTACAACCTCTTTTCTAGCCATTAGATTCATTTAGAAATCCCTCTTTGACGACTCTTGAGACTTAATTCCAGCCGAATGTATTTTAGCTTGAATCTTTTGCAATCCTCGTTATCTTTTCCATAATCCGAACTCTGAATTAAAGTACCCTCAAAGTTCATTCACTCCATTCCTTAATTTGAATGACCCCGTTGAATCCAATTATGGCATCTTATGTAAGAGAGCCGCATATGTCAATCTTCGGAGTCATAAATATTCCTCGATCAACTCCTATTTCATCAAGTGTCCCTCTATACTTGCATTTCTAAAGTCGAACTTCCATTGTAGCTCCTAACTCTTGAACTCTAGCTCTATCTATGAAGACCACGCATCTCGAATTCTCTATATCCTTCCCCCGGCGCATCCCTCTTATCTTCCATATCTCAAAAAGAGCTTGCAATCGATCATCTTTATCGTAGAACTTGGCCATGGTTTGATATTATCTTCATAACCTATAAATCATAACTCATTTCAAAGTTATATGCATGCGATTAGTGCATGCCCATGGCGTATATTCAACATGAGAGCACGGATCCAATATCAAAATGCAACAGATAATTCGACAAGTTTCAAAAAGGAAAGACAATTTCATGTTCAAAATCGATGCGATGCACACATTATCACATAGTTCCTAAGCCGTACGACCTATACTGACTCAGTCACGACACGAGAACATCGGTTTTGCAACCAGGCTCTGATACCACTTAAGGATGTAGCACCCGAGCGCAAGGTACCACATCCCCCGTACCAAGACCCGACCCGAATATGAAATGGACAATCCATGCCCTAGCTAAATCACGGTGAACGGGGACATACACACTCGCTAAGCTAGGCGGGAGCTAACTTTCGTAACTAAAGAGATAATAAAACAGAAATATTACCAATGCGGAAGCGAAGTACATACATAAATAACAAGATAAGCAAAGAGCAACGGGTTCAACTAGCATAGATACCTAATCCCGAAATTCAATAAAATCATAAAACATCAATTCCAGATTCTTTCCATTCCTAGCTTATCTTGAATTCATGATAGTAGTAGTAATCACTACAAATCATACATTCTCCGTAACTTAAACAAATCATAGTTCATTATGCATATGGACAGACTCTAACTTAACCGAAAGACTTAATAGACTTGACTTCCCGCCTAGCACTCCAAACCAGCAAGAACACTGAAAACAATCCGGGTTCAATCTATACGAGACTGGTGGGTATAAAACAGGGCATAACATATATAATATCGCTGAATTTAAACACCCACACATGCATGTTATAATCCCGTGCGAGGTTTTAAGATATTTCCCAAGTGGGTAAAACAAAGGAAAACAATGCTCGGGATTACAACTATCAAATTCATACATTTCATTCATAAGGTTTCATGGCCCGACGAGTGGGCCTTCATAATCTCCAACCTTCTCCTCGTGTGTGCATAGTCTATTTGTTCATTCATTACCGATCATGCAACATTCATTCCTTCGTTCATTCATAATCTTTCATAATCATAATCATAATCATTCATTCATAATCATAAGCATTTACACCTTCTTCCTCCGGGTGGTGGACGGGCTTGCAAGACCCGGCACCTCATACATAGTGGCAATGAGGTTTATGAGTCCTCATTGCCCGACTAGCGTTTTCTCGTCAAAACTTCTAACGAGATCCGTTCCGTCGTTAATATTTGTTGGGACTAGTGTACACGAATCACAGTCAGCCCGAGCTTCCCCGAATAGCCACGTACACATAGTCCCGGGCCCCCATAATCATTGTGTTCACTGATCTCCCCAAAATATTGGATAAGGG
Source organism: Lantana camara (assembly GCA_037501455.1). Classification (NCBI taxonomy): domain Eukaryota; kingdom Viridiplantae; phylum Streptophyta; class Magnoliopsida; order Lamiales; family Verbenaceae; genus Lantana; species Lantana camara. The sequence continues at coordinate 96,895,434 of CM074856.1, forward strand.
TTTATAAATAAAAAAGGGGTCATACATTTGAAATCGTTTACCCAAAATGACTCGATATATATAAATATACTATTTTGGCTTAAAACATTTCACGTAAGGGATATATCGGGTCGTTTTAGCTATTAGAAGAGAAACCCACCTAAACGCCTCTTACCGAACAATATCAAGAAGAAAGGAAGACTCGAAAGTGTCTTATGAACCCGGCATCTCCGCCCTGGAGAAAACTGTACAAGGGACAACGTAACATGTTCGTGAGACTCAAGACTCCAAACGAACCATATATGACGCACGACAATGCATTGAACGTGATATGAATGCATAAGAGATGATGTTATGTAATGAACACGTTCAATGTACACGATTAACGTATTTAAATCATATAAACGAGCCATTCATTCGTTCAAGGAAGCGTTCATATTCATTAAGTCATGAATTTCACAATTTATAGAAATTCAATTCAAGAATTCAAATAACGATCGTACACATCATATAACACGTTTACAATTATAGAATAGACAAATAATTACATTCAATTCAAGATTCGAAATTAGAAAGGAATATGAACTAGGCAACAATTTACTTTCCATAATTCAATTAAATCAAATAATATTTAATATATAATAAACATATATATATATATATATATATATATATATATATATATATATGCGTAACACCATGCATGCATTAACATACACAAAATATGAAATTCATGCATGCAAATACTATATATATATACATACGTAGATAGCATGCATTTAATTAGCAAACACATGCAGTTACTGTCTATGTATGCAAACACTGAGAATTAGGAAACACATATATCAAACCAAGCCATGCATATGAAATAAACAAGCACACACTTCATGCATGCATTTAATTAACCATGCACACAACCATTACATGCAAGAAGGAAAGGAATGAAGGCAGCAGCATACACAGTTCCAGACTCAATCTCCCCGCCCGGGGAGCTTCGTGCAGCAAAAGTCCCCGCCCGGGGAGCTTCGTGCAGAAAGTTTCTGCACCAAGGCTACCCGGCCGGGCCTTTTCACGGCCAAAATCTCCCCGCCCGGGGAGATCCATTCCAGTTATGCAGCAGCAGATCAAGAACGAAACAACCCCTGTTTTGTGACATGAAAACACAGCCAAAGGTAGCAACACTTAAGGTATGTTATGCAGCAGAAAAATAGCATGAACAACCCTCACAAATGACTGATAACTGACAGCAGTTAAGCAAGGTAAAGAGCAGCAACGAACAACAGCAAAACAGGCCAAAAAAACAGGGCAAAAGAATGAAAAAACAGAGCAACAGCTGTCCAACTTCGTCCAAACATATTCAGGTATGGTAGGCCAGCAAATATGCAGCAAAACAACTCCAAAACAACATACAAATCAGCCCCAAGAATGCTCAAATGTGAGATGAAGGTGTTTGCGATCATTTCATGAATTTTCCTCAAAACTCCATTAATGATAACTCATGAATACTTCAACTACCATGTAATATTTCACCATAAATGCAAAGAAGAAGTCAAAACAATCATATTCATGCTTTGAATCAACCAAAACCATCAAGGAATGAAAGATATCAACATATTTTCCATAACCTAACTATTCATCAAGTCGGCCATAAACCCATGAAAACATGCTCAAAATTGGGGATGAATGGATCAAAATGACTCATAATGAATGTATATTACAACCTAAGCTTACCTTGTGGATTGGACGATGTTTGGAAGAGATTTGAGCTTTGAATCTCCAAGGGTGACAAGAGCTACGGGAAAACTGGAGAGCGGAAGGTTTTGGCTGAGTTTTCTGTAAGTGATGAAGGTTATGTCGGTTTGGGGCGATTAATTCTAGTTAGAGGGTTGAGTTAGGGTTCCAAAGCATTAAACCATAGTTAATTTGGTCAAGGTTTGAGTAAGTTATGGCTCTTTTAGTAAAAGGTGGCATTTTTTACGAACGCAGCACTTTTCGGTTGAATTTCGGAGGTTCAAATGACTTTGGAAAAATATGAGGCTAAGTTCATTAAACTCGAATTTTCGTTACGAGTTCAGCAAAGTTGACGAAACTCGAATCCGAGTTTCCTAGCTCAATATATCACATACGGAACCAAGGGTGCGCTAATTGCTCATTAGCCCCCGATTTGGATTCCAAGAACAAAATAAATTTGAAACTAATGCAAATGAATCCGAAAACATGAAACGAACACATATTCATATTCATGACACGTATATCCTCGATATATTAAACTTGCACGAAATTTCGGTATAAAATCATATAAGAACGAAGCACGTTTTTAACACGCATAAACAAAGCATAAATAAATTCATAACATTTTCATAAAGTATAACGAAATAAAATTCACATTTAAATAAATAACAAAATGCACGGTTTAGATATTATTTAAATCAAAATGTACAAATTTATTTGAGATAAAATCAAATACACGATTTAATATGGTTTAAAAATAAAATGCATGAATACAAATATTTCATTAGATCAACTTGTAAAAATTTAATGTATATATATATATATATATATATATATAGTATTAATAACATTAAAATATGATAATTAACATTTACTATAAAATTAAATATACAAATCACTTATAAACAATTAATCACATAATTAAATAATTTAATTGCACAATTTATAAACACATACGACATATTAGTACAAATGAAAAACCGGGGCGTTACAATTAGGGGAAGCCGCTGCATCGACCGAGGCCGCAAATAGTTCCGCGAAGTGCTCCACACACTCTACTTGACCCAGGATTTTCATCAACATCTGGAATGCCGTTACCATCGCATGCCCATTAGGTAGCAATTGAATGGGGCTGATTTGGAGATGGTTGAACAACGCAACTTGAAAGGACGAAAGGGGTAGCCTGAATCCATACTCAATGGCTTGCAACGAGATGGCGATGCACCCCTCTGGCGGAGCTCCCATATGCTCATCGGAGTTGGGATTATAAACCTTGCAGCTTGTATCCAAATCCCTCCACCTGGTCAGCCTTTTCAATGCGGTTGTCCTCTCCGACCCCCAGATCTTGGCCCTAAACTCATGATAGTATTTCGGGCATTTTTGCTGCCCTTTCTTCTTCCTACCCCCTTGGAGTTCCGGCTCGAGGTCTGAAGCGGAAGCAGCCCCTCCTTGATCACGAGATTCCTCCTCCAAGGACATCTCCTCTATTTCAGCTGCGGTGTCCTCCACTGCTGCGGGGTCAATCCCCTTTTCTCCCTCTTCGCTCAAAAACGAGCTCTGCTCTCTCCCTACGGCATCATCCGAAATGAGACCCGTCATCTCCTCTTCCATGGCAGGGATGTACATTTCAGCATCGGGATCCTCCCATCTGTTTTTCCCAGGGCGCTTTATTCTGATGCACTCTACAGACACTTCAGGGTCGGACGGGATGTCTCTAGGCCCATAGTTTCCAGGTTGCTTATCTTTGGGTTGGCTACCGGCCGGCACGGCGGAAGATCTCTTGGGGGCCATTTTATCACTCAAGGAAAAGGAAAAGAGAGAGAGTTTGGGAATTGAATGGCGTACCTTAGGGATTTGACTGAAGTACTCTCTGAATTAGGTTTGCTTGAACGTTTCGAATACCTGAAATTCTGGACTCAAAGGTTTCTCTCTTGTGAACAGCGTGGAAAAAGGGGAAAACCGCTTAAGTCCCCAATTTATAGCTGCAATTATCCCTAATGGGGATCATTCAATTCCACGTGTGAGCAGATTAACTGGCTTGGGGAGGAACATGGCCCGTTGTCCAACGGCGGCTACACGCAACCGCCCCTCTAGGTTTGTGCAAGCACTTCAAAATTCAAAAAGTGCAATCATTACACTGATAGGGGAAAAACCTAGCGTTTCCCGCCTAGAAGTCTTCAATAGGCACGCGCGTGTAACCTCACCACCCTTTGGGTCGAGGTTGACTTTGGGTCGGCGGGCGCTGCCTCAAAGCCTTAGTTCGGAGTGCCTGGCTCGGATTAGGTGCTACACGACCCAGTCTTGCTTAAGGCCACGAGTATTCCCTTTTTCCCTCGGTAACCACAACGCCTTCTTCAAGGTCCGTTGCCACACGCTAAGTGCCACCAGACCTGGGGGGGCAGATGATAAGGGGAAAATCGGGAAGTCTAACTAAGCGCCAAGTGTCATGCCCACGCAGCAGCTTGTGCCACATCAGCCCATAACGTCCGACCCAGGCCAGTTGATAATCGACCCAGGCTTATGCCACGTCAGCCTGTAACGTCCAAACCAGGCCAGTTGATAATCGACCCAACACTTGCGCCATGGGGCAGCTGTCATCCTGGGCCCCCTTTTGACCCAGGAAAATGGGACCCAACGGCCGGTCGACCCAAGCGCTATCGAACAACCGCAATTAATGCGCGTACCACTTCTCACTGGCCGCATTAATTACGGCCGCATCAGGTACTGTACCCGGGTCTCTGGCAGGGACAGAGAAACAGTGCTTTAGCCGTAAAAGCACTGTTCCGGCCACCAAGCGTCCCCACCCTCCTGAGGGTGTACTTGCACGCATTGAGGCCTCCTTGGCCCTATATAAACCCTTCTCCATCACCATTGGAGGTAAGCTTTCCATTGCGCACTGAGCTCCTCATTTTCACTATATTCTTACTCAGTTCACTGACTTGAGCGTTGGAGTGCCAAAACGAGTCAAACCCCCGACTTCCCCTGTTTTGGCCTTTGAGCTCATGTTTGCCCCCCTTTCTTTTAGCTCAGGAAAGCACCAGAGTCTCCCTACTTTACAAATATCTTTGGTGATTGGGAGTCCTAATCTGCAGTCCAGCACACAACTCAGATTTGGACACCATCAATCACACTATTATTTTGAACTGTTTTCATAAAAATGATCTTAGAAAAAGAATTTCATTAGAGTAAATCAAGTTTTTTTTAAATTTATCATGAAGTTTTTGCTTGATGTCAAAACTTATAATCATACATCCTCATCTCAAAGTTTTATTTTAATTACTAATTACTCATCATTCATTAAAAATTAGCTTAAATATACTTAATGATTTATTTTCTTTTGTGATTTACTAATAATTCATCATTCATACTTCTTTTTTTTTCCCGACCATATTCTTCTTTAGTTTTATGTTTTTCCTTCATACTTTAGTTTTAACTTTTACATCTTGCTTCTCAAACTTTCGTAGTTAAAATTTATAATTCAATCCTAAAATTGTGTTACTCATGTGTGGGAGCATTGTGTTTTGCTCACTCCATTATGTAATAATTACGAAGAATTACGGTAGGGGAAACAATGACGAGCAATGCTTGGGTCACTCATTAATATAGTACACTACAAGAAATCCTGTAAATTTCGACGGGAAGAGCCATCAAAATTCCCTTGAAATTCCATCGAAAATAGTAGATTCAGACAAAATCTAACGTCCCGATTCTTCGACATTCCAGGTACGGCGTTGTAGCGCCTCCCCAACACTACAACCCCGCACCGCAATACTCCCTGAGTGGAGGTTAGACCCAACACTCAGGAAATACTACGGCGAATGGTCAGGATAATATATGAACGGAGTATATGTCATAGTGCAACGGAAGATAAAGAGACTCAACTTTACCAATGAACGGGGAGGATAACGTACAATGAGTAAGGATTATCATTATTGATCAAAGTAGTTCGCAAAAGAGTACAACAGGTTAACATGCAAGGACAAAGTATGAGTTAGTTTGTTTCTGCAGAGAGTAGGCTCAAGACAGTGTACTCTTAGAATTGGATCCAACCTACTGTTGTAATGCTTCAAGATACCTCTAGTTGTCGTTCATTGATTCCTAAAATCATGCATTTTAAAATAGGCCAGAGGGTTAGTCAAAGTGACTAAGTGCAGGGGGTATGAGGGTTTATAAATATATATATATATATATATATATATATATATATATATATATATATATATATATATATATATATGATCAAGAAGATCTTGATCTACAATATTAACAATAGGATATAGCAAATATGGAACGGTTCATGATACGTGTAAAACAGGGGTAGGGGTAGTTTGGAATATTTGTAGAAATATGAACCGTTTGTAACAAGAACATTAATGCCCGCAAGCTAGGCCTCTCCATCCATAACTCCTTAAATAATTGGTAAAATAGTATTGGGCTGATCAATGCACCGATACTTCAATAAAACCAAGAAAAATATTAACCCCACTACTCCTTGATGTCAATAGGCAATCAAACCCTAGAGACCACGAACACGATTCGGGAGACAGCTATCTCTCCCTCATCCCTTGGCGTGGAGTAACTAACCTCCAGTTAAACCACTACCAAGAGGTGGTGGCAGTCCGCAGCACCAACAATACCCTCGGCCCGATACCTTCCGGGTAATTGCTCGCTACGGATACAGCCGGGGCCCATAACATGAATCAAGAATAGTATTTTGCTTACATAACCCGGAGTCAACGTTTTGTTTGAATAGTATATCGTCCTAGTAAAACGTTGATTCCGGCATGAAAGTATTTTCCCTTTGAAAGGGATACTGTAACATGAACATGAAAGTATTTTCCCCTAAAGGGGATATTGTAATACGGTAATACGTATATAAGGTAGTAATTCATAAATAGTAGGTAGGCTTGAAGATAGTTTTGGTATAGATACGTATATATAGGCATGATTCCAGTTGAAAATAGTTTAACCCTCACCTATACCAATAGTCAGACATTGTAATGTGGATTCCAGTGCGCCTTATGTATAGAGAGAAGGAGTGGCCGAAAATGGAGAGAAATGAGAGGATTTTTATGTGTTCTTGGAAATGATCTTGGAGGGTTATTTATACTTGGGATTTAGGGGCTTATGTTGTAATTTCTAAAAGTTGAAGGGAGATGTGGATGCTTCATAACCTAAACAAATGCTTGGTAGCTATGTAGGTAATGTGGTTGTCTCACATTTTAAACAAATGCTTGGAAGCTATATAAGAAATGTGGGTGAATTATATTCATTTATTTAAACTTTCTAGAAGGCCTATGTTGTCATGGATGATGTCATGTCGAATAAAAATAAATATAAAATGATATAAAATTTATTCAAGAGTCGAGAGGTGAAAACTTGAAGTAGTAAATTAATGAAAGAATGAGTGAAAAATAAGCTTCATTATGATTATAAATGGGGAATATTTAGAGTTTTCGTTTATAAATTATGAACGTTAAAGATGATGAAAATCATGAGAAAATTATATAAACGAAGCTATGATAAAGTTTAAAGGTTGTAAAAATTATCATAGTTTAGGGAAAAAATTAAGAAACATTTTAAGTAAAATTTCGAATATTGAATGAAAGCTGATTGTGTAAAATAAAATGACAATTTTTTAAAAAGGAAAATATTTATAAAATATGCTATGATTGGAATCAAGTTTTGGTAAATGCATGAAAATTCACAAAATAATTCAAGGATCGTTTTGACTATAATATTGAATAGGAAAAACGTTGAAATTCGGAAATTTCAAAATATAGGGTTAAAGTAGGGTTTTTGGCCGGTTTTGGTTACTACGGGAGTTATAATGAGAATTAGGGTTCGAGAATGATACCATAATTCATAAAATTTTACAAGGATTCATTTGTACCTAATATTGGATAGGTAAAGGTGGCTTGGAAAATTTCTACGTTTAGGAATGAATAGTGATTACGGACTTTAGAAGGAATTCTTCTTGGCCCCGAAATCCGGGTTGTTACAGGCGTTACGAGAGAGTTTAATTCCGTATTTATGTGATTCGCGTGCTTTAAGTGTCAACGTGTAATTTATGTAAGTTGTATGCACTCGAGTGCCTAATATTTGAAAGATTAGGGACCTAATTGTAATTAGGGTGTTTTAGCCTTCGTGGCAACCTTGAGCTCGGGAATTCGAATTCGAATTTCGACCCCTTCATTGACTTCGTTTCGATGATTCGAATTCGATGAAATTAACTTTGCATTTTTCTGAAGCCACTTTATCGCCCTACCGTTTCAAAATCCGATCCGTTTGGACTGGATACCGTTTAACCCTACCCGTTTTCATTTAACTGTCCCATTCATGCCTCGATTTCTCCCTTCCCTCTCTCACGTTAAGAGAAGAGAAAAGCCCCCTTTTGGCCTCAAGCTTTGGCTCAAGCTCGTGGCCCATCTGACCACCCAATCGAAGAACCAAGGTAACCATTGTATTCCTCTCGTTATGTGCTTCGATTCTACGTGTATTTTGTAGTATGAATTCTTGTCTAAGTGTCTCTTTGGGGGAGATGATGAATAGTTCTAAGATCGGGATTTTGTGCGTTTAAGCCCGTTTCGGGAGTTCTAACTTGTATATATGTGATGTACGTGTTATATATACTCGGTGGTGTGATTATTGCATGATTTTGGGTTTTTGGGAGGGGTGTGTGTGTTGGGTGTGTGCTCCGCCATGGTTTTCGGGGGGGGGGGGGGGGAGTAACCCCCGTTACCGCTTTTGTTCTTGAGGGAGGTAAGTTGCGGTTTTTTTTAGGCTCCTGCCTGGGGTAACAGGCGTTATCCCTTTTGTGCAGGAAAGGGGTAACGCCCGTTACCCCTATGCCTTTGTGCGTCTGTGCCAGGTAACGGGCGTGTTTCTTTTTGGCTTTAGTGGGGGTAACCCTCGTTAACCCCTGAGTTTGGGGTGTGGTTTTGCTTTGTTTTTCTTGCTTTTGTTTTCGTTTCTAGTTTCTTTTCTAACGTGTTTTATGTTGTATTGTGTTATTAATCGACATACATTGTTATGAATTAACATGATATGAATATGAATCGTGCAATATGATATGTTTTGCAATTGTATAACTTAATTTGATGCAAAACGTGTTATGTGTTCTTAAGTGATTAATTACCACTATATGCATTTCAATTACCTTTATTTGCATTAATTGTGCACATGAACATGTTTTATTATGAATTATGATTATGTTAAGCTATAAAATACATTTATTTATATGAAATGAGTTTGAATATGAACTTTGCCTATGTGTTTGCATTTCTTAAGTGCTTATGCATACGCCGTGCATCTATATGGTTCATTTTGAGTTTAAGTCTTGTCTTTTGCCTTTAGTTTGTTCAGGTGCACCGAGGGTGGTGTTTTGTCGGTCGAGTTGATTCGGGGGTGAATCAAGTGCTTTGTCTTCAGCTTCGTTTAGTGTAAGGTGAGGTTAGGATATAGTTATACCCTAATGCAACGTGCTCCTTTGAATGCATGTGATTTATAAGCCCTATATATATATAAATATGTGTGGAATACGTATTTTGATGGTTTTGCTATACGTTTGAGAGTATGAAGGCTATGTATGAGCCTATGTAAGCTTGTGTTGGATTTGGTACGTTTGTATGTGGTATATATACGCATGTATGTATGTGTAGTATGTATGCATGGAATACGTATATGTGTGTGTATGTATATGATACGCATGTTTGTGGCACACACAATATGTTTTGGTATGCACGTTTGTAGCGGGCTTAGGATTTGATATGCCTTGTACGTGTTATGAATTTGTTTGATGGGGACCCGACGTACGGGATTTGCTAAGGATGTACCGGAACCCACCTGAGAGTGGGTTGGGGGATGGAGTCCTGAGGGTTTGAGGAGCATTGAGCACTCCCCTCGTCCGTTTTCAATGGCTAGGGTCGCGCAGCCCTTCCATCACCTTGATTTGAAGTTGACACGTCTGCACCTGTTGGTATGTATGGTTTTATTTATTTTGTTGTTTTGTACGTTTTGTTTGAGAGGTTTGCACTCGTGCCCGCCGAGTTTCGTTACGTTTGTCTTCTGCATATTTTGTTATGTACGGTTATGTGTAGGGTCCATGTTCCGCCTAGCTTAGGTTTTAGTTTTGTTTGTCTCCGTTCTCTGTGGCTCGGTACGTGTGCGGAGGACTGGTTTCGTTACACGTGTCAGGCTATAGTACGGGGGGTGTGGTGCCCACCGTTTGGGGTACTACACGAAATTCCAAGGGAATTCCGACGGGAGAAAGTCCGTAAGAAAACCCCTTCTCGGAATTCAAAAACCAAGGGAAAATCGACGGAATTTCGAGGGAAAATAAAATCGAAAAATAAAATAATTCCCCTCGGAATCCCATTGAAAATATTAAAATAAAATAATAAATTTAAACAATTCCGACGGGATTCCACTCGGATTTCCATCGATTATATTAAAAATAAAAAATCAAATTAAACAATTCCGACGACATTTCCGTCAGAATTCCATCGGAAATTATCTTAAAAATACAAAAAAGAAAAATATTTTTTTTGTTTGAATATTTTACACCTCTTTGAAAATATTTATTTACATTTCTTCAAAAAAAGAAGTACTCATTTACAACAAATTCATCAATAACATTACAAATATATACACTAATACCAAACTATAACACAAAAAAACTCCTATTGGCTACTGCTAACTGCTAAGGAAATAAAACTCCTACTGTTGGGAAGAGAACATCCCAAATTAGATGGCTCATAAGTTCCAGTTCAGATGCCACCCCTTAGAGAAAGCAAGTAGCAACACCAGATACCTCTCCATTATTGGCGTGCTTTTGCTAGTCGACAACAAACTTTTCCTCAATCTGTTTAATTAACTCCATATAAACCATCTGACATTTTGTTTTCTCCTCCTAATTCAGACGGTGCAAAAATGTTAGAAGAAAAAAACAAAGTTCAGACAAAAGTTATGAAATACCCAATTATGACTTCAGATTTTGAACAACAACAGGAACAAAGGGTTCAGCTTATTAGCATTCTTAAATGTGATCTTTCCTGCCATTTATGAAAAGAATATTAGAGGCATGTAAGAAAAATAAATAATATGCATGATTATGAAATTTCACCCTGTTGTAAGGTTTACTACAGTTAAAAACCAATCGTGCAAGTGTACCCTAACGTACGCGTAGCACAATAGGATCGAGCCCATAGGGAAGGGAAATCAATTACTAATCTCTATTATTCTCTAATCTAAAGACCTGACGAAAAGCAATTGTTGTTTCTATTAATCTACTAAACCAGAAATTAACAATTAACTAGAATTAAACAAAATTAACGAAACACACGAATTAACTTCAGTAAACTAAGCAGGCAGGGGAAAAGTAATGAATTATACAATCAAGAGCTGATGTGATGCTCGCCTGACAAGTGTAATTCTACAACCTAGCCACTTATATTTGTATTACCCTCTCTCAAGGTGTAACCAAGTGCTTAATTAATGTTCAATGTTGCTCTCGCAATCACCAATATTTAATTAAACCATAGGAACAAGACTAGTGCAATTCAGTATTCTAGCAGCTCGGCATGGAATAAGATTACTGTTGTATAAGCTAGGACCAAATCTCTTTGTACCCTACAACTTACAAGTTCTGAAAACCATCTAAATTACCATCACTCTTTCGATCTATAGGCAATTATGACACATGCTAAGGGTGATCAGGCCATCGCAAGTCAATCCAAACCTGTTTTCAAACTAAGAATTAATACAAGTCATTCAAGCATCTCATCAAACATCTATCATGCAATCATCATCACTCCCCTAGCCCTAGAGAATTAGCTACTCATAATTAAAGCGAAACTCATAAAACTAAAGGAAATTGCATTAAAATAAATCATAGTTATCAAATCTAAACAAGGTCTCCAAAACAAAAGCATAAACATTCAGCAGTATCTAAAACGAATCTAACATACGAAACTAAAACTAAATTCAAAGGAATTAGTTTGTAAATTAAAGCAACAATAAAACGCCATAACGTTATTATTACCTATCCGTGTGTAATTGTTGTTAACGTCCGTTACTGCTTGAAATCGCCATAACGTTTTTATTAGTGGTAACGGGCGTTACCACTTTCCTTCTGCATAGGGGTAACGGGCGTTACCCCTCCTCTCTCGCCAAACACTCCCCTCCTGTGGCCAGTAACGGGGGTTACTTCTTTTATACTCCTAAGTGGTAACGGGAGTTACCACATTTTCTTCTAAAAATACGTGAAATCGCCTTGCTTCGCCGTTTCGTAACTCCAACTCCAAAATCACCTGAACGGAGCAAAATAAACACATAAATGCATCAAACGGCACCAAAATATAATCTAATTAATGCTCAAAATCATGCAATTTCTACACACAACACACCCCTCTTTGAATACATCATTCTAACTTCAATTCTAAACAAAAAATTGGAAAAGTCAAAACGAAACCAAGAATTCAATTAAAGGGAGTTCATGTCTAGCATTGAAATTATCACTAAACCAGACCTTCTGTAGTAAGTGAAAAACATAAAGTAAAAGCAGTCAACTGTCACACACCATGATAAGATTAGCATTAGATAAAGAATCTACTGTCCTCAGGATTCTAAAATATTGCTACATAGCAGGCACCATAATAAATGAGTAAGAAGAGAAACAACAAGAAATATAGTCATTGTCGCCAACTCCCCAACAAGTCCAAGGAATATTTACACAACATCCTTCTGCATCCATTGTACCAACCTACATGTAAGGGGTTACAACTTCATTGCAATCCTTTCTACAAAAATGAAATCAAATATATCTATTGCTTTCAAAATCTGATAGATATTGTAGTGCTTTATCCAAGAGCTTCAACGACGCATCAGACAACAAACTGAATAACCCGAAAAACTAAAAAAAATGAATCAACCCTGTACAGATACTTACTGATTAAGTTGAACAGACTGGAACTATAACACTTACAACAATAATCCATTTCTGCTCCTGATCGAAAAGATCCCAAATAAAAATGTCAGCATCCAATTAAATACACCAGCTGAATATTATAGATTGAACACTTTTGCATCAAAACAATTGAACTTGAGTTTAAAATAAAGAGAGTGAAAATCCATATTTCAAGGAACAAGATTCGAACCGATGGATTGGCGTATGATCTGAGAGGAAAATAGAGAGGACGAATGCTACAAAAGTTGTAGCGCCCGAGCGCGAGACGCCACATCCCGCGCACCGAGACCCGACCCCGCATATAAAATGGAAAGTTCATACACGTGCCAAGTCAAGGCGAATGAGGACACAACACACTCGCTATGCTAGGCCGGAGCTAACCATTAAACCATTCAAGAACGAGAGATAATAAAATCAGAGTAATATAATAGAAGCGGAAGCATTTCACAAACTATAACATGTACATTGAGCTTTCAAGCTCCAAAATAAGAATATTTACAAGTATTCAAAATGCCATCACGGCTCATACCACCAAGTATGCCCAAAGTATTCATAATCATAATATAATTCAATACAGGAGTGCATGAGTGTAAAAGGAACAAAAGACTACTAGACCCAAATATAAGACTCAAACGACTTGGATTCCCGCCTAGCAATCCCAACCTGCACGAAACAACTACAAATAAAATGGGTTCAGTCTAAAGGAAATTAGTGGGTATAAAACAGGGCATAATAGATAAGTATCTCGGAATTTAAGCACAAACATATAAGTTATAATCCCATAAGAGGTTTTATAATATTTCCCAAGTGGGTAAAACAAAGAAAAGCATCAAACAAGATTATAACATTTATATACATTCATTAGGTTATTTATGAGCCCGGCGAAAGGGCTAAGTCTCCAACCTTCACGTTGTGTAATCATTAACATTTTTCATTACGTTATCACACACATAATCTTTCGTGCACATTCATTCGATCATTCATAATCGTTCATATACACCTTTTTCCTCCGATTGGTGGACGAGTTTGTAAGGCTCGGCTACCCATTCATTATGGCTAGTGGGGTACATGAATCCCCAAGAGCCCATTCCCATTCCTCGCTAATCTCCTAGCGAGGGCCGGTAACATCGTAGTTTTAGCAGAACTAGTATATGAGGATCACCGTCAGCCCAAGCTTCCCCGGATAACCACGTACACTAATTCCCAGGGCCCTCATTCAGTGTATTCAATCAATTCGCCAAAAATATTAGGTAGGATGTTCAGTAAAGAAAAGGGCTTAACGTTGGAAATCATTTACTCTGAAAAGACTTGATACATAAATATACTAAGTTGGCTTAAAACTTTACATATTGTGGATGTATCGGGTCAGTTTAACTAGTGGAAGAGAAACCCACCTTAAAAGTAGAAAGAACGACACAAGAACCTCACTGACCTGCCTCCTCTCTGTTCGGACCCAAATCTGTGTAAAAGAGGTGAAGTGAGACTCAAAATGACCAAATACGACGCACGTACGACGATGCAATGATCATGATATGGAGTGCATATGAGGCAATAATAGGTTATGAAGATGCTCATGTGTATAATTAATGTTTTAAAGTCATATAAACGAGCAAAGTCATTCATTCACGTTTATAGCTTTCATAATCATTATCAATTCAATTCACATTCATATATAGCAATCATAATACATGGTTTGACAAGTTCACATTGCATACAAGTCATAAATGGGACGAGAAAAGACATCCAGAAGCAACGAAAGAACACCTCAAAGCTGCCAACTAGTGTGACACAGTCGTGTTATATTTTTAAAAGGGTTGGACACGGCCGTGTTCGATTTTTAGAAAATAAAATCCCAAGTCCGAAAAATGAACACATCCGTGTTAAGTTTTCTTTGTAATTGGACACGACCGTATCCGATTTTTGGAAAATAAAAGTTGATTTCTAAAAGATCAACACGGACGTGTCCATTTTCAAGCCAAACTTGACACGGCCGTGTCGAGCTTCGTGCTCGAAAATCTGCAGTAGAGCAAAGCTCTGTTTTGGAAAAATAAAACAAGGAAAAACAGGATAGCTCCAAAGTAACTCTTAGGCAACATTAAGGCATGAAAAAATGAAGCATAAAACATCGCAAATTCAATACACATAAGCATACATCAATCGGCCAAAAGAAAGGAGGGAAATGAATGATCAATCAAGCATCTTCATCTTCAAGAAATTCAAATTTCATTAATGGCATATCAATAAATGCCCAACTACCATGAAAAACAAGTTCATAAATGCAACATAGATACAAGAGTGATCAATATACAAGCTTCAATCATAAAATAGCTCAAGGAAAGGCATGTGATCAAGAATCCATACAAAACCTATACTATTCATTCCAATCTTCACAATACAATCAAATCTCCATGAAAATGAGCAAACCATAACTTAGAATGATCAAAAGAAAGTGGAGAACACATCTATATGCTTACCTTCCGGATTGGATGATGTTTGAAGAGGTTATGAGCTCAATTTTGGGGATGGGTGAATAGTGGCAAGGTGAGGATTTCTTTCTTGGCTTTGGCTGAGCTTATCTCTCTTTCTTGGTGCAATGAACAAAATGGGGGTGATGCATCAGGTAGGGGGTTTAATTGGGGTCATGTGGGTCCAAGGTTTGCTCTATTTGGTTAAGTGTGGATAGAGTTATACTAAAAATGGCTAAGGGTGGCGATTCTACGGACGGAGCTTGTTTCGCTTGAATTTCGGAGGTTCAAATGGGCTTAGAAAAATATAAGGCTTGTTCCATTGAACCAAAATCTTCGATATGAGTCCGATGATCCGAATTCCTGAGCTCATGTTATGCCGCTCGGAACCTAAGGGGCGCTAAATGCCCTTTAGCTCCCTTTTCGGTTCCGTTACTCAAAATAAATCCGAAACCAAGTCAAATAAATTTGAAATCATGAAAAGAACATTAAAACACATTCATAACACACATAACTTATGTATACTAAAATTTAACAAAAATCTAAAATCAAATCAAATGCAAACGAGGCACGTATTCATAATCATATATACATACGTTCAATATTTCAAATATAATTCAAGGAATTTTAATTAACATATAAATTAAACATATAATGAAATAATAAAATAATTAAAATGCGTAAATAGTAAACAGATGCATCATATCTATACGGCCGAAAAGTCGGGGCGTTACAACCTCTCCCCCTTAAAAGAATCCGTCCTAGGATTCACTGCTCGCCCGGAAACAATTCGGGATGGAACTTCTTCATCTTTTCCTCTGTTACCCACATAGCCTGTGACACCCCGACTTCTCGATTGTACAGGTACGCGTGCCACGCTTGTGATTTTTGAGATTTAGGATTTATTTAATTCCTTTTCTTTGTTTTAATTAAGAGATTTAATTACGTGAGTCATGTATTTATTTTATTTTCGAGCATGATTAAGTGTTTAATTATTCTAATTTTGAGAGTTTATGCTTAATTGCAACTTTATAAAACTCTTGGACTTAATTGATGAGTTGATATGGACTTATTTGTAACATTCATAAATTTTGTACTCAATTACATGAACTTAAATTCTTGAGGACTTAAACACAATTTCCCTTCTTTTCCTCTTACATTTACACGATCAATGCATACACACATATACATACACTTATGCATTATTCTTCCTCATTTCATCACACAAACACAAGACACACACATCACTTCATCTTCTCCCTCTCCATTTTGAACCAAACAAGGAAGATTGGGCAAGGATTTCTCTTCCATTTTCATCAAGAAGCAGGCATAAGACCCTCTGATCTTCTTCCCCTTCTTTTCTTCAATTTAAGGTATATATGTATGTGTTGGTTTCATGAGATATTGCTAGGGCTTTATGGTTTTATGGTTACCTTGGGTTTTTGTGAAGTTTATGAGATAATTTTGATAAGTTTTATGCATATATAACTTGAGTAAATGAGGGTTTGTTGGTTGAGCATTTATTGATCCAAGCATGTTTGAGTGTATTAAATGTTGCTTAAGTGATATATGTTGGTTAATATACTTGGTATGCATTGATTTCTTGAGAGTTGTTGAGCTTTGGTGTGAGTTTGTGGAAGTTTTCTTCTTCTCCCGTAAGTCCCCTGTTCTGCATTTTGAGGGTCCCGACCGGGATTAGCCTAGCAGTAGGTTGCCTATTGCAGCCTCCCGGCCGGGATCTTGGGCAGTGTAAAAACTGTCCCGACCGAGATGGGTTACAGGCGGGGTTCAGGTACTGTTGTCCCGACCGAGACAAAAAACTTTGTAAAAACCTTTCCGGCTGGGATGCATACCTGACTTGGTGTTTGTGATTCTAGTTTGTTGTTACCTCGTTCTTTTGAGAATCCTTGCTCGTTTCTTTAAATGTGGGACATTAATTGTGCACATGAACATGCCATTTATATAATGTGATCTCATAATCATGCCATGTGCATTTTTATCATTTACCGAGCATCATACTTGGTTCATATTGAGTCGAGTCTCACTCGTGTCCTGTTTTTCTTGTCCAGAGGGTTCTCAGGAGGGCGACGAGCCAGAAGTGTAGGGTTCGGGGAGTTTGTTTCCTTCTTTTTAGTTCAGTACAGTTGAGGATTTGATAGGTTATATGATATTAACATTACAACTTTCTTACTTGAAGTTTTGGCCAAAACCTATCTTATACTTATGTACTTTGATTTCAAAGATCAAATGGTTTTAAAATACAACTTGAAAACCTGTTCCTGTCCTGTTTTGGCGAGAACCTGACACTTCCTGGGGCTCAGGGGCTTGTATATTGAGAGAACCGGGAAAGCATGGGCTGACGGCTATCTCTTGCATAAGTCCCAACCAAACTCGGACTACCCGGACATTCACCAGGAGGTTTGGTGAATTGAAGGGGCTCCAGATCATTGGGATTCATTTACCCATTGATCATCCTGTCCTGGGTGGCAAGGGCTAACTACCCGAACCACCAACCCGGAGGAAAAATGTGTATTTGTGCACTTGAACTGAATCCTGTATTAAGTGAAACCTAACTCTTACATGATCACTTAATAAACCATCTTGTACACTAAAGGAGTAAAGTTGGAGAAGGCTCACTCGCCAAGCCACTGATCACTTTCTTGAAATAAACTTGATAGTTGTAATTCCATACATTGATATCCCGTGTTTTCACTTGTGCTTTGAAAACCTTGTATGGAATTATGGCTTGCTTGATATTTACTGCTTTATATATATTATTTATGCCATTCACTCAGTCTTGTAGAGACTGACCCATCTCTTCTTGTCCCTCGGGTACTTTTTGTAACATCCCGACCTTCCGGATCTATAGGTATGCATTTACGGGGTGTTAAATGCGTTATTATTTATTTAATTATGCCTTTTATTACTTTTAATGTTCTTAATTAATTGATATTAGTTGTTTAATTGCTATTTGAATTTTTTTGAACGTTTATGCTCTTTTGTTTGTATTTTGTTCCTTGTGTACCCTTCTTTGATTCCGAGTTTTGTGAATTCTTGATATACGTGGCCTATGTGAGTTATTTACGTGTTAGCATTCTTGTTTGGTGTTTCGGGTTTCGTTTGGTGTGACTTTGTGCTCGTTTTGTTTTTCGGAACCTAGAGGATGGTTAAAGAGCATTTAGCGCACCTCGGGTTCCAGGAGGCGTATCTTGAGCTAGGGAATTTGGATTCGAATTCCGGAAGAGGCGCTGGACTCGTGAAGAGATTTGCAAGCTTTGGAACCTAGCCTCACATTTTTCTAAGCCCATTTGGACCCTCAAAAATGGACCGGAACGAGCCTTTATTGCAAGTTAGCCTCTTTCGTTGACTAGTCTCACTTGTGGGACCCCTAAACCTCAACCTAACCCCTTAACCTTGGTTACTTTTGCTGGGAGGCGGGCCCAGAACAGTAGCAGTCCGGGACCACATTTTAAAATTTTTTATTATAATACAAGTATTAAAATATTTCTAAAACATTTTAATATAAAAGCGGAAGACTTAGCCGGATCTACTCAAGTATATACATGCAATTGATAATAAATTTTAAATCACTTAAGCAGATAAATGTCTAATATGCAATTAACACTTAAGAGCACATAATTTATCGTGCTTAAAATAAAATAACTGAAAACTATTACCGTACAACAAACATGGCTATCTAACGGCATTTTTCCAGCTCCTATCCCACTCGTGAGACCGGCAGAGCTTCCCTACAATATCCCCAGGGACACCCTCGGAGTGTGGGCTCCGAAAGTATTTCTCTAAATACTTAGAGAAAATAAAACTTTAAACTAAAAACCCTTTTCAGGGTTTATTCTCCCGAAATTAGGCGTTTTATATAAACACCTAATTAAAATTAATTCCGAGATAAATCGGAATTAACCAGGAGAAAATGGGACTTGATTTCAAAGCCAAGACTTGGCCAAAACCATCCCAAAACTGAATGAGAGAAATGGGGTGGGTATCAGCCTAATTATAGGCAAATATATGAGGATAAAACGGTCATTTTGGATACAAAAGCAAGGGCAAAATGGTCATTTCACATCCCCACTTGCGTGTACAACTTGGACACAAAAACCAAAGATACTACGTTGAAGGTCTCGTCACCACGAGTCCAACGCCAGCGAGCACGCGCCCATCGGAGCATGCACGCGCCCACACGCGCCGCCTAAAGGCGGCGCGTGTCATGTACTTGTGGCTAGGGCTTAGGGCAGACGTGGCCTCTTCTGAAGCGGCCACGTGTCCGGTTCGGCCCGGCCCGAACCGGACCCGGTCCAACCCTATCCGAGACCCGATTTGTTAACCCGGACCGTTGACCTTATATCCGACCCTTTGACCCCGGTCCAGACAAATCTGGACCGTTGTTCTCGCTGATGTGGCGCGATCTGGGTCGTCCGCGTGTCGCACACGTGGCGTGCCACGCGGCTGCCCAGTCAGCACCACCTGGCCCACCTTGCTGACGTGGCATGCCACGTCAGCTGCCACGTCATCACCGAATAAATTTTTTTTTTCGTTAAAAATTTTATTTTCTCCAAAATAAAATTCCGGGCATTTCCAACTCTTTGGAACTTTAATTTATTTTCTTAAAATAAATTTCTTGGCTATTTTCAAACGCTTTGAAAAATCATTTCTCTTTCTCCTTTTAATATTTTCTCTTTGGGTTTTTAATTGGGGCTTGCAGGGGGACCTGCAGGACTAATTAATTTTAGCTCCAAACGGATTAATATATTATCATCCCATGATAATAATTAATTACCGTTTAACAATATTTAATTCCACTAAATGAATATTGTTGCACTCTAAATTAATTAAATTATTCACGAATTTCTCGATCTAGAATAATTTCGCATTTTACTCCTCCGTGTAGATATCCATGAAAAATAAATTGCAACTACTATCATTTATTTTTCATCTCTAATTTGAAATTTATTGATTCGCCTTAAGTTCAAATTCTCTGTATGTGAAACACATTCAACATACAACTTCGGTGACGTTATCACGCGAAGTGCTTTGGCCAAAGTCTTAATTCGAACTTTTGCAAATCTATTTCAAGGATACCTCTTACCTTCCAGCAAGGCCACAGATTCCTCGATCAATATAACTCTTTAGCACATTTCATGCTATCACCGAATCATGCAAAGTATTTTGGCCACCCGTTACCGAGACCTCACTTCGAGTATGTTACAGTGACTAACACTACATGGCTAAAGCTAAAATATTATCAGGATTAAGAGTACAATGCTTCCTGAGATTTTATTCATTTTAGATAGCAGTATAAAATAAATAATCTCAGTGGTCTAGTTCGATGTTTCCAATCCTATTGAAAATCATCAACGTGTTATAATTGGAATCACCATTCCCTATGACGAAAGACTAATCATCTTATATAACCACGTTATAGTCTTGATAAGAACATATTCTTATCTTGTCGACTAGAACTTTAATGACACGTGATTTCGGTATTCAAAGTCTTTTCCTATGAAACACATTTCATATGAGAATACCACCACACGTCATTAATTATTATTATGTGAAATACTCACAACTTGCTATAAATTCAGTTTAATTAATTCAATCAAATTGAATTTTCAGGGCACTATTCCCAACAACTTTGTACCTAACTCAGCATATACTCTCTCTTCCTCTCCCATTTCGTGCAAACCACCCCCAAGAAGGAAGAAAAGTTCCCCAAACTCAGCCCCAAGAGAGAACCGAAGGAAGAAGGTGACACTATTGCATTTTTTAAGATTTTGGCCAATGCACTCCTCCATTTTTTCTCAAATTTTAAAGGTAAGCATATTTTTGAGTCCTCATTGAGTATGTGATTCTTTTAAGTGTATTATGTTGAGCTATAACCTTAGATTGCATGAGTTTGGACCTACCTTATGAATAGTAAGGGTTTTGTGGATTTTGAGTTCTCTAGCATGTTTCCTTGAGAATTATTTGAGCTTGATGCATGATTGTGATTCCTTAGTCATCCACTTTGAGTTTTATGGACTTGTTTCAAGTGTTAGAGTTGATTACATGAATCCTCCATTAGTGTTCTTGAGGTTTTAGAGGAGTTATGCTTGTTTACTGCTTCCTTTTCATTCCTCTCAGTTGCTGCTCAATTTGATCATGTTTGATGGAGTTTTTGTGTTGATTTGTTGCCTTACTTCATGCCTTAACATGCCTAGAAGAGTTGGTATTTGTATGGGAAGGTTTGCAGGGCTGAACAGGGTGAAACCACCATTTTTCGTGGCTGGAATGGTCTTCCCGGGAGGGGAGATTTTGGCCTGGGAAGTGCCCGGCCGGGTACTTCTTATGCAAAAAATTTCTGCATGTCGTACCCGGGCGGGTACTTTGAAGAACAAAATCTCCCCGGGCGGGGAGATGGAGTGCAGGCCCTTGAGTTTTGGGTACGACCGTACTTAACACGGAGCTTCCGGGGAGGTTTCTTTTGTCGTTCCATTTCTTTTCGTTGGTTTTTCTTGTCTCGTTTTATGACTTGTAGGCTTGATTAACTTGTTATATTAGGTTTTAAGCTTTATGTTGTGAATCATTGACTCGTTTTATACCCTCGTTTGTGAATTATGATCTTATATGCAATGCGTTCTCTCATATGACTTAAGTGTGAATTCATTTTATGTCATTTGCATCATGAACATACATATGCATTTACCGAGCGTCAATGTGGTTCATTTTGAGTCTAAGAGTACCCCTTTGTTGTTTGTTTTGTTCAGAGGATCTTCCCGTGGACGATGAGGTTGCCCCATAGGTGCCCGGTTACTTTCTTTTGTCTCCATTTCCGGTGTTAAGGTGAGGTTTTGTTTCTTTTAGTTATTTGACCTATAACCCCTATATGGTTTGAAACCTCGCATGCAAAATACGTATATTATATGATAAATAAGTGTAAGATATGTTTCTTGAGAGCTTATCCCATTTGTTATATGATCTTGAAAACGCTTTGTATAAGTATATAAGCTATTTTGCCTTTGTTTTGAAAAGCCTTCGATTAAGCATGTGTGTGTAAGCAAGATGTGTGGCTTTGAAAGATAAGCTTTGCTCTTTGCGTGATTTTTGTGAGATGTTTGGGCCCCGGAGAATGGTATGGTAGTCTCGGGTCGGCCGTGGGGTCGTCGAGCTCTTCCATCAACATGTTCCTTTTGAGAGTCTCACCTAACCTCGGGAGGTTTGGGGAAGGGTGTTTCTCTTGAGCCGGCGGAAGCAACCGTCGAAGGTTTCAAAGTTGTAATTAAGCCTTGTCTCTTGTGATTTTTGGATAGTTAGGGCCGTCAACCCTTTTATCACCCGGTGTGAAGGTTGGATTTTGTTTTGTTTTGCTTTGTTTTGTCCCTTTGTTTATGGAAGTTTGGAGATGTGACTCGTACTCGCCAAGTTAGTGGATCTTGTACAATCTATGAAACGAGAAAGGATTTATAAGTGCTTAAAACTTGTTATTTGGCCTCCGGCCCTTGTTTTCTCTATAGTATGTATATACCTATAACACGGGAAAACAATTTGGCTTGCAAAAACCATTCTCGGTCCATGGATTCTTTATGTTGTTAAGTGCTATACTCTATATGTATATCGGATGTGTGAGTTTAACCCCTTCACTAGTCTTTAGGACTAACCCTCGTTTTTCCTTCTTTTCCCCCTTTCTTTGAGTTACAGGTACTTCTTGAGTCGAGCTAGGGGGCAAGAGTCTGTCGAGTTGTCTTGTGGTGTAGCTCGGGTCTCATGCATTTGTTTTTGGATTATGTACCTTACCCTTATGCACTTTTGATTTATGTTTCTTGATTAATCATGCTATTTTGGCCCCGGATGGGCATTGTATATGATGTATATATATTTGTTCTTATAGTTTAACTTGAACCCTAATATGTTACAATTTGAGATCTTGGGATTTATGTATGCATGTTTACGCTTCCGCTACTCTCGTTTTTAATTTGCTCAGTTCTTGAGGGTCTAGGCCGCCTAGCGAGGTTGTTTGTGTGTCTCCCGTTCGCTATGGTTTGTTTCGGGTGCGAACCCTCCATTTCATTACTCGGGTTAGACCTTAGTGCGGGGGATGTGGCACTCTTCGCTCCAAGGGTGTTACATCCTTGCGTGGTATCAGAGCTCCTGGTTGCAAAACCGGAGCTCTAGCGTCGTGTTGAGTTGTCTAGGTCATTCGGCTTAGGAGTATGTGATTCTTTGCATTCATTTGCATTTTATGTGACTTATTTGTTTAAAGTGATGACATTTGATCTCATGAACATGTACTGAATCCCATGCATCGATATTTCTTGAAATTGTGATTTTCAGAATGGCTCCACGAAGAAGAGTGGATAAGGAGCAAACTCTGGATCTTAATCAACCGCCTCCACAAGGTCAAGGACCACCACCTCCACCTCCCTTGAATGCCGAAAATATTGTATAGGCTCTCTTGAATCAGTTACAACAAAATCAGAGAAATAACCCTAATTGGGAGGGACAAGAAGGACAAGTAACTCCGGCCTTCAAGGAGTTCAGGAACAACAACCCTCCTAAATGGTACGGAGGCGATGATATTAAAGCAAAGGAATGGTTCTCAGAAATTTCAGGAATATGGGAAATCTACCCCGCTCCCTCACATGAGAAAGCCGTTTGCACGGCTCGGTTCATTCAAGGACCCGCCTCAAATTGGCTCAAGTCTATGAGAGCCCGGTTGGAAAGAGAAGGAGAAGAATTCAATTGGGAAAGTTTCACAAGAGAATTTCGCCACAAATATATTCCCCCGAGTGCCCAAGAGAGAAGACTGCAGGAATTTACGGAGTTGAGACAAGAAAACCGGACAGTTGAGGACTACATCTTGGAATTTGAAAGGCTTGCTCCATATGCTCCCGATATTACAAATGATGATACACAAAAGACCCGAAATTTTATTTATGGATTGAGATATGAAATTCAGAATGCTCTTAAAACCGCTACTGTGGACACTTGGGAAAAGGCTACAAGCCCGGATTATTCTTCGGGGCAACGTTCGGGATCTAACTTGGGTAAAAGGTCTACCTCTCAAAGTGGTGCTCCGGTCTTCAAAGCCCAAGGTTCCAACACTTCTTTCAAGAAAGCCCGACCTCCTGTACCGGCAGCACCGGCTCTACCGGCGCCGATACAATGTGCCTATTGCAAGGGTCCCAATCACACCGAGGAGGTTTGCCGGAAGAAACACAAGAGATGTTATAGATGTAGAGAAGCCGGCCACTTGATTAATGCTTGCCATCAATTGAGAGTCCCTCAACCTCGAGCTCCTCAACCATTGAATGTGATGCCTTCGAGAGCTCCTATCCAAGCGCGGGCTTATGCTTTGGAGGGTGAAGAGGAGAATGTGAAAGTGGATGCCAATGCCGTCATTGAAGGTACCGTTAGCATACATGGCATTCCATTGCATGCATTGTTTGATCCGGAAGTAACGCATTCATTTATTGCTTCCCGGTTTGTTCATACTCTTTCCTTACCTGTTGCTTGCTTTGATGATTCTTTTGTTGTTACTTCTCCTCTTGGTGGTAATTTGGTAATGAATTGTGTCTTTCGTGGTTGTCCGGTGGTTATGGAAGATCAAGAGTATCCGACTGATTTGATTAGGATGCCTATAAAGAAGTTTGGGATGATTTTGGGCATGGATTGGTTGTCTCGGCACCGAGTAGAGATGGATTGTTTCGCAAAGAAAGTGACTTTGGGTTCTACGGTATTTTTGGGTCAGAGATTGAAGGCTTACCCGTTGATTTCCTTTGTGGAAGCTAGCAAGATGTTCTGGGACGGTGCGACGGGCTACGTGGCTTATCTTTTAAACAAGCCGAAAGATCAAGCCAAGCTCGAAGAGACGGAGATTGTGAAGGATTTTCCCGATGTCTTTCCGAAGAGTTTGAGGTCTCTACCTCCGGATCGAGACATTGAGTTTGAAATTGATCTCTATCCCGGAGCAGAACCGTATGCGAAGTCTCCCTAGAGGATGGCTCCGGCTGAGTTGAAGGAGCTGAAGGCGCAACTTGATGAACTCCTAGAACGTGTGTAACAGCCCAAAACAGGGGCAAGTTGGAAATTACGAAAATACCCCTATAGCTCCAAAATATTCTTACATTTCCCGAAATACTTTCATTACCCAATATTTTAACCAAAAGAATCCTCACATTGTTTCGAGGATCGTGATACTCTCCGTGAACCATAATTCCCATCCTAACTCCCGTAGTATCAAAAACCGGCAAAAACCCTAACTTATGATTCGATCATCAATAAATCCCTACTCATCTACCTTTTGATATCCAAAATTATAACTAAAACGATCCTTAAATTATTTTATGAATTTTCATGCATTTGCCAAAAACTCGATCTCACCATAGCATATTTTATAAATATTTTCCTTTCTAAAAATCATCATTTTATTTTGAACAAATTAGCTTTTATTCAATAGTGGAAATTATACTTGAAACGATCCTTGAATTTTCCTCTACATTATAATGATTTTTCCCATCTTTAAACTCTATCATAGCTTCGTTTATATAATTTTCCTATGATTTTAATCATCTTTCATATTCATAATTTATAAACGAAAATCTAAATATTTCACATTTATAATCAAAACAAAGCTCATTTTTTACCCATTCTTTCATTAATTCACTACTTCAATCTTTTACCTCTCGACTCTTGAATAAATTTTATATTATTTTACATTTATTTTTAATCAAAATGACATCATTCATGACCACATGGTCTTCTAGAAGGATTAAACAAATGAATGTAATTTCTCCACATTACTTAGTTAATTACCAAGCATTTGTTCATAATATAATTTAACCACATCTCCTAATTAATCAC
This sequence comes from Lantana camara, assembly GCA_037501455.1. Lineage (NCBI taxonomy): Eukaryota > Viridiplantae > Streptophyta > Magnoliopsida > Lamiales > Verbenaceae > Lantana > Lantana camara. The sequence continues at coordinate 96,921,429 of CM074856.1, forward strand.
CAAGCATTTGTATGAATTAGGAGACATCCACATCTCCCATAAACTCTCATTTATTGCTTAGAAACCCCTCATGACTACCTATAAATACCCCCCTCAAGCCTCATTTATACCTCACAAATCAACACACAAAATCACTCTCTTCTCTCCATTTCTCACGCCACTCTCTCCCTTCTCTCTCTAAGGTATGTTTTTCTTTTATTATTTCATGCTTTATATAATGTTCTTAGTATAAAAATAATAGTAGCATGCCTAGGATTAATTAAATTATGCTTTAGGAATTTATTTTATGAAATATATGCTATTTATGCTAGTTTAGGAAAAATGTGATAAGATATATGCATTTTATTTAATTAAATGCATGAGTTATGATATGATATGATATGAATATGTGTTTAAATAATTATGATCTTGTTTGATTAAATTCATGTCAAGAATAATTTATTTAGAATTATTTTTCATAGAGAATTAATATATTTTGCTATATTATGCTTCAAATTCTATGTTATAAATATGAATATGATCAAGTGTGTTACATACCTTCTTTGAATATTCAAATAGGCTCAAGAACATGTTCATGTTGTTCTTGAATAATTTTAAGTGCACTTGTGATAGTATGTGAGTATGTGTGTTTGATTTTGTGTTATAAAGTGTTTAATTCATAAGAAATTGAATAGTAAATGTTTTCAATAGTAACTTTGACTTTTTGGTCAACCCATAAGCTGATAATTTCGAAAATAATTATAAAATTAGTTTTGGAATTTTTAAATAAAGATTTTATCCGAATTTTCCAAAAATCGGTAAATTATGGATTATTTTCGAAATATAACCTACATTGTCAAATTAAATTCTAAGTTCCATTTCTAATGTTATAATTAAGATTATAATGTGATTAATAAATATTTAAGTGGTTAAAGAATTCATGAAACCTGATTAATTACTTAATTTCCCTTAAACGGTTAAAATTAGAGTCTACCGGGAATTCTTTAACATGACATAATTTATGTGTTTACTTGATGTAATCCTTTTATGCATGAACATTATGTGTTTTATGTGCTTATTTGATTAACATTAAGAACCTAGTTCTAAGCCTATAGTAGTTATTACTTTCAGGCGCACTGGAATACACATTACAATATCTGACTACCGGTATAGGTGAGGGTTAAACTATTTTCAACTGGAATCATGCTATATATATGTATCTATATAAAAACTATTTTCAAGCCTACCTACTATTTTGATTTATTACCCTATATACATATTACTTTACTACACTATCCCTCTTAAGGGGAAAATACTTTCTTGCCGGAATCAACGTCTTATTAGAACATTATATATTTCAAGTCCATTTTATCAAAACATTGATTCCGGGTTATGCAAGCAAAATATTGTTCTTGATTCATGTTATGGGCCCCGGCTGTATCCGTAGCGAGCAATTACCCTGAAGGTATCGGGCTGAGGGTATTGTTGGTGCTGCGGACTGCCACCACCTCTTGGTAGTGGTTTAACTGGAGGTTAGTTACTCCACACCAAGGGATGAGGGAGAGATAGCTGCCTCCCGAATCTAGTTCGTGGTCTCTAGGGTTTGATTCCCTATTGACATCAAGGAGTAGTGGAGTTAATATTCTTGATTTTATTGAAGTATCGGAGCCTGATCAGCCCGATACTATTTTACCAATTATTTAAGGAGTTATGGATGGAGAGGCCTAGCTTGCGGGCATTAATGTTCTTGTTACAAACGGTTCATATTTCTAAAATTATTCCAAACTACCCCTATCCCTGTTTTACAATTATTATGAGCTGTTTCCTATTTGCTATATCCTATTGTTAATATTATAGATCAAGATCTTCTTGATCATATAAATATAAATATATATATATATATATACATATATCTATAAACCCTCATACCCCCTTCACATAGTCACTTTGACTAACCCTCTCGCCTATTTTTAAAATGCATGATTTCAGGAATCAATGAACGACAACTAGAGGTATCTTGAAGCACTACAACCGTAGGTTGGATCCGATCCTACGAGTACACTGTCTTGAACCTACTCTCTGTAGAAACAAACCATCTCATACTTTGTCCTTGCATGTCAACCTGTTGTACTCTTCTGCAAACTACTTTGAACAACAATGATAATCCTTGCTCATTGTACGTTATCCTCCCCGTTCATTGGTAAAGTTGAATCTCTTTATCTTCCGCTGCACTGTGTCACATACTCCATTCATATTATCCTAACCGTTCGCCGTAGTATTTCCTGGGTGTTGGGTCTAACCTCCACTCAGGGAGTATTGCGGTGCGGGGTTGTAGTGCTGGGGAGGCGCTACAATTAAAGTGGTATCAGAGCCCCAGGTTGCGGAAATCTGGGGTTCATCATTCATAGAGTCTCATATGTACTCTCGTGTCTTTAGTGCTTAAATTGTGATCAATCATTGTTGGGGCGGCCGACCAGCATGTGATTTGTTACAATTGTAGTACTAAACCCTTCCTCGATCAAGTCAAGCATACAGTCTTAATCCACACCAAAATCCCGAGTTCTATCAAATCCTTCAATTATCAAATTCTTGGTAGATTCGGTTACAAGATCTACATCTCCTTCATCATACTAGTATTCTTAACTCATGGAAGCACTTCACTTATACTTTCTAATTCGTTCAAATCTTAAGTTATTAGAATTGCTTCAAGATACCAGTAGGACCGAAAACTAACTTATTAATTTTCTGTGCCTTTATATGTACTTTATCTCCGCTAAAGATGCTGTGTCTGTTAATTGCTATTACTTGGAAATTTTAATTTTGTGATCATCTGCACATCATTCTCAACTACCATGCATTATATTATCTCTATAAGGGTGGTTGCAGCTTAAAATTGTCATCCCCAAAGTTGTTAAAGGTATGCATTCTAAACACGCCAGTTACTGATCCTGGCGCCATGCATTCATTGCATCACTTATGTGCACATTCAAATTTCTTACTTGAACAATTACCTTATGTGTTTAAAATAAGTCCTCCTTTGGAAACCTGTCTTATCATAAATGGAGGATATCAACATTATTTAAAGTTATTATGAAACATGAGGAGAATCTGAGGACATATTCTTTTTAAGGGGGAAGGATTGTAACAGCCCAAAACAGGGGCAAGTTGGAAATTACGAAAATACCCCTATAGCTCCAAAATATTCTTACATTTCCCGAAATACTTTCATTACCCAATATTTTAACCAAAAGAATCCTCACATTGTTTCGAGGATCGTGATACTCTCCGTGAACCATAATTCCCATCCTAACTCCCGTAGTATCAAAAACCGGCAAAAACCCTAACTTATGATTCGATCATCAATAAATCCCTACTCATCTACCTTTTGATATCCAAAATTATAACTAAAACGATCCTTAAATTATTTTATGAATTTTCATACATTTGCCAAAAACTCGATCTCACCATAGCATATTTTATAAATATTTTCCTTTCTAAAAATCATCATTTTATTTTGAACAAATTAGCTTTTATTCAATAGTGGAAATTATACTTGAAACGATCCTTGAATTTTCCTCTACATTATAATGATTTTTCCCATCTTTAAACTCTATCATAGCTTCGTTTATATAATTTTCCTATGATTTTAATCATCTTTCATATTCATAATTTATAAACGAAAATCTAAATATTTCACATTTATAATCAAAACAAAGCTCATTTTTTACCCATTCTTTCATTAATTCACTACTTCAATCTTTTACCTCTCGACTCTTGAATAAATTTTATATTATTTTACATTTATTTTTAATCAAAATGACATCATTCATGACCACATGGTCTTCTAGAAGGATTAAACAAATGAATGTAATTTCTCCACATTACTTAGTTAATTACCAAGCATTTGTTCATAATATAATTTAACCACATCTCCTAATTAATCACCAAGCATTTGTATGAATTAGGAGACATCCACATCTCCCATAAACTCTCATTTATTGCTTAGAAACCCCTCATGACTACCTATAAATACCCCCCTCAAGCCTCATTTATACCTCACAAATCAACACACAAAATCACTCTCTTCTCTCCATTTCTCACGCCACTCTCTCCCTTCTCTCTCTAAGGTATGTTTTTCTTTTATTATTTCATGCTTTATATAATGTTCTTAGTATAAAAATAATAGTAGCATGCCTAGGATTAATTAAATTATGCTTTAGGAATTTATTTTATGAAATATATGCTATTTATGCTAGTTTAGGAAAAATGTGATAAGATATATGCATTTTATTTAATTAAATGCATGAGTTATGATATGATATGATATGAATATGTGTTTAAATAATTATGATCTTGTTTGATTAAATTCATGTCAAGAATAATTTATTTAGAATTATTTTTCATAGAGAATTAATATATTTTGCTATATTATGCTTCAAATTCTATGTTATAAATATGAATATGATCAAGTGTGTTACATACCTTCTTTGAATATTCAAATAGGCTCAAGAACATGTTCATGTTGTTCTTGAATAATTTTAAGTGCACTTGTGATAGTATGTGAGTATGTGTGTTTGATTTTGTGTTATAAAGTGTTTAATTCATAAGAAATTGAATAGTAAATGTTTTCAATAGTAACTTTGACTTTTTGGTCAACCCATAAGCTGATAATTTCGAAAATAATTATAAAATTAGTTTTGGAATTTTTAAATAAAGATTTTATCCGAATTTTCCAAAAATCGGTAAATTATGGATTATTTTCGAAATATAACCTACATTGTCAAATTAAATTCTAAGTTCCATTTCTAATGTTATAATTAAGATTATAATGTGATTAATAAATATTTAAGTGGTTAAAGAATTCATGAAACCTGATTAATTACTTAATTTCCCTTAAACGGTTAAAATTAGAGTCTACCGGGAATTCTTTAACATGACATAATTTATGTGTTTACTTGATGTAATCCTTTTATGCATGAACATTATGTGTTTTATGTGCTTATTTGATTAACATTAAGAACCTAGTTCTAAGCCTATAGTAGTTATTACTTTCAGGCGCACTGGAATACACATTACAATATCTGACTATCGGTATAGGTGAGGGTTAAACTATTTTCAACTGGAATCATGCTATATATATGTATCTATATAAAAACTATTTTCAAGCCTACCTACTATTTTGATTTATTACCCTATATACATATTACTTTACTACACTATCCCTCTTAAGGGGAAAATACTTTCTTGCCGGAATCAACGTCTTATTAGAACATTATATATTTCAAGTCCATTTTATCAAAACATTGATTCCGGGTTATGCAAGCAAAATATTGTTCTTGATTCATGTTATGGGCCCCGGCTGTATCCGTAGCGAGCAATTACCCTGAAGGTATCGGGCCGAGGGTATTGTTGGTGCTGCGGACTGCCACCACCTCTTGGTAGTGGTTTAACTGGAGGTTAGTTACTCCACACCAAGGGATGAGGGAGAGATAGCTGCCTCCCGAATCTAGTTCGTGGTCTCTAGGGTTTGATTCCCTATTGACATCAAGGAGTAGTGGAGTTAATATTCTTGATTTTATTGAAGTATCGGAGCCTGATCAGCCCGATACTATTTTACCAATTATTTAAGGAGTTATGGATGGAGAGGCCTAGCTTGCGGGCATTAATGTTCTTGTTACAAACGGTTCATATTTCTAAAATTATTCCAAACTACCCCTATCCCTGTTTTACAATTATTATGAGCTGTTTCCTATTTGCTATATCCTATTGTTAATATTATAGATCAAGATCTTCTTGATCATATAAATATAAATATATATATATATATATACATATATCTATAAACCCTCATACCCCCTTCACATAGTCACTTTGACTAACCCTCTCGCCTATTTTTAAAATGCATGATTTCAGGAATCAATGAACGACAACTAGAGGTATCTTGAAGCACTACAACCGTAGGTTGGATCCGATCCTACGAGTACACTGTCTTGAACCTACTCTCTGTAGAAACAAACCATCTCATACTTTGTCCTTGCATGTCAACCTGTTGTACTCTTCTGCAAACTACTTTGAACAACAATGATAATCCTTGCTCATTGTACGTTATCCTCCCCGTTCATTGGTAAAGTTGAATCTCTTTATCTTCCGCTGCACTGTGTCACATACTCCATTCATATTATCCTAACCGTTCGCCGTAGTATTTCCTGGGTGTTGGGTCTAACCTCCACTCAGGGAGTATTGCGGTGCGGGGTTGTAGTGCTGGGGAGGCGCTACAATTAAAGTGGTATCAGAGCCCCAGGTTGCGGAAATCTGGGGTTCATCATTCATAGAGTCTCATATGTACTCTCGTGTCTTTAGTGCTTAAATTGTGATCAATCATTGTTGGGGCGGCCGACCAGCATGTGATTTGTTACAATTGTAGTACTAAACCCTTCCTCGATCAAGTCAAGCATACAGTCTTAATCCACACCAAAATCCCGAGTTCTATCAAATCCTTCAATTATCAAATTCTTGGTAGATTCGGTTACAAGATCTACATCTCCTTCATCATACTAGTATTCTTAACTCATGGAAGCACTTCACTTATACTTTCTAATTCGTTCAAATCTTAAGTTATTAGAATTGCTTCAAGATACCAGTAGGACCGAAAACTAACTTATTAATTTTCTGTGCCTTTATATGTACTTTATCTCCGCTAAAGATGCTGTGTCTGTTAATTGCTATTACTTGGAAATTTTAATTTTGTGATCATCTGCACATCATTCTCAACTACCATGCATTATATTATCTCTATAAGGGTGGTTGCAGCTTAAAATTGTCATCCCCAAAGTTGTTAAAGGTATGCATTCTAAACACGCCAGTTACTGATCCTGGCGCCATGCATTCATTGCATCACTTATGTGCACATTCAAATTTCTTACTTGAACAATTACCTTATGTGTTTAAAATAAGTCCTCCTTTGGAAACCTGTCTTATCATAAATGGAGGATATCAACATTATTTAAAGTTATTATGAAACATGAGGAGAATCTGAGGACATATTCTTTTTAAGGGGGAAGGATTGTAACAGCCCAAAACAGGGGCAAGTTGGAAATTACGAAAATACCCCTATAGCTCCAAAATATTCTTACATTTCCCGAAATACTTTCATTACCCAATATTTTAACCAAAAGAATCCTCACATTGTTTCGAGGATCGTGATACTCTCCGTGAACCATAATTCCCATCCTAACTCCCGTAGTATCAAAAACCGGCAAAAACCCTAACTTATGATTCGATCATCAATAAATCCCTACTCATCTACCTTTTGATATCCAAAATTATAACTAAAACGATCCTTAAATTATTTTATGAATTTTCATACATTTGCCAAAAACTCGATCTCACCATAGCATATTTTATAAATATTTTCCTTTCTAAAAATCATCATTTTATTTTGAACAAATTAGCTTTTATTCAATAGTGGAAATTATACTTGAAACGATCCTTGAATTTTCCTCTACATTATAATGATTTTTCCCATCTTTAAACTCTATCATAGCTTCGTTTATATAATTTTCCTATGATTTTAATCATCTTTCATATTCATAATTTATAAACGAAAATCTAAATATTTCACATTTATAATCAAAACAAAGCTCATTTTTTACCCATTCTTTCATTAATTCACTACTTCAATCTTTTACCTCTCGACTCTTGAATAAATTTTATATTATTTTACATTTATTTTTAATCAAAATGACATCATTCATGACCACATGGTCTTCTAGAAGGATTAAACAAATGAATGTAATTTCTCCACATTACTTAGTTAATTACCAAGCATTTGTTCATAATATAATTTAACCACATCTCCTAATTAATCACCAAGCATTTGTATGAATTAGGAGACATCCACATCTCCCATAAACTCTCATTTATTGCTTAGAAACCCCTCATGACTACCTATAAATACCCCCCTCAAGCCTCATTTATACCTCACAAATCAACACACAAAATCACTCTCTTCTCTCCATTTCTCACGCCACTCTCTCCCTTCTCTCTCTAAGGTATGTTTTTCTTTTATTATTTCATGCTTTATATAATGTTCTTAGTATAAAAATAATAGTAGCATGCCTAGGATTAATTAAATTATGCTTTAGGAATTTATTTTATGAAATATATGCTATTTATGCTAGTTTAGGAAAAATGTGATAAGATATATGCATTTTATTTAATTAAATGCATGAGTTATGATATGATATGATATGAATATGTGTTTAAATAATTATGATCTTGTTTGATTAAATTCATGTCAAGAATAATTTATTTAGAATTATTTTTCATAGAGAATTAATATATTTTGCTATATTATGCTTCAAATTCTATGTTATAAATATGAATATGATCAAGTGTGTTACATACCTTCTTTGAATATTCAAATAGGCTCAAGAATATGTTCATGTTGTTCTTGAATAATTTTAAGTGCACTTGTGATAGTATGTGAGTATGTGTGTTTGATTTTGTGTTATAAAGTGTTTAATTCATAAGAAATTGAATAGTAAATGTTTTCAATAGTAACTTTGACTTTTTGGTCAACCCATAAGCTGATAATTTCGAAAATAATTATAAAATTAGTTTTGGAATTTTTAAATAAAGATTTTATCCGAATTTTCCAAAAATCGGTAAATTATGGATTATTTTCGAAATATAACCTACATTGTCAAATTAAATTCTAAGTTCAATTTCTAATGTTATAATTAAGATTATAATGTGATTAATAAATATTTAAGTGGTTAAAGAATTCATGAAACCTGATTAATTACTTAATTTCCCTTAAACGGTTAAAATTAGAGTCTACCGGGAATTCTTTAACATGACATAATTTATGTGTTTACTTGATGTAATCCTTTTATGCATGAACATTATGTGTTTTATGTGCTTATTTGATTAACATTAAGAACCTAGTTCTAAGCCTATAGTAGTTATTACTTTCAGGCGCACTGGAATACACATTACAATATCTGACTACCGGTATAGGTGAGGGTTAAACTATTTTCAACTGGAATCATGCTATATATATGTATCTATATAAAAACTATTTTCAAGCCTACCTACTATTTTGATTTATTACCCTATATACATATTACTTTACTACACTATCCCTCTTAAGGGGAAAATACTTTCTTGCCGGAATCAACGTCTTATTAGAACATTATATATTTCAAGTCCATTTTATCAAAACATTGATTCCGGGTTATGCAAGCAAAATATTGTTCTTGATTCATGTTATGGGCCCCGGCTGTATCCGTAGCGAGCAATTACCCTGAAGGTATCGGGCCGAGGGTATTGTTGGTGCTGCGGACTGCCACCACCTCTTGGTAGTGGTTTAACTGGAGGTTAGTTACTCCACACCAAGGGATGAGGGAGAGATAGCTGCCTCCCGAATCTAGTTCGTGGTCTCTAGGGTTTGATTCCCTATTGACATCAAGGAGTAGTGGAGTTAATATTCTTGATTTTATTGAAGTATCGGAGCCTGATCAGCCCGATACTATTTTACCAATTATTTAAGGAGTTATGGATGGAGAGGCCTAGCTTGCGGGCATTAATGTTCTTGTTACAAACGGTTCATATTTCTAAAATTATTCCAAACTACCCCTATACCTTTTTTACAATTATTATGAGCTGTTTCCTATTTGCTATATCCTATTGTTAATATTATAGATCAAGATCTTCTTGATCATATAAATATAAATATATATATATATATATACATATATCTATAAACCCTCATACCCCCTTCACATAGTCACTTTGACTAACCCTCTCGCCTATTTTTAAAATGCATGATTTCAGGAATCAATGAACGACAACTAGAGGTATCTTGAAGCACTACAACCGTAGGTTGGATCCGATCCTACGAGTACACTGTCTTGAACCTACTCTCTGTAGAAACAAACCATCTCATACTTTGTCCTTGCATGTCAACCTGTTGTACTCTTCTGCAAACTACTTTGAACAACAATGATAATCCTTGCTCATTGTACGTTATCCTCCCCGTTCATTGGTAAAGTTGAATCTCTTTATCTTCCGCTGCACTGTGTCACATACTCCATTCATATTATCCTAACCGTTCGCCGTAGTATTTCCTGGGTGTTGGGTCTAACCTCCACTCAGGGAGTATTGCGGTGCGGGGTTGTAGTGCGGGGGAGGCGCTACAATGTGGTTACATCCGCCCGAGTGCTTCTCCATGGGGTGTTCCCGTCTTGTTTGTAAAGAAGAAAGATGGGACGTTGCGGATGTGTATTGACTACCTGGAGTTGAACCGGCTAACGGTTAAGAACAAATACCCACTTCCTCATATAGAAGAGTTGTTCGATCTTCTCCAAGGTTCGTGTGTCTACTCCAAGTTAGATTTGAGGCAAGGGTATTATCAATTGCGCATCTAGGAGGAAGATGTACCGAAGACGGGTTTCAACACGCGCTATGGGCATTTTGAGTTCGTGGTTATGCCCTTTGGTCTTACCAATGCTCCAGCCGCGTTTATGGGCATGATGCACCGAATATTCCGGTCTTACCTCGATAAATTCGTGGTCATCTTTATAGATGATATTTTGGTGTATTCGAGGTCAGAGGAAGAGCATACGCGGCACTTGAGGATGGTTTTGTCTACATTACGAGAGCACCGTTTGTTTGCCAAGTTCAGTAAGTGCGAGTTTTGGTTGGATCGGATTTTGTTCTTGGGTCACTTCATCTCAGGGAAAGGTGTAGAGGTGGATCCGACGAAGACTGAGACGGTTATTGTAACGCCCCGGTTTTTCAGTTAAACTAACGTGGCGTATTTGTTTATAAATTGCACAATTTAATCATTTAATTATATGATTAATTGTTTTAAATGTGTTATATATGTTTTAAACTATAGACTGTTGTTATTTTAATTTAATTCATTTTATTTCAACTTGATATTTAGTGTTTAACTTCTTAATTTATGTTTCATGTTACCTTAACCATTTTGGTAATTTCGTTCATTAATTTCAACATGTTATTAGTTTGTTTAATTTATTTAAAATGGAAATTTAGGTTTTAGTAATTAATTTATAACGTTAAGAATTCATTATTGCGCATGAGTGTTCTATTTGGGCTTCGTTTCTATATGTAATGATATCGGAATGGTATGGAAATTTAGTATGTCATGAATGTGTGTGTTATGAACAGGCCTATATGCTCGGTTTATGTTTTCGGATTCATTTGACGTGTTAACGAATTTAATTTTTTTTGTGGAACCAAGTCGGGGGCTAACGAGCAATTAGCGCACCCTTGGTTCCGTACGTGATATCTTGAGCTCGGGAATTCGGATTCGAATTCCGTCACCTCCGTTGCCTTCGTATTGACGATTCGGAGACAATGGAATAAGCCTCATACCTTTTTGAAATCATTAAGACCTTCGAAATCTAACCGTAACGGACAACTCGTGCAAGAAGAGCTCCTTTTGTGGACTAGTCTTCATGGTGGGACCCTTTTTACTCAACCTAACATAACCAAAGCTTAACCATGACTTATGTACCTTGAGTTAAACCTTTCTTCCCCCTTTGAGCAGCAAAAACCGAACCCAACCTTCCTCATTGCTGCTACATCTGATCGAGAAAGAAGGAGAGGAGGAAGGAGAGAGAACTTTGCCCCTTTTGTGGTTTTGGAGCTCAAACCGCCACCTTTCTCTCCCAAATCTTCAAGGTATGAATATTTTTGTCTTCTATACTCCATTATGCTTGAGTTCATCTATTTAATACATGATTTGGGTCAGATTTGATTAGGGTTTGTGTGATGAGTTTGGTATGAACTTTTAGGGATTTTGTTCTTGAGACCGATTTGCTCATGTGGCTGATTTTCTTGCTTATACATGAGTATATGAGCTTGTTTCTTGTCCTATTTCTTTCCTAACGGATAGCATATGGTGTTAGGAGGATTTCATCTCTTGACCCTTTTATGAAATTATGAGATATGGAGCTCCAAACTTGATGATCAAACTGCCTCCCCTGTTTTTCGAACTACTGCTGCTCATTTTGCTTTGTTGCTTGCTCAAATGATCTTCTTTTTGTATGAATTTACATGGATATTACGTACACTCATTTCTCTATATGTTAAAATTCATGTTTCAAGTATTTGGATCCATTTTAAGCCTCAAAAAAGAAAGACATGGCCTGTTTTTATGCATGCTACATGACAGACTTGCTGCTGTTGTAATTGTGTGACTTGTTGGTCATTCTAATGTGCTTTAATTTTTGCCATTTTGCATATATATGAAGTATATTAGTTTTTTAGTATGTTAGCATGCATTCCCCAAGGTTTCAGATCCAAATTCAACCCCTAAGTACTTGATCATGGTTTGATTGAATCAATAGGGCTCATATGTGCGATTTTGGCGACCCAGTTTTACTGCATGATTTAGATGCTCATAATGTGTGATTTAGCCTTTTCTCTCTAAATGAAATATGTTCCTTACATGACAAATATGTTTTATATTAAGTTTCATAGCATTTGGAGTTGATTTGGTATGTTTTTGGACTGAGGTTTTGTAGAGTCAATTTTGCCGGTAAAGCCTTGTGAACGTTTTTGTTCTATACCGTGACACCCCCGTGTCTCATTTACACTAAAGTGTGAGACACGGGCGTGTCACACCTTCTGGGCAGGTCTATACTGAGCCACGGTCGTGGCTCAGTTTAGCTAAGGAGGGTGACACCCCCGTGTCCCTTCCCCTGCACAGTCTTTGTTGCTTCCTTTTCGGTTTTTGATTTATTTCACCTCCTTAATGACTTTATCTCCTTTTGTGTCGAACTATGAACTTGTTTTGCTATGTGTTAGGAGTATTGTGGTTTAATTTCATGGCATTTGGATGAGTTGTAGGCATGATTTTTCTTAATGCCGTTTATATGTGTTTATATGTCGTTTATGAATCGCGTAACTCATTTTCTATATCATATGATTCCTTCTTGATTGTCAAACCTTGGAAATATGCTATCTTATGTAATATGAGGTATGTAGTAGCGTTTGGGAAAGCTTGAATATGTACTATGCTCCTATTGAATTCTTGAATTAATTCGACTGGAGATATGAATTGATGAATTTGAATGAAAAGGAATGAATGAGTGAATGACTTGGTTATACGATTTAAATGCCTTTAATACACATGAACATTTTCATGACATAATATCATCCTTATGCACTCATATCATGCTTGAGCATTGCCGTGCGTCATATATGGTTCATTTAGAGTCTCGAGTCTCACAAACATGTCATGTTGTCTTTTGTACAGTTTATCTCCAGGGTGGAGAGATCTTGATCCTTCGGCCACTTGGTAACTCGTATCCTTGTTTCGTCTTGTACCAGGTGAGGGTGTTTTCGTTCTAGTTATGTGACAAACCCTACAACCCTTATGTGAAAAGCTTTGGCCAAAACCTTATGATTATATATATGTACTTTTAAAGTAAAGTCATCGAGTAAATACCGATCGAGTAAACCCTTTTCAAATGACTTATGAATTATGTTATGTTCGTATGAATTGATATGTTTTGGCGAGACATGATTATGATTGCACGGGCCCCGGGACTTAGTATACGTGGCTAACCGAGGAAGCAAGGGCTGACGGGGATCCCATATACTAGTTCCAACTTACGGCGAAACGGACTTCGTCAAGGGAGGTTCTTGACGGGGAAACACTAACCGGGCTTTGAGGCCTCATGAACCTCATAGCCGCATTGATATGATTGGGTGGTCGGGCCTGGCAAACCCGTCCACCACCTGGAGAAAGAAGGTTGGTTATGATTTATGATTATGCTTATGAATATGTTTATGATATGATTTATGGTCTGTGTGTATTATGATATATTGCATGATCGCCTAATCATCATATTAATGATATTTGTCGTACACGGTCGGAGTTTGGTTGGAGATTGTGCACGCTCACTCGCCGAGCCTTATGTTTATGTATGATTTATGAATGTAATGAATTAATATGATTAGTCATAAAATCCGAGCACTGATTAGTCATTCTCTTGCCCTTTTAGGGAACTAATTTCAAATAAAACCTTGTTCGGAATTTATGACTTGCATGTGCATGTTTTTATATATATTTATCGCTCCTGCACACTCAGTCTTCTAGAGACTGACCCTCTCCCTCCCCAACACTTTAGTGTGCAGGTTTGGCTTTGGAGTTTCGAGCTAGGCGGAGGTGTTTGGAGTCTTTAAGTTGGTCAAGTTAGGTTAGGAGAGTCTCTGCACTCACCTATGTATTGGAATTATGTATGATTCGATTCTTTAGTATCATGAACTTGAATATTTATGTAATTGTTATTGAATTGCTTTTACTGGGTTTTGCTATGATTTAAAAGAGGCCTGAAGAGCCCAATTCTGGTTATGGTTTGTATGTTGAACTTTGGCTTTGCGATGCATTATATTTTGTTAATTGGTTTTCATTGCAGGGTCTAGTTCCGCCTAGCTTAGGAAGGTTTTTTTTTTTGTGTTTGTCTCCCGTTCGCTATGGTTTGATATGGGTGCGGATTTACTATTTCGTTACTCGTGTTGAGCCATAGTGCGGGGGATGTGGTGCCTCACGTGCGGGGTGCTACATCCTTAAGTGGTATCAGAGCCCGGTTGCAAAACCGGTGTTCTTGAGTCATGTTTGGGTCAGTTAGGTCGTACGCATAGGAACAACTTGTTAATGTGTACATTGCATCGATTTGGCATGAATATTTGATACTAATTGTTGGAAATTGCTTAATACATGTATACGATCTATTCTCTCATTTAGTTGCTTTAAATGTTGCATTTTGCATTCTATGTGCATTGATTCATTTAATTACGTGCCATAAAGCATACACTAATCTTCATGCATCCATATTTGAGTTGATCTTTCTTATATAGGCTACTATCATGCAAACAAAGCTACAAATCACCCCAACTACAATTGGCAAAATAACTTGAAGGCCGAGTGTTCAAATTCTGCGGCTTGCACAATGGAACTACCTATCATGGCTAGTATCATGGGAGGAAGCTTGGATCATGGGAAGGTTCATCAATCATGCCCTACCTACAAACCTTGAAGGTTCTCAACATACAAGAATTGCAAAGACTCAAGTTCTAACTTGAGGGATGCTTGAGACAACGAGAAGGGTGTGGAACTCTTCACCACCCCGATTTTGAAGACATTTAATATAGGATTAAATGCTCCAAGGTTCACCGTTGAAGCTCCGAGTTTGGAATGGTTGGATGATTGGAAGACCAAATTGGGAAGCTTCAAGGAGTCGGATGCAAGATGTGTTAAAAAGGTTCGACTCAACTCAGATGCAAGGATTAGGAGCCGTTAATTATAAAGCTCACCATGAGGTCAAATATGGAAGCTCACTTGATACGAATATAAGCATGGGACAACAAATGGACGCAAGGCAAAGAGACTTAAGAGCATCGAGGAATACAAATCGCGTCGTCTTCTTGGAACCTTATGGAGACATCAAAAAGCAAGCAAGAATGGAAAGCGTTATCACGGGTGAATTATGCGCATAGATCGGAAACAAAGGATAATCTAAAGGAACTTTAACCGGAGAGGACATCAAGATGAAGATTCGGACGACCTTTGGAGGTCGATGCTTGGAAGTACGTTGAGGTGTAAACTCCATGGACAAATAAGACCTTGGGTTCAAAAATAGCACGTTCGGGCCATGGGATATACAAATGGATGGAAGAAGATTGGGGAGATTCGAAAACCATGGAAAGCTAAGGAATTATCAATGTCTTCAAAGAAAGTTACAATTATGGAAATGAGGAACACGTCATCAAGCTAAAAGCTTACCACCTTGGTGACAGGTTCTACATATTCATGGCGTGAGCATCATGCATCGATTTAAATTAATTGCTTTCTTTATCTATATGTACGTTTATGTTTAATTAATACAATTGCTCCAACGTGTTGCATCGTTGCATCTTTGACTATTTACTATGTGCATTGGCATGTTAATCCAACATGCATGGCTTAGTGTTTAATTGATAGGGAATGGCTACACCTTATCCATCAAGCGATTCTTTGATCAAGGCTTACTCGAATCAAGACGAGAAGGATAGTTGGGTTATATCTTGGGAGTTCCGGGCATATAGCTTAGCTAGCACAATCTACACCGAAGAAACTAAGTTGAAGAGTTTTGGAGAAACCTTAATCTCAGAGGTGAAGTAACGAATTCAACTAAAATTTCCAAATAAGGGAGCATTGATTAGGAAATAATGTAAGTCCTTTTTGATCCTTGAAGGGATTACCTTTAGTTGAAGAATGGAAATACAAGAGGGGATTAAATTTATCTAGATTTCAAGAAGAGCGAGAAAGAGAAAAGTGGGGGATTAGAAGGAAGTAATTATTGAAGGGTTTGAATTAAACCTTAGGAGTGAATTAAAGAAACAGAAGTGGCTCAGTAAAAATTTCAATGAAAGAAGGATTCATGGAGTTTGACATGTAAGAGCGAAAAATTTTAAGGGGGAGAGTACGACCGAGAGGTGAATTGGAGGATGGGAGTGGTGCTCGAATGAATATGTTAGGAGTAATGACGGGGATGCAAATTACGGAGAATCTGGGAGTCCTAAGGGTGGTGATTAGGAATGAATAAGACGGCGGTTATGGTTAAGCTGTTAAGAGAGAAGCTACGTATGGAATTCTGATCTGGAGGTGATGGAATCATAAGAGAGTTTCTAATAACTTCTAGGTTAGAATTAACAGGGGAAAACCGAATCAAGCTATCATATAAGGGGATGGTGTCGATCAAGATTTATTCAATGAAGTACGAAGGGGTCCAAGACGATATTATCGAGTTATTAGTTATATCAACAGTAATCCAGAAGGAAGCTTAAGTAGAGACCAAATAGAAAAGGATGATAATTGGAGGATTGGCCTCAAATATCAAGAATCATCAAGAACCTTTTGTCTTTGATTAAAGAAATATGGGACCAGTTATCGAATATAACATTGAGGGGGTCAAAGGGAATGAACGGACAATAGGAACGGAAGGTGGAAAAAGATTTGTGTTGAGAGAGACCATAAGAATAAACATCGTAAGGTCAGGATCGAATCATCAAGTTTGCCCAGAGTGGTTATCCTCGGGATATGTTGAGCACCGATTTGGATAAGGATTGAAGAAGTTGGGTAGCAGTACGAGTGAGAAAGGATATAAGAATATACTCCATAAAGAATTCATCAATCGCTTCACCGGGGAACCCTGAAGAGGTTCAAAACAAGCTGGGCACTGAGTTACATTCGGGACAGATCATACCTTGGGCAACGACAACTCACCAATTTGAATTTTACAAACTACGGTGAACGGTACTTATAGCATTCATGATACATGCATTCATGCAAATTTAATTCAAATAATTCCTTTGTTATGTGTTCCGATTTCTTATCGTGTTAAATTACTTGGAGTAATTGATATCAACGTGGCCGTTTACGTGATTTTTTTTTTATTTGGTTTTGCGTGAGTTGCTTGGGAGTATTGGAGACTTCCTTGCTTTATTTTCGGTTGAGAGACGGGGTGCTCTCTCTTGTTTATAAGAGATGGGGATTCTCTTATTTTTGTTCGAGAGACGGGGTACTCTCTTTGCTTGCGAGAGACGGGGTTCTCTCATTGCTGCTCGAGGGACGGGGCTCTCTCCTTGTTGCTTGTGAGAGACGGGGAATCTCTCATTGTTTGTTTTCAGGCGTGTTGTGAATCCGAGTACGGATTCTTTTTAAGGGGGAGAGATTGTAACGCCCCGGTTTTTCAGTTAAACTAACGTGGCGTATTTGTTTATGAATTGCACAATTTAATCATTTAAGTATATGATTAATTGTTTTAAATGTGTTATATATGTTTTAAACTATAGACTGTTGTAATTTTAATTTAATTCATTTTATTTCAACTTGATATTTAGTGTTTAACTTCTTAATTTATGTTTCATGTTACCTTAACCATTTCGGTAATTTCGTTCATTAATTTCAACATGTTATTAGTTTGTTTAATTTATTTAAAATGGAAATTTAGGTTTTAGTAATTAATTTATAACGTTAAGAATTCATTATTGCGCATGAGTGTTCTATTTGGGCTTCGTTTCTATATGTAATGATATCAGAATGGTATGGAAATTTAGTATGTCGTGAATGTGTGTGTTATGAACAGGCCTATATGCTCGGTTTATGTTTTCGGATTCATTTGACGTGTTAACGAATTTAATTTGTTTTGTGGAACCAAGTCGGGGGCTAACGAGCAATTAGCGCACCCTTGGTTCCGTACGTGATATCTTGAGCTCGGGAATTCGGATTCGAATTTCGTCACCTCCGTTGCCTTCGTATCGACGATTCGGAGACAATGGAACAAGCCTCATACCTTTTTGAAATCATTAAGACCTTCGAAATCTAACCCTAACAGACAACTCGTGCAAGAAGAGCTCCTTTTGTTGACTAGTCTTCATGGTGGGACCCTTTTTACTCAACCTAACCTAACCAAAGCTTAACCATGACTTATGTACCTTGAGTTAACCCTTTCTTCCCCCTTTTAGCAGCAAAAACCGAACCCAACCTCCCTCATTGCTGCTACATCTGATCGAGAAAGAAGGAGAGGAGAAAGGAGAGAGAACTTTGCCACTTTTGTGGTTTTGGAGCTCAAACTGCCACCTTTCTCTCCCAAATCTTCAAGGTATGAATATTTTTGTCTTCTATAATCTATTATGCTTGAGTTCATCTATTTAATACATGATTTGGATCAGATTTGATTAGGGTTTGAGTGATGAGTTTGGTATGAACTTTTAGGGATTTTGTTCTTGAGACCTATTTGCTTGTGTGGCTGATTTTCTTGCTTATACATGAGTATATGAGCTTGTTTCTTGGCCTATTTCTTTCCTACCTGATAGTATATGGTGTTAGGAGGATTTCATCTCTTGACCCTTTTATGAAATTATGAGATATGGAGCTCCAAACTTGATGATCAAACTGCTTCCCCTGTTTTTCGAACTGCTCCTGCTCATTTTGCTTTGTTGCTTGCCCAAATGATCTTCTTTTCGTATGAATTTGAATGGATATTATGTACACTCATTGATCTATATGTTAACATTCATGTTTCAAGTATTTGGATCCATTTTAAGCCTCAAAACCGAAAGACATGGCCTGTTTTTATGCATGCTACATGACAGACTTGCTGCTATTGCAATTGTGTGACTTGTTGGTCATTCTAATGTGCTTTAATTTGTGCCATTTTGCATATATATGAAGTATATTAGTTTTTTAGTATGTTAGCATGCATTCCCCAAGGTTTCAGATCCAAATTCAACCCCTAAGTACTTGATCATGGCTTGATTGAATCAATAGGGCTCATATGTGCGATTTTGGCGACCCAGTTTTGCTGCATGATTTAGATGCTCATAATGTGTGATTTAGCCTTTGTACTCTAAATGAAATATGTTCCTTAAATACCAAATATGTTGTATATTAAGTTTCATAGCATTTGGAGTTGATTTGGTATGTTTTTGGACTGAGGTTTTGTAGAGTCAATTTTGCCGGTAAAGCCTTGTGAACGTTTTTGTTCTGTACCGTGACACCCCCGTGTCTCATTTACACTAAAGTGTGAGACACAGGCGTGTCACACCTTCTGGGCAGGTCTGTACTGAGCCACGGTTGTGGCTCAGTTTAGCTAAGGAGGGTGACACCCCCGTGTCCCTTCCCCTGCGCAGTCCTTGTTGCTTCCTTTTCAGTTTTTGATTTATTTCACCTCCTTAATGACTTTATCTCCTTTTGCGTTGAACTATGAACTTGTTTTGCTGTGTGTTAGGAGTATTGTGGTTTAATTTCATGGCATTTGGATGAGTTGTAGGCATGATTTTACTTAATGCCGTTTATGTGTGTTTATATGTCGTTTATGAATCGCGTAACTCATTTTCTATATCATATGATTCCTTCTTGATTGTCAAACCTTGGAAATATGCTATATTATGTAATATGAGGTATGTAGTAGCGTTTGGGAAAGCTTGAATATGTACTATGCTCCTATTGAATTCTTGAATTAATTCGACTGGAGATATGAATTGATGAATTTGAATGAAAAGGAATGAATGAGTGAATGACTTGGTTATACGATTTAAATGCCTTTAATACACATGAACATTTTCATGACATAATATCATCCTTATGCACTCATATCATGCTTGAGCATTGCCGTGCATCATATATGGTTCATTTAGAATCTCGAGTCTCACAAACACGTCATGTTGTCTTTCGTACAGTTTATCTCCAGGGTGGAGAGATCTTGATCCTTCGGCCACTTGGTAACTCGTATCCTTGTTTCATCTTGTACCAGGTGAGGGTGTTTTCGTTCTAGTTATGTGACAAACCCTACAACCCTTATGTGAAAAGCTTTGGCCAAAACCTTATGATTATATATATGTACTTTTAAAGTAAAGTCATCGAGTAAATACTGATCGAGTAAACCCCTTTCAAATGACTTATGAATTATGTTATGTTCGTATGAATTGATATGTTTTGGCGAGACATGATTATGATTGCACGGGCCCTGGGACTTATTATATGTGGCTAACCGAGGAAGCAAGGGCTGACGGGGATCCCATATACTAGTTCCAACTTACGGCGAAACGGACTTCGTCAAGGGAGGTTCTTGACGGGGAAACGCTAACCGGGCTTTGAGGCCTCATGAACCTCATAGCCGCATTGATATGATTGGGTGGTCGGGCCTTGCAAACCCGTCCACCACCCGGAGGAAGAAGGTTGGTTATGATTTATGATTATGCTTATGAATATGTTTATGATATGATTTATGGTCTGTGTGTATTATGATATATTGCATGATCGCCTAATCGTCATATTAATGATATTTGTCGTACACGGTCGGAGTTTGGTTGGAGATTGTGCACGCTCACTCGCCGAGCCTTATGTTTATGTATGATTTATGAATGTAATGAATTAATATGATTAGTCATAAAATCCGAGCACTGATTAGTCATTCTCTTGCCCTTTTAGGGAACTAATTTCAAACAAAACCTTGTTCGGAATTTATGACTTGCATGTGTATGTTTTTATATATATTTATCGCTCCTGCTCACTCAATCTTCTAGAGACTGACCCTCTCCCTCCCCAACACTTTAGTGTGCAGGTTTGGCTTTGGAGTTTCGAGCTAGGCGGAGGTGTTTGGAGTCTTTAAGTTGGTCAAGTTAGGTTAGGAGAGTCTCTGCACTCACCTATGTATTGGAATTATGTATGATTCGATTCTTTAGTATCATGAACTTGAATATTTATGTAATTGTTATTGAATTGCTTTTACTGGGTTTTGCTATGATTTAAAAGAGGCCCGAAGAGCCCAATTCTGGTTATGGTTTGTATGTTGAACTTTGGCTTTGCGATGCATTATATTTTGTTAATTGGTTTTCATTGCAGGGTCTAGTTCCGCCTAGCTTAGGAAGGTTTTTTTTTTTTGTGTTTATCTCCCGTTCGCTATGGTTTGATTTGGGTGCGGATTTACTGTTTCGTTACTCGTGTTGAGCCATAGTGCGGGGGATGTGGTGCCTCACGTGCGGGGTGCTACAGTTATGTTTTGGAAACAACCGAAGAATGCCTCAGAAGTGAGAAATTTTCTGGGTTTGGTAGGGTATTATAGGCGCTTTGTGAAAGATTTCTCGAAGATTGCCTCCCCGTTGACCCGGTTGACAAAGAAAGAGGCGAAATTTGAGTGGTATGAGGCGTGTGAGAAGAGTTTCCAAACTCTTAAAGAGAATTTGACTACTGCACCGGTGTTAACCTTACCCGAAGGTTCAGAAGGCTACTCAGTTTACACCAATGCTTCTAAGGAAGGGCTCGGTTGTGTGTTGATGCAAAAGGGTAAAGTAGTGGCCTACGCCTCGAGGAAGTTAAAGGATCATGAGATAAGTTATCCCACTCATGGTTTGGAACTCGCCGCGGTTGTGTTTGCCTTGTTAAAATGGCGTCATTATCTCTACGGGGCTACTTTCGATGTGTTCACCGACCATCAGAGTTTGAAGTATTTGTTCACCCAAAAGGATTTGAACGTAAGGCAACGACGTTGGGTGGAACTTCTTGAGGATTATGATTGTCGAATTCAATACCATCCGGGTAAAGACAATGTGGTTGCAGATGCTTTGAGCCGCAAAGCGAGTGTTTCGGGTTTGTAAGCAGGTTCTAGTAAGAATGTTTCAGTAACTCTAGTTTCGGGAGCTCGCCTAGCAAATATCTCAGTTCAATCGGTCTTGAAGCAAAGATTGATTGAAGCTCAATGTAATGATCCGGAAATACAGAGATTAGTGGCGAAAGCAAGGATTGATCCGGAAACTAAGTTTGGATTTGATGATTCGGGTTTGTTTCGGTTTAAGGCTCTAGTTTGTGTTCCCGAAGAGTTGAAGAAGGTGGTTTTGGACGAGGCACATAAGTCGGCTTACACGGTACATCCCGGTACCACCAAGATGTATAGAGATTTGAAGACTCTATATTGGTGGAATGGCATGAAGAGAGACGTTGCTAACTATGTTAGAAGATGTCAAACGTGCCAAGTGGTGAAAGCCGAACACCAAAAACCGGGAGGAACTCTCCAACCGCTTCCAATTCCTGAATGGAAGTGGGAGCAAGTGGCAATGGACTTTGTCTCTGGCTTGCCGAGGACCAAAGGAGGTTTCGATGGGATATGGGTCATTATTGATCGGTTGACGAAGTCGGCCCATATTCTCAAGGTTGGAATGTCCGACAAGGTGCCTAAACTTGCCCTGTTGTACCGGAAGGAGATTGTTAAGCTACATGGTGCACCGGTCAGTATTGTTTCGGATAGGGATCCTCGGTTCACCTCAAGTTTTTGGCAAGAGTTGCAGAAGTGTTTGGGTACAAAGCTTCAGTTTAGCACCGCATTTCACCCACAAACGGATGGATAATCCGAGAGGTTGATAAGGTATCTCGAGGACATGCTTCGTGCTTGTGCCTTGGATTTTCAGGATTCGTGGGATGAGCAGTTGGATTTGGTTGAGTACGCTTACAATAACAACTTTCAGTCCTCAATTGGTATGGCTCCGTATGAAGCTTTGTATGGAAGAAAGTGTCGATCCCCACTCTTTTGGGATATTGATGAGTGGAGATGGACCAAAGATGGAAAGCTCGAAAGAGCTAAGAAACCGAAGGAGATCCAAGATACCATTGAGAAGGTTAAGGTAATTAAACAGAGGTTGAAAGCGGCACAGGATCGACAAAAGAGTTATGCGGATAAGAGGAGACGTCCCTTGGAGTTTGAAGTCGGAGATAAGGTCTTTCTAAAGGCATCTCCTAGAAAAAGGGATTGCTCGGATTGGTAAAGGTGGGAAGGTTAACCCGCGCTACTTAGGCCCTTTTGAGATCCTTGATCGAGTTGGGGAAGTAGCTTACCGATTGGAATTACCACCGAGCTTAACCGGGATACACAATGTTTTCCATGTTTCTCAGTTAAGGAAATTCTATCCCGATGAGTCTTCTATTCTACCGGTTGAAGAGGTGCAACTTGAGCCGGATTTGACAATCAAGAAGCACCCGGTTAAGATTTTGGACCGGAAGATGCAAGAGTTGAGGAACCGGCATATACCTCTTGTTAAAGTGTTGTGGCGTGATCAGAAATCCAAGGAAGCCACGTGGGAGACAGAGGCTAAGATGGTTCAGTTGTATCCGGAGCTTTTCAAGACCCTCGCTTCGGACCTGAGGACAGGTCCTTTTGAAGGAGGAGAGGTTGTAACATCCCGACCTTCCGGATCTACAGGTATGCATTTATCGGGTGTTAAATGCGTTATTATTTAGTTAATTATGCCTTTTATTGCTTTTAATGTTCTTAATTAATTAATATTACTTGTTTAATTGCTATTTGAATTTTTTTGAACGTTTATGCTCTTTTGTTTGTATTTTGTTCCTTGGGTGCCCTTCTTTGATTCCGACTTTTGTGAATTCTTGATATATATGACCTATGTGAGTTATTTACGTGTTAGCATGCTTGTTTGGTGTTTCGGGTTTCGTTTTGTGTGGCTTTGTGCTCGTTTTGTTTTTCGGAACCTAGAGGAAGGTTAAAGAGCATTTAGCGCACCTTAGCTTCCGGGCGGCGTATCTTGAGCTAGGGAATTCGGATTCGAATTCCGGAAGAGGCATTGGACTCGTGACGAGATTTAAAAGCTTTGGAACCTAGCCTCACATTTTTCTACGCCCATTTGGACCCTCGAAAATGGACCGGAACGAGCCTTTATTGTAAGTTAGCCTCTTTCGTTGACTAGTCTCACTTGTGGGACCCCTAAACCTCAACCTAACCCCTTAAACCTTAGTTACTTTGTACCTAACTCAGCATATACTCTCTCTTCCTCTCCCATTTCGTGCAAACCACCCCCAAGAAGGAAGAAAAGTTCCCCAAACTCAGCCCCAAGAGAGAACCCAAGGAAGAAGGTGACACTATTTCATTTTTTAAGATTTTGGCCAATCCACTCCTCCATTTCTTCTCAAATTTTAAAGGTAAGCATATTTTTGAGTCCTCATTGAGTATGTGATTCTTTTAAGTGTATTATGTTGAGCTATAACCTTAGATTGCATGAGTTTGGACCTACCTTATGAATAGTAAGGGTTTTGTGGATTTTGAATTCTCTAGCATGTTTCCTAGTGAATTATTTGAGCTTGATGCATGATTGTGATTCCTTAGTCATCCACTTTGAGTTTTATGGACTTGTTTCTAGTGTTAGAGTTGATTACATGAATCCTCCATTAGTGTTCTTGAGGTTTTAGAGGAGTTATGCTTGTTTATTGCTTCCTTTTCATTCCTGTCAGTTGCTGCTCGATTTGATCATGTTTGATGGAGTTTTTGTGTTGATTTGTTGCCTTAATTCATGCCTTAACATGCCTAGATGAGTTGGTATTTGTATGGGAAGGTTTACAGGGCTGAACAGGGTGAAACCACCATTTTTCGTGGCTGGAATGGTCTCCCCGGGCGGGGAGATTTTGGCCTGGGAAGTGCCCGACTGGTACTTCTTATGCAGAAACTTTCTGCATGTCGTACCCGGGTGGGTACTTTGAAGAACAAAATCTCCCCGGGCGGGGAGATGGAGTGCAGGCCCTTGAATTTTGGGTACAGCGGTACTTAATACGGTTGCTTCCGGGGAGGTTTCTTTTGTCGTTCCATTTCTTTTTGTTGGTTTTTCTTGTCTCGTTTTACGACTTGTAGGCTTGATTAACTTGTTATATTAGGTGTTAAGCTTTATGTTGTGAATCATTAACTCGTTTTATAACCTCGTTTGTGAATTATGATCTTATATGCAATGCGTGCTCTCATATGACTTAAGTGTGAATTCATTTTATGTCATTTGTATCATGAACATACATATGCATTTACCGAGCGTCAATATGGTTTATTTTGAGTCTAAGAGTACCCCTTTGTTGTTTGTTTTGTTCAGAGGATCTTCCCGTGGACGACGAAGTTGCCCCCTAGGTGCCCGGTTAATTTCTTTTGTCTCCGTTACCGGTGTTAAGGTGAGGTTTTGTTTCTTTTAGTTATTTGACCTACAACCCTATATGGTTTGAAGCCACGCATGCGAAATACGTATATTATATGATAAATAAGTGTAAGATATGTATCTTGAGGGCTTGTCCCATTTGTTATATGATCTTGAAAAAGCTTTGTATAAGTATATAAGCTATTTTGCCTTTGTTTTGAAAAGCCTTCGATTAAGCTTGTGTGTGTAAGCGAGATGTGTGGCTTTGAAAGATAAGCTTTGCTCTTTACGTGATTTTTGTGAGATGTTTGGGCCCCGGAGAATGGTATGGTAATCTCGGGTCGGCCGTGGGGTCGCCGAGCTCTTCCATCAACATTTTCCTTTTGAGAGTCTCACCTAACCTCGGGAGGTTTGGGGAAGGGTGTTTCTCTTGAGCCGGCGAAAGCAACTGTCAAAGGTTTCAAGGTCGTAATTAAGCCTTGTCTCTTGTGATTTTTGGATAGTTATGGCCGTCAACCCTTCTATCACCCGGTGTGAAGGTTGGATTTTGTTTTGTTTTGCTTTGTTTTGTCCCTTTGTTTATGGAAGTTTGGAGATGTGACTCTTACTCGCCGAGTTAGTGGATCTTGTACAATCTATGGAACGAGAAAGGATTTATAAGTGCTTAAAACTTGTTATTTGGCCTCCGTCCCTTGTTTTCTCTAAAGTATGTATATACTTATAACAAGGGAAAACACTTTGGCTTGCAAAAACCATTCTCGGTCCATGGATTCTTTATGTTGTTAAGTGCTATGCTCTATATGTATATCGGGTGTGTGAGTTTAACCCCCTCACTAGTCTTTAGGACTAACCCTCGTTGTTTTTCCTTCTTTTCCCCCTTTCTTTTGAGTTGCAGGTACCTCTTGAGTCGAGCTACGCGGCAAGAGTCTGTCGAGTTGTCTTGTGGTGTAGCTCGGGTCTCATGCATTTGTTTTTGGATTATGTACCTTACCCATATGCACTTTTGATTTATGTTTCTTGATTAATCATGCTATTTTGGCCCCGGATGGGCATTGTATATGATGTATAAATATTTGTTCTTATAGTTTAACTTGAACCCTCATATGCTATGATTTGAGATCTTGGGATTTATGTATGCATGTTTACGCTTCCGCTACTCTCGTTTTTAATTTGCTCAGTTCTTGAGGGTCTAGGCCGCCTAGCGAGGGTGTTTTGTGTGTCTCCCGTTCGCTATGGTTTGATTCGGGTGCGAACCCTCCATTTCGTTACTCGGGTTAGACCTTAGTGCGGGGGATGTGGCGCCCTTCGCTCGGGGGCTGTTACACTTTTTTCGGCATAGCTACGTGGGAAATTGTATTAGCTATTGTAATTTTGTGTCTAGCTTGAATTACACTCATCTTGTACCACACACTTATATGTACATTTGCTTTGTGCTATATTTGAGGCCGTGTGGGCCGAGTACTCTCACTTGTGACTTGTTTAAACTTAAGGATTTGTATATTATGGATAAATGTCTATAATTATATTTCCGCTTTCTTGGTATATTCCTGTCTACTTCTGTTCGATGTTCTAATCTGTTGGTATAAGGTTAGTCCCGCCTAGCTAGGGTCCGTGTCGTGTTCCCGTTCGCTATGATTGGGCTTGTATGTGGACTATATTTGTGTATGAGCTTGGTCTTAGTGCGGGGGATATGGGGCCCACACTAGGACATCACATCCTAAAGTGGTATCACAGCCCGATTGTAAAATCGGGGTTCTGGCATCGAGTCTGTCTAGGTCATGCGGCTTAGGGACAACTTGTCAACGTGTTCTTGCATTTATTTGTTAACTTCTTGCGTATGTGAACTATTTAAGTATTGCATTCTTTGCTTTCATGAGCATAAATTGATCAAACATGCATTTTCAGTGTTTGATCTTATAGGATGCCTCCCCGAAGAGACCGTGACTGTTCTCCAGGTCTTCGTCACCGCCGTGACCGCTCTCATACACCATAAGAGTGAAATCCTCGGGCTACTCCTGAAAACTTTATGGAGGCGGTTATGAACTTTGTTGAAAGAAGACTCCGGGAGAATCCACCACCACCTCCGCCTCCAGTCCCTCCCCCGGTTCAAAAGGGGGTTTATCCCAGGCTCAGAGGGATTTCTGATCTTATCATCCACCACAGTGCCATAGTGGTAACTACGTTCAGGCCGAGGATTGGCTTGCAGAGATACAGGATATTTCGGGTGTGCCGGTGTAGCCCGCAAGAGATGGTTGACCTCTCCATATTCCAACTTCAAGGAGAGGCTCAGAATTGGTGGAACATTGCAAGAATCCAAATCCAAGCTAATGGGGATGATTTGACTTGGGAAGTATTTATGAGGGAGTTCAAGAACAACTATATTCGACCTTCAGCGAGGACTAGAAGGCTTCGAGAATTTCTTGGTTTGAAATAAGCGAGAAGAACGGTGAGTGAATACATCTTGGAATTCAACAGGTTGGCTCCTTACGCCGCTCATATTGCTGGGGATGACTAACTTAAAGCTTTGTAATTTGTGGATGGCCTCCGGTATGAAATTAAAGATGTGATTGGGATTTCTAATGTGAGGACTTGGGCTAAGGCCACGGACAAAGCTTTGAAAGCCGAGGCTAAGATCTTAAAGAGCAAGTCTAGGACCTTCCATGCAGGTTCAGGCTCGGGAGCTGGAAAGAGGCCCGTATTTCAACAAATCCAAGCTCCCAAGGGTAATGACAAGAAACATAAATACGTGGGGAAAGCTCCGGTACTACCGGCTCCACCACGATAATAAGAGAGGCCCTATTGTACTTATTGTGGACATCATTCTCACACTTATCGTAATTGTCGACGCCGGTTGGGTCTCTGTTTGAGGTGTGGAAAAGCAATACATAAGATTGATACTTGTCCGGAACCGCCACCGGGAGCTCAATAAGGGCGCCAAAGGCCATTGATCCGAGCCCGTGCTTATGCTATTGGGGGTGAAGAACAAGATGACCCCAATGCCGTGGTGGAAGGTACTATATACATTCATGGCATAAACATTCATGTATTATTTGATCCGGGTTGTGACGCCCTGTATTTTCAGGTTGCTCAGGTACATGCGGCACACGTGAGAGTTTGAGAGTTAGGAACTTTCTTTTCCTTTGTATGTGTATTTAATCTCAATTTTGATTATATGACTTATATGATTTAATGGACTATGCTATTTAAATTCGTTTATAATATACTTACTTGCTAATGAAATGTATTATTTTGTTTATGTACTTATTTGAAATTATATAAAATCCTTGGACTCAATTGGACTTTGATTTGGACCCAATTTCTCACCTAACAAACCTTGAGGGCCTATTCGAATCACTTAAATTCTCAAAGGACATGATGGCAGTTTTTCCTCCTTTTCTTTCTTGCTTTCACGAGATATATGTATATGCACATGCATCTCTTCCTTTTCTTCATTTCTTAAACACAAGCATAAGGCAATTTCTCTCATCTCCTTCCCTCTCAATTTTGGTGCACACAAGGAAGCAAGAGACCAAGAATTTCTTCCATTTTTTTCCAAGAAATCAAGCTCAAGATCCTCTCTTATCTCCTTCCCCTTCATCTCTTCTTTCTTTCAAGGTAAGATGGTGTATATATGTTTGATGAATTCATGAAGTGATGCTAGGGTTTTATGATATATATTGAATCCATGAACCTAGATGGTTTAGTTGTGGAGTATATGAGTTGATTGATGCATATATTTCAAGATTTACATGAAACTTGAAGCATAGATGATCATCTTCATTTTTAAGGGTTTCCTTGGCATATTTGATTGGATCAAAGCATGTTTCTTTGGTTTATATGTTGCCTAATTGATGTATTTAAGTCTTATACATGTTATGTGTAAGTTTTAAGTTGATTTCTTGCATTGGTTTGGGAGTGGGAATGGTTTGAAACCATTCCCGTGCGTATACCCTATTTTCCCCTCATTTTTTCGACCAGCGGCATATCAAACAGCCGTTTGGTCCCCTTGTTGTTTTACCAAATGCCTGTTTGGGCACCTACTGTCTTCCCTGAGAGCCTCAAACACCCATTTCTGCTTTCAATTCAATTTTCAAACGGCCATTTACCCCCTCAAACGTGCTCCGATTGACCTGATTTTTAAACCCCATAAACCTTTTGAAGTCTAGAACAATCTCCAATTATAATCACATCAATATCCCTCATGGTTTGTGAGTTATAATCATTTTAATTTGGTGTCGCTACTTTACCGAAAATCTGCGGGCACATAACTTCAAGCTTATGCCATTTTCTCCTCGCTTTGAACCAAGATTCAAGCTATATACCATTTTAAAGGTCTAATTGTCTAGTTTCTTATCCAACAAAAAAAAAACCCAATTCCAACTTCTATAACAAAAGATATTCCTATTTTTCCACAGCTTGTGCATTTCCGAAAATTGTCAACTTTTGCTAAACTTCGCCAAAACCCTCCTTCTTGCATCCATTTCACCCCGTTGGCTCCCGAATGTGAATTATATGAGTTGTATGCTTACTTAATTGTTAATTATTCTCTTATTTGATGCTCTATGCTTCTTAATTGCTTCTATATAACTTATATGCATAACAACTTAACATTTTATGACTCGTAACGTGTCGTAAGACTTGTTTATGCATGAACATGGGTTATCGCGTATTTGATTGACTATAAGAGTGCATTCTAATTTAAGTGTGTATTGTATCAAATCTCATGCATATTCTACATTTTTCGTGCGCCGTTTTTGGTCCATATAGAGTCTAAGTCTTGGGCTTTTGTGTTTTCTTTTCAGACGAGGTTGCAGGTGTTGAGCCCGAGGCCTAGCTTTGTCCGCTTTCACTCTTTTCTTTTCAAACACAAGGTGAGGTTTAGGATTTTGTATAGTTATCGACCTAAAGCCTATATGTGACGTTTTCGAGCCTCGCATGTGATTATATATTATATATATAATTAAATAAGTGTTGATTATGATACGTTTATGACTTTGTGAAATGAGTTGGATTTGAAAAGGGTAATTATGTGACCTATGTAAGCTATTTTCAAAGAATCATTTATGTTTAAGTTTGGTAGCAAGAATTTTACCATGAAAGATTGGTTATGTGATTGTTAAAGTAAATATGGGCCCTAGGAGCTATGGGTAAAGAACCCTCAGGACGGTATTGGGCCATCGAGGTCGGCCTGTGCATAAACTCCATCCAAGATATCACGTGCAACCACGGGAGCTAGGGAAGGCGGGGTACTTTGATGCATTCGGTGTAAAAACCGGGGAGGACACATCGTGGGTTAGCTACCTCGCGTGAGTTTGTTCAAGTTATAGATGGTTAGGGCTGCGCGTGGCTCTTCCATCAATGGTGAGGTGGTCGGATTTGTTTATGATTTCTATTTTGAAATGATCTAAGGAGTAAAGGTTGGAAGCTCGTACTCGCCGAGCATATGGTATGATTTGATATAGGAATTATGAATCGATAGAGTTTATGAAAATGATTTCTAAGTATATATGTAAGTTTGTTTTGAAACATTTTGGATTGCAAAACCTATTCCTGGTTGATGAGTCCTCTTTTGGTTATGTGCTATATTATATATATAGGGTGCGGGTGTGCGTTAGTCCCCTCACTCAGTCAGTTGACTGACCCTCTCACTTTATCTTTTAGTTGCAGGTACTTTTGGCTTGAGTTAGGCGGAGAGGTGTGTCTTCTGAGTAAATTTGGTCGGTATAGGTTGTGTTAGGTTCCATAAGTCTGCATACTCTTTCTATTTTGTATAATTATGCCTTGGATACTTGGAGAATGATTATTTGCTTTTGTTGAGGTCATGTGGGCCATTGTATATTACGTGAATTATGATATTGTATATTTGTTATGCATCCACTTTATTATTGTTGTTTTAATTGTTATGCTTCTGTGTACTCTGAGTTTGTTGTTGTTAGCTCCTCTTAGCCTAGTGAGTGAGTTGGTCTCCCGTTCGCTTTGATTCGGATTCGGGTATGGATTTCCCATTTCGCAGTCGGGTTTCGGTCTTAGTGCGGGGGATGTGGTTCCTACTTTTGGGGTGCTACTCACTCTTTTATTTCCCATGGTTTGGTTCCTTCTTTGCCCTTGCTTTTTGCTTGTACTTCTTCATGCTATGTGATTAGTTCTCCTCTCGGGGGGAGCTTAGAGTCGAATCATATGTTTAAGGAGGTACCGGTGAGCATCGAGGGTCGTGTTTTTCTAGCAGACTTGATTGAGATGCCCATGGATAGATACGGGGCTATATTGGGGATGGATTAGCTCTTTCTTCACCGGGTTAAGGTTGATTGTTTTGAGAAGAAGGTTTGTTTGGATTCGGATGTGTTTGTGGGTGAAGGTTCGAAGAATCCGCCACTTCTCTCTTTTACTGAAGCTTATGAGTTGGTTCGTAAGGGGGCTATAGGTTTTCTGGCTTATCTTCTTAACAAGCCCAAGGATCAAGCTAAGATCGAGAAGACTGAGGTTGTTCAGGATTTTCTCAGTGTTTTTCCTTAGACTTTGGATTCTCTACCACCTGAGCGGGAAATAGAGTTCGTGATTGATTTGTTTCCGGGAGCTGAGCCCTATTCGAATTCTTCATACCGAATGGCTCCGGCCGAGTTGAAAGAGTTAAAGAATCAACTCGATGAGCTCCTTGCTAGTGGTTACATCCAACCGAGTTGTTTGTTATAGTGTGCACCGGTTCTATTTGTGAAGAAAAGATAGGACCTCGAGAATGTGCATTGACTATCACGAGCTGAACAGGATGACAATTAAGAACAAGTACCATCTCCCTCACATTGAAGAGCTTTTCGACTTGTTACAAGGATCAAAGGTCTATTCTAAGCTTGATCTCCCATAGTGGGTACTATCAGCTGCGAATCCGAGAAGAGGATATTCCTAAGACAGGATTCGACACTCGGTACGGGCATTTCGAGTTCATTGTGATGCCATTTGGTTTAACAAATGCCCCAGCAGCCTTTATGGATATGATGCACAAGATCTTCCATCCGTATCTTGATAAGTTCATTGTGATCTTCATTGACGACATCCTTGTGTATTCCAAGTCTTCCGAAGAGCATGCAGAACACCTTAGGATTGTGCTAGAAACTCTTAGAGAGCACCAACTGTTCGCCAAGTTCAGTAAGTACGAACTTTGGATCGATCGAGTGACTTTCTTGGGCCATGTCATGTCCGGTAACTGAGTGGAGGTGGATCCTTCTAAGATTGAAATAGTGGTGTATTGGGAGAAACTGAAGAACGCCTTTGATGTAAGAAGTTTCTTGGGTCTAGCAGGATACTACCAGGGATTTGTGAAGGATTTCTCCAAGATTGTAATTCCTTTGACCCGACTAACTAAGAAAGAGGTAAAGTTTGAGTGGGATGAGGCCTGTGAGGCAAGTTTTCAAGTCTTGAAAGAGATGTTGACTTCTACTCCAGTGTTAGCCCTACCCTAGGGTTCTGAAGGGTATGTTGTGTACACCGATGCCTCGAAGGAAGGCCTGGGTTGTGTTCTCATGCAGAATGGTCGAGTAATAGCTTATGCCTGGAGAAAGCTAAAGGACCAAGAAAAGAAGTACCCCAGTCATGATCTCGAGTTAGCCGCCGTGGTTTTCGCTTTGGCTAAGTGGCTTCATTATCTCTACGGGGACTTTTTAGATCTTTTCCGACCACAAGAGCCTCAAGTACTTATTCACTCAGAAGGATTTGAATATGAGGCAAAGGCGTTGGATGGAATTTCTTGAGGATTATGATTACACCATCTATTACCATCCGAAAAAAGCTAATGTGGTCGCAGACGCGTAAAGTAGGAAGGCTAGTGTGTCTTCTTTGGAAGTTGATATGGGAGAGAATATCGAGCCTACCATGTTGAAGGGTTGCCTAGCTAGTATTACGGTACAACCCGAGTTGAGACAAAGAATGTATGAAGCTCAAGTTACCAATCCCGAGATCCAGAGGTTGGTGTTGAAAGCCCGAGATGATCCAGACTGTCCGTTTAGTTTGGATGATACATGGTTGTTGAAATTCAAGACTAGAGCTTGTGTACCCGAGGAGAGAAAATGTGTAATTCTTGAAGAAGCTCACAGATCGGGTCACTCTATCCACCCAGGAGGTACAAAGATGTATCGGGAGAAAAGGCGTAATTCTTGAATGTATGAAGCTCAAGTTACCGATCCCGAGATCCAGAGATTGGTGTTGAAAGCCCGAGATGATCCAGACTGTCCGTTTAGTTTGGATGATACAGGGTTGTTGAGATTCAAGACTAGAGCTTGTGTACCCGAGGAGAGAAAATGCGTAATTCTTGAAGAAGCTCACAGATCGGGTCACTCTATCCACCCAGGAGGTACAAAGATGTATCGGGACTTGAAGAAGTTCTATTGGTGGAGGGGTATGAAGAAAGATATGGCCGAGTTTGTGAAGTACTGTAGGACATGCCAAATGGTAAAGGCGGAACACCAAAAGCCCAGAGGCTTACTACAACCTTTACCTATTCTGGAATTGAAGTGGGAGCAAGTTACCATGGATTTCGTGTCCGGATTACCCAAAGCAAAGGGTGGACTTGATGGAATTTGGGTGATAATTGACAGGTTAACTAAGTCAGCACACTTCCTTACAGTTCGGATGACGGATTAGATAAGCAAACTTGCAGATAAGTATGTTCGAGAAATAGTCAGACTCCATGGCACTCCTCTTAGTATTGTTTCCGACAGAGATCTGAGATTTACTTCCTAGTTCTAGCAAGAACTTTAGAAGAGGTTGGGTACTAAGCTTAAGTTCAGTACGTGTGAAGCCCTAACTTTTCGGCCGTACAGGTATGCCGTATGTGTTTACGTAATTGCGTATTAAAATTAATTAATTATATAATTAATTATTTATTATAATTACAATTTTAATTATTTTTATTTCATTATTTTTCAATTAATATTTTAAAATGGAATTTAATTTTATAATTTAATTATGAAATTTAAATGGCTTCTTGAATGTTATACACTTAAGTGTTTTGATCGCGTTTCGTTCTTATCTGATTTGATTCCAAAATTTTGTGAAAATTTAGTATGTTGTAGAGTTATGTGTTATGAACATGTCGATATGCTAGTTTCATGTTTTCAATCACGGTTGTTGTGGTAACGAATTTTATTTTGGGAACGGGACCAAAACGGGGGCCAAAGAGCATTTAGCGCACCTTTGGTTCGGGTGACATATCTTGAGCTCGGGAGCTCGGATTCGATTTTCGTCACCTCCGTTGAACTTTTATTGAAGATTCGGGTTTAATGAAATAAGCCTCATATTTTTCTAAATTTTTTTAATACCCTGAAATCACCCCGTAAGTTTGCCTCGTGCCTAAATGACCACCTTTTACTAAATTGCACATAAGTCCCTCATTTTGCCACCTTTTTACATGATTCTTGGCCCCACATTTTCATGAGTCATTTTACTATATCTCCCTTACCTCCTTGACCAATTATCACAGAAGAAAGAAAGGAGAATCAGCTGTAAACTTGGAGAAACCCCTTCCTTTCCCGTCACCTTGCAAAAGGGTATTTGAGCTTATATCTTTATTTTCCTCCATCATCTTTAAGAGGTGAGTTCATATTTGTGTTTGACATCATTATGTGGTCATTTTTATCCATAATTTTTAGATTTTAGCTTGGATTTGATATGGTTTTGGAGCAAGATGATGAATAGTAAGGTAAGGATGAAATTTGAACTCATATGCTTTCTCTTGAATTGATGACATATATGTGACCAAATGAGCTTCATTTATGATCTTATGAACTTGAATTTGATGGTGGTTGAGTGTATTAAATGTTACCATTAATGAACTTCAAGATTCTTCAAGTTTTCTCCATGAATATGTTGTTGCTTTGAAACTCCTTGTTGTGGTTTGTTTGCTGCCTTGTTGCCTTGAATGTTACTGGGTTGTATGCGTTTGGAACAGGGGATCTGCTGCTGCTCATTTCCGTGCCTGCAACATTCTCCCCGGGCGGGGAGAATTAAGCCTTGAAAGTCCCCGACCGGGGACTTACACTCTAGACTTCCAGTAGCTTTTTCCCTGGCCGGGGAGTGTTGAAGAAGAATTTTTCCCCGAGTGGGGAATGTCTTAATTAGATTTTAATTGCTGCTTCTTGCTCCTGTGCATGCTTGTGTTGTATGTATATATATACGTATATTACGTACATATATATGAATTGTGTTGTGTGTTGTTGTGCATCTGTAATTGTTGTGTATATATATATATATATATATATATACAATATATTATGTAATATATTATACTATGCATGCATGAAATGGTGGTGATTAGTTGATGCATGAGTGTCTATATATATATATATATATATATATATATATATAATATATGCATGTGTAAGTACGTATATATATATATGTATTATTTTGTATAGGTGTGCATGTAATGCGAATATATCTATATATATATATATATATATATATATATATATATATATATTATTTTATGCATGCGAGTTGTTTGATTTATATGAAATTATGGAACTTAATTTGTTATCTATTTCATGTTCATACCTGTTTAAATGATTTGAATGCCCTTATTTGTTTATTTTATAATTGTAAACTTGGTCTATTTGAGTTTTACTTGTTATATGAAATTTATAACTCGAATTGCTATGGATTATTAAACGTTTGAGCTTGAAATCTTCATGTTATGAATATACTTGATCGAATTACTTGATTAAGTGACCTCATGACATCATTTTAATTCTTACGCATCTCATATCATGTGCATAGCATTGCTCGTATATGGTCATATTGAGTCTCACTTCACTCTCTTTTGCACAGACTTGGGTCCAGTCAGAGACGTGGGCGATCCTTGAGGCTATTGTACTTCTTTTTTGCCATTTCAAGGTTGGTTTCTCTTCTAATAGCTATGATGACCCGATATATCCTCTTATGTGAAAAGTTTGAAGCCAAACTAATATATTTATATCGAGTCTTTTCTTCAGTAAACAATTTCAAATGTAAGCCTTTCTTTTATGTAACCCTACCTATGATTTTGGTGAGACCATGATTATGAAAACACGGGCCCAGGGATTTAGTGTATGTGGCTAACCGGGGAGGCAAGGGCCGACTATGATCCCATGTACTAGTTCCAACCAAAATTACAGAGAAACCGACCTCGTTAGGAGTTTTGGCAAGGAAGGGGAATCGGGCTTTTGAGGATTCATGTACCTCACTAGCCACTATGTATGGGTGGCCGGGCCTTGCAAACCCATCCACCACCCGGAGGAAAAAGGTGTATGTGTATGATTATGATATGAATCGTATGAATGAGCACGAAAGATTATCGTATGAACACCAATGAATTAATGACTTATGATTACACAAGGAGTAGGTTTGAGATTATGCACGCCCACTCGTCGGGCCATGAAAACCCTATGAATGAATATGAACGAATATGATAGTCATAATCCCGTTGATGTCCTCTTTGTTTTGCCCACTTGGGGAAATTGTTATCAAACTTCACACGGGATTAGGGCTTGCATGAACGTGTTTAAATTCCACGATAGTTATATTATATGCCCTTTTTATACCCACCAGTCTCCTATAGACTGAACCCAGATCGTTTTCAGCTGTGTTGTGCAGGTTCAGGAGTGCTAGGCAGGAATAAAAGTCATCTAGGTCTTGCATTTATGTCTAGCACTTTCTTTACACTCATATTGTCATTTTGTATTATGAATATGTATACTTAGGCACTTACAATTTTTGTTAGGCTGTGTGGACTGTGGAACACTTAGATGATACTTGTATATATATTTTGGAACTTGATGGCTCACTGTATATGATATATGTTGATGATTGCTTCCGGGTTTTATCATTACTCTGGTTTTATATCATCTTATTCTTGTATGGTTTAAGGGTTAGCTCCCGCCTAGCATAGCGTGTGTTTTGTGTCCCCGTTCGCCGTGATTTGGCACGTGTATGGACTTTCCATTTCATATGCGGGTCGGGTCTCGGTGTAGGGGATGTGGTTCCTTGCGCTCGGGTGCTACAGTATGGCTTCGCATCCTCAGACAGATGGGCAATCAGAGAGGTTGATTCAATACATAGAGGATATGCTTTGGGCTTGCGTATTGGATTTTTAGACGAAGTGGGATGAGCATTTGCACTTGACCGAGTTTGCTTATAATAACAGTTACCAAGCCTCGACCAAAGCCGCCCCTTATGAGATCTTGTATGGCCGAAAATTCCAATCACCGTTGTTTTTCGACCTTGAAGAGTGGAGAGGGTCGAAACAAGAAGGTGTTCAAAGAGATGTTAGAAAGACAAAGCTCTCGGTAGCTACTGAAGATGCAGTTCAGAAAGTTCAGTTGATAAGGCAACGTATGAAAGCCGCTCAGGATCGACGGAAGAGTTATGCCGATCGCCGTAGAAGGAAACTTGAATTTGTAGCACCCCAGACGGAGGATACCACATCCCCCGCACTAGGACCCAGACCCGGTCATGAAATAGGAAGTCCATGCCCAAATCCGAATCATAGCGAACAGGAGACCAACTCACACACTAGGCTATGCGGAGCTAACTCAACAAACTCAGAGTGCGGAAGCAAATAACCAACAACAACAAATAGCGGATAGCAAATAAATCAACATGCAAAGCAGGTGACAGGTTCAACTAGCAAAGATACCTAATCCCGAATATCAATTCATAATCCAACATAATAAACCAACATAAGTGTCATCAAATATCCAACATTATCCAAGTACTAGTTTAATAACCCCACATGGGTTTAAGTCTGAGTAAAACATAAAACATAATCTCCAAGTGTGAAACATGAATACATAACATAAGTAAAGTATGCGGCAAATGCATCCTAGTACCACTAGACTGACAAGTGTGACTCAGAAGGCTTACTTCCGTGTAGCTCAAAGCCAAAAGGGAACCTGCAACTAAAAGATAAAATGAGGAGTCAGTCAACTGACTGAGTGAGGGGGTTAACGCACACCCACAATATATATATAGAGCATAGCACTTAACATAAGGGTGGACTCATGAACCGGGAATAGGTGTTGCATACCAAAACATTTCAAAATAACCCAAATAGATGTAAGTTTAGAAAGTATTTTCAGAATGTCTCTATCCCGATTCATAATTCCCATACCTAATATATCATATGCTCAGCGAGTACGAGCTTCCAACCTTTACTCCTCATAACAGAACATAACATAAAGCATAATCAATCCATCCTCTACTTCGGTGATGGAAGAGCCACGCGTTGGCCCTAACCATCCATACATACACACTCACAAGGGGTAGCGAACCCACAAGTGCCCTCCCCGACTGTACACCGAAGGCTGAAGATATCACGCCTCTCTTATCTCTCTGAGTCGCGCAATGATATCTCAAATTTAACTACGTACAGGTATATCCCCGACAGCCCTAACCATCACGTGGGCTCCTGTCACGCCCCGGGTCCGTGGGCCCGTTGGACCCGAGCGCAAGTCTCCAAGCCCACCGAGTATAACATGAAATTGGGCCTAAACCACTGCCCAAAAGGGATATCCATTGGTTATACTTGGACTCTTTAACTTATATACTGAACTTAACATTCATACTTTCCCGATGTGGGACAGGGGTGTCACAATCACCCCTCCTTCAGAATCGTGACGTCCTCGTTGTGGCATGACATATAGCCCATGACCGACTCAGTCAGTCGGTGGACTGACCCTCTCCTTTTAACTTTTCAGTTGCAGGTTGGTTCGTGCTAGGCGGAGTCGTGAGTCGGTCAAGTTCTAGTCACCTAGCTCGAGTTGCATTTTCATTTGCATTCGGTCACACTTTTGTATAGGATTTGTATATGTTGGATGAATTATGTATAAATCATATGAATTCTTGTTTATATAGTTTGTGACAGGCTTCTAGGGATAGTTGAACCCGTACTTGTTGATTTATATTTCTTGAATTTGGTATGCATGCTTTCGCTTTATTATTGTCTTGCGCGCTCTGGTCCTGCCTTAGCTCCGCCTGGCCTAGAGAGTGTGTGTAGGTCCCCGTTCTCTTAGTCTTGGGCTCATGTATGGATTTCTATTTCATATGTGGGTTCGAGTCTAAGTGCGGGGGATGTGGTGGCTAGCCGCTCCGGGCGCTACAGTTGGGCCATCGGGTAACTCCCTAGTATAGTCTCCACTTAGAAAGGATCAACCCGGAACCCACTAGGGGGTTAGTGGGGGATGGAATCCTTGGGTGTGAGTGTCATGAAACTCACAACCCTGACATATTGGAACGATGGTTAGGGTAGGCCACCCTTCCATTACCCGGAAAAGAGGTATATATGTTTGATTCTGTTTTCGTTTGAATTTTGAATTATGTTTTGATTTTTGAACGGAATTAGTTGGTCTGAAACTTGTACTCGTCGAGTTGTGTGATTTTGATTATGAACTTGGTTCGTGAAACGAGAGTGGATCCCTAATTTAAAGTTGGTTGATTTTGGGCTTTAGCCTTAACTTTTTTCTATATATTTAGTATCATGTGCTAAAATGTTTTGATTGCAAAAACCACACCCCGGTTCATGAACTTTTAAATTTTGAATATGCTATGCTCTTATGTATATGTATGTGTGAGTGTGTTAGCCCCCTCAGCAGTCTTTACGACTGACCCCTCCTCGTTGTCTTCTTTTTTCCCTTTGTTTCTTTGAGTATGCAGGTGCAGGAGTTGGTTCGTGCTAGGTAGCGGTCTTTCGTTTGAGTTGTTCGAGTGTTTTAGTCGAGTCTTTTGCATCTCTTGCATCTTTACCTTTCAGTTTTGGTAATATGTATAAATATGTATAAAATATGATTTGAAATTTGAACTTTGGAACTTATATGGCTTGTTATGTATATCTTGTTTATATGTGTTAAACATGTATAAGTGATTATGTTTAAAATCCTAGTGCTTCCACATTTGACTTTGATTTATTTTTTTGTGCACTCTGTATTAGGGTCTAGACCGCCTAGCTAGTATGTGACGCCCCGACTTTTTGGCCGTACATGTATGACGTAAGTGTTTACCAAATTGCGCGAAATAATTATTTTTACGTGTTTATATAGTTAATTTTATTTTAAATATATTAGATGTTAATAATGTTAATTATGTTAATGGTTATAACCTAAGTTGTTTAATATTAAGTATTTTTGTGAAATCCATATCAAATTGATAATTATTGTATAAATCGAACTTGATTGCAACGTGAATTAACTTCCCGAACGTGATTTAATTCTTTTATGGCCTTACTTGCTCATTTTCATGAATTTTGGGACTTAATTGCTCATTTGTTATGGAATTGAACCTAATTGCATAACTTAATAAATGGGAGGACTTAATAGCAAATTGGCCATTCCTTTCCCCTTCATAGCAGCATATCACGTACCATTTGCTTCCCTTACATACAAACACATTACATACACTTCCTTTTTCCTTCTTTCTTCAACCGAACCAACCCTCTCAAGATAAGTGGAAGATTTCTTCATTCAAGCATCATTTTTGTGGGATTTGTGGACATTAAAGCATCATCAACATCATCTCTTCATCTTAGCTTCCATTTCTTTCATTTAAGTTAATTTTGGAGCATGGATGATTTTCTTGAATTTATGGTATGAATAGGGCTTTGCTATATGTTGGTTAATTTGTGTAATTGTTGTTGCTTATTTGTTTAGGAACTTTGAGCTTAAGTTATATGCATTTAACTTGTTGATTATGGGCTTGGAGCATGAGTGATGATATAGGTTTCATTTGATAGATTCTTGATGCTCTAATGTGGAAATATGTGTTTTATGAATTGTTGTTGATCTAATTGTATGCTAGTAGATGGATATCATGATATTTGAGCATTTAAACGTGAGTTTGATCCATTTGGAGTGGTTGAATTTTGGTACGTTATTGTTCTGCTGTTATGCTCTGTTTTTTTTTCTCTTCTGCGTACGTGACACGGGCGTGTCACCTTTTCCTCCTTCAGCATGACACTGGGGTGCATGATGGTCTGGTTCCGCTGTACCGTGACACGGGGGTGTCACAGTTTGCTTTGTAATGGTGACACGGGCGTGTCACCTTCTATTTTCATGCATATTGTCCGCTGTACTGAGACACGGGGGTGTCACGGCTTATTGTATAATGGTGACACGGGCGTGTCACCTTCTGATTTCATGCATTTTGTGGTTGCATGCTACTGTACGTGCATGTGTTATATATATATATAAT
The DNA here is from genome assembly GCA_037501455.1 of Lantana camara. Classification (NCBI taxonomy): domain Eukaryota; kingdom Viridiplantae; phylum Streptophyta; class Magnoliopsida; order Lamiales; family Verbenaceae; genus Lantana; species Lantana camara. The sequence goes on from CM074856.1 coordinate 96,963,093, forward strand.
ATAATGTAATATATTTACACATTTATATATGTTTAGTGAATATTAAATATTATTTGGATTGATTTGATTGAAAATGTGGGATTGTGAATTCGAATGAATGATTGAATGACTTGAATATATGATTTAAATTCCTTAATTGTGCACATGAACATTTTCATAACATAATCTTATCTTTTACATATTCACATCATGAGCATTGCATTGCCGAGTGTCTTAATTGGTCATATTGAGTCTCACTTCACCTTTCTTGCACAGATTTTGATTCAGTTGGAGACGAGGCCGGTCAGTGAGGCTCGTGTTTGCTCCTTTTGGCGGTTTAAGGTGGGTTTCTCTTCTATGTAGATATAAGACCCTATATATACCTTCAATGTGAAAGTTTTCGACCAAAATTTTATATATATAGAGAGAGTCGTTTTAAAGAGTAAATGTTTTCAACGTAAAGCCTTATTTTATGAATCCTACCTAATGTTTTGGGGAGAAATGAATGAATGCATGAATGGGGCCCAGGGACTTAGTGTGAGTTGCTATCCGTGGAGGCATAGGCCGACGGTGATCCCTCACACTAGTTCCACCAATGAACGGCGTAACCGGACCTCGTTAGGAGTTAGCGAGGAATGGACGCTGAGCGCCATCTGGGGAGTCATGTTCCCCTTTTGGTCAATGAATGGGTGGTCGGGCCTTGCAAACCCACCACCAACCCGGAGGAAGAAGGTGTAAATGTTAATAAATGTGCACAAAAGAATGATTTGCATGAAAAGAATGAATGAATGAATGTTTAAATGATTTACACAAGGTGTTGGTTGGAGATAATGCACACCCACTCGCCGGGCCACTAATGACCTAATGTTAATGATTCGTTATAATCCCCTTTGATGATTTCTTTTCACCCACTTGGGAAATTCTTTAAAACCTCACTTGGGATTATAGCTTGCATGTGATTGTTTATTTACCGTCGTATATTATATTACGCACTGTTTTTATACCCACCAATCCCTTTTGGACTGAACCCGTTCGGTTTTCAGTTGTTTTATGCAGGTGTCAGGGAGCTAGGCAGGAATACGAGTCCTAGGTCTTGCATTCGTCTCTAGCTTTGTACTTTTGGGTCTTACACTTGCATACTCTTACTTTTGGTTATTGCTTATGAATATTGTTATATTGGAGCGTACTTGTTTGAGCCGTGATGGCAATCAATGATGTATATGACTGATTTTTGGACCTGTGATGCTCATCGTATATATATTTGATGTATGTTCAGTTATTGCTTCCGCTTTAATGATTACTCCGATTTTATGGTTCAAGGGTTAGTCCCGCCTAGCCTAGAGTGTGTGTATGTCCCCGTTCGTCGTGATTTAGCTCGGGTATGGATCGTCCATTTCATATTTGGTGTAGCACCCGAGCGCAAGGTACCACATCCCCCGCACTGAGACCCCACCCAAATATGAAATGGACAATCCATACCCGAGCTAGATCACGGCGAACGGGGACATACACACTCGCTAAGCTAGGCGGGAACTAACTTTCGCAACCAAAGATACAGTAAAACAGAAAGAATACCAATGCGGAAGCAATGTACATACATATATAACAAGATAAGCTAAGAGCAACGGGTTCAACTAGCATAGGTACCTAATCCCGAAAATCATTAAAATCATAAAACCTCAAATCCAGATTCTTTCTATTCCGGTCAGCTTATCCTGATTTCACGATAATAGTAATGATCAATACAATCATACATTCTCCATAGCTTAAACAAATCATGATTTGTTATGCACATGGACCGACTCTAACCTATTTAAACGACCGAACAAACAAGACTTCCCGCCTAGCACTCCAAACCTGCAAGAACACTGAAAACAATCCGGGTTCAGTCTATACGAGACTGGTGGGTATAAAATGAGGCATAAATAGCATATACAACAATATTTAACATTCACATGCAAGTTATAATCCCAAATGAGGTTTTTTGAGCACTTCCCAAGTGGGTAAAATAAAGAAGTCATCAAAAGGGATTATAACGTTCATTTTCATTCTTTAGGTCTTTTGTGGCCCGGCGAGTGGGCGTCCATTATCTCCAACCAACACCTCGAGTAGTTCATTAAACATTCATTCATTCATTCTTTCGTTCATGCATTACATTCTTTTGTGCACATTCATGAACATTTAAACCTTCTTCCTTCGGGTGATGGCCGGGTGATCGGCCCGAACCATCCATTCATTGACCAAAAGGGGAACATGACTCCCCAGATGGCACTCAGCGTCCATTCCTCGCTAACTCCTAACGAGGTCCGGTTACGCCGTTCATTGGTGGGACTAGTGTGAGGGTTCACCGTCAGCCTTTGCCTCCTCGGGTCACCACTCACACCAAGTTCCTGGGCCCCATTCTGTGCATTCATTCATTCATTTCTCGCCAAAACATTTGGTAGGTTCATAAAAGAAGGGCTTTACTTTAAAATCGTTTACTCTTTAAAATGACTTTATATACATATACTAAGTTTTGGCCGAAAACTTTACACGTTGGGAGGATATAGGGTCATTTAACTAGATAGTAGAGAAACCCACCTGTACGCCTCTTACCAACAATACCAAGAAGAAAAGGAGACTCGAAAGTGTCCTATGAACCCGGTATCTCCGCCCTGGAGAAAACTGTACAAAAGAAAGACATAATGTGTACTCGTGAGAAAAAACTCAATATGAAACCAATTAGGACGCACGACATTAACATGAGGTGTTCGTGAAATGCTATGTCATGTTTCAATATACAATAGATCATAAGATGTCATGAGTTGGTGTGATTCATGTTCATACACACCAATAAAGCCATTTAGACACATACATGTTTTAATCATTCAATTCATAATATATTATAATACATGTTAACAATGCATAAGTATCAATTAGACACGTATATAATGTATATAAGTCACATAAGGGGTCGAGGAAGGGCAAGAAAGGCGATAGAACGAGTTTTGGCAAAGTTCAGCAAAAGTTAGGAAAAGTTGACAATTTTCGGAAATGCGCAAGCTGTAGAAAAATGGGTATATCTTGAGTTTGAGAAATTGGAATTACTTTTTGCTTGTTGGAGGTGAAACTATACACATAGATGTTTTCAAGGATATGTGGCAGGAATCATGGTTCAAAGGGAGGTGAAAATGGCGTAGGTTTGAAGTTTGGGCCAATGCAGAAGTTCGGCGAAGTGGCGACACAATTTTCAAACAAAGACAACTCACAATTGAGGGAAGATATTGAGTTGATTCCAATTGGAGGATGTTATAGACTTCAAGAGGTTTCCAAAGGTTCAAAAATCAGGTCAATCCGAGTTCGTATGAGGGTAAACGGGACAAAACAATCTCAGTCAGAAAACAGGGAAGGATCCAAAGTTTCTGCCTCAAATCCACCCCCCGTGGATTTTTCCAAAAGGAAAAACCCACCCTCGCGGATTTAGGTCAGTGGCGAAAAACACACAACAAGCAGGGCAAAACTCATGCTAGACCATATAAACATCAAATTAACACACATAGGTAAGTTAAGGTAGCAAGAATTCATGCATTACAAGCCATATAAACGTCCAAAGATGCAACGATTCATGCAAGGAATGAAATTGGAACAAAATCATACAATCTCTTCAATTTCTTAAATGGCAAAGTCATGAATCCTAATCCAATACCTAAAACAATTTCATACATATCACAAATGACATCCTAGGAGCAATATACATACTTCATACCAAAAGAATCCACAAGGAAGCAAGCTAGAATCATCAATATCTCCCAAACCCTCACTATTCACCCCATATACCAATACATGCTCATCACTTGGAGAAATCATGCAAAGCATAACTCAAAATTACTATGAGGAGATGTACAACACAATTATGGTCTTACCTTTCAATTTGGAGGAGAAATGGAGGGGGTATGAGCCCAAATACCCAAGGGTTGAATAGTTCTCCTTCTTCTTTCTTCTTTCCTTCTTTCTTCTTCTTTCTCTCTCCATTTTGGCTGAGTTTGGTGAGTGAGAGGGGGTTTGGTTCGGTGGGGGGGCTGATATGGGGGAGAGAGAGAGTGTGCAAGTGGGTATAGGTCAATGGTTAGGGTCTAGGTACGTTAGGATAGGTCCGTGAACGTGAAATAACTATTATTTGTCATTTTTGGCGCAAGGGACTTGTTTCGGTTAAAATTTGGCAATCCAATTAATCTTATAAAGATATGAGGCTAGTCCCATTGTCTCCGATTCGTCGATCCGGATCAAATGGAGGTGACGGAACTCGATTCCGAGTTCCCGAGCTCAATATGCCCCCTCGGAACAAAAGGTACGCTAAATGCTCTTTAGCCCCCTTTTCGGTTCCGATCACACAAACGAATCCAAAACCTACACATACGAGAATAAAATCATGCGACGAGCATATAAACATAATTATAAGTCACATAGTTCACTCATGCCAAGTTTTCACGAAAAACAGAAATCAACCGAATAGCAATGACATCAAACATAAACACACATGCTCAAACGTCACAAGAATTCACGATCAATTACTAAAATCAATAATGAAGCATATATCATTAATTAAATTACACATATTGCTAAACAAATACGTCATGCTCAAACCTATGAAAAAACTGGGGCGTCACATTTGGGTCGGGTCTCGGTGCGGGGGATGTGACACCTTACGCTCGGGTGTTACATAGTACGTGTGTTTTGTTTGTCACCCGTTTGTTGTAGCTTGGTGCATGTGCTGAGTTTTCATTTCCTTACATGTGTCGGGTTATAATGCGGGGGGTGTAGTGCTCTGAGCTCCGGGGTGCTACTGTAACGCCCCGTCTATTTGGCAATCCAAGTAAGGCGTTATGAGAGACTTTAATTCCGTACTCTGTGAATTATATGCCCTCGCATGCCTTGATTGTCAATTTGTAATTTAATTTCGAGTTCTTTGCGTCTTAGAATTTATTTAAAATGTGTAACACCCCAAACGGAGGATGCCACATCCCCCGCACTAGGACCCCAACCCGTTCATGAAATAGAAAGTCCATGCCCGAATCCGAATCATAGCGAACGGGAGACCAACTCACACATTAGGCTAGGCGGATCTAACTCGATAAACTCAGAGTGCGGAAGCAATTAAAACCAACAACAATAGATAGCGGAAGCATTTATAACAAAACATGCAAAGCAAGTGACGGGTTCAACTAGCATAAATCCCTAGTCCCAAATATCAACATAAAGTAATAATCATCAAGTGCTACAAGGGCCGAATGAGAGTGCCATGCAGGGCTACCGAATAGTAAAGTATAATCTCAAGTGTACAAGTCAAAGCATAAGTAAAGTGTATGAAAAGACAAATGCAAATAGAAAGACTAGACCGACGAAGTGCAACTCAAAGGACTCACTTCCGCCTAGCAAACGCCAACAACCTGCAACTAAAAGTGTAAATGAGGTGTCAGTCAACTTGACCGAGTGAGGGGGCTAACGCACACCCACAATATATATATATAAAGAGCATAGCACAGAATAAAAAGGATGGACTCATGAACCGGGGATAGGTGTTACATACCAAAACGTTTTGAAAGAACCCGAATAAGATATAGATATAAGTTTAGAAACCATTTTCCAGAAAGACTCTATCCCGATTCATAATTCCCATAACATAAAAGAACACATGCTCCGCGAGTACGAGCTTCCAACCTCAACTCCTCATAACATAAATCAAAATCAATCCAACCTCTACACCAATGATGGAGGAGATGTACCGTCCCCATACCATCGAGAATAAACCGTCTAAAATAGACTCACCCTCAAGGGGTTGCGAACCCACAAGAGTCCTCCCCGGCCTTAGCCGAAGGCTCAAGATACCACGCCTCCCTCATCACCCTAAGGTCGCACAATGATATCTCAAATGGAACTACGCAATGGATAAATGCCCCGACGGCCCTAACCGTCACGGGGGTGCCCATTCCGCAGCTCACCAGGATCAGATCCACACACAGATCACAACGGATCACAACAGAACAGATCACAACGGATCACAACAGAACAGATCACGACGGATCACATACGCCAATCTTTCATGACAATCTCGCTACATAATCACAACACAACTGCTTTTCCAAAATAGCTTACATATGCTTCAAAAACTGGTTTTATAGTTACACCCTTCCTACGCGATGGAACTTTAAGCCTCATGACCTCCATCCACGCAGGACTCACACAAGATCATCAACATATCATATTCAGCACATACATATCTATAATAGAGTATACTCGCATGCAACGGTAGAAATCAACATGTAAAGGCTATAGGTCACGTAACTATACAAAATCCTAAACCTCACCTCGTGAAAGTAGAGTCTGAGAGTGTTAAGGGCCAAACACTCTAAACCTCGGGCCCACCGGCACCACCAAACTCTATGACAAGACATACAGAAGCCCAGACTTAGACTCTATATGAACCAAACAAGACACACGGCGTTGCTCAACATGATCGTGGTTATGCATAAGTGTTCATGTTGTGCTTGGATAAGGTGTCGTTGTCATTCAAGGCATATCAATGCTCAACAAGGTCATATTTACAAGCAACCGACACGTAATTCCATATCCAAATATACAAGATCAATTTAGGAAGTCAATGTATTCACAAAATGCATATTAAATCATCCAATGTCACAGGGTTCAATTATAATATTAGAATTAAGCATCAAGTTCATGTCGAGTTATAAAGTGCATAAGTAAGAGCATCTTGATCATATAAACATACAAAGTTGTTGTACGTAGATGACATGCTTGATACAAATAAAGAGTGCATTTAATTCACTTAAGATCATACTTTACAACTTCACAACATGTTTGGTACACAAGCTCAAGTCATATTCATAGTTTCATAAATATTACACTTACATCCCCTAAGTTATTTATAAAAATTTAGAATTATTACGCATACATCCCCTTAGTTGATTAATAAGCATAATTGTTCGTGTAACGCCCCGCGTTTTCACACGTGCAGGTAAGAGTTACGTGCGCAATTACATTTAATTATATGAGTTTATATCTTGTTTTACTAATTGAATTTGTTTCTAATTTGATTTAATTGTTTAAATTTTATATGAATTCTAATTTGAGTTATGAATATATAAATGAATTGTGAGAATTTGAATTTCATGAATTCGGTGTTAATTGAATGAAATTATATGTTTCGTGTAATTCGCGGACTTGATTGTAACTTGTTTGAATGTTTTGGACTCAATTGGAAATTGAGTTTGGGCTTAATTGCCACTTTTTGAAAGTTTAGGGACCTATGTGTAAAATAAACAACTCTGAACGGTTTTCGCAATATCTTGAGCTCCGGACCTCGAAATCGAGATCCGTAACCGGCGTTGAACTTGTTTCGACGTTACCTATCCATTAAACTTGACCTTATACTTTTTCGATATCGTTTGAACCTTCGACAACGAACCTTTCCATAGCCTCGACTTTATAGCTTGTTGAACCGTTTACTAAACGAACCGGACTTGAACCGACCCGTATTCTACCCATTTTATCACTTAATATCAGCATTTGTTCCCTTATGCATCTCATTTCATCGATCATCATCATCTCAAGAGGCCAAGGAGAAGCTTGAAGAAAACCCTTATTGATCATTTAAACCCTAAGCTCAAGATCAACTTTCATCCAATCTTCTTCCAAGGTAAGGTATGGATTGTTTTTCCCTCATTCTCCTCTCCATTTTCTTCCGATTATATCTTGGTGTGAGTTGGGGAATCATGTGTTATGAGAAAAAGCTTGAAATGATTCAAATGGTATGAATTCTTGGTTTCATGTCTTTCCTTGATTTTAAGTGATAGTTGATGCATAGAATGTGTTGCTTGTAACTTCCTCATCATTTCTATATCTTTAAATTTCATGTTGGTTATGTATTACATGATATGCCATTAATGGAGCTTGAAGTTTCCATGGATGAAAGTGTAACATCCCGCTCGTCCGATTTATAAGGTACGCCACGTTCCAACCTTTTTATGTGTGTAATTATGTGATTTTGTGCTTTGCACGGCCCTATTTTGAACTCTTTAAGAGTTTAGGGGCTTGTTTGCAATTTTCTCTTTTAAGGGGTTATTCGGTCATTTCTCGTTCGGTCGTGAGTTCGGCCTCCTTGACCCCTTCTTCGCGTTCGGGGCATCGAGACGAGTCCGTAGACTCTAAGTTTGCCCAATTCTGACTTCGTTAACCCCTTCTTCCGTCCGTTTTTACGTACGAGGACCCGAGATATAATACCCCGGATCCTCGTAATCCGTGAAAAGATCAAATCTCAGCTCCAGCTTCTTCCTCCAGCGATCCAACCCGTTCCCGTCACTGTTCACACACACTCGAGGTGTGTTTACTCATACATGCTCGTTCTCCCTCGTTTCTCGACGGAATTCGACGAACCATTAGTGGAAATTTATCAGCTCGACGAGCCCGTCATGATGGTACAAGAATCTCGGCCAACCGACGACCGACGGCGATGAAATCGGCCAATTTCAGACACAGCGGCGGCTAGGCGGAACCCCCGCCACTTCGCCGCCTCTTCGCGACCATTAGTGGAAATTTATCAGCTCGACGAGCCCGTCACGATGGTACAAGAATCTCGGCCAACCGACGACTGACGGCGACGAAATCGACCAATTTCAGACACAGCGGCGGCTAGGCGGAACCCCCGCCACTTCGCCGCCTCTTCGCGGCGGTCTCCGGCGACCTTTCTTCGACACGTGCCACCCCATCAGTTAGGAGACATCTCGACGCAACCCCAGTTCAAGCGGCGTAGCCAACGGTGGCTGGACCGCGGTGCACGCGCCGCCCGAAGTGGCGGTGGCGGACGCCCGTTACTGTAGCACGGCGGCTCCGCGGTGTTCCGGCGAGTTTCGCGGGCGGAGCTTGACCCTATCCGACCTCTTTCGACCTCCTGAGTCCATTTCTGACCTCAAATCAAGCAACCGGTGACCGTAGGTGGTGGTTCCGGCGGTGACGCAGCGGCAGAAACTTCGGCGGCGATTTGGGCCCTTTTCCGGGCCGGTTTTGGTGGTGGTCGCTTCATGAAAGTTGCTTGGAATGACGAAACATAGTGGATGGCATCGGCGGCATTCCAGGAACCGGCCGTTGGCGGCGGACCGGTGGTGAACCGGCGGTCCGATTTTTCGGTGACTTTTTCCAGGTTTTGGCTAGGGGCTTTCGTAGGGCTCGTTACAAGCTTCCCAACGGTATGCTCGGATTTCATTTTCGTTTTACGGTTTGCATTTAATTTCAGTTTTCGTATTAGGATTTGGTTCGGTTTTTCGTCAACGAAGTCCTGTGTGTTTGGTATTTTCTGAAATTGATTGAGGGCTTTTGTCTAGTAGGCCGAGGCGCTCGTTTCTGTCCTTCCGGGGATTTTTCCGACCACCAGAGGCGGTGTTCCGGTGGCGACCGGTGGCTGTTCGGACGGCTGCGGTGGCGGCATTCCGGCGACTTTCGGACAGTAGGTTCCTTTCGTTGTGGTGAGTCCAACGCCACTTCCCGTTCGTCAATCGGATGTTTGGTTGATTTTATATGAATTTTTGAAGCTATTGTATTTTATTCGTTAATTGATTTTATTGTGCAATTCGATCCCGTATGTGCTATAAATTGAAACTATGAGTTGTATGACACGTGGAAGTATGCTATGATGTATGAATATTTGATTCGTGATTTATCGAATTTATTTGTCTCGTTTTACGCCCATCTATTTGAGAATAATTATTGTTTGAAGGGGTGTTAGTGAAATTTTGGAAACTAATTTGATTATGAAATTTTATAAAAACATAAGAAATGAATTATGAAAAGATATGTTGTATTTAATTTGAATAAATTTATCAAGTATGCCAATTGTTATTATATCGTGAAATATGCCAATGTGTAATTTATGTATTTATTGTTATGTAATTCATGTTAATTTCGTGAGACTTGGTGCATGATATGATTTGAATTCTTAATGTCATACTTTATTTTATGTAATTAATGTTATGAATTTTATAAGTTATGCATCTTTTGATATGGAATATGAATTATAATATGCTCTGAATGACTTGATTAAATAGATATGGATTATATGTTGCATCATTTGTATTCGTGAGCGTGGCCGTGCGTCTTTGTGGTTGTGTTTGGAGTCTGAGTCTTGTGTTCTGTGTGTGTTCAGTTGTTCAGGGGTTTTCCAGGGAGTGTCTGTCAGCTGTTTGAGTTCCAGTGGGACTTCTTGGCTCAGGTTTTCCGTTTCGTCGGTGAAAGGTGAGGTTTTCTTTCTTTTAGTTAAAGCGACCTAAAACCCTACGTGTATTTTGAAGCCCGCATGTGAACTATATATATATATATATATAGATATGTGTTCGGATATGTATTTTGTGGGAATTGGTCCCTTTTGTTATGAAAGAATTGGAAAATGTTTTGTATATGTATATAAGCTATTTTACGTTTGTTTGGAAAAGCTTCGACAAGTGTGAGTGTGCGTGAATGTGTGTGTGAGTTTAAGCAGGGCATGATTTGCGGATAAGCTTCATATGGTAAGTGTGATATGTATAAGTGTGTGTGTATCCGTGTGATGGGCCCCGGAGATTGTGGGTAAGGGAGACCCGGGACGACCATTGGGGTCGCCGGTTACGACCCCTGTGCACTTCTCCACCAACGGGAGACTTAGTTCTCCTATGCCGACGGAGCGCATTTTGGCTGGCCGTCGAAGGAACCGGGCGGGATCCTCCGGTTCACATGTTTCGTTCTGTGGAGGGTTGAGAGGGGCACCTCTCTTCCCCAATGGTGTGGCGGTGGGATTGTTTATTGGATTTGCTTCTGTTTATGCTTTGAGCAAGTGTGAGTTAAGCGTGAACTCTCCAAGTTAGTTTGATTTCGATTCTGAAATTGGTTCGTGAAACGGAAATGGATTAATAATTAATAAAATTGGTTGATTTTGGCCTTTGGGCCTTAAACTCTTTTATATATTTACTATCACGGGAAAATGTTTTAGATTGCAAAAACCGTGCCCCGGTTCATGAACTTTTTAAATTTGTTATATGCTCTGCTCGTATGTATATGTATGGGTGCGTGTGTTAGCCCCCTCATCAGTCGTTAGGACTGACCCCTCCTCGTTGTTTTCTTTTTCCCTCTTCTTTTGCTTGAGTTGCAGGTTTGCTTTGGAGCTCGTTGGTGCTAGGCGGTTGAGTCGAGTCTTTCGTTTTGTTCGGGTTGAGTCGGTCTTTGTATTTGTATAGGTTTTGCATTCGTTTGAATTTGATTTAATTTGTTTAATGTATAAGTTTATTTTATTCGTTTTGTTATGCCACTATGAACAAATTTATGTTTAAGTTTTGAATATATGAATTTTCGGGACAGGTTAGGACAGGGCTTGGACTAGTTGAACCCGTTTAGTTGATGTTTATTTATTTTCTGGATTGTATGAATTCGGTTCGTTGCATGAAGTATTTTGAAAGTTCATATTTTGAAATGCTTCAGCATTCTGCTTTCGGTTTTCTCTTGCGTACTCTGTACAGGGTCTAGACCGCCTAGCCTTAGGTTGGATTTTGGTTTGTCACCCGTTCGCTGTGACTTGGCGCGTGTGCGGATTTCCCATTTCGTACACGTGTCGGGTCATAGTGCGGGGGTGTGGCGCGTGTTACAGAAAGCTTGTTATTGGGTGATCTTTTGCCAACTTTGGGTGTGAATTCTTGCACATATGAATGGATTGCATGTTATATGTGAATTATATGACTTGAATACATGTCTAAGTGGTACAAAAGAGCTTCCTTGTTGCTGCGCTGTTTTGCAAGCTTTTCCCTCGAAAAAACAGAGCTTATGCTCTGTTTCTCTTGTGAAGACGACGAGCTGACACGACCGTGTCAGCTTTGAACTGAAAATGGACACGGCCGTGTTGGGCCCTCGACTTTGTTTTTTTCTGATTTTAAACCTCGGACACGGTCGTGTCCATTTCCTTTGAAAACTCAACACGGCCGTGTCATTTGAAATGGCAGCTTTGGGGGAACTCGTTTATTGCTTGTTTTGCGTTTATTGCTAGTATTTGTGAATTGTATGCAACGTAAATGTATTAAAGTTATGTTTTATGATTGATATATGATATTGATGACCATATGAATGAAAGTATGAAAGTATGAACGATATGAACGGGAATGAATACGGTTTTACCGTATAAGGAACGAAACTTGGTGAGTTATGTGTTTAATTGAATTCTATGATATTCATGACCATATTTGAACATATTATTGCATTTTAAGCATTCCTTAACATGATATTGCATAGCCGAGCATCAAATGTGGTCATAATTGAGTCTCACACTACCTTTGTCACACAGATCTTGATCCCGTGGTTGACGAGGTCGGGCAGTGAGAGCTTTGTCGGGTTCTTTTTATCTATCAGGTGGGTTTTTCTTCTATTAGTTAACAATATAACCCTGAACACCTAATGTGCAAGATTTTGGCCAAAACCCTATATATGTATTTATATCCAGTTTTAACGAACAAATGTTTTAAACGAAACCCTTTTCTTGAATATCCTACCAAATGTTTTGGCGAGAAATGAATGATCACAATGAATGAGGGCCCGGGGCTTAGTGTAGTGGTGAACCGGGGAAGCTTGGGCTGACGGGAATCCATTTATACTAGTTCCAATAATTTCGGTAACCTGGATTTCACTAGGAGATTAGTGAATGAAAGGGGTCCCGTGCTTTTGGGGATTCATGTACCCCTCTAGCATTAATGAATGAGGGTTCGGGCCTTGCAAACCCGTTCCCTACCCGGAGGAAAAAGGAGTCTATCAATGAACGAATGAATGTTCTAATGAATGTGCACGAAAGAAAGAATGCATGAACGAATGAATGAATGAATGAATGATTAATGAATTACACGAGGTGGTGGTTGGAGATAATGCACGCCCTCTCGTCGGGCCACGAATGACCTAATGAATGAAATGAATTGTTATAATCCTATTCGTTGTATTTATTTTCCCACTTGGGAAAAAGGATTCAAAACCTCGAATAAGGATTATAATCTGCATGTACGTGTTTAAATTCCGCAATATTATGATATTATGCCTATCTTTTTATACCCACCAGTCTGTCTAAGACTGAACCCGGAGTTGTTTCAGTTGTTTTTGCAGGAAGGGGGATGCTAGGCGGGATACCAGTCAGGGAGAGTCTTGCATCGTGTCTAGCCTTTCCTTTACACGCATGATTCCGTTTTGATTTTTGGGATTTTGTATATGTATGGAGCGTACATGGATATGGTACCTATACGTATCTTACATGAAATATTGGTACATAGAGCGTATAGCTCAATATATGAATTACAAGTTGGTACCTAGAGCATCTAGCTCAATATATAAGATATGAATGATTGCTTCCGCTTTTCTTTTGCTCTGTTGTTGATTTGATTGTTGTTGGGGTTTAAGTTATAGGCTAGTCCCGCCTGGCTTAGCGTGTGTGTATGTCTCCATTCGCTATGATTCGGCACGTGTATGGAAATCCATTTCGTATACGGGTCGGGTCATGGTGCGGGGGATGTGACGTCTCGCGCTCGGGCGTTACGGTTCGTTTAAAGTGTTTATACAATTAATCAACTAGGAATTAATTACTTACAAAGGATGACAATTATCAATTTATCGTAATTCATAATATACCATTTTCGAGTAGTAAGAGTAAATCAAGATATTACAATTCTAACTCCTATCATGCATCAAGTCTTAAGTTGTTCAGGCATCCTTCATGTATCTAAATTTATATTTGAAACACAATTTACAACAAACATAACATTGAGAACGTCTCAAATCCATATAGAGAAATCACAACATGTTCGTTCTTCTAAAACATCATTCAAGTTCATTTAGTCACCTAAGAGATTAGTTTCTAAATATTACACTAACACCCCTTCATATCTAAACACATAGCATAAATTCGTCACATCGGGATTCAAATTGTAAATCGAAACATTCATGCATATCACAATCCATTCAGTACATGTTTTCGTATACGATTGGAATACATCTCGATCAACAAACCAACAATAACCAATTTATTTGCACTTAAAACAATTAATTCAAATAATCACAATTATGCAAAATAATTTGTAATAAATAGATCGAGTTTCCGATTAACGAACGGAAGGTGGCGTTGAACTCACCACAACGAGACGAACATTCTGACCAGACGCAGTCGGAACGCCACCGCTGTAGCAGCCGGAATTTGGCCGGGCCGCTGCCGAAGGCCACCGGAAAAATCCCGAAAAATCATTCCTGAATGAAGTCTTCGTGCTCGTTCCGAATCCTCGATCAATTTCTGGAATCTCCTCCAATTTCAGATCTACGAACACGAAAACCCTAAATCGTCAAACTCAAATTACTTCCAAACCGGTGAACCAAAATGCGATCCGTAAAAGCCATTGTCTTACCCATGACGAGCTCTTCGAAAGCCCTAAGGTAGTTCGCCGGAAAAATCCTCGGTGCTAGCGCCGCCGTTGCACCGCCACTTTGCCACCGCGATCCGCCACCAAACCATAGAATCTGGAGTCGCCTGATCACAGGCCACTAGTTCTCGTCGTTCCGAACAACTTTCGTGAAGAGCCCGAGGCCAAAAGATGGCCGGAAAAGGCCCCCGTTGGCCGCCGAAGTTTCTGCCGCCGCCCACGTCACCGGAACCACCACCTACGGCCAAGATCTGGTGAAATTGATGCCGGAAATGGACTCAGGAGGTCAAAAAACCTTGGGAACCGTTAATCCCCGTCGAAAAACCACGGCCGGAAGCGGCGGAATCGCGCTGCTACAGTGATGGGCCCCGCCGCCGCGACCTTCAGGCGGCGCGTGCGGCGCCTTCGCCGCTCCAATGGCCGTGGCTTCCACGTCAAACGAAGCGTCGGAGAGTCTAGATTATGGATCTGGGGCGCATGCATCAAGGAGTGGGCCGAAAACCGCCGCGAACGGCCGGCGAAGTGGCGGTGGTCGGACACCTCCGCCGCTGCTACTGAAATCCGGCGATAACTCCGCCACTGTTCATTGTTTGGCCGTGAAATTGGCACTCTTGCGTCAGTCTCGCCGAGATAATCGAAATGGACTATTCGTTTGTTGAATTCCGTCGAGAAACGATCGAGTTATGGGCTCGTAACCGAAGCCGCGCATAGTGGAGAGAGAAAAGGGATTGGGAGAAATGTGTCTTGTGCACAAGCTATATACAACCGGGTATCCTTATTGCGTAGCAAAGAGACATATCGCGTACAAATAATCGTAAACAAAATTGGTAAAGTTACGAATAAACATTCAAGCTACGAATTAATTTTATAAATTACAATGAAAGAGAGAGATTTACCAATTAGAGTTTAATTCAATTTAATTTTAGAAACCTTTCGTACAATTTAATGACACTCGTAAACACATGGTTACAATTAATCTTAGAATAATTCAAATGATCACATATTAAATTGGATTCACATTAAATCACATAATTCAAGAACTCTTAAATTAAACATACATAAGTATAAAAACTTACTTGTAAATGTCGTCGGGATGCCTTTCGAGAATACGGGGCGTCACAACCTTCCCCCCTTAAGAGAACCTGGTCCCCAGGTTCCACTGCTAAAATGTAGATCCTCGAGTAGTAGTGCTCCAACCCTTCTTCGGAACTCACGTAAGATCATAGCTCTAATGGTGAGGCTTACTCCTGTCATCTACACCGAACCTCCTTTAGGATGTCTTGTTATCGTCGAGGTCCGTACGAGTACTTGATCCGTTAGTGGTTTCGAACTCGGTCGGTCATTCCCATGATCGGATAGCTGCAACTGCACCCAACCTCGATGTCGTCTCAGGTGCACCACTTGCTACCTGTAGTCAGATCAACACGTAACGCAACCACAACAAACAAGAGAGAATCCCATCTCTCAACACGTAAGTGAGAGAGCCCCGTCCCTCAGCACTCACAAGAGAGAGAACCCCGTCTCTCGAGCACATATAAAAGAGAGAACCCCGTCTCTCGAGCACATAATTGAGAGAACCCCGTCTCTCAACCTAAGTCGGGCAGATTCGAACATCTCCCAACATTGTAGTTTGAGAAAATCCAGCATTCCTCAAACCCCTAGATTCAAGAGAATCCAGCATCTCCGAATATCTAAGTACAAGAGAATCCAGCATCTCTCGTGCACAAAACTTAGAAAGAATCCAGCATCTTTCTACCACATAAATGGAGAGAATCCTACATCTCTCCAACACGTAAAAAGAGGGAATCTAAGGTCTCTCTGGCACATAAATTCACAGATCAGTTATTCTTACATACACACATCATAGTAACACTTGACGAAAAGTATGCGATGCATGTTTGGTGTACCTTATACAACTGATATCGGTGTCCCTTGAGTATAGATTCAACGCTCATACCTCAACTCAAGGGGGATATCGCGATGGAATCCCTATAAAACAAGGTTACAGTATGTATGTATGTTATATGAGAAGTTAGTGAGCAGTCAGGAGAGTTTTAAATCACATAAGCATGAATAGTTCACATAAGTACATAACTCATTCATTTCAGCAACAGTTCATAACAAGTAGAAATTTCAAGTTACAAATACTAGATCAGGTATCCAAGTTATCATAATTAAAATAGCAGTAGTCATCAACAACATCAAGCAAAACAAGGTAAGAGTATTTAAACGATGCATGTATGCAAATGCCATGAATGTTTGGCGTACCGTTAACCGAAGTGTAACAATCTTTACAAGAAAGTCGAGATGAAGTAGTAGGAGTTGATTGAGCCGGTAATGATGCAACCCTCGTCATCTGAACTTCTTTGTCTTGAGTCTTTTCATAAAGTGGTAACTCAGCAAAGCTCGTTTATCACCAAACCCCCTTACTAGACCGTAATCCTTGCTTAACTAGAATCATCCTCAGTTTCTCCCAAGAATTCTCATTTATGTGTTAAATCTTAGTCTGCTCATCTTCAAGGAGTTGTCCATGATTCGTTTGTCAATCAGATATTTACCTCAGAGTTTCGTTAGATGATCGAGGTGCTAAGCACTTCCCAAAGCAATCCATGGTATATGATTATGAAACTTGGATAAATTCTTTTCGGCATCTAAGTGTTCCATTCCCACCTCAACAATGTCTTCTATCTCATCTTGAAGAAACACCCAAAGAGCTAACAACCAATCTTCTCTTGTCATTTGTTAATTCTAAACGGGACCAAAACCTTCAACACTCACCGATGGTCTGTAGCTTGTTACTTAAGTAACATGGTTACCTATCCACATCCCTTGAACTTGATCGGATCTTATTTGGTCAGATTTTTTTACATTAACTCGTTTCCATCAACAAGGTGACTACTCCCAAATAAATGAATCATCAAGGCAAAAGCTCATTAAAATCCTTCAAAACGGTTCTACTTGGTCAGATTCTCCTCCATTGACTCATTTCCTCAGCAAGGTGACTACTTCCAAATAAACGAATCATCAAGGTGAAAATTCATCAAACTCCATCTTTCAATTGACTTTAAGCTAGTAAGTCAACATAGCAAATCTCATTCCTTCAACTCTGAACCTTTTCATGACCATTGATCTTGGTAAAGAATCCTTTCATCTTCGAATTATGGCGTGTTTCCGTTATAGTACCAATAGGTAGTTTTGACGAAGGGAAATCTTAGTGTTAACTCATAGGGTACCCTGAAATTCAAACACTAAATTCGATGCATGCGGATTAAGATTCAAATGAAATGTAACACGTATATCACGTAAATGCAACAATTAGTGTAATTTATAAAGCACATAAAACAAGATGTTGCATAATCAAAGTCATAATGTGCACACAATCATATAATCACGAAATAATTCATGCCGAAGGACCAAAATATCAAGTCAAACAAATGCAATGCGCAGTTATTCCTATGCCGTACGACCTAGACAGACTCAACACGACTCAAGAGCTCGGTTTTGCAACCTAGAGCTCTGATACCACTTAAGGATGTAACACCCCAAACGGAGGATGCCACATCCCCCGCACTAGGACCCTGACCCGGTCATGAAATAGAAAGTCCATGGCCGAATCCGAATCATAGCGGACGGGAGACCAACTCACACACTAGGCTAGGCGGATCTAACTCGACAAACTCAGAGTGCGGAAGCAATTAAAACCAACAACAATAGATAGCGGAAGCATTTATAACAAAACATGCAAAGCAGGTGACGGGTTCAACTAGCATAAATCCCTAGCCCCGAATATCAACATAAAGTAATAATCATCAAGTGCTACAAGGGCCGAATCAGAGTGCCACGCAGGGCTACCGAATAGTAAAGTATAATCTCAAGTCTACAAGTCAAAGCATAAGTAAAGTGTATGAAAAGACAAATGCAAATAGAAAGACTAGACCGACGAAGTGCAACTCAAAGGACTCACTTCCGCCTAGCAAACGCCAACAACCTGCAACTAAAAGTGTAAATGAGGTGTCAGTCAACTTGACCGAGTGAGGGGGCTAACGCACACCCACAATATATATATATATAAAGAGCATAGCACAGAATAAAAAGGATGGACTCATGAACCGGGGATAGGTGTTACATACCAAAACGTTTTGAAAGAACCCGAATAAGATATAGATATAAGTTTAGAAACCATTTTCCAGAAAGACTCTATCCCGATTCATAATTCCCATAACATAAAAGAACACATGCTCCGCGAGTACGAGCTTCCAACCTCAACTCCTCATAACATAAATCAAAATCAATCCAACCTCTACACCAATGATGGAGGAGATGTACCGTCCCCATACCATCGAGAATAAACCGTCTAAAATAGACTCACCCTCAAGGGGTTGCGAACCCACAAGAGTCCTCCCCGGCCTTAGCCGAAGGCTCAAGATATCACGCCTCCCTCATCACCCTAAGGTCGCACAATGATATCTCAAATGGAACTACACAATGGATAAATGCCCCGACGGCCCTAACCGCCCCGGGGGTACCCATTCCGCAGCTCACCAGGATCAGATCCACACACAGATCACAACGGATCACAACAGAACAGATCACAATGGATCACAACAGAACAGATCACGACGGATCACATACGCCAATCTTTCATGACAATCTCGCTACATAATCACAACACAACTGTTTTTCCAAAATAGCTTACATATGCTTCAAAAACTGGTTTTATATTTACACCCTTCAAAATAGCCTCATGACCTCCATCCACGCAGGACTCACACAAGATCATCAACATATCATATTCAGCACATACATATCTATAATAGAGTATACTCGCATGCAACGGTAGAAATCAACATGTAAAGGCCATAGGTCACGTAACTATACAAAATCCTAAACCTCATAGAGTTTGAGAGTGTGAAGGGCCAAACACTCTAAACCTCGGGCCCACCGGCACCACCAAACTCTATGACAAGACATACAGAAGCCCAGACTTAGACTCTATATGAACCAAACAAGACACACGGCGTTGCTCAACATGATCGTGGTTATGCATAAGTGTTCATGTTGTGCTTGGATAAGGTGTCGTTATCATTCAAGGCATATCAATGCTCAACAAGGTCATATTTACAAGCATCCGACACGTAATTCCATATCCAAAGATGCAAGATCAATTTAGGAAGTCAATGTATTCACAAAATGCATATTAAATCATCCAATGTCACAGGGTTCAATTATAATATTAGAATTAAGCATCAAGTTCATGTCGAGTTATAAAGTGCATAAGTAAGAGCAACTTGATCATATAAACATACAAAGTTGTTGTACGTAGATGACATGCTTGATACAAATAAAGAGTGCATTTAATTCACTTAAGATCATACTTTACAACTTCACAACACGTTTGGTACACAAGCTCAAGTCATATTCATAGTTTCATAAATATTACACTTACATCCCCTAAGTTATTTATAAAAATTTAGAATTATTACGCATATATCCCCTTAGTTGATTACTAAGCATAATTGTTCGTTTAAAGTGTTTATACAATTAATCAACTAGGAATTAATTACTTACGAAGGATGACAATTATCAATTTATCGTAATTCATAATATACCATTTTCGAGTAGTAAGAGTAAATCAAGATATTACAATTCTAACTCCTATCATGCATCAAGTCTTAAGTTGTTCAGGCATCCTTCATGTATCTAAATTTATATTTGAAACACAATTTACAACAAACATAACATTGAGAACGTCTCAAATCCATATAGAGAAATCACAACATGTTCGTTCTTCTAAAACATCATTCAAGTTCATTTAGTCACCTAAGAGATTAGTTTCTAAATATTACACTAACACCCCTTCATATCTAAACACATAGCATAAATTCATCACATCGGGATTCAAATTATAAATCGAAACATTCATGCATATCACAATCCATTCAATACATGTTTTCGTATACGATTGGAATACATCTCGATCAACAAACCAACAATAACCAATTTATTTGCACTTAAAACAATTAATTCAAATAATCACAATTACGCAAAATAATTCGTAATAAATAGATCGAGTGTCCGATTAACGAACGGAAGGTGGCGTTGAACTCACCACAACGAGACGAACATTCTGACCAGACGCCGCCGGAATCAACCACTGTAGCTGCCGGAATTCGGCCGGGCCGCCGCCGAAGGTCACCGAAAAAATCCCAAAAAATCATTCCTGAATGAAGTCTTCATGCCCGTTCCGAATCCTCGATCAATTTCTGGAAATTCCAAGTCAATCTCCTCCAATTTCAGATCTACGAACACGAAAACCCTAAATCTTCAAACTCAAATTACTTCCAAACCGGTGAACCAAAATGCGATCCGTAAAAGCCATTGTCTTACCCATGACGAGCTCTTCGAAAGCCCTAAGGTAGCTCGCCGGAAAAATCCTCGGAGCTAGCGCCGCCGTTGCACCGCCACTTTGCCGCCGTGATCCGCCGCCAAACCATAGAATCTGGAGTCGCCTGATCACAGGCCACTAGTTCTCGTCGTTCCGAACAACTTTCATGAAGAGCCCGAGGCCAAAAGATGGTCGGAAAAGGCCCCCGTTGGCCGCCGAAGTTTCTGCCGCCGCCCACATCACCGGAACCACCACCTACGGCCAAGATATGGTGAAATTGATGCCGGAAATGGACTCAGGAGGTCGAAAAACATTGGGAACCATTAAGCCCCGTCAAAAAACCACCGCCGGAAGCGGTGGAATCGCGCCGCTGTAGTGACGGGCGCCACCGCCGCAAGCTTCAGGCGGCGCGTGCGGCGCCGTCGCCGCTCCAATGGCCGCGGCGTCGACGTCAAATGAAGCGCCGGAGAGTCTAGATTCTGGATCTGGGGCGCGTGCATCAAGGAGTGGGCCGGAAACCGCCGCGAACGGCCGGCGAAGTGGCGGTGGTCGGACACCTCCGCCGCTGCTACTGTAATCCGGTGATAAATCCATCACCGTTCGTTGTTAGGCCGTGAAATTGGTACTCTTGCGTTGGTCTCGCTGAGATAATCGAAATGGACTATTCGTTTGTTGAGTTCCGTCGAGAAACGATCGAGTTATGGGCTCGTAACCGAAGCCGCGCATAGTGACCCACGGGAAAGAGAAAGTGGAAGAGGAGAGAGAGAGAGAGAAAAGGGATTGGGAGAAATGTATCTTGTGCACAAGCCATATACAACCGGGTATCCTTATTGCGTAGCAAAGAGACATATCGCGTACAAATAATCGTAAACAAAATTGGTAAAGTTACGAATAAACATTCAAGCTACGAATTAATTTTATAAATTACAATGAAAGAGAGAGATTTACCAATTAGAGTTTAATTCAATTTAATTTTAGAAACCTTTCGTACAATTTAATAACACTCGTAAACACATGATTGACAATTAATCTTAGAATAATTCAAATGATCACATATTAAATTGGATTCACATTAAATCACATAACTCAAGAACTCTTAAATTAAACACACATAAGTATAAAGACTTACTTGTAAATGTCGTCAGGATACCTTTCGAGAATACGGGGCATCACAAAATGTACTTGGACTCAATTGTCCAATATTTGCAAGTTAGGAACCGAATTATAATTAGGGTGTTTTGGGCCATTCGTGGCTATCTTGAGCTCGGGAATTCGGTTTCAAATTCCAACTTTCTCATTGAGTTCGTTTCGATGATTCGGATTCAATGGATTAACCTTTTATTTTTCTAAAGCCATTTGATCGTCCTACTATTTTAAAATCCGATCCGAATGGATCGGATACCCTTTGACCCTGCCCATTTCAACCGACCCATTTTGACCGGCCCAAAAAGGGCCAGCCTCTTCCTTTCCCTCCAACTTCTCACATGAAGCGTAGAGTAAGGAAGAGAGAAGGAGAATTATTCCCCTTTTTGGCCTCAAGCCTTTGAGCTCGGGTTTCGCAAGATCCAACCGTCTGATCAATTTGTATTCTATTTATTACGTGCTTCGATTTAATACTTCTTTCGTGCCTCGAATATGTGATTTTGTGGCTTTGTGGGGAAGATGATGAATAGTATCGGGTTGGGAGTTTGGTATGTTTGATCTCGTTTCGCGAGCTCTAATGTGCAAATATGTGATCTACGTATGATATATGTCTCGTGGTATGATTTTTGTGCAAATCGGGGTCTTTGTGGTGTTATTATCTTGTTTTGCCTCCTTTTTCTACCATTTTTAAGCTTTTGGAGCTTGGGGACGATGGGGAGACACGCCCGTGTCTCCCTAGTGAAGAAAATGAGAGACACCCGTGTCTCAAGCTCATTTTCACGCCTGTACTCTGACACGGCCGTGTCTCCCCCTGCCTGCACGTTTGCACTGTTTTGTTTGTTGTTACCTACCCAAATAAACTGTAAATCTGCATTCATCCAAATTTGGGCCTACACCATTTTCACCTCGCTTTGAACCACGATTTGAATCATATATCCTTGGAAAGGCCTATTTGTCTAGTTTCATACCCAATAAACAAAACTCCATTCCAAATTCTAGAACTCGAGATATTCCCAACTTTCTACAGCTTGCGCGTTTTCGAAAACTGTCAGCTTTTGCTAAACTTTGCCTAATATGTTATTGTCCCATAGGCACTTCATATCATGTTCATTGCATTGTCGTGGGTCATATATGTTATTATCCCATAGGCACTTCATATCATGTTCATTGCATTGTCGTGGGTCATATATGGTTTATTTCGAGTCTTGAGTCTCACGAATGCACCGTGTTACTTCTTGTACAGTTTTCTCCAGGGTGGAGACGTGCCGAGTTTATAGGCTATCTTCAAGTATTTCTTTCTTTTGGTATTTTTCGGTAAGGTATAACAGGTGGGTTTCTCTTCTATTAGTTAACCCGACCCGATATATGCAACGTGTAAAGTTTTAAGTTAAATTATTATATATATATATATCGAGTCTTTTTCAAGAGTAAATGATTTCAAATGTAAAGCCTTTTCTTTTATGTATCCCTACCTTATCATTTTGGCGAGAACATGAATGAAAGCACGGGCCCAGGAACTTGATGCATGTAGCTATCCGGGGAGGCAAGGGCCAACGGTGATCCCTTGCACTAGTTCTAACAAACAACTATGGTGATACCGGCCCTCGCTAGGAGATTAGCCAGGAATGGGAGCTGAGGCCTTTGGGGAACTCATGTACCCCCACTGGCCGTAATGTATGGGTGGCCGGGCCTTGCAAACACGTCCACTAACCGGAGGAGAAAGGGGTAAATGTTAATGCATGAATGATTATGAATGAATGAATGTTGCATGATCGATAATGAACAAACAAATGGATAATGCACATATGAGGAGAAGGTTGGAGAATTCGCCCACTCGCCAGGGCTCACGTAATGACCTCATGAATGAATTAATTAATGAAGTTGATTGTTGTAATCCCGAGCATTGTTTTCTTTATTTTTACCCACTTGGGAAATGTTTCAAAACCTCGTATGGGATTATGACTTGCATGTGAGGGTGTTTAATTTTGTACTATTTATGTTGTTTTATACCCACCAATCACTTAAAGACTAAACCCGGCTTTGTTTCAGTTTTCTCTTGTAGGTGTCGGAGAGCTAGGCAGGATTTTGAGTCTGTCGAGTCTTGTGGTTAAGTCTGAGTCATTTCACACGCAAATTGTTAATTAAATAAGTTATACAAGAATGTATAAATGGTTATGTTTATACTATTATGAATTCGGGACAGGCTTCTAGGGATATATTGAACCCGTAAATTGTGATTTATGATTTATGTTTGAAATTTCGGGACTAGGTATCTATGCTAGTTAAACCCGTCACGTATTGTCTGTACTGTGATTGTCCTTATGTTCTGCTTTCGCACGTGCATTTGTTTTAGTGGATTTGCCTATTTGGTTTCGAAGTTTAGCTCCCCCTAGCATAGAGAGTGAGTTGTGTCCCCGTTCGCTCTTATTCGGCTCGTGTATGGATTACCCATTTCATATGCGGGTCAGGTCTGAGTGCGGGGGATGTGGCGTCACAGGCTCGGGCGCTACAACTACAGCGATGGAAGTCGGAAATTACGGGTGGTAGAGGAAAGCGGGAGGAGGGCGGTGGATCTGGACTGATGGAGGCTGAGGTGGGCGGAAGCGGGAAGAGGAAAGAAAGTTGGGGTTTTTTAAAATGGGGGAAGAGGAGAGAAAATTGGTGACGAAGTGAGAATCTGAAATTTTGGGGGATGTGATAAATTATTATGGATATAAACCGACGGGAAACCGATGGGAGAAATCCCGTCGATTTCTGTTAATTCATTTTTTTATTTTTAAATTTAAACATTCCGACGGGATAATCCCTCAGTATCCCATTGGAATTATTTACTGCTAATTTTTAAATTTTATATTAAAAAAACCGACGGAGATTCTGAGAGAAATCCTATCAGAAATATTTAATTTTTATTTTTATAATTTAAATTTTGAAAACACCGACGGGATTTCCCTCGGAATCCCGTTGGGATTATTTAATATTAATTTTAAAAAATCCGATGGGATTCTGAGGGAATTCCCGTCGGAATTATTCAATTTTTATTTTTTTTAAAAAATCGAAGCCCATCGGAATGCCGTCAGAATTCCCTCGAAATTTTCGACGGCATTCCGACGGAAGATTTCCCTTGGAATTGTCCATCGGATTTCGCAGGATCTCTTGTAGTGGTAGCACGATAAGATAATTTTGATAGATATCCTCAATCTTTAGTATTAAGTATTTTTCCGCTACCCACTGTACAAACTTTTCTTATAAGTTATGAATATTACGTTACAAGAATACTGGCGACTTTATAGGAAATCTTGCGAGGGAATCGAAAATATTCCCGCACATTAACTGTTAACTGAAGATTGGACAATGATAAGTATTTTATGTCACGGTATGATAAGATTGAATGATTCACAATAAACTATTCACTTATTAGACAAGTGGTTATCAACTTATCACTAGATATCGGTCAAGATCTTTATGTATTGTTGAATTAAAAGATTTTTAATTGAGCAATAATTAATTGAAATAATCAAGTTGAATCAATAATGTAATTAAATATCAGAAATATCATCTTTGAAATATAGTTACTCATTTGTGAATGTAAGGAGTCAAACTACTCGAATTAAACAAACAAGTCTTTTGAATCAACTTGATGTGGAGTAAAATAGTTTTGCCATGTGTTGTGCCTATCTGAATTTTTCATGCTAAAAATTGGATAAGATTAAGTAGTCTTTGCTCCATCAAGAAGGCCGCTCATGTTAATTAAGGGAGTATACTCACCCGAAAAAGAATTACTCACTTGAAATCTTACAAGTAGTGTGAAATAGGTCTCTCGTTCGGAGATGACACCCAAGTCATGTGTATGTCAAGTGTCCACGCACCTTGCAACTTTGGTTGAACTTCTTTCATTGATCTCCATGAGTACCTCAATGAAAAGATCCCTGAAGGACTTAGGGGGAATTCATTATTGGAGGACTCGAGTGGCTAATAAAAAGTACTATCAAGAAGATAAGTTGTACTCGAACGAATCATTATTAGGATCATACATGCACAGGTTTATGTCATACCTTTTGTAGGTACACTTTGCACCTGATGTCAGAAAGGACAATCCTTTATATTCCTTAGTAAATGCTTTAGTCTTAGGACCATTTGTCCCCTATAACGTCTCCAAATATCATATCCCGCATTATCATATGTTTTAATATATTATAATCGGATTATATCTGAACTACATGCCGATGGCCGACCCTTAATCAAGAATAGAGTACTTAAAAATATTTTTGTAACATCCCGTTTGTCCGACAGTACAGGTACGTCGTAACGGGTGTATTATTTGCGCTTTTAAATTATTTAATTATGTGACTATATGCTTATTATATTGTTTAAATGCTATTCTTGAATTTATTTGAATTATTTGTTACGTATATGTTAAGAGTTTTTGAACGTTTTTGCCCTTATTTGCCTCGTTTTTAATCCGTTTGAACTCGTTTCCGATTCTAATTTTTATGACTACTTGATATGCATGAAATATATATGTTATGAATTTACTTACATGATCCTTTTTTGATTTTGAGTTCGTCTGATACGGTTTTCGAACCGTTTTAATTGTTAGGGACTCAAGGGCCTAACTCGCTTTAGCGCACCTTAGGTTCCGGAACGCTTAACTTGAGCTCGAGAATTCGGATTTGAATTCCAGAAGTGGCTTTGGACTCGTAATGAAGATACGAAGCTAAGAAACCTGGCCTTATATTTTTCTAATCCCGTTTGATTCCCCAAATTTCATCCGAATCGAGCCCCGTGTTATAGATTTGCCACCCCCGCCCGTTTTGCTTATACCCGACCCGTTTCTTAACAAAATCGACCCGTTTTTGAACCCATTTAACACTTATTCAATCCTCTATCACTCTTTCCACCCCTCATTTTAGACAAGCTCAGGAGGAAAGAAGAAAAAGAGAGAGAAGGAAGAAAAGAGAAGGAGCAATCACTACTCACCAAGTTCGATTTTGAGCTCGTTCGACCTCCGTTCTTCATCTAATTCGAAAGGTAAGAACATTTTTATGTACTCCATCTCCTTGCCTTTCTTTTAAGTCTGATTTTTCCCATTTTCATCCCTTTTTTAGCATGTTTAGAGTTGAAGCATGAATAGTTAGGTTATATGAATATTTTGGAAGAATTCATACCTTATTTGCCTCATTTCTTGAATTGATGAATGGGATATGATCTCTAGACCTTCTTCTATGTAAATATGATCTGAAATTCCATGGAAATTGGCTGAAAATCGAATCACCATTGATGAACTTTCATGAAACTTGAGCTTGAAGATGATAATTGACCTCTTGCATTCAATCTTGATGCATCCTTGTGCGTTGCGTGTATAGCTATTGTTTTGTGTTGATTTTTGCTACATTGTCATGCTCCTTTCTTGCCTGGAGTTGCTGCTATTGTGGTGTTGCTTTGAAGATGACGAACAGGGGAGGGAAAGGCTTTTTTCCGCAACTGCACGGCCGCGACCGAGGGAAGGCTTTTCTTGGTCACGGCCGTGACCCATTTTTGCCTTAGTTTCAAGTTGGTTTCTGCTGTTGCTGGTGGTCGCGGCTACAACCAGTTTATGCCTATTTTTGGTCACTGCCGCGACCCTATTTTAAGGGACTTTCGAGTTGCTTCGTCCTTTTTCGTTGTTTTTGCTTCGTTTTCGTTATGCACGATTTTCTTGCTTCTTTTACACTTCTTATGTATTGTATAATTGTTGTTTCATGTATTATATGTTTCATTATGAATCTATTACGTGATTTCGGTGATTTTATATGCATTATATGACATGATATGCCTTATATGCTCTCATACGTGCATGCATGACTTCAAACTTCGTTTATTTGCCTGGCATGTTATTTCTTTGCTTATTTTATGATATGTATGCATTGTTAACATGTTGTATGATGTGTTATGTTTGTTGCATGAAATTTATGAATTTGTTTGACGTGAATTTTGTGAGTTATGACTTGATAGGAATTCGTATGCCCTAACTGCCACTTTATTTCACTCTTTATGCATTCATTGCCTCTTATATGAACTCTAAATTTAGGAATGTTCGTGGTGTGCTATTATATGACTTGATATGAGTTTATTTGACGAGTGATGAGTTTGTTTCATGGATTAATTGTTTGATATTTCATTATTTGCTCTGATATGCCTAAGTGTGAATTTATATGAAGTGCATTGCATCATTTGCATCCATATGCATTCGCCGAACGTCTAATTGGTTCATTTGAGTCTAAGTATATCTTTTATCCTTTTTTTTTCTCAGAGGTTTGTCCCATCCCGTGGGTGTCGAGGAGGTTTCTTAGGTGTGTTTTGGTCCGCTCCGTTCGGTTGGTTCGTCAAGGTGAGGTTTCTTTCTTTTAGTTATTATGGCCTACCACCCTAAATGTGTTTTAAGCCCACATGAGAATTACGTATATATATATATATATATATATATATATATATATATATATGTATGTATTTAGATACGTGTTTGATATGTATTTTGTGGGAATAGGCCCGTTTATAATGAAATACCTTTGAAAAGGCTTTAATATATACGTCAGCTAATTTTCGTTTGTTCATTTTGAGAAGGGTTGATGTGCGTGTTTTGAACTAGAAAATTATGACTTTGAAAGATAAGTCCAATTTTGAAAATTTAGAACTTTTCAAACTGTCAACTGGGCCCTAGAGATTTGTGCAAAGGAGCCCCGGGACAGTGTTGGGCCGTCGGGTCATTCCCGAGTATGATCTCTACTTAAAGGATTAACTCGGAACCCACTAGGAGGTTTTGTGGGGGTGGAATCCTTGGGTGTGAGCGTCAAGAAACTCACGACCCTTACATATTAGTGCGGATGGTTAGGGTGTGCACAACCCTTCCATCACTCGGAGAAGAAGTATGTGTGTTTGATTTGTTTTCTTTAGAATTTTGAATTCTTGAACGGAGATAGGTTGGTTAGAAACTTGTACTCGCCGAGTTGTGTGATTTTGGTTAAGAACTTAATTCGTGAAACGGGAGTGGACTTCTAATTATTAAAATTGGTTGATTTTGGCCTTCTGCCTTAAATCTTTTTCCTTATATATAGTATCACGGGATAAAATATTTTAGATTGCAAAAACCACGCCCCGGTTCATGAATTTTCTTACTTTGAATATGCTCTGCTCTTATGTATACGTACGTGTGAGTGTGTTAGCCCCCTCACCAGTCTTTAGGACTGACCCCTCCTCGTTGTTTTCTTTTTGCCCTTTTGTCTTTGAGTTGCAGGTGCTTGTTCGGGTGGTTGTGCTAAGCGGCAGTCGTCTTTTGAGTCTTGGGCTTTTGTAGCGAGTCTCATGCATTTTGTTTAGCTTATTTTTGTACCTTTGAGCGTTTGAACTTCTGTATAAGATTATGATTCAAACTGGAATTACTTGTATGATTTATTTGGCCCGGGATAGGTATATTATGTATATCTTGTTTATATGTTGAGCATGGATAAGTGTTTATGGTTGAAATCCTGGTGCTTTAGCATTTACTTTTAGTTATTTTGCGCACTCTGTATTAGGGTCTAGACCACCTAGCCTAGGAGTGATTTTGTTTATCTCCCGTTCGTTGTAGCTTGGTGCGTGTGCGGAGTTCCCATTTCGTTACATGTGTCGGGCTATGGTGCGGGGGATATAGTGCTCTGCTGTAACGCCCCAACTTTTCGGCTGTACAGGTATGATGTATGTGTTTACGTAATTACGCATTTTAATTATTTCATTATGTTGTAATATGTTTAATTTATATGTTAATTATAATTCTTTGAATTATATTGGAATTCTTGAACGTATGAACCTATTTGATTATGAATACGTGTCGTCTGCATCCGATTCGATTTTCGATTTTTGTGAAATTTTGGTATGATTGAGATATGTGTGTTATGAACATGTTCTAATGTTCGTTACTTGATTTCGGACTTGTTTGAGTTGGTTTTGAATTTATTTTGTTTAACGGAATTGGAAAGGGGGCTAAAGAGCATTTAGTGCACCTTATTTTCCGGGCGTCAGAAAATGAGCTCGGGAATTCAGATTCGAATTCCGTCACCTCCGTCGAACTCACATAAAATATTCGGGTTCAATGGAATAAGCCTTATATTTTTCTAAGCCGGTTTGAACCTCCGAAATTCAACCGAAACAAGCTTCGTCCGTAGATTTGCCACCCTTAGCCATTTTCTTCATAACTTGGCCAATATTCAACCAAATGGCTCAAACCTTAGATCCAGAAGCGCACCACATGAACCCCTACCTGATCCTTACCCTTCCATTTCGTTTCATACACAAGAGAAGGAAGAAAAGATCAGCCAAACCAAGAAACCCTCCATTCCCGTCACTATTCACCAACCCACCATTTTGAGCTCAT
Organism: Lantana camara; assembly: GCA_037501455.1. Lineage (NCBI taxonomy): Eukaryota > Viridiplantae > Streptophyta > Magnoliopsida > Lamiales > Verbenaceae > Lantana > Lantana camara. The sequence goes on from CM074856.1 coordinate 96,993,439, forward strand.
AACTTCTTCAAACTTGAACCAATCAAGAAGGTAAGCATATATTTGTGATCACCACTTTCTTATGGTCATTTGAAGCTATAGTTTGCATGTTTTCATGGAGATTTGATCATGTTTTGATGTATTGAATGAATAGTTAGGTTTTTTGTATGAATTCTTGATCACATTCATTCCTTGGAGTTTTGGTTGGTTTGAAGCATGAATATTGATCACTTTTACTCTTTTATTGCATTTATGAACTTGTATTTGAGGGTTGTTGAGCATTAAATGATATGCCATTAATGAAACTTGAAATTCTTGGAGATGAAGTTGCTTGATGATCATTCCTTTTCCTTTTTTTCTTGCTTGGTGGTTTGGGGGTGATTAAGTGTTGGTTTTGCCTTGCTTTTGTGTCCATTTTATGCCTTGAGTTGTTGCCTCAGAGCTACTTGGAGCCTGCCCTGTTTGCAAAGCTTTTCCCTCGCAGAAACAGAGCTCTGCTCTATTATACATTTCGAGCACGAAGGCTCAACACGGCCTTGTCATGATTGCCTTGAAAATGGATACGACCGTGTTGATCTCTCGGCACTTGAATATTATTTTTCAAAAATCGGACAAGGCCGTGTGCATTTACTAAGGAAACCTGACGCGGCCGTGTAAATCTTTCGAACTTAGGATTTTTATTTTCCAAAAATCGGACACGGCCGTGTCCAAACCCTTTGAAAACATAACACGGCCGTGTTACTCAAGTTGGCATCTTTGAGATATTCTTTCGTTGGTTCTCGTTGTGTTTTCCCGCTTCATTTATGATTTATATGTAACGTTAATAGTTGAACAACGTGTTATGATTGTTATATGCGATTATGAATTGATTCGATAATGATTATGGAAATAATGAACGTGAATGAATGATTTTGCTCGTTTATGTGACTTTAATGTGTTAATTATGCATAAGAACATCTTTATAGCATGATTATATTCCTTAGACATTTCATATCACGTTCACAGCATTGTTGTGCATCGTAATTGGTCATTTTGAGTCTCACTTCACCTCTTTTGCACAGATTTAGGTCTGAACGGAGACGAGGCCAATCCTTGAGGCTCTTGCATCGTTCCTTTGGTTTTCTAAGGTGGGTTTCTCTTCCATTAGATAAGTGACCCGATAAATTCCCCAATGTGTAAAGTTTTAAGCCAAATTATTATACGTATATATCTAGTTTCTTGAAGAGTAAATGATTTTGAACGTATAGCCCTTTCTTGATGGAAAACCATACCTAATGTTTTGGCGAGATTGATTATACACTGAATGGGGACCCTGGGACTTAGTGTACGTGGCTAACCGGGGAAGAATGGGCTGACGGTGAACCCCGTATACTAGTTCCACCAAACTACGACGATACCGGCTCTCGCTAGGAGGTTAGCAAGGAATGGGAATCGGGCTTTTGGGGATTCATGTACCCCACTAGCCATAATGATTAAGGTGGCCGGGTCATGCAAACCTGTCCACCAGCCGAAGGAAAAGGTGTTTATTGAATGATTATGAATGATCGAATGATTATGATTGATCGATTGATTATGTGTAACACCCCAAACGGAGGATGCCACATCCCCCGCACTAAGACCCAGACCTGATCACAAAATGGAAAGTCCATGCCCGAATCCGAATCATAGCGAAAGGGAGACCAACTCACACACTAGGCTAGGCGGATCTAACTCGATAAACTCAGAGCGCGGAAGCAATTTAAACAATTATCATCAAATAGCGGAAGCAATTAAATCAACATACAAAATGAGTGACATGTTCAACTAGCATAGATACCTAGTCCCGAATATCAATTCATAATCCAACGTAATAAACAACATAAGTATCATCAATATCTAATAACATCCAAATACTAGTTTACCAACCCCACACGGGTTTAAGTCTAAATAGGACATAAACCTAATCTGCAAGTGTGAAACATAAATACATAACATAAGTAAAGTATGCGACAAATGCATCCTAACACCTACTAGACTGACAAGTGTGACTCCGAAGACTCACATCCGCCTAGCTCAAGCCAAGAGAATTCTTGCAACTAAAAGATAAAATGAGGTGTCAGTCAACTGATTGAGTGAGGTGGTTAATGCATACCCACAATATATATATAAAGAGCACAGCACAGAATAAAATGATGGACTCATGAACCGATGATAGGTGTTGCATACCAAAAACATTTCGAAATAACCCAAATAGATATAGATATAAGTTTAGAATCCATTTTCCAGAAAGACTCTATCCCGATTCATAATTTCATGACAGAATAGAACTCGTGCTCGGCTAGTACGAGCTTCCCACCTTTACTCCTCAGAACATAAATCCAAATCAATTAATCCGCTACACCAGTGATAGAGGAGGTGTACTGTCCCCAAACCATCTATAATAAACCGTCCAAAATAGACTCACCCTCAAGGGGTAGCGAACCCACAAGAGTCCTTCCCGGCCTTAGCCGAAGGCTCAAGATACCACACCTTCCCTACAGCACGGGTCGCATGAGGATATCTCAAATGGAACTACACACAGACTGATCCTTGATGGCCCTATACCGTTCCAGGGTTGTCTATCCCATAGCTCCTGGGATCCACAACAGAACAGATCATAACATAAAATAACATACGCCAATCTTTCATGGCAATCCCGCTACATAATCAAAACACAACTGCTTTTCCAAAATAGCTTACATATGCCTCAAAAACTGGTTTATATATTTTATCCCTACGCGATGGAACTTTAAGCCTCATGACCTCCACCCACGCAGGAAGCACGTAAGATCATAAACATATCATATCTAACACATACGTATTTATAGTAAGGTATACTCGCATGCAAGGGTAGAAATCAGCATATAAAGGCCATAGATCGCATAACTATACAAAATCCTAAACCTCACCTCATGAAAGTAGAGTCTGAGAGTGTGAAGGGCCAAACACTCTAAACCTCGGGCCCACCGGCACCACCAAACTCTGTGACAAGACATACAGAAGCCCAGACTTAGACTCTATATGAACCAAACAAGACGCACGGCGTTGCTCAACATGATCATGGTTATGCATAAGTGTTCATGTTGTGTTTGGATAAGGTGTTGTGGTTATTCAAGGCATATCAATGCTCAACAAGGTCATATTTACAAGCAACCAACACGTAATTCCATATCCAAAGATGCAAGATCAATTTAGGAAGTCAATGTATTCACAAAATGCATATTAAATCATCCAATGTCACAGGGTGCAATTATAATATTACAATTAATCATCAAGTTCATGTCGAGTTATAAGGTACATAAGTAAGAGCAACTTGATCATATAAACATACAGAGTTATTGTACATAGATGGCATGCTTGATATAAATAAAAAGTACATTTGATTCACTTAAGATCATACTTTATAACTTCACAACATGTTTGGTACACAACCTCAAGTCACATCCATAGTTTCATAAATGTTACATTTAGATCCCCTAAGTCATTTATAAAAGTTAAAAATTATTACACATACATCTCCTTAGTCGATTGCTAAGCATAAATGTTCATTTAAAGTGTTTATACAATTATTCAACTAGGAATTAATTACTTACAAACGTGAAAATTATAAATTTATCGTAATTCATAACCATTTTTGAGTAGTAAGAGTAAATCAAGTTATTACAATTCTAACTCCTATCATGCATCAAGTCTCAAGTTGTTCAAGCATCCTTCATGTATCTAAATTTATATTTGAAACACAATTTACAACAAACATAACATTGAGAACGTCTCAAATTCATATAGAGAAATCACAACATGTTCATTCTTCTAAAATATCATTCAAGTTCATTTAGTCACATAAAAGATTAGTTTCTAAATATTACACTAACACCCCCTCGTACTTAACAATAGCGTAAATTCATCACATCGGGATTCAGATTGTAAATCAAACATTCATGCATATCACAATTCATTCAATACATATTTTCGTATATGATTGGAATACATCTCGATCAACAAACCAACAATAAACAATTTATTTGCACTTAAAACAACTAATTCAAATAATCACAATTACGCAAAATAATTTGTAATAAATTAATCGAGTGTCTAATTAACGAACAGAAAGCAGCGTTGGACTCACCGCATCGAGACCGACATTCTGTCCGAAAGTCGCCGGAGTGCCGCCACCAGAGCCGCCGGAAAGTCGCCGGGCCGCCGCCTGAAAGTCACCGAAAAAATCCCAAAAAATTACCCGAGAAGGTAGTCCTCGTGCTCATTCCAAATCCTTGATCAATTTCTGAAAATTCCAAGCCAATCGTCCTAGATCTTAAATCCAAGAATACGAAAACCCAAAAAAATTCAAAATCAAATTACTTCCAATCCGGTGAACGAAAATGAAATCCGTAAAAGGCATTGACTTACCCATGATGTGCTCTTCGAAACCCCCAAGTTGGTCGCAGGAGAAAATGGCCGGAAAGTCAAGAATTCGGCCGCAACAATAACAAGCCGCCGCCGCCGCGACTTCAGACGGCTCGTGCGCCGCCACCTCCACTCTGATGGTTGTGCCACCAACCCAGAATTCATTCCCCATGAGAATAGCTTCAGATCGGTATCTCATCTTCCTAAAACCGCAGTCGGAATCGCCGGGAACGGCCGGCGACGTTCGCCCAGATTCACCACCAGTGGCGTGATATTCAGGCCGCATGTGTGGAGCCACCGCTGCCCCAATGACTGCGCCACCACTATCATGTTGTAGATCTCATCGAGACGTTCGATTTGCATACCAATTTCGCTATATTCCGATGTCGGAGGAGAGCGTACGAGGCTGTCGAAGTTGTTGTCGCAATGCAGTCGCGATTTTTCGAACTTTGAGCAGGTACGACTGAAAATCGCAGATATCTCCTCCACCGTTCGTTGTTTGGCCAAGATCTTTGTACCATCATGATCCTCTCGTCGAGCTCTTCGAAATGGACTACTCATTCATCGAATTTGGTCGAGAAACGGCCAAGTTACGACTAGTGTACGTTTTAGGTGTAGTGTGTGTGTGGGAATATGAGAGAGAGAACCAAGAGAGAGAAGAGGAGATTAGGAGAAATATGTTTTATGCACAAGCTATATACAACCGGGTATCCTTATCGCGTAGCAAAGAGTAATAGCGCGTACAAATAATCGTAAATAAAATTGGTAAAGTTACGAATAAACATTAAAGCTCCGAATTAATTTTATAAATTAAAATGAAAGAGAGAGATTTACCAATTAGAGTTTAATTCAATTTAATTGTAGAAACCTTTCGTACAATTTAACGACACTTCGTAGACACATGATTGATAATTAATCTCAAGGAATTCAAGTAAATCGAAATTAAACTTGTTAAGTAACATGATGGATTTAAAATCAACTTGACAATTATTTCATGGAATAAATTTGAATTAAATCAAATTAGACGGTTAGGGTTACATATGCGCGTAATTAATCAAGTTGACAATTAATCTTAGAATAATTCGAATGATCACATATAAAATTGGTTTTACATTAAATCACATAATTCAAGAACTCTTAAATTAAACACACACAAGTGTAGAGACTTACTTGTTAATATCGTCAGGACACCCTTCGAGAATACGGGGCGTCACAACCTTCCCCCCTTAAGAGAACCTGGTCCCCAGGTTCCACTGCTAAAATGTAGATCCTCGAGTTGTAGTGCTCCAACCCTTCTCCCGAACTCGCATAAGATCATAACTCTATTGGTGAGGCTTACTCTTGTCATCTACACTAAACCTCCTTTAGGATGTCTTGTTATCGTCGAGGTCCGTGCGAGTACTTGATCCGTTAGTTGTTCAAACTCGATCGGTCATTTCTATGATCGGATAGCTGCAACTGCACCCAACCTCGATGTCGTCTCAGATGCACCACTTGCTACCCGTAGTCAGATCAACGCGTAACGCAACCACAACAAACAAGAGAGAATCCCATCTCTCAGCACGTAAGTGAGAGAGCCCGTCCCTCAGCACCCACAAGAGAGAGAACCCCGTCTCTCGTGCACATATAAAAGAGAGAACCCCGTCTCTCAACCTAAGTCGGGCATCCAACATCTCCTAACATTCTAGTTTGAGAAAATCCAGCATTCCTCAAACCCCTAGATTCAAGAGAATCCAGTATCCCTGAATATCTAAGTACAAGAGAATCCAACATCTCTCATGCACAAAACTTAGAAAGATTCCAACATCTTTCTATCACATAAATAGAGAGAATCATATATCTCTCCAACACGTAGAAAGAGGGAACCTAAGGTCTCTCTTGCACATAAATCCACTGATCAGTTATTCATACATACACACATCATAGTGACACTTGACGAAAAGTATGCGATGCGTGTTTGGTGTACCTTATACAACTGATATCGGTGTCCCTTGAGTATAGATTCAATGCTCATACCTCAACTCAAGGGGGATATCGCGATGGAATCCCTATAAAACAGGGTTACTGTAACACCCCGTCTTCTCGGTAATCCAGGTAAGGGAGAGTTTAATTCAGTAATTATGTGATTAGCATGCCTTACGTGTCAATTTGTAATTTTATTTAATCATGTGCGCTTTAGAATTTATTAAATGTACTTGGACTCAATCGTCCAATATTTGCCGATTAGGGACCTAATTTTAATTAGGGTGTTTTAGTCCTCGTGGCTACCTTGAGCTCGGGAATTTGAATTCGAATTCCGACCTTGTCATTGAGTTCATTTTGAGGATTCGGATTCGATGAAATTAACCTTTTAATTTTCTAAAGCCGTTTGATACCCCTACCGTTTTAAAATCCGATCCGAGTGGACCGGATCCTTTTTTACCCAACCCGTAAACTGACCCGTTTCAGCCCTTTATGGCTGAAAATATCTCCCCTTTTTTTCTCATTTTGGAACAATCAAAACAAGGCAAGAAAGGAGAAGAAGAAAACCTCCCCATTTGGCCCTTCAAGCTTTGGCTCAAGCTTGTGAAATCAGACCAACCGATCGAAGATTCAAGGTAAGATTTGTGATCCTCTCCTTACGTGGTTCGATTCTACCGATTGAATCTTGCTTTCCTTTTAAGATTCTATGAACTTGGAGAAGATGATGAATAGTATGCTTGTTTGAAAATTTGATCTCTTGCCTTCATACTTGAATTATATGATCTAAATTTGATATATGTTCTTCTTTTGAGTTCCCTTGTTGCATAAATGTTGGAATTTTCATTGTTGGGTGAGCATTGCATATAACTCCATTAATGGAGCTTGAAGAAGATGAAATGGCAACTTGGTTTCTTGTTTGTTTCATGCCTTAAGTTTAAGATATGTGTTAGAGCATGTTTCCATGAACTTGTGCCTTGATTTTCATTGCATTTGGTTGAGTTTTGAGGTGGTTTTGATCATTTTTGGTTTCCTCCATGTTTAACCCCTGTTTCTGCTTCTTTTTCTCGTCCAGAAGGACTACCCGGGCGGGTAGTTTTGTGTGTTAAAAGTACCCAGGCGGGTAGATTTAGTGCAGAAAGTTTCTAATGATATTCCTAAAACTCAAGATATTCCTAAAACTTAAGATATTTAGGTGGGTAGCAATTCCCATTCCTAAAACTCAAGATATTCCTGTTTTCGTATAGTTTGTCAATTTCGGAAATCTGTCAGCTTTATCCCAATTTCACTCGGAACCCCTTTTTGTGTTCTTATTCCATTTTTCTTGTATCTTTCCACCTCCGAACTTATTCTTAACTTGTTTTAGCATGTATATGTATATGCATTTGCTCTTTTTATGCATTTTATGTTTCTTAAGTAATGACAGTTGTTTGCACGAATCGCTTCTGCGCCTTATTATGTTTTTAGATGCTTCATTATGCATTAATTGCGCACATGAACTTGCTTTAATGCATATTATGAATTTGTTAAGCTATGATATGTGTGTTTTTTGCACGTCTTGTATGAATTTGATACGTGTATGAGCTTTTAACTAAGTATTTGCATCTCTTACGTGACTAAGCATATGCCGTGCGTGTATATGGTTCGTCCTCGAGTCTAAGTTTTGCATATTGTCTTCAGTTTGTCCAGGTGCACCCGGGGTGGTGTTTCGTGATTCGAGTTGATTCCGGGGTGAATCATTTGTCTCGTTCTTGGCCACGTCGGTGTAAGGTCAGGGCTTGGATCTTTTCTTTTAGATAAGCGACCTATGGCCTTAATGTGATGTTTTCTCACCCCGCATGCGAATATGTATACTATATGTATATTAAATATGTGTCTTATGATATGTTATGAATCTTGTTATTCGATTTCATATAAATTCTTTTGAAATTATACGTATGGGCATATATAAGCTTAAAATGGTTTTGCAGCGAGGCTATGCTCCAAACCGTGTGGTGTCAAGTGAACTATGGATCTTCTTTTGCATCTTATGAATTTGGAAGACACGGAGAGGTACGTGTATAACATATGCCGAATTGCACGGTAAGGTATGTTTTTTAAGTATGAGGCATATGTTTCTAGGTTTCGCGAGTTAGGTATGTTTATTTATGAGTCTTATGAATCGTTTTGAATCTTATGAATCCCTGGGCCCCGGAGGTGTGGGTAAGGGAGACCCTATGCGGATGTTGGGGTCGTTGGTTACCACCCCTATGCACACGCTCCTTTGAAGTACCTACGCGCGACTCTGAGGGAGATGGAGAAGGCGTGGTGCTTTGAGCCTTCGGCTGAGACAGGTGAAGTACCTTGTGGGTTCGCGACCCCACGTATATTGAGTTGCACGATGTGGGCCCGTAACCCGCGTGCAGACTTCCGGAGAAGGTTGGAATACGGGAATATGAATCTTTGAATTTATGAATCGTATGAATTTATGAGTTTATGCTTCTTTATTAATCTTTTGAGTCTTTTGATTAAGGAGTAAGGTTAGAGACCCGTACTCGCCGGGTATTTGAATTCTTTTGTTACGTTGATTATGAAAAAGGATAGGAGAGTTTGTTTTCAATATGAGATTTCTACGCTATGTTATGAATCAATCTGAATATAAGAATACTTATGAGTTACAATATGAATCCCTATGAGTTTTTAATATGAATCTATATGCGTACTTGAATCTATGAATCCTTACGAGTTTTTAAACATAAGAATATTCGAATATATGAATAAGTATGAGTACTTTTGGAAAATGGCTTTGGTATGTAAAACCCTATTCCAAGTTCATAGTGTTTTGTTTAATACGTGCTTTGCTCTATATGTAGATACGTGTTGGGTGTGCGTTAGCCCCCCTCACTCAGTCGAGTGGTAGACTGACCCCTCTCTTTCCCCCCTCAGTTGCAGGTGCTAGGTTTGGGTTTGTGCTAGGCAGCGGTCTTCTTTTGAGACATTCGGGTCGAGTCTTTACATTCTGCATCTTCATTGCTTTTACCTTTTCATTCTGAGGTTATGTATAAGTTTGTAATTTGATTCAAATCTGATATGTATATGATTAGAATTGCCCTTGCTGGGCCTTACCTTATGTCCTAAAACTTGGCCTGTGTGCCCAAGTTTGCATGTGGAGTGTACGCTTTAATTTCTGCTGGCCCGTGGCCTTGCATGTGTATATGTTGATCCTGTGCTTCCGCTTCTGGTTTTCGATTTGTTGCGCACTCTGTTTCAGGGTCTAGACCCCCTAGCTTAGGTGTGTTTTATTTGTCACCCGTTCACCATGGCTTGGTGCGTGAGCGGAGCTACCATTCCGTCACACGTGTCGGGATGTGGTACGGGGGATGTGGTGCTCCTCGCTCGGGGTGCTACATCTTAAAGTGGTATCAGAGCTCTGGGTTGCAAAACTAGGGCTCAGAGTCATCTTGTGTCGGTCTAAGTCGAACGGCATAGGACAATGTGGTTATGTTCTCGCATTTGCATCATGATTCAATATGTTATACGTTTGAATTTTATCATTTCGTTAATTTTATATTACGTGATGCATTGCATTTTTCTTTTCTAATTGCTCTTACTTGATTTAATTATGTGCCATCCTCACGTACTAACCGGCATGCATATATCTATATAAGTTGTGGGATTTTTAGGATGCCACCACATCGATTAGATTTCGGTCAACCACCCCATCTACATCCTTGTAACCGCGAGCGACCGTCAACCGAGGCACCACCTATGGATCCGATGGCAACCTTATTTCAGTATTTCAGGGCCTTTAATTCTCCCCAGTTTAGAGAAGGGGATGATATCCGAGCCGAAGAATGAATTTTTGAGATTGAGAGTATCTTTGAAGTATGGCCGTGTAACTCCCAAGATATGGCTTGCCTTGCTATTTTACTTCTACAAGGACAAGTAAGACATCGGTGGAAAAGAATTGCCCCACAGATTGAAGCAACAAGCGAAGTATTGATAGGAGATACATTCGTTTGGGAGTTTAGAAGGAGGTATACACCGACCATTTTACGAAATCGAAGGTTTAAAGAGTTTCGTACCCTAAAGCAAGGAGGCAAAACAATCATGGAGTACATCAACGAATTCGAGAGGTTAGGCACTTACGCGCCACATATTATGACCAACGATGAGGTGAAGACTTGGCACTTTATGGAAGGCCTTCGTGATGAGTTTAAAGAGGCCTTAATTGCGGAGGATACGAGCACATGCGATAAAGCTACAACAAGAGCTTTAAGGGTCGAGAATCGGAGACTAACTAAAGGCAAAGAAGAAGAGAATTCAGGACCGGGAGTTGAATTGGGATTTTGTTCAAACCTACATGTGGGAGAAAGATTCCAGCAACGTGGTACTCGAGCTAAGAAGATTCATGGGAAGAAACACAAGATCGAAAATCACCTGGGACTGAAGAAAGAGCCCCGATTGTGTGCCTATTGCGGAGGAGGCAACCATACATATGAGGCATGTCGGGATAGGTTGAAGAGATGTTACGCGTGCGGGTTATCGGGAACATATGGTTTCTGATTGTGAGCAATCGAGGGCTAACAAAGAATGCGCGAGCAAAGGCTTTAATCTAGAAATTAACATGAATCTAATGATGGAGGTATTTGCATTCATGGCACATGCATCCACGACATCTTTAAGTTCTGTAATTATTTACTTATTATGCTATAATTGCCATTAATAACATCCTGATGTGTTTGAGTGGTAATTATGTGATACATTCCATTTACACGTTAACCCGACATGCATATTTAGTGGTGGCTTGAAAGGATGTAGCTCCTTTCAACTTCCAAATTTAGAAGGCTACGAGTTGGGAAGAGATGGTTAGGGCGAGGGTTGAGATTGGGGACCCTCTTTGATGACCGTGTTGAAGTGTAGGGTAACTTGAAGACGGTGGTTAAGAGGATTGGCTTGGGAAGTATATCAACCAGACTGAAAATTCAAGAGAATTGGAACCCGCTTTGAATGAGAGTTAATTTTTCCAAGGAGATACTATGATGAAAGTACCGAAAAGGAAAGTAATTAATCCACGAGGGACATTGTGGAGAACTCTCTTAATGAGCACAAAATAGAATTTATCAAACTCTCGGGACATAAAGATTGAATCATTTTCAACCGTGCCCTTGGAGAAGAGAATTTAAAAGGGAATTGAAGAAGACTTTGGTCGGGCTTCAAAGGATAGAGGCAAAATCTCAAATGAAGTCGTGGGGTAAGGGCAAGATGACAACAAGTAATTTGACAATGAAGAAAGGTGCTAGGATAAGGAAACCTCGAGCCCACTTTTCTTATATTCCAAGAAAAGAGTGGTGCTAAAGATGAGAGTCAACGTTGTACTTTGGAGCGCCTTAATGAAGAGGAACTATGATTACAAGACAATAACTCTTCTTTGGGATTTCTATGAGCAAGTATTCGGGTGAAGGAATCCGGGCTATAAACCGTTGGTGATAAATCAGAGCCCAGGGATTCAATTCTTGAGACCAAAAGCAAGACCAAGAGAACACCTAAGATTTGAAGGTTAAGTTAGGAAAATTTCCAAGAGTAATGCAATAATCGTGAGATAAAGACCGGGATGAGACTAGCCACACAAAATGCTTTGGGAACTTCGAGGCATGATGGGAGTAATATTTGAAGATCAAAAGTTAAATAAGGAATGGAATACGAGATGGTTACCACGGTATCGGTATACATTGGTAATTCAAGAATAACAACGAGGATGAAAGAACTTCAACAACGTTTCGAGTATTGATCAATCACTACTTAATGAGATTTCCCACATCGGTGAAAGGTACCTTGAACACGCATATCACGTGCATCATGCATCTTCAGTTTTATTTTATGTTTTGAGTGTTCGAGAATGTTGCTTCGGTGAGATTAGGGTCGAGCTTTGCAACGAGATTAACAAACTCTTGAAGATTTTGGCGGTGTAAGAAATGGTTCGGATGTTAGACACTTCGGACCTCAGATCGTGGACAAGAAGGAGATTTGGTTGGAGCTTGGTCGTGTAAGCAATGTGACTGAACTCGAGAGTTGACTCAAATGAACTCAAACGGTGAGAGTTGAATCTACTTTAGACCCTCTTTTTCGTGCGAGTCGATCGAGCAACTCAAATGATCGGATTGATTTGGAGATTCAAACACCTTGTGCATGAAGACCTTTCTCGAGCTAACCCTCGTCGGGACGTCATGAACCTCGAACTTGGGTGAATACGGAAAGTTGTTCGACCTTGAAACTCGAGCAGGCGAACCTGGGGACCAGGTTCTCTTAAGGGGGGGAGTTTGTAACACCCCATCTTCTCGGCAATCCAGGTACGATGTCCCAGGAGAGTTTAATTTAGTAATTATGTGATTACCATGCCTTACGTGTTAATTTGTAATTTTATTTAATCATGTGAGCTTTAGAATTTATTAAATGTACTTGGACTCAATCGTCCAATACTTGCCGATTAGGGACCTAATTTTAATTAGGGTGTTTTAGCCCTCGTGGCTACCTTGAGCTCGGGAATTCGAATTCGAATTCCGACCTTGTCATTGAGTTCATTTCGAGGATTCGGATTCGATGAACTTAACCTTTTAATTTTCTAAAGCCGTTTGATACCCCTACCGTTTTAAAATCCGATCCGAGTGGACCGGATCCTTTTTGACCCGACCCGTAAACCGACCCGTTTCAGCCCTTTTTGGCTGAAAATATCTCCCCTTTTTTCCTCATTTTGGAACGATCAAATCAAGGCAAGAAAGGAGAAGAAGAAAACCTCCCCATTTGGCCTTTCAAGCTTTGGCTCAAGCTTGCGAGATCCGACCAACCGATCGAAGATTCAAGGTAAGATTTGTGATCCTCTCCTTACGTGGTTCGATTCTACCGATTGAATCTTTCTTTCCTTTCATGATTCTATGAACTTGGAGAAGATGATGAATAGTATGCTTGTATGAAAATTTGATCTCGTGCCTTCATACTTGAATTATATGATCTAAATTTGATATATGTTCTTCTTTTGAATTCCCTTGCTGCATAAATGTTGGAATTTTCATTGTTGGGTGAGCATTGCATATAACTCCATTAATGGAGCTTGAAGAAGATGAAATGGCAACTTGGTTTCTTGTTTGTTTCATTGCATAAATGTTTCGAGTTTTAAAACTTAAGAATATTCGAATATATGAATAAGTATGAGTACTTTTGGAAAATGGCTTTGGTATGTAAAACCCTATTCCCGGTTCATAGTCTTTTGTTTAATACGTGCTTTGCTCTATATGTAAATACGTGTTGGGTGTGCGTTAGCCCTCCTCACTCAGTCGAGTTGTAGACAGACCCCTCTCTTTCTCCCCCCAGTTGCAGGTGCTAGGTTTGGGTTCGTGCTAGGCGGCGGTCTTCTTTTGAGTCATTCGGGTTGAGTCTTTACATTCTGCATCTTCATTGCTTTTGCCTTTTCATTCTAAGGTTATGTATAAGTTTGTAATTTGATTCAAATCTGATATGTATATGATTAGAATTGCCCTTGCTGGGCCTTACCTTATGTCCTAAAACTTGGCCTGTGTGCCTAAGTTTGCATGTGGAATGTACGCTTTAATTTCTGCTGGCCCGTGGCCTTGCATGTGTGTATGTTGATCCTGTGCTTCCGCTTCCGGTTTTCGATTTGTTGTGCACTCTGTTTCAGGGTCTAGACCGCCTAGCTTAGGTGTGTTTTATTTGTCACCCGTTCGCCATGGCTTGGTGCGTGAGCGGAGCTCCCATTCCGTCACACGTGTCGGGCTATGGTGCGGGGGATGTGGTGCTCCTCGCTCGGGGTGCTACATCTTAAAGTGGTATCAGAGCTCTGGGTTGCAAAACTAGGGCTCAGAGTCGTATTGTGTCGGTCTAAGTCGAACGGCATAGGACAATGTGGTTATGTTCTCGCATTTGCATCATGATTCAATATGTTATACGTTTGAATTTTATCATTTTGTTAATTTTATATTACGTGATGGATTGCATTTTTTTTTCTAATTGCTCTTACTTGATTTAATTATGTGCCATCCTCACCTACTAACCGGCATGCATATATCTATATAAGTTGTGGGATTTTCAGGATGCCACCACATCGATCAGATTTCGGTCAACCACCCCATGTACATCTTTGTAATAGCGAGCGACCGTGAACCCAGACACCACCTATGGATCCGATGGCAATCTTATATCAGTACTTCAGGGCATTTAATTCTCCCCAGTTTAGAGAAGGCGATGATATCCGAGCCGAAGAATGGATTTTTGAGATTGAGAGTATCTTTGAAGTATGGCCGTGTAACTCCCAAGATATGGCTTGCCTTGCTATTTTTTTTTCTAAGAGGACAAGTAAGACATCGGTGGAAAAGAATTGCCCCACAGATTGAAGCAACAAGCTAAGTATTGATAGGGGATACATTCATTTGGGAGTTTAGAAGGAGGTACACACCGGCCATTTTAAGAAATCAAAGGTTTAAAGAGTTTCGTACCCTAAAGCAAGGAGGCAAAACAATCATGGAGTACATCAATGAATTCGAGAGGTTAGGCACTTACGTGCCACATATTATGAGCAACAATGAGGTGAAGACTTGGCACTTCATGGAAGGCCTTCGTGATGAGTTTAAAGAGGCCTTAATTACGGAGGATACGAGCACATGGGATAAAGCTACAACAAGAGCTTTGAGGGTTGAGAATCGGAGACTAACTAAAGTTAAAGAAGAAGAGAATTCAGGACCGGGAGTTGAATTGGGATTTTGTTCAAACCTATAAGTGGGAGAAAGATTCCAGCAACGTGGTACTCGAGCTAAGAAGATTCGTGGGAAGAAACACAAGATCGAAAATCACTTGGGACTGAAGAAAGAGCCCCGATTGTGTGCCTATTGCGGAGGAGGCAACCATACATATGAGGCATGTAGGGATAGGTTGAAGAGATGTGACGCGTGCGGGTTATCGGAACATATAGTTTCCGATTGTGAGCAATCGAGGGCTAACAAACAAAGAATGCGTGAGCAAAGGCTTCAATCTAGAAATTAACATGAATCTAATGATGGAGGTATTTACATTCATGGCACATGCATCCACGACATCTTTAAGTTCTGTAATTATTTACTTATTGTGCTATAATTGCCATTTATAACATCCTTATGTGTTTGAGTGGTAATTATGTGATATATTACATTTACACGTTAACCCGACATGCATATTTAGTGGTTGCTTGATAGGATGTAGCTCCTTTCAACTTCCAAATTTAGAAGGCTACGAGTTAGGAAGAGGTGGTTAGGGTGAGGGTTGAGATTGGGGACCCTCTTTGACGATCTTGTTGAAGTGTAGGGTAACTTGAAGACGGTGGTTAAGAGGATTAGCTTGGGAAGTATATCAACCGGATTGAAAATTCAAGAGAATTGGTACCCGCTTTGAATGAGAGTTAATTTTTCCAAGGAGATACTATGATGAAAGTACCGAAAAGGAAAGTAATTAATCCACGAGGGACATTGTGGAGAACTCGCTTAATGAGCACAAAATAGAATTTATCAAACTCTCAGGACATAAAGATTGAATCATTTTCAACCGTGCCCTTGGAGAAGAGAATTCAAAAGGGAATTGAAGAAGACTTTGGTCGGGCTTCAAAGGATCGAGACAAAATCTCAAATGAAGTCGTGGGGTAAGGGCAAGATGACAACAAGTAATTTGACAATGAAGAAAGGTGCTAGGATAAGGAAACTTCTAGCCCATTTTTCTTATATTCCAAGAAAAGAGTGGTGCTAAAGATGAGAGTCAACATTGTACTTTGGAGCACCTTAATGAAGAGGAACTATGATTACAAGACAATACCTCTTCTTTGGGATTTCTATGAGCAAGTATTCGGGTGAAGGAATCCGGGCTATAAAACCGTTGGTGATAAATCAGAGCCCAAGGATTCAATTCTTGAGACCAAAAGCAAGACCAAGAGAACACCTAAGATTTGAAGGTTAAGTTAGGAAAATTTCCAAGAGTAATGCAATAATTGTGAGATAAAGACTGGGATGAGACTAGCCACACAAAATGCTTCGGGAACTTCGAGGCATGATGGAATAATATTTGAAGATCAAAAGTTAAATAAGGAATGGAATGCCGGATGGTTGCCACGATATCGGTATACATTGGTAATTCAAGAATAACAGCGAGGATGAAAGAACTTCAACAACATTTCGAGTATTGATCAATCACTACTTAATGAGATTTCCCACATCGGTGAAAGGTACCTTGAACACGCATATCACGTGCATCACGCATCTTTAGTTTTATTTTGTGTTTTGAGTGTTCGAGAATGTTGCTTCGGTGAGATGAGGGTCGACCTTTGCAACGAGATCAACAACCTCTTGAAGATTTTGGCGGTGTAAGAAAGGGTTCGGATGTTAGACATTTCGGACCTCAGATCGTGGACAAGAAGGAGATTCGGTTGGAGCTTGGTCGTGTAGGCAACGTGACTGAGCTCAAGAGTTGACTCTAATGAACTCAAACGGTGAGAGTTGAATGTACTTTAGACCCTCTTTTTCGTGCGAATCAATCGAGCAACTCAAATGATCGGATTGATTTGGAGATTCAAACCCCTTGTACATGAAGACCTTTCTCAAGCTAACCCTCGTCGGGACGTCATGAACCTCGAACTTGGGTGAATCTGGAAAGTTGTTCGAGCTTGAAACTCGAGCAGGCGAACCTGGGGACCAGGTTCTCTTGGGGGGGGGGAGTTTGTAACACCCCGTCTTCTCGGTAATCCAGGTACGATGTCCGGGAGAGTTTAATTCAGTAATTATGTGATTAGCATGCCTTACGTGTCAATTTGTAATTTTATTTAATCATGTGCGCTTTAGAATTTATTATATGTACTTGGACTCAATCGTCCAATATTTGCCGATTAGGGACCTAATTTTAATTAGGGTGTCTTAGCCTTCGTGCCTACCTTGAGCTCGGGAATTCGAATTCGAATTCCAACCTTGTCATTGAGTTCGTTTCGAGGATTCGGATTCGATGAACTTAACCTTTTAATTTTCTAAAGCCGTTTGATACCCCTATCGTTTTAAAATCCGATCCGAGTGGACCGGATCCTTTTTGACCCGACCCATAAACCGACCCGTTTCAGCCCTTTTTGGCTGAAAATATCTCCCCATTTTTCCTCATTTTGGAACGATCAAAACAAGGCAAGAAAGGAGAAGAGGAAAACCTCCCCATTTGGCCCTTCAAGCTTTGGCTCAAGCTTGCGAGATCCGACCAACCGATCGAAGATTCAAGGTAAGATTTGTGATCCTCTCCTTACGTGGTTCGATTCTACCGATTGAATCTTGCTTTCCTTTCATGATTCTATGAACTTGGAGAAGATGATGAATAGTATGCTTGTATGAAAATTTGATCTCTTGCCTTCATACTTGAATTATATGATCTAAATTTGATATATGTTCTTCTTTTGAATTCCCTTGCTGCATAAATGTTGGAATTTTCATTGTTGGGTGAGCATTGCATATAACTCCATTAATGGAGCTTGAAGAAGATGAAATGGCAACTTGGTTTCTTGTTTGTTTCATTGCATAAATGTTAAGATATGTGTTAGAGCATGTTTCCATGAACTTGTGCCTTTATTTTCATTGCATTTGGTTGAGTTTTGAGGTGGTTTTGATCATTTTTGGTTTCCTCCATGTTTAGCCCCTATTTCTGCTTCTTTTTCTCGTCCAGAAGGACTACCCGAGCGGGTAGTTTTGTGTGTTAAAAGTACCCGGGCGGGTAGATTTAGTGCAGAAAGTTTCTGCACTGTTTTTCCCTGGCCTGGTAGATTTCTGCCTTGTTTTTCCCTGGCCAGTTACCCCCTCATATGACCTCCGATTGAGTTGATTTTTGGATATGTTCAACCTTATTGAGTCTAGAACAATCTAAATTGGAATCACCCCAAAATGTGTTCAGATTCTGAGATATAATCGTTTTAATTTGGTGCCGCCACTTCGCCGAGAGTCTGCAGTCGTTCAACTTCAAACCTACGCCATTTTCGACTCGCTTTGAACCATGATTCGAGACACCTACCATTTTAAAGATCTATGTGTCTAGTTTCATTTCTATCAAGAAAAACGCAATTCCCATTCCTAAAACTCAAGATATTCCTGTTTTCGTACAGCTTGTCAATTTCTGAAATCTGTCAGCTTTAACCCAATTTCACTCGGAACCCCTATTTGTTTTCTTATTCAATTTTTCTTGTATCTTTCCACCTCCGAACTTATTCCTAACTTGTTTCAGCATGTATATGTATATGAATTTGCTCTTTTTATGCATTTTATGTTTCTTAAGTAATGTGAGTTGTTTGCACGAATCGCTTATGCGCCTTGTTATGTTTTTACATGCTTCATTATGCATTAATTGTGCACATGAACATGTATTAATGCATATTATGAATTTTTTAAGCTATGGCATGTGTGTTTTTGCACGTCTTGTATGAATTTGATACGTGTATGAGCTTTTAACTAAGTATTTGCATCTCTTAGGTGACTAAGCATATGCCGTGCGTCTATATGGTTCGTCCTCGAGTCTAAGTTTTGCATATTGTCTTCAGTTTGTCCAGGCGCACCCGGGATGGTGTTTCGTGATTCGAGTTGATTCCGGGGTGAATCATTTGTCTCATTCTTGGCCACGTCGGTGTAAGGTCAGGGTTAGGATCTTTTCTTTTAGATAAGCGACCTATGGCCTTAATGTGATGTTTTCTCACCCCGCATGCGAATATATATACTATATGTATATTAAATATGTGTCTTATGATATGTTATCAATCTTGTTATTCGATTTTATATGAATTCTTCTGAAATTATACGTATGGGCATATATAAGCTTAAAATGATTTTGCAACGAGGCTATGGTCCAAACCGTGTGGTGTCAAGTGAACTATGGATCTCCTTTAGCATCTTATGAATTTGGAAGACACGGAGAGGTACGTGTATAGCATATGCCGAGTTGCACGGTAAGGTATGTTTCTTATGGCATGTTTCTTAAGTATGAGTCATATGTTTCTAGGTTTCGCGAGTTAGGTATGTTTCTTTATGAGTCTTATGAATCGTTTTGAATCTTATGAATCCCTGGGCCCCGGAGGTGTGGGTAAGGGAGACCCGGTGCGGCTGTTGGGGTCGCCGTTTATCACCCTTATGCACACGCTCCTTTGAAGTACCTACGCGCGACTCTGAAGGAGATGGAGAAGGTGTGGTGATTTGAGCCTTCGGCTGAGGCCGGAGCAGGTACGTTGTGGGTTCGCGACCCCACGTATATTGAGTTGCATGATGTGGGCCCGTATCCCGCGTGCAGACTTCCGGAGAAGGTTGGAATATGGGAATATGAATCTTTGAATTTATGAATCTTATGAATTTATGAGTTTATGCTTCTTTATGAATCTTTTGAGTCTTTTGATTAAGGATTAAGGTTGGGGACCCGTACTCGCCGGGTATTTGAATTCTTTTTTTACGTTGATTATGAAACGGGACAGGAGAGTTTGTTTTCATTATGAGATTTCTACGCTATGTTATGAATCAATCTGAATATAAGAATCCTTATGAGTTACAATATGAATCCCTATGAGTTTTTAATATGAATCCATATGCGTACTTGAATCTATGAATCCTTATGAGTTTTAAAACTTAAGAATATTCGAATATATGAATAAGTATGAGTACTTTTGGAAAATGGCTTTGGTATGTAAAACCCTATTTCCGGTTCATAGTCTTTTGTTTAATACTTGCTTTGCTCTATATGTAGATACGTGTTGGGTGTGCGTTAGCCCCCCTCACTCAGTCGAGTTGTAGACAGACCCCTCTCTTTCTCCCCTCAGTTGCAGGTGCTAGGTTTGGGTTCGTGCTAGGCGGCGGTCTTCTTTTGAGTCATTCGGGTTGAGTCTTTACATTTTGCATCTTCATTGCTTTTGCCTTTTCATTCTAAGGTTATGTATAAGTTTGTAATTTGATTCAAATCTGATATGTATATGATTAGAATTGCCCTTGCTGGGCCTTACCTTATGTCCTAAAACTTGGCCTGTGTGCCCAAGTTTGCATATGGAGTGTACGCTTTAATTTCTGCTGGCCCGTGGCCTTGCATGTGTGTATGTTGATCCTGTGCTTCCGCTTCCGGTTTTCGATATGTTGTGCACTCTGTTTCAGGGTCTAGACCGCCTAGCTTAGGTGTGTTTTATTTGTCACCCGTTGGCCATGGCTTGGTGCGTGAGCGGAGCTCCCATTCCGTGACACGTGTTGGGCTAGGGTGCCGGGAATGTGGTGCTCCTCGCTCGGGGTGCTACATCTTAAAGTGGTATCAGAGCTCTGGGTTGCAAAACCAGGGCTCAGAGTCGTATTGTGTCGGTCTAAGTCGAACGGCATAGGACAATGTGGTTATGTTCTCGCATTTGCATCATGATCCAATATGTTAAACGTTTGAATTTTATCATTTTGTTAATTTTATATTACGTGATGCATTACATTTTTTTTTTTCTAATTGCTCTTACTTAATTTAATTATGTGCCATCCTCACCTGCTAACCGACATACATATATCTATATAAGTTGTGGGATTTTCAGGATGCCACCACATCGATCAAATTTCGGTCAACCACCCCATGTACATCCTTGTAATCGCGAGCGACAGTGAACCCAGGCACCACCTATGGATCCGATGGCAATCTTATATCAGTACTTCGGGGCATTTAATTCTCCCCAGTTTAGAGAAGGCGATGATATCCGAGCCGAAGAAGGGATTTTTGAGATTGAGAGTATCTTTGAAGTATGGCCGTGTAACTCCCAAGATATGGCTTGCCTTTCTATTTTACTTCTACAAGGACAAGTAAGACATCGGTGGAAAAGAATTGCCCCACAGATTGAAGCAGCAAGCGAAGTATTGATAGGGGATACATTCATTTGGGAGTTTAGAAGGAGGTACACACCGGCCATTTTAAGAAATCAAAGGTTTAAAGAGTTTCGTACCCTAAAGCAAGGAGGCAAAACAATCATGGAGTACATCAATGAATTCGAGAGGTTAGGCACTTACGTGCCACATATTATGAGCAACAATGAGGTGAAGACTTGGCACTTCATGGAAGGCCTTCGTGATGAGTTTAAAGAGGCCTTAATTACGGAGGATACGAGCACATGGGATAAAGCTACAACAAGAGCTTTGAGGGTCGAGAATCGGAGACTAACTAAAGGTAAAGAAGAAGAGAATTCAGGACCGGGAGTTGAATTGGGATTTTGCTCAAACCTACAAGTGGGAGAAAGATTCCAGCAACGTGGTACTCGAGCTAAGAAGATTCGTGGGAAGAAACACAAGATCGAAAATCACTTGTGACTGAAGAAAGAGCCCCGATTGTGTGCCTATTGCGGAGGAGGCAACCATACATATGAGGCATGTAGGGATAGGTTGAAGAGATGTGACGCGTGCGGGTCATCGGAACATATAGTTTCCGATTGTGAGCAATCGAGGGCTAACAAACAAAGAATGCGTGAGCAAAGGCTTCCATCTAGAAATTAACATGAATCTAGTGATGGAGGTATTTGCACTCATGGCACATGCATCCACGACATCTTTAAAATCTGTAATTATTTACTTATTGTTCTATAATTGCCATTTACAACATCCTTATGTGTTTGAGTGGTAATTAAGTGATATATTCCATTTACACGTTAACCCAACATGCATATTTAGTGGTTGCTTGATAGGATGTAGCTCCGTTCAACTTGCAAATTTAGAAGGCTACGAGTTGGGAAGAGGTGGTTAGGGTGAGGGTTGAGATTGGGGACCCTCTTTGACGATCATGTTGAAGTGTAGGGTAACTTGAAGACGGTGGTTAAGAGGATTAGCTTGGGAAGTATATCAACCGGACTGAAAATTCAAGAGAATTGGAACCCGCTTTGAATGAGAGATAGTTTTTCCAAGGAGATACTATGATGAACGTACCGAAAAGGAAAGTAATTAATTCACGAGGGACATTGTGGAGAACTCTCTCAATGAGCACAAAATAGAATTTATCAAACTCTCGGGACATAAAGATTGAATCATTTTCAACCGTGCCCTTGGAGAAGAGAATTCAAAAGGGAATTGAAGAAGACTTTGGTCGGGCTTCAAAGGATCGAGACAAAATCTCAAATGAAGTCGTGGGGTAAGGGCAAGATGACAACAAGTAATTTGACAATTAAGAAAGGTGCTAGGATAAGGAAACTTCGAGCCCACTTTTCTTATATTCCAAGAAAAGAGTGGTGCTAAAGATGAGAGTCAACATTGTACTTTGGAGCACCTTAATGAAGAGGAACTATGATTACAAGACAATACCTCTTCTTTGGGATTTCTATGAGCAAGTATTCGGGTGAAGGAATCCGGGCTATAAAACCGTTGGTGATAAATCAGAGCCCAAGGATTCAATTCTTGAGACCAAAAGCAAGACCAAGAGAACACCTAAGATTTGAAGGTTAAGTTAGGAAAATTTCCAAGAGTAATGCAATAATTGTGAGATAAAGACCGGGATGAGACTAGCCACACAAAATGCTTCGGGAACTTCGAGGCATGATGGGAGTAATATTTGAAGATCAAAAGTTAAATAAGGAATGGAATGCCGGATGGTTACCACGGTATCGGTATACATTGGTAATTCAAGAATAACAACGAGGATGAAAGAACTTCAACAACATTTCGAGTATTGATCAATCACTACTTAATGAGATTTCCCACATCGGTGAAAGGTACCTTGAATACGCATATCACGTGCATCATGCATCTTTAGTTTTATTTTGTGTTTTGAGTGTTCGAGAATGTTGCTTCGGTGAGATGAGGGTCGACCTTTGCAACGAGATCAACAACCTCTTGAAGATTTTGGCAGTGTAAGAAAGGGTTCGGATGTTAGACACTTTGGACCTCAGATCGTGGACAAGAAGGAGATTCGGTTGGAGCTTGGTCGTGTAAGCAATGTGACTGAGCTCGAGAGTTGACTCAAATGAACTCAAACGGTGAGAGTTGAATGTACTTTAGACCCTCTTTTTCATGCGAGTCGATCGAGCAACTCAAATGATCGGATTGATTTGGAGATTCAAACCCCTTGTGCATGAAGACCTTTCTCGAGCTAACCCTCGTCGGGACATCATGAACCTCGAACTTGGGTGAATCCGGAAAGTTGTTCGAGCATGAAACTCGAGCAGGCGAACCTGGGGACCAGGTTCTCTTAAGGGGGGGGGGGGAGTTTCTAACACCCCGTCTTCTCGGCAATCCAGGTACGATATCCGGGAGAGTTTAATTCAGTAATTATGTGATTAGCATGCCTTACGTGTCAATTTGTAATTTTATTTAATCATGTGCGCTTTAGAATTTATTAAGTGTACTTGGACTCAATCGTCCAATATTTGCCGATTAGGGACCTAATTTTAATTAGGGTGTTTCAGCCTTCGTGCCTACCTTGAGCTCGGGAATTCGAATTCAAATTCCGACCTTGTCATTGAGTTCGTTTCGAGGATTCGGATTCGATAAAATTAACCTTTTAATTTTCTAAAGCCGTTTGAAACCCCTACCGTTTTAAAATCCGATCTGAGTGGACCGGAATCTTTTTGACCCGACCCGTAAACCGACCCGTTTCAGCCCTTTATGACTGAAAATATCTCCCCCTTTTTTCCTCATTTTGGAACGATCAAAACAAGGCAAGAAAGGAGAAGAAGAAGACGTCCCCATTTGGCCCTTCAAGCTTTGGCTCATGATTGCGAGATCCGACCAACCGATCGAAGATTCAAGGTAAGATTTGTGATCCTCTCCTTACATGGTTCGATTCTACCGATTGAATCTTGCTTTCCTTTCATGATTCTATGAACTTGGAGAAGATGATGAATAGTATGCTTGTATGAAAATTTGATCTCTTGCCTTCATACTTGAATTATATGATCTAAATTTGATATATGTTCTTCTTTTGAGTTCCCTTGCTGCATAAATGTTGGAATTTTCATTGTTGGGTGAGCATTGCATATAACTCCATTAATGGAGCTTGAAGAAGACGAAATGGCAACTTGGTTTCTTGTTTGTTTCATGCCTTAAGTTTAAGATATGTGTTAGAGCATGTTTCCATGAACTTGTGCCTTGATTTTCATTGTGCCGTGTAACTCCCAAGATATGGCTTGTCTTGCTATTTTACTTCTACAAGGATAAGTAAGACATCGGTGGAAAAGAATTGCCCCACAGATTAAAGCAACAAGCGAAGTATTGATAGGGGATACATTCGTGGGAGTTTAGAAGGAGGTATACACTGGGCATTTTACGAAATCGAAGGTTTAAAGAGTTTCGTACCCTAAAGCAAGGAGGCAAAACAGTCATGGAGTATATCAATGAATTCGAGAGGTTAGGCACTTACGTGCCACATATTATGACCAACGAGGAGGTCAAGACTTGGCACTTCATGTAACGCCCCAACAAGGGCATCCCACGCCTATCCCGCGCTACGGGCCTAGCTTGTATATAGAATTGCTATCCATATACCCGCCAAGATCGAAGCAAGCGGTGACAAACGGACATCCTAGCTAGGCGGTACTAGACTCACATCAAGAGAATTAAAACAAACACAAATACGCGGAAGCTTAAAACATACCACATGCATAAGAGTTCAAATTCAATATACCCACTTCAGACCTTCTCAAGTCAAATGAAAACAATGCGAAAGATTAAATCATCAATTAAATGACCAACACGGTCCAGCATGAAATGCTCAAAATACGGGAATGTAAATCATCCTAGAGACCGCCACGGTCCAACTAACAAGATAATAAATCCGATGCTAAATCCAAAACAACTCCAAGGTAACAAAACCAAAGTAAAAGCAACAAACATAACTAGACAACTAGACAAGACTCTCAAGAAAGACTCCCGCCTAGCATGATTCCAAAAGCAACCTGCGGACACGAAAGGTAAAGGAGATCAGTTCAAACGGAACCGGTGAGGAGAAGTATACATAATATAAGTGATATAAGAGGGTTTAATGCATGCTCAAAATAATGGTGTTCATGATCCAACTTGTTTTCAAAGTAAATGCAAGTTTTAGAAAAATATGGATTATAAACCACACATAACCGGCTCGGCGAGAACGAGCACTCCATCCGATCTTCCCAAACCAAGAAATCAAACCAATCCAACCTTTACACCGTTGATGTCGAGGGTGTGCACCCCCCGAGCATCCATAACGTAGAGAATTCGGTCCATGCAACCTAGCTCTCTCCAAGAAAACTTCGACCCCGAACCCTCCCCAGAGTCTTAGTAGTCTTGTCCACAGTGGGAACTTTGGATAAGGACATCCGTCGGCCCTTGCCTTCCCAGAATATCTCTCACCTCCATCCCCGAGCTCAGATTCGATTGCCCCAAGCAAGCGTCCTTGTGAGGTACATCATAACCTCGCTACACAACTCACACATACATAATATCCAAATAAAAGTTCCAAAGGCATTTTGGGTACTTATCCCTTATACGAAAACTCAAGTTCTACTTGTAAACCATTACCATAAGCGAATATCCAATATATGAGCATAGCTCACAAAACATGGCTTATTAAGCCTGTATATATATACGTTTGAAAACGGGAGTTTAAAACCAATAAATACGAAAGGCCATATGTGTCCACAGTTTTGAAAACATTTTGATATTATAACTCCTCACCTTTACCAAGAACCTCGAAGATCAAGCACGAACAAGGAAGGTTACACGTCCGGAGACTCATCACCTAACAAGACAATGTACCAAAAAAGGTAAGACTCGACTCGAAACCCAACAAGATGACGCACGACCTTGACATGAATGCAAATATGCTAATGATGTGCAAGGAATGTTCGACGATGGTATAGATTGGCAATTAAGATCACATTGCATCATATAAGTCATATATCAAGTTCTCAAGTCATATGTAATAAGCGACCTATGAATCATACTTAACAAAATTTAATTAAACGCATAACTTAGTCAATTAAGATAACTTAAGCATGATTGAGGTATAAGGATCATAATATAAGGTATGCATGAGATGTCACAACATATAACGAGGTCACAATACATTAGAGACATAATATAAATAAGTAAGGAACAAACGAGAGGCAATACAAGTGAAAAGAATTAAGAAAACAAGGCTGGGGATAATCCACCCCCGTGGATTTTCCTTTACAAAAAATCCACCCTCGCGGATTTGGTCCAGAAGCTACTGCCTTAAATCCAACCCCATGGATTTTTACACAACAAAAATCCACCCTAGTGGATTCTGCCCAGAACTTAAAAAAAACGTGACAGCAACTTCAAACTCGATGGGAATGAGTTCAAAACACCCCAAAACATGAAATTAAGCTTCCAAAACCACAAATAAGCATCATAAATCATCAAGTTACATAATAAAGCACTTAGGAACATATAAACATCAAGAAAGCTAGCAATTCATACAAGAACTTCATCTTCTACAAGTTTCATGAAAGCTTTAAGCATAACAATGGTGAAATCAATAATCTTGCAAGAAACTCAAAGGAATTAATTACATTCTTCATGGAATTTCTCAAGGAACAAGAATCGATCATCAAATCAAGTTAAATCACACAAGAACATAAACATGCAAGAATTCTCAAGAAAGCTTCAAAGGTCATCAATGGTGGATTCTTCAAATAAGCATGAAACTCAAGGAAACCTATCCTATTCTTCATAAAAGCACATAAGGAACATGAATCCATTATCAAATCAAGTTAAAACAAGCTAGGGTATGAACATGCATAAGTTCTTATGAAAAGCTTCAAAGTGTTTTAATGGTGAAATCTTCAAATGAACATGAAAACAAGAAATTCTTATATCAAATCGTTCCTAGCATCAAGATAAACATATTTCCATCATAAAATTCGGATCTAATCCATCTAACATGAACCCTAGAATCATATTCAAGCTTAAAAGCTTCAAGAACACAAACCCATGAAAAGGGGCACATAAGCTTACCTTGAGAGCTGAAAATCGAAGAAGAAATCTTGTTCTTTAGTCTTGAATCTCCAGCTTTAACCTTCACTCTTGGCTCTTGAAGATGGCTTGAAGGTGGCTTGAAGTTCTTGAGAGAATATGAATAGACTTTGAAAAAGTGTTGGGAGAGAATGAATATGATTCTTGGAAAATAACGTAACTTATGTTTGGTGTTTAGGATCTGATTTGGGTCAGCTGAATAGGATCATGGAGCGGGTCATATGGGTCGGATTTAAGTGAAATTGGATCTCAAATTGGGTCAGAATTGAAATTGGGTCGCAGGTCAGCATTTAGGCTTAAAAGGGTTGACTTTTCGTAGAATGGCCATAAATTCTTCGTCCGAACTCCGAATTGAGCGATTCAAGAACCCACGAACTCGTAATCGAATTATCTACTCAATTTCATTAAGTTCTAACCAGTTCCAGGCTTGAAAAATAAATTTACCATTTAGTCCCTAAATTATGCTTTAATATCTAAATAAGCACATTATTTCGTTTAACCATAAAGCATGCTATCAAAACTCTTTAAGCACAATACGAGCACATACTTATCATATCAAATAGCCACATAAGTCATGTAAATCATGTTTTTCACATAAGCACCAAATATCTATCAAATTAAGGCATAAATCCACATAAATCATGCACAGAAAGGCAAATCGTACACTCTCGTGCCAAACCCTACCTTGATCGATAAGCGGGGCGTCACACTTCATGGAAGGCCTTCGTGATGAGTTTAAAGAGGCCTTAATTGCGGAGGATACGAGCACATGGGATAAAGCTACAACAAGAGCTTTAAGGGTCGAGAATCGGAGACTAACTAAAGGTAAAGAAGAAGAGAATTCAAGACCGGGAGTTGAATTGGGATTTTGTTCAAACCTACAAGTGGGAGAAAGATTCCAGCAATGTGGTACTCGAGCTAAGAAGATTCGTGGGAAGAAACACAAGATCGAAAATCACCTGGGACTGAAGAAAGAGCCCCGATTGTGTGCCTATTGCGGAGGAGGCAACCATACATATGAGGCATGTCGGGATAGGTTGAAGAGATGTTACACGTGCGGGTCATCGGAACATATGGTTTCCGATTGTGAGCAATCGAGGGCTAACAAGCAAAGAATGTGTGAGCAAAGGATTCAATCTAGAAATTAACATGATTCTAAT
This sequence comes from Lantana camara, assembly GCA_037501455.1. Taxonomy (NCBI): domain Eukaryota; kingdom Viridiplantae; phylum Streptophyta; class Magnoliopsida; order Lamiales; family Verbenaceae; genus Lantana; species Lantana camara. Next base: position 97,021,937 of record CM074856.1, read on the forward strand.
GATGGAGGTATTTGCATTCATGGCACATGCATCCACGACATATTTAAGTTATGTAATTATTTAATTATTGTGCTATAATTGCCATTTATAACATCTTTATGTGTTTGAGTGGTAATTATGTGATATATTCCATTTACACGTTAACGCGACATGCATATTTAATGGTTGCTTGATAGGATGTAGCTCCTTTCAACTTCCAAATTTAGAAGGCTACGAGTTGGTAAGATGTGGTTAGGGTGAGGGTTGAGATTGGGGACCCTCTTTGACGATCGTGTTGAAGTGTAGGGTAACTTGAAGACGGTGGTTAAGAGGATTGGCTTGGGAAGTATATCAACTGGACTGAAAATTCAAGAGAATTGGAACCCGCTTTGAATAAGAGTTAATTTTTCCAAGGGGATACTATGAACAAAGTACCGAAAAGGAAAGTAATTAATCCACGAGGGACATTGTGGAGAACTCTCTTAATGAGCACAAAATAGAATTTATCAAACTCTCGGGACATAAAGATTGAATCATTTTCAACTGTGCCCTTGGAGAAGAGAATTCAAAAGGGAATTGAAGAAGACTTTGGTCGGGCCTCAAAGGATCGAGATAAAATCTCAAATGAAGTCGTGGGGTAAGGGCAAGATGACAATAAGTAATTTGACAATGAAGAAAGGTGCTAGGATAAGGAAACATCGAGCCCACTTCTCTTATATTCTAAGAAAAGAGTGGTGCTAAAGATGAGAGTCAACATTGTACTTTCGAGCACCTTAATGAAGAGGAACTATGATTACAACACAATACCTCTTCTTTGGGATTTCTACGAGCAAGTATTCGGGTGAAGGAATCCGGGCTGTATAACCGTTGGTGATAAATCAGAGCCCAAGGATTCAATTCTTGAGACCAAAAGCAAGACCAAGAGAACACCTAAGATTTGAAGGTTAAGTTAGGAAAATTTCCAAGAGTAATGCAATAATTGTGAGATAAAGACCGAGATGAGACTAGCCACAAAAATGCTTTGGGAACTTCGAGGCATGATGGGAGTAATATTTGAAGATAAAAAATTAGATAAGCAATGGAATGTGGGATGGTTACAACGGTATCAGTATACATTGGTAATTCAAGAATAACAACGAGGATGAAAGAACTTCAACAACGTTTCGAGTATTGATCAATCACTACTTAATGAGATTTCCCACATCGGTGAAAGGTACCTTGAACACGCATATCACGTGCATCATGCATCTTTAGTTTTATTTTGTGTTTTGAGTGTTCGAGAATGTTGCTTCGTTGAGACGAGGGTCGAGCTTTGCAACGAGATCAACAACCTCTTGAAGATTTTGGTGGTGTAAGAAAGGGTTCGGATGTTAGACACTTCGGACCTCAGATCGTGGACAAGACTTATAATTTCAAAATAGAAGAGATTGGAAAGAAAGAAATAGGTTGGGATATTTCGAATTGCGAGATAAGGTCCGTGTCAGATGAAAGTTGATCAATTGAATTTGAGAGGTATCATCAACTCAACGACGCGGTGAATGGAAACTTTGATGGTACTGATATTCAATGTTTGAACTAATAATCAAAATGGGGACCTTGGGAGGAATTGAGTTGTCCGAATAAAGAGGTTAAAGAATTCGGGGATCCGGAATGTGACATAAGAGGTATAAGGAAGAGAAGTGTTCGAGAAAACTAATCACCGATGGTGAATATAATCCCATAAAAGATAGAGAACAATAAAGGGAAACGATAAAGAAAGGCAAAAAGCTTTTGGAAGGAAATTATGTGCTCAAGTATAAACCATTGGAGGACGAGTCATTTAACCAATTCGGGTTCACAAGAGATAAGTTAAGGGGACCTTGGTCAAGAAGAATTTAGGTTCAAGAAACACGAGAGTTCCAACCATGGAGACACGTAAGTCGATAGAAGAAACATTGAAGATTTAGAAGCTGTGGGAAGTCAAGACACCCTAGTGACATTTAAATTCGGTATTTGGATCGGAGTGGAAAAAAAAAAAAGATTACTTGATTATGGAGGATGAGAGTTCATTTTCCCGTAAGAACTCGTAAAGATAGAGTAAAACAACTTCGACCAAGGTAATGACCATGGGGAAAATTTTAATAAATTAGAATCGGGATTGGGAAATAATCAAGAAATCGGTTTCATGGACATAGAATTTGGGATTGAAATTTTGGGAGACTAGAGAGACCGATTTCGTGAATGTGAAAGGATTGGGGTTTAATGACAACTTCGGATTTTGGGGTCTTACAAGAGGTACAAGGATCTTAGAATCATGAATGGACGCAAGAAGAATTAAGGAAGTTAGACTACCATGGGTAAGCAAGAAGTGGTTCGAGGAACTCGAGGTCAAAGGATCAAATTGTCAAGCTAAAAGCTTCCCTCTTAGGTGAACGTACTTGCATTCATGGCACGTGCATCATCCATCTTATTAAATTATTTTAATTTTATATGTGTACATTTAATTGAAATTGTTGTCTAAGGGTGTTACATACTTTAATTGTTGAAAACATGTGACATGCATCGAGCATTCTTACCCAACATGCATAGCTTAGTGTTTTCTTGATAGGGAGTCTTCTCTACTCCACTCATTGCATACCATTTCAAAACGAGTCGAATTTCGATCAAGAAAGGAAAGGAATTTTGGGTTGTAAGGTAGATAAGGGTGCAATGAAAATTTTGAAGAAGTTGTGAATTAGGGATAAAGAAATGATGGACCAAGTTCAACAAGCTAACGTGGAAACTAAGGGGAAGAGTACGATCAAGGAATAAACTTAAGCTTCCGGGTGTGTTAGGAGAATTATTTTTAATACGAGTAAAGGGGAATGCAAGACCTGACAAGTTAAGGGACCCTACGAAAGCTGTAAGGGATAAGTTCGAGAGTTTTAGTATCCGAAGAATGTTTAGACCAAGATTTAAAAAAAAAAAAAAAAACTTCAAGAAGTGTTGGGAAGAAAGGGTACATAAGTGGATAAAGTTGCAAGCTTAAAAGGATATTTATGAATCGTATTAATAAGATGAAAGAAGCATAACCAACGATTGCGAACAACACCGTCGACCTCTTATTCAAAGACAAACTCAATCTCCCAAGAATTTAAAAGATAGAGTTTTACATGACGTGTCTCAGATACCTACGATGACGGAGCTATGAAGGAATTCGAAGAAATAGTAAAGAGGATATCGGGTAAAGGAAAGGTCAATCAGGTCATCATATTCCGTGATAGATGAAGTTAGAATCAACTCAAGTGCCGAAATAAGAGTTAATTTGGAAGAGGAATACTTAGAAGGAAAACACATAACATGAAGGATGGGTTGCCAACTCGTCGAGCGTTTTTCCATGATTAACCGGGGATGTTATTAGGATTGGAGAATGAAATTCGAGCTACTAAAGATTAGCTCAAGTTTTCGAGTTGGGGACAAGAACGCAAGCAATTAAAGGCTAACTTGAACAACCAAGAAGGTCGAATACTAATCAAGGTAGATAACGAGCTAATTGGTTAAGATCAAGTACACACTAAAATGAGCTTCGGACTATGATGTTTAGAAAAGAAAAGAGAAAGGATTATGTAATGAAGACAGGGTGGTTATTTAAGAATTGGATACATCGGTGATTTCAATGCCTGGCACTATGGGCAGAGGAACTGTAACACCCCGAGCGGTAGGGCGCCACACCCCCGCACTATGCCCCGACACGTGTACGAAATGGGAAATCGGCACACGCACCAAGTCACAGCGAACGGGTGACAAACCAAAATCCAACCTAAGGCTAGGCGGTCTAGACCCTGTACAGAGTACGCGAGAGAAAACAAAAGCAGAATGCAGAAGCATTTCAAAATATGAACTTTCAAAAACTTCATGCAACAAACCGAATTCATACAATCCAGAAAATAAATAAACATCAACTAAACGGGTTCAACTAGTTCCACTCACCTGTCCTAACCTGTCCCGAATGCATACAATCAAAACGGGTTCAACTAATCCAAGCCCTATCCTAACCTGTCCCGAAAATTCATATATTCAAAACTTAGACATAAATCTTTTCATAATGGCATAACAAAGCAAATAAACTAAGCTTATACATTAAACAAATTAAATCAAATTCAAACGAATGCAAAACCTATACAAATCCAAAGACCGACTCAACCCGAACAAAACGAAAGACTCGACTTAACCGCCTAGCACCAACAAGCTCCAAAAGCAAACCTGCAACTCAAACAAAAGAAGGGGGAAAAAGAACAACGAGGACGGGTCAGTCCTAACGACTGGTGAGGGGGCTAACACACGCACCCATACGTATACATACGAGCAGAGCATACAACAAATTAAAAAGTTCATGAACCGGGGCACGGTTTCTGCAATCTAAAACATTTTCCCGTGATAGTAAATATATAAAAGAGTTTAAGGCCCAAAGGCCAAAATCAACCAATTTTATTAATTATTAATCCATTCCCGTTTCACGAACCAAGTTCAGAATCGAAATCAAACTAACTCGGAGAGTTCACGCTTAACTCACACTTGCTCAAAGCATAAACAGAAGCAAATCCAATAAACAATCCCACCGCCACACCATTGGGGAAGAGAGGTGCCCCTCTTAACCCTCCACAGAACGAAACATGTGAACCGGAGGATCCCGCCCGGTTCCTTCGACGGCCAGCCAAAATGCGCTCCGTCGGCATAGGAGAACTAAGTCTCCCGCTGGTGGAGAAGTGCACAGGGGTCATAACCGGCGACCCCAATGGTCGTCCCGGGTCTCCCTTACCCACAATCTTCGGGGCCCATCACACAGATACACACACACTTACACATATCACACTTACCATATGAAGCTTATCCGCAAATCTTGCCCTGCTTAAACTCACACACACATTCACGCACACTCACACTTGTCGAAGCTTTTCCAAACAAACGTAAAATAGCTTATATACATATACAAAACATTTTCCAATTCTTTCATAACAAAAGGGACCAATTCCCACAAAATACATATCCAAACACATATCTATATATATATATATATATATAGTTCATATGCGGGCTTCAAAATACACGTAGAGTTTTAGGTCGCTTTAACTAAAAGAAAGAAAACCTCACCGTACACCGACGAGCACGGAAACAATGGCCAAGAAGTCCCACTGAAACCCAGACATCTGACAGACACTCCCTGGATAACCCCTGAACAACTGAACACACAACACAGACTCAGACTCCAGAAGCAACCAAACAGACGCACGGTCATGCTTACGAATACAAATGATGCAACATATAATCCATATTTATTCAATCAAGCCATTCAGAGCATATTACAATTCATAATACATATCAAAAGATGCATAGCTTATAAAATTCCTAACATTACTTACATAGAATAAATTAAGACATAAAGAATTCAAATCATACTATGCACAAAGTCTCACGAAATTAAACATGAATTACATAACAATATATATAAATTATACATTGACAATTCTCATGATATTCTAACAATTAGCATACTTGATCAATTTATTCAAATTAAATATAACTTAGCCTATCATAATTCATTTCTTATATTTCATAAAATTCATAATCAATTAGTTTTCTAAAATTAAACTAACACCCCTTAACAATAATTATTCTCAAATAAGTAGGCAAATAACGAGGCAATTAAATTCACTAAATCACGAATTAAGCTTTCATACAACACAATATATTTTCATATATCATACAATTCACAATTTCCATTTCATAGTTCATACAAGGCCGAAATTACAATTAAAACAATTAACGAAAGCAAATACAACAACTTCAAAAATTCACATAAAATCAACCGGACATCCGATTGACGAACGGAAAGTGGCGTTGGACTCACCACAACGAAAGGAACCCGCTGACCGAAAGTCACCGGAATGCCGCCACCGTAGCCGGCCAAACCGCCATGTGCAGCCGCCGGACCACCACCTCCGGTGGTCGGAAAATTCCCCGGAAGGACAGAAACGTACGCCTCGGCCTGCTCGACAAAAGCCCTCAACCAATTTCAGAAAATACCAAACACACAGGACTTCGTTAAAGAAAAACCGAACCAAAACCCTAGAACAAAAACTGAAATTAAATACAAACCGCTAAACGAAAATAAAATCCGGATATACCGTTGGAAAGCCCGTAAATAGCCCTTCGAAAACCCCTAGCCAAAACCCAGAAAAAGTCGCTGGAAAAATCGGACCGCCGGTCCAGACCGGTCCGCCACCGGTTCGCCGCCGGCGGCCGGTTCTCGAGTCAGGGCCAACGTCATCCGCTACGTTCCAATATTCTGAGCAACTTCCGTGAAGGAACCACCACCAAAACCGGCCGAAAAAAGGCCCCAAACCGTCGCCGAAAGTCTGCCGGTGAGCCACTTGCCGGTTCGGCCATCTTCGCCGCGATTCGTCCCAATCTGATGCCGGAAATGGGTTCAGGAGGTCGAAAACATCTGGAAACCACCAAACCCCATCGGAAATAGTCGCCGGAAAGCGGCGAAACACGCCGCTACAGTAACCGTCGCCACCGCCGCGAGCTTCAGGCGGTGCGTGCGGCCTCCTCGCCGCCCCGATGGCAGCGCCGTCTGTCTAGAAAATTACGCCGGGAGCTCCTTTACCTGGGTTGGTGGCGCGTGTCGCCGGAGAGTGGTCGGAAGCCGCCGCGGGACGTTAGCGAAGTGACGGCTCCGCCACTCCTCTTCCACCGCGTCTGAAATCGGCGAAAAGGGCCGCCTCCGATTGTCGTCGGGCCATGATCTTGGTACGGTTGTGACCGCGTCGTCGAGCCAGTTGAGCACTAGTGGTACGTCGAAATCCGTCGAGAAACGAGCAAGTTTGGACGTGTGTGTGAAAACACACCTCAAGTGTGTGTGAGTGTGTCGTGAGAGAGGAGAGAGAAGCAGCGGGAGAAGAGAGAGAGCTGCTGAAGCTGGAGCTTTGCATGAAAAACGATGAAGATAGATATTTATCCCGGTCCTCGGACGAAGAAACGATCGGTAGAAAGGGCTAACGACGTCAGAATTGGGCAAACTCAGAGTCTACGGACTCGTTTCGCTGCCCTAAACGCGTAGAAGGGGTCAAAGAGGTCGAAATCTCGATTGAACGAGGAATGACCGAAAAACCCCTAAAAAGAGAAAATTGCAAACAAGCCCCTAAACTCTTAAAGAGTTCAAAATAGGGCCGTGTAAAGCACAAAATCACATAATTACACACATAAAAAGGTTTAAAAGTGACATACCTTATTTATAGGACGAACGGGATGTTACAAACTTCCCTCCTTCAAAAGGACCTGTCCTCAGGTCCTACTGCTGAGTCGAAGAGCTTCGATCTGGACTACTTCAAACAATCTTCCAAAAATCGTATAGTCATAGCCCTGGCTGTGAAGTTTTACCCCTTTGATGGCATTATCTCCCTTCAGGGTTTGGTAGCCACAGAGATCTGTCTGAACACTTCATTCAATCACCCATAGGTCACGGCACTCCAAGCTCGACACCGTCGCATCCTCATCGCTTAATGGCTGAAGTCAGGCCACCCACCACGCAACGGTAACAAACAAGAGAGAGTCACATCTCTCAACAAGCAAGTGAGAGCACCCCGTCTCTCGGCACACAAAAGAGAAAACGCCATTTCTCAGCACACAAGGGAGAGAACCCCGTCTCTCAGGCACAGAATTGAGAGAACCCCGTCTCCCAAACACAGCATCGAGAGAACCCCGTCTCTCAACCTAAGTCTGATAAATTCCACATCTCTCAGACAATCTAGTTTGAGAAAATCCGACATTTCTCAAACCCTAAATCCAAGGGAATCCAGCAGCCCTCGAATACCTAAGAACAAGAGAATCCAGCATCTCTTGTGCACAAAACTCAGAAAGAATCCAACATCTTTCTATCATACAAATAGGGAGAATCCCACATCTCCCTAACACATAAATAGAGAGAGATCTCAACAACTCTCTAGCACACAAGTCCACTTACTCAGTAATCAAACAAACACACATTGGAGCAAACACTAGACGCAAAACATGTGATGCATGTTTAGTGTACCTTATCACAACTGATATCGGTGTCCCTGGAGTATAGACTCGTCATCCATGCTCAACTCAAGGGGGATATTGCGATGGAATCTCTGTAAAATAAGATTACAATATATGTATATGCATGAAAGGGGTAATGAGCAATCAAGAACATTAAACATAGAGGCACAATTAATTTACACAAGCATGCAATCCAATCAGCTTGGCAAGAGTTCACAAACAACATAAAACTTTAAATTACGAAATTAAATCAATTAGTCACGTTATTACACACGTCAAACAAAATAAAATATAATTACTTATGCAATGCATGTGTGCAAATGCCATGAATGTTTAATGTACCGTTCACCGTGGCAATGAAGTCGTGGTTGACAATTTCTTTAACTTGAAAGGATAATCAAATCCTTAATCGGCCATAGTTCCAACTTCCCATTTTGCATTCTTTAGTATTTCCTCGCATCCTCTGGTTCAAAAGGGTCTCGAACCGTTTCAATTAGTTTTCGGAGCCAAGTGATCCGTAGGGTTTCCCAAAGTCCCGATAAAATTCGCGAGAAATAGAATTTGCTGCCTCCATCAACGGGAAGGTTTCTTATAACGTGCGTGAGGAGATCAATGGAGAATCCTTAATCAATCCCACTTTGCTACTGTCATTTTAACTGATGCTCCCGTCCTCGTAATTTGGCGAGGTTGGCTTTCGAAAATATTGCCACGAAATTCCTTATTTTAAAGTTTTCCCCTTTTTCCTTAGTACAGTGTAACTACTCTTGTTAATGTCTTTAAAACAGTCTGACCCTCCCTTGAATGACTCTGAATGGTACAAATGCTTCAATTTCTTCGTTGCTACCTCACGCCATCCAGAGTTAGAAATCCTAGTGTCCTTGTAAAACGTGTTACTCCCGAGCACCTCCATGTAGTTAGGTACAAATCCCAAAGGCACCTCGATAATTAAAAGATGTAATATCTCTCTCGTAGACAAATATCTTCTTTCATCCTCCCTATACTCTGAGCTTGTTGGATCAAGCGTACACTTCTGATCAACCCCTGTTCGGATTCCAATGAGGCTTCAACTAAGACAGCACTTGGTGAACCAGGTAGATGACCACCTAAAATACAATCACGAATCTAATGCATGTGGGGTTAGGGATGTGAATGGCATATACTCATTAATCAACAAGAAAACAATCGAGTACGTAGAACAAAAAGATCAGAATAATTATAATTTAATCCAATGCATGATGCACGTGCTATGAATGCATGATACCTGTTTCCATTATATTAGCATCGAGTCCTGACTGAATTCTTCTAGAGATTCATTTGCTCTAACTAGTCAGAAGATGGAAGTCTCAAATCCTCTTTCATAAATTTGGTAGAAGTGGGAAGTGTTGTCACGATCAATTACAATTTTGGTGCCAAGGAGTCACCCTACAATTCACAATTTGAATAAATATTTATGCATGGGAGTTAGTAAGTGGATATGTCAAATAATGAAAACAATTAAGAGCACCAACTAAATGCAGATGCAACACATAATTTACAAAAATTTAAAGCATAACAATGGTAATTTTATAAAAATCGTAATCATAGTGTACACATAATCACATAAGCTCAGACAATTTCATACAAAGAAGTCAATATTTCACATTAAACGATTGCAATGCACAAGTACTCCTATGCCGTACGACCTAAACTGACACGACCCGACTCCAGAGCACCGGTTTTGAACCTGGTAGCTCTGATACCACTCAAGATGTAACACCCCGAGTGGTGGGGCGCCACACCCCCGCACTATGCCCCGACACGTGTACGAAATGGGAAATCCGCACATGCACCAAGTCACAGCGAACGGGTGACAAACCAAAATCCAACCTAAGGCTAGGCGGTCTAGACCCTGTACAGAGTACGCAGGAGAAAACAAAAGCAGAATGCGGAAGCATTTCAAAATATGAACTTTCAAAAACTTCATGCAACGAACCGAATTCATACAATTCAGAAAATAAATAAACATCAACTAAACGGGTTCAACTAGTTCCACTCACCTGTCCTAACCTGTCCCCGAATGCGTACAATCAAAACGGGTTCAACTAATCCAAACCCTATCCTAACCTGTCCCGAAAATTCATATGTTCAAAACTTAAACATAAATCTTTTCATAGTGGCATAACAAAGCAAATAAATTAAGCTTATACATTAAACAAATTAAATCAAATTCAAACGAATGCAAAACCTATACAAATCCAAAGACCGACTCAACCCGAACAAAACGAAAGACTCGACTCAACCGCCTAGCACCAACGAGCTCCCAAAGCAAACCTGCAACTCAAATAAAAGAAGGGGGAAAAAGAACAACGAGGAGGGGCCAGTCCTAACGACTGGTGAGGGGGCTAACACACGCACCCATACGTATACATACGAGCAGAGCATACAACAAATTAAAAAGTTCATGAACCGGGGCACGGTTTTTGCAATCTAAAACATTTTCCCGTGATAGTAAATATATAAAAGAGTTTAAGGCCCAAAGGCCAAAATCAACCAATTTTATTAATTATTAATCCATTCCCGTTTCACGAACCAAGTTCAGAATCGAAATCAAACTAACTCGGAGAGTTCACGCTTAACTCACACTTGCTCAAAGCATAAACAGAAGCAAATCCAATAAACAATCCCACCGCCACACCATTGGGGAAGAGAGGTGCCCCTCTCAACCCTCTACAGAACGAAACATGTGAACCGGAGGATCCCGCCGGGTTCCTTCGACGGCCAGCCAAAATGCGCTCCGTCGGCATAGGAGAACTAAGTCTCCCGTTGGTGGAGAAGTGCATAGGGGTCGTAACCGGCCACCCCAATGGTCGTCCCGGGTCTCCCTTACCCACAATCTCCGGGGCCCATCACACAGATACACACACACTTACACATATCACACTTACCATATGAAGCTTATCCGCAAATCATGCCCTGCTTAAACTCACACACACATTCACGCACACTCACACTTGTCGAAGCTTTTCCAAACAAACGTAAAATAGCTTATATACATATACAAAACATTTTCCAATTCTTTCATAACAAAAGGGACCAATTCCCACAAAATACATATCCGAACACATATCTATATATATATATATATATATAGTTCACATGCGGGCTTCAAAATACACGTAGGGTTTTAGGTCGCTTTAACTAAAAGAAAGAAAACCTCACCGTACACCGACGAGCACGGAAACAATGGCCAAGAAGTCCCATTGAAACCCAGACAGCTGACAGACACTCCCTGGATAACCCCTGAACAACTGAACACATAACACAGACTCAGACTCCAGAAGCAACCAAACAGACGCACGGCCATGCTTACGAATACAAATGATGCAACATATAATCCATATTTATTCAATCAAGCCATTCAGAGCATATTACAATTCATAATACATATCAAAAGATGCATAGCTTATAAAATTCCTAACATTAATTACATAGAATAAATTAAGACATAAAGAATTCAAATCATACTATGCACAAAGTCTCACGAAATTAAACATGAATTACATAACAATATATATAAATTATACATTGACAATTCTCACGATATTCTAACAATTAGCATACTTGATCAATTTATTCAAATTAAATATAACTTAGCCTATCATAATTCATTTCTTATATTTCATAAAATTCATAATCAATTAGTTTTCTAAAATTAAACTAACACCCCTTAACAATAATTATTCTCAAATAAGTAGGCAAATAACGAGGTAAGTAAATTCACTAAATCACGAATTAAGCTTTCATACAACACAATATATTTTCATATATCATACAATTCACAATTTCCATTTCATAGTTCATACAAGGCCGGAATTACAATTAAAACAATTAACGAAAGCAAATACAACAACTTTAGAAATTCATATAAAATCAACCGGACATCCGATTGACGAACGGAAAGTGGTGTTGGACTCACCACAACGAAAGGAACCCGCTGACCGAAAGTCACCGGAATGCCGCCACCGTAGCCGGCCGAACCGCCACGTGCAGCCGCCGGACCACCACCTTCGGTGGTCGGAAAATTCCCCGGAAGGACAGAAACGTACGCCTCGGCCTGCTCGACAAAAGCCCTCAACCAATTTCAGAAAATACCAAACACACAGGACTTCGTTAAAGAAAAACCGAACCAAAACCCTAGAACGAAAACTGAAATTAAATACAAACCGCTAAACGAAAATAAAATCCGGACATACCGTTGGAAAGCCCGTAACGAGCCCTTCGAAAGCCCCTAGCCAAAACCCAGAAAAAGTCGCTGGAAAAATCGGACCGCCGGTCCAGACCGGTCCGCCACCGGTTCGCCGCCGCCGGCTGGTTCTCGAGTCGGGGCCAACGTCATCCGCTACGTTCCAATATTCTGAGCAACTTCCGTGAAGGAACCACCACCAAAACCGGCTGGAAAAAGGCCCCAAACCGCCGCCGAAAGTCTGCCATTGCGCCACTCGCCGGTTCGGCCATCTCCGCCGCGATTCGTCCCAATCTGATGCCGGAAATGGGTTCAGGAGGCCGGAAGGAAACCACCAAACCCCATCGGAAATAGTCACCGAAAAACGGCAAAACACGCCGCTACAGTAACCGCGAGCTTCAGGCGGCGCGTGCGGCCTCCTCGCCGCCCCGATGGCGGCGCCGTCTGTCCAGAAAATTACGCCGGGAGCTCCTTTACCTGGGTTGGTGGCGCGTGTCGCCGGAGAGTGGCCGGAAGCCGCCGCGGGACGCCGGCGAAGTGACGGCTCCGCCACTCCTCTTCCGGTTGTCGTCGGGCCATGATCTTGGTACGGTTGTGACCGCATCGTCGAACCCGTCGAAAAGCACTAGTGGTACGTCGAAATCCGTCGAGAAACGAGCAAGTTTGGATATGTGTGTGAAAACACACCTCAAGTGTGTGTGAGTGTGTCGTGAGAGAGGAGAGAGAAGCAGTGGGAGAAGAGAGAGAGCTGCTGAAGCTGGAGCTTTGCATGAAAAACGATGAAGATAGATATTTATCCCAGTCCTCGCGCGAAGAAACGATCGGTAGAAAGGGCTAACGACGTCAGAATTGGGCAAACTCAGAGTCTACGGACTCGTTTCGCTGCCCTAAACGCGTAGAAGGGGTCAAAGAGGTAGAAATCTCGATCGAACAAGGAATGACCAAAAAACCCCTAAAAAGAGAAAATTGCAAACAAGCCCCTAAACTCTTAAAGAGTTCAAAATAGGGTCGTGTAAAGCACAAAATCACATAATTACACACATAAAAGGGTTTAAAAGTGACATACCTTATTTATAGGACGAACGGGATGTTACAGGAACCTCCAACAAGGAATCAAGTGTTGAATCGGATCACTACAATGGAAGATTCCCGAACATCGGTGAACGGCATATCAAGCATTCATGGCATATGCATACATGCAACTTTAGTCCGAATAATTTTATGATACTAAGTGATCACTTGCTGTGTTAACTGCTCTTATATGCAGGATACTTCATTTACTTGATTTACTTGATATTTCTTACCTGTCCCTTGTGTGGTATTTACGTGCTTGTTTATTTATCTTTTTCTTGGGTTGCTGTGTTGTGGTTGAGAGACGGGGTTCTCTCGTTGTTGTTTGAGAGACGGGGTTCTCTCTTTGCTGCTTGTGAAAAACGGGGTTCTCTCCTTATTGCTTAAAAGACGGGGTTCTTTCTTTGTTGCTTGCTACCTGCTAGACTTTCGAGTGCTTAGGCTTTAGTGAGTTAAGGGTCGTGGCTTAACAGCAAGTGAAGATCCCTTATTGCTTGAAGACCTTTTCCGAACTAATTCCTGACGGGGAGTTGCTAACCCGCGTGGGATGAACACGGGAAAGTGTACGCAGACTAATTGCTAGATTTCTTTCCATCAGAATTCGAGGCAATGGACCTGGGGACAAGGTCCACTTAAGGGGGAGAGGTTGTAACGCCCCGACTTTTCGGCCGTACAGGTATGACGTCACGAGTGGGTTAGACCGAGTGTTATGTGGTTTAATATTGTTTTAATTGCTAAGTGATTGTTTAATTTAATAATTTCTTGAACTAATTGTTATTATGTGACTTATATGATTTAAGTGATTACGTATTTACACTCGTTTTTAATATGTTTACATGTTAGTTAATTATTTTATTTCAATTATGTACATATTGATCTTATATGAAATCCTTGGACTCAATCGAACTTTGAATTGGACCCTAATTGCTCATCTATCAAACCTTGGCATCGAAATTGAACACTTAAATTGTTGAGGGATTTATTGGCAATTTTTCTCCCTTTTCCTCCCTTGTTGCACGATATGTATGTATACATACACACCTTCTTTTCTCCTTCATTTTTCTCACACAAGAGCAAGAAAAAGAAACCCTCCACCCTCTACCTCTCCAAATTTGATCCAACCATGAAGCAAGAAGGCAAGATTCCAAGCTCCATTCTTCTCCCTCAAGTTCAAGCTTCAAGCTTACCATCTTCCTTCTTCTCTTCTCCTCCCCATTCCAAGGTATATGTGTATATATATGTATAAATATAATTATGGATTTATATAATTTGATGGATTGATTCATGATTTGATGAGTAATATGTGTATATATGTTGTGTTTCGTTGTTGTTGTTTGATTTTGGTGATTTGGGAGTTCCATTGACATTCTTGAAGCCATTTTTCGCCTCTACCCCATTTTCCCATCGCCAAACGCAGCTGCTGGAATTGGGGGTCGCGCCCGCGACCATTTTGTGACCATTTTTGGTCGCGGCCGCGACTAACAATTCGAAAGTTAGCTAATTTTCAGTCGTGGCCTAGACTGATTTTCAGCACAATTTTGTCACGGCCGCGACTCCCTCGTCTGAACTCCGTTTGACCTGATTTTTAAAGCTACGGAAACCTCTTGAAGTCTAAAATACTCTCCAAATGGAATCACTTCAATATCTTTTCTCATTTATGAGATATTATCAATTCTTTTTGGTGTCGCCACTTTTCCGATAATCTGCAATCACCCAACTTCGGGCCTACGCCATGTTCACCTCGTTTTGAACCATGATTCGTGCCATATATTCCTGGAAAGCTCTATGTGTCTAGTTTCCTTACCAATAAACAAAGCTCCATTCCAAATTCTAAAACTTAAGATATTTCCATTTTACTACAGCTTGTGCACTTCCGAATCTTGTCAATTCTTGCCAAGCCTTGCCTAAACCTCTCTTCTTGTGTTCCCTTCACTCCTTGATCCCCATATGTGAATTATATGACTTGTATACATGATTAATTGATGATATATGGTATAATTTGACATGATTATGGATTTTATGTTATCACTTCAATGTGTGAACATTTATGTGCTACTTTTATGCATACGTGAATGGTTTGCTTCGCTTAATTGTTTTGTATGTTGTGTATAACTTCTTCCATGACTTATATATTTTGTTAATATGTTACATTATGTGTTAACTTGTATATTATGAAATCATTATGTGATTTTGTTAAACATTTTGTGAATTATGATCCAATATGCCTTAAAATGCTCTCTAGCTTGCATGCATGAATTGTTCCTCCATTTATTGGCCTCATATGCTAACTCCTCGCTTCATTTATTACTCGTATGTATTGTAAACATGTTATAGTACGAGTTATGATTATTGTGTTAAGGTATGGCTTAATTTGGTACAAAATATGAAAGATATGAAAAACATGAATATGAACCCATAGTGTATTGAACGTTTTGAATAAATTACTTGATTATATGACGTCATAACATGATTTATGCTCTTTATGAATCCCATATCATGTACACAATATGCCGTGCGTCTATGTTGTTTCATATTGAGTCATTTTCTCACGAGTACACATTGTTTCCCTTCTTCTACAGTTTATCTCCAGGGCGGAGACTTCTGAATTGAATAGGCACCCGTATTACTCATGCTTTATGTCTCATGGTATTCCAGGTGAGGGTGTTTTTGTTCTAGTTACATATTAAACCCTACAACCTTATGTGACAAGCTTTGGCCAAAACCTTATGTATACATATATGTTACTTTTAAAGCAAGAGTCGTTGAGTAAATTATGATCAAGTAAACCATTTTCTAATGAATTATGAAATATGTTATGTTTCTTATGAATCAAATGTTTTGGTGAGAATATGATTAGGTTATGATTATGCATGCACGGGCCCAGGGACTTAGTGCAAGTGGCTATCCGGGGAGGCAAGGGCCGACGGTGATCCCTTGTACTAGTCCCACCACATTTACGGCGGTACCGGCCCTCGCTAGGAGTTTTAGCGGGGAATGGGAGCTGAGTGCCAACTGGGGAATTCATGTAACCCCTTTTGGTCAATGAATGGGTAGATGCGTCCTCCTGGGTCGGTACACGGCAGGGAGGAACAAAACCTGTCCAGTGAGGACAATATCGTTGGGGCGGGAAGGTACACTTCAACCCTAAACGACACGTCCACCACCCGGAGGAAGAAGGTTGGAAATATGTTATGATTATGATTATGTTTTGATTGTTGTGCACCATGCGGGAAGGTCGGGAGACGGATTGCCCAAACGACTATGTCTTATGTTATGATATATGATCTGTGTGTATTATGATATATTGCATGATCACGTATTTAATGTATTAATGATATTTGTCGTACACGGTCGGAGTTTGGTTGGAGATTATGCACGCTCACTCGCCAAGCCTTATTGATTATGTATGAATTATGAACTTAATGAATTTAATATGATTTAGTTATAAAGTCCGAGCATTGCTAGTTATCTTTTAGCCCTTCTTGGGAATTAACTTTAAATAAAACTTTGCTCGGGATTTATGACTTGCATGTGCATGTCTTTATATATATGTATCGCTCCTGCTCACTCAGTCTTCTAGAGACTGACCCCTCTTTCCCAACTTTTCCAGTTTCTTGCAGGTGTTGCTAAGCGGGAGTCGAGTCTTAGCTTTCTTGATCGAGTCACACTTGTACACTCGAGTCACATTTCATATTGTTATGTTTTAATTATAGTCCCTTTATGTATGTATTGGGCCTGTGTGCCAATTATGATTATTGTTGGATATTGATTCGGGACAGATTGTATGTTTAGTTGAACCCGTTGTTAGGTTGCATGATGGATTTAAATTATATATTGGAGTTATCAGAATTGTTGCCATTGTTGAATTATATGAATTACACATTATTGCTTCCGCATTGCACTCTTGGTTATTTTTGATTTAATTGGTACAGGGTTAGTTTCCGCCTAGCTAGGTACTTTTTATTTTGTCTCCCGTTCGCTATGAGTCCGGTTCATGCTTGGATTATCCATTTCACGTGTGGACTAGACTTGTAGTGCGGGGTATGTGGCGCCTATCATCCCGGGTGCTACAGGAATAGCCGGGAACGGCCGGTGAAGTTCGTCCAGATTCACCACCAGCGGCGTGATATTCGGGCCGCGTGTGTGGAGCCACCGCTGCCCTAACGACTGCGCCACCACTATCATGTTGTAGATCTCTTCGAGAAGTTCGATTTTCATACCAATTTCACTATATTCCGATGTCGGAGGAGGCCGTACGAGGCTGTCGAAGTTGTTGTCGCAATGCAGTCGTGATTTTCCGAACTTTGAGCAGTTACGTCTGAAAATCACAGATATCTCCTCCACCGTTGGTCGTTTAGCCAAGATCTTTGTACCATCGTGATCCTCTCATCGAGCTCTTCGAAATGGACTACTCATTCATCGAATTCCGTCGAGAAACGGTCAAGTTACTGCTAGTGTGTGTTTTAGGTGTAGTGTGTGTACGGGAATGAGAGAGAGAGAACCAAGAGAGAGAAGAGGAGATTGGGAGAAATGTGTCTTGTGCACAAGCTATATGCAACCGGGTATCCTTATCGCGTAGTAAAGAGTAATAGCGCGTACAAATAATCGTAAATAAAATTGGTAAAGTTACGAATAAACATTCAAGCTCCGAATTAATTTTATAAATTAAAATGAAAGAGAGAGATTTACCAATTAGAGTTTAATTCAATTTAATTTTAGAAACCTTTCGTACAATTTAACGACAGTTCGTAAACACATGATTGATAATTAATCTAAAGGAATTCAAGTAAACCGAAATTAAACAAGTTAAGTAACATGATGGATTTAAAATCAACTTGACAATTATTTCATGGAATAAATTCGAATTAAATCAAATTAGACGGTTAGGGTTGCATATGCGCGTAATTACTCAAGTTGACAATTAATCTTGGAATAATTCGAATGATCACATATAAAATTGGTTTTACATTAAATCACATAATTCAAGAACTCTTAAATTAAACACACACAAGTGTAGAGACTTACTTGTTAATATCGTCAGGATGCCCTTCGAGAATACGGGGCGTCACATTATGCACGAAAGATTATGTGTGTGAAAACCTAATGACCACTTTAATGATTATACGGGGTGAAGGTTGGAGAATTAGCCCTCTCACCGAGCTCACGAATAACCTATTGAATGAATATGATAGTTATAATCCCGTTTGATGATTTTCTTGTTTTACCCATTTGGGAACTGTTCTAAAACTTCTTATGGGGTTATAACTTGCATGAACTTGTTTTAATACCATGATATTATAAACTATGCCCCGTTTTATACCCACCAGTCCCCTTTGGACTGAATTCGTTCTTGTTTTCAGTTTTTACTTGCAGGAGAAGTGTTAGGTGGGAATTCGAGTCTTTTGGGTGTCTTGCATTCGAGTCTAGCATTCTTTTGTCACTTACACTCATATTTTATATTTTGTATTATGATTATGGATACGTTAGGGGTACTTGATAGTTTGAGCCATGATGGCCTTTGAATATTTGTATACTTGTTCTTATTTTTTGGAGCTTGAAATCTCATTGTACATTTTATGATATTTATATAGCTTCCGCTTTTATTGCATTACTCTGTTGTTATTACATTTTGGTATTGAATGGTTTAAGGGTTAGCTCCCGCCTAGCATAGCTAGTGTGTTGTGTCCCCGTTTACATTGACTTGGCACATGTATGGACTTTCCATTTCATATACGGGTCGGGTCTCGATGCGAGGAATGTGACGTCTTGCACTCGGGCGTTACATCGGTGCTCCAGGGTGCTACATCCTAAAGTGATATCAGAGCTCTTGGTTGCAAAACCGGAGCTCTAGTGTCGTGTCTGGTCTGTCTAGGTCGTTCGGCTTAGGATTATATGTTTGTTTGCATCTACTACATCACTTATGTGATTTATTTGTAATTATTTATGTTAATTGTTCACATGAACATGCACAAAACCCCCCGCATGCATCGATATTTCTTTAGAATTGTATTTTTATTTCAAGATATCTCTTCCACGTCAACAAGTATTATCGGGATGAAGGCAAAGGAAATAGGTATCTTCGGTCTACAAGAGGTTTAGGGAATTTCGACCCTCCGAAGTGATTTGAAAATGATGATATCAAGGTCGAATCTCGAAGTAACGCAAGAAGATGTAGTTGAGATTTGAGGAGTATGGGAAGAGTTCACTTGGGAGATCTTTAAACTTCTTGTCAATGATAAGAAGTTTAAAGATTTCAACCCTCCGAGGTGGTATGAGGAAGTTAAAACCGAAGAATGGTTGTTCGGGACTACATGGTTCTGAGGGATTTGTTTGGGAACATCATAAAGGAAACGAAAACGCATTATCCATTTAATGTAAGGCCGAGCTCTGAAGTAGTCAAGGAAAATGAAGTTGAAGTTTGAAGAATTCGGGAAGAATTGACTCTGAAGATTCTTCTATAAGAATTTTGCTACCATATTTTCTCTCCAAAGGCATCGGTAAGAAGACTTCCTGTAGCACCCAAACGTAGGGACCACATCCCCCACACCAAGATCCAAATTCGATTATGAAATGGAAGGTCCATACCCGAATCCGAACCTTAGCGAACGGGAGACCAACTCACTCACTAAGTCAGGCGGAGCTAACGACAGACTCAGAGTGCACTGAAGCATAAAAAAAATAAAATAAGTAGAAGATGCATCATATATATATGTATAGGTACCAACACGTATTCATTCCATATTTACTTATAGGTACCAACATTTAAAACCTGCACAATGACCCTCACGACCTCATCAAAATAGAATATAACAATTCTCCAAATACCTGAGCCTTAAAGATATACAAAATATGAGGTAATGTATGTAGGAATGCATCTATCACAACCTAGACCGACAAGTGTACAAAGTAAACACACTTCTCCGCCTACCTCGGGGTCAAAAGGCACCTGAAACTGAAAGAGAAAAGAGGGGTCAATCAACTGACTGAGTGAGGGGGCTAACGCTCACCCGCACACTATATATATAAAGTAAAGCATATATCAAAATTGGATTTATGAACCGGAATAGATTTTTGCATACTAAAATATTTCAAAACAAACTTATATAAGTGAAACCTTTTTCAAAGACTCTATTCCAATTCATAAATTCCTAAAACAGAACATAACATATGCTCGGCGAGAACGAGCTTCCAACCTTACTTCTCATATCAAATTAAAACAGGAATCATAAACAAATCCACCCTCTCCTCCGGTGATGAAAGAGCCACCCGCGTAGCTCAAACCATATATAACTTAACTTAAGAAACTCACGCGGGGTAGTTAACCCACAATGTGCCCTCCCCGGTTTTCACACCGGAGGCATCAAAATATCACACCTTCCCTAGCTCCCGAGGTCGCGTATGATATCTCGGATGGAGAATATGTACAGGCCGAGCCCCGACAGCCCACTACTATCCCGGGGATTCCTTACCCATAGCTCCTTGGATCCACATATACATATACATATCATATCATACCAATCTTTCATGGCTAACTCGCTACATTGCTTAAACGAAAACAAACTTTGTAAATTAGCTTACATAGGCCTTCATAGTACAATTTTCAAATCAAACTTGGTTCATAAGGTCATAAACATATCATATACAACACTTAATTAAGTATATATATAATATACTCGCATGCGCGGCTCGAAAACATCACATAAAGGCTTTAGGTCGATAACTATACATATCCTAAACCTCACCTTGTGCCTAGAAAAGAAAGGAGAGGGAGTGATCAAGCTATGCCTCGAGCTCGTCCTCGGCAACACCGTCTGAAAAGAAGACACAAGAGCCCAAGACTTAGACACTAAATGAACCAATCAAGACACTCGACCAATGCATGATTCATGAATGAATATAAAATAATATGAAATACACCATATAATTCACATATCATCACATATAGCAATTATTTACAATTTATCATGCAATTAAAATAAAGTACATCATGAATCATGCAAAAGATTAACAATAAAATTCATGCAAATGCATAATTATGCAAACAAGAAGCAATAGCAGCTCCCAGGTCTCGGGAAGGATGGGAACGGCCCTTTCACTGTAGGGAACGATTGTTCCCGTTTTCGCTTAAAAGTTTTTGGAAGATGGGAACGGTCGTTCCGGGCTGAAGAAGGAAATGGGATTGGCCGTTCCCAACTACCCGATTGCTCCCCGTGCGTCTGTAAAGATTTGGCCATTTTGGCCCTTGGGAACGACCCTTCCCATCCCCAGTACAAACTGGGAACGGCCGTTCCCAGTTTTAGGAAAACACATTTAAAACGTCGGGGAAGGGCTATTCCCAGTTTAAAGCTGGAACGGGAACGGCTGTTCCAGCCTAGTTCGAAATGTAAAATAGAGCAGTTTCGTTACAGCAACAGGGGAAGCTTCAAATTTGGCCAAAAATGGCCAGAACTAATACCAAAGAGCTGCAACAACTTACCACTCCAAGCCAATAATTCATATAAATCATATGGAACATGTATGGATGCATAAAACTCAAGTATATCATGAATCAAAGCTAAGGATAATTAAATGAAAATTCAAGCTCAACAAGGTATCTTGCATTTAATTCAATCAACCACAAATTCCATGCAATAAATGTGATAAAGGCAACACATAGAACTCATAAATGAATTCAAGTTCCAACTAAAACAATCCAAGATCACCTATTCATCAAAAATGACCCAAACCCTTACTATTCATGTGATTGCTCAAAATCATACAAATTCACCAAAATAGAAGGAGTTTTGGGCATGAAATCGAAGGGCACAACCTGAGGTTTCCGAAACTTACTCAAGCTCATGATTTGGCGAAGAAATGATGGAGATATGGCTTGAGGAAGATTGATCAAGAAATAGAGGGTTTGGCTTCTTTCTCCTTAGCTTGAGCAACCTCTTACGTAAAATGAAAAGGAAGAGAATGGTTTAGCCCTTTAAGGGCTAGACCGGTTCGGTTCACTGGTTCGGGTTCAGTTTAAGGTTTTCGGTTCAATTGGTTCGGTTTAATCAGTATAACGTTCAGGGTGGAAATCGCATAATTCATATCAGTCACTTATTTAATTAATTCAAATAAGTTCAAATAAGATCAAATAATTGAAATAAAGCGCAATTAGCAATTAAATCACACATTTACCTGTACCAACTATAGAACGGGGTGTCACACTTCGAGGATTCTTAAATCTCGAATGAGAATTGAAAATAATAGGTGATTTCATATTGGGACTTGGAAGTTCAAGAGTCGATAGAGATTGCACTAAAGTTTGGAGCTTTGCATAGGGACGTAGAGACAATATTCAACAAATTTTCCAAGCTATCAACAATAGCACAAAAAAGAAGAAATTGAAGGAATGTTTCAAGTGAGGAGAGTTAGCCGAAGAATTCGAGTCTGAAGCCTTCGAAATGCCGTAACTTCAAGATCCCGGTTCAAGCTCAAAAAGATACTTTGGAAGACAAATATCGACATCAAGCTCGACATTACCGCCATGGTGAAAGACACACTAAAACATTCATGGCATTCCATGCATACATATTTTACAATCGGGGAAACCCATTTATTTGCTACTCTTCTCTTCTTCGTTACTTTTGGTGTTTAATTGTTGTTTGCGTTCTTGCTTCTTTTCTTTTGTGTGGACTCTCTTCTCAGAGAGAGTTTGGTGAGGAGAGTGTTCGAGTGGTTGGTGAGTTGTGAGGACCGAGCTTTGGTGGTTGTTTGAAGGCGCCTTGTTATGGTATGGAGTTATCTTAGGCGTTGGTGGTTGCTTTTAGGAGGTCCATTTGGGGCTCAACGATATTTTCGAGGAATAAATTAAAGGCTAACCCGTTGGTATCCTTCGTGAAGTGGTTGGTTATTCCGGGATGGTACGACAAGCTATGTGGCTGACCTTTAGGTTAACCGATGGATCGAGCCAAGCTTGAAGAGACAAGGATCGTAGTAAGACTCTCTTGATGTTTCCTTCAAGGTTGGAATTCATTACCACTTGATAGGGATATTGAGGTTGTCGTGTTCTTTATCCCGGAGTTGAGACTTGTTCGAAGACTCCCTTCCGGATGACTCTAGTTTGGTTGTTGGAGTTCAAGGCGTAGTTCAATGAGCTCTTAGAAGGTGGTTTCATCCGTTTGAGCATTTCTTCATAGAGTGCTCTAGTCCTATCTAAGAAGAATAACAAGACTTAGGATGAGTATAAACTACCGTAAGCCGAACAGGTTAACTGTGGAAGATAAATACCCTTTGCTCGCTTCGAGATTGTTCGATCTTCTCCAGAGCTTCGTAGGTTGCGCTGAGTGTGGTTTCTACAAGGGTATAATCGACTACGTGTTTGAGTAAAAAAACTGAGAATTGCCTCAGAGAAGAAGTCTTTAGTGTTATCGGGATTCAACAAGTGATTCGTCTGTCTATAGGCGGATATCCTGTTGACATGAACGACAAGAAGAGGCACGGTGTGAGTGGGTGAGGTGTTTGAAGAAAGAGTTGCCTTCGGTACTGGCTTTGCTTATCCGAGCGTACTCAAAACTACTCTGTTACAACTGAGGCACTAAGGAAGGCTTTGATTGCGCGTGGCTTTTCGGAAGAGTGTAGTTTACACCTTTTGAAGTTCAAGGTTACAAGAACTAATTCCACTCTTGGTTCGAGTTTGTTCGAGGACTTGAAGAACCGATAATGATGTATTGGCATAAGAAGAGATGTTGTAGACTTCGTGTAACAATGTCTAACGTGCCATCGGTTGAAGACCGAACATCAAGAACCGGAAGAATTCTCCAGCTACTTCTGAATTCTATTTGGAAGTGGGAGCAAATGACCGAGGACTTCGTGTCCGGTTTGCTAAGGCTAAGGAGATTTCGATGAGAATTTGAGGGGTTTCTTGGTTCGATGAGTTGAGCTATTTTCTCACAACAAGGATATTCGATGAGGTTTGAGAGCTTCGTGGTTTGGAGAGAAGGCCAAAGAGTTTACCGTTCACCTAGATCAGAGTAGAGCAGTGGAAGCGTAGAGTTGTGTTCGTTCCAGAGTCGTTCAAGACCCTGCCTTAGGACCTGAGGACAGGACCTTTTGAATGAGGGGAGTTTGTAACATCCCGCTCGTCCGGCCGTACAGGTATTTTGTAATGGGTGTGTTATTTGCGCTTTTAAATTATTAATTATGCGATTATATGCTTATTATATTATTTAAATGCTATTCTTGGATTTATTTGAATTATTTGTTGCGTATATGTTAAGAGTTTTTGAACGTTTTTGCCCTTATTTGCCTTATTTTTTTTCCATTTGAACTCGTTATTCTAATTTTTGTAACTACGTGATATGCATGAAATATATGTGTTATGAATCTATTTACATGCTCGTTTTGTGATTTTGAGTTCGTTTGATACTATTTTCGAACCGTTTTAATTGTTAGGGACTCGAGGGCCTAACTTGCTTTAGCGTATCTTAGGTTCCAGAAGGCTTAACTTGAGCTCGGGAATTCGAATTCGAATTCCGGAAGTGGCGCTGGACTTGTAACAAAGATACGGAGCTAAGAAACCTAGCCTTATACATACCACACACAAACGTACCAAATCCAACACAAGCATATATAGGCTTATACATAGCGTCCATACTTCCAAACGTATAACAAAACCATCAAAATACGTATTCCGCACATATTTACATATACATAGGGCATATAAATCACATGCATTCAAAACGAGCATGTTGCATTAGGGTATAACTATATCCTAACCTCACCTTATACCAAAAGAAGCCGAAGACAAAGCACTTGATTCACCCCGGAATCAACTTGACCGACAAAGCACCACCCCGGGTGCACTTGAACAAACTGAAGGCAAAAGACAAGACTTAGACTCAAAATGAACCATATAGACGCATGGCATATGGATAAGCACTTAAGAAATGCAAACACATAGGCAAAGTTCATATTCAAACTCATTTCATATAAAAAAATGCATTTTATAGCTTAACATAATCATAGTTCATAATAAAACATGTTCATGTGCACAATTAATGCAAATAAAGGTAATCGAAATGCATAAAGTGGCAATTAATCACGTAAGAACACATAACACGTTTTGCATCAAATTAAGTTATATAATTGCAAAACATATCATATTGCAGGATTCATATTCATATCATGTTAATTCATAACAATACATGTCGATTAATAACACAATACAACATAAAACACGTTAGAAAAGAAACCGGAAACGAAAACAAAAGCAAGAAAAACAAAGCAAAACCACACCTCAAACTCAGGGGGGTAACCCCCAAGGCTAAAAAGAAACACGCCCGTTATCGGGCACAGAGGCACAAAGGCATAAGGGTAACGGGCGTTACCTCCCTCAAGAACAAAAGCGGTAACGGGGGTTCCTCCCCCCCCCCCCCCCCCCCCCCCCCCCAAAAAAAAACCAGCTTCAAGCTCCTCCATTAATGGCGGAGCACACACCTGAACAAACGGAAGGCAAAAGACAAGACTTAGACTCAAAATTAACCATATAGACACACGGCGTATGCTTAAGCACTTAAGAGATGTAAACACATAGGCAAAGTTCATATTCAACCTCATTTCATGCATATAAATGCATTTTATAACTTACCATAATTATAATTCATAATAAAACATGTTCATGTGTACAATTAATGCAAATAAGGGTAATCGAAATGTATATAACAACACTTAATCAATTAGAGGCACGTAACACGTTTTAGCACCAAATTAAAGCATATAATTATAAGACATATCATAATACACAATTTCACATTCATATCATATCAATTCATAGCAATTTATGTCAATTAATAGCACATAACACGTTTTGGCCCAAAAAATCGAATCATATAATTGCAAAACATATCTATATACATAAATTCATATTCATAACATGCCATTAATCACGTTAGGATCATGCTCGGGGAGGGGTAAAGTGTAAAACGAACATATGAAATGAAACCGGGTAAAACAAAACACCCACGCACACTCACAAAAGCAGGGTAGGAACGGGGGTTACCAAACCTAAGGCAAAAAGGGGTAACCCCCATTAACAAAGGCAGAAGCAAAACCTCTCAGCCGAGCCTGGGAACGGCCGTTCTGGCTCACAAGCCAAAATGGGAATGACTCTTCCCGTGCTCGCAGGCTAACGGGCTGAGACTGGGAACAACCACGAAACACCCCAAAATTAAAACCACGAAGCAAGCATATCATATAGATCACATAAATACAAGTTAAAGCACCTGAAACTAGCTCAAACACCCGAAATCCCGAACCTAGCACTATTTATCGTCTCCCCAATTAGGCCACTTAGACACGTAATACGGGTACTAAAGAGATACTAAATTAAAGTACGTAACGAGAGGATCACAAATCTTAACTTGAATCTTCGATCGGGTGGTCGGATGGGGTACGACCTTGAACCAAAGTTGAGGCCAAAGAAGGGGGGGGGGGTGGCTTTCTCTTCTCTTCTTTCCCTTGCTTCCAACGTAAGAGAGAGGGGAGGGGGAAATGAGCTGATTTGCATAAATGGGTCGATTAAATAAAAACGGGTAGGGTCAAACGGTATCCAATCCAAACGGATCGGATTTTAAAACAATAGGGCTATCAAACGGCTTAAGAAAAGCATAAAGTTAATTTCATTGAATCCGAATCATCGAAACAAACTCAATGAAGGGGAATTCGAATTCGAATTCCCGAGCTCAAGGTTTCCACGAAGGCTAAAACATCCTAATTATAATTAGGTCCCTAATTTTTCAAATATTAGGAATTCGAGCCCAAACATTTTACTTAAATTCTAAAGCGCATATAACTTAAATAAATTACATGTTGACACTTAAAGCATGCGAATCACATAAATACGGAATTATACTCTCTTGTAACGCCGTACCTGGATTGCCGAAGAATCGGGATGTTACATATGGTGGCATTTATTCATTTATGAACACATATCACATTACTAAAGCAACATAAAATGTATATAAGAACAAGTACATATGTATACACATGATATATCAAGTTAGAAACAAGTTCAGAGGGGAAAAGGTGCAAGAAAAACAGAAGAAAAACACGAAAAGAGGTTCCGAGCGAAAATAGGCAAAAGCTGGAAATTTCCAAAATGCACAGGTCGTAGGAAAACAGGCATAACTTTAAGTTGAGAAATGTAAATTGAGTTTCGTTTCTTGAAAATGAAACTAGACAAATAGATCTTTCAAACGGTATATGGTTCAAATCGTGCTTCTAAGCGATCCGAAAATAGCGTAGGTTTGAAGTTGAACGAAAGCAGAATTCTAGTGAAGTGGTGACACAATTTTCAAATGATCATATATCACAAACCGCAATGAATTTTGAGGTGATTCTAATTGTAAAATACTCTACACTCAAAAAGGTTCCTACAGTTCAAATTTCAGGTCAATCAGAGCACGTTTGAGTAGTGAATGGCTGTTCGGATTTCATGCGGACAACCAAGAACGGTCGTTTGAAGGAGCGGGGGGGTTCTAGACAGATGAACGGCCGTTCACGAAAACACCGAACGGCTGTTTGGCTTCATCTGGGTCATAAAACAGGCATAACAGCTGAAAACGCAAAGGGAAAGGTCCCGAACACCTCCAACTCCGATTCCAATCAAAATACACCACAAAAACACCACAAAACATGATATAACACATGTATAACACATTGGTAACAATTTAAATCCATGAATCAAGCCAAATCAAGAGATGCCATGAAAGCACATTCAAGCTCCATTATTGGAGTTTCAAGTTATAAGCAAGGAATGATCGAAATTCCAATAAATAATCGACAAGCACGTTCACGATAGCAACATACTTCAATCTTAGCTCATTTAATCCACATATGAACACGTTGGGAGCAATTTTTCGTATTTAGGCACTATTCATCATCTTCTCCTAAATCATGGATTCAAGCAAGAGAAACGGAATTTAATCGGATGAAACAGAAGCACACGAAGAGAGGAATTTATAGCTTACCATGGAACGTTGATCGGGCGAGAAATGGAGTCAGAAAGGTTGGAGTTGGGGAAAACCCTATTCTTCTCTTCTTTTCCTCCTTGGAACTGAAATGCAAGAAATGAGGGAGGGGGTGGGGTAGGTTCAGTTTTTAGGCCAAAAAAACCAGTTCGGTTCGGTTCGGTTCGGTTTGGGAATGGTTCGGTTCAAACGGTTAGAATTTAAATCGGTAGGGGGTTCAAACGGCTTCAGAAAAATACAAGGTTAATTTTATTGAATTCGAATAGTTGAAATGAATCCAAAGGTAAGGTTGAAATTTGAATTTGAATTCTCGAACTCAAGATAGCCACGAAAGCCGAAAACACCCTAATTACAATTAGGTCCCTAATCTTTCAAATATTGGGCATTCAAGCCCAAACGTATTTAATTAAATTCTAAAGCGCATAAAAGGTAAAATAAATTCACTTTGCCACATAAGGCATGCGAGGGCATAAAATTCACAAAATACGGAATTAAACTCTCTCGTAACGTTGTACCTGGATTACCGAAGAATCGGGGTGTTACATAGTTGAACCCGTAATTGTTGATTTATGTTTTGAATTTCTTGTACGCATGCTTTCGCTCTATTTGTTACTTCGCGCGCTCTTGTTAAGTTTAGCTCCGCCTGGCTTAGTGTGTGCGTAGGTCCCCGTTCGCTTAGTCTTGGGCTCATGTATGGATTTCTATTTCATATGTGGGTTTAGGGCTAGGTGCGGGGGATGTGGTGGCTCACCACTTCGGGTGCTACAGGAGGCAATCCTGGTAGGGACGAGTTTTGAACTAAAAAGGATCCCGGTCGGGACAGCAGTTCCGAAACCTACTGTCCAAGCATCCCGACTAGGACAAAAAATAATCCCGGCCGGGATAATTGTCCATTCCCGGTCGGGACACAAAAAGTACTACAATCAATCTCGGACGGGATGGTTAAACAGACAATCTTCCAAAAAGGCTTTCCCGGTCGGGATTAGAAATACACTAATATATATACATTCACACACATATATACACATTCATGCACCAAAAACCTCAAAACCAAACATCAAATTCGTAGATTATCATAAATTCATGCGTATACACTCAAGAATTCAAGTTATTATGTAAAAATCGCAAAACCCTAGCGAAGGGGCATGAAAACATTGTCCAATGCTCGGACTTTACCACTATATCAATTTATAAATATTTTCAAAATCTAATAAGACTAATCTAATAAATTAAATCTAATTTTCAAAAGTGTCTTACTATTATCAATTTAGTTACTAAATAATTTAATAGAAAAATAAATTAAATCTAATAAGACGAATCTACAAAAAGCATCACAACGGATAGTCTATTGTAACGCCTTTTAAAAAGTGTCATATTAGAACGTCACAAAAGGCTATTTTTCTAGTAGTGATTTATGATGTATTTTGGCCTTGATGGCTTAATTGTATTTGACTTGATCTTGTTGGACTCGTTGTTTAAATTATCGTATGCTTCCGCTATACTTGTTTTCGTTTGGGCGCTTTGAGTCTGGTTTAGCTCCTCCTAGCCTAGTATATGTGTAGGTCTCCCGTTTGTTTTTACTCGAACATGTTTATGGACTTTCCATTTCATATACGGGTTTGGATCTAAGTGAAGGGGATGTGATGGCTTACCGTTTCGGGCCCTACAACTCACAACTGCACAGAACACATAAAAAGCGTACGCCTCCATCCCTCCTCTTCAGCCTCCTTTATCTTTTGCTTTCTCTCGAATTTTTTCTAGGTTTTTTAGTTAAAGAAAATAACTTCATCCTTCAAATTTCATATTTCAATTTTTGGTTGCTCTTCTTGAAATTATAGATTTGATTTTTGAGTTTCTCTTTGTTAGTTGTCTGTTTAAGTAATACGATAAATTTTTGTTTTTGTTAGCTTGTGTAGTTTTTAAGTTGAAATTTCACGTTTTTAAGTTTTCTTTCTTTTTTTTTTTTTTACTATTATTATTTGAGTAAAGCCCGAATCGAACCAGAAATATTCATTCGGTTTCAATTTAGATTTTCCAAAACTTAATAATTCGGTTAACCAAACTGAATTTTCGGGGGCCTTTCGCAAGACTATTATTTGAATTTTATTTATTTCATAAAATAATATCACTTGAAATGTATTGCATTCTTTACTATAAGTCGCCATAGAGATAGGCATTTATAAATAGTAGAATAGGAAATATTTTGTTTTATTGACTTATAATTTGTATTTTTTGTAAAGTTAACCCCAAAACTTCTAAAATATTTTAGATAGGTATATGAAGTATATTTTCATGCATAATATCAAAATGCAAACGTAATCTTTGAAATTAATCATGCTTTAAATGACAGAAGTACTCCAAAATTCATCCTATAATTCATAAAACACACAAATAATTTGTAAAATTTTTATTACCTCTCTTTATCTCCTTCCACTTCTACAATTCTGATTTATTGATTCCTCTAAGACTCGTCTTCTTTTTTCCTCAGTTAGCCCTTCTTGTTCCAAAAGTCCTCACAGCTCCTTGCTTTCTCGGACATCAGCTGGAAATAGACTTCAACCTCCAACGGAAAACCTCACTACGACTTATGAGTTTCAATAAAAGATTTGAGGAATAGAATGGAGTAAAAAGATTTAATAAAATTCTTGGACAAAGTACTTATCTCGTGTATATGAAAAAGAGAATTTTATTTCCTTCAAAAGAGGTTATACAAACATTATATATTCTGGGAAAAAACATTTATTTGAAATACAACACTCAACACTTAAAAACTTAAAAATTCGAAGGTAATTTTACATGAGAATCTCAGATTTCAAGATAAGGTGTTTTTCACCATACAAGATGGCTCTATTTATAGGCTATATTTTTACTACTATTCGGACTTGAAATTTTTATTTGAGATCCACTACTTTATCCTCCAACGGTCCAGATCTTGCCGACACTTTTCTATGGTTGAGATGCTACCGACACTTTTATTTGCCACTTGATGGATGGAGTATGACGTCATGGCATTCGTCACTTCCTTGCTGAAGTATGTGCTTACATCATTTAATGTTACAGCCCATCAACTTGCAAGCTTCTTGTCTAGTCTCTACAGTGCAGAAAAATTCATGTTTTTCAAATTTATTTATGAATTCCATTAAAAGAGGAGAACTTATTTTCCCTCCTTTGGTGAGTAGAATCCAATTTCCTTTACTTATCAAAGTCTCAAACTTATATTTGTACAGATTCTCTGTGACACTGTAGATAGCTTTTATTCCCAAAGCACGCCTTTAGACAATCCATTCTTTATTAACTTGGATCTTCCTTAAAGGTTTATTTCCTTGCTCAATCTTTATGGTGTCAGAAAGGTGGTCTGCACTGATCATGAAGAAGGCTTCATTCCATATAAGCTTCTCTGGTTCTGGAGATATAGTGTAGAACTTGAGAACCACTTGCCTTCCTCTGGCAAAATTACTGATTTTAGATTTTAAGGTATCATCAAATCTGGATATTTCCCTGAGATCTTTACTTGGGTAGATTATATCAAGGAACCCAAAACAAGCGTATCTATAAACTGCTTCTGGGCATGCTCCCATTATGCAGGTCAATTTTGGATATATATTCTTGCCTTTAGAGAAAAATATAGCATCTGTATTCTCCATACTATATACTTCATCAACTGTATGAACATATAAATGTTCCCATTTAGTACTAGGAGCATATTTTTCTATTTCAATCTTTATTGCCTTTGGAGATAACTCCTTTTTCAGTTTTATTTCAATGATTGAACGAACTTTATTTTTGGTTTCTTCTTTATTTTTCTCGCCAGATGACTCAGCCTCTTCCATTTTTATTGACTCAGAATTTTCAATATATTTTTCTAATTTTTAAGTCACTTTATTTACCTTTTCCAGGTTTTCTGTGACCAAATATATCAGCTGAAGGAGATTTTTATACATATATTATTTTAGAAGAACAACTCCTTCACAGAGATCTTCTGTCACACTGTTGATATATGAGATCTCTTCTTTTATTTCTGAAATATTAATTTTATCCTCCATCTGTAAAAGAGAGAAAGTTTTATTAAATTCTTTTCAAAAATTTTCTATAAGTGATTTTTGGGAAATCACCACCTATCAACGGATTTGATTTTGTCTTTACCATCTACCGTTTGAGATGGACTAGATATATACAAACCCGTATATTGGTCTTCTAAGTTTCTATAAGTGATTTTTGGGAAATCACCACCCATTTAACGGATTTGATTTTTTCTTTACCATCTACCGTTTGAGATGGACTAGATATATGCATACCCATATATTGGCCTTCATTTTGAATCAAAATCTATATTTCTTGATAAAAATTCAGCTAGAAAATTATCAGTTCCTTTTATGGGAATGATTTTAAAATTATAGAGAGATAGAAAAACTTGTCACCTATGAACCTCCTACAATTTGGTTCACTGGGTAGTTTATTGTTCGCAAAACTTGGAACTTGGGTGTTATCAACATGAACAATGAAAGATTTTTGGAGTAGGAAAAGTGAAAACTTTTTGATCCCATTAATTACTCCTAGCAATTCCTTTTCATGTGTAGTATAGTTTATTGTTGTTGATTTAAAAGTACCCCTTGTATACCTACAAATCTCATTAAGATCTATTTTCAAGATTGCAGCCCAATATAAATCAGAGGCATCGGTTTGAAGAACTAAGTTATCATTTTTATCAGGAAGCCTTAATTCTGGAAGGGTTTTACATTCTTCCTTTAACTTTATGACAATTTCTGTATGTTTTGGTGTCCAACCTTTAGTATTATTTTTTCTTAATAACTTTTGTATTTCATGCCTTTTCTTTGCTAACTCAGGTATGAAACCTTTAGCATAATTAAGACATCCTAAAAACTTTTCTATTTGTTTTCTATTTTCTAATTTATTAGGAAACTCGACTATTTTCCTAGATATATGTGGTTGCAATTTTATACCTGCAACACTTAATTTTAAAACTAAAAACTCAATTTCTTTAGTTTCTATGACTGCTTTTCTTTTAGACAGGTCTATACCTGTAACATCCCGCTCTTACGACTTATAAGGTACACCACATTTCAACCTTTTTATGTGTTTAATTATGTAATTTTGTGTTTTTCATGGCCCTATTTTGAACTTTTTAAGAGTTTAGGGCTTGCTTGTAATTTTCTCTTTTTTGGGGTTTCTCGGTCACTACTCGTTTGATCAAGATTTTGACTTCTTCGACCCCTTTAACGCGTTCGGGGTTTCGAGACGAGTCCGTAGACTCTAAGTTTGCCCTATTCTGACGTTGTTAGCCTCTCCTACCGATCGTTTTACGTGTGAGAACCCGGGATAAAAGACCCGAATCCTCGTTTTACATGCCATAACTCAGCTTCTTCTCTTCTCTCTCCTGCTTCAGCGAAACACGTACCTGCATACACACTCACGGTGTGAAAACACACACATGCCAAACTCGACCGATACTCGACGGAATTCAACGAACCAATAGTCCATTTCGGAGAGCTCAACGATGCGGTCACAACTGTACTAAGATCTCGGCCCGAAGATGACCGACGACGGAGATATCATCGGATTTCAGTCGTGCAGGTGGAGGGTGGTGGAGCCGCCACTTCGCCGGCCATTCGCGGCGGTTTTCGGCTGGCTTTGGTCGACACGCGCCCCACAGCCAGCGAGAGGACTTCCCGGCGTAGCCTTGGACATTGGTGGCGCGGCCATCGGGGCCGCGATGGTGCCGCACGCGCCGCCTGAAGCTCATGGCGGTGGCGATTCCACCGCTCCGACGGTCTTTTTCGACGAAGGTTGGTGTTTCCTACCGTTTTCCGACCCTCTGAGTTCGTTTTCGGCATCAATTTCATCTGATTTTGGTCGTAGGTGGTGGTTCCGACGACTTGAGCGGTGGCAGTAACTTCGGCGGCCATCGGGGGCCTTTTCTGTCGATCTTTTGGGGTCGGGCTCTTCACGAAAGATGTTCGAAACGGCGAGAACTATTATCCTATAATCACGCGACTCCAGATTCGGCCATTTGGCGGCGGTTCACGGAGGCGATTCACGGTGGCGGGGGTCTCCGGGGATTTTCTCCGGCAACCACCTTAAGGGTTTCGAAGAGCTCGTCACGGGTAAGACAATGCTACTTTCGGATTCGATTTTGGTTCACCGGTTTAGAAGTAATTCGGATTTGAAGATTTTAGGGATTTCATATTCTTGGATTTGAAATTGGAGACAATTGGCTTGTTGTAACATCCCGATCGTTCGGATTTCCAGGTACGCCGTATCGAGAGGGTTATATGTGCTTTAAATTATTTACTTACGTAATTGAGTGTTATTTAAATGCTTATTTGATTATTTGAAATTATATGAAATTAATTGTTTATATTATGAACTTTGAACTTTAAACGTTTAAGTTTGCATGCTCGTAACTTGCTCGTTACATGCCGGAATTCAATTCCGATTTTTGTGAAATTTTGATATGTGTGATATATGTGAGTTATGAATATGTTTACATGCTTGTTTTAAGTTTTCATGTTCGTTTGTCGAGGTTTTAAACCTTATGTATTTGACGAGGGACATGAGGGCCTAATTAGTTTTAGCGCGCCTTGTGTTCCGGAGACCATAACTTGAGCTCGGGGAATTCGGATTTGAATTCCGGAAGAAGTGTCGGACTCGCAACGAAGAAAGGAAACTTTTAAACAGGTTTAGTATTTTTCTAAGCCCATTTGGACCCCCGTTTTTCGCCCGGAACGAGCAGCTTGTGTTAAAGCCACCTTCTTTGACTAGTCTTACTTTTGTGGGCCCAAACTAACCATACCTGTGACACCCCAGTTTTCCGGCAAGCCAAGTACGACGTCGCGAGAGAGTTTAATTCAGTAATTATGTGATTTATGTGACGTCACATGCCAATGTGTCAACGTGTAATTTTATTATGTGCACATTAGAATTTATTAAATGTACTTGGACTCAATTGTCCAATAATTGCTCGTTTGGGACCTAATTATAATTAGGGTGTTTTGGGGCCTTTGTGGCTACCTTGAGCTCGGGAATTCGAATTCGAATTCTAACCTTACCATTGAGTTTGTTTCGGTGATTCGGATTCAATGAATTAACCTTTTTAATTTTCTAAAGCCATTTGATACCCCTACCGTTTTAAAATCCGATCCGAGTGGACCGGATCCCTTTTGACCCGATCCGTTTAAGTCAGCCCAAAAAAGGAGCCAAGTTCATCTCTCTCCCTCATTTTCACGTACAAACAAGGAAGAGGAAGTGGAAGAGAAGCAAACACCCCCTTTTGGCCATAACCCCTTTGAGCTCGGGTTCTCAAGATCCAACCGTCCGATCAACGACCTAAGGTAATCAATGTATTCCTCTCGTTACGTGCTTTAATTCTAAGTATATCTTGCAACTTGAATCCTTGCCTAAGTGCCTCTTTGGGGAAGATGATGAATAGTGCCAATATGTCAAAATTTGAGAATATGCTTTGTGCTTTGATTCCCTTGCTTCAAGCTTGATATATATTGTTTCCTTGAACTTCCTTGTTACATAATTGTAAGAATTCTTGTGGTTAGTTGTGTATTTGCAGGAAACTCCATTGATGAAGCTTAAAAGCATGAAAATAGCAACTTGTTAAATACTTGGTTTCATGACTTGAACTTGAGATATGTGATTAAGCAAGTATATATGAACTTATGCCTTGAATTTTAAGTGCTTTGGTTGAGATTTGAGGTGGCTTTGATCATATTTGGTTTCTCCCATGTTTAGCCCTGTTCTGCTACGTTTCTTCTGCCCAAAACATCTACCCGGGCGGGTAGATTTTGCCCACAAAACTACCCGGGCGGGTAGTTTGGTGCCGAAGGTTTATGCACCTGTTTTCCCCGGCCGGGTGGATTTTGCCTTGTATTTTCCCCGGCCGGGTACTCCCTCATCTGAACTCCGTTTGACCTAATTTTTGAACCGTTGAAAACCTCTTGAAGTCTAGAACAACTAATCATTATATTTTCCCATTTGTGAGATATTATCAATTCTTTTTGGTGTCGCCACTTTACCGACAATATTCTTTCGTCCAACTTCCGGTCTACGCCATTTTCACCTCGCTTCGAACCACAAGTCGAGCCACATACCATTTTAAAGGTCTATGTGTCTAGTTTGATTTCCAAGAAACAAAACTCAATTCCAACTTCTACAACTCAAGATATGTTCAATTCTTTACAGCCTGCGCATTTCTAAAATTGCCAAACTTTGCCAAAAACCGTTTTATCTCCTTTCTTTCACCTCCTCGACCTCTTATTTGACTTACATGAATTGTTTACATGCCTAATTAAATGATTAAGTCATTTATGTGTCTAAATGACATTACTTGTGCTCATGAGCACGATCACACCATTTCATGACTTATTTATGAATTAATGCATATTGAATCATGCCATGACATGATGCACCACTTCATGAACATTGTCGTGCGTCCTACTTGGTTCCATTTTGAGTCGTGTTTCACAAGTACACCGTGTTTCCTTTCTTATACAGTGTTCTCCTCGTTGGAGACTTTCCAGCTTCGTTGTAACATCCCGCTCGTCCAGCTTTTGCAGGTATGCCTTCACGGGTGAGCTATGTGATCTTTTAACTATTTAATTATGTGTTTATTATACTTTTATGTGATATATTTGAATTACTTGAACATATTTGTTCTCTTTATTTCGTTCTTGCTTCGTTTGTGTTCGTTTTCGTTTTTGATTTTTGTGACTACGTGCTATACGTGACTTACGTGCGTTATGTATGTGTCTTTATATTCGTTACTTGTTTTTGAGTTCGTTTGATACGGTTTTGAAACCGTTTTATGTTTTAGGGACATAAGGGCCTAACGAGCTTTAGCGCACCTTGTGTTCCGGAAGGTGTAACTTGAGCTTGGGAATTCGGATTCGAATTCCGTAAGATGCGTTGGACTCATAGTGAAGAAAGAAAGACAAAGAATCAAGATTCATATTTTTCTAAGCCCATTTGATTCCCCGTTTCTCGACCGGAACGAGCTACTTGCGCCTTTAAGCTATCTTTTGACTTATTTAAGTTTTGTGGACCCCACTTAAACCCTAACCAAGCCTTAACCATGATCTATACCTTGAGTTAATATCCCTTTTCAGCCCCTTAACCAAGAGAACCGATCCATTCTCCTCTCCCACCACAATCACGATCAGCTCCAAGGAGAAAGGAAGAGAAGAAAACCCACTTTGGCCATTTTTCAGATTTTGAGCTCAAATCACATCCGAATCTTCTCAAATTCGAAAGGTAAGCTTATGATCGTATTCTACACTCTCTCTTCTCTCTTATATGTGGATTTGAGCTTATTCTATTGGTTGGTGGATGAGATTTGGCAAGCATGTGAATAGTATAGGTTGGATGATTTTGATGATTCTTGCTTCCTCCTTGATTCTCTTGAGTTTGGATGATTATATGTTGCCCCTTTAGCATGATTCTAAGTGTTTATTGCATCTCCTTCCTTGATGGTTGGGTTATGATCAATTTGCCATTGATGAGTGCTTGAGAACTTGATGATATAGCTTGATACATTCTTCCCCTTTTCTTGCTTTGTTTCTTGTAATTTTTGGAGCTGAAATTATTTCTACTTTTATGGCATGAATATATGTTGGATTGATGTTATTTTCATGCTTGCTATATGTGTTTTTGATGGCCTAAGAGACTCCCCCAAGGCTTGCACCGAAATGCCCTGTTTTTTCTTGCCAAAAAACTGCTGTTGCTGCGTTATATTTTTCTGTCCCGAACGCATGACACGGCCGTGTCATTTTATAACTGGAAATGGACACGGCCATGTCAAGATCTCGACTTTGGGCCCTGATTTAATTTAAACCGGACACGGCCGTGTCCGATTCCTTTACATTTTGGGCGAGGCCGTGTCCACTCAGTAGGTTTTGGCCGGGAGGAGTTTCTTTCGTCGTTTCGTTGCTTTTCGTTGGTTCTTCTTGCCTCGTTTATGATGTATATGCATGATTAACTTGTTGTATGATGTGTTAAGCTTGATCTTGTGAATTTATGATTTATTCTTTGCCCTCGTTTGTGAGAAATGTTCTTGTTTGCATGTTATGTCTCTATATGACCTAATGTGAATTCATTTCGTATTCGTTGCATCATAAACATATATACACATATGCCGAGCGTCTAATGTGGTTCATTTTGAGTCTAAGGTTGTCCTTTGCCTTTGTTTGCCTTTAGGTTCGTTCCTTGGTTGACGAGGTTATCTTCTAGGCGTCCGTCTGCTTCTTTTGCTCCCGTTGCTTCCCGGAGGTGAGGTTTCTTTCTTTTTAGCTATTATGACATACAACCCTAATTGTAATTTAACCCCGCATGCGAATTATATATATGTATAAATAAGTGTTGGATATGTATTTTGCGGGAATTGGCCCATTTGTTATTAAATCTATTGAAAAGGCTTTTATAGGTATATAAGCTAAGTTTTGTTTATTCGTTTTCAAAAGGGTTGGTGTGTGTACGTGTTAAGTTTTGACAAGAAAGCTTTTGTGATAAGTATCCATTTTGTGAGATATGTGTGTGAGCTCCGTGATCTGTTTGGGCCCCGGAGTTGTGGGTAAGGGAGACCCAGGACGACCATTGGGGTCGCCGGTTACGACCCCTATGCACTTCTCCACCAACGGGAGGCTTAGTTCTCCTATGCCGACGGAGCGGATTTTGGCATGGCCCTCGAAGGAATCGGGCGGGATCCCCCGGTTCATCCGTTCTGTTCTGTGGTGGGAACCGAGAGGGGCACCTCTCTTCCCCAATGGTGTAAAGGTGGGATTGTTTTATGAGTTTTGCTTTAGTCTGAGTAAGTGTGTATGAGAAATCGTTCTCGCCGTGTTTCCGTTTATGTTTTGTATCCGATATGGTTTGCTTTATGCTTATGTATCCGATACGGTTTGTGAAACGGGGTGGACTCCTAATTTGTAAAACTTGTTAGATTTTGGCCTTTGGTCCTAACTCTTTCTTCATATATATAGTATCACGTGTTAAACCTTTTGGAATGTAAAAACCACTCCCGATTCATGAACATTTTCGATTTGTATATGTTTGGCTCTTATGTATACGTATGTGTGTGTGTGTTAGCCCCCTCACCAGTCTCTAGGACTGACCCTCGTTGCTTCTTCTCTTTTTCCCCCTTTGTTTTAAGCTTTGCAGGTACCCGGTTGGGAGTCTGGCTAGGCGACAGTTGTCTTTCGAGTCTTGGGAGTTGTTCGAGTCTTTGTAGTGTCCTTGCATTTATATATTTACTTTCCCGTTTTAGTACTACGTATATTTGGTACTACGTATAAATAAATATAAGTTATGTTTTGTAATTTGAAGCTCTGAATATTTCTTTAGCCCGGGGTGGGCATGGCATGTTGAAATATGTGTATCTCTTTCTGAGCTTTTATATCTGTAATTGGTTTGTTTTGTGATCCTGTGGCTTCTGCACTTCTGATTTAATTTATTGTGCACTCTATTCAGGGTCTAGACCGTCTAGCCTAGAGTTGATTTTTGTTTGTCACCCGTTCGCCATGGTTCGATGCGGGGATGGAGTTCCCCTTTCGATACCCGTGTTGGACTATGGTGCGGGGGATGTGGCGCCCTCCGCTCCGGGGTGTTACATCTGTAAGTGGTATCAGAGCTCTGGGTTGCAAAACCAGAGCTCTAGCGTCGTGTCAGGTTTGTCTAGGTCGTTCGGCTTAGGATTATGTGATTGTTTGCATTCACTCTCATCTTTTATGTGAATTATTTGAATTATTTGGCTTAATTATGTTAATAGTTCACATGAACATGTACTAAACCCTGCACGCATCAATATTTCGGAATCATTTTCTTATCTCAGGATGACTTCTTCGTACCAACATATATCATCAAAGAGAAAACAAGAGAAACGAGTTTCTTCAGTTTCAAAGAAGTCTGAAGGCTTTAATCTACCGAAGTGGCTTGGGGGCAATAGTATTGAAGCCGAGGAGTGGCTGTCCAGAATAATGTGGATTTGGGAAAATTTTCCGGGAACCTCACAAGAGAAAGTAAGATACACTTCCTGCTTACTACAAGGTGAAGCTTCAACATGGTTCAAGAAAATAGAATCACATCTAAAGAAGTCTGGAGAAGAGTTCCATTGAGAGAGGTTTATCCGAGAATTTTGCTACAAGTATATCCCTCCCAATGAATTAATTAGAAGACTCCAAGAATTCCTAGACCCTGAGCAAAAAGTGAAGATGATGGATGATCTTGTGATGGAACTAGAAAACTCGAGAGCTAACCAAGATTGCCCCAAGGTCCGGGGATACATACAAAAGCGCAGAGATGAGATTCAACAAGCTTTCCAAGACTCACCGGTGCAGGAATGGTCCGAGGAAGTTAGGAGAGTGATTCAAGATGAAATGGATAAGCAAGGGAGGAGGTCTCATACTCTTAATATGGGACATGATCAAGGATCGAGTTCGATTTCAAGTAAGAGGCCTATATTCCGAGAAGAAACCCAAGAATTTCAAGATGTCAACTATATTAAGAAGAAGAAGAAACTTCAACTACTAAAGACTGATCCGGTACCTCTTCCGTTGGAGATAATTCGATGCTCTTATTGTCAAGGCCCTAATCACACCGAAGAAGTTTGCCGAAAGAAGCTTGGTAGATGTTAAAAATGCGGGGAACCGGGACATAAGGTGAACAGTTACCCGAAGACTAGGAATCTAAGGATTACAAGAAGCCGTGATTCCAAGACTCCAAGCCCAATCCAAGTGGATATGATTGAAGAGGGAGAACGGGTTGTCAAGCTTGACACTACCGCCATGGTGAAAGGTACATCAAGCATTCATGGCACTACATACATGCATTTTATTTTAACTTGTATTACCTTCTTTTTCTTGTTATTTTTCGGTACTTGT
This sequence comes from Lantana camara, assembly GCA_037501455.1. Lineage (NCBI taxonomy): Eukaryota > Viridiplantae > Streptophyta > Magnoliopsida > Lamiales > Verbenaceae > Lantana > Lantana camara. The sequence continues at coordinate 97,063,147 of CM074856.1, forward strand.
ATACCTTTGTTGTTGCTTGATTGCTTTCAGTTCTCTTCTTCTTTTCCTTTTGTGTTGGTTCTCTCTTTAGGGAGAGCTTGGTGAGGAGAGTGTCGAGTGTTTGGTGAGTTGCGAGGGCCGAGCTCGTTCGGTGGTTGGTTCTCTTCCGACGGTTGTTCTTGAAGGCGCCTAGTTTGGTTAAGGTAACGGTGTTACCGTTGACGTGGGTTGTTGCTTTTAGGAGGTCCATTCGGGACTCAGCGATATCTTCGGGTATTAGATAGAAGGCTAACCCGTTGGTATTTTCCGTTCAAGAACCGAGGATTGTCTCAGAGTAAGAGGCACGGTTTTGAGTGGGAGGAGGCGGTTGAAGAGAGTTACCTTCGGCATCGGCTTTCGCCTGCCCGGAGGTACAGAAGGCTACCTTGTTTCCCAACCGAGACACAAAGGAAGGCCTTTGTTGTGAGTTGCTCGCAGAAGAACGGTAGCCTACGCCTTAAGGAGTGCAAAGTCACGACTTAATCCCACTCAGGGTTGAAGTTGTTCGGGGTTTTGAGAAACCGGTTGTTATGGCGTAAGAAAGATGTTATGGACTTTGTGTAGTAATGTCTAAATGCCAAGGTTGAGAATTCTCCAACTACTCCCGAATCTTTATTTGGGAAGTAGGGGAAAACGACTAGGACTTTGTGTCCGATTCGCCATTTAAGGAGATAGTGTCTTGAGAAGTTGTGATCAGAGTAGCGCAGCTGAAGCGTGGAGTTGAGTTCGTTCAGGTGTCCTCTTAGGTCTCGCTTAGGACCTGAGGACAGGTCCTTTTGAAGGAGGGGACTTTGTAACATCCCGCTCGTCCAGCTTTTCCAGGTACGCCTTCACGGGTGAGCTATGTTATCTTTTAACTATTTAATTATGTGTTTATTATACTTTTATGTGATATATTTGAATTACTTGAACGTATTTGTTCTCTTTGTTTCGTTCTTGCTTCGTTTGTGTTCGTTTTCGTTTTCGATTTTTGTGACTACGTGCTATACGTGACTTATATGCGTTATGTATGTGTCTTTATATTCGTTACTTATTTTTGAGTTCGTTTGATACGGTTTTGAAACCGTTTTATGTTTTAGGGACATAAAGGCCTAACGAGCTTTAGCGCACCTTGTGTTCCTGAAGGTGTAACTTGAGCTTGGGAATTCGGATTCGAATTCCGGAAGATGCGTTGGACTCATAGTGAAGAAAGAAAGACAAAGAATCAAGATTCATATTTTTCTAAGCCCATTTGATTCCCCGTTTCTCGACCGGAACGAGCCACTTGCGCCTTTAAGCTATCTTTTGACTTATTTAAGTTTTGTGGACCCCACTTAAACCCTAACCAAGCCTTAACCATGATCTATACCTTGAGTTAATATCCCTTTTCAGCCCCTTAACCAAGAGAACCGGTCCATTCTCCTCTCCCACCACAATCACGATCAGCTCCAAGGAGAAAGGAGGAGAAGAAAACCCACTTTGGCCATTTTGAAGATTTTGAGCTCAAATCACATCCGAATCTTCTCAAATTCGAAAGGTAAGCTTATGATCGTATTCTACACTCTCTCTTCTCTCTTATATGTGGATTTGAGCTTATTCCATTGGTTGGTGGATGAGATTTGGCAAGCATGTGAACAGTGTAGGTTGGATGATTTTGATGATTCTTGCTTCCTCCATGATTCTCTTCAGTTTGGATGATTATATGTTGCCCCTTTAGCATGATTCTAAGTGTTTATTGCATATCCTTCCTTGATAGTTGGGTTATGATCAATTTGCCATTGATGAGTGCTTGAGAACTTGATGATATAGCTTGATACACTCTTCCCCTTTTCTTGCTTTGTTTCTTGTAATTTTTGGAGCTGAAATTATTTCTACTTTTATGGCATGAATATATGTTGGATTGATGTTATTTTCATGCTTGCTATATGTGTTTTTGATGGCCTAAGAGACTCCCCCAAGGCTTGCACCGAAATGCCCTGTTTTTCTTGCCAAAAAACTGTTGTTGCTGCGTTATATTTTTCTGTTCCGAACGCATGACATGGCCGTGTCATGTTATAACTGGAAATGGACACGGCCGTGTCAAGCTCTTGACTTTGGGCCCTGATTTAATTTAAACCGGACATGGCCGTGTCCGATTCCTTTGCATTTTGGGCGAGGCCGTGTCCACTCAGTAGGTTTTGGCCGAGAGGAGTTTCTTTCGTCGTTTCGTTGCTTTTCGTTGGTTCTTCTTGCCTCGTTTATGATGTATATGCATGATTAACTTGTTGTATGATGTGTTAAGCTTGATCTTGTGAATTTATGATTTATTCTTTGCCCTCGTTTGTGAGAAATGTTCTTATTTGCATGTTACGTCTCTATATGACCTAATGTGAATTCATTTCGTATTCGTTGCATCATAAACATATATACACATATGCCGAGCGTCTAATATGGTTCATTTTGAGTCTAAGGTTGTCCTTTGCCTTTGTTTGACTTTAGGTTCGTTCCTTGGTTGACGATGTTGTCTTCTAGGCGTCCGTCTGCTTCTTTTGCTCCCGTTGCTTCTCGGAGGTGAGGTTTCTTTCTTTTTAGCTATTATGACCTACAACCCTAATTGCAATTTAAGCCCGCATGCGAATTATATATATGTATAAATAAGTGTTGGATATGTATTTTGCGGGAATTGGCCCATTTGTTATTAAATCTATTGAAAAGGCTTTTATAGGTATCTAAGCTAAGTTTTGTTTATTCGTTTACAAAAGGGTTGGTGTGTGTACGTGTTAAGTTTTGACAAGAAAGCTTTTGTGATAAGTATCCGTTTTGTGAGATATGTGTGTGAGTTCCGATATCTGTTTGGGCCCCGGAGTTATGGGTAAGGGAGACCCGGGACGAACATTGGGGTCGCCGGTTACGACCCCTGTGCACTTCTCCACCAACGGGAGGCTTAGTTCTCCTATGCCGACGGAGCGCATTTTGGCATGGCCGTCGAAGGAATCGGGCGGGATCCCCCGGTTCATCCGTTCTATTCGGTGGTCGGAACCGAGAGGGGCACCTCTCTTCCCCAATGGTGTAAAGGTGGGATTGTTTTATGAGTTTTGCTTTAGTCTGAGTAAGTGTGTGTGAGAACTCGTTCTCGCCGTGTTTCCGTTTATGTTTTGTATCCGATATGGTTTGCTTTATGCTTATGTATCCGATACGGTTTGTGAAACGGGGTGGACTCCTAATTTGTAAAACTTGTTAGATTTTGGCCTTTGGTCCTAACTCTTTCTTCATATATATAGTATCACGTGTTAAACCATTTGGAATGTAAAAACCACTCCCGATTCATGAACATTTTCGATTTGTATATGCTTGGCTCTTATGTATACGTATGTGTGCGTGTGTTAGCCCCCTCACCAGTCTCTAGGACTGACCCTCGTTGCTTCTTCTCTTTTTCCCCCTTTGTTGTAAGCTTTGCAGGTACCCGATTGGGAGTCTGGCTAGGCGACAGTTGTCTTTCGAGTCTTGGGAGTTGTTCGAGTCTTTGTAGAGTCCTTGCATTTACATATTTACTTTCCCGTTTTGGTACTACGTATATTTAGTACTATATATAAATAAATATAAGTGATGTTTTGTAATCTGAAGCTCTGAATATTTCTTTAGCCCTGGGTGGGCATGGCATGTTGAAATATGTGTATCTCTTTCTGAGCTTTTATATCTGTAATTGGTTTGTTTGTGATCCTGTGGCTTTCGCACTTCTGATTTAATTTATTGCGCACTCTGTTCAGGGTCTAGACCGCCTAGCCTAGAGTTGATTTTTGTTTGTCACCCGTTCGCCATGGTTCGATGTGGGGATGGAGTTCCCCTTTCGATACCCGTGTTGGACTATGGTGCGGGGATGTGGCGCCCTCCGCTCCGGGGTGTTACATTCGTGGTCCTTCTCTTCGTCTTTCTTGCACGTGGAGGTGAGGGTTTTCTTTTATATTCGACCTACAACTCTGCATGCCTTATACATAGCCAAACAGTTTTCTATACTAAACCTTGCTATGACGCCCCGATATTTCGGCCGTACAGGTATGACGTAACTGTTTACCAAATTGAGCGAAATAATTATTTATACGTGTTTTTATATTTAATTTTTATTTAATTATATTAAATGTTAATCACTTTATTTTAATAATATTAATATCAAATATATATATATATATTAATTGTGTACGTGTGCATGAATATAATTATGCATGCATTTATATTTATAAATTAATTATGCATGCATGTATTCATTATATATATACTTATGTGATGTTATTTTATTTATAATATTATGAATTTTATTGTTACATTGCGTATGAGTGACATTTACGTGCTTCGTTTCTATTTAAATTGATACCGGAATTTCGTGTGAATTTAATATGTTGAACTTATACGTGTCTTGTATATGAATATTTGTTCGTTTCGTATTTTCGGATTCATTTGCATGTGTTTCGGATTTAATTTGAATTTTGGAATCCAAGTCGTGGGCTAACGAGCACTTAGCGCACCCTTGGTTCCGTATTTAATATCTTGAGCTCAGGAACTCGGATTCGAGTTCCGTCAACTTCGCTGAACTCGTAACGAAGATTCGAGTTTAGTAAACTTAGCCTTATATTTTTCTAACATCATTTGAACCTCCGAAATTCAACCGAAAAATGAAACGGCGACGAAACTGACCTTGTTGCACTAAAATGGCCATAACTTATCCAAACCTTGACCAAATTAACCATGGTTTGATGCTATGGAACCCTAACTCAACCACCTAACCTGCTATACCATGCCCTAACCGAACCAACCCTCACACAAACTACAAATCTCAGCCAAAGTCTCTGAAATTCCAGTCATTCCCGTAACCCTTGTGTCCTTGGAGATTTTGGAGCTCAAATCTCATCCAATCAACAAGGTAAGCTTAGGGTTGTATTATATGTTCATTCCTGATCATTTTCATCCTTTCATCCCCAAATTTGAGCATGGTTTCATGAGGTTTTTGGGCTAAGTTCGAAATAGTAGGTTTTGAGCAATTTTGATGATCTAATTCAATTCTAGATGGTTTTGATTGATTCCAAGCTTGAAAATGATTGTTTTGACATCCTCTTCTCATTTATGATCATTGATTTCATGGTGGTTGATGTATTTATGAGATATCATTTATGGCACATTGAGAAAATTTTCATGATTAGTCACGTATGCCTTCTTTTCATGCTTGAGCTCTTTTGGGACTAAGTTATATGTCATATGGGTGTTGTTTTGCTGCACATTTGATAGCCTAACTTACATGAACGTGTTGGGATTAATGGAGATCATTCATGCCCTGTTTTTCGTGGGTTTTTGCCCTGTTTTTTTGCCTGAATTCTTGCTGCTGATTGGAGAGTTGATTGGAGAAGTTGGGTCAAAGAATGTACCTCTATTATCGTTTATGGAAGCTCGCAAGTTGGTAAAGGATGGAGCCACGGGATTTATTGCCTATCTCCTTAATAAACCAAAGGATCAATCAAGTTTTGAGGAGACGACTGTGGTAAAGGAATATCCTGACGTATTTCCAGAGAATTTGGGTTTTCTACCACCGGATCGGGAGATTGAATTTGTTGTTGATTTATATCCGGGATCAGAACCTTATTCCAAGACTCCTTATAGAATGGCTCTGGCAGAGTTGAAGGAGCTGAAGATTCAACTCGAGGAATTACTTAAGAGTGGATATATCCGACCGAGTTCATCTCCATGGGGTGCTCCGGTTCTCTTTGTCAAAAAGAAAGATGGATCGTTGAGAATGTGTATAGATTACCGGGAGCTTAATAGGATGACTATCAAGAATAAGTACCCGTTGCCCCACATTGAGGATTTATTTGATATGCTGCAAGGTTCAAGGGTTTATTCGAAATTGGATTTAAGGCAAGGCTACTACCAGTTGAAAATCCGGGAAGAGGATATACCAAAGACAGGATTCAATACCCGGTATGGGCATTATGAGTTCGTAGTGATGCCGTTTGGTTTGACAAATGTCCCTGCAGCATTTATGGATATGATGCATCGGATTTTTCGACCGTATTTGGATAAATTCGTAGTAATCTTCATCGATGACATTCTTGTGTATTCAAAGACTCCGGAAGATCATGCTAGGCATCTCAATTTGGTATTGGAGACGTTGAGAAAGCACCGGTTGTATTCGAAGTTTAGTAAGTGTGAGTTTTGGATCGACCGGGTTGCTTTTCTAGGCCATATTATTTCAAGTAAGGCTTTGGAAGTTGATCCTTCAAAGATCGAGACGGTTATTCAGTGGCAGAGTCCAAAAAATGCTTTCGAGGTTAGAAGTTTCTTGGGATTGGCAGGTTATTACCGAAGATTTGTGAAGGATTTTTCGAAGATAGCCGGTCCTTTAACCCGATTGACTAAGAAGGAAGCTAAATTTGAGTGGGAGAGGCATGCGAAGCTAGTTTTAAACTCTTGAAGGAAAAATTAACCACTGCACCGGTATTAGCACTTCCCGAGGGTACTGAAAGATACATGGTTTATACGGACGCCTCGAAAGAAGGGTTGGGATGTGTTTTGATGCAGAATGGTAAGGTGATAGCTTTTGCCTCGAGGAAATTGAAAGATCATGAATAGAACTATCCCACTCACGATCTCGAGCTTGCAGCATTGATTTTCGCTTTGGGAAAGTGGAGACACTATCTTTACGGAGTTTCTTTTGATATCTTTTCCGACCACAAGAGTCTCCAGTATTTGTTTTCTCAGAAGGAATTAAACAAGAGACAGAGGCGTTGGATGGAGATGTTGGCGGATTATGAGTGTACGATTCGATACCATCGAGGAAAGGCCAACGTGGTCGCGGATGCGCTTAGTAGGAAAGCTAGCGTGTCAAGGGTTAAGGTGGAAGTTGAGGATGAATCTGAGACTTTCAAGCAAAGAGCTAGTATTCGGAATATTACGGTTCAACCGGATCTTCAGCAGAGATTGTTTGAAGCTCAGAGAGTGGATTCCGAGGTTCAGAGGTTAGTGCAGAAAGCTAGAAATGATTCAGAGAGTCCGTTCGCATTTGACGACACCGGGCTTCTAAGGTTTAAGAACAGAGTGGTGGCGGAAGAGTTGAAACGGTTAATATTGGAAGAAGCTCATCGGTCAGGGTATTCATACATCCAAGGATTTAAAGAAATTTTATTGGTGGAATGGACTTAAGCGGGATGTGATCAACTTCGTGAGACATTGTTTGACTTGCCAAGTGGTGAAAGAAGAGCATCAGAAGCCATCGGGGCTACTTCAACCGTCACCTATCCCAGAATGAAAATGGCAGCAAGTGGCGATGGATTTCGTTACGGGTCTTCCACGAGTGAAAGGTGGTTTAGATGGAATTTGGGTAATAGTAGATCGATTAACAAAATCGGCACATTTTCTTGCTATTCGGATGTCGGATAAGGTGAATAAATTGGCTAAGAAATATGTTGATGAAATCGTCCGACTTCATGGAGTACCGGTTACCATTGTATCAGATCGGGATCCGAGGTTTACTTCTAGATTTTGGTAAGAATTGCAAAGGAATCTGGGAACAAGGCTTCAATTCAGCACAGCTTTCCATCCTCAGACGGACGGGCAATCGGAGAGATTAATTAAATATTTGGAGGATATGTTGAGAGCATGTGCATTGGATTTTTCGAGTTCGTGGAACGAGCAATTGCCTTTGATTGAATTCGCCTATAATAACAGCTTTCAAGCATCGATAGAAATGGCTCCATATGAGGCTCTCTACGGACGAAAATGCAGATCACCGTTGTTCTTTGATTTGGAAGAATGGAATTGGACGAAGCAAGAGGGTGTGAAACAAGGAGAGAAAAAAGAAAAACCCTCTAAGGCCGTGCAAGAGGCAATTGATAAGGTTCAAATAATCAGACAACGGATGAAAGCAGCCCAGGACAGACAGAAAAGCTATGTCGATCACCGAAGGAAAGATCTTAAGTTTGAGGTTGGTGAAAGGGTATTCTTGAAAGCCTCACCTCGTAAGGGATTTTCGAGGATTGGAAAAGGAGGGAAATTGAATCCTCGGTATCTAGGACCGTATGAGATTTTGGAGAAAATTGGAGATATGGCCTACCGTTTGGACCTACCCCCAAGTTTGACCGGAATTCATAATGTATTTCATGTGTCTCAGCTTCGGAAATATTATCCGGATGAATCTGAAGTTATCCCCGTTGAGGAAGTGGAGTTAGAACCGAATCTCACCGTCGTTCAGAAGCCGATTACGATATTGGATCGTAAATTTCAAGAGCTTCGAAATCGGCAAATCCCATTAGTTAAAGTCTTATGGAGGAGTGATAAAACGGAAGAGGCTACGTGGGAGACGTAAGATAAGATGAAAAGATTTCATCCTGAATTGTTTCCGGGCGATCAATGAATCCGAGGACGGATTCTTTTAAGGGGGAGAGGTTGTGACGCCCCGATATTTCGGCCGTACATGTATGACGTAACTGTTTACCAAATTGCGTGAAATAATTATTTATACGTGTTTTTATATTTAATTTTTATTTAATTATATTAAATGTTAATTACTTTATTTTAATAATATTAATATCAAATATATTTATATATATATATTAATTGTGTACGTGTGCATGAATATAATTATGCATGCATTTATATTTATAAATTAATTATGCATGCATGTATTCATTATATATATACGTATGTGATGTTATATTATTTATAATATTATGAATTTTATTGTTACATTGCGTATGAGTGACATATACGTGCTTTGTTTCTATTTAAATTGATACCGGAATTTCGTATGAATTTAATATGTTGAACTTATACGTGTCTTGTATATGAATATTTGTTTGTTTCGTCTTTTCGGATTAATTTGCATGTGTTTCGGATTTAATTTGAATTTTGGAATCCAAGTCGGGGGCTAACGAGCACTTAGCGCACCCTTGGTTCCGTATTTAATATCTTGAGCTCAGGAACTCGGATTCGAGTTCCGTCAACTTCCCTGAACTCGTAACGAAGATTCGAGTTTAGTAAACTTAGCCTTATATTTTTCTAACATCATTTGAACCTCCGAAATTCAACCGAAAAACGAAACGGCGATGAAACTGACCTTGTTGCACTAAAATGGCCATAACTTATCCAAACCTTGACCAAATTAACCATGGTTTGATGCTATGGAACCCTAACTGAACCACCTAACCTGATATACCATGGCCTAACCGAACCAACCCTCACACAAACAACAAATCTCAGACAAAGTCTCTGAAATTCCAGTCATTCCCTTAACGCTTGTGTCCTTGGAGATTTTGGAGCTCAAATCTCATCCAATCAACAAGGTAAGCTTAGGGTTGTATTATATGTTCATTCCTGATCATTTTGATCCTTTCATCCCCAAATTTGAGCATGGTTTTATGAGGTTTTTGGGCTGAGTTCGAAATAGTAGGTTTTGAGCAATTTTGATGATCTTATTCAATTCTTGATGGTTTTGATTGATTCCAAGCTTGAAAATGATTTTTTTGACATCCTCTTCTCATTTATGATCATTGATTTCATGGTGGTTGATGTATTTATGAGATATCATTTATGGCACATTGAGAAAATTTTCATGATTGGTCACGTATGCCTTCTTTTCATGCTTGAGCTCCTTTGGGACTGAGTTATATGTCATATGGGTGTTATTTTGCTGCACATTTGATAGCCTAACTTACATGAATGTGTTGGGATTAATGGAGATCATTCATGCCCTGTTTTTCGTGGGTTTTTGCCCTGTTTTTTTGGCTGAATTCTTGCTGTCAAACTGTTGCTTTCTTCCCTTATTGTTGCTGTCAGTTTTGTGCATTGTTAAGGCTGAGTTGTTGCTACATTTCATGCCATTTATTGCTGCATATATTGCCTAATTGTTGCTTGAGTTGTTGCTGCGATGTAAGCTAGAAAAATAGGGCATAAGTCTGCGTTATGTTGTGCTGCAGCGTTCCGACCCGGGGGTGTCAACCTTCCCTTTTTAGCTTGTAACGGGGTTGCTTGTTGGTCTGAAACTTCTGTACCGAGACACGGGGGGTGTCTCGGTTTATTATATGTGGGTGACACGGGGGTGTCACCTTGTATTTTCCTTGCATGTTGTGTTGAATGCGTACGTATTATATATATATATACACACATATGTTCTTGCATGGAGTTGCTGGACGTACCTTATATGTGTTAACATGCATGAGTTTGCATGCATCTTTATATTGTTTTTCATGAATATTGTGTTTGCATACATGGAGATTTTGTTAGATTTAAAATTTGCATGCATATCATGAGCTTAGTTTAATGCATGAAAATTTTCATAAATTTTGTTTTGCATGCATGGTTGTGTACGTATATATATATATATATATATATATATATATATATATATAATATAATATAATATAATATAAAATAGGTATGTATATTTAATTATATATTTATATATGTTTACTAAATATTAAATGTTATTTGATTTAATTGAATTATAGAATTTAATTGTTACCTATTTCATGTTTGATTTAATTTCCAATTTTAAATTGAATGTATTTAATTGTCTAATTTCTAATTTTAAATGTGATTTAACTTGTGCTATGATTATATTTGAAATTCTTAAATTGAATTGATTGAAATGTGAATTTATGACTTGAATGAATATGAACGCTTCTAATGTCGAATGAAAGGATTGTTTATATGATTTAAATGTATTAATTGTGCACATGAACATTTTCATAACATAATCTTATCTTTTACATATTCATATCATGATCATTGCATTGCCGAGCGTCTTATTTGGCCATATTGAGTCTCACTTCACCTTTCTTGCACAGGTTTTGATCCCGTTGGAGACGAGGCCGGTCATTGAGGCTCGTATTTGCTCCTTTTTGCGGTTTAAGGTGGGTTTTTCTTCTATGTAGATATAAGACCCTATATATACCCTCAATGTGAAAGTTTTCGACCAAAATTATATATATATAGAGAGTCGCTTTAAAGAGTAAATGTTTTTAACGTAAAGCCTTATTTTATGAACCCTACCTAATGTTTTGGCGAGAAATGAACGAATGAACGAATGGGACCCAGGGACTTAGTGTGAGTGGCTATCTGGGGAGGCACGGGCCGACGGTGATCTCTCACACTAGTTCCACCAATGAACGGCATAACCGGACCTCGTTAGGAGTTAGCGAGGAATGGACGCTGAGCGCCATCTGGGGAGTCATGTAACCCCTTTTGGTCAATGAATGGGTGGTCGGGCCTTGCAAACCCACCACCAACCCGGAGCAAGAAGGTGTAAATGTTAATGAATATGCACAAAAGAATGATTGCATGAAAAGAATGAATGAATGAATGTTTAAATGATTTACACAAGGTGTTGGTTGGAGATAATGCACGCCCACTCGCCGGGCCAATAATGACCTAATGTTAATGATTCGTTATAATCCCTTTTGATCAATTCTATTTACCCACTTGGGAAATTCTTTAAAAACCTCACTTGGGATTATAGCTTGCATGTGATTGTTTAATTACCGTCGTATATTATATTTATGCCCTGTTTTATACCCACCAGTCCCTTTTGGACTGAACCCGTTCGGTTTTCAGTTGTTTTGTGCAGGTGTTGAGGGAGCTAGGCGGGAATACGAATCCTAGGTCTTGCATTCGTCTCTAGCTCTTATATTTTGGTCTTGCACTTGCATACTATACTTTTGATATTTATATATGGATATTATCTTGGAGCCTACTTGTTTGAGCCGTGATGGCAATTGATGATGTATATGACTTATTTTTTTAGAGTTGTGATGCTCATTGTATATATATGATTTATGTTCGTTTATTGCTTCCGCTTTAATGTTTATTCTGATTTTATGGTTCAAGGGTTATGATAGTATGCATAAATTACATGAAAAATCTCTTTAACTTCCCCCTGAATTGGATTAGATTTCTACTTAATTTGCTTTTATTTGGCTTTTGCAGAAACATATTGATAAATGAGGGATTTGGCAGAATCATGAAGGAAAAGATGCTAAGTGTTGAAAATGCCTGAGCCATGACCCCAATGCATGATCATCCCTAAGGCTAATGCACGCATAGCAGACCACGGTCAACAAGTACGGCTGACTCTTCTTGTTGGGACAGGTGGCACACATGCAACAGCTTGCTAACATGGCTAACATGGAAGAATTGATCCTGCGTTTTTGGAATTTCAAGAGTCCTAATCATGTTTATTGGGACTTGTAAAAGCCATTTTGTCCCCCTTGATCATTATCATTCCTAGATTTAAGGGTACTATATAAACTAGTTAAGTGGGGAAAAATGGATATACTTTTAGATAATTTTGAAAATAGAAAATAGCAGCAGCTAGCAGCAGAGAACAGCGAGGGACTTCTTCCTCAAAACTGTGATCATTTTCAGTTTATAAGTTTAAAGTATTTAGTTTCGGTTTTTATTTCAATTAAGTTTTAAAGTTCAGTTTATGATCAAAGTATTTATTGTATACTTTGCATGATGATCCGTGGCTAAACATATTTGTCTTAGTTGGGTTGTATCTTTGTTCCTTGCCAATATTTATGAGATCTAAGTGAGTGAATACGAATTTAATCTATGGTATTTATGCATGCTTTGAACGTATTTATATGAGTTGTTTTCAAATCATCTTTCTGATCAATCGATGCCTAGATAACAACTTGATGAGGTTATACTGATACCTGATACGTAATAGTCTTGTAAAGGTGTACAAGAACCACACATCATTGAGAGTTTACCACCATGTTTACTCAATAAAATGGTGAGGATGCGTAATATGATTTCATAAGTCCAAGCTTCTTGAGATTTTGGATCATGATTAATGTCCTTTTGGTGCTCAATGCTATCATATAGTTAAATCCTAGATACTTGTTCGCGGGACTGCTACGTGGTAAGAATTTAATTGATGAGCTTCTCTTGATTAAGTTAAAAATAAGAAAGGATGATATGGACAAGCTTCTTGTCTATTGTAAGTTAATCTACCATTTGATTAGATTTGATTTTTGTATCGAGGATTAGATTTGGGCATGGAATGAAGTAACAACTTGGGTAAGATATTTCTCTCGTAATCAACCTACACAACTCTCTTTATTTTTCAGCCTTAAGTTAATTGAAGAAATTTGATTTTGTGACTTAAAATAGTTTGTTTTAATTACATAAACACACCCCCCCTCCCCTCTAAGTCTCTTTTGAATATTCTCTTGGATACATTGAATATAAGTCTATCTAGTCCTGTGGGTTCGACCCTTTGCTGCTATGTTACAATTTTATATTTCGTGCGGTAAGTAAAGGATTTAATTGGTGGATTCGACAACCATCATTTGTAATAAATTAACTGCTTCTTATACTAAAACACTCCCTTCCGTTGTGCAGGCCCCAAAATTAGAACTCAAACCTTTGCCATCGCATCTGAAGTATGCATATTTGGGTAGTGGTAAAACCTTACCAGTGATCATCTCTAATAAATTATCTGAACTGGAAGAGGACAAACTGATAAGAGTTCTGAGAGAATTTAAGTCTGCTTTGGGATGGACAATTGCAGATATAAAAGGTTTGAGCCCATCAACTTGCATGCATAAAATAATTCTAGAAGAGGATTGCAAACCAGTCAGACAAGCCCAAAGAAAACTGAATCCCCCAATGATGGAAGTGGTAAAGAAAGAAGTCTTGAAGCTCTTAGATGCTGGTGTAATCTATCCTATTTCAGACAGCGTGTGGGTAAGCCCAGTGCAGGCAGTTCCCAAAAAGACAGGTATAACAGTAATTGAAAATGCAACAGGTGAATTGGTCCCAACTAGAGTGCAAAATGGTTGGCGTGTGTGCATGGATTATAGAAAATTGAATTCAGCCACCAAAAAGGATCATTTTCCCTTTCCATTTATTGACCAAATGTTGGAAAGACTTGCAGGAAAAACACACTACTGCTGTCTTGATGGATACTTTGGATTTTATCAAATCCCAGTGGCATCAGAAGATCAAGAGAATACCACATTCACATGTCCTTTTGGAACATTTGCATTCAGACGCATGCCTTTTGGACTGTGCAATGCACCAGCCACTTTTCAAAGATGTATGGTAAGCAACTTCTCTGAATATGTTGAAGATATAATAGAGGTTTTCATGGATGATTTCACTGTATATGGTAATTCCTTTGATGAATGCCTGAATAATTTGGCAAAAGTTTTAGAGAAGTGTTTGGAAAATAACCTTGTTTTAAATTATGAAAAATGCCATTTTATGGTTGATCAAGGTTTAATTTTAGGCCGTGTCAGTCAGAGGCATTGAAGTTGATAAATCAAAAATAGATGTTATTGAATCCCTACCTTACCCCTCGACTGTGAGGGAGATTCGTTCTTTTCTTGGACATGCAGGCTTTTACAGAAGGTTCATAAAAGATTTCTCAAAAATAACTCAACCCTTGTGTAAATTATTGCAAAAAGAGGTAGAGTTTCAGTTTGGCCAAGCCTGCAAGGAGGCATTTGATTTGCTGAAGGTGAAACTGACATCAGCACCCATAATTCAAGCACCTAACTGGAATCATCCCTTTGAACTAATGTGTGATGCCAGTAATTATGCAATAGGAGCTGTTTTGGGACAGAAGATAAATAAATCACCACAAGTGATTTATTATGCATCAAGAATGTTGGATGCAACTCAAATCAATTATACCACAACTGAGAAAGAACTTTTAGCCATTGTGTTTGCTTTAGATAAATTTCGTGCATATCTTATAGGTACTAAAGTGATTATTTATTCTGATCACACAGCCTTGAAGTACCTTTTGAAGAAAAAGGAAGCAAAACCAAGACTGATACGCTGGATACTACTGATGCAAGAGTTTGATATTGAAATCAGGGACAAAAGAGGATCAGAGAACTTTGTAGCTGATCATCTAAGTAGACTCTTGGTAAGTAAAAGCTCACCACCAATTAAAGAAGAATTTCCAGATAAGCAATTGTTCCTGGTTACTGAAGGTAAGACAAGGTCATCCCTAACACCTAACCCATGGTATGCAGACATAGTGAATTATTTGGCATCTAATGTCTTTCCAGAAAAATTATCCAGAACAGAGAAGGATAAAATCAAAAGTAATACTAAATATTATGTATGGGATGAACCTTATTTGTGGAAATACTGTGCAGATCAAGTGATCAGAAGATGTGTTCATGATGAAGAAATCAATTCAGTTTTACAATTTTGTCATCCGCATGCCTGTGGAGGTCACTTTGGATCAAAAAGAACTGCAAGAAAAGTGTTAGAATGTGGTCTTTATTGGCCAACACTGTTTCGAGATGCTTTTGCATTTTGCAAAGCATGTGAAAACTGTCAAAGAACAGGAAATTTGAGCTCAAGAAATCAAATGCCAATGTCCCCCATTTTAATTTGTGAAATATTTGATGTGTGGGGCATAGATTTTATGGGGCCATTTCCTAATTCTTTTGGCAATTTTTACATCTTACTTGCAGTTGATTATGTTTCTAAATGGATTGAAGCTAAAGCAACACGTACTAATGATGTTAAAACTGTTGTAGGTTTTATGAAATCAAATATTCTTAACAGATTTGGGACACCAAGAGCTATTATCAGTGATAGAGGAACCCATTTCTGTAATAAAGTTGTAACATCCCTGCTAAAGAAATACAATGTTACACACCATACATCAACAGCATATCACCCACAAGCTAGTGGACAAGCTGAAGTTTCAAACCGTGAAGTAAAAGGTATTCTGGAAAAAACAGTAATTCCTAATAGAAAGGATTGGAGTTTAAGGCTCGATGATGCATTATGGGCTTATAGAACAGCCTATAAAACACCCATTGGCATGTCTCCATACAGGTTAGTGTTTGGAAAAGCTTGTCATTTACCAGTGGAAATAGAACATAAAGCTTTGTGGGCAATAAGACAGTGTAATATGAAGTTAGATAAAGCTGGAACTCATAGGAAGTTGCAACTGCAAGAATTAGAAGAACTAAGGAATGAAGCATATGAAAGTGCTAGACTATATAAAGAAAGGACTAAGAATTTTCATGATAAAATGATTTCCAGAAAAATATTTCAAATTGGGCAGAAAGTGCTATTGTTTCACTCTCGATTGAAACTTTTTCCTGGAAAATTGAGATCAAGATGGATAGGTCCATTTGTTGTTACTAATGTTTTTCCTCATGGTGCAGTATCAATTAAGAGTGTAGAGACAGGAAAAGCATTTAAGGTCAATGGCCATCGCTTAAAACCGTTTTATGAAGGATTCAAAGATCATACCGTGGAGGAAGTCCCTTTGGACAACCCCATTTCCTTATCCTCATAATGACAGAATGATTGTCTAGCCTAGGACATTAAACAAGGGCGCTTGATGGGAGGCAACCTATTAATTTTAAACTAATCTATTTTGACATTCCAGTTTCTCTTTCCATTTTGTCCAAGAGATAACTGTGATTTTTGATAAGGAACCATTTCTCTGTTTATTTCAGGTAGTAACAGACAAGCACAGTCAGGTACATGAACCTTTGCTCATGATCATCCCTTAAGTTCATCTCATAAATCTTTTCCCACACTTGGTGAAATAAAACAAATTTGAAAAGATAAAAGAGTGTTATACGCTTTATTCCTTAAAAGTCTTATTAATTGGAAAAGCGTCTTTAAAGATAGAACACACTTTTAAGGAAACGTTTCATCTTCAAACCCTCAGAAATTTCAAACCAAAAACCTCTCCTTCTTCCTTCTGCCAAGAGAACCCAACCGTCTCATCCTTCTACCATCTTCAACCACTACGATTCTCACCTGAATTTACATCAAATATGAAGACAAGGTCCGAGAAGCCCCTTCTGCCACCTAAACCATACAAAAGGAAGGTCACGCAGAAAAGGAGGGTTCTGAAAATTACCCCTAACCCAGCAGAACCCGTGCATGCAGAAGAGGTGGCGCCACCAATCAATATGCCATCACCACCATCTGAAATTGCACCGGAGACCTCAATTCCTCAAGAAGAAACAAACCCTAACCCTTCTCCGCCTGTAAGTCCTCCTGAACCCGCTGTAATCATTGTGGAAGAGCGCCGACAAGCTACAGACCCTACTCTGGGTTCAATTTTGAAGCAAATCAGGCAATCTTATGAGCCGAGGAAAAGAAAACTTCAACTAAGAGATGAAGAAAATGGAGGAGAGCCTTCTAATCCTCAAGAGCCTGAGAAATCACAACAGAAATCCAAGAAGAAGAGTGCGAAAAAGAAATCCAAAAAGAGGGAGAAAACATAGAAGAAAAAGAAACCCTCTCCAACTGACTCTAAAGAGTTGAGGGCAGCAGAAACTCTTATGCAAATAGATGAGCCAATGGAGGAAGAATTACAAGAGGAGGAAGAACAAGAGAAAAACCAAGAAGAAGTCGATGAGAAGGCTGAAGAGGGACACAAGACTGCAGAGGAGGGAAATAATGATGAAGAAGAAGATACAAATGCTCATGCAGAGGTAGAACGGGAGACTGATGATACTCCAGAAAATGAAGAGGAAATGCACGAAGCAGATGTACCAGAAGATGAAGAACAGATAGAAGAGGAAGAGCATGTTGAAGAGGAGCAGATGGAAGTGCCTACGCAGCCTACAGAGAAAACACATCTCCCCAAGAAGCACAAAAGAAGCAGAGTACCAAAAACCAGGACCCCTGCTCCCGCAAGATTTCAAAATCTGGGAGGACACCTTAAATTCACTGCTAAAACAGAAAAAACGAGGTACAATCAAGTTAAAGAACTTTCTATTGCTACTGCTAAAAAAATTGATGTGCCTACTCTTGAAAATTTTGAATTGATTGAACCTGTATATGCCTTGGTTAATAACATAGGATGGAAAGAGTTTATGGAAATAGACACAGATATCTATTATGAACTCACAATGGAATTTTATTCAACTTTTAAATTCCTAAAAAAGAAAGCATGTAATTAGGATGAAGATGGTGTTATCACATTTAGACTGCTAGGCAAAAGAATTAGCTATTCAATTAACCAATTCTGTGAAGTTTTACAATTTGATTACTTTCCAAGTAGAGGGGAAACTGATGTAGTGTGCCTAGGGGATTTTCCCCAAGAATTTGATCCTGATAAAGCTTTTAAGCAGTTAACTAATGGAAAATGTAATAAGTTTGATGATGCCAAGAGCATTTACTTAAATGATCCTGCTGTAGTTTATGCTCATAGGTTGTTGTCAATGTTTTTCTCCCAAAGAACTGAAGGTTCAAGTTCTATAACTAAATCTGAACTATACTTTTTGTGGGCTATGTGGAATAATTGGAAAGTAAATATAGGTTTTTGGGCTGCTGTGCACATTAATGACTGCATCAAATGGAATAGGCCACTTAAATTAGGGCACCTAATTACTCATATTGCTGTGCATGAAGAACTTCTTAACTTGAATGATCATGATCTTACTCTGTATTCTGAAGTTTCTCCATTAGATGAACATGTCCTGCTTAACATGAGAATACTCCAAAGAAAAGATGGAGTATTGTGCTTCCCTGGTGCAGGTACAATCCCTGTTACAAAAAGATAGAGTGAAGATGCCCAACCTGAGGCCACCACCAGCACTTCCAACACTGCACAGTTGGACAGAATTGAAACTCTCCTCACAACAGTCCTAGCTAAAATGGAAAAATATGAAAAATCAGTGGAAAAGCTCCCAGCCATGGAGAATTCAATGGACATCATGGCTACCCACATAGCAGGAATAGAAGTTGATATTGAGGCCATCAAGAAAGGCCTCAAAATTGGCACTCACTGAACTGCATTCAGGGAAGTCCTCCTAATTCAATTCTATCTATAAACATTGAGGACAATGTGAAATAAGTGTGGGGGGTGGGGAGTAGGTAGTTAAAAATTTTTGGATTAGATCTGTCTGATACTTTTGATGACTGTTGTTTTTTTTTTGTTTTTTTTTACTATTGATAGTTGATGACAGGCTTGTAGCCTGTTTAGGTTTGTTCCTTTGAGAATTTTGACTGATTTTTGTGGCTATTTGTTAGCCAGTGTTTCTGCTGTGAGAAGCTGTGAACCTGATAACCTCATGTGCAACATGTTTTGATTTGAGAGTTTTTGAACATGAAAAATAGGTTGAAATAGTATGAATTTCCATGTCTGATTCTTGGAATTGATCAAATTTATAAGTTCTTTGGCTTTGATAGAGAATGCTTTTGAATTTAGATTAATGGGTGAAAACTAAAATTGCATGCTTAAATTGGACCTTCATGTGTGAAAAAGTGTGCGATTTTTGGACTGTCTAAAACAGGAATGTTATTGATGCTGAATATTAATGTTGAATGTTGATTGAGGGTTGTGAATAAGGTCGTAAAGCCATTAGCTTCTGAATAAGGCTTTTATAGCCATTTGTCTCTGAATAAGGCTGTTTCAGCCATTTGCTTGATGCAATCCGCTCGTTTCACTCCGCTGGTTACCTAAGGCTAAATACAAATCATAAATTGAAAAATAGGTGACCATGAGTGATGCACTTAGTGCAGTCTAGGGATAGTCATATATTACCAAAGCGGTATTATGACACCCGAAATAGACAACGTTTTGAATTTTGGTATAAGTGTTATGTTGGAACCCTCACTTTATCTTTTGTTTTGTTGGAATTTAGACAGTCCAGAATAACCACCCTTTGATCATATGTTGTGATTACTATTTGGTAAATGTGCATGATCAAATGAATTCTAAATTCCTCAACATTCTCTAGCAAGTTAAATACTTAAGATTTGTTCTTTTCCATTTTGATAGGCGGTGGAGACTTGTTATGATGCTTATTTAGTGTTCAAATTTTCTCATTGAGAAACTATGGGGCTGAGGGGGTTTGATAGGGATCATCTTGCAGTTTGTTAGGAATGGAAGCTATTGCTTAGGGGCAAGCAAAAGTCTAAGTGTGGGGGGATTTGATAGTATGCATAAATTACATGAAAAATCTCTTTAACTTCCCCCTGAATTGGATTAGATTTCTACTTAATTTGCTTTTATTTGGCTTTTGCAGAAACATATTGATAAATGAGGGATTTAGCAGAATCATGAAGGAAAAAATGCTAAGTGTTGAAAATGCCTGAGCCATGACCCCAATGTATGATCATCCCTAAGGCTAATGCACGCATAGCAGACCACGGTCAACAGGTACGGCTGACTCCTCTTGTTGGGACAGGTGGCACACATGCAACAGCTTGCTAACATGGCTAACATGCAAGAATTGATCCTGCGTTTTTGGAATTTCAAGAGTCCTAATCATGTTTATTGGGACTTGTAAAAGCCATTTTATCCCCCTTGATCATTATCCTTCCTAGATTTAAGGGTACTATATAAACTAGTTAAGTGGGGAAAAATGGATATACTTTTAGATAATTTTGAAAATAGAAAATAGCAGCAGCTAGCAGCAGAGAACAGCGAGGGACTTCTTCCTCAAAACTGTGATCATTTTCAGTTTATAAGTTTAAAGTATTTAGTTTCGGTTTTTATTTCAATTAAGTTTTAAAGTTCAGTGTGGTTCGACCCTTTGCTGCTATGTTACAATTTTATATTTCGTGCGGTAAGTAAAGGATTTAATTGGTGGATTCGACAACCATCAGGTTAGTCCAGCCTAGCATAGAGTGTGTGTATGTCCCCGTTCGCCGTGATTTGGCTCGGGTATGGATCGTCCATTTCATATTCGGGTCGGGTCGGGTCGGGTCTCGGTGTGGGGGATGTGACACCTTGCGCTCGGGTGTTACACTTGCCATATCTTATATACCGGCTATGTATCGGAAATGGTTTATATATTGTGTAATGTTAATCCTGAGCCTGTTATGAGAGATCCTGCTTGTGCCCCAGGGTCGGGTCGGCTCTTTTAGCGCTCGACTAGCCGGAGTGGTTCCTGTTCCTGTTCCTGGGGCCCAGGGGCTTGTGTCTTGAGTGAACCGGGGAGGTATCGGGCCGACGGTGACCTCTTGCGTAAGTCCCATCCTGTTGGACTATCCTGATATCCACTAGGAGGTTTGGTGGAAGAAGGAGCTCCAGATCTAGGGAGTCATGAACTTACAGATCATTCCTGCCTGGATGGCGAGGGTTAGCTACCCGGACCATCACTGAAGAAGGAGATTACTTGTACTTGTTTTCCCGCTTGTAATAATTATAACTCCTGTTTCCTGCTTGTTTCCTGATTACTTGCTTTTACCTGTCATTTAATGAGTGAAAAGAGGAGTCCAGGATGGATTGAATACCCGTTCTCACCGGGTCCCCTAAAATATTAAGCATAGATATCCGTAACCTGTGGCATGCCCCCAGTCCCTGTACAACACCGGAGCTCATGGATCGTTAAGGTAAAATGGGCATCAACAGAGGGCGTACGGATATCGACACATGCTGTAACGCCCGAGCGCGAGACGTCACATCCCCCGCACTATGACCCGACCCGTATGTGAAATGGATTTCCACACACGTGCCAAATCATAGCGAACGGGGACATACACACTCGCTAAGCTAGGCGGGACTAGCCTATAACTTAAACCCCAACAACAACAACAAACTAACAGAATAGCGGAAGCAATAATTCATATTCCATTTATTGAGCTATATGCTCGAGGTACCAACATTTAAGTTCAGGTAAGATCAGTCAATTTAATACAAACATGTACGCTCGAAATTCATATACAATATCCCAAAACATCATAATCATAAATATATGCGTGTAACGGAAAGAAATGCCAGACACTATGCAAGACTCTCCCAGACTTATATCCCGCCTAGCATCCCTTCCTGCAAAAGAACTGAAACAACTTCGGGTTCAGTCTTAGACAGACTGGTGGGTATAAAAGAGGCTTAATATCATAATATAGCGGAATTTAAGCACATACATGCAAGCTATATTCCTTATTCGAGGTTTTCGAAGCATTTTCCCAAGTGGGAAGTAAAATACAACGAATAGGATTATAACAATTCATTTCATTCATTAGGTCATTTGTGGCCCGGCGAGAGGGCGTGCATTATCTCCAACCAACACCTCGTGTAATTTCATTAATCATTTATTCATTCATTCGTTCATGCAAGTCATTCATTCGATCATTCATATACTCCTTCTTCCTCCGGTTAGGGGACGGGTTTGCAAGGCCCGAACCCTCATTCATTGGTGCTAGAGGGGTACATGAATCCCCAAAAGCTCGGGTCCCCTTCTTTCACTAATCTCCTAGTGAAGTCTAGGTTACCGAAATTGTAACATCCCGATTGTTCGGATTTCCAGGTACGCCGTAACGAGAGGGTTTTATGTGCTTTAAATTATTTAATTACGTATTTGAATGTTATTTTAATGATTATATGATTATTTAAATTGATATAAAATTAATCGTTTATATTTATGAACTTTGAATTTTAACGTTTAAGTTTGCATGCTCGTAATTTGTTCATTATATGCCGGAATTCAATTCCGATTTTTGTGAAATTTTGATATGCGTGACATATGTGAGTTATGATTATGCTTGCATGCTCGTTTTATGTTTTTGGGTTCGTTTGTCGAGGTTTTAGCTCGCCTTGTGTTCCGGAGGCCATAACTTGAGCTCGGGAATTCGGATTCAAATTCCGGAAGATGCGTCGGACTCGTCACAAAGAAAGGAAACTTTTGAACCTAGTTTGGTATTTTTCTAAGCTCATTTGAACCCCCGTTTTTTGCCCGGATTGATCAGCTTGTGTTATAGCCACCTTCTTTGACTAGTCTTGCAATTGTGGGCCCAAACTAACCTTACCTAAGCTTTAACCTTGGTTTATATGATCTTGATTCATCTCTCTCTCTCACTTATCAGCTCCATTTCGTTCAATATACCAAAGAGAGAAGGAATAGCAGCTGATCCATGGAGAAAAGAAGAAGAAGAAAACCCCTTTCCCATATCTTGTGATTTTGGAGTCAAATCTCTTCCATATTTCATCAACTCTTGAAGGTATGTATATTTTCGAATTCTCCATGATTATATGATGATTTTGATCCATGAATTTCATCCTTTAGTTCAGATTTAATGTGAGTTTGGGGATATGCATGAATAGAAAGGGTTAGGGCTCATATCTTGCTTCCATGTTTTAGTTTGCTTTGTGGCTGATTTCTTGCTTATAAAATGAAGTATATGGACTTGTTTCTTTGATCATTTGATGCTTAACTGATAGTATATGATGTTTGGATGATTTTCTCTTGAGATCCTTTGATGAAATTATGAGATTTTGAGCCCCAAACGTAAGCTCGAAATCTGCTCCCCTGTATTGGAACTGTTGTGACGTTTTGTGCCTTGTTGCTTGAGTTAATGGCTTCCTTTTCGTGTGAATTTGGATGGAGATGTTGTGTACTAATTTCTTTACATGTTATCCATGCTCTTGCAAGCCTTTAGATCCATTTTCAGCTCCTAAACCGAAATATGAAGCCTATATGTATACTATGTGCGAACTGAACTGCTGTCACGTTTTTGAGTTCAAATGATTGAATTCTTGCCTCCAATTTCGTGTGCTAAAGCTTGGTTACATAATATACATGTTTTTATATGAATGTACTTCGTTTTTCCCTCATTTCATGCTTTATTTTGGCCACAAACTTGAGTTCTTGCACCTTAGAAACTGCTGCTGCAAATCTGCTCATTTTCACCAAGTTGCTGTCACGTTTTTAGGGTTTGTTTGATGGATTCTTCCATCCAACTTAGTGTATTAATGCATGGTTATGTGGTACATATGTTACTCTGTGAATATGTTTTGTTTTGCCTTGATTTCATGTTCCATTTCAACCTCAAACATGACAATATGCCCTGCTCTTCCCGGTTTGAATTGCTGTCAGAATTTTAGTCCGTTTGATGACTTCTTGAACTCCATTTCGTGTGAAATTTCATGGACATGAAGTATATGAGTTGTTCTACATGTTAGCTAAATGTTCTTGAGCTTTTATGCCCTGTTTTGCCCTGGTTTCATACGTCATTGCTGCTGCAAATTGGAGACATGGCATAGCTTAATTTCATTCCTTCCTTGCATCAGTTTTTATGGTTGAACTTTGAGATGTTTGTTGCTGCTTCTTATGGCATGTTAAGGTGGTGATTTAGTGTTCATTCCATACATGTTATATGTGTGTTTGAGGCCTAAGAATCCCTCCCCAGCCTGCTGCACGAAATGCCCTCCTTCGCCTTCAAAAATGAACTGCTGCGTTTTGTTTCTCTTCATGCCGAGGATCATGACGCGGCCGTGTCCAATTTGTGCTGTTTTCTGACACGGCCGTGTGAAGGCCTCGACTTGGGCATCTGATTTATTTAAATTCGGACACGGCAGTGTCCGTTTCCTTTGTGTTTTGGACATGGCCGTGTCATGTGTCACGGTGGTGCCTCGGGGGAGCTTCTTTCGTCGTTTCGTTGCTTTTAATTGCTTTCTCTTGTCCCGTTTGTGACCTATATGCATTGTTAGCTTAATTTATTATGTGTTATCTTGTATAATATGAATTTATAGCTTGATTTGCTTGCTCATTTTCGAATTATGACTTCATATGTGCGATATGCTCCTCTAACGTGTGTTTATGACTTCTTGCCCTGTTTATATGCCTCACATGATCAATCCTTGCTCTTTATATGGTATGAAAACTTTGATAACATGTTGTATGATATGATATGCGTGTTATATGAAACTTATGGATTCGTTTGACGTGATTTATGAGACATATGATTAAATATGAACTTGTATGCATTATATGTCAATTTGTTAAGCTTCATACTCATCACTCACATTCATATGCATTTGCCGAGCGTCAATATGGTTCATTTTGAGTCTAAGTTGTCCCTTGTTCTTTGTTTTGCTCTTAGGTTTGTTCCGGTTGTGAGGAAGTGGTTCATTTGACTCCTTTTGGCCCGTTTTGTCCGGTTTGGTCGACAAGGTGAGGTTTTCTTTCCTTTTAGTTATGATGACCTAAAACCCTATTTGTATTTCGAACCCGCATGCGATATATATATGTATATCTATATAGATATGTGTTTTGATATGTATTTTGGGGGTTTTGTCCCGTTTGTCAAGAGGCTTTGAAAACGCTTTTATATGTATCTAAGATCTATTTTCGTTTACTTTGTTAAGCTTTGATAAGTGTGTGTGAGTATAAGCATGGTATGACTTGTGAATAAGCTTCGTCTGGTAAGTGTGATAAGTATAAGAATATATGTCTGTTTATCTGTGTGATGGGCCCCGGAGATTGTGGGTAAGGGAGACCCGGGACGACCATGGGGTCGCCGGTTACGACCCCTGTACACTTCTCCACCAATGGGAGACTTAGTTCTCCTATGCCGACGGAGCGCATTTTGGCATGGCCGTCGAAGGAACCGGGCGGGACCCTCCGGTTCACAAGTTTCGTTCTGTGGTGGGTTGAGAGGGGCACCTCTCTTCCCCAAACGGTGTGGAGGTGGGATTGATTTATGATTGGTTTTGTATTTCGCTTCGCCTTTGTTTCTGAAGTAAGTGGGTTGGATTTAAGCTTTCGGTTCGTTATGTTTCATTTATGGTTGTGAAACGGGGGCGGATTTCTAAACTCTAAAACTTGACTGGATTTGGCCTTCGGCCCCAAACTTCTTTCTTTATATATATTACCATGGGTTAAATGTTTTAGAATGCGAAAACCGTGCCCGGTTCATGAACCCTTTCAGCTTTGTATATGCTTTGCCATTATGTATATGTATGGGTGCGTGTGTTAGCCCCCTCACCAGTCTCTAGGACTGACCCTCGTTATTTCTATCTTTTTCCCCCTTTTGATTTGAGTTTGCAGGTACCCGGTTTGTGAGATATGGAGCTAGGCGGTTGTCTTTGAGTCTTGGTTTTGATGAGCTTGAGTCTCATGCATTGTATTTTCGTTTTCTTTATACATTTTGGCTAATTCTGAAATATGTATAAGTTATGATTTTAAATTCGAAATTGTAAAGGTCTTTGTAACTTGAATTATTATTTTTGATATGTCTCGACTATGTTTGTCTGTTTGGGAGATTCTGGTGCTTCCGCATTCGTTATTTGTTTTATTGCATGCTCTGAGTAGGGTCTAGACCGCCTAGCTCAGGTTGGATTTTTTTGTTTGTTAACCGTTCGCTATGGTTTGATGCGTGGACGGAGTCTCCATTTCGTTTCACGTGTTGAGCTATGGTGCGGGGGATGTGGCGCCCTTCGTTCCGGGGTGTTACATCCTTAAGTGGTATCAGTGCTCTAGGTTGCAAAAACCGGAGCTCTCGTGTCGTGTCGGGTTTGTCTAGGTCGTTCGGCTTAGGATTACATGTTTGTTGGCATTCACTACATCACTTGTGTGAATTATGTGATATTAATTGATATTATTTGCATTAATAGTTCACATGAACATGCACTAAAACCCCGCATGCATAGATATCTCTTGGTATTGTATTTTGTTTTAGGATATTCATTCGCCATCAACAGGTATTGCCGGGAAAAGAATAAGAGAGACGGGTATATTCGGGCTATGAGGAGCTTAGAGATTTTGACCTTTGGAAGTGATTTGAAATGAGGATATCAAGGCCAAGTTCTAGGGGATCAAGAGAGTGAAGTTGAGATTTGAGGTGTCCGAGAAGAATTCTCATGAGGGAGTCCTATTAGAGACCTTTGGACAACTACCTTCCTTTCAAGTTTGATGATAAGAAGATTTCAAATTGAAGAATGAGGGAAGATGGATGATTTCATTTAAGGGTTTGAAAGATTGGTTGCCTTCGAGGACTATCCTAGAGTTTGGAATTAGTTGCAAGGAATAGATATGGAATTCGATCAAACTTTCAAATTCTAAGAGTATGAGCATGATCAGAGGATGCAAGATATATGGGGCTATGAAGGAATGGATAAATAATGGATTGAGCCTTCCACACTACTCATGTGAAGAAAAGATCGATTTGGGGTTAGAAGATCAAGCAAGGAATCCAAACTTCAAGAAATTCTTAGGAGGATTCAAGATACCAATAACGTCAAGAAAAGAGAGATTTCAATACCGAATGGAAGGATCAAATTAAGAGGGATTAGCAAATTATTTCAAGCCCCGTTGGATGGGAGAATACTTTAAGATTAAATAATTGGAAGACAAGGTGAGAAACCCAGAGACAAGAGAAATTTTGGAAAATTTAAGACTTCAAAGTTGCCAAGTATAAGAAGATTCAGTTACCGAAGATGGATAGATTTTTACATCTCCTCACCGGAAGCAATTTAATATATACATTGTAGAGTCTCTAATTACATGGAATGAAGAAACTCAAGAATCTCATGAGGCCACCAATATCAAACAAGGAGAGATTCCAATACCAAAGGTGGTAGGAGGAGTCAATTATGGAGGAATCGGAGGCATGATGAAAGTTAATCGAACAATAAGAAGTTGAGGTCTTCAAGGAAATGCCATGACTTCAAGATCCCGGTTCAAGCACAAGATGATCCTCCTGGAAAACAAGAAGATGGCACCACACTCAACGCTAATCCTATGGTGAATGGTACATAAAGCATTCATGGCATCCCATTGCACACATGTTTTATTATCGGGGAAACCCACGTGCTTTTTGCTTTATTCCTTGTTCTTCGGTGGTTCTTGATTACAATTGTTGTGTAATTGTTTTCCTTCTTGTTCTTGTTCATTGTGTGTTTCCTTCCCTTTGTGACTCTTGCTTGTAATGTGCTTCCTTCCCTTCTCAGTTTTGTTCGTTATGTGCTTCTTTTCCTTTCTAGCTCTTGCTTGGAGTGTGCTTCATCTTCTTCTTAGCTTTGCTTGTTGTGTATTTCTTTCCCTTCTTAGTTCTTGCTTATTGTGTGCTTTATTTTCTTTTGTGTTAACTTTCTTGTGGAGAGAGCTTGTGGTGAGGAGTGTTCGTGAGTATTTGGTGAGTTATGAGGGTCGAGTTGCTTTTGGCCGACTTGTCTGAAGGTGTCTTGCTTTCGTTGAAGTTAGCGGTTGCTTTGAGGAGGTCTGTCAGGGACTCAACGATATTTTCGAGGATAGATTGAAAGCTAACCCGTTGATAATCCTCTGAGAAGAACCGAGTATTGCCTCAGAGTAAGAGGTACGGTTTTGAGTGGGAGGGGGCGGTTGAAGAGAGTTACCTTCGGTATCGGTTTTTGCCTAACCGGAGGTACAAAAGGCTACCTTGTTTCCAACCAAGGCATAAAGGAACGCCTTTGTTGTGTGTTGCTCGTAGAAGAACGGTGGCCTACGCCTTAAGGAGCGCAAGGTCACGAGTTAATCCCGCTCAAGGTTGAAATTGTTCAGAGTTTTAGGAAACCAGTTGTTATGGCATAAGAAAGACGTTATGGACTTTGTGTAGTAATGTCTACTTGCCATAGGTTGAGAATTCTCCAACCACTCCTGAATTTTATTTGGAAGTGGGGGCAAACGACTAGGACTTTGGGTCCGGTTCGCCATTTAAGGAGATAGTGGCTTGAGAAGTTTGTGATCAGAGTGGCGCAGCGGAAGTGTGGGATTTTGGGCTTGTCTTCGGAGCCGCTCAAGACTCTTCTTAGGACCTGAGGACAGGTCCTTTTGAAGGAGGGGAGTTTGTAACATCCCGATTGTTCAGATTTCCAGGTACGCCGTAACGAGAGGGTTTTACGTGCTTTAAATTATTTAATTACGTATTTGAATGTTATTTTATTGCTTATATGATTATTTGAATTGATATGAAATTAAACGTTTATATTTATGAACTTTGAATTTTAACTTTTAAGTTTGCATGCTCGTAATTTGCTCGTTATATGCCGGAATTCAATTCCGATTTTTGTGAAATTTTGATATGCGTGACATATGTGAGTTATGATTATGCTTGCATGCTCGTTTTATGTTTTTGGGTTCGTTTGTCAAGGTTTTAAACCTTAAGTATTTGACGAGGGACATGAGGGCCTAACTAGTTTTAGCGTGCCTTGTGTTCCGGAGTCCTTAACTTGAGCTCGGGAATTCGGATTCGAATTCCGGAAGATGCGTCGGACTCGTCACGAAGAAAGGAAACTTTTGAACCTAGTTTGGTATTTTTCTAAGGTCATTTGGACCCCCGTTTTTTGCCCGGATTGATCAGCTTGTGTTATAGCCACCTTCTTTGACTAGTCTTGCAATTGTGGGCCCAAACTAACCTTACCTAAGCTTTAACCTTGGTTGATATGATCTTGATTCATCTCTCTCTTTCCCTTATCAGCTCCATTACGTTCAATATCCCAAAGAGAGAAGGAATAGCAGCTGATCCATGGAGAAAAGAAGAAGAAGAAAACCCCTTTCCCATATCTTGTGATTTTGGAGTCAAATCTCTTCCATATTTCATCAACTCTTGAAGGTATGTATATTTTCAAATTCTCTATGATTATATGATGATTTTGATCCATGAATTTCATCCTTTTGGTTTAGATTTAATGTGAGTTTGGGGATATGCATGAATAGAAAGGGTTAGGGCTCATATCTTGCTTCCATGTTTTAGTTTGCTTTGTGGCTGATTTCTTGCTTATAAAATGAAGTATATGGACTTGTTTCTTTGATCATTTGATGCTTAACTGATAGTATATGATGTTTGGATGATTTTCTCTTGAGATCCTTTGATGAAATTATGAGATTTTGAGCCCCAAACCTAAGCTAGAAATCTGCTCCCCTGTATTGGAACTGCTGTGACGCTTTGTGCCTTGTTGCTTGAGTTAATGGCTTCGTTTTCATGTGAATTTGGATGGAGATGTTGTGTACTAATTTCTTTACATGTTATCCCTGCTCTTGCAAGCCTTTAGATCCATTTTCAGCTCCTAAATCGAAATATGAAGCCTATATGTATACTATGTGCGAACTGAACTGCTGTCACGTTTTTGAGTTCAAATGATTGAATTCTTACCTCCAATTTCGTGTGCTAAAGCTTGGTTACATAATATACATGTTTTTATATGAATGTACTTCGTTTTTCCATCATTTTATGCTTTATTTTGGCCACAAACTTGAGTTCTTGCACCTTAGAAACTGCTGCTGCAGATCTGCTCATTTTCACCAAGTTGCTGTCACGTTTTTGGGGTTTGTTTGATGGATTCTTCCATCCAACTTCGTGTATTAATGCATGGTTATGTGGTACATATGTTACTCTATGAATATGTTTTGTTTTGCCTTGATTTCATGTTCCATTTCAACCTCAAACATGACAATATGCCCTGCTCTTCCCGGTTTGAATTGCTGTCAGAATTTTAGTCCGTTTGATGACTTCTTGAACTCCATTTCGTGTGAAATTTCATGGACATGAAGTATATGAGTTGTTCTACATGTTAGCTAAATGTTCTTGGGCTTTTATGCCCTGTTTTGCCCTGGTTTCATACGTCATTGCTGCTGCAAATTGGAGACATGGCATCGCTTAATTTCATTCCTTCCTTGCATCAGTTTTTATGGTTGAACTTTGAGATGTTTGTTGTTGCTTCTTATGGCATGTTAAGGTGGTGATTTAGTGTTCATTCCATGCATGTTATATGTGTGTTTGAGGCCTAAGAATCCCTCCCCAGCCTGCTGCACGAAATGCCCTCCTTTGCCTTCAAAAATGAACTGCTGCGTTTTGTTTCTCTTCATGCCGAGGATCATGACACGGCCGTGTCCAATTTGTGCTGTTTTCTGACACGGCCGTGTCAAGGCCTCGACTTGGGCATCCGATTTATTTAAATTCGGACACGGCCGTGTCCGTTTCCTTTGTGTTTTGGACATGGCCGTGTCATGTGTCACGGTGGTGCCTCGGGGGAGCTTCTTTCGTCGTTTCGTTGCTTTTAATTGCTTTCTCTTGTCCCGTTTGTGACCTATATGCATTGTTAGCTTAATTTATTATGTGTTATCTTGTATAATATGAATTTATAGCTTGATTTGCTTGCTCATTTTCGAATTATGACTTCATATGTGCGATATGCTCCTCTAACGTGTGTTTATGACTTCTTGCCTTGTTTATATGCCTCACATGATCAATCCTTGCTCTTTATATGGTATGAAAACTTTGATAACATGTTGTATGATATGATATGCGTGTTATATGAAACTTATGGATTCGTTTGACGTGATTTATGAGACATATGATTAAATATGAATTTGTATGCATTATATGTCAATTTGTTAAGCTTCATACGCATCACTCACATTCATATGCATTTGCCGAGCGTCAATATGGTTCATTTTGAGTCTAAGTTGTCCCTTGTTCTTTGTTTTGCTCTTAGGTTTGTTCCGGTTGTGAGGAAGTGGTTCATTTGACTCCTTTTGGCCCGTTTTGTCCGGTTTGGTCGACAAGGAGAGGTTTTCTTTCCTTTTAGTTATGATGACCTAAAACCCTATTTGTATTTCGAACCCGCATGCGATATATATATGTATATCTATATAGATATGTGTTTTGATATGTATTTTGGGGTTTTTGCCCCGTTTGTCAAGAGGCTTTGAAAACGCTTTTATATGTATGTAAGATCTATTTTCGTTTACTTTGTTAAGCTTTGATAAGTGTGTGTGAGTATAAGCATGGTATGACTTGTGAATAAGCTTCATCTGGTAAGTGTGATAAGTATAAGAATATATGTTTGTTTATCTGTGTGATGGGCCCCGGAGATTGTGGGTAAGGGAGACCCGGGATGACCATGGGGTCGCCGGTTACGACCCCTGTGCACTTCTCCACCAACTGGAGACTTAGTTCTCCTACGCCGACGGAGCGCATTTTGGCATGGCCGTCGAAGGAACCGGGCGGGATCCTCCGGTTCACAAGTTTCGTTCTGTGGTGGGTTGAGAGGGGCACCTCTCTTCCCCAAACGGTGTGGAGGTGGGATTGATTTATGATTGGTTTTGTATTTCGCTTCGCCTTTGTTTCTGAAGTAAGTGGGTTGGATTTAAGTTTTCGGTTCGTTATGTTTCATTTATGGTTGTGAAACGGGGGCGGATTTCTAAACTCTAAAACTTGACTGGATTTGGCCTTCGGCCCTAAACTTCTTTCTTTATATATATTACCACGGGTTAAATGTTTTAGAATGCAAAAACTGTGCCCGGTTCATGAACCCTTTCAGCTTTGTTTATGCTTTGCCATTATGTATATGTATGGGTGAGTGTGTTAGCCCCCTCACCAGTCTCTAGGACTGACCCTCGTTATTTCTATCTTTTTCCCCCTTTTGATTTGAGTTTGCAGGTACCCGTTTTGTGAGATTTGGAGCTAGGCGGTTGTCTTTGAGTCTTGGTTTTGGCGAGCTTGAGTCTCATGCATTGTATTTTCGTTTTCTTTATATATTTTGGCTAATTCTGAAATATGTATAAGTTATGATTTTAAATTCGAAATTGTAAAGGTCTTTGTAACTTGAATTATTATTTTTGATATGTCTCGAGTATGTTTGTCTGTTTGGGAGATTCTGGTGCTTCCGCATTCGTTATTTGTTTTATTGGGTGCTCTGAGTAGGATCTAGACCGCCTAGCTCAGGTTGGATTTTTTTGTTTGTCACCCGTTAGCTATGGTTTGATGCGTGTACGGAGTCTCCATTTCGTTTCACGTGTTGAGCTATGGTGCGGGGGATGTGGCGCCCTTCGCTTCGGGGTGTTACAGAAATTGATGGAACTAGTATATGTGGATTCCCGTCAGCCCAAGCTTCCCCGGTTCACCAAATACACTAAGTCCCGTGCCCCCATTCATTGTGAACATTCATTTCTCGCCAAAACTTTTGGGTAGGAAATTCAATTTAAAGGCTTAACGTTGAAAACATTGTCCCGTTAAAAGACTCGATATAGATATATATATATCTTTGGCCAAAATCTTGCACATTAGGTATATTGGGGTCATATCCTTTAACTAATAGAAGAAAAACCCACCTGGTAGACAAAAGAACCCGACAAATACCTCACTGGTCAGCCTCGTCTCCCACTGGATCAATATTTGTGTGACAAAGGTAATGTGAGACTCAATTATGACCACATTTGACGCTCGGCAATGCAATGACATGCTATGGAATTCTTGAAATGTAATATTAGATTCAAATATGTTCATGATGGCCATAGGATGAAATTAAGCACATAATTCATCAAATTTCATTCAATATACGATAAGATCGTATTCATTCACGTTCATAGCGTTTATAACTTTCATACTTTTCATTCTTGCATTCATAAAACTTTCTAGGTCATAAATCAATCATAATTCAAAGCTTAACCAATTCATGTTGCATATAAACATATCACAAATATGAATAACAACCATTACATAAGCATTAAAGAGATCTTCCAAGGCTGCCAATTCAAATGACATGGCCATGTTGCATTTTCAAAGGAATTGGACACGGCCGTGTCCGAGGTTTAAAAATTAAAATTCCCAAGTCGAGGGCTTGACGCGGCCGTGTTGAGTTTTTAAAGCATTTGGACACGGCCGTGTCCGATTTTCTGAAAATATTTTTCGCAAGTCGAGAGCCCAACACGGCCGTGTCCGTTTTCAGTTCAAAGCTGACACGGTCGTTTTGAAAGAGAAAACAGAGCAGAAGCGCTGTTTCTGCATGGGAAAAGCTTTGGAAAGCAGGGGCTGCAACAAGGAAGCTCTTAGGTACACTTAGACATGATTTCAATCCACATAATTCATACGAATCATGCAATTCATTCATAGTTACAAGAATTCACACAAAAAGTTGGCAAAAGATCATCCAATTCCAAGCTTTCATTTATGGAAGCTTCAATCTTCAATAATGGCAAATCATACTATAATCAACCAACACCAAATTCAAGCAAATAGAAATGGTAAGGAAGCTTCAAACATCATCTTTCATGCATCAATTCTCAAACCAAACCGAGAGAATCCAATGTTCAAGAACCAACCCCAAATATGCTATCCAAGCCCTTATACAAAACACATGAATCCTTCACTCATGCCAAGCTATTCATAGATGAAAAGATAGAGAAGGAGATGGAGATTATAAATCATCAATTACCTTGGAGAAAGCTCGGATGGAAATTAAACTTGAGCTCAAGGTTTGGATGATCAACAATGGAGGGTTTTCTCTTGCTCCTTGTGGAGATGATGATGATCGAGATTTGTGGAAGCATAATTTAGAGGCATTAGGGTAGGATACGGGTTGCTCCAAGTCCGGTTTGTTTAAGAAAAAGGTTCAAACAAGTTATAAAGTCGAGGCCATGGAAAGGTTCGTTGTCGAAGGTTCAAATGGCATCAAAATGGTATAAGGTCAAGTCCAAAGGATAGGTAACAACGAAATAAGTTCAACGCCGAAAACGGATCTCGGTTTCGAGGTCTGGAGCTCAAGATATCGCGAAAACCGTTCAGGGTTGCCTATTATTCAAATAGGTCCCTAAACTTTCAAAAAGTGGCAATTAAGCCCAAACTCAATTTCCAATTGAGTCCAAAACATTCAAAAAAGTTACAATCAAGCCCACGGATCACACGACACACGTAATTTCATTCAATGATCACCAAATTCACGAAATTCACATTCTCACAATTTCATTCATATATTCAAATCTCACACTGGAATTCATACGAAATTTAAACAAATAATTCGAATTATAAACGAATTCAATTAATAAATCAAAATACAAAATCATATAATTAAATGTAATTGCGCACGTAAAACTTACCTGCACGTGTGAAAACGCGGGGCGTTACACATGCATTGTATATCCTGTTTGCCTGACCTGCATGCTTGAACATAATTCCACCCCTATGTATTAATTACTGCTGACTCCTGTCTCCAATTTTTATAACTAATAACGTACAGTGGAGTTATGCCTGCCTGATTGCCTGTCTATATATATATATGTGTGTGAGTACCCCCTTCACTCAGTCAGTTCGCTGACCCCTCCCTCTCGTTGTTTTTAGTGTCTGTCTTGCAGGCTCTGTGGTCGTTAGGCGGGAGTCTTTTGAAGTCTTTGATCGAGTCTTGGTCCTGTTTGCACTGCATCGTACCGTACCACTATTTCCTGCTTGTAACTGGGCTATGTAAGCCACTCTGTATTGTTATTACTTTATTGAACTCGGGATAGGTTTCTAGGGCCCTAGTTGAACCCGTTTATATGTTATTGCATTGTATTGATTCGGGACAGGTTAGGACAGGATCTTGAACTAGTTGAACCCGTATTTACATTCTTGTATGAATTGAAATTTTATATTGGATAGTGATTGCATGATCACATTGCTTCCGCATTCTTTGTTTTGTTGAATTGATTGGTACAGGGTCTAGTCCCGCCTAACAGGTTGATTTTTTTTTAATTCTGTCTCCGTTCACCGTGAGCTTGGTTCATGTATGGACTTCCATTTCATGTGTGGACCGGGGTCTCAGTGCGGGGGATGTGGGGCCCTCCGTTCGGGGTGTCACAATACCTAAGTCTTAACCTTGGTTTATATGACCTTGATTCATCCCTCTCTCTCTCCCTTATCAGTAGCATTTCGAACCACACACCCAAGAGAGAAGGAAAAGCTGCTGCAATGGAGAAAAAGAAGAGAAGAAAGAAGACCCCTTTCTCTTGCCTTGTGATTTTTGAAGCAAATTTTCTCCATACTTCTTCATATCTTAAAGGTAAGTATATTTGTGTATTCCCCTCTCTTTTATGTATCTTTTGATCCATGAAATCCATGTTTTAATTCAGATTTAATAAGGGTATGGAAGCTTGCATGAATAGTTAGGGTTAGCTCATATTTTGAATCCATGTCTTAGCTTGAGTTTAGGGTTGATTTCATGCATCTTTGGTGATTATATGAGCTTCTTTGCTTCCATTCTTGATCTATACTTCATGCTAGAGGTGTTAGGGTTGATTCTCCATTGATAACATGAATGAAAGCTTGAGTTTTTGGGCATGAAACTGGAAATTCGAACTGCTGCAAAACTGCTCATTTCTTACCGAACTGCTGTCATGTTTTTTAGATCAAATGATTGAATTCTTGCCTCCAATTTCGTGTGCTAATGCTTAGTTATGCAATATACATGTTGTTCTATGAATGTTCTTCGTTTTTTCCTGATTTCATGCTTTATTTTGGCTGCAAACTTGAGTTCTTGGACCTTAAAAACTGCTGCGAATCTGCTCCTTTCTCACCAAGTTGCTGTCATGTTTTTGAGGTTTCCTTGATGGATTCTTACATCCAATTTCGTGTATTAATGCATGGTTATTGTCACACATTTTACTCTATGAATATGTTTTGTTTTGCCTTGATTTCATGCTTCATTTCAGCCTCAAACGTGAGAATATGCCCTGCTCTTCCTGGTTTGAATTGCAATCAGAATTTTAGTTCGTTTGATGACTTCTTGAACTCTATTTCGTGTGAAATTGCATGTACATGAATTATATGAGTTTTTCTACATGTTAGCTAAGTGTTTACAAGCTTTCATCCCCTGTTTTAGCCCCAGACTTGAAGAGTATGACCTGTTGCATTCCTTCCTTCTTTGTGACAGATTTGGTGCATGAGTTTTGAGCTGCTTGTTGCTGCATTTTAAGGCATGAATTGGTGATGTTTTGGTGTGTATTTCATGCATGATATGTGTGTGTTTGAGGCCTAAGAAATCCCTCCAAGAGTTGCTGCAAACTGCCTGTTTTGCCCTGATTTCATGCCCCTTTTAAGCTGCGTATGTGAGCTTGAACGTAACTTAATTTCTTTCCTTCCTTTCAACGTTTTGTGTGGCTGTTTTGATGCTCAAAAGCTGATCATATGAATTTGTTTTGTTTCCTTTTTGATACATGATACTTGGTAGATATGTTATGGATGAATTCTCCTTGAAACCTTTTGATGAATTTCTTTGAGCAAGAATATGTGATGCATCTCTTCCCTCTCTTCACTTTAGCTTCGGTTCTTGTATGAATTAGGGCATAAACCTTTGAATCTATGATGCATATATCTTGTATATTTTGTTGGTTTGATGTTAGTATGGTTTGGTTTTGGTTCTTGGTGAGTTTGAAGGCTAAAATCTAGTTTTGGTCAATGGAAGCGGATCCACGGGCGTGGATTTTTGGCTTTGATCAAATCCACGGTCGTGGATAGGACTCTAGCAGCAGGGACGTTTCTGTCCCCAGATCCACGGCCGTGGATCTCCCCTTTTGAAAATATCCACGGCCCTGGATCTGGAAAACTTGAGTTTTCTTGCCCGAACTCTATTTCTTTGTCCGTTTTGTTCGTTTCCCTCCCCTACCTTATTCCTAAGGTGTTGAATACTTGTTCATACGTATGATATGTGATACTATGGCTTGTCATTGCTTGAATTTGGTATGTTTTATCTTAGAATTATGTGTTATATGCGTTGTGTTAAGTTTGTGAATTCGTTGGACGTGAAATGTGCTTTATATGATCTAAGTGCTCTCTTACATGCATGTGTGACTTCCTAACTTGGTATTTGACATGTATATGAAGCTCGTGAGCATGTTTAACGTGGAAAATGTGAGCTATGTTTCGACGTGATTCAATATGACCTAATGTGACTTAAGTGTTAATTTCATTTCATTCTTTATGCATAATTTGCATCCATACGCATATGCCGAGCATTTAATTGGTTCATGTTAAGTCTAAGCTTGTCCTTTGCCCTTTTGTTTTGTTCTTAGGTTTGTCTCGAGGTTGAAGAGGTGGTTCCTTTTGTTTGGTTTGGTCGACAAGGTGGAGTTTTCTTTCCTTTTAGCTATGATGACCTACAATATTACGTGCGTTTAAGCCCGCATGCGATATAACCCGACACGTGCAACGAAATGGGAACTCCGCACACGTATCAAGTTACAGCGAACGGGTGACAAACAAAAACCCACACACTAGCTACGCGGTCTAGACCCTCATTCAGAGTGCGCAACAAAACAAAAACAAATGCGGAAGCAACCAGGGTCACCAATATACAAACATACATGCTATATCAATACAAATTATACATAATGTGCCCATCCAAGACCAAGGAATCATACAAGTTCAAGTTCGAGTTCGAATCAAAGTTCATACAAAGCTTATACATAGTACCATACTTATACATGTTTATACGTAGTACCATATTTATACATAGTACCAAAACGGGAAAGTAAAGATGCAAGGATGCAAAAGACTCCACTATCAAACTCGAACGACTCAAAGTAAAAGACCACAGCCTAGCACGAACCGAAGACCTGCACCTGCAAACTCAAGAAGAAAAAGAGGGAAAAAGGAAACAACGAAGAGGGGTCAGTCCTAAAGACTGGTGAGGGGGCTAACACACACGCACCCGTACGTGAATATAGAGCAGAGCATATACAAAATTTAGAGGATTCATGAACCGGGCATGGTTTTTGCAATCCAAAACATTTTAACACGTGATAACATATATATAGAAAAGGTTTAGGGCCGAAGGCCAAAATCGACCAATTTTAGGATTTAGAAGTCCACTCCCGTTTCACGAATCGTAGATGGAACCAAAACACACACCACTCGGCGAGTACGAGTGTAAACCAACCAACCTTCTTCACAAGCCAAAACTCAAAACTTAACACATACGAAGGCATAAAGCAAACACGCACATACCTCTTCTTCGGGGGATGGAAGGGTGGCCACCCTTCGCATCCAACATGCTTATATGTCAGGGTCGTGATTTTCATGACACTCACGTCCAAGGACTCCGTCCCCCACTAACCTCCTAATGGGTTTCGGGTTGATCCTACTGAAATGGAGTCCGTACTCGGGAGTAACCCGACGGCCCGACGCCATCCCGGGGCTCCTTGTACAAAACTCCGGGGCCCAATACGAAAATCACGCACACTTATCACATTTATACAAAAGACTTATCTTTTAAAGCCAATTCTCACTAGAACATATCCCACACACGCCAACCCTTTTTAAAACAAAGAAATGAAAAGATAGCTTACTTATACGTAAAAGTATTTTTCAAACGTTCATAACAAAAAGGCCAATTCCCACAAAATACATATCACACACACACACACACACACACACATATATATATATATATATATATATCACATGCGGGCTTAAATCATATTTAGGGTTGTAGGTCGTAATAACTAAAAGAAAGAAACCTCACCTTGCCGACTAAACCGACGAAACAAACTCAAACCCTTCTAAGAGACCACCTCCTCAACCATGAAACGAACCTAAGAACAAAACAAAGATCGAAAGACAAACTTACACTCAAAATGAACCAATTAGATGCTCGGCGAATGCATATGAATGCAAGTGATGCAAATGAAACAACAAGAGATAGCATAATCAAGCGTTCAAGATCAATTCGAGTAAAGCTTGTGTCAAATAAATTCGTAAAATTAATACAAGACATTTATCATATAATATAACATGTTCACATAGCATATGAGTCATACAGAATAAAAGAAGGTATTAGAAAGCACAAAACAACGCATGAAAGTCATGCTCGCGTGATCGAAATATTTAAGATTTTATTATATAAAACTACTTCAAATAACTCAATAATCAAATATATATAATATATGTATACCTCCAGCCACATAACATAGTAATATATATATATATATATATATATATATATATATATATATATATATATATATATATCTTGCCACTTACTATTTGGAATCAACATAATTTGCAAGGGAAATAAATCACGTAATAAAAGTGTTAGCATCAAATTCTTATTAAATACATAATATATATGTATATATACCGCACGTAGATTGCATGCATCTTATCAAACCCCTACACTATATATGCAAGTAGCTACTTAACGAAAAGAACAAATATTGCAATTTCCTCCACCAAGCACGGTTGTCAGCTGCAATCTCTGAAATTAAAAACCAATTCGAAAGTAGGACACGGACGTGTTGGTCTTTAGTTCAAAATGGACACGGTCGTGTCCGATTTTATAAAATTTTCGCAGCCATACTCGAAGATTCAACACGGCCATGTCCATTTTTCAAACAAATCGGACACGGCCGCGTTGGCCTTCTTCCTCGTGAAAACAAAGCAGCAACAGCAGCGTGTTCAGCAGGGGACAAGGGCTGGGGAAGGACGCATCATTTCACAGCAGAAACACATCAATTTAAGACAAGAAAGGCCACACGCAACACACAACAAAGGGGCAAAGAGAAGGAAGGAATGGTTCAACATATACACATCTTCAAGCTTCAAGTTTTCAAGTACAACAATGGTGAATCATGCTAAGCTCACATACCACGAAATAGGGGGCAAATACTGAAGTTATGGAGTTCAATTAATCAAGAAACAAGCATCAATTCAGATCATAAAGCAAGAAGTAGCATGAATTCATCAAAATCACCATAACCCACCTATTCATGTAGTTCATCAAATCTGGACCAA
Organism: Lantana camara; assembly: GCA_037501455.1. Taxonomy (NCBI): domain Eukaryota; kingdom Viridiplantae; phylum Streptophyta; class Magnoliopsida; order Lamiales; family Verbenaceae; genus Lantana; species Lantana camara. The sequence goes on from CM074856.1 coordinate 97,103,338, forward strand.
ACATGGATGAAAATGAGCAAACTAAGACTCCAAATAACCACAAGAAGCTAAAGAACAAGTTCATGGTCTAACCTTTCAATTTGGAGAAGAGATGGAGGAGTATTGATCCAAAACTTGCAAAAATGAATAGTGCAGTTTTCCTTCTTCCTCCTCTCACGGTTTGCAGCTGCTACTTCTCTCTCTCTCTCTTCAAATGGACGAAATGGGGAGGGTGAGGGCTGATAGAGCATTAAACCATGGTTAAAATGGCACAAATTTTAAGTCATTTGGTTAAGTATTGAGTGAGTTATGTCCAAAATAGTTAAGGGTGCCGAATTTGCACGCGCTGCTCGGATCGTGCAAGTTTCGGAGGCTCACATAGGCTTAGAAAAATACAAGGTTAGGTTCCAAAGCTCCCAAATTTCGTCTCGAGTCCGGCGATACTTTTGGAATTCGAATCCGAATTCCCTAGCTCAAGATATAAATTCTGGAACATAAGGCATGCTAAACCTAGTTAGGTCCAAGAGTCCCCAACAAATAAAATATGGTGCGTTACCATATCAAACAAGTCCGAAAATGAAAAACGAGCATATAGGAAAATCCATAACACGTAAAACTCATTCATATTAAATTTTCACGAAATTTCGAAACAAGTTAGGACTCAAACGAATTAAAAACAAGTTCAAAAGCTTAAAAAGTTTAAAAAAATTCAATCTTATTATTTAACAATTAATTCAAATTAATTAAGAAAATCATTTAACATTAAAATAAATAATTAAACGCTCAATTAACACTCTCGATATAGCGTAGCTGTACGGCCGGAAGAGCGGGATGTTATATTCTTCAAAAAGGTTTTTATATGTATATGTAAGCTAAGTTTTGATTATTCGTTTTCAAAAGGGTTGGTGTGAGTTTTGTTTTGCGAGCTTTGGGACATCGAAAGATATGTCCATGTGTGCGTGTGTATAAGCTTTGTGATATGTGTAAGTTTGGGCCCCGGAGTTGTATGTAATAGGAGACCCAGGTCGACAATGGGATCGCCGGTTGCAACCCCTGTATACTTCTCCACCAAAGTGAGGCTTAGCTCATCCTCGGGAGGTCGAGGGGAAAGCGGGTCTCATATGCCGGCGGTATAACCCGTCAGGGTCGGGTTGGATCCCTCGATGCCACCATTATAAGGTAAGCTATGTGTGGGGTTGAGAGTGGCCGCTCTCTTCCCCAAACGGAGAAAGGTTGGATTGATTTATGCTTTTTTCTTTGTCTTCGCTTTGCTTTGCTATGGAGTAAGTGGGTTGGGACTCGAACTCGCCAAGTCAATTAGTTTAAGTCTTCGTTTCCGTTATGTTTTGTAAATCGGGATTGGACTTCTAATTTCTAAAACTTAGTGATTTTGGCCTTCGGCCCTAAATCTTTCTTTCTATATGTAATATCATGGGTTTAAATGATTTGGAATGCAAAAACCAACCCCGGTTCATGAGCACTCTTCGATTTGATTATGCTATGCTCTACTTATATGTACGTGTGCGTGTGTTAGCCCCCTCACCAGTCTTTAGGACTGACCCTCGTTATTTCTCTCTTTTTCCCCCTTTGATTTGAGTTTGCAGGTGCCTGTTTGAAAGTTGGAGCTAGGCGGTTATCTTTGAGTCGTGGTTGTGGATAGCTCGAGTCACATGCATTGTATGTTGTTTTCTTTATACATTTTGTTAATTTTGAAACATGTATAAGTTATGTCTTAATTCGATTTGTAAGGATTTGTATAACTTGCCTCGCTAAATATTTGATATATCGTGTTTATGTTTCAAGTATGTATGTTGATTTTGGGATTCTGAGGCATCCGCATTCGTTAATTGTTTTTATTGCGCGCTCTGAGTAGGGTCTAGACCGCCTAGCTTAGGTTGGATTTTTGTTTGTCACCCCGTTCGCCATGGCTTGATGCGTGGACAGAGTCCCCATTTCGTTTCATGTGTTAGGCTATGGTGCGGGGGATGTGGCGCCCTCCGCTCCGGGGTGTTACATAAGTACTATTCCATCAAACGTAGTTATAATATATTCACTCTTCTTAGTAGCTCCCCAATATATTTCATCTTGGGTTAATAAGAAGGGTATCATATGGTTCTGCCACTTTACTATAGCCTTTCTATTATCTATTTGACAATCTAGATTTAGTTTACTCCCTTGGAGATTTATAGGTTCACTATATTGTTCCATAGGTTGATATTTTGGATTATAAGATATATTCTTCTTACTTTGTTCTTTATTTCTCTTTGGTCTATAATATGTTTTAGGGTAATTATCGTTAGAACCCTTAGAGGATTTTGGAGTTTCATTAGTTACTCCTGAAGGTCCTCCAGTTGTATTCATTCTAACTTCATATTCAACTATATCATCAAGATTTATTTTTTCAATTTCTTCTATCAAATCATTTACCTCATTCATTATTTTCAGAATTTTCTTCTAGTTTAGTTTCCTTTATAATTTTTTTTAAATTTTGATTCTTCCTTAATTTTATTTTCTCTATCATCTTGTTCCTTTAATAATTTAGGAAGGTATATAGTATACATATATTCATCAAATGATCCAGGTTCATATTTCCTATCTGTTGGTATAGTAATAATCTTTGTAGGTGTTTTTATTGTTCTTTCTATTTCTCTTTTCTTATCTAATTTTGTCTTCTTAATATTATCTTGAAAAAGATTAGTTAATTGTTTTATTTCAATCCTAATAATTTGGATTTCTGTATTTATATTCTTAATCTCAGACTTTAATTTTGCTATTTCTTCTAATAATGTATTTATAGCATTTGCAACTGATTCAATTTGATTCATTTATGGTGAAAAGAGTTGCCAATCTGTATCATCATAGGATTCATATCCTCCTTCTATATATGTTTCATTTAAATTCCAACTGTCTGAGCAAAAGTTTAAATATATCAAAGTTGTATGTAATAATATTCCTATTATATAACTTTCTATTATTGTTTTTATGATTTTCTCCATTTTTGCCAATTTTTCGAGACTTCTTCCTTTTGTTCTCTTATTTTTCGTTTACATAGTTTTATTTTATTTTTTATTTCTTTATTTTCTTTATTGCTTTTATTTTCTCTTTTATATTCTTCAAGTATCGTTTTTAATCTTAAAATATTATTTATATTATTAATCCATTTGTTTAAATAGATTACTTGATTCGTCTTTAATAATCTTACCATTTATATTGTCAAGAGATTTAAATAGTAATCTCTATCCTTTTTATGGCTATTCATTCTATCATAATAATATTCATTAGGATATTTATTATATTGGGTTTTATACCAATTATACATTGAATCAAAATATTTTATTGATTCAATTATTTTTCTTTTATCAAATATTTTTATTTTGTTTATCATAATTTATCTTTATTGTTTATTATTTGGATTATATGGCTCTGATACCACATATACTCGGATATATTTTATATTTGGGTGATTTTAAACATGGTATTAAATTAATGGTATTAAACATAAATATTTATAAATTAAATTACAGCCTTTTCAATATATTTTAGTCTTCTTATTTCAGAAGTGATGGGGTCAAAATACGCTCGTCCCACGTTTGGACACGTGGCAACTCAAGATAACGACACCTGTCCTCTTGTGATTAAGGTAATTATTCATGACCGTACAAACCCATCAAGCGTCAAAAGTCCCACAGGGATACGTGCCATCCTTGCTGCGCGCATGAGCCATCAACGTTGCCGCTCTCTGACGAGCGCACTCCCTCATACCAGGCTAAGCTCCACTCTATCAAGGAAACTCTCCCCGAACGCTACTCCCCCTCGGGGAAACTTTCGCTCCCCCTCATTGTATGAGCCTTGGCCTTCATCCCCTAGCGGATTCCTTGGTCTCCAAGGCTCTTGGTTGACACGAGCGTGCTCTCAGCCCTCGTTACCAACCCCCTAAAACGGCTCTCTGACACCCCGTACATGCCTGCACACCTACCACTATTTCCAACACTAACTTTCACCAGCTTGTGCAGAAGATTCCTCCTAGGTTTCTCTCATAGTGCCACGTGTTAGGGCAACACTTGGTCAGGACCACACGGTGCAAATGACCAAAGGGTCCTTGACCCTCAACTATAAATAGACAAGTTCATCTTCCCTACTGTAAGCGATCTCCATTACTGCAACTTCATACTTCACATATTCTCACTTTCAGATCGTCATCTGACTTGAGCGTCGGAGAGCCAAACTGGGAATCACCCCCAGTTCCCCCAGCTTGGCCGTCTGACCTCTGTTTCTTTGGTGTTTGTCCTAGCAGGTAGAACCCCCCATCTTTTCCGGTGATCCTCAACTGGTTTCCTCATCTAAACAAATTCTAAAGTGATCGAACTCTGTACCCCATATTCAGACCCATCATTTTTAGTGCCGTCTGTGGGAAACCACGTTCTCAATTCATCTTTATCTCTCTTTTTGCTAGTCGAGAAACAAACACCCAGCACCTTCATAACTATGGTAACTACAAGGTCCGGAGCTGCGGGAGGAGGAGAGGATCTTACTCATGATGCCAATGTCACCACCATCCCATCCGTCATCATTGGTGGAGCACCACCGGCCAGAGGAGTGCCTCCGCCGATAGATCCTATGGTTCTGCCACCAGCACCACCCGTTTTCTCGCGCCAATGGAGGTGCTCCCCTCCCCAGTCTTCCACAGCCCCCCCAGAACCAGTGGGTTCATTCTCATGCGAATCCAGGAGGGCAACCCTATATGATGCCGCCTCCTGGATATATGCTCACCCCTTCTGTCATGATGCCGGCGATTCAACCATACCATGCCGGGTAAATCCAACTCACGGTGGTGATTCCGAGGGAGATTGAAGGGGTGGAGTTGCCCCCTTTGACCCCTCAATAGCTGAGGGCTCTTTATGCCCAGTGTGAGGTTCAGGCGGCCCAGGGTGCGGGTGCATGGGAGAGATTTCATTCCATGTATTTTCCCTCTGGGCAGGCCACTCAAGCTGCCCCTCCTTTGGGTGGATTGTAGACATATCCGCTTAGGGAGGCTCAGGCCGTCCTCAGGGCTCAACTGCCACCGTCGCTCGCCAAAGAGACGTCTAACCAAGGCGAAAACGAGCATCCCCATGTGGACAGGGGCAGAGAGCCCACGGAAAGAATCAACGATGATGAGGTGGTTCATTCTCGTGCCTCCAAACGAAGGCCACAAGCCTTCCAACGAGGGAGCCAGGTGAAGAAGGGAAATCCCGACGTCCTCACAACTGTGCAAGACCAGCTGCAGGAGTTGCAGGATATGGTGGGACAGCTCTCAGGAGCGTGATCCCAAGCCCCCCACGCTGGGGACGAGCGTGAAAAGGCCAAGGACGCTCGACGCAATGTCCGCCAACTGCACGCTCCCCACCAAGTTGAGCAGGAGGAAAATTTTGGATGTTACACTCATCATCCGCTCGCAAAGAGGTCTCTCCTTGTGGAAGAAGTCTTGGTAGCCCAAGCTGGCATGGGCAAGGTCCCGACATCCGTCAACCGTAACGACGGGACCTGTAACGCCCCAATTTTTCCTGTTGTGCATTAAGTGACATTATATGAACGATATTCTTATATGTTTATGTGAAAATATATGTGATATTATTCTCAAATTATGAATTATTGCATAATTTGTATTTAAGTGATATGTGAATTAATTGCCGAATATGACTTAATTGATTATATGACTTTACTTGATCTATTTCCATAATTTGAGGATTAAATTGCAAGAACCTTTCTTTGGATTTAATTGATCAAATTTCATGAGTTAGAACTTATTTGCATCACTTAAATTCTTGGAGGATTGTTGTGCAATTTCCTTCCTTTCTTCCTCCCCCAATCACGATATAATATATACACACCTACATACATTTCCTCCTTCATTCTTTATACAAGAACAAAGCACAAACATCTCTTTTTCTCCTCCCTCCAATATCGATCCAAGCCAAGCAAGGAGAAGCCAAGGATTATCTTCCATAATCACCAAGAATCAAGCTCCATACCATCTCTTTCTTTTTCCCCTTCATCTCCTCCATCTTCAAGGTGAGAGCATGCATATATCTTTGAGGATTCATAATAGCAAAGTTAGGGTTTTGTGGTTCTTTGCATTCCATGAGATTATATGAATCATATATGATGGTCTTGGGTTGGTTTTGTGCATCTTAATCATGAGTTACATGAAGTTGAGCTTGGGTGATCATTTGTGTACATAAGGGTTTCATATGAAGATTTTGATGAATTAATGTATGATATCTTGGTTCTTCTGATGCCTAAGTGATATATATGACTCATATGCATGTTATATGTTGATTTTGAGATGTTTTATTTGTTGTGGTATGGTGTGGGAAGGGTTGGGAGCCATTCCTGTGAATCCCCTATTTTTCCCCTGCTATTTTTCGGACAGAACCTTCCCAAACGCCCGTTTGGGCTTCTAGTTATAGCACCAAACGCCCGTTTGGCACTGTTACAGGAGGTTTTCACACTCCCGTTTCTGCTTTCAGACCAATTTTCAAACGGGCGTTTCTCCCTCATCCGAACTCCAAATGACCTGATTTTTAAAGACACGGAAACCTCTTAAAGTCTAGAACAAACTCAAATTGGAATCATCTTAATATATTTTGTAAATTGTGAGATATAATCAATTCTTTTAGGTGTCGCCACTTTCCCGACAAACTGCACTCGCCTAACTTCAAGCGTATGGCATTTTCTCCTCGCTTTGAACTAGAAAATAAGCCATGTACCATAGGAAAGGTCTTTGTGTCTAGTTTGATTCCCAATAAACAAAACTAAATTCTCACTTCTAGAATTAAAGATATTCCAGTTTTCCCTCAGCATGTACGTTTCCTAATATTGTCCATTTTTACCAAACTTCACCAAAACCTTTCTTATTGCATTCCTTTCACTCTCTTGGCTCCCATATGTGAATTATATGATATATATACTTGATTAATTGATAAGTATGCTCCTACTTGACCCTTCTTGGTATTTTATTGCTCAAACGTGATTGTGTGATTCCATGCCTTACATGAATTGAACGTCAATTAATTGAAGGATATGACTACAGGATTTCTTGATACTAATTTACTCTCTTAAGTGTTAATTGGTTCTCATACATGTTTAAATGTCCCTTGAGTGCTAATTTGTTTGGGTATTAAGGTGTTACATGAGCTTTGTCGTGCCTCATACTTGGTCTCATATTGAGTCTTGTCTCACGAGTTCACGTTATTTCCTTTCTTGTCCAGTTCTTCTCCAGGGCGGAGATCATTGATCGTTTGGACATTTTGTTGTATCCTTGTCTTGTTCCGTCGCTCGTCAGGTGAGGTTTAATTTCTAGATATATAGAATCCATATAACCCTATGTGATAATTTAAGCCAAAATGTATCTATATATCCATAGTTTTCCAAACTCTATCGATTTTCAACTGATCCCATTGAACTGATTGATTGATTGACTGTTTTGGATATTAATTCAACTAATTTATATGTTTAATGTGTTTTACTTTAACTTAGTTGAATTAATTGCTGCATTTTGCATAAATATGTGTTTAAATGTTAATTATGTGGCATATGCACTCACTAACCCCATGCATTTATAATTGAGACAAGTTGTGATTATAGGCTATAAAGATCATGTCAATCCATGGCCAATTTCTATGACAACCTCAATCTATCACAAGCTTCTTTCTCTAGCTTTGAGGTTATAAGGAAGGCACCAGGGAAACTTCACACAAGAATTCAAGAGCTATGGTTTTCTCTAATCGGGTTATAATTTAAGTGATAAGATTTGGAATGGAAGAACCCATTGAGGGAGTAACCTACAAGATCTAGTGAGGTTAAGGGATACTCGAAGAGACCGTGCTAAGAAGTGAGGCTTATAATTTACAAGATAAACCCGTGGGATTTTATTATTAAAGAAGTTGGTTAACCGGGGACAAGAGGTTCATTTAACTTAAGAGAGAGAAGGAAGCCTTGAGGGTACCAAGGATCCAATGTTCGGATTGCAAGCAAGTTGAGGATTTTTTTTTCCACTAGTAGGAACCAAAACCAAGTTCCAGGAGGAAAGTAATTCAAGTAATCCAGATCGAAGTTGAACTTTGGGAATTAAGTCAGAGAGGGATCAAGACACTTCGTGCTTTGGAAAAGGGTTCGGATCGATTGGGAATTTTAAGAAATCAACCAATATTGGGTTTGTAAATACATCAAGTAGAAGAATCGAGTAAGGAGGTAGTTGATGTAGATCTACAGGGAATTGAGATATTTTGGATTTCGGGTTAAAAGGGAAGACGGATAGAAAGGAGTGAAGAAGATTGATTAATATAGCGGGTTCAAGTTCATGGAAAGTCAAGATACTTAAGATTCTATCTTCAATTAAGTTGAATTTATTTTCGGATCCAAGATGAATTGCTATATGGTGAGGTGGAATTGGAAGATATGGATCAGTAAGTGGAAACGATAAAGAAAGGCAAGGAGTTTTAGAAAGGAATTATACGTGCAGGTGTAAGCAATTAAAAGATGAATTCATTTAACTGTTCAAACTCATAAAGAATAACGAAGAAGCTTTGATCAAAGTAATAATCGGAAGAATTTAAGTTCAGAAATCATCTCCTCGACTTATAAGGTTATACAAGTGATACAAAGAATCTTTGATCGGGGAGATACTTCTAGTGAAGGATCGGACAACACTTAGCAGTTGATAATTGCGAAAGATGGGTTCAAGGAATACTTGGGGAAGGAATCGAGTTCAAGAAATTTCAAGTCTCGAGTGATAGATATGTACAAGTTGATGTTAATGATTTTGAAGAATTGGAAGACCGTGGGTAACAAGAAATAACCAACAAAATCGAGGCAAGCTCGTAATTCAACAAAACAAGGAACAAGTGTCAAGTTAAAGGAAGCAACTACGGTGACAGGTTTAACGCATTCATGGCACGTGCATCATACGTTGTTTTAAATTATTTAAATTTCTTAATCATATGCGCATCTCTAATTGAGCTTAATTGTTCTCATGTGTTGCAACTTTATTTACTTATAAGTGTAATACGTGCATCGGCATCTTAACCCAACATGCATTTTAAGTGTTTTATTAATAGAAACTCTTCCCACTTTATTCATCAAGCATTACTCCAACTGATACACCCCCAAATCATAATAAGGGAAGAAATAATTGGATTGCAAAGTGTGGACTAAAAAGGAAAGAGCAATTAAGAGGCAGGGAAAAGTAGCCGGGAGTTGGAATGGAAGGAAATGGGTTGCTATTCCTAGCAATCGCTTCAAACCAAATGTGAGATAAAGTTTCCAGACAAGTGGGGAGATTTGAATCGTCTTTATCAAGGAAGCTAAGTTAAAGAAGTCGAGAATCTCTAAAGTAAGAAGTGATGTTATGAGCCAACGGATAAGACCAGGCGTTCTTAAGGGGGAGAGTTGACAGGAAATAACTTCAAATTTATGGATTAGCTCAAACGGATTACTTCCAATAGAAGCAACAAAAATGCAAGAGTTACTACCTATGGGATCTCTTGGAAGTGGAAAAAGAAAAGAATTAGATGATTATGACATTTGATGATCTTTAAGGTTGGGATGAGAAAATTTTGATAAGAATTTTAACAAGGAGAAGCACTTCAAGGACTGGATATAGGTATTCAAGGAATGGTGGGAGATTTAGCACTTGGTGAAATTTCAAGACCGAGATGACGAAGACTTTGTTAATAATACTGGAAGAGACAAGTGCCTTGACAGATGAAGATACGGATTCAAAGAGTTGAAAACTTAATGGATAAGACGGGGTAAAACTTCCGGAATAATAGTGGAAGTGGTAAGCGCTTCGAGAGTTAAACTTAAGTATTCGATAAGGGTTTGGTAAGGGAAAGCATCGAATCGGTGATGCCGATCAAATTATCACATTCGGTGATGAACAAAGTAAGAGTTAATTTAACCGAGAGGGAAGTGGAATACCCAAGAAGGAATACATAGTTTAAACAGAAGAGAATATGGATTGTCGGTTGTTTTCCATAATAAACTGGAGACACTACCAGGATTGAGGACTATGATTCGAGTAATAAAGATGGGATCAAGTAATTGAGGAACCGGGTAACATTCGTGATGAGAAGCGAGTTAATTAGGTTACAGGCGAGCACATACTCAAGAGCGGAGTAACGGATTGTGATGGTTAGTAAAGATAAGAGAATCAGTCGTAGAATGAAGACCGATTAATCATGGAAGTATTGAGTACCTCGGGCAATTTCCGGTAGGACACCAAAGGTAAAAGAACTTCCAACATCAAATCAAGTGTTGAAACGGATTACTACTATAGACGTTTTCTAAAGCAACGGTGAACGGTACACTTAACCATGCATATCCTGTACATCATGGAATTGCATTATTGATGTATATAATTCCTTGTTAATTGCAAATTGCTTTTATATAATCGGAGATTGATGTAATTGATCTTGCTCTACTTGCTCATTATGTGATAACTATATAAATATGTTTATAATTGTTCTCTTGGATTATTATCCTGTGTGAGTGAGAGACGGGGTTCTCTCATTCCTTGCTTGAGAGACGGGGTTCTCTCATTCCTTGTTGGAGAGACGGGGTGCTCTCATTGCTTGTTTGAGAGACGGGGTGCTCTCATTACTTGTTGAGAGACGGGGCTCTCTCATTGTTGTTTTAAGTTCCGAACTCGAGAGTGGACCTGGGGACCAGGTCCTCTTAAGGGGGAGAGAATTGTAACGCCCCAATTTTTCTTGTTGTGCATTAAGTGACATTATATGAACGATATTCTTATATGTTTATGTGAAAATATATGTGATATTATTCTCAAATTATGAATTATTGCATAATTTGTATTTAAGTGATACGTTAATTAATTGTCGAACATGACTTAATTAATTATATGACTTTACTTGATCTATTTCCATAATTTGAGGATTAAATTGCAAGAACCTTTCTTTGGATTTAATTGATCAAATTTCATGAGTTAGAACTTATTTGCATCACTTAAATTCTTGGAGGATTGTTGTGCAATTTCCTTCCTTCCTATCTCCCCCAATCACGATATAATATATACACACCTACATACATTTCCTCCTTCATTCTTTATACAAGAACAAAGCACAAACATCTCTTTCTCTCCTCCCTCCTGTGACACCCCGCCTCTTCGGCATTCCAGGTACGGCGTCAAGGGTGAGTTTAATTCTGTAATTTACGTGAATTATGTGATTAGCATGCTTATATGTCGATGTGAGATTTATTTTAATACGTGTGCATTAGAATTCGTTAAATGTTCTTGGACTCAATCGTTCAATATTTGCCGAATTAGGGACCTAATTTTATTTAGGGTGTTTTAGCCTTGGTGGCTATTTTGAGCTCGGGATTCGAATTCGAATTCGAATTCTAACCTTGTCATTGAGTTCGTTTCGATGATTCGGATTCAATGAATTAACCTTTTATTTTCTAAAGCCATTTGACAGCCCAACCGTTTTAAAATCCGATCCGAGTGGACCGGATAACGTTCGACCCTGCCCGTTCGACCCTACCCGTGTCTTAGCTAAAAAGGGGCCAAACCCTTTCTCTTTTTTCCCACTTTCACGTGCAGAAACAAGGAGAAGAGAGAAGGAGAGGATTTCCCCCTTTGGCCATTCCAAGCTTTGGCTCGAGTTTGTTTCGTCCGATCATCCGATCGAAGTTCCAAGGTAAGCAATGTGATCCTTTCATTACGTACTCCATTTCTACCGATTGAATTCTTTTATTCTTGCTTGATTCCTTGGTTATGGTAGATTGATGAATAGTGCCTAAACGTGATAACTTGCTCCCAACGTGTTTATTTGCGATTTAAATTGATGCTAATATGTTATATATGTGTATTTTGATGCATTTTGGTGTATTAATTGGTTGGAATAAGGTTAGGGGTAGTTTTGGACCTTGTCCCGTCGAACCCCTGCTTCCTTGCTGCTCTTTTTCAGAGAAGACGACCCAACACGGCCGTGTCGAACTCTAGTTCATTTCCAACACGGCCGTGTCAGGCTCTCGAGTTTGAATTTTTTTTAACCCGACACGGCCGTGTCAGTTTTCAGGCCAATATTGACACAGCCGTGCTGACCTCGTTTGAACTCCGATTAGCCTGATTTTTGAACCCAAGGAAACCTCTTGAAGGTTAGAACATCCTCCAATTGGAATCACCTCATTATCTTTTGTCATTTGTGAGATATAATCGTTTGAAATTCGTGTCGTTACTTCGCCGAAATTCTGCATTCTTCCAACTTCGAACCTACGCCATTTTCGCCTCGCTTTGAACCACAATCCGAGCCACCTACCATTTGAAACATATATGTGTCTAGTTTCATTCCCAAGAAACAAAACTTAATTCGCATTTCTCAAACTCAAGTTTTGATCGTTTTCCTACATCTTGTTCGTTTCGGAAAACTTCCAACTTTTGCCCGTTTTGCTCGGAACCGTTTCTTATGCTTTTCTTCCGCTTTTCTTGCACCTTTTCACCTCCGAACCCAATCTTAACTTGTTTTATATTATGTTATGTGTATGTATTTGTTCTTATATGCATTTTATATCTCTTTAGTAATGTGCTTTGTGATCATACATGAATAAGTGCCACCATTTGCCTTTCGTTTACATTTGTATGCATTGATAGCGCACTTGAACATGCTTTAATGTGTTTTAAGCATATGATAAGCTATGAAATGCATTTCCTTGTATGAAATAAGTTTGAATATGAATTTTGTTTAGGTAGTTGAATCTCTTATGTGCCTATGCATACGCCGTGCGTCTATGTGGTTCTTCTTTGGGTCTAAGTCCTGCTTTTTGTCTTCAGTTTGTCCAGGTGCACCCGGGGTCGTGTTTCGTGAGCCGTTTTGATTCCGGGGTGGATCACTTGTGTTGTTCTTGGCTTCCTTTGGTATAAGGTGAGGTTAGGTATAGTTAAACCCTATAAAATGTGTTTGTTTTCTATGCATGCGAATTATAACCTTAAGTATAAGTAAATATGTGCAAAATATGTAAGTTTACGAATTTGCTAAGACTTTGCAAGTACGATAAGCTATGTACGAGCCTAGGTACGCTTGTTATGGTTTGTTTAAGTTGTAACGTTAACTATGATTCAAACCGTGTGCCTCTTATGAGCCGGGAGCTACGAGCTATGGATATCTTATGGATTTGACACGGAGAGGTATGAATAGCATAGTTGTTGCAAAGTAAGGTATGTTATGTTAATTTTGTTATGTAGCGGGTTAGGTTATGGTATGCTTCTTATGATTTGTTTGGTATGATTGGACCCCGGAGTTGTGGGTAAGGGGGACCCGGGTCGGCCATGGGGTCGCCGGTTTATGACCCCGTGCACATCTCCACAGTTTGATAGGAATAACCCTGAACCCGTCAGGAGGTTTTGTAGGGGGATGGGAACCTGAGGGTTTGAGTGTTCACGCTCCCCTTGTCTGTATTGATGGTTTGGGTCGCGCAACCCTTCCATCACCGGAGAAGGAGGTATGCATGATACGTTTGCTATGTTATGTTTTGATTTGTTATGTATGTTTAGTTTGAGGAGCCCAGGATGGGATTAGGTGCTCGTACCCGCCGAGTTATGTATGTATGCTTTAGTAAAGTTCGTGAAACGGGGATAGACTCTTAAATTAAAATAAAATATGAACCTTTTGAATATGTAAGCTAAGATATGATTTGATTCGATATGATTTGCTATGAATTAATGATCCGGTTTTATATGAAATCCTTTAAGCTTCGGTTTGCTTTGTTTCTTTTAGAATCCCTATATATATGTATCACGGGTTAAACTTTGGTATGCAAAAACTATCCCTGAGTTTACGCACTATGTGATTGTTATGTGTTTTGCTCTTATACATATAGCGTGTGTGGGTAGCCCCTCACTCAGTCTGTGTGACTGACCCCTCTCCCCTTTCGTTTTAGTTGCAGGTTCAGGTTGTGGAGTTCGAGCTAGGCGGTTTTGAGTCGGGTCTGTCGAGTCCGTGTCTGTCTGTTTGTTTCGTTAAGTGCTTAGCTCGTTATTGTGTAAGAAGTTATGTATACGTTTATGATATATTTTATGCAGGTTTGTATTGATTTGAATGTATGAATTACGGGACAGGTTAGGACAGGTTCGTGGATTTAGTTGAACCCGTTTGTATTTTGATTTATGCTATATTCGGGATTAGGGATCTATGTTAGTTGAACCCGTCAACTGTTGCTTTTAATTTAAGTTTATTTGTGTGATTGCTTCCGCATACGCTTTCGTTTTGTTGGTTGGTTTAATTTGCAGGGTCTACGTTCCGCCTAGCTTAGGTGCGTGTCTGTCTGTCACCCGTTTGTCTCTGCTCGGTTCATGTACTGGTTTCCCATCTCGTATGTGGATTGGGCTTAGGTGCGGGGGATGTGGTGAGCCACCGTGCGGGGTGCTACATCCTAAAGTGGTATCAGAGCATCAGGTTGCAAAACCTGAGCCCAGAGTAGTGTTGTGTCGGTCTAAGTCGAACAGCATAGGACAATGTGGCTATGTGCTTACATTTGCATTGTGATTTGCTATGATATGCGTTTGAATTCTTAATATTTTGTTAACTTTACCTTTCGTGATGCATTGCATTTACCTAATTGCTCTTACTTGATTTAATTATGTGTCATTCTCACGTACTAACCAGCATGCATATATCTATGTCGTAGTTGTGAGATTTTCAAGAGGCCGCCTCAACGACAAGATTTCGGTTCATCATCACATCAACATCCTTATCATCGAGAATAAACAATGACCGAAATTGCCACCTATGAATCGGATGGCAACATTATATCGAGACTTCAGAACATTCAACCCTCCCCAATTTAGAGAAGGCAATGATATCAGGGCGGAAGAGTGGCTCTCCGAGATTGAAAGTATATTCGAGGTATGGCCGTGCGGCTCACAAGATAAGGCTCGCCTTGCCTTACTACTTTTGCAAGGTCAAGCAAGACAGTGGTGGAAAAGAGTTGCTCCACAATTAGAAGCAACGAACGAAGGATTGACATGGGATACCTTCGTTCAAGAGTTTAGAAAAAGGTACTCACCGGCTATTTTACGAGATCGAAGATTTGAGGAGTTTCGTACTCTAAAACAAGGAGGCAAAATGGTCATGGAGTACATTAAAGAATTTGAGAGGTTAGGCACCTACGTACCTCATATCATGAACAATGAAGAGATGAAGACTTGGTATTTCATGGAAGGACTACGAGATGAGTTCAAGGAGGCCTTAATTGCCGAGGATATGAGTACTTGGGACAAGGCTACCATGAAAGTTTTAAGGGTTGAAAATCGGAGAATAACAAGAGGCAAGGAAGAAGAGGAGTTTAGACCGAGACATGAATTAGGATTTTGCTCGAACCTACAAATTGAAGAAAGATTCCAACCTCCCGGTATCCAAGCTAAGAAGAAAAGGATTCGAGGAAAGAAACATAAAACCGGGGATCCTTCGAGACCAAGGAAAGAATCTCAACCGTGTGCTTACTGTGGAGGAACTAATCATGCCTACAACTCGTGTTGGGATAGACTGAAGAAGTGCTATGCGTGCGGATCAAAGAAACATATAGTTGCCGAATGTGATCAATCCAAGGCTAACAAGCAATGGAAGCGAGAACAGAGGCTTCAATTTGGAAACCAACATGAATCCAAGGATGGAGGTATTTGCATTCATAGCACATGCATTCACGACATTTTAGGTTCTGCAACTATTTATTTATTGTGTTATAATTGCCATTATAATATTTTTTTTTTATGTGTTTGAGTGGTAATTATGTGATGCACCCCATTTACAAGTTAACCCGGCATGCATATTTAGTGTTTGCTTGATAGGATGTCGCTCATTTCATGTCTCCGAGTTTTGTATTCAATGAAGTTGGAAGGGATGGTTAGAGTAAGGGTTGGGGTAAGGACCTCTATCGAGATCGGATTGAAGATGGTAGGATGACGTGAAGAAGATATTGAACAAGGTTGGTTTGGGAGGCTTACAAACGGGGATTGAAGATTCAAGAAAAATTAATTTTCTTGAGGAGGTACTATGATGAAAGTGCCGAAAAGAGAAGTAATTAATCCATGAACAAAATTGTGAAGAACTCTACTAATGGGCACAAAATTGGGTTAACCAAAATCTCGGGGCATGGAGATTGACTCATTTTTCAGGCGCGCCCTTGGAGAAGAGTTTCGAGGAGAATTAATAGGAGACTTTTGTTGGGCTTTTGGGGGGACTTCAATGGATTGAGGTAAAATCCTGAATGAAGTCGTAGGCTAAAGGCGAGATGACAAGAAGTAAAATTTGGCAATGAAGAAGGGTACTTGGGCGAGAAGGAATTAGGGAATGTGTCGGTGTTTAAGTTGGGGGAACTTCGAGATTTCCTAACAACAAGGATAACGCAAGAAGATGTCCTCGGGTTAAAGGAAAAGTTTGATGAGAATTACTAAGAGGCTTTGGATGTAATTCTCTTATTTTCCAGGAAAAAAATGGTGCTAAATATGAGAATCGACAAGGTACTTTGGAGAACCTTAACGAAGAGGTTTATGATTACAGGACAATACCTCTTCTTTAGGATTTCTACGAGTAAGTCTTCGATTGAAAGAATCCGGAGTAAGACCGTTGGTGATGAATTAGAGCTCGAGGGATGTATTTCTTGGAACCAATAATAAGACCAAGAGAACATTTAAGAGTGCAAGATTGGGTTAGAGAAAATTCTGAGGATAGGCAACAATTACGGGATGAAGACCGGAATGATGTTTGTCGCACGAGATGCATTGGGAATTTGAAGGTATGGTTGTGGGCTAAAAGATTTCAGCTTTGAGCATATCATCATAAGATCGAAATTTTCCCACATCGGTGAACGGTACACTTAAACATGCATATCACGTACATCATGCATTTTAGTTTTGTTTTATGTTTTGAGTGCTCGAGAGTGGTGTCTTGGTAAGATGAGGGTCGAGCTTTGCAACGAGATCAAAAACCCCTCGACGATTTTGGTGGTATATGAAGAAGGTTCGGATGTTAGACACTTTGGACCTTAGATCGTGGACAAGAAGAGATTCGGTTTGAGCTTGGTTGTGGAGTGGTGTGGACGAGCTTAAGAGTTGACTCAAATGACTCAAACGGTGAGAGCTGAATCTATTTTAGACCCTCATAATTGTGCGAGTCGAACGAGCAATTCAAATGACTGGATCGATTTAGATATTCAAACCCCTTGTGCTTGAAGACCTTTCTCGAGCTAACCCTCGTCGGGACGTCATGAACCTCGAACTTGGGTGAATACGGAAAGTTGTTCGAGCTTCAAACTCGAGCAGGTGAACCTGGGGACCAGGTTCTCTTAAGGGGGGGAGTTTGTGACACCCCGCCTCTTCGGCATTCCAGGTACGGCGTCACGGCTGAGTTTAATTCTGTAATTTACGTGAATTATGTGATTAGCATGCTTATATGTCGATGTGAGATTTATTTTAGTACGTGTGCATTAGAATTCGTTAAATGTTCTTGGACTCAATCGTTCAATATTTGCCGAATTAGGGACCTAATTTGTAGCACCCGAGCGTGAGGTACCACATCCCCCGCACCGAGACCCGACCCGTATATGAAATGGAAGTCCATACACGGGCTAAATCCACGGTGAACGGGGACCTAACACACACGCTATGCTAGGCGGGACTAACCCTTGAACCATTCAACTCCAGACAATGTAAAATCAGAGTTAAAGTAAATGCGGAAGCAAGAACGACATATAATATATATACCATGAGCCACCAAGCTCCAAAAATAGATATACAAAAGTATTTAAGTATTCAAGGCCACACGGCCTACAGAATTATAACGCTCCACATCAATATCATATACAAAATGGCAATAAGAGTATGAGACTGAAATGAAGTGCTAAACAACAATGCAAAAACCTAGACGTCTTGTATTCCCGCCTAGCACTCCTATGCCTGCACAAAACAACTGAAAACAAACCGGGTTCAGTCTAAAAGAGACTGGTGGGTATAAAAACGGAGCATAAGATATAATATCGCATAAATTAAACACATACATGCAAGCCCTAATCCCGTGTGAAGTTTGATAAGAATTTACCAAGTGGTTAAAACAACAGAAAGGCATCAATGGGATTACGACGTTCATTTTCATTCATAATTGTTCATAAGGGTTTATGGCCCGGTGAGTGGGCGTGCACAATCTCCAACCTACTCCTCGTGTAATCATAATAAATTATTCAATCATTCATTATCATACATAAATCCTTTGTGCTCATAAATACATGATCATAATCATTCATATACTCCTTCTTCCTCCGGGTGGTGGACGGGCTTGCAAGACCCGGCCGCCGGTTCATACATAGGCCAATGGGGGTACATGAATCCCTCAAGGGCACTCAACTCCCATTCCTCGCTAAACCTCCTAGCGAGGGCCGGTATCGCCTTAGTTTGGTTGGGACTAGTATATGGGATCCCCGTCAGCCCTTGCTTCCTCGGTTAGCCACATATACTAAGTCTCGGGGCCCGTGCAATCATAAATCATAAATGTGTCTCGCCAAACATAAGGTAGGGTTTCATAAATAAAAAGGGGTCATACGTTTGAAATCATTTACCCAAAATGACTCGATTTATATAAAACCTTTCACATAAGGGATATATCGGGTTGTTTTAACTAGTAGAAGAAAAACCCACCTTTTATAAACAAAAGATCGACACAAGCGTCTCAATGCTCGCCTACGTCTCCGATCAAACCCGAATCTGTGCAAAAGAAAAGGTATGAGACTCAATGACCACATATGACGCTCGGCAATGAAGTGAATATGACATGAATGCATAAAAGATCATGTTATATCATAAAAATGTTCATGTGCACTATTAAGGAATTTAAAACATATAATCAAACCATTCGTTCATATATTTAATTCAAATTCATAAATTTGTAATTCATATTAATTTAATCTAAAATTCCATTTAATAATCATAGCAAGTAATATTCATATTTATAACTATAATAAAATAAACAACAAGTTCAATCAATAATCGGTAATTTAAATTCGCGAAATAGAAATCAATTAATTCTAAAATTGAATTAAATCAAATAATATTTAAAATATATAATAAATATAATATATACTAATTATATATTTATACATATATATATATAATCCTACGTATATACATATATATATATATATCACACGTATATACATATAAATGTAAATATACATCTCATGCATGTATAATCTAATTTAATATGTGTTACCTATATATATACATGTATAATTACACACACTCATGCACTCAACCCCTACATGCACACACACACACGCACACATGCATGCACAAACAACACACCCCATTTCCATGCATATACATATACACACACGCACACACTTTGAACCCAAAAGAACAGCAGTAGCAGCAGTTTAAGCTTGAAGAACAGACACACACACACTCTTAGCACACCAAGAAGGAACAACAACAACAACAGCTACACAACCACACACACCTCTGCACAGAAGAGTAGCAACAGAAAAGAAAAGGAAAAGAATGAAGAAGAACAGACGCAGTAGCAGCAGAATTTCTGGCAGAAAACAGGGGTCGCGGCCGCGACCCATTTCCTTCGTGAAATGGTAGCGGCCACTACCTATATTTTTTGGAATTTTGAGCAATATTCAGAATACGTGAACAACCTACTGTTCAGTCGCGGGCGCGACTGAAATTAAGGGAAAGAAGGTCGCGGGCGCGACCTGCGCGAATCTGCCCTGACGCCGAACTGGATAGGAAAAAACAGAGCACAAAACAACCTATCCAATCCCACAAGATCATTTAAGGCTAGGCATCAAATATGCATCAGAAATACTCCAAAACAACATTCAAATCATCTCCAAGAAGGCTCATATGTGAGGTGAAGGCAAAGATGTTCATTTCAAGCTATAACCTCAAGGGTTCATTAATGGTAGCTCATGAATGCTTCAACTACCAGCTAGTACAACACCATAAATGTAGAGAGGAGATCAAAACAATCATTCTCATGCTTGGAATCAATCAAAAAGCTCATGAATTGGAAGAGATCAATCAATTGCCCAAAACCTAAATATAATTTCAATCTGTCAAAAACTCATGAAACCTTGCTCAAATTTAGGGATGAATGAAAGAAAATGACTCATATTGAATGCACATAACATATCCAAGCTTACCTTGTGGATTAATGGAGGTTTGGAAGAGATTTGAGCTTGAATCTCCAAGGATTGGCTTGAGCTACGAGATTTCTGGAAAACAGAGGATGTTTGGCCAATTTTCTCTAAGTGAGAAAGGTTATCTCGGTTTAGGGGGTTAAAGGCTGAATAAAGGGTTGAGTTAGGGTTCCAAAAACTTAAACCATGGTTAATTTGGTCAACAAATGAATAAGTTATGATTTATTTGGTAAAAGGTGGCAGGTTGAGTTCCGTTGCATGTTTCGGTTAAATTTCGGAGGTTCGAATGATTCTGGAAAATATGTGGCTAAGTTTACTAAACTCGAATTTTCGTTGCAAGTTCAACGAAGTTGACGAAACTCGAATCCGAGTTTCCTAGCTCAAGATATTAAATTCGGAACCAAGGGTACGCTAAGTGCTCGTTAGCCCCCGTTTTGGTTCTTCGATTCAAATTAAATTCGTGAGCAAATCAAATAAATCCGAAAACTTAAACTGAGCATATAGGCATGTTCATAACACATATATTTACGACATATTACAATTGCACGACGTTTCGATATCATTTCATATAAGAACAATGCACAAAATGAACAACATGCCTAATTTCATGCAATGTCATGCATAAACTATAAATGCCATGCATAAAATTTAAATAAAAAGAATTAATTCTCATATTAAATAAATTAAATTAATATTAATGTAATTAATTAATTAAAACATGATTAATTTACATAATACGTAATTAGCATAATCATTAAATTAATAATAAACTAAATAAACATATATATGTATTTATATATATATACTAATATTACGGAATATATTAAAATAATAATAATAATTAAAATAAAATATAATAAAATAAAATAATAACAATTTATAATAAAATTAAATATAAAACACGTGAAAACAATTAATTTACGCAAATTGGTAAACACATACGTCGTACCTTTACGTCTGAAAAGTCGGGGCGTTACATAATTTTATTTAGGGTGTTTTAGCCTTGGTGGCTATTTTGAGCTCGGGATTCGAATTCGAATTCTAACCTTGTCATTGAGTTCGTTTCGATGATTCGGATTCAATGAATTAACCTTTTATTTTCTAAATCCATTTGATAGCCCAACCGTTTTAAAATCCGATCCGAGTGGACCGGATACCGTCCGACCCTACCGTTCGACCCTACCCGTGTCTTAGCTAAAAAGGGGCCAAGCCCTTTCTCTTTTTTCCCACTTTCACGTGCAGCAACAAGGAGAAGAGAGAAGGAAAGGATTTCCCCCTTTGGCCATTCCAAGCTTTGGCTCGAGTTTGTTTCGTCCGATCATCCGATCGAAGTTCCAAGGTAAGCAATATGATCCTTTCATTACGTACTCCATTTCTACCGATTGAATTCTTTTATTCTTGCTCGATTCCTTGGTTATGGTAGATTGATGAATAGTGCCTAAACGTGATAACTTGCTCCCAACGTGTTTATTTGTGATTTAAATTGATGCTAATATGTTATATATGTGTATTTTGATGCATTTTGGTGTATTAATTGGTTGGAATAAGGTTAGGGGTAGTTTTGGACCTTGTCCCGTCGAACCCCTGCTTCCTTGCTGCTCTTTTTTGGAGAAGATGACCCAACACGGCCGTGTCGAACTCTAGTTCATTTCCAACACGGCCGTGTCAGGCTCTCGAGTTTGAATTTTTTTTAACCCGACACGGCCGTGTCAGTTTTCAGGCCAATATTGACATGGCCGTGCTGACCTCGTTTGAACTCCGATTGGCCTGATTTTTGAACCCACGGAAACCTCTTGAAGTTTAGAACATCCTCAAATTGGAATCACCTCATTATCTTTTGTCATTTGTGAGATATAATCGTTCGAAATTCGTGTCGTTACTTCACCAAAATTCTGCATTCGTCCAACTTCGAACCTACGCCATTTTCGCCTCGCTTTGAACCACGATCCAAGTCACCTACCATTTGAAACATATATGTGTCTAGTTTCATTCCCAAGAAACAAAACTTAATTCCCATTTCTAAAACTCAAGTTATGATCGTTTTCCTACAGCTTGTCCGTTTCGGAAAACTTCCAACTTTTGCCCATTTTGCTCGGAACCGTTTCTTATGCTTTTCTTCCGCTTTTCTTGCACCTTTTCACCTCCGAAACCATTCTTAACTTGTTTTATATTATGTTATGTGTATGTATTTGTTCTTATATGCATTTATATCGCTTTAGTAATGTGCTTTGTGATCATACATGAATAAGTGCCACCATTTGCCTTTCGTTTACCTTTGTATGCATTGATAGCGCACTTGAACAAGCTTTAATGTGTTTTAAGCATATGATAAGCTATGAAATGCATTTCCTTGTATGAAATAAGTTTGAATATGAATTTTGTTTAGGTAGTTGAATCTCTTATGTGCCTATGCATACGCCGTGCGTCTATGTGGTTCTTCTTTGGGTCTAAGTCCTGCTTTTTGTCTTCAGTTTGTCCAGGTGCACCCGGGGTGGTGTTTCGTGAGCCGTTTTGATTCCGGGGTGGATCACTTGTGTTGTTCTTGGATTCCTTTGGTATAAGGTGAGGTTAGGTATAGTTAAACCCTATAAAATGTGTTTGTGTTCTATGCATGCGAATTATAACCTTAAGTATAAGTAAATATGTGCAAAATATGTAAGTTTATGAATTTGCTAAGAGTTTGCAAGTACGATAAGCTATGTACGAGCCTAGGTACGCTTGTTATGGTTTGTTTAAGTTGTAACGTTAACTATGCTTCAAACCGTGTGCCTCTTATGAGCCGGGAGCTACGAGCTATGGATATCTTATGGATTTGACACGGAGAGGTATGAATAGCATAGTTGTTGCAAAGTAAGGTATGTTATGTTAATTTTGTTATGTAGCGGGTTAGGTTATGGTATGCTTCTTATGATTTGTTTGGTATGATTGGGCCTCGGAGTTGTGGGTAAGGGGGACCCGGGTCTGCCATGGGGTCGCCGGTTTATGACCCCGTGCACATCTCCACAGTTTGATAGGAATAACCCTGAACCCGCCAGGAGGTTTGGTACGGGGATGGGAACCTGAGGGTTTGAGTGTTCACGCTCCCCTCATCTGTATGGATGGTTTGGGTCGCGCAACCCTTCCATCACCGGAGAAGGAGGTATGCATGATACGTTTGCTATGTTATGTTTTGATTTGTTATGTATGTTTAGTTTGAGGAGGGCAGGATGGGATTAGGTGCTCGTACCCACCGAGTTATGTATGTATGCTTTAGTAAAGTTCGTGAAACGGGGATAGACTCTTAAATTAAAATAATATATGAACCTTTTGAATATGTAAGCTGAGATATGATTTGATTCGATATGATTTGCTATGAATTAATGATCCGGTTTTATATGAAATTCTTTAAGCTTTGGTTTGCTTTGTTTCTTTTAGAATCCCTATATATGTATCACGGGTTAAACTTTGGTATGCAAAAACTATCCCTGAGTTCACGAACTATGTGATTGTTGTGTGCTTTGCTCTTATACATATAGCGTGTGTGGGTAGCCCCTCACTCAATCTGTGTGACTGACCCCTCTCCCCTTTCATTTTAGTTGCAGGTTCTGGTTGTGGAGTTCGAGCTAGGCGGTTTTGAGTCGGGTCTGTCGAGTCCGTGTCTGTTTGTTTGTTTCGTTAAGTGCTTAGCTCGTTATTGTGTAAGAAGTTATGTATACGTTTATGATATATTTTATGCAGGTTTGTATTGATTTGAATGTATGAATTACGGGACAGGTTAGGACAGGTTCGTGGATTTAGTTGAACCCGTTTGTATTTTGATTTATGCTATATTCGGGATTAGGGATCTATGTTAGTTGAACCCGTCAACTGTTGCTTTTAATTTAAGTTTGTTTGTGTGATTGCTTCCGCATACGCTTTCGTTTTGTTGGTTGGTTTAATTTGCAGGGTCTACGTTCCGCCTAGCTTAGGTGTGTGTCTGTCTGTCACCCGTTCGCCTCTGCTCGGTTCATGTACGGGTTTCCCATCTCGTATGTGGATTGGGCTTAGGTGCGGGGGATGTGGTGACCCACCGTGCGGGGTGCTACACCTCCAATATCGATCCAAGCCAAGCAAGGAGAAGCCAAGGATTATCTTCCATAATCACCAAGAATCAAGCTCCATACCATCTCTTTCTTTTTCCCCTTCATCTCCTCCATCTTCAAGGTGAGAGCATGCATATATCTTTGAGGATTCATAATAGCAAAGTTAGGGTTTTGTGGTTCTTTGCATTCCATGAGATTATATGAATCATATATGATGGTCTTGGGTTGGTTTTGTGCATCTTAATCATGAGTTACATGAAGTTGAGCTTGGGTGATCATTTGTGTACATAAGGGTTTCATATGAAGATTTTGATGAATTAATGTATGATATCTTGGTTCTTCTGATGCCTAAGTGATATATACGACTCATATGCATGTTATATGTTGATTTTGAGATGTTTTATTTGTTGTGGTATGGTGTGGGAAGGGTTGGGAGCCATTCCCGCGAATCCCCTATTTTTCCCTTGCTATTTTTCGGACAGAACCTTCCCAAACGCCCGTTTGGGCTTCTAGTTATAGCACCAAACGCACGTTTGGCACTGTTACAGGAGGTTTTCACACGCCCGTTTCTGCTTTCAGACCAATTTTCAAACGGGCGTTTCTCCCTCATCCCAACTCCAAATGACCTGATTTTTAAAGAAACCTAAACCTCTTAAAGTCTAGAACAACCTCAAATTGGAATCATCTTAATACATTTTGTAAATTGTGAGATATAATCAATTCTTTTAGGTGTCGCCACTTTCCCGACAAACTGCACTCGCCTAACTTCAAGCTTTTGCCATTTTCTCCTCGCTTTGAACTAGAAAACGAGCCATATACCATCGGAAAGGTCTTTGTGTCTAGTTTCATTCCCAATAAAAAAAACTAAATTCTCACTTCTACAATTAAAGATATTCCAGTTTTCCCTCAGCATGTACGTTTCCTAAAATTATCCGTTTTTACCAAACTTCACCAAAACCTTTCTTATTGCATTCCTTTCACTCTCTTGGCTCCCATATGTGAATTATATGATACATGTACTTGATTAATTGATAAGTATGCTCCAACTTGACCCTTCTTAGTACTTAATTGCTCAAACGTGATTGTGTGATTCCATGTCTTACATGAATTGAACTTGAATTAATTGAAGGATATGACTACATGATTTCTTGATACTAATTTACTCTCTTAAGTGTTAATTGGTTCTCATACATGTTTAAATGTCCCTTGATTGCTAATTTGTTTGGGTATTAAGGTGTTACATGAGCTTTGTCGTGCCTCATACTTGGTCTCATATTGAGTCTTGTCTCACGATTTCACGTTATTTCCTTTCTTGTCCAGTTCTTCTCCAGGGCGGAGATCATTGATCATTTGGACATTTTGTTGTATCCTTGTCTTGTTCCGTCGCTCGTCAGGTGAGGTTTAATTTCTAGATATATAGAACCCATATAACCCTATGTGATAATTTAAGCCAAAATGTATCTATATATCTATAGTTTTCCAAACTCTATCGATTTTCAACTGATTCCATTGAACTGATTGATTGATTGACTGTTTTGGCGAGTAACGCATGATCACTTTGGGCCCGAGGGTAGTGTATTGAGCCAACCGAGGAAGCAAGGGCTGACGGGTAACTCTTGCACTATCTTCGTAACCTTGGGATGACCCCTGAACCCACTAGGAGATTAGTGGGGGAAGGAGTTCCGGGCATAGGGACTCATGAACCCTATGCTCAATGAGATTGGGTGGTGGGGCCTTGCTATCCCACCATCACCGGAGGGAGAAGGAGTCACTGAAACTGCTACTTGTGCACTGTAAATTGATTGTTTGATCACCTAATCACTTAATAACTGAATGATTGTACACTGTCGGAGTAAGGTTGGAGAATTGCCCTCACTCGACGGAACACTAATTGATTGATTGAAATTGATTATAGTGTCTAATCTGATAGTTGTAATCTCGGGCGAGTTCTAAATGTTCTATTCTTGAACTTATATTGTTTTCTTTTATAAAACCTTACCCGAGGTTATGACTTGCATGGTAATTGCACTAATATTTATTTATAAACCCTCGCTCAGTCTTTCATAGACTGACACCTCACACTTTTCAGGTTTTCCAGTGTTGGCGCTAGGCGGGAGTCGAGTTAGTCCAGTGGTCTTTATTTCGAGTCTAGCATTGCCTTTTCATGTTCTTATTATTTCCGCCTTTATCATGTTAGGGATCTTGTAACTTTTGGAGACTTATGCATGTATTGAATATTGGAGATGATAATATATTGATGTTTGAGCTAGAATAGGATGAGCATTTGGATATTTTGTATATGATAATGAAATGTTAGTGTTTATAGTTCCGCTTTCGAATTTTCATGTATTGGATCGAATTGAATTGGGGTCTAGTCCCGCCTAGCTAGATTGTTTCTTGCATTGTCACCCGTTCGCTATAGTCTTAGTTCATGTATGGATCATCCATTTCGTATGTGGACTGAGCTATAGTGCGGGGGTGTGGTATCTCGGCGTTCCAAGTGCTACAGGACCACCGACCCCGCAGAGTTTCTGGACCATTTTTTGCATCTGATGCACTTGTACAAGCACTCTAGCCATTACTGGGCAAAAGTATTTGTTACCTCCCTCATCGGAATGGGCCAAGAGTGGTACAAGCGTCTACCGCCGGATTATATCTACTCATACGGCGAGCTCACCGATGCCTTCCTGAACCACTTCAATTCCTTGAAGGCACCCGTCACTACGCCTACAACATTTACAATATAGTGCAGGGCAAGAATGAAACTCTTCACTCGTTCTTCGCCCGTTTTAATAATGAAGTATTGCAGGTGGAGAGGCCCTCCATGGATTTCTTGATCGCAGTGCTCTTTAAGGCTGTGGATCACAAGCAATACGTGAGCAAAAAGTTTGCCGACTCCATCGTGGAGAGAAGGCCAGGAACCCTCATGGCCTTACGAGAATTTGCCTAGCCGTTCTTCGCGCTCGAAGATATGTATGGGACTAATGGGCCCCGACACCCTAGCCCGGTAAGTCATGAGCGACATCTGGAGCGGGGGCGGAAAGATGCTAGCAGGAAAGAGCACAGGAAATCTCCTCCCGGCCCCCGCCGTTTCGAGTGCATCCCCCTTACAAGGACGAACTCGAAAGTTTACGCCTTGTCCGACAAGAAACTCTTCAAAAGGCCTACGAAGATGAAGGAAACTGAGGCTTTGAGATGCTCAAACAAATACTGTGCTTTCCATAAGCAAAGGGGGCATGATACGGATGAATGCCGCCAGCTGGAGGTTGAAATTCAAAGGCTCATCGCTGGGGGCCACTTGAAGGAGTTTGTCAAGATGTTGGAGCGTTATGATGACTGTTGCAACGAGCGCTCAAGAGAGAGAAGGAGGAGCCCCTCGCGTTCAAGAAGCCAGCGGGGGCGAGGCACCCCAGAGAGTAGCTATCGAGGTAAAGGAAAGGCCCCCGAACAAGAGAATGCCCCTTTTGCGGTCATCAACATAATAGCAGGAGGTTCATCAAGAGGGGATTCCAACGCTTCCCGACGCCGATATATCCGTAGTTACGATCAGCGCCTCTCGGCGCCCAAATCAGTTTATGCCATTCAAGAGGCAAAAAATCAGCACTCGAAAGAAAATGATGTAATAGGATTTACTGATAGTGATTTGGAACATATTGTAACACCCCATGGGGTCAGTGAAACCTCTGACTGCCCCATGGTGGTTAGCTTGGATGTCAACAATCACATTGTAAAGAGGGTGTTAGTGGATAGTGGAAGCTCTGTTAACGTTTTGCCCTACACCACGTTCCAAAAGATGAATGTTACCAACACCTCGCTCGAACCACTCAAAATAGCTCTCATTGGCTTTGGAGGTTCTGAGGTTGTCCCACGAGGGCAAACTCGCTTGGCCACTTCATTCGGCCGAGCCTCACAGCGTAAAACGCTCATGGTCACCTACGCCGTGGTGGAAATTGATATCCCATATAACATCATAATCGGGCGACCGGCTCTCGTGGATATCAAAGCGATTATCTCCACTTACCATCAGAAAATCAAGTTCCCCACCCCCGAGGGCGTCGGAGAAATTCTGTGCAACGTACGAAAAGCCTGGGAATGCTACATGCTATCTCTCAGAAAGCCTAAAACAGAGAAAGCATTTCAAATTGGGTCCACCAAGAAATCCGTTGATTTCCCCAATCTGGACGAGGATGGTCCCGTGGGTAAGAGGGCCAAATTGAACAAGAAGAAGAACAAAAAGAAAGATCCCCACAACAAAGATACCCCCGAAACTGCCCCGCCAGGGATAGTTGGAGAGTCTTCCTCTGAAGAGAACGAGGGTGGGCAAGGGGAGCCTGGGCATAACGGTCACCTGACAGGGAAGAAAAGAGCGCTTGAACTCCCCCTTCCAAAAATAAGGATCGAGCCCTCAGAAAAATTCCTTACTATTGAGATAGAGCCAGGGAACAAGGATAAAACTACCCAGATTGGGTCCAACCTCTCTGGACCCTCACAGATCATGATGATAGACTTTCTCAGAGAAAATATTGATGTCTTTGCATGGAAAGCCTCGAATCTTACCGGGATTGACCCAAGCTTCATAGTCCACAGGCCCAATGTGGACCCATCTTTTAAGCCAATTAAACAGAAGAAGCGGGATGTGCACGGCTTTCGGAAGATAAGTTATTGAAGAGGAAGTTAACAAGCTTCTTGAAGCTCAGTATATCGAGCCCATACTGTATTTGGAGTGGTTGTGTAACGTGGTACTGGTGCCCAAGAGCGCAAATAAGTAGCGCATGTGCAATGACTTCACGGATCTTAACAAGGCTTGCCCTAAAGATCCTTACCCATTGCCCCGTATAGACCAACTGGTGGACTCAACTGCGGGCTGCGAACTCATGAGTATGATGGATGCCTTCCAAGGCTACTATCAAATCTTTATGGCTCCGGAAGACCGCCCCAAAACTTCATTTGTTGTTCACTTGGGTGTACATTGCTTCTTGGTCATGCCTTTTGGACTCAAGAACGCTGGGGCCACTTATCAACGCCTCGTCAACAAGATGTTTGAGAAAGAAATTGGAAGATCCATAGAAGTGTATGTCGATGATATGATTGTTAAGAGCGAGCGTCAGGACTCGCACTTGGAGGATCTCAAGCGCACTTTTGCCATTTTGCGCCAGTATGGGATGAAATTGAATCCTTCAAAATGTACTTTTGGAGTGCGAGGAGGAAAATTCTTGGGCTACATGGTCAGCCAGAGGGGAATTGAGGCCAACCCAGAAAAAATCAAGGCTATTTTGGACATCCCATCCCCTCCTAATCTCCGGGAAGTACAAGTGCTGGTATAGAAAATCATTTCTTTAAACAGGTTTATCTCGCACACGGCGGACCGAAACCTCCCTTTCTTCAAAATTCTGCGCAACGCTCAAAATTTTGCTTGGACTGAGGAATGTGAGAAGGCGTTGCAGGACATGAAGGCTTACCTTTCGAGCGCTCCGCTCCTGACCAAACCAGTTGAGGGAGAGAAGCTATTCATGTACCTCTTCGTTTCAACCGAGGCAACGAGCGCAATTCTAGTAGCTGTACGGGAACGTAAGCACTTGCCTGTTTATTATTTGAGCAAAACATTACAACTCATCAATGCATCACGACGGTTGAGGTCTTACTTCCAGGCACACTCAATAACTGTCCTCACTGATCAGCCTCTGAAGGAAGTGCTGTCCAAACCGGATGTATCGGGAAGACTGATAAAATGGGCCATTGAGTTGAGCCAGTTTGACTTAAGTTTCGAGCCCAGAGCTACTATACAAGCGCAGGTTGTAGCGGATTTGCTGGTTGAACGTTTCGGTTTAGAACCTACTGTTCTAAAGAACGACGGTTTATGGGTCCTGCACACAGATGGTTCCTCAACCTCTCAAGGGGGAGGAGTAGGGGTAACCCTTAGAGACCCCAACGGAATTGAGTTAGACTTTGCAATCAGGTTGGATTTTCAGGTCACCAATAACGAGGCAGAGTATGAAGCCCTTATGCAAGGATTGAAAATTGGTTTTCAAAATGGAGCCTCCAGGATCACCGCTTATGTTGATTCACAGTTAATTGCGAGCCAGATTGAAGGAACTTATGAGGCTCGAGAAACCACCATGGTGCAGTATTTGAGCAAAGCCAAGGAAATTATCGGGAAGTTCAAAGAATTCCATTTACTCCAGGTCCCACGGGCCGAAAACGAGCGCGCTGACGCTCTATCAAAATTTACCTCGGCCTTGGAAGGTATCAGTGAGCGATTCGTTACATTTCTTAGAACTGAAGAGCCTCTGATAAGAGAGCAGGGCACCAAGAGAGTGGTAGCCATGATTGATCCGCACGAGCCTTGCTGGCTTGATGATATTATCAGATTTCTTAAAGATGGCATTTGTCCCACTGACAAGGTGGAAGCTCGGAAAATCAGAAATAAAGCCCCTCGGTTTTCTTTGGATTCTGAGGGAAAGTTATTCAAGAAGTCATTTCAAGGACCCCCGATGAGGTGTCTAAGGCCCTCGTAAGCTAAAGAGACGCTCGAGCTTATTCACAATGGAAGCTGTGGAAACCATTCAGAAGGGCGTATCCTCGCAAAGAAGGTCCTGAGGAGTGGGTTTCATTGGCCCATAGTTCTGCAAGACGCCATTGAGTTTTCCAGGAAATGTCCTAATTGTCAATTTCATTCTAACCTCCCTCAACTGCCACTGCCCAGATGATCCCTATAGATGTCTCATAGCCCTTTGATCAATGGGGAATCGACATTGTGGGACCCTTGCCCATCGCGATCGGACAGAAGAAGTTTGTCATTTTGGCTGTGGATTATTTTACGAAATGGGCCGAGGCTGAGGCTGAGGCTGTTGCAAAGATTACATTCAGGGTCGTGAGGGACTTCATTTGGAAAAACACTATCTGCAGATATGGCATACCAAGGGTGCTCAATTCAGACAATGGATCCCAGTTCATAGCAGCTGACACGCGAGAATGGTGTTCAGAGTTGGGTATTGAGCAACGTTTTACTTCGTAGGCCATCCCCAAGCCAATGGACAGGCAAAAGTCACCAACAGGATCATTTTGTAGCATCTGAAAACCATGCTAGAAAGCAAGAAAAGTGAGTGGGCCGAAGAGCTACAAGGAGCCCTATGGGCGTATCGTAGAACCCCATGAGCGTCAACCGGAGAAACGCCATTTGCCCTCGTGTATGGATCTGAAGCCATGATACCAACGGAAATTGTACACGAATCCGCTCGTGTAGCCTATTTCGAGCCCCAGGATAATGAAGTCAACAGGAGCCTGGAGTTGGACCTACTGGAGGAGAGAAGGGACAATGCGTGGGCAAAAATGCACAGATATAAGGCAGCTGTGGCACGACAATATAACAAGCGTGTAAAAGAAAGAATTTTCCAACTTGGAGACTTGGTCTTGAAGAAAGTGGAAGTATCCAAACATGTGGGAAAATTGGACCCCAACTGGGAAGGTCCGTTCAAAATCATACAAATCAGAGCTAACAACACTTACACCCTGGAGACATTGCAAGGCGAGCGCTTGCCACGCCCTTGGAACACATGTAACCTCCGGCCGTTTTATGTTTAAAAGTTCTCTAAAAATGATGATGTAACAATCCCACTAATGGGCTCTATGTACTACTTCAAATCTCAAGTAAGTTGCAATACATTCTCTTGAATATTTCTATACTACTACTTTTAAATTATGCAAGTGGATAAGACCCACATCCCTCGTTTCTACGAGCGTGGTTGGCAATCAATTTCAATACGCACAATTTTATTACACATGGGTTACGCCTGCCAGCGCTTTACTCTACATGGGGGGACGCCCTCATAAGGATAGCCTGGTAACGCTCACAACCAACATGATGAATCGAAGAAAAACACAAGGAAAACCCTAGTAGGCCTTGGTTGTTAGTCACAACGCCTTGCGCTCGAAAACGGGATAGCTTGCAAGTCTAAAAAATCAACTGGTACAATCGTGCTCGTTCAACAGTAACGTTATTCGGAATGAATTAACTCAAATCTTGAACAGCAGGGCGTTCTCAAGGGGGTGATCCCCGCGCTTGTTCAAAGGCAGCCGATTTTTACAAAATTCTTGTTAAGACCAAGCTGAAAGTTCTCTGAGAAAGAAACTCACACGCTTACCTGAAGGTTTGAATGGATTTATATGTGCGAAAATTTTCACAAGTCTTGAACGAGGGCAGCCTCTCAGTAAGACCCTCGTAGTTACTCAAGACTTAGTAAAATTTTCTAAGTGTAAAAGCAAAATTTTCACAAGTCTTGAACGAGGGCAGCCTCTCAGTATGACCCTCGTAGTTACTCAAGACTTAGTAAAATTTTCTAAGTGTAAAAGCAAAAATTTTCACAAGTCTTGAAAGAGGGCAATCTTCCAGTAAAACCCTCGTGCTTACTCAAGATTTAGCTAAAACAAGGCATATTTTACCAAGCATGTTGCACATAATCTTAGCATTATTATGAGATTTTATTACAACAGGCACAAGGTAAAAATTCCACGATCAAGAAAATAAAGAGAGACATCATTATGGAAAAAGAAGAATTTCATTGATTGGGCCTTTCGCCAAAGTTACAAAACAAGGACCCGTGGGCACTTAAAATTCTTACAAAAAAAAACTAAGCTAAAAGAAGAGAAGTTTCAACATGAGTAAAGAAGAGGAATCATCAAGCAGCGGAGCAACATCTTTATCCAGAACCACCAGAACGTTTTGGGCCACGGGACCATGAACGGGGCCTACCGGCTCTTGCGCTTGGGGGGCATGTTCTTCTTGGTTCTGGGCAGCTGGAGGAGGCATAGGCTCGTTGTTTCCCAGTGCTTGGAGGGCATTGGGCTCGTTGGCTTCATTGGCAGGAATGGGGACATTATCAGCGACAGGAGTGGAAGCCCTAACGACGGGCGCCGGAGGCTCATTTGTTGGAGGGTTTTTAGAGACAGCACTAGCATCGTTATTCCCCTCACTTTGTTATGCCTGAGAGGCTTCTTCCGGAGGATGAGCCGCCATGTATTCATCCTGGATAAGCATGACCAGGAAATTGTACTCCGGCTCAGAGATATTGGACTCAGGATCCTCGCGGTCGTCGTCCTCCTCAACGCAGCGCTCGTTGAACATGAGCCCCATGCCCTGCCCCTCACGAATGGATGGATCAGTCAAACCCTTATGAATGCCCTGATCAATCGCCAAGTTGAAGGCTTTCTGGGCTTCATCAAGGCAATGAAAGGAGGCCGCAAAGTTGAACGCCTTTGAATGGCAAAACTTGATGAGCCCCTCTTTGACCGCCTGCTCAATGCGATGAGGAAGCTGGTTCATGGTATCCGTAAATTTCTGCTCCGCCTGAGCAGCCCTCGTCCTCCATGCGTCCCGATCAGCTAAGAGTTTCTGATGGTTTTCATTGAGATTGTTGTATTGTTGGCGCCAACTCCTCCGAGCGTTCTCAACGTTCGTGAAGTCATCCCGCAACTTCTTCATCTCAGCTTCCATCTTTTCGTGCTCTTCCTTAAGAGAAAGGTACATGGCCTTCTCTGTATCCAACTCTTCTTGGATTTGAGCAGGATCGTTCGAACGTGCCATTTTCTTGTACTTGGCCTTCCGATCAGCATAAACTGTGGCACGCATTTGAATGTTCTTTGCCCTCGGAAGCACTTGCTGCACAGGCTCGAAAGGACATAAGTGTTAGTAAAAATTTTGAAAAAAGACATCTTCAGAAAATAAAATTCGAGGAAGAAAAGGGGACTTACAGAAATTAGGGCGTGCACCATATCGCTGGTGACCTTTTCAACAGATTCGGAGTACAAGTGCTTATGGTCCACTGAAAATTGGACCCTCTTGTATAAACCATCACTAATGGTTTGGGCGGAGCCCTTGTAGCTCCTATCCCCTTTGCGCTCGAAATCCCACAAATGTTCCTCCTCTGAGGAGGAAGTGTCTCCATCGACGCCCTGGGGGCCCTCGATCACTTGTTTGCCTTTGCCGGATATAGTAAAGGAATCCGGTATCCTTTTCCTCTTTCTGGAGATTGAAGTGTTTTCTCCCTGAGGATCCCTGGTTGTGACTCTCGTCGGAGGCCTTGGTGGCGGAATCGGAGCGGGAATAATGGCTCCACTCACTTGAGAAGCGACTGGGGCCCTTTGAATCACCCTTGTGTCAGGATTGGGTGCTTGGTTATTACCACGGCCTTGGCTGGCGCTCGAGCCTGCCGCTTGTCTTCCCCCGCGCTCGTTGCCACGACCTGCACCTCGGGGTGGTTGGTTTTGCTGATTACCTTAATTGGCCTGACGCCTGTTAGTATTAGCGAAATGGGCAGCGTGTCGGATTCCTCCAGCCATGATGATGTTTAAACCTGGGGCAAGAAAAAACAACGAGGGTCAGAAACCCTGAAGCAAACTTCACAAAATACAAATTACAAATGCAAGTGAACAGTTAGCATCCCTATCTACAAGTTAGTACCCTAAAATCTAACCATCTCTCTCCAAATCCCGAGCGGGAGGGTTGCTGAGATAATGGGGGTCGTTGGTAAGTCCGCAAAGGAACATGAGTTCCGCATCATCTATCAAATCTTTGGGTTGTATCATCCGGCCCTCGTCCCTCAGCTCTCCAGCCAAATCCTTAGCCCAGTTATCAGGAAAAGTGGGGCCTAAGCGATTCTTCACAAGGGAGCCCTTCCCTTACAAGATCCACTCTCGTGATACCCCAAAATCATCGTCCGCTGGGGCTTTGACAAAGATAAACTTCTCCTTCCAATTTGGGCCATAAGTGGAGGAAGGAGAGTTGATCAGCTTCAGATGAGCCTTTACCCGGACATAATAGAAGAAACCCGCCTCGCGACGAGCGCGGGGAACTAACGACTTGCAGCAGAGCGAACGGGAGACAAACGCACACGCTATGCTAGGCGGATCTAACTCGACAAACTCAGAGCGCGGAAGCAATTCAAACATTCAAACAAGATAGCGGAAGCATTTAAATCAACATTCAAAACAAGTGACGGGTTCAACTAGCATAGATACCTAGTCCCGAATATCAACAAGCATAACAAGTGACGGGTTCAACTAGCATAGATCCCTAATCCCGAATAATAGATCAACATAAAGTAATGATCATCAAGTGCCACAAGGGGCCGAATACGAGTGCCACGCAGGGCTACCGAATAGTAAAGTATAATCTCAAGTCTACACGTCAAAACATAAGTAAAGTGTATGAAAGACAAATGCAACTAGAAAAGCTAGACCGACGAAGTGTAACTCAAAGGACTCACTCCCGCCTAGCAAACGCCAATAGACCTGCAACTAAAAGTGTAAATGAGGGGTCAGTCAACTTGACCGAGTGAGGGGGCTAACGCACACCCACTATATATATATAGAGCGTAGCACATATCAGAAGGGTGGACTCATGAACCGGAGATAGGTGTTGTACACCAAAGACATTTCCAAAAGTACCCAAAAGATAGATATATAAGACTTAGAAAACATTTCAGAAACTCTATCTCGATTCATGATTCCCAGACAAAATAGATCACATGCTCGGCGGGTACGAGCTTCCAACCTTTACTCCTCAGAACATATCAAAACATAGAATACAAAAATCAAATCCAACCGTCACACTAATGATGGAGGAGATGTACCGTCCCCAAACCATCCATAACAGACATACCCTCAAGGGGTAGTGAACCCACAAGAGTCCTCCCCGGCTGTACACCGAAGGCTCAAGATATCACGCCTCCCCTATCTCCCTGAGTCGCGTAATGATATCTCAAATGGAACTACGCACAGGTATATCCCCGACGGCCCTAACAGTCCCGGGGGCTCCTTACCCATAGCTCCTCGGATCCACATACATACATACATACAGATGCCAATATTTCATGGCCAACTCGCTACAGAAACATAACATAACTTTTTCAAAACAGCTTACATATGCTTTCATATCTAATTTTCCCAAAACAGAGCTGATTCACAAGGTCATAAACATATCATATCCAACACATACATATTTATAATAGATATACTCGCATGCAAGGGTTGAAATCAGCATATTAAGGCCATAGGTCGCATAACTATACAAAATCCTAAACCTCACCTCGTAGTAGTAGAGTCTGAGAGTGTGAAGGGCCAAACACTCTAAACCTCGGGCTCATCGGCACCACCAAACTCTATGACAAGACATACAAAAGCCCAAACTTAGACTCTACATGAACCAAGTAAGACGCACGGCGTACAAAGTATGAATGACATGCGAAAATGGAATGATGTTTATCAAATTGGTCACAAGGGTCAATTCAATTATTCATGTAAATCATGCAAGTAATAAAGTATTAAGGTTCAGAGATGCATTCCAAGTCATATCGGATCATACAAGTCAAGTAGCAACTCAAACGAATCAAATACGCACGAAAAAGCCAGTAGAAAAGGTCACAAACGTATGGGAACGACCATTCCCATGCACAACATAGCATGGGAATGGGCCTTCCCATGCCCAAAGCCAGCGAGACTGGGAACGGCCGTTCCCAGTCCAAGCATACATGGGAACGGGAGTTCCCATGTTCGCCGCCAAAACTCAAACCGTAGCCCGGAAGGGCCGTTTCGGGCTTAAAGCACAAACGGGAACGGTCGTTCCGGCCATAGATCTGGAGCAGAAACTGGACAGTTTCGGGAAGAACAAGGGAAACACCAAAAATCATCAAAACAACACGAAATCTACCATAGAACATCACGAAATTCAAGTATATCATCATATAAATCATGCTTAGCATCAAAACATCAATTAATCCAAGTTTAGAAAGGTTTTGCCCAAAATCTCAAACACCCATTTCATGAATTTCAAGCCCAAACATGAAGATATGAACCCCTAATCTTCCATACACGAATTTCCAGCAACTAAGACACATAAGGAGCACTCAAATCATCAAAGCTTACTCAAGGAATTCAAGATCTCATCATTCAATTCATGCTAACAATTTCATGCTTCAATCCAAGAATAGAAATGAAATACTCATCAAAAGAGATCCAAAGCTTACCTTGTCATGTGAAGGAATGAGGAATCAAAGAATACGAGCTCTTAGAATGAAAGATGGTTCAAGTCTTGATCTTCTCTTGAAATTTCTCCATGATTCTCTTTGAAGCTAACTTGTGTGGTTTGAAATGAAATGAAAAGGGAATAAAGCTATTTATATGGTGGCTAATAGTTTTAGGTCAAGGTTAGGGTTTCCAAGATATAATATGAGGCTAAAGGTTCAAATAGGATTTGGGCTCAAATAAATGACTTTAGGTCCAATAAGTCAAGATTAAAAGGTTTAAGGTCTAAATGGTTTCCGAAAAATATAAAGTAAATTCCGTTGGACTCGAATCACCGATTCAAGTCCAATGGTGGTGTCGGAATTCGAATTCGAATTCCTGAGCTCATATTGGTCCCGAATGACCCAAACTCACCTAATTCAAGTTAGGCCCAAACACACCAATAGGTCCAAGTCCTATTTAAATCCAATTCCAACAATTAATTTAAATCCATCCAAGTTCCATTCTTAAGTTGTCATGCAAGAATTCATATTTTACCATTTTAGGTTTTTGTTAATTAAGTCACATTTGCAACCAAAGTTGGAATTAAACACATAAAAGGGAATTAAATCACATAAGTTCATAAGGTAAACTCTCTCGTGGCGCATACCTGTACGATCTATCGGACGGGGCATCACAACCTCCCCCCCTTAGGAGAACCTGTCCTCAGGTTCGCTGCTTGGAACAACTCCGGATACAACTTCCTCATCTTCTCCTCAGTCTCCCAAGTCGATTCCTGAGATTTCTGATCTCTCCACAACACTCTGACTAAGGGAATCTGCTTGTTTCTCAACACTTGTACTTTCTGATCCTGAATCTCAACTGGGTGCTTCACAATCGTCAAATCGGACTCAATCTGTACCTCTCCAACCGGTAAAACCGTCGACTCATCGGGGTAGAACTTCCGAAGCTGTGAAACGTGGAACACATTATGAATCCCAGTCAAACTCGGCGGTAGGTCCAACCTATACGCCACCTCTCCAATCCTCTCTAGAATTTCAAGGGGTCCAAGATATCGAGGGCTAAGCTTCCCACCTCTACCAATACGAGAAAAGCCCTTCCTAGGAGATGCCTTCAAGAAGACATGATCTCCGACCTCAAACTCGAGGGGCCTTCTCCTCTTATCCGCATAACTCTTCTGTCTATCCTGAGCCGCTTTCATTCTCTGCTGAATCAACTTAACCTTCTCAACCATCTTCTCAATCTTAGATGAAACCTTAGCTCTCGTGAGCTTACCATCCTTAGTCTATCGCCAATCCTCAATATCCCAATACAGTGGCGACCTACACTTTCTCCCATAGAGTGCCTCGTAAGGAGCCATACCAATCGAAGCCTGGTAACTGTTGTTGTAAGAGAACTCAACCAAGGTCAAGTGCTTATCCCATTTATCCTTAAAATCCAATGCACATGCCCTTAACATATCCTCGAGGTACTTAATCAGTCGCTCTGATTGTCCATCAGTCTGAGGATGTGATGCGGTGCTAAACTTAAGCTTTGTACCCAAGCACTTTTGAAGATCCTGTCAAAAACTAGCTGTAAACCGAGGGTCCCGATCTGACACGATGCTAGCTGGAACTCCATATAGTCTCATTATCTCATTACAATACAATTCAGCCAACTTAGGTACCTTATCCGTCATCCGAACCTTAAGGAAATGGGCAGACTTCGTCAAACGGTCTATCACTACCCAAATCCCATTGAATCCTCTCCTAGACCTCGGCAGGCCAGACAGAAAGTCCATAGTCACCTGCTCCCGCTCCCGCTCCCACTTCCACTCCGGTATCGGAAGTGGTTGGAGAGTACCTCCCGGTTTCTGATGTTCTGTCTTAACCATTTGGCATGTCAGACATCGCTTCACAAAGAATGCGACATCCCTCTTCATACCACTCCACCAATATAACTCTTTCAAGTCCCGGTACATCTTCGTACCTCCTGGGTGAATGGAATAACCGGAGCGGTGCGCCTCCTCAAGTATTTATTAGGAATAGTGCCCTAGAAAGCCGATTGTATATCCGCTTTGTGCTTTTCCTTATTGTAATCACAGACAATCTTTGAATGAAATAACGAATTGAGGCAACACTTCTTTCTATGCTCTTGTTTGGAATGCGTTTACTTTAGCTATGCATGTATGAGAACTCCCCTAATCCTGATGACTTTAGGACTCTACCATTTAGGTGAAATGGTTCATGAAACGAGCCCTATATCACATAAGTCATGATTAGTAAAATACTCCAAGCCGATGAGTCCTACAGACAGTAGGAGTTAATCGGGCCTAGAGGGTTCCACACGTGTGGGTCATGTGACTGGACACGTGTCATTGTGACACGTGTGCCACACGTGATTGTTTAATAAAATGTTAAATAATTAATTAGTTAATTATTTAATAGACTTTGGTTTAATTTTGAATTAAAAAGAAAGTCTAATTTTGGAGAAAAATAATCTAGTTAATTAATTATGAATTAATTAATTAGATAAAATAAGTTATTTATTTTAAATAAATAAAGTATAAAATTATCCAAAAATAGTTTGGATATTTTTAGCTCTCTTGAAAGTTGATTTGAATTTCGGCACTCCCTTGCTTATAAATAGGGGAGCTCGAGCTCCCCTTAGAGGGAATATTGACAATTGTTTTGGTTCATGTGTTGAACACCTTCCTTTCTCCAAGATTAAATAAAACCCTAGGTTAAGCCTAAACACTAACTAGAGAACTAGCATCCTTACTAGTTAGATTGTGATCAAGTTGGTGGACTATCTCTAGAGAGCTTCAAGTTAGAAGTTTGAAGATTCGAGCTTTACCAAGGAGAGGGGATCAAGCCGCGAGAAGAGCGTTCTTGGGTGGCTTGAAACGCTTCAAGAAAGAATAAAAGAAAAGTAAGTTTTCTATCTCTACGAATTTGGTTACACGATTGCAAGTCCAAGGTCCTTTTGTTGGGAAAATTTTTTAAATTCCGCTGCTTTCTGATTCGTGTTTTCCCAACAGTATTACCGTCTTGAGCTGGTTAGGCACACACACTCTTGCCTTAAACATAAACAAACCAGAATCATCAAACCCAAACTTAGTCTCTAGATCATCTCTAGAACGAGCAACCAATCTCTGAATCTCGGGGTCCGTAGACTGAGCCTCCAACAATCTCTGCTTCAAATCAGGCTGAACCGTGATGTTGGCTAACCTAGCCACTGAGACCAAAACAGTCAAACTCTGCTCAGAAAACCCAGCCACTAAACTCGAAATACTGACTTTCCTGCTCAACGCGTCGGCAACCACATTTGCCTTACCCGGATGGTACTGAATCGTGCAATCATAGTTCTCTAAGAACTCAACCCATCTCCCATGTCTCAAGTTAAGCTCTCTCTGCGTGAACAAGTACTGAAGACTCTTATGATCCGAGAATAACTTAAATGTAGCACCATAGAGGTAGTGGCGCCACTTAGACAACGCAAACACGACTGCTGCAAGCTCTAGATCATGAGTGGGGTAATTCTACCCATGCACCTTCAACTTCCAAAAGGCATAAGCTACAACCCGACCGTTCTGCATCAACACACAACCCAGTCCTTCCTTAGAAACATCTGCATAAACTGCATAACCATCAACTCCCTCGGGTAGGGTAAGAACCGGTGTTGTAGTCAACCTTTCCTTTAAAGTTTGAAAACTCCTCTCACAACTATCATCCCATTCAAACTTGGTTTCCTTCTTGGTCAACTTAGTTAACGGGGCTGCAATCTTAGAGAAATCCATCACAAATCTCCTATAATAATCTGCCAAGCCCAGAAAACTCCGTATCTCAGAGGCGTTCCTAGGCCTCTCCCAATGTAACACCGTCTCAATCTTAGAGGGATCGACCTCAATTCCATTGCCTGAGATGATGTGACCCAGAAAAGTGACTCGATCAATCCAAAACTCACACTTACTGAACTTAGCATACAAGTTGTGCTCTCTAAGCGTCTCCAACACAATCCGGAGATGCTGTGCATGCTCCTCAACCGATCTCGAATACACCAAGATGTCGTCTATAAAGATCACCACGAACTTATCAAGGAACGGTCTAAACACCCGGTGCATCATATCCATAAACACTGCAGGAGCATTCGTCAATCCAAACGGCATAACCACAAACTCAAAGTGTCCATATCTCGTGTTGAATCCAGTCTTAGAGATATCCTTCTCTCTAATACTCAACTGATAGTATCTTTGTCTCAAATCCAACTTGGAGTACACTCTCGAACCCTGCAAGCTATCAAACAATTCCTCAATATGGGGTAATGGATACTTGTTCTTAACTGTCATCCTGTTCAGCTCACGATAGTCTATACACATCCTTAACGTCCCATCTTTCTTCTTAACAAACAAGACGGGAGCACCCCACGGAGAAGTGCTCGGACGAATGTATCCCCTAACCAAAAGCTCATCCAACTGCTTCTTCAGCTCCTTCAACTCGGCAGGAGCCATCCTGTGAGGGGTCTTCGAATAGGGCTCAGCTCCGGGATAGAGGTCCACCATAAACTCAATATCCCTATCGGGTGGTAAGGACCCCAGACTCTCCGGGAACACATCCAGATACTCCCGAACGACCTCCGTCTCCTCAAGCTTGACCTGGTCCTTGGGTTTGTTCAGAAGGTAAGCAACGAAACCTGTAGCACCACCCCGGACTAACTTACTAGCCTCAACAAAGGATATAAACGGGCTGGATCCCAAACTCTCTCTCGAAAACACCGCAGAATTAAAAGAAATCCTCTTCAAACGGCAATCCATAACTGCACCATGTCGGGAAAGCCAATCCATCCCAAGAATCACCTTAAACCTCCCCATCGGCATCACAATCAAATCAGCAGGAAAAACTCGACCCTCAAAACTCACCGGGCACTCACGAAACACTCTGTCCGTCTCCAAGCTCCCCCCCCCCAAGGGAGAACTCAGCACAAACACATGCGCAGATATCTCAGCAAGCAAAGGCAAAGAAGTAATAACATCCCGGGCAATAAAAGAATGAGTAGCCCTGGGATCAAACAATGCATGTAATGATATGCCATGAATATGTATTGTACCTTCCACTACAACATTCTGATCAATATCTGCTATCTCCTCCTCGCCATCCAGAGCATATGCACGAGCCTGAACTACCGGCCTCTTCTTCGGACAAGCATCCGCCAAGTGATTAGCCGACCCACACACAAAGCACCTACCCAAATACCTCCAACACTTCTCCAATGGATGAGCACCCTGACAGTGAGAGCAACGAGCTGGAGCTGGTGTCGGTAATGCTGGTGGTCCTGTAGGAGCAGCGGGATGAGGCTTCTTGTTAATGAAGCCCTGTGGATGGAAAGCTGGTGTAGCAGTAGTAGAAGTATGAGTAACGGGCTTCTTGCCCTATCCAGAACCCGAACCACGCCCCGAAGAGAATGATGGGGGCCCCAATCTCCGTCTCTGAGCCTCGACCCGAATAGCCCTCTTGGTAACCTCATCCCAAGTGTTAACATCGACAGCCTGAAGGGCTCTCTGAATATCCTCTCGAAGCCCATGAAGAAAGTGACGGGCTCTGTGTGCATCAATATCAGTGATGTGGGTAGCATAGGGAGCAAGTCTCTCAAACTCCAGAATGTAGCCCTCAACAGATCTGGATCCCTGCTTCAGCTCAGAAAACTCCTGAAGTCTGCGCTCTCGTGCGCTATAAGGTATATACTTCTCGTGGAACTCATGCACAAAAGTCTCCCAAGTGAACTCCATACCACTCCTCTCAAGTCTGGATCGAACTCCCTTGAGCCAGTTAACTGCCTGTCCCTGAATGAATCGAGCAGTACAAACAGCCTTATCCTGAGAACTCCCTGGGCAAATCTCCCAAATACCACTGATCTCAGCTAACCACTCCTCAGCCTTGATGTCATCTCCTCCAAACCACTTAGGAGGGTTGTTGTTCCGAAACTCCCTATATGCAGCTGAGATACTACCATCCTGACCATCAACTGGTGGTGTTTGCTGTCTCTGATTCTGTTGCAACTGATTGAGAAGTGCCTGAACAATGTTCTCCGCATTCAATGGTGGTGGCGGAGGCGGATTAGGCGCATCCGGCGAAGCCTCTCGGTCACGGCGTCTAGGAGGCATCCTAAAATTCAAAGATTCAAGCAATATTGATGCATGTGGGTTAGTACGTGTGTATGTATATAAGTATTAGAAATAAACAAGTATTCAAGCAAATGAGTCACATAATCACATTGTCCTATGCCATACCAACTAGACCGACGCGACA
Organism: Lantana camara; assembly: GCA_037501455.1. Taxonomy (NCBI): domain Eukaryota; kingdom Viridiplantae; phylum Streptophyta; class Magnoliopsida; order Lamiales; family Verbenaceae; genus Lantana; species Lantana camara. Next base: position 97,146,869 of record CM074856.1, read on the forward strand.
CGACACTAGAGCTCGGTTTTGCAACCTAGAGCTCTGATACCACTTAAGGATGTGGCATCCTCCGTTTGGGGTGTTACATTCAGTGAGATTTGGGATTTCTAGAGAAGGTGGAACTTGAAAGATTACTAAATCCTAATCTGATTCTAAGGTTAGCAAAGTTAGAAGATTTCATCGGAGGTTACCTTGAGTTTTCTGGAAAGACTTGAAGGAAAGTTTTGAATGCTCTGAAACTTGTTTGCAAGGAGTTTTCTGCAAATTTGTGCTCTGAAGATTTGTTCGCGTAAAGGAAGATATGGATGCAGAATCCCTTATTTATAGGGATGAGAGTTGGTACGTTTCTGACAAATAATTCGAAAATACAATCATTTCCTTCCTAGAAAACCGTTCACTTTATTGAAACGTCATGTACTTCCCAAGAATCACGCGCCCCATGCGCATCAACATTTAATGCGCAGACGTTACAAGCGGTCAGAAGAAAGGACCGCATTTAATGCATAGACGTTTCAAGCGGTCAGAGGAAAGAACCGCATTTATGGCGTAATCAGAAGGATAAATTGCCCAACACGCTACGCTTTCCCCAAGCGCCACGCTCGAAGATTTACTTTGACGGAATTCTGCAGTCCTCATTATTAAGGACTACAGAATTGGGGGGCAAAATGATGGGGTCAAAATACGATCGTCCCACGTTTGGACACGTGGCAACTCAAGATAACGACACCTGTCCTCTTGTGATTAAGGTAATTATTCACGAGCGTACAAACCCATCGAGCGTCAAAAGTCCCACAGGGGTACGTGCCATCCCTGCTGTGCGCATGAGCCATCAACGCTGCCGCTCTCTGACGAGCACACTCCGCCGTACCAGGCTAAGCTCCACTCTATCAAGGAAACTCTCCCCGAGCGCTACTCCCCCTCGGGGAAACTTTCGCTCCCCCTCATTGTATGAGCCTTGGCCTTCATCCCCTAGCGGATTCCTTGGTCTCCAAGGCTCTTGGTTGACACGAGCGTGCTCTCAGCCCTCGTTACCGACCCCCTAAAACGGCTCTCTGACACCCCGTACATGCCCGCACACCTACCACTGTTGCCAACACTAACTTTCACTAGCTTTTGCAGAAGATTCCTCCTAGGTTTCTCTCATAGCGCCACGTGTTAGGGCAACACTTGGTCAGGACCACACGGTGCAAATGACCAAAGTGTCCTTGACCCTTAACTATAAATAGACAAGTTCATCTTCCCCACTGTAAGCGATCTCCATTACTGAAACTTCATACTTCACATATTCTCACTTTCAGTTCATCATCTGACTTGAGCGTCGGAGAGCCAAACTGGGAATCACCCCTAGTTCCCCCAGCTTGGCCGTCTGACCTCTGTTTCTTTGGTGTTTGTCCTAGCAGGTAGAACCCCCCATCTTTCCCGGCGATCCTCAACTGGTTTCCTCATCTAAACAAATTCTAAAGTGATCGAACTCTGTACCCCATAGTCAGACCCATCAAGAAGCTAAAATTGTCTCATGGAACTCTATATCTCTAAGAATAGCATATTCTTCAAAATCGAAAAGATTATCTTTATTAATTGTTCTAATCAATCTTAATTTTTCTTTTTCAATATAAATTCTAGATTTATGAAAAGTAAAATCTAAGTAAAAACAAAATGATAGTTCTTCAATTGTTAACTGACGGATATATTGTAACTGTCTATATGCATCTAAGATATTAAAAATCATAGCTCTAAATGTCTCTTTATTCATATTATTCATTTATCCAGTTCAATTTTCTTGTTCATAAATTTGTTCTATAGCTATTATAATTTTATTTATAAAATTTAATTTTTTATTTAATTTTGCACAATCTTCGTCACAATCTATTTGATTTATATTATGTTTTTCTGTATGTTCTCTTCCTAACCTTCTCATTCTTGTATTTAAGAATTGTTTTACAAAATGCCTAAAATATTTATTAGATGTATCTTCATCGAAACATTTACAAAAATTACATGCAAGGAGTAGTTCTCTACTAAAATCACCATCTGAATTGTCATCCATGGTAAAATATACTTTTGTGGGTTATTTGAACTTTAAGAAAATATATAGGACTTCGTTGTAAAAAGGGTTCTGGGTTGAAAATATAATTTCAGAAAATTATTATACCAACTGTTGAAATTTATCAATGTAGAAAAACCCAAGGTTAATCAATTTTTTGAAAGTCGCCAAAGAGAATGGTAATTTTATTTTAAAAGTAGCCAATGAGATTGGCAATTTATATTATTTTATTAATGTGTAAAACAGTAGTAATATATTTGGAATTTTTTTTTAGTCAAATGTTATTTTTTAAATTGGGCCGAATTTTCGGTTCGGCCAAAAATGAAACCATGAACCGCCTTCGTTTTATGAAAAATTAATAGCATGAGAATACGTGCGTGTAGCACGTGGGTACTGAAAGAAGGTCACTCCTTTTCTTCTTCCTCGGGAAAACATCAAAATGTTTCCAAAGCTCTCCATTTCCAAATTATCATCATTTTCACCGACAAGCAATCACAGGATTCCCGCCTGCTATTGAAAACGTAATTTCATTGACGGGGCCGCCTATTTTCAGAAAATCCCTTTCCGCCGTCGCCGAATCGGGTTTTGGGTAATAAATTGTACAACATTTTGTCGTTTCCAGGGTTTACCACCATCAGTTATGTTGATTGTCGATCTTCTGTTTTGCACATACGTGTTTGGTCTAATCGTGTTGCTTATCGAAAGTCTGCTGTTAAATTTATTCAGTTTATTTGGGGAAATTTGATTTCATATGTGGTGGGATCTTCGTAATGCATAGAGTACATTTATTTGATCGATCTGAGTTTTAGTTTTTGTTTCTGGATTCGTGCTGTTCCGTGTGTTAGAATAGGCCAAATGAACGGATGGGTTCATGCTTTTATGTTTGCGTCGCCGTGTGATTTTCGCGTTTGGTCTGTGGTTATTCTCGGTTTGGTTTTATTTTTCTCTTTGTGCTCAACTAATGATCTTCAGTTTTGCTTTGAATTGCATTTTGGGTGCGCCTTCTGAGTTTCTATGCCTCGGGTATGGGTTTTAGTAGATGCTTTCCATGGAGCTCATTGTCTGTTATTGAAGTATTCTGCAATTTTTGTATTTATTTCTCAGAAACCCAGTGTACGTGGGATCTGGGGTGGAAGTTGGGATTATGTGAATACTGGCATACTTTAATTTATGTAGGTGTCTCTCCTCTTAAGATGACAAAGTTATTTAGGAATTATGTATGCCCTACGGAAATTGGTGCCTATGGAATTAAGGTTCTTATTCCCAGTTTGATATTCAATTTTCTGTTTCCTCTCCAATTGTTCCCAATTCAACTAGAATTCTCCCGAAGATTGGGATAGTAGAAGTTTGTTCAGCAGTTTGCTAAATACTAAACAAAACATTACATCGCAACTTTCATTTCTGTACCCCCTTAATGATAAGTGACATTCGACCCAACTAATTAAGAGAAATTATGTCATTATAGAGTTAACTGCTATCAAGACAGAGAAGAAAATAACAATATAAACTCAAGAAATTAAAATTCTTAAGAGTATAGAATAATATCTAACTGATGAACTGAAAGACTGTATACCATATACTGGGAGATTGGATTAGGTTTTTAGCACAAGAATCATGTCAATATGTATAGATACACCTGGCCTAAAGTAAACTAAAGAAAAGAAGCGTTATACAGAAATACTGTTAAGAATAATTGAGTAACATCTGATCCAAGAACATGATATCTATTTCTGTTGGGGTTGGGGACACGGAAAGGTCACTCGTGAAAATGAGAAAATCTAAAAAAAAAAAGTGCTTATTTACTATTTGGATGGCACCCCTCGGCGAAATGAAATTGAGTCATTGAATAGGTGGATGCAGTATAGGAATTGGATGACACATCTGGGATCAGTCTTTTTACCTAGAATTACTGATTTCAATTTCGAGACCTTTTCTTTTCATCCGCTGTTTAAGTATATTAGCATTCAGCTATAGGAGCTAATACATAAAAAAGTTTACAACTTTGATACTTTCTTTCTCGAATTTATCTCATGTTTCTATTGCACTTAGGATAATCTACATCTAATACCGCTTGAGCTTAGGTCTGGTTACGCAAACAAATTATTTAGAAGACTTATGTGATCTCATTTAAGGTGAAACATTTCCCTGTTGTCTTTATAATGCATGTGTGATTGATTTATGGTTACATGGGAAAATGTGCTGTTAGATATCGTCAAGTGCTACAAACTGATGAATTATTGGTTTTGCCTTGAGGCCTGTACCTATCTCAGGGGCCATCCATCCACAATCTTCAGTGAAAATGATTGATCATTCTTCTTTTCTCACTTCTTTGCTTTGAAAATTGTAAAATTATATATTTTGTGCCAATATATAAATGCCTGCCAGTTTGATTTTCTTTTTCTGTTTCTTCTGTTTTGCTCATCTTTTTTGGAGTGTGCCTGAGGAATGATTGGCTTAGTTCAATCTTCAACTTATTTAGTCCATCTATAGATGTTAGTCTTCATTGTACGTATGCTTCAATTAGCTTAAACTTAAAAATTAAAATATTTGATAAAAAACTTGATTGTGTGCTGTAGTCCAAAATATTGCTAATATTTGCCTTAGTTTAGCTCATTCACATCTCATGTTATATAAGGACTCTGTTCTCAGTGCATTTTATTAAATACTAGTATTCCAAAATGTTTCTATGCTGGGCACTTTACCACATCTAGTCCACATTATAACCTTATGCTTTTCTTCTTCTTTTTTTTTTTTTTTTCCGTCCCATATTTCCTTATGTGAATGCGTTTGTGTTGGTAAAATTTCATTGCGGCTTTGACTTAGGACATGTCCCATTAGTTGGTGTTTGTTTACTAACTTTGTAGCTTTAAAAAATGTGGCCAAACACTCAATTTGAGCTGATTAAAAAATGAGAATTGTCGTGAATAAAACAGTCGATAAGTAATCCAAAATGTTTTATGCTTAATCATTTTGAAAAACTCGATGCAATTTTCCTTGCTACTTGACTTATCAGATGCAGACAAAGTACTAACGTGGCCTTTATATGCAGAAAATGGCTGCAGAATCTAAAAAAGATGATGTGGGAGATTCTGTCACATCTAAAGATACTGAGGTTAAGACGATAAAGAAGAAGAAAGGAGTGTTTTCAAGAATATGGGATTCAGTTTTTAGATCGCATGGAAATGATTTTGAAAAGCGATTGCAATATATAACCAAGGAAGAGGCCACGGTGCTTAACAGAATTACAAAGCGATCTCATAGTTGGCGGAGAACGACCAGGCATCTTATTATATTTTCTGTTTTTTTTGAGGTAAGTTTACCTTTATTATACTTTTTGAAAAACTATTTTGTATTTACTGTTATATCCCTACCTAAATAATTTGATACCAAATATTTATTTGCTACATTTTTTTTTCTGGTTGTGTCCACTTATGATGCTAGTAATCTATGTTTTTCAAACTCAGGTCCTGAGTACCGATAATAACACTAGCGTAGCTATATTAATATATTCTTTGGACAACTTTTTACTCAATAAATTTATGTTTGTCAGCTTCTATTTCTAAGCAATTCTCTTGGAAATGAGTTAGGAACTGTTTTGGTAACATGTCTGAATACAATCAATAGTGTTTCATTTAGCCTGGCCATGCCATCATGCATATATTTCTGTTGACTTTGATATGAAAACTTAAAATGAAATTTAGTAGCCAGTCATCCTCATCCTTGATTGTAGAACCCTTCTATTTACTAAAACCCATTTCTGGCATTAATGAAATTCTTAAGTCAGACGTTTTTCTCGAAGTCGGTCCATAATTGCAGGGAAAGAGGACAAGTCTTGGTTTTTCGGGCAATACTCTTTTATCTTTTTTGGGGTTTGCATTGTGCAGCCTCTGTCTATGACTTTGGCTGTTGCAGTTTTCTTAACGATCATAATATGAAATCTCAACCTACTAGGTTTCATTTTCTCCATTTTAAGTTCAGATCATCTTGAGGAAAATTTTCATTATATTGCTGGCATTACTTAAATTCTTTTCATAATGTCACTTGTCTATTCATGAGTTTTGGTACTTCAACTAGACTACCAGACCTAAGTGAGAAAATAGAAGAAATGATGCAAATATTATTTTTGAATGGTCAGCATAATTCTCACTTTGCTTCTCATTAGACGTGAACAAAAACATTAAACAAGTTGATGTTGATCTCATGTTGAATGTCCATGACATAAGGTCACACAACTTTAGACCATTTGCAAATCAGAAAAGAATATTCTGATTATGAGAATGTGAATTTCGCCTGTCTTACATCAAAGATATGTACAGAAAATTAAGTAATTATTGTTTTAAGGGGCAGGTGGGGGAGGGAGAGGATATTAAATGTATAGACATTTGTGATTGTTTAAGTGGCTATGCTTGCTATATATATATATATATCTATATATATATAATATGTATGTGTGTGTGTGTGTGTGTGTGCATGCGCACGCGCGCGTATGTATGCATGTGTCTAGAGGGAAACAGAACTTGGGGTCGATAATATGTATGGTAATCTACTACCTCGAATATCCGAAGTGGAAGTTAATAGAGCCCCATTTGTTCCCTTCCAATTGCTCCTAATGTTGGCCTTCTGAGTGTTTCTGAGAATGCAGGTTTTAACCTTTTTCATGTTTTTAGGTAATTGCAGTGGGTTATGCTATCATGACCACAAGATCTTTACACTTGAATTGGAAAATGAGGGCATTGCGAGTCTTACCCATGTTCCTGTTGCCAGCATTATCTTTCATTACTTATTCTGCACTTAGAAGCTTCACAAAGATGCGTAAGTATTTCGGTGCTCTTTGCACAGTTTCTCTCTTTTTTTCCGCTTTTCCTTTTCTTTCCTATAATGACCTACATTATTTTGAACGATGAGCAATTATCAAATATTTATATATGCTTATGGTGATACATAAGAATTTTAATTTCTGCTGGAACTTTAAGATTTTCCAAATTGATGATGTAAAAATATTTCAAAAATATTTTATTTGCAGTGTATATATAAGATTTTCCAAAGTCATGGCCTCTTTAAAAGTTCATTTCATTAATAATACGGACATAATAACGGCATGCAATAAAAATGTTTGAAAAATGCATCGCAAAACCGATAGGATTTCTTCCCTAGTGTAATCCGAGGAGTGTGGGCCCTAAGTGTTTCTAAAATACTTTTAAACTTCTCTTATTGTAGAAAACTATCATCATTAACTATATATTTATTTATGGATGGAAAGAGATAGGATTGTCAGCGCATGTTCATGCCAAAAATGGGAAGAAATGCAAGCGTGCATCCAAAAACCATGCTATTAATAGCAAGAATGTGGGGTAAACTGTTCAGTTGACATGTGTACATGGCAATTGGTGAAATCCGTGCATAATCCAAGAGTACCACGTGGTAGTATGACTCGCAATGAGTGCCAATGCATGTTTTCCAAAAAACGAACTATGAAGGTGCACCATGTGTCCTACCGCAGTCAGCAGGCTAACTTGCTGATCTGTCAGCGGACAAAACAGGCAGCTGTGCCACATGGTGCATCCTGACATATACACTGGCGCCAGGCCAGCTGCCACACGGCGGTCTGGAGCAGGTCACCGGGCTCACTGATGGGTGCACAGGATGGTGCCATATAGGGAGTTGCTAAGTCAACCCGGACGAGTCAGTAGACTCAGTTGTTAACTCGTGACCTGTGAGTCAACTTGCAATTTGCAATCTTGCATGTTAATCTGTCTAACATATGTCACGGCAGCATTTGGCCAGTGCGATTGGCTGTGTGATGCGCAGTGGTATCTTCGTCTTAAGTCACTCCAGCACAAGGTGCTGTTGGATTATGCATTGGATGTACCAATCTCCCTGGTAGTTACGTTTCAGATGTAAATGGACCCTCAAAATTGGCTCTAAGTAGCAAGCTTTATTGGCTAATTTTCTTAATCCTATTCTTTGCAAGAGACTGTTCTTGTTCTCTGTGATACACATGCAGACAAACATACACACACATGTATTATGTTATTTATGTGTAGATATATTTAGAATATAGTTTTCATATAGAAAAACTAGGCCCTAAGGGTTATGGCGAGGAAGTTTATGGGTAAATTCTAGTGGTTTTGGTAGAAAATTTTTCGTGTCTTTCTCATTGGCGTCCAGTGAAGTTTTATGAACGTTCTATATAAACTTCACTATATATGTTATCATTATTGGTGTTGATTTGAACTTTTAAATAGGCCATGCATGCATATTTGAGTCCAATCTGGCTAAATTATTATCTTTAACTGCAAAATAAAATATTTCCAATTTTTTTTTATACCATTACTTCAGAAGAATTTCAAGGAGTACCATTTCATAGGGTTACTCTCGGCAAATTCTCCCAACTTGTATCATGACGGAGATGATGCTATACATATACATAAGAAAGCGGTATGGTTACACAGGACAAAGTGGTATCATGACAGAGATTATGCTATACATATACATGACAAAGAGGTATCATGACAAAGATTTATGCTATACATACACATATTTAGAAAACGTGATGTAAGATAGGTTATTTGCCCGGGATTTTCATTAAATAACTTTCTAGACTGTTGCAGGTAAGAGTTTGTCATTTAGTTTGGAGATTTTATTGGAGTTCATTAGCCACTGCAGCATTCTGAACTCCATAGAATTAATCTTTTTTACATATAATGAATTCATAAAGTACTCATGCCCTGTCTATGCTCATAAAGCACTTAAATTAACAATAAAACGAACAAGTCTTTACATGAATAAGTAATCCATGGTGAAGTTTTTAATTATTCAAGAACAAGAAAACATAGATGCATGATCTGTTTACTAGCCAATTATATATTAAAACACGTGGATTTTATAATAAGGGAAATTTAGGTGTACCAAAAATGTCCTGTAGTGGTGTCCAGGCCTTCATTTTGTGAGTGTAAAAGCGCTTTCCTTTTTATATACTATAGGTACAAGATCTCGTAGTTTTGCTAGATACTTAAAATATGAAAGAGAAGATTCTTAAGGCAGCCTTTGGGTGTGTTGAGGTTCTTTCCACAGATTGGGGTGAGAGGGTGGACTGGTAACCTTCTTGCATTGTTCACTTATTGCCTCTTACCTTGAGCCACGTAAGTTAACTCTGTTAGGCAAGTATGACATTGATTGCATTACTCGACATCATCACACAGATGATTTATATTTTTGGTGGAAAATAAATGCTACCTTTAAAATTACTTTACATGCTATCATATCTGCTTACAGGTGACAGGAAGGATCACAATACCTTGGAGAAGCTTCGGGCTGAGAGACTAGAAAAAATTAATGAACTGAAAGAGAAGACAAATTACTACATTACTCAACAGCTAATACAGGTTATGAGTGGAAAAGCTTGGTCTTCTGTTCACTTGAGATTCCCCAATTTGGATTATACAATAATTCTTATATTGAAACTCTATCTGCAGAGGTATGATCCTGATCCTGCAGCCAAGGCAGCTGCTGCAACTGTGCTTGCATCGAAATTGGGAGCAGATTCTGGCCTTAAAGTTCGTGTTGGAGATGATCCTATCCCCAGTGTTCCTACTGGAAAGAGCCATGATGTGGAAGTTGCAAGAACAGCTGGACTAAGGAATAGAAAGCAGGTAAAAAACACAGAACATGGATTGATGCATCATCAATCCGAAGGAGGGGGAGGAGAAATGGTTAACCATAACCATGATAGGTTTATAGAGGGTGAAGACATGTCTGAGCAGCCGAATCCTTTGGTTGTTGAGCATCACCCTCAGATGGGTTTGAACCCTCGTGATGGTGGATGGATTGCTAGACTTGCTGCGTTGCTTGTGGGAGAGGATCCGACACAGTCTTATGCTCTTATATGTGGCAACTGCCATATGCACAATGGTAAATTGAATATTTTCCAGCCACTTTTGCTTACGCTATGTTTGGTTGTAAAATTTTACCAAGGGAAACAAAAGAAAAGAAACCAAAATCCTAATATTGTTTAGCTGTTAAAGAAAGGGTTAATTACACTGGCATACCTGAGGGTTGGACTAATTAAACAAACTTTCGCTTAGGTTTGGGAAATTACAATGATTCCCCTATCAAAGAATTTGCATTACATCGGGATGATGAAGTTTGGTGACATGATCTCTTTCTTTTTTTTTTTTTTTTTAGTACCCTATAATATCCAACGTTAGGCCACACCTTGTGGTATATCAGGAAAGTTTTTGTAATTTTTCATGCCTCAGGGTAGTTTGTGCAGTTAGGCCAAACCTCAGGATAATTTGATTATGGCAATAGCACAAAGGGAAAAAAGAAGAGAGAAAAGAAAATTGAAAACAAGAAGATAGAAGCCAGTGGAGCAATGGAGTGAATGGAATGAGGTTATAAGTTGTGAATAGAGTTTCTCCTTGTTTCCTCGTAATTTTGTTCACCATTTTGTGTCTTCCTCGTAGTATATCTTCCTCTCAAATTTCCTTTCTTTTTCTTTTCTTCATTTCCTATTTCCTTTAGCAGACAAAGTATACTTTTGCTTTCATTTTCTTTTCCTTTTCCTTCCTAAAATCCTTGAACAAAACATTGTGCTTGTGGTCGGAGACGGTGGGTGAGATTACCGAAGCCCTTTTTACTTATAGAATGAGACCAAACCCCACTCTGATGCCATGATGAATATGCTGTTTATGTATTGATGACTGTTTTGTAGGGCTTGCAAGGAAAGAGGATTTTCCATACATCACTTACTACTGCCCGCATTGCAATGCCTTGAATAGGCCAAAGCAGCAACCAGGTGCTCCTGTTTCTGGATCTAGTTCACCTACTTTGACCTCCTTAGCAACTGCAATCGTTGACAATGCACAAGTTGCACCGAGTATGTCCGAGAATAAGCCACCTAGTCCAGTTGTTGGTTCGACGACAGTGGATAAGGTAACTAGTCCTGTTGGTGGTTCCACTGCCAATAAGGTTTCCTCGAGTACTAGTCCTACAGCAGTTGCTGATACTGATGCTGATGCGGCTTCTGCTTCTGGGGAAACTTCCAAAAGTTGAAGTTGTTTTGCTTTGTCCAATCAAATTGATAGCTGAGAGTGTGTTTGTGTGGGTGGAGCGATCCAAGATCAAATGTTGATCACAGGGCCTTGTAAACACTACTTCCAATGGGAGTTATATGTAGTTCTGTTGCAATTGATAACCTCACCTCTTTTTCTCTTGTTCCTTGCATCTTTGTTTGCCTAATCACTGGTATAAATTGGAAGAGGAATTTGTTGGACCTTGAATTTGATTGAAAGGAAGTTGTTGTCGGCTATAACTTCTTGTTTTCTTTCCCCTGAAAATTGTGTTGATCTCTGCAAACATTAGTTTACACTTGGTTTTTCTAATGTCTCGCAACCAAATTACCAAAGCAAAAGCTCTTCTATGAGTCTTGCGTTTTGAGCCACGCTTATATCAGTTTGAACCCTGAGGTGTATTCAGATTCCATAATATTTCGTACTGTATGTCACAGAATTTGGACATTTGGACTAATTATTGGAGTTTTCCGGAGCAACGGTTAAACTTGGATTTCAGTATAGGCTCACTTGTTAGTAAGGTAAGACCTGGTCAAAACCTAATTTTGTAATCCAAAACAAAATCCTAGGACATGGGCGAAATTTTTGTATGCAACTGGTGCGGTCCTGGTGTATACATCCACTATTTTTTTTAATCAAAAAAATTCTTCCCTTTTGATTTTTGATTTCTTTTTCTTTTTTTGTTCAATTTTTCATAAATACACATATATAGGTGAAATATATTTAGGAGAAAAATATATAGTATTTTTTTATTTCTAAATTTAATTTAATAAAGTGTTGTATGTTTATGAATCTCATAAATTAACTATGATTTTTAATTTTTTCTTTTTCATTTGATTTAATTTTTAATTTCAAATTAAAGTATTTATTTAAAATTTGAGTTTTCTTTAATAAAATATTCAAAATAAAATATTTTACTTTTAATATTGTGTTTCTCTTTATGAATTTAAAAAATAAAATAAAAATAGAAAAAAGAAATAAAAAACCGAAAGAGAATTTTTTTTGATAAAAAAAAAAATGAGTGTATGCGCGGGGGCCCATGCTCGGTACATACAAGAATTTCCCAAGACACGGCAATTCAAGAAACAAGAAAGCAAGTGTAGCACCCGGCCATATCCCACGCACTAGGACCAAACTCATATACGAATATAGTCTGCATACAAGTCCAATCATAGCGAACGGGAGACATGCGCCATGCGTGTGAGTTTTGGCCATACAGGTACGCGCGCCATGCGTGTGAGTTTTCGCCGTACAGTTACGCGCACGCATGTTTTGAGATTTAGGATTTATTTAATTCCTTTTGTTACTTTAATTGCACAATTTAAACCATTTAATTTGAATTCTTATGAATTTTGTGATGAATAAATTCTTCCTTCGTGAATCTAATTACGTGAGATATGTATTTAATTTTTTCCGAGCATGATTATGTGTTTAATTATTCGTATTTGTGAGATTGTGTGCTAAATTGTCCTTAATTGGAACTTTATTTAACTTGTGGACTTAATTTCATAACTTAGAATTCCTGAAGACTTGAGTGCAATTTCCCTTCTTCCTTCCTTGCATATACACAGTACAGACACATTATACACACACACATTTCTTCCTCTTCAATTCAACACAAACACATAAGGCACAAACACTCCATCTCTCTCCCTCACCATTTCGGTCCATCAAGGAAGCTTAAGGGCAAGGATTTTCTTCCATTTTCATCAAGATATCAAGCTCTAGACCATCCCTTGTAGCACCCCAAGCGCAAGGCGCCACATCCCCCGCACTAGAACCCGACACGTGTAACGAAACGAAGAATCCGTACACGCACCAAGCACTAGCGAACAGGTGACAAACAAAAGACCTTCCTAAGCTAGGCGATCTAAACCTTCAAACAGAGTGCACAAAACATAAACATACAAAAGCGGAAGCAATAACGAAACCAACCTAGGGATATAGTTAAGTTAAACAAAGCTTAAAACAAAATATATACATATATGCCCTAACAGGGACGAAGCTTAACATATAAAAATTCCAAATTACAAAAGTTCAAGGTGTGGAATGAAATATAGACTCTAAACAAAATGCAGACTCTGACAACCCAACCAGGACTCAAAAGATAGCAAACCGCCTAGCTCGAACCAACAGACCGGCACCTGCAAACTAAAACATAAAGTGGGAGGGGTCAGTCACACTGACTGAGTGAGGGGATACACACGCACGCGTACATACGTATACGGAGCACATCATATATCATATAGGGGAGTTCATGAACTGGGGCGTGGTTTTTGCATTCTAAAATATTTTCACACGTGATAATAGATATAGGGAATAAAAGAGTTAGGCCGAAGGCCAAAAACAACCATAATTTATTAATTGGAAATCCACTCCCGTTCCACGAACAATTTCCTAACAGACTAACATAACGGAAATCAAACAAAACTCACACACACCATCCGTCAACCTAAAATGAGCCGTCCCGTATTCAGAACACACACACACATCCGTTGGCCTAAAATGAGCCATCCCAAATTCAGAACACACACCCGCTCAGACATATTCAGAATCGGAATCAGAATCAAAATTAGAAATCGGAGTCTTACCTTATTCAGAATCATACCTCATTCGTACCCGCACCATTCCACAACATATCATATATATAGCATATCATAAGCACAACATAACCATAATTAAGTTCATACTTCCAGCATACTTATATCCTAACATATTCATATTCTAACATATTCACAATCCTACATATTTCTAGCAGATTCTTGATCTTATGTTCATAGCATACTTATACCTTGCATAATCTATTCTATAGTCTAATTCATATCGTACATAATCATAGTTCACACGTATTACATATACATAGACTTATTTCGCATGCAAACATATAAGCACATATCATTAGGGTATAACTATAACCTAGCCTCACCTTACACCGACAAACCGGGCCAAAAGAACACAACCGACGCCTACGGAACAACCTCGTCTCCAACGGAAAGCTCCTCTGAACAAGAAAAACATTACAAGACAAACTTAGACTCAAAATGAACCATATATATGCTCGATATATGCATATGAATGCAAATGATGCAATGCACTTCATATAAATTTTACACTTAGGCATATTGGGGCAAATCACATAATTAATCCAAGAAACAAACTCATCATACGTCAAATAAATTCATATTAATTCATATAAGAGCATATCACGAGCATTCATAATTCTAAGTTCATTCAAGGGGCAACGAATGCAAAAGATACGAATAAAATGCAACAAGGTGACATTTAGTGCATATAAGTTTACATCAAGCCATAATTCATGTAATTCACGTCAAACAAACTCATAAAATTCACATAACATGCATAACATATCATACCACATATTAGGAAGACATTTTCATATCATATAAGAGCAAAGAAGAATCATTGAAGGCACATAGACGAAGCATGAAGTCATATACGCATGTTAAGGTAGCATATTACACGTATGGAGTCATAAATCGAACACGAGCACGTAAAACACGCCCTAAATTCACAACATAACACCTAACACATATTTGACATGTTAACCTATAATTTATATCATATATTAATCATATAAGAGCAAGGAAAGACAAGCAAAGCACGAACAAACAGAAAAACAACGGACAAAAACAACACAACTCGAAACTGGGCCAAAATGGGGTCCCAGCCGCTACAAAAAATGAACTGAAAATGGTCACGGCCGCTACAGGTCGCAGTCGCGACCAAAAGTGAACTGGCCGCGATCGCGGCCGCGACTAGTTACACAACAGCAGCAAAACAGGGGAAAAACGGTAAAAACTCAACCAAAACTCATCCTAAATCATTCTAACATGCAAGGGAAGGATCATACAACAATTATACATCAAATTCAGTTCATATAATCGAACCAAACATGCAAGGGATGGAAGAGAAGGCATCAAACATTCATGTTCTTCATTTTCATATAAAAGGCATTAATTGAATCCTTCATTAAATGCAACTACCAACTGAAAAGGGTTCATAAAATTGATATTGGATGTCATAAGGTCATAAATGATGTATCAAACTAACAAGAATCATGATTTTTCATGCTAAATTCGTCAAATCTCCACAAACCCTTACAATTCATCATATTATCCATAACTCAATCAATTCTCCATGGATTTCAGAAAATAAGGAGTCCAAAGAAAGAGTAAAGGATGGAGAATACAATCATGGACTTACCTTTCAAATTTGAGGCGAATCCGAGGTGTATGGAGCAAGAACTTGCAAAATGAATAGTGATTTCCCCCTGTTCCTTCTCTCTCGGGATGAACTGCTGCTTTTCCTTCTTTTTCTTCCCTTGGACCGAAATGATGAGCAAATGGGTTGAAATAGGGTTAAGTTAGGGTCAAATGGGTTCAAGTATGGGGCGATTCGGATAAGAAACGGGTCGGTTATGATTAAAATCGGCAAACAAGGCAAAGCCATCAAATGGGTCGTGTTTCGGGCGGAATTCGGAGGATCAAACGGGCTTAGAAAAATATGAATCGAGATTCCTTGGTTTCCTTTCTTTGTCACGAGTCCGGCGCCTCTTCGGGAATTCGAATACGAATTCCCGAGCTCAAGTTATGTCTTCAGGAACCCAAGGCGCGCTAAAACAAGTTAGGGCCTCGAGTCCCTCAAAACTAAAACGGCGTCAAAGCCGTGTCAAACGAACTCAAAAATAATAAACGAGCATGTAAATAAATTATAAATCACGTAATTCACTTATGGAAAGTTGTTACGAAAATCGGGGTTGAAAAAGAGGTTAAAAGAATTAAAAACGGGTCGAAAAGGTTAAAAAATGCTTAAAAACTTAAACGTAAAACATATAAAAAATATTCGAATATTCAAATAAATCATATAATTACATAATAAATAATTAAATGTGCACTTAGCACACTCGTGACGTCGTACCTGAAAGGCCGAAGAGTTGGGATGTTACATCCCTTCTCTTTCCCCTTGATTTTCTTCCATTTTCAAGGTATGACTTGATGTGTGTGTTTGAATTTTCTTAAAAGCTTGTTACGGTTTATGATTTATAATGAATCCATGAATTTATATGAAGTATATGTGATGTATATGAGTTGGTTTAAGCATCTATGACATGAGTTTCATGAAGTTTGAAGCATGAGTGATCATTTTCATTTTAAGGGTTTGTGGGATGAATTTGAATGGATTGAGGCATGGATTCTTGGTTCTTTTGATGCCTAAGTGTATATATGATGTTTATATATGTGTTTGAGTTAATTTTATGCCTTTGGAACGTGTAACTTTTGCTTGGTGATGGTTTTTTTACCATTCCCTGTTCTGCTCTTTTTGAACCTGGGCTGCTGTAAGGCCCCGACACCTTTTCAACTGTTTTTCATCGCGGCAGCGACGCTAGTACATATATTGTGTCTGGATGTCTGTCGCGCCTGTGACGCTTTTCAACTGATTTCGGGGCAGCCGCGATACCAGGTCAGTAAATGCCACTGGACCCCGGTGCACCAACGACGTTTTATGGCGTGGCCTCAACGCTATTCCAGTAGCTGCTTCTGTAAGGCCTTCACGCTCGCGATGTGTTTTAACTGATTTTCATCGTGGCCGCGATGTCATGTCAGTAGGTTCCCCTGCTAGTCCGTCGTGCCCGTGACATTTACTGGCACGGCCTCGGCCATTTCTGGCGTGGCCGCGACGCTCCCCTGCTTCATGATTTTGATTTCTTATCTCGTTTTATGCTTTTAATTGTAGCACCCCGAGCGTAGGGCACCACATCCCCCGTACTAGAGTCCGACACGTGTAACAAAATGAAATGTCCGCACACGTATCAAACAATAGCGAACGGGTGACAAACAAAACTCACACTCTAGCTAGGCGGCCTAAACCCTCAATCAGAGTGCATACCAATCAATTATATAGCGGAAGCAATAAACAATTTATATCAAATCCCCAAGATCAACATATAAACATCAAAATAGATCTATACTAACAAGATAAAAGCATGCTAAGTTCATATACAATGTACAATGCCCAACCCGGGCCAAAATAATGTAAGTACCAAGTATCCATAGTTCTCAAGTTCAGAATTCATAATACATAACTTAATAATTCATAAGTGCTAAATATAACCACTACAAATGCGAGAATGAAGACTCGAGCTAAGACACAAGTGAGAATCAAAAGAAAAACTTGCCGCCTAGGTCAACTCTGACGGTACCTACAACTCAAAGAAGGGAAAAAAGAAGGAAACAACAACGAGGGTTAGTCCTAGTGACTAGTGAGGGGGTTAACACACGCCCATAATACGTATATAGCAAAGCACTTATCAAAATCATAAAAAGATCCATAAACCAGGATTGGTTTTTGCAAGATAAAACATTTCCCGTAATAGTATATATATATACTTAAAAGAAGTTAAGGCCATAGGCCAAAATGATAAGTTTTATGTAGCATCCCTTTACGTAGAGATGCCACACCCCCGCACTATAGGTCGATCCACATACAAAATGGATAGTCCGTACATGAACTAACCTATAGCGAACGGGTGACAATAAAATAAACGACAGGCTAGGCGGGACTAACTCGCAAATCAATTATCACAATGTATGATAAATAAGCGGAAGCATGCCACAATATCGATTATTTATCAAGTAGTTCATATTCTGCTTGTACATATCAATACATTATCATCTCCTAAAATACATAACAAATAACGTTAACAATAATTCCCTTAGAACAATAATGGAATGCACCTTGCCTGACTCGAATGCAAGGACTAGACTCGACTCGATTCCCGCCTAGCGTGCACCTGCATGAACCTGAAATGTGGAGGCGTCAGCCTGTGAAGACTGAGTGAGGGGTTTAAATACATATTAATGCAACTAACATGCAAGTTATAACCTCGGGTAAGGTTTTATAACTAAAGATAATATAAGTTCAAGAATAACATATAACTCGCCCGAGATTACAACTATCAATACCAAACACTTTATTAACTAATATGCAATCATGCAGTTAAATTACAATGCACACGTATCAGTTTCATGAACCCCATTCTATAAACTCCTTCACTCCATGACTCCTTCACTCCAATAACTCCTTCACTCCAATAACTACTTCACTCCATAACTCCTTCACTCCAATAACTCCTTCACTCCAATAACGGGAAGGTTGCGAGCCTTCACCATTCACGGTAACACGGTAATCACGGTCTTTTCACGATGCACGCCTTGGTTTGCATGATCATGGCATTAATCAAGCCACACACATTGCTTTGTATGAGCCTGACGTGCTTTCCAAATACTTTGAAAGTTTAGAAATGATCATGGATAAATATATGTATACCTTTTAGCCAAAATTACACATAAGGGTTAAACGGGTTTTATGTAATTAGCAATTAAACCTCACCTGACAGGCGACACGACGACTCATGGATGCATGAACGTGTTCCCCGATCAATAATCTCCACCCTGGAGAAGAATTGGACAAGAAAATGGGACATTGTGCACTTGTGAGACAACAACTCAATAATGATACCAAATAGGACGCACGGCTTAATCATAATCAAGATGTCATGCATTAACAGTTAAGGAATGTCAATTAAGAGCATAATTATCACTAAACCTAGTTTATAACTCATATAAGTCGCATACGGGAGCCAAGGAAGTGAAAAGAATGCAATAAGATCGGTTTTGGCAAAGTTTGGTAAAATCTGACAGTTTTTGAAAATGCGCATGCGGTAGAAAAACTGAAATATCTTAAGTTCTAGAAGTTGGAATTGATTTTTGTTTATTGGATATGAAACTAGACACAAAGACCTGTCCAACGCTATATAGCATATTTTCTAGTTCAAAGCGAAGTGAAAATGGCGTAGGTTCGAAATTGGATGAATGCAGATTCTGCCCCGCGACCATTTTTACTCTATTCCGCGACCTAATTTTTTTCATGAATTTTCATGCAATTTTTCAAAACTTGAAACTTGGCCAAATTTTGGTAGCGGCCGTGACCTGATTTATGTGTATTTCAGGTCACCGGCGCAACCTACTGTTTCGCCAATTTTGTAAGTGGGTCGCGGGCGCGACCATTTTTGTTTTATTTTTGGTCGCGACCGCGACCTTCAAATTCTGGAGAAAGAAAACAGAGCAGAACAGGGGAAAATGCACGAACCAAAATCAATCCAACCAAGACATCAATTTTTATGCACCAAAGTATCATATTTCTGAAAACCAACATGCATACGTGCTTAAAATACAATAAAGTTTCATTTAAACACCCAAAACACACATGATCATCAAGATTCATGAACTTCAAGCTCATATATGTTTTCATGATCTAAACTCAAATTTCCCAAGAATTCATGTATCAATCCAAGTTATGATCACATATTCATGCATCAAACAATAAATACTCCATATATTTTATGGATTACTAACCCTAGCTTTAACCAAATTCATCAAGAAATCTCATATTCATGTACACACCTACCTTGAATGAAAATATATAGAGGAAGATGATGAAAATGGAGGTTTCAGCTTCAAAGCTTGAAATTTCCTTGGAAAACTTGATCAAAATCAACAAAATCTCTTTTCTCCTCTTGGTGGTGTGGTTCGGTTATGGAGGAAGCAAATATGATGGAATTTTGGATGAAAATGATCTTGGAAGATAATGGAAGAACTAAGTTCATGACTCACCCAGTTTTGAATTTGATGAAAGTCCACAATTTGCAATTTAGTCCCTCACTTGTGTAAGTTATGCAATTAAGTTCTATTTCTACAATTTTATTCACTTTGGTCCAAGAATTGTTTATGCAATTTGGTCCTCTAATTTAAATAAATGTCAATTAAGAACAATTAAGCTCTTAAGTCATGTTCGATAATTATTTCACGTAAACATGATGAAATATATTTCATATAATTTTCATGGATTGTAGGAATTTAATAAACAAAAGAATTAGAATAATCCTAACTCTCAAAATCACACGTGTGACGTGCGTACCTGAACGTCTGGAAAATTTGGGGCGTTACATTTTAAGTATTTAGGAATCCATCCCCGTTTTATAGATCATACAAATTCACACAACTCGGCGAGTACGAATTATTTCTCCAACTCCCACAAATAAAGACATAATCAAAACAAAATTCATAAGCCATCCTTTCTCCGGGTGATAGAAGGGTTGACAGCCCTAACTATTGATCAAATTCACACAAAACAAGGTGTAATCACTTCCTTGAAACCTTAGGCGGTTGCTTCCACCGGCTCAAGAGAAACGCCCTTCCTCAACCTCCTAAGGTTAGGCGAGACTCTCAAAGGAAAGTGTTGATGGAAGAGCTCGGTGACCCCTCGGCCGTCCCGAGATACCATACCACTCTCCGAGGCCCAAATCATAATTCAAACTCATATTTCCAACAAAGATTATCTTTCAAAGCTCAAAAATCGCTTACACACGCACACGAATCGAAGGGTTTCAAATCAAACGCAAAATAACTTATATACGTATACAAATCGTTTTCAAAGTCTTATAACAAATGGGACAAGCCCTCAAAATACATATCATACACGTATTTAACGTATAATATACATAACTCGCATGCGGGATTCAAATCAATTAGGGTTTTAGGTCATTATATCTAAAAGAACAAAACCTCACCTTTCCAACGTGTAGTGGTGAAAAAAGAGAGTGAATCGGACGCCTAAGGAGCAACCTCGTTGTCAGCGGGAGGGTCAACTGGACAAAACAAACAACAAATGAGACTCTTACACTTACGATGTACCAAATAGACGCTCGAAAAATGCGTATGCATGTATATGATGCAAAGGAAATGAAATGAATTCATACTTAAGTCATATAAGGACATACATTGCATATGAAATCATATTTCACAAACGAGGGCATAAAATGAGCTATAAATTCATAACATAAAGCTTAACACTTAATATAACATGTTAACATAATAAAAGAGTCATATAAAGCAAGAAAACACAAAAAAAAAAGGAAGAAAACCAACTCACACGCATGCAGGGTGGGTCGGGGCCGCTACCCATTTTCTTCACAAAATGGCCGCGGTCGAAACCCTCAACTCGAACCTAGGGCCAAATCAGGTCGCGGCCTCTACCCAAAACCAACTAGGAATGGTCGCGGTCATAACCTGAAGCCTGCACAAGTCGAGAACAAGGCAAAAATTGGTCATGGCCTCTACCAAAAAACAACTAAAACCGATCGCGACCGCGACCACGAGCGGCAACAGGGGAAAAACAGAATTCTAGGCCAAAAAATCTAACAAATCTCCAAGGAAAGCATGATATCTCCAAGTTAACACATAATAGAGTGATAATATAGCAAGAGTTCATCGATTTCATGCAAAAATCTAAGCCAAACATGAAGATACATATGAAGCAAGTGCAAGAGATACATACATATTCACTTTCATGCTGAAAACTCCAAATATTCAAATGATAACCCAAGAATTCCTTAACCTCCATGCAAAATCAGTTCAGACACTTATTCTATGATGTCTTAAGATCAATTAGTATGTACCATATCCAAGGAATCCACAAGAGATCAACCAAATTCATCAAAATAGCCAAAACCCTTACTATTCACTCTAATCTTCATAACATGCTCATTTATCCAAGATTTTCAGAAAATAAGGTGTTCAAACAAATAAGAGAAGATGGAGAACACAATTCTATACTTACCTTTCGAAAATGGAGTGATTTGGTGAAGAGTTGAGCTCTTCTTCCTATCTCGGTTTAGAGCCGCAGTTTCCCTTATTTCCCTTAAGCTTGTACAAAATGGGAGGGTAATGGCTGATAGGGGGTTATGTTGGGAGCATGTGGGGATAAGTTTCACTTTATTTGGTCAAGTATAGCTCAAGTTATGTCTAAAAGAGTGAACAAGGGTCGAAATTGCACGCGAGGCTCGTTTCGATCAAAATTCGAAAGTCTAAATAAGCTTGGAAAAATATGAGGTTTAGTTGATTGAACCCCGAATCGTCGATACAAGTTCAACAGAGGTGACATAATTCGAATCCGAATTCTCGAGCTCAAGTTATGTCGCCTGGAACCCAAGGTGCGCTAAATACCTTTTAACCCCCTTTAGGTCCCGTCTCCCAAAAAAAAAAAAATCAAAAGACAAGCCAAACAAGTTCCAAAACATAAAACGAGCATAAGAACAAGTTCATAACTCACATAATTCACGTATACCAAAAATATGCAAAAATCGGAATTAAATTCGGATACAAATAGAGCAAATTACAAGGTATAAAAGCGTAGACGTTTAAAATTCGAATTCATACTTAAAACAAATAAGTTCAAATAACCACATAAACATTTAAAACATCAAATAATCACATAATTAAATCATTAAATTATACACGTTTTAATATACCCGAGAGTCAGAACGATCGGGATGTTACATTAATTACCCTCTGTTACCTTCTCTTACGTATGTTTGAGACTTATATGATACTATTATGATTGAATTCTTGTTAAAGTATGTGTGGGACATTAATTGTGCACATGAACTTGTTCATGACATAATATGACTTCATAATCATTCCATTTCATCTTATTTCATTTGCCGTGCTTCATACTTGGTTCATATTGAGTCGTGTCTCACTCGTGCACTGTTTCTCTTGTCCAGAGAGTTCTCAGGAGGGTAACGAGTCAACTCTGTAGGCTTTGGGGAGTCTATTTTCTTTCTTTTGTTCGGTGCAGGTGAGGAAATGATAGGATATATATTATTAAAACCCCACAACCCTATTATGTGATGATTTGGCCAAAATCTATTTTATATACATATCTTATTTTAAAATGTTAAATGTTTTCAAAATGAAACTGAGACCTGTTCCTGTCCTATTTTGGTGAGAAACTTGCACTTCCTGGGGCCCAGAGGCTTGTGTGTTGAGAGAACCAGGAAAGCATGGGCTGACGGCTATCTCTTACATAAGTCCCACTTTTTCGGAGCAGCCTGGATGTGACGCTCCGATTTTTCGGCCGTACAGGTACGCCATCCTGAGTGAGCTAATTGCGCTTTTAAATTATTTATTTATTTATGCAACTACGTGTTTAATTTAATGTTTAGATGCTACTTTGAATTATTATTTGAATTATTATTTTGAACTCGTTTGCTCTTGAACTTGATCCGTTTGCCTAGGAATTTTATTTTTATTTTTGTGAAAACTTGCTATGCAAGAATTTTATGTGTTATGATTTGATTATATGCTCGTTGCATGTTTTCGAGTTTGTAATATGGTTTTTAAACCATTTTGTGTGAATTGGGACTTAATGAGAATTTAGCCTACCATGTGTTCCGAAAGACATAACTCGAGCTCGGAAATTCGGATTCAAATTATGAAACCTTCGCTAGACTCATATCGAATATTCACATCTAGTAAACCTAGCCTTGTATTTTTCTAAACCCGTATGAACCTCCGAAATTTGCCCAAATTGAGAGCCTCGCACAGATTCGCTACCCTTGACGGTTTTGGCCATAACTTGCTCATTTCTTAACCAAATGACCTCAAACTTGGACCCACTTAACCCGAGTTAAACCTAATTTCTCCCTAGCCCCACCCCATTTCGAAATCAGTAGCAAAAGAAGAGAGAGAAGCAGCTGAAGTGAGAAGAGAAGAAGGAGGCTCGACACTTTTTCACCCCCTTGCACCTTTGAGCTCGTATCTTCCTCGTTTCTTCTCTGATTCAAGAGGTAAGCACAGATTCTTGTTCCCCAATTTCTTGTACTTCTTTTAAGCTATCATTTGCCTATTTTCATTGTGACAGCCCATCCGCTCGTACGTACAGGTTTGTGCCACGTATGAGTTTAATTTTCATATTTGCATTTATTCTCATATTTAGTTGATGCATTTATATTTGAATTATATTTCTTTATTCAATTATTATATGAAATAGTTGAAATATTTCCTAAGTGTTTGCCCTGCTTGAACGTTTGATATGAATTCTTATGATTTGAGAATTTACGAATTATGAATTTAATTCCCGAGCATGATAAATTCTTGAAATATGTGATATAATATGATTTGAGGACTTATTTGTAAGGTTTTTATTATGTTTTGGACTTGTTTGAAACTTCTAAGGACTCAATTGCACTTTTATTCAAGTTTTGGGCCAATTTGCAATTTGGCGATACTTGAGTCTTTGTTTGCAAATTATGAGCTCGAGGATTCAGATTCGAATTTTGACACCACCATTGGCTTATTTCGATGATTCGGACCCAATGGAACAAGCCTTATAATTTTTCGATGCCATTTAGACCTCCGACAACCCATATTTTGGCCTAAATGACCCGTTTAAGCCCCCTTCGACCCCTTTCTTTGACCCATTTTGGCTTAAAATCAGACACACACACACCCATTTTCTTCCTTATTTTCGTCCAAAGAAAGAGCAAGCAAGAGAGAAAGGAGAAAACAAGGGTTTCCACCATTTCTTCACCTTAAGAGCTCATTCCTTCCTTCCTTCTTCTCCATCTTCAAAGGTGAGTTAAGATTTGAGTTCTCCTTCTTCTTATGATCATTTTTATCCCTTTATTTTTGATTTTATGCCATGGATTCATGTTGTATGCTTGAAGAGATGAATAGCTTGAATAGTGAAGTGTTTATGTTAATATATGAATCACATGCCTTTGTTTGAGTTAATTGTTGATTTAATGCTTGAAATACGATCACATGAACTTCATTTATGATCCTATGACTTCATATTTGTTGGTGGCTGAGTTGTATTAAAGTTTCCATTAATGTACTTGAGTCTTGAAGCTTGAAAACTTGGTAGAACTTGATGAATATATGCCTTGATGTTGCTCTACATTTGTGCTTCTGTTTGGGGTTGTTTTGGACGAGATTTGTAACATCCCACTTGTCCGGCCGTATAGGTACACCGTTTCGAGAGTGATACTTGCATTTTTAAATTATTTAATTATGTAATTATATGTTTATTATAATGTTTAAATGATATTCTCGAATTTATATGAATTATTTGTTAAGTACATGTTTGAATATTTGTATGTTTTTGCCCTTTAGCTTTCGTTTTTAATCCGTTTGAACCCGTTTTTGATTCTAATTTTTGTGAATATGTGATATGCATGAATTATATGTGTTATGAATTTGATTACATGCTCGTTTTATGTTTTTAAGTTCGTTTGATACGGTTTTTAAAACCATTTTGTTTGTTAGGGACTCGAGGGCCTAACACGTTTAGCGTACCTTGTGTTCTGGAAGGCGTAATTTGGGCTCGGGAATTTGGATTTGAATTTCGGAAGAGGCACTGTAATTGTAAAAAAAATTGGAAGTCTTTGAACCTAGTTTTGTATTTTTCTAAGCCTGTTTGGGCCTCCGAATTTCGCCCGAAACCTGAATTCACGCAGATTCACCACCTTTTACAGTTTTATCCATAACTCTCTCGTTTCTTAACCAAATGACTTAATTCTTGAGCCTAATTAACCACGGTGAAACCTTCTTTCACCCCCTCCCCCAACCCCATTTTCAGACTCAGCAAATGGGAAGAGAGAGAAGCAGCTAAAGTGAAGAGAGAGAAGGGTGACCCCCCACTATTCACCATCTCCAATTTTGAGCTCGTTTCTTCATCTTTTCTTCTCCGATTCGAATGGTATGAATGGATTCTTGTTCTCCATCTTACTGACTTTCTTTCAAGCCATGGTTTGCATGATTTCATTAGGATTTGAGTATGTTAGGATCAAGAACATGAATAGTAAGGGTTTCATGAAATTTTGATGAATTCTTGTGAAAATTTGTTGCATTTCATGATATGAAGCCATTTATGTAATCTAGATGAATTCCTTGTCATGTCTTTATGCCTAAATTTCGTGGAAACTAGCTGCATCTTAATCCCCCATTGATGAAATTAAATTTTTGAGAAATTGGGCCTAATTTGCTTCCTCTGCTTGATCGTGTGTGTGTGTGTTGTTTAGAGAGTTGTTTAGCTGAGTTTTTGTGCTCCTTTTATTGCCCTTTTTGCTGTCTTTGTTGCCTTGATTCGTACCTTATTGCTGCAGCTTGCTATGGAGGAGAAACAGGGGCTGCTGCTGTTGCTGTGTTTCGGCCTGCTACGCGCAGTCGCCGCCGCGACCGTGCCAAAGCCTTTCTTGGTCGCGGCCGTGACCCATTTATGGCCTTCTCTCAACTTGTGGCTTGTGGAAAGGCTGGTGGTGGCTGTGGTAGTGGACGCAACCTCTTTTGTACTGAGTTTAGGTAGCGGTCGCGACCTTCTTTGAAGGGTGTTGCGGTTTATTTTTCATTTTGTTAGTGTTTTGCTTGACTTTCTTAGCTTGTTTATGATTAATATATGTTATTAACTTGTTATTTATCATGTTATGTGCTCTAATATGAATTTGTTATGTAATTTTGGTGCTCATTTACGTGATATATGACTAGATACGTTTGTTATGCCTTCCTACGTGCATGCATGCCTTCGTGCGTTGTTGGTTTGCCTCGCATGAGATTTCTTTGCTCAATTCATGATATATATGTATTGTTAGCTCGTTATATGATACATTATGCTCCTTGCATGAGATTTATGAGTCCGTTTGACGTAAGATATGTGATATATGAATTTGTATGCGCTATGTGTCACCTTGTTACACTTCATATGCATTATTTGCATTCATATGCATTTGTCGAGCGTCTAGTTGGTGCATTTTGAGTCTAAGTATGTCTTCTTCCCTTTGTTTTGTTCAGAGGTTAATTCCGAGGGTAAGGAGGTGGTCTTTTAGGTGTGATTTGGTTCGGTTTGTTTGAGAAGGTCTTTTATGTCTTTTAGGCCTTTTATGTTTACTTCCGTTCGGTTTGTTCGATAAGGCGAGGTTTTCTTTCTTTTAGTTAATACGACCTATAACCCTACGTGTATTTTGAAGCCCGCATGCGATTTAAGTATATGTATATGTATATAAATATGTGTTTGAAATGTATTTTGTGGGAATTGGCCCGTTTGTTATGAAACCTTTGAAAAACACTTTTATTTATACATAAATTATATTTTAGTTCATATATTTTGAAAAGGGTTGGTGTGTGTGTTTTTGAAATTAGCGAGGTATGACTTTGAATGTAGCACCCCGCACGTGAGGCACCACATCCCCCGCATTATGGCTCAACACGAGTAACGAAATGGAAAGTCCGCACCCGTATCCAACCCTAGCGAACGGGAGACAAACAAAACAACCTCCTAAGCTAGGCGGAACTTAGACCCTGCACTTATAACCAACTAACAAAGCATAATGCAATGGGAAACAAAATCCAATCACATGCATTGGCCACGGGCCTGCAGAAATTAAACACACCAACCACACGCAGGCTTGGGCACCTCAGGCCTCTTTTAATTCACATCGAAGCCCGACAAAGCAATTTAATATCAAATACATAAAGATTCAAGTTCATAATTTTACAATGCCGAATCATATACAATTTAAATACATATGCGAGTGCAAAGACTCTTCTAGCTTAACCTGACCGACTCAAAGACTCAACACAAATCGGCCTAGCTCGAAGCTCCAAAGCCAAACCTGCGCACTAAAAGATTGGGGAGGGAGAGGGTCAGTCTCTAGAAGACTGAGTGAGCAGGAGCGATATACATATACATAAAACATGCGCATGCAAGTCATAAATCCCGAGCAAGGTTTTATTTAAAATTAGTTCCCAAAAAGGCAAGAGAATGACCAAGCAATACTCGGATTTTACGACTAATCATATCAATTCATTACGTTCATAAATCATACATAAACATAAGGGCTCGGCGAATGAGCGTGGATCATCTCCAACCAAACTCCGACCGTGTACGACAAATATCATTAATATATCGAATATGTGATCATGCAGTATATCATAATACACACAAATCATATATCATATCATAAGACATATTCGTTTGGGCAATCCGTGTCCCGGCCTTCCCGCACGGTGCATAACAATCATATCATAACATAATCATATTCATAAAATAAGTTCCAACCTTCTTCCTCCGGCGGTGAACGGGCTTGCAAGACCCGACCACCTCATACATAATGGCTAGAGGGGTTCATGAGGCCCCAAAAGCCCGACTAGCGTTTTCTCGTCAAAACTCCTGACGAGATCCGTTTCGACGTAAAACATAGTGGAACTAGCACATGGGATCACCGTCGGCCCATGCCTCCCCGGATAGCCACATGTACTAAGTCCCTGGGCCCGTGAACATATCTTACATGCATATTCTCGCCAAAACATTTCATATCAAAAGAACATAACATATTTCATAATCCTTGTGAAAATATTTACTCGATAAATGCATTTGAAAACCATACATAAATATACAATAGGATTTTGGCCAAACTTGTCACATAGGGTTGTAGGGTTTAATATATAACTAGAACGAAAACACCCTCACCTGGAACATGGCGATACAAGGATACGAGTCACCGAGTGCCTAGTTGATCAAGATTTCTCCGCCCTGGAGATAAACTGAACAAGAGACAACATAACGTGTTCGTGAGACTCGAGACACCAATTGAACCATATAAGACGCACGACATGCAATGAATATGATATGAATGCGTCAAAGATGATATTATGTCATGAGAATGTTCATGTGCACTATTAAGGAAATTATGACATATAACCAAGACATTCGTTCATTCATTCCATTCAATTTCATAAATTCATAATTCATATCGATTAATCTAAGAATTCATTTGATAATCATCACACGTAATATATCGCATTTATAATTAGAAAATAGACAATTAATTACTTTCAATTGAAGATCGAAATTAAATAAAACATGAAATGGGTAACAATTAAATTCTATAATCAATTAATTCAAATAATATTTAAAATATAATAAACAAATAAATAAATATATAATAACTATATAGATATATATATACATATAATCACACGTAAATATATATATATATATATATATATATATATATATATATATATATATATATATTATATGCATGCATATTTTAAAACCAAACAATCAAATTAACTTCATGCATGCAATGCTATATATATATATATATATATACGACCAAATGCATGCAAATAACATTATCAAGCCATGCATTTAAAAAGTCCTGCATGTATATTTACATCTAACCTATATACTACATATATATATATATATACACTTACATGCATGAACACTTTCATGCACACACAACACTCATGCATATATATATATATACACACACACACCCACTCTGAATCAAAGGAGAAAGGCAACAGCAACAAGAAAGAAAAGAAAAAGAAAGAAGAAAGAAGAAAGAAGGAAGAAGACGCAGCAGAAAATCTGCAGAAAAACAGGGGTCGCGGCCGCGACCCATTTTCTTCATGAAATGGTAGCGGCCGCTACCCATAATATTCCGAATTTTGATCCAATTTTTCCAGAATACGTGAGCAGCCCAACTGTTCAGTCGCGGGCGCAACTGAATTACAGACAATTAAGGTTGCGGGCGCGATTTGCGCGATACAACAAAAACTGACGCAGGGCGTGGAGAAAAACAGAGCACAACACATCAACTTCAATCCAACAAGATCAGGTAAGGAAAGGCAACAATTATGCACCAAAAATACTCCAAAACAACATTCAATTCAGCCCCAAGAAGAATCATACGTGAGGTGAAGGCAAGGGTGCTCTTTTCATAATATAACCTCAAGGTTTCATTAATGGTAGCTCATGAATGTCTCAACTACCAGCTAATAAATCAACATAAATGTAAAGAAGAGATCAAGACAATCATATACAAGCTTAGAATCAATCAAATTCACCAAGAAATGGATGAGATCAACCTCTAAGCTCATGACCTAACTTTTCTTCAAATCAGCCAAAAACCCATGAAACCATGATCAAAATTAGGGATGAATAGCTTAAAATGACACATATTGAATGTATATAATCATCCTTAGCTCACCTTGTGAATTGGATGGAAGATGGAAGAGATTTGAGCTTGAATCTCCAAGGAATGGCATGGTTACGGGACTAGAACTGGAGCAGGGGATATTTTGCTGATTTTGGCTTTGTTCCTGAGCGTGGTTCGGTGAGGGAGTGTTATGGGAGGATAGTGGGCTTAACTAGGGTTACATAGGCACCAACCATGGTTAATTTGGTCAACAATTGAATAAGTTATGATTTATTTGGTACAAGGTGGCAGATTGATTTCCCGTTGCATGTTTCGGTTGAATTTTGGAGGTCCAAATGACTTTAGAAAAATATAAGGCTAAGTTCACTAAACTCAAATTTTTGTTACGAGTTCAGGGATGTTGACGGAACTCGAATCCGAGTTCCCGAGCTCAAGATATTAAATACGGAACCAAGGGTACGCTAAGTGCTCGTTAGCCCCCGACTTGGATTCCAAAAATTCAAATTAAATCCGAAACACATGCGACTGAAACCAAAAATAAGAAACGAACAAATATTCATATACAAGACATGTATAAGTTCAACATATTAAATTTGCACGAAATTCCGGTATCAAATTAAATAGAAACAAAGCACGTAATTGTCACTTAAACACAATGAAACAATAAAATGCATAATATTGCAATTAATATAAAATGTATACATATAGAATTTATAAATATAAATGCATGCATTAACTAACTATCATGAGTTGCATGAGTTCATGCAAATGGATATATGTAATTTATAAAACATACATGCATAAATAATTTAGAAATGTAAAATGCATGCACTAAAATTTTCATGCACACGTACACGATTTATATATATATACATTTAAATATGTTTTTGATATTAATGTTATTAAAGTAAAATAATTAACATTTAATACATATAAAATAAAACTAAGTGTATAAAACACATATATATAATTATTTCGCGCAATTTGGTAAACACATACGCCATGCTGTACTTCCTAAAAACTGGGGCGTTACAACCTCTCCCCCTTAAAATAATCCGTCCTCAGATTCACTATCTGCCTGAAAACAATTAATGAAGGAACCCAGTTCCTCAGAAACAACAAGGAGAGAGCCCCGTCTCTCCAACAACAATGAGAGAACCCTGTCTCTCGCAAGCAAAGAGAGCACCCCGTCTCTCGAACAAAATAAGAGCATCCCCGTCTCTTACAAACAACGAGAGAACCCCGTCTCTCAAACAAAATAAGAGCAAGGAAGTCTCCAATACTCCCAAGTCACACACGCGAAACCATAATTAAAATCACGTAAAACACCCCAAAGCAAGTAACAGACAACGCCCACGTTGGTTATCAATTACTCCAAGTAATTTAACATGATAAGAAATCAAAGCACATAATATGAAAATTATTTGAGTTAAATTTGCATGGATGCATGTATCATGGATGTTATAAGTACCGTTCACCATAGTTGTGAAATTTAGATTTGGGAGTTGTCGTTGTCCAGTGTATGATCTGTCCTGAGGATAAACTCAGTGCTTGACTTGTCTTCAAGTTCTTCAAGGTATCCCGGTGAAACAATTGGTAAATCCCCTAAGGATTTTACTCTTAAATCCCTCGTGACTGGTATTGCTTCTAAATTTCTTCGATCCTTCCACAATCCCTATTATATTCTTTCAGTCAGACTAACTCTTCCCTGTAACCAAATTTTAATATCCACATATGCGTTTAGAGTATCCGTTCCGTTGTCCAGCCCATGGCTTCTATCTTCACCTATACCGACGTCTAACATATCCTCGAGAATAACTACTCTTAGTGACCTCGAGAGTTCATTCTCGATCTTGAAATATCTGTTTTTGACACCAATCTTCTCTTTTCTTTGTTACCCCCTTCATTCTCTTTAATCTTTAAGGTTATGCTCACTATTCGGCCCCTAACTTCTTTAAGCGAAGGTAGAATGTTCCTGATAATTCTTGAAGTTTGATTTAATTTTTTTTTTTTCCTGATGATTGCTCTTTCCCTTAAGGTTTCTGTCGTTACCCATTAAACTCCATCGATCCTTCTTGATCAAAATCCTCTCACCTTTCCTTCTACTTCTCTTAATACCCAGAACCCCCTTCTCTATGCTTATTCAATCCAAATACCCCGCAGCCAAATGTAGTCTCGCTTTTTCTTCGGAGTTGCTTTCCGCAAACCTATCCCTTACTTAGAGTTCTGTATTTCCCGAATTATCTTTCTTGTCATGTGTTGTCCCGTTATTTCTCTTTTCTCTTATCTCAAAGGTGGCCCACTCATAGAGATACTTGATAAGTGAGATGAAAGAACTTCCTATCAAATAATCACTAGAATGCATGTCGGGTTAAAATGACGATGCATGTGGCACACTTACGACAATGAAATATGCAGCACCTTAGAGCAACGAAATCAGATAGAAATACGCGCACAACCATAAATAAAGAAGAATAAATAATTTATGCGAAGTATGATGCACGTGCTATGAATGTTTTAGAACCTGTCACCAATGTGGTAAGTTGTTAGCTCGATAGCTTTTACTCGTTCCTCCAATCACGAGGTTACTTCGACTTGCTGATTATTCCTTGCCTCTCCCAGGGTCTTCAAGTTTCCATGAATCTTTGTGATCGCTTGTATCTTCCACGGTCCAGAATTGTAATTTCTCAATCC
Source organism: Lantana camara (assembly GCA_037501455.1). NCBI lineage: Eukaryota > Viridiplantae > Streptophyta > Magnoliopsida > Lamiales > Verbenaceae > Lantana > Lantana camara. Next base: position 97,179,537 of record CM074856.1, read on the forward strand.
CTAACTTCTTCTACATCCATGGAATCAGCATCCAAATTTCTCCTCGAAAATTGCCCTTCAACTTTGCCCAAGTTCTATTACATAATTGAACCCTAATGTACTTCTGAACCTTATTACTCATCATTACCTTGATCAAGACCCCGTGCTTATCCTTTACGAGTTTAGATTGGGAATAGAACTTGCTTTCCAATTGCTCCCACTTGCGCGCATGCTTTGCTTCCAAAACGTCTTTGCCTTTCTTTACCGTTTCCATTCGTTGCTCCATATTTTCCCAATTCCTCGTCACAACACGACAATTCAGCTTGGATTGGGAAAGCGAACTCAAATCTTGCTCGTAGTATTATCACCTTCCATGAAATTGTATTTTCCACGCTACTTGGCTCCTTCCAATCCCTTCCCGACTCGTTTTCCCATCTTAGTTGAAATTTAGGGCTCCCGGACTCACTTCTTCCTGACCTTGACCTCTTTTCTATCCATTAGGTTCAGTTAGACATTCTCATTTTACGACTCTTGGTGCATAACTACCTCCGAACGTGTTTTAGATTGAATCTTCACAATTCTCGCTATCTCTTCCATAATCCAAACCCTGAGTTAAAGTACCTTCAAAGCTCGTTCACTCCATTCCTTAATTTGAATGACCCCGTTGAATCCGATTATGGCTTCTTATGTAAGAGAGCCGCATATGTCAATCTTCAGAGTCATAAATATTTCCCGATCAATTCCTATTTATACAAATGTCCCTCTATAGTTGCATCTCTTAAGTCGAACTCACAATTCAGCTCCTATCCCTTGAACTCTAACTCTATCTATGAGGACCACGCCTCTCGAATTCTTTATATTCTTCCCCGATGCATCATTCCTATCCTCCATGCCTCAGAAAAAAAAACTTACAATAAGGCGTTGTTAGCATGATACTTGGCTGTAGTTTGATAGTATCTTCATAACCTGAAATTCATAAGTTATTTCAAGGATATATGCATGCGATTAGCGCATGCTCATGGCACATATTCAACACGAAAGGCACAATTCCCATATAAGAATGCAATAGGTGATTCAACAAGATTCAAGAAGGAAAGACAGTTTCATATTCACGATCGATGCAATGCACACATTGTCACATAGTTCCTAAGCCGTACGACCTATACTGACTCAATCACGACACGAGAACACCGGTTTTGCAACCGGGCTATGATACCACTTAAGGATGTAGCACCCCGCACGTGAGGCACCACATCCCCCGCATTATGGCTCAACACGAGCAACGAAATGGAAAGTCCGCACCCGTATCCAACCCTAGCGAACGGGAGACAAACAAAACAACCTCCTAAGCTAGGCGGAACTTAGACCCTGCACTTATAACCAACTAACAAAGCATAATGCAATGGGAAACAAAATCCAATCACATGCATTGGCCACGGGCCTGCAGAAATTAAACACACCAACCACACGCAGGCTTGGGCACCTCAGGCCTCTTTTAATTCACATCGAAGCCCAACAAAGCAATTTAATATCAAATACATAAAGATTCAAGTTCATAATTTTACAATGCCGAATCATATACAATTTAAATACATATGCGAGTGCAAAGACTCTTCTAGCTTAACCTGACCGACTCAAAGACTCAACACAAATCCGCCTAGCTCGAAGCTCCAAAGCCAAACCTGCGCACTAAAAGATTGGGGAGGGAGAGGGTCAGTCTCTAGAAGACTGAGTGAGCAGGAGCGATATACATATATATAAAACATGCGCATGCAAGTCATAAATCCCGAGCAAGGTTTTATTTAAAATCAGTTCCCAAAAGGGCAAGAGAATGACCAAGCAATACTCGGATTTTACGACTAATCATATCAATTCATTACGTTCATAAATCATACATAAACATAAGGGCTCGGCGAATGAGCGTGGATCATCTCCAACCAAACTCCGACCGTGTACGACAAATATCATTAATATATCGAATATGTGATCATGCAGTATATCATAATACACACAAATCATATATCATATCATAAGACATATTAGTTTGGGCAATCCGTGTCCCGGCCTTCCCGCACGGTGTATAACAATCATATCATAACATAATCATATTCATAAAATAAGTTCCAACCTTCTTCCTCCGACGGTGGACGGGCTTGCAAGACCCGACCACCTCATACATAATGGCTAGAGGGGTTCATGAGGCCCCAAAAGCCCGACTAGCGTTTTCTCGTCAAAACTCCTGACGAGATCCGTTTCGACGTAAAACATAGTGGAACTAGCACATGGGATCACCGTCGGCCCATGCCTCCCCGGATAGCCACATGTACTAAGTCCCTGGGCCCGTGAACATATCTTACATGCATATTCTCGCCAAAACATTTCATATCAAAAGAACATAACATATTTCATAATCCTTGTGAAAATATTTACTCGATAAATGCATTTGAAAACCATACATAAATATACAATAGGATTTTGGCCAAACTTGTCACATAGGGTTGTAGGGTTTAATATGTAACTCCTGACGAGATCCGTTTCGACGTAAAACATAGTGGAACTAGCACATGGGATCACCGTCGGCCCATGCCTCCCCGGATAGCCACATATACTAAGTCCCTGGGCCCGTGAACATATCTTACATGCATATTCTCGCCAAAACATTTCATATCAAAAGAACATAACATATTTCATGATCCTTGTGAAAATATTTACTCGATAAATGCATTTGAAAACCATACATAAATATACAATAGGATTTTGGCCAAACTTGTCACATAGGGTTTTAGGGTTTAATATGTAACTAGAACGAAAACACCCTCACCTGGAACATGGCGATACAAGGATACGAGTCACCGAGTGCCTAGTTGATCAAGATTTCTCCGCCCTGGAGATAAACTGAACAAGAGACAACATGACGTGTTCGTGAGACTCGAGACTCCAATTGAACCATGTAAGACGCACATCATGCAATGAATATGATATGAATGCGTCAAAGATGATATTATGTCATGAGAATGTTCATGTGCACTATTAAGGAAATTATGACATATAACCAAGGCATTCGTTCATTCATTCCATTCAATTTCATAAATTCATAATTCATATCGATTAATCTAAGAATTCATTTGATAATCATCACACGTAATATATCGCATTTATAATTAGAAAATAGACAATTAATTACTTTCAATTGAAGATCGAAATTAAATAAAACATGAAATAGGTAACAATTAAATTCTATAATCAATTAATTCAAATAATATTTAAAATATAATAAACATATAAATAAATATATAACAACTATATATATATATATATATATATATATACATATAATCACACGTAAATACATATATATATATATATATATATATATATATATATATATATAGATATATTATATGCATGCACATTTTAAAAACTTCATGCATGCAATGCTATATATATATATATATATATCTATATATATATATACCACCAAATGCATGCAAATAACATTATCAAGCCATGCATTTAAAAAGTCCTGCATGCATATTTACATCTAACCTATATACTACATATATATATATACACTTACATACATGAACACTTTCATGCGCACACAACACTCATGCATATATAAATATATACACATACACCCACTCTGAATCAAAGGAGAAAGGCAGAAACAACAAGAAAGAAAGGAAAAAGAAAGAAGAAAGAAGGAAGAAAACGCAGCAGAAAATCTGCAGAAAAACAGGGGTCGCGGCCGTGACCCATTTTCTTCATGAAATGGTAGCGGCCGCTACCCATAATATTCCGAATTTTGATCCAATTTTTCCAGAATACGTGAGCAGCCCAACTGTTCAGCCGCGGGCGCGACTGAATTACAGGCAATTAAGGTCGCGGGCGCGACCTGCGCGATACAGCAAAAACTGACGCAGGGCATTGAGAAAAACAGAGCACAGCACATCAACTTCAATCCAACAAGATCAGGTAAGGCAAGGCAACAATTATGCACCAAAAATGCTCCAAAACAACATTCAATTCAGCCCCAAGAAGAATCATACGTGAGGTGAAGGCAAGGGTGCTCTTTTCATAATATAACCTCAAGGTTTCATTAATGGTAGCTCATGAATGTCTAAACTACCAGCTAATACATCAACATAAATGCGAAGAAGAGATCAAGACAATCATATACAAGCTTGGAATCAATCAAATTCATCAAGAAATGGATGAGATCAACCTCTAAGCTCATGACTTAACTTTTCTTCAAATCAGCCAAAAACCCATGAAACCTTGATCAAAATTAGGGATGAATAGCTTAAAATGACACATATTGAATGTACATCATCATCCTTAGCTCATCTTGTGAATTGGATGGAAGATGGAAGAGATTTGAGCTTGAATCTCCAAGGAATGGCATGGTTACGGGATTGGAACTGGAGCAGGGGATATTTTGCTGATTTTGGCTTTGTTCCTGAGTGTGGTTCGGTGAGGGAGTGTTATGGGAGGATAGTGGGCTTAAATAGGGTTACATAGGCACCAACCATGGTTAATTTGGTCAACAATTGAATAAGTTATGATTTATTTGGTACAAGGTGGCAGATTGAGTTCCCGTTGCATGTTTCGGTTGAATTTCGGAGGTTCAAATGACTTTAGAAAAATATAAGGCTAAGTTCACTAAACTTGAATTTTCGTTACGAATTCAGCGAAGTTGACGGAACTCGAATCCGAGTTCCCGAGCTCAAGATATTAAATACGGAACCAAGGGTACGCTAAGTGCTCGTTAGCCCCCGACTTGGATTCCAAAATTCAAATTAAATCCAAAACACATGCGAATGAAACCCAAAATAAGAAACGAACAAATATTCATATACAAGACACGTATAAGTTAAACATATTAAATTTGCACGAAATTCCGGTATCAAATTAAATAGAAACAAAGCACGTAATTATCACTTAAACACAATGAAACAATAAAATGCATAATATTGCAATTAATATAAAATGTATACATATAGAATTTGTAAATATAAATGCATGCATTAACTAACTATCATGAGTTGCATGAGTTCATGCAAATGGATATATATAATTTATAAAACATATATGCATAAATAATTTAGAAATGTAAAATGCATGAACTAAAATTTTCATGCACACGTACACGATTTATATATATATACATTTAAATATGTTTTTGATATTAATGTTATTAAAGTAAAATAATTAACATTTAATACATATAAAATAAAACTAAGTGTATAAAACACGTATAATTATTTCGCGCAATTTGGTAAACACATACGTCATGCTGTACTTCCTAAAAACTGGGGCGTTACATTGAAAGATAAGTCCGATTTTGAAAATTTGGAACTTTTTAACTTTGAATTTTGAACAATTTGAACTGGGCCCCGGAGATTTATGCAAAGGAGCCCTGAGTGGTATTGGGTCGTCTAGTCACTTCCGAGTGTGGTCTCCACTTAGAAAGGATCAACCCGGAACCCACTAGGAGGTTTGGTGGGGAATGGAATCCTCTGGCGTGAGCACCATGAATCTCACGACCCATACAGTATGAACGATGGTTAGGGTAGGAACAACCCTTCCATCACCCGGAGAAGAGGTATGTGTGTTTGAATCATGTTTTCATTTGAATTTTGATTCCGATTTTGAATATGAATGGAGTTAGGTGGTCTAAAACTCGTACTCGCCGAGTTGTGCGATTTAGATTTTGAAAATGGTTCGTCAAACGAGAGTGGATTTCTAATTACTAAAATTTGCTGATTTTGGCCTCCGGCCTTAACTCTTTTCTGTATAACTAGTATCACGGGCTAAAATGTTTTAGATTGCAAAAACCATGCCCCAATTCATGAGCTTTTATGACTTTGAATATGCTCTGATTTATGTATATGTACGTGTGAGTGTGTTAGCCCCCTCACCAGTCTTTAGGACTGACCCTCCTCATTGTCTTCTTTTTCCCTTTTGTTTTTTTGAGTTTGTAGGTGCGAGGTTTGGTTAGAGCTAGGCGGTGGTTTCTTTTGAGTTTGTAGTTCGGGTCCTTTAGCATTCTGCATCTGTACTTTCCGTTTTGGTACTATGTATAAAGTATGAATATGTATATGATTTCGATCTTATGAATTTGTCAAATTTACTTGGCCCGGGATGGGCATGGTTGTATATCATGTAATTATCTGGATTAGTTGGATATTACTTGTATGTTTGATGATCCTGTTGCTTCCACATGTGTTTTAGTTTGGTTGGCACTCTGAATTAGGGGCTAGACCGCCTAGCTTAGGTGTGATTTTGTTTGTCACCCGTTTGTTGTAGCTTGATGCGTGTGCGGAGTCTCCATTTCGTTACACATATATTGTAACATCCCGACTGATCAGACTTTTCAGGTAAACTATTATGTGCGCTATTCAATTATTTCCTTATGTGATATTTCATTGCTAACGTGAATTATTGAAGTTATTTGAACTTATTTGCTTTAATATGAATTTGGTTATCTTTGAACGTTTAATTTTCCTTGCTTTGTATTTGTTCGTTTTGGATCCGTATTTAATTCTGATTTCTGTGAATTTGTGATATGTGTTAATTATATGCTTTATGAACTCGATTATGTGCTCGTCACATGTTTTGGTATTTGTTTGCTTGCCTTTTTGGTTTCGTTTTGGAGTCGGGACCTAAAGGAGGCTAAAGAGCATTTAGTGCACCTTGGGTTCCGGGACGCGTATTTTGAGCTCGAGAATTCGGATTCCAATTTCGTCACCTCCATTGAACTCGTTTCGACGATTTGGGTTCGATGGGACAAGTCTCACATTTTTCTAAGTTCATTAAGACCTTCGAATTTCACCAGTAACGAGCCCCTTTTGCTTGTAAGACATCTTTTAACCTAGCTTTGAGTTGGGGACCCCACTTAAACCCAACCAAGCCCTTAACCATGAGTATTAACTTGAGTTGAGCCCTCCATTGCCCTTATGTTGCTGAAACCGAACCAAACCTCTTCTCTCTCTCCCTCAATACCGATCAACCAAGCAAAGGAGAAGAGAAGGAAGAAGAAACCCCTTTTTGCCAACCTTGTGATCTTGAGCTCAAATCTTCACCTTAGCTTCTCCAATTTGAAAGGTAAGTCCATGGTTGCAATCTACACTCTCTCTTCTCTCTTTTATATGATCTTGAGCTGAATTTCTTTGGTTGAATATTGAGATATAGCAAGCATGTGAATAGTAGTAGTTGGGAGAATTTGTTTGATTCTTGCTCCTTTCTTGATTCCTTGAGACTTGATGATGATATATGACTTCTAGAGCATGCTTATTGATGTTTATTGTTTCTCCTCTTTTGGTAGTTGAGATAGGATCAATTTGCCATTAATGTAACTTGAGCTTTGATGATATACTTGATGCATTTCTTTCTCCCTCATTCTTGCCTTGTATTGCTTACATTTTGGGACTGATTTGTGGCTACTTGTTGGGCATGAAACTTTGGTGAATTATTGTTATTTTGATGCTTGATAATTGTGTTTTGAAAGGCATAAGAGTTCCCTTGAAGCCCCCAACCGAAAATGCCCTGTTTTTCCTTCCTTTTTCGGCCATTTTTGGCCAAAATTTTTCCAGGCCGAAGGCCTGACACGGCCGCGTCAAGTTTTAAAGGAAAATGGACACGGCCGTGTTGAGCCCTCGACATTGTTTTTCTAAATTTTTCCGCCTGACACGGCCGCGTCAGTTTACAAAGGAAAATGGACACGGCCGTGTCAAGCCCTCGGAAATGTTTTTTTTTTTCAAATTATTTCGCCTGACACGGCCGTGTCCGTTCCCCTTTGTTTTCTGACACGGCCTTGTCAAGCAGGGTGGCATCCGGGGAGATTTCTTTCGCCTTTTCGTTGCTTCTTATTGGTCCTTCTTACCTCGTTTTTTGGTATGTATGCATGACTAACTTGTCATATGATGTGCTAAGCCTTATGTTATGAATTTGTGCTTTGATTTACCTCCTCGTTTGTGATATATGTTCTTATATGAATTGTTTGCTCGTAAATGGCATAAATGTGGGTGCATTTCATATCATTTGCATCATAAGCATACATATTCATGTACCGAGCGTCAATGTGGCTCATATTGAGTCTAAGAGTGTCCCTTGTTGTTTGTCTTGTTCAGAGGATCTTCCTGCAGAGGACGAGCTTGCTCCGTAGGTGTCCGGTTGTCACACTTTTGGTCTCCACTACGTCCGTTGACAAGGTGAGGTTTTGTTCTTTTAGTTATTTGACCTACTACCCTAATTGGTTTCAAACCTCGCATGCGAATACGTATAATATATGGTAAATAAGTGCATGATACGTATGTTACGGGATTTTTCCCATTTGTTATAAGAGTTTGGAAAACGTTTTGTATATGTATATAAGCTATTTTGCATTTGTTTGGAAAAGTTTAGTTTTGTGCAAGTGTGTGTGTGTGCGCGAGCTGTGGCTTTGAAAGATAAGCTTTGAGATATGTTTGTGTGACTTTCGTGATATGTTTGGGCCCCGGAGTGTGGTATGGTAATCTCGGGACGACCGAGGAGTCGCCGAGCTCTTCCATCAACACCTCCATTTGAGAGTCTCACCCAACCTTAGGAGGTTGAGGAAGGGTGTTTCTCTTGAGCCGGCGGAGGCAACCGCCGAAGGTTTCAAGGTAGTAATTAAACCTTGTCTCGTTTATGTGTGTGGATAGTTAGGGCCGATCAACCTTTCTATCAACCGGTGTTGGGGATGGATGATGATTTGTTTTGTTTTGCTTTGATCTACGTATATGGGAGTTTGGTGTGTGACTCGTACTCGCCGAGTTGGTTTAGTTTTGTATGATCTATGAAACGAGAGTGGATTTCTAAGTACTTAAAATTTGGCAATTTCTCCTTTTGCCTTCTCTTTACTTTATGTATATATATATATATATATATAACACGGGAACTAATTTGGCTTGCAAAAACCACTCTCGGTTCAGGGATCCTTCCGTTTTGATAAATGCTTTGATTGATATGTATATCGGGTGCGTGAGTAGCCCCCTCACTAGTCACTAGGACTAACCCTCGTTGTTGTTTTCCCCTTTTTCCTTTCTTTTGAGTTGCAGGTTCTTCCGAGTCAAGCTAGGCGGCAAGTGTCTTTTGGAGTTTACTTGTGGTTTAGCTTGAGTCTTCATGCATTCGTAGTGGTTTACTGTCTCTTTTGCTTATGTACTTGGAGATTATGTATTCTGATTACACTTTTGCTATTTTGGCCGAGAGGGCATTGTACATATTGTATATGTTCTAGCATGACAGTTGGAATTCTCGACCCTACCCTCTTTTTGATGATGTATATATATATGTGATGTTCTTGGGATATATGTTTAGCTTGTGAATTGCTTTAATTGCTTCCGCTACTCTGATTTTATTTTGCGCAGTTCTTGAGGGTCTAGGCCGCCTAGCGAGGGAGTGAGTTTTGTGTGTCTCCCGTTCGCTACGGTTTGATACGGGTGCGAACTTCCATTTCGTTACTCGTGTTGGACCCTAGTGCGGGGGATGTGGCACCCTTCGCTCCGGGGGTGTTACATCCTTGCGTGGTATCAGAGCTCTCGGTTGCAAAACCAGAGCTTGGGAGTCGTGTTGAGTCTGTCTAGGTTGTTCGGTATAGGAATATGTGATTATTTGCATTCATTTACATAATTATGTGATGCAATTGTTTTACTTTCATGGTAATTGACTACATGATCATGAACTGAACCCCATCCATCGATATTCTTTGATTTGTGTACTTTCAGGATGCCTCCCAGAAGGAGAGCAGATAGGGAGCAGACTCCTGACCTTAATCAACCCCCTCCACAAGCACCTCCACCTCCACCAATGAATGCTAAGAATATAGTGCAGGCCCTTCTGAATCAACTTCAGCAGAACCAGAGGGATAATCATCAGGGTGAAGGACAAGGTGGACATGTAATTCCGGTTTTCAAGGAGTTCAGAAATAACAACCCGCCTAAGTGGTATGGAGGAGACGACATCCAAGCAGAAGAATGGTTGTCAGAGATCACCGGAATTTGGGAAATTTACCCAGCACCTTCACATGAGAAAGCTGTTTGCACGGCTTGGTTTGTGCAAGGCCCCGCTTCCAATTGGCTCAAGGCTACAAGAGCTCGATTGGAAAGGAGTGGAGAAGAGTTCGATTGGGAAAGCTTCGTAAGAGAATTTCATCACAAGTATGTTCCTCCAAGTGCTTGCGAGAGGAGACTACAACAATTCACAGAATTGAAACAAGGGAACCGCTCGGTTGAAGAGTATATCATGGAATTTGAGAGACTTGCACCTTATGCTCCACACATTTCCAATGATGACACCCAGAAGGCACGGAACTTTATTTATGGTTTGAGATATGATATTCAGAGTGCTCTTAAGGCGGCTACCATGGATACGTGGGAGAAGGCTACGAGGAAAGTGATCAAAGTAGAAGCTAACAATACAAGATTGAGGCCGACTTACTCTTCGGGCCAAGGTTCGAGCTCAAATTTGGGGAAGAGGCCTGCATCCTATGGTGGGCCTCCGGTTTTCAAACCCCAAGGTTCTAACACTTCAGTCAAGAAAGCTCGACCTCCGGTACCAGCTTTACCGGCTCCGATTCAATGTGGCTATTGCAAGGGTCCCAATCACACTGAGGAGAATTGCTGGAAGAAATTGAGAAGGTGCTTTAAGTGTGGAGAGCCCGGTCATTTGATTAGCACTTGTCCTCAAGTGAGAGCACCTCAGCCTCGAGCTCCTCAGCCGTTGAATGTGATGCCTCCGAGAGCACCAATCCAGGTGAGAGCTTATGCTTTGGAGGGCGAGGAAGAGAATGTAGAGGTGGATGCTAACGCCATTGTTGAAGGTACCATCCACATTCATGGCATTCCATTGCATGCATTGTTTGATTCGGGAGCAATGCATTCATTTATTGCTTCCCGGCTTGTTGCTACTCTTCCATTGCCTGTTGCTTGTTTCGATGATTCTTTTATTGTCTCTTCTCCCTTGGTGGTGCTTTGGCTACGAATTGTGTTTACCGTGGTTGTCCGGTGGTTGTGGAAGATCAAGAGTATCCGACAGATTTAATCAAGATGCCAATCAAGAAGTATGGGGTGATTCTGGGTATGGACTGGTTATACCGTTATCGGGCTATGATGGATTGTTTTGCCAAGAAGATAACTATGGGTTCTACGGTCTTTGCGGGACAGAGGTTGAAGACCTGCCCGATTATTTCCTTTATGGAAGTAAGCAGAATGTTCCGGGACGGTACGACGGGCTATGTGGCCTACCTTTTGAATAAGCCAAAGGATCGGGCCAAGCTCGAGGAGACGGAGATCGTGAAGGAATTCCCCGATGTGTTCCCGGAGAACTTGGGATCTTTACCTCCGGATCGGGACGTCGAGTTTGTGATAGATCTCTATCCCGGAGCAGAACCGTATGCGAAATCTTCCTATAGGATGGCTCCAGCTGAGTTGAAGGAGTTGAAGACGCAATTGGATGAGCTCTTAGAATGTGGTTACATTCGCCCGAGCACTTCTCCGTGGGGTGCTCCAGTCCTGTTTGTCAAGAAGAAAGACGGGACTTTGCGGATGTGTATTGACTACCGTGAGCTGAACCGGTTAACGGTTAAGAACAAATACCCGCTCCCTTATATTGAAGAGTTGTTCGATCTCCTACAAGGTTCAAGTGTTTATTCCAAGTTGGATTTAAGGCAAGGGTATTACCAGTTGCGTATCCGGGAGGGAGATATACTGAAGACGGGTTTCAACACAAGATATGGGCATTTCGAGTTTGTGGTCATGCCTTTTGGCCTTACCAATGCCCCAGCCGCGTTTATGGATATGATGCACCGAATATTCCGGCCTTACCTTGATAAATTCGTGGTCATCTTTATAGATGATATTCTGGTGTATTCGAGGTCCGAGGAAGAGCACGCCCGGCATTTAAGTATTGTTTTGTCTACACTTCGGGACCACCGATTGTTCGCCAAGTTCAGTAAGTGCAAGTTCTGGTTAGATCGAGTTTCCTTTTTAGGTCACTTCATTTCTGGGAATGGTATAGAGGTGGACCCGGCGAAGATTGAAACGGTAATGCTTTGGAAGCAACCTAAGAATGCCTCGGAAGTGAGAAGTTTTCTCGGGTTAGCAGGGTATTATAGGCGCTTTGTGAAAGATTTCTCGAAGATTGCTTCCCCGTTGACCCGATTAACTAAGAAAGAGGTTAAATTCGAGTGGGATGAGGCGTGTGAGAAGAGTTTCCAAACCCTGAATGGAAGATTGACTACTGCACCGGTTTTAACCCTACCCGAGGGTTCAGAAGGCTACTCAGTTTACACTGATGCTTCGAAGGAAGGTCTTGGTTGTGTGTTGATGCAGAATGGCAAAGTGGTAGCCTACGCCTCAAGGAAATTAAAGGATCATGAGAAGAACTATCCCACTCATGACTTGGAACTCGCCACAGTAGTGTTTGCTTTGATGAAATGGCGACATTATCTTTATGGAGTCACTTTTGAAGTGTTCACCGACCACCAGAGTCTTAAGTATCTGTTTACCCAGAAGGATTTGAACGTGAGACAGAGAAGATGGATAGAGCTACTCGAGGACTATGATTGTAAGATCCAATACCATCCAGGTAAAGGTAATGTGGTGGCGGATGCTTTGAGTAGGAAGGCTAATATCTTAGGCTTGGAAGCAGGTTCTAGTAGGCAGAATTCAGTGGTTCTGGTTTCAGAGGCTCGTTTGGCTAACATTTCGGTTCAACCGGTTTTGAGGTAAAAGTTGTTAGAGGCTCAGTCTGTGGATCCCGAAATTCAGAAATTGGTAGCTAAGTCCAGGGTCGATCCGGAAACCAAGTTTGGATTTGATGATTCGGGATTGTTTCGATTTAAGGCTCGGGTTTGTGTCCCTGAAGGATTTAAGCAGTTGGTACTTGATGAAGCTCACAAGTCAGCATATGCAGTTCATCCTGGTACCACCAAAATGTACAAGGATTTAAGGACTTCATATTGGTGGAACGGCATGAAGAGAGACGTGGCTAACTATGTTAGAAGATGTCAAACATGCCAAGTGGTGAAAGCAGAACACCAGAAACCGGGAGGAACTCTCCAACCGCTTCCAATACCCGAGTGGAAGTGGGAGCAAGTGACAATGGACTTTGTGTCCGGCTTGCCAAGGACCAAAGGAGGTTCCGACGGAATTTGGGTGATTATTGATCGGTTGACGAAGTCAGCACATTTTCTTAAGGTGAAGATGTCCGATAAGGTTCCTAAGTTGGCCTGGTTATATCGGAAAGAGATTGTCAGATTACATGGTTGCCCGGTCAGCATTGTTTCGGATAGGGATCCTCGGTTTACGTCCAGTTTTTGGCAGGAGTTACAAAAGTGTTTGGGTACGAAGCTTCAATTTAGTACTGCATTTCACCCACAGACGGATGGCCAGTCAGAAAAGCTAATAAGGTATCTCGAGGACATGCTTCGTGCTTGTGCCTTGGATTATCCGGATTCGTGGGATGAACAGTTGGATTTGATTGAGTATGCCTACAATAACAGCTTTCAGTCTTCTATTGGCATGGCACCGAATGAGGCTTTGTATGGAAGGAAGTGCCGATCCCCTCTCTTTTGGGATATTGATGAGTGGAGATGGACTAAAGATGGAAAGCTCGAAAGGGCTAAGAAACCTAAGGAGATTCAGGACACCATCGAAAGGGTGAAAGTGATTAGACAGAGGTTGAAAGCAGCACAAGACCAGCAGAAAAGTTATGCAGATAAGAGAAGACGACCCTTAGAGTTTGAGAAAGGAGATAAGGTCTTTTTAAAGGCATCTCCTAGAAAAGGGTATGCTCGAATTGGTAAAGGCGGGAAGCTTAACCCTCGCTACTTAGGCCCCTTTGAGATCCTTGATCGAGTTGGGGAAGTAGCCTACAGACTTGATTTACCGCCGAGCTTAACCGGGATTCATAATGTGTTTCATGTCTCGCAGCTTCGGAAACATTATCCCGATGAGTCTTCTGTTCTTCCTGTCGAGAAAGTTCAGTTGGAACCGGATTTGACCTTTAAGAAGTATCCAGTTCAGGTGTTGGACCGGAAGATGCAAGAGTTGAGGAATAGGCAAATCCCTCTTGTGAAAATCTTGTGGCATGATCAAGAATCCGAGGAAGCCACTTGGGAGACTGAGAGTAAGATGAAACAGTTGTATCCGGAGCTTTTCAAGGCCTCGCCTCGGACCTGAGGACAGGTCCTTTTGAAGGAGGGAGGTTTGTAACATCCCGACTGATCGGACTTTTCAGGTAAACTATTATGTGCGCTATTCAATTATTTCCTTATGTGATATTTCATTGCTAACGTGAATTATTGAAGTTATTTGAACTTATTTGCTTTAATATGAATTTGGTTATCTTTGAACGTTTAATTTTCCTTGCTTTGTATTTGTTCGTTTTGGATCCGTATTTAATTCTGATTTCTGTGAATTTGTGATATGTGTTAATTATATGCTTTATGAACTTGATTATGTGCTCGTTACATGTTTTGGTATTTGTTTTGCTTGCCTTTTTGGTTTCGTTTTGGAGTCGGGACCTAAAGGAGGCTAAAGAGCATTTAGCGCACCTTGGGTTCCGGGACGCGTATTTTGAGCTCAGGAATTTGGATTCGAATTCCGTCACCTCCATTGAACTCTTTTCGACGATTTGGGTTCGATGGGACAAGCCTCACATTTTTCTAAATTCATTAAGACCTTCGAATTTCACCAGTAACAAGCCCCTTTCGCTTGTAAGACGTCTTTTAACCTAGCTTTGAGTTGGGGACCCCACTTAAACCCAACCAAGCCCTTAACCATGAGTATTAACTTGAGTTGAGCCCTCCCTTGCCCTTATGTTGCTGAAACCGAACCAAACCTCTTCTCTCTCTCCCTCAATACCAATCAACCAAGCAAAGGAGAAGGAAGAAGAAACCCCTTTTTGCCAACCTTGTGATCTTGAGCTCAAATCTTCACCTTAGCTTCTCCAATTTGAAAGGTAAGTCCATGGTTGCAATCTACACTCTCTCTTCTCTCTTTTATATGATCTTGAGCTGAATTTCTTTGGTTGAATATTGAGATATAGCAAGCATGTGAATAGTAGTAGTTGGGAGAATTTGTTTGATTCTTGCTCCTTTCTTGATTCCTTGAGACTTGATGATGATATATGACTTCTAGAGCATGCTTATTGATGTTTATTTTTTCTCCCCTTTTGGTAGTTGAGATAGGATCAATTTGCCATTAATGTAACTTGAGCTTTGATGAGATACTTGATGCATTTCTTTCTCCCTCATTCTTGCCTTGTATTGCTTACATTTTGGGGCTGATTTGTGGATACTTGTTGAGCATGAAACTTTGGTGAATTGTTGTTATTTTGATGCTTGATAATTGTGTTTTGAAAGGCATAAGAGTTCCCTTGAAGCCCCCAACCCAAAATGCCCTGTTTTTGCTTCATTTTTCGGCCATTTTTCGCCAAAATTTTTCCAGGCCGAAGCCCTGACACGGCCGCGTCAAGTTTCAAAGGAAAATGGACACGGCCGTGTTGAGCCCTCGACATTGTTTTGCTGAATTTTTTCGCCTGACACGGCCGCGTCAGTTTACAAAGGAAAATGGACACGGCCGTGTCAAGCCCTCGGAAATGTTTTTTTTTTTTTTTATTATTTCGCCTGACACGGCCGTGTCCGTTCCCCTTTGTTTTCTGACACGGCCGTGTCAAGCAGGGTGGCATCCGGGGAGATTTCTTTCGCCTTTTCGTTGCTTCTTATTGGTCCTTCTTGCCTCGTTTTTGGTATGTATGCATGACTAACTTGTCATATGATGTGCTAAGCCTTATGTTATGAATTTGTGCTTTGATTTACCTCCCCGTTTGTGATATATGTTCTTATATGAATTGTTTGCTCGTAAATGGCATAAATGTGGGTGCATTTCATATCATTTGCATCATAAGCATACATATTCATGTACCGAGCGTCAATGTGGCTCATACTGAGTCTAAGAGTGTCCCTTGTTGTTTGTCTTGTTCAGAGGATCTTCCTGTAGAGGACGAGCTTGCTCCGTAGGTGTCCGGTTGTCACACTTTTGGTCTCCACTACGTCCGTTGACAAGGTGAGGTTTTGTTCTTTTAGTTATTTGACCTACTACCCTAATTGGTTTCAAACCTCGCATGCGAATACGTATAATATATGGTAAATAAGTGCATGATACGTATGTTGCGGGATTTTTCCCATTTGTTATAAGAGTTTGGAAAACGTTTTGTATATGTATATAAGCTATTTTGCATTTGTTTGGAAAAGTTTAGTTTTGTGCAAGTGTGTGTGTGTGCGCGAGCTGTGGCTTTGAAAGATAAGCTTTGAGATATGTTTGTGTGACTTTCGTGATATGTTTGGGCCCCGGAGTGTGGTATGGTAATCTCGGGACGGCCGAGGGGTCGCCGAGCTCTTCCATCAACACCTCCATTTGAGAGTCTCACCCAACCTTAGGAGGTTGAGGAAGGGTGTTTCTCTTGAGCCGGCGGAGGCAACCGCCGAAGGTTTCAAGGTAGTAATTAAACCTTGTCTCATTTCTATGTGTGGATAGTTAGGGCCGATCAACCTTTCTATCAACCGGTGTTGGGGATGGATGATGATTTGTTTTGTTTTGCTTTGATCTTCGTATATGGGAGTTTGGTGTGTGACTCGTACTCGCCGAGTTGGTTTAGTTTTGTATGATCTATGAAACGAGAGTGGATTTCTAAGTACTTAAAATTTGGCAATTTTTCCTTTTGCCTTCTCTTTACTTTATGTATATATTTATATATAACACGGGAACTAATTTGGTTTGCAAAAACCACTCTCGGTTCAGGGATCCTTCCGTTTTGATAAATGCTTTGATCGATATGTATATCGGGTGCGTGAGTAGCCCCCTCACTAGTCACTAGGACTAACCCTCGTTATTGTTTTCCCCTTTTTCCTTTCTTTTGAGTTGCAGGTTCTTCCGAGTCAAGCTAGGCGACAAGTGTCTTTTGGAGTTTACTTGTGGTTTAGCTTGAGTCTTCATGCATTCGTAGTGGTTTACTTTCTCTTTTGCTTATGTACTTGGAGATTATGTATTCTGATTACACTTTTGCTATTTTGGCCGAGAGGGCATTGCACATATTGTATATGTTCTAGCATGACAGTTGGAATTCTCGACCCTACCCTCTTTTTGATGATGTATATATATACGTGATGTTCTTGGGATATATGTTTAGCTTGTGAATTGCTTTAATTGCTTCCGCTACTCTGATTTTATTTTGCGCAGTTCTTGAGGATCTAGGCCGCCTAGCGAGGGTGTGAGTTTTGTGTGTCTCCCGTTCGCTACGGTTTGATACGGGTGCGAACTTCCATTTCGTTACTCGTGTTGGACCCTAGTGCGGGGGATGTGGCACCCTTCGCTCCGGGGGTGTTACATATATGGTTATGGTGTGGGGGATGTAGTGCTCTGTGCTCCGGGGTGCAGAGCTCCAGGTTGCAAAACCAGAGCTCCAGTGTAGTGTCGGGTTTGTCTAGGTCGTTCGGCTTAGGATTATGTGTTTTTTTGCTTTCACCATCTCATTTACTTGACTTATTTGTTATTATTTGTGCACATGAACATGCACCAGAACCCCCGAATGCATCAATATTTTTACAATAGTTTTTTTTATTTCAGGATATCGTCTCAATATCCACGAGTATCACTGGGAAATGACAAGGAAATAAGTGCTTTTAGTCTACAAGAAGTTTAGAGAATTTTGGCCCTCCGAAGTGAATTGAAGGTGACGATGTCAACGTCGAGAAGGGAATGTTCTAGATAGTATTGCTTTGGAAGAATTTTGCGGATATTCCAACAAAAGGGAAGTTAAATTCAATATCGAGCTTTGAAGTATTCTAAGAAAAAATGAAGTATACGCCTCATTCAAATTCAAGGTCGATCTTTGAAGTGACTCAAGAAATGATATCCAAATTTAAAAAGTCCAGGGAGGAATTTCATTTGAGATTTTACTACGAGTACATCCCTCCAAGTTTAATCATAAGAGACTTTAATAAATTCCTAGATTTCGAGCAATGATTGAAAAAGGTGGATGATTTTAGATTGAAGTTTGAGAGATCATGTGCCGATGAAGATTGCTCTAAGGTTTGAAGTTATTTATAAGGGCGTAGAGATGAATTCAACTAGTTTTTCGAACTCCAAAGGTACATACATGGTCCGAGAAGATAAGAGAGGTGGTTCAAGTAGAGATGGACGAATAAAGGATGAAGTTTCATACTTTTTACGTGGGACAAGAGCCCGGTCCGAGTTCGAGTTCAAGCAAGAGATTTAAACTACAAAGGAATCTTCAAGAATTTCAAGTTATCAACGACATCACGAAGAAGAAAATTCGATTTTCAAAGATCCCCACCGGAGCCAATTCAATACTCTTATTGCTGAAGTCCGAGTCACATGGAAGAGATGGTAGGAAGAAATTGAAGGAACCCTTTAAGTACGGAGAATTAGGTTACAAGATGAGCTAGTGTCCGAATAACAAGAATCCGAGACCTTCAAAACACAGTGACTTCAAGATCCCGGTTCAAGCACAAGATAACACTTTGGGAAGCAAGGGAGTGGACACCGAACTCGACATTTCCACCATGGTGAACGGTACAGTAAACATACATGGCTTCTCATAGATGCATATTTAAACTCGGGAAAACCCACTTGTTAGTTGCTTTTCCTCCTTTGTTGCTTCTTGGTGTTGATTGTTGCATTTGTTGCTGTTTGCTCGGTGCAAGCTCTCTTCTTAGAGAGTTTGGCAAGGTCTAGATCTCGGGTGGTTGGTGAGTTGTGAGGGCCGAGTTGGTGGACTTGTTGAAGACGCCTTGTTGAAGTACGGAGCTACCTTAGGCGTGGATTAGTGGTTCGAGAGCCTTATTGGGCTAGTAGTTGTTTCTAGAAGGTCCGTTTGGGGGTCAACGATATTTTCGGGTAATAGATTGAAGGCTAACCCGTTTATATCCTTCGTGGAAGCAGTTGGTTAATCCAGGACGGTGCGACGAGCTACGTGACTTATCTTTGGGATAACCGAAGGGTCGAGTCAAGCTCGAGGAGACAAAGATCGTAGAAAGACTTTCTCGATGTTTCTTGAAGGTTGGAATTCGTTACCACCCGTGAGGGACATTGAGGTTGTCGTGATCTTTATCCCGGAGTTGACTTTGTTTGAAGATTCCCCACCGGATGGCTCTAGCATGATTATTGGAGTTGAAAGCGTAGTTCGATGAGCTCTTAGAAGGTGGTTTCATCCTTTCGAGTGTTTCTTTGTGGAGTACTTTAGTCTTGTTTAAGAAGAAACGAGAATTTAGGGTGAATATTGACTACCGTGAGCTGCACAGGTTAACTATGAAGGATAAATGCCCTTCTCCTTACTTCGAAGAGTTGTTCGTCGTCTCCAGAGTTTCATGGTCTACACCAAGTTCGGTCTTATCAAGGGTATTACCAACTATGCATCCGGGTAGAAGAACCGAGATTTACCTCAGTAAGAAGTCTCTTATGTCATCGGGGTACACTAGGCGAATCTTCTCTAAGAGTTTCCAACGCATTGACATGAACGACAAGAAAAAGGTACGGTTTTGAGTGGGAAGAGGCGGTTGAAGAGAGTTGCCTTCGGTACCAGCTTTTTTTTACCTAAAGGTACTCGAGGCTACTCACTTTCGATGGAGGTACAAAGGAAGGCTTTGGTTGTACGTTGCTAGTGCGATAGCGTGGCTTACACCTCGAGAAGTGTAAGGTCACGAGACTTATCCCTCTCTTGGTTCGAGTTTGTCCGAGGACTTGAAGAATCAGTAATGATGTATTGGTATGAGAAAAGATGTTGTGAACTCAGTGTAGCAATGTCTAACGTGCCATCGGTTGAAGACCGAGCATCAAGAACCGGTATGACTCTCCAACTCCTTCTGAATTCTGTTTGGAGGTGGGAGCAAATAGCTAAGGACTTTATGTCCGGTTTGCTAAGGCTAAGGAGATCTCATAAGAATTAAGTGGTGACTCGTTTCAACGAGTTGACTTATTTCTCATAGCAAGGTTGTTCGATGAAGTTTCAAGAGCTTCTTGGTTTGTTGAGAAGACCGAGGAGGCTACCATCTTTCTCGATAAGAGTGGCGTAGTGGAAGCGTGGAGTTGAGTTTAGCTCCGGAGTTGATCAAGATCCTGCCTTAGGACCTGAGGACAGGTCCTTTTGAAGGAGGAAAATTTGTAACATCCTGCTCATCCGGCCGTACATGTACGCCATTTCGAGAGTGATACTTACGTTTTTAAATTATTTAATTATGTAATTATATGTTTATTATAATGTTTAAATGATATTCTTGAATTTATATGAATTATTCGTTAAGTATATGTTTGAATAT
Source organism: Lantana camara (assembly GCA_037501455.1). Taxonomy (NCBI): domain Eukaryota; kingdom Viridiplantae; phylum Streptophyta; class Magnoliopsida; order Lamiales; family Verbenaceae; genus Lantana; species Lantana camara. Next base: position 97,199,878 of record CM074856.1, read on the forward strand.
TTGAACGTTTTTGCCCTTTAGCTTTCGTTCTTAATTCGTTTGAACCCATTTTCGATTCTAATTTTTGTGAATATGTGATATGCATGAATTGTATATGTTTTGAATTTGATTACATGCTCGTTTTATGTTTTTAAGTTCGTTTGATACGGTTTTTAAAATCGTTTTATTTGTTAGGGACTTGAGGGCCTAACACGTTTAGCGCACCTTGTGTTTCGGAAGGCCTAACTTGGGCTCGGGAATTTGGATTCGAATTCCGGAAGAGGCACTATACTCGTAAAGAAAATTGGAAGCTTTTGAACCTAGTTTTGTATTTTTCTAAGCCCATTTGAGCCTTCAAATTTTGCCCGAAACCTGAACTTTGCGCAAATTCGCTACCTTTTACGATTTTGGCCATAACTCCCTCGTTTCTTAACCAAATGACTTAATTCTTGAGCCTAATTAACCATGGTTAAAGAATCTTTCACCCCCCTGGTAACCCCATTTTCGGACTCAGCAAGAGGGAAGAGAGAGAAGCAGTTGAAGCAAAGAGAGAGAAGGTTGACCCCCCACTATTCACCATCTCTGATTTTGAACTTATTTCTTCATCGTTTCTTCTCCGATTCGAAAGGTATGAATGAATTCTTTTTCTCCATCTTCTTGACTTTCTTTTAAGCCATGGTTTGCATGATTTCATTAGGATTTGAGCATGTTAGGATCAAGAACATGAATAGTAAGGGTTTCATGAAATTTTGATGAATTCTTGTGAAAACTTGTTGCATTTCATGATATGAAGCCATTTATGTGATCTAGATGAATTCCTTGTCATGTTTTTAAGCCTAAATTTTGTGGAAACTAGCTGCATCTTGATCCCCCTTGATGAAATTGAATTTTTGAAAAATTGGGCCTGATTTGCTTCCTCTACTTGATCGTGTGTGTGTGTGTGTTGTTTAGGGAGTTGTTTAGCTGAGTTTTTATGCTTCTTTTATTGCCCTTTTTGTTGTCTTTGTTGCCTTGCTTTGTACCTTGTTGTTGCTGCTTGCTATGGAGGAGAAACAGGGGCTACTACTGCTGCGTTTCGGCCTGTTACGTGCTGTCGCAGCCGCGTTTCTTAGTCGCGGCCGTGACCTAATTATGGCCTTCTCTCGACTTGTGACTTGTAGAAAGGCTGGTGGTGGCTGTGGTAGTGGCCGTGACCTCTTTTGTGCTGAGTTTAGGTAGCGACCGCGACCTTCTTTGAAGGGTGTTGCGTGAGCTGCTGTGTCGCGGTTTGTTTTTCATTTTGTTCGTGTTTTTCTTGACTTTCTTAGCTTATTTATGATTAATATATGTTATTAAATTGTTATATATCATGTTATGTGCTCTAATATGAATTTGTTATGTAATTTTGGTGCTCATTTACGTGATATATGACTAGATACGTTTGTTATGCCTTCCAACGTGCATGCATGCCTTCGTGCGTTGTTGGTTTACCTCGCATGAGATTTCTTTTCTCAATTCATGATATGTATGCATTGTTAGATCATTATATGATACGTTATGTTCCTTGCATGAGATTTATGAGCCCGTTTGACGTAAGATATGTGATATATGAATTGATATGAATTTGTATGAGTTATGTGTCACATTGTTGCACTTCATATGCTTTAATTGCATTCATATGCATTTGTCCAGCTTGTAGTTGTTTCATTTTGAGTGTAAGTATGTCTTCTGCCCTTTTTTTTGTTCAGAGGTTCGTTCCGAGGGTAAGGAGGTGGTCTTTTAGGTGTGCTTTGGTTTGCTTCCGTTCGGTTTGTTCAACAACGCGAGGTTTTTTTTCTTTTAGTTAATACGACCTATAACCCTACCTGTATTTTGAAGCCCGCATGCAACTTAAGTATATGTATATGTATATAAATACGTGTTTGATATGTATTTTGTGGGAATTGGCCCGTTTGTTATGAAACCTATGAAAAACATTTTTATGTATACGTAAATTATATTTTCATTCGTTTGTTGTGAAAAGGGTGGTGGGTGTGTTTTTGAAATTAGCGAGCTATGACTTTGAAAGATAAGTCCGATTTTGAAAATTTGGAACTTTTGAACTTTAAATTGTGAACAATTTGAGCTGGGCCCCGAAGATTTATGCAAAGGAGCACCGGGACGACATTGGGCCGCCGGGCCACTCCCCCGAGTGTAGTCTCCACTCAGAAAGGATCAACCCGGAACCCACTAGGAGGTTTGGTGGGGATGGAATCCTCGGACGTGAGCGTCATGAATCTCACGACCCATACAGTATGAATGATGGTTAGGGTAGGAACAACCCTTCCATCACCCGGAGAAGAGGTATGAGTGTTTGAATTATGTTTTCATTTGAATTTTGATTCCACTTTTGAATATGAACGGAGTTAGGTGGCCTGAAACTCGTACTCACCAAGTTGTGTGATTTAGATTTTGACAATGGGTGGAGTTGTATTTACTAAAATTTGCTGTTTTGGCCTCCGGACTTAACTCTTGTCTATGTAACTAGTATCATGGGATAAAATGCTTTAGATTACAAGAACCACACCCCGGTTCATGAGCTTTTATGACTTTAAATATGCTCTGATTTATGTATATATACGTGTGAGTGTGTTAGCCGCCTCACTAGTCTTTAGGACTGACCCCTCTTCATTGTCTTCTTTTTCCCTTTTGTTTTTTTGAGTTTGCAGGTGCGAGGTTTGGTTTGAGCTAGGCGGTGGTTTCTTTTGAGTTTGTTGTTCGGGTCCTTTAGCATTCTGCATCTTTACTTTCCGCTTTGGTACTATCTATAAAGTATGAATACGTATATGATTTCGATCTAATGAATTTGTAAAATTTATTTGGCCAGGGATGGGCATGGTTGTATATCATGTAATTATTTGATTAGTTGGATATTACTTGTATGTTTGATGATCCTTTTGCTTCTGCATGTGTTTTAATTTTGTTGCACACTCTAAATTAGGGCCGAGATAACCTAGCTTAGGTGTGATTTTGTTTGTGACCCGTTCGCTGTAGCTTGATACGTGTGCAGAGTCTCCATTTCGTTACACGTGTTGGGTTATGGTGTGGCGGATGTAGTGCTCTACGCTCCGGTGTGATACAAGATTTGTGTTTTGTTTTTGTGTCAATTTCCAGCCATTTCGTTGCGATTATATGTTGTGTGTATTGTGGCCAAAAAAGGGGATGAAATGTAGGGGAGAACAGGTCCAAAATCAGCTCTAAAGTTGCTGTCTCAGGTCCCAAATGGTTGTTCGCCCGCATCTTGCTTTTGGCCCGAACGGCCGTGATGCTGTACGGAGGCTCGCCCAAGCTCCGAACGGCCGTTCGGAGTTTTACTTTGTAGGTGGGAACGGTTGTTCCCAGATCCGGAGATGAGTTCTGACCATCTGAACGACCGTTCCACCTTTTTGCTTGTTGGGAGAACGGCCGTTCGTGGCATTTATGTGCATGCATGGTTTCTTTGCTTCGTTTCTTGCTTCGTATGATCTCTCCCACCCCTAATTTGATCCCTATGCTTTGCTAACATGTATTATTATGTGTTATGATTGAAAAATTGGAATTTTGTTGACAATTTGATATGTTTTACGAGTTTGAAACTTGATTACATTAAGTGCTACCTTCTTGAAATCTCATGTCCATTATTGTTTTCATATTCATTGTCGGACGTCTAATTGGTACATATTTGAGTCTAAGTCTCGGGTCTTGTGTTCTTTTATTTTAGAACCTCTTCCGAAAGTCACTGAGCCCGAGGTTTAGGCGGTTGTTTGCCCGTTTTAGTCCTCCTACTTCTATCCTCTTTTGCTAAGGTGAGGTTTAGGTTCTTCTTTTTAGTTAAGCGACCTATGGCCTTATATGTGATGATTTCTCACCCCGACTATATATCATATATATATAGTTAAATACGTGTGTTTAAGCTATGTTTATGATCTTATGAATAAGCTTTAAGTTTATGGAATCGGTATAAGTATGAGCATACATAAGCTTTAAGGTAGCGACCGCGACCTTCTTTGAAGGGTGTTGCGTGAGCTGCTGTGTTACGGTTTGTTTTTCATTTTGTTCGTGTTTTGCTTGACTTTCTTAGCTTGTTTATGATTAATATATGTTATTAACTTATTATATATCATGTTATGTGCTCTAATATGAATTTGTTATGTAATTTCGGTGCTCATTTATGTGATATATGACTAGATACGTTTGTTATGCCTTCCTACGTGCATGCATGCCTTCGTGCATTGTTAGTTTGCCTCGCATGAGATTTCTTTGCTCAATTCATGATATGTATACATTGTTAGCTCGTTATATGATACGTTATGTTCCTTGCATGAGATTTATGAGTCCGTTTGACATAAGATATGTGATATATGAATTGATATGAATTTGTATGCGCTATGTGTCACCTTGTTGCACTTCATATGCATCATTTGCATTCATATACATTTGTCCAGCTTGTAGTTGTTTCATTTTGAGTCTAAGTATGTCGTCTGCCCTTTTTTTTGTTCAGAGGTTCGTTCCGAGGGTAAGAAGGTGGTCTTTTAGGTGTGCTTCGGTTGGCTTCCTTTCGGTTTGTTCAACAAGGTGAGGTTTTCTTTCTTTTAGTTAATATGACCTATAACCCTACGTGTATTTTGAAGCCCGCATGCAACTTAAGTGTATGTATATGTATATAAATACGTGTTTGATATGTATTTTGTGGGAATTGGCCCGTTTGTTATGAAACCTTTGAAAAACATTTTTATGTGTACGTAAATTATATTTTCGTTCGTTTGTTTTGAAAAGGGTTGGTGGGTGTGTTTTTGAAATTAGCGAGCTATGACTTTGAAAGATAAGTCCGATTTTGAAATTTTGGAACTTTTGAACTTTGAATTGTGAACAATTTGAACTGGGCCCGGAGCACCGGGACGACATTGGGTCGCCGGGCCAATCCCGAGTGTGGTCTCCACTTAGAAAGGATCAACCCAGAACCCTCTAGGAGGTTTGGTGGGGATGGAATCCTCGGGCGTGAGCGTCATGAATCTCACGACCCATACAGTATGAACGATGGTTAGGGTAGGAACAACCCTTCCATCACCCGGAGAAGAGGCATGTGTGTTTGAATTATGTTTTCGTTTGAATTTTGATTCCGATTTTGAATATGAACGGAGTTAGGTGGTCTGAAACCCGTACTCGCCGAGTTGTGTGATTTAGATTTTGAAAATGGTTCGTGAAACAGGAGTGGGTTTCTAATTACTAAAATTTGTTGTTTTGGCCTCCGGACTTAACTCTTGTCTATATAACTAGTATCACGGGCTAAACTATTTTAGATTGCAAGAACCGCACCCCGATTCATGAGCTTTTATAACTTTAAATATGCTCTGATTTATGTATTTGTACGTGTGAGTGTGTTAGCCGCCTCACCAGTCTTTAGGACTGACCCCTCTCCGTTGTCTTCTTTTTCTCTTTTGTTTTTTTTTGAGTTTGCAGGTGCGAGGTTTGGTTTGAGCTAGGCAGTGGTTTCTTTTGAGTTTGTAGTTTGGGTCCTTTAGCATTCTGCATCTTTACTTTCTGCTTTGGTACTATGTATAAAGTATGAATATGTATATGGTTTCGATCTAATGAACTTGTAAAATTTATTTGGCCAGGGATGGGCATGGTTGTATATCATGTAATTATTTGGATTAGTTGGATATTACTTGTATGTTTGATGATCCTTTTGCTTCTGCATGTATTTTAATTTTGTTGGACACTCTGAATTAGGGTTGAGACAACCTAGCTTAGGTGTGATTTTGTTTGTGACCCGTTCGCTATAGCTTGATGCGTGTGCGGAGTCTCCATTTCGTTACACTTATTGGGTTATGGTGTGGGGGATATAGTGCTCTACGCTCCGGGGTGCTACAAGATTTGTGTTTTGTTTTTGTGTCGATTTCCAGCCATTTCGTGCTACTATACGTTGTGTGTATTGTGGCAAAAAAAGGGGATGAAAATTCAGGGGAGAACAGGTCCAAAATCAGCTCCAAAGTTGCTGTCGCAGGTCCCAAATAGCCGTTCGCCCGTGCCTTGCTTTTGGCCCGGACGGTCATTATGCTGTACGGAGGCTGGCCCAAGCTTCGAACGATCGTTCGGAGTTTTTCTTTGTAGGTGGGAACGGCTGTTCCCAGGTCCGGAGATGGGTTCTGACCATCTGAATGGTCGTTCCACCTTTTGTGCTTGTTGGGAGAACGGCCGTTCGTGGCATTTGTGTGCATGCACGATTTCTTTGCTTCGTTTCTTGCTTTGTATGATCTCTCCCACCCCTAATTTGTTCCCTATGCTTTGCTAACATGTATTATTATGTGTTATGATTGAAATATTGGAATTTTGTTGGCAATTTGATATGTTTTTATGAGTTTGAAACTTGATTACGTTAAGTTCTACCTTCTTGACATCTCATGTGCATTATTGTATTCATAATCATTGATGGACGTCTAATTGGTACATATTTGAGTCTAAGTCTCGGGTCTTGTGTTCTTTTGTTTTAGAGACTCTTCCGGAAGTCACTGAGCCCGAGGTTTAGGTGGTTGTTTAGCCGTTTTAGTCCTCCTACTTCTACGCTCGTTTGCTAAGGTGAGGTTTAGGTTCTTCTTTTTAGTTAAGCGACCTATGGCCTTATATGTGATGATTTCTCACCCCGTATGCGACTATATATCTTATATATATAGTTAAATACGTGTGTTTAAGCTATGTTTATGATCTTATGAATAAGCTTTAAGTTTATGAAATCGGTATAAGTATGAGCATACGTAAGCTTTAAGGTAGCGACTGCGACCTTCTTTGAAGGGTGTTGCGTGAGCTGCTGTGTTACGGTTTGTTTTTCATTTTGTTCGTGTTTTGCTTGACTTTCTTAGCTTGTTTATGATTAATATATGTTATTAACTTATTATATATCATGTTATGTGCTCTAATATGAATTTGTTATGTAATTTCGGTGCTCATTTATGTGATATATGACTAGATACGTTTGTTATGCCTTCCTACGTGCATGCATGCCTTCGTGCATTGTTGGTTTGCCTCGCATGAGATTTCTTGCTCAATTCATGATATGTATACATTGTTAGCTCGTTATAAGATTCGTTATGTTCCTTGCATGAGATTTATGAGTCCGTTTGACTTAAGATATGTGATATATGAATTGATATGAATTTGTATGCGCTATTTGTCACGTTGTTGCACTTCGTATGCATCATTTGCATTCATATACATTTGTCCAGCTCGTAGTTGTTTCATTTTGAGTCTAAGTATGTCTTCTGCCCTTTTTTTTGTTCAGAGGTTCGTTCCGAGGGTAAGAAGGTGGTCTTTTAGGTGTGCTTTGGTTTGCTTCCTTTCGGTTTGTTCAACAAGGTGAGGTTTTCTTTCTTTTAGTTAATACGACCTATAACCCTACGTGTATTTTGAAGCCCGCATGCGACTTAAGTATATGTATATGTATATAAATACGTGTTTGATATGTATTTTGTGGGAATTGGCCCGTTTGTTATGAAACCTTTGAAAAACATTTTTATGTGTACGTAAATTATATTTTCGTTCGTTTGTTTTGAAAAGGGTTGGTGGGTGTGTTTTTGAAATTAGCGAGCTATGACTTTGAAAGATAAGTCCGATTTTGAAAATTTGGAACTTTTGAACTTTGAATTGTGAACAATTTGAACTGGGCCCAGAGCACCGGGACAGCATTGGGTCGCCGGGCCACTCCCGAGTGTGGTCTCCACTTAGAAAGGATCAACCCGGAACCCACTAGGAGGTTTGGTGGGGATGGAATCCTCGGGCGTGAGCGTCATGAATCTCACGACCCATACAATATGAACGATAGTTAAGGTAGGAACAACCCTTCCATCACCTGGAGAAGAGGCATGTGTGTTTGAATTATGTTTTCGTTTGAATTTTGATTCCGATTTTGAATATGAACGGAGTTAGGTGGTCTGAAACCCGTACTCGCCGAGTTGTGTGATTTAGATTTTGAAAATGGTTCGTGAAACAGGAGTGGATTTCTAATTACTAAAATTTGTTGTTTTGGCCTCCGGACTTAACTCTTGTCTATATAACTAGTATCACGGGCTAAACTATTTTAGATTGCAAGAACCGCACCCCGGTTCATGAGCTTTTATAACTTTAAATATGCTCTGATTTATGTATTTGTACGTGTGAGTGTGTTAGCCGCCTCACCAGTCTTTAGGACTGACCCCTCTCCGTTGTCTTCTTTTTCTCTTTTGTTTTTTTTTGAGTTTGCAGGTGCGAGGTTTGGTTTGAGCTAGGCAGTGGTTTCTTTTGAGTTTGTAGTTCGGGTCCTTTAGCATTCTGCATCTTTACTTTCCACTTTGGTACTATGTATAAAGTATGAATATGTATATGGTTTCGATCTAATGAATTTGTAAAATTTATTTGGCCAGGGATGGGCATGGTTGTATATCATGTAATTATTTGGATTAGTTGGATATTACTTGTATGTTTGATGATCCTTTTGCTTCTGAATGTTTTTTAATTTTGTTGCACACTCTGAATTAGGGTTGAGACAACCTAGCTTAGGTGTGATTTTGTTTGTGACCCGTTCACTATAGCTTGATGCGTGTGCGGAGTCTCCATTTCGTTACACGTATTGGGTTATGGTGTGGGGGATATAGTGCTCTACGCTCCGGGGTGCTACAAGATTTGTGTTTTGTTTTTGTGTCGATTTCCAGCCATTTCGTGCTACTATATGTTGTGTGTATTGTGGCAAAAAAAGGGGATGAAATTCAGGGGAGAACAGGTCCAAAATCAGCTCCAAAGTTGCTGTCGCAGGTCCCAAATGGCCGTTCGCCCGCGCCTTGCTTTTGGCCCGGACGGTCGTTATGCTGTACGGAGGCTCGCCCAAGCTTCGAATGACCGTTCGGAGTTTTCTTTGTAGGTGGGAACGGCTGTTCCCAGGTCCGGAGATGGGTTCTGACCGTCTGAATGGTCGTTCCACCTTTTGTGCTTGTTGGGAGAACGGCCGTTCGTGGCATTTGTGTGCATGCACGATTTCTTTGCTTCGTTTCTTGCTTTGTATGATCTCTCCTACCCCTAATTTGTTCCCTATGCTTTGCTAACATGTATTATTATGTGTTATGATTGAAATATTGGAATTTTGTTGGCAATTTGATATGTTTTTACGAGTTTGAAACTTGATTACGTTAAGTGCTACCTTCTTGACATCTCATGTGCATTATTGTATTCATATTCATTGCCGGACGTCTAATTGGTACATATTTGAGTCTAAGTCTTGGGTCTTGTGTTCTTTTGTTTTAGAGACTCTTCCGGAAGTTACTGAGCCCGAGGTTTAGGTGGTTGTTTGCCCGTTTTAGTCCTCCTACTTCTACCCTCTTTTGCTAAGGTGAGGTTTAGGTTCTTCTTTTTAGTTAAGCGACCTATGGCCTTATATGTGATGATTTCTCACCCCGTATGCGACTATATATCTTATATATATAGTTAAATACGTGTGTTTAAGCTATGTTTATGATCTGATGAATAAGCTTTAAGTTTATGAAATCGGTATAAGTATGAGCATACGTAAGCTTTAAGGTAGCGACTGCGACCTTCTTTGAAGGGTGTTGCGTGAGCTGCTGTGTTATTGTTTGTTTTTCATTTTGTTCGTGTTTTGCTTGACTTTCTTAGCTTGTTTATGATTAATATATGTTATTAACTTGTTATATATCATGTTATGAGCATACGTAAGCTTGTGTTTTGAAATCGTTTATTTCGTTTATGTTATGTTTGAGCGAGGTATGCCCTGAAAGATGGGAAATTGGTTTTATTTGGTATGTTGGGCCACGGGAAGTATGGGTAAGGAATGCCCGGGAGGACAAGGGCCATCGGGTTTAGGCTATGCATGGTTCCCTTTGAGGTATTCATGCGCGACTCTTGGAGGTTTGGAAGACGTGGTACTTTGATCTCTCGGTGGATAACCAGGGAAGGCATATTCTGGGTTAGCTACCCCGCATGTATCTGTATTGTAGGTGGAGAGGGTTTGACTCCCGAAACACTAAGGTTGTGAGGGTGGATTGGTAATTGTGATTTTGGTTTTTTAATTTGTTATGAGGAGTTGGTGGAGGTCCGTACTAGACGGACATTTGTTTCTGTTTATGTATTGATGGATTATGAATCGAGTTAGGATTTCTTTTATGTATTATATGTTAGGTTTTGAAAGGGATTTGGTATGCAAAACCTTAGCTTGATTCATGACCATCCCCTTTTGATAATTGCTATGCTCTATATGTATTATGTGTGGGTGTGCGTTTAGCCCCCTCACTCAGTCGAGTTTAGACTGACCCTCTCTTTTCCCCCTGTAATTTCAGGTTTGCTCATGCTAGGCGGGGAAGTAATTCGACGTCGTGTTGTACTTACTGGTTTAGGACGAGTTTGCATTTCATACTTGCATCTTTTGATACTTTGTTTATGGATATATATTGATATGTATATGTTGGAGACTCATGAATACTTAATGTAATTTTGGGCCTTGTGGCCAATGTATATATGTTAATGTATGACTTTTGATGAGCTCTTTTGATCCTATTTATTGCTTCTGCATATTTGTTTAATTATTTTGCGCACTCTGTCAGAGTCTTAGCCCCGCTTAGCTTAGTGTGTGTGTAGGTCCCCGTTCGCTTAGACTTGGGCTCATGTATGGAAGTCCATTTCATATGTGGGTTTGGGTTTAGGTGCGGGGGATGTGGTGGCCCACGGTGTAGCACCCGAACGTAGGGACCACATCCCCCGCACAAAGATCCAAACCCGATCACGAAATGGAAGTCCGTACCCGAATCCGAACCCTAGTGAATGGGAGACCAACTCACTCACTAGACTAGGCGGAGCTAACAACACAACCAGAGTATGCGGAAGCGTAACAATTAAAACCAAAACAAGCAAAGTAGATGCATATCATAGATACATATAGGTACCAACATATATATATCATGTACATTGGCCATCACGGCCTCATCAAAAGAAAACGATCAAGTCTCAGAGATTACAAGTCATAAGTAAACAAAATAGTAAAGTGTATGTAGACATATGCAAATAAACAAGACCTAGACCCGTAAGTCCGACTCGAATGACACACTTCTCCGCCTAGCTCAAGTCCCAAAAAAAAAAACCTGCAACTAAAAGATAAAACGAGGGGGTCAGTCAACTGACTGAGTGAGGGTGCTAACGCACACCCACACACTATATATATAAAGCAAAGCACATATCAAGAGGTGGACTTATGAACCGGATTAGGTTTTACAAACCAAACTTTCAAAACATTTTCATAAACTCTATTCCAATTCATAAGTCCCATAACAGACCCTATCACATGCTCGGCGAGAACGAGCTTCCAACCTTTACTCCTCATATCATATCAAAACATAAATCAGAAACATATCCAACCACTACACCAAAGATGGAAGACACGCCGGCGGCCCTAACCATCCAAAACTTTAACAAACCCACGCGGGGTAGCTAACCCACGATGTGTCCTCCCCGGTTCTTACACCAAAGGCATCAAAATACCACGCCTTCCTTAGCTCCCAAGGTTACACGTGATACCTTCGATGGAAACTATGCACAGGCCGGGCCCCGACGACCCAATACCGTCCCGGGGATTCCTTCCCCTCCTTGGATCCACATTCACATAACATTCACATACCAATCTTTCATGGCAAAACTCGCTAAACTTGAACATAAAAGACTTTTCCAAAATAGCTTACATATGCCTTCATATTAACTTCCAAATCAAACTCGTTCACAAGATCATAAACATATCATATTCGACACTTATTTAACTATATATGTAATATATAGTCACATGCACGGCTCGAAAACGTCACATAAGGCTTTAGGTCGTTAACTATACAAAATCCTAAACCTCACCTTGTGTGTAAAAAAAAAGAGTGGGAGTGATCAACTCTGCCTCGGGCTCGTCCCCGGTAACAGCGTCTGAAAGAAAACACGAGAGCCCAAGACTTAGACTCTGTATGAACCAAATAAGACACTCGGCCAATGCATGACTTATGCTTGAATGCAAAACAATATGAAATGTATCATATAATTCACATAACATAGCTTATAACAATTATTTACAATTTATCATGCAATTAGAATCAAGTTATAACATTAAACATGTAAAAGATTAACAATAAAAGGCATAAAAGTGCATAATTAAGGAATTAAGAAGTAGTAGCAGCTCCCAGGTCTCGAGAAGAATGGGAACGACCCTACCACTGTAGGGAACGACCGTTCCCATTCTCGCCCAAAACTTTTTGGAATATGGGAACGGCCGTTCCGGACTTTAGTTCAAAATAGGAAGGGCCCCAGATACCCGATTGCTCCCCTCGCATCTGTAAGGTTTTTAGCCTGGGAAAGGTCCTTCCCAGTCTTAGAACAAACTGGAAAGGACAGCTCCCATTTTCGGAGATAAACCATTCCAAACCGAGAATGGTCGTTCCCAGTTTAAAGCTGGGACTGGTTCGAAATGCAAAACAGAGCAGAAACTTCACAGACGCAGGGAAAACTACAAAAATGGCAAAAAATCAACACCAAAGAGCTGTAAAAACTTACCAATTCATGCCAACAATTCACATAAATCATCTAGGACATTTAAGGATGCATATAATTCAAAAATAACAACAATCAAAGCCAAAGGTCATCAATTGCAATTTCAAGCTCATTCAAGGAAAGATATTAAATAACCAACTACCAAGTGATTTCTTGCAATAAATCCAACATATAAAGCATGTAGAGCACATTTATGAAGTTAGAATTCCAATATATCAATCAAAGATCACATATTCTTCAAAAATGGCCAAACCCTAACTATTCACGCAGTTGATCAAACTTGTTCAAAATCTCCATTAAAAATCAGAATTTAAAAATGAAAATGAAGAGCATGACGAGGGAATTCCGAAACATACTCAAGCTCGAGAAAAGGTGGAGAATCGAGGAAGAACTTGGCTCTTGAAGATCAAAGGGATGAACTTGGGGCTTGGTTTCCTTGGACCTGATATGCTGCTGTTGTTGTTACGTGAGAATGAGGGGAGAAAAGTGAGGGGTTCAGCCTTTAAGGGCTGAACCAGTTCGGTTCAAGTTGGTTCGGTTTAAAGACATAAGGTTCAACCAAGGCTCAATCATATAAATTCAAATAAAATCAAGTATGAAATTAATTCAAATAAAATCATATAATTCAAATACAGTAGATTAAAACACAATTAATAATTAAATCACACATTTACCTATACCGATTGTAGATCGGGGTGTCACACACCACTCCGGGCATCACATTCATTGAGATTTAAGCATGCTATGAACTTGAAGATGAATAGTAGGTTTTGAGTTAAATTCATGAATCCAGGCTCTTGAGATGATTTCTATGGAATTTGTTGTTTGTTCCTTGATCTCTTAAGCTTCCATGACTTAATTTGTTGCCCTAATTTCATGCTCCATGAGTCCTTGAAGAACCACCAATGATGAAGCTTGAAAATGTGAATAGTATGTGGCTTTTAATTGTAAGAACTTGATCATCTTGTTGCTCCTTGATTCCGTGTGGTTTTATCGCTGAATTGGTGAGAAGTTTATGTGGTTTACTTCACGTTTTAGCCCTATATCATGTGAATATGAGTGTGCTATGTGTTGCCTTGTTCTTGCCAAGTCTTCCCCCTTTCTTGCAGCTCCAAACGAAGAAGACGATCAACAGCGGTAATGAGACACGCCCGTGTGTGTCCGTAGTGTTTTTGAGGGACACGGGCATGTCCTGTAGGACACCCCCATGTCTCCCTTTATGCTGAAAGGGAGACACACCCTTGTCTATTGTGTTTGCTGCCATTTTATGGTTGTTGCACGTGTGTTGGTGCTTGGCATTTTTCTTGCTCGTTTACGATGTTGTGTGTTGTTTGCTTGCTTTTCTTGTTTCGTTCTTGATTTTATTTAATTTTTCCCACCCCAATCATGATTCCAACATGCTAATAAGTATGTATATGTTATATTTTGTTGTTTATTTTAAGTTTATAGATTTATTTGCTAAGTGTATACGAGACATGAGTGAATGAATGTTTGAATGCAATGTGTGTAGTTTCCTTGTATCCCTTACCTTGTTTGTAGCACCCGTGACGATAGGCACCACATCCCCCGCACTACAAGTTTAGTCCACACGTGAAATGGATGATCCAGCATGAACCGGACTCATAGCAAACGGGTGACAAAATAAAAACTTTCCTAGCTAGGCGAAATCTACCCCTGTACCAAACAACCAAAAACAGTACGAGTGCAATGCGAAAGCAATCATGCAAACAATAAAATTTCGTTAATGGCTACAAGCCCAAACCATTCACAAATATAATTAAATCCAACATGCACCTAACAACGGGTTCAACTAAGCATGCAACCTTTCCCGAATTAAATCAATAAAATTTCATAATTTGGCACACAAGCCCAAATACATAAGGAATTAAAATTTAAATCATAACAATGTGGAATGTGACTCGAGTGTACAAGTAACTCGACAATAGAACTAAAACTTGACCTCCTTCTAGCAAAACCTGCAAGAAACTGACAAGTGGGAAAGAGGGGTCAGTCTCTAGAAGACTGAGTGAGCAGGAGCGATACATATATATAGAACATGCACATGCAAGCCATAAATCCCGAGCAAGGTTTTATTTAAAGTTAGTTCTCATGAAGGCAAGAAAATAGATAAGCAATGCTCGTACTTCACGACTAATTCCAATTAAATTCTTTAAGTTCATAATTCATGAGTAACCATAATGGCTCGGCGAGTGAGCGTGCATAATTCTCCAACCAAACTCCGACCGTGTATAATGAACATGACTTAATACTTTTGAATACGTGATCATGCAATATATAACAATACATGCGAGCAATAAACATGAGACTTGATCGTTTGGGCAATCCGTGTCCCGGCCTTCCCGCACGGTGCATAACATTAATAAACATAATACATGAATATGATCATAAAGCATTTTCCAACCTTCTCCCTCCATAATGGTCGGGCCTGCAGACTCGAACCATTTAAAATAACAATATTGAGACGGGGGCTCATGACTCCTACCCGCTCCTTCGATGGGTTAACCATCGGCTCTAGAATAACTCACATTCCACACTATACGGTCGCGTGAGAGATTCTCAATGAGTACTTTGTGCAATGGCTTAGCTATACGTCGGCCCGATGCCGAACCGGTCTCCATTCACACATTTCCTCGGGGCCCAATAACATGTGCATGATCAATGTGCATAATCTCGCCAAAACATTCAAGTCATGATCGTAATTATCATAATTCATTTCGTAATTCATGAGGAAACATTTACTCGATAACTCCACTTAAAATCAAATATATATACTTTAGGTTTTTGGCTAAAACATATCACATAAAGGTGGTAGGGATTTAATACATAACTAGAACGAAAACACCCTCACCTGGAAGATGACGATACAAGGATATAAGCTAGGCGGGGTGCCTATTGATCGCAATATCTCCACCCTGGAGATGAACTGTACAAGAGAAAGAAGCGATGTGTACTCGTGAGAGGAGACTCAATATGATACCAAATAGGACACATGACAATGTTTATGAAGTGATGTATCACTTCATAACATAATTCAATATGAAATGAAGTATAAGAATATCATGGAATGGTGTGATCGTGTTCATATGCTCAATTACTCAAACAAATTCAATTCGTATATCAAACACGGATTCAAACAATCAAACTTAAGCAAGTAAGGACCAAGGAGTGTCAAATAGGAGCGTAATTATCAATTAAGTAAGCATATAATTCATATAAGTCACATACGGGAGCCAAGGAAGTGAAAGGAATGCAATAAGAGGGGTTTTGGCGAAGTTTGGCAAAAGTTGACAATTTTCGGAAATGTACAAGCTGTAGGAAAATGGAAATATCTTGAGTTTTAGAAGTTGGAACTGAGTTTTTCTTGTCATAACTGAAACTAGACACATAGACCTTTAAAATGATATATGGCTCGTATTCTAGTTCAAAACGAGGAGTAAATGGCGTAGGTCCGAAGTTGAAGGAATGCAGATTGTCGGTGAAGTGGCGACACCAAAAATTATTGATTATAACTCATAAACGGCAAAAGATATTGATATGATTCCGCTTTGAGGTTGTTCTAAACTTCAAGAGGTTTCCGTCGGTTCAAAAATCAGGTCAATCGGAGTTCGTATGAGGGAGAACGAAGCAAAACAAACTCGGACAGAAAACAGGGGAAGATGCCGAAAAACCAAGTTTTCTGGACTCAAATCCACCTAGTCATACATTTCAATTAAGCATGCTTAATAAGTCCAACTCCCAAACTCACGCGTACCTGAATAATTGCAAATACGGGGCGTTACATTGTTCATGTTCTTTAAACTTGTATATGCATGAAATATGTTATAATATGATATGTTATGAGTTTATTTGACGTGTCGTGTGTGTAATTTATACACCTTTTATGTGTTATTATGTTAATTGCTTGGATATGCCCTAGCTTGAACGAATGTGAAGTGCATTACATCATGTGCATCCATATGCATTTGCCGAGTGTGTATATGGTTCATTATTGAGTCTAGTCTTGTCTCTTATGTTTAGTTTGCTCGTGTGGAGTAGCTCGTGGTGTGGAGCCTCTCCGTAGGTGTGCTATGGGTTTGTTTTGTTCGGTTTGCTTGTCAAAGTGAGGTTTTCTATCTTTTAGTTAAAGCGACCTACAACCCTACGTGACTTTGAAACTTTCATGCGAAATACATATATTATATGATAAATACGTGCTTGATATGTATTTTGAGGGCTTGTCCCGCTTGTTAGAGATTTTGAAAACGTTTTTATACATATGTAAGCTATGTCTTGATTTGTTTTAAAAAGTCTTGAAGCGTGCGTGTGTTTCTTGCGAGAAATGACCTTGAAAGATAGGTCCCTTGAACTTGTCTGGTTCTTAACTTGTTGGGCCCCGGAGATTGTGGGTAAGGAGCATCCAGGATGGCCAAGGGGTCGCCGGACTCACCTCTTGTGCATAATCTTCACTTGAGAGGATAAACCAGAGCCCCACTAGGAGGTTTGGTAGGGAATGGAGTCCTCGGGCGTGAGTGTCGCGAAACTTATGGCCCACTTGCTTGCTTGGATGGCTAGGGTAGGTACCACCCTTCCATAACCCGGAGGAGAGGTAGGATTGTTTGACTTGAACTTGCTTGTTTTGATTTTGATCTTGTACCTGAGGAGCTTGGGGAAAACTCGTACTCGCCGAGTTAGCGTGTCTTCTCTTGACTCTTTTAATTATATATATCTATTACCACGAGAAATGTTTGAGTGTGTAAAAACCTTCCGCGGCTCATGGATTTTCACGAATTTTATAAGTGCTTTGTATATGGGTGCGTATGTTAGCCCCCTCACCAGTCTTTAGGACTGACCCTCGTTGTCGTTTCTCTTTTTCCCCCTTGTTCTTGAGTTTGCATGTACAGGTGTCGGTTTGAGCTAGGCGGCGGTGTTTTCTTTGAGTCTTTAGGTCTTTTTGTACGAGTCTTGGCATATTGCATCTTTACTTTCTCACCATGGATTTATGTATATGCTTTGTACTTATAATTTTATCTTGGAGAATTTGCATGATTTATTTGGCCCGTGGTGGCATGGTATGTATAATTGATCTAGTATGCTCATTTTATACTTGTATATTTGTTGATCTTGTTGCTTCCGTACTTGTGTTTGATATGTTGCGCACTTTGATTTAGGGTCTAGAACGCTTAGCTTAGGTTTTTGATTTTTGTTTGTGTCCCGCTTGCTATAGCTTGGTACGTGTGCAGAGTCCTTGTTTCGTTACACATGTTAAGCCACAGTGCGGGGGATGTGGTGCCCACCGCTCGGGGTGCTACATCCTTAAGTGATATAAGAGCTTTTGGTTGCAAAATCGAAGCTCTCGTGTTTTGTCGAGTTTGTCTAGGTTGTTTGGCTTAGGATTACATGTTTATTTGCATTCACTGCATCAGTTATGTGGCTTATATGTTATTAACTGTATTAATTGTACACATGAACATGCACTAAACCCCCGCATGCATCGATATTTTCATAGAATTTTTCTTTTATTTCAGGATGTCGTCATAACATCAACAAATATCACCGGGAAAAGGACAAGAGAACCAAGTATCTTTGGTCTACAAGAGGTTTAGAGGTTTTAATTCCTTTGAAGTGGTTTGAAGATGAGGATGCTAAGATCGAGGAAGGGTTGTTCGAGATATTATGGTTTTGGAAGATTTGTTCGGGGATATCCCAAGAAAAGGTGAAGTATACTTTCCATTCAAATTCAGGGTCGAGCTTTGAAGTTATTCAGGAAAATGAGATCCAAATTTGAAGAGTCCGGGGAAGAGTTCACTTGAGAAGATTTTCGTTCGAGAGTTCTACTACAAGTACATCCCTTCAAACTCAATGGTAAGGAGACTTTAAGAAATCCTAGATCTCGAACAAGAATGGAAGAAGATGTATGATTTCAGATCAATGTTGGGAAAAACACGATCAGAAAGCGCAGCGGAATTTAAAAATTTTCCCAAAAAGCAAGATCGGACTTGCAATTTCTATTTCTAATCTTAGGGATTTAAGAACTTACAAGAATCGACGCTTTCTTGACACGTTTTGAGACGCCCTCAAATGCGCTTCATGCGGTAATGGCAACCCACCTTGTCCCTCGAAAGATTCTTTCTACTAGATTCGACGATAGGTCTCCTCTAGAGTAATAATCCACACCAGTCCTAGATTCAAATCATGTGAGTGAGCATGCTAGTGCTGTGACATGTGTAAAGAAAGAAACTAAACGAGAAGAAAGAAAGCAAGAGAATTCTTCCAAATTCTTGAAGCCATGTAGATTGGGCGTGATCCCTGTTTCACGCATAAGTGAAAATTTTGAACTCCTAGTCCTATTTATAGGCTAGGGTTCGAACACCCCTTTTCCATGTTGGAATTGGATTCCAACTTTGACTTATCTTCTATTTTTGACTTATCTTCTATTTTCTTTCTCTCCAAGTAATAGGAGTCTTATTCAAAATAAGATATCTATTCCTTCTCGAAAAGAGCTCCTAATCAAATTAGGAATATTTAATTATTCTAATAATAATTAAATATCTTATTCCAATAATATTTATTCTAATCATATTAGAATTAATATTTACTAGAATAATAAATAGAAGATATTTAATATTTATTTATTCTAATCAAATTAGAACAACTAAATAATTAAATACTTAAATACTTAGAATTAATTCTCTCAATTAATTCCATGAAGGGATTTAGAATTAATTCTTAATTAATTCTAACGGGCTAAAATTAATTCTCTAATTGATTTTATTTGGCTTTATAATTAATTCTCCTAATTAATTATATTAGGGATTTATAATTAATTCTTTTAATTAATTATACTTGGGCTTTATAATTAATTCTCCAATTAATTAACATATGGTTCAATTTCTCAATTGGAACATACGCCCCAGAATCTCTCTCACGTGCCACACGTGTATTTTTACACGTGTGGTCTTGTTTCGATCAACTATTTGATCTTTCCTTCAATACCCTTTGAATCTGGCATTTGTGTGTGACCCCCTAGGTTCATTTTCAGTTAGCAGAGAGACTAATACGATTTATTAGTTCACAGATCACACGACCATAGTCTAGCAGCAGGTGTGTGACCCCTACCCGAACAATGAATATATATCCGAAAGAACCTTTCAATCAATGACAACTTATGAGGTATTGTAGCGCCTCCCCAACACTACAACCCCGCACAGCAGTACTCCCTGAGTGGAGGTTAGACCCAACACCCAAGAAATACTACGGCGAACGGTCAGGATAATATATGAATGGAGTATTTATCACAGTGCAGCGGAAGATAAAGAGATTCAACTTTACCAATGAACGGGGAGGATAACGTATAATGAGTAAGGATTATCATTATTGATCAAAGTAGTTCGCAGAAAAGTACAACAGGTTGACATGCAAGGACAAAGTATGAGATGGTTTGTTTCTAGAGAGAGTAGGCTCAAGACAGTGTACTCTTAGAATCGGATCCAACCTACGGTTGTAGTGCTTCAAGATACCTCTAGTTGTCGTTCAGTGATTCTTGAAATCATGCATTTTAAAAATAGGCGAGAGAGTTAGTCAAAGTGACTAAGTGAAGGGGGGTATAATAACTTATTGATATATGTATATGATCAAGAAGATCTTGATCTGAAATATTAATAATAGGATATAACAAATAGGAAACGGTTCATAATAATTGTAAAACAGGGATAGGGGTAGTTTAGAATATTTGTAAAAATATGAACCGTTTGTAACAAGAACATTAATGCCCGCAAGCTAGGCCTCTCCATCCATAACTCCTTGAATAATTGGTAAAATAGTATCAGGCTGATCAGGCTCCGATACTTCAATAAAACCAAAAATATTAACTCCACTACTCCTTGATGTCAATAGGGAATCAAACCCTAGAGACCACGAGCTAGATTCGGGAGGCAGCTATCTCTCCCTCATCCCTTGGCGTGGAGTAACTAACCTCCAGTTAAACCACTACCAAGAGGTGGTGGCAGTCCGCAGCACCAACAATACCCTCGACCCGATACCTTCCGGGTAATTGCTCGCTACGGATACAGCCGGGGCCCATAACAGGAATCAATAACAATATTTTGCTTGCATAACCCGGAATCAATGTTTTGATAAAATGGACTTAAAATATATATAATGTTCTAGTTAAACGTTGATTCCGGCATGAAAGTATTTTTCCCTTAAGAGGGACATTGTAGTACAATAATATGTATATAGGGTAGTAAATCAAAATGATAGGTAGGCTTGAAAATAGTTTTTTTATAGATACATATGTATAGCATGATTCCAGTTGAAAACATTTTAACCCTCACCTATACCGGTAGTCAGACATTGTAATGTGGATTCCAGTGCGCCTTGTAGAGAGAGAGAAGGTTGTGGCGTGAGGAAGGGAGAGAACGGGAGTGATTTTTGTGTGTTAATTTGTGATGTATAAATGAGGCTTGAGGGGGGTATTTATAGGTAGTCATGAAGGGTCTTTAAACAATTTATGAGAGTTTATGGGAGATGTGGTTGCTTATGATTTCAACAAATGCTTGGCAATTAATTAGGAGATGTGGTTAAATTACATGTTAAACAAATGCTAGGTAATTAACTAAGTAATGTGGAGAAATTACATTCATTTAATTAAATCTTCTAGAAGCTCATGTGGTCATGAATGATGTCATCTTGAATAAAAATAAATGTAAAATAATATAAAATTTATTCAAGAGTCGAGAGGTAAAAGCTTGAAGTAGTGGATTAATGAAAGAATGAGTGAAACATGATCTTCGTTTTGATTATAAATGTGGAATATTTAGAGTTTTCATTTATAAATTATGAATATTAAAGATGATGAAAATCATAGGAAAATTATATAAACGAAGTTATGATAAAGTTTAGCGTTTAGAAAAATCATTATTGTTTAGAGAAAAATTCAAGAATCGTTTTGAGTATAATTTCGAATATTGAATAACTAATATGTTTAAAATAAAATGATAATTTTTAAATAGGAAAATATTTATAAATATGCTATTGGTGAAATCGAGTTTTTGGTAAATGCATGAAAATTCATAAAATAATTCAAGGATCGTTTTGGTTATAATATTAAATATCAAAAAGTAAGTGAGTAAAGATTTATTTATGATCGAATCATAAGCTAGGGTTTTCACCGGTTTTTGATACTACTGGAGTTAGGATGGGAATTATGGTTCACGAAGAGTGTCAAGATCTTCGAAATAATGTGAGGATTCTTTTGGTCACAATATTGGATAGTAAAAGTACTTTCGGGAATGTAGGAAAATTCTAGGGTTGTAGGGGTATTTTCATAATTTTCAACTTGCCCCTGTTTCGGGCTGTTACAATCCTTCCCCCTTAAAAAGAATCTGTCCTCAGATTCTCCTCATGTTTCATAATAACATTAAGTAATGTTGGTATCCTCCATTCACGATAAGACAGGTTTCCAAAGGAGGACTTACTTTAAACACATAAAGTAATTATTCAAGTAAGAAATTTAAATGCGTACATAAGTGACGCAATGAATGCATGGCGCTAGGATCTGGAACTGGCGTGTTTAGAATGCATACCTTTAATAACTTTGGGGATGACAATTTTAAACTGCAACTACCCTTATAGAGATAATATAATGCATGGTAGTTGAGAATGATGTGCAGATGATCACAAAATTAAAATTTCCAAGTAATAGCAATTAACAGACATAACATCCTTAGCGAAGATAAAGCATATATAAAGGCACAGGAAATTAATAAGTTAGTTTTCGGTCCTACTGGTACCTTTAAGCAATTCTAATAACTTAAGATTTGAACGAATTAGAAAGTATAAGTGAAGTGCTTCCATGAGTGAGGAACACTAGTATGATGAAGGAGAGGTACATCTTGTAACCGAATCTACCAAGAATTTGATAATTGAAGGATTTGATAGAACTTGGGATTTTGGTGTGGATTAAGACTGTATGCTTGACTTGATCAAGGAATGGTTTAGTACTACAATTGTAACAAATCACATGCTGGTCGGCCGCCCCAATAGTGATTGATCACAATTTAAGCACTAAAGACAAGAGTACATACGAGAGTCTATGAATGATGTACCCCAGATTTCCGCAATCTGGGGCTCTGATACCGCTTTAGTTGTAGCGCTTCCCCAACACTACAACCCCGCACCGCAATACTCCCTGAGTGGAGGTTAGACCCAACACCCAAGAAATACTACGGCGAACGGTCAGGATAATATATGAATGGAGTATTTATCACAGTGCAACGGAAGATAAAGAGATTCAACTTTACCAATGAACGGGGAGGATAACGTATAATGAGTAAGGATTATCATTATTGATCAAAGTAGTTCGCAGAAGAGTACAACAGGTTGACATGCAAGGACAAAGTATGAGATGGCTTGTTTCTAGAGAGAGTAGGCTCAAGACAGTGTACTCTTAGAATCGGATCCAACCTACGGTTGTAGTGCTTCAAGATACCTCTAGTTGTCGTTCAGTGATTCCTGAAATCATGCATTTTAAAAATAGGCGAGAGAGTTAGTCAAAGTGACTAAGTGAAGGGGGGTATAATAACTTATTGATATATGTATATATATATATGTATATGATCAATAAGATCTTGATCTGAAATATTAACAATAGGATATAACAAATAGGAAACGGTTCATAATAATTGTAAAACAGGGATAGGGGTAGTTTAGAATATTTGTAAAAATATGAACCGTTTGTAACAAGAACATTAATGCCCGCAAGCTAGGCCTCTCCATCCATAACTCCTTGAATAATTGGTAAAATAGTATCAAGCTGATCAGGCTCCGATACTTCAATAAAACCAAAAATATTAACTCCACTACTCCTTGATGTCAATAGGGAATCAAACCCTAGAGACCACGAACTAGATTCGGGAGGCAACTATCTGTCCCTCATCCCTTGGCGTGGAGTAACTAACCTCCAGTTAAACCACTACCAAGAGGTGGTGGCAGTCCGCAGCACCAACAATACCCTCGGCCCGATACCTTCCGAGTAATTGCTCGCTACGGATACAGCCGGGGCCCATAACAGGAATCAATAACAATATTTTGCTTGCATAACCCGAAATCAATGTTTTGATAAAATGGACTTGAAATATATATAATGGTCTAGTTAAACGTTGATTCCGGCATGAAAGTATTTTTCCCTTAAGAGGGACATTGTAGTACAATAATATGTATATAGGGTAGTAAATCAAAATGATAGGTAGGCTTGAAAATAGTTTTTATATAGATACATATGTATAGCATGATTCCAGTTGAAAACATTTTAACCCTCACCTATACCGGTAGTCAGACATTGTAATGTGGATTCCAGTGCGCCTTGTAGAGAGAGAGAAGGTTGTGGCGTGAGGAAGGGAGAGAACGGGAGTGATTTTTGTGTGTTAATTTGTGATGTATAAATGAGGCTTGAGGGGGGTATTTATAGGTAGTCATGAAGGGTCTTTAAGCAATTTATGAGAGTTTATGGGAGATGTGGTTGCTTATGATTTCAACAAATGCTTGGCAATTAATTAGGAGATGTGGTTAAATTACATGTTAAACAAATGCTAGGTAATTAACTAAGTAATGTGGAGAAATTACATTCATTTAATTAAATCTTCTAGAAGCTCATGTGGTCATGAATGATGTCATCTTGAATAAAAATAAATGTAAAATAATATAAAATTTATTCAAGAGTCGAGAGGTAAAAGCTTGAAGTAGTGGATTAATGAAAGAATGAGTGAAACATGATCTTCGTTTTGATTATAAATGTGGAATATTTAGAGTTTTCATTTATAAATTATGAATATTAAAGATGATGAAAATCATAGGAAAATTATATAAACGAAGTTATGATAAAGTTTAGCGTTTAGAAAAATCATTATTGTTTAGAGAAAAATTCAAGAATCGTTTTGAGTATAATTTCGAATATTGAATAACTAATATGTTTAAAATAAAATGATAATTTTTAAATAGGAAAATATTTATAAATATGCTATTGGTGAAATCGAGTTTTTGGTAAATGCATGAAAATTCATAAAATAATTCAAGGATCGTTTTGGTTATAATATTAAATATCAAAAAGTAAGTGAGTAAAGATTTATTTATGATCGAATCATAAGCTAGGGTTTTCACCGGTTTTTGATACTACTGGAGTTAGGATGGGAATTATGGTTCACGAAGAGTGTCAAGATCTTCGAAATAATGTGAGGATTCTTTTGGTCACAATATTGGATAGTAAAAGTACTTTCGAGAATGTAGGAAAATTCTAGGGTTGTAGGGGTATTTTCATAATTTTCAACTTGCCCCTGTTTCGGGCTGTTACAATCCTTCCCCCTTAAAAAGAATCTGTCCTCAGATTCTCCTCATGTTTCATAATAACATTAAGTAATGTTGGTATCCTCCATTCATGATAAGACAGGTTTCCAAAGGAGGACTTACTTTAAACACATAAAGTAATTATTCAAGTAAGAAATTTAAATGCGTACATAAGTGACGCAATGAATGCATGGCGCTAGGATCTGGAACTGGCGTGTTTAGAATGCATACCTTTAATAACTTTGGGGATGACAATTTTAAACTGCAACCACCCTTATAGAGATAATATAATGCATGGTAGTTGAGAATGATGTGCAAATGATCACAAAATTAAAATTTCCAAGTAATAGCAATTAACAGACATAACATCCTTAGCGAAGATAAAGCATATATAAAGGCACAGGAAATTAATAAGTTAGTTTTCGGTCCTACTGGTATCTTGAAGCAATTCTAATAACTTAAGATTTGAACGAATTAGAAAGTATAAGTGAAGTGCTTCCATGAGTGAGGAACACTAGTATGATGAAGGAGAGGTACATCTTGTAACCGAATCTACCAAGAATTTGATAATTGAAGCATTTGATAGAACTTGGGATTTTGGTATAGATTAAGACTGTATGCTTGACTTGATCAAGGAAGGGTTTAGTACTACAATTGTAACAAATCACATGCTGGTCGGCCGCCCCAACAGTGATTGATCACAATTTAAGCACTAAAGACAAGAGTACATACGAGAGTCTATGAATGATGTACCCCAGATTTCCGCAACCTGGGGCTCTGATACCGCTTTAGTTGTAGCGCCTCCCCAACACTACAACCCCGCGCCGCAATACTCCCTGAGTGGAGGTTAGACCCAACACCCAAGAAATACCACGGCGAACGGTCAGGATAATATATGAATGGAGTATTTATCACAGTGCAGCGGAAGATAAAGAGATTCAACTTTACCAATGAACGGGGAGGATAACGTATAATGAGTAAGGATTATCATTATTGATCAAAGTAGTTCGCAGAAAAGTACAACAGGTTGACATGCAAGGACAAAGTATGAGATGGTTTGTTTCTAGAGAGAGTAGGCTCAAGACAGTGTACTCTTAGAATCGGATCCAACCTACGGTTGTAGTGCTTCAAGATACCTCTAGTTGTCGTTCAGTGATTCTTGAAATCATGCATTTTAAAAATAGGCGAGAGAGTTAGTCAAAGTGACTAAGTGAAGGGGGGTATAATAACTTATTGATATATGTATATATATATATGTATATGATCAAGAAGATCTTGATCTGAAATATTAACAATAGGATATAACAAATAGGAAACGGTTCATAATAATTGTAAAACAGGGATAGGGGTAGTTTAGAATATTTGTAAAAATATGAACCGTTTGTAACAAGAACATTAATGCCCGCAAGCTAGGCCTCTCCATCCATAACTCCTTGAATAATTGGTAAAATAGTATCAGGCTAATCAGGCTCCGATACTTCAATAAAACCAAAAATATTAACTCCACTACTCCTTGATGTCAATAGGGAATCAAACCCTAGAGACCACGAACTAGATTCGGGAGGCAGCTATCTCTCCCTCATCCCTTGGCGTGGAGTAACTAACCTCCAGTTAAACCACTACCAAGAGGTGGTGGCAGTCCGCAGCACCAACAATACCCTCGGCCCGATACCTTTCGGGTAATTACTCGCTACAGATACAGCCGGGGCCCATAACAGGAATCAATAACAATATTTTGCTTGCATAACCCGGAATCAATGTTTTGATAAAATGGACTTGAAATATATATAATGTTCTAGTTAAACGTTGATTCCGGCATGAAAGTATTTTTCCCTTAAGAGGGACATTGTAGTACAATAATATGTATATAGGGTAGTAAATCAAAATGATAGGTAGGCTTGAAAATAGTTTTTATATAGATACATATGTATAGCATGATTCCAGTTGAAAACATTTTAACCCTCACCTATACCGGTAGTCAGACATTGTAATGTGTATTCCAGTGCGCCTTGTAGAGAGAGAGAAGGTTGTGGTGTGAGGAAGGGAGAGAAAGGGAGTGATTTTTTTGTGTTAATTTGTGATGTATAAATGAGGCTTGAGGGGGGTATTTATAGGTAGTCATGAAGGGTCTTTAAGCAATTTATGAGAGTTTATGGGAGATGTGGTTGCTTATGATTTCAACAAATGCTTGGTAATTAATTAGGAGATGTGGTTAAATTACATGTTAAACAAATGCTAGGTAATTAACTAAGTAATGTGGAGAAATTACATTCATTTAATTAAATCTTCTAGAAGCTCATGTGGTCATGAATGATGTCATCTTGAATAAAAATAAATGTAAAATAATATAAAATTTATTCAAGAGTCGAGAGGTAAAAGCTTGAAGTAGTGGATTAATGAAAGAATGAGTGAAAAATGATCTTCGTTTTGATTACAAATGTGGAATATTTGGAGTTTTCGTTTATAAATTATGAATATTAAAGATGATGAAAATCATAGGAAAATTATATAAACGAAGTTATGATAAAGTTTAGAGTTTAGAAAAATCATTATTGTTTAGAGAAAAATTCAAGAATCGTTTTGAGTATAATTTCGAATATTGAATAACTAATATGTTTAAAATAAAATGATAATTTTTAAATAGGAAAATATTTATAAATATGCTATTGGTGAAATCGAGTTTTTGGTAAATGCATGAAAATTCATAAAATAATTCAAGGATCGTTTTGGTTATAATATTGAATATCAAAAAGTAAGTGAGTAAAGATTTATTTATGATCGAATCATAAGCTAGGGTTTTCACCGGTTTTTGATACTACTGGAGTTAGGATGGGAATTATGGTTCACGAAGAGTGTCAAGATCTTCGAAATAATGTGAGGATTCTTTTGGTCACAATATTGGATAGTAAAAGTACTTTCGAGAATGTAGGAAAATTCTAGGGTTGTAGGGGTATTTTCATAATTTTCAACTTGCCCCTGTTCCGGGCTGTTACAGGTATGATCCTCCTACCATCCAATCTCTCGATTAAGATCTAGGGCAATGAGAGCCCTACTAATCTCAATCATAAAGCTAAGTTCAATTTATATCCATTTGATCTCAATCCAAGAAACCCCTTTTCTTGATGTCTTGATCCACTACCTCGGCCGAGGGTTTAGGATGGCATATGAACGACTTATGCAATAAGGGATCTTCTTGCATTAAAGCAAGTGTAGGTCCTTTGTTGATTCTCATATACTTCCATGTGCCACTTGTGCAGCCCCAACATAAGCCTTGAATCAGTTGTCTCGGGAGACATCCTTTAAAGCTTATACCAAAGACTACAGAGTTAGCCCACAAAGCATCAATGGAATCTCAAGTCAAAGGATTACTTTACTCACGCCATTGACCTGTGAGATATTTCCTAATTTGGAAGTTTCCTCTTCCTGAAGTGGAAACTCCCTTTCCCATTTAGGAATCTTCTCACGCGGGACACCTCAGTGTACCTGTTCTTATAACGAGTGCCCTCATGTATTACGTACGCATCAACTTATGCACTTTACACCCCATGAAACAGGATGATCCTTCTTAAGGACGTAATCCCACGAGCAAGTCTCAATCGAGCCTAATCAACACTCCCACTGTTTGTTGGACTCATCGACTTGGAGTAGTTTCTAATCCGGCCTTGAGTTAGTGCTTATTTCATGTGCCATTCACCTAATGACAAGGTCCCTGATACCCATATGGATTAGGGGAGTTCTAATACATGCGCGCATAATGGAAACACACAAAACATGTATTGCATATAAAGATGTGTTTGCCTATGATAATAATCAATCCTGTATTATTCAAAGATTGTCTGCGATATAAGGAAAGTCCCGAAACAGATTAAGTCAAACCGGCTTTCTAGGGAACTATTTCCAATAATCAAGTGCCAATGAAGATTGCTCTAAAGTTCGAAGTTATTTACAAGGGCTTAGGAATTAAATTCAATAAATTTTTCAAGCTTCAACGGTGCTTACTTGGTTTAAAGAGATAAGTGAGGCGGTTCAAGTAGAGATGGAAGAACAAAGGTTGAAGTCTCACACTTCTTATATGGGGTAAGAACCCAGTTCAAGTTTGACTTCAAGCAAGAGAACCATATTACAAGAAGAAGCCTCAAGAATTTCAAGTTATCAACAATACCAAGAAGTAGAAGAAGGTTTGATTACCAAAGATGGATTTGATGTCTCCCCACTGAATTCAATTCAATGCTCCTACTGCCGAGGTTCGAATTGTACGAAAGAGGTTTGAAAGAAGAAGTGAAAGGAATTCTTTTATTGTGGAGAATTAGGCCACAAGGCGAGCCATTATCTGAAGAACAAGAACCCGAGGCCTTTGAAATACCATGACTTCAAGATCCCGGTTAAAGTTTAAGATGACACTTAGAAGCCAAAGGAGATGACGCAGAGCTTGATCTTACCGCCATGGTGAAAGGTACACTAATGCATTCATGGCATCTCAATCATGCATATTTTAATATCGAGAAACCTACTTATTTGCTATTTTTATCTCTTCGTTGTTTCTTGGTTTTTACTTGTTATTACGTTGTTGACTTCCTTTTGTGTAGCTCTTTGTAGCACACAAACGTAGGGACCACATCCCCCGGTTATGAAATGGGAAGTCCATACCCGTATCTGAACCTTAGCGAACGGGAGACCAACTCACTCACTAAGCTAGGCGGAGCTAACTAAACTAACTCAGAGTGCGCAGAAGCAAAAATCACAAAAACAAGTAAAGTAGATGCATCTCAAAAATACATATAGGTACCATCACGTATACACATATTATATTTACATATAGGTACCAATATTTACAATATATACAACGGCCATCACGACCTTATCAAAACAAGATATTCAAATCCCCAAGTAATTGAGTCATAAATATACCAAAATATTATGAAGTGTATGCAGACATAAGCAAAAGACTAAGAACTAGACCCGTAGGTTTGACAATGCAGACACATTCTCCGTCTAGCTCAAGTCAAAAGGAGCACCTGAAACTGAAAGAAAAAGGAGGTGTCAATCAACTGACTGAGTGAGGGGGCTAACGCACACCTGCACACTAGATATATATAGAGCAAAGCACGTATCAAAATGTGGATTTATGAACCGAAAATAGGTTTTACAAACCAAACATTTCAAAACAAATATATACTTGAAAAACCATTTTCATAAATTCTATTCCGATTCATAATTCCCATATATAACACCACATGCTCGGCGAGTACGAGCTTCCAACCTTTACACCTCATATCATAACAAAACATAAATCATAAACATTTCCATCCTCTACTCCCATGATGGAAGAGCCACCGGCAGCCCTAACCATCTATAACTTTAACAAACTCACGCGGTGTAGCGCCCCA
Organism: Lantana camara; assembly: GCA_037501455.1. NCBI lineage: Eukaryota > Viridiplantae > Streptophyta > Magnoliopsida > Lamiales > Verbenaceae > Lantana > Lantana camara. The sequence goes on from CM074856.1 coordinate 97,230,135, forward strand.
GACGGAAGGCACCACATCCCCCGCACCGAGACCCAACACGCATATGAAATGGGTAGTCCATACACGTGCTAAGTCACGGCGAACGGGGACCACTCACTAGCTATGCTAGGCAGGAGCTAACTTCGAAACCAAAAAAAAAAAGAAAACAAGCTCATGAATTAAATGCGAGTGCCGAAGCAAAACATATAATTAATCATGAGGTTTAACATAAAAGATGGATTCCACTAGCATGAATACCTAGTCCCGAAAATTAAAACATAAAGCATAAATCACAAATTTACGGGTTCAACTATCCCTAGAAGCCTGTCCCGAATCAATATAACATAATCATAATATTTCATACATAATTCTATAACTTATTCAATTTACAAAATGCGTGGAGTGACCCAAACTTGACCATGCGACTCGACCGACTCGAAACCCCGCCTAGCACTCCAACACCTGCAAGAGAAAACTGAAAACAAAGCCGGGTTCAGTCTATAGGAGACTGGTGGGTATAAAACAGGGCATATTATATTATTATCGCAGAATTTAAGCACCCACACATGCAAGCTATAATCCCGTGCGAGGTTTTTGAGATATTTCCCAAGTGGGTAAAACAAAGAGAACAACGCTCGGGATTACAACCTTCAATTTCATTGATTCATAATCATACATGCGGTCATTACGTGAGCCCTGGTGAGTAGGCGAATTCTCCAACCTTCTCCTCGTGTGTGCTTAGTTTATTCGTTCATTCATTACCAGTCATGCAACATACATACATTCATAATCATGCGTTCATAACATTTCATTCATAATCATGCTTTCATACATAAACAATTACACCTTTTTCCTCCGGGTGGTGGACGAGCTTGCAAGACCCGGCCATCGGTCCATACATGGTGGCTAGTGAGGTTCATGAGCCCTTAAAAGCCCAGTTAGCCTTTCCTCGTCAAAACTCTTGAACCATGTCGGTTCCACTGTAATTCATGGTGGGACTACTACACGGGATCACCGTCGGCCCTTGCCTCCCCGGATAGCCACGTGCATCAAGTCCCTGGGCCCATGCGTTCAACCATGCTCTCGCCAAAAATCATAAGGTGGGGATACATAAAAGAAGGCTTTATGTTGAAAATCATTGACTCTTGTGAAAAGACTCGATATACATATAATTGTAATATTTTGGCTCAAATCTTTCATATAAGGGATATATCGGGTCACCGTAACTAATAGAAGAGAAACCCACTTATAAACCTCTTACCGAACAAAACCAAGAAGAAAAGGAGACTCGAAAGTGTCCTATGAAACCGACGTCTCCGCCCTGGAGAAAACTGTACAAAGGACAATGTAGTGTACTCGTGAGACTAAAGACTCCAAATGAACCATATATGACACACGACAATGTGTTAACATGGTATGAGATGCATAAGAAGTAAAACGATGTCATGGAGACATATAATCAAGCACATAACCCACGTACATTCAATACATGAAGGTTTCACGTTCAATCGTATCATATCTTTCATAATTCAAATCAAAACAAGCCAAGAATTCCATACAAGAATCATAACACCTAATAGTACATGTTAACAATACATAGGAATCAATTTAAGGGAAAAAGGGATCCTTTGAGGGCATAAGGAATGCAAAGGTTGCAAGTTAGGTCACCTTATAGCATTTAAACGTTCATAATTCATAAGTCAAGCTACAACTCATAAACACATTAATTCAATCCAAAACCTTCATACAATAATCATAACACAATTACCAACATGTTAATAAAGCAAAGCAATCATACACAAGGTGGAAGAACATGAAACAAGCGAAGAGAAACAAGAAAAACGGAGCCGGAGCAACAAAAACCGGCTGGACAGAATCTGTAGCACCCCGCACGTGAGGCACCACATCCCCCGCACTAAGGCTCAACACGAGTAACGAAATAGTAAATCCGTACCCGTATCAAACCCTAGCGAACGGGAGACAAACATAAAAACCTTCCTAAGCCAGGCAGAGCTAGACCCTGTAAGGTTTACCAATCCACAAAATATAATGCATAACGAAGCCAAAATTCAAGTATACAAGCCATAAACGGAATTCGGGCTCCTCAGGCCTCTTTTAAAACATAGTAAAATCCAGTAAAGCCAACTTCATCATAAATACATAGGTATCAAATTTCATAACTTGTTCGAGTTCAAGGTATAGTAGAACGAATCATACATAACTCCAATACCTATATGAGTGCAGAGACTCCCTAACCTAACTCGACCCACTTAGAACTCCAAACCTCCGCCTAGCCGAAATTCCAAAGCCAAACCTGCACACTAAAGTGTTGGGGAGGGAGAGGGTCAGTCTCTAGAAGACTGAGTGAGCAGGAGCGATACATATATATAAACATGCACATGCAAATCATAAATTCCGAGCAAGGTTTTATTTGAAATTAGTTCCCAAAAAGGGCGAGAAATTAGATAACCAATGCTCGACTTTTACGACTAATTCATATTAAATTCATTACATTCATAAATCATACATAAATATAAGGCTCGGCGAGTGAGCGTGCACAATCTCCAACCAAACTCCGACCGTGTACGACAAATATCATTAATATATTGATTAGGCGATCATGCAATATATCATAATACACACAGACCATAAATCATATCATAAACATATTCGTTTGGGCGATCCGGATCCCGGTATTCCCGCACGGTGCATAATCATATCATAACATATACATAAGAAAAGCCTAATTCTTAACCAACCTTCTTCCTCCGGGTGGTGGACAAGTTAGCTGGACCTGCCCACCGATAAATACATAGGCCAATGGGGGTACATGAATCCCCCAAGGGCACGCAGCTCCCATTCCCCGCTAAATCTCCTAGCGAGGGCCGGTATCACCGTAGTTTGGTTGGGACTAGTATATGGGATCCCCGTCAGCCCTTGCTTCCTCGGTTAGCTACATATACTAAGTCCCGGGGCCCGTGAACATAACAGCTTAGCATAATCTCGCCAAAACATATCAATACATACATATGATACATACTATAAGAAATCATACCTTACCGTGTAACTCGGCATATGCTATATACGTACCTCTCCGTGTCATCCTAATCCATAGCTAGCATGAAGACACACGGTTTGGAGCATAGCCTCATTACAAAACCATTTTTAAGCTTATATATGCTCGTACGTATAATTCAGAAGAATTTACTCGATAGCTTCATTTGAAAATCATATATATATAATTATAAGGTTTTGGCCAAAGCTTTTCACATAAGGGTTGTAGGGTTTTGTTACATAGCTAAAACGAAAACCACCCTCACCTTAACCGTGAAGAAACAAGGATCGAGCACCAAGTGCCTGAACGATCAAAAGCTCTCCACCCTGGAGATAAACTGTACAAAAGACCACAAGACGTGTTCGTGAGACTCAAGACTCTAAATGAACCATATATGACGCACGGCAATGCACAAGCATGATATGAAGGCATAAAGATCATATTAAGTCATGAAAATCATATAACCAGTTCATTCACTTGTTCAATCACAGATCCTTTAATTCATACTTCCAATCCAATAATTCAAGAATCCAAATAAGGGCACAGAACATGTTCAAGCTCGTCCATAATGTTACCATATACTTCATATTACATAACATAGCATATATTCAAGGTTGGGCAACAAGAAGAAGTGATAAGATATAGAAAATAAGCGAGGCGATTCATAAACGACACCTAAACACCCATAACCGGCATTAAGTAAAAGCATGCCTATAGCACATCCAAATGCCATGAAATTAAACCAAAATACTCCTAACACATAGTACAACAAGTTCATAGTTCAACATAAAGGGAGATAAAGTCATTAAGGATGGGAAACAAATCAAAAACCGAAAAGGAAGCAACACGGACTGCACATGGGAAGTGACACGGGGGTGTCACCAACCCTTGCCCAACTGAGCCACGGGCGTGGCTCAGTACAGAGCTGCCCAGAGAGTGTGACACGCCCGTGTCTCCCTCTTATGAGTAAATGAGACACGGGGGTGTCACGGTACAGAACTTAATCCCCTTTGAAATTTTTCCGGCAAAACTGAACTCAAACAAACTCAATCCAAAGGCATACCAAATGAACTCCAAATGCTCTGAAACTTCATATACAACATATTTCGCATGTTATGAACATTTTTCATTTAGAGTGCAAAAGCTAAATCACACGTTAAGATCATCGAAACCGTGAAACAAAACTGGGTCGCTACAATCGGACATATGAGCCCTAATGATTCTATCATGCCTTGATCAAGTACTTAGGACTTGAATTTGGATCTGAAACTTTGGGGAATGCATGCTAACATACCAAACAACTAATATACATCATATATATGCAAAATGGTACAATTTAAAGCACATTAGGATGACCAACAACTTACCAAGCACAACAGCAACAAATCTGTCATGGTGCATGCATAGAAACAGGCCATGTATTTCGGTTTTGAGGCTTCAAATGGATCCAAATACTTGAAACATGAATGCTAACATATATAACAATAAGTGTAAATCAACTCCATGCATTTTCACACGAAATGGAGGCCATATGATCATGCAACAACACCAAATTTCACACAGCAGTTCGAAAACAGGGGAAAATAGTTTGATCACCAAGTTTGGAGCTCCATAACTCAAAATTTTATAAAAGGAGCAAGAGAAGAAATCCTCCTAACATCATATACTATCAGTTAGGAAAGAAATAAGCCAAGAACCAAGTTCATATGATCATGTTTAAGCAAGGAATTCAGCCACACAAGTAAATAGGTCACTAGGACAAAAATCCCTAAAAGTTCATACTAATCTCATAATTCAAACCCTAATCAAATCTGATCCAAATCATGTTTTAAATAGATGAAATCAAACATAATTGAGTAGAGAAGACATAAATATTCATACCTTGAAGTTTTGGTGAAAGAAGATGGTGATTTGAGCTCAAAATCACAAAGGATGGCCAAGGGTTTCTCTCCTTCTTCACTTCTCCCTTCTCTCGATCAGTTGCAGAATGAGAGGAGATATTTTGGCTCGGTTTTTGCAGCTAAAAGGGTAGGAGAAAGGGTTAACCCATGGTAGATAAGTCATGGTTAAGGTGTGGTTAAGTTAAGAGGGGTTATGGGGTCCCACCATGAAGACTAGTCAACATAAGGGCTCTTCTTGCACGAGTTGTCCGTTACGGTTGGATTTTGGAGGTCTTAATGATCTCAAAAAGGTATGAGGCTTGTTCCATTGTCTCCGAATCGTCGATACGAAGGCAACGGAGTTGACGGAATTCGAATCCGAATTCCCGAGCTCAAGATATCACGCACGGAACCAAGGGTGCGCTAATTGCTCGTTAGCCCCCGATTTGGTTCCAAAAATCAAAATAAATTCATAAACACGTCAATTGAATCCGAAAACATAAACCGAGCACATAGGCACGTTCATAACACACATATTTACGACATATTAAATTTTCACGCCAATCCAGTATCATTTCATATAAGAACGAAGTAGAAATAAAACACTCAAGCGCATGAACGAATTCATATTGTTATAAATAAATTACTAAACTTAAATTCCATATTAATTAAATTAAATAACAAAAGTTTACGGTTTTAAATCAAATAAAAAAAAACACTTATAAACAATTAATCATATAATTAAATACTTAATTTGCGCAATTTTTTTAAACAAATACGTCACATTACTTAAACTGAAAAACGGGGGCGTTACAATCTCTCCCCCTTAAAAGAATCCGTCCTCGGATTCAAAACACGCTTGAAATCAAATAATGAGAGATTCCCCGTCTCTCACAAACAACAAGGAGAGAGCCCCATCTCTCAAGCAGCAATGAGAGAACCCCGTCTCTCCAATAACAATGAGAGAACCCCGTCTCTCGCAAGCAAAGAGAGTACCCCGTCTCTCAAACAAAAATAATAGAATCCCCGTCTCTTAACCGAAAATAAAGCAAGGAAGTCTCCAATACTCCCAAGCAACTCACGCAAACCAAATTTAAATCATGTAAGGCACCCAAAGTAAGTAACAAATATCTCGCATATTGATTTCCAATTATTCCAAGTAATTTAACACATTACACATCAAAGCGCCTAACATAAGAATTATAAAAGTTAAATTTGCATGAATGCATGTATCATGAATGCTATAAGTACCGTTCACCGTAGTTGCAAAATTTCAAAGTGTGAATTGTCATTGTCCAAGATGTGATCTGTCCTGAATGTAACTCAGTGTCCAGCTTGTCTTGGACCTCTTCAGGGTTCCCCGGTGAAGCTATTGATCAATCCTTTTTAAGGACCATACTCTTAAACCCCCTTTTGACTTGTACTATTTCCAATCTTCACCATTTCCCACAATCTTCGTTCGACCATCCAATTCTTTTTAATTAACCGAACTTGACCTCCCCGAATATCCTTAGACCATCTGTCTTAATGTTAGATCCATAGCTACTATCTTACTCATATCAGAGTTTAAAATATCCTCAAGAATGACTACCCCCGACCACCTTGACGATTCAATCCCTGCCTAGAGGTATTCGTCATTAGAATCTACCTTAACATGAATCCTCTTCCCATCTTCCGCGCAAATTATCCATTCATTCCCTTTTACCCCCTTAAGGTTACATTCGGCATCAGGCTCCACATTTCTTGTATTGAAGATAGAATGTTCTTGATGATTCTTGTTGTTTGATGTAAATCCTCCAATGGTCACCTTTTCCCGGTTTGGCTTCTTCTTAGATTTCCTTCCGCCGTATCGTGGGACTAACCGAGAACTTGATAATAGTGTCATTATTGAACCCCTTCTTTGTACCCTATTAGATTACTCGTGATCGCCATCATTCCATCATATACCAACTTGATTCGACACTCTCTCTTGTCAATTCTGACTTAGGAGTTTCCAGACGCTCCCTTATAATTCTGTTATCTCCAGATCCATGTTCCACACATAGGAACATTCTTCAAACCATTTCCTTCATTCCTAATGATGGACTTCAACCCGAATTTAATAACTTAGTTCTCCTCTTAACACTTAACCATTCACGCCACCTTAGTTATCTCCGGTCATCACTAATAGGACTTCCAGGTCTTCCTAAATTTGTAATTTCGTCATTCCCACTAAAACATTTCTTCGAGCACCTTTTCAATCGTCCAATTTGTTCTTCGGTTGTGCTCTCCCCCTTAAATTTCTGTTGTCCCGGGTTGAACTCCATTGATTCTTCTTTTATCGAAATTCTCGATGAGTAAATCCCATTTCTCTTCCTCATAACTCAGATGCAGCTGGATTGAACTGATACTTGATAGTTGAGACGAAAGGACTTCCTATCGAGTAAACACTAAAATGCATGTTGGGTAAAGATGGCAATGCATGTGTCACGTTTACACCAAGCAATTATACCACACATTAGCGCAACAAAACCAATTAGAAATGCACGAATAACATAAGATCAAGAGAATAAATAATTAATGCAAAATATGATGCACGTGCTATGAATGCTTTGGAACCTGTCACCAATGAGGTAAGTAGTTAACTCGACAGCTTTTCCTTGTTACTCCAAGTCCCGCGGTTACTTTGACTTGGTGATTATTCCTTGCCTTTCCCACGGTCTTCGAGATTCCCATGCATCTTTATAAATCAACTTGTATCTTCCACTTCCACGGAGTTAACATCCAATTTATTCTCCAAATTCGACCTTTACTTCTAATCGTCGTCTCCATCAAGAAACCCGCACTTACCCTTTAGAAAGTTCAATTCACCTCCAACTGCTTGCATTTGATCGCATGATTTCCTTTCAAGGAGTGATTGCCTTTCTTTACTATTTCCATTTGTTGCTTCATATCTTCCATTTTATTTCACAACATGGCAATTCAGCTTGGGTTTTGGAAGAACAAGCTCATCTCCCACTCAACACCTTGCTTAAGATTACCGTGACTATTGATTATGAGTTTCCCATCACGATCAAAATCCAGAGCACCCAAGTCCAATTCTTCCCGATCTGAACTTCGACAGACTTAATTTCAATTCAATAGGCTTAATCAGAAATCCTTCTTGTCGACCCCAGGTACACAGCTCCTACCGGGCCCATTTTATCTGAGTCTCTCCTAACTATCGAGACCTCTTCAACGATCTCATCCGGGATCAAATATCTTCAAGACTCGTTCACTTCATCCTTTAGGTTGAAAGATCTTGCTGAATCCAATTAAAACACTCCAAGTAGTAGATTCTCATAAATTAGTCCTTTGAGTCCCAACAAGCCCATGATTAACTCCTATTCCGATTTCACTAAATGTCTATCTGCCATCGCATCTTTAGATTCAATCTTCCCATTCCGAATCCTCCTCCTTGAATCTAGCCCCATTTGGGAAGTTCTCACATCTCTAATTCTCTACATTCTTCTCAGAGTATCCTGCCCATCTTCCATGTCTCAGAAAAGTTTGCAATCGATCTTCTTTATCGTCGAACTTGGCCGTGGTTTGATATTATCTCCATAACCTATAAATCACAACTTACTTCAAGAATAGATGCATGCGATTAGTGCATGCTCATGACACATTTTCAACAATTAATGCAAGGATCCTTATGTAAATTCAACAGATAGTCTAGCCACATTCAAAAAGGAAAGCCAAATTCATGTTCAAGATCAATGCAATGCACACATTGCCATATAGTCCCTAAGCCGTACGACCTAGACTGCCTCCAACACGACTCAAGAACACCGGTTTTGCAACCGGGCTTTGATACCACTTAAGGATGTAGCACCCCGCACGTGAGGCACCACATCCCCCGCACTAAGGCTCAACACGAGTAACGAAATAGTAAATCCGTACCCGTATCAAACCCTAGCGAACGGGAGACAAACATAAAAACCTTCCTAAGCCAGGCGGAGCTAGACCCTGTAAGGTTTACCAATCCACAAAATATAATGCATAACGAAGCCAAAATTCAAGTATACAAGCCATAAACGGAATTCGGGCTCCTCAGGCCTCTTTTAAAACATAGTAAAATCCAGTAAAGCCAACTTCATCATAAATACATAGGTATCAAATTTCATAACTTGTTCGAGTTCAAGGTATAGTAGAACGAATCATACATAACTCCAATACCTATATGAGTGCAGAGACTCCCTAACCTAACTCGACCCACTTAGAACTCCAAACCTCCGCCTAGCCGAAATTCCAAAGCCAAACCTGCACACTAAAGTGTTGGGGAGGGAGAGGGTCAGTCTCTAGAAGACTGAGTGAGCAGGAGCGATACATATATATAAACATGCACATGCAAATCATAAATTCCGAGCAAGGTTTTATTTGAAATTAGTTCCCAAAAAGGGCGAGAAATTAGATAACCAATGCTCGACTTTTACGACTAATTCATATTAAATTCATTACATTCATAAATCATACATAAATATAAGGCTCGGCGAGTGAGCGTGCACAATCTCCAACCAAACTCCGACCGTGTACGACAAATATCATTAATATATTGATTAGGCGATCATGCAATATATCATAATACACACAGACCATAAATCATATCATAAACATATTCGTTTGGGCGATCCGGATCCCGGCATTCCCGCACGGTGCATAATCATATCATAACATATACATAAGAAAAGCCTAATTCTTAACCAACCTTCTTCCTCCGGGTGGTGGACAAGTTAGCTGGACCTGCCCACCGATAAATACATAGGCCAATGGGGGTACATGAATCCCCCAAGGGCACGCAGCTCCCATTCCCCGCTAAATCTCCTAGCGAGGGCCGGTATCACCGTAGTTTGGTTGGGACTAGTATATGGGATCCCCGTCAGCCCTTGCTTCCTCGGTTAGCCACATATACTAAGTCCCGGGGCCCGTGAACATAACAGCTTAGCATAATCTCGCCAAAACATATCAATACATACATATGATACATACTATAAGAAATCATACCTTACCGTGTAACTCGGCATATGCTATATACGTACCTCTCCGTGTCATCCTAATCCATAGCTAGCATGAAGACACACGGTTTGGAGCATAGCCTCATTACAAAACCGTTTTTAAGCTTATATATGCTCGTACGTATAATTCAGAAGAATTTACTCGATAGCTTCATTTGAAAATCATATATATATAATTATAAGGTTTTGGCCAAAGCTTTTCACATAAGGGTTGTAGGGTTTTGTTACATAGCTAAAACGAAAACCACCCTCACCTTAACCGTGAAGAAACAAGGATCGAGCACCAAGTGCCTGAACGATCAAAAGCTCTCCACCCTGGAGATAAACTGTACAAAAGACCACAAGACGTGTTCGTGAGACTCAAGACTCTAAATGAACCATATATGACGCACGGCAATGCACAAGCATGATATGAAGGCATAAAGATCATATTAAGTCATGAAAATCATATAACCAGTTCATTCACTTGTTCAATCACAGATCCTTTAATTCATACTTCCAATCCAATAATTCAAGAATCCAAATAAGGGCACAGAACATGTTCAAGCTCGTCCATAATGTTACCATATACTTCATATTACATAACATAGCATATATTCAAGGTTGGGCAACAAGAAGAAGTGATAAGATATAGAAAATAAGCGAGGCGATTCATAAACGACACGTAAACACCCATAACCGGCATTAAGTAAAAGCATGCCTATAGCACATCCAAATGCCATGAAATTAAACCAAAATACTCCTAACACATAGTACAACAAGTTCATAGTTCAACATAAAGGGAGATAAAGTCATTAAGGATGGGAAACAAATCAAAAACCGAAAAGGAAGCAACACGGACTGCACATGGGAAGTGACACGGGGGTGTCACCAACCCTTGCCCAACTGAGCCACGGGCGTGGCTCAGTACAGAGCTGCCCAGAGAGTGTGACACGCCCGTGTCTCCCTCTTATGAGTAAATGAGACACGGGGGTGTCACGGTACAGAACTTAATCCCCTTTGAAATTTTTCCGGCAAAACTGAACTCAAACAAACTCAATCCAAAGGCATACCAAATGAACTCCAAATGCTCTGAAACTTCATATACAACATATTTCGCATGTTATGAACATTTTTCATTTAGAGTGCAAAAGCTAAATCACACGTTAAGATCATCGAAACCGTGAAACAAAACTGGGTCGCTACAATCGGACATATGAGCCCTAATGATTCTATCATGCCTTGATCAAGTACTTAGGACTTGAATTTGGATCTGAAACTTTGGGGAATGCATGCTAACATACCAAACAACTAATATACATCATATATATGCAAAATGGTACAATTTAAAGCACATTAGGATGACCAACAACTTACCAAGCACAACAGCAACAAATCTGTCATGGTGCATGCATAGAAACAGGCCATGTATTTCGGTTTTGAGGCTTCAAATGGATCCAAATACTTGAAACATGAATGCTAACATATATAACAATAAGTGTACATCAACGCCATGCATTTTCACACGAAATGGAGGCCATATGATCATGCAACAACACCAAATTTCACACAGCAGTTCGAAAACAGGGGAAAATAGTTTGATCACCAAGTTTGGAGCTCCATAACTCAAAATTTTATAAAAGGAGCAAGAGAAGAAATCCTCCTAACATCATATACTATCAGTTAGGAAAGAAATAAGCCAAGAAACAAGTTCATATGATCATGTTTAAGCAAGGAATTCAGCCACACAAGTAAATAGGTCACTAGGACAAAAATCCCTAAAAGTTCATACTAATCTCATAATTCAAACCCTAATCAAATCTGATCCAAATCATGTTTTAAATAGATGAAATCAAACATAATTGAGTAGAGAAGACATAAATATTCATACCTTGAAGTTTTGGTGAAGGAAGATGGTGATTTGAGCTCAAAATCACAAAGGATGGCCAAGGGTTTCTCTCCTTCTTCTCTTCTCCCTTCTCTCGATCAGTTGCAGAATGAGAGGAGATATTTTGGCTCGGTTTTTGCAGCTAAAAGGGTAGGAGAAAGGGTTAACCCATGGTAGATAAGTCATGGTTAAGGTGTGGTTAAGTTAAGAGGGGTTATGGGGTCCCACCATGAAGACTAGTCAACATAAGGGCTCTTCTTGCACGAGTTGTCCGTTACGGTTGGATTTTGGAGGTCTTAATGATCTCAAAAAGGTATGAGGCTTGTTCCATTGTCTCCGAATCGTCGATACGAAGGCAACGGAGTTGACGGAATTCGAATCCGAATTCCCGAGCTCAAGATATCACGCACGGAACCAAGGGTGCGCTAATTGCTCGTTAGCCCCCGATTTGGTTCCAAAAATCAAAATAAATTCATAAACACGTCAATTGAATCCGAAAACATAAACCGAGCACATAGGCACGTTCATAACACACATATTTACGACATATTAAATTTTCACGCCAATCCAGTATCATTTCATATAAGAACGAAGTAGAAATAAAACACTCAAGCGCATGAACGAATTCATATTGTTATAAATAAATTACTAAACTTAAATTCCATATTAATTAAATTAAATAACAAAAGTTTACGGTTTTAAATCAAATAAAAAAAACACTTATAAACAATTAATCATATAATTAAATACTTAATTTGCGCAATTTTTTTAAACAAATACGTCACATTACTTAAACTGAAAAACGGGGGCGTTACAGAATCCACCCCCATGGATTATTCCAGAGGGAAAAATCCACCCCCATGGATTCTGGTCAGAAACCCTACTGACTCAAATCCACCCCCGTGGATTTGGGTCAGTAGCAAAAAAACACAGGAAACAAGGCAAAGTCACGAAAAAGGGGCAAAAATACAAGAAACCAACTCAAAACTCAAGCAAACATACAAAACTCCAAGCTAACATATTAAGATAAGTTTAAGTATCAAGAATTCATGCAAATGATGCCAAGAAACAAGTTGAAATCGAACCACAAAATGAAACAAGAGCAAGAGGCATGAGCAAGTTCATATTCTTCAAAATTCCTTTAAGTTCATTAATGGAAACTCACTCAATTCTCAACCATCAAGCAACATAACTCCATACAAGTATAAAAACATGACTTAGGATCAATTATTACTCGTGAGACTCAAAGAAATTGCAAGAAATTAAGGTTGAATCTCCAAAGTTCATGAAACCCTTACTATTCACCTCTTCATCAAACCATAATTAAATCTTGGTGAAATCATGCATATCCTAACTTAAAATGACGACAAGGAGATATGTAACGCCCCAATTTTCAGACAGTCAGGCACGCTCGACACGTGTGAGTTTCGAGCGTTAGGATTTTATTTATTCCTTTCATTTATTTAATTTATATATATATATATGTGTTCTATTAACCTTATAAATTGTGTTCTAACATGATTACGTGAAAATATATGAAATAAATGCCAATGTGAGAATAATTTTACATATCGAATTTATTTGATATATGAATTAATTGCCTAACATGATTCAATTGCTTGAGTGCCCTAATTGGTATTTATTTAAATTGGTGGACTAAATTGCATAAAAATACTCATGGACCTAATTGATCATTTCCAAACCTTTTATACTTGATTGCATAACTTATTAAACTTGGAGGGTTTAATTGTAAAATGTGGTGATTCATCTCTTTTAAGAGAGGAATCACGTTATATGCATCTCTTCTCCAACCTTCATTCATTTCATCCAAAAATCCTCCTCCATATTTGCTTCCTTTTCACCGAGCCAAACCTCAAGAAGGGGAGAGAAGATTTTATCAATTTCATCAAGTTTTTCCAAGAAAATTCAAGCTTTGGAGCATCATCTTCATCATGTCTACATCTTTTTTTCTCCTCTTTCATTCAAGTTCTTCTCCAGGATCATGAGCACGTTCACGCATCCACGAATCATTGTGTCGCCTGTCAGCAAGCCATGTTCTTGAAAAGCAAGCAAGCCATTTATCGTGCATGTTTTAGGCGAGTAGCATGACCGTTCACGTTGGGCCCGAGGGTAGTGGCTTGAGCCAACCGGGAAAGCAAGGGCTGACGGGTAACTCTCGCTCTATCCTCACCACATTGGGATGACCCCTGAATCCGCTAGGAGATTAGTGGAGGAAGGAGTTCCGGGCTTAGGGATTCATATACTCTCTGCTTAACACGTCGTGGATGGTGAAGGCTAGCTACCTTCCCATCATTGGAGGAAGAAGGAGACTGGGAAGGGTCCGGCACCACGGATTGTCCTCGAGTTATTGCATGATTTTCATTCCATGAACGTGTTACATGATTACACTATCGCACGATTGTACGATAATTGAATTGCATGATCACCTATTGATTAACAATCAAGCAAGCATGTTTCATGTACAATTGGAGTAAAGTTGGAGACTGCCCTCACTCGCCAGTGCCATGTATTGATTGCATGAAAATGATGAAGTAATTAATATTGATAGTTGTATTCTCGGGCGAGGAGATCTCTTTATTGAACTTATATACTTATCTTTCTAAGCCTTTACGCGAGAATATAGCTTGCATGTTATCTGCGCTAATATTATTTAAACCCCTCACTCGGTCTTCACAGACTGACGTCTCCACCTTTCAGGTTATTGCAGGTGCACGCTAGGCGGGAGTCGAGTCGAGTCCAGTTCATGTAGTCGAGTCAAACACGGTCCGTGTATTTGGTTATTTATTGTTGCATACGGAGTTATGGTTAATGTTATTGTTTTATATTTGGAGATGATAATGTATTGATATGTGAACTAGTATACGAGTTACTTGACAAATGATAAATGTTATAGCATGATAATAGTGGTATTTGTTCTTGAAATAAGTTATGCTTCCACTTTATTTCTATCGCATGTATGAGGTAGTCCCGCCTAGCCGGTCATTTTATTTTATTGTCACCCGTTCGCTTCAGGTTGGTTCATGTACGGACTATCCATTTCGTGGGTGGATCGGCCTGTAGTGCGGGGGTGTGGCATCTCCACGTGTAGGGTGCTACATCTTAAGTGGTATCAGAGCCCGGTTGCAAAACCGATGTTCTAGTGTGGTATCGTGTCAAGTCTAGGTCGAACGGCATTGGAATTAATTGTCAAGTTTAGAGTCTTGCATTCTATTTGAATTTCCTGACTTACTTGAATTTCTTGAAATACTTGAATTCGTAAATAACTTGAGTCTTGCATTGATTCTTGTTTATAATTGTCGAGTAATTGATTCTATTTTCTTGAAGATTTACATAATCAATGTGTTTAATTGCTAATTTTATTGAATTCATTGTGGCTTTATGCATTGAATTCGTGTTCTTGGTATTGAATATATGACACGAGTATGTCTTACCCACATGCATTTATTTCAAAGGAAGTTGTGAGTTACAGGTTACGGAAATGATATCAAACCACGGCTAATTGCTCAACAACTTCAGTCTACTACAAGATTTTCCTTTAACTTCGGGACGGGTAAGAAAGTGTGCCGGAAATTCATACAAGGTCTCGAGAGAGTTGTCATCTTTTCTATCGGGTTAAGAATTCCAGCAATGGGATCCGGGAAGGAGAATCAAGCATGGGAATCATTTACAAGATTTGAAAAAAAAAAATAAAATTTTTGAAGATGTGCGACCTTGAGCTTTCTGGCAACAAGGAAGAGGTATTCTCGGGGAGTTGATGATGAAGTGGCTTCAAGGATTACCAACTATGGTTTGGTTAAATTGGAAGATATGGAGCAACAAATGAAAAGAATAAAGGAAGGTGAGGTGACAATTAGGGCGAATAGCGGGATCGTCGTTGGAGATTAATTCCTTGAGAAGTATTTGAATTTAAAAATTCCAACTTCGGATTATCAAGTTACACAAGGGTTTAACAGGAAGGTTTTAATCCAGGAATTAATCATGGGAAGATTTGGGAACCATTCAGAAATTTATAATCGGAAAGTGCCGGGTCCAAGGAACTTCCAAATCAAATCAAGGAAAGGTCCGAATTGAAGTCGGAGAATCTCCAAGAGATAAAAGACCGTGGGTAAACAAGAAATAACTAACAACACAAGACGAGTTTATGATACAACAACCAAGGAAAATTATCGGGATAAAATTTCCCCTACTACGGTGATAGGTTCTTCAATGCATTCATAAGCACGAGCATCATATTTGTTAATTAATTGTCTCTCATTTATAAATGTTGTCATAAATGTTATTCGAGATTACCTACTTGATGCATTAAGTATATGCTTAAATTAGTTGAAGTATTTAAATTTCTTTATTTATATCTTTAAATTAATATAATTGTCCCAACGTGTTGCATTTTAAATGGGTGGTAATATGTATATCAACATTTTAACCCGCATGCATTATTTAGTGTTTATTGTATATAGGTTCTCCCTATTCTCTACTCAATTATCTCTGCAATCCATTCTTACCAACTCGAGTTAAAGAATAGTACCTCTTAGCTATCGGGTATTATGTTGGTAACCGCGTCATCCGATTCTACTTGAAGTTCAGTAATATTTTCGGATCCGTGGGAACTAGTTGGTCCATGATTTAATATGGTCCGGAGTGGTATAGATATTGAAATGATTATTGGGAGCTGGAAAATACTGTTAAGTTCAAGCAAATAAATGTTCAGTGGTTTCTTCAACCTTTAGGAATTAATCAGTATCTTGGAGATGTAGTGGTGCAGGAGAATGGACTTCTTTTGCTTCAGGTCATGGTGTCGGCTTTGTCAAGTATCAACTTTCTGGAAGCAATAAGTAGCAAGTGAAATGTTGATTGCACTACTACGGACAGCAGAAATCCACAACCTTCACCTAGGGAATTTTAATGGTCGATCATGTTTACTGGATTGTGGGATGTCGGGAAATTACAGATATCAAAAATTAAATTGGCAATGTAGTTGGAAAGTAAGGAATGGTAAACGAGCTCAAGGAGTGAAACAATCTTTTTTTTTTTTTAAGGGGAAGAGACGGCCGGGAAATAAGCTAAAACCAGCAATTAAACCTCACTCGGGAGAGTTGGAACTTCAAGAAAACCAATTCCTTCCAGAGTCCTCTAACATAATCGTGTAAAAGAAATCTTTCCTCCCTCTTACACAAAGAAAAAGGTCCCATCATCGACAACATCTTTGATTTATTACTGTTCTCATAATGTGGATGCCTTTGAGTGGTGTGTGTGTGTAGTCTATGGATATCAGTTGACTCAGTAAATAGAAAAGGATTCAACTTGGTTAGTACTCGGAATCAATCACAAGTTTTAATTGGGCGAGTCTGATAAGAAATTTCTTATAAAGTTCTTACTTATACCCTAGAGATGCCTGTAATTGCGTATCACCCTTTTCATTTGTGTTGCTGGCGTCGCTTCCATAAATGTACCAATGGCCGTGAACGCGTCTGAGAAGATTGAAGCTAATCGACCGTCTCTTTCAGGATCTTTGCTTCGAGAGAGTGTTTTTACTCTAACTAAGGAGGTTGAGGAGATAATAAAGTTTGTCCTCTCTGTGTCGGATAAGAGTTTGCTTGGAGCACAAAAGCCAGTCTTTTGAGCTTGGATACATAACCACCCCTATCAAGAAACTTAACGGTTATGATTACTTCTAACTTCGGGCCCAAAAAGGGTAAGCAGGGGAACCAACCTAAAAATGGTTCGATTGACAAATTTGAGATTTAGATTGTCTTGGACCTACGGTGACTGACAATAATGACTTACGGGACTTGAAGAAAAGGAAAAGGAAAACTAAGGCCGAGGAAATGTCGAGAATTGAAAGTTTGAATCGAGATGAAAAATGGTAAGTGCTTTAAGAAATTTCGGGAATAGGGGTTCTAAAGGATGAGAAGGTAATAGAGCAGGGAGGAAAACTTCGGTTACAAGGTACTATACGTTGAGTATTTGAGGCATGATAGTACAGTGGGAAGAGATTTCAACAAAGAGATCAGGTATTCAGTCGGATTGTTACAAATGTAGGAAACTTCAATTCTTCAATCCTCAGTGAACGGTACACTTAATCATGTATACCACGGGCATCATTTAAATAATTATTGCCTACGTGATTCCTTGTTTACTATTAATTGGTTTTATGTGAACAACAACTTGATATGATTGATATCTTGTACCTAATCTTTACGTGATAAGTGTGAATTACATATTTACTTGTTACTTGAATTTTTCTTATTTCTTGTGCGTGAGGGACGGGGATTCTCTCAGGGTTGTCAAGAGATGGGGTTCTCTTGTTTCTTGCTCGAGAGACGGGGTTCTCTCGTTAGTTGTTTGAGAGACGGGGCACTCTCATTATTTCCAGCTACTTGTCAACTTGTTTTAGTGGAAGGTTAGACTCCGGAAAGTTGAGGTTCGTGATTTCACACATTGGAGGACCTTGTGGATTGAAGACCTCTTTCGAACTAATCCCTGACGGGGAGTAGCTAACCAGCGTGGGATGAACACGTAAGAGTCAATTAAATTCCAGGAATTCAGGGCAATGAATCCGAGGACGGATTCTCTTAAGGGGGAGAGAGTTGTAACGCCCCAATTTTCAGACAGTCAGGTACGCTCGACACGTGTGAGTTTCGAGCGTTAGGATTTTATTTATTCCTTTCATTTATTCAATTTATATATATATATGTGTTCTATTAACCTTATAAATTGTGTTATAACATGATTATGTGAAAATATATGAAATAAATGCCAATGTGAGAATCATTTTACATATCGAATTTATTTGATATATGAATTAATTGCCTAACATGATTCAATTGCTTGAGTACCCTAATTGGTATTTATTTAAATTGGTGGACTAAATTGCATAAAAATACTCATGGACCTAATTGATAATTTTCAAACCTTTTAAACTTGATTGCATAACTTATTAAACTTGGAGGGTTTAATTGTAAAATGTGGTGATTCATCTCTTTTAAGAGAGGAATCACGGTATATGTGTGACACCCCGACTTCTCGACTGTACAGGTACGCACGCAGTGCGTGAGGGTTTTCGAGTTTTAGGATTTCTTTAATTTTCTCTTGTTGCTTAATTGCGTAATTCCTTTTGATTTAATTGGTTTCTTTCCGTTTTGGTGAGTTAATTTCCTTTTCATGAATTTCTATGCGTATCATAATTTTATATTTTCCCGAGCATGCTTAAATGATTAATTTCTACTTGATTGCAAGAATTATGCCTAATTGTCTTTAAATGAATTTGTTGTTAATTTTTGGACCTAATTGCTAATGTGATATGGATTAATTTGTAACATTCATATTATTGTGGACTTGAGTGCATGCATTTGAATTCTTGGAGGACCTTTTTGCAAATTTTTCCCTTTCTTACACCCACTAATACCGATCCAAATACACAACCACACACACAACTCTTCTTCTTCATTTCTTCCACAAGAACCAAGCCAAACCCTTCCTTTTCTTCCCTTCTCCATTTCGTTGATCATCAAGCAAGGAAGCAACAAGATTTCTAGCCAACTTGGAGCAAGGATTTCAAGCTTCAAACCATCCCTTTCCTTCCTCCACTCTTTTTTTTTCCTCTTGAGGTGAGTTCTAGCTTTGAGTTTGGGTTGATGAGGTTTTGGAGTTTTTGTTAGGGCTTTTGATTCTTGCTTAATTCTTGGATTAATATGAGTTTCTTAGGTCATTCTTGAGTGATTATATGCATATGTAACTTGTGTTTTGAAGTTTTGAACATATTTGATCATTTCATATTTAAGGGTTTTGCTTTGAACTTTGTTGGATTCATACATGTTTCCTTGGATGTTCCCTTGAATTAAATGATGCCTAGATGAGATATTATGATTGTATACATGTTGTTTGGTGTTTTGGGTGCTTGTGGTTGAGTTTTGGGGTGATTGGGGGGTTTGGTTTTCTTCTCCCGCTAGCTTCCCCTGTTTTTTCCATGTTTTTGCTGTTCTGGAGGACTACCCGGCCGGGTAGTTTTTGCCCACAAAAGTACCCAGGCGGGTAGTGTGTTACAGAAGGTTTTCCGCGCTTGTTCTCCCCGGCCGGGTAAATTTCTGACTTCTTTTTACCCGGCCGGTTACTCCCTCTTCCGAACTCCGATTGACTTGATTTTTGAACCGTTGGAAACCTCTTGAAGTCTAAAACAACCTCCAATTGGAATCATCCCAATATCTTTTGTCATTTGTGAGATATAATCAATTCTTTTTGGTGTCTCCATTTCGCCGGAAATCTGCTTTCACCCAACTTTAAGCTTACGCCATTTTCTCCTCGCTTTGAACCAAATTTCGTACCATATATCATTTTATAGGTCTATGTGTCTAGTTTCATTCCCAAGAAAGAAAACTCATTTCCCTTTTCTAAAAATCAAGATATTCCAGTTTTACTACAGCTTGTCCGTTTTGGAAATCTGTCAACTTTCGCCCAATTTCACTCGGGAGCTCTTTTTGTGTTTTCATTTCCTTTTTCTCGCATGTTTCCATCTCCAAACTTATTTATAACTCATTATTTATTGATTATATGCTTATACATGTTCTTATATGCAATTGTATCGCTTGAATGACGTGAATTAGTTTTACAAATTTCTTATGCGCCTTGTTAGGCATTTAAATGTTATATTATGCATTAAATGTTGCACTTGAACATTGGTATAATATGATTTCATATTCATGCCTTATGTATTTAATCCACTAGCCGTGCGTCATACCTGGTTCATATTGAGTCGAGTTTCACTCGTGTCTTGTTTCCTTTGTCCAGAGAGTTCTCAGGAGGACGTTGAGCACGTCGAGTAGGGTTTGAGGAGTCCTCGTTCTTCTCTTTTTTTCCCGTACAGGTGAGGAATTGTTAGGATATAATATAAACCCTACAACCCTCTTCTATGTTGATTTGGCCAAAACTTATATTATACTTATATCTTGATTTCAAATGAACAAATGATTTTGGAAAATGAACCAATTTTGATCCTGTCCTATTTTGGCGAGACTGTTACACTTCCTGGGGCCCAGGGGCTTATGTATTGAGAGAACTGGGGAAGCATGGGTTGACGGCTATCTCTTGCATAAGTCCTAACCAAACTCGGACTACCCGGACATTCACCAGGAGGTTTGGTGAATCGAAGGGGCTCCAGATCAATGGGATTCATGTACCCATTGATCATCCTGTCCTGGGTGGTGAGGGTTAGCTACCCGAATCACCAAACCGGAGGAAAAAGGGTACTTGTGCACTTGTAACTGATTCTATAACAAAGTGAAAGTTAAAATATTGCATGATCACTTAACAACTACCCGGTACACTAAAGGAGTAAGGTTGGAGATTGCTCACTCGCCGAGCCACTAATCACTTGTCCTGAATTTAATTTGATAGTTGTAATTCCATACAATGATAACCTGTGTTTTACTTACCTTCTTAGAAACCTTGTATGGAATTATGGCTTGCATGAACTTTATCGCTTTCTATATGATATATATGCCTTTCACTCAGTCTCGTAGAGACTGACCCCTCCCTTCTTTGTCCCTCAGGTTCCTTGCAGGTGTAGCTAGGCGGGAAATTGCTTTATTTATTGTAATTTTGCGTCTAGCTCGTGTCACACGGTTGTTGTACCACACACTCATACTACCTTTTGTTATGTAAATATTTTGTGAGGCCGTGAGGGCCGAATACTTTCACTTGTAAATTATGTAAGCTCTTGATGAGCGATCATGTTGTTATGAACTACTGGTTTATGTTTATGGTTTATACTCTTGTTTCTGTCGCTTGGTTGCATCAATTATTTGGTACAGGGTTAGCCCGCCTAGCCAGGGTCCGTGTCGTGTCCCCGTTCGCTAGGATTGGGTTTGTGTGCGGACTATATTCGTATATGAGCTTGGTCTTAGTGCGGGGGATGTGGGGCCCACGTTAGGGCGTCACATCCTAAGGTGGTATCAGAGCCCGGTTGTAAAACCGGGATTCTAGTGTCGAGTCTATCTAGGTCGTACGGCTTAGGAACAACTTGTCAATGTGTTCTTGCATCTATTTGCTTATATCTTTGCTTTGTGAATTAATTAAGTGTTGCATTCTCTATTTTCATGAGCATAAATTGACCAACCACGCCTTTAAGTGTTTGAATTCTTAGGATGCCTCCTCGAAGAGACCGTAACCGTTCACCGGGTCATCGCCGTCATTGAAATCGTTCCCCTACCCCTCAAGGGGAAAATCCTCGGGCCACTCCAGAGAATTTTATGGAAGCTGTTATGAACTATGTCGAAAGGAGACTCCGGGAGAATCCACCACCACCACCTCCAGCTCCGGTCCCTCCCCCGGTTCAAGAGGGGGGTTTATCTCAAGCTCAAAGGGATTTTCGTTCCTACCATCCACCACAATTCCATGGTGGGAATGATGAACTTGCTGAGAATTGGCTCGCGGAGATTCAAGACATATTTCGGGTATGCCGTTGTAGCCCTCAAGAGATGGTTGACCATGCTATATTTCAACTTCAAGGAGAGGCTCGGAATTGGTGGAATACGGCGAGTATTACACTTTAAGCTAGTGGAGATGAACTCAATTGGGTAACTTTTGTGAGGGAATTCAAGAATAACTATATTCCACCTTCGGTGAGGACTAGAAGACTTCGGGAATTTCTTGACTTGAAGCAAGCAGGAAGGACTGTTGGTGAATACATATTGGAATTCAACCGATTGGCCCCTTATGTTTCTCATATCTCCGGGGATGATGCGTTAAAGGCTCTCCAATTCGTGGATGGACTTCGGTACGAGATTAAGGATGTTATTGGTGTTTCTAATGTAAGGACTTGGGCAAAGGCAACCGACAAAGCTCTTAAAGCCGAGGCTAAGATTTCAAAGAGTAAATCAAGGACCTTCCATGCCGGTTTCGGTTCGGGAATGGGGAAGAGGCCCGCTTTTCATCAATTATAAACTTCCAAGGGTAATGACAAGAAACAAAAGGCCGTGGGAAAAGCTCCGGCATTACCGGCTCCACCACCACAACAAGAGAGACCCGGATGCACTTATTGTGGACATCCTTCCCATACATATCGCAATTGTCGCCGTCGGGTGTGGAAAAACGGACCATAAGATTGATACTTGTCCAGAGCCGCCACCAAGAGCACAACAAGGGGGTCAAAGGTCGTTGATCTGGGCACGTGCCTATGCTATTGGAGGTGAAGAGCAAGATGCCGATATTGATCCCAATGCCGTGGTGGAAGGTACTATATACATTCATGGCATAAACATTCATGCATTATTTGATCCGGGTGCTACCCATTCTTTTCTTTCTTGTGGCGTGGTTCCTTCTTTGCCTCTACTTGTTGCTTGTACCTCTTCTTGCTTTGTGATTAGTTCTCCTCTCGGGGGGAGCTTAGAGTCGGACCGTGTGTTTAGGGAGGTTCCGGTAAGTTTTGAGGGCCGTGTTTTTCCAGCAGATTTGATCGTGATGCCCATAGACAGATATGGGGCTATCTTGGGCATGGATTGGCTCTTCCGGCATCGAGCAAAGGTCGATTGTTTTGAGAAGAAGGTTTGTTTGGGTTCGGAAGTGTTTGTTGGGGAAGGATTGAAGACTCCGCCACTACTCTCTTTCACTGAAGCTTATGAGTTAGTTCGAAAAGGTGCTACCGGTTTTCTGGCTTATCTTCTTAACAAGCCTAAGGATCAAGCCAAGATCGAAGAAACCGAGGTTGTTAAGGACTTTCTTGGTGTCTTTCCCGAGACTTTGGATTCTTTACCACCCGAGCGGGACATTGAGTTCGTAATTGATTTGTTTCCGGGAGCTGAGCCTTATTCGAAGTCTCCTTATAGAATGGCTCCAGCCGAGTTGAAGGAGTTGAAAACTCAACTCGATGAGCTCCTAGCTAGTGGTTACATCCGACCGAGTTGTTCGCCATGGGGTGCACCGGTTCTTTTCGTTAAGAAGAAAGATGGAACCTTGAGAATGTGTATCGATTATCGTGAATTGAATAAGATGACAATCAAGAACAAGTACCCTCTCCCTCATATTGAAGAGCTTTTTGATTTGTTACAAGGATCTAAGGTTTATTCTAAGCTTAATCTTCGACAAGGGTACTATCAACTAAGAATTCGAGAAGAGGATATTCCCAAGACGGGATTTAATACTCGGTATGGGCATTTCGAGTTTATAGTGATGCCATTTGGATTAACAAATGCCCCTGCAGCTTTTATGGATATGATGCACAGGATTTTTCGTCCGTACCTTGATAAGTTTGTGGTGATCTTCATTGATGACATCCTAGTGTATTCCAAGTCTCCCAAAGAGCATGCGCAACATTTGAGGATTGTGTTAGAAACTCTTAGAGAGCACCAGCTATTCGCCAAATTCAGTAAGTGTGAATTTTGGTTGGATCGAGTCACTTTCTTGGGTCATGTGATTTCTGGTAAAGGGGTAGAAGTGGATCCCTCTAAGATTGAAATGGTGGTGCAATGGGAGAAACCGAAGAACGCCTCAGAGATAAAAAGTTTCTTGGGTCTAGCAGGGTATTACCGGAGATTTGTGAAGGATTTCTCCAAGATTGTTGTCCCTTTGACCCGACTTACTAAGAAAGAGGTGAAATTTGAGTGGGACGAGGCCTGCGAGGCAAGTTTTCAAACCCTGAAAGAGAAGTTGACTTCAGCTCCTGTGTTAGCCCTACCCGAGGGTTCCGAAGGATTTACCGTGTTCGCTGATGCCTCTAAGGAAAGTCTTGGTTGTGTTCTTATGCAAAACGGTCGAGTAATAGCTTATGCCTCGAGAAAACTAAAAGACCAAGAAAAGAATTATCCCACTCACGATCTCGAGTTAGCCGCCGCGGTTTTCGCTTTGGCCAAGTGGCGTCATTATCTTTATGGGGTCACTTTTGAGATCTTCTCCGACCACAAGAGCCTCAAGTATTTATTCACACAGAAGGATTTGAATATGAGGCAAAGGCGTTGGATGAAATTTCTTGAAGATTATGATTGTACCATCCATTACCATCCGAGTAAAGCTAATGTGGTCGCGGACGCGTTGAGTAGGAAGGCTAGCGTGTCTATGTTGGAAGTTGATTCGGGTGTTAATTTTGAGCCTACGGTGTTGAAGGCCCGTGTGGCTAATATTACGGTACAACCTGAGTTAAGACAGCGGATGTATGATGCTCAAGCTACGGATCCCGAGATTCAGAGGTTAGTGTTGAAAGCACAGGATGATCCGGAGTGTCCATTTGGGTTGGATGATACTTTTGAGGTTCAAGACCAGAGCTTGTGTTCCTGAAGAGTTGAAACGGATAATTCTTGAAGAAGCTCACAGATCGGGTCACTCCATCCACCCTGGAGGTACAAAGATGTATCGAGATTTGAAGAAGTTCTATTGGTGGAGAGGTATGAAGAAAGATGTGGCTGAGTTTGTGAAGCATTGTTTGAGATGTCAAAGGGTAAAGGTGGAACACCAAAAGCCCGGAGGCTTGTTACAACCTTTACCTATTCCGGAATGGAAGTGGGAACAAATTACTATGGATTTCGTGTCCGGATTGCCTAGAGCTAAGGGTGGACTTGATGGAATTTGGGTGATCATTGACAGATTAACTAAGTCAGCATGTTTCCTCGCAATCCGGATGTCTGATAAGATAAGTAAACTTGCAGATAAGTACGTTCGAGAGATTGTTCGACTCCATGGAACTCCCCTTAGTATTATTTCTGATAGAGACCCGCGGTTTACCTCCAAGTTTTGGCAAGAACTTCAGAAAAGGTTGGGCACTAAGCTTAAGTTCAGTACTGCTTCTCACCCTCAGACCGATGGGTAATCAAAGAGGTTGATACAGTATTCAGAGGACATGCTTCGGGCTTGTGCACTGGATTTTCAGACTAAGTGGGATGAACATCTACACTTGATCGAATTTGCTTATAATAATAGTTACCAAGCGTCGATTAAAGCAGCACCATATGAGATTCTTTATGGACGAAGGTGTCGTTCTCCTTTATTCTTTGATCTCGAAGAGTGGCGTTGGACAAAACAGGATGGTGTATAAAGGGAAGTCAGAAAGACTAAACTTTCAGCAGCTACTCAAGATGCAGTTGAGAAAGTCCAAATGATAAGGCAACATATGAAAGCTACCTAAGACCGACAGAAGAGTTATGCAGATCGTAGGAGAAGGAATCTCGAGTTTGAGGTCGGTGATCGGGTATTCTTAAGAGCATCCCCTCGTAAAGGATTTGCGAGAATTGGCCAAGGAGGGAAGTTGAAACCTCGTTACCTAGGTCCTTTTGAAATTCTGGAGAGAATTGGGGAAGTTGCTTACCGATTGGACCTACCGCCCAATTTAACCGGGATTCATAATGTCTTTCACGTGTCTCAGTTGAGGAAGTACTATCCCGATGATTCAGAGATCCTCCCCCTTGATGAAGTTGAAGTTGAACCGGATTTAACCTTTGTCCAGAAGCCGGTTAAGATATTGGATCGAAAGTTTTAAGAGTTAAGAAACCGGCATATCCCTTTGGTTAAGGTTTTGTGGAGAAGTGACAAGACTGAAGAAGCTACTTGGGAAACCGAGGACAAGATGAAGAGATTCCATCCGGAGTTGTTCCCAGACGAGCAGTGAATCTGGGGACCAGATTCTTTTAAGGGGAGGAGATTGTGACACCCCGACTTCTCGACTGTACAGGTACGCACGCCGTGCGTGAGGGTTTTCGAGTTTTAGGATTTCTTTAATTTTCTCTTGTTGCTTAATTGTGCAATTCGTTTTGATTTAATTGGTTTCTTTCCGTTTTGGTGAGTTAATTTCCTTTTCGTGAATTTCTATGCGTATCATAATTTTATATTTTCCCGAGGATGCTTAAATGATTAATTTCTACTTGATTGCAAGAATTATGCCTAATTGTCCTTAAATGAATTTGTTGTTAATTTTTGGACCTAATTGCTAATGTGATATGGATTAATTTGTAACATTCATATTATTGTGGACTTGAGTGCATGCATTTGAATTGTTGGAGGACCTTTTTGCAAATTTTTCCCTTTCTTGCACCCACTAATGAATTCTTTTTGGTGTCGCCACTTCGCCGGAAATCTGCTTTCACCCAACTTTAAGCTTACGCCATTTTCTCCTCGCTTTGAACCAAATTTCGTGCCATATATCATTTTATAGGTCTATGTGTCTAGTTTCATTCCCAAGAAACAAAACTCATTTCCCTTTTCTCAAACTCAAGATATTCCAGTTTTACTACAGCTTGTCCGTTTTGGAAATCTGTCAACTTTCGCCCAATTTCACTCGGGAGCTCTTTTTGTGTTTTCATTTCCTTTTTCTCGCATGTTTCCATCTCCAAACTTGTTTATAACTCATTATTTATTGATTATATGCTTATACATGTTCTTATATGCAATTGTATCGCTTGAATGACGTGAATTAGTTTTACAAATTTCTTATGCGCCTTGTTAGGCATTTAAATGTTATATTATGCATTAAATGTTGCACTTGAACATTGGTATAATATGATTTCATATTCATGCCTTATGTATTTAATCCACTAGCCGTGCGTCATACCTGGTTCATATTGAGTCGAGTTTCACTCGTGTCTTGTTTCCTTTGTCCAGAGAGTTCTCAGGAGGACGTTGAGCACGTCGAGTAGGGTTTGAGGAGTCCTCGTTCTTCTCTTTTTGTCCGGTACAGGTGAGGAATTGTTAGGATATAATATAAACCCTACAACCCTCTTCTATGTTGATTTGGCCAAAACTTATATTATACTTATATCTTGATTTCAAATGAACAAATGATTTTGGAAAATGAACCAATTTTGATCCTGTCCTGTTTTGGCGAGACTGTTACACTTCCTGGGGCCCAGGGGCTTATGTATTGAGAGAACTGGGGAAGCATGGGCTGATGGCTATCTCTTGCATAAGTCCCAACCAAACTCGGACTACCCGGACATTCACCAGGAGGTTTGGTGAATCGAAGGGGCTCCAGATCAATGGGATTCATGTACCCATTGATCATCCTGTCCTGGGTGGTGAGGGTTAGCTACCCGAACCACCAAACCGGAGGAAAAAGGGTACTTGTGCACTTGTAACTGATTCTATAACAAAGTGAAACTTAAAATATTGCATGATCACTTAACAACTACCCGGTACACTAAAGGAGTAAGGTTGGAGATTACTCACTCGCCGAGCCACTGATCACTTGTCCTGAATTTAATTTGATAGTTGTAATTCCATACAATGATAACCTGTGTTTTACTTACCTTCTTAAAAACCTTGTATGGAATTATGGCTTGCATGAACTTTATCGCTTTCTATATGATATATATGCCTTTCACTCAGTCTTGTAGAGACTGACCCCTCCCTTCTTTGTCCCTCAGGTTCCTTGCAGGTGTAGCTAGGCGGGAAATTGCTTTATTTATTGTAATTTTGCGTCTAGCTCGTGTCACACGGTTGTTGTACCACACACTCATACTACCTTTTGTTATGTAAATATTTTGTGAGGCCGTGAGGGCCGAATACTTTCACTTGTAAATTATGTAAGCTCTTGATGAGCGATCCTGTTGTTATGAACTACTGGTTTATGTTTATGGTTTATACTCTTGTTTTTGTCGCTTGGTTGCATCAATTATTTGGTACAGGGTTAGCCCGCCTAGCCAGGGTCTGTGTCGTGTCCCCGTTCGCTAGGATTGGGTTTGTGTGCGGACTATATTCATATATGAGCTTGGTCTTAGTGCGGGGGATGTGGGGCCCACGTTAGGGCGTCACAATATGCATCTCTTCTCCAACCTTCATTCATTTCATCCAAAAATCCTCCTCCATATTTGCTTCCTTTTCACCGAGCCAAACCTCAAGAAGTGGAGAGAAGATTTTATCAATTTGATCAAGTTTTTCCAAGAAAATTCAAGCTTTGGAGCATCATCTTCATCATGTCTACATCTTTTCTTCTCTTCTTTCATTCAAGTTCTTCTCCAGGATCATGAGCACGTTCACGCATCCACGAATCATTGTGTCGCCTGTCAACAAGCCATGTTCATGAAAAGCAAGCAAGCAAGCAAGCCATGTATTGTGTATGTTTTAGGCGAGTAGCATGACCGTTCACGTTGGGCCAGAGGGCAGTGGCTTAGCCAACCGGGAAAGCAAGGGCTGACGGGTAACTCTCGCGCTATCCTCACCACATTGGGATGACCCCTGAATCCGCTAGGAGATTAGTGGAGGAAGGAGTTTCGGGCTTAGGGATTCATGTACCCTCTGCTCAACACGTTGTGGATGGTGAAGGCTAGCTACCTTCCCATCATTGGAGGGAGAAGGAGACTGGGGACGGGTCCGGCACCACGGATTGTCCTTGGGTTATTGCATGATTTTAATTCCTTGAACGTATTACTTGATTACACTATCGCACGATTGCATGATAATTGAATTGCATGATCACCTATTGATTAACAATCAAGCAAGCATATTTCATGTACAATTGGAGTAAGGTTGGAGACTGCCCTCACTCGCCGGGGCCATGTATTGATTGCATGAAAATGATCAAGTAATTAATATTGATAGTTGTATTCTCGGGCGAGGAGATCTCTTTATTGAACTTATATACTTATCTTTCTAAGTCTTTACCCGAGAATATAGCTTGCATGTTATCTGCGCTAATATTATTTAAACCCCTTGCTCGGTCTTCACAGACTGACGCCTCCACCTTTCAGGTTATTGCAGGTGCACGCTAGGCGGGAGTCGAGTCGAGTCCAGTTCATGTAGTCGAGTCAAACACGGTCCGTGTATTTGTTTATTTATTGTTGCATATGGAGTTATGGTTAATGTTATTGTTTTATATTTGAAGATGATAATGTATTGATATGTGAACTAGTATACGAGTTACTTGACAAATGATAAATGTTATAGCATGATAATAGTGGTATTTGTTATTGAAACAGGTTATGCTTCTGCTTTATTTCTATCGCATGTATGAGGTAGTCCCGCCTAGCCGGGCATTTTATTTTATTGTAACCCATTCGCTACAGGTTGGTTCATGTACGGACTATCCATTTCGTGGGTGGATCGGCTTGTAGTGCTGGGGTGTGGCATCTCCACGTGTAGGGTGCTACAAGATATACTTCACAAATATGGGTTTACCTTCAAGAGATGGTGTAAGATGGAGAAGCGACGAGCTCAAATCTCTCTTGGGTGAATAGGTCTTCTTCTTCCTTCTCTCTTCTTCTATCTTCTTTCTTTTTAGCTGAAAATTTGGGTTGTGTGGGAGGTTTAGCTCTCGTGTGAGGGCTGATTAGGGAGAGAGAGAGAGATGGGGCAAGTTGGCTAGGTCATGGTCTTAGGGGTCTAGGTGTGTTATATAGGTCCCTAGCTTCATAAAAGTCAATGGTTTGTCGTTTTAGGCACAAGGTGCTCATTTCGGTTGAAATTCGGGGACTCAAATGATCTTAGAAAAATATGAGGCTTATCCCATTAAATCTGAATCATTGATTCGGATCCAATGGAGTTGACGGAACTCGATTCCGAGTTCCCGAGCTCAAGATATGCCACCCGGAACCCAAGGCGTGCTAAATGCTCTTTAGCCCCTTTTTGGTTCCGATCACACAAACGATTCCAAAATTCAAACAAACGAGAATAAAACCATGCAACGAGCATAGAGACATGTTCATAACACACATAATTCACTCATACCAAGTTTTCACGAAAAACGGAAATCAATCGAATAGGGACGAGACTCAAACACAATCATATATGCATAAACGTCTCCAGAATTCATATTCAAATAATAAAACTAATAAAAGAATTAATAATGAAAGCATATATAATTAATTTAATTATGCACATTGGTCAACACATACGTTATGCTTATACAACTGAAAAATCGGGGCGTTACACGCGGGGTAGCTAACCCACGACGTGCGCTCCCCGGCTTTTACACCGAAGGCATCAAAATACCACGCCTTCCTAGCTCCCAGGGTCGTGCGTGATACCTTGGATGGAGACTATACACAAGCTGAACCCCGACGGCCCAATACCGTCCCGAGGTATGATTCCTTACCCATAACTCCTTGGATCCACAAACACATATACATATCATACCAAACTTTCATGCCAAAACTCGCTACCGAACCTAAACAAATCAAAACTTTGCAAAATGGCTTATATATACCTTCATAATTAACTTTTCCAAAGCAAATTCGTTTCACAAGGTCATAAACATATCATATACAACACTTATCTACGTACTTATATACTATATAACCACATGCGAGGCATGAAAACGTCACATAAAGGTTTTAGGTTATAGCTATACAAAATCCTAAACCTCACCTGGAATACCACGAGACAAGTGACAAGAGTAATACGGGTGCCCACTTAATCCCGAAGTCTCCACCTTGGAAATGAACTGTACAAGAGAAGGAACAATGTGTGCTCGTGAGAAAAAAACTCAATATGAAACCATATAGACGCACGACAATGTTCATGAAGCTGTGTGACATGTTATGAAATGATATGATATATATATTAAATCATAAAATGTTATGAAGTGTTGTGATCAAACTCAGGTGCACAATTAATGCTCTCATGTAATAGGCTAGGGTACGAATCCATAAAACGATGAACAATTAATCACTAAATAAGTATTCGAGCCATTGACACTAGACATCATGTGTAGCACATATAAGAATGTAATAATTCCCACAGAGATCACGTATTTATGGCATTCAATCGTACGAATTCATTTCATGTTTATATCACGAAGTTAAGCAATCAAGTTAAGCAAGTAAGGATCACGAAGTATCAAATAATAACATAATTATCAATTAAACAAGCATACAACTCATATAAGTCACATACGGGAGCCAAGGAAGTGAAAGGAACGCAAGAAGAGGGGTTTTGACAAAGTTTAGTAAAAGCTGACAGTTTTTCGGAAATGCACAAGCTGTAGGAAAACAGGAATATCTTGAGTTCTAGAAGTTGGAATTGGGTTTTGTTTGTTGGGTATGAAACTAGACAAATAGGTCTTTCCCATGATATATGGCCCATATTTTGGTTCAAAGCGATGAGAAATAGCGTAAGCTCAAAGTTGAGTGAATGCAGATTTTTGGCGAAGTGGCGACACAAAATTAAACCGGTTATAACTCTCAAACCAGAAAATATATTGAGGTAATTCCAATTGGAGAATACTCTAGACTCAATGTAGTTTTTACAATTCAAATTTCAGCTTAATCGGAGCACGTTTGAGGGGTAAACGGGCGTTTGGAAAATGACCTGAAAGCGAAAATGGGCGTTGGGAAGCTGTTTGCAACACAGACGAGTCTCACACGGGCGTTTTCAAAATGAACTGGGCAGCCACACGGGCGTTTGGGAAGGCCTGACCAAAAAATAACCAGGGGAAAACAGGGGATTCACGGGAATGGCTCCCAATCCCAACCCACATCAAACAAGAGCAACTAAAACACTCCAAAACAATCACATATCATGCATATAACTTAAATCAGAACAAGCGTACATAGGCTTTTACATAGTGTATCATACTTGAAAACTCCTAGCAAAGTCATAAACTTACGTATCTAGCACATATATACATATACTTAAGGTTATAGTTCACATGCCTAGGAAACGAGCATGTTTCTTTAGTGTTTAACTATAACCTAACCTCACCTTGTTGGAAAAGTGCCCTAGAAAGCCGAATGGTTATAATCTGTTTTGGGACTTTCCTAGTATCACAGACAATCTTTGAATATATACGATTGATTAATAACATAGGCAAACACTTCTACCATTTAGCTGTGCATGTATGAGAACTCCCCTAATCCTGATGACTTTAGGACTCTACCATTTAGGTGAAATGGTTCATGAAACGAGCCCTATATCACATAAGTCATGATTAGTAAAATACTCCAAGCTGATGAGTCCTACAGACAGTGGGAGTGTCAACCTGACTCCTTTAAGGCTTGCTTGTGGGATCACGCCCTTAAGAAGGACCACCTTGTTTCATGGAGGTGCAAAGTGTATAGTTGATACGTACGTGATACATGAGGGTGCTTACTTCCATAAGTAATGTAGCACCCCAGACGCAGGATGCCACATCCCCCGCACTAGGATCCAGACCCGGTCATGAAATAGGAAGTCCATGCCCTAACCCGAATCATAGCGAAAGGGAGACCAACTCACACACTGGGCTAGGTGGATCTAACTTGAGAAACTCAGAGCGAGGAAGCAATTTAAACAATCATCAACAGATAGCGGAAGCAATTGAAACAACATGCAGAACAAGTGACGGGTTCAACGAGCATAGATACCTAATCTCGAATATCAATTCATAATCCAACATAATGAAATAGCATAAGTATCTTCCTAATATCTAATAATATCCAAGTACCAGCTTACTAACCCCACACGGGTTTAAGTCTAAGTAGAACATAAACATAATCTTCAAGTACGAAACATAAATACATAACGTAGGTAGAGTACGCGACAAATGCATCCTATCACCAACTAGACTGACAAGTGTGACTCAGAAGACTCACTTCCGCCTAGCTCAAGCCAAAAGAAAACCTGCAAACTAAAAGATAAAATGAGGGGGTCAGTGTATGCCCCGATTTTCAGACAGTCAGGTACGCTCGACACTGTAATACCCCAAACGGAGAAGTGCCACATCCCCCGCACTATGACCCAGACCCGGAACATGAAATGAAAGTCCATGCCCGAATCCGAATCAGAGCGAACGGGAGACCAACTCACACACTAGGCTAGGCGGATCTAACTTGACCAAAACTCAGAGTGCGGGAGCAATTAAAACCAACAAAAATAGATAGCGGAAGCATTTAAAACAAAACATGCAAAGCAGGTGACGGGTTCAACTAGCATAAATCCCTAGTCCCGAATATCAACATAAATTAATAATCATCAAGTGCCACAAGGGGCCGAATGAGGGTGCCACAAGGGGCTACGAATAGTAAAGTATAATCTCAAGTCTACAAGTCTTAAGTATAAGTAAAGTGTATGAGAGGACAAATGCAAATAGAAAGACTAGACCGACGAAGTGCAACTCAAAGGACTCACTTCCGCCTAGAAAACGCCAACAACCTGCAACTAAAAGTGTCAATGAGGGGTCAGTCAACTTGACCGAGTGAGGGGGCTAACGCACACCCACTGTATATATATATGGAGCATAGCACATATCAGAAGGGTGGACTCATGAACCGGAGATTGGTGTTGCATACCAAAGACATTTCCAAAAGTACCCAAAAGATAGTTATAAGTATAAGCTTTAGAAAATATTTCAGAAACTCTATCTCGATTCATGATTCCCAGACAGAACAGAACACATGCTCGGCGAGTACGAGCTTCCAACCTTTACTCATCAGAATCATATCATAAAATACAAAATCAATCCAACCGTCACACCAATGATGGAGGAGATGTACCGTCCCCAAACCATCCATAACAGACATACCCTCAAGGGGTAGCGAACCCACAAGAGTCCTCCCCGGCCTTAGCCGAAGGCTCAAGATACCACACCTTCCCTACAGCACGGGTCGCGTGAAGATATCTCAAATGGAACTACGCAAGGGTATATCCCCGACGGCCCTAACCGTCCCGAGGGCTCCTTACCCATAGCTCCTCGGATCCACATACATACATACATACATACAGATGCCAATATTTCATGGCCAACTCGCTACATAATCACAACACAACTATTTTTCCAAAATTGCTTACATATGCTTCAAAAACTGGTTTTTTATATATATTCCTATGCTCCAGGGATAGCCCGCCCACGCAGGACTCACACACATACATTCCCACGCTGCAGGGATAGCCCGCCCACGGAGAAGTGCAAGCATAAGATCATAAAAATATCATATTCAACACATACATAACTATTGTAAGGTATACTCGCATGCAGGGGTAGAAATCAGCATGTAAAGGCCATAGGTCGCATAACTATACAAAATCCTAAATCTCACCTCGTGAAAGTAGAGTCTGAGAGTGTAAAGGGCCAAACACTCTAAACCTCGGGCCCACCGGCACCACCAAACTCTGTGACAAGACATACAGAAGCCTAGACTTAGACTCTATATGAACCAAACAAGACGCACGGCGTTGCTCAACATGATCGTGGTTATGCATAAGTGTTCATGTTGTGCTTGGATAAGGTATCGTGGTCATTCAAGGCATATCAATGCTCAACAAGGTCATATTTACAAGCAACCGACACGCAATCCCATATCCAAAGATGCAAGATCAATTTAGGAAGTCAATGTATTCACAAAATGCATATTAAATCATCCAATGTCACAGGGTTCAATTATAATATTAGAATTAAGCATCAAGTTCATGACGAGTTATAAAGTGCATAAGTAAGAGCAACTCGATCATATAAACATACAAGGTTGTTGTACGTAGATGGCATGCTTGATACAAATAAAGAGTGCATCTAATTCACTTAAGATCATACTTTACAACTTCACAACATGTTTGGTACACAAGCTCAAGTCACATACATAGTTTCATAAATATTACACTTACATCCCCTAAGTTATTTATAAAAGTTTACAATTATCACACATACATCCCCTTAGTTGATTACTAAGCATAATTGTTCATTTAAAGTGTTTATACAATTATTCAACTAGGAATTAATTACTTACAAGCATTACAATTATCAATTTATCGTAATTCATAATATACCATTTTCAAGTAGTAAGAGTAAATCAAGATATTACAATTCTAACTCCTATCATGCATCAAGTCTCAAGTTGTTCAAGCATCTTTCATGTATCTAAATTTATATTTGAAACACAATTTACAATAAACATAACATTGAGAACGTCTCAAATTCATATAGAGAAATCACAACATTTTCGTTCTTCTAAAATATCATTCAAGTTCATTTAGTCACATAAAAGATTAATTTCTAAATATTACATTAACACCCCTTCATATCTAAACACATAGTATAAATTCATCACATCGGGATTCAGATTGTAAATCGAAACATTCATGCATATCACAATCCATGCCAGCGAGGACGCTGGGCCCTTAGGGGGGGGGGGGGTGGACTGTAAAGCTCAAAGTGCTTGTCCCACATCGGAAGTGGTGTCGCTTAGCCCACCAAAGCGGACAATATCGACAGGCGGGTTTTCGGGCTGTTACAGACATGCGTGGGTTTCGAGCATTAGGATTTATTTTATTATTTTCGTTTATTTAATTTAAACGTGCTATATTAATTTCTATAAATTGTATTTCGATATGAATATGTGAAAATATATGAAATATGTGTCAACTTGAGAATTCTTGTATGAATGGAATTTAATTGTTACATGAGTTAATTGTCCAATTTGATTAATTGCCAAATTGTTCTTAAATGCTCATTCATTTCAATTGAGGGACTAAATTGCATACAATCCTTTTGGACCTAATTGACCATTTCCAAACTTTTGATACTTAATTGCATGACTTGCAAACTTTAAGGATTTAATTGCAAATATTACATTTTTCCCCCAAATATATCGGTATGCATCTCTTCCACATACTTCATTTTCATTTTTTCATGCCAAACATCCCAAATTTGCTTCTCCTCTCTACCGATCCAAACCTCAACCAAGAGAATGAGAGATTTCATCATTTCTTACCAAAATATTTGAGGAATTGGAAGTCTTAGGTCATCATCTTCATCACATCTCTATCTTTTCTTCTCCTTCTTTCATTCAAGGTAGAGATGGTTATATATATGATTTCTTGGAAATTATGTGTGAAGCTAGGGTTATGTTTTTGATATAATAACTTGTCTATATGATGTTAGAAGCAATATTCCAAGCTTTAGACTTGAATTCCTTGTATAAATCTTGAGAATTATGGATTTATATGTTAATTAGATATTTGAGCTTGAAGTGAGAATTGTGATGATCAAGGCATGAAACATGTGTTTATGTTGGGTTTTATTATCTCTCAAGCATGTATACATATTTCTTTTCATGAATTATAGTTGTTGGAATTGAATTATCAGTGTTTGGGAGCTTGGTCCGTAGCTCCCCTGTTCTTCTCCCCTGCTTCTGCACCTTCTGTAAAACGGGAACAGCCCTTCCCGTTCCCTTTGTGATTGGGGAACTACCGTTCCCATTGATTTGAATAATGTGCAGGCGGCAAGGAGGGGAACGACCGTTCCCACTTTGTCTCACATACGGGAACGGCCGTTCCCATCTTCGGGGAGCAGTTCGGGAGTGGGGAAACGACCCATTGATTTGAATAATGTGCAGGCGGCAAGGAGGGGAACGACCGTTCCCACTTTGTCTCACATACGGGAACGGCCGTTCCCATCTTCGGGGAGCAGTTCGGGAGTGCGGAAACGACCCTTCCCATTTTACACTAAAACCTGGAACGGCCGTTCCCAGGCTCCTGGAAGTGCAGAAACATTCTGCATAAAATTGAATTTTTGGGACCCAATCCCATCGGCTTATTTGACCCCAAATTGTTATTATATGAATGATTACATGCCAAAACGTGATATTTGCATGCTACATTGTTTATTGCATGATGTCTCGTACTTGATCATGCCGTGCGTCTTATATGAAGTAATGTTCTTGAATTGTGGTCTCATGCACGTACATTGTCCCGTTTCTTGTCCAGTTGTTCTCCAGGACGGAGATTATTGATCATGAGCACGTTCACGCATTCACGAGTCGTGTGTCGCCTGTTAGGTGAGGTTTAATTCTAGTTATGTAGAACCTATATAACCCTTATGTGAGTTTTCTGCCAAAAAGGTAATTATATCTTTAATTTCCATAACGTATTCATGATTACAATATTGCCATGTTTCAAGCAAGCAAGTTATATTCATGAAAAGCAAGCAAGTAATCAAGTCATGTTTCTTGCATGTTTAGGCGAGTAGCTTGACCGTTCACGTTGGGCAGTGACTAGAGCCAACCGGGAAAGCAAGGGCTGACGGGTAACTCTGGCGCTATCCTCACCACATTTGCGGTCACCCCTGAATCCGCTAGGAGGTTAGTGGAGGAAGGAGCTCCGGGCTTAGGGATTCATGTACCCTCTGCTCAACACGCATGGATGATGGGGCCTTACAATCCCATCATCAACCGGAGGAAGAAGGAGACTGGGGACGGGTCCGGCACCACGGATTGTCCTCGGGTTACTGCATGATTTCCATTCCATGAACGTGTTATCTGATTACACTATCGCACGATTGCACGGTAATTGAATTGCATGATCGCCTATTAATTAATAATCAAGCAAGCATGTTCATGTACATTTGGAGTACGGTTGGAGACTGCCCTCACTCGCCGGGGCCATGTATTGATTGCATGAAATATGAATAAGTTTATTATTGGTAGTTGTATTCTCGGGCGAAGTTATGTTATTATTGAACTCATATATTTATCTTTTATAAATCTTTACCCGAGAATATAACTTGCATGTTATCTGCGCTAATATGTATTTAAACCCCTCACTCGGTCTTCACAGACTGACGCCTCCACCTTTCAGGTTATTGCAGGGCACGCTAGGCGGGAGTTGAGTCGAGTCGAGTCCGGTGCATGTAGTCGAGTCAACCGTGGTTCGTGTATTTGATTATTTATTGTTAATTATGAAACTATAGTTATTGTTAATGTTTTATGTGTGGAGATGCTAATGTATTGATATGAAAAGTTAGAACATATTTTAGTTGGTAAACGAAAAATGTCATGATCTAATAAATGGAAATATTTGATAGAAACTAGTTTATGCTTCCGCTTTATTTTGTTGCATGTATAAGTAATCCCGCCTAGCTTGTCGTGTATTGCATTGTTACCCGTTCACTATAGGTTGGTTCATGTACGGATTGGCCATTTCGTATGTGAATTGACCTATAGTGCGGGGGTGTAGTACCTCCACGTGTTAAGGGGTGCTACATCTAAGGTGGTATCAGATCCCGGTTGCAAAACTGAGGTTCTCGTGTCGTGTCGTGTCGAGTCTAGGTCGTACGGCATAGGAACTTCTTGACAAATTGAGAGTCTTGCATATTATTTGAATGCCTTGATTTCCTTGAACTCTTTGAATTGATTGAAATTACTTGATAACTTGTGCTCTTGTATTGATTTACGCTCTTAATTGCCAATTTATTGATCTCGAATTACCTGAAATTATGTGATCAACGTGTCTTATTTAAACATTGATGAATTATTGTTGCATTTTATATTAAATTCTCGCTGTTATTAATTATGTGACAACTATGAACACGTTTTACCCACATGCATTTATTTGCAAAGTAAGTGGTGAGTGACAGGTTTTGGAAATGTATGAATCAAGGCTGGAGGATTTTGAAATCTAAGAGACCGATCAACCGCTTGAACCAAGTTGCAATTCGGTCAACCAAGAATGGACACCGGAATCGAGCCCAACATTTCTACTGTGCCAGGTTCTTCAATGCATTCATAAACATGTGCATCATAATTGTTAATTGAATTGCCTTGTATTTATAAATATTGTTATAGATGTTATTGAAATTACCTACTTGATGCATTAAGTATATGCTTAAATTAGTTGAAGAATTTAAATTCCTTTACTTAAAAGTATATCTTCAAGCTGACATAATTGTCCCAAAGTGTTGTATTTTAAATTGCTGATAGGTATGTGACGTGCATTGACACTTTAACCATCATGCATTATTTAGTGTTTATTGTTAATAGGTTTTTCCTATACCCTGCACAATCCTTGCCTCTATTTCTACCAACTTGAATTTAAAGAAGATATTCTGAATCATTGGGTATCATGTTGGGAACCGGGTCATTTGATTTTGCTTGAAGATTAGAAATGTTTGGGACTGTGAGAATTTATCGATCCAGGATTCCGTAGGAGCAAGTACAATATAGATATTTGGAATTTTGGAAATTGGGGAAATGATGATAAGTTCAAGCAGATAAAAGTTCAGTGGGTCTTTCAACCTTCAGAAAGTAATCAGCATTTTGGGGATTCAGTAAGGGTAGGAGAAAGAACTTTTCTTGCTTCAGATCAGGGTGTTAATGTAGCACCCCGCACGTGAGGCACCACATCCCCCGCACTATGGCTCAACACGAGTAACGAAACAGTAAATCCGCACCCGTATCAAACCATAGCGAACGGGAGACAAACATAAAAACCTTCCTAAGCCAGGCGGAGCTAGACAACGGTTACCAAACCACAAAATATAATGCAGAAAAGCCAAAGTTCAATCATACCAATCATAAACGAAATTTGGGCTCTTCAGGCCTCTTTTAAATCATAGCAAAACCCAGTAAAGTCAGTTCAATAACAATTACATGAATATTCAAGTTTAATATATAACCGAACGAGTCATACATGATTTCAATACGTGAATGAGTGAAGAGACTCTACTAATCTAACTCGACTCACTCAAAAACTTCAAACACCTCCGCCTAGCCCGAACTCCAAAGTTCAAACCTGCACACTAAAAGATTGGGGAGGGAGAGGGTCAGTCTCTAGAAGACTGAGTGAGCAGGAGCGATACATATATATAAAACATGCACATGCAAGTCATAAATCCCGAGCAAGGTTTTATTTGAAATTAGTTCCCAAAAAGGGCAAGAAAATAGATGACCAATGCTCGACTTTTACGACTAATTCATATTAAATTCATTATATTCATAAATCATACATAAATATAAGGCTCGGCGAGTGAGCGTGCACAATCTCCAACCAAACTCCGACCGTGTACGACAAATATCAGTAATATATTGATTAAGTGATCATACAATATATCATAATACACACAGACCATAAATCATATCATAAATATGCGTTTGGGCAATCCGTGTCCCGGCCTTCCCGCACGGTGCATAATTCTATCAAAACATATATATAAGAAGAGGCATAAATCCTAATCAACCTTCTTCCTCCGGGTGGTGGACGGGTTAGCAAGACCCGACCACCTCTGTCATTGGCCAATGGGGTTTCATGACTCCCCCAAAGGCACTCAGCTCCCATTCCCCGCTAATTCTCCTAGCGAGGGCCGGTATCACCGTAGTAAGTTGAGACTAGTATATCGGATCCCCGTCAGCCCTTGCTTCCTCGGTTAGCCACATATACTAAGTCCCGGGGCCCGATAAGTAATAAGTAATAAATGTGTCTCGCCAAAACATAACAATTCATAAGTACATAGCATAATTCATAAATACATATCATAATTCATAAATACATAACATAATTCATAAATACCTTACCGTGTAATTCGGCATATGCTATATACGTACCTCTCCGTGTCATCCTAATCCGTAGCTAGCATGAAGACACACGGTTTGGAGCATAGCCTCATTACAAAACCATTTTTAAGCTCATGTACGCTCATACGTATAACTCAAAAGGATTTACTCGATAACTTCATTTGAAAACCATATATATATATAATCATAAGGTTTTGGCCAAAGCTTTTCACATATGGGTTGTAGGGTTTGTTACATAACTAAAACGAAAACCACCCTCACCTTAACCGTGAAGAAACAAGGATCGAGCACCAAGTGCCTGACGATCAAAAGCTC
The DNA here is from genome assembly GCA_037501455.1 of Lantana camara. Lineage (NCBI taxonomy): Eukaryota > Viridiplantae > Streptophyta > Magnoliopsida > Lamiales > Verbenaceae > Lantana > Lantana camara. The sequence continues at coordinate 97,271,450 of CM074856.1, forward strand.
TCCACCCTGGAGACAAACTGTACAAAAGACCACAAGACGTGTTCGTGAGACTCAAGACTCGAAATGGACCATATATGACGCACGGCAATGCTCAAGCATGATATGAAGGCATAAAGACCATATTAAGTCATGAAAATCATATAACCAATTCATTCACTTGTTCAATCATAATTCATTCAATTCATACTTCCCAATCCCATAATTCAAGAATCCAAATAAGAGCACGGAACATGTTCAAGCTCTTCCATAATGTTACCATATACTTCATCTTACATAACATAGCATATATCCAAGGTTTGACAACAAAAAGAAGTCTTATGATATAGAAAATAAGCGAGGCGATTCATAAACGACACATAAACACCCATAACCGGCATTAAATAAAAGCATGCCTATAACACATCCAAATATCATGAAATTGCACCATAATACTCCTAACACATAGCCAAACAAGTTCATAGTTCAACACGAAAGGAGATAAAGTCATTAAGAAGGTGAAACGAATCAAAACCCGAAGAGCAAACAACAAAGACTGCACATGGGAAGTGACACGGGGGTGTCACCTCCCTTGGCCAAACTGAGCCACGGGCGTGGCTCAGTACAGAACTGAGCAGAGGGTGTGACACGCCCGTGTCACTCTTTTATGAGTAAATGTGACACGGGGGTGTCACGGTACAGAACCAAAACCCTTCTCAAGATTTTTCCGGCAAAACTGATCCCTTACGAACTCAATCCAAAAGCATACCAAATGAACTCCAAATGCTCTGAAACTTAATATGCAACATATTTGGCATGTTATGAACATTTTTCATTTAGAGTGCTAAGGCTAAATCACACGTTAAGATCATCGAATCAATGCAACAAAGCTGGGTCGCCAAAATCGCACATATGAGCCCTAATGATTCTATCATGCCTTGATCACGTACTTAGGGGTTGAGTTTGGATCTGAAACTTTGGGGAATGCATGCTAACATACTAAACAACCAATATACATCATATATATGCAAAATGGTACAATTTAAAGCACATTAGGGTGACCAACAACTACACATAAGCAACAGCAACAAATCTGTCATGGTGCATGCATAGAAACAGGCCATGTATTTCGGTTTTGAGGCTTCAAATGGATTCAAATACTTGAACCATGAATGCTAACATATAGAACAATGAGTGTACATCAACTCCATGCATTTTCACACGAAATGGAGGCCATATGATCACGCAACAACACCAAATCTCACACAGCAGTTTGAAAACAGGGGAAATAGTTTGATCATCAAGTTTGGAGCTCCATATCTCCTAATTTCATAAAAGGGGCAAGAGATGAAATCCTCCTAACATCATATACTATCAGTTAGGAAAGAAATAAGCCAAGAACCAAGCTCATATGATCATGTTTAAGCAAGGAATTCAGCCACACAAGCAAATAGGTCACTAGGACAAAATCCCTAAGAGTTCATACCAATCTCATCATTCAAACCCTAACCAATTCTGACCCAAATCATGTTGTAAGGAGATGAAATCAAGTATAATAGAGTAGAGAAGACATAAATATTCATACCTTAAAGATTTGGTGAAGAAAAATGGTGATTTGAGCTCAAAATCACAAAGGATGGCCAAGGGTTTCTTCCTTTCTCCTCTTCTTTTCTTTCCCGTTTCAGTTGCAGCTGGAGAGTGAGGATTTGGTTCGGTTTTTCAGAGGTAAAAGGGTAGGAGAAGGCTTAACCCATGGTACAAAAGTCATGGTTAATCTTTGGTTAAGTTTGGTTAAGTAAAAAGGGTCCCACCATGAAGACTAGTCAACATAAGGGCTCTTCTTGCACGAGTTGCTCGTTACGGTTGGATTTCGGAGGTCTTAATGATTTTAAAAAGGTATGAGGCTTGTTCCATTGTCTCCGAATCGTCGATACGAAGGCAACGGAGTTGACGGAATTCGAATCCGAATTCCCGAGCTCAAGATATCACGCACGGAACCAAGGGTGCGCTAATTGCTCATTAACCCCCGACTTGGTTCCAAAAATCAAAATAAATTCGTAAACACGTCAAATGAATCCGAAAACATAAACCGAGCATAGAAACATGTTCATAACACACATATTTACGTCATACTAAATTTTCATACTAATCCGATATCATTACATACATGAACGAAGCACAAATAAACACTCATGCGCATGAACGAATTCATATTATTATAAATAAATTACTAAACTTAATTTCCATATTAATTAAATTAAAACCAATTAATAACATGTTGAAATTAATTAACGAAATTACCGAAATATTTAAGGTAACATAAAACCCTAATTGAGAATTTAAACACTAAGTATCAAGGTAAATAAAATAAATTAAATTAAAATCGAAATAGTTTATAGTTGAAAACAAATATAAACATTTATAAACAATTAATCATATAATTAAATAATTAATACGCGCAATTTATAAACAAATACGCCACATTATTTAAATTGAAAAACGGGGGCGTTACAATCTCTCCCCCTTAAAAAGAATCCGTCCTCGGATTCAAAACACGCTTGAAATCAAACAATGAGAGATTCCCCGTCTCTCACAAACAACAAGGAGAGAGCCCCGTCTCTCAAGCAGCAATGAGAGAACCCCGTCTCTCGCAAGCAAAGAGAGTACCCCGTCTCTCAAACAAAATTAAGAGAATCCCCGTCTCTTAACCGAAAATAAAGCAAGGAAGTCTCCAATACTCCCAAGCAACCCACGCAAAACCAAATTTAAAATCACGTAAGGCACCCAAAGCAAGTAACAAATGTCACCCACATTGATATCCAATTACTCCAAGTAATTTAACACAATACAAGATTACAGCACCTAACATAAAAATTATATAAATTAAAATTGCATGGATGCATGTATCATGAATGCTATAAGTACCGTTCACCGAAGTTTCAAAGTTTAGAACTGAGAGTTGCCGTTGTCCAGTGGAGGATCTATCCTGAAGATAGCTCAGTGGTCAGCTTGTCTTGAACCTCTTCAAGGTTCCTCGGTGAAGCTATTGATAAATCCTTTAAGGATCATACTCTTGGATCCGTTCTGACTTGTATTATTTCCAGTCTTCACCATTTCCCACAATCTTCGTTCGACCATCCAACTCTTTTGAATTAACCGAATTTGACTTCCCGAATACCCTCTGACCACCTTGACGATTCAATCCCTACCTAGAGGTATTCGTCATTAGGATCTATCTTAACACGAATCCTTCTTCCATCTTCCGTTCATGGTATCCATTCATTCCCTTTTGACCCCCTTAAGGTTATATTCGGCATTTAGCTTCACATCTCTTGAATCGAAGATAGAATGTTCTTGATGACTCTTGGAGTTCAATGTAAATCCTCCAATGATCATCTTTTTCTATTTGGTCCCTTCTCAAGCTTCATTCTGGATCACCTTGGATAGAACCGATAACTTAATAATGTTGTCTCGGATTCCTTAGTACTTTTACTGACTAAATCTTGATCAACAACATCCTCTTATCCATTTCCAATGGCCACCATTAGGATATCCGGATTCTCCTTAATTTGCAACCCCGTTGTTGCTATTGACATATTTATTCGAGCACTACTTCCATCCTCCATTTTATCTCTTAGTCGTGCTCTCCCCCTTAAAATTGCTCTTTCATGTTGAACTCCCTCAAACTCTCTTCCCCATTCTTAATCGACCCGAACACCCCAAAGATGAATCTAATCTGACTTTCCTTCGGAGGTCCTTTCCACTAACCTATCCCTTACCTAACGTTCTTTATTTCCCAATTGTCTGTCTTGTCGTGTGCCACTCTATTATTTCCTTTCCCTTAACTTAGATATGGTTCGAGCGAGGATATACTTGATAATTGAGGTGCCAGATTTTCCTATCAAGTAAACACTAAAATGCATGTCGGGTAAAGATGGCAATGCATGTGTCACGTGTACATCAAGCAATTATACCACACATTAGTGCAACAAAACCAATTAGAAATGCACGGATAACATAAGATCAAGAGAATAAATAATTAATGCAGAATATGATGCACGTGCTATGAATGCTTTGGAACCTGTCACCGATGTGGGATGTTATTATTAGCTCGGTAGCTTTCCTCGTTCTTCCGATCCCAAGGTCACTTGGCCTGATAATTATTCCTTGCCTTTCCCACGGTCTTCGAGACTTTCATGCTTCTTTGTAAGTCAACTTGTATCTTCCACTGTCCGAGATTGCAATTTCTTGATCCCTAATTCTTTCACGTCCACTGAGTTAGCATCCAATCTATTCTCCAAATTCGACCTTTACTTCCAATCGTCGTCTCAATCAAGAAACCCGCACTTACCCTTTAGAAAGTTCAATTCGCCTCCAACTGCTTACATTTGAGCGCATGATTTCCTTTCAAGGAGTGATTGCCTTTCTTTATCATTTCCATTTGTTGCTTCATATCTTCCATTTTTCTTCACAACATGGCAATTCAGCTTGATTTTGGAAAAACGAACTCATATCCCAATCAACACCTTGATCAAGATTCCCGTGACTATTGTTTATGAGTTTCCCCTCATGATCGAAATCCAAAGCACCCAAGTCCAACTCTTCCCGGTCTTAACTCCGATAGACTTGATTTCAATTCACTAGGCTTAATCGGAAATCCTTGACTCTAGCTCCATTTGAAAAGTCTCACATCTCTAATTCTCTACGTTCTTCCCAAAGTATCCTACCCATCTTCCATGTCTCAGAAAGGTTTGCAATCGATCTTCTTTGTCGTAGAACTTGGCCGTGGTTTGATATCATCTTTATAATCTGGAAATCATAACTCATTTCAAGAATGGATGCATGCGATTAGTGCATGCTCATGACACATATTCAATACAAAAGACAAGAATCCCTATAGAATGCAACAAGTAATTCAACAAAATTCTTAAGGAAACCAAATTCCATATTCAAGATCGATGCAATGCACACAATATCACATAGTCCCTATGCCGTTCGACTTAGACTGACTCCAACACGACTCAAGAACACCGGTTTTGCAACCGGGCTCTGATACCACTTAAGGATGTAGCACCCCGCACGTGAGGCACCACATACCCCGCACTATGGCTCAACACGAGTAACGAAACAGTAAATCCGCACCCGTATCAAACCATAGCGAACGGGAGACAAACATAAAAACCTTCCTAAGCCAGGCGGAGCTAGACAACGGTTACCAAACCACAAAATATAATGCAGAAAAGCCAAAGTTCAATCATACCAATCATAAACGAAATTTGGGCTCTTCAGGCCTCTTTTAAATCATAGCAAAACCCAGTAAAGTCAGTTCAATAACAATTACATGAATATTCAAGTTTAATATATAACCGAACGAGTCATACATGATTTCAATACGTGAATGAGTGAAGAGACTCTACTAATCTAACTCGACTCACTCAAAAACTTCAAACACCTCCGCCTAGCCCGAACTCCAAAGTTCAAACCTGCACACTAAAAGATTGGGGAGGGAGAGGGTCAGTCTCTAGAAGACTGAGTGAGCAGGAGCGATACATATATATAAAACATGCACATGCAAGTCATAAATCCCGAGCAAGGTTTTATTTGAAATTAGTTCCCAAAAAGGGCAAGAAAATAGATGACCAATGCTCGACTTTTACGACTAATTCATATTAAATTCATTATATTCATAAATCATACATAAATATAAGGCTCGGCGAGTGAGCGTGCACAATCTCCAACCAAACTCCGACCGTGTACGACAAATATCAGTAATATATTGATTAAGTGATCATGCAATATATCATAATACACACAGACCATAAATCATATCATAAATATGCGTTTGGGCAATCCGTGTCCCGGCCTTCCCGCACGGTGCATAATTCTATCAAAACATATATATAAGAAGAGGCATAAATCCTAATCAACCTTCTTCCTCCGGGTGGTGGACGGGTTAGCAAGACCCGACCACCTCTGTCATTGGCCAATGGGGTTTCATGACTCCCCCAAAGGCACTCAGCTCCCATTCCCCGCTAATTCTCCTAGCGAGGGCCGGTATCACCGTAGTAAGTTGAGACTAGTATATCGGATCCCCGTCAGCCCTTGCTTCCTCGGTTAGCCACATATACTAAGTCCCGGGGCCCGATAAGTAATAAGTAATAAATGTGTCTCGCCAAAACATAACAATTCATAAGTACATAGCATAATTCATAAATACATATCATAATTCATAAATACATAACATAATTCATAAATACCTTACCGTGTAATTCGGCATATGCTATATACGTACCTCTCCGTGTCATCCTAATCCGTAGCTAGCATGAAGACACACGGTTTGGAGCATAGCCTCATTACAAAACCATTTTTAAGCTCATGTACGCTCATACGTATAACTCAAAAGGATTTACTCGATAACTTCATTTGAAAACCATATATATATATAATCATAAGGTTTTGGCCAAAGCTTTTCACATATGGGTTGTAGGGTTTGTTACATAACTAAAACGAAAACCACCCTCACCTTAACCGTGAAGAAACAAGGATCGAGCACCAAGTGCCTGACGATCAAAAGCTCTCCACCCTGGAGACAAACTGTACAAAAGACCACAAGACGTGTTCGTGAGACTCAAGACTCGAAATGGACCATATATGACGCACGGCAATGCTCAAGCATGATATGAAGGCATAAAGACCATATTAAGTCATGAAAATCATATAACCAATTCATTCACTTGTTCAATCATAATTCATTCAATTCATACTTCCCAATCCCATAATTCAAGAATCCAAATAAGAGCACGGAACATGTTCAAGCTCTTCCATAATGTTACCATATACTTCATCTTACATAACATAGCATATATCCAAGGTTTGACAACAAAAAGAAGTCTTATGATATAGAAAATAAGCGAGGCGATTCATAAACGACACATAAACACCCATAACCGGCATTAAATAAAAGCATGCCTATAACACATCCAAATATCATGAAATTGCACCATAATACTCCTAACACATAGCCAAACAAGTTCATAGTTCAACACGAAAGGAGATAAAGTCATTAAGAAGGTGAAACGAATCAAAACCCGAAGAGCAAACAACAAAGACTGCACATGGGAAGTGACACGGGGGTGTCACCTCCCTTGGCCAAACTGAGCCACGGGCGTGGCTCAGTACAGAACTGAGCAGAGGGTGTGACACGCCCGTGTCACTCTTTTATGAGTAAATGTGACACGGGGGTGTCACGGTACAGAACCAAAACCCTTCTCAAGATTTTTCCGGCAAAACTGATCCCTTACGAACTCAATCCAAAAGCATACCAAATGAACTCCAAATGCTCTGAAACTTAATATGCAACATATTTGGCATGTTATGAACATTTTTCATTTAGAGTGCTAAGGCTAAATCACACGTTAAGATCATCGAATCCATGCAACAAAGCTGGGTCGCCAAAATCGCACATATGAGCCCTAATGATTCTATCATGCCTTGATCACGTACTTAGGGGTTGAGTTTGGATCTGAAACTTTGGGGAATGCATGCTAACATACTAAAAAACCAATATACATCATATATATGCAAAATGGTACAATTTAAAGCACATTAGGGTGACCAACAACTACACATAAGCAACAGCAACAAATCTGTCATGGTGCATGCATAGAAACAGGCCATGTATTTCGGTTTTGAGGCTTCAAATGGATTCAAATACTTGAACCATGAATGCTAACATATAGAACAATGAGTGTACATCAACTCCATGCATTTTCACACGAAATGGAGGCCATATGATCACGCAACAACACCAAATCTCACACAGCAGTTTGAAAACAGGGGAAATAGTTTGATCATCAAGTTTGGAGCTCCATATCTCCTAATTTCATAAAAGGGGCAAGAGATGAAATCCTCCTAACATCATATACTATCAGTTAGGAAATAAATAAGCCAAGAACCAAGCTCATATGATCATGTTTAAGCAAGGAATTCAGCCACACAAGCAAATAGGTCACTAGGACAAAATCCCTAAGAGTTCATACCAATCTCATCATTCAAACCCTAACCAATTCTGACCCAAATCATGTTGTAAGGAGATGAAATCAAGTATAATAGAGTAGATAAGACATAAATATTCATACCTTAAAGATTTGGTGAAGAAAAATGGTGATTTGAGCTCAAAATCACAAAGGATGGCCAAGGGTTTCTTCCTTTCTCCTCTTCTTTTCTTTCCCGTTTCAGTTGCAGCTGGAGAGTGAGGATTTGGTTCGGTTTTTCAGAGGTAAAAGGGTAGGAGAAGGCTTAACCCATGGTACAAAAGTCATGGTTAATCTTTGGTTAAGTTTGGTTAAGTAAAAAGGGTCCCACCATGAAGACTAGTCAACATAAGGGCTCTTCTTGCACGAGTTGCTCGTTACGGTTGGATTTCGGAGGTCTTAATGATTTTAAAAAGGTATGAGGCTTGTTCCATTGTCTCCGAATCGTCGATACGAAGGCAACGGAGTTGACGGAATTCGAATCCGAATTCCCGAGCTCAAGATATCACGCACGGAACCAAGGGTGCGCTAATTGCTCATTAACCCCCGACTTGGTTCCAAAAATCAAAATAAATTCGTAAACACGTCAAATGAATCCGAAAACATAAACCGAGCATAGAAACATGTTCATAACACACATATTTACGTCATACTAAATTTTCATACTAATCCGATATCATTACATACATGAACGAAGCACAAATAAACACTCATGCGCATGAACGAATTCATATTATTATAAATAAATTACTAAACTTAATTTCCATATTAATTAAATTAAAACCAATTAATAACATGTTGAAATTAATTAACGAAATTACCGAAATATTTAAGGTAACATAAAACCCTAATTGAGAATTTAAACACTAAGTATCAAGGTAAATAAAATAAATTAAATTAAAATCGAAATAGTTTATAGTTGAAAACAAATATAAACATTTATAAACAATTAATCATATAATTAAATAATTAATACGCGCAATTTATAAACAAATACGCCACATTATTTAAATTGAAAAACGGGGGCGTTACAGTTAACTTGGCAAATATCAACTCTAGAAGCAGTAGGTGGAAAGTACAGGATATGGCATTTTCACAAATAGCAGAAGGGTTGTGGGATGCTGGAAAATTTTAATATCAAGTCAGGGTGGTGACAGTCGGGGAATTTCAAGTTGGGTATGTCATTAACAGAAAAGATTAGAAAAGAACCATTAATTAAAATCTTGATTAATAACAAGTAGGACAAGGAAAAGGTTACAGGAATTGAATCAGCAGAGAAGCTTGCAAGTGGGAAAGGACAGAATGAATCTAAAGAGTAAGAAAATTTCTATTTTCTTAATGGAAAGAGTTGGCCTGAAAATAAAAATTAAGTTGAAGGTAAATAGTACTCGGGAGAGTTGGAAATTTAAGCAAACCGATTCTTCTTGGAAACCTCTATCAGAACCATGTGAAAGAAGTTTTCAATAATTTAAACTTCTCTCCCTTTTACACAAAGAAAAGCCCCATCATCGACAGTGTCTGGCTCTATCACCGTTTCAAGGACTTGGATACGCCGTTTGTGGTTCTCTAGTTGTCTCAGGATATCATTTGACTCAGTAAATGGCAGAAGGGATCCGATCTGGCTAAATTTGGATAGTAAATCTTGAATCTTAATCCCTCTTGTTATCGGAATGTCTACAATAAACGGAAGGGAAGAAAGTGGGAAGTAGAAGTGAAAGCGAATAACCAAGTAAGTAGAGTTACAAAGGTTACTAATTGCGGATCAAGTGTTAATAATGGGAATGGGAGAGACAACGACTTTTATAAATTGATTGAGCATACTTTGATCAAAGATAAGAATCCTACAAGGAAAAGTTTCACTAGCATCCGATTTCTTCGGGTTCTATGCAAGTGTACTTGCTGAGTTACTCGTAAGGGACTACAACTTTGATTCTTTTCTGCACCAAACATCCGCCGTGTTCTTGACTAAGGAAATAGGAGCTCAACTTTCGGATTTCAAATAAAGAGTTAAGATCTGTGCTTCAGGAAGATGTTTTACTTGGATTACCGTGGTATAGAAAATGGTAAAACCTGTTCTCTCTGTTTGTCGGATAAAAGCTTACTTGGAGCATAAAGCTAGTCTTTTAAGCTTGAATATACAATTATTCCATGACAAGAAATCTCGGGTTGTTCTCAATTTCAAAACCTGCAAGTGGATATGGTGATTAAAGTAAAGAATGGTGCGACCGGTAAATCTGGGATTACCACAGGTCTGAAGATATGGTGATTAATGATGATTTACAGATTATGTTACAAAATAGCACGAGGACAGAGATGGCTATCAAGGATGGGAATATTGAACCGTAGTGGCACCAAGTGGAAAGAAATCGCAACTAAAAGAATCAAGAATTCAGCCGAGTTATTTCAACATCTGAACTTCAATCCTTAGTGAACGGTACACTTAATCATGCATACCACGTGCATTATTATTTTATTACTATTAGTTATTATTATCTGTTATTCCTGTATACGATTCATTGTTTATGTGAACTAATAGTTGCATAAGTATTATTTTTACTTGATTCTTGTGTGTTACTTGCAAATATTTATCTAAGTGCTTGCTTGAATTTTATTTTGGGTGTGTGAGAGACGGGGATTCTCTCAGGGTTGTCAAGAGACGGGGTTCTCTTGTTACTTGCTCGAGAGACGGGGTTCTCTCGTTAATTGTTTGAGAGCCGGGGCACTCTCACTAATCTTAATCACTTGGCAACTTGTTCTAGTGGAAGGTAGATTTTCTTACAAGTGTTTAGGCTCCGGAAAGTAGAGGGTCGTGATTTCATATATTGGAGAACCTTATGGATCGAAGATCTCTTTCGAACTAATCCCTGACGGGGAGTACCTAACCCGCGTGGGATGAACACGTAAGAGCCAATTAAACTCTACAAATTCAGGACATGGAATCTAAGGACGGATTCTCTTAAGGGGGAGAGAGTTGTAATGCCCCGATTTTCAGACAGTCAGGTACGCCCGACACGCGTGGGTTTCGAGCGATAGGATTTATTTTATTATTTTCGTTTATTTAATTTAAACATGCTATATTAATTTCTATAAATTGTATTTCGACATGAATATGTGAAAATATATAAAATATATGTCAACTTGAGAATTCTTGTATGAATGGAATTTAATTGTTACATGAGTTAATTGTCCAATTTGATTAATTGCCAAATTGTTCTTAAATGCTCATTCATTTCAAATGAGGGACTAAATTGCATACAAACCTTTTGGACCTAATTGATCATTTCCAAACTTTTGATACTTAATTGCATGACTTGCAAACTTTAAGGATTTAATTGCAAATATTACATTTTTCCCCCAAATATATCGGTATGCATCTCTTCCACATACTTCATTTTCATTTTTTCATGCCGAACATCCCAAATTTGCTTCTCCTCTCTACCAATCCAAACCTCAACCAAGAGAATGAGAGATTTCATCATTTCTTGGCAAAATCTTTGAGGAATTGGAAGTCTTGGGACATCATCTTCATCACATCTCCATCTTTTCTTCTCCTTCTTTCATTCAAGGTAGAGATGGTTATATATATGATTTCTTGGAAATTATGTGTGAAGCTAGGGTTATGATTTTGATATAATAACTTGTCTATATGATGTTAGAAGAAATATTCCAAGCTTTAGACTTGAATTCCTTGTATAAATCTTGAGAATTATGGATTTATATGTTAGTTGGATATTTGAGCTTGAAGTGAGAATTGTGATGATCACGGCATGAAACATGTGTTTATGTTGGGTTTTATTACCTCTCAAGCATGTATACATATTTCTTTTCATGAATTATCGTTGTTGGAATTGAATTATGAGTGTTTGGGAGCTTGGTCCGTAGCTCCCCTGTTCTTCTCCCCTACTTCTGCATCTTCTGTAAAACGGGAACGGCCCTTCCCGTTCCCTTTGTGATTGGGGAATGACCGTTCCCATTGATTTGAATAATGTGCAGGCGGCGAGGAGGGGAACGACTGTTCCCACTTTGTCTCACATATGGGAACGGCCGTTCCCATCTTCGGGGAGCAGTTCGGGAGTGGGGAAACGTGTAACATCCCAACTTTTTGGCATTCCAGGTACGGACGTTACGAGAGTACTAAGTGCGCTTTTAATTAATTATTTATGCGATTATATGATTTAAGTGGCCTTCGATTATGCATTTTGCACTTTAGGATTTTAAAAGTTAACGTTTTAGCCCTTTCTAACTCGTTTTAACTCGTTTCGATCCCGTTTTCTATCCCGATTTTTGTATCAACACCCCATGCATGAATTATGTGAATTATGAATGTGTCTATATGTTTTGTACTTGTTTTAGAGTTTTTTTTAATTGGTTCTTGACTCGTTTTGTAAAAACGGGATTTGTTAGGGGCACGAGAACCTAACTTGATTTAGCGCTCCTTGTGCTCCGGAAGCCGTATCTTGAGCTCGGGAATTCGGATTTGAATTCCGAAAGATGAGTCAGACTCGTAACAAAGAGAGAAATCCAAGGAACCCAAGTTTGTAACTTTTTAAGCCCGTTTGATCCTCCTAAATCCAGCCGGAATGAGCCCCTTATGCCTTTAGCCACCTTTCTTGACTAGTCAAACTTTGTGGGCCATCCGAAACCCTAACCAACCCCTAACCTTGGTTTAATGACTTGAGTTAGTCCCCTTTTTCCCCTTTTTTGGCAACAAATCGGACAACCCCCTTCCCCATTAGATATTTTGGCCAAAAGTGAAGAGAAGAGAGGAAGAAGAGAGAAGAGAAGAAGGGTTTGGCCATTTGCTTCAAGAATTGCCTTCAAGCTCCATTATTTCTTCTCCAAATCAAGAGGTAAGCCCATTTTTGGATTCTCCATGCTTCTATGGTTCCTTTAAGTGCAATTTCATGAGTTCTCTTCCATGTTTGCTCCTTCTTTGCCCAACTTGATGAATAGTGTAGAGTAGAGGCATTTTCTTGATTCTTGCTTGATTCCTTCCATTTTATTTGAGCTTAACACATCATATTTGCTTCTTATGCATCATATTTGAGTTATATGAAGTTGGTTTGCTTATTGGTTGATAATCCATGGAGTTACCATTGTTGAGTTTGAAGAACTTGAGTTTGTTGATGCATCTTTTTTTCTTCTCACTTTAGGTTCGATTTTGGCATGATCTAGGGCATAAACTCTTGAATCTTTGTTGCATATTTCTTTTATTATGTGTTAGCTTGGTGTTTATGTGGTTTGTTTGGAGTTTTTAGGGAGTTTGCAAGCTTTTCTCTCGAAAATTTTGGCCCTGGCGAAAATCCATGGGGGTGGATTTTTCCTTTGAAAAAAAATCCATGGGGGTGGATTTGAGGCAGTCCCCTTTTTTAAAGTTTCTGACCTGAATCCACCGGGGTGGATTTTCCCTTTGAAAATAATCCACCGGGGTGGATTTGGGGCAGTAGCTCCCTTTTCTCCGAACTTTGTTTTCTTGGTTCTTTTCACTTTTATTTGATTTCTCCCACCCCAATTATGATCCTAACGTGTTAATATGTTATTATATGATATGTTTGCTTAGCTATTCTAATATTATGACGTCATTTGATAAGTGTAAACGTGATTTGAATTGATATGCGTTTAAGTGATACAAATGATATCTCTTTGCATCTCTTACCTTGTTTACGTGACTTAAACTTGAATATACATGTGTTGTGATATAAAGTGTTATATTATGTGATTACGTGTCGTTTATGGAATTTCGATGCCTTTATGCAAGATGTGAACTTGTATGCTCCATATGTGATCTCTTGTTACTTTCTTATGTGTTTTAACTTCGTATATGCTCTTCAATTGCTACATGGGATTCCTTATGAGTTTGATCCAAGTGTTGTTGATATGATAACTTGGTAATTGGTTTGTTATGTATAAGTTTGAATGTTTGTGACTTGCATCACATCATTTGCATCCATATGCATCTGCCGAGTGTTTATATGGTTCATTATGAGTCTAAATATGTCTTTGATGTTTGTCTTGTTCAGAGGAGAATCCCGTTGGTGACGTGGTTGTTCCGTAGGCTTCAGTTTTGGTTCTTTTCGGCCCGGTTCGTCTGTGTAAGGTGAGGTTAGGTTATAGTTATACCCTAATGATATGTGTTCTATATGTTTGCATGCGAAATAAGCCTATGTATGTAATATGTATGAACTATGATTATGTACGTTATGAATTAGTCTTTAGAGTAGATTATGCAATGTATATGTATGCTATGAAATAAGATTAGGAATCTGCTAGGAATATGTAGGGTTGTGCGTATGTTTAGACTAGGATTATGTTAGGATTTAAGTATGCTAGAAGTATGAACTTAATTATGGTTATGTTGTGCTTATGATATGCTATATGTGTGTTATGTTGTGGTATGATGCGGGTACGGTGAAGTATGATTCGGAGCATGGTAAGCCTCCAATTCTGATTACGTCTGGTGTGTGCGTTCTGACTCTGGGTCGGCTCATTTTAGGTCGACGGAGGGGTGTGTGTGTGGGTTCTGCATCCGGGACGACTGATTTTAAGTCAACGGATGATGTTTGCGGGGCATGTTGTGTTTAAGTTATGTTATGCTATGTTAGTTAGTTATGAAATAGTTCGTGAAACGGGAGTGGATTCTTAATTAATAAAAGTTGGTCGTTTTGGCCTTCGGCCTAACTCTTTTAATCCCTATATCTAGTATCACGTGTGAAAACGTTTTAGAATGGAAAAACTACGCCCCGGTTCATGAACATCCCCTCTATGTTATGTGCGGTACTCTCTATACGTATGTATGTGTGCGTGTGTAACCCCTCACTCAGTCAGTGTGACTGACCCCTCCCTTTTACGTTTTTAGTTTGCAGGTTCCTGTCCGTTGGTTCGTGCTAGGTGGTTCGCTGTCTTTTGAGTCTTGGTCGGGTTGTTTGAGTCTGCATTTTGTTTAGGGCATGTATTGCATTTTACATTTGTAACTTTGAGATTTGAATTTGCAATTGTTAAGTTTGAGCCCGGAGTGGCACGTTTGTATTTATTATGTTCTAGAGTTATGTAACCTTGTTCGGTTGGATTGTTTTAGCTTGTTTGTTATTTTCGTTTTCGTTTACTTTATGTTCCGCGCTCTGTTTGAGGGTTTTGACCGCCTAGCTTAGGAAAGTTTTTGTTTGTCACCCGTTCGCTAGTGCTTGGTGCGTGTACGGATTCCCCATTTCGTTACACGTGTCGGGTCCTAGTGCGGGGGATGTGGCGCCCTACGCAAGGGGTGTTACAAAACGACCCTTCCCATTTTACACTAAAACCTGGAACGGCCGTTCCCAGGCTCCTGGAAGTGTGGAAACATTCTGCATAAAATTGGGTTTTTGGGACCTAATCCCAATGGCTTATTTGACCCCAAATTGTTATTATATGAATGATTACATGCCAAAACGTGATATTTGCATGCTACATTGTTTATTGCATGATGTCTCGTACTTCATCACGCTGTGCGTCTTATATGAAGTAATGTTCTTGAATTGTGGTCTCATGCACGTACATTGTCCCGTTTCTTGTCCAGTTATTCTCCAGGACGGAGATTATTGATCATGAGCACGTTCACGCATTCACGAGTCATGTGTCGCCGGTCAGGTGAGGTTTAATTCTAGTTATGTAGAACCTATATAACCCTTATGTGAGTTTTCGGCCAAAAAGGTAATTATATCTATAATTTCCATAACGTATTCATGATTACAATATTGCCATGTTTCAAGCAAGCAAGTTATATTCATGAAAAGAAAGCAAGCAAGCAAGTCATGTTTCGTGCATGTTTAGGCGAGTAGCTTGACCGTTCACGTTGGGCCCGAGGGTAGTGACTAGAGCCAACCGGGAAAGCAAGGGCTGACGGGTAACTTTGGCGCTATCCTCACCACATTTGGGGTCACCCCTGAATCCGCTAGGAGGTTAGTGGAGGAAGGAGCTCCGGGCTTAGGGATTCATATACCCTCTGCTCAACACGCATGGATGATGGGGCCTTGCAATCCCATCATCAACCGGAGGAAGAAGGAGATTGGGGATGGGTCCGGCACCACGGATTATCCTCGGGTTACTGCATGATTTCCATTCCATGAACGTGTTATCTGATTACACTATTGGACGATTGCACGGTAATTGAATTACATGATCGCCTATTAATTAATAATCAAGCAAGCATGTTCATGTACATTTGGAGTAAGGTTGGAGACTGCCCTCACTCGCCGGGGCCATGTATTGATTGCATGAAATATGAACAAGTTTAATATTGGTAGTTGTATTCTCGGGCGAAGTTATGTTATTATTGAACTCATATATTTATCTTTTATAAATCTTTACCCGAGAATATAACTTGCATGTTATCTGCGATAATATATATTTAAACCCCTCACTCGGTCTTCACAGACTGACGCCTCCACCTTTCAGGTTATTGCAGGGCACGCTAGGCGGGAGTTGAGTCGAGTCGAGTCCGGTGTATGTAGTTGAGTCAACCGTGGTTCGTGTATTTGATTATTTATTGTTAATTATGAAACTATAGTTATTGTTAATGTTTTATATTTGGAGATGATAATGTATTGATATGAAAAGTTAGAACATATTTTAGTTGGTAAACGAAAAATGTCATGATCTGATAAATGGAAATATTTGATAGAAACTAGTTTATGCTTCCGCTTTATTTTGTTGCATGTATAAGTAATCCCGCCTAGCTTGTCGTGTATTGCATTGTTACCCGTTCGCTATAGGTTCGTTCATGTACGGATTGGCCATTTCGTATGTGAATTGACCTATAGTGCGGGGGTGTGGTACCTCCACGTGTTAAGGGGTGCTACAGTCAGTCAACTGACTGAGTGAGGGGGCTAACGCACACCCACAATATATATATACAGAGCATAGCACAGAATAAAAGGATGGACTCATGCCGAGGATAGGTGTTGCATACCAAAACATTTCGAAAGAACCCAAATAGATGTAGATATAAGTTTGGAAACCAGTTTTCAGAAAGACTCTATCCCGATTCATAATTCCATAACATAACATAATCAACTGCTCGGCGAGTACGAGCTTCCAACCTCAACTCCTCATAAAATAGAAATAACATACCAACCTCAACTCCGGGTGATGGTAGGGTTGCGCGACCCACTACCAGAAAAACGCCCTATAGCAACGGATTTAGCGACGGATTTTGGCCTTATTAGCAACGAATTTCGGCTTAGCAACTGATTTAGCAACAAAAATTTTCCGTTGCTATAACCCTCATGGCTAATCTGTAGCAACGGATTTAGCAACGGAATTAGCAACGAACTTATAGCAATGGATTTAGCAACGAAATACTACCTACGGAAATTAGCAACGGTTTTAGCAACGATTTTTTTAGCAACAGATTTAGCAACGGATTTTCCGTTGCAAACCAACCAATAATTAATTAATTTTGTGCCTTTTTGCAACAGAATTTTCGTTGCAAAATCCGTCGCAAAAACTAATAATTCAATTAATAAATTAAAAATTTATTTGTGGGGCCCGGATGACCCCACCAAACCCTGACGAGCCCAACCGAGCCCCGCGCGAGCCAACACAATAATTCCACATATTCGCATCGAGTAGGAATCGAACCCGGGTCCTCAAGTGAAGAAGGTTGAACCCCAAACCAGCTGGGCTAACTCCATTGTTGTTATTGTTATGTCATTTTTTATATTTAACCACTATCAAATATTCATATACTAATTTAAATAATTAAACACTCGTTATCATATAGTTTAAATAAAAATATTTATATATATATAATTATATATATTATAATACATATTCCGTTAAAAACTTAAATATGCATTAATTAACTACATATCTCAAGTTTTAGTTATGAGATAAAAATATAATGTATATTGTAACACCACAAACGGTGCGGCATCACACCCTCGCACTATGACCCAACACGTGTACAAAATGGAGAGTCCGCACACGCACCAAGCCATAGCGAACGGGTGACTGACAAAAAACACACCCACTAGCTAGGCGGTACCTAACCCTGTACGAATGAAAGAATGCAAAACCATAACAGCGGAAGTAGTACTAAATGCCAATTTTCAAAAACTTAACACATCAAGCATACAACGCAGTACATACATCAGAATCAAATATACGGGTTCAACTAGTTCAGCAACCTGTCCTATCCTGTCCCGAATAATTACACAACAAAACGGGTTCAACTAATCCAAGCACCTGTCCTAACCTGTCCCGAATAATTACACAACAAAACGGGTTCAACTAATCCAAGCACCTGTCCTAACCTGTCCCGAATTCCATACATTACAGACATAACATAAATTTGTTCAGAACAACATAACACAACGAATAGATTAAATTTATAAATTAAACAACTGAAATCAAACTCAAACGAATGCAAACCTACACAAATACAAAGACTGAACTCAACCCAAACAAAACGGAAGACTCGACTCATCCGCCTAGCTCGAACAAACTCCAAAGCAAACCTGCACTCAAACAAAAGAAGGGGGAAAAAGAAACAACGAAGAGGGGTCAGTCCTAACGACTGGCGAGGAGGCTAACACACGCACCCATACATATACGTAGGAGCAAAACATATATCACATTTTAAAAGATCATGAATCAGGGCGTGGTTTTTGCAATCTAAGGCATTTTTCACGTGATACTATATATAAGGAAAGTAGTTTAAGGCCAAGAGCCCAAAATTATCCAAGTTTTACAATTTAAAAGCCACTCCTGTTTCATAACCATAAACTAAAGCATAAACTTACCAACTCGGAGAGTTCACGCTTAACACACACTTGCTCAAAGTATAAACAGAAGCAAAACTCATAAACGATCCCACCGCCACACCATTGGGGAAGAGAGGTGCCCCTCTCGACCCTCCACAGAATGAAACATGTGAACCGGAGGATCCCGCCCGGTTCCTTCGACGGCCAGCCAAAATGCGTTCCGTCGGTATAGGAGAACTAAGTCTCCCGTTGGTGGAGAAGTGCACAGGGGTCGTAACCGGCGACCCCGATGGTCGTCCCGGGTCTCCCTTACCCACAACTCCGGGGCCCAAACAGATCAAAACCAACAGAAAATCGGAGACTTGCTTGAATCCGATACAAACGAAACAAAGCTTAAACTTAACACACTTACCAGACGAAACTTATCCGGAAATCATGTCCTGCTTATACTCACACACACTTACACACACTCACACTTATCGAAGCTTTTCCAAACAAACGTAAAATAGCTTATATACATATACAAAACGTTTTTTCAAGATCTTATAGCAAACAGGACAAATCCCACAAAATACGTATCAAGCATATATTTAAATACATATATATACATAGTCGCATGCAGGGCTCAAAACACAGAGAGGGTTGTAGGTCGATATAACTAAAACAAAGAAAACCTCACCTGGCGCCAAACGAAGCCAAAGACAAAGTAAACAGTTCACCCCGGAACCTGCACGACTCACTGTCACCACCCCGGGTGCACCTGATCCAACTGAACATACAAAACACAAGACTCAAACTCAAATCACAACCACAAAGACGCACGGCCATGCTCACGAATACAAATGATGCAACATATAATCCATATCTATTCACTCAAGTCATTCAGGTCATATTATAATTCATATTACATATCAAGAGATGCATAGCTTATAAAATTCATAACATTAATTGCATAAAATAAATCAAAGCATTAGGAATTTAATTCTTATCAAGTATTAGGTCCCGAGACAAATAAACACAAATTGCATTCCGATTTTATTCATAAATCCACAATTGCCTAATTTATAATATACTACCAATTAACATACAAGGTGATTCATTTAAATTAAATACGACGTATCTTTTCATAATTTATTTCTCAAGTTTCATGTAATCCCATTATCAAATTAGTTTTCAAATATTACACTAACACCCCTTAAATAAAATATTCTAAAGTAAGTAGCCATAAAATGGGATAATTAAATTCAATAAATCACGAATCAAATTTCCATATATTATAACATATTTCCAAGTATCATACAACTCATAATTTCAATTTATAATTCATACAAGATCGAAATTTACAATTAAAACAATTAACGAAAATAAATACAACAACTTCAAAAATTCATATAAAATCAACCGGACATCCGATTGATGAACGGAAAGTGGCGTTGGACTCACCACAACGAAACGGACCTACTGTCCGAAAAACGCCGGAATACCGCCACCGTAGCCGGCCGAACAGCCACCGGCCGCCACCAGAACACCACATCCGGTGGTCGGAAAAATCCCCCGGAAGGATAAAAACGTGCGCCTCGGCCTGCTTGACAAAAGCCCTCAACCAATTTCAGAAAATACCAAACACATCGGAGTTCGTTGACGAAAAACCGAACTAAATTCCAACGACGAAACCTAAAATTAAATGCCAACCGCAAAACGAAAACGAAATCCGAACATACCATTGGAAAGCCCGTAACGAGCCCTACGAAAGCCCCATAGCCAAACCCCGGAAAAAATCGCCGGAAAATCGGACCGCCGGTCCAGATCCGGTCCGTCACCGGTTCGCCGCAGCCGGCCGGTTCTCGAGTCGGGGCCAACGTCATCCGCTACGTTCCAATATTCTGAGCAACTTCCGTGAAGGAACCACCACCAAAACCGGCCGGAAAAAGGCCCCAAACCGTCGCCAAACGTCCACCGGTGCGCCACTCGCAGGTTCGGCCAGCTCCGCCGCGATTCGCTCAAAAAGGAGGCCGGGAATGATTTCAGTGGGTCGAAATATGTCGGAAACCACCAAGGCTTGTCGGAAGACGCCGCCGGAAGGCGGCGGAACTTGCCGCTCACGGCCCGGATGGCCGCTGCGCCAACGTCATACGCTGCGTCGGGGAGTCTTCTTACTGGGTGTGTGGCGCATGTCTCGAGATCACCGTCGGAAACCGCCGCGAATGGGCGGCGAAGCGGCGGCTCCGCCACCCCCCGCCTGTACGTCTGAAAATTGGCCAAAAGGGCCGCCTCCGGTTGTCGTCGGGCCATGATCTTGGTACGGTTGAGACCGTGTCGTCGAGCTTGTCGAAAAGCACTATTTGTTCGTCGAAATTCGTCGAGAAACGAGCAAGTTTGGATTATGTGTGAAATTACACCTTCGAGTGTGTGTGTACAGTGTTTGAATCGCTGGAGGGGGGAGAGAGAGCTGAAGCTGAGGTTATGGCACGAATAACGATGAAGAAGATATTTATCCCGGCCTCGCGCGAAGAAACGATCGGTAAAAAGGGTTAACGACGTCAGAATTGGGCAAACTTAGAGTCTACGCATTCGTTTTGCTGCCCTGAACATGATAAAGGGGTCAAAGAGGTCGAAATCTCGATTGAACGAGGAATGACCGAAAAAACCCATAAAAAGAGAAAATTGCAAACAAGCCCCTAAACTCTTAAAGAGTTCAAAATAGGGCCGTGCAAAGCACAAAATCACATAATTACACACATAAAAGGTTGAAACATGGCGTACCTTATTTATAGGACGAGCGGGATGTTACAAACTTCCCTCCTTCAAAAGGACCTGTCCTCAGGTCCTACTGCTGAGTCGAAGAGCTTCGATCTGGACTACTTTAATCAATCTCCCAAAAATTGTATAGTCATAGCCCTGGCTGTGAAGTTTACCCCTTTGATGGCATCATCTCCCTTCAGGGTTTGGTAGCCACAGAAATCTGTCTGAACACTTCATTCCATCACCTCTAGGTCACTGCATTCCAAGCTCGCCACCGTCACATCCTCATCGCTTAATGGCTGAAGTCAGGCCACCCACAAAGAAACAGCAACAAACAAGAGAGAATCCCATTTCTCAACACTCAAGTGAGAGCACCCCGTCTCTCGGCACACAAAAGAGAAAACCCCGTTCCTCAGCACACAAGGGAGAGAACCCCGTCTCTCCAGCATAGAATTGAGAGAACCCCGTCTCTCAACCACATAATCGAGAAAGCCCCATCTCTCAACCTAAGTCTGGCAGATTCCGCATCTCTCAGACATTCTAGTTTGAGAAAATCCAGCACTTCTCAAACCCCTAAATTCGAAAGAATCCAACATCTTCGAATATCTAGCTCCAAGAGAATCCAACATCTCTCGCTCACACGAATAGGGAGAATCCCGCATCTCCCTAACACATAAATAGAGAGAGATCTCAACAACTCTCTAGCACACAAGTCCACTTACTCAACAATCAAACAAACACACATTGGAGCAAACACTGGACGCAAAACATGTGATGCATGTTTAGTGTACCTTATCACAACTGATATCGGTGTCCCTGGAGTATAGACTCGTCATCCAGGCTCAACTCAAGGGGGATATCGCGATGGAATCTCTGTAAAATAAGATTACAATATATGTATATGCATGAAAGGGGTAATGAGCAATCAAGAACATTAAATATAGAGGCACAAATAATTTACACAAGCATGCAATCCAATCAGCTTGGCAAGTGTTCACAAACAACTGAAAACTTTAAGTTACGAAATTAAATCAATTAGCCACGTTATTACACACGTTGTCACACACGTCAAACAAAATAAAATATAATTACTTATGCAATGCATGTGTGCAAATGCCATGAATGTTTAATGTACCGTTCACCGTGGCAGTGAAGTCGTGGTTGACAATTTCTTTAACTTGAAAGGATAATCAAATCCTTAACTGGCCGTAGTTCCAACTTCCCATTTCGCATTCTTTGGTATTTCCTCGCATCCTCTGGTTCAAAAGGGTCTCGAACCGTTTCAATTAGTTCTCGGAGCCAAGTGATCCGTAGGGTTTCCCGAAGTCCCGATAAAATTCGCGAGAAATAGAATTTGCTGCCTTCATCATCGGTAAGGTTTCTTATAACGTGCGTGCAGGGATCAATGGAGAATCCTTAATCAGTCCCACTTTGCTACCTTCATTATAACTAATGCTCCCGTCCTCGTAATTTGGTGAAGTTGGCTTTCAAAAACATTGCTACGAAATTCCTTATTTTAAAGTTTTCCCTTTTTCCATAGTACAAGTGTAACTACTCTTGTTGATGTCTTTAAAATAGTCTGACCCTCCCTTGAATGACTCTGAATGGTACAAATGCTTCAATTTCTTCGTTGCTACCTCATGCCATCCAGAGTTAGAAATCCTAGTATCCTTGTAAAACGTGTTACTCCCGAGCACCTCCAAGTTGTTAGGTACAAATCCCAAAGGCACCTTGATAATTAAAAGATCTAATATCTCTCTCGTATTCGAGTATCTTCTTTTATCCACCCAATATCCTGGTTGTGCTAGCTCGATCATTCACTATCTGTGTTCGAATTCCAATGAGGCTTCAACTAAGACAGCACTTGGTGAATCAGATAGATGACCACCTAAAATACAATCACGATTCTAATGCATGTGGGGTTAGGGATGTGAATGGCATATACTCATTAATCAGCAAGGAAAACAATCAAGCACGTAAGGCAAATGTTCAAAATAATTATAATTTAATCCAATGCATGATGCACGTGCTATGAATGCATGATACCTGTTTCCATTATATTAGCATCGAGCCCTGACTGAATTCTTATAGAGATTTGTTTGCTCCAACTAGTCAGAAGATGGAAGTCTCAAATCCTCTTTCATAAATTTGTAGAAGTGGGAAGTGTTGTCACGATCAATTACAATTTTGGCGCCAAGGAGTCACCCTACAATTCACAATTTGAATAAATATTTATGCATGGGAGTTAGTGAGTGGATATGTCAAGTAATGGAAACAATTAAGAGCACCTACTAAATGCAGATGCAACACATAATTTACAAAAATTTAAAACATAACAATGATAATTTTATAAAAATCGTAATCATAGTGTACACATAATCACATAAGCTCAGACAAATTAATACAGAGAAGTCAATATTTCACATTAAACGAATGCAATGCACAAGTACTCCTATGTCGTACGACCTAAACTGACACGACACGACTCCAGAGCACTGGTTTTGAACCTGGTAGCTCTGATACCACTCAAGATGTAACACCCCAAGCGGTGGGGCATCACACCCCCGCACTATGACCCAACACGTGCACAAAATGGAGAGTCCGCACACGCACCAAGCCATAGCGAACGGGTGACTGACAAAAAACACACCCACTAGCTAGGCGGTACCTAACCCTGTACGAATGAAAGAATGCAAAACCATAACAGCGGAAGTAGTACTAAATGCCAATTTTCAAAAACTTAACACATCAAGCATACAACGCAGTACATACATCAGAATCAAATACACGGGTTCAACTAGTTCAGCAACCTGTCCTATCCTGTCCCGAATAATTACACAACAAAACGGGTTCAACTAATCCAAGCACCTGTCCTAACCTGTCCCGAATAATTACACAACAAAACGGGTTCAACTAATCCAAGCACCTGTCCTAACCTGTCCCGAATTCCATACATTACAGACATAACATAAATTTGTTCAGAACAACATAACACAACGAATAGATTAAATTTATAAATTAAACAACTGAAATCAAACTCAAACGAATGTAAACCTACACAAATACAAAGACTGAACTCAACCCAAACAAAACGGAAGACTCGACTCAACCGCCTAGCTCGAACAAACTCCAAAGCAAACCTGCACTCAAACAAAAGAAGGGGGAAAAAGAAACAACGAAGAGGGGTCAGTCCTAACGACTGGCGAGGAGACTAACACACGCACCCATACATATACGTAGGAGCAAAACATATATCACATTTTAAAAGATCATGAATCGGGGCGTGGTTTTTGCAATCTAAGGCATTTTTCACGTGATACTATATATAAGGAAAGTAGTTTAAGGCCAAGAGCCCAAAATTATCCAAGTTTTACAATTTAAAAGCCACTCCCGTTTCATAACCATAAACTAAAGCATAAACTTACCAACTCGGAGAGTTCACGCTTAACACACACTTGCTCAAAGTATAAACAGAAGCAAAACTCATAAACGATCCCACCGCCACACCATTGGGGAAGAGAGATGCCCCTCTCGACCCTCCATAGAACAAAACATGTGAACCGGAGGATCCCGCTCGGTTCCTTCGACGGCCAGCCCAAAATGCGCTCCGTCGGCATAGGAGAACTAAGTCTCCCGTTGGTGGAGAAGTGCACAGGGGTCGTAACCGGCGACCCCGATGGTCGTCCCGGGTCTCCCTTACCCACAACTCTGGGGCCCAAACAGAGTGAAACCAATAGAAAATCGGAGACTTGCTTGAATCCGATACAAACGAAACAAAGCTTAAACTTAACACACTTACCAGACGAAACTTACCCGCAAATCATGTCCTGCTTATACTCACACACACTTACACACACTCACACTTATCGAAGCTTTTCCAAACAAACGTAAAATAGCTTATATACATATACAAAACGTTTTTTCAAGATCTTATAGCAAACGGGATAAATCCCACAAAATACGTATCAAGCATATATTTAAATACATATATATACATAGTCGTATGCGAGGCTCAAAACACAGAGAGGGTTGTAGGTCGATATAACTAAAACAAAAAAAACCTCACCTGGCACCAAACGAAGCCAAAGACAAAGTAAACAGTTCACCCCGGAACCTGCACGACTCACTGTCACCACCCCGGGTGCACCTGATCCAACTGAACATACAAAACACAAGACTCAGACTCAAATCACAACCACAAAGACGTACGGCCATGCTCACGAATACAAATGATGCAACATATAATCCATATCTATTCACTCAAGTCATTCAGGTCATATTATAATTCACATTACATATCAAGAGATGCATAGCTTATAAAATTCATAACATTAATTACATAAAATAAATCAAAGCATTAGGAATTTAATTCTTATCAAGTATTAGGTCCCGAGATAAATAAACACAAATTGCTTTCCGATTTTATTCATAAATCCACAATTGCCTAATTTATAATATACTACCAATTAACATACTTAAGTAATTCGTTTAAATTAAATACGACGTATCTTTTCATAATTTATTTCTCAAGTTTCATGTAATCCCATTATCAAATTAGTTTTCAAATATTACACTAACACCCCTTAAATAAAATATTCTAAAGTAAGTAGCCATAAAACGGGATAATTAAATTCAATAAATCACGAATCAAATTTCCATACATTATAACATATTTCCAAGTATCATACAACTCATAATTTCAATTTATAATTCATACAAGATCGAAATTTACAGTTAAAACAATTAACGAAAATAAATACAAAAACTTAAAAAATTCATATAAAATCAACCGGACATCCGATTGACGAACGGAAAGTGGCGTTGGACTCACCACAACGAAACGGACCTACTGTCCGAAAGACTCCGGAATGCCGCCACCGTAGCCGGCCGAACAGCTACCGGCCGCCACCGGAACACCACCTCCGTGTTGGGATTAATGCCCTGAAAATCCAATTATACTGTAAATATTTTGGATTAATAAAACTGAAATTAAAGCAAGTTATGAGTATTTTACAAATTTAATAATTAATGACGTGTGATGGTATTTTTATATGAAATGTGTTCCATAGGAAAAGACTTCAAATACCAGAAGTCACGTGTCATTAAAGTTCTAGTCAGTATGATAAGAAGATGTTCTTATCAAGACTATAATGTGTTATATAAGATGATTAGTCTTTCGTCATAGGGAAATGGAGTTTCCAATTACAAGACATTGATGATTTTCAATGAGATTGGAAACATCGAACTGGACCACTGAGATTGTTCATTTTATACTGCTATCTAAAATGAATAAAACCTCGGAAGCATTAGACTCTTAATCCTGGCAGTGTTTCTACTTTAGGCATGTAGTGTTAATCACTGTGATGTACTCAGAAGTGAGGTCTCGGTAACGGGTGGCCAAAATACTTTGTACGTTCGGTGATTGCATGAAATGTGCTAGAGAGAAATATTGATCGAGGAATCTGTAGCCTTGCTGGAAGGTTAAAGATATCCCTGAAATAGATTTGCAAAAAGTTCGAATTAAAACTTTGGCCAAAGTACTTCGTGTGTTCGTCACCGAAGTGGTATGTTGAATGTGTTTCACATACAGGGTATTTGGACTTAAGGCAAATCAAGAAATTTCAGATTTAAAGTGAAAAATAAATGATAGTAGTATTGATTTATTTTTCCTGGATATCTGTACAGAGGAGTAAAATGCAAAATTATTCTAGATCGAGAAATTCGTGAATAATTTAATTAATTTTAGAGTTTAACAATATTTATTTAGTGGAATTAAATATTGTTAAACGGTAATCAATTATTGTCATGGGATGATAATAGATTGACCCGTTTGGAGCTAAAGTTAATTAGTCCTACAAGTCCCCCCGCAAGCCCCAACGAAGATCAAAGAGAAAATATTAAAACGAGAGAGAGAAATAATTTTTCAAAGAGTTTGAAAATAGCCAATGAATTTATTTTGAGAAAATAAATTAAATTCCAAAGAGTTGGAAATGCCCAAAATTTTATTTTGGAGAAAATAAAATTTTTCGAGAAAAAAATTTTTTTTTTTCTGACGTGGCAGGTGACGTGTCACGCCACGTCAGCGGGTCAGCGCCACTGGGCGCCACATGGCACGCCGCATGGACGGCCAGGATTGCACCGCGTCAGCGCGAAGGAACGGCCCAGATTGGATCTGGCGCGGGTCAGGAAATCGGGTCGGATAATGGTTCGGTTGACCGAGTCAACGGGTAGGGCCGGACAGGGTCGGGTCATGGGTTGACCGACCCGGACACGTGGGCCAATGGAGATTCGCCACGTGGCAACCGGCCAAACCGCCTGAGCCGAGCGGTTCACAGCTGAACCGTGAACCGCCGGTCGGACCGGACCGGTTCGCCACGTGGCAGCTGCCTGTTGTGCCGTGCGTGCCACACGCGCCATGCACATAGCCGCCACATGGGCGGCACGTGCGGGCGCGTATGGGCCCCGTTCGGCGCGTGCCAGCCACCGTCGTGTTCAGCTTGGAGTGTACTCCACTCCGGCGGTCTCTGATTGGCCAGCATATCTTGGGAGCTATGGCTAAAATTGGAAAATGGTGTGCATGTCCCTTTTTCCATGCTATAAATATGAGGCTTTGCAGTTCATTTTAAACACACCATTTTTCAGCCTTCAATTTCTCACTCTAAAACTTCCGAGAGAGTCTCTCTCTAGTTAAGTTAATTAATCCTTAATTAAGGATTAATTAATTTAATTAAGTGGTTATATAATTAATATATAATCCACTTAATTAATAGAAAATAGGGATTTTCTGAAATTAGAAAAAAGGGTTTTTCTGAAAAATATTTTCTCAAAGTATTTAGCGAAATACTGTCGGAGCCCACACTCCAATTTCTTAATCGGGGATATTGCGAGGAAGCTCTGCCGGTTTCACGAGGAAATATCGAGATGCTGGAAAAGTGTCGTTGATAGCCATTTTTTGCAGTACGGTAATACCGTTGTGCTGCCCAAATCAATATTTGCATATTGTGATTATATGCTATGTGATTTAAAATTATGTTATCAACGCCTGTATATATTAGAGTTATGCTGCCCGATTTGTTCCGCTGCTTTACTAAAATAGTTTTGAAATATTTTGATAACGAGGTTATGGCAAAATTTTTTGAAATATTCCGCTGTACTGTCACTCTGCTTCGGGCCCGCCACAATCCAACAACTGGTATCAGAGCGGGGCTCTGATTATATACTCGCAATGATAAAGCATAAGATGCATAATTTTAAATCTGATACTGTGCACATAAATTCTGTCTAAGAAGGCTGGGTTTTAAGTGGGACCGTTGTGACCCCTCCAATGTTTCTGGGAGTTTGCGTGGAATGGTAATTTCCTGGGAATTGATTTCAATAATCTTCCTGGTTAGTGATTTAAATTATGTGATAATTTAAAACATATTTATTTAAGGGACCATTAAAAATTTAAAGCGCGATAATTATGTGATAATTATTTGCAAGCATGCTTTTAATTTTAAAAATGGCATGATAATATGTGATATTATATTATTTTAATTATGTATGATTTATTTAATGTGATTAGATAAATAATGTTTAATAAAGATTAAATATGATGCATAATTGAATTAATATTTTTGGGCTTAAAATAATAAAGAGTTATTAAAGCCTTGGAATATTATTAGGATTATTTAATAATCCTAGTGGGAGCATATTAATTAGATTAATTAGTTCCAAAATTAATAAGACGCCAGAAGTGATTATTTAATAATCAAAGGTAATCCACAAATTTTATAAAATTCAAGTGGGAGCGAGATGAAAAGAGTTGGAGTCTCACGGCCTCCATTACCCGTCTATAGTATAGTGGATATATACTACGCCCTTCGGTGGGTATGTATTCGCGGTATACAAGATTAGCCTTCTACGGATAGAATGAAATACGGGAAAGTCAGCTCGACCATGCCTCCGTGGAGTGTCTGATCTACTCGTACGAATTTCTAGGTAATGGTGCACGCTTGACTAAGTGATGTATTAACCTCCCTTCGGAGCTATGTTACATTCACTTAGAGGCCAAAGGTTAATGTGGTGGATTAACATAGTTTGATAAGAGTTACCTAGATGGCATGTTAATTAAGATTAATTCTTGCTTTTCTAAGCGGTTTTCGACCTCGTCAACTGCGGTTAGATAAGTCACCATTGCGTAAACCAAAAATGCTTACGTGGATTTCATTTATTGGTTAGACGCAAAAGAAGTAAAATACAAAATCATAACTTGCACCTTTTAAAATATTTCAGTTTTAAAACAATGTCTACCGCTAGCCCGCTTCAATCGATCCTAAAGGAAAATAGGCTTGAAGGGTCTAACTATGCTGACTGGAAAATGAATCTTGACATCGTGCTTGGTCACGAGAATCTGAAACAAGTGCTCACTGAACCTTGTCCGGGGATACCGGAAACTACAGCTAATCAGGCTATGAGAAATGCTTACGCCAATTGGATCAAGTCCAATGACTTGGCTAGGTCATATATCCTGGCTTCTGTCTCCAATGTTCTCAAGCATCAAATGCATGAGATGCCAACTGCTAGGAACATGATGGATCATCTCCATCAAATGTTTAGAGGACAGAATCGAGCCAAGAGGCTCGAATTGATGCGAAGGCTGTTAGTTACCAAGATGTCTGAGGGATCACCTGTTCAGGATCATGTTATCAACATGATGGCTTGCCTGAACGAAATTGAAAGCCTTGGTGCTAAATTTGATGATCTCAGCAAGCAGGATATGATCCTATGCTCTCTGCCAAAGTCGTTCGACACATTCTGGCAAAATTATTCTATGAACAAATTGGATTTTTCCCTGCCTGAATTGATGAACGAACTTAAAGTGGCAGAGGGAGTGATGAAAGCGAAGGGAACTGTTCTCCTGGCTCAGGCATCGACTTCCACGGCTCCAAAGGCCAACAAGTGGAAAAAGGGAAAGGGAAAGGTTTTCAATCCCAAGAAAAAGGTTCAGAAGAAGAAAGGCAAACCCAGCAAGGGAAAATGTTTCCAGTGCAGTGAAAATGGGCACTGGAGGAGGAATTGTCCAAAATACTTAGCAAGTCTTCCTGCTAAGCCATCTTTACAAGGTATATCGATATCTTGTTTAATTGAATTATGTTTAGTTGGAAGTCCACCAGATTCCTGGTGTGTGGACTCGGGTTCAACTAATCATATCTGTAATTCGTTACAGGGGTTCAAGCTAACCAGAAAGCTTGAAGATGGTGAGATGCAGCTACTGCTCGGGGATAATACAAGTATATCTGTATTAGCAGTAGGGACTGTAAATTTGTATTTTGGTGATAGGGTTTTGGTACTAAAAGACATTCTGTATATACCGTGTGTTCGCAGAAATCTAATTTCTGTGAGTTGTCTAATAAATAATGGTTTCAGTGTTTGTTTTGAACAAAACTTTACCATTAAGCAAAATAAAAGGTTTATTTGCTCTGGCACGGTAAAAGATGGTCTTCTCTTGTTATACCCCGATAAAAACCCTAATTCCGAACTTAACACTACTACGCTTGACTTACCATCCAAAAGAAAAACTCCTATGCCTAACGAGGCATACAAGTGGCATTTACGTCTTGGTCATATTAATCCAAAAAGGATCCAAAGACTAATTTCAGATGAATTGTTGAGTCCCTTGGACTTAACAGAACTACCAGTCTGTGAATCCTGCTTGGAAGGTAAAATGACCAAGAGATCTTTTAAATCTAAACATAATCGAGCCACAGAATTGCTTGAGTTAATTCATATGGATATGTGTGGTCCTATAAGTATTCAAGCAAGAGGAGTTTTTGAGTATTTCATCACTTTTACGGATGATTACTCCAGATACGGATACGTTTATTTGATGAGATATAAGTCTGAATCTTTTGAAAAGTTCAAAGAATTCAAGGCTGAAGTTGAAAATCAAACTGGAAAACGTATCAAGGCACTTCGATCAGATCGTGGTGGTGAGTATCTGTCTACAGAGTTTCTAGAATTTCTCACTGCAAATGGGATTAAATCTCAATTATCTGCACCAGGTACACCCCAGCAGAACGGTGTTGCAGAAAGGAGAAATAGAACTCTGATGGAAATGGTAAGATCTATGATGAGTGATGCTACCCTACC
Source organism: Lantana camara (assembly GCA_037501455.1). Classification (NCBI taxonomy): domain Eukaryota; kingdom Viridiplantae; phylum Streptophyta; class Magnoliopsida; order Lamiales; family Verbenaceae; genus Lantana; species Lantana camara. Next base: position 97,303,068 of record CM074856.1, read on the forward strand.
AAGTTCGTTTTGGGGCTTTGCACTCGAAACGGCGGCACACATATTAAACCTTGTTCCATCCAAGTCGGTTCCTAAAACACCAATGGAACTGTGGCGAGGGCGAAAGCCCAGTGTCTCCTATCTTCGAATATGGTGAACCCCAGCTCATGTGTTAAGGAAGGATCCTGATAGGTTGGAATCAAGAACAGAGGTTTGCTTGTTCATAGGTTATCCTAAAGGAACAAGAGGTGGTATATTTTACGATCCGAGAGATCACAAAGTGTTTGTGAGCACTAATGCCAAATATCTCGAAGATGATTTCGTAAATGACCACAAGGGTAGAAGCAAAATTGTGTTAGAAGAAATGACAACATCAGATTCTGAATTCCAAGAACCCGTAGTAACTGAAAATGTGTTAGATACATATGATGTACCAGATACAACATATGATGTAGGGATAAGTACACAACAGCCTCGTCGTAGTGGGAGGATTATCAGGGCACCTGACAGATACCTAGGATTGACCCAAATGGTTGAATATGAAGTATCTGATCCTATCACATATAATGAAGCTATAAAGGATATAGACGCTGACCGTTGGGTCAGAGCCATCGAATCTGAATTAGATTCAATTTATTCCAATAAAGTCTGGGAACTTGTAGAGGCGCCTGAGGGCATTAAACCTATTGGATGCAAATGGGTCTACAAGAGAAAAAGGGGAGTGGACAGAAAGTTTGAGACCTTTAAAGCAAGGCTTGTGGCAAAGGGTTATACCCAGAAAGAAGGTATCGATTATGACGAAACCTTCTAGTCTGTAGCAATGCTTAAGTCCATAAGAATTCTCCTATCCATTGCTGCTCATTATGATTATGAGATTTGGCAAATGGATGTAAAGACTGCCTTCTTGAACGGGCACCTTCAAGAAGAAATATACATGGCTCAGCCTGAAGGCTTCATAGCCAGAAATCAGGAGCATATGGTATGCAAGCTTGATAGATCTATTTATGGTCTTAAGCAAGCGTCTAGATCATGGAACATCAGATTTAATGAGGCAATTAAATCCTTTGGATTTATACAATTGCCTGATGAACCATGTGTGTACAAGAGACATCATGATAGTGTTGTAACATTTTTAGTTCTATACGTGGACGATATTCTGCTCATTGGGAGTGACACAGGAATATTGTCAGCAGTTAAGATTTGGTTGTCAAACCAGTTTGACATGAAAGACCTAGGTGAGGCCAGTTATATTCTAGGGATCAGACTTTGTCGTGATCATAAGAATAAATTGATTGGTTTATCACAAGCAGCATATATAGATAAGATACTGGCAAGATATAATATGGCTAACTCCAAGAAAGGATCGTTACCTTTCAGACATGGAATTCATCTGTCTCGGGATCAGTGTCCCAAGAACCCAGAAGAGACAGAAGAAATGAAAGATGTTCCGTATGCTTCGGCAGTCGAAAGCCTCATGCATGCCATGTTATGTACTAGGCCAGATATCTATTATGCTGTAGGTCTAGTCATCAGATATCAGTCAAACCCTGGACCCCAACACTAGATAGCTGTAAAGCATATATTAAAGTACTTGAGAAGGACTCGGGATTTTATGCTTATCTATCGCAGTGATGAGCTCATTCCTATTGGGTACACAGATTCGGATTTTCAATCTGATTTGGATTCTAGGCGTTCGACGTCTGGATACGTGTTTACTCTAGGAGGAGCAGCCGTAAGTTGTAGGAGTATTAAGCAATCTTGCATTGCTGACTCCACCATGGAAGCCGAATACGTGGCAGCTTCGGAAGCAGCTAAAGAAGCGTATTGGTTCCGGAATTTTCTAATGGATCTAGAAGTCGTCAAGGACGGACTTACGCCGATCACATTGTACTGTGACAATGCTGGAGAGGTGGCCAACTCCAAGGAACCTCGAAGTCATAAACGTGCGAAGCACATCGAGAGGAAGTTTCACATTATACGTGATTATGTGGAACGTGGAGAAGTGGCGGTAGTGAAAATTGGCTCAGTAAATAATCTAGCAGATCCCTTCACTAAGACTTTGGCGCAAAAGAGTTTTGATACTCATGTAGAAGGGATGGGCCTTAGATATGTAGCCAATTGGATTTAGGGCAAGTGGGAGATTGTTGGGATTAATGCCCTGAAAATCCAATTATATTGTAAATATTTTGGATTAATAAAACTGAAATTAAAGCAAGTTATGAGTATTTTACAAATTTAATAATTGATGACGTGTGATGGTATTTTTATATGAAATGTGTTTCATAGGAAAAGACTTTAAATACCAGAAGTCACGTGCCATTAAAGTTCTAGTCAGTATGATAAGAAGATGTTCTTATCAAGACTATAATGTGTTATATAAGATGATTAGTCTTTCGTCATAGGGAAATGGAGTTTCCAATTACAAGACATTGATGATTTTCAATGAGATTGGAAACATCGAACTGGACCACTGAGATTGTTCATTTTATACTGCTATCTAAAATGAATAAAATCTCGGAAGCATTAGACTCTTAATCCTGGCAGTGTTTCTACTTTAGGCATGTAGTGTTAATCACTGTGATGTACTCAGAAGTGAGGTCTCGGTAACGGGTGGCCAAAATACTTTGTACGTCCGGTGATTGCATGAAATGTGCTAGAGAGAAATATTGATCGAGGAATCTGTAGCCTTGCTGGAAGGTTAAAGATATCCCTGAAATAGATTTTCAAAAAGTTCGAATTAAAACTTTGGCCAAAGTACTTCGTGTGTTCGTCATCGAAGTGGTATGTTGAATGTGTTTCACATACAGGGTATTTGGACTTAAGGCAAATCAAGAAATTTCAGATTTAAAGTGAAAAATAAATGATAGTAGTATTGATTTATTTTTCATGGATATTTGTACAGAGGAGTAAAATGCAAAATTATTCTAGATCGAGAAATTCGTGAATAATTTAATTAATTTTAGAGTTCAACAATATTTATTTAGTGGAGTTAAATATTATTAAACGGTAATCAATTATTGTCATGGGATGATAATAGATTGACCCGTTTGGAGCTAAAGTTAATTAGTCCTACAGGTCCCCCCGCAAGCCCCAACGAAGATCAAAGAGAAAATATTAAAACGAGAGAGAGAAATAATTTTTCAAAGAGTTTGAAAATAGCCAACGAATTTATTTTGAGAAAACAAATTAAATTCCAAAGAGTTGGAAATGCCCAAAATTTTATTTTGGAGAAAATAAAATTTTTCGAGAAAAAAAAAATTTTTTTTTTCTGACGTGGTAGGTGACGTGTCATACCACGTCAGCGGGTCAGCGCCAAGTGGCGCTGACTGGGCGCCACATGGCACGCCGCGTGGACGGCCAGGATTGCGCCACGTCAGCGCGAAGGAACGACCCAGATTGGATGTAGCACCCCGCACGTGAGGCACCACATCCCCCGCACTAAGGCTTAACACGAGTAACGAAATTGTAAATCCGCACCCGTATCAAACCCTAGCGAACGGGAGACAAATATAAAACCCTTCCTAAGCCAGGCGGAGCTAGACCCTGCAATGGTTACCAATTAACCAAAGTATAATGCATTGCAAAGCCAAAATTCACACATACCAACCATAACTAGAATTTGGGCTCTTCAGGCCTCTTTTAAACTCATAAATACAGTCTAACAAACCCATTTCAATGATAATTACATAATTATTCAAGTTCATAACACCATAGAATCGATACAAATATAAATTCAATACATGAGTGAGTGCAAAGACTCTCCTAACCTAACTCGACCAACTTAAAACTCCAACACCTCCGCCTAGCCCGAAACTCCAAAGTCGAACCTGCACACTAAAGTGTTGGGGAGGGAGAGGGTCAGTCTCTAGAAGTCTGAGTGAGCAGGAGCGATAAATATATATAGAAACATGCACATGCAAATCATAAATTCCGAACAAGGTTTTATATGGAATTAGTTCCCAAAAAGGGGCAAGAAAAGGACTAATCAATGCTCGGATTTTATGACTAAGTCATTTTAATTTCATTACATTCATAAATCATACATAAATATAAGGCTCGGCGAGTGAGCGTGCACAACCTCCATCCAAACTCCGACCGTGTACGACAAATATCAATAATATCTTAAATAGGTGATCATGCGATATATCATAATACACACAATTCATATATCAAATCCTAAATCATATTCGTTTGGGCAATCCGGTTCCCGGCCTTCCCGCACGGTGCCTATCAATCATAACATATTCATAATCATAAGTATAAATCATATTATAACCATCCTTCTTCCTCCGGGTGGTGGACGGGTTAGCAAGACCCGGCCACCCAATCAATGACCAATGGGGTTACATGAATTCCCCAATTGGCACTCAGCTCCCATTCCCCGCTAAAACTCCTAGCGAGGGCCGGTATCACCGTATATAAGTTGGGACTAGAATATGGGATCCCCGTCAGCCCTTGCTTCCTCGGTTAGCCACATATACTAAGTCCCGGGCCCGAGAAATCAGAAATCCTAAATGTGTCTCGCCAAATATTCAATTCATAAATACATAACATAATTCATAAATACATAACATAATTCATAAATACCTTACCGTGTAATTCGGCATATGCTATATACGTACCTCTCCGTGTCATCCTATTCCGTAGCTAGCATGAAGACACACGGTTTGGAGCACAGCCTCATTACAAAACCATTTTGAGCTTATATACGCTCGTAGGTATAACTCAGAAGAATTTACTCGATAACTTCATTTGAAAACCATATATATATATATAATCATAAGGGTTTTGGCCAAAGCTTTTCACATAAGGGTTGTAGGGTTTGTTATATAGCTAAAACAAAAACACCCTCACCTTAACCGTGAAGAAACAAGGATCGAGCACCAAGTGCCTGAACGATCAAAAGCTCTCCACCCTGGAGACAAACTGTACAAAAGACCACAAGACGTGTTCGTGAGACTCAAGACTCTTAATGAACCATATATGACGCACGGCAATGAAGTGAATATGATATGAATGCATAAATGATCATATTATATCAATAAAATGTTCATGTGCACGATTAAGAAATTTAAAACATATAATCAAATCATTCATTCATATGTTTCATTCAATTTTATAAATTCATAAATTCATATAAATTTCCTAAATTCATAAATTCATAATTTCATAATGCATATCAATTAATCCATGAATTCATTTAATAATCAAAACACATAATATTCAATTTCACATTTAGGAATAAAATAAATAAAACGTTCAATCAAAAGTCGATAATTAAATACGCGAAATGGAAATCAATTATTTCAATAACTAAATAAATCAAATAATATTTAAAATATATAATAAATATACATATAATATAATATATACATAATATATAATAACATGTATACACATTATATATATATATATACACTCACGTACACACACACACAATATGTATGCATATTTATTATATATTACATGCATAAATATATATATACTATATATTATATACCACATGCATGCAATATATATTACACCTTAACCATGCATGCATAAAAACACAACACACACCCTACATATATATATATATACAGTCATGCATACACACGCACACACCTTATACAACCATACTTATATATATATATAAGGTAAATATACATGCATGCAATACAAAACAACCAAGCACACACACCTACACCATAATTACAGCAGCCCAGAAGCAAATCAGCAGTAGCAGCAACAACCAGGAAGACGCAGCAACAGTCCAAGGAAAACGGGGTGACACCCCCGTGTCACCCTTAAAGCCTGGACCGAGACACCCCCGTGTCTCGGTACAGAAACCCAGCCCTCACAGCACCCCCGTGTCTCGCTGGTAAGAAGGAAGAAGACACTCCCGTGTCGCACAGCAGCCACAGAACAGAAGGTATGCGGAAATGAACGAAACAGGGGAGGAGAAAGCAAGGAAATGAGCAGGCCAAACAAACACATAATTTGCAAGCAATTCAAGCTAACATCTAAGGTGAGATGAGGTTCCAATTGCACAAGAACAGACATGGAATTAACCTCAAACATGCAACAAAATTGAGAAGGAAAGCGCAGCAGTTTTATGCTGGAAAAACAGGGGATAGCGGGAAAAGAACAGGGCAACCAATTCATGATCAACCAACCATCAACACAGCTGCAACTAAGATGAAAATGAATAACATTTAACACCAATACGAGTTCCAAAAGCTAGCAGCAACCCGGTACGTGAAGGGAGTGAAGATCGGTTCAAAATTCATTCAAATGCTAAAAAGCTAACTGTTCAAGCACATGTTCCAAAACCCCATGAAATCTGAATCAAAATCAGGGATGAGAGGATGAAAATAATCATAGATGCATGTACAACATAATCCTAACTCACCTCATTGATTGGATGAAAGATGATTGAGATTTGAGCTCTAAAATCCCAAAACTGCACAGTCGCGGGAAAAACTGGATTGCAGAAGCTTTGGATAAGTTTTCTGGTTTGTGGGAGGATCAGATCGAGATGGGGCAGGTAAGGTCTGATAGGGGGTTGAACTAGGGTTAAAAGGCCACCAACCATAGTTAATTTGGTCAAGGTTTGAGCAAGATATGGTCATTTTAGTGCAACAAGGTCATTTTGGTCGCCGACTCGTTTCTCGGTTGAATTTCGGAGGTTCAAATGACTTAGCAAAAATATAAGGCTAGGTTTGCTAAACTCGCATTTTCGTTACGAGTTCAGCGGAGTTGACGGAACTCGAATCCGAGTTCCCGAGCTCAAGATATTAAATTCGGAACCAAGGGTACGCTAAGTGTTCGTTAGCCCCCGATTTGGTTCCTTAACACAAATTAAATCCGTTGGCATATTAAATGAATTCGAAATTATAACCCGAGCATAAAATCATGTCCGTAATACATATATTTACAACATGCTACAAATTCGTGGCGATCCGAAATCATTTCATATAAGAACGAAGCACAAATTAAGTGACATGCCCATTTTCATGCAATTCATGCATAATTCAAATAAATCCCATGCATAAATAGTTTAAATTAAATAAATCAAATCAATTTATAAACATCATTAGAGTCACGTAATTTATTAATTAAAACATGATTAATTAACATAACACTTAATTAGCATAATCATTAAATTAATAACATAATAAAAAATATAGATATATATATATATTTATATTATACTACGATATATATATATATATATATAGAATTAATAAATTAAAATAAAATATAATAAAATAATATAATAACAATTATAATAAAATTAAATATAAAACACATAAAAACAATTAATCACATAGTTGAATAATTTAATTGCACGATTTAGAAACAAATATGACATATTAATAAAATTGAAAAACCGGGGCGTTACAATCTCTCCCCCTTAAAAGAATCCGTCCTCGGATTCACTGCACGCTTAAAACCACCAATGAGAGATTCCCCGTCTCTCACAAGCAACAAGGAGAGAGCCCCGTCTCTCGAGCAACAATGAGAGAACCCCGTCTCTCGCAAGCAAAGAGAGTACCCCGTCTCTCAAACAAAATAAGAGAAGCCCCGTCTCTTAGAAACAACGAGAGCACCCCGTCTCTCAAACGAAATAAATAAAGCAAGGAAGTCTCCAATACTTCCAAGCAACACACACAAAACCCAATTCAAAATCACACAAGCCACCTCAAGGCAAGTAACATATATCAACCACGTTAATCATCAATTACTTCACGTAATTTAACTTGATAAGAAAATAAAGCACATAACAAAGAAATTAATAACTTGAATTTGCATGAATATATGCTTCATGAATGCTATAAATACCGTTCACCGTAGGTCACGAAGTTTTAAAATTGTGAGTTGTCGTTGTTCAGTGTACCATCTGTCCAGAAGATAAATTCAGTGCTCAGTTTGTCTTTAACCCCTTCAGGATACCCCGATGAAACCATTAAGGAATCTCTTAGGGATTATACTCTTAGATCCCTTCTATCTGGTACCGCTCCCAGTCTCCACTATTCCTCTTAATCCTCATTCAGCCAACTCTTCTTAATTAACCAAATTTGATTTCTCGAATACCCTTAGACCATCCGTATTGAAGTTAGATCCAAAGCTACTATCTTACCCATATCAGAGCTTGAAATACCCTCGAGGATAACTACTCCTGACAACCCTGACGATTCAATCCCTACCTTGAGGTATTCTTCATTAGGATCTACCTTAACACGAATCCTTTTCTATCTTCCGTTCATATTATCCATTCATTCCTTTTAACCCCTTTAAGGTTGTATTCTGTATCTGACCCTACATCTCTTGGATCAAAGACAGAATGTTCTTGATGCGTTTTGGAGTTTGATGTAAATCCTCCAATGATCATCTTTTCCGGTTTGGTTTCTTCGTGGATTTCCTTCCGGATCACCTTTGATAGAACCGATAACTTAATAGTGTTGTCTCGATCCCTTAATACTTCTACTAAATAAATCTTGGTCGGCAACATCCCCTTATATAATAGATTGATCCAATTTTCCTTTAGTTAATTCCATCTTAGGAGATCACAGAAACTCCCGTATAATTTTATCACTCCCAATTTGGAATTCCAGGCATAGAGTCGTTCAGTAACTTTCTTCTTTATCTCTCGAAAAATCTTTCCCCGAACTTAACATCGTCACTTCTCTCTTGACAACTTAACCATTACCGTCCTCTTATTCATTTCCAATGGCCACCATTAGGATTTCCGGATTCTCCTTAATATGCACCCCCGTTGTTGCTATTGACATATTTATTCGAGCATTACTTCCATCTTCCATTTTATTTCCCGGTCGTGCTCTCCCCCTTAAAATTTTTGCTCTTTCATCGAACTCCCTCAATCTCTCTTCCCCATTCTTATTCGATCCGAACACCCCAAAGATGAATCTAATCTAACTTTCCTTCGGAGGTCCTTTCCACTAACCTATCCCTTAATAGAAGTTCTTATTTCCCAAGTTCACCTTTCTTCTAACGTCATCCTATTATTTCTCCTCCTCATAACTCAGATGCGGTTCGGTTGAATTGATACTTGATAGTTGAGGCGAAAGGCTTCCTATCATGTATGCATGTTGGGTTAAAATGACAATGCATGTGTCACGTTTACATCAAGCAATTATACAACACATTAGCGTAACAAAACCAATTAGAAATGCACGGATAAACATAAGGTTAAAAGAATAAATAATTAGTGCAAAATATGATGCACGTGCTATGAATGTTTTAGAACCTGTCACCGATGTGGGAAGTTATTAGCTCGTTAGCTTTTCCTCGTTCCTCCAATCCCGAGGTTACTTTGACTGGGTGATTATCCCTTGCCTTTCCCACGGTCTTCAAGTTTTCCATGAGTCTTTTTGCATCACTTGTATCTTCCACTATCCGAGATTGCAATTCCGTAATCCTTAATTCTTCCACGTCCACCGAGTCAGTATCCAAACTTCTCCTCGAAATTCGACCTTTACTTCTAATCGTCACCTCAATCAAGAATTCCGCGCTTATCCTTTGTGAATTTAATTCACCTCCAATTGCTTATACTTGGGCGCATGATTTCCTTTCCTTCCCGTTTCCATTTGTTGCTCCATATCTTCCAATTTAACCTCACAACATGACAATTCAGCTTGAATTTGGAAAAATGAACTCAAATTCTGTTCTCCATATCGCCACCTTCCCTCTATTCGTGTTTACCCAAATGCTTGCCTTCTAGAACCCTGCTTCTAATCACTAGGCTTAGTTCGAAGTCCTTCTTTGTAGACCCTTGATGCATAACCTCTACCGAATCCCTGTTATCTCTACTCCTCTTAATTTCTAGTACCTCTTCCATGATCCAAATCCAGGACCAATATATCTTCAAGGTTTTGTTCCCTTCATTCCTTAGGTTGCAAGATCCTGTTGAATCCAATTAATGCACTTCAGGTAGTGGATTCACATAAGTTGTTCTTTTGAGTCACAACCATCTCTTGATTAACCCCTATTCCTACTCTACCAAATGTTCCTCTGCCATCGCATCGCCAAGGTCGAACCTCCCATTCTGAATCCCAACCGTTAATTGCAACTCAGTCTACAAAGCCACACAACTAGCATTCTCCACACTCCTCCCAGGGCATCCTTCCTATCTTCCGTGCCTCAGAAGGAATTGTAATAGATTGTTATGATCATAGAACTTGGCCGTGGTTTGATATCATCTTTATAACCTGAAAATCATAACTCTTTTCAAGAATGAATGCATGCGATTAGTGCATGCTCATGGCACATATTCAATGCGAAAAAAACAAGAATCCATAAAAAAAATGCAACAAGTAATTCAACAAAATTCTTAAGGAAACCAAATTCCATATTCAAGATCGATGCAATGCGCACAATATCACATAGTCCCTATGCCGTTCGACTTAGACTGACTCCAACACGACTCAAGAACACCGGTTTTGCAACCGGGCTCTGATACCACTTAAGGATGTAGCACCCAGCACGTAAAGCACCACATCCCCCGCACTAAGGCTTAACACGAGTAACGAAATTGTAAATCCGCACCCGTATCAAACCCTAGCGAACGGGAGACAAATATAAAACCCTTCCTAAGCCAGGCGGAGCTAGACCCTGCAATGGTTACCAATTAACCAAAGTATAATGCATTGCAAAGCCAAAATTCACACATACCAACCATAACTAGAATTTGGGCTCTTCAGGCCTCTTTTAAACTCATAACTACAGTCTAACAAACCCATTTCAATGATAATTACATAATTATTCAAGTTCATAACACCATAGAATCGATACAAATATAAATTCAATACATGAGTGAGTGCAAAGACTCTCCTAACCTAACTCGACCAACTTAAAACTCCAACACCTCCGCCTAGCCCGAAACTCCAAAGTCGAACCTGCACACTAAAGTGTTGGGGAGGGAGAGGGTCAGTCTCTAGAAGACTGAGTGAGCAGGAGCGATAAATATATATAGAAACATGCACATGCAAATCATAAATTCCGAACAAGGTTTTATATGGAATTAGTTCCCAAAAAGGGGCAAGAAAAGGACTAATCAATGCTCGGATTTTATGACTAAGTCATTTTAATTTCATTACATTCATAAATCATACATAAATATAAGGCTCGGCGAGTGAGCGTGCACAACCTCCATCCAAACTCCGACCGTGTACGACAAATATCAATAATATCTTAAATAGGTGATCATGCGATATATCATAATACACACAATTCATATATCAAATCCTAAATCATATTCGTTTGGGCAATCCGGTTCCCGGCCTTCCCGCACGGTGCCTATCAATCATAACATATTCATAATCATAAGTATAAATCATATTATAACCATCCTTCTTCCTCCGGGTGGTGGACGGGTTAGCAAGACCCGGCCACCCAATCAATGACCAATGGGGTTACATGAATTCCCCAATTGGCACTCAGCTCCCATTCCCCGCTAAAACTCCTAGCGAGGGCCGGTATCACCGTATATAAGTTGGGACTAGAATATGGGATCCCCGTCAGCCCTTGCTTCCTCGGTTAGCCACATATACTAAGTCCCGGGCCCGAGAAATCAGAAATCCTAAATGTGTCTCGCCAAATATTCAATTCATAAATACATAACATAATTCATAAATACATAACATAATTCATAAATACCTTACCGTGTAATTCGGCATATGCTATATACGTACCTCTCCGTGTCATCCTATTCCGTAGCTAGCATGAAGACACACGGTTTGGAGCACAGCCTCATTACAAAACCATTTTGAGCTTATATACGCTCGTAGGTATAACTCAGAAGAATTTACTCGATAACTTCATTTGAAAACCATATATATATATATAATCATAAGGGTTTTGGCCAAAGCTTTTCACATAAGGGTTGTAGGGTTTGTTATATAGCTAAAACAAAAACACCCTCACCTTAACCGTGAAGAAACAAGGATCGAGCACCAAGTGCCTGAACGATCAAAAGCTCTCCACCCTGGAGACAAACTGTACAAAAGACCACAAGACGTGTTCGTGAGACTCAAGACTCTTAATGAACCATATATGACGCACGGCAATGAAGTGAATATGATATGAATGCATAAATGATCATATTATATCAATAAAATGTTCATGTGCACGATTAAGAAATTTAAAACATATAATCAAATCATTCATTCATATGTTTCATTCAATTTTATAAATTCATAAATTCATATAAATTTCCTAAATTCATAAATTCATAATTTCATAATGCATATCAATTAATCCATGAATTCATTTAATAATCAAAACACATAATATTCAATTTCACATTTAGGAATAAAATAAATAAAACGTTCAATCAAAAGTCGATAATTAAATACGCGAAATGGAAATCAATTATTTCAATAACTAAATAAATCAAATAATATTTAAAATATATAATAAATATACATATAATATAATATATACATAATATATAATAACATGTATACACATTATATATATATATATACACTCACGTACACACACACACAATATGTATGCATATTTATTATATATTACATGCATAAATATATATATACTATATATTATATACCACATGCATGCAATATATATTACACCTTAACCATGCATGCATAAAAACACAACACACACCCTACATATATATATATATACAGTCATGCATACACACGCACACACCTTATACAACCATACTTATATATATATATAAGGTAAATATACATGCATGCAATACAAAACAACCAAGCACACACACCTACACCATAATTACAGCAGCCCAGAAGCAAATCAGCAGTAGCAGCAACAACCAGGAAGACGCAGCAACAGTCCAAGGAAAACGGGGTGACACCCCCGTGTCACCCTTAAAGCCTGGACCGAGACACCCCCGTGTCTCGGTACAGAAACCCAGCCCTCACAGCACCCCCGTGTCTCGCTGGTAAGAAGGAAGAAGACACTCCCGTGTCGCACAGCAGCCACAGAACAGAAGGTATGCGGAAATGAACGAAACAGGGGAGGAGAAAGCAAGGAAATGAGCAGGCCAAACAAACACATAATTTGCAAGCAATTCAAGCTAACATCTAAGGTGAGATGAGGTTCCAATTGCACAAGAACAGACATGGAATTAACCTCAAACATGCAACAAAATTGAGAAGGAAAGCGCAGCAGTTTTATGCTGGAAAAACAGGGGATAGCGGGAAAAGAACAGGGCAACCAATTCATGATCAACCAACCATCAACACAGCTGCAACTAAGATGAAAATGAATAACATTTAACACCAATACGAGTTCCAAAAGCTAGCAGCAACCCGGTACGTGAAGGGAGTGAAGATCGGTTCAAAATTCATTCAAATGCTAAAAAGCTAACTGTTCAAGCACATGTTCCAAAACCCCATGAAATCTGAATCAAAATCAGGGATGAGAGGATGAAAATAATCATAGATGCATGTACAACATAATCCTAACTCACCTCATTGATTGGATGAAAGATGATTGAGATTTGAGCTCTAAAATCCCAAAACTGCACAGTCGCGGGAAAAACTGGATTGCAGAAGCTTTGGATAAGTTTTCTGGTTTGTGGGAGGATCAGATCGAGATGGGGCAGGTAAGGTCTGATAGGGGGTTGAACTAGGGTTAAAAGGCCACCAACCATAGTTAATTTGGTCAAGGTTTGAGCAAGATATGGTCATTTTAGTGCAACAAGGTCATTTTGGTCGCCGACTCGTTTCTCGGTTGAATTTCGGAGGTTCAAATGACTTAGCAAAAATATAAGGCTAGGTTTGCTAAACTCGCATTTTCGTTACGAGTTCAGCGGAGTTGACGGAACTCGAATCCGAGTTCCCGAGCTCAAGATATTAAATTCGGAACCAAGGGTACGCTAAGTGTTCGTTAGCCCCCGATTTGGTTCCTTAACACAAATTAAATCCGTTGGCATATTAAATGAATTCGAAATTATAACCCGAGCATAAAATCATGTCCGTAATACATATATTTACAACATGCTACAAATTCGTGGCGATCCGAAATCATTTCATATAAGAACGAAGCACAAATTAAGTGACATGCCCATTTTCATGCAATTCATGCATAATTCAAATAAATCCCATGCATAAATAGTTTAAATTAAATAAATCAAATCAATTTATAAACATCATTAGAGTCACGTAATTTATTAATTAAAACATGATTAATTAACATAACACTTAATTAGCATAATCATTAAATTAATAACATAATAAAAAATATAGATATATATATATATTTATATTATACTACGATATATATATATATATATATAGAATTAATAAATTAAAATAAAATATAATAAAATAATATAATAACAATTATAATAAAATTAAATATAAAACACATAAAAACAATTAATCACATAGTTGAATAATTTAATTGCACGATTTAGAAACAAATATGACATATTAATAAAATTGAAAAACCGGGGCGTTACATTGGATCTGGCGCGGGTCAGGAAAACGGGTCAGATAATGGTTCGGTTGACCGAGTCAACGGGTAGGGCCGGACAGGGTCGGGTCATGGGTTGACTGACCCGGACATGTGGGCCAATGGAGATTCGCCACGTGGCAACCGGCCAAACCGCCTGAGCCGACCGGTTCACAAAACCGTGAACCGCCGGTCGGACCGGACCGGTTCGCCACGTGGCAGCTGCCTGTTGTGCCGTGCGTGCCACACGCGCCATGCACACAGCCGCCACATGGGCGGCACGTGCGGGCGCGTGTGGGCCCCGTTCGGCGCGTGCCGGCCACCATCGTGTTCAGCTTGGAGTGTACTCTACTCCGGCGGTCTTTGATTGGCCAGCATATCTTCGGAGCTACGGCTAAAATTGGAAAATGGCGTGCATGTCCCTTTTTCCATGCTATAAATATGAGGCTTTGCAGTTCATTTTAAAGACACCATTTTTCAGCCTTCAATTTCTCACTCTAAAGTTTCCGAGAGAGTCTCTCTCTAAGGATTAATTAATTTAATTAATCCTTAATTAATATATAATCCACTTAATTAATAGAAAATAGGGATTTTCTGAAATTAGAAAAAAGGGTTTTTCTGAAAAATATTTTGTCAAAGTATTTAGCGAAATACTGTCAGAGCCCACACTCCAATTTCTTAATCGGGGATATTGCGAGGAAGCTCTGCCGGTTTCACGAGGAAATATCGAGGTGCTGGAAAAGTGCCGTTGATAGCCATTTTTTGCAGTACGGTAATACCGTTGTGCTGCCCAAATCAATATTTGCATATTGTGATTATATGCTATGTGATTTAAAATGATGTTATCAATGCCTGTATATATTAGAGTTATGCTGCCCGATTTGTTCCGTTGCTTTATTAAAATATTTTTGAAATATTTTGATAACGAGGTTATGGCGAAAATTTTTGAAATATTCCGCTGTACCGTCACTCTGTTTCGGGCCCGCCACAATCCAACACTCCGGTGGTCGGAAAAATCCCCGGAAGGACAAAAACGTGCGCCTCGGCCTGCTTGACAAAAGCCCTCAACCAATTTCAGAAAATACCAAACACATCGGACTTCGTTGACAAAAAACCAAATAAATTCCAACGACGAAACCTGAAATTAAATGCAAACCGCAAAACGAAAACGAAATCCGAACATACCGTTGGAAAGCCCGTAACTAGCCCTACGAAAGCCCCATAGCCAAACCCCGGAAAAATCGCCGGAAAATCGGACCGCCGGTCCAGATCCAGTCCGCCACCGGTTCGCCGCCGCCGGTCGGTTCTCGAGTCGGGGCTAACGTCATCCGCTACGTTCCAATATTCTGAGCAACTTCCGTGAAGGAACCACCACCAAAACCGACCGGAAAAAGGCCCCAAACCGCCGCCAAACGTCCGCCGGTGCGCCACTCGCCTATTCGGCCATCTCCACCGCGATTCGCTTAAAAAGGAGGCAGGAAATGAGTTCAGGGGGTCGAAATACGTCGGAAACCACCAAGGCTTGTGATGTATCAGTTTATTGCATGGATTTGTAGGGCAAATTTAGCTAAATTCAAGCAGTTTTAAGAACTTATAACGTGATTTATGCTCCTTATTAGGTACCTTTTACCTTGGAGTTGGAAAGACGGATAGAAGCAAAACCATGCAATAAAGGGCGAAAAACGAGAGATTTCTAGGGGACACGCCCGTGTCCCCGTGGAAGAGTAAACTGAGACACGCCCGTGTCTCAGTACAGAAGTGATCCTCGGAGTTCAGGAGGTGACACGCCCGTGTCACCTATGTAGAGAAAATTGTTGCACGCCCGTGACCAGGTACAGAGAGGCTGGAGATCATGACACCCCCGTGTCATTGAGAAGAACAGATGTTGACACCCCCGTGTCAAGTGGAAAAGCGCAAACACGATTTTATTACGTGACACGGGCGTGTCACATTTGAAGGCATGACCCTTGCACGCCCGTGTCACGGGGCGGTTTCAGAATTCGGAGTCCTATATATACGCGGATTTGAGGCGGAATAAGGGAGCTTTTGGACTACTCTTTTCCCAGAAGTTCAAGAACACTTGGAGATAGAAGAAACACGAAGATAGAGAGTTGAAGATTCATTCCAATCACAAGACTTTGTCAATTTGGTTTTATTTACTGCTTTCCGATCAAACTAATTCCTCAAGTTTTGGTTTTCCATTCTAGTAGAATTAATTTCTTGTTTTAGATTCGTTTTTGGATAACTAGGTTAGAACTCAGCATTGTTAATTCCTTTTTGATGTTTATGTTAGACATGATTATTTTGAATGCAATTCCTTTGATCTTAATGAGTTTTGATCCAATTATGAGGAACTAATCTCCTAGGGTTAGGGGGTAAGGATTATGCATCTAAGGTGTTTGAATTAATGCTTGAGTAAATTTGTGTGATTCTTTGTTAGGAAAACGGTATTGAATAAGCTGGGAATGGATTGGCCATCCATGAACATGTTGTAAATTATCCGATAATCGAGAGATTGAGGATAATTGAGAGTGTTTTCTGAAACTTAGATCTTTTGGGCTTAAAGAAATTTAACCCTAATTTCTACAACCCGTATTTAGAATTCCATGCCAAGCCGCTAGGTTTTAAATACACTAATCTTGCTCTATTCGATTAATTTGGTTACTAAGTGATTGTGAGAACAACACTTGGCTTAATTAATTAGACATCTAGCCTTCGAAAGAAGCTAGGTATAACATCGTGATTAGGTTGAAGAATCATACATCTGTACTTAAGTATTGCTTTGATCATAAAAGAGCATATGATTTACTCCCCGACCTGTTTTAATTAAGTGGTTAATTCTCGTGTTTATTTGTTAGCTCGTGTGATTGATTTATTATTAGTGAAGTTCAATTTTGTCATACTAGTATAGAGCAACCTTGTCAATCTCTTTCGGTCTTAAGATTAGAAATAGTCATAAAAGTGGTTGTTGAATTCCCTTCCCTGTGGATACGATACCTTAAGTGTTGCAATCGAATTAGAACTTACACTTGGGTTCAAGATTTGTTTATCAGCTTGTCGGAAAACGCCGCCGGAAGATGGCGGAGCTTGCCGCTACAGTAGCGCCGCCGCCTGTCGCGATCTTCGGGAGGCGCGTGCGGCGCCGTCACGGCTCGGATTGCCACGCCGCCAACGCCATACGCTGCGTCGGGGAGTCTTCTTACTGGGTCCGTGGCGCGTGTCTTGAGATCGTCGCCGGAAACCACCGCGAATGGGCGGCGAAGCGGTGGCTCCGTTACCCCCCGCCTGTGCGTCTGAAAATCGGCGAAAAGGGCCACCTCCGGTTGTCGTCGGGCCATGATCTTGGTACGGTTCATACCACGTCTTCGAGCTCGTCGAAAAGCACTATTGGTTAGTCGAAATCCGTCGAGAAACGAGCAAGTTTGGATTGTGTGTGAAATTACACCTTCGAGTATATGTGTACAGTGTTTGAATCGCTGGAGGGGGGAGAGAGAGCTGAAGCTGAGGTTATGGCACGAATAACGATGAAGAAGATATTTATCCCGGTCCTCTCGCGAAGAAACGATCGGTAAAAAGGGCTAACGACGTCAGAATTGGGCAAACTTAGAGTCTACGCACTTGTTTCGCTGCCCTGAACGTGATAAAGGGGTCAAAGAGGTCGAAATCTCGATCGAACGAGAAATGACCGAAAAAACCCCTAAAAAGAGAAAATTACAAACAAGCCCCTAAACTCTTAAAGAGTTCAAAATAGGGCCGTGCAAAGCACAAAATCACATAATTACACACATAAAAGGTTGAAACATGGCGTACCTTATTTATAGGACGAGCGGGATGTTACATATATCAACTTAAGTATAACTTTTTATGACATACAAAAAAAAGGATGAAAGTTTTACATAACTAAATAATTAGATTTAGTTGGTTGTTGAATAAAGAACTTTAAATTATGTTATATGAAGTATTCACTTATACATTTGTTTTATTTAGCAATCGTAGTTGAATAACTTAACGAAGAATTATTTTATTAATATGAAACATTTATATTTGAATTTGTAGAATTATATCTAAATTTTGAAGAATTATTGTGTTAAATTCTATATAAACCCCAAGCATGTATATATATATATAATACTAATATATATCAACTTAAGTACAAGTTTTTATGACGTATAAAAAAAAAAGATGAAAGTTTACATAATTAAATCATTAGATTTAGTTAATAGTTGAATAAAGAACTAATTTTATGTCAATATGAAGTATTCACTTATACATTTGTAGAACAATATCTGCATTTTGAGGAACTATTGTATTATTTAGCAATCGTAGTTGAATAACTTAATGAAGAATTATTTTATTCATATGAAACATTTATATTTGAATTTGTAGAATTATATCTAAATATTGAAGAATTATTGTGTTAAATTCTATATAAACCCCAAGCATGTATATATATATATATATATATATATATATATAATACTAATATATATCAACTTAAGTATAAGTTTTTATGACGTATGAAAAAAAAAGATGAAAGTTTACATAATTAAATCATTAGATTTAGTTAATAGTTGAATAAAGAACTAATTTTATGTCAATATGAAGTATTCATTTATACATTTGTAGAACAATATCTGCATTTTGAGGAACTACTGTATTATTTAGCAATCGTAGTTGAATAACTTAATATAAAGAATTATTTTCTTAATATGAAATATTTATATTTGAATTTATAGAATTATATCTATACATTGAGGAATTATTGTGTTTCGCAACCATTAGATGTTAAATTAAGAAGTTTTCTTTTAATATAATGAATTTATATTCAAATTTGTAGAATTAAATCTAAATATTAAGAAATTATTTTGTTATGCAACCGTTACATGTTAAATGAAAAACTTTTCATTGAAGTATTTATATGTGAATTTCGAGCATTATATATGTGAATTTTAAGGAATTATTGTGTTATGCACATCTTTTAATGATTTATAATGTATATTATTATAAACACATATTATATATATGTACGTATAATATTATATATAAACATATAATATTAATTATTATTTAATATTTAAGATATAAGATATATATGTCTATATATTATATATGTAGATATATAATATTTAATACAAATATATATATTATAAATATTTTTTATTTATACATAATACATGTATATATATAATGTTATATGTATTATAAATATTATATATTTATATATAATATACATATGTATATAATATTATATGTATTATAGATTATATAATATTATATAATATATATACGATATATATAATATCAATATACTAAATATTATATAATATTATAATAATAATAATATATAATATATAATATGTATTTTATACATGTGTATATATATATATAAAGGGAGAGCCTAGGATTGAACTCAGAAACTCATGAAAAGAAAATGAGCATCCAACCAACTTGGATACAATCTATTGATGTTTTGTTATAACGAAATTTTATTTGACTTTTAAATGCACTTAACGAAATTTTTAATCATATGTTTATAGCAACGGATTTTCCGTTGCTAATCTTTTTTATATTTATTTATTTTTATTATTATTTTTTCTTCCTTATAGCAACGAAAAATCCGTTGCTAAATAGCAACGGATTTTCCGTTGCTAATATTTTAAATATTTTTTTATTTTTATTTCTTTTTTTCCTTCCATATAGCAACGAAAAATCCGTTGCTAATTTAGCAACGGATTTTTCGTTGCTAATATTTTTTATATTTATTAATTTTTTTTTTCTTTCATATAGCAACGGATTTTTCATTGCAAATATTTATAAATATTATATTATTTTTTATTAGGTTTTTATTTTAATAGCAACTGAATTTTTGTCGCTATATATACCAATTTATTTATTTTTTGTATTATTTAATTTTAGTAACGAAAAATCCGTTGCTATTTTTTTTCATATATAGCAACGGATTTAGCAACGAAAATTCCGTTGCTAAAGCATTTTGCTACGAATTTTTTTTCCGTTGCTATATCCGTTGCTAAATAGCAACGAATAATTTCCGTTGCTAAATTTCCGTTGCTATATGACAGATTTCTAGTAGTGACCCTAACCATCAAGACAGGCGAGGGGAGTGCTAATGCTAGTACAACCCTCAGGACTCCGTTTCCCAACCAAACCTCCTGGTGGGTCCCGGTACATCCTAATCGTATATATCATTAAAATACAAAATTCAATTAAGGTTCAATTAGGCAAAGTTCAATTAAGTCCTATCATTAAAATACAAAATTCAATTAAGTCCCTCAAAGAATTCAAGTCATGCAAATGAGTCCCAAAGTTCAAGTAAGGTTCAAATAGATCCAATTAAAGATTTTGTAATTATAAAAGCATCCCCAAGGTTTTAAAGTAGTATAGAATTAAGTCCAATTTGATTTCTCATAATTAGAAACAATCCCCAACGTCCGATAATTACAATTTAACCCACATAATTTAAATTAAAAAGTAAATAGGTACTAGGCACATATTTCAATTAAGTCCACATATTTACATGGGATTACAATTGAGTCAACTAAACAATTAAAATATGAATAAAGCAATTCAAGCACAAGCAGAGTTAAATAAATAACAATCTAATCGCACGAAAACGACAACGTATCTTGCTCCGAAAATGCGGGGTGTTACAAGTAAGTTCACTGAGGTGCACCGTGTGAGAAGATTCCTAAATGGGAAAGGAAGTTTCTATTTTAGGAAATGGAAACTTCCATATTAGGAAATATCTCACGAGTCATTGATGTGATTAATTGATCCTTATCACGTGTGGGCAAATTTCTATTTTCGTAAAATTGGTTTTTCGAAGGGAGTTTCAATCATACCTTTCTCGTTTCATGTTTCTTTCTTTATGTTATATCATTAAGCAACTTTCCCTAACATGATTTGAATCTAGTTTGGTATGGATTACTATCTCTACAATGGATTTTGAAGTAGAAAGAGATTTTCGAGGGACGGGTTGCCATTACCGCATGAAGCGCGTTTGAGGGCCGCTCAAAACGTGTCAAGAAAGCTACTACCCAAGTGAGTTTCTTGATCTCTACGAATCTGGAAATAGGAATTGCAAGTTTTCGATTCTATCTTTTGGGAAAATTTTTAAATTTCCACTGCGTTTCAGTCTCGTTTTCCCAACAAGTGGTATCAGAGCCACCTTGCAAGGCCTATTTCTGATTCGTCTAAATTATTCTGAATTTGGTAGAAATTCTTAGGCTTAGATGCGAATTGAGTATTCTTGAGTTATTTTAGAAAGCCTGAGATACGAAACTGTATTTTTCCTAAAAGTTTCTGAAAAATGTTTTCTTAAATCGTGTTTTTGAAAAACTGTTTTAGTTGAAATCTGTTTAAATCGTATTTTTTAATTTTGGATTGAATTGGGTTTTGGAGAAACCTGTAATACAAAAGACGAAACGCGATACGAAAACGCGAGCCTAGGCTTGTTAAGGTGTCGCACGCCCAAGCCCGCATGCACCGTCCCGCATCCGTGCGGGATGCCCGCCCACTGTCGCGCAGCCGCACGCGACGGATCCTAGGCGCGCCTGCTCTCTTGTACTGCAACCGCGCGGGATAGCCACTCAGCAGATCCCGCATCGCTGTGGGAGCATCCGCCCAGGGATGTGCGGGGATGCCCGCCCACGCTGCGAATGATGAGTGCAAAGGCACGCGCCTAGCACGTGCACGCTGGCAACAATTGCTACCGGCTGTGCGCGGCGTTGGCACGTGCGCCTAGTGCGCGTTGCCGCGCAGCTTGCAGGCGACCTCGCGTCGTCTCAGCCCCGTGTTTCGCGTTCTTTGTTTTTCGTGTTTCGGTCCTTGAAATCCCCATTTATTTTCCTGTAAAATTTTATTTTATTAAATTTGAATTATTTTTGAAATAATTGTTTAAATTGGGATTTTGAGAAATTAAAACGATTTAAATTTTGGAAAAATTACAAACTTTATTTTCTGAAAATATTGAAAGAATAATATTATTAATTTTCAGAAATTAATTGGAATTTGATTAGTTTATTGTTTTTCGGGTTTTATAGAAAAGGCTTTTGAACAAGAAATGCATCTAAGTCGTGTTTTAAGTTATTAGAGCTTAAAGCGAGAATTTTAATTTATTGGTTAAATTTAAAATTTTGTAATTTTTGCATGCTAGGTGATCATGGGTTTAGACTTATGTATGGTTTTAATTTATGCACATGAATGGTTTAAATTGGGGTTGGAGCCCCATAGTTGCGTTTTTCAATTGGGGTCGGTGCCTCACTTATGTGCATACTATTATGTGTTTATTATGTGGCTTTCCATATTACTGTTTTTGAGGCCGGGGTATGCCCCGTGTAATTGTCTAAGGCCGATATGAAGATTGAGCCTTATTACTTTATGTCTTTTTCTTTTTATTGTAATTTGAGAGTAAAGATAGGTGGTGAGGTCTTTTTCTTTCATTTGGAGACAATGCACCCATGGAGTAAGATGGATCCACACAACAAGTAACAAGATGGAGGCCATAAGTGAAAACCTCACGAATTGTTAGAGAGGACTACTATTATTGTAATAGATAGGGCATCATTTTATTTCCAATTCCCTTATGTGATTTAAACTGTTTATGTGGCATGTATGTTAGAACTTGTGATTGTGGTGTGGCTCCCACATATCACGCATAAGATAGGTAGAACCCATGATCATCTCATGTTAGTATCATGCTAGGACATGTTATCTGCTAAGTGCTTGTGTGGTATGCATTTAAGTTGTACTTGCATTAATCAAGACTAATTAAATTGGATAACGTATATGTTGGTGAGGTCGAACCGGATAACTCTCCGGTTACATCGAAAATTCCCATCAAATATTAAGCTAACTTTCGAAAATAGGTGTTTAGTTCAAAGTGCAAATTTTGAATTAAATTCCTAGCATTCCATCAATAGGTTTTAAGTTTAGTAAGTGAAGCTAGTTATTGTCCGTGAGTCGTGGGATAGCTAGTGGAGCTTATTAGTTCTTAGTTACCTAATTGATCATTTTAAATGATCAATATTTCGTGGTCAATTTTGGCAAGGCCGATATCCGCGAGTCGTGGGTCGTTCGAACTAAGTTTTGATCATGATCTTATGATTTATGGGTCTAGCTTAACGCCTAAGTAAATATGGATGTCGCACGAGTCGTGGGTCCATATTGAAAGATAGGCGATACAAAAAACCATTACTAAGAATTCCACAGTGTTGGAATTGGTAAGTTGTACCTACCTTAGGCTTAATTGAGAATGGCCACGAGTCGTGGGTCCAAGGTTAAGTGCTTAGGATTTTAGTACCCATTGGGATAGCAAGTATCCTCTAAGATCTTTGGGAATTGTAGATCTTTGAAAAACAGTGGGAGCTACATAGATTAAAGACCTAATCTCATGTATATTGTTATTATTCAGCATGCTCACCTAGTTCTCTGCTTAGCATTTAGGTTGTAGTTACGTGATTCTCTACAATATGAAATGCAAACCCATTCGTATCCATCCTTAAGTCAAACAAGTTGACTAAGTCCTAACAAACTCTAAATGGCTTCGTATCCTAAAATTCATTTTAGAATCCGAAAAGAGAAAGTGTTCTCTATAAGGCGAGATTTTCAATTATTTGAAAATTCGACCCGGGCCAAAAGAGAAACAATCTGAGGTGAATGGATTTTTCCAAACCACTTAAGAGCAATTAGACCACCTCATAAAAATGTTGCAAGGTATAACATTATGGAATTATTCAATATTCCAAATGAGGAAACAAGTGCACATGAACTAGGTCTAAGGATCTTATTTGAAGATCTTGTGGTCTCGATCATCAACTGAGAAAAGAGTTCTCAATGCAATGATTACTTACATTGCTTCCACCATCATTTAAACTCTTCATGCTCAACTAGAATTATGTCATTGGAGCATAGTTAACCATTTAGTTGATAATGGTTGAGAGCATCCTTAAGAAGGAATAAAAGGTTGTGATGGTTAATTCTTCTTCTAAACTCACAAGTTAAAGGCTTGAAGGCCTAAAGAAGAAGAAACCTTAAGAGCCCAATAGAGGGGCACGTAAGGTGTACGGCCAAAAGACACTAGAGATCAAATAGGTCGTTTGCTTCTATGCCAGCAAATAAGGACTTTGAAAGGGAACTGCAAAGAGTATGAGTACTCTGAAATGTTACCTCGTTTAGTAATTCTACTAGGAATAGAATTCACAAGTCTTGAGTTGATCCTGCATAATCCGTTGTGCAAAGACTCGAAGCACTAATGTTCTGAACATACAACGAGATAACAAAAGTAAGTGAGATGACAAAGCTTTGAATTACTTTGACACGTTAAGAAATGAAAGGATTAGTGAGTTAGACACCTTAGGATCATTTTACGAAAATGAACTTAGAGAGTTGACCTCCTGTGAATCCTGTCTTAAGGGAAACGTTCCCAAAATCCAGTTTATGAGAAACGTGGAAACGTGCCAAAAGGCTTTGTGGATTTCGATCCAAACTGATGTTTCACTATTGCTTAATGTAAGCACTAGAAACAATCATCAGTTTAATCATTATGAATGAGTGTACTTAATGAAGTACAAAAATTTGAAACTTACATGAAATTCTTTGAATTTCAAAAGGAGGTTAGGAACCAAAGTAGTCATAAGTTATGAACAACTCCATTTGATCAAAATATTGAATACCTTATTAACTAATTCCTTAGTCATCTTAGAGATAATAGGACTATCTCTCAGTAACTAATTCGAGAACACCTTAATGTTTCTGAATGATGGAACTAGACCTTATAGGATAGGCTGGTTCCACAGTAAGCTTTACTGACTTATATTTATTCTAGGGATTAGTTCCTTAATATGTAGTAAGAGATTTTGAATCTAGTACCTTCCAAAATCAGTCCCTTTAGTTGTACTATGCAATGTGGCATTCCAAATTCCCTAATTATTCTTGTCTAAGAATCTAGGGGAATCCTCTTAATTAAGTGAAGAGAATAGTGGGAGATAAGCTTGAAGCGAGTTCAAGTTTACACAACGATACAGGATATTGTTTCTGCAAATTCCCTTGAACAAAAGTTATTTGTTTCAAGGAATGTACCTTCTTAAGAAATCGTTCCTATAAGAGAAGGAAGGCAAGCAAGCAGACCTCAAAGGAATTTGAGGATCAAACCCACGCCACATATAGAAGAAACGAGCCCATCTAATAAAGCTTAGCCAAATTTTAGAGTATAGTACACGTGTGAAAACCTCCTCTTAAGACGCATTTAGAACGCATTCTTAGATAGCCGAGGAATTACTTAAAGAGGAGACACTGTCAGATTTGGAATCTGAGTAGTATAAGCAAGTCTTGAAATCCAATATGGATTCCATATATTCAAACCAAGTTTGGACCTTGGTTGATCCACCTGATACGATCAAGCTCATAGAGCTTCGAGTAAATGGAAAGCAGTATAACCTTTTTGACAGTTGAAATGCAAAAGTCCATTTGGATTGTGTTTACCACATCCTCATATTCTGACTATGAGATATGATAAATGAATATGAGAGCTGTCTTGTTCAATATGAGATTGAAAGAGACTAAAATAAGGTATTTCTATAAATCTCATATTCAGTGGGAGTATGCATAAGGTATGCAAATCCCTAAGTCAATCTGTGGATTGATAAAGGCTTCTAGGAGTTAGACAATTCGATTCCATAGGATAGTCAAATCGTTTGACACAGATGGAAGTCGAATAAGTCTCAAAAGTGTACATATGAAAGTTAGTAATGTTAGCCTCAACTTTTGGTGCTTTAGAAAAATGGCGTCCTTCTCATTAGGAATACGAAGGATGTCATGAAAGTAACCAAAATTTTGTTTAAGAAATAATTTGACATGAAAGATCTTAGTGATTATCCTAAATTCTCAGAATTTAGATCTATAGAAGATAGATTTAAGAGAATAAAAGGATTATCACAATCAAGTGCATAACCATGGTACTAAAAGGAGTTTAGTGTGGACAATGGAACATCTCTGTTGAAGAGTATGTGTCCTAAGTTAACTTTAGGAAAGTTAGAATGTCCAAAACCCCTTTAAAAGGGGAATATAATGTATGCAAAGTTATGAATAAAATTAGATGTGGCGCAACACTAAGCGTAGTGGGCCAAATCTAATATGACCTCAGAGAAGGTCATTAGATTTCTATAAAGGATGTCCTCAGAGTACTTGAGAAGAAATAAGAATATGTATTAGTTTACAGAGCCCAAAAGATCTTATCATTGAAAGGATATTTTGATGTAATTGTTGCATCAGACATAAATGATTATAAATCATTGAAAGGATACAATTTCTGCCTAAATGGCAGAGCAACGTGTTGGAAACATTCCAAGCACAAAAGTTGCAAAAATCTCGACTATTGTAGTGGAGTACTTAGTCGTATTGAATATCGCTAAGTTAAGTGTTTGGGTAAGAAACTCCATCTAACTAGTCAGATGAAGTTCCTAGCATGAAACAACTCCATTATCATATCGGATGAATAAATGGATGGTTGCTCAAGTAAGAGAACCAAGACCTCACCAAGAAACTGAACACGTGATTACGAATCACTTTATAAGGAAAACGTGTTTCCTAAGAGATGTCAAAATAAGAGGGTCGCATCAGTAGAGAACTTAGGAGATCCACTTTGGAAACGCCCAAAGTCAATAGGCTCTCAAAGTACATCTTGAGAAGATGGGACCTAGAGTACCTTAATAGCTTTTACGGGCAAGTGGGAGATTATTGGAAAAGTGCCCTAGAAATCCGATTGGTTATAATCTGTTTTGGGACTTTCCTAGTATCACAGACAATCTTTGAATATATACGATTGATTAATATCATAGGCAAACACTTCTTTATATGCTCTTATTTGGTATGCGTTTACTTTAGCTGTGCATGTATGAGAACTCCCCTAATCCTGATGACTTTAGGACTCTACCATTTAGATGAAATGGTTCATGAAACGAGCCCTATGTCACATAAGTCATGATTAGTAAAATACTCCAAGCTGATGAGTCCTACAGACAGTGGGAGTGTCAACCTAACTCCTTTAAGGCTTGCTTGTGGGATCACGCCCTTAAGAAGGACCACCTTGTTTCATGGAGGTGCAAAGTGTATAGTTGATACGTGCGTGATACATGAGGGTGCATACTTCCATAATTAAGTTCACTGAGGTGCCCCGTGTGAGAAGATTCCTAAATGGGAAAGGAAGTTTCTATTTCAGGAAATGGAAACTTCCATATCAGGGAATATCTCACGAGTCATTGATGTGATTAATTGATCCTTAGACTTGAGGTTCCGTATCACTTTATGAGTTCACTCTGTAGTCTTAGGTATAAGCTTTAAAGGGTGTCTCCTTAGACAACTGATTCAAGGCTTATGTTGGGGCTACACAAGTGATTCATGGAAGTGAATGAGAATCAAGAAAGGACCTACACTTGCATTTGCAAGGTGATCTCTTATTGTGTAAGTCATTCATATGCCATATGGAGTCCTTGGCCAAGGCAATAGATCAAGACATCAAGAAAAGGGTTTCTTGGATTGAGATCAAATGGATATGAAATGCACTTAGCTTTAAGATCAAGATTATTAGGGTTCTAATTATTCCCCTACCCTAGATCTTGGTTGAGAGATGGGGTGTAGGAGGATTGTATCTCACATGAATCAATGACTTAAAGGTTCTGTCGAATCGAGACATTCTTATTCAGCTAGGGGTCAAACACCTGTTGCTAGACTATGGTCGTTTGATCTGTGGACTGATTAATTAATTAGAGAATTAATTAATTGGGGTCACTGCTAATTGAATTAAGAACGTAGAGGGTCACACACAACAACCCGATCACGTGGGTTAAGGCTTGAATAGATTAAACGAGTTGATCGGACCATTAAGTGAATGGTGGGGTCCACACGTGTAAGTCATACGTGTGGAACACGTGTATGACACGTGTCCTTATGGACATGTGTAGTCACGTGTATGTATGTGTATAAATATTAAATAATTAATGTGTTAATTATTTAATGGACTTTGATTTACTTTTGAATTAATATTAAAGTTCTAATTTGGAGAAATAAAGTCTAATAAATAATTAATTATGAATTAATTATATTATTAGTCTTCAAGTTATTTATTGTAAAATAAATAAAGTAAAATTAATAATCTAAAAGAGTTAGATTAGAATCTTGCTTTCCAAGTTGATCAATAGGAAGACTTTTGGTCAAAGTAAGAGACTTAGTCTCCAAGCAAGAAATCCCTTTCCAAAGGAGTTTGGAATTCCTTGTCCAATAAGGAATAGGGTTCGAACCCTAACCCTATATAAGTGGGGGGTTTCGAACCCCATAGAGAATAATACAAAATTTATCCTTCTCCACAATTATACACTAACCCCTTAGAGCCTAAACACCGAATATAGAACTAGCATCCTCCCTATTCGGATCGTGGTCGCGGTTGGTGGACTATTTCTCTAGAAGGCTTCTATCGTGAAGTCTTGAAAGATTTGAAGGAACTTTTGGGGATCAGGCAAAACGACCAGAAGGGATGATGAAACGATTCTGAACCTAACAGAATAGAAGTGAAAAAATCGAACCAAAGAAGATGGCGAAAACCGTTCGTCCATATCCTGAAGGATGAATTTTTTGACAAGGGTTTTATGGCGGGCAGATTTCTATTTTTGTAAAACTGGTTTTTTGAAGGGAGTTTCAATCATACCTTTGTCGTTTCATGTTTCTTTCTTTATGTTATATCGTTAAGTAACTTTCCCTAACATGATTTGAATTTAGGTTGGTATGGATTGCTATCTCTACAATGGATTCTGAAGTAGAAAGAGATTTTCGAGGGACGGGTTGCCATTACCGCATGAAGCACGTTTGAGGGCTGCTCAAAACGTGTCAAGAAAGCTACTACCTAAGTGAGTTTCTTGATCTCTAAGAATCTGGAAATAGGAATTGCAAGTTTTCGATTCTATCTTTTGGGAAATTTTTAAATTTTCGCTGCGTTTCTGTCTCGTTTTCCCAACACACCTTACACTGAAGGAGCCGAGAACATGACAAATGATCCACCCCGGAATCAACTCGGCTAACGAAACACCACCCCAGGTACACCTGAACAAACTGAAGAAAAATGCAAGACTTACACTCAAGAATGAACCACATAGACGCACGACGTATGTTCATGCACATAGGAGATGTAATGACGTAGGTATAACACATATTCGCATCAATTATATGCAATTAAAGATATTACATAGCTCAACACATTCATTTATAATCATATAACACATTCATCTGCACAATTAATGCATATCACAAAGTGGAGATACGTAAAAGGTGGATATGTGCTTTGTGCAAACAATTCACATTACTTAAACAACATAAAATGCATATAAGACCAAGTACAGACACATAAGCATGATAACACATGTTAGAAACAAGTTCGAGAGTGGAAAGGTACAAGAAAAGCGGAAGAAAAACATGAAAGGTGATTCCAAACGAAATTGGGCAAAAGTTGGAAAATTTTTGGAACGGACAAGCTATAGGAAAATGGGCATAACATTAGTTTGAGAAATGGAAATTAATTTTTATTTCTTGGATATGGAACTAGACAAATATATATTTCCAACGGTATATGGCTCGAATCGTGGTTCAAAGTGAGGCAAAAATGGTGTAGGTTTGAAGTTGGACCATTGCGGAATTTTGGCGAAGTTGCGACACAAATTTAAAACGGTTATATCTCCCAAACCAGAACGAATTTTAAGGTGATTTTAATTTGAGAATGTTCTACACTCAAAAAGGTTTCTACGATAAAAACTTTGCGCCAAACAGAGCACAAACGAAGGCTGCACGACCGTGCAAAAATTGGCCGGAGAAGCTGCGCGGCCGCGCGGAAGCTGAAATTGCCAAATCTCGAACAATTACGTTCGGCTATGCGTGAAATGAACTGAGGTTCGGCACAGCCGTGCAGGGTCATCTTCTTAAAAAATACGCAGCAACACACCAGGGGGTCGATGGGGGTGGTTCCCAAACCACATCCGAACCAAAATACTCACTAAATTCATCAAAATACCTCACAATACACATGTATTATCACATAACTCATCAAATAGGCAATAATTCAAGCATATAACATTTCATCATTTTCGTATTTTAAGCTCCAACAATGGAGTTTCAAGTTATAAGCAAGGAACACACAAGATTTCAACAAATAAACGACGAGGGAGTTCACACGAACAATATACTTCAATTTTAGTTCGATTAATCCACGTTTAAGCACATTGGGAGCAAATTTTAATATTTTGTTACTATTCACATTCTTCATGAAAGCCAAGGATTCGAGCACGAAAACTGAAATACAATCGGGAGGAAATGAAGTACTCGAAGAGAGGAATACATTGCTTACCTTGGATCGTTGATCGAACGAGCGAGGAGGCCGGAACTTGAGCTCAAATTTCAGGAGTGAATAATGCCATTCTCTTCCTCGTCTCTCTTCATTGGACCAATGGAATGCAAATGAGGGAGAGAGGGGTTGGTTCAGTCCATATAAGCTAAGAAAACCGGTTCAGTTTGGTTCACGATGGGTTCGGTTCAATCGGTTAGAAATTAAATCAGTAGAGGGTTCAAACGGTTGTAGAAAAAGGCGAGGCTAGTTCCATCGGACCCGAATCATCAAAACAAATCCAATGGAAGGGTTAGAATTCGAATTCGAATCCCCGAGCTCAATTAGCCAAGAAATGGCTCATAAACCCTATTCCCGGTTAGGTTCCTAATCTTCAAATAAATGGACTTTCTAATCCAAACACGTAATAAACAAGTTCTAAGGTAAAGAATAACTTAAAATAGAATTCCTATTGACACGTTAGTCATTCGACGTCACATAACTATAATTAAAACAATTAAATTAGGCAATAAACTCACTCGTGACGTCATACATGGATTGTCGAGAAGACGGGGTGTCATAATCTCCCCCCTTAAGAGAACCTGGTCCCCAGGTTCTACTGCTCGAGTTTCAAGCTCGAACTACTTTTCGTATTCACCCAAGTTCGAGGTTCATGACATCCCGACAAGGGTTAGCCTGGTACGGTCTTCAAGCACAAGGGGTTTGAGTCTCCAACTCGATCCGATCACTTGAATTGCTCTATCGACTCACATGATAAGGAGGGTCTAAAGTAGATTCAACTCCCACCGTTTGAGTTTGTTTGGGTTAACTCTTAAGCTCGGTATTTTCTCGAACGAGTAGTTAACAAACTCACACCGCTCCACAACCAAGCCCTAACCGAATCTCCTTCCTTGTCAACGATCTAAGGTCCGATGTGTTTAACATCGAGACCCTCTTCTTACACCACCAAAATCTTCAAGAGGTTGTTGGGTTATTGCCAAGCACGAACCTCATCTTACCGAAGCAAAGGTCTCGGACACTCAAAACTACCCCATAGGGCAACCAACAAATAGCAAACCAACAAACACAAACCAAAACTAAGATGCGTGATGCACGTGCTATCTATGTTTAATGTACCTTTCACCGATGTTGGGAACCTTATTTTGTGATGGAATTCCTATCTATGCCAAAGTCTTTGTTGAAGTCCCTTTGTATTATTGATGCTAAGCCTTGGAAATTCTTGATGTATCCCAAAACTTCAATGCCTCGACATCGAGTCTTGGAGTTCCGAATACCACGGCATTCATCCGTTCTTCAATCCCTCCATTAGCCTTAGTCTTCAAATACCACTCCAATTTGGAATGCCACTTCTTGCGTGTGAGCTTGGCCTTGTTTCTACTTATCTCAATGGGTTGGTACTTCCGGCTATCCCTCTTGGGACTCATGAAAGGTTCTCCAGAAACCTTTCACCACATTAGTTGATCTCCTTCCTCCAGAGGCACTGGAGGCACGGTTGAACGAAAAATCAATTTTCATGCCTCAGACTTTGTGATTGGCTATAATTGCTTTAAAGTCTCGAACCGGATTCTTGCTTCTAACACCGGTAGTATTTCCTCTTCATTGAAATTTGGTAGAGGTCTCAGTGAAAGCCATTCAATGATCTCTGATCATCTTCATGGTCTTCATAAAAGCTCACCCGGGGATTTCTTCCCTTCCAAGGTGCAGTTGAATAATGAATCAATCCCCCATGCCCCAAGATTCATGATCGGTTTCATTTGCTACCAGTCTCGAGCCTTATCCTTGTTCTAACTTCGGTGGTGTCTCTTCGAAGCTTCGCCATGAATGGGACTCTTCATAAGATCCTACTTCCTAATTTCCAATCTTCAACTCTAATTGTAGCCTTCTCAATCTGATTCTCTTCTCGTTACATTCTTGGTGTCATCCTATTACTGACATTTCTGATTTCACAAGAAGGTCTTCGATCCAAGCCTCATTTTTTTCTAATACCGTTGATCACACTAGATAACAGGAAGGCATCATCTATAAAGCAAACAGTAAGTATGCATGTTGGGTTACGTATGCCGATGCTTTGCATCACATAATTTTCACTTAAGCACATGAAAATATTATAAATAGCAACTATAGCACAACAAATAAATAAGTGCAGAATTTTAAATATGTCATGGATGCACATGCCATGACTGAAAATACCTCTATCTTCAGATTCATGTTAGTTTCCAATTTGGAGCTTTTGATCTCGCTTCTATTGCTTGTTAGCTCTTGATTACCCACAATCAGAAACCATGTGCTCCGTTGATCCGCACGTATAGCATCTCTTCAACCTATCCCGACATGCCTCATGTGTATGGTTATCTCCTCCACAATAGGCACACGGTCGGGGCTCTTTCTTCGATCTTGGGAAATCTCCGGTCTTATGCTTCTTCCCACGGATCTTCTTAGCTCGAGTACTACATTGACGGGATCTTTCTTCCACTTGTAGATTCGAGTATGTAACGCCCCAACTTTTAGTATTTTAATATGAGGTTTGTGTTTACTAATTTGCGCGAATTAATTGGCTATAAGTGTTTTCTATATTTAAATTTCTTTATTTAAATGTTAGATATGTGATTAATTGAAATATGTGCAATATTTGAATTGGAACGAATACACTTACTTGAACCACTTGTGCATGAGTAATTATGTGTTCCCTAATTGCGCGTTTAAATTATTTAATTGCATAACTAATTATTTTGATAATTCTTATTGTAATTTTAATTAATTTTCTATAATATATATTTCGTTATATTCTTAATAAATATTTAAAATTTGATTCTTAAATTTTATTTGAATTTTGAAATCATAGGAATTCTAGGTCAATTTGCATTTACTTGACAAGTTGCGCGCCGTTACTATATGAAATGAATTCGGAATTTTGCGGAAATTTAATATTTTGTAGATATGTGTGTCATGAATGTGTACGTATGCTCATTTTACATTTTTGGATTCGTTTGATTGTGTTTTAAATTTATTTGGTATGTTTGGAACCAAACCGGCTTAGCGCACCCTTGCTTCCGTATTGAGCTAGGGAACTCGGAATCGAGTTCCATCAACTCCGTTGAACTCATAATGAAAATTTGGGTTCAATAAACTTAGCCTCATATTTTTATAAGACCATTTGAACCCCCGAAATTCAACCGAAAACCGAAACGGATGCAAATTTGCCACCCTTTACTAAAATTGCCATATCTCTTTCAAACCTTGACCAAATTAACCATGGTTGGAGGCTATGGAACCCTAGTTAAGCCCACTATCTGACCCTTATCCCCCTCAACCGAACCAACCCTCACAAACAAGAGAAATATCAGCCCAAGTCCCAGCTCCAGTTTCATCACGTCACCATGCCCAACCTTGGAGATTCAAGCTCAAATCTCTTTCATCTTTCATCCAATTCACGAGGCCAGCTTAGGGTTGTAATATACATTCAATATGTGTCATTTTAAACCATGTTTCCCTGAATTTGAGCTGGTATACTTGGAGATATGAGGATATACATGAATAGTTAGGTTTTGAAGTTATATGTTGATCTCTCTCATTCCTTGATGATTTAGGTTGATTCCAAGCATGAATATGTTTGTTTTAACTTCCTCTTTACATTCATGATCATGTATTTTATGATGGTTAAGTGCTTCATGAGTTGCCGTTAATGGAGTTTTGAAGAAAAGTCATGAAATGATCATTCATTCCTTCATCTCACGTTTCAACACTTGGAGAGCATGTTTGTGTGTTGTTTTGGAGTTGTTTCATCTCATATTTGTGATCATTCCTTAGCTGAGCATGTTGGTTGAAGTTACCTTTGTTGATGCTCTATTTTTTGCTGCATTTTCTGCTGGAACGAGCAGGGTAGCGGCCGCGACCGAACCAAGAGCAAACTTGGTAGCTGCCGCGACTCCCTCTCAGGTTGGCTTTGATTGCTCTCTCAGGTCACGCCCGCTACCTGAATCACATGCATTTCAGGTCGCCCCTGTGACCTGACTTTGGACATGTTTCGAGTTTATGGAAAAATTGCTGAAAAATATGATTTTTGCATGGGTGGCGGCTGCTACCATTTCATGAAGGAAATGGGTCGCGGCCGCGAACCTCTCATTTTCTGCATGGAATTTCAGTTTTCAAACGTGAATGGCATGGATTCGTTGGCTCATTTTTTGTTCAATCACTTCATTAACATGTCATATAATGTGTTATCTTATGTGTTGTGAAATTTGGTAAGTTTTCGTTGAATATTTTACGAGTTATGGCTCAATATGTCATTAATGCTTTCAATGTGTGCATGCATGGAATGTTGCTCTTAAAGATGGACCCTAATTGCTTGATATCTTTTATTTTATGACTTGTATGATATGTATACGTGTTATATGACGTGTTATGCTCGTTAATTGGAATCCTTGGATTGATTTGGCTTGACATATGAAGGACATGAACTTAAATGAATTTAAACGATACATGAATGCCATGATTCTTCATGTTTGAACCTTAAGTGGCATCTTACTTCTTTTTAATAACTTATATGAATTTTATACATAGTATAATATGTATTATGAGTATCATTTGAATCCCTTAAATTAATTTGGTAGGATTTATGAAAGTGATGAACTTAAATGATTTTGAATGAGTCTTGAAAGGAATTCGTTGAACGTTTATATATCCTTGAAGTATTAATCATACACATGAACGATTCCTTGCCATAGTATCATAACTTATGCATTTATAACCTATGTTATTCCTATCATATATGGCTTATGGTTCGATTTGATACAAAATATGAACGATATAAAACATATGAATATGAAACCACCATGTATTGGACATTTTGAATGAATTACTTGATTATATGACCTCATAACATGATTCACGCTTCTTATGTATCTCATATCATGTGCATAACATGCCATGCGTCTATATGGTCTCATATTGAGTCAATTCTCACGAGTACACCTTGTTCCTTCTCTTGTACAATTCATTTCCAGGGCAGAGACTTCCGATCTGTATAGGCACCCGCATTACGTATGCTTTATGTCTCATGGTATTCCAGGTGAGGGTGTTTTTGTTTTAGCTATGTAACAAACCCTACAACCCTTATGTGGCAAGTTTTGGCCAAAACCTTATGTATATATATATGATATTTTCAAAGTAGAGTCATCGAGTAAATTATGATCGAGTAAACCCTTTTCTCATGAATTATGAAATATGTTATGTTTCTTATGAATCAAATGTTTTAGCGAGAATAGGATTATGAATGCACGGGCCCAGGGGCTTAGTGCAAGTGGCTATCCGGGGAGGCATGGGCCGACAGTGATCCCTTGTACTAGTCCCACCACATTTACGGTGATACCGGCCCTCGCTAGGAGGTTTAGCAGGGAATGGGAGCTGAGTGCCCTTGGGGAATTCATGTACCCCCATTGGCCTATGTATGAACCAGTGGTCGGGTCTTGCTAACCCGTCCACCACCCGGAGAAAGAAGGTTGGATTATGTTATGATTATGATTATGATTATGTTATGATTATTATGCACCGTGCCGGAAGGCCGGGACACGGATTGCCCAAAGGACTATGTCTTATGTTATGATATTGGATCTGTATGTATTATAATATAATGCATTTAATGTATTAATGATATTTGTCATACAAGGTCGGAGTTTGGTTGGAGATAATGCACGCTCACTCGCCGAGCCTTATTGATTATGTATGATTATGAACTTAATGAATTTAATATGATTCAGTTGTAAAGTTCGGGCATTGCTAGTTATCTTTTAGCCCTTCTTGGGAATTAACTTTAAATAAAACCTTGCTCGGGATTTATGACTTGCATGTGCATGTTTCTATATTTATGTATCGCTCCTGCTCACTCAGTCTTCTAGAGACTGACCCTCTCCCTCCCCAATCTTTTAGTGCGCAGATTTGGCTTTGGAGTTTCGAGCTAGGCGGAGTTGTGTTGAGTCTTTGAGTCGGTCAAGTTAAGTTAGAAGGGTCTCTGCACTCGCGTATGTATTTAAATTGTGTATGATTCAACTTTGTACGATTATGAATTTGAATCTTTATGTATTTGTTACTGAATTGCCTTGCCGGACTTTGTTATGAATTAAAAAGAGGCCTGAGGAGCTCAAGTTTGCTTGTGGTTCGTGTGTTTAATTTCTGCAGGACCGTGGACAATGCATGTGTTTGGGTTTTAGTTTTCTGATGCATTATGTTTTGTTGGTTGGTTATATTTACAGGGTCTAAGTTCCGCCTAGCTTAGGAGGGTTGTTTTGTTTGTCTCCCGTTCGCTATGGTTTGATACGGGTGCAGACTTCCCATTTCGTTACTCATGTTGAGCCATAGTACGGGGGATGTGGTGCCTCACGTGCGGGGTGCTACAACCTTAAGTGGTATCAGAGCCCGATTGCAAAACCGGTGTTCTCGTGTCGCGTTTGAGTAAGTCTAGGTCGTACGGCTTAGGAACTACGTGATAATGTGTGCATTGCATCAATCTGGAATATGAAATTTGGCTTTCCTTTTGAATCTTGTTGAATTAAATGTTGCATCTTTACGTTAGATCGGTGCCATTCGTGTTGAATATGTGCCATGAGCATGTACTAATCGCATGCATATATTCTCGAAATGAGTTATAATTTCTAGGATATGAAGATGATATCAAACCATGGCCAAGTTCTACGATCACGGTAATTTATTATAAATTCTTTCTGAGGCACGGAAGATAGGAAGGATGCATCGGGGAGAATATAGAGAATTCGAGATGCGTGGTCTTCATAGATGGAGTTAGAGTTAATGACTAGGAGTCGGAATGGAGGATCTTTTTGGAGATGCAAGGGTAGAGAGACATTTGATGAGATAAGAAGTTGTTGACTCTGAAGATTGATATATGCAGTTCTCCAACATAAAATACGATAATCGGATTCAACGGGATCGTTCAGTCTAAGGAATGAGAAGGTATTTTGGTTCAGGGCTCGAATTATTGAAGTGATATTGATAATAAAGAAGAGTCAAGGTAAAAGGGGTCCGGTGGGAGTCGTGCACCAAGGGACATCAAGGAAGGGTTTCTGAATAAACCTATTTATTAGAACTTG
This sequence comes from Lantana camara, assembly GCA_037501455.1. NCBI lineage: Eukaryota > Viridiplantae > Streptophyta > Magnoliopsida > Lamiales > Verbenaceae > Lantana > Lantana camara. The sequence goes on from CM074856.1 coordinate 97,340,994, forward strand.
AGTTGTAGAAGTCAAGATCGGGAAGAGTTTGGATTTGGGTGTTCTAGATTTCGATTAAGATGGAAGACGAGTCAGGAAGGGATTGAAGAAAGGTGAGTAAGGTGATAAATACAAATTCATGGAAGGTGACAACACTAAGGACAGGATTTGAGTTCATTTTTCCAAATCCAAGCTGAATTGTCGTGTTGTGAGGTTGAATTGGGAAATATGGAGCAACAAATAGAAAGGGTAAAGAAAGGCAAAGACTCTTTGGGAGGAAATCATGTGTTCAAGTATAAGCAATCGAAAAACTACTCTAATTCACTAATCTCCACTCTTAAAGGATAAGCACGGGAGTCTTGATCAAGGTGATGATGAGAAGTAGGGTTCAGAACTACATTAGGGTTCAATTGTGTAAGCGAACTGGGGCAATGTTGAAGGGTGATTCTCGGGAAGAAATCCAGATGCCAATTTAGTGGATGTCGAAGAAATCAGGGGTCGCAAAATTTTAATTCCGGACCGTGGAAGATATAAGTGATGCCAAAGATTCATGGAGAACTTGAAGACTGTGGGAAAAATAAGGCATGATTCGCAAGTCAAAGTAACCCCGTGATTGGAGGAACGAGGAAAAGCTACCGAGCTAACTGCTTACTACATTGGTGACAGGTTCAATACATTCATGGCACGTGCATCATATTTTGCCTCAATTGTTTATTTTCTTTATTTTGGTTCGTGCGCGTATTTCTATCTGATTTTGTTGCTCTAATGTGCTGCATATTTAATTGTTGTAAGTGTGTCACGTGCATTGTCATTTTAACCCGACATGCATTCTAGTGCTATTTGGCAGGGAGGTCTATCATCTCATTTATCAAGTATCTCTGTGAGCGGGACACATTTGAGTTGACAGGAAAAGAAATAATGGAATGGCGCATTTCAAGGAAGGTGACTTCGAGAAATAACGAACTTCAAGTCAAGGATAGGTTGATGGAAAAGAAGTTTCAGAAGGAAAAGTGCAACCGGAGTTAGCTTTGGAGTGTCCGGATCAAACAAGAATGAAGAAAAAGAGTTTCGAATGTTAATAGAAGTTAGAGGAGAAGTGGAAAAGCCAAGTCTTTGGGTTGCCATTTGGACTAAAGTTCTCTCTAAATGAAAAATACTCATCAAGAATTTTAACGAAAGAAGGATCGATGGAGTTCAACAGGTAACGACAGAAAATATTAAGGGGGAGAGCATGACCAAGAGGCAAATTTGAAACTTGAGGTTGTGCCAAGAAACATTCTAGTTAAAACAAAGGAACTGCAAATTAGGGAGGATCTGGAAGTCATTATGGTGGTGAGCGAATAAGGCGACTTTAAAGGTTAATCATTAAAATGAGAGCTAGGCCACTAGATTCGGGCTGAAGATTTTTATGAGGAATGGAGAAGATAGTTCGTTGAATTGTTCTACGTATGTAAGTCGATTTGAAGACAAAGGAGTTATGAAGGAGTTTGGGGAAAATTTCTAAGTTGAATTGTCTAGAGGAAATTGATTCAAATTATCATGGAAAGGAATATTGTCAATGAAGGTTGATTCCATGTGTTTAGAAAGAGATTCAAGAAGAGACAAAACCGGCAAGGATGAACTTCGGGAAAACTAAATCAAACTCTAAGAATCATCAAGAATGTTTATCCTTGCTTAAAGAACTGGAAGGGCCAAATACTGAATATGACTCTAAGGTGTTAAAGAGAATGAAAGGATACTCTGGATGGAAGATGAGAAAAGATTCGTGTTAAGATAGACCATAAAAATAAATATCTCCAGGTCGGGATAGAATCGTCAAGGTTGTCAAGAGTGGTTATCCTCGCGGATATGTTAAACACCAATATAGGTAAAGATAGAAGCTATGGATCTGATTTCGGGAAGGATGATTTAATTGTATACAGGGGATCAAAGCTCGGTTGTTAAAGAGTGGGTTTGACTGAGTTTATTTTCGGGGCAGATCATGCATTTGACAACGAAACTCACAATTCTAAATTTCGCGGCTACGGTGAACGGTACTTGTAGCATCCATGATACATGCATCCATGCAAAATTTAATTCAAATAATTTCTATGTTATGTGTTTTGATTTCCTATCTTGTTAAATTGCTTGGATTATTTGATAATCACCGTGGATGATAACTATTACCTACTTTGGGTGTCTTACGTGATTTTAATTATGATGTTACGTTGTGTTGCTCGGGAGTATTGGAGACTTCCTTGCTTTATTTTTGGTTGAGAGACAGGGTGCTCTCGTTGTTTGTAAGAGATGGGGATTCTCTTATTTTTGTTTGAGAGACGGGGTGCTCTTTTTGCTTGCGAGAGACGAGGTTCTCTCATTGTTGCTCGAGAGACGGGGCTCTCTCCGTGTTGCACTCGATTATAAGGGTGTTGATGTGGTGGTTGACCGAAATCTTACCGACGTGGTAGCATCCTGAAAATCTCAACAACTACAATATGGATATATGCATGACGATTAGTACGTGAGTATGTCAAAAATTAAACCAAGTAAGAGCAATTAGGGAATGCAATGCATCACCTAAGATAAATCAACACAGTGATAAATTTCAAACATATATCATATAGCAAATCGTGATGCAAATACACGTACATAACCACATTGTCCTATGCCGTTCGACTTAGACCGACACAACACGACACAGAACTTAGGTTTTGCAACCTAGAGCTCTGATACCACTTTAGGATGTAGCGCCCCGCACGGTGGGTCACCACATCCCCGTACATAAGCCCAATCCACATACGAGATGGGAAACCCATATGTGAACCAAGCAGAGGCGAACGGGAGACAGACTAACACACACCTAAGCTAGGCGGAACATAGACCCTGCAACTTAAAACCAACCACAAAACAAATATGCATGCGAAAACAAATCATTCTTTCAAATTTAGAAGCACAAATAGCAGGTGACTGGTTCAACTAGCATAGATACCTAATCCCGAAAATAAACATAAATCATAAATGCAAACGGTTTCATTCTGTTCCTAGAAGCCTATCCCGAAATCGAATACATAAAATAAACAACGTATACATAACATACAATCATACTTATTCAAAATCCGAATCAAAAGAAATACAACAGACCTAAATAAAACAAAAGACTCGACAGACTCGAAGGACTCGGCACACCGCCTAGCTCGAACTCTACACAACAGATGCACACTAAAAACAAAAGGGGAGAGGGGTCAGTCACACGGACTGAGTGAGGGCTACCCACACACACTACATATATATAGAGCAAAACACATACAAGCGACACGGTTCGTGAACTCAGGGATAGTTTTTGCACACCAAACATTGCCCGTGGTACATACATATAGGGATTTTTATCAAAACAGGACAAAACATAACTTGTAACATCCCGCTCGTCCGGCCCTACAGGTACGTTGTAACGAGAGTGTTATATACGAATTTAAATTATTTAATTATGCACTTATGTGACTTAAATGAGATTTAAATGATCAATATATTCTAATCTTGATATATATGAAATATTTGTTAAGGTTATAACTTGCACTTTGAACGTTTATGCCTATGTGCCTTAGAATTTGATCTATATGCGTCCGATTTCAATTCCGATTTTTGTGAAATTTTGATATGCATGAAATACATGAGTTATGAATATGATTATATGCTCTTAAGTGAATTTGAATTTACTTGGTTTAGTTGTGGCTCATTTTTATTTTTCGGGACCTTAATGGGGGCTAAAGGGCATTTAGCGTACCTTCGGTTCCGGACGGCATAACTTGAGTTCGGGAATTTGGATTCAAATTCTGGAAGTGGCGTTGGACTCGTAACGAAGATTGGAAGCTATAGAACTTGGCCTCATATCTTTAAGCCCATTTGAACCTCCGAAATTACATCGAAACCAGCACCTCGCACTAAAGTGACACCTTTTGATTAATCTTAAGTTTACGGGACCACCTTAACCCCAATTAAGCCTAAACCTTGACTTATCTGAACTTGAGTTAACCCTCTCCCTTCTTCCATACCAGCCATTCGAATCTCACACCCAAAAGAAGAGAAAAATTCAGCTTCAAGCGAAGAAAGGAAGGAGAAGAAAGAGTCACTATTCAACCTTGTGCCATTTGAGTTCAAATCTCTTCCATACTCCATCATATCTCAAAGGATAGTATATTTTTGAATTCTCCTCTCTTCTATGCTTCTTTTAATCCATGAAATTCATGATTTGCATCAGATTTAATATGAGCTTGGAGATATGCATGAATAGTAAACGTTAGCTCTAATTCTTGAAACCTTGTCTTAGCTTGAGTTTTGTAGAGATTTGATGCATGGTTGTTGGTCATTTGAACTTCTTAACTTCAATTTATGACTTATATTCCATGGTAGATGTTTAATAAATAAGATACCATTAATGACTTTGGAGAAATTTGGGGATTTTGAACATGAAACTTCAAAAGATGACTGCACTTCCATGAACCTTGCTGCTGCGTGAATTGTGTGACTGAAATGGTGATCTATTGTGCTGATTTCTTGGTGTTTTTATAATGTTTTTGAGTGTATATCTTCCCCTCCATGTTTCCCCTGTTTTAGCCTTGATTTATCCCAGGTTTCAGCAGCAGACAGCAGCTCCATCGCAGCACCGAACGCCCGTTCGCTGGAATTGTGTAGTACAACTGAACGATCGTTCAGTCGATGGCTTGAGTTTCTGTAACACTGAACGACCATTCATCCATGGCCGTTCAGTCCCATGCAGCCCAGATTTTTGGTTCTGTGACGTTGAATGCCCGTTCGCGGCAAAAGTGAACGCCTGTTCACTCTCGATGACCTGCTGCTGTGATTTTCTCATTTTCCTTATGTTTTATTTGATCCTTTGGCTTGTTTAATGCTTCATATATGATGTTAGCTTGTTGTTTTGCATGTTTTAATCCTTGTGGTGAATTTATAACGTGAATTAGTGCGCATGTGTGCTTGTGTGTGTGCGTGAATGCATGTGTGGTTGTGTGTGTTGCTGAGTAAGTTTTATTTAGGTGTAGTGTAGTGTAGTGCATGCATATATATATATATAGTATATTATGTATTATGGGTGCATGTGTGTATATGTAATATATATATTGTGCATGCTGTACTTATATATATATAGTATATTATGGTGTGATGTATGTATATATTATATATTGTGTGTGCACTTGTTGGGTCCGTGTGTATATGTTTGTTGTAAACTATAGAAGTTTTAAATTATTATTTTTTTCTTGAATTCCATATGTGAGATACTATAATATATTTATTACTATTTTGTCTAGTTAGGAATTTCTGAAATTGCTTGAATTAAATTCAAGAATTGTGAGTATGAATTTGGGCTTATTAAATGGATGATCTTGAATATTTTAAATGACATGATATTGTATATTTTATATTCGTGTATTTAATTTAATTGTCTCCAATTTCTAAACATTCAATATGCAATATTATATGTCATATGTTTAGTATTCAATTTTTATGGGATTATTTAGTATGAATTTCTAGATGATATGATCTTCAGTGGCATAAATGGTACGTTCTTGCATTTCATTTGGATCATTTGCATTTATATGCATTTGCCGAGCGTCTAATTGGTTCATATTGAGTCTAAGGGTATCCTTTGTTGTTTGTTTTGTTCAGAGGTTGGTTTCGTGGGTGACGAGGTGATCCCGTAAGCGTCCGCTTGCTTTCTTTTGACACCACTTCGACTTCAAGGTGAGGTTTTGTTCTTTTAGTTATAATGACCTACAACCCTATATGTTTTGAACCCCGCATGCGAATTATGTATATTATATGTTAGATACGTGTATAATATGTAATTTGAGGGCTCGTCCCATTTTTGTTATAAGACTTTGAAAATGCTTTTATACGTATATACAACCTATTTTCGTTGTTCTTTGGAAAAGCTTTGATATGTGTGAGTGTGTAGCGAGTTATGGCTTTGAAAGATAAGCTTTGTGGGTTTTGATCTTTTTGACTTATGAACTGGGCCCGGAGAGTGGTATGGAAACTCGGGACGGCCGTGGGGTTGCCGAGCTCCACCATCAACACTTTCCTTTGAGAGTCTCGCCTAACCTTAGGAGATTGAGGAAATAGCGTTTCTCTTGGGTCGGTGGAGCAACCGCCGAACGTTTCAAGGACGCAATTAAGCCTTGTCTCATGTGAACTTAGACCGATAGCTAGGGCTTGCTAACCTTCTATCACCTGGACTACGGTTGGTTTATGAATTTTGATTTTAATTTATATTTATTTCTTTGATTAAAGGAAGTTTGGAAGGAGAACTCGTACTCGCCGAGTTAGTGTGATTATGTATGAATCTATGAAACGGGAATGGACTCTAAAAAAAACTTAAAATTGGTTGTTTTGGCCTTTGGCGTTTAACTTCTTTTAAGTATATTTATCTACTATCACGGGAAATGTTTTAGCTTGCAAAAACCATCACCGGTTCATGGATCTTTATGAATTTTGATAAGTGTTTAGCTCTATACATATTTATGGGAATTAAGTTTTGTTTCTTGGATATGAAACTATACAAATATATATTTTCAACGGTATATGGCCCGAATCGTGGTTCAAAGCGAGGCGAAAATGGTGTTGGTTTGAAGTTGGACCATTGCGGAATTTTGGCGAAGTGGCGACACAAATTCAAAATGTTTATATCTCCCAAACCACAACGAATTTTAAGGTGATTCCAATTGGAGAATGTTCTACACTCAAAAAGGTTTCTATAGTTAGACATTCAGGCTAAATGGAACACAAACGAAGGCTGCATGGCCATACGAAAATTGGCCTGAGAAGCTGCGCGGCTGCGTTGAAGCTGAAATTACCAAATCTCGAACAATTGCCTGCGGCCGTGCGTGAAATGGACTGAGGTTCCGCACGGCCATGCAGGGTCATCTTGTAACGCCCCGACAAGGGCATCCACCCCTATCCTACACTATGGACCTAGCTTGTATATAAAATTGTTATCCATATACCCGCCAAGCTCGAAGCAAGCGGTGACAAACAGACATCCTAGCTAGGCGGTACTAGACTCATAAAGTGAGTAAAACAAACACTAGTATGCGGAATCTTAAATCAAACATAACAAGTGCATAAGATTCATTCATCCATCAAATAAAGTGACCATCACGGTCCAGCACAAAATGCTCAAGGTGCGGAATGTAAAATTATCCTAATGACCAACACGGTTCAACTAGCATAATGGATAAAACATCATATATACTAAATCCATAAATCCCAAAAGCATAACATAAAACATAAAGTACGCTACAAGCGCAACGAGTACAACTAGACTCAAGACAAGACTCTCAAGAAAGACCCCGCCTAGCTTGACTCCAAAATGCAACCTGCGGACACGAAAGGTAAATGAGGTCAATTCAAAAGGAACCGGTGAGGAGAAGTTTATAATATAAGTGATATAAGAGGTTCAATGCATGCGAAACAAAGACGTTCATGATCCAACTCATTTCCAAAGTAAATGCAAGTTTTATAAAACGAATCATGAACCAAGGCACCGGTTCTGCGAGTATGAGCATTCCATCCTTACTTCTCAAACCAATTGAAATCAAACCAATCCATCCTTACACCACTGATGTCGTGGGTGTACGGCCCCCGAACATCCTTGCCATATGAAGAGACGGGTCCATGAAATCGGCCTCTCCCTTGCAAACCTTAACCTCGAAACCTCCTCGAAGTTTTAGTTAACAAGTTCTTAAATGTGGGAACTTTGAATGAGGACATCCATCGGCCCTTGCCTTCCCGAAATATCACTCACCTTGGCCCCCAAGTGTTATAACATCCAACCAAGCAAGTGTCCTTGCATGGGGTAATAAACCTCGCGACACAACTCTTATGTACATAATATTCAATGAAAGTTCCAAAAGCATTTTGGGTAATTATCCCATATACCAACTCAAGTTTTACTTGCCAACCGTTTTCCATAAACAATAACCGTAATATGAGCAAGGCTCACAAAACTTGGTTTATAAAGCCTACATATACGCTTTGAAAACGGATGTTTAAAGCCATCAAACATGATAGGCTATGTTTGTCCACAGTTTTGAAAACATTTACATAATAGCTCCTTACCTTTACCAAGAACTCCAAAGGTCAACCACCAACAAACAAGCTACTCGTCTGGAGACTCACCACCTAGCAAGACAAACGTACCAACAAGGGTAACACACGACTCAAAACTAATTAAGGCGACGCACGACTTCAAGATAAATGTAAATATGCTCATGATGTGTAAATGATCATCTAAAGATGGCATGGTTCAGCAATTACAAGCTAACAACATCATATGAGGTGCATAACAAGCTTTCGAGTTACAAAACATGCAAATAACAACATGTGAATCATACTTAGCATATTCCCACACAAAATCGAGGTATATAAGACATTACAATGCACATAAACATGATTCCAAGTCTAATATATCACACTAGGGGTGGGAGAAGTGTAAAGAAAGTGAAAATGAAGCAAAACGATCAAGAACACAAAAACTCAATTTTGGAACCCGAGGGTACCTAAACGACCGTTTGGCCTTATAAAGGATTTTGGAAACGCCCGTTTGGGCTTAAAAATCATGACAGTGGCTTCCCACATGGGGGTTTGGGGTTTTAGTTCAAAATCGAAACCCCCATTTGGCATGCTGCTATTGCAAAACTCAATTAAGAACACAAGTTCAAACATGGTGAAATTTAAGCTCTAAACACTCCAAAATCATGCTCCAAAGTTCATACAACATGAATAGACATAAATAAACACCAAATAGCATATCAAGAGCATTTAGGAACAAATAAGCATCAAGAATTCCAATAATTTACACACAAGAACTTCATCTTCTTCATGTATTCAAAGCTTCAAACTTAACCATGGTGAAATCCTCATTTATGCAAGAGACTCAATCAAATTAATCACATTCTTCATGAAATTGCTCAAGGAACAAGAATTCAACACGAAATTAAACTAAAACATATAAGAACATGAACATGCAAGAATTCTTCATAAAATCTTCAAAGGTCAACAATGGTGGATTTCACATAAGAGCATAAAAGCAAGAAATTCTTATATTAAATCGTTCCTAACAACATAAGAAACATATTTCCGACAAGAAATTCGAGTTCAATCCAACAAATAAGAACCCTAGTTCAAATCTTAGCTCAAAACCTTTAAGGACATAAACCCAACAAAAGAGCACATAAACCTTACCTTGAGAGCTGAAAATCGAAGAGAAAATTATGCTCTTTAGTCTTGAATTCCCAGCTTCAATCTTCACTCTTGTCTCCTGAAATGGCTTGAAGTGTTCCTGGGTGCTCTTGAGAGAATATGAATGGGTTATGAGTGAATGTGTTTGAATCTCTTGTTTTAACGTAAGAATGGGTTTTGATGTTAAAATCTGAATTGGTTAATTGGGTCAGCTAATAGGGTCACGAACCGGGTCAATATAAGCGGGTTATAAGTGAAATTGGGTCTTAATTTGGGGTTAAATTCGAAATTGGGTCGCGGTCAACAAATTTGGGTTAAAATGGTTGACTTTTCGTAAAATGGCCATAACTTCTTTGTCCGAACTCCGAATTGAGCGATTGAAGAACCCAAGAACTCGTAATTGAATTATCTACCCAAATTAATTAAGGTCTATCAGTTCCATTATCAAAAATATAAATTTACCAATTTGTCCCTAATTATACTCTTAATGTCCAAATAAGCACATTGTTTCGATTAATCGCGAAGCATTCTATCAAAGCTCAATAAGAATAATACGAGCGCATAATTAACATATCAAGTAGTCATATATTTCATGAAAACCATATATTTCGTATAAGCACAAATACGACGATCAAATTAAGGCATAATTTCACATAAATCATGCAAAGAAAGGTAAATCGTTCACTCTCGTACCAAAACTGTAATGCCCCGTGTTTTCACACGTGCAGGTAAGAGTTACGTGCTCAATTACATTTAATTATATGAGTTTATATCTTGTTTTACTAATTGAATTTGTTTCTAATTTGATTTAATTGTTTAAATTTTATATGAATTCTAATTTGAGTTATGAATATATGAATGAATTGGTGAGAATGTGAATCTTGTGAATTCGGTGTTAGTTGAATGAAATTATATGTTTTGTGTAATTCGCGGACTTGATTGTAACTTATTTGAATATTTTGGACTCAATTGGAAATTGAGTTTGGGGCTTAATTGCCACTTTTTGAAAGTTTAGGGACCTATGTGTACAATAGGCAACCCTGAACGGTTTTCGCGATATCTTGAGCTCCGAACCTCGAAATCGAGATCCGTAACCGGCGTTGAACTTGTTTCGACGTTACCTATCCATTAAACTTAACCTTATACTTTTTCGATACCTTTTGAACCTTCGACAACGAATCTTTCCACAGCCTCGACTTTATAACTTGTTTTGAACCATTTTCTTAACCGAATCGGACTTGGATCGAACCGGCTCCTACCTGAATGATTCTAGATATTAGAGATAGCTTCTCATTCCTTCTTCATGCTTCCCTTTTCATCGATCAGCAGCAGCTCCTCAAGAGACCAAGAAAAGCTCCAAGAAACCCTCCTTTGTTGAACCTTCAAACTTTGAGCTCAAGATCAATCAATCTTCCATCTTCTTCCAAGGTAATTGGTGATTTATATTCTCCATCTCCTCCTCTATCTTTTCATCTATGGAAAGCTTGGCATGAGTGATGGATTCTTGGGTTGTGAATATGAGCTTGAATTGAGGTTTGATCTTGAACTTGGAATTTAATGGTTTTAAATGATAGTTGATGCATGGAATGTGTTGCTTGTAGCTTCCTTATCATTTCTAGATGCTAAGATTTTGTGTTTGTTGAGTACAGCTTGAGTTACCATTAATGGAGCTTGAAGCTTCCATGGATGAAAGTTTGAATTTGGGTGATCATTTGCCAATCTTATGCATGAATTCTTGCATATATGAATGGAGTGCATGTTATATGTGAATTATATGACTTGAATACATGTCTAAGTGGTACAAAAGAGCTTCCTTGTTACTGCCCTGTTTTGCAAGCTTTTCCCTCGAAGAAACAGAGCTTATGCTCTGTTTCTCTTGTGAAGACGACGAGCTGACATGGCCGTGTCAGCTTTGAACTGAAAATGGACACGGCCGTGTTGGGCTCTCGACTTTGATTTTTTCTGAATTTAATCTCGGACACGGCCATGTCCAAACGCTTTGAAAACTCAACATGGCCGTGTCAAGCCCTCGACTTTGAATTTTTCTGATTTTAAACCTCGGACACGGCCGTGTCCGTTTCCTTTGAAAACTCAACAGGGCCGTGTCATTTGAAATGGCAGCTTTGGGGGAACTCTTTTATTGCTTGTTTTGCGTTTATTGCTAGTATTTGTAAATTGTATGCAACGTAAATGCATTAAAGTTATGTTTTATGATTGATATATGATATTGATGACCATATGAATGAAAGTATGAAAGTATGAACGATATGAACGGGAATGAATACGGTTTTACCGTATAATGAACGAAACTTGGTGAATTATGTGTTTAATTGAATTCTATGATATTCATGACCATAATTGAACATATTATTGCATTTTAAGCATTCCATAGCATGATATTGCATAGCCGAGCGTCTAATGTGGTCATAATTGAGTCTCACACTACCTTTGTCACACAGATCTTGATCCAGTGGGTGACGAGGTCGGACAGTGAGAGCTTTGTCGGGTTCTTTTTGTCTATCAGGTGGGTTTTTCTTCTATTAGATAACAATATGACCCCGAACACCTAATGTGCAAGATTTTGGCCAAAACCCTATATAGGTATTTATACCAAGTTTTTAACGAACAAATGTTTTCGAACGAAAGCCTTTATTATGATTGTCCTACCAAATGTTTTGGCGAGAAATGAATGATCACAATGAATGAGGCCCCGGGACTTAGTGTAGTGGTGAACCGGGTAAGCTTGGGCTGACGGGAATCCATTTATACTAGTTCCAACAATTTCGGCAACCTGGATTTCACTAGGAGATTAGTGAATGAAAGGGGTCCCGCGCTTTTGGGGATTCATGTACCCCTCTAGCATTAATGAATGAGGGTTCGGGCCTTGCAAACCCGTTCCCTACCCGGAGGAAAAAGGAGTCTATGAATGAACGAATGAATGTTCTAATGAATGTGCACGAAAGAAAGAATGTATGAACGAATGAATGAATGATTAATGAATTACACGAGGTCGTGGTTGGAGATAATGCACGCCCTCTCGCCGGGCCACGAATGACCTAATGAATGAAATGAATTGTTATAATCCTATTCGTTGTATTTATTTTCCCACTTGGGAAAAAGGATTCAAAACCTCGAATAAGGATTATAATCTGCATGTATGTGTTTAAATTCCGCGTTATTATGATATTATGCCTATCTTTTTATACCCACCAGTCTGTCTAAGACTGAACCCGGAGTTGTTTCAGTTGTTTTTGCAGGAAGGGAGATGCTAGGCGGGATACCAGTCAGGTAGAGTCTTGCATCGTGTCTAGCCTTTCCTTTACACGCATGATTCCATTTTGATTTTTGAGATTTTGTATATGTATGGAGCGTACATGGATATGGTACCTATATGTATCTTACATGAAATATTGGTACATAGAGCGTATAGCTCAAGATATGAATTACATGTTGGTACCTAGAGCATCTAGCTCAATATATAATATATGAATGATTGCTTCCGCTTTTCTATTGCTCTGTTGTTACTTTGATTGTTGTTGGGGTTTAAGTTATAGGCTAGTCCCGCCTGGCTTAGCGAGTGTGTATGTCTCCGTTCGCTATGATTCGACACATGTATGGAAATCCATTTCGTATACGGGTCGGGTCATGGTGCGGGGGATGTGACGTCTCGTGCTCGGGCGTTACAAAAACATACCTTGATCGAGAAACGGGGCGTCACAACCTCCTCTCCTTAAAGAAATCTGGTTCCCAGATTTACCATCGGAAAACAACTCAGGGTGAAACTACGCATCTTCTCTTCCGTTTCCCAAGTTGCTTCTTCGGACTTGAGATCTTTCCAAAGTAGCTTAACCAATGGAATTTATCGATTCCTCAACTCTTGAACCTTCCTATCCAAGATTTTCCCCAATATGTTCCATAATCTCAAACGGACCAATGAACCTCGGATTCAAGTTACCACCCTTTCGAATTCATGAGAACCCTTTTCTAGGTGTTACCTTCAAGAAAACCCGATTACCCACTTCGAATTTCAAGTCTTTCCTTCTCCGATCGGCATAACTCTTTTGCCGGTCCTGTGCCGCTTTCATATGTTGCTTAATCTTTTCCACTTTCTCAATTGCTCCCTTTAATGACATCGGGTTCGGTTCCTCACTCCAAACCATCTTTTTCGGTCCATTTCCATTCCTTAAGATCCCAATAGAGAGGGGATCTACACTTACGGCCATACAAAGTTTTGTATGGTGCCATCTTGATCGAAGATTGGTAGCTATTGTTGTAGGCAAATTCGATCAAAGTCAAATGTTCATCCCACTTATCCGAGAAATCAAAAATACAAGCCCTTAACAAATCCTCAAGAAATTTAATCACCCATTTGGATTGTCCATCGGTTTGCGGATGAAACGCAGTGCTAAAACTCAACTTCGTACCCCACAATCTGTTAAGAACCTTCCACAGCTTTGAAGTGAAACGAGGATCTCTATCCGAAATGATACTAGCGGGTATCCCATGCAATCTCATAATTTCTAGGTGATATAACTCCGCTAATTTCTCCACTTTATCGGTCGATTGAATCGGTAGAAAGTGTGCAGATTTGGTGAAGTGATCTACAATAACCCAAATTCCATCAAATCTCTTTTGTACTCTTGAAAGTCCGATCACGAAATCCATGGTGACTTGCTCCCATTTCCACCCGGGTATAGGTATCGGTTGCAACTTATCCGCCGGTAGTTGATGTTCGGCCTTGACTCGTTGACAAACCCCACATCTCTTAACATAGTTAGCCACATCCCGTTTCATACCATGCCACCAAAAGTACTTCTTAAGATCCCGGTACATCTTGCCACCCGGATGCATCGTATAAACGGTCCTATGTGCTTCTTCAAGCACTAACCTTTGCAATCCATCCAGTATACATACTGGGCCCTTGTACCTAAAGATCCCCAAATCATTGAATCCAAACTTGGATTTCGGATTAGCTCTTGCCCGAACCACTTGCCTTTGAATCCACTCATCCGTTGATTGAGCATCTAGGCTTCGTTGCCTCAAATCCGGTCGTATAGTGATGTTAGCCAACCTCGGTTGCGAAACAAGGATCTCGGATTCACCCTTTCCGGAATCGACCTTAAGGTGAGCAATCTTTGCTTTCCGACTCAAGGCATCTGCAACTACATTCGCCTTCCCCGGATGATATTGTATGACACAATCATAGTCTTCCAAGAATTCCATCCACCGACGTTGTCTCATGTTCAGATCCTTTTGTGTGAACAAGTAACGAAGACTCTTGTGATCGGTGAATACTTCAAACTTAATTCCATAAAGGTAGTGTTGCCATTTTGCTAAGGTAAATATCACCCCGGCCAACTCAAGATCGTGTTTTGGGTAATTCTGCTCGTGCTCCTTCAATTTCCTCGAAGCATAAGCAATCACCCGGTCATTCTGCATAATTACACATCCCAATCCTTCCTTGGATGCGTCGGTAAAAAACTGAAAACCCATCCGATCCTTCCGGCAAAGTCAACACCGGACCCGTTGTCAATTTCTCCTTGAGCACACGGAAGTTCTCTTCACAAGCTTCATCCCACACAAACTTCATTTCCTTCTTAGTTAAACGTGTGAAAGGTGCTACGATCTTAGAAAAATCCTTTACGAATCGGCGGTAATAACCTGCTAACCCGAGGAAGCTCCTTACTTTTGATACATTCTTCGGATGCTCCCAAAGAGAAACGGTTTCGATCTTAGATGGATCCACTGAAATCTCATCACCGGAAATAATGTGTCCCAAGAATGATACCCGATCTATCCAAAAATCACATTTGCTAAACTTGGCATACAACTTATGCTCACGAAGCTTCTCAAGTACCAAACGAAGATGTAGAGCGTGTTCCTCAACCGACTTAAGAAAACCAAGATGTCATCTCTGGATATAACCACGAACTTATCTAAGAATTCCTTGAAAACCCGATGCATCAAATCTATAAAAGCTGCGGGTGCGTTGGTAAGTCCGAAGGGCATCACAACGAACTCAAAGTATCAGTATCTCGTGTCAAAGCCCGTCTTAGGTATATCCGACTCATTAATCCATAATTGGTAGTATCCCTGTCGGAGATTGAGCTTCGAATATACCTTTGAACCTTGTAACAAATCGAATAAATCTTCGATATATGGGAGGGGATACTTGTTCATCTCCGTCATCCTATTTAACTCCCGATAGTCTATGCACATACGAAGTGTCCCATCATTCTTCTTCATGAACAACTGATACGTTGCATATTCATTTAATTTTGGAACCTAGAATTCCTATGTTTTACCCCACTATTTGATTTAATTTTGGGTAAATGCCTAATATTCTAGGTTTTCTGTAGAAAGTCTGGTTGGAAGGGAATTTGAAGAGAAGTAGCCAAAGAAAAGTGGAGCAGTCACGTTATTTTTGGAAAAGGGCCCATGACCTCAATTATGATTAATCAAATTTCTTGGATTAATTAATTTATGTTGAATTAATTGGGGGGATCTTGGACATACGGCCCATGCAAGCAAGCACTAGAGAAAGCCCACTCTCAATTCATGAGTCTCCCACGCTTGAAAAGAATCTACAAGCCCTCAGCATTGTTTGTGGGCTAATTGACTATCCTTCAGAAGAATTAAGTTCACTCAAAAGGTGCAACACGTTTTCGGCATTAGTGGCGTTTCTTGAAGAAGAGTTAATAGGTGTTATTCCAAGAAAACATGGAGGGAGACGTGGGGTAAGAATTAAAAGCCCCTTTGCACTACTTATTCTGGGGATGAAAGCACGTAGGAGACACACACACACTTCATCTTCACCCTCATACACGAAGGCACGCAGCAGCAGTTCTTGTTCATTCGAGAATAGACTTCGAGCACCTAATAGTTTTATTCTCTTCCTTTTCTTTTCATTTAAACACTACGTTGATTTTCCAATTTCGTTTGTTAAATTTTGTTATGAGTAGCTAAGTTATCTTTTAGTTGGGATTTTCCAAGCATGCTTTAGATTGTGTGAGACAATTTCTTGTAGTTGATTAATCAAAGTTATCCATTTTATTTCCGATTTCATGATATTGGGTGTTGCTTTACTCTTAAATTTAAGAGCTCGAATCTTAGAGTTAGCAATTCACATATAGCTAGTTAATTTATTTGGTGGAGCTAACCGGGTAATTAACGAAGTGGCAGTCAACACTAGGTTGTTAAGTTTGGCTGAATTTGTGTTGTGGAATAATTCGGTCTAATTAGGCGAAGTAGGAGTTTCTACTAAGTCGGTTAGGGTTAGTGTTTCTTTAGCTCGTAAAGCAATTAGTTTATTGAATCTTTGAAGGAGTTTCTGAAAAGGTTATTAGCTAGTTAGGGAATAGTCTTTAGGAGTTTCTTCAGATTATTCTAAAAATACGAAGAAACGAGGGAGCCTAAGGTAATTGGTAACTATAGCTAGCCTAACGAGGAATTAATCACCCTATCCGTGATCATAGTCTGATGCATGCGTAGGAAAATTGTAACGCCCCGGTTTTTCATTTATATTAATATGTCATATTTGTTTATAAATTGCAAAATTAAATTATTTAATTATGTGATTAATTGTTTTTACGTGTTTCATATTTAATCTTATTATAAATCGTTATTATTTTATTTTATTATATTTTATTTCAAATTAATATTATTTATACATATTACGTTATTTTAAGTAATTATCTTAAATTATTACTAATTTAATGATTAATGTTAATTAAGTGGGTTATGTTAATTAATCATGTTTAACCATATTAATTAATTTATTCAAATATAATACGTTGACTTTAATTTTATAATGCATGAATTTTAATGAATATGTGCATGAATTGCATGAATATATGCTTGGTTGTTTACTTGGTGCGTCGTTCTTATATGAAATGATATCGAAATGTTGTGAAATTATAGTATATCGTAAATATATGTGTTATGAACATGCCTATATGCTCTGTTTATGTTTTCAAATTCATTTGATATGTTAACGAATTTAATTTGTATCATGGAACCAAATCGGGGGCTAACGAGCACTTAGCGTACCCTTGGTTCCGTATTTAATATCTTGAGCTCTAGAACTCGGATTCTAGTTCCGTCAACTCCGCTGAACTCGTAACGAAAATTCGAGTTTAGTAAACTTAGCCTTATATTTTTCCAAAGTCATTTGGACCTCCAAAATCTAACCGAAAAACGAAATGGCGACCAAACTGACCTTGCTGTACAAAAATAGCCATATCTTATCCAAACTTTAACCAAATTAACCATGGTTTGATTCTATTGAACCCTAACTCAACTACCTAACCTGATATATCATGCCCTAACCAAACCAATCCTCACAAAATCCCCAAATATCAGCCAAAGTTACTGATTTTCAGTTCAGTCCTGTAACCCTATATTCCTTAGAGATTTTGGAGCTCAAATCTCATCCAATCTTCATCCAATCATCAAGGTAAGCTTAGGGTTGTAATATATGTTCATTTCTGATCATTTTCATCCTTTCATTCCCAAATTTGATCATGGTTTCATGAGTTTATGGACTGAGTTCGTAAATAGTGAGTTTTGGCAAATTTGATGATCTTATTCAATTCTTGTTGGTTTTGATTGATTCCAAGCTTGAGAATGATTATTTTGACATCCTCATATCATTTATGATCATTGATTTCATGGTGGTTAAAGTATTAATGAGATATCATTTATGGTACTTTGAGAGAACTTTCATGTAATGGCACGTATGACTGCTGTACACGGTTGAGCTCTTTTGGAACTGAATTATGTGTTGAATTTGTGTTGCTTGACTGAGTATTTGATGGCCTAAACTGATATGAATATGTGGAGATGAAGAGAATCCTTCATGCCCTGTTTTTCGGGACCTTTGCTCTGTTTTTTTTTTTTGAACTGGAATTGTTGCTGTCAAAAACTGCCGTGATTCCTCCTTGCTTTTGCTGTTAATTTCATGGCTTTGTGGGATCATTCTAGATGAGTTCTTGTAGCTTTTCATACCTGGTTTTGCTGCCTTTCTTGCTTTCACTTTGCCGTAGCTGCTGCTGCATTTTTTTGTAAAAAACAGGGGCTGTTGCTTGCACGAGACACGGGTGTGTCAGTTTTCTTTCTTTCCAACGGGAACGGGGGTGCGTTTTTGGGCTAGAATTTCTGTACCGAGACATGGGGATGTCTCGGTTTGTGCTATGCTTGTGACACGGGGGTGTCACCTTATTTATTCTATATTGTAGTCTGCGTTTGCATGCATGTGTGTGTTTGTTTTATTTCTTTCCTTCATTTAACTGCTGCTGCTGTTCCTAATTATGCAGTGTATGTGTGTCTGTATATATATATAGGTTGTTATGTGTGCATGCATGGCTGGGTGTTTGTGTGCGTGTATATATATATATCTATATACTGTGTGTGTGCATGGAGTGTTTGCATGCATGTGATGTTGTGTATGTTATATATATATATATGTAATTTGTGTGTAAATGCATGCATGGTTATATATATATATATATATGTATTAATTATGTTAAGTATAATTTATGCATGCATGTTGATTTACGTGTATATATATATATACATATGTTTATTATATAATTATTATATGTTTATTATATATATATATATTTATTATATATTTTCAATATTATTTGATTTAATTCAATTTTGGAATTAATTGATTTCTATTTCGCGTATTTAAATTACCGATTATTGTTTGAATGTTTCATTTATCCTATTCTAATTGTCAACATGAATATCACTTGATATGATTATTAAGTGAATTCTTGGATTAAATTGATATGAGTTATGGATTATGAATTTATGAATTTGAATGAAATGAATGAACGAATAGTTGATTATGTGCTTTAAATTCCTTAATAGTGCACATGAACATTTTCATGACTTAATATGATCTTTTATGCATTCATATCATGATCGTTACGTTGCCGAGCGTCCTATTTGGTTCATTTGGAGTCTTAAGTCTCACGAACACGTTATGTTGTTTTTGGTTCAGTTTATCTCCAGGGTGGAGAAATCGTGATCAACTAAGCACTCAGTACTCATATCCTTGTATCGTCGTGTTTCAGGTGAGGGTGTTTTCGTTTTAGTTATGTATCAAACCCTACAACCGTATGTGACGAGCTTTGGCCAAAAACCTAATATAGTTATATATATATGGTTTTCAAATGATATGTATCGAGTAAATATTGATCGAGTAAACCCTTTTTCAAATGAATTATGAAATATGATATGTTTCACATGAATTGATATGTTTTGGCGAGACATGATTATGATTGCACGGGCCTAGGGACTTAGTACATGTGGCTATCCGGGGAGGCATGGGCCGATGGTGATCCCTTGTGCTAGTTCCACTATGTTACGGCGAAACGGACCTCGTCAAGGAGTTTTTGACGAGGAAACGTTAACCGGGCTTTGAGGACTCATGAACCTCTTAGCCATAATGATATGTTTTGGTGGTCGGGCCTTGCAAACCCGTCCACCGCCGGAGGAAGAAGGTTGGAACTTGTTTTATTAATAAGATTATGTTACGATATGATTGTTATGCACCGTGCGGGAAGGCCGGGACACGGATTGCCCAAACGAATATGTTTTATGATATGATATATGATGTGCGTGTATAATGATATATTGCATGATCACCTATTTAAAGTATTAATGATATGTGTCGTACACAGTCGGAGTTGGTTGGAGATGATGCACGCTCACTCGCCGAGCCTTATGTTTATGTATGATTTATGAACGTAATGAATTAATATGATTAGTCGTAAAATCCGAGTATTGCTTGGTTATTTTCTTGCCCTTTTGGGAACTAATTTCAAATGAAACCTTGCTCGGGATTTATGACTCGCATGTGCATGTTTTATATATATGTATATCTGTAGCACCCGAGCATAAGGTACCACATCCCCAGCACCGAGACCCGACCCCATATATGAAATGGAAGTCCATACACGTGCCAAATCTACGACGAACGGGGACACAACACACACGCTATGCTAGGCGGGACTAACCCTTAAACCAATCAACTCAAGAATCATAAAATCAGAGTTAAAATAAAACGCGGAAGCAAGAATAACATAGCATATATACAATGAGCCACCAAGCTCCAAAAACAGATATACAAAAGCATTCAAATATCCAACGGCACTCACGGCCTACAAAATCATAACGCTCCAAGAATAAACTATGATCATATACAAAAGTAATGAGAGTATGAACGTATGAGACTGAAAAGAAGTGCTAAACATAAATGCAAGACCTAGACGACTTGTATTCCCACCTAGCACTCCTATACCTGCACAAAACAACTGAAAACAATCGGGTTCAGTCTAAAAGAGACTGGTGGGTATAAAAACGGGGCATAAGATATATAATATCGCATAAATTAAACACATACATGCAAGCCCTAATCCCGTGTGAAGTTTGATAAGAATTTACCAAGTGGTTAGAACAAAAGGAAAACATCAACGGGATTACGACGTTTATATTCATTCATAATTGTTCATAAGGGTTTAAGCTCGGCGAGTGAGCATGCACAATCTCCAACCTTCTCCTCGTGTAATCATATCATAATTATTGGTTGTCATACATATCTTTCGTGCACATACATAAATGATCATAATCATACATATACACCTTCTTCCTCCGGGTGGTGGACAAGTTAGCTAGACCTGACCACCGGTCCATACATAATGGCTAGTGAGGTACATGAATCCTCAAAAGCCCGACTAGCATTTCCTCGTCAAAACTCCTAACGAGGTCCGTTTCGTCGTAAATTTGGTTGGAACTAGTGTATGGGATCACCGTCGGCCCTTGCCTCCCCGGATTGCCACATACACTAAGTCCCTGGGCCCGTGAACATAACATACATGCAATCTCGCCAAAACATAAGGTAGGATTTCATAATTAAAAGGGGTCATACGTTTGAAATCATTTACCCGAAATGACTCGATATATATATAAATATACTCTTTTGGCTTAAAACCTTTCACATAAGGGATATATCGGGTCACTTTAACTAGTAGAAGAAAAACCCACCTTTTCCAAAGCAAAAGAAAGGCACAAGCGTCTCAAGGCTCGCCCTCGTCTCCGACCAAACCCGAATCTGTGCAAAAGAAAAGGTATGAGACTCAATGACCACATATGACGCTCGGCAATGAAGTGAGTATGACATGAATGCATAAATGATCATGTTATATCATAAAAATGTTCATGTGCACTATTAAGATATTTAAAACATATAATCAAATCATTCGTTCATATATTTCATTCAATTTCATAAATTCATAAATTCATAACATTCATAATGCATATCAATTAATTCAAGAATTCAATAAGCATAACACATAATATTCATATTCACATTTAGGAATAAAATAAATAAAACGTTCAATCAATAGTCGTTAAATTAAAATACGCGAAATAGAAATCAATTAATTTCAAGAATTAAATTAAATCAAATAATATTTAAAATATATAATAAATATATATAATATAATAAGTATATAATAACATATAATAACATATAATATACATATATACATAAACACGTAGCTACATGTATGCACACACACACACAAATATGTATACTATATATATTCATGCATGCAACTCAAATAACAACCATGCACACACAACTCACAGCCATGCATGCAACACACACACTGCACAGAAATATAACAGCAGCAACCACATAGCAAACGCAGGCAAAGGAGTCAAAAAAAACGGGGTGACACCCCGTGTCACCTCCCAAGCCTAGACCGAGACACCCCCGTGTCTCGGTACAGAAATCCCAGGCCCAGACAGCACCCCCGTTCCTCGTCGGAACGGGCAAAAAAAACACCCCCGTGCCTCGCACAAGCAACCTCCCCTGCCGGACAGCAAATAACGCAGAAACAGGGTAGCTAATTAACGCAGAAATGCAAGCAACAAAGGCAGCTAAACAAGGCATAAATGGCAGCAAAAACTCAACAAGAACACATGCTAAAAGGCCACGAAAATGACAGCAAAAAGGAAGAAGGAAACTCAGCAAATTGACAGCAAGAAAACCAGCGTGAAAACAGGGCAAGCCTACACTCAAATAATCCGACTCATTTCAGGACCTTAAGGCCATCAAATGTGCAGCAAAACAACATAAATCCAACACATAATTCAGTTCCAAAAGTGATCAACCAAGAGGAGAAAGCATGCGTGACCTTCATGTGGAAATTTCTCAAAAAGTCATAAATGATATCTCATGAATATCTCAACTACCATGAAATCAATGACCATAAATGATATGAGGATGTCAAAACAATCAATCTCAAGCTTGGAATCAATCAAAACCATGTAAAATCGAAGGAGATCAAGAAATGCCCAAAATTACTCCATTTTCGGAAAAACAGCCCAGAATGATGAAACCATGCTCAAACTCATGAATGAAAGGATGAAAATGATCAGAAATAAACATATAATACAATCCTAAACTTACCTTGTTGATTGGAAGAAGTTTGGATGAGATTTGAGCTCCAAAATCTCCAAGGGAGGAAGGGTTATGGGACTGGAATGAAGAGCAGTAGCTTTGGCTGGTGTTTGGGGATTGTGTGAGGGTTAGCTTGGTTAGGGCTTGATATGTCATGATCGGTGGTTGAGTTAGGGATCTAAATAATCAAACCATGGTTAATTTGGTTATAGTTTGGATAAGATATGGCTAATTTTGCACAACAAGGTCAAATTGGTCGCCGATTCGTTTTTCGGTTGAATTTCGGAGGTTCAAATGACTTAGGAAAAATATAAGGCTAAGTTTACTAAACTCGAATTTTCGTTACGAGTTCAGCGGAGTTGACGGAACTCGAATCCGAGTTCCCGAGCTCAAGATATTAAATTCGGAACCAAGGGTACGCTAAGTGCTCGTTAGCCCCCGATTTGGTTCCTCGATTCAAATTAAATTCGTTGACATAACAAATAAATACGAAAACATAAACCGAGCATAAAATCATATTCATAACACATATATTTACGACATACTATAAATTCGTGGCAATTCGATATCATTTCATACAAGAACAAAGCTCAAAATTAATAATATGCTCAATCCATGCAATTCATGCATAAATTATAAAATTCCATGCAAAAATTATAATTCCCATGCAAAATTTAAATAAATAAATAAATTCTAATTTTAAATAAATCAAATTAGGTCACGTAATTAATTAGCTAAAACATGATTAATTAACATAACACTTAATTAGCATAATCATTAAATTAATAATAAAATAAATAATCATATACATATATATACGAAATATATATATATAATTAATAATAAATTAAAATAAAATATAATAAAATAAAATAATAACAATTATAATAAAATTAAATATAAAACACGTAAAAACAATTAATTCGCGCAAATTGGTAAACATATACGTCGTACCTTTACGTCCGAAAAGTCGGGGCGTTACAATCTCTCCCCCTTAAAAGAATCCGTCCTCGGATTCACTGCTCGCTCGGAAACAACTCGGGGTGAAACTTCCTCATCTTATCCTCCGTCTCCCACGTAGCCTCTTTGGTTTTATCACTTCTCCAAAGGACCTTGACTAGTGGGATACGCCGATTTCGATGTTCCTGAAATTTTCGATCCAATATCTTAATCAGCTTCTGAACGAAGGTGAGATCCGGTTCTAATTCCACTTCTTTAACCGGTAGAACCTCGGACTCGTCTCGATAATATTTTCGGAGCTGTGAAACATGAAATACGTTATGAATTCCAGTCAAACTAGGAGGCAAGTCCAATCGATAGGCCGTATCCCCAATTTTCTCTAGAATCTCATATGGTCCCATATACCGAGGGTTTAATTTTCCTCCCCGTCCAATCCTTGTGAACCCTTTTCGTGGGGAAGCCTTTAAGAAAACCCTATCTCCAATCTCAAACTCCAAATTCTTCCTCCGAAGATCTGCATAACTCTTTTGTCGATCCTGAGCGGCCTTCATCCATTGTCTAATTATTTGGACCTTGTCAATAGCCTCTTGTACAGCCTTAGAGGGTTTTTCCTTCTTTTCCCCTCTTTTAATCCCTTCTTGCTTGGTCCAATTCCATTCCTCCAAGTCAAAGAACAACGGTGATCGACATTTACGTCCGTAAAGAGCTTCATAAGGGGCCATTTCAATCGAGGCTTGATAGCTATTGCTGTAAGCAAACTCGATTAACGGTAACTGTTCATTCCAAGAGCTTTGAAAGTCCAATGTACATGCTCTCAACAGGTCCTCCAGATACTTAATCAACCTTTCTGATTGTCCGTCGGTCTGAGGATGGAAAGCTGTGCTGAATTGAAGCCTTGTTCCCAAACACTTCTGTAATTCTTGCCATAACCGTGAAGTAAATCTGGGATCCCGATCCGAGACAATACTAACAGGTACTCCATGAAGCCTGACAATCTCATCATTGTATCTCTTAGCCAACTTACTCACTTTATCGGACATCCTGATAGCAAGAAAATGAGTTGATTTCGTCAACCTGTCCACGATAACCCAAATTCCATCGAAACCTCCTCTCACTTTTGGTAATCCCGAAATAAAATCCATGGCTATTTGTTCCCACTTCCACTCCCGGATAGGCATTGGTCGAAGTAGCCCCGATGGCTTTTGATGTTCTGCCTTTACTACTTGACAAGTCATACAATGTTTCACGAAGTTGATAACATCCCGTTTCAATCCATTCCACCAATAGAATTGCTTAAGATCCTTATACATTTTGTTCCCTCCGGGATGTATCGAATACCCTGACCGATGGGCTTCCTCAAGAATAATCCTTTTTAACTCTTCCGGGACAACAACTCTATCCTTGAATCTTAGAAGTCCCGTATCGTCAACCCAAACGGACACTCTGAATCAGCTTGGGCTTTCTCAGCTAATTTCTGAACCTCGGAATCAATCCTCTGAGCATCAAATAATCTCTGTTTAAGATCTGGTTGAACCGTAATATTCAGAATACTAGCCCTCAGTCTGAACAACTCATTCTCATCTCCAATCTCCACTTTCACATTGAACACACTAGTTTTCCTACTAAGCGCATCCGCGACCAAATTGGCTTTGCCGGGATGGTATCGGATTGTACACTCATAATCCGCCAAAAGTTCCATCCAACGCCGTTGTCTCTTGTTCAATTCCTTTTGTGAGAATAAGTATTAGAGACTCTTGTGATCGGAAAAGACCTCGAATGAAATTCCATAAAGATAGTGTCTCCACTTACCCAAAGCAAAGATCACTGCCGCTAATTCCAAATCGTGAGTGGGGTAGTTCTGTTCATGCTCTTTCAATTTCCTTGAGGCATAGGCGATTACTCTTCCATTCTGCATCAACACACATCCCAAACCTTCCTTTGAGGCGTCCGTATAAACTGTATATCCTTCTGTACCTTCAGGAAGTGCTAATACAGGAGCGGTGGTCAACTTCTCCTTTAAAAGTTGAAAGCTAGCCTCACATGCCTCATCCCACTCAAATTTAACCTCCTTCTTAGTCAATCGGGTTAAAGGAGCCGCAATCTTCGAAAAATCCTAAACGAATCTCCGATAGTAGCCTGCCAAACCCAAGAAACTCCTTACTTCTGAAACATTTTTCGGGCTTTGCCATTGAATAACCGTCTCAATCTTAGAAGGGTCTACTTCCAAACCTTTCCTTGAGATAATATGACCCAGAAATGCTACCCGATCAATCCAAAACTCGTATTTGCTAAACTTAGCGTACAACCGATGTTCCCTTAAGGTCTCCAACACGAGTCTGAGGTGCCTTGCATGATCCTCCGGAGTTCTCGAATAAACCAAGATGTCATCGATGAAGATTGCCACAAACTTATCCAAATAGGGCCGGAAAATTCGATGCATCATATCCATAAAAAGCAGCCGGAGCATTAGTCAGTCCAAAAGGCATCACTACGAACTCGTAGTGTCCATACCGGGTGTTAAATCCCGTCTTCGGAATGTCCTCTTCCCGGATCTTCAATTGATAATATCCTTGTCTCAAGTCCAATTTTGAGTAAACCCCCGAACCTTGTAACATGTCGAATAAATCCTCAATATGGGGCAAAGGATACTTATTCTTTACAGTCATCCGATTGAGCTCTCGGTAATCTATACACATTCTTAAGGTTCCATCCTTTTTCTTAACAAAGAGAACCGGAGCACCCCAAGGTGACGAACTTGGCCGTATATATCCAACTTTGAGCAATTCCTCTAATTGAATCGTTAACTCTTTCAATTCGGCCGGTGCCATCCGATACGGAGTCTTAGAATACGGTGTGGATCCTGGATATAAGTCGATAACAAACTCGATCTCACGGTCTGGTGGTAAGGAACTCAAATTTTCCGGAAACACTTCGGAAAAATCCTTCACAACCGTGGTATCCTCCAACTTAACTTGATCTTTCGGCCTATTCAGAAAGTAAGCAATAAATCCCGTTGCTCCTTCTCTCATCAACTTATGAGCTTCCATATAAGACAAGAGAGATACCGTTCTTGATCTACTACCAATCACCAATTCATCACCCAAAATCACCTTCTTCGCAAAACAATCAACATTGGCCCGATGCCTGTACAACCAGTCCATACCCAAGATAACTCCATACCTCTTCATAGGCATAACAATTAAATCCGTCGGATATTCTTTCCCTTCAATCAGAACTGAACACTCCCGAACCAACTGATCTGTCTGAAGACTACCACCAATTGGCGAACTTACCAAATAACAAGAAGAAAGACAGATAACAGGCAAGCACAGAGTAGCAACTATATCACAAGAAATAAAGGAATGCGTGGCACTCGGATCAAAGAGTGCATGAATGCTCATGTTATGTATGCATAGGGTACCTTCTACCACTGCCGTGGGATTAATCTCTGCATCTTGCTCTTCACCTTCGAGGGCATAAGCACGGGCCGGGATCATTGGCCTTTGAACTCGTCTTTGAAATTCGGGGTTCCTGTAGGGACATGTCTTCGCCATATGGTCGCCTTTTCCACATATGAGGCACAATTTCAACCTTCTTAGACAATTATTGTAGGTATGGGTCGGTCCCCCGCAATAAGTACGTGGAGGTACATCCGAGCGTGAATTTGTAGATGCCGGTGCCATAGGTAGAGCTTTCGGTCGAGTCGGTACGGCCTGAGAACCTTGTCCTCCAAACCAAGGCTTCTTAAAAGGACCTTTAGGTGGGGGACTAGCTTGAATCATCGGCCTCTTTCCCGAATTCGATCCGGAACCTCTTCCCATTGGAGCTCTAAAAGTCGAATCCTTCTTCTTGAATTCCTCCTCTTGCGTAGTAAACTGTCGGACTCCAGATATCCTCTCTAACCGAATCAACCAACCCTCCGAGACCGCATCACCGATAGAACCAGAAAATCGAGGGGGGTTGTAGCTCAGAAACACCCCATGAGGGTCTCTATTATTATTATGATTTGGTGGAGGCGCCGGTTGTTCTGCTTGTTGTGGTGGGGGAGCTTGAGCCCTCCTATGCTCGACATAGTTAAAAACCGCTTCCATAAAATTCCCCAAGTCCATCAGTGGTGCTTGTGGTTGGGGTGGAGGCGTAGAAGATCGATCATGATGACGACGGTGTCCTGGAGATCTCTCACGATGTCTACGTGGAGGCATCCTGTTCAAGAAACACTGAAATGCATGCTATTTTTAGTCCATGCATGCAAGTGCAATTAATTCGATCAAAATTCAAGATTCAAAGCACACAAGCACGTAAACAATGCATATGCAACACATTGACAAGTTGTTCCTAAAGCCGAACGACTTAACTGACTCAACACGACACTAGAGCCCGGGTTTTGCAACCCTAAGCTCTGATACCACATAAGGATGTAGCACCCGAGCGTAAGGTACCACATCCCCCGCACCGAGACCCGACTCGTATATGAAATGGAAGTCCATACACGTGCCAAATCCACGGCGAACGGGGACACAACACACATGCTATGCTAGGCGGGACTAACCCTTAAACCAATCAACTCAAGAATCATAAAATCAGAGTTAAAATAAAACGCGGAAGAAAGAATAACATAGCATATATACAATGAGCCACCAAGCTCCAAAAATAGATATACAAAAGCATTCAAATATCCAACGGCACTCACGGCCTACAAAATCATAACGCTCCAAGAATAAACTATGATCATATACAAAAGTAATGAGAGTATGAACGTATGAGACTGAAAAGAAGTGCTAAACATAAATGCAAGACCTAGACGACTTGTATTCCCGCCTAGCACTCCTATACCTGCACAAAACAACTGAAAACAACCGGGTTCAGTCTAAAAGAGACTGGTTGGTATAAAAACGGGGCATAAGATATATAATATCGCATAAATTAAACACATACATGCAAGCCCTAATCCCGTGTGAAGTTTGATAAGAATTTACCAAGTGGTTAGAACAAAAGGAAAACATCAACGGGATTACGACGTTCATATTCATTCATAATTGTTCAAGGGTTTAAGCTCGGCGAGTGAGCGTACACAATCTCCAACCTTCTCCTCGTGTAATCATATCATAATTATTGGTTGTCATACATATCTTTCGTGCACATACATAAATGATCATAATCATACATATACACCTTCTTCCTCCGGGTGGTGGACAAGTTAGCTAGACCTGACCACCGGTCCATACATAATGGCTAGTGAGGTACATGAATCCTCAAAAGCCCGACTAGCATTTCCTCGTCAAAACTCCTAACGAGGTCCGTTTCGTCGTAAATTTGGTTGGAACTAGTGTATGGGATCACCGTCGGCCCTTGCCTCCCCGGATTGCCACATACACTAAGTCCCTGGGCCCGCGAACATAACATACATGCAATCTCGCCAAAACATAAGGTAGGATTTCATAATTAAAAGGGGTCATACGTTTGAAATCATTTACCCGAAATGACTCGATATATATATAAATATACTCTTTTGGCTTAAAACCTTTCACATAAGGGATATATCGGGTCACTTTAACTAGTAGAAGAAAAACCCACCTTTTCCAAAGCAAAAGAAAGGCACAAGCGTCTCAAGGCTCGCCCTTGTCTCCGACCAAACCCGAATCTGTGCAAAAGAAAAGGTATGAGACTCAATGACCACATATGACGCTCGGCAATGAAGTGAGTATGACATGAATGCATGAATGATCATGTTATATCATAAAAATATTCATGTGCACTATTAAGATATTTAAAACATATAATCAAATCATTCGTTCATATATTTCATTCAATTTCATAAATTCATAAATTCATAATGCATATCAATTAATTCAAGAATTCATTTAATAAGCATAACACATAATATTCATATTCACATTTAGGAATAAAATAAATAAAACGTTCAATCAATAGTCGTTAAATTAAAATACGTGAAATAGAAATCAATTAATTTCAAGAATTAAATTAAATCAAATAATATTTAAAATATATAATAAATATATATAATATAATAAGTATATAATAACATATAATAACATATAATATACATATATACATAAACACGTAGCTACATGCATGCACACACACACAAATATGTATACTATATATATTCATGCATGCAACTCAAATAACAACCATGCACACACAACTCACAGCCATGCATGCAACACACACACTGCACAGAAATATAACAGCAGCAACCACATAGCAAACGCAGGCAAATGAGTCGAGAAACACGGGGTGACACCCCCGTGTCACCTCCCAAGCCTAGACCAAGACACCCCCGTGTCTCGGTAAAGAAATCCCAGGCCCAGACAGCACCCCCGTTCCTCGCCGGAACTGGCAAAAACGGCACCCCCGTGCCTCGCACCAGCAACCTCCCCTGCCGGACAGCAAATAACGCAGAAACAGGGCAGCTAATTAACGCAGAAATGCAAGCAACAAAGGCAGCTAAACAAGGCATAAATGGCAGTAAAAACTCAACAAGAACACATGCTAAAAGGCCACGAAAATGACAGCAAAAAGGAAGAAGGAAACTCAGCAAATTGACAGTAAGAAAACCAGCGTGAAAACAGGGCAAAACTCGAAGAAAAACAGGGCAAGCCTACACTCAAATAATCCGACTCATTTCAGGACCTTAAGGCCATCAAATGTGCAGCAAAACAACATAAATCCAACACATAATTCAGTTCTAAAAGTGATCAACCAAGAGGAGAAAGCATGCGTGACCTTCATGTAGAAATTTCTCAAAAAGTCATAAATGATATCTCATAAATATCTCAACTACCATGAAATCAATGACCATAAATGATATGAGGATGTCAAAACAATCAATCTCAAGCTTGGAATCAATCAAAACCATGTAAAATCGAAGGAGATCAAGAAATGCCCAAAATTACTCCATTTTCGGAAAAACAACCCAGAATGATGAAACCATGCTCAAACTCATGAATGAAAGGATGAAAATGATCAGAAATAAACATATAATACAATCCTAAACTTACCTTGTTGATTGGAAGAAGTTTGGATGAGATTTGAGCTCCAAAATCTCCAAGGGAGGAAGGGTTATGGGACTGGAATGAAGAGCAGTAGCTTTGGCTGGTGTTTGGGGATTGTGTGAGGGTTAGCTTGGTTAGGGCTTGATATGTCATGATCGGTGGTTGATTTAGGGATCTAAATAATCAAACCATGGTTAATTTGGTTATAGTTTGGATAAGATATGGCTAATTTTGCACAACAAGGTCAAATTGGTCGCCGATTCGTTTTTCGGTTGAATTTCGGAGGTTCAAATGACTTAGGAAAAATATAAGGCTAAGTTTACTAAACTCGAATTTTCGTTACGAGTTCAGCGGAGTTGGCGGAACTCGAATCCGAGTTCCCGAGCTCAAGATATTAAATTCGGAACCAAGGGTACGCTAAGTGCTCGTTAGCCCCCGATTTGGTTCCTCGATTCAAATTAAATTCGTTGACATAACAAATAAATACGAAAACATAAACCGAGCATAAAATCATATTCATAACACATATATTTACGACATACTATAAATTCGTGGCAATTCGATATCATTTCATACAAGAACGAAGCTCAAAATTAATAATATGCTCAATCCATGCAATTCATGCATAAATTATAAAATTCCATGCAAAAATTATAATTCCCATGCAAAATTTAAATAAATAAATAAATTCTAATTTTAAATAAATCAAATTAGGTCACGTAATTAATTAGCTAAAACATGATTAATTAACATAACACTTAATGAGCACAATCATTAAATTAATAATAAAATAAATAATCATATACATATATATACGAAATATATATATAAAATTAATAATAAATTAAAATAATATATAATAAAATAAAATAATAACGATTATAATAAAATTAAATACAAAACACGTAAAAACAATTAATTCGCGCAAATTGGTAAACACATACGTCGTACCTTTACGTCCGAAAAGTCGGGGCGTTACAATATCGCCCCTGCTCACTCAGTCTTCTAGACTGACCCTCTCCCTCCCCAACCTTTCAGTGCGCAGGTTTGGCTTTGGAGTCTCGAGCTAGGCGGAGTGTGTTGAGTCTTTGAGTTGGTTAAGTTAAGTTAGAAGAGTCTTTACACTCACATATGTATCTCAGTTATGTATGATCCAATTCCACAATATTGAACTTGAATCTTATGTATTTGTCATTGAATTACTTTATCATACTGGGTAATGAATTAAAAGAGGCCTGAGGAGCCCAAGACTGCTTGCGGTTTGTGTGTTTAATTTCTGCAGGCCCGTGGCCAATACATGTGTTTGAATCTAGTTCTCCGTTGCGTTATGTCTTATTGATTGATTGTAATTGCAGGGTCTAAGTTCCGCCTAGCTTAGGAGAGTTATTTTATTTGTCTCTCGTTCGCTATGGTTTGATACGGGTGCGGACTCCCCATTTTGTTACTCGTGTTGAGCCATAGTGACGGGGATGTGGTGCCTCAGGTGCGGGGTGCTACAAAAATCCCGGCTATTTATCATCCATTGAATTTTAATCCAAGTTGACTTCTAGTTCTCGTTAGTTTAATCGTTTATTTTAAGTTAAATTATTATTAGTTTAATCTAAAACTTGATAACCCCCCCTATTTTAATTGTTCATTTCATTTCGTGGCGTATTAAAATATTTCAAACTCATCCAATCCCCGTGGATCGATACCCGTTGCCACTATTTTACCATTTAATCGTGTGCAACATTTGGGATTTATTTTTGGTGGCTTCGACACCCATCAATTTTTGGTGTCGTTGCCGGGGATCGGTTTTTAATTGATTTTGTTTCTTTTCTTATGCCTAGGAACCTTCGTTCGGGATAACTTGTTGCATACGATCCCGAGATTGAAAAAACCGCTAAGAAGATTAGAAAGTGGACAAGACAAAGGAAAGAACGAGCAGCAGTTGGTGAAAGTTCGAGTCTGTTTGAGCTGGATTCTGACGTTGAAACTGAACAACAGTTACAACTTGAAGAACAGACTATCAGCAAACCTGACAGTGATCACAATCAGGATATGGCTCATAACGGAACGCTTCGGGAGCTTGCCCGACCTACTGAAGCACAACAGCCACTGTGTATAACCTTTCCAAAACTGCAAGAAGCCTTCATTGAAGTCAGGCCTCATCCATTTATTGCCAACCCTTCGTGGGAAGGAGAATGAAGATCCAAATAAGCATTTGAAAGAGTTCCACCTTGTGTGCACATCCATGAAGCCACAAAACGTCACGGAGGATCAAATTAAGCTGGGGGCCTTCCTATTCTCATTGTAAGATGTAGATAAGGATTGGTTGTATTACTTACCTTCGGGTACGGTCACTACTTGGGCTGAAATGTCGAAACAATTTCTCGAGAGATACTTTCCAGCTTCTCGCGCTACAAACATCAGGCGAGAAATTTGTGGAGTTAAACAAAAATATTCCGAAAGTCTCTATGAATATTGGGAAAGGTTCAAGAGATTGCTAGCAAGTTGCCCCCAACATGGAATTTCAGATCAATTAGTCATTCAATACTTTTACGAGGGCCTAACTCCGATGGAACGCCGAATGATGGATGCGGCAAGTGGTGGAGCTATTGTTAGCAAGACCCCTGCTGAAGCTAGAGAGTTGATATCAACCATGGCAGTAAATTCTCAACAATTTGGAGCTCGGCAGGATATACCAAGGACGGTGAATGAGGTAAAAGCAAATTCACTTGACGATATTAAATCTTTGCTAACAACCTTGGTGCAGAAAATGAATGTAGGTACTAATCCACTAGTGAGAGTATGTGGCATTTGCACTAGCCCCAAGCACCCAACCGATGTGTGCCCAACGCTCCATGAAGAGACTTCCGCAAATGTAAATGCCATAGATTTTCAGCAGAGAAAGTTTGATCCTTATTCGAACACTTACAACCCCGGATGGAAGTACCACCCGAATTTCAGCTATGCCAATAACCAACCAAATAATCAGAATTTCCGTCTACCGCCCCTATCGCAGCCAAGACCACAACACCCTCAGGGTTCAGGTACGCCTCTTAGTGAAATTGTTCGTTTGTTAGCTACTAATATCGAGAAATATCAACATGACACGATGAACAGGATTCAAAAGATAGAGGACACTATAAAAACCATGGAGACTCATATGGGACAAATTGCATCATTTGTTAGCAAATTGGAGACCCAAGGCAAGCTACCGTCGCAAACACACGACCCTAGACACAATGTGAGTATGATTGTGTTGTGAAGCGGGAAGGAATTACAGCCTCCAGTAGATAGGAATTCGGAACATGATCAGGTACAGGGATCCCGTGCAGAAATTGAAAAGGAGATTGAGAAGGAGCCTACCAGTGATAACGGACAGACTTCCAGACAGGCTGAAATCACTCAGAAGCCTAAGCCACTGGTAGTACTGTAACACCCGGAACGCCAGGCGCCACATCCCCCGCACCATAGCTCCAATCCACATCTGAAACGATCAATCCATACATAAACCGAAGCTACGGCGAACGGGAGACAATAAAAAAACGCAAGGCTAGGCGGGTACCCTCAAAACAAACTAAAACAACTCAGAGCAATAAAATAGCGGAAGCAAAGCATTCAATACATATAGGTACCATATTTACATATTTACTTATAGGTACCGCCAATTCATATCATTACAATATTAATCCAAGTATAATTCAAGATATACTACAAAATAACTAGTATCAACACAAGTACAATGTATGAAGGTGCAGTGCTAGACCCGAATAAAAGACACGAGACTCTAATTCCCGCCTAGCACGAACCTGCAAAACTGAAAAGTTGAGGTGTCAGTCCAAACGGACTGAGCGAGGGGTATAAATAAATATATGCGCACGTACATGCAAGTTACAACCTCGGGTAATAATTTTTAGGAAATCAAACACAATTATTAGAGTAGAAGGTACTATCGCCCGAGATTACAACTAATTCAATTTATCAATTAATTCAGTTCAATGCAATCAATAGGTGGCCCGACGAGTGAGGGCAATTCTCCAACCTTACTCCGACCGTGTACAATCAATCAATTATTAGGTGATTAGGTGATCAAGCAATTATTTACTGTACACAATTAGCAGTTTCAGTCCATCCTTCTTCCTCCGGGTGATGGTAGGATTGCAAGGCCCCACCATCCAATCAGTCTGGGCAGAGGGTACATGAATCCCTAAGCCCGTAACTCCTTCCTCCCCTAATCTCCTAGGGGGTTCAGGGGTCATCCCATTTGGTGAGGATAGCACTCGAGTTACCCGTCAGCCCATGCTTTCCCGGTTGGCTCGAGCCACTATCCTCGGGCCCACAGTGCAATTCAATGACTCGCCAAAACAATCAATCAATCAATCGGTTTTGCTAAATCATTTGAAAATCATAAAGTTCGCAAACTATAGATATACATATATACATTTTGGCCGAAATAGTCACATAGGGGTTGTAAGGGTTCTATTTATCTAGAATTTAAACCTCACCTTGACAAACGAACCAAAAAAGAAGCCAGAGAACACCCTACGGAGCGGGCTCCACGAAATCGGGACCGTGATCTGTGCAACAAGGACAAGTGTGAAATAAGACTCGACTCGAATGAACCAATTATGACGAACGGCAAAGTCATGCACCAATATGTTATGCAATAACGATTTAATGAATGTCAAATACGAGCATGATTGTCAATAAACCAAGTATAAAACACATATAAGTACAGCCATGCACGCAAAACAATATGCATGAAAGCAGAGGGTGACACGCCCTTGCCACCAAAATACACTAAGCTGTGACACCCCCATGTCACAGTACAGCGAGCAACATGCATGTGAACAGAAGGTGACACGCCCGTGTCACCATTACAAAGCAATCCGTGACACCCCCGTGTCACGGTACAGAAACTCACACCATCAAGCACCCCCGTGTCACGCTGAAGAAGGAAAAAGTGACACCCCCATGTCAACTGCGCGTAACAGAAAAACAGGGCAACTCGGACAACCACAAAATCCAACCAAAACACCAAATTCAATCCAATATAAATGATCAAACACAATATATACATAATATACTTCAACTATACAACGATCAAACCAATAAATATGCATCTATTCACCAAGAATTAGGCCACAAGACCCCATAATTATTCATATACTCCAACTTTCACATATCCTCATGTTTCATGCAAGAAATGAAGGAAATATGAGCTAAACATGCTTCTAGTCATGAATACACATGAAATTATCAAGCTAACATCAAACCCTACTCATATAGCCAATCAAGAAATTCAATCAATTCTCATGTTATACCTTGAAATGAAAGAAGAATGAGATGAGGATGAAGAGATGAAGATGTTGATGCTTCTAGCTTCAAAGTTCCTCAAAATAGCTTGGATTATGAGATGAATTCTTCTCCTTGAGGTGTAGAAACCGATCCTTAGTGTGTGTGTGTGTGTTCTTGTATGAAAATGTATGTATGAGCAATTGATGGAAGAGATACATATACAGGATATATTATATCATCCACTAGCATAACAAATGCACCCAAATTGCAAACAAGTCCCTAGGTTATTTAAATGAATGCAATCAAGTATCATCTCTAACAATTAGACATTTAACTCCCAATTTATGAAATGCAATTAAGTCCATAAATTTAATGAAATGATCAATTAAAGTCACATAATACAATTAAGCACACTATCACTTAATTCATGAATTTCACATTAAAACTAATTCATATAAATACATAGGAATGTATAATGCACATAGTAATGTAATGAAATTATAGTAAGCAAGTAAATATATAAAATTAAACCCCCAACTCCCGAAGACCCGCACGTGGCGTGCTTACCTGAACTTCCAGAATTTGGGGCGTCACAAGTACCACCACCATTCCCTCAGAGACTGGCTCAGAGCAAGAAGGAAAAAGAGGATAAGACCATCTTAGCTCTTTTTGAAAAAGTTGAAGTAAACATTCCACTTTTCGAGGCCATCAAACAAGTTCCACGCTATGACAAATTCCTTAAGGAATTGTGCACGAATAAGCGTAAGTTGACAGGTAATGAGAAGGTGAGTGTTGGTGAAAATGTTTCAGCCGTCTTACAAAGGAAATTACCACCTAAATGTCGTGATAGAGGTATGTTTTCTATCCCTTGCAAGATTGGTAATATTGGTATTGGTAAGGCTATGTGTGACTTGGGAGCTTCTATCAATGTGATGCCTTTGTCCATTTACACTTCTTTGGGTCTCGGTCCATTTACTAGTACC
Source organism: Lantana camara (assembly GCA_037501455.1). Taxonomy (NCBI): domain Eukaryota; kingdom Viridiplantae; phylum Streptophyta; class Magnoliopsida; order Lamiales; family Verbenaceae; genus Lantana; species Lantana camara. The sequence goes on from CM074856.1 coordinate 97,377,923, forward strand.
AGAGTTATCATTCAATTAGCTGATCGGTCACTTGTTTATCTCGAGGGTGTCTTAGAGGATGTTTTGGTTCAAGTGAATGAGTTAATTTTTCCCACTGATTTATTTGTTCTTGATATCGAAAAGGATAGTTCTACTAAGTCTTCTGATATTTTGTTGGGTAGACCTTTCCTTAGTACGGCTAAGGCAAAAATCGATGTCCATAGTAGTTCTTTGACTTTAGAGTTCGATGGTGAAATGGTCAAGTTTAATATGTATGATGCTATGAAACATGTTGATGATGTGTCTTGTGTCTACAATGTTGATATCATAGATAATTTGACTAACAAAGTGTTTGCTGTGAACCATGATGATGAATTGGACTATGTCTTATGCCATAACTTATCCATTGATAGAATGAGGAAACTTGATGATAAATTCAGACTTTCTGAAGATATGCTTGAGATAATTTATACTATGGAAGCTCTCCACGTTACAAGTTCTAAATTTGTACCTATTGAGCTTAATCGGTCTGAATCTAAACTGTTACCTTCTGTTTTACAGGCCCTAAAGCTGGAACTCAAGACATTGCCAGAGCACTTGAAGTATGCTTATCTGGGTGACAAAGAGACACTGACAGTGATCATAGCCAGTACACTCAACAGTCTGGAAGAGGAGAAATTGATCAGAGTACGTCGAGACTACAAACAGGCGATTGGATGGACCATTGCTGATATCAAAGGACTCAGTCCTTCCACATGCATACATAAAATCATTTTGGAGGAAGGTTCCAAATCACGTCGTGAAGCACAACGAAGACTCAATCCACCAATGATGGAGGTAGTGAAAAAGGAGATCATCAAACTCCTAGATGCAGGAATGATCTATCCGATATCCGATAGCGAATGGGTAAGTCCCGTTTAAGTTGTGCCCAAGAAAACGAGAATTACAGTTGTTGAAAACAAGGATGGTGAGTTAGTTCCTACTAGAGTTCAAAATGGTTGGAGGGTGTGTATGGATTATAGAAGTCTTAATTCTCTTACTAAGAAAGATCATTTTCCCCTCCCCTTTATTGATCAAATGCTCGAATGATTAGCTGGGAAAACTCACTATTGTTGTCTTGATGGTTATTCAGGATTCTATCAAATTCCGGTGGCACCTGAAGATCAAGGAAAGACCACTTTTACGTGTGCATTTAGGACCTTTGCATTTAGGCGAATGCCTTTTGGACTTTGTAACGCGTCGGCCACCTTTCAAAGGTGTATGGTGAGTATATTTTCTGAATACGTTGAGCAAATTATTGAGGTATTCATGGACGATTTTACGGTTTAGGGAAACTCTTTTGATGAATGCCTTAATAATCTTGATACAATATAGAAAAGTTGCATTGAAACAAATTTGGTCTTGAATTATGAAAAGTGTCACTTCATGGTTGATAAAGGTTTAATTTTGGGGCATATTGTTTCTGCACATGCTATTGAAGTTGATAAATCTAAAGTTGATGTCATTAAGTCCTTGCCTTACCCCGCGAGTGTGCGGGAAGTACGTTCCTTTCTTGGACATGCAGGTTTTTATAGGCGATTCATTAAGGACTTCTCAAAGATCACCAAACCATTGTGCAAGGTGCTCCAAAAAGATGTGAAGTTCGAGATAGATGATGATTGTAAAGCTTCCTTTGACTTGTTGAAGGAAAAGTTGTTTTCGGCCCCGATTATTCAGCCACCGAATTGGGAGTATCCACTCGAGATCATGTGTGACGCAAGTGATTATGCCGTGGGGGCTGTACTTGGACAAAAGATCAACAAGAATTCCCACGTGATCTATTATGCCTCAAAGTTGCTAGACAATGCCCAATGCAACTACACTACTACCGAAAAAGGAGCTTTTGTCAATTGTTTATGCTTTAGATAAATTCCGTCCATATTTGGTACTAAAGTTTTTGTGTATTCTGATCATGCAGCTTTACGGTATCTTCTCACCAAGAAGGACGTGAAACCGAGGCTCATACGATAGACCCTTCTCTTGCAAGAGTTTGACTTGGAAATAAGGGACAAGAAGGGTTGTGAGAATCTGCTAGCTGATCATCTCAGCAGGATTCCTGTACTTAAACCAGATTCTCTGCCTATCAATGACAAATTTCCAGATGAATAACTTTTTATTGCTTAGGAATCCTATCTGAGGTCACCGACAGGTTTCCAGACTCCCTGGTATGCTGATATTGTTAATTTTTTAGCTACTGGTGCTTTTCCTGATCATTTGTCTAGGTCTGAAAAAGATAAAATCAAGAGTGATTCTAAGTATTATATTTGGGATGACCCTTATTTGTGGAAAATAGGCACCGATCAGATTATTAGGCGTTGTGTAGCTGAAAATGGAATCAAATCCATACTAGAGTTTTGTCATGCATATGGTGGTCACTTCGGTCCTAAACGAACAGCTCATAAAGTGTTAGAAAGTGGATTTTTCTGGCCTACACTTTTTAAGGATGCATACTTGTGTTGTAAAAGTTGTGTGAATTGTCAAAAGACGGGAAACATAGGTCATAGGAATCAAATGCCTCTTAATCCTATACTTATTTGTGAAATTTTTTATGTGTGGGGTATGGATTTTATGGGTCATTTTCCTTCGTCTTATGGTAATTTATACATTATACTTGCCGTTGATTATGTATCGAAGTGGGTGGAAGCGAAAGCCACCCAAACTAATGATTCTAAGGTTGTTGTGGATTTTGTCAGGTCTCACATTTTTGTCAGGTTTGGAATTCCTCGAGCTATAATCAGCAATAGAGGGACTCACTTTTGCAACCGCACGGTCGAGGCACTTTTCAAGAAGTATCATGTGACCCATCGCACCTTCACAGCCTATCATCCACAAACAAATGGTCTCGTCGAAGTCTCGAATAGAGAGATCAAGTCTATTTTGGAGAAAACGGTTAGTCCTAACCGTAAAGATTGGAGTTTGAGACTTGACGATGCACTTTGGGCCTATAGGATGGCTTACAAGACTCCTATTGGTATGTCGCCTTATAGATTGGTATTTGGGAAAGCTTGCCACCTTCCGGTAGAGCTAGAGCATCGAGCTTATTGGGCGATTAAGAAGTGCAACTTTGGATGAGAAGAGGCCGGAATGCATCGCAAGCTTCAATTGCAAGAGTTGGAAGAGATTAGAAATGATGCCTATGAAAATTCCAAAATCTACAAGTCCAAAACTAAGGCATTTCATGATGGGATGTTGTCTAGGAAGAGTTTCGAAGTTGGACAAAAGGTGTTGCTCTATCAATCCAAATTGAGACTTTTTCCGGGTAAATTGAGATCAAGATGGTCTGGTCCGTACGTTGTGACCAAATTTTTTCTACATGGAGCTATTGAAATTGGGGAAATTGATACGGATAAGACGTTCAAGGTGAATAGGCATAGACTTAAGCCATTTTATGAGGGATTCGAGCCACACACGGTTGAAAAGATGAATCTGGAGGATCCTCCTCTAGGGGCATGAGTGTGAAAACAAGAACTCGTCGAGTCTATGACGTTAAACAAGGGCGTTGTATGGGAAGGCAACCCATATTTCTTTTCCCTTGCTTTAGTTTCTTTTGCTTTTCATTTTCTTTGCTTCCTTGTTTTCTTTGCCCGTTGTAATTTCTTCTCTTCTTATGCTGTGCAGGTTAATTTGAAACTGATATAATTAGATAAGTGTGGGGGAGGCACAAGAACAGAACCGTTGTTAATCAAAGGTGATAACAGGTGAATTTGGTATTAACCTACTGTGAGGAAACTTGCCTGAGATCACGGACAAGGGTCCTGGATCTTATCTTGCCAAAAGGAGCCTGAACCGACCCAGACCTTAACCCGACACCACCATCTGACCCATATTTCCCAAACAACCCGGACCGCCCCATTTAAGCCACAAAACCCCAATTGCAAATTCATCTTCCTATCTCAGCCAACAAAATCCAATTTCAAGAACTCCAAATCCTAAATTAGCCATGGGAAAGAGGAAGACCCACCAGCTGCACCAACAGCCGCTCGTCATCGACGGCTGCGCCACCTCTCCACCGCGACGTCGCACCTCCGCGAGGCTTCGCCCTCACAGATCTGCGCCGAAAGACTCATCTCCACCCCAACCACTCAACGCCACCACTTCTCCTCCAATCACCACGACGGCCGAACCCTCAGCACCACCAGCTACATCCGCTACCAGCGCCGGCGATCTGAGCCAAGGCACCTTCTCTAACTTGCCGGCTTCTTCCTCTGCTGACCCCATCTCCAGTTTGCCATCTCTTTCCAGCGAACAGCAGTAACCTATCGTCGATTCCGCCACCATCATCTTTGTACCTCCGCCCCCAACCGATGCCGCCGGTCCCTCACGAATGCGCGGCACCACCTCACACCCACAACCTGCACAGAAGCCCCACCGCGCTTCCACCACCGCCTCGGATGTAGTGCCACCAGCACCACCGCGTCGCGCCTCCGTACGTCTCCGCAGCATGCCGACATCACAGAAGGTTATTTCTTCAACCCCTGTTCTTATCCCGGAATCCCATTGTGACAGTGTTTCTCACACAACCCTGCATGGAGACTCTTCCCCTCGCGCCAATTCTGGTTTCGACATCCCGGTTGATGGTGATGAGTCCGTCTCAGACCGTGACTCCATTAGCCGTGAAACCGAACCCCAGTGACAACCTTTTGATCCAGCCTTGGATCCAACTCAGCATTACCGAAACAGAGGCAGTAATGTCCACATTGTTCCCGCACTGCAATACTTGAAGAAAATTGGTCATCTCAATTTTTAGAATGAGACTCATCAAGGTCGCCTTCGTCGTCTCAACGTAAGGTAATTCGAGTTAAAATGCTTCATACTCCAACTTTGGAAACACTGAATATTCATGATCGTGTCATGGAGTTGGTTGATGGAATAGGTTGGCGTTTGTATTTTATGCTAGATTGTCCGATTATTTATGAATTGGTATATGAGTTTTACTGTACTTTCAAGTTTGATAAGCATGCGAATCTGGATATTAATTCTCATGTGATTAGTTTTCATATGCTTGGCAGGAATTTTGTATTTTCAATCACTGACATAAATGCTGCTCTGGGTGTCGTTTCTGTTCGGGATGAACCTGCATATGTGCTAAGTGTATGTGGACACCCTCCTGATTTTAAAGTTAAAACAGCCTGGACTTTACTCACGGGATGCCCTGGGAATGATTATTCTGATTCTAGCCACGATAGGCACATTATTGACCCGACCTTGCGCTATTTGCATAGGTTTCTTGCTTATTCTTTTTCGGGTCGAACGAAAGGAGCACCCACGGTCACACAAACTAAGTTATTCTTTCTGTAGGCTATGGTGACTAAAACTAAAGTGAACTTGGGTTATTGGGTTGCTACTGCTTTCAACTATGCACTTGCATCTTCACGTTCACTCATTATGGGGCATGTTATCACCCCGAATTACTTCTTTTTATCGTTTGATTGATCTAACAAACTTGGGGACTCACGTTGCACGGCCTTTGGAATATCTTGACTTATTAACGCTTGATTTGATGATGCTTTTGGTCTGTGTAGATGGTGTTCTTTCTATGACCCCTGCAGGTGTTAAAGCTACGGTTCGTGTATTCCATACAGATGCTCGCAGGTGCCATGAGCCTGCTGTTGCTCCACCTCCGACTACCGAAGAGCATCTTGGGCGATTGGAGGAACGCATTCCCGTTATTGAGGAGCAGCTTCATACCCTCCTTACTCTCGTCCGAGAGATCCAGCGCATCACACCCCCCGGGTTTAGGGAAGTCCTCGATTTTTCATTGCTGCTTTTACTTCATGTTGAGGACAACATATGTTTAAGTGTTGGGGGGGGGGGGGGGGGGCCTACTCGCATCACACCAGACATATTTTTGCGACTTTTTGCATGCTTTTAGGAAAATTATGAGGGTGATAGGGGCTCATAATTTTGATGTTATGCTATTATAATCTGCTGTTATACTCTATTTTTGGGACGAGTCTCTGCATGAGATATTGTTTCTATGGCTGTGCTTAGTTCATTTTTAGGGCTACTTGAATTTTGAAAAGTTGATTTAACATGGAATTTAGCCTGACATCCTCTCTAATGGACTTCTTACAGCTTCTTCCTTGTGATGGAGTTGATTTTTGAAAAGGAAACTGAGTTTGAACCTTTGATTATTTATGATTCGCATGACATGAAATTGAGTTTGTTTGACACTTGGCATGGTGGGAATTGTATGAGCTTGAGCATAAAGAGTTGAACTAAATATTTGTGTGCGCTAAATTGGAACCATGCTGCGAGTGAATCTTGCTAAAGTGATTAGTTGATTTAATATCTTTTAAATTTTGCAAGTATGTTGAGAAACGGTAGGTTGGTGTTGAGCTTTACTCAGTTTGACTTGATAAGCATTTAGTGTGAGGGAGAGCTTGCGAGGGGCCAACTAGAGAAAGGTTGGTCAGTAGAACTCGCGCGACTACTCCTCTAGCCTTGGAAGAATTCAAAATCATTAAAGCGCCATGAGTCCGCTCTCGAAATTGTTTTCCCAACACTTAAAGGGATAAATAACTGGAGTTTGCCTTGCTTTGCGAAAAACTCAGAAAAGAAACGAGACAGAAAAAGAAAAAAAAAAGTTGCCCAAAAAAAAAAGAAATAAAAAGGGAAAAAATGATGAGCAGAAAAAAAAGAAGAGATATACTGAAGGAAGTAATTGTTTTTAAAGCTCTCTAGGGATTTAGGTTGCTTATCTAGAAGAATGAAACTTAGCTCTTCACCATGTCTTTGGTATTCTTTAACATATGCGCAAGATTGATTGATATTCGATAGACTAACTACTTTATACTTGTTTCCTTTGTTTGCATTGGATTAATGGAATCAAACTAATCATGCATGATTATAATTGAAATTCGAGCTCTATGTTCTTGCTTTGGAAGGTTGATTTCCAAACTTGGCTTTGTGGTTGTGTTCGTTGTAGATAGTCTTTGGTGACGGCGAATGTTTCCTAGTTCACACAACAGACTGCTGTAGTTGGGATTTAGAATGTGATTATGGCCTTGATTCCATGTTAAGCTTTAGGACAAGCATTGACTAAGTGTGGGGGGATTTGATACGTTGCATATTCATTTAATTTTGGAACCTAGAATTCCTATGTTTTACCCCACTATTTGATTTAATTTTGGGTAAATGCCTAACATTCTATGTTTTCTGTAGAAAGTCTGGTTGGAAGGGAATTTGAAGAGAAGTAGCCAAAGAAAAGTGGAGCAGTCACGTTATTTTTGGAGAAGAGCCCAAGACCTCAATTATGATTAATCAAATTTCTTGGATTAATTAGTTGTGGCCCATTAATTTATGGTGAATTAATTGGGGGGATCTTGGACGTACGACTCATGTAAGCAAGCACTAGAGAAAGCCCACTCTCAATTCGTGAGTCTCCCACGTTTGAAAAGAATACACAAGCCCTCAGCATTGTTTGTGGGCTAATTGACTATCCTTCAGAAGAATTAAGTTCACTCAAAAGGTGCAACACGTTTTCGGCGTTAGTGGCATTTCTTAAAGAAGAGTTAATGGGTGTTATTCCAAGAAAACAAGGAGGGAGACGTGGGGTAAGAATTAATAGCCCTTTTGCACTATTTATTCTGGGGATGAAAGCACGCAGGAGACACACACACTTCATCTACACCCTCATACACGAAGGCACGCAACAGCAGTTCTTGTTCATTCGGGAAGTGTAACATCCCGATCGTTCGGATTTCCAGGTACGCCTTAACGTGAGGGTTTTATGTGCTTTAAATTATTTAATTATGTATTTGAATGTTATTTTAATGCTTATATGATTATTTGAATTAATATGAAATTAATTGTTTATATTCATGAACTTTGATTTTAAACGTTTAAGTTTCGTATGCTCGTTATGTGCCGGAATTCAATTCCGATTTTTGTGAAAATTTGGTATGCGTGATATACGTGAGTTATGAAGGTGTTTGTATGCTCGTTTTATGTTTTCGGGTTCGTTTGTCGAGGTTTTTAAACCTTAAGTATTTGACGAGGGACATGAGGGCCTAACTAGTTTTAGCGCGCCTCTTGTTCTGGAGGCCATAACTTGAGCTAGGGAATTCGGATTCGAATTCCGGAAGATGCGTTGGACTCGTAACGAAGAGATGAAGCCAAGGAACCTGATTTGGTATTTTTCTAAGCCCGTTTGGACCCTCGTTTTTCGCCCGGAACGAACAGCTTGTGCTTAAGCCACCTTCTTTGACTAGTCTTGTACTTGTGGGGCCAATTTAACTCAACCTAAGCCTAACCCTTGATAACTTGACTTGAGTTAAGTCTCTCCCTCTCCCTTATCAGCTGAAAAACGAGCCAAACCCCCTCATTTTGTGCAGCAACAGATCGAGAGAGAAGAGAAGAGAAGAAGAAGAAGAAAGAAGCCCTCTCCCATGTCTTGTGATTTTGAAGCCAATCTTCTCCATACTTCTTCATACCATAAAGGTAAGTATATTTATGTATTCTCCTCTCTTCTATGCTTCATTTGATCCTTGAAATTCATGATATGCATCAGATTTAATAAGGTTATGGAGACTTGCATGAATAGTTAGGGTTAGAGGTCATTTGTTGCTTCCTTGCCTTAGCTTGAGTTTGTGGCTGATTTGGTGCTTCCTTGTTGATTATATGAACTCCTTTGCTTCCATTCTTGATTCTTACTTCATGCTAGATGTGTTAGGGTTGTTTTCTCTTGGATAACATGATTGAAACCTTGAGTTTTTGGCCATGAAACTTGAAAACCGAACTGCTGCAAATCTGCTCATTTCCACCAAACTGCTGTCACGTTTTTGAGATCAAATGGATGAATTCTTGCCTCCAATTTCGTATGCTAATGCTTGGTAATGTAGTATACATGTTGTTCTATGAATGTGCTTCGTTTTTCCCGGAATTCATGCTTTAATATGGCTGCAAACTTGAGTTCTTGAACCTTAAAAACTGCTCCCCTGTTTTGGGACTGCTGTGACGTTTTGTGCTTTGTTGCTTGAGTTAATGACTTCCAATTCGTGTGAATTTACATGGAGATGTTGTATACTAATTGGTTTATATGTTATCCCTGCTCTTGCAAGTTTTTAGATTCATTTTCAGCTCCTAATCGAAGCATGATGGCCTGTTTGTATGCTATGAGCGAACCGAACTGCTGCTGTTGCATTTTGTGATTACTTGGTGGTTCTAATGTGCTCCAATTCGTGTCAATTTGCATATACATGGAGTATATTAGTTGCTTATCATGTTAGTATTCATTCCCTAGAGTTTTAGCTTCTTTTTCAGCCCCTAAGTACTTGATCATGGCATGATTGAACCAATTGAGCTCATATGTCCGTTTTTGGCGCTCCAGAGTTGCTGCATGATTTCGGTGCTCTTAACGCGTGATCTAGCCTTTGAGTTCTAAATGAAATATGTTCCTAACATGCTAAATATGTTGTATATCAAGTTTCATAATATTTGGAGTTGATTTGGTATGCTTTTGGACTGATTTTGTTTAGGGTCAGTTTTGCCTGTAAACTTTGTATGCAATTTTGGCCTGTACCGAGACACCCCCGTGTCTCATTTGCACTGAAATGTGAGACACGGGCGTGTCATGCTTCCTGGGCATGTCTGGACTGAGCCACGGGCGTGGCTCAGCTTAGTTAAGTAGCCCTTGGTTTTCCTTTTTGGTTTTTGGTTTGTTTCACCTCTTTATTGCCTTTATCTTCGTTTGTGATGAACTATGAACTTGTTTTACTAAGTGTTGGCAGTACTGTGGTTCGATTTCATAACATTTGGGTGAGATTTAGACATGCTTTTGTTGAATGTCGTTTATGTGCGTTTTGTGGCGTTGGTGATTTCCTTAACCCATTTCCCTTGTCTTGTGATTTGTTCTTGTTTTCAAACTTTGGAAATATGTTATATTATGTAATAGGGTGTATGTAGTAGAGTTTTGTGTAAGATTGTATACGTTTGAATATGTGTCGAACTTAATTTGCTTCAATGCTCTTATTTGCCTAAATGTTGGAGCTTGTGCCTTGAATTTCTTGAATTGATTGGAAACGTGAAATTATGAATTCGAATGAAAGTGAGCGAAGGATTGAATGACTTGATTATATGATTTAAATTCCTTAATAGTGCACATGAACGTGTTCATGACATAATAGCATCTCTTATGTATTCATACGTATTCGCCGAGCGTCAATATGGTTCATTTGAGTCTAAGTTTGCCTCTTGCTCTTTGTTTTGCTCTTAGGTTCGTCCCGTTGTTGAGGAAGTGGTTCGTTTGACTCCTTTTGGTCCGTTTTGGTTGGTTTGCTCGTCCAGGTGAGGTTTTCTTTCCTTTTAGTTATGATGACCTAAGACCCTAATTGAATTTCGAACCCGCATGCGACTTATATATGTATTTATATAGATATGTGTTTGGATACGTATTTCGTGGGATTTGTCCCGTTTGTCTCAAGAATTTGAAAACGCTTTTATAAGTATATAAGCTCTATTTTCTTTTGTTTTGACAAGCTTTGTTAAGTGTGTGTGTGTTTGTAAGCGTGGTAAGATTTGTGGCTAAGCTTCGCCTGGTAAGTGTGTTAAGTGTAAGTGTAAGTTTGGGCCCCGGAGAAGTGGTATGTGATCCCGGGTCGGCCATGGGGTCGCCGGGCTCTCTCATCAACACGACCCCACAAAAGGGAGATTTCGCCCATCCTCGGGAGGTCGAGGGGAAGGCGGGTCTTCTTGAGCCGGCGGTGTGCTTAGTGACCCGTCGAAGGAGGGGGTGGATCCTCCGTCTCATTCAGCTTTCAGCAGGGGTTGAGAGGGGCACCTCTCTCCCCAAAACGGTGTTGGGGTGGAGTTGGGTTATGATTTGTTTTGTTTTCGTTTCGCCTTGGTGTATGGAGTAAGTAAGGGTGATGGATTTAAGCTTTCAGTTCGTTATGTTTCGATTATGGTTGTGAAACGGGGGCGGATTTCTAAACTCTAAAACTTGACTGATTTGGCCTTCGGCCCCAACCTTCTTTCTTTATATATATTACCACGGGTTAAATGTTTTAGAATGCAAAAACCGTGCCCGGTTCATGAACCCCTTTAAGCTTTGTATATGCTTTGCTCTTATGTATATGTATGGGTGCGTGTGTTAGCCCCCTCACCAGTCTTTAGGACTGACCCTCGTTATTTCTATCTTTTTCCCCCTTTGATTTGAGTTGCAGGTACCCGTTCTGAGGTGTTGGAGCTAGGCGGTTGTCTTTGAGTCGGGTTTGAGGATAGCTTGAGTCTCATGCATGGCATTTTTGTTTTCTTTATGTTTTTTGGCTAATTCTGATTTATGTATAAGTTATGCCTCAATTTCGAATTGTAAAGTTTGTATAAATTGAATCAAAAGTTTGATGTGTCTTGAGTATTTTTTTTTTGCTTTATGAGATTCTGGTGCTTCCGCATTCGTTATTTGTTTTATTGCGTGCTCTGAGTAGGGTCTAGACCGCCTAGCTTAGGTTGGATTTTTGTTTGTCACCCGTTCGCCGTGGCTTGATACGTGGACGGAGTTCCCATTTCGCTTCACGTGTTGGGTTATAGTGCGGGGGATGTGGCGCCCTTCGCTCCGGGGTGTTACATCTTTAGGTGGTATCAAAGCTCTAGGTTGCAAAACCGGAGCTCTCGTGTCGTGTCGGGTTTGTCTAGGTCGTTCGGCTTAGGATTTCGTGTTTGTTGGCATTCACTACATCATTTATGTGACTTACTTGATATTATTTGATATTATTTGTATTAATAGTTTACATGAACATGCACTAGAAACCCCGCATGCATCGATACCTTCTTGGAATTGTATTTTATTTCAGGATACTCTTTCGACATCAACAAGTATTACCGGGAAAAGGACAAGGGAGACAGGCATATTCGGGCTATAAGGGGTTTAGAGACTTTATCTTTTGAAGCGGTTTGAAATGGGGATATCAAGGTCAAGTTCTAGGTGATCAAGAGATGTGAATAAAGATTTGAGGAGTTCGAGAATAATTCCTGTGAAGAAGTTCTATTCGAGAACTTTGTACAAGCACCCTCCTTTCGTGTTTGGTGATAGGAAAGTTTCAAATTTAAGAATGAAAGTAGATGGACGATTTCCAACAAGGGTTTAAAAGATTGGGTATCTTCGAGGACTGTCCTAAGGTTCGGAATTGATTTCAAGCAAGTAAGTATGAAATTCGATCAAATTTTCAAATTTCAAGAATATGTGCGTGATCCGAGGATACAAGATAAAAGGAGCTATGAAGGAATAGTCAATTAATGAAGGGAGTCTTGCCAACACTTATGAGAAGAAAAGATCAGTTTGGAGTTCGAAGATCAAGCAAGGAATCTAAATTTCAAGAAATTTCGAGAAGCTTCAAGATATCAACAATGTCAAGAAAAGAAAGATTCCAACACCGAAGTAAAAGGATCAAATTAAGAGAAATTAGGAATTGTTTCAAGTGCCGCGAGTTGGGAAAATATTTCAAGGCGAAATAATTGGGAGACAAGGCGAGAAACTAAGAGACAAGAGAAATTTTGAAAACTTAAGACTTCAAAGTTGCCGAGTATAAGAAGATTAAAATACCAAAGATAGATAGATTTTTACATCTCCTCACCGGAAACAATTTAATATATACATTGTAGAGACTCGAATTACATGGCATGAAGAAACTCAAGAATCTCATGAGGTCACCAATATCAAACAAGGAGAGATTTCAATACCAAAGGTGGTAGGAGGACTCAATTGTGGAGGAATCGAAGGCATGATGAAAGTTAATCGAATAACAAGAAGTTGAGGTCTTCAAGGAAATACTATGACTTCAAGATCCCGGTTCAAGCACAAGATGATCCTCTCGGAAAACAAGAGGATGGCACCACACTCAACGCTACTCCTATGGTGAACGGTACATGAAACATTCATGGCATTACATTTCACGCATATTTTAACATTCGGGGGAAACCCATGTGCTTATTGTCTTACTCCTTGTTTTTAGGTGATTCTTCATTATGTTTGTTGCGTAAGTATGCCTCTTCTTATTCTTGCTTGTTAAGTGTTTCTTTCCCTTCGTGGCTCTTACTTGTAATGTGTTTCCTTCCCTTTTCAGTTTTGCTTGATGCGTAATTGCTTTCACCCTTGGTTCTTGCCTATTGTGTGATTCTTTCTCTTCTTGGTTTTTGTTTGAAGTATGCTTCCTTTATTTCCTAGTTTTACTTGTTACGTATCTCTTTTCCTACTTGGCTCTTGTTCGTTGTGTGCTTTGTTTGTTTCCCTTTTGCGTTAGTACTTTCTTGTGGTGAGAGCTTGTGGTGTGGAGTGTTCGTGAGTGTTTGGTGAGTTGTGAGGGTCGAACTGCTTTTGGTCGGCTTGTCTGGAGGCGTTTTGTTCTCTTTGACGATAGAGGATGCTTTTAGGAGGTCCGTCAGGGACTCAACGATATCTTCGGGTACTAGATAGAAGGCTAACCCGTTGGTATTTCCCGTAGAAGAACCGAGGATTGCCTCAGAGTAAGAGGCGATTTTGAGTGGGAAGAGGCGGTTGAAGAGAGTTACCTACGGTATTGGCTCTTGCCTAACCGAAGGTACAAAAGGCTACCTTGTTTCCAACCGAGGCATAAAGGAAGGCCTTTGTTGTGTGCTGCTCATAGAAGAACGGTAGCCTACGCCTTAAGGAGTGCAAGGTCACGAGTTTATCCCACTCAGGGTTGAGGTTGTTCGGAGTTTTGGGACCCGGATGTTCTGGCATAAGAAAGACGTTATGGACTTTGTGTAGTAATGTCTATGTGCCATAGGTTGAGAATTCTCCAACTACTCCCGAATCTTTATTTGGGAAGTGGGGGCAAACGACTAGGACTTTGTGTCCGGTTCGCCAACTAAGGAGATAGGGTTTCGAGAAGTATAGGATCTGAGTGGCGCAGCGGAAGTGTGGATTTTGGGTTTGTCGTCAAAGCCATTCAAGATTCTCCTTAGGACCTGAGGACAGGTCCTTTTGAAGGAGGGGAGTTTGTAACATCCCGATCGTTCGGATTTCCAGGTACGCCTTAACGTGAGGGTTTTATGTGCTTTAAATTATTTAATTATGTATTTGAATGTTATTTTAATGCTTATATGATTATTTGAATTAATATGAAATTAATTGTTTATATTCATGAACTTTGATTTTAAACGTTTAAGTTTCGTATGCTCGTAATTTGCTCGTTATGTGCCGGAATTCAATTCCGATTTTTGTGAAAATTTGGTATGCGTGATATACGTGAGTTATGAAGGTGTTTGTATGCTCGTTTTATGTTTTCGGGTTCGTTTGTCGAGGTTTTTAAACCTTAAGTATTTGACGAGGGACCTGAGGGCCTAACTAGTTTTAGCGCGCCTCTTGTTCCGGAGTCCATTACTTGAGCTAGGGAATTCGGATTCGAATTCCGGAAGATGCGTTGGACTCGTAACGAAGAGATGAAGCCAAGGAACCTGATTTGGTATTTTTCTAAGCCCGTTTGGACCCTCGTTTTTCGCCCGGAACGAACAGCTTGTGCTTAAGCCACCTTCTTTGACTAGTCTTGTACTTGTGGGGCCAATTTAACTCAACCTAAGCCTAACCCTTGATAACTTGACTTGAGTTAAGTCTCTCCCTCTCCCTTATCAGCTGAAAAACGAGCCAAACCCCCTCATTTTGTGCAGCAACAGATCGAGAGAGAAGAGAAGAGAAGAAGAAGAAAGAAGCCCTCTCCCATGTCTTGTGATTTTGAAGCCAATCTTCTCCATACTTCTTCATACCTTAAAGGTAAGTATATTTATGTATTCTCCTCTCTTCTCTACTTCATTTGATCCTTGAAATTCATGATATGCATCAGATTTAATAAGGTTATGGAGACTTGCATGAATAGTTAGGGTTAGAGGTCATTTGTTGCTTCCTTGCCCTAGCTTGAGTTTGTGGCTGATTTGGTGCTTCCTTGTTGATTATATGAACTCCTTTGCTTCCATTCTTGATTCTTACTTCATGCTAGATGTGCTAGGGTTGTTTTCTCTTGGATAACATGATTGAAACCTTGAGTTTTTGGCCATGAAACTTGAAAACCGAACTGCTGCAAATCTGCTCATTTCCACCAAACTGCTGTCACGTTTTTTAGATCAAATGGATGAATTCTTGCCTCCAATTTCGTATGCTAATGCTTGGTAATGTAGTATACATGTTGTTCTATGAATGTGCTTCGTTTTGCCCGGAATTCATGCTTTAATATGGCTGCAAACTTGAGTTCTTGAACCTTAAAAACTGCTCCCCTGTTTTGGGACTGCTGTGAAGTTTTGTGCTTTGTTGCTTGAGTTAATGACTTCCAATTCGTGTGAATTTACATGGAGATGTTGTATACTAATTGGTTTATATGTTAGCCCTGCTCTTGCAAGTTTTTAGATTCATTTTCAGCTCCTAATCGAAGCATGATGGCCTGTTTGTCTGCTATGCGCGAACCGAACTGCTGCTGTTGCATTTTGTGATTACTTGGTGGTTCTAATGTGCTCCAATTCGTGTCAATTTGCATATACATGGAGTATATTAGTTTCTTATCATGTTAGTATTCATTCCCTAGAGTTTTAGCTTCTTTTTCAGCCCCTAAGTACTTGATCATGGCATGATTGAACCAATTGAGCTCATATGTCCGTTTTTGGCGCTCCAGAGTTGCTGCATGATTTCGGTGCTCTTAACGCGTGATCTAGCCTTTGAGTTCTAAATGAAATATGTTCCTAACATGCTAAATATGTTGTATATCAAGTTTCATAATATTTGGAGTTGATTTGGTATGCTTTTGGACTGATTTTGTTTAGGGTCAGTTTTGCCGGTAAACTTTGTATGCAATTTTGGCCTGTACCGAGACACCCCCGTGTCTCATTTGCACTGAAATGTGAGACACGGGCGTGTCATGCTTCCTGGGCATGTCTGGACTGAGCCACGGGCGTGGCTCAGCTTAGTTAAGTTGAGGGACACCCCCGTGTCCCTCCCCTTGCGCAGCGCTTGGTTTTCCTTTTTGGTTTTTGGTTTGTTTCACCTCTTTATTGCCTTTATCTTCGTTTGTGATGAACTATGAACTTGTTTTACTAAGTGTTGGGAGTACTGTGGTTCGATTTCATAACATTTGGGTGAGATTTAGACATGCTTTTGTTGAATGTCGTTTATGTGCGTTTTGTGGCGTTGGTGATTTCCTTAACCCATTTCCCTTGTCTTGTGATTTGTTCTTGTTTTCAAACTTTGGAAATATGTTATATTATGTAATAGGGTGTATGTAGTAGAGTTTTGTGTAAGATTGTATACGTTTGAATATGTGTCGAACTTAATTTGCTTCAATGCTCTTATTTGCCTAAATGTTGGAGCTTGTGCCTTGAATTTCTTGAATTGATTGGAAACGTGAAATTATGAATTCGAATGAAAGTGAGCGAAGGATTGAATGACTTGATTATATGATTTAAATTCCTTAATAGTGCACATGAACGTGTTCATGACATAATAGCATCTCTTATGTATTCATACGCATTCGCCGAGCGTCAATATGGTTCATTTGAGTCTAAGTTTGCCTCTTGCTCTTTGTTTTGCTCTTAGGTTCGTCCCGTTGTTGAGGAAGTGGTTCGTTTGACTCCTTTTGGTCCGTTTTGGTTGGTTTGCTCGTCCAGGTGAGGTTTTCTTTCCTTTTAGTTATGATGACCTAAGACCCTAATTGAATTTCGAACCCGCATGCGACTTATATATGTATTTATATAGATATGTGTTTGGATACGTATTTCGTGGGATTTGTCCCGTTTGTCTCAAGAATTTGAAAACGCTTTTATAAGTATATAAGCTCTATTTTCTTTTGTTTTGACAAGCTTTGTTAAGTGTGTGTGTGTTTGTAAGCATGGTAAGATTTGTGGATAAGCTTCGCCTGGTAAGTGTGTTAAGTGTAAGTGTAAGTTTGGGCCCCGGAGAAGTGGTATGTGATCCCGGGTCGGCCATGGGGTCGCCGGGCTCTCTCATCAACACGACTCCACAAAAGGGAGATTTCGCCCATCCTCGGGAGGTCGAGGGGAAGGCGGGTCTTCTTGAGCCGGCGGTGTGCTTAGTGACCCGTCGAAGGAGCGGGTGGATCCCCCGTCTCATTCAGCTTTCAGCAGGGGTTGAGAGGGGCACCTCTCTCCCCAAAACGGTGTTGGGGTGGAGTTGGGTTATGATTTGTTTTGTTTTCGTTTCGCCTTGTTTTGTTTTCGTTTCGCCTTGGTGTATGGAGCAAGTAAGGGTGATGGATTTAAGCTTTCAGTTCGTTATGTTTCGATTATGGTTGTGAAACGGGGGCGGATTTCTAAACTCTAAAACTTGACTGATTTGGCCTTCGGCCCCAACCTTCTTTCTTTATATATATTACCACGGGTTAAATGTTTTAAAATGCAAAAACCGTGCCCGGTTCATGAACCCCTCGAAGCTTTGTATATGCTTTGCTCTTATGTATATGTGTGGGTGCGTGTGTTAGCCCCCTCACCAGTCTTTAGGACTGATCCTCGTTATTTCTATCTTTTTCCCCCTTTGATTTGAGTTGCAGGTACCCGTTCTGAGGTGTTGGAGCTAGGCGGTTGTCTTTGAGTCGGGTTTGAGGATAGCTTGAGTCTCATGCATGGCATTTTTGTTTTCTTTATGTTTTTTGGCTAATTCTGATTTATGTATAAGTTATGCCTCAAATTCGAATTGTAAAGTTTGTATAAATTGAATCAAAAGTTTGATATGTCTTGAGTATTTTTTTTTTGCTTTATGAGATTCTGGTGCTTCCGCATTCGTTATTTGTTTTATTGCGTGCTCTGAGTAGGGTCTAGACCGCCTAGCTTAGGTTGGATTTTTGTTTGTCACCCGTTCGCCGTGGCTTGATACGTGGACGGAGTTCCCATTTCGCTTCACGTGTTGGGTTATGGTGCGGGGATGTGGCGTCCTTCGCTCCGGGGTGTTACAGGAAGAGACTTCGAGCACCGAATAGTTTTATTCTCTTCCTTTTCTTTTTATTTAAACACTATGTTGATTTTCCAATTTCGTTTGTTAAATTTCGTTATGAGTAGCTAAGTTATCTTTTAGTTGGGATTTTCCAAGCACGCTTTAGATTGTGTGAGACAATTTCTTGTGGTTAATTAATCAAAGTTATCCGTTTTATTTCCGATTTCATGATATTGGGTGTTACTTTACTCTTTGATTTAAGAGCTCGAATCTTACAGTTAGCAAATCACATATAGCTAGTTAATTTATTTGGTGGAGTTAACGGGGTAATTAACGAAGTGGCAGTCAACACTAGGTTGTTAAGTTCGGCTGAATTTATGTTGTGGAATAATTCGGTCTAATTAGGCGAAGTAGGAGTTTCTACTAAGTCGGTTAGGGTTAGTGTTTCTTTAGCTCGTAAAGCAATTAGTTAATTGAATCTTTGAAGGAGTTTCTGAAAAGGTTATTAGCTAGTAAGGGAATAGTCTTTAGGAGTTACTTCAGATTATTCTAAAAATACGAAGAAATGAGGGAGCCTAAGGTAATTGGTTACTATAGCTAGCCTAACGAGGAATTAATCACCCTATCCGTGATCATACTCTGATGCATACGTAGGAAAATCCCTGGCTATTTGTCATCCATTGAATTTTAATCCAAGTTTACTTCTAGTTCTCATTAGTTTAATCGTTTATTTTAAGTTAAATTATTATTAGTTTAATCTAAAACTTGACAAACCCCCCTCCCCCCCCTATTTTAATTGTTCGTTTCATTTCTTGGCGTATTAAAAGATTTCAAAATCATCCAATCCCTGTAGATCGATACCCGTTGCCACTATTTTACCATTTAATCGTGTGCAATATTTGGGATTTATTTTTGGTGGCTTCGACACCCATCAACAACACCGGAGCACCCCAAGGTGAAGTACTCGGCCGTACATGTAGCACCCGAGTGGGGGACACAACACACATGCTATGCTAGGCGGGAGCTAACCCTAAAACTATACAAGAACGAGAAGTAATAAAATCAAAGTAAAGATATAAAAAGCGGAAACATATCATATAACATTTACAATGAGCATCCAAGCTCCAAAAATATCCAAATATATACAAGATTCAAGTATCAATGGCCCTCACGGCCTACAAAATCCATAAACGCCGAACATGATCATAATCATAATACAAAATAGCCATAAGAGTGTATGAGTGTAAAAGAAAGTGCTAAACCCAAATGGAAGACCTAGACGACTCGTATTCCCGCCTAGCACTCCCAAAACCTGCACAGCACAACTGAAAACAAACCGGGTTCAATCTAAAAGAGACTGGTGGGTATAAAATGAGGCATAATATATAATATTATGGAATTTAAACATATGCATGCAAGTCATAATCCCGTGTGAAGTTTTGCAATAATTTCCCAAGTGGGTAAAACAAAGAAAAGCATCAACGGGATTACAACTATCATTTTCATTCATTCATAGATAGGGATTTTCATGGCCCGACGAGTGGGCGTGCATAATCTCCAACCAACACCTTGTGTAACCGTGAGTATTAATTATTAGGTTATCACACACATAATCTTTCATGCACATTCATACGATTCTTTCATAATCATACATATACACCTTTTTTCTTCGGGTGGTGGACGGGTTTGCAAGGCCCGGCCTCCCATACATTACAGCAAGTGGGGGTATATGAATCCCCCAAAAGTCTCAGCTCCCATTCCCTGCTAATCACCTAGCGAGGGTCGGTATCACCGTAGTTTGGTTGGAACTAGTGCAAGGGATCACCATTGGCCCTTGCCTCCCCGGATAACCACTTGCACCAAGTTCCTAGTCCCGTGCATTCATTCATGTCTCGCTAAAATCATAAGGTATGGATTCATACAATAAGGGCTTACGTTTGAAATCATTTACTCTTGAAAAGACTCGATATATATAAATATACTAGTTTAGCTTAAAACTTTTCACATAAGGGATATACTGGGTCATCATAGCTATCAGAAGAGAAACCCACCTTATAAGAGCAAAAGAAGAAGCACAAGAGTCTCAAGGATCGCCCTCGTCTCCCATTGGACCTAAATCTGTGCAAAAGAGGTAGTGTGAGACTCAAAATGACCATATACGACGCATTCATGCTATGCACATGATATAAGATGCATATGAGACATTAATATGTTATAGGGATGTTCATGTGCACAATTAATGTCACATAAGCATATAATCGAGCAATTCATATAATATACGGAAGAACCGTATTCATTTATAATCATAAGTTCAATAAGGGTTCATGTCAAGTGTATCACGAAGTCACATTGCACGTATTCACGATAACTAATTCATGATCAAATAGATAGCATATCCACAATCATTCAATATACAAGTTATTAGCATAATTAAAATAAGATTAAGGCATAAATTAAACAAGATTAGCCAAATAATTAACACTCAAATGATTAGGGGGGGGGGGGGGGGCATAATAACGGGGGTTATCCCCTGAAAGCCCAAGGTGATTAACGCCCGTTCCTGGTGACAGGGGCTTTTGGTCTTGGTGGTAACGGGCATTACCATTTCCTAGTACATCTGGGGTAACGGACAAAAGCTCAAAGTCTTGAAAGGCAATGGAGGTAACGGGGATTACCTACTTGTAAGTCATTCGGGGTAACGGGCGTTACCCCTGTACGAGAGCCTGCCCTACTCCTCTTTCGTTCTTCTTCTCCAACGAAACAAACCCAAGACATACCCCTGTTCTAAAAGATCAAGAAAAGGCAAGGAAACCAACACTCCAAGGAACAAAATTGACCACGAATCAAGGCATATTCTGTTGGAAAACACGAATCAGAAAGCAGCGAAATTTAAAAATGTTTTCCAACAAAAGGACCTAGGACTCGCAATCGTGTATCCAAATTCGTAGAGATAGAAAACTTACTTTTCTTTTGTTCTTTCTTAAAGCGTTTCAAGCCACCCAAGAACGCTCTTCTCGCCGCTTGATCCCCTCTCCTTGGTAAAGCTCGAATCTTCAAACTTCTAACTTGAAGTCTCTAGAGAAAGTCCACCAACTTGATCACAATCTAACTAGTAAGGATGCTAGTTCTCTAGTTAGTGTTTAGGCTTAACCTAGGGTTTTATTTAATCTTGGAGAAAGGAAGGTGTTCAACACATGAACCAAAAGAATTGCCAATTAGCTCTTAGAGGAGCTCGAGCTCCCCTATTTATAGAGAGAGGGTGCCGAAATTCCTGGTCCTTAATGGGCTAGGATTTTGGTCTCTCTCTGTGCTATTACTAAATCATCAAGTAATTTTGGCTTTGACTTTGAATTCTAATTCAAATCAACTTTCAAGAGAGCTAAAATATCCAAACTATTTTTGGATAATTTTATACTTTATTTATTTAAAATAAATAACTTATTTTATCTAATTAATTAATTCATAATTAATTAACTAGATTATTTTTCCCCAAAATTAGACTTTCTTTTTAATTCAAAATTAAAGCAAAGTCTATTAAATAATTAACACATTTAATTATTTAATACATATATATACAATATATATTTATTCACACTCACGTGAGCCACACGTGTGATTTCACACGTGTGGAACCCTCTTGGCCCGATTAACTCGTTTAATCATTTTTAAGCCTCAACTCATGTAACCAAGTTGTTGTGTGTGACCCTCTAGGTTCTCAATTCAGTTAGCAGTGACCCTAATTAATTTAATTCACTAATTAATTAATCAGTCCACAGATTAAACGACCATAGTCTAGCAACAGGTGTTTAACCCCTAGCTGAATTGGAATGTTCGGATTCGACAGAACCTTTAAGTCATTGAATCATGTGAGATACAATCCTCCTACTTACTATCTCTCAACCAAGATCTAGGGTACGGGAATAATCAGAACCCTAATAATCCGGTCTTAAAGCTAAGTGCATTTCATATCCATTTGATCTCAATCCAAGAAACCCTTTTCTTGATGTCTTGATCTACTGCCTTGGCCAAGGACTCCATATGGCATATGAATGACTTACACAATAAGAGATCACCTTGCAGATGCAAGTGTAGGTCCTTTCTTGATTCTCATTCACTTTCATAAATCACTTGTGCAGCCCCAGCATAAGCCTTGAATCAGTTGTCTAAGGCGACACCCTTTAAAGCTTGTACCTAAGACTACAGAGTTAACTCATAAAGTGACAAGGAACCTCAAGTCTAAGGATCAATTAATCACATCAATGACTCGTGAGATATTTCCTAATCTGGAAGTTTCCATTTCCTGAAATAGAAACTTCCTTTCCCATTTAGGAATGTTCTCACACGGGGCACCTCAGTGAACTTACTTATTAAAGTAAGCACCCTCATGTATCACGCACGTATCAACTATACACTTTGCACCTTCATGAAACAAGGTGGTCCTTCTTAAGGGCGTGATCCCATAAGCAAGCCTTAGAGAAGTCAGGTTGACACTCCCACTGTCTGTAGGACTCATCGGCTTGGAGTATTTTACTAATCATGACTTATGTGATATAGGGCTCGTTTCATGAACCATTTCACCTAAATGGTAGAGTCCTAAAGTCATCAGGATTAGGGGAGTTCTCATACATGCACAGCTAAAGTAAACGCATACCAAACAAGAGCATATAAAAAAGTGTTGCCTCAATTCGTTATTTCATTCAAAGATTGTCTGTGATTACAATAAGGAAAAGTACAAAGCGGATATACAATCGGCTTTTAGGGCACTATTCCTAACAATCTCCCACTTGCCCGTCAAAGCCATTCTAAAGCTACTCTAAGTCCCATCTTCTGAAGATGACCTTGGAAAGCTTCTCGACTAAGGGGTTTAGTAAGTGGATCTGCCACGTTCTCTGTTGATGTGACCCTCTCAATTTGCACATCTCCTCTTTTGATAATATCACGGATTAGGTGATACTTCCTCATAATGTGCTTGTCCGTTGGTGAGATCTTGGTTCTCTTGCTTGAGCAACCGCCCCAGTGTTGTCACAAAACACAGTAATGGGGTCTTTCATGCTAGGAACAACATTCAACTCTTGAATGAAGTTTCTAATCCAAACACCTTCCTTAGTTGCATCATTTGCAGCTAAGTATTCGGCCTCAGTGGTCGAATCTGCAGTGGTTGTTTGCTTGGAACTCTTCCAACTCACTGCTCCGCCGTTTAGGCAGAAAATGTATCCTGACATTGACTTAAAATCATCTAAGTCTGATGCAAAGCTTGCATCGCAGTATCCTTCGACAGTAAGATCTTTCTGACCTCTGTAAACTAAGAATAAATCTTTAGTACTTTTCAAGTACTTAAGAATATTCTTCACGGCAGCCCAGTGACCATCTCCAGGGTCAGATTGGAAACGACTTGTTACACTAAGTGCATAAGCCACATCCGGTCGAGTACATAACATTGCATACATTATGCTACCTATTGCTGATGCATAAGGTGTATGAGTCATTCTTTCCTTCTCAAGGTTAGTCTTAGGACACATCTTCTTTGAAAGACATGTTCCTACACTCATAGGAAGGTTCTTAACCTTTGCTGACTCCATATTGAATCTCTTCAATACTTTGTCAATGTACATCGACTGTGATAGTCCTATTAACCTTCTAGATCTATCTCTATAGATTTTAATTCCAAGGATATAGGACGCATCACCAAGATCTTTCATCTCGAATTGGTTCGATAACCATAACTTAGTCACTTTCATGTCATCCTTCGAATTCCCAATAAGAAGGATGTCATAAAGTACTAAGAATTGCACTGAGGTCTCCAATTCCTTTCTATACACACAGGACTCATTCGAAATTTGAATGAAGCCAAACGCTTTGACCGATTCATCAAATCGAATGTTCCAATTCCTAGAAGCCTATTTCAATCCATAGATTGAACTTTGGAGTTTGCAAACCTTTTGCTCACTCCCACTGAATGTGAAACCTATGGGTTGCTCCATATAAATTTCTTTGTCAATGTCACTATTGAGAAAGGCAGTTTTCACATCCATTCGCCATATCTCGTAGTCATAATATGCAGCAATGGCAAGCATGATCCGAATAGACTTTTGCATTGCAACTGGCGAAAAGGTTTCATCAAAGTCCACGCCGGGTCTTTGAGTGAATCCTTTTGCAACCAGTCTTGCTTTATAGGCTGCAATGCTTCCATCAACTCCAAGCTTTCTCTTAAAGATCCATTTGCAACCTATGGGTTTGACCCCATCAGGCAAATCTGCCAAGGTCCAAACTTGGTTGGAGTTCATGGAGTCCATTTCGGATTTCATGGCTTCTATCCACTGTTCAGAGTCAGAATCTGAAAGTGCCTCCTCATATGTTAAAGGATCATTATCCTTTTGAGAGATTTCATGGAAGAATCCATACCATCTCTCCGGCTGTCTAGGAGTGCGTTCAGAACGCCTTAGAGGA
Organism: Lantana camara; assembly: GCA_037501455.1. NCBI lineage: Eukaryota > Viridiplantae > Streptophyta > Magnoliopsida > Lamiales > Verbenaceae > Lantana > Lantana camara. Next base: position 97,402,272 of record CM074856.1, read on the forward strand.
GGATTTTCATGTGTATCGAAATTCGTGATTGGTTGTGGTTGATCAAAAGGGGACGTTTCTTCAGTGGGTGGTGTGGGATCACTTTGTACTTCTTCTAATTCTATGATCTTGCCTTTCTTTTCTTTAAGGAACGGTTCCTCAAGAAAAGTGGCATTTCTGGAAACAAACACCTTTTGCTCAGATTGATCATAGAAGTAGTATCCTATGGATTCCTTAGGATAACCTATAAAGTAGCATAAGTTAGAACGAGATTCTAACTTATCTCCCACTGTCCTCTTCGCGCAAGCAGGACAACCCCAAATTCTTAAGTAAGAATAACTAGGGATTTTACCATGCCACATTTCATAGGGCGTTTTCGGGACTGACTTAGAGGGAACTAGATTCAGAATCTTTGCTGCACTTTCTAGGGCATAACCCCAGAAAGAAGGTGGTAAGTCAGTGAAACTCTTCATGGAACGAACCATATCAAGTAGGGTTCGATTCCTTCTCTCAGAAACTCCATTAAGCTGAGGAGTTCCCGGAGGAGTCCACTGAGAGATAATCCCATTATCTTTTAGATGATTAAGGAATTCTTCACTAAGATACTCGCCTCCTCGATCAGGTCGAAGTGCTTTGATCTTGTGACCAGTTTGGTTCTCGACCTCCTTTTGAAATTCTAAGAATTTCTCAAAAGCTTCAGATTTATACTTCATTAAGTATACATAACCATACCGACTAAAGTCATCGGTAAAGGTTATGAAATACTGATGATTGTTTCTAGTGCTTACACTAAGCGGTCCACAAACATCAGTATGGATCAAATCCAAAACCTTAGTGGCACGTTCCACAGTTCCTTTAAAAGGGACTTTGGACATTTTTCCTTTGAGACAGGATTCGCAAGAAGTTAACTCCTTAAGATCATTTTCAGAGAATGATCCTAAATTGTTTACCTTGCTAATTCTGTTCTTGGAAATGTGTCCTAATCTAGCGTGCCATAAGGGAGCTGAAACTTTGTCATCTCTCTTACGCTTTGTTTCTCGTTGTATATTCATAATATTGATATTTTGAGTTAGGTAAAGTCCATTACTTAGAGTACCGATGTGAACGGAAGAGTTGTTCCGTTTGATAAAATATTTACCATTCTTAATATAAGTTTCATAACCTTCACAATCTAATATTGGAACTGAAATTATATTACGAATAATGCTCGGTACATAAAGGACATTATTTAAGACTAACTCAAAACTACCCAAATCTAATCTAATTGTGCCTAAAGCTCGAGCTTCAACATTTGAGCCATCGCCGATCTTCAAGGCACATTCTCCTTCTTTGAGTTGTTGGACTTCACTTAGCATCTGTACATCATTACAGATATGAGTTCCACAACCGGTATCAAGTACCCAAGAACTAGAATTAATAGAAAGATTTACTTCAATGAGAAAGATACCTTTCTTTAGAGTAGCCTTGTACTCTGGGTAGTTTTTCCTCCAATGTCCCGCTTTGCCACAATGGAAGCAAACATCCTCTTTCTGATCACGCTTCTTCTTTTGGGCCTTCCCCTTCGAAATGCCACCAGTGGGCCTAAGGGGTTTCTTCTTCTTCTTTTGGGCTTTCTTGCCCTTACCTTTAGAAGGCCCCGAAGAGGAAGATGGAGCATTTACCATCAAAACCTTATTGTCCTTCTTGATCGTGCTTTCAGCAGTCACAAGCTGACTAATCAGCTCAGCTACAGTAGCACCAGCATGATTCATGTTGAAGTTAAGGACAAATGTGTTGAATGATGGTGGGAGCGAAGCTAGCAACAAATCCACTGAAAGCTCATCTTTCAGTGGCATGTCCATGGAGGCAAGTTTCTCAGTAAGGGCAAGAAACTTGAGTCCGTATTCATGGACACTTGAACCTTCCCTCATTCTCAAGTGGAACAATTCCTTTGAAGTGTTATACCTTGTAACACGTTCATGAGGGCGGTAAAGTTGCTCTAAGTGGTCGTAAATCTCCCAAGCGAATTCCATGGCCTCATGTTGCCTTTGTAAGTCCGGAGACATGTTAGCCAACATAAGGCAACGGGCTTGGAGATTATCATCCTTCCACTTATGAATCGCGTCCCGTTCGGCCCGAGTGGGAGCCTCCCCTTCGGGACTAGGCTCCCCTTCGAAGAGAACATAAGTTCTCTTCTCAGAATCTAAAATGATTTTAGATTCCTCAGCCAATCAGAATAGTTGGGACCAGTCAACTTGTTTGACTCGAGGATCGATACAAGAGGGTTTTTGGTTGCCATTTCAAAACACGTAGAGAATCACAGAATCTACGACCTAAATGGTAAAACAGAGAACTAGTGAGCATGCTGAATTATAACGATCTACAAAAGATAAGGTCTTTAATCTATTGTAGCTCCCATTGTTTTTCAAAGATCTATAATTCCCAAAGATCTAAGAGGAACACGCTTCCCAATGGGTACTAAGATCCTAGGCATTTTACCTCGAACCCACGACTCGCGGACATTCTAAGTAAGAACCCTAGGTAGGTACAACTTACCAATTCTAACACCTTTAGAACTCTTAGTAATTGTTTTTGCATCACCTATCTTTCAATATGGACCCACGACTCGTGCGACATCCATATTTACTTAGGCGTTAAGCTAAACCCATCAATCATAAGATCATGACCAAAACTTAGTTCGAACGACCACGACTCGCGGACATCGCCCTTGCTAAAATCGATCATGAAATATTGATCATTTAAAATGATCAATTAGGTAACTAAGAACTAATAAGCTCCACTAGCTATCCCACGACTCGCGGACAATAACTAGCTTCACTTACTAAACTTGAAACCTATTGATGGAATGCTAGGAATTTAATTCAAAATTTGCATCTCGAATTAAACACCTATTTGTTCGAAATTAGCTTAATATTTAATGGGAATTTTCGAATCAACCGGAGAGTTGTCCGGTTCGACCTCACCAACATATATGTTATCCAATTTTATTAGTCTTGATTAATGCAAGTACACTTAAATGCATTTCAAACAAGCACATAAACAGATAACATGTCCTAGCATGATACTAACATGTAATGATCATGGGTTCTACCTATCTTATGCGTGATATGTGGGAGCCACTCCACAATCACCAGTTCTAACATACATGCCACATAAACAGTTTAAATCACATAAGGGAAAACGGTAACAAAATACGAGCCCTATCTCTATTACATTGAACAATTGAGATTCCCCTCCCTAACATTTTGAGGGGTCTTCACTTATGGCCTCCTTGTTACTTGAATGTGGTCCATCTTACTCCATGGGTGCATTGTCTCCAAAATGAAAATAAAACCTCACCACCTATCTCTACTCTCAAATTACAATAAAAAGAAAAAGACATAAAGTATTAAGGCTCAATCTTCATATTGGCCTTAGACAATTACACGGGGCATACCCCGGCCTCAAAAACAGTAATATGGAAAGCCACATAATAAAACATATAACACTACGCACATAAGTGAGGCTCCAACCTCAATTGAAAAACGCAACTATAGGGCTCCAACCCCAATTTAAACCATCCATGTGCATAAATTAAAACCATACATAGATCTAAACCCATGATCACCTAACATGCTTTTGCAAGAATTTAAATTTAGCCAATAAATTAAAATTCTCGTTTCAAGTCCTAATGACTTAAAACACGACTTAGATGCAATTCTTGTTCAAGAGCCTTTTCAACAACACCCGAAAAACAATAAACCAATAAAATTCAAATTAATCTCCAAAATTAATAATTTTATTCTTTCATTATTTTCAGAAAATAAAATTTGTAATTTTTCCAAAGTTTAAATCGCTTAAATTTCTAAAATCCCAATTTAAACAATTATTTCAAAAATAATTCAAATTTAATAAATAAAATTTTTCAGAAAAATTAAATCGGGATTGGATTGGACTAAACACGAAAATCAAGATCGCGAAACGAAGGGCCCGGATTCGCCCGTGCGCCAGCCCAGGCCGATAGCATGCATCACGCGCGAGCGCACGCGTACCGCGTCGCTTACGCCAGCAGCAAGGCTGCCAGTACCCACGCGCAGCGCGCACGCTTTCCCGCGCTCAAGGCGGGCGCTGCGCCTAGGCGGGAGGCAGGCGGGCGAGGGAAAGGCTCCCTCGCGGTTGTGGGAGGTGCTGGCGGGCGCGCCTAGGCGCTGGCGGGCGGCAGCGACGGCAGTCCCGCGCGGTTGCGGGACTGCTGGGCGGGCGGGCGCGCGGGCCTGGCGTGCTACACCTTAGCACGTCCAGGCTCGCATTTTCGTAACGCGGTTTCGTGTTTCGTACTTTCAGTTCAAAAACCAAAACAATCCAAAATTCAAAACACGAATTAAATTAATTTCTATCAAAACGGTTTTTCCAAAACCACAATTTAAGAAAACAGTTTCAGAAATTCAAGAAAAATTACAGTTTCGTATTTCAGGCTTTCTAAAAGAACTCATGAATACCTAATTCGCATCTAAGCCTAAGAATTTCTACCAAATTCAGAATAATTGAGACGAATCAGAAACATGATTAACGAGGTGGCTCTGATACCACTTGTTGGAAAACACGAATCAGAAAGCAGCGGAATTTAAAAATGTTTTCCAACAAAAGGACCTAGGACTCGCAATCGTGTATCCAAATTCGTAGAGATAGAAAACTTACTTTTCTTTTGTCCTTTCTTGAAGCGTTTCAAGCCACCCAAGAACGCTCTTCTCGCGGCTTGATCCCCTCTCCTTGGTCAAGCTCGAATCTTCAAACTTCTAACTTGAAGTCTCTAGAGAAAATCCACCAACTTGATCACAATCTAATTAGTAAGGATGCTAGTTCTCTAGTTAGTGTTTAGGCTTAACCTAGGGTTTTATTTAATCTTGGAGAAAGGAAGGTGTTGAACACATGAACCAAAAGAATTGCCAATTAGCTCTTAGAGGAGCTCGAGCTCCCCTATTTATAGAGAGAGGGTGCCGAAATTCCAAGTTCTTAATGGGCTAGGATTTTGGTCTCTCTCTCTCCTATTACTTGATCATCAAGTAATTTTGACTTTGACTTTGAATTCTAATTCAACTCAACTTTCAAGAGAGCTAAAATATCCAAACTATTTTTGGATAATTTTATACTTAATTTATTTAAAATAAATAACTTATTTTATCTAATTAATTAATTCATAATTAATTAACTAGATTATTTTTCTCCAAAATTAGACTTTCTTTTTAATTCAAAATTAAAGCAAAGTCTATTAAATAATTAACACATTTAATTATTTAATACATATATATACAATATATATTTATTCACACGTGTGTGACACGTGTCACAGTGACACGTGTCACTCACGTGAGCCACACGTGTGATTTCACACGTGTGGAACCCTCTTGGCCCGATTAACTCGTTTATTCATTTTTAAGCCTCAACTCATGTAACCAAGTTGTTGTGTGTGACCCTCTAGGTTCTCAATTCAATTAGCAGTGACCCTAATTAATTTAGTTCACTAATTAATTAATCAGTCCACAGATTAAACGACCATAGTCTAGCAACAGGTGTTTAACCCCTAGCTGAATTGGAATGTTCGGATTCGACAGAACCTTTAAGTCATTGAATCATGTGAGATACAATCCTCCTACTTACTATCTCTCAACCAAGATCTAGGGTAAGGGAATAATCAGAACCCTAATAATCCGGTCTTAAAGCTAAGTGCATTTCATATCCATTTGATCTCAATCCAAGAAACCCTTTTCTTGATGTCTTGATCTACTGCCTTGGCCAAGGACTCCATATGGCATATGAATGACTTACACAATAAGAGATCACCTTGCAGATGCAAGTGTAGGTCCTTTCTTGATTCTCATTCACTTTCATGAATCACTTGTGTAGCCCCAGCATAAGCCTTGAATCAGTTGTCTAAGGCGACACCCTTTAAAGCTTATACCTAAGACTACAGAGTTAACTCATAAAGTGACAAGGAACCTCAAGTCTAAGGATCAATTAATCACATCAATGACTCGTGAGATATTTCCTAATCTGGAAGTTTCCATTTCCTGAAATAGAAACTTCCTTTCCCATTTAGGAATGTTCTCACACGGGGCACCTCAGTGAACTTACTTATTAAAGTAAGCACCCTCATGTATCACGCACGTATCAACTATACACTTTGCACCTTCATGAAACAAGGTGGTCCTTCTTAAAGGCGTGATCCCATAAGCAAGCCTTAGAGGAGTCAGGTTGACACTCCCACTGTCTGTAGGACTCATCGGCTTGGAGTATTTTACTAATCATGACTTATGTGATATAGGGCTCGTTTCATGAACCATTTCACCTAAATGGTAGAGTCCTAAAGTCATCAGGATTAGGGGAGTTCTCATACATGCACAGCGAAAGTAAACGCATACCAAACAAGAGCATATAAAGAAGTGTTGCCTCAATTCGTTATTTCATTCAAAGATTGTCTGTGATTACAATAAGGAAAAGTACAAAGCGGATATACAATCGGCTTTTAGGGCACTATTCCTAACAAATTCATCACATAGTCATTTATGCTCAAGCAATCTAAGAAAAGATAGGAAATGGAAGGATCAAGTCTTGCATCTTCAAGCTCAAGAAACAAGTTCATTAATGGCAACTCATTTAATCGTCAACCACCAAGAGAATCAAGTGACCTATATTCATGCTTCAAAACAACCATAAACTCCAAGGAATCAAAATGATCAAGAAATTATCCATTAACCTAACTATTCGTTCAGGTATTCAAAACTCTATCAACACTAACTCAAAATTAGGGATGCATGGATTAAAATTACCACAATTGAATGTAGATAACAATTATATACTTACCTCTTGAATTGGATGAAGTTGGGAAGAGATTAGACCTCAAAATCTCTCAATTTTGAATAGTGGCAAAAATGGAGTTTGGTTACAGTACAAAAATTGCAAGACAACGATTAAAGTTTTGGAAAATTTTAAACTTTCGCTGCTCAACTCTTTCGTGTTTTCCAACAAGTGGTATCAGAGCCACCTTACAATGTTCGTATTGTATCTTTATTGCTTTTGGAATTTTGATTGAAAATTCTTGATTTTGAGTATATGTTGTGTATTCATGGTTTTTGTTTGAAATTCGAAGTTGCTGGATCAAAACTGTTTCTTGAAAATTTGTAAAAAATAGTTTTCGTATAAGTCTGGTTTTAAGCTGTTTAGATTCAGAATTTTTTGAACTGTTTTAATTCGAAATTGGAAATTCTGAATTTGTTGGAATTACGAGACGAAAACACGGAACGGGCTCACCCGCACGCGATCCTCGGGTGCTCCTAGGCGCGCTTAGGTGCTGCGCGCACCGTTCCGCCCCACGCCCGGTAGCCTTCCCCGTGATGAGCGGCTGGCGCGCTAGGCGCGCATTCAAGTGCAGCTTTGCTGTGCAGCGCGTTAGCCTGCACGTTGGGGCGCAGGGCTGCCCGTCCCTGTCCGGCAATTGCGCGGTGCTGCCAGCTCGCGTGTAACAGCAGGGCCTGGATGAAAACAGTAAGTTAAGGGCATTGGTAAAGCGTTTATAGACCGTGATCCAACTTTTTGAATCATCATGCATTGCATTCTTACATGAACTTTGTGCTCGTATATGATCTGACATGTTTTAAGGGGGAATTCTTGACCTTTGATACAGTTTACTATTCATAACACGAGCCTACCTTGTTCATATTGTTACTCGAACCCTAGAGGTTCATCATACATGTTTCCCAATCGTTTGAACTTGTTTCCCAAGCTCAGAGAGTCTTTCTTGAACCATAAGGGTATTTTTGGAACTTACCGACTAAAGTTACTATTCATCAGAAAATGAGCTTTTGATTCTGATACCTTACCTACCCAAGTTTACAGTCGAATCGATCCTTGTGTCGAGACGATTCTTTTGAAATCATTCTTGGCTTGGAAATCGATTCTGGAACTTTGTTTTATTGAAAACGTTTTCGAAAACCCTAGTTCACTATTCCTTTTACGAACGGTTTTCATTCGAAAAATGTTTTCTCTCTGGATTTGCAATACTTGAGCTATTTTAAGATTTTTGAGATGTTTTACAACTCTTGATTCAAACCCTAGCTTGAAATTTTGAAGCGTACGCTTGTACGTAAGAATTCACTATTCACTTTACGTTTTCAACGGTAAAACGTTTTATAGTCGATATTGGATTCAAAATGCTTCTCAATTTATTTCTTGAGTTTTGGAAACAATCCGGACTTGAAAATCATTCTAGAAAGTCGTTTTTCACTCGTGTTGAGTTTCGAGCTCAAAACTTTTATTCACTAAAACTAATGTATCTTTCAAACGGTAAATCCGATTTCGGCGAATAAATATGCGTTTCGAAGCTAATTTTCTTTCCGTCGGAATGGTTACACTTCTAGCCACTTATCCTCGAGTCTTGGGCAACAAAATTACAGAAATACCCCCAGCAGCCCCATTTTTAGCTTTATATGCCTAAAGCTTCCAAGAGAAGCTATCCCATTTTGCTCTCATACCCTTCTCCACATTTTATTTCCAAGGTGAGGGGCTTCTCTTCAACTATAAATAGAGGGCTCATGGCATTTCATTCCTTGCTCAATGTTGTGTTAACAACACCCTTTCTTCTCTCCCCCTCCCCCTCTTTGCCTTCGGCACCCCCCTTTGTAGCTAGGTTAGTTTGTTTTGTTTTTATATTATGTTTTAGTTTAGTTTATGTTTTTATGTTATGGTATCTTTATATTATGTTTAGGTTGGGTCTTAGGGTCTTCCCTAAGCCATATAGGATTTTATTTTATGCATTTATTATATGGTTTTCATGATGTGTTTTGATAGTTGTTTATATGTTTTAATTGTTTAGTATATGCTTGAATATGTTATGAATTGCCCTAGTATATGCTATGATCATGTGATATGGTTGTTATATTATGAGAATTGATGCATGATTATGGAATTTAAATTATGTTCATGCATGCTAGCTAATGGAATAGTGATTTACAATTTATTATGTCACAACTTGTTACATGTTGATATTGAATTAAATTGTTACATGTTACATGCCTAAAGGTTCATGATATGATATGATATATGTTGTGACATGTTGTCACATTGTTATATGATTCTTGAATTATGAATTGAGCTTATGATATGATATGGATTAATGGATTAGAGCCTTGATCATATGTTATACACTTTAATAGTGTCACATGTTATAACCTAAGATAGAATAGTGTTTCATAACTTGATCTTATGCCTTAATTGGATCTCTTAACCATAGGTTATACCTTTAACCTAGATCACACTTGATTATATTAACATGAACTTGAAACTATAGGTTATAATCAAGATCATAATTTAATTAGGGTGTGTGTGTGTGTGCATGTCGTGTGTGTGTGTGTGTGTACGTGCATGGTGTGTGTGTGTGTGTACCGTGTGTGTGGGTGTGTGTGTATAGTAAGGGTTTGACCCGAACCTTTGACCCGACACGTGAATAGTAACCTATGAATAGTAATCTGGAATAGTAATCTTGAATAGTGCTTTTGAATAGTAAGAATGAAATAAAACTTGTGCTTTCCTAATAGACATTTGCACCTAGGGTTTCCATATCCAGGGTCTAAAATGTGTTTTCAAAATGTGTTTTCTTTCGTGGACTTGTTTCTTAACCTAGGGTTTGCGATAGGATTCATAATTTGAGTAAAGCTTACTCGGTTATAGTAAGATCATAGTCTCACGTTAAGAGTAACTCACTTTAACGTATTCCTTTGTGTGTTACCTTTCTTGAATACCTTAAATGGTATTACTCTCTTGTGTTACATGTTCTTTACATGTTCCTTGTTCATTTGTTTCATGCATTTCATATGCATCTTGGTTAGTAGTGGGTCTTAGTTGTTAAGCTCACTCTAGTACACCACCTACAGGAGTTAAAGTTGAGCACTGGGATTCCTAGGGCACCGCATAATCTGTCTACCTGCCTTTTGTTACTATTGGGTGAGGTGAAGTTATAAATGTTTTCCAACTGCAACCACGATTATACTATCGTATCATATGTTTTGAAATTCAAAGCTAAATCTCGTTTTGAACTATCCCTTTTATCGGGACATTCTTTTGAAAGGATCATTCATACTTTAATAGTATACCTTGATCAACAGCACATGTTTTCCAAAGTTCTGCATTCTTGTTCAAAGACAGTTACATGTTCTGCACATGTTTTCAAAGTACAGTTTCTCGTGTTTTACAGACAGAATCACATGTTTTCAGACAGAATCATATGTTTTGCAGACAGCATCATATGTTACAGTTACAGTTTCACATGTTATTGTTAGCACACTGGAGTGGTACTCTAGTCACTGCTAATCTTGAAATGCAAGCATACAGTTTACAGTTTGGGCCCGGCGGTTATGTGTGGAGGTGATGCTCGGGAGGTGAGCGCCAACGACATCACCAATACCGGCCGCTACACTTAGACAATTGACACCGAATTTTATCAGGAGGTTTGTTAAGTTAGGACAATCTGTCTAGGAACGGACAACAAATCTGTGCCCATTACATGTTTACAGGTCGCCTAGGGCTAGCTACCCGAAGTGACAACCAGTGGAGGATGGTGCATGTTTGTATGTGTTGGGGAGAGTTGTTGTTGACCTTGGTTCGATAGTCTACTGTGTGCGGAGTTGTTGTTGACCTTGGTCCGATGCTCTACTATATGTGGGGTTATTGTTGATCTTGGTCCGATACTCTACTATACATGGAATTATTGTTGATCCTGGTCTGACGCTCTACCAAATCATGTTTTTCTGGAGTAAGGATGGAGGAGCCTACCTTGCGGGCAAAATTCTATTTCATAAAGGACGGTTCATATCTGGAAAAGTTCACTTTACCTTTATCCCGTTTTATGAAAGAACTATGAACCATCAACAGCATATGTGTGGGCGTGTGATAGCATTCATGAAAATGTTTTATAACGTGCATTCTTTTACAGCATCACATTTAAAGAGTTTTATCAATCGAACTTGTTTCGAGTTCTTCTTTAAAGCATTGCATTTAACAGTTTTGAATTACACTTCAAGTTCTTTATCACTCAGTACTTTCTTTTAAGTATTCCCTCACTTAGTCCTTTTGACTAATACCTCTCCCGTTTTCTGGCCTCGTGGTTTCAGGTCTTGCAGCCGCAGTCTAGAGGTATCTTGAAGCTCTAGATTGTCATTTTTGTTTCAGTCAGGACTTAGTATTACTTTCTTTTGTGTCCTGCATATGTTTTATGGCTGCATCACTTTATGTTTCTGATTGCTTGAGTATCTTTGTTATACTCTTTCTGCTACTCTGTTACCGATATTTTGAACTCTGCTGTATCGGTATTTAATATGTGATTATGTTATATGTTCTGATATGCCGAGTCTCTCTTACACGATCAATATGTTCTTGCTTGTTACATGCCATCACGCACATGTTTTGAAAAGTTTTAAAATACTCTGATTTTCCGCTACATAGCCACATCGTTTACATGTATAGTTCTGAGATAGACAGCCGTTCGCTGGAGTATTTCTTGAGTGATGGCTCACACCATTACTTGAGAGGTGCTTCGGTGCGGGGGTTGAGACGCCGCTCTCCTCTTGTGCCAGTACGGGTGGGGGCGTTACATCGCGCGCTCCTTGTGAGCGCGCCTTGCGTGGGCTATCCCAAGACGCCTTTTCGTTTCGTGTTTTCCAAGTTTCGTTAAAATCCCGTTTTGTAAAATCTAATTTTATTTTAAAATTTGATTTTAGTTTTATAAAATTATTTATTTGAAATAATTATAAAATTTGGGATTTTATGAATTAAAGTCATGTTCTAATTTTTCGAGAAAATAATAAATATCACTTTGAATGATATTTTAGATAAAAATTTAATTTTAAATTAATTGTTGTTTTGTCTAGGTCCGGTGATTCGATTTTGCATAAATTCTTGAATAATTAACTATATTCAAATTACTTAAGTTAGTTGTAACTTGAAGTCAGGGGAATTTTAAATTTAATTGGTAAATTTAAATTCAAACGGAATCATGCTAGTTTAGGTGATCATGAGTTAGTCTTATGTATGTTTTAAATTCTGCACATAGATGATTTCAATTTGGGTCGGAGCCCCATAGTTGCGCGTTTTCAATTGGGCTGGAGCCCAACTTATATGTGTACTGTTATGTGTTCATTATGTGGCTTTCCTTATTATTGTTTTTGGGCCGGGGTATGCCCTGTGTACTTGTCTATGGTCAACATGAAAATTGAGCCATATTACTTTACGCAAAGAGAGTAGAACTTAGGAAGTGAGGTTTTTATTTTCATTTTGGAGACAAGCACCCATGGAATAAGAAGGATCCACAAGGAGCACTTGAAGAACGGTGGCCATAAGAAGACCCCTCAAAATGTTTAGGAGGGTTTCTATTAAATGTAATAGATAGGGCATTTTTTTTCATTAAATTCTATACTCCTATGTGATATGAATTGTCTTATGTGGCATGAATGTTAGAACTAGCGGTTTTGGAGTGGCTCCCAAAATCACATACAAGATAGGATACCCATGATCATCACATAATTAGTATCATGCTAGGACATGTTATCTGCTAACTGCTTCTGTGATGCACTTTATGTGAAACTGCATTAAACATGACAATTAAAATTTGGATAACATTATATGTTGGTGAGGTCATTCGAAAATTCCATTTAAATATTGACCAAAATTCGAATAAATAGGTGTTTTATCACGGTAATAAAATTCCTAGCATTCTATCAATAGGATTCAGGACTTGATAAGTGAAACTAATTGCTGTCTCACGAGTCATAGGGTAATTAGTGTAGCTTATTAACTCTTAGTTTCCTGATTAATTATTTTAAGTAATTAATATTTCTTGACCATTTTAGAATGGCGGATGTCTCACGAGTTGTGGGTCGTTCCGGACTAAGTTTGGTTGAGATCTTATGATTGATGGGTCCTGCTCAACACTAAAGTAGATATGGATGTCTCACGAGTCGTGGGTCCATGATTGAAAGATTAGTGATGCAGAATTATTACTAGGAATTCCATGGGGATGGAATCGGTAATTCGTACCTACCTAAAGATTCTTAGACCTTTGTATAGCACCCTTTACACGTGGAGGTGCCACACCCCCGCACTATAGGTCAATCCACATACGAAATGGGCAATCCGTACATGAACTAACCTACAGCGAACGGGTGACAATACAATAACAACAAGTTAGGCAGGATTGACTTACACATGCGACAAATAACGCGGAAGCACAAACCAATCACTACCCAATATGTCTATTTATCATGTCATGACATTTCTCATTCACCAAATAAAGTATATTCTAACTTTACATATCAATACATTATCATCTTCTAAATATAAAACAATAGCATTAATCATAATTTCATAAGTAACAACAAATAACCAAATACACGAACCATGGTTGGCGCGACTACATGAACTGGACTCGACTCGACTCAACTCGACTCCCGCCTAGCGTGCACCTGCAATAACCTGAAAGGTGGAGGCGTCAGTCTGTGAAGACTAAGTGAGGGGTTTAAATACATATTAGCGCAGATAACATGCAGGTTATATTCTCGGGTAAAGGTTTATAAAAGATAAAGATATAAGTTCAAGAATGTAGTACTCTTCGCCCGAGAATACAACTATCAATATTAAATACTTGTTCATTTTCATGCAGTCAATACATGGCCCCGGCGAGTGAGGGCGGTCTCCAACCGTACTCCAAATGTACATGAAACATGCTTGCTTGATTATTAAACATTAGGTGATCATGCAATTCTATTATCGTGCAATCGCGCGATAGTGTAATCAAGTAACACATTCTTGGTATGAAAATCATGCAATAACCCGAGGACAATCCGCGGTGCCGGACCCGTCCCCAGTCTCCTTCTCCCTCCAATGATGGGAAGGTAGCTAGCCTTCACCATCCACGACGTATTGAGCAGAGGGTACATGAATCCCTAAGCCGGGAACTCCTTCCTCCACTAATCTCCTAGCGGATTTAGGGGTCATCCCAACTGTGCTGAGGATAGTGCCAGAGTTACCTGTCAACCCTTGCTTTCCCGGTTGGCTCTAGTCACTACCCTCGGGCCCAACGTGAACGGTCATGCTACTCGCCTAAAACATGCACGAAACATGGCTTGCTTGCTTGCTTGCTTTTCATGAACATGACTTGAAATGATAAGTGACTTTATAAAATTATAGCTATAAATACCTTTGGCCGAAAGAACACATAAGGGGTATACGGGTTCTATACAACTAACAATTAAACCTCACCTGACAGGCGACACAGGACTTGTGAATGCGTGAACGTGCTCAGTTGACCACAATCTCCTCCCCGGGAGAATAACTGGACAAGAACAAGACATGGTGTACTCGTGAGACAATAACTCATCAATGTTACCAAATAGGACGCACGGCTTAATCATACAACGAGATGACATGCATTCACGAATGTAGCATGATATATTCATATTATGACATGTAATTGATCATTTAATAACAATTTGGGGTTAAATAAATCATTAGAATTAAATCCCAAAATTACATTTTTATGCAGAAACTTTTGTTCTGTCAGACTTGTGGGAACGGCCGTTCCGGCTTCCCTTTGAAAATGGGAAGGGCCGTTCCCGTGGCCCTTTAAAATACGCTAACGTTTTTCATTTTAAAAATGCGCTGAAGCTGGGAACGGCCCTTCCGACACGCAGGCCAAAATGGGAACGGCCGTTCCCAGGCTCGGCCGCCTATTTCATTTGAAAGAGTGGGAACGACCGTTCCCATAATGCCTTGAGGCGGGAATGGCCGTTCCTAGTTTCTGCAACTGAAGAATAGAGCAGAAACAGGGGATGGCTACGGGAACAACAACCAAGCAACAAACTCCAATTTTGGTTAATAAAAAGGCATGAATTTCTGGTAATATGCAAGCATATATGTTCAAGACATGATAATATATCACTTGAACACCTAAAACATGAATTGTCATCAAGATTCATAACTTCAAGCTCATGCATATATTTTCACATAACCTCAAATTTTGGTAAGAATTCATGCTATAATTCAAGATATAATCACATAATCATGCTTCCATCTACACTTAATCCATTTAGCATATAATTCTCAAACCCTAACTATCATATTTATGATCAAGAATCATGTAATCAAACATACACCCACCTTGAAATGAAAGAAATGAAGAAGATAGATGGAAATGGATGCTTGAGCCCCAAAACTCCTAATTTTCTTGGAAAACTTGATGAATTTGATGAAATCTCCTCTCCCCTTCTTGATGGATTGGTTCGGTGAAAAGAGAGCATGATGGAGGATGATATTGATGAAAAATGAAATGAATGGAAGCATGAAGAAGCTTATACCGTGATATATTTTGACAAAATGGAATATTTATGATTAAATCCTCCAAGTTCATAAGTTATGCAATTAAGTATAGGAGGTTTGGAAAATGATCAATTAAGTCCAAAAGGTTTTCATGCAATTTAGTCCTTAAATTAAAATGAATGAGCATTTAAGGGCAATTAAATAATTAAAATGCACTTGGCCATTAACTCACATAAGAACGAATTCAATATGTAGAATAATTCTCAAGTTGGCACGTTCCACATATTTTCACGTAAACATTTTGAAATACAATTCATAAAATTCATATAACACGTATAACTTGAATAAACGAAAATAATAAAATAAATCCTAACGCTCGAAACTCACACGTGTCGAGCGTATCTGACCGTCCGAAAATCGGGGCATTACAATTCTCTTCCCCTTAAGAGAATCCGTCCTCGGATTCCACGTCCTGAATTCCTGGAATTTAATTGGCTCTTACGCGTTCATCCCACGCGGGTTAGCTACTCCCCGTCAGGGATTAGTCCGAAAGAGGTCTTCGATCCACAAGGTTCTTCAAGGTGCATGAGATCACGACCGTCAACTTTCCAGAGTCTAACCACTTGAGAAAATCTACGTTCCACTAGAACAAGTAACAAAAAATAGTGAGAGGGCCCCGACTCTCAAATAATTAACGAGAGAACCCCGTCTCTCGAGCAAGTAACAAGAGAACCCCGTTTCTTGACAACCCTGAGAGAATCCCCGTCTCTCACGCACACGAAATAAAATTCAAGCGAGCACTTAGATAAATATTTACAATTAACACACAAGGATCAAATAAAAATTATCATTTATGCAACTAATTGTTCACATAAACAATTAATAATAAACAAGAAATCATGTACAAGAAAAATAAAATAATAATAAACAAATAATAATAAAATAATGGTGCACGTGGTATGCATGATTAAGTGTACTGTCCACTGAGGATTGAAGTTCTTGTATTGTAGCAATTCGAAGAAATACTTGATTCTTTAGTTGAGGTTTCTTTTTGTCTTGTACTACTATGGTTCGAAATTCCCATTCTTAATAGTCATCTCAGCTCTAGTATTATCTTCTAACATAATCCGTAAATCATCATTAATCACCACATCTTCATACCCCGTATTTAACCTTAGATTCACCGGTTACACCCTTCTTAACTAATTGTCACATACACTTTATGATTTCGGAATTGAAAATAACCCCGAGCTTTCCTGTTAGGGAATGATTGTACCTTCAAGCTTAAAAGACTGGCTTTGCGCTCCAAGCAAGCTCTCTTATCCAACAACGGCGAGAACAGGTTTTCCCCCATCTCCTCAATCTTCGTAATCAAAGTAAAACATTTTCCCCGAAGCAAAGATCTTAACTCCTTATTTGAAATCCGAGAGTTGAACTCCTATTTCCTTAACAAATAACACGGCGGACGTTTGATGTAGAAAAGAGTCAAGGTCGTCATCCCGTGGGGGTACCTCAGCAAGCCCTTTTACATAGAAACCGAAGAAATCAAGTCCTAGTGAAGCGTCTTCCATTTGATCCCTGAAATTTGATAATATACTCAACAGCTCTACGAAATATCTTGAAAGAGAGGATCGTTTAATCTTCAGTTTTCCCTGAAGTGTTCATGGCAAACTGGAACATTTATGGAGGCGACGGAAGCAATACGCGAAGAGGGCAGTTCGCATAGAGTTCTAGATCATTCCTGTGACACCCCAGTTTTCCGGCAAGCCAGGTACGACGTCGCGAGAGAGTTTAATTCAGTAATTATGTGTTTTATGTGCGTCACATGCCAACGTGTCAACGTGTAATTTTATTATGTGCGCAATAGAATTTATTAAATGTACTTTGACTCAATTATCCAATAATTGCTCGTTAGGGACCTAATTTTTAATTAGGGTGTTTTGTGGCCTTCATGGCTACCTTGAGCTCAGGAATTCGAATACGAATTCTAACCTTACCATTGAGTTCGTTTCGGTGATTCGGATTCAATGAATTAACCTTTTTAAATTTCTAAAGCCATTTGATCATCCTACCGTTTTAACATTCAATCCTAATGGATCAGATCTTTTCTAACCGACCCATTTCAGCTCCTTTTAGAGCTGAAACATAACCCATTTGCCCCTCCATTCTCATGTTTCATACTTGGAGAAGAGAGAAGAGGAGCTCCCAAGCCCTAGACCCTTTCAAGCTCAAGTTCGACTTCATCCTCCACCTCTCCAACAATCCGAGGTAAGATTATTACTCCTTGCAACGTGAACTTTCATTCTATTCGATTCTTTTCTCTTGAAACCTTGGTTAGATGCTTGAATGAAAGAGATGATAAATGATTATGATGGGTTATGTAATGTCTTGAATTGCATGGATGTGGTTTGAAAATAAGATTTTGCCTTAGTAATTGCATTTCTTTAAGTATCAATACATATGCCGAGCGTCTATGTGGTTCATTGTGAGTCTAAGCCTTATGTTTTGTCTTTAGTTTGTTCAGGTGCACCCGGGGTGGTGTTTCGCAATCCGTTTTGATTCCGGGGTGAATCACGTGTTTGGTTCTTTGCTTCGTCGGTGTAAGGTGAGGCTAGGTTATAGTTAAACCCTGTGAATGTGCCCATTTTCTCGGTATGCGAACTATGACCTTTATTATACGTAAATATGTACGAGATATAAAAATTTTAAATGGTAATACACTTCCAAGTATGATGAGCAATGTACAAGCCTACGTATGCTTGATTTAATTTGATTTGATTCATTATGATTGGTAATGCTAAACCACGCTCCAAACCGTGTGCCTCGTATGAGCCGGGAGCTACGAGCAGAGGAATATGCTAAGGATTTGACACGGAGAGGTATGAAAAGCGTGGTTGTGTCAATGTAAAGTATGTATCTTACATATGTTACGTTTCTGATTAGTAGCGGGTTAGGAATGAATGATTGAATGAATGGGGCCCAGGAGGTGTGGGTCAGGAGGACCCAGGACGACCATAGGGGTCACCGGTTAACCTTGTGCTCACTCTCCACATGATTGATATGACTAACCCGGAACCCACCAGGAGGTTTGGTTGGGTGATGGGAACCTGAGGGTTTGAGTGTTCGCGCTCCCCTCGTCTGATTGGATGGTTTGGGTCGCGCAACCCTTCCATCGCCGGAGAAGGAGGTATATGATTGTTATGCATGATTGATTGATATGTTTGATTGCACGATTCGTATGAGGAGCCCAGCATGGGAATTGTTACTCGTACCCGCCGAATGTTTACTTTGTCAAAGTTCGTGAAACGGGGATAGATTCTTAACTATGATAAAACATGGATCTTTGGAATATGAAAGATAGGAATTGATATGAATTGACATGAATGGTTATGATTTGATATGATATGGGTCCTTGAAGCTTCAATTCGTTCAGTTTTGGTTAAGAATTCCTATATATATGTATCACGGCCAAAACTTTGGTGTGCAAAAACTATCCCCGAGTTCACGAACTGTGTGTGATTGGAATATGCTTTGCTCATATATATATATATAACGTGTGTGGGTAGCCCCTCACTCAGTCGAGTTGTAGAATGACCCTCTCCCTCCCCAACTTTTAGTGTGCAGGTTTGGCGTTGGAGTTTTAAGCTAGGCGGGGTTGTGTTGAGTCTTTGAGTCGGTCAAGTTATGTTAGAAGAGTCTGTGCACTGGCATATGTATTTAAATTATGTACGATTCGACTTTGTAAGTTATGAATTTGAATCTTTATGCATTGGTTATTGAATTGCCTTACCGAGATTTGTTATGAGTTAAAAAGAGGCCTGAGGAGCCCAAGTCTGCTTGTGGTTCGTGTGTTTAATTTCTACAGGCCCGTGGCCAATGCATGTGTTTAGATTGTAATTTTCCACTGCATTCTGTTTCGTTGGTTAGTTATATTTGCAGGGTCTAAGTTCCGCCTAGCTTAGGAGGTTTGTTTTATTTGTCTCCCATTTGCTATGGTTTGATACGGGTGAGGACTTCCCATTTCGTCACTCGTGTTGAGCCATAGTGTGGGGGATGTGGTGCCTCACGTGCGGGGTGCTACATCCTAAAGTGGTATCAGAGCCCCAGGTTGCAAAACCGGGGTTCAGTGTCTTTTTGTGTCTGTCTAGGTCTTACGGCATAGGACAATATGGTTAAGTGAATGCATTCACATCGGATTTGTCAAGTTATGCATTAGATTTTCTTAGCACTTATTAATTTACAACGTGCTATGCATTGCATTTCTTAATTGCAATTACTTGACTTGATTATGTGACATATTCATATACTAACCGACATGCATATATTTATATTGAAGTTGTGAAAATTTCAGGATGCCACCACGTCGTCAAGGTCTCAATCAACCATCACCTAAGCATCATTACAATCAAGAGCAATCACGTACCGAAATGCAACCTATGAATTCCATGGCGGCTTTATATCGAGACTTTAGGTCATTCAATCCTCCCCAGTTTCGCGAAGGTGATGATATCCGGGCCGAAGAGTGGTTATCTGAGGTTGTAAGTATTTTTGAAGTATGGCCTTGCAACCCACAAGATATGGCATCTCTTGCTATATTACTTTTACAAGGACAAGCACGGCAATGGTGGAAACGAGCTGCCCTGCAAGTTGAAGCCACAAGTGAAGGATTGACTTGGGATACCTTCGTCCAGGAGTTTAGAAAAAGGTACACACCGGCCACCCTACGGGACCGAAGGTTTGAAGAATTTCTTGCTCTCAAGCAAGGAAACGGTCATGGAGTACATCGAAGAATTCGAGAGGCTAGGTACCTATGTGCCTCATATTATGAGTAATGATGAGATGAAGACTTGGTATTTTATGGAAGGCCTTCGGGATGAGTTTAAGGAGGCTTTAATTGCGGAGAATACGAGCACATGGGATAAAGCTACAACGAAAGCTTTGAGGGTTGAGAATCGAAGACTAATAAGAGGAAAGGAAGAAGAGGATTCGGGACTGAGAAATGAATTGAGATTTTGCTGTAAACTTCAAGTGGGAGAAAGATTTCAACATTCCGGTATCCAAGCCAAAAAGAAGATCCGTAGGAAGAAGCATAAGGTTGGAAATTCTTCAAGAACAAAGAGAGAGCCTCAACCGTGTGCACGTTGTGGAGGAATTAATCACGCTTACAACATGTGTTGGGATCGACTGAAGAAGTGTTATGCATGCGGGTCAAAGGATCACATGGTTTCGGCGTGTGCTCAATCAAGGAATCCCAAACAATAGGAACGAAATCAAAGGCTTCAAATTGGACACCAACAAGAATTTGAGGATAAAGGTATTCACATTCATGGCACGTGCATCATACTGATTTTTCATTATTTTAATCTTCCTTATTTATATACATTGTGCAACTCTATTTTCCATGATTGCCCTAATATGTTGCATAATTAAATGGTACATGCATTGGCATCGTAACCCATTATTCATTGTTCAGTGTTTACTTGATAGGAATTTTTCCTCCAAACTCATTCGTCAAGTGTTACTTCAACCGAGTCATTGTTAAATCAAGATAAGAAGAATTTTAGATTGCAGAGTTTGAGGAAGGAAAAAGGAAATACCAAGGCTTGGGAAAGTAGAATTGGATTTGGAACATAAGAAATAGATTGTTATCTCTACGGATCATTCCAAAGTGAATACGATAACTTTCACCGTACAAATAGCTTAGTTAGGATCATTTACACCGAGAGAGCTAAGTCGAGAAGCAATAGAACAAGTTCAAGGAATTGGGATAGAAGTTTTTAAGGGGGAGAGCATGACCGGAAGATGATTTAAAGTTCTGTATTATGCTGAGTGGATCGCTACTAGAAGGAACAATGGAAAAGAAAGAATAACAACAATATATATAAGTACCTCGGAAGATGGAGATATAACCCTTGAAGAGATTCTGAGACCAAGTCTAGAAGAACCTCGAGAGATGAAGATATAGATTTGAGGAGTTCTTTGGGATTTGAAATAACGAGGCCAAGAACGGATAAATCGAGGATAATTTCAAATTTTGATTTAAGTTGTTTGATGATGGAGCTATGGAGGGTTTATAAGAACTGGTAACGATAGTAATGAAGAAGTGAAGCCGAGTCAATTTAATCGTGGGCTTTTAAAATAGGTAAGAAAGATCATGACATGGACAAGATGGATTAATAGCTCATCGATCGCTTTTCCAAGATGAGCCAGGAATGCGTATGTGACGCCCCGTTTTCTCGAAGGGCGTTCTTACGACATCAACAAGTAAGTCTCTACACTTATGTGTGTTTAATTTAAGAGTTCTTGAATTATGTGATTTAATGTAAATCTAATTTAATATGTGTTCATTCGAATTATTCTAAGATTAATTGCAACTTGATTAATTACGCGCCTATTTAACCCTAACTATCTAATTTGATTTAATTCAAATTTATTCCATGAAATAATTGTCAAGTTGATTTCAAATTCATCATGTTACTTAACTTGTTTAATTTCGGTTTACTTGAATTCCTTGAGATTAATTGTCAATCATGTGTGTACAAAGTGCCGCTAAATTATACGAAAAGTTTCTAAAATTAAATTGAATTAAACTCTAATTGATAAATCTCTATTTCACTTTTATTTGTAAAATTAATTCGGAGCTTGATTGTTTATTCGTAACTTTACCAATTTTATTTACGATTAATTGTACGCGATATTTATCTTTGCTACGCGATAAGGATACCCGGTTGTATATAGCTTGTGCACAAGACACATTTCTCCCAATCCCTTTTCTCTCTCTCTCTCCTCTCCCACTTTCTCTCTCCCGCCGGTTACTATCGCGGCTTCGGTTACGAGCCCATAACTCGATCGTTTCTCGACGGAATTCAACAAACGAATAGTCCATTTCGATTATCTCGGCGAGACCGACGTAAGAGTACCAATTTCACAGCCTAAAGATGAACGGTGGCGGAGTTATGGCCGGATTTCAGTAGCAGCGGCGGAGCTGTCAGACCGCCGCCACTTCGCCGGCGTTTCGGGGCATTTTCCGGCCATTTTCTTGGTACACGCGCCTTGGACCCAGAAAGTAGACTTCCAGCCGCTTCGGTTGACGTCGGATTCGTGGAAATCGGAGCAGAGACGGCGCTGCACGCGCCGCCCAAAGCTCGCGGCGTCAGCGCGAGTTACTGTAGCGGCGGCGGCAGAAACTTCGGCGGCCAACGGGGGCCTTTTCCGGCCATCTTTTGGTCTCGGGCTCTTCACAAAAGTTGTTCGGAACGACGAGAACTAGTGACCTGTGATCAGGCGACTCCAGATTCGGTGGTTTGGCGGCGGATCGGCGGCGGCAAAGTGGCGGTGCAACGGCGGCACTAGCTCCGAGGATTTTTCCGGAAAGCTACCTTAGGGCTTTCGAAGAGCTCATCATGGGTAAGTCAACACCTTTTTCGGATCGCATTTTGGTTCACCAGTTTGGAAGTAATTTGAGTTTGAAGATTTAGGGTTTTCGTGCTCTTAGATTTCAGATCTAGGACAATCGGCTTCGAATTTCCAGAAATTGATTGAGGATTCAGAACGGGCACGAAGACTTCATTCAGGAATGATTTTTCGGGATTTTTCCGGCGACTTTTGACGGCGGCCCGTCGGCGGTCCGGCCAAATTTCGGTAGCTACAGTGGTGGCGTTCCGGCGGCGTTTGGTCAGAATGTTCGTCTCGTTGTGGTGAGTTCAACGCCACTTTCCGTTCGTTAATCGGACACTCGGTTTATTTATTACGAATTATTTTGCGTAATTGTGATTATTTGAATTAATTGTTTTAAGTGCAAATAAATTGGTTATTGTTGGTTTGTTGATCGAGATGTATTCCAATCGTATATGAAAACATGTATTGAATGGATTGTGATATGCATGAATGTTTCGATTTACAATTTGAATCCCGATGTGATGAATTTATGCTATGTGTTTAGATATGAAGGGGTGTTAGTGTAATATTTATGAAACCATGAATGTGACTTGAGCTTGTGTACCAAACATTTTGTGAAGTTGTAAAGTATGACTTTAAGTGAATTAAATGCACTCTTTATTTGTATCAAGCATGCCATCTACGTACAACAACTTTGTATGTTTATATAATCAAGTTGCTCTTACTTATGCACTTTATAACTCGACATGAACTTGATGCTTAATTCTAACATTATAATTGAACCCTGTGATATTGGATGATTTAATATGCATTTTCTGAATACATTGACTTCCTAAATTGATCTTGCATCTTTGGATATGGAATTGCATGATGGTTGCTTGTAAATATGACCTTGTTGAGCATTGATTTGCCTTGAATGACCACGACACCTCATCCAAGCACAACATGAACACTTATGCATAACCACGATCATGTTGAGCAACGCCGTGCGTCTTGTTTGGTTCATATAGAGTCTAAGTCTGGGCTTCTGTATGTCTTGTCACAGAGTTTGGTGGTGCCGATGGGTCCGAGGTTTAGAGTGTTTGGCCCTTCACACTCTCAGACTCTACTACTACGAGGTGAGGTTTAGGATTTTGTATAGTTACGTGACCTATGGCCTTTACATGTTGATTTCTACCCTTGCATGCGAGTATACTCTATTATAGATATGTATGTGCTGAATATGATATGTTGATGATCTTGTGTGAGTCCTGCGTGGATGGAGGTCATGAGGCTTAAAGTTCCATCGCGTAGGAAGGGTGTAAATATAAAAACCAGTTTTTGAGGCATATGTAAGCTATTTTGGAAAATTCAATGGTGTTATGATTCTGTAGCGAGATTGCCATGAAAGATTGGCGTATGTGATCCATTGTGATCTGTTCTGTTGTGATCCGTTGTGATCTGTTCTGTTGTGATCCGTTGTGATCTGTGTGTGGATCGATCCTGGTGAGCTGCGGAATGGGTACCCCCGGGACGGTTAGGGCCGTCGGGGCATTTATCCATTGCGTAGTTCCATTTGAGATATCATTGTTCGACCTTAGGGTGATGAGGGAGGCGTGGTATCTTGAGCCTTCGGCTAAGGCCGGGGAGGACTCTTGTGGGTTCGCAACCCCTTGAGGGTGAGTCTATTTTAGACGGTTTATTCTCGATGGTATGGGGACGGTACATCTCCTCCATCATTGGTGTAGAGGTTGGATTGATTTTGATTTATGTTATGAGGAGTTGAGGTTGGAAGCTCGTACTCGCCGAGCAGTTGATTATGTTATGTTATGGAATTATGAATCGGGATAGAGTCCTTTTGGAAATGGTTTCTAAACTTATATCTATATTTATTTGGGTTGTTTCGAAATGTTTTGGTATGCAACACCTATCCCCGGTTCATGAGTCCATCCTTTTATTCTGTGCTATGCTCTTTATATATATATATTGTGGGTGTGCGTTAGCCCCCTCACTCGGTCAAGTTGACTGACCCCTCATTTACACTTTTAGTTGCAGGATTGTTGGCGTTTGCTAGGCGGAAGTGAGTCTTTTGAGTTGCACTTCATCGGTCTAGTCTTTCTATTTGCATTTGTCGTTTCACACACTTTACTTATGCTTTGATTTGTAGACTTGAGATTATACTTTACTATTCGGTAGCCCTGCGTGGCACTCTCATTTGGCCCTTGTGGCACTTGATGATTATTACTTTATGTTGATATTCGGGACTAGGGATCTATGCTAGTTGAACCCGTCACTTGTTATGTTTGTTGATCTATTATACGGGATTAGGTATCTATGCTAGTTGAACCCGTCACCTGCTTTGTATGTTTTATTTTAAATGCTTCCGCTATCTATTGTTGTTGGTTTTAATTGCTTCCGCACTCTGAGTTTTGGTCAAGTTAGATCCGCCTAGCCTAGTGTGTGAGTTGGTCTCCCGTTCGCTCTGATTCGGATTCGGGCATGGACTTTCATTTCATGTTCCGGGTCTGGGTCATAGTGCGGGGGATGTGGCACTTCTCCGTTTGGGGTGTTACAGCGTATGGGATTTGGGAATTGTATTCGAGCTACTAAATATAAGCTTGAGTATTCAAGTAGGTTAAGTGCGGACCTTGGTGAAGAACGAGTTGATTGGATTGAAATCAAGCGCACTCCTAAGATCGTGATCTTCGACCATAGTATTTAATGAGGATAAAAAAATTAATCGCGGGACTCCAGACTGTAAAGTTTGGTAGAGAAAGGAAATGGAGTAAGGATGGGACCGGGTGGTTATTGTAATATCGATATGTCGTGGAATCTCAAAGTTTGCCACTACGAGAAAAGAAACTTCAACAAAGAAATCAAGTAGATATCGGATTCACTACGATGAAGAACCTCCAAACAAGGGTGAACGGTACATTAACCATACATATCACGTGCATCATGCATTCCTTAATTCCTGTATGTGTAATTATTTGTTAGTAGCTTTTGGAGTGAGTGAGTGCCTTAGTAGCACGGTGAGACGAGGGTCGTACCATGCAACAGACTTTCCAACGGGTCTTTGGAGACTCTGTTTAGAAGCTAGTGGCGGTCCAAGAAACCAACTTTAAACCATGAAGTTGATGTGGTGATTGAAGACCCAATTCGGGTTGGAGAACAAGTGGTGGGATTTCGTTAACTACTCCACTTGTGATACCGAGTTGTGGGATGGTTAGGATGGATTCCAACGGTGGGAGTTGAATCTCGTTTAGACCCTCCTATCGTGCGAGACATCCAGACTACTCATGGTCGGATCTAGTTCGGGAGCAGTTTGAAGCCCCTTTCATGCTAGAAGACCCTTTTCTGAACTAATTCCTGTGGGGAGGTCGCGAACCCCACGTGGGATGAACACGGAGAGGTTTGCTTCGAGTCCAGTACTCGAGGCAGTGGACCTGAGGACAGGTCCTTCTTAAGGGGGAGAGGTTGTGACACTCCAGTTTTCCGGCAAGCCAGGTACGACGTCGCGAGAGAGTTTAATTCAGTAATTATGTGTTTTATGTGCGTCACATGCCAACGTGTAATTTTATTATGTGTGCAATAGAATTTATTAAATGTACTTGGACACAATTGTCCAATAATTGTTCGTTAGGGACCTAATTTTTAATTAGGGTGTTTTGTGGCCTTCGTGGCTACCTTGAGCTCAGGAATTCGAATATGAATTCTAACCTTACCATTGAGTTCGTTTCGGTGATTCGGATTCAATGAATTAACCTTTTTAAATTTCTAAAGCCATTCGATCATCCTACCATTTTAACATCCAATCCTAATGGATCGGATCTTTTCTAGCCAACCCGTTTTCTTTTCAAACCGACCCATTTCAGCTCCTTTTAGAGCTGAAACATAACCCATTTGCCCCTCCATTCTTACGTTTCATACTTGGAGAAGAGAGAAGAGGAGCTCCCAAGCCCTAGACCCTTTCAAGCTCAAGTTCGATTTCATCCTCCACCTCTCCAACAATCCGAGGTAAGATTATTACTCCTTGCAATGTGAACTTTCATTCTATTCGATTCTTTTCTCTTGAAACCTTGGTTAGATGCTTGAATGGAAGAGATGATAAATGATTATGATGGGTTATGCAATGTCTTGAATTGCATGGATGTGGTTTGAAAATAAGATTTGCCTTAGTAATTGCATTTCTTTAAGTATCAATGCATATGCCGAGCTTCTATGTCGTTTATTGTGAATCTAAGCCTTATGTTTTATCTTTAGTTTGTTCAGGTGCACCCGGGGTGGTGTTTCGCAATCCGTTTTGATTCCGGGGTGAATCACGTGTTTGGTTCTTGGCTTCGTCGGTGTAAGGTGAGGCTAGGTTATAGTTAAACCCTATGAATTTGCCCATTTTCTCGGTATGCGAACTATGACCTTTATTATACGTAAATATGTGCGAGATATGAAAATTGTAAATGGTAATACACTTCCAAGTTTGATGAGCAATGTACAAGCCTCCATATGCTTGATTTAATTTGATTTGATTCATTATGATTGGTAATGCTAAACCACGCTCCAAACCGTGTGCCTCGTATGAGCCGGGAGCTACGAGCAGAGGAATATGCTAAGGATTTGACACGGAGAGGTATGAAAAGCGTGGTTGTGTCAATGTAAAGTATGTATCTTACATATGTTACGTTTCTGATTAGTAGCGGGTTAGGAATGAATGATTGAATGAATGGGGCCCAGGAGGTGTGGGTCAGGGGGACCCGGGACGACCATAGGGGTCGCCGGTTAACCTTGTGCTCACTCTCCACATGATTGATAGGACTAACCCGGAACCCACCAGGAGGTTTGGTTGGGTGATGGGAACCTGAGGGTTTGAGTGTTCGCGCTCCCCTCGTCTGATTGGATGGTTTGGGTCGCGCAACCCTTCCATCGCCGGAGAAGGAGGTATACGATTGTTATGCATGATTGATTGATATGTTTGATTGCACGATTCGTATGAGGAGCCCAGGATGGGAATTGTGTGACGCCCCGAGTTTTCACACGTGCAGGTAAGTGTTACGTGCGCATTTATATTTAATTATATGATTTTATATTTTATTTTGTCAATTGAATTTGTTTATAATTTCATTTATTTGTTTAAAATTACTTATGATTGTCTATTTGAGCTATGACTATGTGATCGGATTTGTGAAAATGTGAATTTTGTGACTATGGTGCTAATTGATTGAAATTACGTGTTCCGTGTATTCCGTGGGCTTAATTGTTAGACAGTTGAATGTTTTGGACTCAATTGGAAATTGAGTTTGGGCTTAATTGCCACTTTTTGTAAGTTTAGGGACCTATTTGTATAATAGGCAACCCTGAACGGTTTTCGTGATATCTTGAGCTCCGGACCTCGAAATCGAGATCCGTAACCGGCGTTGAACTTGTTTCGACGTTACCTATCCTTTGAACATGACCTTGTACCTTTTTGATATCATTTGAACCTTCGACAACGAACCGTTCCATAACCCGATTTTATAACTTGCTTAAACCTTTTCTTTAACGAACCGGACTTGGACCAACCCGTATCCTACCCATTTCTATACTAGATATCAGCACTCCTACTCCCTTTTTCTCCCCATCTGATCGATCAAAATCAGCCAAGGCAAGGGGCAAGGAAGCACTCTCAAGAAACCCTCCATTCTTGATCAACCAAGTTTGAGCTCAAGTCTAGCTTCCATTTGATCTTTTTCCAAGGTGAGTTAGGATTTGTAATCTCCATCTTCCCCTCTATATTGTCATCTAAGTGAAGCATGTTAGAAGTTGAGTATTCATGTGTTTGAATATATGAGCATGAGTTGAGGGTTGGTTTGACCTTCGGTTTCCATGAGTTAAGATGAGGTTTGATGCATGATGAATGATGTTTGAAGCTTCCTTATCAATTCCTTATGCTTGGATTTAATGTTGGTGGACTATAGCATGAGTTGCCATTGGAGGAGCTTGAAGCTTCCATGAATGAAAGCTTGTCATTGATTGATCTTTTGCCAACTTTGGATATGGATTCTTGCATATATGAATGAATTGCATGATTTGTATGAATTATGTGGCTTGAAAACGTGTCTAGTTGGTATCTAAGAGCTTCCTTAGGGCTGCCCTGTTCTTCAAAGCTTTTCCCACGCAGAAACAGAGCTGCTGCTCTGTTTTCCCTTTCAAAACGATGAGCTGACACGGCCGTGTCAGCTTTGAACTGAAAATGGACACGGCCGTGTTGGGCTCTCGACTTTGTTTTTTTTTTCTGATTTTAACCTCGGACACGGCCGTGTCCAAATCCTTTGAAAACCCAACACAGCCGTGTCAAGCCCTCGACTTTGAATTTTTTGATTTTTAAACCTCGGACACGGCCGTGTCCATTTCCCTTTGAAACTCAACACGGCCGTGTCATTTGAAATGACAGCCTTGGGAAGTCTCTTTTCTTGCTTGAATGGCATGCATGGCTCGTATTTGTGGATTATATGGAACGTGACTCCAATTTAGCTATGTTATGATTGTTTTATAAATGCAAGAATGCAAGCATGAAAGTTGTGAACGGTTATATGTTTTAAGACATTAATAGTGCACATGAACTTGTCCATTATATTTGTTTTATGCGTTCATATCATAAGCATGGCATTCCCGAGCGTCTTATTTGGTCTTTTTGAGTCTCACTTCACCTGTCTTGCACAGATTTTGATTCCTTTGGAGACGAGGCCGGTCAGTGAGGCTCGTGTGCTCTTCTTTTGCAGTTCGAGGTGGGTTTTTCTTCTACTTAGCTACATGACCCTATAAATACCTTTAATGTGAAAAGTTTTAGACCAAAATGTATATATATATAGAGTCATTTTCATAGAGTAAATGTTTACAACGTAAAGCTTTAATTTCTAAATCCTACCAAATGTTTTGGCGAGAAAAGAAAGAATGAATGTTATGCACGAATGGGGCCCAGGAACTTAGTGTGAGTGGCTATCCGGGGAGGCATGGGCCGACGGTGATCCCTCACATTAGTTCCACCAATTAACGGCGTAACCGGACCTCGTTAGGAGTTAGCGAGGAATGGACGCTGAGCGCCATCTGGGGAATCATGTAACCCCTTTTGGTCAATGAATCGGTGGTCGGGTCTTGCAAGCCCGTCACCAAACCCGAGGAAGAAGGTGTAAATGTTAATGAATGTGCACACAAGATTGAAATGCATGAACAGAATGAATGAAAGAATGTTTAAATGTTTTACACAAGGTGTTGGTTGGAGATAATGCACGCCCACTCGCCGGGCTAATAATGACCTAATGTTAATGATTCGTTATAATCCCTTGTGACGATTTTCATTCACCCACTTGGGAAAATTCTTTACAACCTCACTTGGGATTATAGCTTGCATGTGAATGTTAATTACCGTCATATATACTATTTATGCCCTGTTTTATACCCATCAGTCCCCTTTGGACTGAACCCGTTTGGTTTTTAGTTATTTTGTGCAGGTGTTGAGGGAGCTAGGCGGGAATACGAGTCGTAGGTCTTGCATTCGCTTCTAGCTCTAGTATTTTGGTGTTACACTTGCATACTCGTACTTTTGGTTATTGTATATGGATATTGTTTTGAGCCGTGATGGCATACGAATACTGATTTGGAGCGTAATGGTATTGAATTTTAACTTTCGTGAATTTAAATGTTGGTACATAGAGCATATAGCTCGATATGTGATATAGCTGTTGGTACCTAGAGCATATAGCTCTATCTACGATATATGATTTATTGCTTCCACATTTTAGGTTATGCTGCTACTCTGATTGTTGTGGTGATTGGGGTTTAAGTGATAGGATAGTCCCGCCTGGCTTAGAGAGTGTGTGTGTCCCCGTTCTTCGCTATGATTCAGCACGTGTATGGAAATCCATTTCATATACGGGCCGGGTCATGGTGCGGGGGATGTGGTACCTCGCGCTCGGGTGCTACAAATTGTTACTCGTACCCGCCGAGTTTTGCATGTTTACTTTGTCAAAGTTCGTGAAACCGGGATAGATTCTTAACTATGATAAAACATGGATCTTTTGAATATGAAAGATAGGAATTGATATGAATTGACATGAATGGTTATGATTTGATATGATATGGGTGCTTGAAGCTTCAATTCGTTCAGTTTTGGTTAAGAATTCCTATATATATGTATCACGGCCAAAACTTTGGTGTGCAAAAACTATCCCCGAGTTCACGAACTGTGTGTGATTGGAATATGCTTTGCTCATATATATATATATAGCGTGTGTGGGTAGCCCCTCACTCAGTCGAGTTGTAGACTGACCCTCTCCCTACCCAACTTTTAGTGTGCAGGTTTGGCGTTGGAGTTTCAAGCTAGGCGGGGTTGTGTTGAGTCTTTGAGTCGGTCAAGTTATGTTAGAAGAGTCTCTGCACTGGCATATGTATTTAAATTATGTATGATTCGACTTTGTAAGTTATGAATTTGGATCTTTATGCATTGGTTATTGAATTGCCTTACTGAGATTTGTTATGAGTTAAAAAGAGGCCTGAGGAGCCCAAGTCTGCTTGTGGTTCGTGTGTTTAATTTCTACAGGCCCGTGGCCAATGCATGTGTTTAGATTGTAATTTTCCGCTGCATTCTGTTTCGTTGGTTGGTTATATTTGTAGGGTCTAAGTTCCGTCTAGCTTAGGAGGTTTGTTTTGTTTGTCTCCCGTTCGCTATGGTTTGATACGGGTACGGACTTCCCATTTCGTCACTCGTGTTGAGCCATAATGCGGGGGATGTGGTGTCTCACGTGCGGGGCGCTACAATTCTGGCTGCCCTATTTGTAGTCAGGATAATCTTTAATTCCAGTCAGACTTTAAGCATTAATCAAGTTGAATCCTCTTCTATTTACGGAGTCAATTGATATCCCGAGACTGCACACACACTTCTCAAAACCATCCACATTCTAAGAACAGTAATAAATCAAAGGTATTGTCGATGATGGAACTTTCTTCGTGTAAAAGGGAAAAATTTTAATTATGGAAAACTCCTTTCACATGGTTCTGATAGAGGGCTCCAGGAAGAATCGATTTTCTTAAAGTTCCAACTCTCCTGAGTGCTGTCTAACTTCAGACTTAAATTTATTTTTAGGTCGGATCTCCCCCTTAAGAAAATGGAAATTTTCTAATTCTTGAAATTTGTTCTATCCTTTCCCACTTGCAAGCTTCTTTGCTGGTTCAAATCCCGTAATTTTTTCCTCGTCCTACTCGCTGTTGACCAGGATTTTGATTAATGGTTCTTTTCTAATCCTTTCTGTTACTATCATACTCAACTTGAAGCTGACCAACTGTCACTACTCTAATCTGATAGTAAAGTTTTCCAACATCCTACACTCACCTAATGTTTTCCAGAGAGTTGCCATTTACAAGCTCAACACCAAAATCTGAAGCAAGAAAAGTTCATTCTCTTAATCCCATTGCATCTCCGAAATACTGATTAATTTCTGTAGGTTGAAGAACCCACTAAACATTTATCTGCTTGAACTTATCATCATTTTTCCAGTTCCCAAAAATTTTCCAAATATCTATATCATACCTGCTCCTACTGAATCCTGGATCCATAAATTCTCACAGGCCCCAAACATTGCTAAACTTCAAGCAAAATCGAATGACCCGGTTACAAACATGATACCCGATGATTCAGAGATCTCTTCTTTAAATTCAAGTTGGTAGGAATGGAGGCAAGGATTGTGCAGAGCATAGGAAGAGCCTATTAACATTAAACACTAAATAATGCATGATGGTTAAAATGTCAATGCACATAGTATACCCACCAATAATTTAAAATGCAACACGTTGGGACAATCATATTAGCTTAAAAGTATATTTATAAGTAAAGCAATTTAATATCTCAACTAATTTAAGCATATACTTAATGCATCAAGTAGGTAATCTCGAATAACATCTATGACAATATTTGTAAATAAGAGGCAATTTATTAATAATTGAAGAACATGGCACCGTAGAAATGTTAAGCTCGATGCCGATGTCCCTTCCTTGTTGACCAAATTGCAAGCTTGGTTCGAACGGTGGATCTGTCTCTAGTTTTCCTACAGTCTCTTGATCTTCCAAAATCCTCCGACCTTAATTAATACATTTCCAAAACCTGTCACTCACAGATCATTTGAAACTAAATGCATGTGGATAAGACGTGCTCATGTCACATAGTTGCCACGTAGTTGTCACATTCTTGATGTCGGTAACAAGGATTTAATATAAAATGCAGCAGGTAATTCATCAATATTTAAAACTAAACACGTTGATCATATAAAATTCAAACAAATTAAAGCCAATTAATCAACAATTGTAAGCAAGAATCAATATAATGCTCAAGTTATCCAAAATTCAAGAAATTCAAAGAATCCAAGTAGCCAAGTAATTTCAAATAAAATGCAAGACTCTCAAATTGTCAAATAATTCCTATGCCGTATGACCTAGACTTGACACGACACGACACTAGAACCTCGGTTTTGCAACCGGGCTCTGATACCACCTTAGATGTAGCACCCTTTACACTTGAAGGTGCCACACCCCCGCACTATAGGTCAATCCACATACGAAATGGGCAATCCGTACATGAACTAACCTACAGTGAACGGGTGACAATGCAATAACAACAAGCTAGGGGGGATTGACTTACACATGCGATAAATAACGCGGAAGCACAAACTAATCACTACCAAATATTTCCATTTATCATGTCATGACATTTCTCATTCACCAAATAAAGTATTTCTAACTTTACATATCAATACATTATCATCTTCTAAATATAAAACAATAGCATTAATCATAATTTCATAAGTAACAACAAATAACCAAATACACGAACCATGGTTTACGCGACTACATGAACTGGACTCGACTCGACTCAACTCGACTCCCGCCTAGCGTGCACCTGCAATAACCTGAGAGGTGGAGGCGTCAGTCTGTGAAGACTGAGTAAGGGGTTTAAATACATATTAGCGCAGATAGCATGCAGGTTCTATTTTCGGGTAAAGGTTTATAAAAGATAAAGATATAAGTTCAAGAATGTAGTACTCTTCACCCGAGAATACAACTATCAATATTAAATACTTGTTCATTTTCATGCAGTCAATACATGGCCCCGGCGAGTGAGGGCAGTCTCCAACCGTACTCCAAATGTACATGAAACATGCTTGCTTGATTATTAAACATTAGGTGATCATGCAATTCTATTATCGTGCAATCGTGCGATAGTGTAATCAAGTAACACATTCATGGTATGAAAATCATGCAATAACCCGAGGAGAATCCGTGGTGCCGGACCCGTCCCCAGTCTCCTTCTCCCTCCAATGATGGGAAGGTAGCTAGCCTTCACCATCCACGACGTGTTGAGCAGAGGGTACATGAATCCCTAAGCCCGGAACTCCTTCCTCCACTAATCTCCTAGCGGATTCAGGGGTCATCCCAACTGTGGTGAGGATAGTGCCAGAGTTACCCGTCAGCCCTTGCTTTCCACGTTGGCTCTAGTCACTACCCTCGGGCCAAACGTGGACGGTCATGCTACTCGCCTAAAACATGCACGAAACATGGCTTGCTTGCTTGCTTGCTTTTCATGAACATGACTTGAAATGATAAGTGACTTTATAAAATTATAGCTATAAATACCTTGGGCCGAAAGAACACATAAGGGGTATACGGGTTCTATACAACTAACAATTAAACCTCACCTGACAGGCGACACAGGACTTGTGAATGCGTGAACGTGCTCAGTTGGCCACAATCTCCTCCCTGGGAGAATAACTGGACAAGAACAAGACATGGTGTACTCGTGAGACAATAACTCATCAATGTTACCAAATAGGACGCACGGCTTAACCATACAACGAGATGACATGCATTCACGAATGTAGCATGATATATTCATATTATGACATGTAATTGATCATATAATAACAATTTGGGGTTAAATAAATCATTAGAATTAAATCCCAAAATTACATTTTTATGCATAAACTTTTGTTATGTCAGACTTGTGGGAACGGCCGTTCCGGCTTCCCTTTGAAAATGGGAAGGGCTGTTCCCGTGGCCCTTTAAAATGCGCTAACGTTTTTCATTTTAAAAATGCGCTGAAGCTGGGAACGGCCCTTCCGGCACGCAGGCCAAATGGGAACGGCCGTTCCCAGGCTCGGCCGCCTATTTCATTTGAAAGAGTGGGAACGACCGTTCCCATAATGCCTTGAGGCGGGAATGGCCGTTCCCAGTTTCTGCAAGTGAAGAATAGAGCAGAAACAGGGGATGGCTACGGGAACAACAACCAAGCAACAAACTCCAATTTTGGTTAATAAAAAGGCATGAATTTTTGGTAATATGCCAGCATATATGTTCAAGACATGATAATATATCACTTGAACACCTAAAACATGAATTGTCATCAAGATTCATAACTTCAAGCTCATGCATATATTTTCACATAACCTCAAATTTTGGTAAGAATTCATGCTATAATTCAAGATATAATCACATAATCATGCTTCCATCCACACTTAATCCATTTAGCATATAATTCTCAAACCCTAACTATCATATTTATGATCAAGAATCATGTAATCAAACATACACCCACCTTGAAATGAAAGAAATGAAGAAGATAGATGGAAATGGATGCTTGAGCCCCAAAACTCCTAATTTTCTTGGAAAACTTGATGAATTTGATGAAATCTCCTTTCCCCTTCTTGATGGATTGGTTCGGTGAAAAGAGAGCATGATGGAGGATGATATTGATGAAAAATGAAATGAATGGAAGCATGAAGAAGCTTATACCGTGATATATTTTGACCCAATGGAATATTTATGATTAAATCCTCCAAGTTCATAAGTTATGCAATTAAGTATAGGAGGTTTGGAAAATGATCAATTAGGTCCAAAAGGTTTTCATGCAATTTAGTCCTTAAATTAAAATGAATGAGCATTTAAGGGCAATTAAGTAATTAAAATGCACTCGGCCATTAACTCACATAAGAACGAATTCAATATGTAGAATAATTCTCAAGTTGGCACGTTCACATATTTTCACGTAAACATTTTGAAATACCATTCATAAAATTAATATAACACGTATAACTTGAATAAACGAAAATAATAAAATAAATCCTAACGCTCGAAACTCACACGTGTCGAGCGTACCTGACCGTCAGAAAATCGGGGCGTTGCACTTTGGATGTCTCACGAGTCATGGGTCCAAAACTAAGAATGCTTAGGATCCTAGTACCCATTGGGAAAATAAGTTTCTTCTAAAGTCGTTGGGATTTCTAGACTTTCTAAAAATAGTGGGAGAACATATTTCTAAATACCTTGATATATGTTATCATTATTATTCAGCATGCTCATGATTTCTCTGTTTTTCCATTTAGGTTGTAGGTCTGTGATTCTCTACAATTGAAATGGCAACCAAAAACCCTTTGGTATCCATCCTCGAATCAAACAAGTTAACGGGGCCCAATTACTCTGATTGGCTTCGGAATCTAAAGATAGTTTTAACATGATGATCTGATTCAACTTCCTTTCCCTAGAATTGACATAAAAGTCCAACAGAAGCTCCCTCATAATTTCATTATCCTCAGAACCTGAGGCACGATTGTGCAGAGAACAAACCATTTCAAGCTTGGGAGATTGAGTTTGTACGTGTCTCCTAACAAGAGATCAGCGGCATTATATGTCTTGGTATTTCCTCAGCAAAACTTACCTCCACTTTGAAGGTCTTAGAATGATAGATCATCTCGCTCTTTTCCATCACTATCATTAGGATTTCCATGACTACCAAGACTTACATTTCTGTCGTTCCTACTAAAATACTTCTCTGAGTGCAACCTTACATCTAAGTTTATCCCTCGGTCATGCTCTCCTCCTTACGAATTTTGTCTTCTCAAGTCGAACTCTATCTTTGATCTTTTTATCGAAATTCCTAATGCCCTTCGACCGAGTAACTCTAGCTAGAAAATAGTTTGGTGTATTACCCACATTTATTTCGAGTTGGTTGATTTGGAATAACATCCCTTGTCCATTGCTCCCTTAATTCTCTCTTCGTTTGATGCAAATAACTCGAAGTCAACCCCAATCCTTAATCTCTAGAATTTGATTTTCATCTCCGACTTAACCTTATCACCCAAAATGTCATTTCTGACCCGATTCGGTAGAGCTTTGGTTGAATTAGGAGTTGAAGCGTCACTCGGACAAAGTATCCTAACAAGTAAACACTAGAAGGATGCATGTTGGGTTAAGATGTCCAATGTGTGGCACATATTTTCAACAAGGAAGATGCAACATCAAATCATGAATTATAATGTTAAAACGCATAAAGTAAGAATTTAAATATTTAAATACAATGTATGATACACGTGATATGAATGCATTGAACCTGTCACCGTAGTAGTGGTTTTATCACGACATCTTGTCCACTCATCTCGATGTTGCAAGCATAAGTTGTAAGGTTGAATATGGCTTTGTCATCAATGATGATTCCCGATCCTTATACTCTTCTTTTCCTTGTATCACCACATGTTTTGAAGTCCCAAGAAGTTGATATAGCCCGATTTCTTCCGACTTCCCCTTGTATCCCTGCTTTATTCCACTCATTGATTCACTCAATTGTGCTGGCTTGCAAGGTTCTGTTGCGAATCCACGTGGTTGGTGTCTCTCCATTCCATGCATTTTATTTGAGAAACTTGTGACATCTCCTACAACGAATCCCGAACCTGTAATTACCCTCAAACTTCCCACTTTGGCTTTCCATTTTGATAACCTCCTTCAATCTTCGAGGTCTCGATGGTAAACTTTGAATGATTCAATCTTACATTGAATATCTTCATACTCGGATGAATATGAATTCCCCGCTCATCCCGTTGCCTCACTTATCTTTTAAACTGGGGTTTCAAGTCCCCACGATGCTCCTATGTTGATAATCTTAAAGATTTGTTGAGAGGACGAGATTGACGAAATTCTCCATGATCAAGGCCTTCTCTCTTCAAGCCGTGCGGTGGAGAGTAGTTCCATTTTGTGATCCATGAAGATACAACACCCAACCTTTCATTCCAGTTAACTCCACCGTCCCTTCTTTGAAAAGTAGAAAATATTTGTAGTTGAGGTTGATCATGGCTTGGTTAGCGTGGTAACACCCTATAACCAAAGATTTA
Source organism: Lantana camara (assembly GCA_037501455.1). Classification (NCBI taxonomy): domain Eukaryota; kingdom Viridiplantae; phylum Streptophyta; class Magnoliopsida; order Lamiales; family Verbenaceae; genus Lantana; species Lantana camara. The sequence continues at coordinate 97,440,146 of CM074856.1, forward strand.
ACTCGAATAAAGATGCATGTGGATTAGTATATGCTTATGGCACATGTTTAGATCAATCAACACATATAAAATGCAAAATGCAACACCTTAAGCAACGAAATTGAAAGTAGATCACATATAATAAGTAATTTCTAGAAATTAGTAACAATTAACGATGAAAGTTGAATGCAATGCACAAGTTGACAAGTTGTTCCTATGCCATACGACCTAAACTGACTCAATCATGACACGAGAACTTCGGTTTTGCAACCTGGCTCTGATACCACTTAAGGATGTAACACCCCCGGACGAAAAGCGCCACATCCCCCGCACTCAGACCCGACCCGCATATGAAATGGGAAATCCATACACGTGCCAGATCAGAGCGAACGAGGACTCACTCACTTACTATGTTAGGCGGGAACTAAACCTTCGAAACTATATAAAAAAAAAACAAAGGGATAACAAGTGCAGAAGCATAACATATGATTCATAATCAGTAAAAGCATCCGTTTACGGGTTCAACTAACACAGGTACCTAGTCCCAAAATTCAAACATAAACATAATTTATATATTCCCGGGTTCAATCTATCCCTAAAAGCCTGTCCCGAATCAATAACATAAAATTAATATAATTCATGGTAACTTAATCAATATACAATAAGCAATGGTGTGACTCGGACTAAACTACAAGACTCGATAGACTCAAACTCCCGCCTACCACTCCAAACCTACAAAATCTGAAAACAAAGCCGGGTTCAGTCTATAGGAGACTGGTGGGTATAAAACAGGGTTTAGTATCATAATATTACAAGAATTAAAAGCACACACACATGCGAGTCATAATACCTTACGAGGTTTTGAAACGTTTCCCAAGTGGGTAAAAACAAATAAAACAATGCTCGGGATTACGACAATTAATTTAATTAATTCATTCATTCATGTGGTCAAAACGTGAGCCCGGCGAGTGGGCGAAGTCTCCAACCTTCACTTCGTGTGTGCACATATTCATTCATTCATTACGATCATGCAACAATCAATCATTCATTTGTTTATTCGATCATTTAATCATTATCATTCATTCATTCATTTATAACATTTACTCCTTTTTCCTCCTGTTAGAAACGCGTCTACCATGCGCAGCGGAAGATATTGTTCTGGTGAACCATGGGCGAACCCATGCCACTAACAGGTTTTGTTCCTCCCGATGGTGTAACCGGTGCCCGGGGGGACCCATCCAGGAGAACGCATCTCACAATCATTATGGCGAGTGGGGGTCCATGAAGCCCTAAAAGCCCGGTTCCCCTTCCTCATCAACTCCTAACGAGGTCGGTTTTGCAATAGTTCATCATGGAACTAGTACACGGGATCATCGTCGGCCCTTGCCTCCCCAGATAGCCACATGCATCAAGTCCCTGGGCCCGTGCGTTCATTCATATTCCCACCAAAATCATTCGGTTAGGGATTCAATAGAGAAGAAAAGGCTTTAACGTGAAATCAATGACTCATTTGAAATGACTCGATATATAAATATATACATAATTTGGCGTAAAACTTACACATTGAGGTATATCGGGTCATTAGTTAACTAATAGAAGAGAAACTCACCTCTAACACCTTACCGAACAATACCAAGAAGAAAAGAAGACTTGAAGATAGTCTATAAACCCGGCACATCCCCGTCTTGGAGAAAACTGTACAAGAAATAATACGGTGAATTTGTGAGACTCAAGACTCCATAGGAACCAAATATGACGCACAACAATGCAATGAACATGATATGAGGTACACACGAGGCATAAATCATGTTATGAAGTCATATAACCAATTAGTTCACTCAACACGTTCCATACTTGAAGGTTTCACATTCAAACGTTTCATAATTCATAGCAATTTAAGTCATGAATTTCATATCACAATTATAGCTCAAAGATAACAAGTTTACAATTTAGAGAATAGGCAAAATAAAGGCATTCAAATCATTTAAATATGTAAAAGGTGAAATAGATAACAATTTAATTCCATAAATCCAAATAAATTAACTAATACATAATATATATAATATACATATATATACACGTACTACATATATATTATATATGATGGGTTCTGAATATGGGTCACAGAGTCCGATCACTTTAGAATTTGTTTTGAGTGGGGAAACTGTCGGAAGTTCGCCGGAAAAGTAGAGGGTTCTACCTGCTAGGACAAACACGCAAACAAAGTCAGAAGGCCAAGCTGGGGGAACTGGGGTGATTCCCAGTTTGGCTCTCCGACGCTCAAGTCAGATGATGATCTGAAAGAGAAAGTCTAAGTTAAGTGCGAATTTGCAGAAATGGAGGTTACTTACAGTGAAGGAGATGAAGACTCCTATTTAGAGTTGAAGGTCAGGGACCCTTTGGTCATTTGCCACATGTGGTCCTGGCCGAATGTTGCCCTAACACGTGGCGCTGTGAGAGAGAAACCTAGGAGGAATCTTCTGCAAAAGCTGCTGAAAGTTAGTGTTGGCAACAGTGGCAGGTGCGCAGGCATGTACGGTGTGTCAGAGAGCCGTTTGGGAGGTTGTTAACGAGGGCCTGAAAGTACGCTCATGACAACTAGAAGCCTTGGAGACTAAGAAATCCGCTAGGGGATGAGGGCCAAGGCTTGTATAATGGATTGAAATGGAATCCTCTCCGAGGGAATGTAACGCTCGAGGAGGGATTTTCCATAATTGATGGGAACATTGGCCATGTAGTAGGAATGGTGCTCGTGAAAGAGCAGCAACGTCGATACACGTGTAATCATAACGGAGCTAACGCGTGTCTTTGAGGAATGTTGGCGCTTGAGGGGTTGAGCGCTCGTTTATATCGGATACAGTCTCAGGGGGACAGGTGTCATCACTCCTGAGGTGCCACGCGTCGACACGGGAACGAGCGTATTTATACCTCATCATTTTGACCCCAATTCTGTAGTCCTTAGTGATAAGGGCAGTAGAATTCAGCATGTTCAATCCTCCGAGCGTGGCGCTCGTATGAAGCTTGGCATGTTGGGTAATCATTCTTCTGGCTACGCCATTAATGCGGTTTTTTCGACTGACCGCTTGTAACGCTTCAGCATTAAATGTTGTACTTTCTTCTGACCACTTGGAGCGTCTGAGCATTAAATGCTGATGCGCGTGGATCTGGGGAAGTACGTGACGGTTCACTAAAGTGAACGGTTTCCTAGGCGGGAAATGATTACAATTTTGAATTCCTTGCTAGAAAAGTACCAACTCCCATCCCTATAAATAAGGGATTCTGAAACCATTCCATCTTTTATGCGAACTTATCTCCAAAGCATCCTTTTGCAGAAAAACTCTTCGCATACCAGTTTCAGAGCATTCCATCCTTCCTTCAAGTTTTTCCCAGACATCTCAAGGTAATCTCTGGTGTAATTCTCTAACTTTGCTAACCTTAGGATCACAATTAGGATTTGAGTAGTATCCCAGGTTTCATTCCTCCATCATTCCCTGTTTCTCTTAGAAAAATTCCTTCTACCAGAATCTCCATCTCCTTCCCCAGTTTCAACATCACCATGGCCGACCAACATATTGAAGAGTTTACCCGTGAAGTCGAAGAGATGGCCATTGATAGTTCATCCTCCCCAAACTCCCCTAGAGACGAGGAATTGGGCGCGGCTATTATGGCCTTAGAAGAAAGACACCCAGACGGGGTAGAACACATCTTTGAAGAAATGGATTTGATTATGGAGGCGGAAAGGCAGGGGGTAACTCTTCCAGTGACTGAGAGTGCGACCCACCCCCACCGTCATACCGTAACAGTGGCAATTGCGGCTCCGGTGCCGGAGGCCGAGGAAATAACGGGACCCTCTGAGAGAGTCCGTGATAAAAGCAAGGGTAAGAAGCCCCAAAAGCCTAGAAAGACCAAAAAATCCAAAGGGCCCAACGAGGGTAAAGGCTCGGGCCTGTAAGCTACTGAGCGTACCCCGGATGAAACTCCCAGCACAGTTACTCTGGGGGAGGTGAAGACGATGTTGGCGCCCTTATTCTGGGATGAGCATTACACGTGGAGGATCCCTGCCAAACACGAGCATGCTAACCATCCACCACCCGGTGAGATGGCCGTTTACGTGGACGCCGTCAGCTCTGGGGGCCTGAGGTTCCCAATTTCAGCCTCGTTGGCTCACATTCTGAACATTCTGAATCTTTTCCCTTGACAAGTTGTGCCCAACGGTCTTGCGCTCATAACATGCTTCGTGATCCTGATGAGAAGTGTTGGTTACGAGCCCTACCTGCGGAATTTCAACGCTCTTTTCCAAGTAGTCAGCTCCTCACGCTCATCACCCGAGGCGGGTTTCTATTATATTCAAGCGAAGGCTCATACGAAGTTAATCAATTCTCCCTCCAGCACTTATGACCCAAATTGGAAGGAAAAATTCATCTTTGTCAAGGCCCCCACGGAGGAAGGATTTGGGGTGTCGGCAGATTAGATCTTACGTGGGAAGGGTTCCCTCGCAAGGAACCGTTTGGAACCTGCCCTCCCAGAGGATTGGGTAAAGAGTTTGGCTGAGGCTCTGAGGGATGAGGGTCACCTCATTGAAGCAAAGGACTGGATAGACGACGCAGAACTTATGTTCTTGTGCGGTCTTTCTGATGACCCCCATTATCTTGACAACCCTCCCGCTCTGGAATACTAACTACTTCTTTACATTTGCAATTGGTATCTCTAAATTTGTGACTTTTTGTTCAATGGTTTCTGACTCTCATCTTTTCCTTCCCTGCAGGAGCAACAATCTTAGAAATGGCTGGAGGTATCAGGCATGCTGCTCGTTTTGCTAATGCCAACAGGCAACAAGCCCAGCAAGGGGAACAGCAACGCCCTCGGGGCCGAGGAGGTAGGGGGGATGCTCGTGGTGGCCAGCATGGTGCCAGTTCGAGCTCGGCTTCTGGCGGCCAAACTCAACGCGGCCGGGGGGAAAATCGAGCAGCCAATGTTGAAAATAGGGTAGTGGTGCATCCACCTCCTTCATCAGATTCGAGGCGGCCAACTCTCGTGCCGCTGAACAGGTGGAGCCCCCAATTAATGTGGCCATAAATAAGGCTCCTTCAAGCGCCAGTAGACCTTCCCGCAAGAGGAAGAGGATGCCCGACACCATCGTAATAACGGGCAAAGGAAAACAAGTGGTCGAGGGCCCCAAGGGCGGTGGAGAAACTTCCTCTTCAGAGGAAGAGTACTTATGGGAGTTTGCTCGCCGAGGGGACAGGAACTTCTCCGACGCTACAGACGGTGGAGCAGTTTTGTTGAGGCCCGGAACGCTCGCTCAGACCGTTAGCGAGAATCTGTATGAGAAGGCCCAATTTACCGCCGATCACAAGCATCTGTTCAATGAATCTATGGAGACGGTGGCCTACGATATGGCTCACGCTATAATCTCCGTAAGTTTTCGTTCCCTTCTAATTTCACCGCCTCTGGTAGGCATTATTTTAACATATTCTTACTAACACTTCTATTCTTCCGAGCCCGTGCAGCAAGTGCTCCCCAGGGCCAAAAACATCCAGATGCGGGCCTTCGTTTATGCTGACCGCAAGGCCAAATATAAGAAAATGGCACGCACAAACGACCCTGCTCAAATCCAAAGGGAGCTGGACACAGAGAAGGCTAAGTATGCTTCCCTCAAGGGCGTATACTTGAAAATGGAGGAAGAGATGAAGAAACTGAAGGGAGAGTTTGCGAGCGTGGAGAGCGCTCGGAACAGCTTGAGTGACAAATTAGCCCAACTGGGTGAGGGCTACAAAAATGTTGAGGCCGAGCGTGAGAACTGGAAAACGAGGGCTCTGGAAAACGAGGGCTCTGAGTGGCCCCAGAGTCTCGCTCGAGCAAATAAGGAGGCTCTCATTAACTTCTGTCACTCGAAAGCCTTCAACTTTGCGGTTTCCTTGCACTGTTTGGATGAGGCTCAAAAGGCCTTCAACTTAGCCATTGAACAGGGCATCCACAAAGGAATGACGGATCCCGCCATGAGAGGGGCAGAGGGGACGGGGCTCATGTTCAATGAGCGCTGCGAGGAGGACGATGACGAGCGGGATGACCCTGCCGATATTATTTCGGAACTACAGTATAAATTCCTAGTTAAGCTTCTCCAGGATGAATACATGGATGCCCACCCCGTAGGAGGTGCTCCTCAAGCCGCACAAAATGATCCTCCTGAAAACGAGGCCCAAGCGTTTGCCAAGGAGAATCCCCTTGCCCCAGCTAGTGAGAATGTTCCTGCCCCAGCTAACGAGCCCAACGCCAATGAGCCCCACAATCAACAAGCGCCTGGGAATAATAACCCTGAGCCTCCAGCAGCCCCTCCTCAAGAACCGGAAGGCCCCGTCTACGGCCCAATTGCCCAGAACATTTTGGTGGTTATTGATGAAGACACTGCTCCCGCTGCCTGAAGTTCTCTCTCTCCAGCATTGTTTTGCAATTCTCCTTACTTTAGTTTAATGCTTCTGTCTTTTGTAATAATGTTTATGGGCCTTTGAGCCTTTATTTTGTAGTATCTGGCGTAGAGCCTCAATCAAATGAAATCCCTTTTTCTCATAATGCTGTCTTTTTCCCCTTCTAAATGCGTACTTTCACTTGGTGCTTGTTGTAAATAAATCCTGTTAATAACAAGACTGTGTGTAACATGCTCAGTAGGGATTACATTACTTAGAGAAAATTGCATTGCTTGGGTAGGTTTTGATATTTGAAAGATTTCGTTGAATCTTGTAAACTTGGAAAATTTTACCAAGTCTTGAGTAATCACGAGGGTCTTATGGTGAGGACGCCCCCATTCAAGACTCGTATAAATTTTTGCTCTTGTACTTAGAAAATTTTTCCAAGTCTGGAGTAGCTACGAGGGTCTTTCTGTGAGAGTGCCCCTACTCAAGACTTGTGTAATTTCTTCTTAGCCTTAGGAGATTTTGCTAAGTCTTGAGGGGTTACGAGGGTCTTACTGAGTGACTGCCGTCGTTCAAGACTTGTGAAAATTTCCTTCTTACCTTTGGGAGATTTTACAAAGTCTTGAGGGGTTACGAGGGTCTTACTGAGTGACTGCCCTCGTTCAAGACTTGTGAAAATTTTCTTCTTACCTTTGGGAGATTTTGCTAAGTCTTGAGTGGTTACGAGGGTTTTACTGAGTGACTGCCCTCGTTCAAGACTTGTGAAAATTTCCTCTAGGTGGTGTTGCCATTAATCGATTTTTACCGCGCCTGTTTACCTTCTATATTGTGAAAACGATCCCGTTTTCGAGCGCAAGGCGTTGTAATAAACAGCCAAGGCCTACTAAGATTTCCTTCGTATTTTCTCCTTCTTTAACAAGCTGGTTGTGAGCTTTACCAGTCTATCCTCGTGAGGGCGTCCCCCCACGTAGAGTAGAGCGCTGGCAAGCGTAACCCATGTGCAATAATAATGTATGCGTTGGAGTGAAATGCCAACCACGCTCGTTGAGACGAGGGACGTGGGACTCATCCATTCATGTGATTAAAGAAACAGAAGTACATTAAAAAGAGTGTATTGCATCTTACTTGAGATTTGAAGCACATAGAACCCATTAACGAGGCAGTTACATCATCGTTTGCAAAGAGTTTTTAAACAAAAAACCGTCGGAGGTTACATGCATTCCAAGGGCGAGGCAAGCACTCACCTTGAAGTGTCTCCAGGGTGTAGGTGTTGTTAGCTCTGACTTGTATAACTTTGAACGGTCCTTCCCAGTTGGGGTCCAACTTCCCCACATGTTTGGATACTTCTACTTTCTTCAGGACCAAGTCTCCCAGCTGAAAAGTTCTTTCCCTCGCACGCTTGTTGTACTGTTGAGCCACCGTGGCTTTATATCTGTGGATTTTAGCTCAGGCTTTGTCTCTTCTTTCCTCCAGTAAGTCCAGCTCCAGGTTCCTGTTATCTTCATTAAGCTGAGGCTCGAAATAAGCTACACGAGCGGATTCGTTTACAATCTCGGCTGGTATCATTGCTTCTAACCCGTATACGAGCGCACAAGGCGTCTCGCCGGTGGCCGCTTGTGGAGTAGTGCTATAAGCCCAAAGTGCTCCTTGTAACTCTTCTGCCCATTCACTCTTTTTGCTCTCCAGCATTGTTTTCAGGTGCTGTAAAATGACTCTGTTGGTAACTTCTGCTTGTCCATTGGCTTGGGGATGGCCTACGGAGGTAAAGCGTTGTTCAATCCCCAATTCTGAACACCACTCTCGTGTGTCAGCGACTATGAACTGGGATCCATTATCCGAAATAAGCACCCTCGGAATGCCGTATCTGCATACGATGTTTTTCCAAATGAAGTCCCTCACAACCCGGAAGGTGATTTTTGCCACGGCCTCGGCCTAGGCCCATTTGGTGGAATAATCGACAGCTAAAATAACAAACTTCTTCTGCCCGACTGCGATGGGCAAGGGGCCAACAATGTCTATTCCCCATTGGTCAAAGGGCCAAGAGACATCTATAGGGATCATTTGAGCGGCTGGCAGTTGAGGGAGATTTGAATGGAACTGGCACTTGGGGCACTTCCTGGAAAATTCGACGGCGTCTTGGAGGACTGTGGGCCAATAGAACCCACTCCTCAGGATCTTCTTAGCTAGGATACGCCCTCCTGAATGATTCCCGCAGCTCCCACTGTGAATAAGGTCAAGCGTTTCCTTTGCTTGCGAGGGCCTTAGGAACCTCATCGGAGGTCCTTGAAATGACTTTTTGAACAGCCTTCCTTCAGAGTCTATGGAAAACTGAGGGGCCTTGATTCTAATTTTCCGAGCCTCTATCTTGTCAGTGGGACAAACACTATCTTTAAAAAACCTGATGATGTCATCCAGCTAACACGGCTCGTGTGGATCAATCATAGCGACCGTCTCTTTGGCGACTCTCTCCTTAATCAGAGGTTCTTCCGTTCTAAGGAACGTTACCGAACGCTCAGAAGTGCCTTCTAATGCCGAAGCAAATTTAGACAGAGCGTCAGCGCGCTCGTTTTCTACTCGTGGTACTTGGAGTAGATGGAATTCTTTGAACTTCCTAATGATCTCCTTGGCTTTGCTTAAGTACTGTACCATGGTGGTTTCTCGAGCCTCATAAGCTCCTTCAATTTGGCTCGCAATTAACTGTGAATCCACATAAGCAGTAATTCTGGAAGCTCCATTCTGAAAGGCAATTTTCATTCCCTGCACAAGGGCCTCATACTCCGCCTCGTTATTGGTGACTTGAAAATCCAACTTGATTGCGAAGTCCAACTCAATCCCATTAGGGTCTCTAAGGGATACCCCTGCTCCTCCCCCTTCAGAGGTCGAGGAACCATCTGTGTGCAGGACCCATAATCCCTCATTCTCAGGAACAGCGGTCTCTAAACCAAAGCGTTCAACCAACAAATCAGCTACAACCTGAGCTTGTATGGCAGTTCTGGGCTCAAAGCATAAGTCAAACTAGCTCAATTCGATGGCCCATTTTATTAACCTTCCTGACACATCTGGTTTGGACAGAACTTGCTTCAAAGGTTGATCTGTAAGGACCGTTATTGAGTGTGCCTGAAAGTAAGGCCTCAACCGCCTTGATGCATTTATGAGAGCAAACGCAAACTTTTCTATTTCCAAATACTTCTTCTCAGCCCTATGTAATGTTTTGCTTAGATAATAAACTGGCAAGTGTTTTCGCTCTTGCATAGCTATCAACACTGCGCTCGTAGCCTCGGCTGAAACAGAAAGGTACATAAATAGCCTTTCGCCTTCGACGGGTTTGGTCAGTAGCGGAGCGCTCGAAAGGTAAGCCTTCATGTCTTGCAGCGCTTTTTCACATTCTTCCGTCCAAGCGAAATTTCGTGCGTTTCTCAGAATCTTGAAGAAAGGGAGGTTTCTGTCCGCCGAGCATGAAATGAACCTGTTTAAGGAGATAATCTTTCCCACCAACACTTGCACTTCTCGGATATTTCGTGGGGAGGGGATCTCCAAGATAGCCTTGATCTTTTCTGGGTTGGCTTCAATCCCTCGTTGACTGACCATGTAACCCAAGAACTTTTAGCCTCGCACTCCAAAGGTACACTTTGAAGGGTTCAACTTCATCCTATACTGGCGTAGGATTGAAAAAGTGCGCTTGAGATCTTCCAGATGTGAGCCTTGACGCTCGCTCTTGACAATCATATCGTCAACATAAACCTCCATGGATCCTCCAGTTTCCTTCTCAAACATCTTGTTGACGAGTCGCTGATATGTGGCTCCAGCATTCTTGAGTCCAAAAGGCATGACTAAGAAACAGTATACCCCTAAGTGAACAACGAATGAAGTTTTGGGGCGGTCCTCTGGAGCTATGAAGATCTGATAGTACCCTTGAAAGGCGTCCATCATGCTCATGAGTTCGCACCCGGCGGTTGAATCCACCAACTGGTCTATCCGTGGCAAAGGATAAGGATCCTTAGGGCAAGCTTTATTGAGATCAGTAAAATCATTGCACATACGCCATTTGTTTGCGCTTTTGGGCACCAACACCACATTGCACAACCATTCAGGGTATAAGATGGACTCAATGTACTGAGCCTCCAGAAGCTTATTAACTTCTTCTTCGATAACCTTCTTCCGAAAACCATGCACATCCCGTTTCTTCTGTTTGATGGGCTTAAACGAATGGTCCACGTTGAGTCTGTGGACTATAACGCTCAGGTCGATCCCTGTAAGGTCAGATGCTTTCCAGGCAAATACGTCAATGTTCTCTCTGAGGAAGTTAATTATCAAGGTCTGGGAGGGCCCCGAGAGGTTGGACCCAATCTGAGTGGTTTTATCCTTGTTCCCAGGCTCAAGATCGATAGTAAGGAATTTTTCTGAGGGCTCGATTCTCACTTCTGGGCGAGGTAGTTCAAGCACCCTCTTTTTCCCTATCAAGCGTCCCTCATTAAGGGGCTCGTCTCCCTCACGCTCATCTCCCTCCGAGGAGGATTCTTCAACCGTCCCCGGAGGGGCACTCTCGTGGGAGTCTTTCGTGCTGGGATCCTTCTTCTTGTTCTTTTTCTTATTCAACCTCGCCCTCTTGCGCACGGGACCATCCTCATCTAAATTTGGAAAGTCAACCGATTTCTTGGTGGACCCGATTTGGAAGGTTTTCTCTGCTTTAGGCTTTCTGAGGGACAACATGTAGTATTCCCAAGCCTCACGCACGTTGCACTGCACTTCTCCAATGCCCTCGGGGGTGGGGAACCTGATCTTCTGGTGGTAGGTGGAGATGATGGCTTTGAAATCAACGAGGGCCGGTCGCCCAATTATAATATTATAAGGAATATCAATCTCTACCACAGCATATGTAATTAAGAGCGTCTTGCGCTGAGGGGCTCGGCCAAACGAGGTGGCTAAGCGAATTTGCCCTCGTGGGATAACCTCTGAGCCTCTAAAGCCAATGAGGGCTGTTTTGAGTGGTTCGAGCGGGATGTTGGCATTCATCTTCTGAAATGTAGAGTAGGGCAAAACATTAACTGAGCTTCCACTATCTACTAACACCCTCTTTACAACATGATTGTGGACATCTACGCTAACCACCATGGGGTAGTCAGAGGTTTCACCGACCCCATGGGGCGTTACAATGTGTCCTAAGTCCTTATCATCAAAGCCTATTACATCATTCTCTTTTGAGCGTTGATCGTTCGCCCCCTGAATGGCGTAGACAGGTTTGGGTCTGGAGAGACGTTGGTCATAACTTCGGACATACCGTCGTCGGGCAGCATTAGAGTCTCCCCCAGAGGAACCTCCTGCGATCATGTTGATGACCGCGAAAGGGGTGTTTTCTTGCTCCGGAGCCTTTCCTTTGCCCCGATGTCTACTTTCCGTGGGGCCCCGTCTCCACGGGCTTCTAGAGCGCGACGGGCTCCTTCTTCTCTCACCAGCGCGCTCGTTACAGCGTTCATCATAATGCTCCAAAATCCTGACAAATTCCTTCAGGTGGCCCCCAGCGATGAGTCTTTGAATCTCAGCTTCCAACTGGCGACACTCATCCGTATCATGCCCCTTTTGTTTGTGGAAAGCACAATATTTGTTCGAGAGCCTCAAGGCCTCTGTTTCCCTCATCTTTATAGGTCTCTTGAAGAGTTTCTTATCAAAGAGGTTATAGACTTCTGAGTTTGGCCTTGTGAGCGGGATGCGCTAGAACCATCGAGGGGACGGGGGCTATCTTTTGCGTTCCTGGTGACGCTCCTTTTTTACAACAACCTCCCGACCCCGCTCTTGGTGGCGCTCGTTTCTTGCTGGGCTGTGCTGTCGGGGACCACTTGTCCCATACATATCTTCGAGCACGAAAAACGGCTCGGCAACCTCCCTCAAAGCCATGAGGGTTCCAGGTCTTCTTTCCATGATGGCATCAGCAAACTTTTTGCTCACGTACTGTTTGTGATCCACAGCCTGAAAGAGCACTGGGATCAAGAAATCCATGGACGGCCTTTCCACCTGCAAGATCTCTTTGTTGAAGGGGGCAAAGAACGAGCGAAGAGATTCATTCTTGCCTTGCACTACATTGTAAAGGGCTGTGGGCGCAGTGACTGGGGCCTTCAGAGAATTGAAGTGGTTCAAAAAAACGTAGGCCAACTCTCTGTATGAGTGTATCGAGCGTGGCGGCAGTCGCTTGTACCACTCCTGAGCCATTCCTACCAGGGATGTGATGAAGACCTTGGCCCAGTAGTTGCTTGAGTGCTCGTAGAGATGCATCAAGTGCAGAAAGTGATCCAAGTGTTCTGCTGGATCAGTGGTTCCATCATAGCGATTGATGGAGGTGGGGATCTTAGATGTTCCAGCTTGAGCCATCAAGACTTCCTCCACGAGGGGGGAGCCCCTCGGCAACGGATGATAATCATATGTGCAGAAGTTCTCCTCCTGCTCTTTATGGTGGGGGACCTGTAATTGGCGGTTCTTGTGACGAGCGTCTCTGGCATCGGCTCGTTCATCCCTGCTGTGGGAGATCTGAGACCGCGCTCGAGAGAGCTGTCCGACCATGTCCTTCAAACCCTGCAGCTGGTCTTGCACAGCCGCGAGGATGTTAGGATTCGCATCCCCGTCCCTGTCTCCTTGTTTGGCGGTACGGGAAGCCCTCCTGGAAGCATGGGAGTCCCCTTCATTCTCATTGACTCTCTCAGTGAGCTCCCTATTCCTGTCCACAGGGGGACGCTCGTTGTCGCCTTGCTGAGGAGTCCCTCTGACTGGCGGTGGCGGTGGTTGTGCCCTCAGGACGGCTTGGGCCTCCTGGAGCGGATATGTTTGTAGTCCTCCCAGTGGGGCGGCTGCTTGAGTAGCCTGCCCAGAGGGGAAGTACATGGAGTGAAACCTCTCCCATGCCCCAAGGGCCGCCTGAACCTCACATTGGGCGTAAAGTGCCCTCAGTTGCTGGGGAGTTAGAGAAGGTAGCTCTACTCCCTCGATCTCCCTGGGGGATTACCACTGGGAGTTGGATCTGACTGGCGTGATAGGGCTGAACCCGCGGCATCATAATGGTTGGAGTGAGTGTATAACCAGGCGGTGGCATCATGTAACTCTGACCTCCTGGGTTTGCATGGGTATGTACCCATTGGGTTTGGGGAGGCCGTGGAAGAGCAGAAAGAGGAACTCCTCCTGCAGCGCCAGAAACTGGTGGTACCGGCGGTGTTGGTGGAGGAACTGAAGATTCTGCCTGTGGTGTCACTCCTACGGCAGGGGGTACCCAACCATCAGCGACAGTAGGAGGCGGGCCTCCGCCAACTGAGACGGAGGGAATAATGGTATTGACATCATGGGAGGTGTTAGCTCCTCCTCCCACGGCTCCGGATCTCGTAGTGACCATAGTTGTAATGATTTTTGGGTGTTTGCTTTTCAACTAGCAACAGAGAAGAACGAGGCTGAGAACTGGTTTCCCACAGACGGCACCAAAAATGATGGGTTCTGAATATGGGTCACAGAGTCCGATCACTTTAGAATTTGTTTTGAGTGGGGAAACCGCCGGAAGTTCGCCGGAAAAGTAGAGGGTTCTACCTGCTAGGACAAACACGCAAACAAAGTCAAAAGGCCAAGCTGGGGGAACTGGGGGTGATTCCCAGTTTGGCTCTCCGACGCTCAATTCAAATGATGATCTGAAAGAGAAAGTCTAAGTTAAGTGCGAATTTGCAGAAATGGAGGTTACTTACAGTGAAGGAGATGAAGACTCCTATTTATAGTTGAGGGTCAAGGACCCTTTGGTCATTTGCCACATGTGGTCCTGGCCGAATGTTGCCCTAACACGTGGCGCTGTGAGAGAGAAACCTGGGAGGAATCTTCTGCAAAAGCTGCTGAAAGTTAGTGTTGGCAACAGTGGCAGGTGAGCGGGCATGTACGGTGTGTCAGAGAGTCGTTTGGAAGGTTGGTGACGAGGGCCTGAAAGCACACTCGTGATAACTAGAAGCCTTGGAGAATAAGAAATCCGCTAGGGGATGAGGGCCAAGGCTTGTATAATGGGTTGAAATGGAATCCTCTTCGAGGGAATGTAACGCTCGAGGAGGGATTTCCCATAATTGATGGGAACATTGGCCAGTAGGAATGGCGCTCGTGAAAGAGCAGCAACGTCGATACACGCGTAATCGTAACGGAGCTGACGCGTGTCTTTGAGGAATGTTGGCGCTTGAGGGGTAGAGCACTCGTTTATATCAGATACAGTCTCAGGGGGACAGGTGTCATCACTCCTGAGGTGTCACGCGTAATATATATGTTCTTAACATATATGTAATACAATAAGTACATGTATATACATATACATATATACGTATGTATACATATATATACGTATAAATATATATATACCATATACATATATAGTCGTATACGTATATATATATATATATATACCGTATATATATATAGTCGTATATATATATACGACGTATATATATATGTATATATACATATATGTCGTATATATATATATATATATATATATATATATATATATATATATATATATATATATATATGTCGTATATATATACATGCATATCTAAAAACATATCTCTCCGTGGCCCAGTACTAAGTACCCTATGGTTCGGGGCTTTGGCAGGTCTATTGATAGAGATTAATCGTTTTTTCCCGGATGCGTTGACATTCCCCTTTTTTTCATCCTTGTTATTGACATGGGAAGGGATGAAGAAGATTAGAGATACAATCAAATATCTGTAACTAATTCCTCCTCCTCCCTTTTTCTCTTTTTTCTCTTTTTTTTTTCTAATTTTTAGAATAAGGGACGAAAGAGAAAGAATAAAAGTGGATTCAACGTCTGCGAGACTCGGGTTCAAATTCGAATTCAATGAATATTACTAATAGAGGCATGGGGGTAGAGTAGGAAATGCGAGTTTAGGGCAAGAATAAAAGATCTTTAACTGAAATACCATCCGTCGGGTTGAAATAGAGTTTCGAAATCATTTTCTTACTTATTTTTTTATTTTTAACTGAAATACCATCCGTCGCCACTTTACCGAAAAACTGCTTTCACCCAACTTCGGGCCTATGCCATTTTCACCTCGTTTTGAACTATGATTCGTGCCATATATCATTCAAAAGCTCTATGTGTCTAGTTTTATATCCCACAAGCAAAACTTAATTCCAATTTCTACAACTCAAGATATTTCCATTTTCCTACAGCTCGTTCATTTCGGAAATTGTTAACTTTTGATATAGCTCACCAAAACTCTTCTTCTTGTGCTCCTTTCACCCTCTTGGCTCCCATATGTGAACTATATGACTTGTATGCTTGATTAATTGATGATATATGATTTAATTTGATTTGATTATGGGTTTTATGCTATCAATTTATTGTGTGAACATTTAAGTGCTTTAATATGATCTCCTTTGCAACTATTGTTTCCTTTATGTACTTAACGGATTCCTTTCACCTTAAACTGATTCTTAAATATGGTTGACATGTATTATAAAGTCTTATGAATATTTTGTATTATGGGGATGACTTTTGTTATGAAAAATTGATAAGGACATGAGTTATGCGTACATGATTGCAATTCTTAATCGCATTCGCTATGTGCTTAATAACTTCTAATTGATTGATATGCATTGTCAATATGTATTGTCTTGTATTATGAATTGAATGATTGATCATGTATACACCACTCCATAACCTTTTAGGATTTATTCTCTATCATATCATCTCATAACATATCATACCACATCATGAGGATTGCCGTGCGTCTATGTGGTTTCATATTAAGTCAATTCTCACGAGTACACGTTGTTTCTTCTCTTATACAGTTCGTTTCCCAGGGCGGAGACTTCCGAGTTGAATAGGCACCCGCATTACTTATGCTTTATGTCTCGTGGTCTTCCAGGCGAGGGTGTTTTCGTTCTAGTTACATATCAAACCCTATAACCCTTATGTGAAAAGCTTTGGCTAAAACATTATGATTATATATGTTACTTTTAAAAGTGGAGTCATCGAGTAAATACTGATTGATCGAGTAAATATTGATTGATCGAATAAATATTGATCGAGTAAACCCCTTTTCAAATGGATTATGAAATATGGTATGATTCTTATGAATCAAATGTTTTGGCGAGAAAAGAATGATTGATTGATTGCATAGAATGGGGCCCAGGGGCTTGGTGTGAGTGGGGACCCAAGGAGGCAATGGTTGACGGTAAACCCTCACACTAGTCCCACATTGTTACGGTGATACCGGCCCTCGCAAGGAGTTTTAGCGGGGAATGGGAGCTGAGTGCCAATTGGGGAATTTATGTAACCCCATTGGTCAATGATTGGGTGGTCGGGCCTTGCAAACCCACCACCAACCCGGAGGTAGAAGGTTGGAACTTATTTATGATTGAAAATGATTGATTGATTGATTGATTATTGATTGATAGGCACTGTGCGGGAAGGCCGGGAATCGGATTGCCCAAACAAATATATTTAGGACATGATATGTGATCTGTGTGTATTATGATATATTGCATGATCGCCTATTTAATGTATTAATGATATTTGTTGTACACGGTCGGAGTTTGGTTGGAGATTGTGCACGCTCACTCGCCGAGCCTTATTGATTGAGTATGATTTATGAACTTATTGAATTTAATATGAATAGTCGTAAAGTCTGAGCATTGCTTACTTAATTTCTAGCCCTTCGAGGGAACTAATTTTAAATAAAACCTTGCTCGGGATTTATGACTTGCATGTGCATGTTTTATACATCTGTATATCGCTCCTGCTCACTCAGTCTTCTAGAGACTGACCCCCTTTTCCCCACTTCTCAGTTCTTGCAGGTTTTGGCTAGGCGGAAGTCAAGTCATTGCAATTTTGTTCGAGTCACACTTGTACACTCAAGTCGCATTTCATATTTTTATGTTTTAATTATAGTTCCTTTATGTATGTATTGGGCCTGTCTGCCAATTATGATTATTGTTGGATATTGATTCGGGACAGATTGCATGTTTAGTTGAACCCGTTGCTAGGTTGCATGATGGATTTAAATTATATTGTGGAATTGTCGGACTTGTTACCATTGTTGAATTGTATGAATTACACATTATTGCTTCCGTATTGCACTCTTGGTTATTTTGGTTTAATTGTTACAGGGTTAGTTTCCGCGTAGCTAGGTACTTTTATTTTGGTCTCCCGTTCGCTATGAGTTCGGTTCATGCTTGGATTATCCATTTCACGTGTGGACTAGACTTGTAGTGCGGGGGATGTGGCGTCTGTCGTCCCGGGCGCTACATCCTTAAGTGGTATCAGAGCCCGGTTGCAAAACCGGGGTTCCTTGTGTCGTGTTATGTCAAGTGTAGGTCGAACGGCCTAGGAACAATGTGTCAACGTGTGCAACGCATTGATCATAAGCATTATTATTGAAATTTGACATGGAAGATACATTATTAATTGTGTTTAACTTAAATTTTGTTAATTTACGTAATGCATTTTGCATTAATGCGTGCTTTTGATGCTAATTATGTGCCATATGCATTTATTAACCGGCATGCATTATATTTGAGTTAAGTTGTGAATTGTAGGAAATTATTATAATATCAAACCACGGCCAATCCCTACAATTACAACTACTTAGCACAAGTTCTTTGTTCGAGCAGGGGCGATTTAAAGAGGAGCCTTTGAATTTAGAAGGCTTTGGGATATTTGACGATTTTTACGATAAGGGTATAGGTTGAGAGTTCGATCTCAAGGAGGAATTAAATTTTGGGTGAAGATTTGGAATGGATGAAGTAATAATATGAGGAGGTGATGCTTATATCCACAAAATAAACACATACCTCTTTATACCGTGAAAGGTAGTCAATCAACCGACCGTGTGATTCGTTTAATTCAAGAAGGAGGCGAAGGAAAATTTGAAGGTACTAAGGGTTCAACATCCGGGGTTAGAGGAGCTTAATTATGGATAGAGGAAATTTTATAATTTTAGAATAAGAAGGTAGTTGGAGAAAAGAAACGTGTCGAGATACTTCGGGTTTTGGAATGAGACTAGTGATAATTGGAAGAAAACTAGAAATCGTTCCACTCTCGGAATTTCAAAGAGGACGCTCAAGATATTTTACTTAACTATTAAATTTATTAAATTTGACCCGGAATGGAGAAATTTTGCAAAGTTTGTAAAGTTGCTCGACTGTGGGAAAATCTTCAAGGTTAGAGCGAGGCGAATCGGTAAAGTAGAACTTCTGAATAAATCATGTTGCAGAAGCCGAATTCGGGAAGAAGCTGGATTTGAAAAGAGTTAAAGAAAATCGATCCAACATGGTGAGTGCAAACTTATGGGAGGTAACAATGCTAACGGTTTTATCTTCAGCCGGATTAGAGTTTAACTTCCTGATCCAAGATAAATTGTCGTATTGTGAGGTTGAATTGGAAGATATGGAATAACAAATGGAAACGATCAAGAAAGGCAAAGAGCTTTGGAGTAAATTGTGGAGTCAAGTTTAAGCAATTGGAGGACGAGTTCATTTCACCAATTTGAACTCATAAAAATAAGTTAAGGGAACGTTG
Source organism: Lantana camara (assembly GCA_037501455.1). Lineage (NCBI taxonomy): Eukaryota > Viridiplantae > Streptophyta > Magnoliopsida > Lamiales > Verbenaceae > Lantana > Lantana camara. The sequence goes on from CM074856.1 coordinate 97,459,082, forward strand.
ATCAAGGTCATAATCCATGTGAAGATTCGGATAACTTTTGGAAATCGATATTTGGGAATAATTCGAGATGCCGACTCCACGGTTACAGAAGACTTTGGTTTAAAGAAATTGCAATATCGGGCTATGGAGACACTCAAATTGATACAAGGAAAACTTATGCAGATTTTGAAGACCGTGGAAAAACGAGAGATTGTTAACAAGCTCAAACCCAAATCCGTAATTAAGGACATGAAGAACAAGTTCCCGGGCTAAAGCTTACCACTACGGTAACAGGTGTATTGCATTCATGGCACGTGCATCATACGTCGTATTAAATTATTTAACCTCCCTTATTTATATGTATGCGTTCATTTCTACTTGATAATTACTCCAATGCGTAGCATCTTTAATTGATATAAGTGTTTCGACATGTTGTATCTTTAATTGGTTGCATGGGTGATATGTGCATCGGCATCTTAACCCCACATGCATTTTAGATGCTTTATTGATAGGAACTCTCTCCACTTTATTTATCAAGCATTACTCCAACCAAGCCACAATCAAATCATGATAAGGAAAGGAAAATAATTGGGTTGTGAAGTGTGGATCAAAAGGGAAAGAACAATTAAGAGGTTGGGAGAAGTAGTCGGGAATTGGAAAGGAAGAAATGGGTCACTACTCTTACATGTCGCTTCAAAGTAAACGTGAGGAAAAGTTACGAACAGTTTGTGAGATTGAAACCGTTTATATCAAGGAAGCCGGGTTGAAGAAGTCGAGAATCTTCAAAGTAAGAAGCAATGTTAAGAGCTAATGGATAAGAATGGACATTCTTAAGGGGGAGAGTCGGCCGAAAAATAACTTTAAATTCATGAATTGGCTCGGAGGGATTTCTTTCAATTGAAGTAGCCAAAAAGGTAAGAGTTGTAACTTGATGACTTTCAAGATTGGTTGAAAAAGTGTAGGAATGATTTTGGAAAGAGTAAAAGTTTCAATGGTCGGAAATGAGTATTCAAGGAATAATGGGAGATTTAGTGTTCGATGCAATTTCAAAACCAAGGTGGATGAAGCTTCGTGAATACTATCGAAAGAAATATGTACTTCGAGAGATAAATGAGATGTACGAAATTAATCTTCCAAGGTTGAAATGGGATATGTTGTATGATGGGTTTCATATCTTGAAGACAACAGGACCTGAAGGAAGTTCAAGAATTGGTAAGGGAAGTATGGGGTAAAAAGGGAAAACAATCAGATCCTCATATTTTGTGATGGGCACAGTGAGTGTCAATTCAATCGGGCGCTGAGAGTGGAATGTCTAGGACGAGTTACAACGTAAAGAAGAGGGTTACCGGCTCGTGAGTCATTTTCCATGACGAGTCGGGGATGCTATTATAATGGGAATAGTTGGAATTTTGAGTTATCAAATGACTTGCTTAAGCAAGCTAACAAGTCAAAAATGAGTCGTGGGAGGAACAAGTTGATTGGAGTAAGGTAAGCGCACTTTCAAGAGTGGAATGTTGGGTCATGGTGATTTGGTAAGAATAAGGCAATAGATTAAAAGATAAAGATCGAGTGGTCATTGAAGTGCAAACACATCAGGATTCTGAGGCATGACACTTTGGCTAGAGAAACCTTCAACATCACATCAAGTATTGAACCGGATCATTACAATATAAGATTCTTGAGCATCGGTGAACGGTACATCTAGCATTCATGGCATATACATACATGCAACTTTAGTTTGAATAATTTTATGATGCTAAGTGCTTGGATTATTTGTTGTATTAGCTATTTTTGTATAATTAATTCTCGATGTATTTAATATCTCCTACTTGTTTCTTGTGTGGTATATGTCCTTGTTCGTTTATTCTTTTTCTTGGGTTGTTGTTGTTGTTGTTGTTGTTGTTGTTGCTGTTGTTGAGAGACGGGGTTCTCTCGTTGTTGCTTGTGAGGGACTGGGTTCTCTCCTTGTTGTTCGAAAGACGAGGTTCTTTCATTGCTTGCTACAGTGCCTATCAATCAATAATCAATCAATCATTTTCCTTGTTGTTAAGGGTCGTGATTTAATAGCAAGTGAAGACCCCTTGTTGCCTGAAGACCTTTTCCGAACTAATTCCTGACGGGGAGTTGCTAACCCGCGTGGGATGAACACGGGAAAGTTTACGCAGAGTTCAGAATTCGAGGCAATGGACCTGGGGACCAGGTCCTCTTAAGGGGGAGAGGTTGTAACGCCCCGACTTTTCGGCCGTACAGGTCTGACGTCGCGAGTGGGTTTAGACCGAGAGTTATGTGGCTTTACATGTTTTAATTGCTAAGTAATTATTTAATTTAATAATTTCGTGAATTAATTGCTATTATGTGACGTATGTGACTTATATGATTTAATTGAAAGTGCTAGTTTGATTTATTTGTTACTTGTATACTAGCTAATTAATATTTTGTTTCGATTATGTACTTATTTGAACTTATATGAAATCCTTGGACTCAACCGAACTTTTAATTGGATCCCAATTGATCACCTACCAAACTTTCGGGGTACAATCGAAGCACTTAAATTGTTCAAGGACCAAAGTGCAATTTCCCTCCTCTTCCTCCCTTAATTACACGATCAGGACCCCCTTTTCTCTCATTCTTCTTTCTTCAATTTCTCCCACACACACAAGCTTCCCAAACCCTTTCTCTTCCATCATTCTTCATTGATCCAATCTCAAGCAAGAGGAAGGCAAGAATCAAGCTCCAATTTCTTCCCTCCATCTCAAGATGTAAGCTCTCAATCTTCTTCCTTCCATTTTTTTTCTTTCCATATTCTTTCAAGGTATATATGTATATAGGTGTATATATATAAATATATAAGGATTTATGTAATTTGATGGATTAATTGATGAAATTATGAGTGATATGTGTATATATGTTGTATTTGGTTGTTGTTGTATGATTTTGGGTGATTTGGGAGCCAAAATTCGAGCCTTTCCCTGTTTCCCGTCGCCAAACGCAGCTGCTGGAATTAGGGGTCGCGCCCGCGACCGTTTTGTGACCATTTTTGGTCGCGGTCGCGACCAATAATTCGAGACTTGGCCAATTTTCGGTCGCGGCCGCGACTGATTTTCAGTGCAATTTTGTCACGGCCGTGACTCCCTCGTCCGAACTCGGAATGACCTGATTTTTCAACCCACGGAAACCTCTTGAAGTGTAGAATATTCTCCAATTGGAATCACTTCAATATCGTTTCTCATTTGTGAGATATGATCAATTATTTTTGGTGTCGCCACTTTACCGGAAAACTGCTTTCACCCAACTTCGGGCCTACGCCATTTTCACTTCGTTTTGAACCATGATTCGTGCCATATATCATTCAAAAGCTCTATGTGTCTAGTTTTATATCCCACAAGAAAAACTTAATTCCAATTTCTACAACTCAAGATATTTCCATTTTCCTACAGCTCGTTCATTTCAGAAATTGTTAACTTTTGATATAGCTCACCAAAACTCTTCTTCTTGTGCTCCTTTCACCCTCTTGGCTCCCATATGTGAACTATATGACTTGTATGCTTGATTAATTGATGATATATGATTTAATTTGATTTGATTATGGGTTTTATGCTATCAATTTATTGTGTGAACATTTAAGTGCTTTAATATGATCTCCTTTGCAACTATTGTTTCCTTTATGTACTTAACGGATTCCTTTCACCTTAAACTCATTCTTAAATATGGTTGACATGTATTATAAAGTCTTATGAATATTTTGTACTATGGGGATGACTTTTGTTATGAAAAATTGATAAGGACATGAGTTATGCGTACATGATTGCAATTCTTAATCGCATTCGCTATGTGCTTAATAACTTCTAATTGATTGATATGCATTGTCAATATGTATTGTCTTGTATTATGAATTGAATGATTGATCATGTATACACCACTCCATAACATTTTAGGATTTATTCTCTATCATATCATCTCATAACATATCATACCACATCATGAGGATTGCCATGCGTCTATGTGGTTTCATATTAAGTCAATTCTCACGAGTACACGTTGTTCCTTCTCTTATACAGTTCGTTTCCCAGGGCGGAGACTTCCGAGTTGAATAGGCACCCGCATTACTTATGCTTTATGTCTTGTGGTCTTCCAGGTGAGGGTGTTTTCGTTCTAGTTACATATCAAACCCTATAACCCTTATGTGAAAAGCTTTGGCCAAAACATTATGATTATATATGTTACTTTTAAAAGTGGAGTCATCGAGTAAATACTGATTGATCGAGTAAATATTGATCGAGTAAATATTGATTGATCGAATAAATATTGATCGAGTAAACCCCTTTTCAAATGGATTATGAAATATGGTATGATTCTTATGAATCAAATGTTTTGGCGAGAAAAGAATGATTGATTGATTGCACAGAATGGGGCCCAGGGGCTTGGTGTGAGTGGGGACCCGAGGAGGCAAGGGCTGACGGTAAACCCTCACACTAGTCCCACATTGTTACGGTGATACCGGCCCTCGCTAGGAGTTTTAGCGGGGAATGGGAGCTGAGTGCCAATTGGGGAATTCATGTAACCCCATTGGTCAATGATTGGGTGGTCGGGCCTTGCAAACCCACCACCAACCCGGAGGTAGAAGGTTGGAACTTATTTATGATTGAAAATGATTGATTGATTATTGATTGATAGGCACTGTGCGGGAAGGCCGGGAATTGGATTGCCCAAACAAATATATTTAGGACATGATATGTGATCTGTGTGTATTATGATATATTGCATGATCGCCTATTTAATGTATTAATGATATTTGTTGTACACGGTCGGAGTTTGGTTGGAGATTGTGCACGCTCACTCGCCGAGCCTTATTGATTGAGTATGATTTATGAACGTATTGAATTTAATATGAATAGTCGTAAAGTCTGAGCATTGCTTACTTAATTTCTAGCCCTTCGAGGGAACTAATTTTAAATAAAACCTTGCTCGGGATTTATGACTTGCATGTGCATGTTTTATACATATGTATATCGCTCCTGCTCACTCAGTCTTCTAGAGACTGGCCCCCTTTTCCCCACTTCTCAATTCTTGTAGGTTTTGGCTAGGCGGAAGTCAAGTCATTGCAATTTTGTTCGAGTCACACTTGTACACTCGAGTCGCATTTCATATTTTTATGTTTTAATTATAGTTCCTTTATGTATGTATTGCGCCTGTCTGCCAATTATGATTATTGTTGGATATTGATTCGGGACAGATTGCATGTTTAGTTGAACCCGTTGCTAGGTTGCATGATGGATTTAAATTATATTGTGGAATTGTCGGACTTGTTACCATTGTTGAATTGTATGAATTACACATTATTGCTTCCGTATTGCACTCTTGGTTATTTTGGTTTAATTGTTACAGGGTTAGTTTCCGCCTAGCTAGGTACTTTTATTTTGGTCTCCCGTTCGCCATGAGTTCGGTTCATGCTTGGATTATCCAATTCACGTGTAGGCTAGACTTGTAGTGCGGGGGATGTGGCGTCTGTCGTCCCGGGCGCTACAAAAGGGTTGATGCATCAGTGTCAGAGAGTGAGGGAGTGTCGAACGTTTCTGGGCTTCTCCTCCAGCCAGGATCAAAGATGCCATTGACGCGGTGAATCCCACGTTTACTGTCATAACATCTGGTTCCACCCATTCCATCATATCAAAAATAGCCAGTCCATGTACTAACGATCCGCCAGGGGAGTTTATAGCTAAAACCATATCTATGTTAGGGGTATCCATATATAGAAATACTAGAAGACCCACAAGTTGATTCCCGCTCTCTTCATCAATTTCCATGCCTAAAATAAGGAGTCTGAATCAATAAAATACGTTGAGTAGGGTAAAATTGTATCCCTTAGGAACCGTACATGCACCTTTTGATGCATACGGTTCACAAAAAACTTGCGAAAAAAGAATCAATGTATAGATGCCAGTCCTCTTTCTTTTTTCCTATTCTTTTTCATAGCAGGTTTTTTCAAACTTCTAAGGAAAGGGCTTTTTCTTCTTCTTCGAGTTTTCAATAAAGACGAATTTTGACTTCTTACTTATAATAGAAAAAGTCGAAAAACTTATCGAATTAACTTCTCATTGATGTATTGTTTCATCAAGATTCAATCCAAATCGCGATGGTACTTTCTTGTTCCTGAATGGGTCTCTTTCATTTTTTTAGGTTTATGCTCTACTCCAGGTAAAGATCCGCCCGATTTGGATTTGAACATATAGGATAAATCTTCCCATCACCACTTCTTTTTGTTATGCCTTTACAAATAACAAACAGGAATCCTTTATGATACACGTAGTAATCAGAGATATATTCCCCATTGGGTTTTTTCTAAACGGAGCCTGGTTACTTCATTTTTTTAGTCCAATCAAAGCCAACCATAAATTATTCGAATTGATAATAGTACTATGAATTCCCCCAACAATGCATCTAATTGCACTTCACGCTCCAATTTTTGGATGATTTCATTTTTCCTTCTTGGGCGAAACAGAGGATATCTCGATCGGGGGAGAGAACGGGGAAATCCCATATGACCCAATATATCTGACAAGTCGCACTATACTTCAACCCAAGACATCGCTCCATCCCCAGGCATGAGGAAAGCTACTTTTGGAAGTCCAAGAGGCATAATTCAAAGAAAAATAATGAAATACTATATTTCACTTTGATGTGGAAACGTAAAAATAAGGTTTTATTGTCTTTAGAATATTGGCTTTATCATAGTTATTTTTATCCATAAATTAGAAAAATTCAGAAAGAAAGACAAAATAAATAAAGGAACATTTTTACGAATAGGCCCCTCTAATGAGAAATAAGGATGGACACTTTTATTCATACAAAATGGTATCAACCCCCCATTGCGTATTGGTACTTATCGAGTATAGAATAAATCTGCTTCTCTTTGTTCCTACGAACAGAATTCTTCCATTATTACGAACAGATTATAGAATAAATATTAAATATTAACTGAACCCTTTTTAGGAAATAATCCACTGAACAAGGGAGGTCCGCAGGATAGTCATAGTATAGTCTTTTCCAATGCAATAAAGTTACGTAGTGTTTATTTTTCTTTGATAAAGGGGTATTTTCCATGGGTTTGCCTTGGTATCATGTTCATACCGTTGTATTGAATGATCCCGGATGTAGCACCCGAGCGCGTGGTACCACATCCCCCGCACCATGACTCGTCCCGTATATGAAATGGATTTCCATACACGTGCTGAATCATAGCGAACGGGGACACACACACACTCTCTAAGCCAGGCGGGACTATCCTATCACTTAAACCCCAATCACCACAACAATCATAGTAGCAGCATAACATAAAATGCGGAAGCAATAAATCATATATCGTAGATTGAGCTATATGCTCTAGGTACCAACAGCTATATCATATATCGAGCTATATGCTCTATGTACCAACATTTAAATCCACGAAAGTTAAAATTCAATACCATTACGCTCCAAATCAATATTCGTATGCCATCAAGGCTCAAAACAATATCCATATACAATAACCAAAAGTACGAGTATGCAAGTGTAACACCAAAAATACTAGAGCTAGAAGCGAATGCAAGACCTACGACTCGTATTCCCGCCTAGCTCCCTTGACACCTGCACAAAACATCTGAAAACCAAACGGGTTCAGTCCAAAGGGGACTGGTGGGTATAAAACAGGGCATAAATAGTATGTATGACAGTAATTAAACAATCACATGCAAGCTATAATCCCAAATGAGGTTTTAAAGAACTTCCCCAAGTGGGTGAATGAAACTCATCAAAAGGGATTATAACGAATCATTAACATTAGGTCATTATTGGCCCGGCGAGTGGGCGTGCATTATCTCCAACCAACTCCTCGTGTAAAACATTTAAACATTCTTTCATTCATTCTGTTCATGCATTTCAATCCTGTGTGCACATTCATTAACATTTACACCTTCTTTCTCCGGTTTGGTGACGGGCTTGCAAGACCCGACCACCCATTCATTGACCAAAAGGGGTTACATGACTCCCCAGATGGCGCTCAGCGTCCATTCCTCGCTAACTCCTAACGAGGTCCGGTTACGCCGTTAATTTGGTGGAACTAATGTGAAGGATCACCGTCGGCCCATGCCTCCCCGGATAGCCACTCACACTAAGTCCCTGGGCCCCATTCGTGCATAACATTCATTCTTTCTTTCTTGCCAAAACATTTGGTAGGATTTAGAAATTAAGGCTTTACGTTGTAAACATTTACTCTATGAAAATGACTCTATATATATATATATATATATATATATATATATATATTTTGGTCTAAAACTTTTCACATTAAAGGTATTTATAGGGTCATATAGCTAAGTAGAAGAAAAACCCACCTCGAACTGCAAAAGAAGAGCACACGAGCCTCACTGACCGGCCTCGTCTCCAAAGGAATCAAAATCTGTGCAAGACAGGTGAAGTGAGACTCAAAATGACCAAATAAGACGCTCGGCAATGCCATGCTTATAATATGAACGCGTAAAACAAATATAATGGACAAGTTCATGTGCACTATTAATGTCTTAAAACATATAACCTTTCACAACTTTCATGCTTGCATTCTTGCATTTATAAAACAATCATAACATAGCTAAATTGGAGTCACGTTCCATATAATCCACAAATACGAGCCATGCATGCCATTCAAGCAAGAAAAGAGACTTCTCAAGGCTACCAATTCAAATGACACGGCCGTGTTGAGTTTCAAAGGGAAATGGACACGGCCGTGTCCGAGGTTTAAAAATCAGAAAATTCAAAGTTGAGGGCTTGACACGGCCGTGTTGAGTTTTCAAAGGATTTGGACACGGCCGTGTCCGAGGTTAAAATCAGAAAAAAAACAAAGTCGAGAGCCCAACACGGCCGTGTCCATTTTCAGTGTAAAGCTGACACGGCCGTGTCAGCTCATCGTTTTGAAAGAAATAACAGAGCATCAGCTCTGTTACGCGAGGGAAAAGCTTAAGGAAAACAGGGCAGCCACCAAGAAGCTCTCAAACCACATATAGACATGCTTTTAATCCATATTATTCATATACAACATGCAACTCAAGTAAAAACACAAAATTACATGCTTAAAATGGCCCAAAATATCAACAATACACATGATCAACAAACATGGAGCTTGAAGCTCCTCCAATGGCAACTCATGCCCTCCTCAACAAACCTTAAATTTAAACATGTAGGAATGATGGAAAGCTTACAAGAATCATTTATCAAGCACCAAATCTCAATTCAAACCATGAAAACCAAGGATCAAACCAAACCCTCACTTCATGCTCATACATTCAAACACAAGAAACCCCAACTTCTATCAAGCCTCAAATAGATGAAAATATAGAGGGGAAGATGGAGGTTACAAATCCTAGCTCACCTTGGACAAAGATCGGATGGAAGCTAGACTTGAGCTCAAGTTTGGTTGATCCAAAAATGGAGGGTTTCTTGGCTATCTCTTCCTTGCTCTTGCCTTGGCTGATTTTGATCGATCAAAAATGGGAAGAAAAGGGTAGGAAATGCTTATATCTAGTGGAGAAATGGGTAGGGTGCGGGTTGGTCCAAGTCCGGTTCGTTGAAGAAAAGGTTCAAACAAGTTATAAAATCGGGTTATGGAACGGTTCGTTGTCGAAGGTTTAAATGATATCAAAAAGGTACAAGGTCATGTTCAAAGGATAGGTAACGTCGAAACAAGTTCAACGCCGGTTACGGATCTCGATTTCAAGGTTCGGAGCTCAAGATATCGCGAAAACCGTTCAGGGTTGCCTATTATACGAATAGGTCCCTAAACTTTCAAAAAGTGGCAATTAAGCCCAAACTCAATTTCCAATTGAGTCCAAAACATTCAAATACATTACAATTAAGTCCACGGATTACACGAAACACGTAATTTCATTCAATTAACACCACAATCACAGAATTCACATTTTCACAAGTCCGATCACATAGTCATAGCTCAAATAGACAATCATAAGTAATTTTAAACAAATAAATGAAATTATAAACAAATTCAATTGACAAAATAGAATATAAAATCATATAATTAGATATAAATGAGCACGTAACACTTACCTGCACGTGTGAAAACTCGGGGCGTCACAACCTCTCCCCCTTAAAAGAATCCGTCCTCGGATTCATTTATCGTCCGGAAACAATTCAGGATGAAATCTTTTCATTTTCTCCTCAGTCTCCCACGTAGCCTCTTCTGATTTATCACTTCTCCATAAGACTTTAACTAGTGGGATTTTCCGGTTTCTTAATTCTTGAAATTTTCGGTCCAAGATTCTAACCGGTTTCTGAACGAAGGTAAGGTTACGCTCAAGTTCCACTTCTTCCACGGTTAAGATCTTGGATTCATCCGGATAATATTTCCGAAGCTGAGAAACATGGAATACATTATGAATTCCTGTCAAACTCGGGGGTAGATCCAAACGGTAGGCTGTATCTCCAATTCTTTCCAGAATCTCATAAGGTCCTAAATTTCGGGGATTTAGCTTTCCTCCCTTTCCAATTCGGGTGAACCCTTTTCGAGGTGAAGCTTTCAGAAACACTCTATCCCCAACTGCAAACTCAAGATCCTTCCTTCGTTTATCTGTATAGCTTTTCTGTCGATCCTGGGCTGCTTTCATCCATTGTCTGATTATTTGGACCTTATCAATTGCTTCCAACACGGCCTTAGAAGGTTTTTCTTTATTCTCCCCTCGTTTCACACCTTCTTGCTTCGTCCAATTCCATTCCTCTAAATCAAAGAACAACGGTGATCTGCATTTCCGTCCGTAGAGAGCTTCATATGGAGCCATTTCTATCGATGCTTGAAAACTATTATTATGGGCGAACTCAATCAAAGGTAATTGCTCGTTCCACGAACTCGAAAAATCCAATGCACATGCTCTCAACATATCCTCCAAATATTGGATTAATCTCTCGGATTGCCCGTCTGTCTGAGGATGTAAAGTTGTGCTGAATTGAAGCCTTGTTCCCAGATTCCTTTGCAATTCTTGCCAAAACCTAGAAGTGAACCTTGGATCCCGATCTGATACAATGCTGACCGGTACACCATGAAGTCGCACAATTTCATCAACATATTTCTTAGCCAATTTATTCACCTTATCCGACATCCGAATAGCAAGAAAATGCGCCGATTTTGTCAATCGATCCACAATCACCCAGATTCCATCCAAACCACCTTTCACTCTAGGAAGACCCGTAACAAAATCCATTGCCACTTGCTGCCATTTCCATTCCGGGATAGGTAAGGGTTGAAGTAATCCCGATGGTTTCTGATGTTCTGCTTTCACAACTTGGCAAGTAAAACAATGCCTCACGAAATTAATCACATCCCTTTTAAGTCCATTCCACCAATAAAATTTCTTTAAATCCTTATACATCTTATTTCCTCCGGGATGTATCGAATACCCTGATCGATGAGCTTCTTCCAATATCAGCCGTTTCAATTCTTTCGGAAGCACAACTCTGTTCTTAAACCTTAGCAGCCCGGTGTCATCAAATCCGAACGGGTGTCATCAAATCCGAACGGACTTTCTGAATCATTTTTAGCTTTCTGCACTAACCTCTGAACCTCGTAATCCACTCTTTGCGCTTCAAACAACCTCTGTTGAAGATCCGGTTGAACCGTGACATTCTGAATACTAGCTCTCAGCTTAAAAGACTCAAATTCTTCTCCAACTTCCACTTTCACACTAGACACACTAGCCTTCCTGCTAAGGGCATCCGCGACCACATTAGCTTTTCCGGGATGGTAACGAATCGTACACTCATAATCCGCTAACATCTCCATCCATATCCTCTGTCTCTTATTCAATTCCTTCTGAGAGAACAAATACTGAAGACTCTTGTGGTCGGAAAAGATCTCAAAAGAAACTCCATAAAGGTAGTGTCTCCACTTTCCCAGAGCGAAGATCACTGCTGCAAGCTCAAGATCGTGAGTGGGATAATTCTGCTCATGATCCTTTAATTTCCTCGAGGCATAAGCTATCACCTTACCCTTCTGCATCAAAACACATCCCAACCCTTCTTTCGAGGCATCGGTATAAACCATGTATCCTTCAGTGCCCTCGGGAAGTGCCAATACCGGTGCAGTGGTTAATTTTTCCTTCAAAAGTTGGAAACTCGCTTCACATGCCTCGTCCCACTCAAATTTTGCTTCCTTCTTAGTTAATCGAGTTAAAGGACCGGCTATTTTGAAAAATCCTTCACAAATCTTCGGTAATAACCTGCCAATCCCAAGAAACTTCTTACCTCGGAAGCATTCTTCGGGCTCTGCCACTGAGTAACTGTCTCGATCTTTGAAGGATCAACTTCCAAACCCTTACTTGAAATAATATGGCCTAGAAAAGCAACCCGGTCGATCCAAAACTCACACTTACTAAACTTAGCGTATAACCGGTGCTCTCTCAACGTTTCCAGTACCAACTTGAGTTGCCTGGCATGATCCTCCGGAGTCTTGGAATACACGAGAATGTCATCAATGAAGATCACTACAAATTTATCCAAGTACGGTCGAAAAATCCGATGCATCATATCCATAAATGTTGCAGGGGCATTTGTCAATCCAAACGGCATCACTACGAACTCGTAATGCCCATACCGGGTATTGAACCCTGTCTTGGGTATATCCTCTTCCCGGGTTTTCAGTTGGTAGTAACCTTGCCTTAAATCCAATTTCGAATAGATTCCCGAACCTTGCAGCATATCAAATAAATCCTCGATGTGGGGCAACGGGTACTTATTCTTGATAGTCATCCGATTAAGCTCCCGGTAATCTATACACATTCTCAACGACCCATCTTTCTTCTTGACAAAGAGAACCGGAGCACCCCACGGAGATGAACTCGGTCGAATATAACCAATCTTGAGTAATTCCTCCAACTGAACCTTCAACTCTTTCAACTCTACCGGAGCCATTCTATAAGGGGTCTTGGAATAAGGTCCTGATCCCGGATATAAATCAACAACAAATTCAATCTCCCGATCCGGTGGTAGAGAACCCAAATTCTCTGGAAATACATCGGGATAATCCTTTACCACAGCTGTCTCCTCAAAACTTGATTGACCCTTTGGTTTATTAAGGAGATAGGCTATAAATCCCGTGGCTCCATCCTCCACCAATTTACGAGCTTCCATAAACGACAATAGAGATATATTCTTCGGCCTAACTTCTCCAATCAACTCATCACCCAATTTAATCTTCTTCTTAAAACAATCCACTTCGGCCCGGTGCCGGTACAACCAATCCATCCCGAAGATTACCCCATACTTCTTCATAGACATCACGATAAAATCTTCCGGATAATATTTCCCTTCTATCAACACCGAACAACCCCTGACAACCCGGTCTGTCTGCAAACTACCTCCAAGAGGGGAACTCACAAAATAACAAGAATTGGAGCAAATAACAGATAAGCACAGAAGCGCACATAAATCAGCAGATATAAAAGAATGAGTGGCACCCGGATCGAATAATGCGTGAATGCTCGTGTTATGAATGCAAACGGTACCTTCCACCACTGCATTTGGGTCGACCTCAACATTTTGCTCCTCGCTCTCAAGAGCATAGGCTCGTGCCTGAATCATCGGTTTCTAAGCTCCAGCTTGATACCCTGGTGTCCTGTCCGGGCATGAAAAAGCCATATGATCCCCTTTTCCACATATCAAGCACAACCTCAATCTCTTTCGGCAATTGTTGTAAGAATGGGTTGGCCATCCACAATAAGTACACGGAGGCTGATCATTGCGAGATCCTTTAAGAGCCGGTGGAGCCTGAGGTGGTTGTGGAACAGGTGCCCTTGAACCTCCAATTCTCGGCTTCTTAAAAGGTCCTTTTGGGGGTGGAGTTGATAAAGGCATCGGCCTCTTCCCTTTGTTGAATCCCCAGCCAGATCCTGACCCTTGTCCCTGGCGATAAGCTGGCCTTCTTGCATTGACAGAATCTTCAACCTTTAAGGCTTTCGAGGTAGCCTTCGCCCAGGTACTCGTGTTAACCGCCTCAAGAGCTGCCTGGATGTCTGGTCGAAGTCCCTGAACAAACTGCATAGCCTTGTGAAAATCATCACCTGCTATGTTAGGTGCATAACGGGACAATCTCTCATAATCCGAAATGTACTCGGCCACAGATCTAGATCCTTGCTTTAATTCGGTGAATTCCCTCAATCTTCGAGTACGGGAGGAAGGAGGGATGAACTTATTCTTGAATTCCCGTGTAAATACTTCCCAGTTGATCTCCTCTCCAGCTGCTTCCAATACTATCCTTGTGCTTTCCCACCAAGAGTAGGCTTCCCCTTGTATTAAAGTAAGAGTGCATCGAGCCTTCTCTCGGGACTCACATGGTATAAGTTCCCATATCCTCTCGACTTCTTTTAACCACATCTCCGCCTACGCATCATTTCCCTTGAAGAACTTGGGAGGTCTTTGGTTCTGAAACTCCCTAAGTATAACTGAGATCGGTGCCTCTTGCGGCATAGCAGGTACAGGTGGTGTCGGAGGTGCCGGTGGTACATAATCTCGAAGCCTCTGGTCTATAATGTTGATAACTGAATTAACAAAGGCCTCTGCTGGCGGTGGCTGTGGAGGTGGAGGTGTAGGAGTACGATCACGATGATGACGTCGTCCTGTAGATCTATCACGGTGTCTACGTGGAGGCATCCTGTCAAAAACACTAAAATGCGTGCTAGACTTAGCTCGTGCATGATGATGCGTTTAATTCAACCAACATCCGAAATTTAAATCAATCGAGCACAAAAGAGATGTATATGCAACACATTGTCAATTAGCTCCTAAGCCGAACAACCTAGACAGACTCACACGACACGAAAGCCCGGGTTTTTCAACCCTAAGCTCTGATACCACTAAAGGATGTAGCACCCGAGCGCGAGGTACCACATCCCCCGCACCATGACCCGTCCCGTATATGAAATGGATTTCCATACACGTGCTGAATCATAGCGAACGGGGACACACACACACTCTCTAAGCCAGGCGGGACTATCCTATCACTTAAACCCCAATCACCACAACAATCATAGTAGCAGCATAACATAAAATGCGGAAGCAATAAATCATATATCGTAGATTGAGCTATATGCTCTAGGTACCAACAGCTATATCATATATCGAGCTATATGCTCTATGTACCAACATTTAAATCCACGAAAGTTAAAATTCAATACCATTACGCTCCAAATCAATATTCGTATGCCATCAAGGCTCAAAACAATATCCATATACAATAACCAAAAGTACGAGTATGCAAGTGTAACACCAAAAATACTAGAGCTAGAAGCGAATGCAAGACCTACGACTCGTATTCCCGCCTAGCTCCCTTGACACCTGCACAAAACATCTGAAAACCAAACGGGTTCAGTCCAAAGGGGACTGGTGGGTATAAAACAGGGCATAAATAGTATGTATGACAGTAATTAAACAATCACATGCAAGCTATAATCCCAAATGAGGTTTTAAAGAACTTCCCCAAGTGGGTGAATGAAACTCATCAAAAGGGATTATAACGAATCATTAACATTAGGTCATTATTGGCCCGGCGAGTGGGCGTGCATTATCTCCAACCAACTCCTCGTGTAAAACATTTAAACATTCTTTCATTCATTCTGTTCATGCATTTCAATCTTGTGTGCACATTCATTAACATTTACACCTTCTTTCTCCGGTTTGGTGACGGGCTTGCAAGACCCGACCACCCATTCATTGACCAAAAGGGGTTACATGACTCCCCAGATGGCGCTCAGCGTCCATTCCTCGCTAACTCCTAACGAGGTCCGGTTACGCCGTTAATTTGGTGGAACTAATGTGAAGGATCACCGTCGGCCCATGCCTCCCCGGATAGCCACTCACACTAAGTCCCTGGGCCCCATTCATGCATAACATTCATTTTTTCTTTCTCGCCAAAACATTTGGTAGGATTTAGAAATTAAGGCTTTACGTTGTAAACATTTACTCTATGAAAATGACTCTATATATATATATATATACATTTTGGTCTAAAACTTTTCACATTAAAGGTATTTATAGGGTCATATAGCTAAGTAGAAGAAAAACCCACCTCGAACTGCAAAAGAAGAGCACACGAGCCTCACTGACCGGCCTCGTCTCCAAAGGAATCAAAATCTGTGCAAGACAGGTGAAGTGAGACTCAAAATGACCAAATAAGACGCTCGGCAATGCCATGCTTATAATATGAATGCGTAAAACAAATATAATGGACAAGTTCATGTGCACTATTAATGTCTTAAACCATATAACCGTTCACAACTTTCATGCTTGCATTCTTGCATTTATAAAACAATCATAACATAGCTAAATTGGAGTCACGTTCCATATAATCCACAAATACGAGCCATGCATGCCATTCAAGCAAGAAAAGAGACTTCTCAAGGCTGCCAATTCAAATGATATGGCCATGTTGAGTTTCAAAGGGAAATGGACACGGCCGTGTCCGAGGTTTAAAAATCAGAAAATTCAAAGTCGAGGGCTTGACACGGCCGTGTTGAGTTTTCAAAGGATTTGGACACGGCCGTGTCCGGGGTTAAAATCAGAAAAAAAAAAAAAGCAAAGTCGAGAGCCCAACACGGCCGTGTCCATTTTCAGTGTAAAGCTGACACGGCCGTGTCAGCTCATCGTTTTGAAAGAAATAACAGAGCATCAGCTCTGTTACGCGAGGGAAAAGCTTAAGGAAAACAGGGCAGCCACCAAGAAGCTCTCAAACCACATATAGACATGCTTTTAATCCATATTATTCATATACAACATGCAATGTAACACCCGAGCGCAAGGTGTCACATCCCCCGCACCGAGACCCGACCCGAATATGAAATGAACGATCCATACCCGAGCTAAATCACGGCGAACGGGGACAAACACACACTCTATGCTAGGCGGGCTAACCCTTAACCATATGAATCAGAGGAAATCAATAAAGCGGAAGCAAAAAAACGAGCAAAGCATATCATATATATACCACGAGCATCCAAGCTCCAAAATACAATTCATATACATCAATGCAAGCCATCACGGCCCAAAACATGTGTACGCTCCAATAACATATCCATATACAACAATCAAAAGTATAAGATGCAAGTGTAAGGCCAAAATATAGAGCTAGAGACGAATGCAAGACCTAGGACTCGTATTCCCGCCTAGCTCTCTCGACACCTGCACCAAACAGCTGAAAACCAAACGGGTTCAGTCCAAAAGGGACTGGTGGGTATAAAACATTGGTATAAATATAATATATAACTGAATTTAAACAATCACATGCAGATTATAATCCCAAGCGAGGTTTTAGAAACGGTTCCCAAGTGGGAGAAATAGAGGAATCATCGAAAGGGATTATAATGATCAGTTTTACAATAGGTCATTAGTGGCCCGGCGAGTGGGCGTGCATCAACTCCAACCAACACCAAGTGTGATTCAATCAATCATTCATTCATTAAGTCTTTCATGCATATCATTCTTTTGTGCTCAATCAATCGATTCTATTCAATCGGTCATATACACCTTCTTCCTCCGGGTTGGTGGGCGGGCTTGCAAGACCCGTCCACCCAGTCATTGGCCAAAAGGGGTTACATGACTCCCCAGATGGCACTCAGCTCCCTTTCCCCGCCAATCTCCTGACGAGGTCCGGTACCGCTGTTCAATAGTGGGAACTAGTGTGAGGGATCACCGTCAGCCCATGCTTCCTCGGATAGCCACTCACACCAAGAACCCCGGGCCCCAATCAGTGCAATCAATCAATCAATACTCGCCAAAACATTTGGTAGGATTCAAGAAATAAGGGTTTTACGTTTGCAATCGTTTACTCGATAAAAGACTCAATATATATATATATCGTATCACTTTGGCTTAAAGCTTTTCACATAGGGGGATATATCGGGTCGTTTTATCTAAGTAGAAGAGAAACCCACCTTGTACCGACAAAAGAAGATACGAAAGCCTCAAGGATTGGCCTTGTCTCCAACGGGATCGAAGTCTGTGCAAGAAAAGTGAAGTGAGACTCAATATGACCAAATAAGACGCTCGGCAATGCAATGATCATGATATGAATGTATAAAAGATTAAATTATGTTATGGAAATGTTCATGTGCACGATTAATACATTTAAATCATATAATCAAGTCATTCACTTTCATAATTTCACATTTTCAATCAAATTAATTCAAGAAATTCAAATATAATTAAAGCACAAATTTAATCACATTTTAAAATTAGAACATAAACATTTAAACATATTCAATCGCATTTACAATTAGAAAATAAACAATTAAATACATTCAATTAAAATTAGGAAATTAAATAAAACATGAAATAGGTAACATTTAATTTAAATAATTCAATTAAATCAAATAACAATTAATATTTAATAAATATATACATAATATATTAAATATATATACATACATACTATATTATATATATACATATATATACGTAATGCATGTAAATCATGCATGTAATGCATGGAAATGAAATTTTTATATTTAAACATGCATGCATTGTATTATCTAACTTATTTTTCATGCATATACATATGCATGTATATATTCACGTAATGGAACCATGCATGTAACCACATTTCATGCAAGAAGAAGAGAAGAAGAAGAAGCAGCAGCGGCAGCAGCTCGCGGGACAGCAACAGGCAAGAAAACAAGGTGACACGGGGGTGTCACCTTCAAGGAGCAAACCGAGACACCCCCGTGTCTCGGTACAGAAGTAGCCACCCATGAAACACCCCCGTGCCTCGCCGGAAAGGCCAGGAATGGCACGCCCATGACAGCAGCAACCACCATGCGAAGAACCCCTGTTTTTCTAGCTTAAACGCAGCAACCTCACAAGCAACAAATAGGCAACATATGTAGCAAGAAGAAGACATGAAATACAGCCTAAAACCAGCCCTAATAATGTACCAAAAATGACAGCAACATCAAGGGAAAAAACGCAGTTGCTGACAGAAATTTTCAGGCCAAGAAAACAGGGCATAAATCGCGTAAAAACAGGGTATAACTGATCTCAAGCAATCTCAACACGTTCATGTGAGTTAGGTTGTCATATGTGCAGCAAAACACCACAAATTCAACATACAAATCAGTCCCACAGCAGTTCAAACATGGAAGGCTGTCACACGTGACTTTTCTTCAAAGTTCTCTCAATGATCCAAAGTTAATATCTCATAAATACTTCAACTACCATGCAATTAATGATCATAAATGAAAAGAAGATATCAAAACAATCATTCTCAAGCTTGGAATCATTCAAAAAGCTCAAGTATGGAAGAAGATCAACCAATTCCAAACCTAATTCTATATATGTTCATTTCTGTCAAAAGCTCACGAATTGATGCTCAAATTCAGAGATGAATGAATGAAAATGACTCATGATGGATGTACATAACATAACCAAGCTTACCTTGTGGATTAATGGAGGTTTGAAAGAGATTTGAGCTTGAATCTCAAGAGGTTGGCTTGGCTACGGGATTTCTGGAAAACAGAGGAAAGAGGGCTGATTTTCTCTAAGTATGAGAGACTAATTTAGTTGGGGAGGATAATGATCAGATAGATAGTTGAGTTAGGGTCTCAAAAGTTCAAACCATGGTTAATTTGGTCAAGTATGGTAAGAGATATGGCTATTTTGGTGAAAGGTGGCAGTTTTGGCGCCGTGTAGGTTTTTCGGTTAGATTTCGGAGGTTGAAATGAGTTGGGAAAAATATATGGCTAAGTTTACTAAACTCGAATTTTCGTTACGAGTTCAGCGGAGTTGACGGAACTCGAATCCGAGTTTCCGAGCTCAAGATATTAAATACGGAACCAAGGGTGCGCTAAGTGCTCGTTAGCCCCCGACTTGGATTCCACAATTCAAATTAAATCCGAAACACAAGCAAATGAATTCGAAAATACGAAACGAACAAATATTCATGTACAAGACACGTATAAGTTCAACATATTAAATTCGTACAAAATTCCGGTATTAATTCAATTAGAAACAAAGCACTCAAACGCAATGAAACAATAAAAGCCATAACATTAACAAAAATAACCAACTAATTTCATATATAATATATTACATATAATATGCATGCATACGTATGTAATATATATAATTACATGCATGCAAATATATGTTATAATTATAAAAAAAATGCATGCAAATATGATTTATACTAATTATGCATGCATAACTTTAAATCCATGCATACACGTACGTTGATATATATATATGTACATATATTTATTTTATATTATGTAATTAATATTAATAACATTAAATTAAAACAATTAACATTTAGTATAATTAAAATTAAATTAAATACATAAAACACACATAATTAATTATTTCGCGCATTTTGGTAAACAATTACGTCATACCTGTACGGCCGAAATATCGGGGCGTCACAACCTCTCCCCCTTAAAAGAATCCGTCCTCGGATTCATTGATCGTCCGGAAACAATTCGGGATGAAACTTCCTCATTTTATCCTCCGTCTCCCACGTAACCTCTTCTGTTTTATCACTTCTCCATAACACTTTAACTAGTGGGATTTGCCGGTTTCTTAATTCTTGAAATTTCCGATCCAAAATCTTAACCGGTTTTTGAACGAAGGTGAGATTAGGCTCAATTTCTACCTCTTCCTCAGGTAGGATTTCGGACTCATCCGGATAATACTTGCGAAGCTGGGAGACATGAAATACGTTGTGGATTCCCGTTAAACTCGGGGGTAGATTCAAACGATAAGCAGTATCTCCAACTTTTTCCAGAATCTCATACGGACCCAGATAGCGAGGATTCAACTTACCTCCTTTTCCAATTCTTGAAAATCCTTTTCGCGGCGAAGCTTTCAAGAACACCCTATCACCAACTTCAAACTGAAGATCCTTTCTCCGTCGATCCGCATAGCTTTTCTGTCTATCTTGGGCCGCTTTCATTCTTTGTTGAATGATTTGAACCTTATCAATGGCAGCTTGTACGGCTTTGGAAGGCTTCTCCTTCATTTCACCTCGTTTCACCCCCTCTTGTTTCGTCCAATTCCATTCTTCAAGGTCGAAAAATAAGGGGGATCTACACTTTCGTCCGTAAAGGGCTTCATAAGGTGCCATTCCTATCGAAGCCTGAAAACTGTTATTATAGGCGAACTCAATCAGGGACAACTGCTCATTCCACGAACTCGAGAAATCCAATGCACAAGCCCTCAACATATCCTCCAAATATTTGATTAATCTTTCCGACTGACCATCTGTCTGAGGATGGAAAGCTGTGCTGAATTGGAGCCTTGTTCCCAGATTTCTTTGCAATTCTTGCCAAAACCTAGAAGTGAACCTCGGATCTCGATCTGATACAATACTGGTAGGCACACCATGAAGTCGAACAATTTCATCAACATACTTCTTGGCTAACTTAGGTACCTTATCCGACATCCGAACAGCCAGAAAATGTGCCGATTTCGTTAGTCTATCCACGATCACCCAAATCCCATCAAGACCACCCTTCACTCTAGGAAGACCCGAAACGAAATCCATTGCCACCTGTTGCCATTTCCATTCTGGGATAGGTAGCGGTTGAAGTAGCCCTGATGGCTTCTGATGCTCGGCTTTCACGGTTTGACAAGTCAGACAATGTCTCACGAAATTAGTTACATCCCTTTTAAGTCCATTCCACCAATAAAACTGCTTCAAATCCTTGTACATCTTATTACCTCCAGGATGTATCGAATACCCTGATCTGTGAGCTTCTTCCAAAATAATCCTCTTCAATTCGTCCGGAACCACAATCCTGTTCTTAAATCTTAAAAGTCCCGTGTCATCGAACCCAAATGGACATTCGGGATCATCCCTAGCTTTCTGAGCTAATTTCTGCACTTCGGAATCTCTTCTCTGAGTTTCAAATAATCTTGGTTGAAGATCCGGTTGTACCGTAATATTCCGAATACTTGCTCTTAACTTGAAAAACTCGGGTTCATATCCAACTTCCACTTTCACACTAGATACACTAGCCTTCCTGCTAAGTGCATCCGCGACCACATTAGCTTTTCCAGGATGGTATCGGATTGTTCACTCGTAATCCGCTAAAGTCTCCATCCATCGCCTTTGTCTCTTATTTAACTCCTTCTGAGAAAACAAGTATTGAAGACTTTTGTGGTCAGAAAAGATCTCGAAAGGAATTCCATACAAGTAGTGTCTCCACTTCCCCAAAGCAAAGATCACTGCCGCTAGCTCGAGATCGTGAGTGGGATAATTCTGTTCATGATCCTTCAGTTTTCTCGAGGCGTAGGCTATCACCCTACCCTTCTGCATCAAAACACATCCCAGTCCCTCTTTCGAGGCATCCGTATAAACCATGTATCCTTCAGTTCCTTCAGGAAGTGCTAATATTGGTGCAGTGGTCAATTTCTCCTTTAAAAGTTGGAAACTTGCCTCACACGCCTCATCCCAAGCAAACTTGACTTCCTTCTTTGTCAAACGAGTCAAAGGAGCTGCAATCTTAGAGAAGTCCTTAACGAATCTCCGATAATACCCAGCCAAACCCAAGAAACTTCTGACCTCGGAAGCATTTTTCGGACTCTGCCATTGAATAACTGTCTCGATCTTTGAAGGATCTACTTCCAAACCCTTACTTGAAACAATATGACCTAGAAAAGCAACCCGGTCGATCCAGAACTCACACTTACTAAACTTCGCATACAACCGGTGCTCTCTCAATGTCTCCAATACCAATTCGAGATGCTTAGCATGATCTTCCGGAGTCTTAGAATACACGAGAATATCATCAATGAAGATTACGACGAATTTATCCAAATATGGCCGAAAAATCCGATGCATCATATCCATAAATGCTGCAGGGGCATTCGTCAAACCAAAGGGCATCACTACGAACTCATAATGTCCATACCGGGTATTGAATCCTGTCTTAGGTATATCCTCTTCCCGGATTTTCAATTGGTAGTAGCCTTGTCTTAGATCCAATTTCGAATAAACCCCTGAACCTTGGAACATATCAAATAAATCCTCAATGTGGGGCAACGGGTACTTATTCTTGATAGTCATCCGATTGAGCTCCCGGTAATCTATACACATTCTCAACGATCCATCTTTCTTCTTAACAAAGAGAACCGGAGCACCCCACGGAGATGAGCTCGGTCGAATATATCCAATCTTAAGTAACTCTTCGAGTTGAATCTTCAACTCCTTCAACTCTGCCGGAGCCATTCTATACGGCGTCTTAGAATAAGGTTCTGATCCCGGATATAAATCAATAACAAATTCAATCTCCCGATCCGGTGGTAAAGAACCTAAATTTTCCGGAAATACGTCGGGATATGCCTTTACCACATCCGTATCCTCAAAACTTAATTGATCCTTTGGTTTGTTAAGAAGATAGGCAATAAATCCCGTGGCTCCATCTTTCACTAACTTGCGAGCTTCCATAAACGATAAGAGAGGTACATTCTTCGACTCTACTTTTCCAATCAACTCTGTTCCCAATTTTATCTTCTTTCTAAAACAATCAACCTCGGCCCGGTGCCGATATAACCAATCCATCCCGAAGATTACCCCATACTTCTTCATAGGCATAACAATGAAGTCTGCCGGATAATCTTTCCCCTCTATCACAACTGAACAACCTCTAACAACCCGGTTTGTCTGCAAATTACCTCCAAGAGGCGAACTCACATAATAACAAGAATTTGAGCAAATAACAGGTAGGCATAGAGAAGCACATAGATCAGAAGATATAAAAGTATGCGTGGCACCCGGATCAAATAATGCGTGAATGCTCGTGTTATGAATGCAAACGGTACCTTCCACCACGGCATTCGGATCAGCTTCCACCTTTTGTTCCTCGCCCTCAAGGGCATAAGCACGGGCCTGGATCATCGGTCTTTGTACCCCAGCTTGAAACCCCGGTCTCTTATCAGGACATGCGAAAGCCATATGATCTCCTTCCCACAAATCAAGCACAATTTCAATCTTATTCTGCAATTGCTATAAGAGTGGGTCGGTCCTCCACAATGGGTACACGGAGGTACATCTCGTCGATCTCTCGGGGGAGCCGGTAATGCCTGAGGTACTCGAGCAGCCTGAGGAGCATGCTGACCTCCAGTTCGTGGCTTCTTGAAATATTCTTTTTGAGAAGGAGCTGCCGCAGTCATAGGCCTTTTTCCCTGATTGAATCTCATGCTCGATCCCGAAGCTGAGCCCCTACCTTGTCCCATGGATGCTTTGAAGATTGGATCCTTCTTTTTATACTCCTCTTCTTGCCCTAAGGCCCTTTGCACCGTGTCTGAGAAGGATATAAAATTATGGCCCGCTTGACCGTGCCTCAAATCCTGTCTCAACCCAGCAATAAACTTCTTCGCCTTCCTTTTCTCATCCCGGGTAATATGTGAAGCATACTTTCCAAGTCGGTTGAAAACTGCAAGGTATTGAGCTACAGAACGATTTCCTTGCTTCAGATCCATAAATTCCTGCTCTTTCCTCTCCCGGACAACCTCGGGTACAAAGCACTCCCGAAATTCCCGTTTAAATACATCCCATGTAATTTCCTCTTCATCCGCCTCCAACTTTTCCTTTGTTCTCTCCCACCAATCATACGCCTCTCCATCCAACTGGAATATAGCAAACTGAGCCTGTTCTTGGGTAGTGAACTGCCGAACCCCATAAATCCTCTCCAATCGAGTTAACCACCCCTCGGAAACCGCGTCATCAATAGAACCAGAAAACCTAGGGGGATTGTAACTCAAAAACACCCCATGAGGATCCCTATGATTGTTATTTGGTGGAGCCGGTTGCTCAACGGGTTGTGGCTGTGGAGCTTGAGCTCTCCTATGCTCAACATAATTGAAAACGGCTTCCATAAAATTTCCCATATCCATCAGCGGTGGCTGTGGTTGTTGTTCTGGTGGTATAGGAGAACGATCACGGTCTCCTTGTCGTCCCGGTGATTTCTCACGATGTCTACGGGGAGGCATCCTGATCCAGAAACACTGAAATGCATGCTTCTCTTAGTCCATGCATGAAAATGCAATTAATTCACTCAATTTTCAACAATTAGAGCACAGAAGCACTAAAAGGATGCATATGCAATCACATTGTCAAGTAGTCCCTAAAGCCGAACGACCTAAACTGACTCACCCGACACTAGAGCCTGGGTTTTGCAACCCTAAGCTCTGATACCACTTAAGGATGTAACACCCGAGCGCAAGGTGTCACATCCCCCGCACCGAGACCCGACCCGAATATGAAATGAACGATCCATACCCGAGCTAAATCACGGCGAACGGGGACAAACACACACTCTATGCTAGGCGGGCTAACCCTTAACCATATGAATCAGAGGAAATCAATAAAGCGGAAGCAAAAAAACGAGCAAAGCATATCATATATATACCACGAGCATCCAAGCTCCAAAATACAATTCATATACATCAATGCAAGCCATCACGGCCCAAAACATGTGTACGCTCCAATAACATATCCATATACAACAATCAAAAGTATAAGATGCAAGTGTAAGGCCAAAATATAGAGCTAGAGATGAATGCAAGACCTAGGACTCGTATTCCCGCCTAGCTCTCTCGACACCTGCACCAAACAGCTGAAAACCAAACGGGTTCAGTCCAAAAGGGACTGGTGGGTATAAAACATTGGTATAAATATAATATATAACTGAATTTAAACAATCACATGCAGATTATAATCCCAAGCGAGGTTTTAGAAACGGTTCCCAAGTGGGAGAAATAGAGGAATCATCGAAAGGGATTATAATGATCAGTTTTACAATAGGTCATTAGTGGCCCGGCGAGTGGGCGTGCATCAACTCCAACCAACACCAAGTGTGATTCAATCAATCATTCATTCATTAAGTCTTTCATGCATATCATTCTTTTGTGCTCAATCAATCGATTCTATTCAATCGGTCATATACACCTTCTTCCTCCGGGTTGGTGGGCGGGCTTGCAAGACCCGTCCACCCAGTCATTGGCCAAAAGGGGTTACATGACTCCCCAGATGGCACTCAGCTCCCTTTCCCCGCCAATCTCCTGACGAGGTCCGGTACCGCTGTTCAATAGTGGGAACTAGTGTGAGGGATCACCGTCAGCCCATGCTTCCTCGGATAGCCACTCACACCAAGAACCCCGGGCCCCAATCAGTGCAATCAATCAATCAATACTCGCCAAAACATTTGGTAGGATTCAAGAAATAAGGGTTTTACGTTTGCAATCGTTTACTCGATAAAAGACTCAATATATATATATATCGTATCACTTTGGCTTAAAGCTTTTCACATAGGGGGATATATCGGGTCGTTTTATCTAAGTAGAAGAGAAACCCACCTTGTACCGACAAAAGAAGATACGAAAGCCTCAAGGATTGGCCTTGTCTCCAACGGGATCGAAGTCTGTGCAAGAAAAGTGAAGTGAGACTCAATATGACCAAATAAGACGCTCGGCAATGCAATGATCATGATATGAATGTATAAAAGATTAAATTATGTTATGGAAATGTTCATGTGCACGATTAATACATTTAAATCATATAATCAAGTCATTCACTTTCATAATTTCACATTTTCAATCAAATTAATTCAAGAAATTCAAATATAATTAAAGCACAAATTTAATCACATTTTAAAATTAGAACATAAACATTTAAACATATTCAATCGCATTTACAATTAGAAAATAAACAATTAAATACATTCAATTAAAATTAGGAAATTAAATAAAACATGAAATAGGTAACATTTAATTTAAATAATTCAATTAAATCAAATAACAATTAATATTTAATAAATATATACATAATATATTAAATATATATACATACATACTATATTATATATATACATATATATACGTAATGCATGTAAATCATGCATGTAATGCATGGAAATGAAATTTTTATATTTAAACATGCATGCATTGTATTATCTAACTTATTTTTCATGCATATACATATGCATGTATATATTCACGTAATGGAACCATGCATGTAACCACATTTCATGCAAGAAGAAGAGAAGAAGAAGAAGCAGCAGCGGCAGCAGCTCGCGGGACAGCAACAGGCAAGAAAACAAGGTGACACGGGGGTGTCACCTTCAAGGAGCAAACCGAGACACCCCCGTGTCTCGGTACAGAAGTAGCCACCCATGAAACACCCCCGTGCCTCGCCGGAAAGGCCAGGAATGGCACGCCCGTGACAGCAGCAACCACCACGCGAAGAACCCCTGTTTTTCTAGCTTAAACGCAGCAACCTCACAAGCAACAAATAGGCAACATATGTAGCAAGAAGAAGACATGAAATACAGCCTAAAACCAGCCCTAATAATGTACCAAAAATGACAGCAACATCAAGGGAAAAAACGCAGTTGCTGACAGAAATTTTCAGGCCAAGAAAACAGGGCATAAATCGCGTAAAAACAGGGTATAACTGATCTCAAGCAATCTCAACACGTTCATGTGAGTTAGGTTGTCATATGTGCAGCAAAACACCACAAATTCAACATACAAATCAGTCCCACAGCAGTTCAAACATGGAAGGCTGTCACACGTGACTTTTCTTCAAAGTTCTCTCAATGATCCAAAGTTAATATCTCATAAATACTTCAACTACCATGCAATTAATGATCATAAATGAAAAGAAGATATCAAAACAATCATTCTCAAGCTTGGAATCATTCAAAAAGCTCAAGTATGGAAGAAGATCAACCAATTCCAAACCTAATTCTATATATGTTCATTTCTGTCAAAAGCTCACGAATTGATGCTCAAATTCAGAGATGAATGAATGAAAATGACTCATGATGGATGTACATAACATAACCAAGCTTACCTTGTGGATTAATGGAGGTTTGAAAGAGATTTGAGCTTGAATCTCAAGAGGTTGGCTTGGCTACGGGATTTCTGGAAAACAGAGGAAAGAGGGCTGATTTTCTCTAAGTATGAGAGACTAATTTAGTTGGGGAGGATAATGATCAGATAGATAGTTGAGTTAGGGTCTCAAAAGTTCAAACCATGGTTAATTTGGTCAAGTATGGTAAGAGATATGGCTATTTTGGTGAAAGGTGGCAGTTTTGGCGCCGTGTAGGTTTTTCGGTTAGATTTCGGAGGTTGAAATGAGTTGGGAAAAATATATGGCTAAGTTTACTAAACTCGAATTTTCGTTACGAGTTCAGCGGAGTTGACGGAACTCGAATCCGAGTTTCCGAGCTCAAGATATTAAATACGGAACCAAGGGTGCGCTAAGTGCTCGTTAGCCCCCGACTTGGATTCCACAATTCAAATTAAATCCGAAACACAAGCAAATGAATTCGAAAATACGAAACGAACAAATATTCATGTACAAGACACGTATAAGTTCAACATATTAAATTCGCACAAAATTCCGGTATTAATTCAATTAGAAACAAAGCACTCAAACGCAATGAAACAATAAAAGCCATAACATTAACAAAAATAACCAACTAATTTCATATATAATATATTACATATAATATGCATGCATACGTATGTAATATATATAATTACATGCATGCAAATATATGTTATAATTATAAAGAAAATGCATGCAAATATGATTTATACTAATTATGCATGCATAACTTTAAATCCATGCATACACGTACGTTGATATATATATATGTACATATATTTATTTTATATTATGTAATTAATATTAATAACATTAAATTAAAACAATTAACATTTAGTATAATTAAAATTAAATTAAATACATAAAACACACATAATTAATTATTTCGCGCATTTTGGTAAACAATTACGTCATACCTGTACGGCCGAAATATCGGGGCGTCACATGCAACTCAAGTAAAAACACAAAATTACATGCTTAAAATGGCCCAAAATATCAACAATACACATGATCAACAAACATGGAGCTTGAAGCTCCTCCAATGGCAACTCATGCCCTCCTCAACAAACCTTAAATTTAAACATGTAGGAATGATGGAAAGCTTACAAGAATCATTTATCAAGCACCAAATCTCAATTCAAACCATGAAAACCAAGGATCAAACCAAACCCTCACTTCATGCTCATACATTCAAACACAAGAAACCCCAACTTCTATCAAGCCTCAAATAGATGAAAATATAGAAGGGAAGATGGAGGTTACAAATCCTAGCTCACCTTGGACAAAGATCGGATGGAAGCTAGACTTGAGCTCAAGTTTGGTTGATCCAACAATGGAGGGTTTCTTGGCTATCTCTTCCTTGCTCTTGCCTTGGCTGATTTTGATCGATCAAAAATGGGAAGAAAAGGGTAGGAAATGCTGATATCTAATGGAGAAATGGGTAGGGTACGGGTTGGTCCAAGTCCAGTTCGTTTAAGAAAAGGTTCAAACAAGTTATAAAATCGGGTTATGGAACGGTTCGTTGTCGAAGGTTCAAATGATATCAAAAAGGTACAAGGTCATGTTCAAAGGATAGGTAACGTCGAAACAAGTTCAACGCCGGTTACGGATCTCGATTTCGAGTCCGGAGCTCAAGATATCGCGAAAACCATTCAGGGTTGCCTATTATACGAATAGGTCCCTAAACTTTCAAAAAGTGGCAATTAAGCCCAAACTCAATTTCCAATTGAGTCCAAAACATTCAAATACATTACAATTAAGTCCACGGATTACACGAAACACGTAATTTCATTCAATTAACACCACAATCACAGAATTCACATTTTCACAAGTCCGATCACATAGTCATAGCTCAAATAGACAATCATAAGTAATTTTAAACAAATAAATGATATTATAAACAAATTCAATTGACAAAATAGAATATAAAATCATATAATTAGATATAAATGCGCACGTAACACTTACCTGCACGTGTGAAAACTCAGGGCGTCACAACCTCTCCCCCTTAAAAGAATCCGTCCTCGGATTCATTTATCGTCCGGAAATAATTCAGGATGAAATCTTTTCATTTTCTCCTCAGTCTCCCACGTAGCCTCTTCTGATTTATCACTTCTCCATAAGACTTTAACTAGTGGGATTTTCCGGTTTCTTAATTCTTGAAATTTTTGGTCCAAGATTCTAACCGGTTTCTGAACGAAGGTAAGGTTAGGCTCAAGTTCCACTTCTTCCACGTTTAAGATCTCGGATTCATCCGGATAATATTTCCGAAGCTGAGAAACATGGAATACATTATGAATTCCTGTCAAACTCGGGGGTAGATCCAAACGGTAGGCTGTATCTCCAATTCTTTCCAGAATCTCATAAGGTCCCAAATATCGGGGATTTAGCTTTCCTCCCTTTCCAATTCGGGTGAACCCTTTTCGAGGTGAAGCTTTCAGAAACACTCTATCCCCAACTGCAAACTCAAGATCCTTCCTTCGTTTATCTGTATAGCTTTTCTGTCGATCCTGGGCTGCGTTCATCCGTTGTCTAATTATTTGGACCTTATCAATTGCTTCCAACACGGCCTTAGAAGGTTTTTCTTTATTCTCCCCTCGTTTCACACCTTCTTGCTTCGTCCAATTCCATTCCTCCAAATCAAAGAACAACGGTGATCTGCATTTCTGTCCGTAGAGAGCTTCATATGGAGCCATTTCTATCGATGCTTGAAAACTATTATTATAGGCGAACTCAATCAAAGGTAATTGCTCGTTCTACGAACTCGAAAAATCCAATGCACATGCTCTCAACATATCCTCCAAATATTTGATTAATCTCTAGGATTGCCCGTCTGTCTGAGGATGGAAAGCTGTGCTGAATTGAAGCCTTGTTCCCAGATTCCTTTGCAATTCTTGCCAAAACCTAGAAGTGAACCTTGGATCCCGATCTGATACAATGCTGACCGGTACACCATGAAGTCGCACAATTTCATCAACATATTTCTTAGCCAATTTATTCACCTTATCCGACATCCGAATAGCAAGAAAATGAGCCGATTTTGTCAATCGATCCACAATCACCCAGATTCCATCCAAACCACCTTTCACTCTAGGAAGACCCGTAACAAAATCCATTGCCACTTGCTGCCATTTCCATTCCGGGATAGGTAACGGTTGAAGTAATCCCGATGGTTTCTGATGTTCTGCTTTCACAACTTGGCAAGTTAAACAATGCCTCACGAAATTAATCACATCCCTTTTAAGTCCATTCCACCAATAAAATTTCTTTAAATCCTTATACATCTTATTTGCTCCGGGATGTATCGAATACCCTGATCGATGAGCTTCTTCCAATATCAGCCGTTTTAATTCTTTCGGAACCACAACTCTGTTCTTAAACCTTAGCAGCCCGGTGTCATCAAATCCGAACGGGTGTCATCAAATCCGAACGGACTTTCTGAATCATTTTTAGCTTTCTGCACTAACCTCTGAACCTCGGAATCCACTCTTTGCGCTTCAAACAACCTCTGTTGAAGATCCGGTTGAACCGTGACATTCTGAATACTAGCTCTCAGCTTAAAAGACTTAAATTCTTCTCCAACTTCCACTTTCACACTAGACACACTAGCCTTCCTGCTAAGGGCATCCGCGACCACATTAGCTTTTCCGGGATGCTAACGAATCGTACACTCATAATCCGCTAACATGTCCATCCATCTCCTCTGTCTCTTGTTCAATTCCTTCTGAGAGAACAAATACTGAAGACTCTTGTGGTCGGAAAAGATCTCAAAAGAAACTCCATAAAGGTAGTGTCTCCACTTTCCCAGAGCGAAGATCACTGCTGCAAGCTCAAGATCGTGAGTGGGATAATTCTGCTCATGATCCTTTAATTTCCTCGAGGCATAAGCTATCACCTTACCCTTCTGCATCAAAACACATCCCAACCCTTCTTTCGAGGCGTCGGTATAAACCATGTATCCTTCAGTGCCCTCGGGAAGTGCCAATACCGGTGCAGTGGTTAATTTTTCCTTCAAAAGTTGGAAACTCGCTTCACATGCCTCGTCCCACTCAAATTTTGCTTCCTTCTTAGTTAATCGAGTTAAAGGGCCGACTATCTTTGAAAAATCCTTCACAAATCTTCGGTAATAACCTGCCAATCCCAAGAAACTTCTTACCTCGGAAGCATTCTTCGGGCTCTGCCACTGAGTAACTGTCTCGATCTTTGAAGGATCAACTTCCAAACCCTTACTTGAAATAACATGGCCTAGAAAAGCAACCCGGTCAATCCAAAACTCATACTTACTAAACTTAGCGTATAACCGGTGCTCTCTCAACATTTCCAGTACCAACTTGAGATGCCTGGCATGATCCTCCGGAGTCTTGGAATACACGAGAATGTCATCAATGAAGATCACTACAAATTTATCCAAGTACGGCCGAAAAATTCGATGCATCATATCCATAAATGCTGCAGGGGCATTTGTCAATCCAAACGGCATCACTACGAACTCATAATGCCCATACCGGGTATTGAACCCTGTCTTGGGTATATCCTCTTCCCGGATTTTCAGTTGGTAGTAACCTTGCCTTAAATCCAATTTCGAATAGATTCCCGAACCTTGCAGCATATCAAATAAATCCTCGATGTGGGGCAACGGGTACTTATTCTTGATAGTCATCCGATTAAGCTCCCGGTAATCTATACACATTCTCAACGACCCATCTTTCTTCTTGACAAAGAGAACTGGAGCACCCCACGGAGATGAACTCGGTCGAATATAACCAATCTTGAGTAATTCCTCCAACTGAACCTTCAACTCTTTCAACTCTGCCGGAGCCAGTCTATAAGGGGTCTTGGAATAAGGTTCTGATCCCGGATATAAATCAACAACAAATTCAATCTCCCGATCCGGTGGTAGAGAACCCAAATTCTCTGGAAATACATCGGGATAATCCTTTACCACAGCTGTCTCCTCAAAACTTGATTGACCCTTTGGTTTATTAAGGAGATAGGCTATAAATCCCGTGGCTCCATCCTCCACCAATTTACGAGCTTCCATAAACGACAATAGAGATATATTCTTCGGCCTAACTTCTCCAATCAACTCATCACCAAATTTAATCTTCTTCTTAAAACAATCCACTTCGGCCCGGTGCCGGTACAACCAATCCATCCCGAAGATTACCCCATACTTCTTCATAGACATCACGATAAAATCTGCCGGATAATCTTTCCCTTCTATCAACACCGAACAACCCCTGACAACCCGGTTTGTCTGCAAACTACCTCCAAGAGGGGAACTCACAAAATAACAAGAATTGGAGCAAATAACAGATAAGCACAGAAGCGCACATAAATCAGCAGATATAAAAGAATGAGTGGCACCCGGATCGAATAATGCGTGAATGCTCGTGTTATGAATGCAAACGGTACCTTCCACCACTGCATTTGGGTCGACCTCAACATTTTGCTCCTCGCTCTCAAGAGCATAGGCTCGTGCCTGAATCATCGGTTTCTAAGCTCCAGCTTGATACCCTGGTGTCCTGTCTGGGCATGAAAAAGCCATATGATCCCCTTTTCCACATATCAAGCACAACCTCAATCTCTTTCGGCAATTGTTGTAAGAATGGGTTGGCCATCCACAATAAGTACACGGAGGCTGATCATTGCGAGATCCTTTAAGAGCCGGTGGAGCCTGAGGTGGTTGTGGAACAGGTGCACTTGAACCTCCAATTCTCGGCTTCTTAAAAGGTCCTTTTGGGGGTGGAGTTGATAAAGGCATCGGCCTCTTCCCTTTGTTGAATCCCCAGCCAGATCCTGACCCTTGTCCCTGGCGATAAGCTGGCCTTCTTGCATTGACAGAATCTTCAACCTTTAAGGCTTTCGAGGTAGCCTTCGCCCAGGTACTCGTGTTAACCGCCTCAAGAGCTGCCTGGATGTCTGGTCGAAGTCCCTGAACAAACTGCATAGCCTTGTGAAAATCATCACCTGCTATGTTAGGTGCATAACGGGACAATCTCTCATAATCCGAAATGTACTCGGCCATAGATCTAGATCCTTGCTTTAATTCGGTGAATTCCCTCAATCTTCGAGTACGGGAGGAAGGAGGGATGAACTTATTCTTGAATTCCCGTGTAAATACTTCCCAGTTGATCTCCTCTCCAGCTGCTTCCAATACTATCCTTGTGCTTTCCCACCAAGAGTAGGCTTCCCCTTGTATTAAAGTAAGAGTGCATCGAGCCTTCTCTCGAGACTCACATGGTATAAGTTCCCATATCCTCTCGACTTCTTTTAACCACATCTCCGCCTGCGCATCATTTCCTTTGAAGAACTTGGGAGGTCTTTGGTTCTGAAACTCCCTAAGTATAACTGAGATCGGTGCCTCTTGCGGTATAGCAGGTACAGGTGGTGCCGGAGGTGCCGGTGGTACATAATCTCGAAGCCTCTGGTCTATAATGTTGATAACTGAATTAACAAAGGCCTCTGCTGGCGGTGGCTGTGGAGGTGGAGGTGTAGGAGTACGATCACGATGATGACGTCGTCCTGGAGATCTATCACGGTGTCTACGTGGAGGCATCCTGTCAAAAACACTAAAATGCGTGCTAGACTTAGCTCATGCATGATGATGCGTTTAATTCAACCAACATCCGAAATTTAAATCAATCGAGCATAAAAGAGATGTATATGCAACACATAGTCAATTAGTTCCTAAGCCGAACAACCTAGACAGACTCACACGACACGAAAGCCCGGGTTTTACAACCCTAAGCTCTGATGCTACTAAAGGATGTAGCACCCGAGCGCGAGGTACCACATCCCCCGCACCATGACCTGTCCCGTATATGAAATGGATTTCCATACACGTGCTGAATCATAGTGAACGGGGACACACACACTCTCTAAGCCAGGCGGGACTATCCTATCACTTAAACCCCAATCACCACAACAATCATAGTAGCAGCATAACATAAAATGCGGAAGCAATAAATCATATATCGTAGATTGAGCTATATGCTCTAGGTACCAACAGCTATATCATATATCGAGCTATATGCTCTATGTACCAACATTTAAATCCACGAAAGTTAAAATTCAATACCATTATGCTCCAAATCAATATTCGTATGCCATCACGGCTCAAAACAATATCCATATACAATAACCAAAAGTACGAGTATGCAAGTGTAACACCAAAAATACTAGAGCTAGAAGCGAATGCAAGACCTACGACTCGTATTCCCGCCTAGCTCCCTTGACACCTGCACAAAACATCTGAAAACCAAACGGGTTCAGTCCAAAGGGGACTGGTGGGTATAAAACAGGGCATAAATAGTATGTATGACAGTAATTAAACAATCACATGCAAGCTATAATCCCAAATGAGGTTTTAAAGAACTTCCCCAAGTGGGTGAATGAAACTCATCAAAAGGGATTATAACGAATCATTAACATTAGGTCATTATTGGCCCGGCGAGTGGGCGTGCATTATCTCCAACCAACTCCTCGTGTAAAACATTTAAACATTCTTTCATTCATTCTGTTCATGCATTTCAATCCTGTGTGCACATTCATTAACATTTACACCTTCTTCCTCCGGTTTGGTGACGGGCTTGCAAGACCCGACCACCCATTCATTGACCAAAAGGGGTTACATGACTCCCCAGATGGCGCTCAGCGTCCATTCCTCGCTAACTCCTAACGAGGTCCGGTTACGCCGTTAATTTGGTGGAACTAATGTGAAGGATCACCGTCGGCCCATGCCTCCCCGGATAGCCACTCACACTAAGTCCCTGGGCCCCCTTCGTGCATAACATTCATTCTTTCTTTCTCGCCAAAACATTTGGTAGGATTTAGAAATTAAGGCTTTACGTTGTAAACATTTACTCTATGAAAATGACTCTATATATATATATATATATATATATATATATACATTTTGGTCTAAAACTTTTCACATTAAAGGTATTTATAGGGTCATATAGCTAAGTAGAAGAAAAACCCACCTCGAACTACAAAAGAAGAGCACACTATATATATATATATACATTTTGGTCTAAAACTTTTCACATTAAAGGTATTTATAGGGTCATATAGCTAAGTAGAAGAAAAACCCACCTCGAACTGCAAAAGAAGAGCACACGAGCCTCACTGACCGGCCTCGTCTCCAAAGGAATCAAAATCTGTGCAAGACAGGTGAAGTGAGACTCAAAATGACCAAATAAGACGCTCGGCAATGCCATGCTTATAATATGAACGCGTAAAACAAATATAATGGACAAGTTCATGTGCACTATTAATGTCTTAAACCATATAACCGTTCACAACTTTCATGCTTGCATTCTTGCATTTATAAAACAATCATAACATAGCTAAATTGGAGTCACGTTCCATATAATCCACAAATACGAGCCATGCATGACATTCAAGCAAGAAAAGAGACTTCTCAAGGCTACCAATTCAAATGACACGGCCGTGTTGAGTTTCAAAGGGAAATGGACACGGCCGTGTCTGAGGTTTAAAAATCAGAAAATTCAAAGTCGAGGGCTTGACACGGCCGTGTTGAGTTTTCAAAGGATTTGGACACGGCCGTGTCCGAGGTTAAAATCAGAAAAAAAAAACAAAGTCGAGAGCCCAACACGGCCGTGTCCATTTTCAGTGTAAAGCTGACACGGCCGTGTCAGCTCATCGTTTTGAAAGAAATAACAGAGCATCAGCTCTGTTACGCGAGGGAAAAGCTTAAGGAAAACAGGGCAGCCACCAAGAAGCTCTCAAACCACATATAGACATGCTTTTAATCCATATTATTCATATACAACATGCAACTCAAGTAAAAACACAAAATTACATGCTTAAAATGGCCCAAAATATCAACAATACACATGATCAACAAACATGGAGCTTGAAGCTCCTCCAATGGCAACTCATGCCCTCCTCAACAAACCTTAAATTTAAACATGTAGGAATGATTGAAAGCTTACAAGAATCATTTATCAAGCACCAAATCTCAATTCAAACCATGAAAACCAAGGATCAAACCAAACCCTCACTTCATGCTCATACATTCAAACACAAGAAACCCCAACTTCTATCAAACCTCAAATAGATGAAAATATAGAGGGGAAGATGGAGGTTACAAATCCTAGCTCACCTTAGACAAAGATCGGATGGAAACTAGACTTGAGCTCAAGTTTGGTTGATACAAAAATGGAGGGTTTCTTGGCTATCTCTTCCTTGCTCTTGCCTTGGCTGATTTTGATCGATCAAAAATGGGAAGAAAAGGGTAGGAAATGCTGATATCTAGTGGAGAAATGGGTAGGGTACGGGTTGGTGCAAGTCCGGTTCGTTTAAGAAAAGGTTCAAACAAGTTATAAAATCGGGTTATGGAACGGTTCATTGTCGAAGGTTCAAATGATATCAAAAAGGTACAAGGTCATGTTCAAAGGATAGGTAACGTCAAAACAAGTTGAACGCCGATTACGGATCTCGATTTTGAGGTCCGGAGCTCAAGATATCGCGAAAACCGTTCAGGGTTGCCTATTATACGAATAGGTCCCTAAACTTTCAAAAAGTGGCAATTAAGCCCAAACTCAATTTCCAATTGAGTCCAAAACATTCAAATACATTACAATTAAGTCCACGGATTACACGAAACACGTAATTTCATTCAATTAACACCACAATCACAGAATTCACATTTTCACAAGTCCGATCACATAGTCATAGCTCAAATAGACAATCATAAGTAATTTTAAACAAATAAATGAAATTATAAACAAATTCAATTGACAAAATAGAATATAAAATCATATAATTAGATATAAATGCGCACGTTACACTTACCTGCACGTGTGAAAACTCGGGGCGTCACACCGGCCGCTTGCTTTCCGTTCATATAATGCATACAGCTCTGGTTGCTGGTTGGGCGGGCTCGATGGCTCTGTATGAATTAGCAGTTTTTGATCCTTCTGACCCTATTATTGATCCAATGTGGAGACAGGGTATGTTCGTTATACCCTTCATGACTCGTTTAGGAATAACCAATTCATGGGGAGGTTGGAGTATCACAGGAGGGACTGTAACGAATCCGGGGATTTGGAGTTACGAAGGTGTAGCTGGCGCACATATTGTCTTTTCTGGCTTATTTTTTTTGGCAGCTATCTGGCATTGGGTCTATTGGGATCTAGAAATATTTTTTGATGAAGTACAGGAAAACCCTCTTTGGATTTGCCGAAGATCTTTGGAATTCATTTATTTCTCTCCGGGGTGGCTTGCTTTGGTTTTGGTGCATTTCATGTAACAGGCTTGTACGGTCCTGGAATATGGGTGTCCGATCCTTATGGACTAACGGGAAAAGTACAACCTGTAAATCCGGCGTGGGGTGTGGAAGGTTTTGATCCCCCGAGAAGTCGAAAGAATTACAATCCCCATCCCACCTAAAATTCTAGGAATTCGTTGAGAGTTAGAATAGATTCGTAGACCGGGTCGACTGATCTGTTTTAAATTTAAAAAACGTCTATAGGTCCTTTTCCTATTCCTTCTATGTCGCAGGGTTAAAACCAAAAAAGATTTGTTTTTTTCTCGATGTTTTCTTACATTTTCAATAAAACCTTCTCGGAAAAGTATTGTAACGATATTTTCGGTAATATTAGTAGATCCTATGCGAACAACTCTTTTTCTATCCATATCAGCATTTCGTATAGAGGTTAGTATCTCAGCATTAGTGTCTCTACCCATGATGAACTAAAATGATTGGTGCCTCAAAATTGGATATAATCAACATGTTTTTCTTTTTTATTGGTTTATGAATATGAATTTTTCAAGGTATATGCGTGAGATACAATCTACGAATTAATCTAGTTCTTAATCTATTTCTTTCAAATGCCCCAAAGATATCATGATTACATTTTATTTTATAATACCTCTGGAGCTAATGAAACTATTTTAGTAAAATTGAATTGTCTCAATTCCCGGGGGGTTGCACCAAAAATTCGAGTTCCTTTTGGATTTCCTTCTTGATCAATCACAACTGCAGCATTGTCATCATATCGTATTATCATACCGCTGTCACGTTTAAGTTCTTTACAGGTACGAACAATTACAGCTCGGACTACTTCTGATTTTTCTAGGGGCATGTTTGGTACTGCTTCTTTGATCACAGCAACAATAACGTCACCAATATGAGCATATCGACGATTACTAGCTCCTATGATTCGAATACACATCAATTCTCGAGCCCCGCTGTTATCCGATACATTTAAATGGGTCTGAGGTTGAATCATATCAATTGTTTAGTCTATTCTTCCAATGCAAAGGATGAAAAAAGTAAAAGAAATATTCTTTGTCCTAAAAAAGAAACCTGCGGTTTTGTTTCATCCCCAAGACTCATTTTTGTCAGTTCTACATTTTTATCCCGAAATAATAAATTGAGTTCGTATAGGCATTTTAGATGCTGCTATTAAAATAACCCTTCTAGCTACATTTTCGCTTACTCCACCCATTTCATATAGTATTCGTCCCGGTTTAACAACAGCTACCCAATATTCAGGGGATCCTTTCCCCGAACCCATACGTGTTTCAGCAGATCTTACTGTAACTGGTTTATCTGGAAATAGGCAGACCCATATTTTTCCACCACGACGTGCATTTTGTGTCATTGCTCGTCGACCGGCTTCGATTTGTCTAGATGTGATCCAAGCAGGTTCAAGTGCCTGAAGAGCATATTTACCAAAACAAATATGATTCCCTCGATAAGATATTCCCTTCATTCTTCCTCTATGTTGTTTACGGAATCTAGTTCTTTTGGGGTTATAGTTGATGGTTGTTTCGGAATTCCATCTCTACTACAGAACTGGACGTGAGAGTTTCTTCTCATCCAGCTCCTCGCGAATAAAAGGATTCAAAACGGAATTTCAATTAATTTGAATAGATATTCGAGCGTTTTTAGAAAAAAAAAAATGGATTTTATAATTTATAAATAATAGTTTTTTTCTAACGTTCTAATCAATCTTTATTTTCTTTTGTCCTTTATCCAAGTTTACCAATTCAAAAAAAAGTTTTCACGGGTGAATATTTACTCTTGCAATCTCTATTTCAGTCGTAGCACTTTTTCGTGACTTCTCAGAATAGATGAATTGATTTATGGTTCATTTCGCCATCCCGACTAGTAAATCAGTAAGATTCATTTGTTCAATAAAATCTTTTGCATTCACAAGTTCTATCGTTCCCACCGCTTCGTACTTAATGCTTAGGTCAGAATTCTACAACGGAGCTCACAATCCAATTTATTCTTGAGTCAATCTTCTTAGTCTTTATTGGCTCGAAGCTCTTGATTTTCTTCTTCTATAAGAAGGATTCATTGAAAAATGAATCAATTAGTATTGATGCTTTATTACACTGTCTTTTATGAGATAACTTATAGACCCTACATGTTGGAATTCTATATCATTGCTATTCTTTTTCTCTCTTTCTCTCATCCTTCCATTTCATTTTTCCACACCTTTCTTCGTTTAAACTTAGAAGAAAGTTTATTAAAAAAAAATGTCAGTTGCTACTTCATATCTTGACCGGTTTTTTAGATCCAGATAATACGAAGTGATGGGTTGGTTTTTATACTAGCGGGCTGGTGTTTTTTGAATCCTAACCCTAAATAAAAAAAACCAACGAGTCACACACTAAGCATAGCAATTCTATCAAAAGGAAAATCGAATTTTTATTCAACCCTATAGAATTAAGCGAATTGGTTTGATTGGCCAGAACAAGAATGAACTAGTTTCCCTTTTTTGTTCAATCAATGGATAGAAGGAAAAAGCAATGAAAGTTTTCTGAATCCTCTTCTTTGTCTATAAAAATCCAAATTTTGATACCTAATACCCCATAGATGGTCCGAACTGTATAGGAACAATAATCCATTTTAGCTCGAATGGTTTGTAGGGGAACCCTACCCTCTCTGATCCATTCGACACGTGCAATTTCTTTTCCGTCGATACACCCGGCAATTTGTACTTGAATTCCTTTTGTATCTGCTTGTTCAGTTAATTCAATAGCCTTTTTCATTGCTTTTCAGAAGGAAACCCTATTCTTTAATTGTCCGGCTATAAATTCTGCAAGAATTTTGGGGTTTCCATAAGGTTTTGCAATTCTTAGGATAGCAATGTTCAGTTTTTGGTTTACATAATGAAATTCTTTTTGTAGATTCATCTGTAATTCTTCGATTCCTCGCGGTCTATTTTCAATTAAGAGCTTTGGGAATCCCATAAAGATTATGACCTGTATCAAATCGATTCTTTTTTGAATCTCTATACAGGCAATTCCCTCTGCGCCGGAGGATGTTCATATATTCTTTTGTACATAATTTTGGATCAAATCT
Source organism: Lantana camara (assembly GCA_037501455.1). NCBI lineage: Eukaryota > Viridiplantae > Streptophyta > Magnoliopsida > Lamiales > Verbenaceae > Lantana > Lantana camara. Next base: position 97,500,319 of record CM074856.1, read on the forward strand.
CTTATTTTTTGATCTTCTTGTAGACCTTGAGAATAATTTACGTATATACATACGTATATATATAAGTACGTATATATATATATATACGTATATACATATACATATACGTACATATATATATATATACATGCACGTATATTATATACACATGCACACACATCATGCACGTATATGTAGCGCCCCAAGCGGTGAGGCACCACACCCCCCGCACTATGACTCGACACGTGTACGAAATGGAAGGTCCGCACACGCACCAAATCACAGCGAACGGGTGACAAACAAAAACACACGCACTAGCTAGGCGGTATCTAACCCTGTACAAAAGAAAATACGCAAAACATGACAGCGGAAGTAGCACTGTAACACCCCTTACACGTGGAGGTGCCACACCCCCGCACTATAGGTCAATCCACATACGAAATGGGCGATCCGTACATGAACCAACCTATAGCGAACGGGTGACAATGCAATGCACAACCGGCTAGGCGGGATAAACATATACATGTAACAATATAAGGCGGAAGCATAAGAGTATTATATCATCATATCAATACATTATCGTCTTCCAAGTAACATTCACATATATGTACTTAGAACTATTAACATGATACTCTAAACTATTAATACATGAGAAGAAAAGCTATGCTAGACTCAGCTGGACAGAAAGACACAACCCGACTCCCACCTAGCACGCCACGAACAAAACCTGAAAGGTGGAGGCGTCAGTCTGTGAAGACCGAGTGAGGGGAAATATATATATATATAAACACAAGTAACATGCGAGTTATAATCTCGGGTAAGGTTTTGTAACCAAATAATAATATCAACAATATAAGTGCAAGGGCAAGAATATCAGGAACTCGCCCGAGATTACAATTATTAGGTTTAACACGATAATCACGGTTATTATAACAATTAGTGGTCCTGGCGAAGGGCATGCACGATCTCCAACCAACCTCGACAGTGAACAAGGGTTGCACTTTCATTTAATTAAGTTATCATGCGAGTCATTAAAGTGCACACGATCAATAACATGAAATCCACCCTTCACCATTGGTGGTGGGTTTGCAAGGCCCGAACCACCCACGATAACACGGTGCACGTTAGGAGCATGACTCCCATGTACGGGACTCCTTCCTCCACCAAACCTCCTGGTGGATTGAGGGGGCATCCCCACGGTGTGAGAGAGGTGTTATGAGTTACCCGTCAGCCCTATGCTTTCCCGGTTGGCTCACACACTCACCCTCGGGCCCATAAACACGATACACGATACACGGTACACGATAGTTCGCCAAACACGATCACGGTAACACAATGACACGATTCATGGCTTGATTATAACACGATACACGATTTACTTGTCATGAACACGATTAGTTTCAGGAAACACGATTTGTAATATGATACACGAGTAGTTATTAAATCCCTTGTTGTTGGAAAACGATTATAAAGATATACGCATGTGTAATTTGGCCAAAATCCATATAAGGGTTATAGGGTTCTAAATAATTAATAACTAAACCTCACCTTTCCCGGCAAAATGCAAGCCAAGACACGGCCTACGGCCCCTGTTCCACGTCACGAGAAGATGATCTGTGCAAACACGACGTGTACACGTGAGACATGCCCTAAAATGGACCAAATATGACGAACGGCGGAAATACAACGGGACGACATGCAATATACAATGTGGCATGAAAACATATTGTTTCACTACATATTGGATCATATAATAGCAAATCGGGGTCAAAGAAGTCGTTAGATCGAGGGGCTAAAATTGTAATTTTATGCAGAATATTTTGTTCTGCATGTCAGGTGGGAACGGCCGTTCCGGACCCCTTTGAAAAATGGGAACGGTCGTTCCCGTAATCCCCTAAAGCGCGCCAACGACTTCCATTTTAAAACCGCGCTGAAGCTGGGAACGGCCCTTCCGGTACCAAGGCCAAAATGGGAACGGCCATTCCCATGCTCGGCCGCCTCCTTTTAGTTTAAAAGAGGGGAACGCCCGTTCCCACTATGCCTTGAGGCTGGGAACGGCCGTTCCCTGTTTCTGCAACTTACAGAAACAGAGCAAAAACAGGGGAAGCTCACGGGAATGCACAACAAAGCCACCAAATTCCATTTTCAATCAACAAAGCTATTCACTTCTGGAAATATGATACACATATGTTCAATAGTTGATAAAATAACACTTAAGCATATCAATCATGGAAAAATCATCAAGAATTCAAGATTCATGTTCATGATCAAACTTGATCATTCAAGCTCAATATTCAAAGATTCAAGCTATAAATCATGCCATAATCCAATATAAGGTCACATAATCATGCTTCCATCTACCCATAATCCATCTAGCATATCAAACTCAAACCCTAGTCAATTCAAACATGATCAAGAATCAATACTTCATGCAAGCCAACCTTGAAATGAAAAGAATGAAGAAGATGGGTGATGATGATGATCAACTCAATTTCTTGAAACCTTTCTTGAGAATTCTTGAGGTAAATGATGAATTCTCTTCCCTTTTCTTTCTTGTATGAACCGAGAGCAAGAAGCAATCGTGGTTGGGAGATTTTTGGATGATGAGAGAGCAAGGAAGAAGCTTGGAGATGCGTATAACGATTCATCAAATTTTGAAATGTGTGAGATGTCCAATTTTGCCAATTAATCCTCTAAGAGTTCAAGTGATGCAATTAAGGGTATAAGGTTTTGAAATATGGTCAATTAGGTCCTTGAAACCCATGCAATTTAGTCCCCAAGCTTAAAGAAATATCTATCTAGGGACAATTTGGTAATTAACTCATACCCGGTAAATATTTTACGAAATGGATATTTTCAAGTCATGAAAGAAATTCTCAATTTGTTATAAATTCATAAAATTTTCATGAAAGTATTGTAAAATATAATTTATAAAATTATTTTTAAAACATAAGATATTAATAAATGGAAATCGGGGCGTTACAACTCTCCCCCCCTTAAAAGGACCTGGTCCCCAGGTCCACTGTCAAGTCTTAAAATGATGTACAAGCCATAAGAGACCCCGTCTCTTGAACAAGAATGAAAGAACCCCGTCTTTCAACAAGAAGTGAGAAAGCCCCGTTTCTCGGTAAGGATGAGAGTGCCCCGTCTCTCGAACAAGTTAGGAGAGAACCCCGTCTCTCGAACAAGTTAGGAGAGAACCCCGTCTCTCGAATATACACCAAGTAATAATCCAAAACAATGATAGAAACATTTATCACAAAAGAGACAAGTATAGTCACACCAATCACATCTATTTATCTTTTACACCGAAGCACATTGTTGCTAGCAATAATTTTATTAATAGTAAAATTCATGATGCTCGTGATATGCATGTTTGAAGGTACCGTTCACCGTGGTCTTGCCTGTTAAGTGAGCTTTGACCTGAACACGTATCAATTTGATGTTCGGAACTTCCACAACGGAAACATAACCGCAAATGCTTTCTACACCCATCATAGGTATGTGTATCCCATCCACAATAAGTGCAAAGTGGTTTCCCTGATCGTGATGGCAATGTAACAGATACCTTCTCTGAAGTTGATTTATCGATCTGGGACTTTTTCCTTTTGGTCCTTCCTTGGGAAAGTGAAATTGAAGCAGCATTGGACCTTTTCATTGTGTTGGAATCCTGTCCTGATCCCGAGGCTGGATCCGGTTCAAAGCGAGGAATAGACGTTCTTGCATTGTCCGAATCTTCGACTTTCAATGCTTTAGTGGTAGCCTTGGCCCAGGTACTCGTGTTGGCAGCTTTCAAGGCATCCTGGATATCCGGCCTAAGTCCCCACACGAATTGTGTCGCCTTGTGAAAGTCATCGTTTGCTATGTTGGGAGCGTAACGAGATAATCTTTCAAACTCTTCAATATACTCGCCAACCGATCTCCCTCCTTGTTTCAACTCAGTGAACTCCCTCAACCTACGAGTGCGGGAAGCTGGTGGAATGAACTTATTTTTGAATTCCCGAACGAATACTTCCCAAGTAATAGCTTCCCCGGCAGCCTCTAGTACTATATGAGTACTTTCCCACCATGAATAAGCCTCGCCCTGGATCAGGGTAAGAGTGCAGCGAGCCTTTTCCTGAGTGTCACACGGGATAAGCTGCCAAACTCTTTCTACCTCCTTTAACCACATCTCTGCCTGGATATCATTGCCCCTATAAAATTTGGGAGGTTGCTGATTCTGAAATTCCTGTAGTATAGCAGAGATAGGGTTTTCCTGTGGGGCTATTGGTGCAGGTGGTGCTGGAGGAACCCGTTCTTGAAGTCTCTGATCAATTAACCCGACCACCGCATTCATAAAATCTTGTGGCTAAGCAGGAGGGGGTGAAGGAGCATGAGGAGAATGATCATGATGATGTCTCCTATGTCGAGGCATCCTGTAATTGAAACACTAGATATGCATGTTGGATTAGGAAATGCTAATGAACATAATTACGGTCATAGAATACAAGTATAACACATAATTAAGATCAATTAATTGAAGTTAATAGCAGAAATCAATGCAAGGCACACCTTATTGAGTAATTTAGCTAATTCAAGTAATTTCAAGTAAGTCCAAGTAGTTCCAAATAAGATGCAAGACTCACCAAATGTCAATTAATCCTATGCCGTTCAACCTAGACGTGACACGACATGACGGGAGCACCTCGGTTTTGCAACCGGGCTCTGATACCACCTTAGATGTAACACCCCTTACACGTGGAGGTGCCACACCCCCGCACTATAGGTCAATCCACATACGAAATGGGCGATCCGTACATGAACCAACCTATAGCGAACGGGTGACAATGCAATGCACGACCGGCTAGGCGGGGATAAACATATACATGTAACAATATAAGGCGGAAGCATAAGAGTATTATATCATCATATCAATACATTATCATCTTCCAAGTAACATTCACATATATGTACTTAGAACTATTAACATGATACTCTAAACTATTAATACATGAGAAGAAAAGCTATGCTAGACTCAACTGGATAGAAAGACACAACTCGACTCCCGCCTAGCATGCCACGAACAAAACCTGAAAGGTGGAGGCGTCAGTCTGTGAAGACCGAGTGAGGGGCAATATATATATATAAACACAAGTAACATGCGAGTTATAATCTCGGGTAAGGTTTTGTAACCAAATAATAATATCAACAATATAAGTGCAAGGGCAAGAATATCAGGAACTCGCCCGAGATTACAACTATTAGGTTTAACACGATAATCACGGTAATTATAACAATTAGTGGCCCTGGCGAAGGGCGTGCACGATCTCCAACCAACCTCGACAGTGAACAAGGGTTGCACTTTCATTTAATTAAGTTATCATGCGAGTCATTAAAGTGCACACGATCAATAACACGAAGTCCACCCTTCACCATTGGTGGTGGGTTTGCAAGGCCCGAACCACCCACGATAACACGGTGCACGTCGGGAGCATGACTCCCACGTACGGGACTCCTTCCTCCACCAAACCTCCTGGTGGATTCAGGGGGTATCCCCACGTTGTGAGAGAGGTGTTATGAGTTACCCGTCAGCCCTATGCTTTCCCGGTTGGCTCACACACTCACCCTCGGGCCCATAAACACGATACACGGTACATGATAGTTCACCAAACACGATCACGGTAACACAATGACACGATTCATGGCTTGATTATAACACGATACACGATTTACTTATCATGAACACGATTAGTTTCAGGAAACACGATTTGTAATATGATACACGAGTAGTTATTAAATCCCTTGTTGTTGGAAAACGATTATAAAGATATACGCATGTGTAATTTGGCCGAAATCCATATAAGGGTTATAGGGTTCTAAATAATTAATAACTAAACCTTACCTTTACCGGCTAAATGCAAGCCAAGACACGGCCTACGGCCCCTGCTCCACGTCACAGATCGTGTACACGTGAGACATGCCCTAAAATGGACCAAATATGACGAACGGCGAAAATGCAACGGGACGACATGCAATATACAATGTGGCATGAAAACGTATTGTTTCACTACATATTGGATCATATAATAGCAAATTGGGGTCAAAGAAGTCGTTGGATCGAGGAGCTAAAATTGTAATTTTATGCAAAATATTTTGTTCTGCATGTCAGGTGGGAACGGCCGTTCCGGACCCCTTTGAAAAATGGGAACGGTCTTTCCCGTAATCCCCTAAAGCACGCCAACGACTTCCATTTTAAAACCGCGCTGAAGCTGGGAACGGCCCTTCCGGCACCAAGGCCAAAATGGGAACGGCCGTTCCCATGCTCGGCCGCCTCCTTTTAGTTTAAAAGAGGGGAACGCCCGTTCCCACTATGCCTTGAGGCTGGGAACGGCCGTTCCCTGTTTCTGCAACTTACAGAAACAGAGCAAAAACAGGGGAAGCTCACGGGAATGCACAACAAAGCCACCAAATTCCATTTTCAATCAACAAAGCTATTCACTTCTGGAAATATGATACACATATGTTCAATAGTTGATAAAATAACACTTAAGCATATCAATCATGGAAAAATCATCAAGAATTCAAGATTCATGTTCATGATCAAACTTGATCATTCAAGCTCAATATTCAAAGATTCAAGCTATAAATCATGCCATAATCCAATATAAGGTCACATAATCATGCTTCCATCTACCCATAATCCATCTAGCATATCAAACTCAAACCCTAGTCAATTTAAACATGATCAAGAATCAATACTTCATGCAAGCCAACCTTGAAATGAAAAGAATGAAGAAGATGGGTGATGATGATGATCAACTCAATTTCTTGAAACCTTTCTTGAGAATTCTTGAGGTAAATGATGAATTCTCTTCCCTTTTCTTTCTTGTATGAACCGAGAGCAAGAAGCAATCGTGGTTGGGAGATTTTTGGATGATGAGAGAGCAAGGAAGAAGCTTGGAGATGCATATAACGATTCATCAAATTTTGAAATGTGTGAGATGTCCAATTTTGCCAATTAATCCTCTAAGAGTTCAAGTGATGCAATTAAGGATATAAGGTTTTGAAATATGGTCAATTAGGTCCTTGAAACCCATGCAATTTAGTCCCCAAGCTTAAAGAAATATCTATCTAGGGATAATTTGGTAATTAACTCATACCCGGTAAATATTTTACGAAATGGATATTTTCAAGTCATGAAAGAAATTCTCAATTTGTTGTAAATTCATAAAATTTTCATGAAAGTATTGTAAAATATAATTTATAAAATTATTTTTAAAACATAAGATATTAACAAATGGAAATCGGGGCGTTACAAGCACGAAATGCCAACTTACAAAAACTTAAATCAGCAATCATAAATTCATATATCCAGAAAATGAAACAACAATAACCTAAACGGGTTCAACTAAACAAGGCAACCTGTCCTAGCCTGTCCCGAATAGCTATACAACAAAACAGGTTCAACTGTCCTAGAAACCTGTCCCGAACAAACATATAATCAAACGGGTTCGACTAATCCGAGTACCTGTCCTAACCTGTCCCGAATTCTAAACATTTAAATCATAAATGCAAACCTGCACAAAACACATCTTATACAGAATTTACAAACATAATTCAAAACAAATTGCTTAACAAACTTAAACGAATAGACACAAACTTGACCGACATGACACACTGCCACCTAGCACGAACACCACGACCTCCAAGGCAAAGCCTGCAAACTAGAAACATAAATGGGGAGGGGTCAGTCCAAAGACTGAGCGAGGGGTTAACACACGCACGTTATACATATATATATATATATATATATATATAGCACAGCACAAAGTAGAACCAATATTCGTGAACCCGGGGGTTAGTTTTTGCACGCCAAAATGTTTTCCCATGGTAGTATACTTATAGGGGCTTAAAACCAAATAAACAAGTCTTAACTCAAACGTTCTTAAAACATAAGTTCAGATTCATGCAGACTTAACACACATATCAGAGCATATCTTATTAGTTTAAAAGTATGTCCATTTTTATCTTAATTTAAGAATCTACCCCCGTTTCACGAACTTATGATAAACGGACAGACAGAACACACTTACTCATATCAGAACAAAACTCATAAAACAATCCCACCTGCACACCATTGGGGAAGAGAGGTGCCCCTCTCAACCCACCACAGAACGAAACATGTGAACCGGAGGATCCCGCCCGGTTCCTTCGACGGCCATGCCAAAATGCGCTCCGTCGGCATAGGAGAACTAAGTCTCCCGTTGGTGGAGAAGTGCACATGGGTCGTAACCGGCCACCCCATGGTCATCCCGGGACTCCCTTACCCACAATCTCCGGGGCCCATCACACAAATAAACAGACATATATCGGAAACTTAACTTGCCACACACAGACAGACAGATATATCTCATGCATATCGTGCTTATCATATCACACGTACATATCACACACACCGACCTCGGAATCATAACAGAACTGAAACAAAGCATACATAGGCTCATACATAGCGTTTCGTATTTTCAAATCAAATCATATGACAAAACCAGCAAAATACGTACTTCGCACATATCTACATATACATAAGGCTTATAAACCGCATGCATTCGAAAATGAACACGTTGCAATAGGGTATAACTATATCCTAACCTCACCTGGCAGCAAACACAGTCGAAGACACAGCAAATGGTCCACCCCGGAACCTGCACGACTCACTTGTCACCACCCCGGGTGCACCTGTACCAACTGAGCACACCAAATACAGTACAGAACTCAGACCTAGACTCAGACAACCATATAAAGACGCATGGCACATGCTCAAGCACTTAAGAAATCCTATCACATAAGCAGAGTTTACATTATTTCGTTTAAATTCACATATCAAATAACCAATTCATATTCGTACGAATAACTTATTTCCTACGTGCAGAAGTTTCTAACTTAATCATATAAGCTTCATACAATTCATATATCGCATAATAAATTTCAATTCAATTTAATTGATTAGACTAATTAAAAGCTTCAAGCTTAGGCGTAATAATTTCTCTTAATCAAAATCATAATTAGCATATTTGTTTACCAATCGACAAGGATTAATTAATTGAAGTCATGCAATTATTATGTTTAGCGAAATTACATATACACCCCTCTTCAAGATAGGCAAATAGCTCAAATTCGATACATCGAAATTCAAATGGCATATCAAAGCATCACTATATTTCATAAGTCATTTAATACATGATTTCATACACATTGAAATACAATTCGATCGACAAAACAAGCAATTAGCAATTAAAACAATTAATTCCAAATATCCAAGTTATACAAAATAAATCACAACAAATCAACCGGACATCCGATTGACGAACGGGAAGTGGCGTTGGACTCACCACGACGAAAGGAACACGCTGACCGAAAGTCACCGGAATGCCGCCACCGCAGCCGGCCGAACAGCCACCGGCCGCCACCGGAATACCACCTCCGGTGGTCGGAAAAATCCCCGGAAGGACAGAAACGTACGCCTCGGCCTGCTCTACAAAAGCCCTCAACCAATTTCAGAAAAACCCAAACACACCGGATTTCGTTGACGAAAAACCGAACCAAATTCCAAGGATGAAAACTGAAATTAAATACAAACCGCTAAACGAAAATAAAATCCGAACATACCGTTGGAAAGCCCGTAACGAGCCCTATGAAAGCCCCATAGCCAAACCCCGGAAAAATCGTCGGAAAATCGGACCGCCGGTCCAGATCCGGTCCGCTACCGGTTCGCCGCCGTCGGCCGGTTCTCGAGTCGGGGCCAACGTCATCCGCTACGTTCCAATATTCTGAGCAACTTCCGTGAAGGAACCACCACCAAAACCGGCCGGAAAAAGGCCCTAAACCGCCGCCAAACGTCCGCCGGTGCGCCACTCTCCGGTTCGGCCATCTCCGCCGCGATTTGCTAAAAAAGGAGGCCGGAAATGAGTTCAGGGGGTCGAAAACGTTCGGAAACCACCAAGCCCCGTCGGAAAAGGTCACTGGAACGTTCAGGGGGTCGAAAACGTTCGAAAACTCGCCGCTACAGTAGCGCCGCCGCCCGTCGTCCACTTTGGGCGGCGCGTGCGGCCTCCTCGCTGCCCCGATGGCGGCGCCGCTTGTCCAGAAAGATACGCGGGGAGCTTCTTGTCATGGGTTGGGGCGCGTGTCGCCGGAAGGTGGCCGGAAGCCACCGCAAGTGGGCGGCGAAGTGGCAGCTCCGCCACCCCTCTTCTGCCGGGTCTGAAATCCGACGGTTTCTCCACCGTCAGTCACCGGTTGGCCTAATTCTTGGTACGGTTGTGACCGCGTAGTCGAGCCCGTCGAAATGGACTAGTGGTTCGTCGAAATCCGTCGAGAAACGGGCAAGTTTGGACGTGTGTATGAAAACACACCTCAAGTATGTGTGTGTGTGTTGTGAGAGAGGAGAGAGAAGCAGCGGGAGAAGAGAGAGAGAGCTGTTGATCGGTTTGCTCGAAAAACGAGGATTCGGGTGTTTTATCCCCGGGTCCCCGCGCGCAAAACGAATGGTAAAAAGGGCAAACGACGTCAGAATGGGGCAAACTCAGAGTCTACGGACCCGTCTCGATGCCCCAAACGTGTTGAAGGGGCCAAAAAGGTCGAAAACTCGATCGAACGAGAAATGACCGAAAGACCCCTAAAAAGAGAAAATTACAAAAGGGCCCCTAAACTCTAAAAGAGTTCAAAATAGGGCCACGAAAATATAAAATCACATAATTAAACACATTGAAAGATTGAAACGTGGCGTACCTTATAAATCGGACGAGCGGGATGTTACAGTATATATATGCACGTATATATACGTCATGCACGTATATATATCATGCACGTACATATATATATATATATATATATATATATATATATATGCGTACATACGCGTATATATATATGTATATATACGTATATGCATATATACGCATATATATATATACGTATATTACGTATATAGGTATATACGTATATACGTATATTTATGTATATATATCTGTATATGTATATACGTGTATATACATAAATACGTATATACGTAATATACGTATATACGTATATATACCTATATATATAGTATATATACGTATGTCTGTATATTACGTATATTACGTAATATACGTAATATACGTAATATACAGACATACGTATATATACTATATATACGTAAATTACATATACGTATTACGTGTATATTACGTAATATACGTATATACATACATACGTATATACGTAAATTACATATACGTATTACGTGTAATATACGTAATATACGTATATATACTATAGATACGTAAATTATATATACGTATTACGTGTAATATACGTAATATACGTATATACGTATATGTAATTTACGTATATGTAATATATTACGTATATATACGTATATTACGTACATATACGTAATATATTACATATACGTAAATTACATATACGTATATACGTATATATATATATATATATATATACGTGTAACACCCCGAGCGAAGGGCGCCACATCCCCCGCACCATAGCTCAACACGTGAAACGAAATGGAGAATCCGTCCACACATCAAGCCATAGCGAATGGGTGACCAACAAAATTCAAACCTAAGCTAGGCGGTCTAGACCCTACTTAGAGCGCGCAATAAAAACAAATAGCGAATGCGGAAGCACCAGGATCTTACAAAACAAATAAACATACTCGAGACATATCAAAAATATGATTCAAGTTATACAAACCTTTATAATTTCGAATTTAAGTCATAAATTATACATATAACGTGACTTAGCAAAATGCATAAAGGAAACAAAATACAATGCATGACTCAAGCTACCCAAAACCAAGACTCAAAGACAACCGCCTAGCTCCAACTCCTCAGAACGAGTACCTGCAAACTCAAACAAAAAGGGGGAAAAAGATAGAAATAACGAGGGTCAGTCCTAGAGACTAGTGAGGGGGCTAATACACGCACCCATACATATACATAAGAGCAAAGTATATACAAAGCTGAAAGGGTTCATGAACCGAGCACGGTTTTTGCATTCTAAAACATTTAACCCGTGGTAATATATATAAAGAAGGAAGTTTGGGCCCGAAGGCCAAATTCAGTCAAGTTTTAGAGTTAGAAATTCGCCCCCGTTTCACAACCATAACGAAGACATAACGTACGGAAAGCCTAAATTTCAACCCCTTACTTCATAAACATAGGCGAAACAAAACAGAACAAATCATAAATCAATCCTACCTTTACACCGTTTTGGGGAAGAGAGTGCGCACCCTCAACCCCCACACTTACCTTATGGTCAGCGCGCTTTATACGTCAGGGCAGTGAGTTTCATGACACTCACGCCCAAGGACTCCGTCCCCCACCTCCCTCCGAGTAGGTTTCGGGTTGATCCTATAATGTGGAGAAGTGTCCTGGGGTTGCAACCGGCGACCCCCGATGGTCATCCCGGGTCTCCCGAACCACACAACTCCGGGGCCCAACTTACACAGACACAGATCACTTATCACACGAAACTTATCCCCAGATGAAATCACGCTTATACACACACACACTTATCAAAGCTTTGCAAAGCAAACGAAAATAGAGCTTATATACTTATAAAAGCGTTTTCAAATCTTCATGACAAACGGGACAAATCCCACAAAATACGTATCAAAACACATATCTATGTATATACATATATAAGTCGCATGCGGGTTCGAAAAACAATTAGGGTTTTAGGTCATAATAACTAAAAGGAAAGAAAAACCTCACCTCGTCGACCAAACCGAACAAAACGGACCAAAAGGAGTCAAACGAACCACTTCCCCAACCTCGGGACAAACCTAAGAGCAAAACAAAGACAAGAGACCAACTTAAACTCAAAATGAACCAAATTGACACTCGGCTAATGCATATGAATGCGAATGTCACATATGACGCTTAATAAATTAACATATAATGCATACACGTTCATATTGATCCATAAGTTTCATAAATCATGTCAAACGAATTCATAGATGTCATACAACGAACATATCATACCATACACATGTTATCAACATATTCATATCATGCAAGGAGCAAGGATCGATCACCCAAGGCATATAAACGAAACATAAAGTCATAAACGTACATTAAAGGAGCATACTTCACATATGAGATCATAGTTCGAAAACGAGCAATCAAATCAAGCTATAAATTCATATAACATAAGTTAACACACAATAAATTAAGCTAACAATGTATATAGGTCACAAACGGGACAACAGAAAGCAATTAAAAGCAACGAAACGACGAAAGAAACTCCCCCGAGGCACTACCGTGACACATGACATGGCCATGTCCAAAAGGCAAAGGCAACGGACACGGCCGTGTCCGAATTTAATTAAATCAGATGCCCAAATCGAGAGCTTGACACGGCGGTGTCAAGAATCAGTACAAACTGGACACGGCCGTGTCCAGTTCATTCTTCCAAAATCCATTTTTGGCGCAGTAACATTTTCAAGGGCGAAAACAGGGTATTTCGGGAGCAGCTCTTAGGGAATTTCTTAGGCCTCAAACACATACATAACATGCATGAAATATACACAAAAGAATCACATTAAAAGGCCAAAGAATGAAGCAACAAAGATCATTCAAATCAAGAAACGAAAACCGAACAAAGAAGAGCATACCATGCATTCATGCCATGATCACCAACTTAGGGGCTGAGTTTGGAGTTAAATGTTTGGGGAATGAATGCTAACATGTTAAGAAACTAATATAATCCAGGTATATGCAAATTGACACGAATTGGAGCACATTAGAACCACCAACTACTCACAAAAATGCAACAGCAGCAGTTAGGTTCGCACATAGCATACAAACAGGCTTCATGTTGCGGTTTAGGAGCTGAAAATGGATCTAAAAACTTGCAAGAGTAGGGCTAACATGTAAAGAAATTAGTATACAACATCTCCATGCAAATTCACTCGAATTGGAAGTCATTAACTCAAGCAACAAAGCACAAATTCACACAGCAGTTCCCAAAATAGGGGAGCAGTTTTTAAGGTTCAAGAACTCAAGTTTGCAGCCATAATAAAGCATGAATTCAGGGCAAAACGAAGCACATTCATAGAACAACATGTATATTACATAACCAAGCATTAGCACACGAAATTGGAGGCAAGAATTCCAACATTTGGTCTCAAAAACGTAACAGCAGTCCTGTGAAAAAGAGCAGATTTGCAGCAGTTCGGTTTTCAAGTTTCATGGCCAAAAACTCAAGGTTTCAATCATGTTATCAATGGAGAATCAACCCTAACACATCTATCATGAAGTGTAGATCAAGAATGAAAGCAAAGAAGTTCATATAATCACCAATCATGCACCAATTCAGCCCCAAACTTAAGCTAAGCCATGGATTCAAAAATATGAGCTAACCCTAACTATTCATGCAAGCTTCCATACCCTTACTAAATCTGAATTAAATCATGGATTTCAAGGATCAAAGGAAGCATATAAGAGAGGAGAATACATAAATATACTTACCTTTAAGAGTTCATGAAGTATGGAGAAGATTGTCTTCAAAATCTCAAGACATGGATGAGGGGCTTCATCTTCTCTTCCCTTTTCTCCATTCTCGATCAGTTGCAGCACAAAAGAGGGGGGTTTGGCTCGGTTTTCAGCTGATAAGGGAGAGGGAGAGACTTAACTCAAGTCAAGATATCAAGGGGTAGGCTTGAGCAGGGTTAAATTGGCCCCACAAGTGTAAAACTAGTCAAAGATGGTGGCTTTGGCGCAAGCTGCTCATTCCGGGCAAAAAATGAGGATCCAAATGGGCTTAGAAAAATACCAAACTAGGTTCAAGAGTTTCCTTTCTTTGTTACGAGTCCGACACATCTTCTGGAATTCGAATCCGAATTCCCGAACTCAAGTTATGGCCTCCGGAACACGAGGCGCGCTAAAACTAGTTAGGCCCTCATGTCCCTCGTCAAATACTTAAGGTTTAAAACCTCGACAAACGAACACGAAAGCTTAAAACGAGCAAGTAAACATATTCATAACTCACATATATCACGCATATCGAAATTTTACAAAAATCGGAATTGAATTCCGGCACATAATGAGCAAATTACGAGCATGCAAACTTAAACGTTTAAAATTCAAAGTTCATAAATATAAACAATTAATTTCATATACATTCAAATAATCATAAAAGCATTAAAATAACATTCAAATACGTAATTAAATAATTTAAAGCACATAAAACCCTCTCGTTATGACGTACCTGGAAATCCGATCGATCGGGATGTTACAATACGTATATACGTATATTACGTATATTACATATACGTACGTATATTACGTATATACGTATATATACATATATACGTATATATGTATCTACGTATATACACATATATATATATACGTCGTATATATATATATACATATATATAGTTTATATATAGTATGTATATATATATATATTATATACGTATATATGTATCTACATATATATAGTTTATATATAGTATGTATATATATATATATTATATACGTATATATGTATCTACGTATATATACATATATATATACGTCGTATATATATATATACATATATATAGTTTATATATAGTATGTATATATATATATATATATGTATATACGTATATATACATATATACGTACGTATACGTATATACGTACGAATATACGTACGTATATATGTATATATACGTACATATATATATACGTATATATGTATATACGTGTATATACATATATATATATATATACGTATATATGTATATACGTGTATATACATGTATATATACGTACATGTATATATATGTATATACACGTATATACATATATACGTATATATATATACGTACGTGTATATAGTACGTGTCGAATATATATATATATACGACACGTACTATATACATATATACGTACGTGTATATATATACATATATACGTACGTATATATATATGTACATATGTGTAATATGTACATATATATACGTACGTATATATGTACATATGTATACGTATACGTATAAATGTACATATATACATATATATACATACGTATATATGTATACGTATGTATATATACGTATATATGTATACGTACGTATATATACGTATATATGTATATATACCTATATACGTACGTACGTATATACATATATACTTATATATATATGTATATACGTACGTATATAGGTACATATATGTATAAGTATATATGTATATACGTACGTACGTATATAGGTATATATACATATATACGTATATATACGTACGTATATATATATACGTAGTATACATACATACGTATACTACGTATATACGTACATATATACGTATATACATATATACGTACACGTACGTGACGTGTATATATATACGTCGTATACATATGTATACGTATTTATACATATATATTATACGACGTATATATATATACATATGTATACGTATATATATGTATACATCGTATATATATATACGTATATATATATACGTCGTATAATATATATGTATCTATTATATGTATGTATATGTATACGTCGTATATATATATAGTATATATATATACGACGTATACATATACATACATATAATAGATACATATATATTATACGACGTATAAATATATATGTGTATATATGCGTATTACGTATATATATATATATATATATATATATGTGTATTACGATACGCTTATATACAATATATACGTATATACAATAAACGTATATATATATATGCGTACATATACTACGTATATATATATATGCGTATACGCATATTTATATATACGCTTATATATTGTATATACGTATATTGTATATATATATGTATATACAATATATATGCGTATATATGCGTATTCTTATATATACAATAATATACAATATACGTATATATATTGTATATACAATATACGTATATATATATATATATATACGTATATATACAATTTACTTATATACGTTTATATATTGTAACATCCCGACTGATCAGACTTTTCAGGTAACCTATTATGTGCGCTATTAATTATTTCGTTAAGTGATCATGTGATATTTAATTGCTAGCTCGGATTGAATTGTTTAAACGTTTTACTTTTCCTGTGTGGTATGTGATTCGTTTTGTATCCGTATTTAATTCTGATTTCTGTGAATTTGTGATATGTATTAATTATATGCTTTATGAACTCGATTATGTGCTCGTTACATGTTTTGGTATTTGTTTTGCTTGCCTTTTTGGGTTCGTTTTGGAGACGGGACCTAAAGGAGGCTAAAGAACATTTAGCGCACCTTGGGTTTCGGGACGCGTATTTAGAGCTCGGGAATTCGGATTCGAATTCCGTCACCTCCATTGAACTCGTTTCGACGATTCGGGTTTGATGGGACAAGCCTCACATTTTTCTAAGTTCATTAAGACCTTCGAATTTCACCCGTAACGAGCCCCTGACGCTTGGAAGCTACCTTTTGACCTAGCTTTGAGTTGTGGACCCCACCTTAACCCTAACCAAGCCTTAACCTTGATTTGTAGCTTGAGTTAGCTAACCCATTTCAGCCCTTAACCCCCCCCCCCCCTTAACCGAGCCATTCTCTCCCTCTCTCCCTCAATATCGATCAGCACAAAGGAAGCAGGAAGAGAAAGAAACCCTTTGTCAAACTTTGTGATTTTTTAAGCTAAAATCTTCATCAAAGCTTCTCCAATTTGAAAGGTAAGATCATGGTTGCAATCTACACTCTCTCTTCTCTCTTTTATGTAATTTGGAGCTGAATTCTTTGGTGGGTTTATGAGATTGAGCAAGCATGTGAATAGTTGTGGGTTAGGGAGAACTGTTGATTCTTGCTCCTTTCTTGTTTCCTTGGATTATGATGATGATATATGACTTATGTAGCATGATTCTTGCCATTTATTACTTCTCCTCTTTTGGTTGTTGAGATATGATCAATTTGCCATAAATGAAGTTTGAGATTGGATGATACTTGATGCATTTCTTTCCCTCTCATTCTTGCCTTGTTTGCTTGCTTTTTGGAGCTGAGTTTATTGCTACTTGTTGGGCATGGATTGTTGATGAATTGTTGTTATTTTGATGCATGTTGTATGTATTTTGAAAGGCATAAGAGCTCCCTTGAAGCCCCTAACCGAAATACCCTGTTTTTGCTTCCTTTTTCGGCCTTTTTTTGGCCAAAATTTTTCCAGGCCGAAGGCCTGAGACGGCCGCGTCAAGTTTCAAAGGATAACGGACACGGCCGTGTTGAGCCCTCGACATTGTTTTTCCTGAATTTTTCCGCCCGACACGGCCGCGTCAGTTTACAAAGAAAAATGGACACGGCCGTGTCAAGCCCTCGGAAATGTTTTTTTTCGAATTATTTCGCCTGGCACGGCCGTGTCCGTTCCCCTTTGTTTTCTGACACGGCCGTGTCAATCAGGGTGACTTCCGGGGAGATTTCTTTCGCCTTTTCGTTGCTTCTTGTTGGTCTTTCTTGCCCCGTTTGTGATGTGTATGCATGAGTGACTTGTAATATGATATGCTAAGTCTTATGATATGAATTATGCTTTGATTTACCTCCTCGTTTATGATATATGCTCTTATATGAATTATTTGCTCGTAAATGGCCTTAATGTGAATTCATTTCATATCATTGGCATCATAAGCATATATACGCATGTACCGAGCGGCAATGTGGTTCATATTGAGTCTAAGAGTGTTCCTTGTTGGTTGTCTTGTTCAGCGGATCTTCCTGTAGAGGACGAGCTTGCTCCGTAGGTGTCCGGTTGTCACACTTTTGGTCTCCACTACGTCCGTTGACAAGGTGAGGTTTTGTTCTTTTAGTTATTTGACCTACGACCCTAATTGGTTTCAAACCTCGCATGCGAATACGTATAATATATGGCAAATAAGTGCATGATACGTATGTTGCGGGATTTTTTCCATTTGTTATAAGAGTTTGGAAAACGTTTTGTATATGTATATAAGCTATTTTGCTTTTGTTTGGAAAAGTTTAGTTTTGTGCAAGTGGGTGTGTGTGCGCGAGCTGTGGCTTTGAAAGATAAGCTTTGAGATATGTTTGTGTGATTTTCGTGATATGTTTGGGCCCCGGAGTGTGGTATGGTAATCTCGGGACGACCGAGGAGTCGCCGAGCTCTTCCATCAACACCTCCATTTGAGAGTCTCACCCAACCTTAGGAGGTTGAGGAAGGGTGTTTCTCTTGAGCCGGCGGAGGCAACCACCGAAGGTTTCAAGGTAGTAATTAAACCTTGTCTCGTTTCTTTGTGTGGATAGTTAGGGCCGATCAACCCTTCTATCAACCGGTGTTGGGGATGGATGATGATTTGTTTTGTTTTGCTTTGATCTTCGTACATGGGAGTTTGGTGTGTGACTCGTACTCGCCGAGTTGGTTTAGTTTTGTATGATCTGTGAAACGAGAGTGGATTTCTAAGTACTTAAAATTTGGCAATTTCTCCTTTTGTCTACTCTTTACTTTATGTATATATATATATATAACACGGGAACTAATTTAGCTTGCAAAAACCACTCTCGGTTCAGGGATCCTTCCGTTTTGATAAATGCTTTGATCGATATGTATATCGGGTGCGTGAGTAGCCCCCTCACTAGTCACTAGGACTAACCCTCGTTGTTGTTTTCCCTTTTTCCTTTCTTTTGAGTTGCAGGTTCTTCCGAGTCAAGCTAGGCGGCAAGTGTCTTTTGGAGTTTACTTGTGGTTTAGCTTGAGTCTTCATGCATTCGTAGTGGTTTACTTTCTCTTTTGCTTATGTACTTGGAGATTATGTATTCTGATTACACTTTTGCTATTTTGGCCGAGAGGGCATTGTACATATTGTATATGTTCTAGTATGACAGTTGGAATTCTCGACCCTACCTTCTTTTTGATGATGTATATATATATGATGATCTTGGGATATATGTTTAGCTTGTGAATTGCTTTAATTGCTTCCGCTACTCTGATTTTATTTTGCGCAGTTCTTGAGGGTCTAGGCCGCCTAGCGAGGGTGTGAGTTTTGTGTGTCTCCCGTTCGCTAAGGTTTGATATGGGTGCGAACTTCCATTTCGTTACTCGTGTTGGACCCTAGAGCGGGGGATGTGGCACCCTTCGCTCCGGGGGTGTTACATCTATATACGTATATATATGTATATATTGTATATATATTGTATATATATACAATATATACGCATATATATGTATATAAGTATATTGTATATATATACGTATATATTGTATATATATTGTATATATATACGTATATATATGTATATGCGTATATATTGTATATATATACGTATATATTGTATATATATTGTATGTATATATATGTATATGCGTATATATTGTATATATATACGTATATATTGTATATATATTGTATGTATATATATGTATATGCGTATATATTGTATATATATACGTATATATTGTATATATATTGTACTATATATGTATGCGTATATATATGTATATGCGTATATATTGTATATATATACGTATATATTGTGTAGCACCCCGCACGTGAGGCACCACATCCCCCGCACTATGGCTCGACACGAGTAACGAAACAGTAACTCCGCACCCGTATCAAACCATAGCGAACGGGAGACAAACATAAAAACTTATCTAAGCCAGGCGGAGCTAGACCCTGCAGTGATAACCATACAATAAAATATAATGCATAGAAAAACCAAAGTTCAATCATACAAACCATAGGCAGAATTTGGGCTCTTCAGGCCTCTTTTAAACAATAACGAAACCCAGTAATACAATTCAATGACAATTGCATAAATATTCAAGTTCATGATATAATAACACGAATCATACATAATTCCAATACATGAATGAGTGTAGAGACTTTCCTAACCTAACTCGACCCACAAAAAGGACTCCAAACACCTCCGCCTAGCCCGAAACTCCAAAGATCAAACCTGCACACTAAAAGAGTGGGGAGGGAGAGGGGTCAGTCTCTAGAAGACTGAGTGAGCAGGAGCGATACATATATATATAGAAACATGCACATGCAAGTCGTAAATCCCGAGCAAGGTTTTATTTGAATTTAGTTCCTGAAAAGGCGAGAAAATAGATAAACAATGCTCGACTTTTACGACTAATTCATATCAAATTTATTACTTTCATAGATCATACATAAAGATAAGGCTCGGCGAGTGAGCGTGTACAACCTCCATCCAAACTCCGACCGTGTACGACAAATATCCATAATATAGTTTAAATAGGTGATCATGCAATACGTCATAATACCCACAGACCATAATTCATATCATAAACATATTCGTTTGGGCGATCCGGATCCCGGCATTCCCGCACGGTGCGTAATCATATCATAACCAACCTTCTTCCTCCGGGTTGGTGGTGGGTTTGCAAGACCCGACCACCTCTGTCTTTGACCAAAAGGGGTTACATGACTCCCCAGATGGCACTCAGTCTCCCTTTCCCCGCCAATCTCCTGACGAGGTCCGGTACCGCTGTTTAATAGTAGGACTAGTATATGGGATCCCCGTCAGCCCTTGCTTCCTCGGTTAGCCACATATACTAAGTCCCGGGGCCCGTGAACATATCATCCATACCATCTCGCCAAAACATATCCATATATACATATGATATATACCATAAGAAATCATACCTTACCGTGTAACTCGGCATATGCTATATACGTACCTCTCCGTGTCATCCTAATCCATAGCTAGCATGAGGGCACACGGTTTGGAGCATAGCCTCATTACAAAACCATTTTTAAGCTTATATACGCTCATACGTATAATTCAGAAGAATTTACTCGATAGCTTCGTTTGGAAATCATATATATATAATCATAAGGTTTTTGGCCAAAGCTTTGCACATAAGGGTTATAGGGTTTGGTATATAGCTACAACGAAAACCACCCTCACCTTAACTGTGAAGAAACAAGGATCGAGCGCCAAGTGCCTGAACGATCAAAAGCTCTCCACCCTGGAGACAAACTGTACAAAAGACAACAGGACGTGTTTGTGAGACTCGAGACTCTAATGAACCATATATGACGCGCGGCAATGAAGTGAATATGATATGAATGCATAAATGATCATATTATATCATAAAAATGTTCATGTGCACGATTAATAAATTTTAAAACATATAATCATTCATTCGTTCATATATTTCATTCAATTTCATAAATTCATAAATTCATAACATTCAATTAATAATCACAACACGTATAATATTCATAAATTCACATTTAGGAATGAAATAAATAAATCGTTCAATCAAAAATCAGTAGAATAAATACGCGAAACAGAATTCAATTAATTTCAAGGATTGAATTAAATCAAATAATATTTAAAATATATAATAAATATATATAATATAACATATAATATACTATATATATAATGTATACTTATATATATATACTCACGTATACACATGCACACACCCATGCATGCACAATATATATTTTCATGCAATATATATATAGATACTATATACTATTATACAAACCATGCATGCAATCTCACTCACACACAGCCATGCATCTATATTATATATATTACATGCATAAATATACATATATACTATATATTGTACACAACATGCATGCAAAAATTCCACAAATCAAAACACACACAACACCACTCCCATGCATGCAACACACACACTCTGCACACTACAGCAGCCCAGCAACCAGCGAAAGAGCAGCAGCAAAAGCAGCAGCAGCAACAGGCCCTGTAACGCGGCCAAACAATTCAGAGAAAATGGGGTGACACCCCCGTGTCACCCTCCAAACCTAGACCGAGACACGCCCGTGTCTCGGTACAGAATTCCCATACCCAGTTTGCACCCCCGTGTCTGCTGGAAAGGCAGCAGTCGACACCCCCGTGTCGAGCAACAGCAATAGCCTTGTTAGCAGCAAAAATGGCGAAGAAATAGAGCATCCAACTCCAGCAAGAACAAAGGCAACACAAGCAGCAATACAAGGTACACAATGCAACACAAACTCAACATGAACACCCACCACAAACTCACGAATTGGACAGCAACAAGGAGGAAGAAAATCACAGCAGTTTGACAGCAGTTTCTCACGCCAAAACAGAGCAAGGTTGCGGGAAAAACAGGGCATGTTAGCTCTCAATTCATGCGACTCAGATCAGGTCCAAAAAGCCAACAAATACGCAGCAAAATATCATATAATCCACAAGTAAATTAGTTCCAAACATGATCAATCAAAGCATAGAAGCATACGTGACATTGAAGTGAATTTTCTGAAAATTGGCATAAATGATCTCTCATATATTTCTCAACAAACATGAAAGCAATGATCATAATTGATATAAGGATGTGAGAACAATTAATCTCAGGCTTGGAATCGATCAAAACCGTTAAGAATCGAAGAAGATCAAAATTTTTCTCAAAACCTTCATTTTCGGAAAAATGGCCAAAATGGATGAAACCAAGCTCAAAATCATGAATGGAAGGATGAAAATGAACAGAATTAATCATGTATTACAACCCTCAACTTACCTTGATGATTGCTTGAGGTTTGAAGAAGATTTGAGCTCCAAAATCTTCAAGGGATGGAGGGTTACGGGTCTGGATTGAGAGCAGTAGCTTTGGCTGAAGTTTGGGGAGGGTGTGATGATAATCTCGGTCAAGGCCTAAAATATCTAGATAGGTGGTTGAGTTAGGGTTTAAATGAATCAAACCATAGTTAATTTGGTCATGGTTTGCTCAAGATATGGCTCAAGTAGTGTAACAAGGTCAAGTTGGTCTCCGTTTCGTTTTTCGGTTGGATTTCGGGGTTTCAAATGAATTGGGAAAATTATAAGGCTAAGTTTTCTAAACTCGGATTTTCGTTACGAGTTCAGCGGAGTTGACGGAACTCGAATCCGAGTTCCCGAGCTCAAGATATTAAATTCGGAACCAAGGGTACGCTAAGTGCTCGTTAGCTCCCGATTTGGTTCCTCAATTAAAATTTAATCCGTTAACCTATCAAATGAATTTAAAACATAACTTGAGCATAAAATCATGTCCATAATACACATATGTACGACATATTACAAAATCATAGCAATCTGATATCATATCATATAAGAACGAAGCACAAAATAAACAAATAAACTTAATCATGCATGTTCATATAATTTCCATGCAACAAAATAATTTGCATGCATGCATATATAAAATTCTCCATGCATAATGAAATAAATTCATGCATATGTATACATTAAATCCACGTATAATATATATATATATATACAAATAAATAATTAATTAAAACATGATTAATTAACATAACATATAATTAGCATAATCATTAAATTAATAATAATATACTTAAACATATATATATATATACATATATATATATGTATACATAATACGAAACGTATACATATAAGATTAATAATATTAAAGTAAAATAATATAATATAATATAATATACTAATAACAATTATAATAAAGTTAAATATAAAACACGTGAAAACAATTAATCACATAATTAAATAATTAAATTGCGCAATTTAGAAGCAAATAAGGCATATTAATAAAATTGAAAAACCGGGGCGTTACATATTGTATATATATTGTACTATATATACAATATATATACAATATATACGTATATATATACAATATATACGGATATACATATATATACATACAATATATACAATATATATATATACAATATATACACATATATACGTATATATATACAATATATACGTATATATATACAATATACTTATATACATATATATACGTATATAATATACAATATATATACAATATATACGTATATATATACAATATATATACAATATATATATAATATACTTATATACGTATATACATATATATACGTATATACATATATATACGTATATATGTATATACGTATATACAATATATATACAATATACTTATATACGTATATACATATATATACGTATATACGTATATATATACAATGTATATGCGTATATATATATATATATAATAATACAATATATATGTAGGTATATATATATACATGGTGTGTATATGTATATAATATATTGTGAATTAATACCATACATGCATGCACGTATATATATATGTATATATACATATATACGTATATATATATATATATATATATATATATATATATATATATATATATATATAATAATGCAATATATATGTAGGTATATATATATACATGGTGTGCAAATGTATATAATATATTATGAATTAATACCATACATGCATGCACGTATATATATATATATATATACATGCATGTATATTATATACGCATGTGTATATAATGTGTGTGCATGTGTATACAATATACATGCACGTTTATATATACATGCACGTGCATGATATATATACGTGCATGACGTATATATACGTGCATATTTATATATATATATATATATATATACGTGCATGTATATTATATACACATGTACGTGCATGATATATATACGTGCATATATATACGTGCATGATGTGTGTGCATGTGTATATAATATACATGCACGTATATATATATATATACGTGCATGTATATTATATACACATTTATATAATATATATATACACGTGCATGTATATTATATATACATGTACACACATCATTTATATCATGCACGTACATGTATATTATATACACATGCATATATATATATACACGTGCATGTATATTATATACACTTGTACGTGCATGATATAAATGATGTGTGTACATGTGTATATAATATACATTCACGTGTATATATATATATATATATATATATATATATATATATATATACACGTGCATATATATATATATATACACGTGCATGTATATTATATACACATGCACACACATCATTTATAAATATGTACGTATTTAACATGCACCGGACACAAAACTCGTATATATATATATATATATATATATATATATATATATACACATGTGCACACAATATAATACACATGCATACACAAACACAAAAACACAAACACACACTACATTTAAATAAACAACACAGCAACACACACGCACAACTCCAAAGTGAAAAGTTAGGTAACGGGGGTTAACATTTTAAAAGCCAAAGGTGGTAATGGGCGTTAACAAGTGTTGGAGATTTCCTTCAAATTTTCATACATGGTAACGGGGGTTAAGGATTTCAAAGGTGAGGGCTGTAACGGGCGTTAATGCATGCAGTGACAGCATTATCTTCCAGCTATTTCATCATCTTCTCCAGCCCTCCAACAGTAGCCACGGACGAAGAAATGAGCAGCAGTAGGGGACGCAGAACGACAGCAAATTAAGGGCCAAACTCGAGCATAAATTCATGTCAAAATACACAAGAAATAGCAGCAATGACAGCAGCTCAAATTCAGCCATGACAGCAGTTAATTACATGCTTTAAATCATCATATGCAGCTGATATGGAGGTTAAATGCAGGGCAACAACAACGTATAATAGGGCAGCCAATAATATATCAAGTTCAGGCCTTACTCTATGCATTTCATGCACAAAATTCATGTAAAAACTCCCTAAAATAGCTTGCTCAACCATGTTCAACAATAAGCAATTACAGCAGTTCGGTGAGCCAAAATCCCCCATTGCAAGTTCATAAACTCAAGTTCATTAATGGTAACATTTAATACACTCAACCACCATCAAATTCAAGTCCATAAAATCATAAATGGAGCTCATGTGGTCACATAGATGTCATCAATTCAAGAGAAATCACTAGAGAAAGCATATGGGTTCAAATTTCATCCTAACCCCTACTATTCATCATCTTGCTCCAAAACCATGTCAAATCCAAGTAAAAATCTGAAAATTATGGATGAAAATGACCACGTAATGATGCCAAACACAAATATGAACTCACCTCTTGAAGATGATGGAGGAAAATGAAGATAAGAGCTCAAATACCCTCTTGGTTGCAAAGTGATGAGAAAACAAGGGTTTCTCCAAGTTTGCAGCTGATCCTCTTTTCTTTCTTGTGTGATAATCAGTCAAGGAGGTAAGGGAGATATAGTACAATGAGTCGTGAAAATGTGGGGCCAAGAATCATGTAAAAAGGTGGAAAAATGAGGGACTTATGTGCAATTTAGTGAAAAGTGGTCATTTAGGTGCGAGGTAAACTTACGGGGTGATTTCGAGGTATCAAACGATTTTAGAAAAATATGAATCTTGTGTTAGGAATAGTGCCCTAAAAGTCGATTGTATATCCGCTTTGTGCTTTTCCTTATTGTAATCACAGACAATCTTTGAATGAAATAACGAATTGAGGCAACACTTCTTTATATGCTCTTGTTTGGTATGCGTTTACTTTAGTTATGCATGTATGAGAACTCCCCTAATCCTGATGACTTTAGGACTCTACCATTTAGGTGAAATGGTTCATGAAACGAGCCCTATATCACATAAGTCATGATTAGTAAAATACTCCAAGCCGATGAGTCCTACAGACAGTGGGAGTGTCAACATGACTCCTCTAAGGCTTGCTTATGGGATCACGCCCTTAAGAAGGACCCCCTTGTTTCATGAAGGTGCAAAGTGTATAGTTGATACGTGCGTGATACATGAGGGTGCTTACTTTAATAAGTAAGTTCACTGAGGTGCCCCGTGTGAGAACATTCCTAAATGGGAAAGGAAGTTTCTATTTCAGGAAATGGAAACTTCCAGATTAGGAAATATCTCACGAGTCATTGATGTGATTAATTGATCCTTAGACTTGAGGTTCTTGTCACTTTATGAGTTAACTCTGTAGTCTTAGGTATAAGCTTTAAAGGGTGTCGCCTTAGACAACTGATTCAAGGCTTATGCTGGGGCTGCACAACTGATTCATGAAAGTGAATGAGAATCGAGAAAGGACCTATACTTGCATTTGCAAGGTGATCTCTTATTGTGTAAGTCATTCATATGCCATATGGAGTCCTTAGCCAAGGCTGTAGATCAAGACATCAAGAAAAGGGTTTCTTGGAATGAGATCAAATGGATATGAAATGCACTTAGCTTTAAGACCGGATTATTAGGGTTCTGATTATTCCCTTGCCCTAGATCTTGGTTGAGAGATAGTAAGTAGGAGGATTGTATCTCACATGAATCAATGACTTAAAGGTTCTGTCGAATCCGAACATTCCAATTCAGCTAGGGGTTAAACACCTGTTGCTAGACTATGGTCGTCTAATCTGTGGACTGATTAATTAATTAGTGAATTAAATTAATTAGGGTCACTGCTAATTGAATTGAGAACCTAGAGGGTCACACACAACAACTTGGTTACATGAGTTGAGGCTTAAAAATGATTAAACGAGTTAATCGTGCCAAGAGGGTTCCACACGTGTGAAATCACACGTGTGGCTCACGTGAGTGACACGTGTCACTGTGACACGTGTCACACACGTGTGAATAAATATATATTGTATATATATATGTATTAAATAATTAAATGTGTTAATTATTTAATAGACTTTGGTTTAATTTTGAATTAAAAAGAAAGTCTAATTTTGGAGAAAAATAATCTAGTTAATTAATTATGAATTAATTAATTAGATGAAATATGTTATTTATTTTAAATAAATAAAGTATAAAATTATCCAAAAATAGTTTGGATATTTTTAGCTCTCTTAAAAGTTGACTTGAATTAGAATTCAAAGTCAAAGTTGGGAAATACTTGATGATCAAGTAATAGGAGAGAGAGGAACCAAATCCTTGCCCAACAAGGATTAGGATCAGCGCCCCTCTCCCTTTCCTATATATAGGGGAGCTCATGCTCCCCTTTAGAGCGAATTGACAATTCTTTTGGTTCATGTGTTGAACACTTCCCTTTCTCCAAGATCAAATAAACCCTAGGTTTAAGCCTAAACACTAACTAGAGAACTAGCATCCTTACTAGTTAGATTGTGATCAAGTTGGTGGACTTTCTCTAGAGACTTCAAGTTAGAAGTTTGAAGATTCGAGCTTTACCAAAGGAGAGAGGATCAAGCCGCGAGAAGAGCGTTCTTGGGTGGCTTGAAACGCTTCAAGAAAGAATAAAAGAAAAGTAAGTTTTCTTTCTCTACGAATAGGGATACACGATTGCGAGTCCAAGGTCCTTTTGTTGGGAAAAATTTTTAAATTCCGCTGCTTTCTGATTCATGTTTTCCAACATCTTGTTCCATTAAACCCAAATATTCGATACGAGTTCAACGGATGTAACAGAACTTGAATCCGCGTTCCCGAGCTCAAGATATGTCACCCGAACCAAAGGTGTGCTAAATGCTCTTTAGCCCCGTTTTGGTCTCGTTCCCAAAATAAAATTCGTTTCCACAACAAACGAGATCAAAAACATGAAATGAGCATAACACATGTTCATAACACATAAATCTATAACATACTAAATTTTCACAAAAATTTCGGAATCAAATCAGATAGGAACGGCACGCGATCAAAACACTTAAGTGCATAACATTCAAGAATCCATTTAAATTTCATAATTCAATTATAAAATTAAATTCCATTTTAAAATATTCATTAAAATGTAACGAAATAAAACTAATTATAATGATTAATTAGAGTTATAATTATTATAAACAATTAATTGCATAATTAATTAATTTAAATGCGCAATTACATAAACACATACGTCATACTTGCACAACTGAAAAAACTCGGGGCGTTACAATACTAATTTATGAATCCCGTGGAATTCAGTTCTTACAGTCGTAACCGGGCGGTTGACGCCGTTAATAATATGTTTTAATTATGTTTTAACTGAAATATGTGTTAACCTGATTTATGTTCTTTTGAGCTGAAATATGTGCTAAACTGTTGTATGTTAACATGATGCAATGGAGGTCATGTGTTTGGTTACAAAATGGAATGCAAATACTTCCCCTCTTCACGTACAAATGCAGCTGTTTAGTATGGTTATCTACCTGCAACTGCATAACTGCATTCCCGCATATGTGTCCCGTAATAAGTGTAGATGGGATCATCTGTACAAGAAATTTCGACACAAATTATTAGTTGCAGTGGGAATTGATGGCAATCAGAATATTCTTCCACTTGCTTATGCCTTGGTGGATGATGAAACAGAGACAGCATGGTATTTCTTCTTATTTCATCTAGCCAAACATTTTTCCATGCCAAACAGACGAATCCGTCTTGTATCCGGCAGGCAAAGGGCTATTATAGCTGCAGTAGCATTAATGTCAGAATTCAATGAGCCGTTAGGGTGCCACCGATACTGCCTCAGACACATTTGCTCCAATTTTTTCAAAGCAACCCATGATCAAGGTTTGAAGGATCTGTGTTGGCAAGCGGGCGATGCGATGGACAAAACAACATACAACCAAATAATGAGGCAGATTGTTGTTCAAGATCAACATGTAATCAAGTGGTTTGACAATCTGCAGCCAGAAATGTGGACGGTATCACATGATGACGGTATGCGGTGCAGTATGACAACAAAAAACATTTCGGAATGCTTCAATGGGGTCCTTAGAAATGTCCGTCGTCTACCAATTATACCGATCGTGGAGGCTACATTGAACCGAACTACCCAATATTTTGTGGACCGCCAAAAAAGTGGGCTACAATAAAAAACAGCCGCCCACTACTAGACAGATTATGCATGGAAAATAATGCAAAAAAACCTAAAAAATTGTGGTCTTCCTACATCTCGGTTTTTCGACCATAGAGATTATAGAGCTGAAATTATTATCAAAATGATGGTTCGAAGAGGCCTTCAAGAAAACATATAGTCTGCTTAACCGAGAATACATGTTCTTGTGGGTTTTGGCAACAGTATAGAATCCCGTGTTCGCATGTCATAAAGGCGGCCAGGTCATTTCAAATTTCTATTGCTGATTACGTCGCCTAGTATTATCAGTTTGATCACTACTTGGCTACTTACAAAGGAGGTTTCTTTCCGATTTGGGATGAAGAATATTGGTCGGAGGCTTCATTTTGTTTGATGAACACTAACGAGGAACGTCCAAAAAGGGGTGGGGTAAGAAGGGAAAATGCAGGTAGGGACCGTACCACAAGATTTTCGATGGAAATGGATCGTTCTCAGACTCGAGCGAGGTCAAGAGCGGCAGCAAGGCGAGGCATACATTGAAGAGTTTTTCTTTGATGTTACCATGTTGTGTTGTACCCCTTTTAACATGAATGTAAGAGCTTCTTTAGTATGTTTTTGCGTCTACCACAATAATAAATAAAGAATTTCCTCTTTCATTACGTCTATGTAATTTTTCAATTACATCTGTAATATTCTTTGTTTAACACTTTTACATCAAGATGCTTACTTCTATATTTGAAAATCTATGTACTTTTCCCAACTTTCACCAAGATATTCAAAAATACCATAACGGTAACTCAGTGCACACTTCATAAATAATATGTCCGCATTTCATTGATTCCAATTTTTAATGAACAGTGTTACGAATTATTATTAGATAATGTCTTTATAGAGAAAATTATTTTAATTTTATTTATCCTTCATCTTGATGATACGTAGCACTGTCCCAGAGCATTTTCATATTTCATAACTCCGCCTACACGGATTGCGGAATCACTATTTAATAAACATGTTATATTTTATTATCACCGAGTAAGCAATCAGGATCACTGTTGAATAAAAAATTTTTAGGAAAAAAAATTACAAAACATTTGGCTAAACGGGCTTATATAAAATAGAAAGAAAATTGGAAAAAATTGTCATGCATGTACAATGTGACGCCCGGAGCAGTGGGCCACCACATCCCCCACACCTAAACCTGAACCCACATATGAAATGGATTTCCATACATGAGTCCAAGTCTAAGCGAACGGGAACCTACACTCACTCCCTAGGCTAAGCGGGGCTAAAACTCAAACAAAGCACGCAAAACAAACATATAAATATGCGGAAGCAATAAACAAGATCTAAAGAGCTCGAACAAACGCATATTATCATAAACATGGCCTCACGGCCCAAAAGGTCAAGTATATACATCAAATATCCAACAATCTCCAAAATATACAAGTCATTATATCAAATACAGAAGAGGAGTATTCAAAAGGAAGAAAATATGAATGCAACTCGACCTAAACTAGAAGTACGACAAGACTCGAAGCACTTCCCCGCCTAGCTCGAGACAACCTGCAACTGAAGGTAGGAAAAAGGAGGGTCAGTCAAAACTCAACTGAGTGAGGGGGCTAAATGCACACCCACACCTAAATACATATAAAGCAAAGCAATTAACAAAGGTGATGGTTGTGAACCGAGCTAAAGTTTTTCAGACCAAAACATTTATACATAACATATAATATATAAGGAAATCCTAACTCGATTCACAATCCATCGAACGAAACATAACATAACATAAGTCCGGCGAGAACGGACTATCCCTTACTCCATCAAACATAACATAAAATCGAATTCAAATCACAATTCCAACCCCACATCCATGGTGTATCGGGAATCAAACCCTCTACACCTACACTAATAACACATACAGGGTAGCTAACCCACGATATGCCTTCCCCGGTTATCCACCGAGGGCTCAAGATACCACGCCTTCCCAACCTCCATAGGTCGCACGTGAATATCTCAAATGAGAGCGTGCAGAGGGGTCATAACCGGTGACCCCATGGTCGTCCCGGGTTTCCCTTACCCATGTCTCCGGGGCCCAACATACCATAACAAACCAAATTCCCATCTTTCAGGGTTCAACTCGCTCATACATATCATATACGAATAACGAATTTCAAATCATAGCTTACTTATGCCAATGCTTATACTAATTTCGAAAACGTAAAGCTTATTCACAAAATATAACATAGCCTAAGCACTCATATTTAATATATATATAAGATATATATATATATTCTCATACGGGTAAGAAACAACACGTAATAGGTCATAGGTCGCTTAGCTAAATACAAACACTCCTAACCTCACCTTAAAACAAAAGGGAGCGGAAACCGGGTTGAAGAAGCAAATAACCACCTAGACTTCGGGCTCTTGCATGTCCGGAAGAGGCTCTGAAACAAAAAGAAGGCAAGACCCGAGACTTAGACAAAAAAATGTACCATATAGACGCTCAGCAATGTTCATGAATACAAATAATGCAAATGAGATGCAAATGAAATGCATATTCATACCACTTAAGTCATAACGAATCATAATTCGAAAATTTCACATAAGAACTCAACAATTTACCCAAC
Source organism: Lantana camara (assembly GCA_037501455.1). Lineage (NCBI taxonomy): Eukaryota > Viridiplantae > Streptophyta > Magnoliopsida > Lamiales > Verbenaceae > Lantana > Lantana camara. Next base: position 97,533,500 of record CM074856.1, read on the forward strand.
CAAATTAGTTCATAGCTTAATATAATTCAATCACACTCATACAATATGATAAAGCATCAATTAACACTCAAGAATCAAGCCCGGAACAAGCAAATAACATGTAAATGAAGGGAAAAACAAACAAAGCACTTAATGGCCTGCACCCCATCTCCCCTCCCGAGGAGTTTTTGCACATAAAAAGTCCCCTGGCCGGGGACTTTTATGCAAAAACCAATCTGGATAGAAGTACCCGGCCGGGTACTTTTCAAACCAAAATCTCCCCGATCGGAGAGATACTCCAGTCGAGAAAAAAAAGAGTTTTCCTCCCCTATTCATCCCTGCATTCAATCCCAAACAAATACCAACCATTCTAGGCAAGTTAAGGTGTAACACCCCGTATTTTCAAATTATTCAGGTACGCGCGCCACACGTGTGAGTTTGAGAGTTAGAATTGTTAAGCATGTTTAAGTGGACTATGAGACTAAGTGGATTAAGTGAATAATTGCCTAATTGCTTATGTGATCATTTTAATTGCAATTCCATTTCTTAACATATGTATAAGTTATACATTTCATCTCATAACATGTTTCATATATATTTACATAAACTTAAACTAATTTCACAAGAGTAATATTTATATACTACATTCATGAGGCATGCCATTATATATAAATATATGCATAAATTCATCCTACACTAATACTCACACATGTATTGTATATGAATATATTAATAGACCACTATGGAAATTATATACATTTAATATACATAATATCTCCACTTTATGACTTTATACATATATACATTATATCTATAATTATACTACATACATTGAATATACATATATCACATTTACAAGACTCATACACAAGAACACACACTCTTTCTCTAACACACACACTAAACCCTTTCATTCATCATCTTCATCACATCTTTGATTACAAGCAAAAGGAAGAAAAGGAAGATCAATCCATTAAGAAGCATCACCTCCATCATCTTATCATCCTCATCACTTCTTCCTTATATTTCCAAGTTCGGTTTGTATATTATGAGATTGTATTTGATGAATATTTAGGGTTAGATGACTTGGTTGAGCATCCTTGACTTTAAGCAAGAATATGTGATCATACATGGGTGAATCTTTGAGCTTATTGCATGAACACTTTCGTTATTTGGTTTATTTGATGTTATGACATCTATGGGGTATTGTATGATTGATCCAAGTGCCTAAATGGTATATATAAGTTATATGCATGATATGTGATTGTTTTGGAGTGTTTTGGTTCAGTTTTCTTGTGGGTTTGCTCCCTTTTCTTCCCTCCAAGAACAAGCCCCTGTTCTGCCCCTTTTTCCAGCCATGATAGGCTACCCGGGCGGGTACTTTTTGTGCCTAAAAAGTACCCGGGCGGGTACTCTTGTCCAGAAAGGCTTCTGGACAGTTTTCCCCGGCCGGGGAACTTTTTCCTTGAACTTTACCCGGCCGGGTACCCCCTCATCCGAACTCCGATTGACCTGATTTTTAAACCCACGAAAACATGTTGAAGTCTATAACAACCTTCAATTAGAATCATCTCAATATCTCTTGTCATTTGTGAGATATAACCATTTTAATTTGGTGTCGCCACTTTACCAAAAATCTACAATCACCTAACTTCGAGCGTACGCCATTTTCTCCTCGTTTTGAACTAGAATACGAGCCTTATATCGTCGGAAAGGTATTTGTGTCTAGTTTTATATCCAATAAATAAAACTTAATTCCAACTTGTAGAACTCAAGATATTCCAGTTTTCCTAATTATCCGTTTTTGCCAAACTTCACCAAAACCCCTCATATTGCATTTCTTTCACTTCCTTGGCTCCCGTATTTGACTTATATGAATTATATACTTGTTTAATTGATAATTAAACTCTTATTTGACACTCATTGGTCCCTACTTGCTTAAGTTTGATTGTTTGAATCCGTACTTGATACGTTGATTGAATTCGTTTGAGTAATTGAGCATAGGAACACGATCACACCATTACATGACCTTCTTATGCTTTATTTCATATTCAATCATGTTATGACATGAAACACCACTTCATGAACATTGTCGTGCATCCTATTTGGTATCATATTGAGTCTCCTCTCACGAGTACACCTTATTTCCTTTCTTGTCCAGTTCTTCTCCAGGGTGGAGACTTCTGGATCGAATAGGCATCCATATTACGTATGTTCCTTATCTCATGGTATTTTAGGTCAGGGTGTTTTCGTTCTAGATAAGTATTGAACCCTACTACCCTACTACGTATATATATTGTTTTCAAGGCTAATCATCAGGTATATTCTTATCGAGTAAATCATTCCAAGATTATGAAACATATTATGATTCTTATGAATTAAATGTTTTGGCGAGATTAAGCACATTGATCATGCACATGTTATTGGGCCCGAGGAAATGTGTGAATGGAGACCGGTTTGGCATCGGGCCGACGTATAACTAAGCCATTGCACAAAGTACTCATTAAGAATCTCTCACGCGACTGTGTAGTGTGGAAGGTGAGTTATTCTTGAGCCGATGGTGTTACCCCATCGAAGGAGCGGGTAGGAGTCATGACCCCCCGTCTCGATATAGTATATTATTAGATGGTTCGGGGTCTGCAGGCCCTACCATCATGGAGGGAGAAGGTTGGAAATTATTTTATGATTATGTTATTATGATTAGGCACCGTGCTGGAAGGTCGGAACATGGATTGCCCAAATGATTATGTCTCCTGTATATGACTTGCATGTATTAGTATGTATTGCATGATCACATATTTAAAAGTATTATGTCACGCTTATTGTACATGGTCGGAGTTTGGTTGGAGAATTATGCACGATCACTCGCCGAGCCATTATGATTATTCATGAATTATGAACTTAAGGAATTTAATATGAATTAGTCGCAAAGTTCGAGCACTGCTTATCTATTTTCTTGCCCTTCGCGGGAACTAACTTCACTTAAAATGTTGCTCGGGATTTATGATTTGCATGCGCATGTTTCTATATACATGTGTAGCTCTTGCTCACTCAGTCTTCTAGAGACTGATCCCTCTTTTTCCCACTTTTCCAGTTCCTTGCAGGTTTGCTAAGCAGGAGTCAACTCTTAGTGGTTGTCTCGAGTCTCACTCGTACACTCGAGTCACATTTTACATTTATTATGATTAATTGTATCCTGTATTTAATAGGCCTGTGTGCCAACATATGATTTATGAATTATTGAATATTGATTCGGGACAGGTTGCATGCTTAATTGAACCCGTTGTTAGGTGTAGGTTGAATTTAATTATGTTTATGGATTTATGGCTTGTAGCCCATTGTTATTTATGTTGAGCCTGTGAGCTATTGTTGTGAAAAATTATTATTAATTACTTCCGCATTGCACTCGTCAGGTTGGTGAATTAATTGGTACAGAATTAGATTCCGCCTAGCCAGGGAGTTGTTTATATTTTGTCACCCGTTCGCTATGAGCCCGGTTCATGCTGGATCATCAATTTCATGTGTGGACTAGATGTAACACCCCAAACGGAGGATGCCACATCCCCCGCACTATGACCCAGACCTGAAGCATGAAATGAAAGTCCATGCCCGAATCCGAATCAGAGCGAACGGGAGACCAACTCACACACTAGGATAGGCGGATCTAACTTGACCAAAACTCAGAGTGCGGAAGCAATTAAAACCAACATCAATAGATAGCGGAAGCATTTAAAACAAAACATGCAAAGCAGGTGACGGGTTCAACTAGCATAAATACCTAATCCCGAATAATAGATCAACAAACATAACAAGTGACGGGTTCAACTAGCATAAGTCCCTAGTCCCGAATATCAACATAAAGTAATAATCATCAAGTGCCACATGGGGCCGAATGAGAGTGCCACGCAGGGCTACCGAATAGTAAAGTATAATCTCAAGTCTACGAGTCAAAGCATAAGTAAAGTGTATGAAAAGACAAATGCAAATAGAAAGATTAGACCGACGAAGTGCAACTCAAAGGACTCACTTCCGCCTAGTAAACGCCAACAACCTGCAACTAAAAGTGTAAATGAGGGGTCAGTCAACTTGACCGAGTGAGGGGGCTAACGCACACCCACATTATATATATATAAGGAGCATAGCACAGAATAAAAAGGATGGACTCATGAACCGGGAGTAGGTGTTACATACCAAAACATTTTGAAAGAACCCAAATAAGATATAGATATAAGTTTGGAAATCATTTTCCAGAAAGACTCTATCCCGATTCATAATTCCATAACATAACATAATCAACTGCTCGGCGAGTACGAGCTTCCAACCTCAACTCCTCATAACATAAATCAAAATCAATCCAACCTCTACACCAATGATGGGGGAGATGTACCGTCCCCATACCATCGAGAATAAACCGTCTAAAATAGACTCACCCTCAAGGGGTTGCGAACCCACAAGAGTCCTCCCCGGCCTTAGCCGAAGGCTCAAGATACCACGCCTCCCTCATCACCCTAAGGTCGCATAATGATATCTCAAATGGAACTACGCCATGGATAAATACCCCGACGGCCCTAACCGTCCCGGGGGTACCCATTCCGCAGCTCACCGGGATCGATCCACACACAGATCACAACGGATCACAATAGAACAGATCACAACGGATCACAACAGAACAGATCACAACGGATCACATACGCCAATCTTTCATGGCAATCTCGCTACATAATCACAACACAACTGTTTTCCCAAAATAGCTTACATATGCTTTCATATTTAATTTTCCAAACAGAGTTGATTCAGAAGGTCATAAACATATCATATCCAACACATACGTATTTATAATAGATATACTCGCATGCAAGGGTTGAAATCAGCATATTAAGGCCATAGGTCGCGTAACTATACAAAATCCTAAACCTCACCTCGTAGTAGTAGAGTCTGAGAGTGTGAAGGGCCAAACACTCTAAACCTCGGGCCCACCGGCACCACCAAACTCTGTGACAAGACATACAGAAGCCCAGACTTAGACTCTATATGAACCAAACAAGACGCACGGCGTTTCTCAACATGATCGTGATTATGCATAAGTGTTCATGTTGTGCTTGGATAAGGTGTCGTGGTCATTCAAGGCATATCAATGCTCAACAAGGTCATATTTACAAGCAACCATCATGCAATTCCATATCCAAAGATGCAAGATCAATTTAGGAAGTCAATGTATTCACAAAATGCATATTAAATCATCCAATGTCACAGGGTTCAATTATAATATTAGAATTAAGCATCAAGTTCATGACGAGTTATAAAGGGCATAAGTAAGAGCAACTTGATCATATAAACATACAAGGTTGTTGTACGTAGATGGCATGTTTGATACAATTAAAGAGTGCATCTAATTCACTTAAGATCATACTTTACAACTTCACAACATGTTTGGTATACAAGCTCAAGTCACATCCATGGTTTCATAAATATTACACTTACATCCCCTAAGTCATTTATAAAAGTTTAGAATTATTACACATACATCCCCTTTGTCGATTGCTCCGATGGCCGTGCCATCACTGCTCCGATGGCCACGCTGCCGACGTCAAACGAAGCGCCGGGATGTCCTCTTACTGGGTCTTGGGCGCGTGTACCAAGGAAGTGGCCGGAAAACGCCGCGAAACACCGGCAAAGTGGCGACGGTCTGACAACTCCGCCGCTGCTACTGAAATCCGGCCATAAGTCCACCACCATTCATCTTTAGGCCGTGAAATTGGTACTCTTGCGTCGGTCTCGCCGAGATAATCGAAATGGACTATTCGTTTGTTGAATTCCGTCGAGAAACGATCGAGTTATGGGCTCGTAACGGAAGCCGCGCATAGTGACCCGCGGGAGAGAGAGAGTGGGAGAGGAGAGAGAAAAGGGATTGGGAGAAATGTGTCTTGTACACAAGCTATATACAATCGGGTATCCTTATCGCGTAGCAAAGAGTAATATCGCGTACAAATAATCGTGACTAAAATTGGTAAAGTTACGAATAAACATTGAAGCTCCGAATTAATTTTATAAATTAAAATGAAAGAGAGAGATTTGCCAATTAGAGTTTAATTCAATTTAATTTTAGAAACCTTTCGTACAATTTAATGACACTCGTAAACACATGATTGACAATTAATCTCAAGGAATTCAAGTAAACCGAAATTAAACAAGTTAAGCAACATGACGGATTTAAAAATCAACTTGACAATTATTTCATGGAATAAATTTGAATTAAATCAAATTAGACAGTTAGGGTTAAATATGCGCGTAATTAATCAAGTTGGCAATTAATCTTAGAATAATTCGAATGAACAAATATTAAATTGAATTTATATTAATTCACATAATTCAAGAACTCTTAAATTAAACACACACAAGTGTAAAGACTTGTTGATGTCGTAAGGACGCCCTTCGAGAAAACGGGGCGTCACACTAGACTTGTAGTGCGGGGGATGTGGTGCCTATTGTTGCGGGTGCTATATCTTAAGGTGGTATCAGAGCCCAATTGCAAAACCGGGGTCTATAGCGTTGTGTCGCGTCAAGTATATGTCGAACGGCTTAGGAATAACGTGTAAACGTGCACAGCGCATTGATCATGAGCATTTAGTATTGGAAAATTTGATGAATTTTATGCTGAAATTTAAATTTTGTTGAATTATGTGTTGCATTTTGCATCCGTAAGTGTTTTTGGTGTTAATTATGTGATATATGCATAGAATAACTCGCATGCATTTATATTTGAATTGAGTTGTGACTTATAGGTTGCTATCACAACATCAAACCACAGTCAAATTTTTAAAATAACAACCATATACTACAAGTATTCTTTATGGACATGGGTGATTTGAAGAAGGCTCCGGAGGTTAAGAAGAATTCGGGAAATTGGTGGTTCTTATAGAAATTGGTTATGGGTGAGGTAATGGTACGAGAGTGTGATGTTATAACTCCCAAATAAACACACACTCCTACCCCGTAAACGGAGTTGATAAACCGGGTTCAAGAGGCCCGTTTAACTTGAGGAAAAAGTGAAGGAAAGACCTTTAAGTAGTTTGAATTAAGGTCAAGTTGTGGGAGTGAAGAGCTAAGTCAAGATAATTCGGGTTGAGATGGGATCAAGACTTGGGTTTGGGGTAAGAAAGAAGAGGATTTCTCGAGATTGAAGTTATAATTAGGAATTTAGTTCGGGATGAAGATTGGTTCTAGAGAAGATGGGAAGGGATCAAGTCACTCGGACATGGAAGACTTGGGATCAAATAACAACCTCGGGTTGTGAGAAGATACTCCTTATTGTTAGAGGAATAAAGAATTCGAGGATCCGTAATGTGGCGCAAGAGATACAAGGAAGAGAAGGGTTAGAGAAAACCAATCAACGCGGTGAGTACAACATCATGGAAGATATGGAACAACAAAGAGAAACGATAAAGAAAGACAAAGAGCTTTTGGAAGGGAATTATGTGCTCAAGTGTAAACTCTAGGATGACGAGTCATTCAACTAATTTGAATTCGCAAGAGTTAAGTCAAGGAGATTTGATCAAGAAGATTTTAAGTTCAAGAATCATGAAATTTCGGACCATGGAGACATGTAAGTCAATATAAGTAACTTCGAAGATTTGGAAGCCTTGGGAAGTCAAGATAACCTAGTTGACATTTAAGTTCGGTAATTTGATTGAAGTGGAAGATAGATTCATTCACCCTTGTGGACTCACAAAGAAGGAAATGGGGAGATTATGTTTAAGGTGACCATTATGGTGGGAATTCTACACATTGGAAGTTCTATACGATGGAAAGACTCAAAAGGCCAGTTTCGTAAATATATAGAAGGATTGGGATTAAGCGATAATTCCGGATCAGGAACCAAAAAGGGAAACTTGGAACCGGCTTGGGAGAAAATTTAAGCCTTGAGGTGTCGGGATAAAAGAATTGGAGCTCAACAAGGCATTCGGATATTTGGGAATGCGGATGGTTGCAAGAGAAATTAAGGAAAGTTAGAAGACCGTGGGTAAAAGAGGAGTGGTCGATGAATTTGAGGACAAAGGACTAATTTGACGAGCTAAAGATTGCCACTACGGTGGAAGGTACTTGCATTCATGGCATGTGCATCATACATCGTATTAATTTTAATCCCGCTTTATATTCATTTAATTGAAGTAATTTCCCCAAATGTGATGCATACTTTGATTATCCCAAAATGTGCGACATGCATTAAACATTCTAACCCAACATGCATAGCTAAGTGTTTTTTAAATAGGAAATCTACTCAATCACGATCATCAATCATCAGTCCTATCAAGCCGTGTGAGATCAAGAAAGGGAGATCTTGGGTTATAATGATTTGAACAAAATGAGATCTTAAGGAGTTTTGGAATCGGAACCGGAGAATGAGAACGGGAGAAGTGGGTTATTATCCTTACCAATCACTTTAAAGTGATTGTAAGTGAGATCACATGACAGGGAAAGCAAAGCTGGAGGAGTTGGGGATCTCCTATTCCATGAACGATAGAACAAGTTCAAGGAATTGAGAATAGAGCTTTTAAGGGGGAGAGCCCGATCGAGAATAAATTAAAATCCCGATCGTGCTCAAACAGGTCACTCTTAGAAGGAACGATGGAAATTTAGGAGTTAATAAGTAACAAGAATTCGATAAGAGTGGTAAGAGCGGAGATGGAAGCTCTAGTATTCGATACAATCCCAAACCCGAAGAGGATGAAACTTCGAGAATAATATCTAGGTACTATGGGAGATGATGATATGGATGCAAAGAAAGTTGAGAATTAAAAAGGACAAGACGGAGAAAAGGATGATTGATGGTGTTTTGTATAACGTACTTTATACCGTGAAGATGAATAGATTGAATTAAGATCAAGTTCCCACTCGAGAAGGGAACTTCAGACAGTAGGGTTTATAAGGAAAGAAAAATTGATCATGGAGTAAAACTCGTATGGACTTTGAAGTGTAGAACAGTGGGTATTTTAAGGTATAACATTAAAGGTAGAGGGATCTTCAAGAACAAATCGAGTGTTGATTCAGATCACTACCATGGAAGATTCCCGATCAACGGTGAACGGTACATCAAGCATTCATGGCATATGCATACACGTAACTTAACCTTGAATAATTTCATGATGATAAATGCTTTGATCGTTTGTGGTATTAATTGCCGTTGTATGTTGATAATTAATGCATTTGCTAATTCTTGCCTGCTTCTTGTATGATTGTTGCGTGAGTGGTATTTAATTGTCTCTCGTTGCTTGTTGAGATACGGGGTTCTCTCGTTGCTTGTTTGAGAGACGGGGTTCTCTCATGGCTTGTTGAGAGACGGGGTTCTCTCGTTGCTTGTTTGAGAGACGGGGCTCTCTCGTTGTTGTTTGCCACTTGTTTACCTTACTCTAGCGGCAGTTTAGATTTTCGAGTGGATAAGTTCCGGTGAGATAAGGGTCGTGGTTAAACAGCAATTGAAGACCCTTTGTTGCTTCAAGACCTTTTCCGAACTAATTCCTGACGGAGAGTGGCTAACCCGCGTGGGATGAACACGGGAGAGTTTCTTAAGAGTCCAAACCTCGAGGCGGTGGACCTGAGGACAGGTCCATTTTAAGGGGAAGAGGTTGTAACACCCCGTATTTTCAAATTATTCAGGTACGCGTGCCACACGTGTGAGTTTGAGAGTTAGAATTGTTAAGCATGTTTAATTGAATTATGAGACTAAGTGGATTAAGTGAATAATTGCCTAATTGCTTATGTGATCATTTTAATTGCAATTCCATTTCTTAACATATGCATAATTTATACATTTATGAAACATTCCAAGATTTTGAAACATATTATGATTCAAGGCTAATCATCAAGTATATTCTTATCGAGTAAATCATTCCAAGATTATGAAACATATTATGATTCATATGAATTGAATATTTTGGCGAGATTATGCACATTGATCATGCACACGTTATTGGGCCCGAGGAAATGTGTGAATGGAGACCGGTTCGGCATCGGGCCGACGTATAACTAAGCCATTGCACAAAGTACTCATTGAGAAGCTCTCACGCGACCGTGTAGTGTGGAAGGTGAGTTATTCTTGAGCCGATGGTGTTACCCCATCGAGGAACGGGTAGGAGTCATGACCCCCGTCTCGATATAGTATATTATTAGATGGTTCAGGTCTGCAGGCCCCACCATCATGGAGGGAGAAGGTTGGAAATTATTTTATGATTATGTTATTATGGTTAGGCACCGTGCGGGAAGGCCGGAACACGAATTGCCCAAATGATTATGTCTCATGTATATGACTTGCACGTATTAGTATGTATTGCATGATCACGTATTCAAAAGTATCATGTCACGCTTATTGTACACGGTCGGAGATTGGTTGGAGAATTATGCACGCTCACTCGCCGAGCCATTATGATTATTCTTGAATTAAGAACTTAAGGAATTTCATATGAATTAGTCGTAAAGTTCGAGCACTGCTTATCTATTTTCTTGCCCTTCGTGGGAACTAACTTCATTTAAGATGTTGCTCGAGATTTATGATTTGCATGCGCATGTTTCTATATATATGTATAGCTCCTGCTCACTCAGTCTTCTACAGATTGATCCCTCTTTTTCCCTCTTCTCCAGTTCCTTGCAGGTTTGCTAGGCGGGGAGTCAAGTCTTAGTGGTTGTCTCGAGTCTCACTCGTACACTCGAGTCACATTTTACATTTATTATGATTAATTGTATCCTTTATTTAATAGGCCTGTGTGCCAACGTATGATTTATGAATTATTGAATATTGATTCGGAACAGGTTGCATGCTTAATTGAACCCTGTTGTTAGGTGTAGGTTGAATTTAATTATGTTTATGGATTTAGGGCTTGTAGCCCATTGTTATTTATGTTGAGCCTGTGAGCTATTGTTGTGATAAATTATTATTAATTGCTTCCGTATTGCACTCATCAGGTTGTTAAATTAATTGGTACAGGATTACATTCCGCCTAGCCAGGGAGTTGTTTTTATTTTGTCGCCCGTTCGCTTTGAGTCTGGTTCTTGCTGGATCATCTATTTCATGTGTGGAATAGACTTGTAGTGCGGGTGATGTGGTGCCTATCATTGCGGGTGCTAGATAGGGTAAGAAAAGAGGCAGCAAATCAACATAATTACTCCAACAAATAAGGCCAAAACTGACAGCAAGTGAATGAGAAGGAAAAATGATCCAAACTCATGAATATATCTTCCAAGGCTCAAGAACATTAATGGTATCTCCCACATACTTCAACTACCACCAAAGTCAGGTTTAATCATCAATAAATGAAGCATAAGTGATCAATTTTATAGCCTCAATTCAAGCAAAACACCAGGAGAAGTCATAGGATTCAAATATAGGGCATAAAATTCATTATTCATGTCATGAAGCATATCTCAATCAAACATGGATAAAAATCAGAATTTCTTAGATGAAAATGATCACTTAAGCATGTACATATCAAATATAAACTTACCCTTTGAAGAAGATGGAGGAAATGTGAGATTGGAGTTCAAAATCTCTCTTGGGTGAATAGTGATGGGATTGCTGTGTATTTCTCCAAAATGGCTAAATCTCTCTTCCTTGGCTTGTGTGAAACGAGGTGAAGGAGAGAAGAATGGTAGAGTATCAAGTTGGGGTCATGTGGGTCCAGGTTTCATGTGAAAAGGTTGAAAGATGAAGGACTTATGTGCAAATTAGTGAAAGATGGTCATATGAGTGCGAGACAAAGTTACGGGCTGATTTCGGGGTACCAAATGATTTTAGAAAAATATAAGGCTTAGTCCATTCGACCCGAATTATCGAAATGAGTCCAACGGAAGTGACAGAACTCGAATCCGAATTCCCGAGTTCAAATTACACTACCCGGAACCCAAGTTGCTCTAAGTATATTTTAGCCTTCTTTAGGTTACCCAACAAAACGAGTCCCTAAAACCCAACATATAAACCCGAAAACACGTAAAGAGCATATATTCAAGTTCATAATATGTAAAACTCATGCATATCAAGTTGGAACAAAAATCAAAATTCAAATACGAGCATAAATGAAGCAAATATTAACGAAAAGGCAAAAACGTTCAAGTAAGAGAATTCATAATAATAAAGAATATTAGTTAAACAATTATATAAATCATGAAAATACATAATTAGTGAATTTAAATATGCACATACATCATACCTATATGGCCTGAAAGTCGGGGTGTCAATCCTTCCCACTTAAAAAGGACTTGTCCTCAAGTCCGACTCGAGTCCTCAAACAAATCCGAATATAAACTCCTCATTTTCTCCTCAGTCTCCCAAGTCGATTCCTCATATTTCTGATCTCTCCAGAGTACCCTGACCAAAGGAATCAGTCAGTTTCTCAATTCTTGCATCTTTCGGTCCTGAATTGCAACTGGATGCCTTTCTATTATCAAATCCGGCTCTAACTGAACTTCTTCAATAGGGAGAATTGTTGCCTCATCGGGATAGTACTTACGGAGCTGAGAGACGTGAAGCACGTTATGTATCCCGGTCATACTTGGCGGTAGATCCAATCTATACGTTGTTTCCCCAATTCTTTCCAAGATTTCAAATGGCCCAAGGTATCGTAGACTGAGCTTTCCACCTTTACCTATTCGAGTGAAGCCCTTTCTGGGAGATGCTTTTAGAAAAACTCTTATCTCCGACCTCAAACTCTAAGGGCCTCCTTCTCCTATCGTGTAGCTTTTCTGACGAGCCTGAGCTGCCCTCATTCTTTGTCGAATCTTATAAACCTTCTTCATAGTAGCAGCGATCTTTTCCTTAGACTCTGCTCTCTCGAGCTTATTTTCTTCAGCCCACCTTTAATCCTCGATATCCCAAAGCAAAGGAGATCTACACTTTCTTCCGTATAGTGCTTCATAAGGAGCCATTTTGATCAAACCCTGATAGCTGTTGTTATAAGCAAATTCAACCAGAGTTAGATGCTCTCCCATTTGTACTAGAAATCCAAAGCACACGCTCTAAGCATATCTTACAAATACTGAATTAACCTCTCAGATTGACCGTCTGTCTGAGGATGCGAAGCGGTGCTAAATTTGAGTCGGGTTCCCAAACATTTCTGAAGATTCTGCCAGAAGATCGAAGTAAACCGTGGATCCTGATCCGAAATAATACAAGCCTGAACTCCATGTAGTCTTACAATCTCTTGAACATATAATTCGGCTAGCTTTGGAACTTTCTCGGATATCGGAACCTTGAGGAAATGGGTAGACTTAGTCAATCTGTCGACAATTACCCATATTCTATCAAACCCTCCTTTGATTCTAGGCAAGCCGGACACGAAGTCCATAGTCAATTGCTCCCACTTCCACTAGGGAATAGGAAGTGGTTGGAGAGTTCCTCCCGAGTTCTGGTGCTCTTCCTTCACCTTTTGACACGTTAGGCATCGCTTCACGAAGTTCGCGACGTCCCTTTTCATGCCATTCCACCAGAATTTCTCTTTCATGTCTCGATACATCTTAGTACCTCCCGGATGAATCGAGTACCTCGAGCGATGTGCCTCCTCAAGTACAAGCCTCTTGAGCTCTTTTGGGACACATATTCTCGCTTTGAACCTTAACAAACTGGAATCATCGATTCCAAACTTAGAATTCGGGTCATCTCTAGAACGAGCTACCAACTTCTGAATTTCTGCATCTGAATTCTGAGCTTCCAACAACTGTTGTTTCAAATCCTGTAAAACTGTAAGGTTAGCCAACCAAGTTCCCGAAACTAAGATCTCTGAACCCATACTTGAAGAACCTGCTTCCAAATTAGCCACACTCGCCTTTCTACTCAAGGCATCGGCTACCACATTTGCTTTACCCGGATGGTACTGAATTATGCAATCATAATCTTCTAACAACTCCATCCAACGCCTCTGTCTTACATTTAAATCCTTCTGAGAAAAGAGATACTTGAGGCTTTGGTGATCCGTAAACACCTCGAATGTGGTACCGTAAAGATAGTGTCACCACTTTATCAAAGCAAACATAACGGCAGCTAATTCAAGATCGTGGGTAGGGTAATTCTTCTCATGCTCCTTCAATTTCCTCGAAGCATAAGCTACCACTCTACCGTGCTGCATCAAAACACAACCGAGACCCTATTTGGAAGCATCTGTATAAACAGCATAACCCTCGGTTCCCTCGGGTAGGGTAAGAACTGGTGCTGAAGTCAATTTCACCTTCAAAGTCTGAAAACTCACTTCACACTTATCATTCCATTCGAATTTTACTTCCTTCTTAGTCAGACGAGTCAACAGGGCAGCAATTTTAGAGAAGTCCTTAACAAATCTGCGGTAGTAGCTGGCCAACCCAAGAAAACTTCTAATCTCTGAGGCATTTCTCGGTCTCTCCCAACGAAGCACAGACTCAACCTTAGATGGATCAACTTCAATCCCATCACTTGAAATTATATAACCCAAAAACATAACTCAATCGATCCAGAACTCACACTTGCTGAACTTCGCATACAATTTGTGTTCCCTCAAAGTTTCCAAGACGATCCGAAGATGTTGTGCATGCTCTTCAGCCGACCTAGAATACACCAGAATATCGTCAATAAAAATCACCACAAACTTGTCAAGAAATTGTCTGAACACTCGATGCATCATATCCATAAACACGACTGGGGAATTAGTTAATCCAAACGGCATAACAATGAACTTAAAATGCCCATATCTTGTATTAAAATCAGTCTTCGAAATATCCTCCTCCCTAATTCGTAGCTGATAGTAACCCTGCCTCAAATCTAACTTGGAGTAAACTTTAGAACCCTGCAGAATATCGAACAACTCCTCGAAGTGAGGAAAAGGGTACTTGTTCTTCACTGTCATCCAATTTAGCTCACGGTAATCTATACACATCGGTAGCGTTCCATCTTTCTTCTTTACAAACAGAACGGGAGCACCCCACAGAGAAGTGCTCGGACGGATGTACCCACAAGCTAGAAGTTCATCAAGCTGAGTCTTTAACTCCTTTAACTCAGCAGGAGCCATTCTATAGGGAGTCTTCGAAAAAGGCTCTGCTCCGGGATAAAGGTCGATTACGAACTCGATGTCCCTATCAGGCAGTAGAGAACCCAAAGTCTCAGGGAATACATTGGTATACTCTCGCACGACCTCCGTCTCTTCAAGTTTGGTCTGATCCTTCGGTTTGTTCAAAAGATAGGCCACAAAACCTGTCGCACCGTCCCGGAATAGTCTACTAGCCTCAACAAAAGAAATAAACGGGCTTGACTTCACCTTCTCACCCTTAAACACCACTGAACCAAAAGAAACTTTCTTCTCCCGACAATCCATCTAAGCCCCATGTTCAAATAACCAATCCATTCCAAGGATTACATCATATCTTTGCATCGGCATCTCAATTCTGTAAAGAAAACCCGACTTTCGAAGCTCACCGGACAACCCCGATAAACCCTGCAAGTTACTAAAGTACCACTAAGAGGAGAGCTAACCACGTAATCATGCGCACAAAGGGAAACAGGCAAGCACATAGAAGAAGCAATGTCCCGGGAAATAAAGGAATGAGTGGCCCCGGGATCAAATAATGCATGCAATGTAGTGTCATGAATGCTAATGGAACCTTCGATCACGACATTTGGGTCGATTTCCACAGCTTCCTCTTCCTCATCACCCAACGCATAAGCCCTAGCTTAGATTGCAGGCCTCGGGTTATCTTTCTTCTTCGGGCACGTACTCACCATGTGCTCCGGGGACCATCAAACAAAGCACCTCTTATGAAGCTTGAAATAGTTATCCACGTGATGAGAACCCTTGCAATATGTACATTGCACCTTATGTGGAGCCGGAAGTGCTAAGGGTCGATTCGGTTTATTCGGTCCCGCGGGTCGGGGTTGCTTATTTTGAGGCTTGGCTTGTTGAAAAGTTTGGAATGTCGACCTCTTTCCGAACTTGTTGAAATTCCTCGAGCTAGACCCTTGCCTGGTATGTGAAGTCTTCCTCCTCGTCACAACCCACTCTTTTACCCTTAGAGCTTTATCCGTGACCTTTGCCCAAGTGCTCGTGTTAGAAGCCTCTAAAGCATCTTTCATATCCTCCCGAAGTCCTTGGAGGAATTGAGAAGCCTTACTTTCATCGTCATTGGCAATGTTCGGGGCATAACGAGAGAGCCTTTCAAATTCATTGATATAATCCGTGACAGATATGCTCCCTTGTTTAAGGTCCATGAACTCTCTCAAACGCCGATTCTTTGTAGCTTTGGGAATATATTTGTTCTTTAATTCCCAAACAAATACCTCCCATGTAATCTCCTCTCCTGAAGCCTCCAACTTTCCTTGCATGCTCGACCACCAATTGTAGGCTTGACCTTGGATCATAGTAAGTGTACATTGCAACTTCTCCATAGGCCCACATGGTATGAGATTCCATACCCTATTTGTTTGCACGAGCCATTCCTCCGCTTAGACATCACTTCCACCAACGAAGACCGGTGGATTTTGATTCTTGAACTCACGGAGAGTAGCTGTAAGAAGATTTCCTCCATGACTTCCAGCCGGAGGTGCATTATTTCTTTCCTGAGCCCTTTGCTCCAAGAATACCGCGAGTCTCTCCATGAAATTGCCCGGATCCATTTGTGGTGGTGGTGGCGGATTGTTATTTCACGTTGCGGAGATTGATCCCGGTGATGACGGTGTTCTGGAGATCTATCTCGATGGTGGTGTCTTCGTGGAGGCATATTCTGTAAAATCAAGGAATTACAATTCATATGCATGAGGGTCAGTACATGTTCATGAGCACAATTAACAAGAAAATAAGCAAATAATCACGTGAATGCACATAACCACGTTCTCCTAAGCCGTACGACCTAGACAGACCCAACACAACTCTAGAGCTCCGATTTTGGAACTGATAGCTCTGATACCACTTTAAGATGTGAAGCCCAGAGCGGTGGACCACCACATCCCCCGCACCTAAACCCGAACCCACATATTAAATGGCTTTTCATACATGAGTCCAAGTCTAAGGGAACGGGAACCTACACTCACTCCCTAGGCTAAGTGGGGCTAAAACTCAAACAGAGCATGCAAAACAAACATATAAATATGCGGAAGCAACAAACAGGATCTAAAGAGCTCGAACAAACGCATATTATCATAAACATGGCCGTGAGGTCAAGTATATACATCAAAACTCCAAAAATCTCCAAAATATACAAGTCATTATATCAAATACATAAGAGGAGTATTCAAAAGGCAGGAAATATGAATGCAACTCGACCTAAACTAGAAGTACGACAAGACTCGAAGCACTTCCCCGCCTAGCTCGAGACAACCTGCAACTGAAGGTAGGGAAAAAGAGGGTCAGTCAAAACTCGACTGAGTGAGGGGGCTAAACGCACACCCACACCTAAATACATATAAAGTAGAGCAATTAACAAAGGTGATGGTCGTGAACCGAGCTAAGGTTTTTCAGACCAAAACGTTTATACATAACATATAATACATAAGGAAATCCTAACTCGATTCACAATCCATCGAACGAAACATAACATAACATAAGTCCGACGAGAACGGACTATCCCTTACTCCATCAAACATAACATAAAAACCGAATTCAAATCATAATTCCAACCCCACATCCATGGTGTATCGGGAATCAAACCCTTTGCACCTACACTACCACCACATACGGGGTAGTTAACCCACGATATGCCTTCCCCGATTATCCACCGAGGGCTCAAGATACCACGCCTTCCCAACCTCCATGGGTCGCACGTGAATATCTCAAATGAGAACGTGCACAGGGGTCATAACCGGCGACCCCATGGTCGTCCCGGGTCTCCCTTACCCACGTCTCCGGGGCCCAACATACCATAACAAACCAAATTCCCATCTTTCAGGGTTCAACTCGCTCATACATATCATATACGAATAACGAATTTCAAATCATAGCTTACTTATGCCAATACTTATACTAATTTCGAAAATGTAAAGCTTATTCACAAAATCATAACCTAGCCTAAGCACTCGTATTTAATACATACATATAAGATATATATATTCGCATACGGGTAAGAAACAACACGTAATAGGTCATAGGTCGCTTAGCTAAATACAAACACTCCTAACCTCATCTTAAAACAAAAGGGAGCGGAAACCGGGTTGAAGAAGCACATAACCACCTAGACTTCGGGCTCTTGCACGTCCGGAAGAGGCTCTGAAACAAAACGAAGGCAAGATCCGAGACTTAGACTAAAAAATGTACCATATAGACGCTCGGTAATGTTCATGAATGCAAATGAGATGCAAATGAAATACATATTCATACCACTTAAGTCATAACGAATCATAATTCGAAAATTTCACATATGAACTCAACAATTTACCCAACCAAATCAGTTCTGTAACAGCCCAAAACAGGGCCTGGAAGAAAACGGTAAACTAAGGGCATTGGTAAAGCGTTAATAGACCGTGATCCAACTTTATAAACCTTCATGCATTGCATTCTTACATGAACTTCGTGCTCATATGTGATCTGACATGTTTTAAGGGGGAATTCTTGACCTTTGATACAGTTTACTATTCATTTCCCAAGCCTATTATACCCAATGCTTCAATGGAACCCTATAGGTTCATATCACATGTTTTCGTATCCTTTGAACTTCTTTTCCAAGCTCCGGAAACCTTCCTTGAACCATAAGGGCATTTTGGGAACTTACCGACCAAGTTACTATTCATCTAAAAATGAGCTTTTGATTCTGATATCTTTCCTACCCAAGTTTATAGTCAAATCAATCCTTGAGTCGAGACGAGTCTATTGAAATCAATCTTGACTTGAAAATCTATTCCGAACTTCGTTTTATTGATAATGTTTACGAAAATCCTAGTTCACTATTTCTACTACGAACGGTTTTCATTCGGAAAATGTTTTCTCTTCGGATTTGCACTACATGAGTTATTTCAAGATTTTTGAAATGTTTTACAACTCTTGATTCAAACCCTAGCTCGAAATTTTGAAGCGTACGCTTGTACGTAAGAATTCACTATTCATTCTACGTTTTCAACTTTCTATCGGTAAAACGTTTTATAGTCGATATTGGATTCAAAACGCTTCTCGATTTATTTCTTGAATTTTGGAAACAATCCGGACTCGAAAATCATTCTCGAAATTCGTTTTTCGCTCATGTTGAGTTTCGGGCTCAAAACTTTTATTCACTAAAACTAATGTATCTTTCAAATGGTAAATCCGATTTCGACGGATGAATATGTGTTTCGAAGCTAATTTTTGCCCGGACAAAAATGGTTATACTTTAAGCCACTTAAATTCACGTTTTGTCAGTGAAATTACTGAATTACCCTCCAGCAACCCCTATTTTGTTTCATGAATGATGAAGCTTCCAAGAGAAGACATCCACTTTTGCTCTCATACCCTTACCTCAAGTTTATTTCCAATGTGAGGGGCTTCCCAACACCTATAAATACCCCCCTCGTGCCATTAGAATCCTTGCTCAAAGTCTTGTGTTAACAAGCACTCCTCTCTCCCTCCTTTCTTCCCTTGGCCGTGAGCCTCCCCTCCCCCTAGGTTAGTTGTTTTATTTATTTTATGCTATGGTTTTTATGTTATGTTTTAGTTTAGTTTGTGTTTTTATGTTATGGTATGTTTATATTATGTTTAGATTGGGTCTTAGGGTCTTCCCTAAGACATATAGGATTTTATTTTATGCATTTATTATATAGTTTTTATGATATGTTTCTTAGTAGTGAATTATGATTTAATTGTTTAGTATATGCTATGAAATGTTATGAATTGCCTTAGTATATGGTATGATCATGTTATGGAGCTATTATATGATGATAATTGATGCATGATTATGATATTTAAATTATGTTCAAGCATGTTATGCAATGGAATAGTAGTTGATCATATGTTATACACTTTGATAGTGCCACATGTTATAACCTAAGATAGAATAGTGTTTCATAACTTGATGTTATGCTTTAATTAGACCTCTTAACCATAGGTTATGCCTTTAACCTAGATCACACTTGCTTATTATAACATGAACTTGAAACTATAGGTTATAATCGAGATCATAATTGAATTAGAGTGTATGTATGTGTGCATGCCGTGTGTGTTTGACCCGACCCTTTGACCCGACAAGTGAATAGTAACCTGTGAATAGTAATCCGTGAATAGTAATCTGGAATAGTAACTGTGAATAGTACTTTTGAATAGTAAAAGTGAATTAAAACTTGTGCTTTCTTAATAGACATTTGCACTTAGGGTTTTCAAATCCGGGGTCTAAAATGTGTTTTCAAAATGTGTTTTCTTTCGAGGACTTGTTCTATAACCTTAAGGTTTACGTTTAGGATTCATAATTTGATTAATTCCTAATCGATTATAGTAAGATCATAGTCCCACGTTAATGATAACTCACTTTAAGGATTCCCTTGTGTGTTATCCTTCTCTAATACCTTAAATGGTATTACTCTCTTGTCATTACATGTTCTGTACTTGTTTTATATGTTTATGTGCATCGTGATAGAAGTGTGTCTTAGCTCACCATAGTACACACTTACAGGAGTTAAGGTTGAGCACTGGAATCCCTAGGGCACTGCATAATCTATCCTACCTACTGTTACTAATAGGTGAGGTTATAAATGTTTTCAACTGGAACCATGAATACTTAATGATTCAATCGTTTTGAAACTCTAAGCCTAGTGTTTTACATTCTTGTTTTGAAATACCCTTTATAGGGATGATTCTTCAAAGAACCTAATCCTATTTGTTATTCATTGATCAAAGGCACATGTTTTCAAAGTATAATATCAATGGTTTATGTTTTCAAAGTATAGCATCAATGGCACATGTTTTCAAAGTAATGCATCAATGGTTTATGTTTTCAAAGTATTGCATCAATGGTTTAATGTTTCAATGCATATGTTCAATGGTTCATACATTCGGATTTATTCTGGATGTCATCAATGGTGCAAGCAATCAATGGATAATGGTATGGGCCCGGCGGTTATGTGTAGAGGTGATGCTCGGGAGGTGAGCGCCAACGAAATCACTAATACCGGCCGCCACACTAGGCGATTGATACCGACTTTAATCAGGAGGTTTGGTTAAGTCAGGACAATTGTCGGGAATGGACCGCAAATCTATTCCCAAATCAATGGTTAATGGTGACCTAGGGGTCGCTCCCCGAAGTGAAACTTGGTGGAGGACGGTGCATGTGTGTATGTGTTAGGGTGTTGTTGATCTTGGTCCGACACCCTATTAATGGTCATGTTTTCTGGAGTTAGGATGGAGAAGCCTAGCTTGCGGGCATCAATGTTTTCATAAAGTTGGTTCATATCTTGCAAAGTTGTTGCCTACCCTTATCCCTTTTTATGAAAATCATATGAGCCAAATCATAGCATATGTGTGCGCGTGTGACAGCATTCATGAAAGTGTTTTGAAAACTCTCATTTCTTATAGCATTGTATTAAAGGGTTTTATCACTTGAACTTATTCCTAAGTTCTTCATTAAAGCTTTGCATTAAAGGTTTTACCTTATGAACTTCACTTCAAACGTTTACTTTAAGTACTTTCTTTTAAAAGATATCCCTCACTTAGTCACTTTGACTAATACCTCTACCTGTTTTCTGGCCTCATGGTTTCAGGTCTTGCAGCCGCAGTCTAGAGGTATCTTGAAGCTCTAGAGTGTTCATTTTGTTGAGTCAGGACTTTACTTTATTAACCTATTTTGTGTCCTGCATATATTATATGGCTACATTGATACCTTGCTTTAATGCTTTTGTAATAATCCTTCTGCTACTTGGATACTGCTGCAATTGCTATCTTATGCTCTCGTGACAACGTTCAATTGATACAGTAATGTTAATAGTCTCTTCTACTTAACGATCAGTACTTGCTTGTTTATATGCCATCACGCACATGTTTTGAAAAGTTTTAAAATACTCTGATTTTCTGTTGCATAAGCCACATAGTTAAACACTATTATTGTTAATCGTTAATAGACATACCGTTCGCTGGGGTATTTCTTGAGTGATGGCTCATATCATTACTTGAGGGGTGCTTCAGTGCGGGGGTTGGGGCGCCGCTCTCTACCGGCAAAGTGGGGGCGCTACAGCCTGAAGTGGTATCAGAGCGCCAGGTTAAGTAAGAAGAGACTTGACCTAGATTGCTCACATCATGGAAGCTTGTTTGACGTTGCATGGTTCTATCTTCTGGCATTCATATCCGTGATTCTCTGTATGGCCATGGCAGTTTAGCCACATCTCGATCCTAACCAGCAGTTGATAGACGAGACCTTTTTCAAGCAGTTCGAGGCTTCACGTACTGTGGTTGTTTCTCACCGAGGAGGTACTCACTTCTATACTTGACGTCAACCAAAGAACAGAGGCAGGACTAGGAGCAGCCTAATGGAGGTAATGATAGATCATATAATGATGAGGCTGATCTAGCAGGGCATGGACAGGATTGTTTGGCGAAGGGGATGTATAGCTTTGATAGAAGATCCCCGAATTTTTGCACCACAAATGATGGATTTCAGACAACATGGAAGCACAAGAGGTATTTTGCACTTGGTTTGGATGAATGGTAAGGCCTGAATGGGAGTCGACTCGATGGTATCGGGTCCATCTCATTTTAATTTTTTTTAAAAATGTGGTCTAATGTAGAAAATTTTTCCAAATCTTACACGTTTATGACACTTTACGGCTTTATAATGGATATCTGTTTACTGCTTTCCATAACTGTCATTGCATGAGTCTTAGAGTTGCTTCAAGATACCATTAGGGCCGTTATAGGATCATGCCATTTCATTTATTGTTATCATACTTGATATGTTATACATGTTCATGAATTGTCAATGGTAATGGATAATGGAATAATGGATCAATGTTGATATGTTGTTCATGCTTATAAGTTGCTCTTGCCTATGTGGTAATATGATAATGGATTATCGTTGATATTTTGCTGTGGGAATGTGTTATTCTCATGATTATATGTGACTAGGTGGAAATGTGAATACGTGGTTACCAATTATGTGAATCATCCTTACTGTCATACATTATACACATGTCTAAATGCTTGAAACTTCAGTATCATCATGCCACCAAGAAGAGCACCACGTAATTGCGTACCGCCACCGCCACCCCAAAGAGAAGTCACGCCACAACGGGATCTTACACCACCAAGGGATGTCACGCCACCACCTCCTAGAAGGGAGGAAGTTCCTGATTTAGCTGATGTGTTGCGACAATTCGTGAGGGCTTGTAATTCTCCTAATGGGAAAACACTAGAAAAGTTTCTAAAAATGAACCCGCCTAAGTTTTATGGCGAACCCAACGATTTGAAGGTTGAAAATTGGTTAACTAGTCTCGAAAAGATCTTTGAAGCTATGGATATCAACCCTGAAGATCGTGAACGAGTTTAGTATCCTGCATTTCTGATGGAAGGAGTGGCGTTTAACTGGTGGAGGCATACTCAACACATGTGGACAGAGAACAACGTTGATGGAAACTGGACAGAGTTTGTGAAGGAGTTTCAGCAGAAATACACTCCTCAGGTAACACGTGATGCAAGAGAAGCTGAATTTATGAATTTGGTCCAAGGATCTATGAACGTGATGGAGTACGAAGCTAAGTTTGTTAGGCTGATCAAGTATGCACCCCACATTCTGAGTGATGAACGTCGTAAGACTAAAAGGTTCATTGATGGTCTGAAACCTGAGCTCCGTTGGGCACTAGCTTCTTTGGATGACGAGACCTACACTAGAGCAGTTGATAGAGCATTGAAGGTCGAGGTAGCCCATAAGGATATCCGGATGACCGTTAGTGGTCAAGAGCCTTCTAACCCTAAGACTTTTCAAGGAACAAAGCGACCTGCCGGATCCTCCTTTCAGGGAAACGGGAAGAAACCAATGATGGCACCGCAACAACAACAAAGGGCACCTCAGCAGTGTGAAACAACTCAGCCCACTCAAGAGGAGATAGTCTGTGACTAGTGTAGCCGTAAAGGACACACTGAGGAAAATTGTCGTAAGAAGAATGGTCAGTGTTATTGGTGTGGTTCCCTTGAGCATATACAGGAACATTGTCCTACAAGGATTAAAAGATTTGGGGTTCAAGACAAGGGTAAAGCGGTGGTGGGTACGACGAGCACACCAGTGGTTAAAGGCAGAGCAAATGCAATGGATGGTAATGAGGAGGTTGATCCTTCGTCTGATGTGGAAGGTACTGTGCACATTCTTAACACGCCAGTTAAGGTCTTATATGACCCTGGTGCCATGCATTTATTAATTGCATCTAATTTATGTGCGCAAATATAATTTCCACTTGAATAATTGTCATATAAAATTGAAGTAAGTTCTACTTTGGGGACTTACCTCGTTACGGATCAAGTATATAAACGTTGCCCTATATGCATTGGTAATTGCTACTAACCGTCAAATCTCATTGAGTTGCCTATGACGAGATATGGAATTATCCTTGGAATGGATTGGTTGTTTAAGTACCAAGTTAATCTGGATTGTTACAAGAAGGAAGTCATCTTGGAAGTGTTGAGAAAACAATTGGACAACATTTTGGCGTTGTTAAAGACACCAGAGGAGCACGCCGAGCATATCCGAATTGTGCTGAGCACTTTGCTGGATCACAAGCTATATGCCAAGTTCAGCAAATTCGAGTTTTGGCTAGAAAGAGTTACATTTCTCGGACACATCATTTTCAGAACCGGAGTTAAAGTAGATCCATCAAAGTCGAAGCAGTGATGGAGTGAAAGACACCGAAGAAATGGTTTACTCGAATTGAGAAAGGTGGTAAATTAAACCCAAGATACGCTGGAGTCTTCCAGATAATGGAACGAGTTGGAGAAACTACTTATAGATTGCATTTACCTGCAAGTCATACAACGATCCACAATGTATCCTATATATCTCAGATTCGTAAGTGGTTTTGGATGAAAAAGAGATAGTACCTGTGGAAGAATTATAGACAGAAACAAACTTGACTTATATGTTGAAACCGGTGAAGATCTTAGATACAAGGTTCCAGGAGTTAAGGAATAAGAAGATTCCTTTAGTAAAAGTCCTTTGGAAGGGACATGGTACAGAAGAGGCAATGTGGGAAACAGAGGATAAGATGCAGAAACATTACCCCGAGCTGTTTGCAGAAGAATCTGAGGACAGATTCTCTTTAAGGAGGGGTGATTATAACAGCCCAAAACAGGGCCTGGAAGAAAACGGTAAACTAAGGGCATTGGTAAAGCGTTTATAGACCGTGATCCAACTTTATAAGCCTTCATGCATTGCATTCTTACATGAACTTCGTGCTCATATGTGATCTGACATGTTTTAAGGGGGAATTTTTTACCTTTGATACAGTTTACTATTCATTTCCCAAGCCTATTATACCCAATGCTTCAATGGAACCCTATAGGTTCATATCACATGTTTTCCTATCCTTTGAACTTCTTTTCCAAGCTCCGGAAACCTTCCTTGAACCATAAGGGCATTTTGGGAACTTACAGACCAAAGTTACTATTCATCTAAAAATGAGCTTTTGATTCTGATATCTTTCCTACCCAAGTTTATAGTCAAATCAATCCTTGAGTCGAGACGAGTCTATTGAAATCAATCTTGACTTGAAAATCTATTCCGAACTTCGTTTTATTGAAAATGTTTACGAAAATCCTAGTTCACTATTTCTACTACGAACGGTTTTCATTCGGAAAATGTTTTCTCTTCGGATTTGCACTACATGAGTTATTTCAAGATTTTTGAAATGTTTTACAACTCTTGATTCAAACCCTAGCTCGAAATTTTGAAGCGTACGCTTGTACGTAAGAATTCACTATTCATTCTACGTTTTCAACTTTCTATCGGTAAAACGTTTTATAGTTGATATTGGATTCAAAACGCTTCTCGATTTATTTCTTGAATTTTGGAAACAATCCGGACTCGAAAATCATTCTCGAAAGTCGTTTTTCACTCATGTTGAGTTTCGGGCTCAAAACTTTTATTCACTAAAACTAATGTATCTTTCAAACGGTAAATCCGATTTCGACGGATGAATATGCGTTTCGAAGCTAATTTTTGCCCGGACGGAATGGTTATACTTTAAGCCACTTAAATTCACGTTTTGTCAGTGAAATTACTGAATTACCCTCCAGCAACCCCTATTTTGTTTCATGAATGATGAAGCTTCCAAGAGAAGACATCCACTTTTGCTCTCATACCCTTACCTCAAGTTTATTTCCAATGTGAGGGGCTTCCCAACACCTATAAATACCCCCCTCGTGCCATTAGAATCCTTGCTCAAAGTCTTGTGTTAACAAGCACTCCTCTCTCCCTCCTTTCTTCCCTTGGCCGTGAGCCTCCCCTCCCCCTAGGTTAGTTGTTTTATTTATTTTATGCTATGGTTTTTATGTTATGTTTTAGTTTAGTTTGTGTTTTTATGTTATGGTATGTTTATATTATGTTTAGATTGGGTCTTAGGGTCTTCCCTAAGACATATAGGATTTTATTTTATGCATTTATTATATAGTTTTTATGATATGTTTCTTAGTAGTGAATTATGATTTAATTGTTTAGTATATGCTATGAAATGTTATGAATTGCCTTAGTATATGGTATGATCATGTTATGGAGCTATTATATGATGATAATTGATGCATGATTATGATATTTAAATTATGTTCAAGCATGTTATGCAATGGAATAGTACTTGATCATATGTTATACACTTTGATAGTGCTACATTTTATAACCTAAGATAGAATAGTGTTTCATAACTTGATGTTATGCTTTAATTAGACCTCTTAACCATAGGTTATGCCTTTAACCTAGATCACACTTGCTTATTATAACATGAACTTGAAACTATAGGTTATAATCGAGATCATAATTGAATTAGAGTGTATGTATGTGTGCATGCCGTGTGTGTTTGACCCGACCCTTTGACCCGACAAGTGAATAGTAACCTGTGAATAGTAATCCGTGAATAGTAATCTGGAATCGTAACTGTGAATAGTACTTTTGAATAGTAAAAGTGAATTAAAACTTGTGCTTTCTTAATAGACATTTGCACTTAGGGTTTTCAAATCCGGGGTCTAAAATGTGTTTTCAAAATGTGTTTTCTTTCGAGGACTTGTTTTATAACCTTAAGGTTTACGTTTAGGATTCACAATTTGATTAATTCCTAATCGATTATAGTAAGATCATAGTCCCACGTTAATGATAACTCATTTTAAGGATTCCCTTGTGTGTTATCCTTCTCTAATACCTTAAATGGTATTACTCTCTTGTCATTACATGTTCTGTACTTGTTTTATATGTTTATGTGCATCGTGATAGAAGTGTGTCTTAGCTCACCATAGTACACACTTACAGGAGTTAAGGTTGAGCACTGGAATCCCTAGGGCACTGCATAATCTATCCTACCTACTGTTACTAATAGGTGAGGTTATAAATGTTTTCAACTGGAACCATGAATACTTAATGATTCAATCGTTTTGAAACTCTAAGCCCAGTGTTTTACATTCTTGTTTTGAAATACCCTTTATAGGGATGATTCTTCAAAGAACCTAATCCTATTTGTTATTCATTGATCAAAGGCACATGTTTTCAAAGTATAATATCAATGGTTTATGTTTTCAAAGTATAGCATCAATGGCACATGTTTTCAAAGTAATGCATCAATGGTTTATGTTTTCAAAGTATTGCATCAATGGTTTAATGTTTCAATGCATATGTTCAGTGGTTCATACATTCGGATTTATTCTGGATGTCATCAATGGTGCAAGCAATCAATGGTTAATGGTATGGGCCCGGCGGTTATGTGTAGAGGTGATGCTCGGGAGGTGAGCGCCAACGAAATCACTAATACCGGCCGCCACACTAGGCGATTGATACCGACTTTAATCAGGAGGTTTGGTTAAGTCAGGACAATTGTCGGGAATGGACCGCAAATCTATTCCCAAATCAATGGTTAATGGTGACCTAGGGGTCGCTCCCCGAAGTGAAACTTGGTGGAGGACGGTGCATGTGTGTATGTGTTAGGGTGTTGTTGATCTTGGTCCGACACCCTATTAATGGTCATGTTTTCTGGAGTTAGGATGGAGAAGCCTAGCTTGCGGGCATCAATGTTTTCATAAAGTTGGTTCATATCTTGCAAAGTTGTTGCCTACCCTTATCCCTTTTTATGAAAATCATATGAGCCAAATCATAGCATATGTGTGCGCGTGTGACAGCATTCATGAAAGTGTTTTGAAAACTCTCATTTCTTATAGCATTGTATTAAAGGGTTTTATCACTTGAACTTATTCCTAAGTTCTTCATTAAAGCTTTGCATTAAAGGTTTTACCTTATGAACTTCACTTCAAACGTTTACTTTAAGTACTTTCTTTTAAAAGATATCCCTCACTTAGTCACTTTGACTAATACCTCTACCTGTTTTCTGGCCTCATGGTTTCAGGTCTTGCAGCCGCAGTCTAGAGGTATCTTGAAGCTCTAGAGTGTTCATTTTGTTGAGTCAGGACTTTACTTTATTAACCTATTTTGTGTCCTGCATATATTATATGGCTACATTGATACCTTGCTTTAATGCTTTTGTAATAATCCTTCTGCTACTTGGATACTGCTGCAATTGCTATCTTATGCTCTCGTGACAACGTTCAATTGATACAGTAATGTTAATAGTCTCTTCTACTTAACGATCAGTACTTGCTTGTTTATATGCCATCACGCACATGTTTTGAAAAGTTTTAAAATACTCTGATTTTCTGTTGCATAAGCCACATAGTTAAACACTATTATTGTTAATCGTTAATAGACATACCGTTCGCTGGGGTATTTCTTGAGTGATGGCTCATATCATTACTTGAGGGGTGCTTCAGTGCGGGGGTTGGGGCGCCGCTCTCTACCGGCAAAGTGGGGGCGCTACAAGTTCATAGCTTCATATAATTCAATCACACTCATACTGTAACATCTCGGACTTCAGGGCTAAGAAGAAGTTGGTAAGTAAAGGGTTAAGAAGAATTTCCTTTAGAACCTTAGTTACTATTCACCCATTTTCGTAGAAATTTTCTGAGCCACCTTTACCTATCCAATATTGGGCTTGAATGAATCCTTACAAAATTTTATGAATTTTGATTTCATTCTCAAACCTTAATTCTCATCGTAACTCCCGTAGTAACCAAAACCGGTCATAAAACCCTAGTTTTGCCCTAATTAAGGGATTTTCGAATTCTAACATTTTCCTTGTACAATATTATAGTTAAAACGATCTTTGAATTATTTTATGAATTTTCACGCATTTACTTAAACTTGATTCCAACTGTAGCATATTTTATAAATATTTTTTCTTTTAAAAATTATTATTTTATTTTAAACAATTAGCTTTTATTCAATATTCAAAATTTTACTTAAAACGATTCTTAAATTTTTCTCCAAACTATGATAATTTTTCCATTCCTTAGACCTCATCATAGCATCGTTTATATAATATTATCGAGATTTTCGTTATCTTTAACATTTATAACTTTCAAACGAAAATCCTAAACACTCCACATTTACAATCATAACAAAGCTTATTTTTCACTCATTCTTTTATTATTTTTACCACTTCAAGTTCTCGTCTCTCGACTCTTGACTAAATTTACATTAATTTATATTTATTTTTATTTACCATGACATCATTCATGACATCACTTTCCTAAAATAGCATTTCTAAAAATAGAAAGTTTAGGGATGTGAATTTAACTCTTCCACATCTCTTACAAGAATTCCATACAATTGTGCAATTTAGAAATATTCCACATTTCCTACAAGAATACCATATACTTGTATGAATTAGAAATATTCCACATTTCTTACTAAAATACCATACAAAAATGTGGGTTAGAAATCTTCCACATCTCTCATAAATTTTTAGAAATTGCAACATAAGCCCTTAAACCATACCTATAAATACCCCTCCAAGCTCATTTCCAAGACTACACAAAATCACTCCCTCTCACTCTCTTCCTCACGCCACAACCATCATCCTCTCTACAAGGTGTGCTTTATTTTATTATTTAATGCTTTATATTATGTTCTTAGTATAATAATAGTAATAGCATGCCTAGGATGAAGTAAATTATGCTTTAGGAATTTTATTTTTATGAAATATATGCCTAAATTGTTAGTTTTATGTACAATGTGTTTACATTATGAATTTTATTTAATTAAATGCATGAATTAGGATGTAATATAATCTGAGTATGTGCTTGAATATTTATGATTTTATTTGATTAAATTCATGCTTAGAATAATTTATTTGGAATTAATTTTACATAAAGTGTTACATTATAAGTTTAATTATGTGTTATGAACTTAGAATTTATTAAATATGATCATGAACTAGTATGAACATATTCATAAGCTTAAGAACACATTCATAATGTTCTTGAATAAATTAAAGTGCACGTGTGATATTGTGTGTGTGTGTGTGTGTTTGTTTGATTTTATGTTATAAAGTGTTTAATTCATAAGAAATTGAATAGTAAATGTTTTCAATAGTAATTTTGACTATTTGGTCAACCAATAACTAAATAATTTCGAAATAAAATTAAAAATAATTATAAAATAGGTTTTGGAATTTTTAAAGAAAGATTTTATCCGAATTATTCCAAAAATCGGTAAATTGTAAAATAATTTCAAAATCAACCTACATTGTTGAACTAAACCCTAAATCTTATTTCTAACATTCCAGTTAGGATCATAATGTGATTAATAAATATTTAAGAGGTTAATTAATTCACGAAACCTGATTAATTAATTAAATTTCCTTAAACGGTTAAAATTAGGGTTTACCGGGAATTCTCTAACGTGTTACAAAATATACACCTTATGTGATTATTTGATTAGAATATTATGTACCTTATGTGCTTATTTGATTAGAATAAAGAACCTAGTTGTAACACCCCGCTCGTCCTACAAATAAGGTACGCCACGTTTCAACTTCCTTGTGTGTTTAATTCTGTGATTTTGTGTTTTGCGTGACCCTATTTTGAACTCTTTTAGAGTTTAGGGTCCTTTTTGTAATTTTCTCTTTTAAAGGGGTTTTTCGGTCATTTCTCGTTCGGTCGAGAGTTCGACCTTTTTGGCCCTTGCTTCGCGTTTGGGGCAGCGAAACGAGTTCGTAGACTCTAAGTTTGCCAATTTCTGACGTCGTTAACCCCTTCTTCCGTTCGTTTTCGCGTACGAGGACCCGAGATATAATACCCAGATCCTCGTAATTCATGCCAAACGTTCAGACCTCGGCTCTCTCCTTCTCTCTCGTGACAAACAGCCTTTGGTCACTGTTCACACACAGTTGAGGTGTGGAAACACACACAAGCTCGTTCTTGCTCGTTTCTCGACGGAATTTGACGTGTGAATAATGGAAATTTAACAGCTCAACGAGCCCATCACATTGGTACAAGAATCGGAGCCTGAAAACCAGCGGAGGCAGCACAATCGCGACTTACAGGCGGCGGCGGTGGTGCCCCGACTTTGCCGGCGTCCCACGGCGGTTTCTGGCGAGCTTTTTGGGACACGACCACCATGGATTGGAAGAAGACTTCCAGGCGCATTGTTTCCCATTGGTGGCGCAGCAAACGGGGTGGCGACGGAGCCTCATGCGCGGCCTGAAAGTCGCGCAGCTGGGGCGGTGCACTGTAGCGGCGGCGTTCGCCGCTTTCCGGCGACCTTTTCCGACAAGCAAAGATGGTTCCTCATGTTTTCCGACCTTCTGATGTTGATTCCGACCTCGGTTTGGCCTGATAACGGCCGTAGGTGGTGGTTCTGGCGGTGGTGGCGTCGGCTTTGAAGGTGGTGACGGGAGGGGCTTTTCCGGAGAGAATTTGGTATCGGACCCTTCACAAGAGTTACTCAGCACGACGAGGCCGAGCTTTCCGCGTTAGTGGCAGCTCAAGAACCGGCCGTCGGCGGCGGACCGGTAGCGGACCAGCTGTGAACCGGCGGTCCTTTTTCCGGTGATTTTTCCGATGATTTAGCTAAGGGCTTTCGAAGGCCTCGTTACGAGCTTTCCAACGGTATGTTCGGATTTCATTTTCGTTTTACGGTTTGCATTTAATTTCAGTTTTCGTCGTTGGGATTTAGTTCGGTTTTTCGTCAACGAAGTCCGGTGTGTTTGGTATTTTCTGAAATTGGTTGAGGGCTTTTGTCAAGCAGGTCGAGACGTACGTTTTTGTCCTTCCGGGGTTTTTTCCGACCACCGGAGGTGGTGGTCCGGCGGCTGTACGTGGCGGTTCGACTGGTTCCGGTGGCGGCGTTCCGACGCCCTTCGGACAGCAAGTTCCTTTCGTCGTGGTGAGTCCATCGCCACTTTCCATTCGTCAATCGGATGTCCAGTTGATTTTATATGAATTTTTGAAGTTGTTGTATTTATTTTCGTTAATTGTTTTAATTGTAATTTCCACCTTGTATGAACTACGAATTGAATTTACGAGCTGTATGATGTATGAAAATATGTTATGATATATGATAAGCTTGATTCGTGATTTATGGAATTTATTTGCCTCGTTTTACGCCTATCTACTTAAGAATATTTCTTGTTTAAGGGGATGTTAGTGTAATTTTAGAAACTATTTGATTATAAAGTTTTATGAAAACATAAGACATAAATTATGAAATGATATGTCATAATTATTTTAAATGTAATTGTAATTTCGTTGATATAGTTAACCTAGTATCAAGTGAATTTTTGTAAGTTGTTGCTTTAATTGGAATTAAAATTTTGGTTACACTTTGAATGGGGATTCGATTAATTAAGCCTGACCCTTGTTTAATTTAATTGCCCTAGGCGAATATATGCCTATTTGTGAAGTAAGTTTATTGGTATCGTAATTATGGATTTATGAATAAAATTGGAATGCAATTTGTGTTTATTTGTCTCGGGATCTAATACTTGATAAGAAGTAAATTTCTAATGCTTTAATTTATTTTATGTAATTAATGTTATGAATTTTATAAGCTATGCATCTCTTGATATGTAATATGAATTATAATATGACCTAAATGACTTGAGTGAATAGATATGGATTATATGTTGCATCATTTGTATTCGTGAGCATGGCCGTGCGTCTTTGTGGTTGTGATATGAGTCTGAGTCTTGTGTTCTATGTGTTTAGTCGTTCAAGGTTTCTTCAGGGAGTGTCTGTCAACTGTTTGGGTTCCAGTAGGACTTCCTGGCTTGTATTTTCCGTTCTCATCGGTGTAAGGTGAGGTTTTAGGACTTTTGTTTTAGTTAAAGCGACCTACAACCCTATATGCTCGTTTTCAAGCCCGCATGCGAATATATACTATATTTATATTAAATATGTGTCTTACGATATGTTATGAATTTTGTTAATTCGATTTGATATGAATCCTTCTGAAATTATACGTATGGGCGTATATAAGCTTAAAATGGTTTTGCAACGAGGCTATGCTCCAAACCGTGTATCGTCAAGCGAACTATGGATCTCCTTCAGCTTATTATGAATTTGGAAGACACGGAGAGGTACGTGTATAGCATTTGCCGAGTTGCACGGTAAGGTATGTTTTCCTATGGTATGTTTCTTAAGTTATGAATCTTACGTTTTTATGTTTCGCGAGTTAGGTATGCTTCCTATGAATCTATGTGAATCAATTTGAATCTATTTGAATCCCCGGGTTTTGGAGGTGTGGGTAAGGGAGACCCGGTGCGGCTGTTGGGGTCGCCGGTTATCACCCCTGTGCACACGCTCCTTTGAAGTATCTATGCGCGACTCTGAGGGAGATGGAGAAGGCGTGGTGCTTTGAGCCTTCGGCTGAGGCCGGAGAAGGTACGTTGTGGGCTCGCGACCCCACGTATATTGAGTTACACGATGTGGGCCCATAACCCGCGTGCAGACTTCCGGAGAAAGGTTGGAATACGGGGAATATGAATCTATAAATTTATGAATCCTATGAATTTTATGAATTTATGCTTCCTTATGAATCTTTTGAGTCTTTTGTTTAAGGAGTAAGGTTGGAGACCCGTCCTCGCCAGGTATTTGAATTCTTTTGTTATGTTGATTATGAAACGGGATAGGAGAGTTTGTTTTCAATATGAGATTTCCACGCTGAGTTATGAATCATTATGAATATAAGGATCTTTATGAGTTTCTAATTATGAATCCCTATGAGTTTTAATATGAATCCATATGCTTTTCTAACTCTACGAATCCTTATGAGTTTTCAAACTTAAGAAGATATGAATATATGTATAAATATGAGCTCTTTTTGGAAAATGGCTTTGGTATGTAAAACCCTATTCCCGGTTCATAGTCTTTTGTTTGATACGTGCTTTGCTCTATATGTATATATGTGTTGGTGTGTGTTAGCCCCCTCGCTCAGTCAGTGGACTGACCCTCGCCCCACCTATGTTTCAGTTTTCAGGTTCAGGTTCTTGGAGTTCAAGCTAGGCGCTTTGTGTCTTGTCTATTGAGTCCGTGTCTTTTGAGCCTGTATCTATTTGTTTAAGTTGTGAATCTCTAATCTGCATCCGTTTGTAATTATGTATATAGCATGTTCTGTACGGGATTATGTTTATGCTTTGATTATATGAACTTTCGGGACAGGTTAGGACAGGGCTTGGATTAGTTGAACCCGTTTATTTATGTTTGTTGATTAAAGTTTTTGTTAGTTCATATTTTGCATCACTTCCGCATACAGGTTTTTGCATATTTTACTTGTACGAGGTTTAGGTACCGCCTAGCTTAGGTTGGTTTTTTTTTCGTTTGTCACCCGTTCGCTGTGACTTGGTGCGTGTGCGGACTTTCTATTTCGTATACGTATCGGGTCATAGTGCCGGGGTGTGGTGCCCCACCGCTTGGGGTGCTACATCTTAAGTCCTAAGCCTATAGTAGGTAATACTTTCAGGCGCAATATTGGAATCAACATTACATTATCGGACTACAGGTGTAGGTGAGGGTTAAAATGTTTCAACTGGAATCATGTTATACATATGTATCTATATAAAAACTATTTCTAAGCCTATCTATCATTTTGATTTACTACCCTATATACATATTATTGTACTACAATGTCCCTCTTAAGGGAAAATACTTTCATGACGGAACCAACGTTTTACTAGGACGTTATATATTTCAAGTCCACTTTATCAAAACATTGATTCCGGGTTATGCAAGCAAAATATTGTTCTTGACTCATGTTATGGGCCCCGGCTGTATCCGTAGCGAGCAATTACCCAGAAGGTATTGGGCCGAGGGTATTGTTGGTGCTGCGGACTGCCACCACCTCTTGGTAGTGGTTTAACTGGAGGATAGTTACTCCACGCCAAGGGATGAGGGAGAGATAGCTGTCTCCCGAATCATGTTCGTGGTCTCCAGGGTTTGCTCCCCTATTGGCATCAAGGAGTAGCGGAGTTATTATCATATTGGTTTTACTAAAGTATCGGTGTCTTGATCAACGCCGTTACTATTTTAGCATGATTTAAGGAGTTACGGATGGAAAGGCCTAGCTTACCGGCATTAAAGTTCTTGTTACAAACGGTTCATATTTCTAAAAATATTCTAAATTACCCCTATCCCTACTTTACAATTATGATGAACCGTTTCATATTTGCTATATTCTATTGCTAATATTTTAGATCAAGGTCTTCTAGATCATATAAATATATATACATATATCTATAAATTACTATACCCCTTCACTTAGTCACTTTGACTAACCCTCTCGCCTATTTTAAAATGCATGATTTCAGGAATCAAGGAACGATAACTAGAGGTATCTTGAAGCATTACAATAGTAGGTTGGATCCGATCCTAAAAGTACACTGTCTTGAGCCTATTCTCCATAGAACTAAAGTATCTCATACTTTATCCTTGCATGTCATCCTATTGTACTCTTTTGAAAACTACCTTGAGCAATAATGATATTCCTGCTTCGTTATACATTATCCTCCCCATTACTGGCAAAGTTTTAAACCCCTTTATCTTCCACTGCACTGTGTCATACTCTTTACTCATATATTATCTTGTCCGTTCGTCGTAGTATTTCCTGAGTGTTGGGTCTAATCTCCATTCGGGGAGTATTGCTGTGCGGGGTTGTAGTGTAAGGGGGCGCTACAGCTAAAGTGGTATCAGAGCCCTAGGTTGCAGAAATCTGGGGTTCACGGTTCATAGAGTCTCGCAAGTATTCTCGTGCCTTTAGTGCTTAAATTGTGATCAATCACTGTTAGGGCGGCCGACCAGCATGTGATTTGTTACAATTGTAGTACTAAACCCTTCCTCGATCAAGTAAAGCATACAGTTTTAACCCACACCAAAATCCCGAGTTTTATCAAATCTCTCAGTACTCTTCAAAATTTTCAAACTCTTGGTAGATTCGGTTACAAGATCTACATCCCCTTCATCATACTAGTATTCCTAACTCATGAAAACACTTCACTTACACTTTCTAATTCATTCAAACCTTAAGTTATTAGAATTGCTTCAAGATACCAGTAGGATCGGAAAAATAACATAATGACTTGTTATGCCTTTATATGTCTTACCATTGCTAAAGGTATTATGTGTATTAAGTGCTCTTACCTTAAACTTTTATTCATATGATCATCTGCAAATCATTTTTTAACTATCATGCATTATATACTCTCTATAAAGATGATTGCAGCTCATGATACTTCCCCAAAAGTAACTATAAAAGGTACGCATTCTAAACACGCCAGTTACCGTCCTACAAGACCCTGGCGCCATGCATTCATCCATTGCATCACAAATTGTACGTGCATTTACATCTTGAATAATTTGTCTTTTCATAAGTAAGAATATAGACACTGTCTAAAGTTATTATGGAACATGAATAGAATCTGAGGACAGATTCTCTTTAAGGGGGGTGGATTGTAACATCCCGGATTTCAGGGCTAAGAAGAAGTAGGTAAGTAAAGGGTTAAGAAGAATTTCCTTTAGAACCTTCTTTACTATTCACCCATTTTCGTAGAAATCTTCTGAGCCACCTTTACCTATCCAATATTAGGCTTGAATGAATCCTTACAAAATTTTATAAATTTTGATATCATTCTCAAACCTTAATTCTCATCGTAACTCCCCGTAGTAACCAAAACCGGTCATAAAACCCTAGTTTTGCCCTAATTGAGGGATTTTCGAATTCTAACATTTTCCTTATACAATATTATAGTTAAAACGATCCTTGAATTATTTTATGAATTTTCACGCATTTACCGAAACTTGATTCCAACTGTAGCATATTTTATAAATATTTTTTCTTTTAAAAGTTATCATTTTATTTTAAACAATTAACTTTTATTCAATATTCAAAATTTTACTTAAAACGTTTCTTGAATTTTTCTCCAAACTATGATAATTTTTGCATTCTTTAGACCTCATCATAGCTTCGTTTATATAATATTATCGAGATTTTCGTTGTCTTTAACATTTATAACTTTCAAACGAAAATCCTATACACTCCACATTTACAATCATAACAAAGCTTATTTTTCACTCATTCTTTTATTATTTTTACCACTTCAAGTTCTCGTCTCTCGACTCTTGAATAAATTTTACATTAATTTATATTTATTTTTATTTACCATGACATCATTCATGACATCACTTTCCTAAAATAGCATTTCTAAAAATAGAAAGTTTAGAGATGTGAATTTAACTCTTCCACATCTCTTACAAGAATTCCATACAATTGTGCAATTTAGAAATATTCCACATTTCCTACAAGAATACCATATACTTGTATGAATTAGAAATAGTCCACATTTCCTACAAGAATACCATATACTTGTATGAATTAGAAATATTCCACATTTCTTACTAAAATACCATACAAAAATGTGGGTTAGAAATCTTCCATATCTCTCATAAATTTTTAGAAATTGCAACATAAGCCCTTAAACCATACCTATAAATACCCCTCCAAGCTCATTTCCAAGACTACACAAAATCACTCACTCTCACTCTCTTCCTCAAGCCACAACCATCATCCTCTCTACAAGGTGTGCTTTATTTTATTATTTCATGCTTTATATTATGTTCTTAGTATAATAATAGTAGTAGCATGCCTAGGATGAATTAAATTATGCTTTAGAAATTTTATTTTTATGAAATATATGCCTAAATTGTTAGTTTTATGTATAATGTGTTTACATTATGAATTTTATTTAATTAAATGCATGAATTAGGATGTAATATAATCTGAGTATGTGCTTGAATATTTATGATTTTATTTGATTAAATTCATGCTTAGAATAATTTATTTGGAATTAATTTTACATAAAGTGTTACATTATAAGTTTAATTATGTGTTATGAACTTAGAATTTATTAAATATGATCATGAACTAGTATGAACATATTCATAAGCTTAAGAACACATTCATAATGTTCTTGAATAAATTAAAGTGCACGTGTGATATTGTGTGTGTGTGTGTGTGTGTTTGATTTTATGTTATAAAGTGTTTAATTCATAAGAAATTGAATAGTAAATGTTTTCAATAGTAATTTTGACTATTTGGTCAACCAATAACTAAATAATTTCGAAATAAAATTAAAAATAATTATAAAATAGGTTTTGAAATTTTTAAAGAAAGATTTTATCCGAATTATTCCAAAAATCGGTAAATTGTAAAATAATTTCAAAATCAACCTACATTGTTGAACTAAACCCTAAATCTTATTTCTAACATTCCAGTTAGGATCATAATGTGATTAATAAATATTTAAGAGGTTAATTAATTCACGAAACCTGATTAATTAATTAAATTTCCTTAAACGGTTAAAATTAGGGTTTACCGGGAATTCTCTATCGTGTTACAAAATATGCACCTTATGTGATTATTTGATTAGAATATTATCTACCTTATGTGCTTATTTGATTAGAATAAAGAACCTAGTCCTAAGCCTATAGTAGTTAATACTTTCAGGCGCAATATTGGAATCAACATTACATTATCGGACTACCGGTATAGGTGAGGGTTAAAATGTTTCAACTGGAATCATGCTATACATATGTATCTATATAAAAACTATTTCCAAGCCTCTATATAAAAACTATTTCCAAGCCTATCTATCATTTTGATTTACTACCCTATATACATATTATTGTACTACAATGTCCCTCTTAATGGAAAATACTTTCATGTCGGAACCAACGTTTTACTAGGACGTTATATATTTCAAGTCCACTTTATCAAAACATTGATTCCGGGTTACGCAAGCAAAATATTGTTCTTGATTCATGTTATGGGCCTCGGCTGTATCCGTAGCGAGAAATTACCCGGAAGGTATCGGGCCGAGGGTATTGTTGGTGCTGCGGACTGCCACCACCTCTTGGTAGTGGTTTAACTGGAGGATAGTTACTCCACGCCAAGGGATGAGGGAGAGATAGCTACCTCCCGAATCGTGTTCGTGGTCTCTAGGGTTTGCTCCCCTATTGGCATCAAGGAGTAGCGGAGTTATTATCATATTGGTTTTATTGAAGTATCGGTGTCTTGATCAACGCCGTTACTATTTTAGCATGATTTAAGGAGTTACGGATGGAGAGGCCTAGCTTGCGGGCATTAAAGTTCTTGTTACAAACGGTTCATATTTCTACAAATATTCAAAATTATCCCTATCCCTACTTTTACAATTATGATGAACCGTTTCATATTTGC
This sequence comes from Lantana camara, assembly GCA_037501455.1. Lineage (NCBI taxonomy): Eukaryota > Viridiplantae > Streptophyta > Magnoliopsida > Lamiales > Verbenaceae > Lantana > Lantana camara. The sequence continues at coordinate 97,573,166 of CM074856.1, forward strand.
TATATTCTATTGCTAATATTTTAGATCAAGGTCTTCTAGATCATATAAATATATATACATATATCTATAAATTACTATACCCCTTCACTTAGTCACTTTAACTATGTGACGCCCCGTCCGATAAATCGTACAGGTATGCGTCACGAGAGAGGTTACCTTACGCACTTATGTGATTTAATTTACCTTTTATGAGTTTAATTCCAACTTTGATTGAAAATGTGACTTAATTGACTAAAATCCAAATGGTAAAATATGAATTCTTGCATGACAACTTGAGAATGGAACTTGGATGAATTTAAATTAATTGTTGGAGTTGGATTTAAATAGGACTTGGACCTATTAATGTGTTTGGGCCTAACTTGAGTTAGGTGAGTTTAGGTCATTCGGGACCAATATGAGCTCGGGAATTCGAATTCGAATTCCGACACCACTATTGGATTTGATTCGGTGACTCGGGTCCAACGGAATTTACTTTATATTTTTCGGAAACCGTTTAGACCTTAAACCTTTTAATTTTGATTCATTGGGCCGAAAGTCATTTATTTGAGCCCAAATCCTATTAAAGCCTTTAGCCTCATATTATATCTTGGAAACCCTAACCTTGACCTAAAACTATCAGCCACTACATAACCTAGATCCCCTTTTCATTTCATTTCAAACCACACAAGTTAGCCTCAAAGAGAATCATGGAGAAACTTCAAGAGAAGATCAAGACTTGAACCATCTTTCATTCTAAGAGCTCATATTCTTTGATTCCTCATTCCTTCACAAGACAAGATAAGCTTTGGATCTCTTTTGATGAGTATTTCATTTCTATTCTTGGATTGGAGCATGAAATTGTTAGTATGAACTTGAATGATGAGATCTTGAATTCCTTAAGCAAGCCTTGATGATTTGAATGCTCCTTATGTGTCTTAGTTGCTAGAAATTCGTGTAGGAAGACTAGGAATTCATATCTTCATGTTTAAGCTTGAAATTCATGAAAATGGGTGTTTGAGATTTTGGGCAAAAACTTTCCTAAACTTGAATTAATTGATGTTTTGATGCTAAGCATGATCTATTTGATGTTATACCTGAATTTCGTGATATTTTATGGTGGATTTGGTGTTGGTTTGATGATTTTTGGTGTTCCCCTTCTTCTTCTCGAAACTGTCAAGTTTCTGCTCCAGATCCATGGCCGAAATGGCCGTTCCCGTTTGTGCTTTAAGCCCGGAACGGCCCTTCCGGGCTAGGGTTGGTTTTGGCGGCCAAACATGGGAACGACCGTTCCCATGTGTGCTTGGACTGGGAACGGTCGTTCCCAGTCTCGCTTGGCCTTGGTGTGGGAAGGACCGTTCCCATGCTATGTTGTGCATGGGAATGGCCGTTCCCAAGCGTCTGTAACCCCTTTACTTGCTTTTTTCGTGCGTAATTGATTCGTTTGAGTTACTACTTGACTTGTATGCTCCGATATGACTTGGAATGCAATCTCTGAACCTTTATACTTCCTTACTTGCATGATTTACTTGAATATTTGAATTACCCCTTGTGACCAATTTGATAAACATCATTCCATTTCGCATGTCATTCATACTTTGTACGCCGTGCGTCTTACTTGGTTCATGTGGAGTCTAAGTTTGGGCTTTTGTATATGTTGTCACAGAGTTTGGTGGCGCCGGTGAGCCCGAGGTTTAGAGTGTTTGGCCCTTCACACTCTTAGACTCTACTACCACAAGGTGAGGTATAGGATTTTGTATAGTTATGCGACCTATGGCCTTTATATGCAGATTTCTACCCTTGCATGCGAGTATACCTTATTATGAATACGTATGTGTTGGATATGATATGTTTATGATTTTGCGTGCGTCCTGCGTGGGTGGAGGTCATAAGGCTTAAAGTTCCATCGAGTGGGAATATATATATAAAAACCAGTTTTTGAGGCATATGTAAGCCATTTTGGAAATGTCAATGTGTTATGATTCTATAGCGAGTTAGCCATGATATATGGTATCTGTTCTATTATGTTCTTTTCTATTGTGGATCCAAGGAGCTACGGGTAATGGGTCCCCCGGAACGGTGAGGGCCGTTGGGGTTCCAACCATGTGCGTTAGTTCCATTTGAGATATCTTCACGCGACCCGTGCTGTAGGGAAGGTGTGGTATCTTGAGCCTTCGGCTAAGGCCGGGGAGGACTCTTGTGGGTTCGCTACCCCTTGAGGGTGAGTCTATTTTAGACGGTTTATTATAGATGGTTTGGGGACAGTACATCTCCTCCATCACTGGTGTAGCGGATGGATTGATTTTGATTTATGTTCTGAGGAGTAAAGGTGGTAAGCTCGTACGCGCCGAGCATGTGATCTATTCTGTATGGGAATCATGAATCGAGATAGAGTTTCTGAAATGTTTTCTAAAACTTCTATATCTATCTTTTGGGTACTTTGGAAATGTCTTTGGTATGCAACACCTATCTCCGATTCACGATTCCCTCCTTTTATTCTATGCTATGCTCTCTATATATATATATTGTGGGTGTGTGTTAGCCCCCTCACTCGGTAAAGTTGACTGACCCCTCATTTAAACTTTTAGTTGCAGGTCTATTGGCGTTTGCTAGGCGAGAGTGAGTCCTTTGAGTTGCACTTCGTCGGTCTAGCCTTTCTAGTTGCATTTGTCTTTCATACACTTTACTTATGTCATGACTTGTAGACTTGAGATCATATTTTACCTTTCTGTAGCCCTGTGTGGCATTCGTATTTGGCCCTGTGTGGCACTTGATGATTATTACATTATGTTGATCGGATATTCGGGACTAGGTATCTATGCTAGTTGAACCCGTCACTTATTTTGAATGTTGATTTAAATGCTTCCGCTATCTTGTTTTGAATGTTTGAATTGCTTCCGCACTCTGAGTTTTGTTGAGTTAGATCCGCCTAGCATAGCGTGTGCGTTTGTCTCCCGTTCGCTCTGATTCGGATTCGGGCATGGACTTCCATTTCATGACCGGGTCTGGATCTTAGTGCGGGGGATGTGGTATCCTCCGTCTGGGGTGCTACAGACTAACCCTCTCACCTATTTTAAAAAGCAGGATTTCAGGAATCAAGGAACGATAACTAGAGGTATCTTGAAGCATTACAACAGTAGGTTGGATCCGGTCCTAAAAGTACACTGTCTTGAGCCTATTCTCCATAGAACTAAAGTATCTCATACTTTATCCTTGCATGTCATCCTATTGTACTCTTTTGAAAACTACCTTGAGCAATAATGATATTCGTGCTTCGTTATACATTATCCTCCCCGTTACTGGCAAAGTTTTAAACCCCTTTATCTTCCGCTGCACTGTGTCATACTCTTTACTCATATATTATCTTGTCTGTTCGCCGTAGTATTTCTTGAGTGTTGGGTCTAATCTCCATTCGGGGAGTATTGCGGTGCGGGGTTGTAGTGTTAGGGGGCGCTACACATACCAAATGATAAAGCACCAATTAACACTCAAGAATCAAACCCAGAACAAGGAAATAACATGCAAACGAAGGGAAAAACGAACAAAGCACTTAATGGCCTGCATCCCATCTCCCATCCCGGGGAGTTTTTGCACATAAAAGTCCCCCTGGCCGGGGACTTTTATGCAGAAACCAATCTGCATAGAAGTACCCAGCCGGGTACTTTTCAAAGCCAAATCTCCCCGGCCGGAGAGACACTCCAGTCTCGAAAAAAAAGAGATTTCCTCCCTTGTTCAGCCCTGCATTCAATCCCAAACAAATACCAACCATTCTAGGCAAGTTAAGGTAAGAAAAGAGGCAGCAAATCAGCACAATTACTCCAACAAATAAGGCCAAAACTGACAGCAAGTGAAGGAGAAGGAAAAAGGATCTAAACTCATGAATATATCTTCCAAAGGCTCAAGAACATTAATGGTATCTCCCACATACTTCAACTACCACCAAAGTCAGGTTTAAACATCAATAAATGAAGCATAACTGATCAAGTTTATAGCCTCAATTCAAGCAAAACACCAAGAGAAGTCATAGGGTTCAAATATAGGGCATAAAATTAATTATTCATGTCATGAAGCATATCTCAATCAAACATGGATAAAAATCAGAATTTCTTGGATGAAAATGAGTACTTAAGCATGTACATATCAAATATAAACTTACCCTTTGGAGAAGATGGAGGAAAAATGAGATTGGAGCTCAAAATCTCTCTTGGGTGAATACTGACAGGATTGCTGTGTATTTCTCCAAAATTGCTGAATTTCTCTTCCTTGGCTTGTGTGAAACGAGGTGAAGGAGAGAGGGATGGTAGAGTATCAAGTTGGGGTCATGTGGGTCCAGGTTTCAAGTGAAAAGGTTGAAAGATGAAGGACTTATGTGCAAATTAGTGAAAGATGGTCATATGAGTGCGAGACAAAGTTACGGGCTGATTTCGGGGTACCAAATGATTTTAGAAAAATATAAGGCTTAGTCCATTCAACCCGAATCGTCGAAAAGAGTCCAACGGAAGTGACAGAATTCGAATCCGAATTCCCGAGCTCAAATTACACTACCTGGAACCCAAGGTGCTCTAAGTACATTTTAGCCTCCTTTAGGTTACCCAACAAAACGAGTCCCTAAAATCCAACATATAAACTCGAAAACACATAACGAGCATATATCCAAGTTCATAACATATAAAACTCACGCATATCAAGTTGGCACAAAAATCGGAATTCAAATACGAGCATAAACGAAGCAAATATTAACGAAAAGGCAAAAACGTTCAAGTAAGAGAATTCATAATAATAAAGAATATTAATTAAACAATTATATAAACCATGAAAATACATAATTAGTGAATTTAAATGCGCACATACGTCATACCTGTACGGCCTGAAAGTCAGGGTGTCACATGCAAGACACGTACAATTATCTTTCATCTGTGGACTTCAGCTTTTCAAATTCACAAGACACGTACAATTATCTTTCATCTGTGGACTTCAGCTTTTCAAATTCCGTATTTCCTAAAAACGGAAATACTGTAAAATAAAAAAACCGTAAAATCCTAAGCTAGTTTTGATTTTCTGAGAGAAAAGAAAAAAAGGCGGCCCACACAAAATATCGTCATCACTGGCCGATAACTCGCGGAATTATGAAGACCCAATATTGCCCCAATTCCGCTATCTGCGAGGGCGTAATTACTATTTATCATTAACCCAGTGTCGTCAACGCGTACACGTGGTTGACGGCAAACAAACAGTAATTACACTCTTCATAAACGTGGAACGATAAAAAATTATTAAAAAAAATAAATTTTTTCGAAAGGCGGAACACCAAAGTTGCAATATATTTCAAAAGTGCTCCAAAATTGAAATACACCGCAAAAAGTACACCATTTTTAGAAAATCACCGGAAGTCATCCATCCTGTCTCTCCAACAAAAAATAAAAAATATTACATATAGAATGAGTCAAACTTTATTAAAGATAATAACTTATAAAACTAGTTAAAAACTTTGACCACTTGAATAATAGTCAAACTGAGAATAAATGTAATCTTACAAACAAGAAATTAATATAAATATTAAAAGAGTGTTTTAATGAATGAAAATGTCTCAATTAAGTAAAACTATACTAAACCCTTTACTTAAAGCTTATCCATAATATTAAATGTATCCATAATTTTTATGTGAAGTGGTCGTGTCCATAATTATTTAAATCTATCCAAAAATATTAATCAATTTTTATATGAACCCAAAGATATGAATTGAGTTATAAGTTTTTTTTTTTTTTTTTTTGAATTGAGTTATAAATTAAAGAGTTGTAAGTTATAACAAATATCAGGAGAAAAAAGCAAAAGCAAAAGGGCAAAGGATAATTTGAGAGAGAGAGAGAGTGAGTACAAATTTGTAAATGAAATACCAGTTTTTGGTTCACTGCTCATTTTCCCTTTGGCTCCTCCAATCAACACCTACCACCACCGATCTCCACCGCCTCGCCGCCGCCGTCACCAGGGGACTACCTATGTTCTCTCTGGGAAACAAAAAGGCAAGTCTTTTCTCAGCTTAAAACAGAGCAAACTGTTATTAATACCTATGCTACATTTCTTTGCTAATTCGAGTTTTTTGAGTCTTCTATTGGATATTTGTGTTATTTTGCACTTGGGTTTTTGTTATAGGGGTTAATCGGACAACTACCGATATGGGTTTGTCTAAATTCGGTCGGAGTTCTCTTATTTTGGGTTTGCTTCAGTTTCGATTATATTGGTAAAACATTTCATTGTGTATTTGGGGTGTATTTGGATTTCTGACTAAGTTTATTGGGATCCAATTCTAATTTTATCTTTTTGGATGCTAAAGTCCAAGCCCATGTGTGCAATCTTTGAATTCCTGTGCGAAAATGGTTGGTTTTGCGGTCAGCTATAGCACAGCTTGTCATCTGACTGTAATGGAAGTGATCAGCTAATCTTAGACTAATTTCTTATTCATCTTTGTCTTGGTACATTATTAAAAGTGGGGTTCAATGTAATTCCTTTTGGTTTTTCAATTTATTGTGAAGAGTTTGAGAACTTACACTTTACCCGACGAGGGTATGGGTTTCTTCACTTTTGAAGACTGAATGGTGATATTTTGTCTACTTCCTGAAATTCTTAAGTTTTGAATATTGATAGTGCCATTCTTCTCTTTATGTTGCTAATTAACTATCTGTCTTTCAAATTTGAGCTTCTATATTGCTGTCTATATTACTATTGAGCTTGAATAAGTTGCTTTCCCCTTAAATAACTTAGTTCCGGATTGAGTTTTGAACTTTCTTGAAGAAGTAACTCAATAATTGGTGTTTTGAACTTCTATTCTTTGGGTCATTTTGTAAGTCCGTGTAGAATGAGGACAATGAAGAAATATGAAGATACTAATCTTTCAATGAAGTTGCATGCATAACAAATTTACTCATAAAAACTGTATAAACGACAATAATGACTATGGTCTTGAACCTCACATAATGGAAAAGTGCAAATTAATATGCAGTTGCCACCAGTTGATTATATCTATTTATTTGCATTTTAGTTTGTACTGTTTGTATATTGGTGATGTTGAAATATTCTGTGACTAATATTTGCAGGTTTAGTTATTATGGTGAATCCTTATTTCGATCCTGGATTAACCACTCTTTGGATTCTCGAACTTTTATATTGTTAGACATTCTTTCTCTTGAAGTTCAATATGCAGAAGAGTGCGAGTCTATCCAAAAACACTTCGCTGAAACTGACAACTCAGCAATCTCTTCGTCGTCTGGGACTTTGTTCTCAAGTATCAACTGGGCAACAAACATCACCAGTTGTATTCCCAGAAAAACGCAGTCGAGGTAAAGCTTCTAGAAGCGGTGACTTCAGCAGCAATGCCGAGACTAATAAATTCAAGAGAGATGAATACAGAATTGATATTGGAGATGAAAAGTCCAACTTATTGGGGTATGAAGTGTTTTCTGGTAAACTTTGTTTAGACAAAAGGAAACCCAATAACAATTCTGAGGTGGAGAATGCAAACATGGATTCAGTTGACACAAAACTCACCAGCAAGGCATTGGTTTGGGGTTCCAAGATTCTACATCTGGATGATGTCATTTCGGTAATTTTTTTATCTCTTTGCTGATTTTGCGTGAAACCCGTCTACTTTATTGTTTCTTGGTGACAGTTTTTTCTCTCTTCATTTTGCAGCTGTCTTACTGTGTTGGTCTTAGACATTTTACTGTGCATGCTTACCCTTTGAGAAAGGGTTCGTGTGGGTTTTTTGTAAAAAGTGGGAGAAGCCAAAAAGATTTACGTTTTTTTGCTGCCACATCAGACGAGGCGATTCATTGGGTCAACGCATTTGCAGATCAGCAGTGTCATGTGAATTGCCTGCCTCATCCTATGGCTTCTAAGAAAGAAAATTCAGATTTTATTTTCAATGAATTTCCTCCCGAGTCATATATAAGATGTAAAACTCCACCTAAAATGCTTGTCATTCTAAACCCTCAGTCTGGACGGGGGTGTTCTAGCAAAGTTTTTCACGGTTCGGTTGAGCCGATATTCAAAGTAAGTTGTTTTTTTTATTTTTTTTTATTTTTATGTTGCTTTTCAATATTTTGGATTGCTTTTTCATTGTAATTGAATCTTAGCCCTACCTTTAGGGACTGGACATGATAGTTTAATTATTTCATATTTATTTTGTCCTGTTTCTTCTGTTCTATTTCTTCATTTCAGCACCAGAATGAAAAATTACTAAAAGATGTTTATTACCTCGTCCTTTTCTTTTCCTTTATTTCTCTTTTCTTATAAATGAAATTTATATAATGTGCTGAAATTTATAAGATATTCTTTATTTAGTTAATTAAAATTATGATGTTTCTCTAGTTAAGTCCTTGAAGAGTTTAGTTGTTGAGTTTGTAAAGTTCATCTGTTTGAATCTATTTCGTTAGTAACAATATTATTAGGCATATTGAATGTATTCTTGTGCCTCATTTCAATAAGGCATGCACCTTTTGAAAGTTATGGGTAGAGATACTGATATCTTTATCTGCAGTGCATGTGGAGGCATAGGTCTAAATGCCTACAAAAATCTCCCTAGTAGTTGTACTTAAAATGAAATTTAATTAGCCTTTTATCCATTTACTTCTGTGATCGGTGATACAAACTTTGAGAGGGTTTAGAGAGTCATATTATTAAGTGCTTTTGTAAATCAAACTTATACAGTCTCATTTCCTTCATGTCCTCATTTGATTGATTGTCTCCTACCCTTTATATGTTCTATTATTAATTTTCATCTTGTGTCTGCATTATAAGTTGTCAATTTCGTTCACTGGACATGGGAAATTGACCCCATATTAGTATGAATAACAGAATATCTATGTGCACACATACAATTCTTGTGAAATGTTGCATTGCGTCCCCTGATTTTTGATCTTCTTTCTAAACGATCTATTTGATTCCATATTCGATCTTCAGTCTTTAAATGGGCTACTTCATGGTGGTGCATAAGTTATGTCTATGGTTGCTAAACAAATTCTAAAAACTTAAGGAAAAAAATGGAAACTACTATCTAAAACTTGTGTGGCTTGACAGAATTTGTTTGCTTTCTTCTCTTTAATGTTGTGAGGATTTTTTAATTACTGCATTCTTAATATCTTAAATTACAGAATAGGATTTGTAATTAATGCCTTCTTGACGTGGTAAATTACAGCTTGCCGGATTTGAGTTGGAGGTTGTGAAAACAACTTCTGCTGGACATGCAAGGAAACTTGCTGCCAGTGTTGATTTCAGTAACTGTCCTGATGGTACACTTTCCTTTCCACTCTATAATTGTAATTATTACTTGATAAAAGTTAAAGTTTCCCATTTGAGCATTGACTACATTCCCTGCACTTTCAGGTATTATATGCGTAGGAGGTGATGGAATCATAAATGAGGTTTGTATGAGTGATGAGTCACTTCTTTCCTTTTTCATTTGTACTATGTGATTGTATGTTATAAAGAAACCTGAGCTATTTTTGTATTCTTTCTGGACCATATATTATAAATACTTGCATTGTCCAAGCTCCTAATTATTCTTTATTCATGTATAAAATAGAGGGGATCTTAACTATACTATTTATAAAGCTTGAGACCATGGAAAAACAACCTTTCAGTCTCAGTTTTATTTTGGAATGTCTTACTTTTATTTTTTAATGTCTTTTCTGTTCTCCTCAAAAAAAATTTACCTCCCGTCACCCATGTCCTTTTCTTCTCTTTCCTACCTCTATTTTGTTTCTACTTTTTATTATTTGCTTTCTTAATCTCTCTACTCTCTCCTCTCCCATATCCGATCATTCCTTTTCTTTTACATGTTGTTTTCTTGATGATATCTCATATTATTTAACATTATTTTTCGTATATATGCCATCAGCTTTATAGATGTGAAACAAATTAGATCCTTATATAAATTTCATGGATATTTTTACGTATACATATAAAACTTTTACATGTTAGTAAGGTACTTCTATTTTATTTCTTTATTTTGCTCGTATAATGACTGCTCATCCAGCGTCAGCTTATTATTTGTGTCACCCATTGAGTAAATGTATGTCGCTTCCATTACTTCCATTTCTTAATGGTTGTCTAAGAAATGCAGGTTTTGAACGGTCTACTTAGTAGAGAAAACCAAAAAGAAGCAATTTCAATCCCAATTGGAATCATTCCTGCTGGTTCTGATAATTCCTTAGTCTGGACTGTTGTTGGTGTTAGAGATCCAGTATCTGCAGCAATAGCAATAGTTAAGGTAGCCAATCTGTTTTAGCTTTGTCTATTTTGTTTTTCTCTGTTGTAAATTTTTTCGAAGCCGATCATCTTCTGATGTTGCCTATAAGCTCTTCACGATTTTCTTTTCTTTTCTGAATTTTACTATATAACATTTTTCTGAATTCTTTTTTGGCTGTTTTCAGGGAGGTCTTACAGCCACTGACGTTTTTGCTGTGGAGTGGATAAACACTGGAGCTATTCACTTTGGGATGACAGTTACATACTTTGGTTTTATCAGTGATGGTAAGTTGATTTTAGTTTTAGATATGGACGTTTGACAATATCAGTGATCCATTTTTTTTGTTCAAGGAAATGTATGAAGTTTGTTTCTGGTTTAATTTTTGATCTAATTTTCCTTTTTCTTCTTTTTACCTTCTTTCCTGTAATTTTGTAGGATATGATGGAAACCTTTAACTGCAGTGGTAATTACTGCTTACCTTTGATCTGAAATATGATTTGCTAGTCAATTTGTTGAAACTTATTGGGTTTCTAAATAATCAACAAAATTTGAGGTATCTGTTGGGTTTCAGTCAAAACAAATGGAATTTGCCTCACAGTCTAAATGCTTAATGAGGACATTGATCATGCATAAAATGATTTAGCTTGATTTATGAGGGTGTTTGGCTGAGCTTATAAGCTCTTTAAAATAAATTATAAGCTATTTTGAGAGTTTATAAGATGTTGTTGAGTGTTTTATGGACAGGAGCTTCTCTTAAAATAAGATGTTAGGAGCTTAAACTAAGTTGGGGAACACAGGAACTTACGTTTAAGATATCTTGAAACATTCCTTGCTTTTTAACTATACGAACATCTTATAAGTCCATGATCTTATTTTTATCCAAACACTTTGACACTTATCTTTAAGTCCGATCTAACATCTTATAAGATCAAAAAAATCTGATAAGATGTAAGAGCTTATAAGTTTTTCAAAATAAGATTAGCCCAACACCCTCTAATTTTTTTTAAATCTTGTTTTCTTGATGAAGTACCCTACTATGTTTAATCTTTTCAAATCAAGTATTTTCGTCATTCTTTTCTTTTTTCTGACTCCTTGCTGCAGTGTTGGAGCTCTCAGAGAAATACCAGAAACGATTCGGCCCACTACGTTATTTTGTGGCCGGTTTTCTCAAATTCCTGTGCCTACCCAAATACAACTACGAAATTGAATATCTCCCTTCACGATCACAATCGGAATCAGGAAAACCTCCATCCCACGATGAAATCATAGACATGTCTGATCTCTACACAGACATAATGCATAAATCCAGCAAAGGACTCCCTCGTGCCTCCAGCTTATCTAGCATTGATTCAATAATGACTCCAAACAGAACACCTGGACCAGAACCTGACACCACTTGTAGCAGCAGCACAGAGCCCTCAGAATATGTGCGGGCCATTGACTCAAAATCCAAACGGTTATCAGCTGGACAAAGAAGCAATATCCCCTCAGAGCCCGAAGTGATAGTCACTCCAACGTGGCCCAGGACTAGATCTCGTTCGAGAAATGACAAATCATGGATGGGATTGAATAATAATCCTGTTTGGGGAAATGGGACGAATGATAAGGAGGATATTTCTTCGACTTTGTCTGATCCGGGCCCAATTTGGGATGCGGAGCCCAAATGGGATTCTGAGTCCTATTGGGAGGTTGAGACTCCTATTGAATTACCAGCGGGCCCCCCGCTAGAGGGTGCTGAAGGGGGTGAGAAGGAGGTTGTGAGATGTGAGGAGAATTGGGTGGTGACGAAAGGGCGGTTTCTTGGGCTGTTGGTTTGTAACCATTCTTGTAAAACTGTGCAGAGTTTGAGTTCTCAGGTGGTGGCACCCAAGGCAGAGCATGATGATGGCGCGTTGGATTTGTTGTTAGTTCGTGGGAATGGAAGGTTCAAGCTTTTGAGATTTTTCTTGCGCCTACAGATGGGGAGACACCTGGCTTTGCCGTATGTTGAGTATGTTAAGGTAAGAAGTATCTCTGAAACAACCCTCCTCCGCCCAACCCCCCACCCCAACCCAAACACACACATCACCGTGACCACCCCCAAAACAAAAGGAAAAAAAAAAAAAAAAAAAAGGAAAAGGGAATGTATATATGCACGTTCATATGAAGCGCGCCATTTTAACAGTTGTAACCCCCTTTAACTATGAGACACGTACACTCACCAGATTGGTGAAGTTAAAAATTGCATACCCTTATAAGGTAGATTCAGGACAAAATTCAGAACTTTACATTTAGGGTCAGTTACATTTATTCCCCGCCTCTGGGATTGCAGTGTGACAGGGTTACTGTAAGTTTTAAGGAAACCTATAAATTACTTCTTCACATTATTTAAAATTACACACACCACCCGTGGATGTTTGAATAAATAACATAAACCACCCCCGGGAGTTTTGAAAAGAAATATGCAGAAACCCCTCTAGCATAGGGTGATTTTTATTAAGTTTAGACATTTGTAGGGACTGGTTTGTTGTTTCATCCCATTTGCATGTACCAGTTGTAATACTAAAGGAGTGTCTATGTAATTTTACATCTTAAAAGTATATTTCCCCATCTGAGTTCTGAGTCTCCGTCTGCTATGTAATTCTGAAATTCATGAGGGGGATGCATTATGATACACATTGCTATGCCAACTTTTTACTCATATATAATTTAATGACTAAAACTGCAGGTAAAGTCTGTTAAAATCAAGCCAGGAAAGCACACGCACAATGGATGCGGCATTGATGGAGAACTATTTCCCGTTAACGGGCAAGTTATCTGTTCATTACTTCCTGAACAGTGCAGACTTATCGGGCACTCTAACAAGTAATTGCTTCTGTCTATATATATATATGTGTGTGTGTTCCTTACCCTTATGGTGATGAAGAATGAAGAGTCGATAGTTGTTTTCCGACAGCCTTGGAGGGGGTTTTTTGTAAATTTTTGTTCCATTTTTTCCAAATTAACTCCCTTGTTGTCCTCTGCCGGATGCTGCTATGTTCAAACTGGCTTTGTAATCAATGTAGTCCCGAATCTTCTAATCTATATGACGAGTAAGTGTCCTGTTCATCTGTTGTATATTAATTTCCGGGTTACTTGAGATCTCAGAGATGTTTATATTCTGAAGTGGATGCTTGTGTATAGAGAAGTATAGAAGAGAATCACCTTTGGTATCTATGTATTATTAATGTATCAGATACGTTTGACTGCACATGTGGATGCTTTCGCGAGTTCCAAATCTATTGTTTCTTTTCTCCATTTACGTCTGAAATACGTTTCATAAAACATAAAGTTTACGCGGGATGCATAATTAGTTACTAGTGATTATGTACACTCGAAATCACTCGATGTGTGTGTTAAAAAACAAAATATTATTATTAAAATATATTAAAATTAAATTTTTTATATTAAAAAAATTAAATAATTATTAAATTGTGATAAATAAATTTGATATATAATATCATATTAGTTAAAAAAAAAAGATAATAAGAATATATAAAAGTTATAAAAAGAAAAAGATTATGGAGATGTGAGATTTTTTTTTTACAGATAATACGTACAATAATAAAATAAATAAACAAAGTAAAGGGTTTTATTTGAAAGCTCCCCATGAGTTGAAAAAATTCTTCTTTGCTCTATATCTTCAAAAAAGTTCCTCTGAACTCCCCAGATGAAAATCAAACTTTCTCTTTACTCCCCATTTTTTTGAAATGTTGTATAAAAATTTAAGAATCACGTAAATAAATCACCAGATCTGGTATATTTTCCTCAGATCTGTGTATATGAAGTTTGATTTTCATCTGCGGAGTTCAGAGAAATTTTTTTGAAAATGAGGAGCAAAGAGGAATTTGAGTTTGCATATGAGGATTTTTCGGGAATTCCCCGTAAAGTAAAAGCAAAATAGTGGCAGAAAAGAAAAAAATTTAAGAGTGGAGCGGCAGAAAAGAGAAAAGTTCAAGACACCAAAAACCGTTTTTGTTTGACCCTCTCACTTAATATAATAGTATAGATGAAAGGCGAGATCGTGAGAGAGATCCCGAGAAAGGCAGCTAAGAGTGAATGGATATTACCGATTATTAGTTTATAATTGGAATGGGTGTGGCTAATATTTTTCTTAAATAGATTTAGATAATATTCTTTTTTAAAATGGATATTATATTTTAATTGAATTTTTAGTTATTCATTTATAATATAAATTTTTTTAGGAACTTTGGAGTTCTAATCAAATTTTCAGCAGTTCATTTATAGCACAGACCGTTTAATAATTAAATAATTTTGAAGGTACATATTTTAAAAAAATAATAAATAAATCTATATATATTATTTTTAATTTTTTAATGAATATATAGATATGGTGGTATTATAAACTTTTATCTCTTTATAAATGTTCGAAGTAAATATATGACTATTAAAACCTAAATTTTCCCTTTAATAAATGTACTAAAAAAATTATTTAACACCTAATAAAATTATTATACATACACACACATGTATATATTGATATTGCTTGATCTCAGTTATCACTACATATCATTCAAAATTTATATGTAATAGGAAACTAATAAGAACAAAGTGCTTCAAGTGGTGAAGATGGTTCTATGTATATCCTGGGTTCGATCCTGCTAGGCAAACACAAATCAAACGTTAGAAAGCCAAGTTGGGAAATATGGGGGATGCTCAGTTTTGATTATCTGACGCTAAGCCAGTAAACTAGATATGGAGATTTGAATGAGCTAGAGAGAATTGTGGTGAAATGCTTAGAGTAAAACTTACTGATGAAAATGATTCATTGGAGTATATATATGTGGAGGTGAGGACCCTTTGGTAATTCTGTGTTGTCCCACGTACTAGGGGATGCTGCCCTAAACACGTGACTCAATGAGGTGTGTCTAAGGAAAAGCATCCATAGGCCTGTTAAAAAGGTATCCGTAAAAATAACTATAACAGGGGCACGTGTTGGGAAAACGAAAGAGTAATGCAGCGGAATTTAAAAAAAAATTCAAAAAAAAGATTGAATCTTGCAATTCTTATTCCTAAATTCGTAGGGTTCTAAGAAACTCACTTAAATCGACGCTTTCTTGATACGTTTGAGCAGCCCACAAACCCTCTTCAAGCGGCAAGTCCCCAAGCTCATTCGAATCTTTCAAGACTCCACGAAAGCAGACCTCTCGAGAAGTAGTCCACACCAACCTCGATCACGATCTAAACAGGGAGGATGCTAGTTCTATGTTTAGTGTTTAGGCTCTAGGGTTTATGTGTAGTAATTTGGAGAAGGAGATTGTGTATCAATTCCTTATGGGTTCGAACCCCATGTATATATAGGCTAAGGGGTTCGAACCCTTTATGCTTGTTGGACAAGGTTTCTTAAACCTTTTAGCTAAGGGATTTCTTACTTGGAGAGAAAGACTCTTACCTTGACCAAAAGTTTCCTTTTGACCAACTTGTCAAACAAGAATAAAATATCTAACTCTCTTAGATATTTTAATTAATTTTATTTATTCATAATAAATAACTTGAAGCTAATAATTAATTAATTCATAATTAATTATTTATTAGACTTGATTTCTCCAAATTAGAACTTTAATATTAATTCATAATTAAATTAAAGGGAAAAAGATTTTTTGGCATCCGAACTATGCCCGTTTTTGCAATTTACCATCCAAATAATTTTTCATTGCAAACCGCCATCCAACCTTTACATTTGTGACAAAACGCCATCTGAAGGTGGTTTGGTCCGACGTGTATGTTTTAAGAAAATGCCACGTGTCAATTTTTTTCCCCAAAACCACCAAAAAAAATGGTTTAGATGGTGTTTTGTCACAAATGCAAAGGTTGGATGACAGTTTGCAATAAAAAATTGTTTGGATGGTAAATTGCAAAAACGGGCATAGTTCAGATGCCAAAAAATATTTATCCCTAAATTAAAATACATTAAATAATTAATCAAGTATTAACTATTTAATTAGCACACTTACGTGACACGTGTCACGCCTAGGACACGTGTCCCACACGTGTGGTCCCTACCAATCTCTGATTGGTCCGATCAACTCATTTAATCGATTTATGCCTCAACCCTCGTGACCGAGCATTTGTGTGTGACCCTCTAGATTCTTAATTCAATTAGTAGTGACTCTAATTAATTAATTAGTCAACAGATCACACTACCATAATCTAGCAACAGGTGCGTGACCCCTAGCTGAATAAGAATATCTCAATTCGAAAGAACCTTTAAGTCATTGACATATGTGAGATAAAATCCTCCTACATCCCATCTCTCAATCAAGATCTAGGGCAATGGAATAATTAGAACCCTAATAATCTCGATCTTAAAGATAAGTGCATTTCATATCCATTTGATCTCGATCCAAGAAACCTATTTCTTGATCTCGATTCACTACCTTGGCCAAGTACTCTATTATGACATATGAATGACTTACACAATAAGAGATTAACTTGCTAATGCAATTGTAGGTCTTTTATCGATTCTCATATGCTTCCATGTGCCACTTGTGCAGCCCCAGCATAAGCTTTGAATCAGTTGTCTAAAAAGACACCCTTTAAAGCTCATACCTAAGACTGTAGAGTTAGCCCACAAAGCATCGATGGAATCTCAAGTCTAAGGACTACTTAATCACATCAATGACTCGTAAGAAATTTCCTAATCTAGAAGTTTCTATTTCCAGAAATAGAAACTTCCTTTCCCATTTAGGAATCTTCTCACACAGTGGTCCTTCTTAAGGGCGCGATCATACGAGCAAGCCTCAAACGAGTCATATCGACACTCCCACTATGTTTTAGACTCATCGGCTTGGAGTGATTTCTAATCATGACTTAGAGTCCTATAAGTCATATTGATTAGGGAAGTTCTTATACATGCACAGCTAAAGTAAACATACAATCAAACAAGAGCATATAAAGAAGTGTTGCCTTAGTTCGTTTATTATTCAAAGATTGTCTGTGATTTACAAAAGGAAAAGTACTAAGCAGACTATTACATCGGCTTTCAGGGCACTATTCCTAACAATCTCCCACTTGCCCGTCAAAGCCACTCAAAAGCTAATCTAAGTCCCATCTTCGCAAGATGACCTTCGAATGCTTCTCGACTAAGGAGTTTTGTAAGTGGATCTACCACGTTCTCTGCTGATGCGACCCTCTCTATTTTCACATCACCTCGTTTGATGATATCACGGATTAGGTTATACTTCCTCATAATGTGCTTGGTCCGTTGGTGAGATCTTGGTTCTCTTGCTTGAGCAACCGCCCCAGTGTTGTCACAAAACATAGTAATGCGGTCTTTCATGCTAGGAACGACATTCAATTCTTGAACGAAGTTTCTAATCCAAACATCTTCCTTAGCTGCATCGTTTGCAGCTAAGTATTCGGCCTCAGTGGTCGAATCTGCAGTGGTTGTTTGCTTGGAACTTTTCCAACTCACTGCACCGCCGTTAAGGCAGAAAATTTATCCTGACATTGACTTCAAATCATCTAAGTCAGATGCAAAGCTTGCATCGCAGTATCCTTCGATGATTAGATCTTTCTGTCCTCCGTATACTAATAACAAATCCTTAGTACTTCGCAAGTACTTTAGGATGTTCTTCGCGGCAATCCAGTGACCTTCTCCAGGGTCAGATTGGAACCGGCTCGTAAAACTAAGTGCATAAGCCACATCCGGTTGAGTACATAGCATTGCATACATTATGCTGCCTATTGCTGAGGCATAAGGCACATGAGTTTCTTTCCTTCTCAAGGTTTGTCTTAGGACACATCCTTTTAGAAAGACATGTTACTACACTCTTGGGAAGAATCTTATTCTTCGCATCCTAACCGTTTCAGCACTTTATCTATGTACATCGATTGTGATAGTCCTATCAATCTCTTAGATCTATCTCTGTAGATCTTTATGCCAAGAATGTAGGACGCATCACCAAGATCTTTCATCTCGAATTGGTTCGATAACCAAGACTTGGTAACTTTCATGTCTTTCTTTCAATTCCCAATTAGAAGAATGTTATCAACGTAAAGTACCAAGAATTGCAGTGAAGTCTCCAATTCCTTTCTATACACTCAGGATTCATTCGAATTTTTAACGAAGCCAAACGCTTTGACTGCTTCATCAAAATGAATGTTACAATTCCTAGAAGCCTATTTCAATCCGTAGATTGATCTTTGGAGTTGAAAAACCTTCTGCTAACTCCCACTGAATGTAAAACCTATGGGTTGATCCATATAAATGTCTTTATCAATGTCTCCATTGAGAAAGGCAGTTTTCACATACATTTGCCATATCTCGTAGTCATAATACGCAGCTGTGGCATGTGACACCCCGACTTTCAGGCCGTACAAGTATGACGTATGTGTGCATTTAAATTCACTAATTATGTAATTTCTTGATTTATATAATTGTTTAATTATTATTCTTTATTATTATGAATTCTTTTATTGAACATTTTTTGCCTTTTTGTTGATATTTGCTTCGTTTATGCTCGTAATTGAATTCCGATTTTTGTGCCAACTTGATATGTGCGAGTTTTATGAGTTAAGAACTTGAATATATGCTCCTTATGTGTTTTTGGGTTTATATGTTGGGTTTTCGGGACTCGTTTTGTTGGGTAACCTAAAGGAGGCTAAAATGTACTTAGCGCACCTTGGGTTCCGGGTAGTATAATTTGAGCTCGGGAATTTGGATTTGAATTCCCTCACTTCCGTTGGACTCATTTCTATGATTCGGGTCTAATGGACTAAGCCTTATATTTTTCTAAAACCATTTGATACTCCGAAATTCAACCGTAACTTTGTCTCGCGCTCAAATGACCATCTTTCACTATTTTGCACATAAGTCCTTCAATTGTTGAGCTTTTCACTTGAAACCTGGACCCACATGACCATAACTCAGCCTAATTTCATCCCCCTCTCCTTCACACCAATCCACACAAGCCAAGGAAGAGAAAATTCAGCCATTTTGGAGAATTAAAGAGCATTCCCGTCACTATTCACCCAAGGGAGGTTTTGAGCTCCCATCTCCATTTTCTTCCACCTTCTTCAAGGGGTAAGCTTATATTTGACATGTACATGCTTAAGTGATCATTTTCATCCAATAAATTCTGAATTTGAGCCTTGTTTGATTGAGTTTTTCTTCATGACTTGAACAATGAATTTTATGCCCTATTTTGAGTTATATGATTTCTCTTGGTGTTTTGCTTGAATTGGAGCTAGAATATTGATCACTTATGCGTCATTTATTGATGTATATACCTGAATTTGGTGGTAGTTGAGGCATGAGTGAGTTACCATTAATGTTCTTGAGCTTTTGTTGAGATATATGCATGAGTTTGATCTCTTTTCCTTTCCTTCTCTTGCTGTTCGGTTTTGGTCAGTTTTAAGGGAGTGTTTGTACTGATTTGCCGCTGCATTTTCTGCCTTAACATGCTTGGATGAGATCGTATTTGGCTTGGTTGGAATACAGGGCTGAACAGGGGAGGAAAACTTCATTTTTCGCGTCTGGAGTGTCTCCCCGGCCGGGGAGATTTCGCCTTGAAAAGTACCCGGCCGGGTACTTTTATGCAGAATGTTTTCTGCATAAAGGTGTAAAACTCCCCGGAAGGGGGAGATATGGAGCAGGTCCTTAAGTGATTTAATTGGTTTTCCTTCCGTTTCTTTGATATTTCCTTGTTCCGGGCTTGATTCTTGAATGTTAATTGAAGCTTTATGGAATGGTATGATTATGATTGAATTATATGGAGCTATGAATTGATTTGGTTGGGTAATTTGTTGAGTTCATATGTTAATTTTTGAATTATGATTCGTTATAACTTAAGTGGTATGAATATGCATCTCATTTGCATATTAATTGCATCATTTGCATTCATGAGCATTACCGAGCATCTATATGGTACGTCTCTTTTGAGTCTAAGTCTCCGGTCTTGCCTTCGTTTTGTTTCAGAGACTCTTTCGGACGTGCAAGAGCCCGAAGTCTAGGTGGTTATTTGCTTCTTCGACCCGGTTTCCGCTTCCTCTTGCTTTAAGGTGAGGTTAGGAATGTTTGTATTAGCTAAGCGACCTATGACCACTTATGTGTTGTTTTCTTACCCCGTATACGAATATATACCTTATATATATATATATATTAAATTCGACTGTTTAAGCTATGTTATGATTTTGTGAAATGAGCTTTACGTTTTCGAAATTTATATATGTATTGGCATAAGTACGCTATGTTTTGAAATCCGTTATTCGTATATGATATTTATGAGCGAGTTGAACCCTGAAAGATGGGATTTTGGTTTGTTTTGGTTTGTTGGGCCCCGGAGACGTGGGTAAGAGAGACCCGGGACGACCACGGGGTCGCTGGTTATGACCCCTGTGCACGCTCTCATTTGAGATATTCACGTGCGACCTATGGAGGTTGGGAAGGCGTGGTATCTTGAGCCCTCAGTGGATAACTGGGGAAGACATATCGTGGGTTAGCTACCCCGTATGTGTTGATAATGTAGGTGATAGGGTTTGATTCCCGATACACCATGGATGTGGGGTTGGAATTGTGTTATGAATTAATTTTATGTTATGTTTTGTAACTCCCCGATATTTCGACCGTACAGGTATGACGTATGTGTTTACCAATTTGCGCGAATTAATTATTTATAAATATTTTATATTTCTAATTTTATAATTAATTATAATTAAGTGTTTAATTGTTATTAAATTATTTTATTATATTTCGTTAAAAATGGTTTATTTTATTTTATAAATATTTGAATTATTTGAATTTTTAATTTAATTTAATTCTTGAACTATATGCACATGTGTGACATGTTTGAGTGTCGTTCCTATTCGAATTGAATTCGGAATTTCGTGAAAATTTAGTATGTTGTACATTTATGTGTTGTGAACATGTTCATATGCTCGTTTCATGTTTTTGATCTCGTTTGGTGTGGTAACGAATTTATTTCGAGTTGTGGAACCAAATCGGGGGACTAACAGGCAATTAGCGCACCCTTGGTTCCGTATGTGATATCTTGAGCTCGGGAACTCGGAATCGAGTTCCGTCAACTTCAATGGACTCGTATCGATGATTCAGGTCTAATGAACTTAGCCTTATGTTATTCTAAGCCTATTTGGACCTCCGAAATTCAACCGAAAAACGAATCGGCAGCAAAACTGCCACACTTTACCATTTAAATCATAACTCCTACAATCCTTGCCCAAATTAACTATGGTTAGACTCTTTGGAACCCTAGTTCAGCCCAATAACAGCCCTCACTCTCTCCCAACCGAACCACACTTCACACACAAGAGAAAAACTCAGTCAAAGTTCCAGCTTCCAGTCCCATTCTCGCCACCCCCACAAACCTTGAGATTTTTGAGCTCTAATCTCTTCCAACCTTCAATCAGTTCAAGAGGTGAGTTTAGGATTGTAATATACATTCATTTGTGGTCATTTTAAGCCATGCATCCCTAATTTTGAGCTGGATTTGATGGAGATTTGATGCCATAGATGAATAGTTAGGTTAAATCTCATTTCTTGATGAATTCATGCAATTCTTGCTTTGTTTGTTGAATTAATGAATAATATAGGATCTATGTGACTTGATTGCTTCATATATATGCATGCTTTTCGTAGATTTTGCATGAATGATGATCAACCATAGCTGAACCTCCATGGAAGCTTGAAGAAATGAATTTTAACTCCACCATTTGCATCCCTTTTGTGGCTGTGTGATTTGCAGCTGTTATTGTAGTTGTTTTGCTGCTTTCTTTGCATTATTTTACTGCTATCTCCTTGATCTTGATGTCCTGGAATGGCCCCTGCTGCTGCTGCAAAAATGGAGACGAAACAGGGGCCGGAACTCCTTGATTGCTACCTGCAGCTTGCAGCAAGGCTTTTTCCGGTCGCGCCCGCGATCGGATTTTGGTTGAGTTTTGGAATGAACAGTGGCTGCTGCTGGAGAAGTGAGTCATCACTGCTGTGACCCTTTTTGGCAAGTTTCTCGTCACACCCGCGACCTTGTTTGGGCCCATTTTTGTGAACTGCTGCTTTGTTTCTTTAAATAAATTGTTGTGCATGTGTGCATGAGATTTGTGCATGAGTGTATGTCTATATATATATAAATAATGTGTGTGTGCATGTATATATAATATCTTGTGCATGAAACATATATGTATCATATGTGTATATACGTATATACATATATATTGTGTGTGTTGTAGTATGTATATAGTATAGTTTATATATTTGTGCATGATATGTATTTGCATGATATGTAATTATATATATATATATATATATATATATATATATATATATATATGTATTTATGTATATTGTATACATTTTATGTATTAATTAATTTATGGAATTGGATTGTTATCTATTTCACCTTTTACCTATTTAATTGATTTGAATGCCTTTATTTTGCCTATTCTCTAATTGTAAATTTGTTATCTTTGAGCTAATCGTGATATGAAATTCCTGACTTGAATTGCTATAACGTGGATTAAGTGCTTCTATATGAATCGTTAAGTGCCTTCTTGCAATACCTTGATGACTTAAATGATTTCTCTGGCTCCTATACTTATTATATGCATCGTAAACATGATTAAGAAGGTGCTATGAATACTATATGAAAATCATGGCTCCAATTGTTATGGTTCACGGAAGATATGGAATTAATGAATATAAAACCACCATATATTGAACGTTTGAATAAGTTACTTGATTATATGACCTCATAACACAATTTATACTTCTTATGCATCTCATATCCTATGCATAACATGTCGTGCGTCGTATATGGTTCATTTAGAGTCTTGAGTCTCACGAGTACACTGCTTTGTCCTTTGTACAGTTTTCTCCAGGGCGGAGATTTATCGGGTTCATAGACTATCTTCAATTCTTCTTTTCTTCTTGGTATCGTTCGGTAAGGTGTAACAGGTGGGTTTCTCTTCTAATAGCTAAAACGACCCGATATGTCCCTTATGTGAAAGTTTTAAACCAAAATATTATATATATGTATATATATCGAGTCTTTTCAGAAGAGTCTATGATTTCCAACGTAAAGCCCTTCTCTTATGTATCCCCACCTTATGATTTTTGGCGTGGACATGATTATGATTGCACGGGCCCAAGGACTTAGTGCAAGTGGCTATCCGGGGAGGCAAGGGCTGACGGTGATCCCTTGTACTAGTCCCACCACATTTACGGTGATACCGGCCCTCGCTAGGAGGTTTAGTGGGGAATGGGAGCTGAGTGCCCTTGGGGGATTCATGTACCCCCATTGGCCTATGCAAGACCCGACCACCACCAGGAGGAAAAAGGTGTAAGTGTTTATGATTATGAATGATATGTATATGCATGATATGATTATGATTATGAACGAATATGTATGAATGTGTATGATCGCTAATATAAAGATTGAATTGATATGCACACACGAGGAGTAGGTTGGAGATATTCGCCCACCCGCCAGGGCTCACGCATTGACCGCATGAACGATTATGATTATGAATGAAAATGATTGTTGTAATCCCGAGCGTTGTTTTCTTTGTTTTCACCCACTTGGGAAAATTTTCAAACCTCGCACGGGATTATAGCTTGCATGTGTGTGTGCTTAAATTCTATAAAATTATTTATGAGATGCCCTGTTTTATACCCACCAATCTTCTATAGACTAAATCCGGCTTTGTTTTCAGATTTCTTCTGCAGGCTTGGAGCGCTAGGCTGGAGTTCGAGTCTGTCAAGTCTTGTGGTCTAGTCTGAGTCACACCACCACATATTGTAATGATTAAATTACCATGAATTGTATTGATTTTTTATTAATGATTCGGGACAGGCTTCTAGGGATAGATTGAACCCGTATTTATGATTATGATTTATGTTTATGTATGAATTTTTGGGAGTAGGTAACTTTGTTAGTCGAACCCGTATTATGATGCTTGTACTGGTTATGAGTTACATGTTATGCTTCCGCATTTGTTATATTCCTTTGTTTTTTTTTATGGTTTCGAAGGTTTAGTTCCCACCTAGCATAGTGAGTGAGTGAGTGAGTGAGTCCCCGTTCGCTCTGATCTGGCACGTGTATGGATTTCCTGTTTCATATACGGGTCGGTTCTGAGTGCGGGGGATGTGGCACCTTCCGTTTGGGGTGTTACATGTTTGATGGAGTAAGGGATAGTCCGTTCTCGCCGGATTTATGATATGTTTATGTTTTGTTCGATAGATTATGGATCGAGTTAGGTTTTCTTTATATTATATGTTATCTTTTGAAATGATTTGGTATGTAAAACCCTAGCCTCGATTCATGACTATCACCTTTGTTATATGCTCTGCTTTATATGTATTTAGGTGTGGGTGTACGTTTAGCCCCCTCACTCAGTCGAGTTTTGACTGACCCTCCTTTTCCCAACCTTCAGTTGCAGGTTGTCTCGAGCTAGGCGGGGAAGTGCTTCGAGTCTTGTCGTACTTCTAGTTTAGGTCGAGTTGCATTCATATTTCCTGCCTTTTGAATACTCCTCTTACGTATTTAATATCAGGACTTGTATATTTTGGAGAACGATGGATATTGATGTATATATTTGATCTTTTGGGCTGTGAGGCCATGCATGTATATGATAATATGTGTTTATGTTCGAGCTCTTTGGATCTTGTGTATTGCTTCCGCATATTATTTTTATGTTGTTTTGAGCACTCTGTCCGAGTTTTAGCCCCGCTTAGCCTAAGGAGTTAGTGTAGGTTCCCGTTCGCTTAGACTTGGACAAATGTATGGAAGTCTATTTCATATGTGGGTTTGGGTTTGGGTGCGGGGGATGTGGTGGCCCACCGCTCCGGGCGTCATATCTTAAAGTGGTATCAGAGCTCTAGGTTGCAAAACCGGAGCTCTAGAGTCGTGTTGGGTCTGTCTAGGTCGTACGGCTTAGGACAACATGGTTATGTGCATTTATGTGATTATTTGCTTATTTTCTTGTTAATCGTGCACATGAACATGTACTGACCTTCACGTATATGAATTGTAATTCCTTGATTTTTTCAGAAACATGCCTCCACGAAGACACCACCACCGAGATAGATCTCCAGAACATCGTCACCACCGGGATCATTCTCCACAAACTGAAAATAACAATCCACCACCACCACCCCAAAAGGATCTGGGTAATTTCTTGGAAAGGCTTGCCGTATTTTTGGAGCAACAGGCTCAGGAAAGAAATAATGCACCTCCGGCTGGAAATCACAGAGGAAAGCTTCTCACAACTACTCTCCGGGAGTTCAAGAATCAAAACCCACCGGTCTTTGTGGGTGGGAATAACGTGCAAGCGGAGGAATGGTTGGTTGAGACCAATCGAATTTGGGGCCTTATACCTTGTGGAGAGATGGAGAAACTGCAATGTACACTTACCATGATCCAAGGTCAAGCCTGCAATTGGTGGTCTAGCATGCAAGGAAAGTCGGAGGCTTCAGGAGAGGAAATTTCATGGGAGGTATTTGTTCGGGAATTCAAGAACAAATATATTCCCAAAGCTAAGAGAAACCGGCGGTTGAGGGAGTTCATGGACCTTAAACAAGGGAGCATGTCCGTCACGTATTATACTAATGAATTTGAAAGGCTCTCCCATTATGCCCCGAACATTGCCAACGACGATGAAAGCAAGGCTTCTCAATTCCTCCAAGGACTTCGGGAGGATATGAAAGATGCTTTAGAGGCTTCTAACACGAGCACTTGGGAAAAGGTCACGGATAAAGCTCTAAGGGTAGAAGAGCGTGTTGTGATGAGGAGGAAGAGTACTCATACCGGGCAAGGGTCTAGCTCGGGGAATTTCAACAAGTTCGAAAAGAGGCCGGCATACCAAACTTTTCAACAAGCCAAGCCTCAAAAGAAGCAACCCTAACCCGCGGGACCCAATCAACCAAATCAACCCTTAGCACTTCCGGCTCCACCTAGGGTGCAATGTACTTATTGCAAGGGTTCTCATTATGTGGATAACTATTCAAAGCTTCATAAGAGATGTTTCATTTGTGGATCCCCGGAGCACATGGTGAGTACGTGCCCGAAGAAGAAAGATAACCCGAGGCCTGCAAGCCAAGCAAGGGCTTATGCGTTGGGTGGTGAGGAAGAGCAAGCTGTGGAAATCGACCCAAATGCCATGATCGAAGGTACTATAAGCATTCATGGCACTACATTACATGCATTATTTGATCCCGGGGCCACTCATTCCTTTATTTCCCAGGATATTGCTTCTTCTATGTGCTTGCCTGTTTTCTTGTGTGCGCATGATTACGTGGTTAGCTCTCCTCTTGGTGGTAGTTTGGTAACTTGTAGGGTTTTTCGGGGTTGTCCGGTGAGCTTCGAAAGTCGGGTTTTCTTCGCAGACTTGATTGAAATGCCAATGCAGAGATATGATGGTATCTTGGGTATGGATTGGTTATTTGAACATGGGGCTCAGATGGATTATCGGGAGAAGAAGGTTTCTTTCGGTTCAGTAGTGTTTAAGGGCGAGAAGGTGAAGTCAAGCCCGTTTATTTCTTTTGTTGAGGCTAGTAGACTAGTCCGGGACGGTGCGATAGGTTTTGTGGCCTATCTTTTGAACAAACAAACTTGAAGAGACGGAGGTCGTGCGAGAGTAAACCGATGTATTCCCTTAGACTTTAGGTTCTCTACCGCCTGATAGGGACATCGAGTTCGTAATCGACCTTTATCCCAGAGCAGAGCCTTTTTCGAAGACTCCCTACAGAATGGCTCCTGCAGAGTTAATGGAGTTAAAGGCGCAGCTTGATGAACTTCTAGCTTGCAGGTACATCCGTCTGAGCACTTCTCCATGGGGTACTCCCGTTTTTGTTTTTAAAGAAGAAGGATGGAACGTTACGGATGTGCGTAGATTACCGTGAGCTAAATCGGATGACTATGAAGAAAAAGTACCCTTTGCCTCACATCGAAGAGTTGTTCGATATTCTGCAAGGCTCCGAAGTTTACTCCAAGTTAGATTTAAGGCAGGTTTACTATTAGCTGCGAATTAGGGAGGAAGATATTTCGAAGACTGGGTTTAATACGCATAGGGCACTTCGAATTCATTGTCATGCCGTTTGGATTAACTAACGCTCCAGCTATATTTATGGATATGATGCACCGAGTGTTTAGGCCATTTCTTGATAAGTTCGTGGTGATATTTATAGACGACATTCTGGTGTACTCTAGGTTGGCTGAAGAGCATGCACAACATCTTCGGATCGTCTTGGAAACTTTGAGGGAACACAATTTGTATGCGAAGTTCAGTAAGTGCGAATTCTGGATCGATCGGGTTATGTTTTTGGGTCATATAATTTCAGGTGATGGGATTGAAGTTGATCCATCTAAGGTTGAGTTCGTGCTTCGTTGGGAAAGACCGAGAAATGCCTTAGAGATCAGGAGTTTTCTGGGGTTTGCCAGCTACTACCACAGATTTGTTAAGGATTTCTCCAAAATTGTGGCCCCGTTGACTCGTTTAACCAAGAAGAAGTGAAATTCAAATGGGATGATAAGTGTGAGGTGAGTTTTCAGACGTTGAAGGTGAAATTGGCTTCAGCACCGGTTCTTACCCTACCCGAGGGAACCGAAGGCTATGCAGTTTATATAGATGCTTCTAAAGAGGGTCTCGGTCGTGTTTTGATGCAGCACGGTAGAGTAGTAGCTTATGCTTCGAGGAAATTGAAGGATCATGAGAAGAATTACCCTACCCACGATCTTGAATTAGCTGCCGTTGTGTTTGCTTTGATGAAGTGGCGACACTATCTCTACGGTACCACGTTCGAGGTGTTTACGGATCACCAAAGCCTCAAGTACCTCTTTTCTCAGAAGGATTTAAACGTAAGACAGAGGCGTTGGATGGAGTTGTTAGAGGATTACGATTGCACCATTCAGTACCATCCGGGTAAAGCAAACGTGGTAGCCGATGCCTTAAGTAGAAAGGCGAGTGTGGCTAATTTGGAAGCAGGTTCTTCAAGTTCGAGTTCAGAGATCTTGGTTTCGGGAACTTGGTTAGCCAATCTTACAGTTATACCAGATTTGAAACAACAGTTGTTGGAAGCTCAAAATTCAGATGCAGAAATTCAGAAGTTGGTAGCTCGTTCTAGGACTGATCCGAATTCTAAGCTTGGAATTGATGATTCAGGGTTGTTAAGGTTCGAAGCGAGAATATGTGTCCCAGAAGAGCTCAAGAGGCTCGTACTTGAGGAGGCACATCGCTCGAGGTACTTGATTCATCCGGGAGGCACTAAGATGTATCGGGACCTGAAAGAGAAATTCTGTGGAATGGCATGAAAAGGGACGTCGCGAACTTCGTGAAGCGATATCTAACGTGTCAAAAGGTGAAGGCAGAGCACCAGAAGCCGGGAGGAACTCTCCAACCACTTTCTATTCTCGAGTGGAAGTGGGAGCAAGTGACGATGGGCTTCGTGTCTGGCTTGCCTAGAGTCAAAGGAGGGTTTGATGTAATTTGGGTAATTGTCGACAGATTGACTAAGTCTGCCCATTTCCTCAAGGTTCGGATGTCCGAGAAAGTTCCAAAGCTAGCTGAGTTGTATGTTCGAGAGATTGTAAGACTACATGGAGTTCCGGCTAGTATTGTTTCAGATCGGGATCCACGGTTTACTTCGATCTTCTGATAGAATCTTCAGAAATGTTTGGGCACCCGGCTCAAGTTTAGCACCGCTTCACATCCTCAAACGGACGGTCAATCTGAAAGACTAATGCAGTATTTGGATGATATGCTTAGGTCGTGTGCTTTGGATTTCCAGGATAAGTGGGACGAACATCTGGCTCTAGTTGAATTTGCTTATAATAACAACTATCAGGGTTCGATTAGGATGGCACCTTATGAGGCATTATACGGGAGGAAGTGTAGATCTCCTTTGTTTTGGGATATCGAGGATTGGAGGTGGACCAAAGAGAATAAACTTGAGAGAGCAGAGCCTAAGGAAAAGATCGCTGCCACTATAGAGAAGGTTCATAAGATTCGGCAAAGAATGAGAGCAGCTCAGGCTCGTCAGAAAAGCTATGACGATAAGAGAAGAAGGCCCTTAGAGTTTGAGGCCGGAGATAGAGTTTTCCTGAAAGCATCTCCTAGGAAAGGCTTCACTCGAATAGGTAAAGGTGGAAAGCTCAATCTACGATACCTTGGGTTGTTTGAGATTTTGGAAAGAATTGGAGAAACGGTGGAGCGCCCGAGCGCAAGGCACCACAACCCCCGTACCGAGACCCGACCCGCATATGAAATGGAAAGTCCATACACGTACCAAGTCACGGTGAACGGGGACTCACCCACTCGCTATGCTAGGTGGGAGCTAGTGTTAGGAATAGTGCCCTAGAAAGCTGATTGTATATCCGCTTTGTGCTTTTCCTTATTGTAATTACAAATAATCTTTGAATGAAATAACGAATTGAGGCAACCCTTCTTTATATGCTCTTGTTTGGTATGCGTTTACTTTATCTGTGCATGTATAAGAACTCCCCTAATCCTGATGACTTTAGGACTCTACCATTTAGGTGAAATGGTTCATGAAACGAGCCCTATATCACATAAGTCATGATTAGTAAAATACTCCAAGCCGATGAGTCCTACAGACAGTGGGAGTGTCAACTTAACTCCTCTAAGGCTTGCTTGTGGGATCACGCCCTTAAGAAGGACCACCTTGTTTCATGGAGGTGCAAAGTGTATAGTTGATACGTGCGTGATACATGAGGGTGCTTACTTTAATAAGTAAGTTCACTAAGGTGCCCCGTGTGAGAACATTCCTAAATGGGAAAGGAAGTTTCTATTTCAGGAAATGGAAACTTCCAGATTAGGAAATATCTCACGAGTCATTGATGTGATTAATTGATCCTTAGACTTGAGGTTCCTTGTCACTTTATGAGTTAACTCTGTAGTCTTAGGTATAAGCTTTAAAGGGTGTCGCCTTAGACAACTGAATCAAGGCTTATGCTGGGGCTGCACAAGTGATTCATGAAAGTGAATGAGAATCAAGAAAGGACCTACACTTGCATTTTCAAGGTGATCTCTTATTGTGTAAGTCATTCATATACCATATCGAGTCCTTGGCCAAGGCAGTAGATCAAGACATCAAGAAAAGGGTTTCTTGGATTGAGATCAAATGGATATGAAATGCACTTAGCTTTAAGACCGGATTATTAGGGTTCTGATTATTCCCTTACCCTAGATCTTGGTTGAGAGATAGTAAGTAGGAGGATTGTATCTCACATGAATCAATGACTTAAAGGTTCTGTCGAATCCAAACATTCCAATTCAGCTAGGGGTTAAACACCTGTTGCTAGACTATAGTCGTTTAATCTGTGGACTGATTAATTAATTAGTGAATTAATTAATTAGGGTCACTGCTAATTGAATTGAGAACCTAGAGGGTCACACACAACAACTTGGTTACATGAGTTGAGGCTTTAAAATGATTAAACGAGTTAATCGGGCCAAGAGGGTTCCACACGTGTGAAACCACACGTGTGGGTCACGTGAGTGACACGTGTCCCACACGTGTGAATATATATATATTGTATATATATATTAAATAATTAAATGTGTTAATTATTTAATAGACTTTGGTTTAATTTTGAATTAAAAAGAAAGTCTAATTTTGGAGAAAATAATCTAGTTAATTAATTATGAATTAATTAATTAGATAAAATAAAATAAGTTATTTATTTTAAATAA
Source organism: Lantana camara (assembly GCA_037501455.1). Lineage (NCBI taxonomy): Eukaryota > Viridiplantae > Streptophyta > Magnoliopsida > Lamiales > Verbenaceae > Lantana > Lantana camara. The sequence continues at coordinate 97,604,085 of CM074856.1, forward strand.
ATAAAGTATAAAATTATCCAAAAATAGTTTAGATATTTTAGCTCTCTTGAAAGTTGATTTGAATTTGAATTCAAAGTCAAAGTCAAAATTACTTGATGATCAAGTAATAGGAGAGAGAGACCAAAACCCTAGCCCATAAGGACTAGGATTTTCGGTCCTCCCCTTAATATAAATAGGGGGGCTCGAGCTCCCCTTAGAGCTAATTGGCAATTCTTTTGGTTCATGTGTTGAACACCTTCCCTTCTCCAAGATAAACGAAACCCTAGGTTAAGCCTAAACACTAACTAGAGAACTAGCATCCTTACTTGTTAGATTGTGATCAAGTTGGTGGACTATCTCTAGAGAGCTTCAAGTTAGAAGTTTAAAGATTCGAGCTTTACCAAGGAGAGGGGATCAAGCCGCGAGAAGAGCGTTCTTGGGTGGCTTGAAACGCTTCAAGAAAGAATAAAAGAAAAGTAAGTTTCCTATCTCTACGAATTTGGTCACACGATTGCGAGTCTTAGATCCTTTTGTTGGAAAATTTTTAAATTTCCGCTGCTTTCTGATTTGTGTTTCCAACAGCTAGAACCTCGAAACCAAATAAGAAATTCAATAGGATAAAATGCACGTGCGGAAGCATATCATGTATTCAATCATAAATACAGGTAGCAATTGACGGGTTCAACTAGCATAAATACCTAGTCCCGAAATTTCAAACATAAATCATAACCACGGGTTCAATCTATCCCTAGAAGCCTATCCCGAATCAATAAAACATAATCTTAGCATTTATACATGTTTCAATATAACTTAATCAAATTACAATGCATGTGTGGAAAGACTCTGACTTAACCACAGGACTTCACAGGCACAAAATCCCGCCTAGCACTCTAAAACCTGCAAAAGAATTGAAAACAAAGCCTGGTTCAGTCTATAGAAGACTGGTGGGTATAAAACAGAGCATATCATAATTATATTTCAGATTTAAACACCCCCACATGCAAGCTATAATCCCGTGCGAGGTTTTTTAAGATATTTCCCAAGTGGGTTAAAACAAAGAAAACAACGCTCGGGATTACAACAATCAATTTCATTCATAATCATAATCGTTCATGCGGTCAATACGTGAGCCCTGGTGGGTGGGCGAATATCTCCAACCTACTCCTCGTGTGTGCATATCAATTCATTCTTTACAATGGCGATCATACATATTCGTTCATAATCATTCATAATCATATCATTCATATTTATATCATCTATAATCATAAAAACTTACACCTTTTTCCTCCGGGTGGTGGACGGGCTTGCAAGACCCGCCCACCGGTCCATACATAGGCCAATGGGGGTAAATGAATCCCCCAAGGGCACTCAGCTCCCATTCCTCGCTAAACCTCCTAGTAAGGGCCGGTATCACCGTAAATGTGGTGGGACTAGTACAAGGGATCACCGTCGGCCCTTACCTCCCCGGATAGCCACTTGCACTAAGTCACTGGACCCGTGCATTCATTATCATGTCCACGCCAAAAATCATAAGGGGGGGGGGGGTACATAAAAGAAGGGCTTTACATTGGAAATCATAGACTCTTTTGAAAAGACTCGATATATATATATATATATATATATATATATATATATATAATACTTTGGCTTAAAACTTTCACATAAAGGATATATCGAGTCATCATAACTAATAGAAGAGAAACCCACCTGTTACACCTTACCAAACAATACCAAAAGAAAAGAAGACTTGAAGGTAGCCTATGAACCCGACACGTCTTCGCCCTGGAGAAAACTGTACAAGAAATGACACGGTAAAATCGTGAGACTCAAGACTCCATAAGAACCATATATGATGCACGACAATGCAATGAGCATGATATGAAGTGCCTATGAGACAATAACATATTATAGAGATGCTCATGTGCACAATTAATACATTAGAAGCACATAAACGAGCAATTCACTCAAGTTCAATCAATACATGAAGGTTTGAAGTTCGTTTGTTCCATATCTTCCATGAATCATACCAAATCGAGCTATAATCTTCAAACTATAATCATAATACACATATCAACATGTTTACAATGCATACAATAAATATACAGGTAAGAGGATACAAGAAAGCTCCAAACGTGTTATTTAAACGTTCATGCATTCAAGTCACGTTTACACTTATCAAATGAAACCATAAAATTAGAATAAATAATCAAACATATCATATATTATCAATTAATCATGCATACAATTCATTCAAACCACATACGGAGTCCGAGGGAGTGGAAGGAAAGCAAGAGAACGGATTTAGGCGAGTTTTGACAAAAGCTGACAGTTTTTAAATTGCACAAGCTGTAGAAAAATGGGAATATCTTAGTTCTAGATGTTGGAATTGAGTTTTGTTTATTGGAAATGAAACTAGACAAATAGAGCTTTTCAATGGTATATGGCACGAATCAAGGTTCAAAGCGAGGTGAAAATGGTGTAGTCCCGAAGTTGGATGAATGCAGATTTTTGGTGAAGTAGCGACACCAAAAAGAATTTGTTATATCTCACAAACGAGAAAAGATAATGAGGTGATTCTAATTGGAGAATGTTTTACACTTCAAAAGGTTTCTTATGGTTTAAAATTCAGGCCAATCAGAGTACGTTTGAGGGGTAAACGGAACAAAACAAACTCAGACAGAAAACAGGGGAGGATCCACGGTCGTGGATTTTTCCTTCATAAAAATCCACGCCCGTGGGAAGGCCTCCAGGTCTCTGGACACGAATCCATGGCCGTGGGTCAAAATCCACGCCCGTGGATCCTTCTACGGCCACAAAACATGTCAGCAACGAAACTCAAGTAAGAAGGCATCAAGAGGGCAAGCAAACTCACTCCAAATCCATCAAAATTCAAGGTGTAAACTCATATATACATGCTTTATCATTATAGCCTAGCAAAATGGCATGAAATGCACAAGAAACCAATCCACCATTTTTACATCTATACACACATATACATATACACATACTTGCTCCAAGAATTAAAACAATTAGGCATAAAACTCATGGATTCAAGTATTAGAGTATCAAACACATACAAATTCATGCTTCAAACTCAAGGAAATTCAAACCCTATCTTATTTGACATATACACAAAACCCACATAATACCTTGGAAGAAGGAAGGATAAAAGAAGGAAGAAGATGGAGGCTTGGAGCTTGAGCTTGAGGGAGAAGAATAGAGCTTGAAATCCTTGTCTTCCTTGTTCTTGCTTAGATCGAATTTGGGGAAGAAGAGGAGAAGGGGTTTGGAGCTTTGGGTGTTGAGAGGAAAAGAGAAGAAGAAGAATGGGAGGAAGGGGTGTGTATATCGTGTGATTAAGGGAGAGAGATGGGAGAATTTTCACTTTGGTCCTCCAAGAATTTAAGTGCTCCATTAGGACCCCTAGGTTTGATAAGTTGGCAATTGGGTTTAAATCTAAAGTTCAATAAAGTCCAAGGATTTCATATAATTTCAAATAAGTGCATAAGTGAAATAAAACATTTAATTGGCAAGTAAACATGTTATAAATGAATTTAAATAGCATAGTAAATTAAATCATCTAAGTCATATAAGTCACATCATAGCATTTAGTTCACGAAATTATTAAGTTACACGGTCACTTAGCAATTGAAATCACATTACTCAGTCTAAACCCACTCGTGACGTCATACCTGACTTGTCAAGAAAACGGGGCGTTACAATCGGCGTATAGGTTGGATCTACCACCGAATTTGAACGGGATACATAACGTTTTCCACGTCTCTCAGCTCCGTAAGTACTATCCCGATGAGGCAACAATTTTCCCTGTTGAAGAGGTTCAGTTAGAGATGGATTTGACAATAGAAAGGCATCCGGTTGCAATTTAGGACCGGAAGATGCAAGAATTGAGAAACCGATAGATTCCTTTGGTCAAGGTACTTTGGAGAGATCAGAAATCCGAGGAATCAACTTGGGAAACCGAGGAGAAAATGAGAAGTTTATATTCGGAGTTGTTTGAGAACTCGGTTCGGGCTTGAGGACAAGTCCTTTTTAAAGGGGGAGGATTGTGACACCCTGACTTTCAGGCCGTATAGGTATGATGTATGTGCACATTTAAATTCACTAATTATGTATTTTCTTGATTTATATAATTGTTTAATTATTATTCTTTATTATTATGAATTCTTTTATTTGAACGTTTTTTGCCTTTTCATTGATATTTGCTTCGTTTATGCTCGTAATTGATTTCTGATTTTTGTACCAACTTGATATGTGTGACGTTTTATGAGTTATGAACTTGAATATATGCTCATTATGTGTTTTCGGGTTTATATGTTGGGTTTTCGGGACTCGTTTTGTTGGGTAACCTAAAGGAGGCTAAAATGTACTTAGCGCACCTTGGGTTCCGGGTAGTGTAATTTGATCTCGGGAATTCGGATTCAAATTTTGTCACTTCTGTTGACTTATTTCGATGATTCGGGTCTAATGAACTAAGCCTTATATTTTTCTAAAACGATTTGATACTCCCAAATTCAACGGTAACTTTGTCTCGCGCTCAAATGACCATCTTTCACTATTTTACAGATAAGCCCTTCAATTGTTCAGCTTTTCACTTGAAACCTGGACCCACATGACCATAACTCAGCCTACTTTCATCCCCCTCTCCTTCACACCGATCCACACAAGCCAAGGAAGAGAAAATTCAGCCATTTTGGAGAATTAAAGAGCATTCCCGTCACTATTTACCCAAGGGAGGTTTTGAGCTCCAATCTCCATTTTCTTCCATCTTCTTCAAGGGGTAAGCTTATATTTGACATGTACATACTTAAGTGATCATTTTCATCCAAAAATTCTGAATTTGAGCCTTGTTTGATTGAGTTTTGCTTCATGACTTCAACAATGAATTTTATGCCCTATTTTGAGTTATATGACTTCTCTTGGTGTTTTGCTTGAATTGGAGCTAGAATATTGATCACTTATGCTTCATTTATTGATGTATATACCTGAATTTGGTGGTAGTTGAGGCATGAGTGAGTTACCATTAATGTTCTTGAGCTTTTGTTGAGATATATGCATGAGTTTGATCTCTTTTCCTTTCCTTCTCTTGCTGTTCGGTTTTGGTCAGTTTTAAGGGAGTGTTTGTGCTGATTTGCTGCCTTAACATGCTTGGATGAGATGGTATTTGGCTTGGTTGGAATGCATGTGAGATTCTGGTGCTTCAGCGTTCGATATTAGTTTTGTTGCTTGCTCTGAGTAGGGTCTAGACCGCCTAGCTTAGGTTGGATTTTGTTTGTCACCCGTTCGCCATGGCTTGATGCGTGGACGGAGCCCCCATTTCTTTTCACGTGTTGGGTTATGGTGTGGGGGATGTGGTGCCCTTCGCTCCAGGGTGTTACATCCTTAAGTGGTATCAGAGCTCTAGGTTGCAAAACCGGAGTTCTCTTGTCGTGTCGGGCTTGTCTAGGTCGTTCGGCTTAGGATTGCGTTTTTGTTGGCATTCACTACATCAGTTATGTGAACTACTTGATATTATTTGAATTAATTGTTCACATGAACATGCACTAATAACCCCGCATGCGTCGATATCTCTTGGAATTGAATTTTATTTCAGGATATTCCTTCGACATCAACAAGTAATACCGGGAAAAAGAACAAGAGAGATAGGTATATTCGGGCTACAAAAGGACTTAGGGATTTTGATCTTTGGAAGCGATCTGAAATGAGGATATCAAGGCCCAGTTCTAGGTGATCAAAAGAATGGAGTGGATATTTGAGGAGTTCGAGAAGAATTCTTATGAAGGAGTTCTATTCGAGAACTTTGTACAAGAGCCTTCTTTCTGAGTTTGATGATAGGAATATTTCAACTAGAAGAATGAGAAAAGATGGTTGATTTCAAATAAGGGTTTGGAGGATTGGGTACCTTCGAGTACTATCCTAGAGTTCGGAGTTATTTACAAGCAAGTAGACATGGAATGCGATCAAATTATCAAATTCCAAGAGTATGTGCATGATCCGAGGAAGCAAGATACATGGGGCTATGAAGGAATGGGTAATCAAGGGATTAAGTCTCCCACAAGACTCAAGGGAAGAAAAGATCGGTTTGGGATTAGAAAATTAAACAAGGAACCCGAACTTCAGGAGATTTTGAGAGGTTTCAAGATACCAAAAACATCAAGAAAAAGAAGATTTCAATGCCGAAGTGGAAGGATCAAATTAAGAGGAATTAGGAAATTGTTTCAAGTCCCGTTAGATGGAAGAGTACTTTAAGATTAAATAATTGGAAGACAAGGCGAGAAACCAAGAGACAAGAGAAATTTTTGAAAACTTAAGACTTCAAAGTTGTCGAGTATAAGAAGATTCAATTACCGAAGATGGATGGATTTTTACATCTCCTCACCAGAAGCAACTTAATATATACATTGTAGAGACTTGAATTACATGGAAGTAAGAAACTCAAGAATCTCATGAGGCCACCAATATCAAACAAGGAAAGATTTCAATACCAAAGGTGGTAGGATGATTTAATTATGGAGGAATTGAAGGCATGATGAAAGTAAACCGAACAACAAGAAGTTGAGGTCTTCAAAGAAATGCCATGACTTCAAGATCCCGGTTCAAGCACAAGATGATCCTCCCGGAAAACAAGAAGATGACACCACACTCAACACAACTCATGTGGTGAAAGGTACATAAGGCATTCATGGCATCCCATTTTATACATGTTTTAATATCGGGGAAACCCATGTGTTTATTGTCTTATTCCTTGCTCTTCGGTGATCCTTGATTACATTTGTCGCGTAACTGCTTTCCTTCTTGTTCTTGTTCATTGTGTGTTTCTTTCTCTTCTTGGCTTTTATTTGTATTATGCTTCCTTCCCTTCTCAGTTTTGCTCATTGTATGTTTCTTTTCCTTTCTAGCTCTTGTTTGAAGTGTGCTTCATTTTCTTCTTAGCTTTGCTAGTTGTGTATTTCTTCCCTTTCTTAGTTCCTACTTGTTGTGTGCTTTATTTTCCTTTTGTGGTAACTCTCTTTTGGAGAGAGTTTGGTGGTGCGTCGTGAGTGTTAGGTGAGTTGTGAGGGTCGAGCTGCTTTTGGTAGGCCTGTTTGAAGGTGTCTTGCTCTTGTTGAAGTTGGGTGTTGCTTTCAGGAGGTCTATCAGGGACTCAACGATATTTTCGGGTGTTAGATTGAAGGCTAACCCGTTGATATTTCTCTTAGAAGGACCGAGGATTGCCTCAGAGTAAGAGGTACGGTTTTGAGTGGGAAGAGGCGGTTCAAGAGAGTTACCCTCGGTATCGGCTTTCGCCTATCCGGAGGTACAAATGGCTACCTTGTTTCCAAACGAGGCACAAAGGAAGGCCTTTGTTGTGTGTTGCTTGCAGAAGAACGGTAGCCTACGCCATAAGGAGTGCAAGGTCATGAGTTAATCCCACTCAAGGTTTGAAGTTGTTCAGAGTTTTGGGAAACCGGTTGTTCTGGCATAAGAAAGACGTTATGGACTTTGTGTAGTAATGTCTATGTACTAACGGTTGAGAATTCTCCAACTACTCCCGAATTTTATTTGGTAAGTAGGGGCAAACGACTAGGACTTTGTGTCCGGTTCGCCATCTAAGGAGATAGGGTCTCGAGAGGTATGGGATCAGAGTAGCGCAGCGAAAGTGTGGAGTTGGGCTTGTCTTCGGGGCTGTTCAAGATCCTCCTTAGGACCTGAGGACAGGTCCTTTTGAAGGAGGGGAGTTTGTAACATCCTGATCGTTCGGATTTCCAGGTACGCCGTAACGGGAGAGTTTTATGCGCTTTAAATTATATAATTACATATTTGAGTGTTAATGCTTATATGATTATTTGAAATTTTATGAAATTAATTGCTTATATTATGAACTTTGAATTTTAAATGTTTAAGTTTGTATGCTCGTATTTTGCTCGTTATGTGCTGGAATTCAATTCCGATTTTTGTGAAATTTTGATATGTGTGATATATGTGAGTTATGAATATGTTTACATGCTCGTTTTAAGTTTTCGTGTTCGTTTGTCGAGGTTTTAAACCTTAAGTATTTGACGAGGGACATGAGGGCCTAACTAGTTTTAGCGCCTCGTGTTCGAGAGGTCATAATTTGAGCTCGGGAATTCGGATTCGAATTCCGGAAGATGCGTCGAACTCATAACGAAGAAAGGAAACTCTTGAATCTGGTTTGGTATTTTTCTAAGCCCATTTGGACCCTCGTTTTTTGCCCGGAATGAACAGCTTGTGCTAAAGCCACCTTCTTTGACTAGTCTTGTACTTGTGGGCCCCAAATTAACCATACCTAAGCCTTAACCTTGGTTTGTATAAACTAGAATCACTCCTCTCTCTCTCCCTTATCAGCTCCATTTCGAGCCACACACCCAAGGGAGAAGGAAAAGCTGCTGTAAATGGAAGAAAGAAGAGAAAGAAGAAAGCCCTCATCCATGACTTGTGATTTTTGAGCTTGAACTCTTCCATACTCCACCAAATCTTGAAGGTATGTATATTTTTGAATTCTCCATGATTATATGATGAATTTGATCCATGAATTTCATGCTTTAATTGAGATTTAATATGAGTTTGGGGCTATGCACGAATAGGAAGGGTTAGAGGTCATTTCTTGCTTCTTTGCCTTAGCTTGAATTTGTGGCTGATTTTGTGTTTCCTTGTTGATTATATGAGCTTCTTTGCTTCCATTCTTGATTTATACTTCATGCTAGATTTGTTAGGGTTGATTCTCCATTGATAACATGATTGAAACCTTGAGTTTTTTGCCATGAAAATGGAATTTCCGAACTGCTGCAGTCTGCTCATTTTCACCCAGCTGCAGTCACGTTTTTGAGACCAAATGTTGGAATTTTGCTTCCAATTTCATGTGTTAATGCTTGGTTATGTAATATACATGTTGTTATATGAATGTACTTCATTTTCCCCTGAATTCATGCTTTATTATGGCTGCAAACTTGAGTTCTTGAACCTTAAAAACTGCTCCCCTATTTTGGAACTGCTGTGTGGATTTGTGCTTTGTTGCTTGAGTTAATGGCTTCCAATTCGTGTCAAATTGCATGGAGAGGTTGTGTACTAATTGTTTTACATGTTAACCCTGCTTTGGCAAGCCTTTAGATTCATTTTCAGCTCCTAAACCGAAACATGAAGCCTGTTTGTATGCTATGTGCGAACCTAACTGCTGTTGTGATACTTGAAGTATTTGGTTGATCTCTTGTACTTATTTTCGTGTGAATTTGCATGAGTATGAAGTATATGAATTGTTCTTTATGTTATCTTTACCTTTCCTAGCTTTTAACTTGCATCTTGACCCAAATTTGAAGTGCATAGCCTGTTTGTAGGCATGGTATAACTAAACTGCTGCTGTTGCATTTTTGTGATTAGTTGGTGGTTCTAATGTGCTCCAATTCGTGTCAATTTGCATAGACATGGAGTATATTAGTTGGTTAACATGTTAGCATTCTTTCCCCAAACTTTTAACTCCAAACTCAGCCCCTAAGTTGGTGATCATGGCATGAATGCATGGTTTGCTCTTCCTTGTCCGATTTTCGTTGCTTGATTTGAATGATCTTTGTTGCTGCATTCTTTGGCCTTTTAAAGTGATTCTTTTGTGTGTAATTCATGCATCTTGAGACTGCCACGGTTCTGCCCTGTTTTGCCTTGAGGAAACTGAGCTGCTGCTGTTTTTTTTCTGTCTGCACCATTCTACCCGACCGGGTAGAAATTGTTCTTGTGGAGTACCCGGCCGGGTAGTCCCCATGCTGTAGCTGCTACTTCTTTCCTTCCTTTATTTGCATATATTTTGGTTTGTATTAAATGCATGTGTGTTTGGATTAGGTGTGCATTGCACGTAATTTGCATGTAATGTGTATTTATATATGTGATATGTATATTATGCATTGTTAGCTTAATGTATAATGTGTTAACTTGTATATTATGAATTTATGACTTGATTTGCTTACTCATTTTCGAATTATGACCTCATATGTGAAGTATGCTTCCATAATGTGCGTGTATGACTTCATGCCTTGTTTATATGCCTCGCATGATCAATCCTTGCTCTTTATATGGTATGAAAACTTTGATAACATGTTGTATGATATGATATGCGTGTTATATGAAACTTATGAATTCGTTTGACGTGATTTATATGACTTATGATTTAATATGAGTTTGTATGTGTTATATGCCAACGTATTATATTGATATGCATCACTTGCATTTATACGCATTCGCCGAGCGTCAACATGGTTCATTTTGAGTCTAAGTTCGTCTCTTGTTCTTTGTTTTTCTCTTAGGCTCGTTCCGTTGTTGAGGAAGGGTTCGTTTGACTCCTTTTGGTCCGTTTTGGTCGGTTTGGTCGACAAGGTGAGGTTTTCTTTCCTTTTAGTTTTGATGACCTAAAACCTTATTTGTATTTCGAGCCCGCATGCGACTTATATATATGTATATATATATAGATATGTGTTTGATAAGTATTTTGTGGGATTTGTCCCATTTGTCAAGAGGCTTTGAAAACGCTTTTATATGTATATAAGCTCATTTTTGTTTACTTTGACAAGCTTCGATAAGAGTGTGTGTGTTTAAGCGTGATAAGACTTGTGGATAAGCTTCGTATGGTAAGTGTGATCAGTGTAAGTATATATGTGTGTGTGTGTGTGATGGGCCCCGGAGTTGTGGGTAAGGGAGACCCGGGACGGCCATGAGGTCGCCGGTTGCAACCCCTGTGCACTTCTCCACCAAAGGGAGACTTAGCCCACCCTTGGGAGGTCGAGGGGAAGGCGGGTCTTCTTGAGCCGACGGTGTGCTACGTGACCCGTCGAAGGAGCGGGCGGCTCCCCCGTCTCATTACGTTTATATGTGGGGGTTGAGAGGGGCACCTCTCTTCCCCAAACGGTGTGAGGGGATTGATTTATGATTTGTTTTGTGTTTTGCTTCGCTTTTGTTTTTGGAGTAAGTGGGTTGGATTGAAGCTTTCGGTTCGTTATGTTTCGTTTATGGTTGTGAAACGGGGGCGGATTTCTAAACTCTAAAACTTGACTGAATTTGGCCTTCGGCCCTAAACGTCTTTCTTTATATATATTACCACGGGTTAAATGTTTTAGAATGCAAAAACCGTGCCCGGTTCATGAACCCTTTCAGCTTTGTATATGCTTTGCTATTATGTATATGTATGGGTGCGTGTGTTAGCCCCCTCACCAGTCTCTAGGACTGACCCTCGTTATTTCTATCCTTTTCCCCCTTTGATTTGAGTGTGCAGGTATCCGTTTTGGGAGTTGGAGCTAGGCCGTTGTCTTTGAGTTTTGGTTGTGGATAGCTCAAGTCACATGCATTGTATTTTGTTTTATTTATGCATTTGGCAATTTTTGGAAATATGTATAAGTTATGACTTAAATTCGAAATTGTAAAGGTTTGTATAATTTGAATCGTTATTTTTGACATGTCTCGAGTAGGTTGTTTGTTTTTTTGTGAGATTCTGGTGCTTCCGCATTTGATATTAGTTTTGTTGCGTGCTCTGAGTAGGGTCTAGACCGCCTAGCTTAGGTTGGATTTTGTTTGTCACCCATTCGCCATAGCTTGATGCATAGATGGAGCCCCCATTTCGTTTCACGTGTTGGGTTATGGTGTGGGGGATGTGGTGCCCTTCGCTCCGGGGTGTTACACATTTGATCTCGATCCAAGAAACCCATTTCTTGATCTCAATCCACTACCTTGGCCAAGTACTCTATTATGACATATGAATGACTTACACAATAAGAGATCAACTTGCTAATGCAAGTGTAGATCCTTTATCGATTCTCATATACTTCCATGTGCCACCTGTGCAGCCCCAGCATAAGTTTTGAATCAGTTGTCTAAGGTGACACCCTTTAAAGCTCAGACCTAAGACTGCAGAGTTAGCCCACAAAGCATCGATGGAATCTCAAGTCTAAGGACTACTTAATCACATCAATGACTCGTAAGATATTTCCTAATCTGGAAGTTTCTATTTCCCGAATATAAACTTTCTTTCCCATTTAGGAATCTTCTCACACGGGACACCTCGGTGTACCTACTTGGAATAAGTAAGCACCCTCATTTAAGAGGAGTATCACGCACGTATCAATTCTCCACACCCAAAGCATCCTCCCGAATTCTTCCTACATGTCTCCTCCGTATGATTCGGCCCTTGGTAATAAGAGCAACGGATTGGTGCCGCTAGAGCGGGCACTGGAGCCGGTACTGGAAGTCGAGGCTTCTTGATATTGGTGTTGTTGGCATCATAAAATCCTTGGGCTCAAAAATTGGAAACTCATCTTGTGGTATGGGCCTTTTATCCAAATTCAAACTCAAACCGGATCCTTATCCCAAGTGAAAGGTGTAGGACTTCAAACGTTGCTTTTGCAACTCAACTTAAACCACCTTTCTTGTAGCCTTGGCCGAAGTATCCACCATTGAAGCTTGGAGAGCTTGTTCAATATCAACTCTAAGCCCATGTACAAAGCTTCGGGCTTTAAGTCGATCGTTTTCGGTGATATGTGTAGCATAGGGGGCCAATCTCTCGAACTCTAATAGGTATTAAACCACTGTCTTCGAACCTTGCTTGAGACCTAGAAACTCTTGCAATCTTATTTCCCTTACAATCAAATGTACTTGTCACGAAACTCTCAAACGAAACTTTCCCAATTGAACTCTTCCCCGGTTCTCTCTAAATTCGATCTCACCCCCTTAAGCCAATTAGAAGCTTGGCCTTGTATGAAACGGGAGGTGCAAATCGCCTTTTCTTGTGAACTGTTGGGGCAAATCTCCAAATGCCCGTGATCTCCAAAAGCCATTCCTCGGCTTTAATATCATCACCTCCAAACCATTTCGGAGGGTTATTTTTTCAGAATTCTCTATAGACCAAAGAGACTTGTCCCTCTTATCCTTCTCCCGATGGTATTTGTTGGCGTTGATTTTTTTGAAGTTGTTTGAGAAGAGCTTGTACAATATTCTCTGCATTGAGTGGTGGTGGCGGAGGAGGATTATCATGAGCAGGTGATTGCTCACGATGTCAGCGATGAGGTGGCATCCTGAAAAAGCACAATTCGAGAAAAATATCGATGTATGGGGTTTAGTGCATGTTCATGTGATAATTAATACATTTAATAACAAATAAGTCACATGTGGTGCAAATGAATGTAAGCAAACACACATAATCATATGTCGAACAACCTCGACAGACTCAACACGACACTAGAACTCCGGTTGTGCAACCTAGAGCTTTGATACCACTTTAGGATAGCACCCGGAGCGGAGGGCACCACATCACCCGCACTATGGCCCAATGTTCATGAGAAAAGTTTTAATTAAACCTCACGTGCGTGGAAGCGTACACTTTTCAGGTGTAGCACATAAGGTGTCGATCCCACAAGGAAGAGAAACCAATCAATCACTCGTATATATTCTCCAATCGATAGACCAACACAAAAAATAGAGGGGTTGACTAAACTACTACGTCAAAATACATAAACTAAATACGAAAGAAAATAACAAAATCTAATAAAGTAACGCATAGCCAAGGAAGTAATAATAGCATTGATCAGTGCTCGAATTCATGCTTCAACAAATTCACAGAATAACACAATTCTAATCACAATAATATATACAAGCTTCTCTCAAAGTCTAGCATAGGGATGTAAACGAATCGAATCAAACCGAACCCTAGGCTTTTTTTTAGGTTCGAGTTCGAGTTCGTCTCTATTTTTAAGAACTCGAACTCGAACTCGAGCCTGACGAATCTCACAATACTGGGTTCGAGTTCGGTTCGAAGCTGAGTTCGAATTCGGTTCGATTTAGGTTCGGTTCGAGCAAAAGAGGAGATCTAGAAATTTCTCAACAAAAGAAAACATAAGAAGAAGAAGAAAATTAATTTCTGAACAAAAAATAAAGAAAGAGAAGAGGGGTGGCGCTGCGAGCAAATGACGTCGACGGTCGGCGGTGAGGAGCCAGAGTGCTGGTGGTGCAGATCTATGGCAAATACCAATTTCTTTTTAAAAAAAGAAAGAAAGAAAGAAGATAAAATGTGAGGCAGAGGCGGAGTAGGTTGTGGCTGGAGATGGCGGTGGACAGTGGTGACTGAACGGTGGTGCTGCGCCACACGGACCTCTCCTAATCACAAATTGCTCAAAGAAAGACTGAATCTCTTCATGCCTTTTAACTTCAAGTGTTATAGAACTAATAATCGTAATTTACCAACTATTTCTTAATTAAAAGATAAATTCTAGAATCATGCTAAAGTTGGGCAGACTCCAACATGCAATTAAACCATAACTCCATCACATCATATCATACGAATTCATCTACGGATTTCATTGAACACGTATACTACACAATCATTATTCCTTGACTAAAACACAATTACTCAAACATAATCCAAGGAATTATAAAGCAATAAATAGTCAATAGTTCCATTGCAATCATAGATAAATATCCAACAATTAATCCATAAAAACTGAATTAAATAAACTGAAATTAAACTAAGAATTGTTCCAGAAAAACTTAGGAAAATGTTTAAACGAATTTGGATGTCATAGTGTTGTTATCTTCAAACAAGGCTGGATTTCTCCATCTTCATGTCTTCATTGACTCTCCAAGACTCCAGAACTCGAACCCTAATCTTCCCAGCAGTTGCGTTACGCAAGTGGCAGATAACTCTGAAAATTAGGTCATAGCTACTATATATACGTATCACTATACCACATCGTGGCCGCAAGGCATTTCGCATGTATTTGGTCGCGGGCGTGATTGGGTTCAGAGCCTTTTGATTTCGGGAATCTGCAACATTACGGCGGTGAAGGATTTTTGCATGTTCGAGTCACGGCCGCGATGAAGGTGTTTATCAGGGGCCTGCTTTCTCCTCTTCGCGGGCGCGATGCTTTCGCACGTGAATTACTTAGGCTGTGATCATGAGCTTGTTTTTTGGTCCGTTTTGTGCCTTAATGCCTCTTTTATGCTACAACATTTCCATTTTCCAGATTTATGACTTCAAAATGAAAAGTATCTAAAAACGGACGATATTACCAATATAAGACACAAAAATATTATAAAATGATACAAAACACATTAAACATTTTATGCTCAACACCTAACACGTGTAACGAAGTGGGAAATCCACACACGCTTCAAACCTTCGCGAAAGGGGATTGATTCATTAATAAGATAAAATATGATTATGGTTTGTAAAGATAAGATAAGTTATGAATTGGTAAGATATGATATGATATGAAACATATGATATGCTTTGTATAAGTTAAGTTACGCTTTATTTCGTTTTGCTAAGTAACCCTCATATTTATATCACTGGCAAGTGTTTTGGTGTGCAAAAATATCCCCGGGTTCATGAACATTATGATTTGAACATGTTACGCTCACCTTATATATGTAGTGTGTGTGGGTAGCCCCTCACTCAGTCAGTCTGACTGACCCTCTCCCTCCCCAATGTTTTTAGCTTGCAGGTTTGTGCTTTGGAGTTCGTGCTAGGCGGCATTAGTCGACTCCTGGAGTCGGTCGGTCTTGTTAAGTCTTTTGTATAAGTTTGAGTCCTTCTACATTCACGTTTTGTAACTCGGTTAAGTATTTATAAATGTATGTATTGTAGCGCCCGAGCGCGTGAAGCCACATCCCCCGCACTAAGGCCCGGCCCGCATATGAAATGGGTAATCCATAAAGTGCCAGATCTGAGCGAACGGGGACTTACTCACTTACTATGCTAGGCGGGAGCTAACATTCGAAACCAAATAAGCAATACAAAAGAAAATGACATGTGCGGAAGCATTAATATTTATTAACATAATCAATGAGCTCACATGCTCGAATTTAATAACATACATGGCGCTCGAAAGCATTCAGAATCATAAATGACAATTATAAGACATGAGTGTATAAGTGATAGAAAACTACACACGACCCCAAAACTCTACGGACTCAAAACCCCGCCTAGCTCTCCAAAACTTGCAAGAAAACTGAAAACAAAGCCAGGGTCAGTCTTTAAGAGACTGGTGGGTATAAAACGGGGCTTATACAATAATAATATGGAATTTAAACATACACATGCAAGTTATAATCCCGTAGGAGGTTTGAAACATTTCCCAAGTGGGTGAAAACAAGGAAAACAACACATGAGATTATAACCATCAATTTCTTTATTCATTACATTTATGAGGTCATTAAGTGAGCCCGGCGAAAGGGCGAATTCTCTAACCTTCTCCTCGTGTGTGCATTATCTATTCATTCGTTCATTATCAATCATGCAACATTCATTCATTATCGTTCATAATCATTCATGCATTATCATTCGCTTATAATCATTCATTGCATAAGCAATTACTCCTTTTTCCTCTGGTTAGAAACGCGTCCTTGGGTGAGGTGTACTTTCCCACCCAATGATATTGTCTGCCTGGTTGCCGTGTTCCGACCCACTAGGGGTCTTGTTCCCGCTGATGTGTCCCATCCCATGGGACGCGTTCCCTATTCATTACGGCTAGTGGGGTCCATGAAGCCCTAAAGCCTCAGCTCCCATTCCCCCGCTAATCTCCTAGCAAGGGCCGGTATCACCGTAGTTTGATTGGAACTAGTACATGGGAACACCGTCGGCCCTTGCCTCCCTGGATAGCTACATGTACCAAGTCCCTGGGCCCGTGCTTGCATTCATGCTCTCGCTAAAAATCATAAGGTAGGGATACATAAAAGAAAGGCTTTACGTTGGAAATCATTTACTCTAAAAAGACTCGATATATAGATATAATACTTTGGTTCAAAACTTTGCACCTTAGGGTATATCGGGTCAATTTAGCTAATAGTAGCGAAACCAACCTGTTACACCTTACCGAACAATACCAAAAGAAAGAAAGACTTGAAGGTAGCCTATGAACCCAGTACGTCTCCGCCCTGGAGAAAACTGTACAAGAAATAACACGGTGCATTCGTGATACTCAAGACTCCATATGGACCATATATGACGCACGACAATGCAATGAACATGATATGGAGTGCCTATGAGACAATAACATATTATGAAGATGTTTATGTGCACAATTAATGCATTAGAAGTTCATAAACGAGCAATTCATACAAGTTCAATCAATACATGAAGGTTTGAAGTTCATTCGTTACATATCTTTCATGAATCGTAGTAAATCGAGGCATAACCTTAAAACAATAATCATAACATACATATCAACATATTTACATGTATAGGAATCAATTTAAGATGAAAGGAATCCATTAACACATAAAGAAAGCAATAGTCGTAAAGAAAGCTATATTGTAGCATTTAAACGTTCACATTTTCATTTCATGTTTACACATTGAATTCACAACATAAAATTCATAAAAATATCAAAATAGATCATATATTATCAATTAATCAAGCATGCAATTCATTCAACGACATACGGAGTCCGAGGAAGTGGAAGGAAAGCAAGGAAAATGGTTTTGAGCAAGTTTGGTGAAAGCTGACAGTTTTTCGTATTGCGCAAGCTGTAGAAAATTGAACATATCTTGAGTTCTAGAAGTTGGAATTAGATTTTGTTTGTTGGATATTAAACTAGACAAGCAGAGCTTTCTGAGGATATATAGCTTGAATTTTAGTTCAAAGCTATGTGAAAATGGCGTAAGCTTGAAGTTGGATGAATCTAGTGTTTCGGAAACATGGCGACACAATATTAAAATGATCATATCTCACAAAAAATAATAGATATTGAGGTGATTCCAATTGCAGAATACTCTAGACTTAAAAAGGTCTCTACAGTTCAAATTTCAGGTCAATCGGAGTTCAGATGAGGGGGTCCCCGCCCAGGGAGATTTCAGGGTAAAATGTTCCCCGCCTGGGAAAACCTGTGCAAAAACTTTCTGCACTAAGGTCCCCGCCCGGGGAACCCCTCTAGGTTGGAAAAAGATGCAGAACAGTGGGTTGTTCGAGACGAAGAGAGGAGGAAGCAAAAACCACCTCAAAACTCAACCAAAAGCAACAAAAATCAAGGTACAAGTTCATGTAATCATACTACATCAAATTCTCTTGTCAAAAACTCATGGAATACACCAAGAAACCAACCACCATTTTCATGTCTTTAAAGCTTCAATAATGGTGAATCATCCTACAACCATTTTTCATGGATTTAAGTTCAAGAAATGCAACATAGAAGCTTAAGGGAGCAAGAAGACACCCTTAAAAGTTCATAAAACACATACATATTGAATTCAAAATCTTCCAAAACCTAACTATTCATTCTCTTACACATACTCATACACATACCATATTAAAGCAAGAATTTCATGGAGGAAAAACAAGTTAGAAGAGTGGAAAATCCAATTCTTACCTTAGCTTGGAGAGATGATGAAGTATGGTGGTGGTTTGAGCTCTCTAATTTGAGAAAATGTGGGTTCCTCCTTGCTAGCTTCTTTCTTGCTCTTTTCCCTTTATTATCTCATGAGTGAGGAAATGAGGGAGAGAGAGGATAATTTTGTTGGTGTGGCGGACCCGAGACAGAGTGACGGTATAGCGTAATATTTCAAAAAATTTACCATAACCTCGTTATCAAAATATTTCTAAAATATTTTAATAAAGCAGCGGAAAAAAATCGGGCAGCATAACTCTAATATATACAGGCATCGATAACATAATTTTAAATCACGTAGCATATAATCACAATATGCAAATAATAATTTTGGCAGCATAACGGTATTACCGTACTGCAAAATTGGCTATCAACGACACTTTTCCAGCACCCCGATATTTTCTCGTGAAACCGGCAAAGCTTCCCCGCAATATCCCCGATTAAGATTTTGGAGTGTGGGCTCCGACAGTATTTCGCTAAATACTCGAGAAAATATTTTCTAGAAAAACCCTTTTTTCTAAAACTAGAAAATCCCTATTTTCTATTAATTAAGTGGATTATATATTAATTATATAACCACCTAATTAAGTATTAATTAATTTAATCCTTAATCAAGGATTAATTAATTAGTGAGAGAAAAATTAGCCAAATGGCTTTGAATCTGGCGGAAAAAAAGGATGCCAAAACTGATGCCAAAAAAGGAATGAAGGCTTGCCCTATTTATAGTTGCCAAATTAGGGCATCATTGCAAATTTCGGACTTTAAGAATTGCAGCCCAAGTTCCTCCAATTTTTGGGTGCACTCCAAGTCATTAAAGGGCAAAACCGTCATTTTCGCATCTCAGACTTGAGCCTCACGCCCAAACAGCGAATCTGAGAGCGCCACGTGGAAGATCAGGTAGAGACGAGCCAGCCGCCGCCGAGCACGCGCCAATCAGGCCCGACACGCGCCCCCACGTGCCGCCGGAAGGCTCTGCATGAGCATGGCGCTCGTGGGGCACACGCTAGCACGAGGAGGTGCCGCGTGTCCGGTCCGACCGGCCCAACCTGGCGGTTCAAACGGGTCTAAGCTTCGCCACGTGTCATCTCCTCATGTGGCCACGTGTCCGGGTCGGTCAAACCCTTGACCCGACCTTATCCTTTAACCGACCTGTTGACCCGCGCCCTTGACCCAATCTAAATCAAATCTGGGCCGCTCCTTTTCGTTGGCGTGGAATGATTCCACCCGTCCACGAGTTGTACACGGTGGCATCCAGTCAGCGCCACTTGGCGACTGACATGCTGACGTGGCGTGACACGTCAGCTGCCACGTCAGCATTTCCGCCACGTCATCAAAAAAACTTTTTTTTTTTTTTTTTGAAAAATTTTATTTTCTCCAAAATAAAATTTCGGGCATTTCAAACTCTTTGGAATTTAATTTATTTTCTCAAAATAAATTCCTTGGCTATTTTCAAAATCTTTGAAAAATCATTTCTCTCTCTCCTTTTAATAATTTCTCTTTGATCTTCGTTGGGGCTTACAGGGGGACCTGCAAGACTAATTAATCTTAGCTCTAAATGGATCAATCTATTATCATCCCATGATAATAATTGATTACCGTTTAACAATATTTAATTCCACTAAATAAATATTGTTGAACTGTAAAATTAATTAAATTATTCACGAATTTCTCAATCTAGAATAATTTTGCATTTTACTCCTCTGTACTGATATCCATGAAAAATAAATCAATACTACTATCATTTATTTTTCACTTCCAATCTGAAATTTCTTGATTCGCCTTAAGTCCAAATTCCCTGTATGTGAAACACATTCAACATACAACTTCAGTGACGAACACACGAAGTACTTTGGCCAAAGTTTTATTTGAACTTTTTGCAAATCTATTTCAGGGATATCTTTTAACCTTCCAGCAAGGCTACAGATTCCTCGATCAGTATTTCTCTTTAGCACATTTCATGTAATCACCGAACGTACAAAGTATTTTGGCCACCCATTACCGAGACCTCACTTCTGAGTACATCACAGTGATTAACACTACATGCCTAAAGTAGAAATACTGCCAGGATTAAGAGTCTAATGCTTCCGAGATTTTGTTCATTTTAGATAGCAGTATAAAATGAACAATCTCAGTGGTCCAGTTCGATGTTTCCAATCTCATTGAAAATCATCAATGTGTTATAATTGGAAACTCCATTTCCCTATGACGAAAGACTAATTATCTTATATAACACATTATAGTCTTGATAAGAACATTTTCTTATCATGCCGACTAGAACTTTAATGACACGTGATTTTTGGTATTTAAAGTCTTTTCCTATGAAACACATTTCATATAAAAATACCATCACACGTCATTAATTATTAAATTTGTAAAATATTCATAACTTGCGATAATTTCAGCTTTATTAATCCAAAATATTTACAATATAATTGGATTTTCAGGGCATTAATCCCAACAAATTCTGGGTCAAAAAGGGTATAAGACATGGATCTTGGAGCAAAGAAACAGGTCAAGTATAGCTTAAACGGGCGGGTTAAAGGATCTGGCACAAGCTGCTCGGTTCGGTAAAGTTTCGGGGTCCAAACGGGCTTAGAATAATATGAGGCCTATCCCATTGACTCCGAATCGTTGATACAAATCCAATGGAGGTGATGGAACTCGAATCCGAATTCTCGAGCTCAAGTTATGCCGCCCGGAACACAAGGTGCGCTAAATGCTCTTTAGCCCCCTTTTTGGTTCCGATCACACAAACGAACCCAAAACTCAAACATGCAAGAACAAAATCATGTAACGAACAAATAAACATGATCATAAGGCACATAATTCACGCATACCAAGTTCTCACAAAAAACAAAAATCAATTCGGATTCAAACAAGGCATGTAATCATAATCATAAAACAAACTTTCAAATTCCTGTAAGTTCAAAACAATTATTCATATAAATACAAAGTAATACAATTAACAAAGTAAATAAATAAAGAATAAAAAAATAAATAAATAATTAAATGCGTAAATAGTAAACACATACGTCATACCTGTACGACCGAAAAGTTGGGGCGTTCCATGTATGCTTTATTTTGTTATGATTTGATTTTCGGGACAAACTTTTAGGGATAGTTGAACCTGTTGATTTATGTTTATTATTGTCGTTCGGAATTAGGTATTTGATGGGACTCAGAAACGCGCTCGTATCTCAGCCGTCCACGTGTCACCTTTAATGCGCTTGGAGATTATACGCTCGGATTGAGGGATTCGTGGGCTAACCTAGCTCATCCGCTTACCAACTAGTTTGGGCCATCGGGCCTCGGCCGATTGTTCAAACAAGGGGCCCTGGCCGACAGGCTTAGCGCTCACATTTCAGCCCTCGGGGGAATCCTTCTCAAGGAAACACCCACACGAGGGCCCATTCTTGATGCTCGGTATTTCGGTGCTCAAGGGTCGTCTATCGTAGGGAGGCCATCCATACACTCTTCGAGCGTCACCAACGCTCGTGCATGACCATGCCCCGCTGCGTTGGATCCGAACCTCGGCAGAGAGAATCTTAGGCCCATCCCCCGCGTCACCCTCGCCAACGACTTCTGACACAAAGGTAGTGCGCACTACGCGTCTGACACGCCGCCTCCTTTTCAGAAACGTCCTTCTCATACCTTCACGGGCCGCCACGTGTTAGGGCAACACAGGTTTGGGACCACACGGTCAATTTACCCTTCTACCCTCACCCCTAACATATAAATAGGGAGAACTCATGCACTCTCCCTTAAGTGATTCTCTGCATACACAATACATACATTTTTTCTGGGCATTCTTCCTCCATTTCGCTGGATCTTCCCAAGCTCCTGATCCCGTCACCATAGCTGCACCTACTCTACATTTGCACTCTTGGTGTTATCCTAGCTGGAAGAACCCACGCTCAAAAGGAAACCCAGATCCTGAGGCCTTCCCGCCTATGATGGTCTTCCCTTTCACAAACAAATCTTAAAGTGATTGTTGCATTTAGGAAACTCACATTCCTGCACCATCAGTATTTATGTAGTGGAACCCATCACCAGCTACCTGTTTATTTTATTTAAGGTTGTACGCTTTCGCTTTTGCACTTGCATTTTGTGGTTTTGATTTTGAAGACAGGGTTTACGTTCCGCCTAACTTAGGTGTGTGTCTGTTTGTCTCCCATTTGCCACTGTTTGGTTCATGTATGGACTTCCCATTTCGTATGTGGATTGGCTTTGGTACGGGGGATGTGGTGACCCACCTTGCGGGTTACTACAGTGCCATATAAATCATCCTTTACAAGAATTTTCATATTAACTAGTCTTAAGATAAAAATAAAAAGTGGAATAAAACCCTTAATAAATTGTATTCCTTATTATTGGTTAGCGCACACATTAATAATCGATGTTTTAAAATCCGAATCAGACGTCGAATTGAAAAGATTTATTGGTTATTGGTTTTATTGGTTCAACCACCAGTTGGACCAGTGTGATATTATAATTATATATAATTATGTAATATTATAAATATTAATTAAAAATAATCCAATAAGTTAAATAATATAGAGAAATAAATATAATTTTAAATCACTTACAACTACTGATTAATTTTCAAATAACATCTCTAATACTAAATTTTCAAATTATAAATCCACAAATATATAGATAAAATATCTAATTAAATAGCAAAATAATCAACATGTACCAAATTAACAATATAGATAAAAGATTGATTTGACAAATATCATACTTTTAATGTGGAAAAAAATTAAATAATATCACATATACATTTATGTTTTTATAAATATATATTATAAAAATAAAATATTTCACATTATTTTATCCATGTTTAAATTAAATTCTTACAACGTATTATAATATTTTTAGTCAAAATTAATATTTTCTTAGAACTCAATTTTTAGTTATAATCTATAGATTTCTGTGAGTTTACTATTTTAGAAAAATATATTTAAATTTTTTCTAATAAATATAAAAATTTAAGGCAGCCCAACTAGTTAGAGCATTCTTTTTCTACTAAGAGGGATGAATTCGAAACCCAATAAGCTCAAAAATAAAATGTCTTTTTTCTTTACAATTTTGGAAAAAAAAAAAAAAAAACCAGGCCAAATCGTCCGTTGAGCGGTCCAATTCGATTCTTTAATCGGTTTTTCAATGATTCTCAGAGGGGTAGACTGCCCCATAACTGGTTTTATAAGATCAACTGAATTGGATGGGCCGTAGGTCACCGGTCGAATTCGCCTGACTGGTCGATTCGGTCCGAGTTTTAAAACATAATTAATAATTGAGTGTGCAGTGTTATTAACTAGAGCATAATAGTTTTTGGAAGTTTATGGAGGTGAAATTGGAGCTGAATTTAATGAGAGGGTCTAAGTGAGAATTAAAGATGCATTAAAGGGCTAATTTCTAATTATATGAACTTCAAGGATCCCTATTGAAAATATCCAGGAAACCTATAATAAAACCTCAAATTTCCTAAAACCCTACACAGAAAACGCCCGTACGCACTCACACACACTGCAAGCGCGAAGCAAGCATGCATCCTCACTTCAATTCTCATCTTCAAAACCCTAATAACCAGCTCCAATTCAACGGAGCGAATGCTTCAGCACCACAGCAGGTCTCTGTCGCGCTCTGTAAATTATATGTAATAAGTCCGGTTATTGCGTGCGATTTTAGTTGTATCTATCAAAATCCTCACTTGCTGCTTAATTGCACATTTTTTCTCGTTTTATGGTAATAATCAATCAGGTTATGCGGAGTCAAGGTAATTTTCCCCCTAGTTCTATGCAAGTTCTGCCTCAATTTCATGTGGGAATGCTCAATAGTCCTCAGCTAGCAATGCCGCCCTTTGCTAACCCAAATCCCTATTTTGTTCCAACCCAGTTCTTTCCCTTTCCACAAGGATCTTTGCAGAACATTAACGCTAACAATTTGCCTCAGCTTTTCGCAAATAATGCCATAAACCCGTCACAGTTCTTGCCTAATGGGCAGCTAAATTTGCCGAATTTGCTCCAAAATGTGAACCAGCTTTTGCAAATGCAACTGCCCAACTGTGGCCCACCAAATTCTTGTTTTCCGAATGCCCAATTGGGTGTTGGAAATGGCAATGGTGTTATGCAGCAATCTGTTGATGGGAATGGTTTGATCCATGTAAACCAAAATCCTGCTGCCAAAAAGGATTTTGGTTCCCCTCAAGGCCAGCGAAACCATAATGTCTTCTCTCCTGTTGGTGGTAAATCACAGGTTTTCTTCTTAACTGCACTTGCTTTATTGGCTTAAAATATATGGATTTGTCTCTGAAATACTGTTTGCGCTATACCATAATTATTTTTTTTTGTTATTTTATTTGCTACAGTTGGATAATTATGTCTATTTCAAGTGTTAATTCTACTAATCATGTTGCCCGACACCAACATATAGTATATACTGCCTGGTCACTAAAAGAATAGGGACTCAAATAGGGATTCTAACTATTTGCAGTTTTGGCCCATAGGCTACCATACATCAAGGTTTATTTAAGACTAGGGTAGCATTATAAGCTATTTGGTCATGCAAGCTTGAGTATGCATATGAAATAGATGACATACTGGATGTAGTGTCTATTATTACAAATGGTACTTAATTGAAGGGAGCAAAATATTTCGGCTTTTCGAGAAAGAACTTCTGTTGCTTGACATGAAAGTTGCATCTTTTCCAAATAAAGTGCTTGCGAAAGCTATCACGTTATTTTTTCTTACATGATGTTTAGAAAATGAAGGAAATAACCAAAACTGGTACCATAATCCAGATTCCAGAGAAGGTCCTACTCAACAGCATTATCCCTAATGCTTAATAGTGCGAAATTTATCATGTGAAGGACAAAAATGCCAAATCGTAACTATTCCTGAGGACATCCTCTTCCATTATTCTTTGTCTAGTGTAGTCTCCAATAAGTAAAAGAAAATAAAAAAAATCTTGGTTATAAAAGTTGGAATATCGAAATTTGTGTTTCTTTGTAGTATCATAGTAGGGATATCAACACACTTGTTCTCTTATATGTTTCATATAACAATTTGACATTAAACATGCTGTGAGTTTGTATAATCTCATTTGAGGAGCAATTTCAAGCTGCATTACGTGTTGCAGAGTAATGCTGCACTGAACAATAACAGCTGGAGAAAACCTCATGACAAGAATTCCACTGGAAATCGTAAACATGATGCATCACAGAGAGGGTATTGCCGTCTTTTTACTATTTCTAACGTTATTTTCAGTTTTCTTTTTCTGCTGTTATGAGTTGTTAATGATGCTCCACTGCTATTTGTATTTCTACAGATTTGGCAAGAGGCAGTTTAATCATCAGCATAATGCACTAGGAAACTTCAAGTTTAATAAGGAAAATCGTGTACAAGGTTCGTGTTTTCGGAATTTCTGAGTTTTTCAATACTTAAGTGGATTATGTTCGGTTAAACAATGATCAGCAAGGGGAAGGTAGAACTTCTCTTCACTCATTTTAGTATAACTTTGCATTAGGTTCCGTGAAATTTCTATTTTCTTTCCTTTATTTTTTTTTGGATAACAGTAGAAAACTTGAGCAAATTACATTTTTGGTCCCAAGGATTAGGCCTTTTGTATTTTTAGTCCCATATTTTTTAAATTATACACATTTAGTCCCATTATTTTCAAAAGTTACAATTCTGGTCCCATCCGTCAAATAATCGATGGAAAAGTATTTTTCTGCCGTTAAGTGCAATTTGGGGAAAAAGTTATTGTTCATTAGTTTTTTTTTTTTTTTTTTTTTTTTTGTTGTGGGAGTTTGCTTATCAATACCTCATTTTAACACCATATTACCTTCATGAGAATGATTCAGAGTAATGTTCAGAGTTGATTCAAGATGCTAAAATGGGGTATTAATATGCAAATCCCCGTAAAAAACAGCCTAATGAGCAGTATCTTTCCGTCAATTATTTGACGGATGGGACCAGAATTGCAGCTTTTTGAAAATAATGAGACTAAATGTGTCTAATTTTAAAGATATGGGACTAAAATTGCAAAAGGCCTAATCCTATGGGACCGAAAATGTAATTTGCTCAAAAAACTTTCTTGTTGATATTGTCTAACCAAATTGGCCCTCTGAATCCCATCCCTCATGAAGCTGTAAAAATTTCCTTAAATTTTGTTGATTAGAAGTTTTTCAGGCATCTGCAGTATTTTGAGGTAAATTAAGTTTACAGGTTTGTATCCATGGCAAACCTTGTTCAAGTAGTTACTTTGATATCTTTTTGCTGTGTTTATACAGGTAGCAAAAAGTTTGTAGCCAAGAACTTTACCCTTTCCAATTCCTCCGACGTAACTCAGGCGGAAAAAAAGAGGTACGTCTGAGTAATTCCTTAGTGTTGGAGTCATTGATGACAGAAGTCTGCTTATTGCAATTTAATTCAAAATAGTGAAATTCAATGAAGTGTATATTGATGTTGAACTACTCTTTCTATTAGCTAAATGAATGTCTTTTCTGATCTTTGCCTTTGAACTTTCTTTTCTTCACTTCAGATGGCTGTTTTTTATTTGTTCAGATTATGTATTATATCATTGAATTTGAGTTTCTCATTTTGTCTTTTCCACCTTGCCTTTTCCATGAAGGTCTCTTATCTTAAGCTACACTGAACAAGAAATTCGACAGTGGCGTGAACAGCGCAGGAAAAATTACCCATCTAATGGCAACATGGAGAAGGTTTGTCTTTACGTATTAGCTATGTTATACTTGAATGAGAGTTGTCACTATAGACTTTATTCATTGCAGAAATTGAAAGAAAATCGCACCCAGCCAGAGGTCACAGATGAAGTTGCTAAAATACGACGCCAGGTATTTGTACCTTTAGTTACTGAACAGCAAATTCAAGGCTAGGCGACTGAATTTCATGTATACATTAGCTGCCCTGTTCATGTGTGTTGTCTATCAATTCTCTTGGGGTTAAGTTAAAATGGACCCCTCTCCGAAAATTTTATATTACAGGTGCATTTTCTCACTCTCATTATTAGATCTTGACCTACTCTCAGAATTAGCCACAACACCTGTGATTGCTGGAGCTTTGCCCACAGCATGCATAAAAAGAAAACGGAAAGTATGCTTTGCCTATTTTACCCTCTTCTTGGGTTTGATGCATTTTTTAGTTTCAAAGGATGCCATTTGTAATATACGAGGTTAGAAGGGAGGTATGGGCTCTAATCAAAGTTACATAGCTTAATCATTATTCCCTATTTATATTGATCTGTACTTTTTAAAATTGAAAGAAGTTTAGTTATTAAATAATAAAATTAAAATGAACCATTTGAAATTAATTTTCAATGTTCAATGAATATTATAAAGGGCTAATTCTAGACACCCCCTATCCTTTGAGGGTTAGTGCGCTTTGTCCCCTAACCTTTGAATCGGTGCGAAGGGGTTAGGGGACGAAGCGCACTAACCCCCAAAGGATAAGGGGTGCCTGAAATTAGTCCTATTATAAATAATAACTATATTCAAATAATAACTATGCTAATATTAATTAGGGCTTAGTGATTAAACACTTAACTAACTACTTTTGATATAAAACTAATCAGATAAAAGAAACTTACAAGAAAAGGCATTAAACCCTCTCTCAATTCTTTTTCCACCCCCTAAATCTTCTTGGCTTTAGTTTGTCTGTAGGGAAATTTGTAAAAAGATCCACACTAACGGAGTTGGAAAGGAGAAAAGGTTTTGAGGAAGAAATTGAAAAAGCTGTCTGTCTTTTGTCTCGAGTCTGGACTGTGGTGTAGTGGATGAGTCTAAAAGGTGAAAGCTGGTTTTGGTGGTGAATAAGAAAGCTGTTGAAGGCCTAATGGTCCTTTTCACCTCAAAAGTTATATATATATATATATATTTTTTTTTTCTTTGCAAGAACAATGAATATTGTCGTAGCATAGTTATGAAAGGCGAGAGGTACTTTTTCAAGGTGAGAGGTGGGGGACAAAAAGGCAAACTAGATGATATAATATTAAAAAATTATATATTATATTACAATAAATTTTCTGTAATTAGTTTAGAATTTAAAAAACATGCTATAAATCATAAAAGAAGTTCATAAGTTCAGTTTTAACTAATAAATTAAGGGTAAACATTAAGTGGCTGGGTAGTTCTTCGCGGAAGTCAGAAAGTCATCTGCATGGGGATCATTCTATTCTTTTTATCATTCAACCTAGGTTTTAATCTTTACCTTTTCTACCATTAAATATTAATTTACTTTTAAAAAGACAGCCCTATATTTATTATTAAAAGTCAGCCCATAGTCAACCCAGTTTTACTTAAATCTCATGTGGATATCGAACCTAGCACAACTCCTCTCCACTCGTCTTTCCACTAACTTGTCTTCTTCAGAGGCGGGAAAGGCGAGTGTCATTAATCACCTGACGTACATTGCCTGGCCCCTCCACAGAGAGGTGCCCAACTCTCGCCTGGCCGCCTGGGGTGCCTCAGGCGAGCCAGGCGAGTGCCTTTCATAACTATGTGTTGTGGTGGTTACACCAGAATTTTTTGCCCTAGCAACCAGGGGTATATATGTAATTTGCCATTGTAGGTGTGGGTTGAAGTGTAATTTTGAGACTTAAGAGGGATACAACCCACGTTTTCGTGAAACTAACACTTTCTCATCTATGTGCATTAAATTCCTGAATACTGCATTCATGATATTTTCCCTCCATGTGGTTCTTTTTTGCAGCTTGCCCTGTAAATTTCTTGGGGCCAGTTTGTTTTGCTTATTTGTCAAAAACTTCTCCTTTAATAAAAGATGCATATTTTTCCATACAAGTGAGATAACAGCTCGTGAAATTTGTCCCAGCAACTCAAGGAAATACTCGCAAAACAAGCGGAATTAGGCTGTGAAGTTGCGGAAATACCATCTTGTTATTTA
The DNA here is from genome assembly GCA_037501455.1 of Lantana camara. NCBI lineage: Eukaryota > Viridiplantae > Streptophyta > Magnoliopsida > Lamiales > Verbenaceae > Lantana > Lantana camara. Next base: position 97,633,348 of record CM074856.1, read on the forward strand.
TCAGATTCAGAGCTGCACACAGATGGTAGGCAGCAAAAACATATGACGTTTGGTAAGCAGGAAAGATTCCTTAAGAAGTTTAACAAAGGTAAATTCCATCAAAATGATTTCTCAAAACGACAAAGGTCTGACCTCGCAAATTTGCCTAATCAAAGTGACCAGTTTACTAAGAAGCAGAGACTTTGTAATGATAAAAAAAGGGACCCTTCTCTCTTGGAGAAACTGTTGAGTTCTGACATCAAAAGAGATAAAAAGCATTTACTTCAGGTTTTTAGATTCATGTTGACAAATTCGTTCTTCGAGAATGGGCCGGAGAAACCTCTGAAATACCCAGAAGTTGTTGTCAGAGTATCGGGAGATGAATGTGCGCTCGTAGAGTTGAAATCTGAGGTGGTGAGAAGTGATAATAATTCTGGTAATATTGCCGCAACTACTGTGGATGTAGTGGTTTCTGGTGAATGAAAAGAAGAAATTGAAGAAATCATGGACTGATTATTTTCTGCTTCCGTATATAGTATGTGATTTAGGTATATAACTTCACTTGTAGGATGCAAGAGAAATTTTGTGTTATCATTTCCATTATTTAGAGATCTTATGGGCTGGTTTCATTACCATTCTTGTATTATTATGTGGAAATGATATGTGCTTGGGTCATCTTATAGACAAGTCAATATAGGTTGGAACGAAACATAAAAAATAGTGGGTTACGATTGTTCGGAAGATAGAAAAGATTAACTATATATTTGATCATGTGATATTTAAGTTATTAAGATGAGGAAACATAATGCATATATCATAATTTGCAATTGATGTTATTTTATATGGGTGTATACGAAACAAAACTGGTTTGCAAGCCTGATGAGCCGGTCATTTAGTATTCGAACTTGAATTATTCGACGAAGTTCGTTATTGAACTGTCAATGGTAAGGAGGCGTAGCCAAGGGTGGTTTTAGATATACAAAGGAAGATTGAGAAATTAGAATTTTCATTTTTAAAATACTAGGAAAGGCAAAGAGAGGAATCCTTAAACTCTGCAAATGGTAAGGAAGATAAAAATTAAAAATCGTTGAACCTTAATTTCTAAGGTTGTGGGTTTGAGTTGTATGATTGCTAATGTTGTTCCAGTTTTTTACTTTTCGTTCGGACTTTCATTTTTATCATGTAGTTTAAAATGTTTTGCAATTTTGCTCCGATTTGGGCCCGGATTAAATCCAGACCATAATTTTTCCAACGTGTCTCAATTTCGGGTCAAATTTGGGGTGTATTTTTGCTGAGTCATCCATCTAAAAGACATGGAGGCCAAATAGACTATAAGTTGTACATGTAGGATTAATTAGAGGAAAAAGAAATAGTTCACCCTTCTCGTCGTCTCCACCTATAAAGTTAGAAGCCCTACTTTTATTCCCAAAACACCATATCTGCTGCGCAAATCCAGAAAATGGCCATGGAAAATATGCTAATTTCTTGCGAAGCTTTGATTTTGGTTGTTGAAGTGATGATAGACACAAATGAAGGTAAAACCTCAAAGGTAGAAATAATCTTTTTTTTTTTTTTTTTTCTCTCTTCGGAAAGATGGTAGTCGGTAGATATAATCTATTAATCATATGTTAGTTATGCAGAATTCTGCTGAGCCCTCATCATCCAGAAACGGAGTTCTTAATTCAATTGGAAAGGCTATTATAGAAGACGTAATCCCGATTCTTGAAAAAGAGCTTCCATTTGAAGTTGCAGAGGATACTAGGTTGCTTCTTTTGAATTCTCAGTCAGAGCAAGAAGATCAAGTGGGATCCGGTCCTCAGCTTGAGAAGCTGATTAAAAGAATACACAGGGCATTGGTTGTGGGGGTTAGGGTGTGGCTGATTTTCCTTTGGCTAATTGTGTAATGTATGTTCAATAAGAATTTGACAACATTCTTGTAATTCTCTGTGGGATATATCTATATGTAAAGCTTTATATTTTATTTTTTTATAAATAAACTGTATAATATTTTAGTCTGGTTGACATTATTCCATAAAATAATGATGATTTAAACTTACTAAGCATAATAAATAAATCTCCAAACATACCTTAAACCCTGCGAATCGTTTGAGATGATTCATAGATGCTTTCTAAATATTCACGTACAAGCAGTCCAAGTTTGCTTAGAATAAGTAGACTTATTTCCACGACTTAAGTCCTTCGATATTTGGATATGTGATATTTGGATACGGTGAATTGAGAATTCCACACTATTTCTCTCAAATTACACATAAGGAAATCTCGTCAGATTTCTTTTTGTTAGAATCTTTTCTTTTCTTTTTTTTTAGAGAAATTGTCTTTCGTCTTATCTGATTTCTCACATAGAGATCTGGAGGGAGAGATTTCTCTCTATTTATTTGACGGGAGTTGGAATAACTTCCCGTTCAAATTCAAACTCTCCCACCAACTCATTTACCTAATATGGGTTTCGGGTCAGCCCCATGGACGACCCGTTTTATATTTTCAACATCTCTCACTCGCATATGAGGGCTGACCTCAAGCGATAACTGACTAGTATGTAGTGTAACAAAATATCCAAATATTTCATACTTGCAAATAAGTCACGTGACCAGCGAGCACAATAGAGCCTTTAAATGTTATAAACTGGTTAAGGATATATAACAACTCACTTCATAAAGGAGGATATTCATGTCTCGCTATACCCCAGATTCCTGTTTGATTTCACTAGTTACATCATCTCTAGATCCCTCAAAATTTTTAATAGCATACTTAACTATTTTCCTAACGTATCCACAATCGTGTTCCAAACACAATTGGCTAGCTGGTGAATACATCTAAGTAACAATCAACAAACAATCTTCCTTTCCAACCAGTAACTCTAGATTATCACCTTAGCTGCTTTCCTAGACATACACCGCAACTCCGAATCTCACGTGGATATTTGTGATATGTTAAAGTAACAACACTGAAGTATAATCCTAAGATACTATTGATAAGTAATAAGGGTATAAAATGAGATTATTGGAAAATCTCTAGGTCTCACACAATGAGAAAGACGGTGTAGCGCCCGTAACGCTGGGCCACCACATCCCCCGCACTAAAGCCCAATCCACATACGAAATGGAAAATCCGTACACGAACCAAGCAGTAGCGAATGGGAGACAGACAAGACCCGACCTAAGCTAGGCGGTACCTAGACCCTGTATAGCAGATAAAACGAAACCTGAAAGCGGAAGCAAAGTAGAGAATACGAATTTACAAAAACTTTAAATCATCAAACATATCAATTCAATCATTATCAACTACACGGGTTCAACTGATCCTAGAAGTCTGTCCCGAAATAATCACATTAAAGACGGGTTCAACTAATCCAAGAACCTGTCCCGAATCCATACATACAATTCAGAAGTAGAAACCTGTACAGAGTATATACGTTTACAAATTACAAACATAACTGAAACAGAAACTTAACAAACTCAACAAAAGACACAGACTCGACACACCACCGCCTAGCTCGAACTCCAACAACCTGCACTTGCAAACTAAAAACATAGGTGGGGTGAGGATCAGTCCACTGACTGAGTGAAAGGGCTGAACACACACACACACTATACATAATAAAGAGCAGAGCACATATCAAAAGAAAGACTATGAACCGGGAGTAGGTTTTTCCATACCAAAACCATTTTTCAAATCAAACAGATACATAACTTATCTTATTCGAAACTTAACCAACTTAGCATAATCATATCATATCGAAAGAAAAAGCTCCTATCCCGTTTCATAATAAACATAACAGATCATATTCATATACCCGGTGAGTACGGGTCTCCCACCTTACTTCCATATCTTATCATACGTATCATAACGGAAAACAAACAAATATCATAAACAATCTAACCCCAACACCATGTAGTTCGGGGAGCAAACCCTCACTACTCATACCGATACAAACACATACGGGGTAGCTAACCCACACTGTGCCTTCCCCGGCTATCCACCGAGGGCTCAAAGCACCATGCCTCCTCAACCTCCACGAGTAGCACGTGAGTACTTCAAATGAGAACGTGCACAGGGGTCATAACCGGCGACCCATGATCGTCCCGAGTCTCCCTTACCCATGTCTCGGGGCCCAACACATCAAAACAAAGCATATCAAATCATAACTCGCTACATATCATACTTATCAAATCATAACAGACTTACGTACCTGATCAGACATACCATACCTTGCAACTTAGCATATGCTAAAAACGTACCTCTCCGTGTTATCCTAATCCGTAGCTGGCATGAAGACACACGGTTTGGAGCATAGCCTCGTTGCAAAACATTTCAAGCTTATATATGCTCGTACATATACAGTTCGAAAACCTTTAATCGTATGACAAAAATCATAAACGTATCGTATAAACACATATCTATTATATAAATATAATAGAATAATCGCATGCAGGCTTGAAAACGAGCATAGAGGGTTGTAGGTCGCTTTAACTAAAACAAAAATCCTAAAACCTCACCTTACACCGATGAGAACGGAAAACACGAGCCAAGAAGTCCCACTGGAACCCAAACAGCTGACAGACACTCCCTGGAAAAACCCTGATCGACTGAACACACAGAACACAAGACTCAGACTCAAATCACAACCACAAAGAAGCACGGCTATGCTCACGAATACAAATGATGCAACATATAATCCATATCTATGCAATCAAGTCATTCAGAGCATATTATAATTCATATTACATATCAAGAGATGCATAGGTTGTAAAATTCATAATATTAATTACATAACATAAATCAAGTCATTATGAATTTAATTCCTATCATGCACCAAATCCCAAGAAAGTAACCATGAATTGCGTAACAATCTCATACATAAATGCATATTGACATATTTCACATCAATCCCAACAATTAGCATATTTTAACAATTCATTCAAATTAAATTCAACATAACCTTTCATAATTTAATTATTAGGAAGTCACATAATCATACGAATAATCTAGATTCTTAAATTGCATTAATATCCCTTAAACAAGAATTATTCTCAACTAATTTGGCACGAAACGGAACAAATAAATACAATAATTCAAGAATCAAGCTTCATATATTATAACATCTTTCCGGAAGTCATACAATTAATAATTCACAATTTATTACGCATACATGATCAATTCCATAATTACAACAATTATCGGATAAAATATAATAACTTCAAAAATTCATATAAAATCAATCGGACATCCGATTGACGAACGATAAGCGGCATTGGACTCACCAGAACGAAACGGACCTACTGTCTGAAAGTCACTGGAATGCCGCTGCCCTAGCTGGCCGAACAGCCACCGGCCGCGACCGGAACACTGTCTCCGGTGGTCGAAAATATCCCCGGAAGCACAGAAACGTGCGTCTCGGCCTGCTCGACAAAAGCCCTTAAACAATTTCAGAAAATACCAAGCATACCGGATTTCATTGATGAAAAATCGAACTAAATCCCTAGAACGAAAACTGAAATTAAACGCAAACCGTAAAACAAAAACGAAATCCGAACATAGCATTGGAAAGCCCACAACGAGTACTTCAAAAGCCTCAAGAAATTTACCGAACAAAGTCACCGGATACGGGTGGCTGTTGGCCGCCACGCGCCGCCGCTGACCGCCATTGGCTGGCCGTTTTCTGAGTCGGGATCACCATGAAAAGCTCGGCCTCAACCTCATGAACAACTTTTCTAAAGAAACCTTTGCCAAAAGATCGCCGGAAAAGCCTCAAATCGCCGCCTTTATCTCCGCCACCGCTGCCATGTCGAAAACCATCATCTCCATTGCGATTCAGGCCAAACCGAGGCCGAAAATGGAATCGGTAGGTCGGAAAACCTTGGGAAACACCAAAGTCCGTCTGATAAGTCGCCGGAACGGCGAGATACGTCGAGTTATAGTAGCGTCGCTGCTGTGATCGGTCTTTAGCCGCCGATTGCGATGTTGTCGCCACGTTCCTTGACGCGCCACCACCATAGAAAGAATCGCCATCCAAAGCCGCCCAAGACCCACCATCTCCCTTCAAAACCAGTCACCGGAAACCGCCGTAGGCTGCCTGTAAGTCCCGATTTCTCCTCTACCATTGGGTTTCAAGTCTCGATTTTGGTATCATCGTGACGGGCTCGTCGAGCTGATCGATTTCCACTACTCACACGTCGAATTCTGTGGAGAAACGAGCAAGTTACAGCCAAGTATGTGTTTGCGGTGTTGTGTGAGAGAGAGAGAGATGAGAGAGAGATCGGGTGAGGAGAGAGAGAGCTGAAGCTATGTTCTGATTAGTCCAACGAGGATCCGGATATTTTATTCTGGGTCCTCACGCGGGAGAAAACCCATAGGACGAGCCAACGACGTCAGAATTGGGCAAACTCAGAGTCTACGGACTCGTTTTGATGCCCTGAATGCATAGAAGGGGTCAAATAGGTCGAACTCTCGACCGAACGAGAAATGAACGAAAAACCTCTAAAAAAGAAAATTGCAAATAGGCCCCTAAACTCCTAAAGAGTTGAAAATAAGGCCCTACAAGGCACGAAGTCGCAGAAATAAAACAATAAAACACGTTAAACAAAAAGTAATAGTAAATAAGCACACAAGAAAATCGACACGTGGCATCTGCTCGGACGATAGGAAAAGATGGGTGTCACAGATGGGATCTATTTCTTATTTCCTACGTAAGGTCAAATTTAGTACATGCGGTATGAAACGCATGCTACGGTACATGACTTCAATTTTGAAGAGTATGTCGTTACTTATCAACAATAGTATTGTACATATCTAAGTTCAAATGTATCTCAAACATTTAACTTCTGAGTTTTGCTTCCAGCGTATCCTCAATAATTTCAAGCACTAAAGCCAAAAACCCAAATCTGACTGACAAGTTCTAGCGGTGTGTGGGATCCACTACGATTACCAAATACGTATATAATGTAATCTCATCCCTGCATATTTACCAAATGTCAGAGGCTATTGCTCGTGTGAGAGAGCCAATCTCAACTTGTCCGACATACTTTTCATATAACAATAAACATATATGTGTTCAGCTCAGAAACAAACTTTATCATAGCATAGATATTAATCATTCATACATTCAAATAAATACATCAAATCCTACGCAGTTCTAAAGACTTGACATGACTTATAAATACATCTCTAGATATTAGTTTAGTAAATGGGTCTGCTACCATAGCATGTGTAGATATGTATCTCAGTATCACTTCCTTCTTCTCTATAATATCACGCACAAAATTATATTTTGTGTCTATATGTTTGGTTTTCCCATGATATTTAGGATCTTTAATTTAAGCCATGGCTGCCTGACTATCACAATAAATTGTCACGGCTCCCACTTTACTGTTTATCAATCCCAAATGATTGAAAAATGCTTTACCAAACTGCTTCTTGAACTGCAGAAGCACAGTCCACAAATTCTGCTTCCATAATGGATAGAGATACACATGTTTGTTTCTTGCTGCTCCAAGATATGGTGCCATCATTTAGCACAAATGTATAGCCGGAGGTTGAATTTCGTTCTTCTAAGTCACCTACCGAATCAGAACCTGTGTATCCTCTTAACCATAAATTATTCCCTTGATAGCACAACGAATATTCTGCAGTTCCTTTTAGGTATCTGAATATCCTTTTAACAGCTTTCGAGTGCCTTTGTCCTGGATTAGATTGATACCTACTAACTAGACCCACGACATAACATATGTCAGGGCGAGTGCACATCATTGCATACATTAAACTTCCAATGGCACTAGCATATGGTACTTTGGACATATCTTGTATTTCTTGTGGAGTCTTAGGACACATTTTGTAACAGCCCGGATTTCGGGGCAAAAAAGAAATAGGTAAGAAAAGGGTTAGAAGGAAACCTTAACCCATCATGCATGCATTTTATGTGAACTATGTGCTTTTATGCCTCGATTTTCATAATATCTTATTATGAGACACATATTACTATTTATTCACCGAGCCTAAACCTTCATATATTCGTCATAAAACCTTAGAAAAACTAAATCTTACACTTGCCAGATTCATATCCAAACTTTCGTTATTCCGAAATACATCTTGAAATTTGTTGGCCAACTTCCCATTAGGTCCCTAGATACTATTCATTCATAAATGTAGGAATTTGTAGAGACACTTTTTCCTATCAAATATTATAGTTAAATGAATCCTTTAATCATTTCGAGAATTTTGATAACACCCACAAACCATAATTCCTATTTTAACTCCCATAGTATCAAAAATAGTCCGGAAACCCTAGTTTTGAGTATTTCGTATTCAAACACTTTCTCTATTCAATATTATAACCAAAACAATCCTTGAATTATTTTATGAATTCTCATACACTTATCGAAATTTAATTCTAACCGTGGCTTATTTTATAAATACTTTCCTTTTTAAAAATTATTATTATAAACGTTTAGCTTTCATTTAATATCCAAAATTATACTTAAAATGTTTCTTGAATTTTTCTCTAACTATGATAATTTTTTCAACCTTTAAACTTCGTCATAGCTTCGTTTATATAATTTATCATGATTTTCATAATCTCTAACGTTTACAACTTTCAAACGAAAAACCTAAACGTCACACATTTATAATCATGACGAAGCTCATATTCTTTCACTACTTTCACTATTTCGAGCTCTCGTCTCTAAACCCTAGTATAAACTTTATATTATTTTATATTTATTTTTATTAAATATGACATCATCCATGACATCACCTTCCTAAAATAGAAAGGCTAAGTGTATGATACAAAATCCTCCACATTTCCTACATATTTTTTTGATACAAAATCTTCCACATTTCTTTCCTAAAATAGAATGCTAAGTGTGTGATACAAAAATTTCCACATTTCCTACGTATTTTAAAATTGCTCTTAGGTCCTTAACTCCTACCTATAAATACCCTAACTCTCATTTACAAAATTCATACCAAAATCACATTTCTCTCTCCCTATTTTCGAGCTCCTCACTCTCTCTACATGGCGAAACTAGGACCGAGCAATGGAATCCACATGACTCTATCTGACTACCGGTATTAGGTGAGGGTTAAAATATTTTCAACTGGAATCATGCCTATACATATATATCTATATAAAAATTATATTCAAACCTACCTATTATTTATGGTTTACTACCCGATATACATAATACTATACTACAATATCCCTTTTCAAGGGAAAAATACTTTTACGCCGGAATCAACATTTTATTAGGACACTATATACTTTAAGTTCACTTTGTCAAAACATTGATTTCTGGCTATGCAAGCAAAATACCATCTTATCATTATTATTACTGTTATGGGCCCCGGCTGTATCGGTATCGAGCAATTACCCGAAAGGTATCGGGCCGAGGGTGTTGTTCGTGATGCGGATTGCCACCAACTCTTGGTAGTGGTTTAGTTGGAGGTAGCTACTCCACGCCAAGAGATAAGGGCGATGTATGACCTCCCGCTTATTGTTTACGTCACCACGGGGTAGCTCCCTGGGTGCGACACCGGAGTTAAGGAGGTATTATCATATTGGTTTTACTAAAGTTTCGGTACCATGTACAGTGCCGTTACTATTTTACCGACTATTTAAGGAGTTATGGATGGAGAGGCCTAGCTTGCGGGCATTAAAGTTATTATTACAAACGTTTCATATTTCTACAAATATTCCGAATTACCCTTATCCCTATTTTAACACCTATTTGCTATATCCTATTATTAATATTTTAGATCAAGATCTTCTTGATCATATATATATATATATATATATATATATATACACATATATCTATAAGTTATTATACCCCTTCACGATTTCAGGAATCAAGGGAACAACAACTAGAGGTATCTTGAAGCATTAAGGTGTCACGTATAGTAGGTCAGAACTGATTCTAAAGTCTGATAGTTCCGAGTATGTTTATATTCTAAATCAGCTACCCTTATATTTTACACCAGCATGCCACCATGTTATACTCCCCTTTATGTCAGTTACTTCGATCAATAATAATAGCACTGGTTCTTTGTGTGCGTTAACATTTCTGCGCAATTACAAAGTTTTAAATCTCTTTATCTTCCACTGCACTATGTTGTAAGCTTTACGTATGTATTACCTAGACTGTTCGCCGTAGTATTTCTAGAGTGTTAGGTCTAACCTCCTGCGGTGCGGGGGTTGTAGTGCTAGGGGAGGCACTACACATTTCACGGCTTAATGATTCACCTTTTTCCACTGGAGTATCAATGGGATTGTAGTTTTCCATTTTGAATCGTTCTAAAATCCTTTTAATATAAGGTTCCTGTGAGAGACCAAGTAATCTCTTAGAACGATCATAATGGATTTTTACTCCAAGTATATATTCTGCTTCTCCCAAATCCTTCATCTTAAAATTTGAGGATAACCATTTTTTAATGGTAATAAGATACTCTTTGTCGTTTGATGCTATCAAAATGTCATCAACAGAGAGTGATAAAATTACAAACTTTTCTTTGGTCCTTTTCACATAAACACAATGGTTTTCATCAATCATGACAAAGTTATATGAGATTATCACTTGATGAAATCTCAAATACCACTCCTAGAAGACTGCTTCAATCCGTAAATTGATTTCTTTAATTTACAGACCTTATTTTCTTGACCTTTGAGAATAAATCCTATTGTGTAGCACCTCCCCTAGTACTACAACCCCCGCACCGCAATACCCCCCAAGTGGAGGTGTGGCCTACCACTCAGGAAATACCACGGCGAACGGTTTAAATGGTACTTAGATAGAGCTTAAGGCATAGCACAGCGGAAGATAGAGAAATTTTGAGGCTTTGCAGATAAACGGGGGATGAAGAATAAGAGCTTTATTAATACTGATAAAGTGGTTCATATAAAGAGAGTATGGTGTAGGAACATGTAAGGGCAGCTTATTATAGTATATACATGCTCTGGATTAAGTATCCCTAAGTGAACTCGAGCATAATTTGCATGACACCCTACTGCTCCAAGATACCTCTAGGTGTCGTTCCATCACTTCCTGAAATCATGTATTTGAAACCAGACGAGGGGTTAGTAAAAAATGACTAAGTGAAGGAAGGTGTAATGGTTTATAAGTATCTGTATATGTGTATATATATTTATATGAACAAGAAGATCTTGATCTAAAATATGACAATAGGATATGGAAAATATGAAACGGTTCATGATAAGTGTAAGACAGGGATAGGGGTAATCGGGAATATTTGTAAAAATATGAACCGTTTATAATAATAACTTTAATGCCCGCAAGCTAGGCCTCTCCATCCGTAACTCCTTAATAATTTGGTAAAATAGTATCGGCACTATACATGGTACCGATACTTCAATAAAACTCAATACGATAATACCTCCGCTAATCCTTGGTGTCAATAGGGAAGCCAACCCTAGAGACCCTGAACGGGAATCGGGGGGCAGCTAACTCTCCCTCATCCCTTTCCGTGGAGTAACTAACCTCCAGTTAAACCACTACCAAGAGGTGGTGGCGGTCCGTATCACCAACAATACCCTCGGCCCGATACCTCCCGGGTAATTGCTCGATACGGTGACGCGCCGGGGCCTATAACACGAATCAAGAAATAATATTTTGCTTGCATCCCCGGAATCAATGTATTGATGAAAGAGGGACTTAAGGAAAATATATAATGTCCTAGTAAAACATTGATTCCGGCATGAAAGTATTTTCCCTTCGGAGGGATATTGTAGTACAGTAATATGTATATAGGGTAGTAACTCAAAATAATAGGTAGGCTTGAAAATAGTTTTTATATAGATACATATGTATAACATGATTCCAGTTGAAAACATTTTAATCCTCACGTAGTACCGGGATTCAAGTGAAACTGCGTGGATTCCACTTTTCAATCTTATTCTTGCCTGAAAGTAATAGCTACTATAGTCTTAGGACTAAATTCTTATTATTCTAATCAAATAACCACATATATATAGTACTAAGCACATAGGGTACATGAAGTGCAACACATTAAGAAATACCCGGTAAACCCTAATTTTGGTCGTTTAAGGAAATTCCTTTAATTAATTAGGTTTTATGAATTCTTTAATTACTTAAATATTTATTAATCATATTATGATCCTAATTATAAGTATTCATGGTGAAGATTAAGGTTAAATTGGACAATGTAGGTCACGTTTAGAAAACATTTACAAAATTGCTGATTTTCGAAAAATTCGGATAAAATCTTTCTTTAAAATTTTCAAAACTTATTTTATAATTATTTTTAAATAATTTTCGAAATATTAAGATTATAGGTTGACCAAAAAGTCAAAATTACTATTGAAAACATTTACTATTCAAATTTTAATGAATTAAACACTTTATAACATAAAATTGATCACACACACACACACTCACACTATCACACGTGCACTTAAATTAGGCCCAAAACTTCCAAAAATTGGAAATAGGCCCGAGTCCTATTTTACAATCAACTCCAACATTTAAATCAAATTAATGCAAGGTATAAATCATGTCAAGTCATAAAATTCCAAGTATGCACTTAAATCAATTTAAATCACATAATTCAATCATAGTTGGAAATTAATACACATAATAAAGATGTAAATCACGTAAATGCATAAGTAAACACTCTAGTGACGTCATACCTGTACGGATGATCGGACGGGGCGTCACAATTATCCTAGGCATGAATTTAATCAAACAAGATCATAAATATTTAAATACCTACTCACATTATATCATATCATAATCCATGCATTTAAATAAATAAAATTTATAATGTAGGCACATTTTATTTAAAACTAACAATTATGCATATATTTCTCAAAATAAAATTCCTAAAGCATAATTTAAATAAATATAGGCATGCTATAACTATATTATACTAAGAACAACATATAAAGCATGAAATAATAAAAGAAAAACACACCTTGTATAGAGAGGGAGAGAGTGGCCGTGACTAGTGAGGGAGAGAGTGATGATTTTGTGTGAGTTTTGTGAATGCTCTCTAGGGTATTTATAGGTGTAATCTTGGGGACTTAAGGGCAATTTACTATAGTTTAGGGTGGTGACTAAGAGTTTAGGGTAGATAGGTGTATTATCTAGGGTACTTAGGTGTTATGCTAGGTGTATAATGATGTAAGAGCATATGTGTACATGTATTATGTAATAAATACATCATAATAAAATAAATTTAAAATAGGCTGAAATTAGTAATAAAAACATAGAAGAATCTCTAGATTTTATCTTGAAATGAGAAGAATTGCAAAAGAAAGAGAATCGAAAGAGCTTTCCGATGATTATAAACACTTAGCGTTTAAATGTTTAGAATTAAAGTAGTAGGCGTCCGGAATTTTGAAAAATATGAGAAAATACTTGAAACAGAGTTAGGATGTGAATTAATTTTCGAGACAGTGTTCATGATTCTTAAAATAATTTAAGGATTATTTTAAGTATAATATTGGATACCAAACGCCGTTCGGTTTAAAAGTTAGTTTTTACGGTGGGAATAGTACTTTAGGAAAAATAGGAAAAATTTATAAAACGAGCTAGGATTTAAACTAGAGTTTGGAAAATATCTTAAAGTTTATAAAATAATTCAAGGATTGTTTTAGTTATAATATTGGATAGGGAAAGTGTTGAAATTCGAAAATACCTCAATTAGAGTCAAACTAGAGTTTCATGGCCGGTTTTGGTTATTACGGGAGTTACAATGAGAATTAGGGTTCGGGAATGATACCATAATTCATAAAATTTCACAAGGATTCATTTGGGAATATTGGATAAGTAAAGATGTCCCGGAAAATTTCTACATTTAGGAATGAATAGTAACTAGGGACCTAAATGGAATTTTTGATAAACAATTTTCAAAGTAGGTTTTGGAAAATCAAAAGCTAGGATATGAGCTAAGAAGTGTGAAATCGAGCTTTCTAAGGTTTCATGAAGGACTTGTAATGATTTAGGCTCAGTAGGTGAATAGTGATACGTCTATCATGACAAGGTATTAACAAAAATTCAAGACATAAAGACACATAATTCACACAAAATGAGATGCATGATGGATTGAGGTTATAAACGTTTTCCTCTTAGCACTTTACTTACCTGTTTCTGCTTGGTCCCAAAATCCGGGATGTTACAATCTACCCCCCATAAAGAGAATTTGTCCTTAGATTCTACTCATGTTTCATGATAACTTTAGGTAGTGTTTATACCCTCTACCCAAGATAATGCAAGTTTTCGAAATCGAACTTACTTTAAACACATAATGTAACACCCCGAGCGTAGGGCGCCAGATCCCCCGCACTAAAGCCCGACACGTGTAAAGAAACGGGGAATCCGTACACGCACCAAGCGTTAGCGAACGGGTGACAAACAAAAGACCTTCCTAAGCTAGGCGGCCTAAACCCTCAAATAGAGCGCGCAAAACAAAATCATACAAAAGCGGAAGCATTAAACGAACTTAAACAAAACATAACACTGAGGTTACAAACCACTTAAAACAGATTGTGCACAAACTTGTCACAAAGTGACTGAGAGCAACAATACAAATTTAAATCTCAAATTACAAACTTCAAATACACGAATGCAAAGTGAACTAAAAACGAAAATGAAGATACCTCTAGATCGAAAAGACTCCAAGAGAAAGCAAACCAAAACCGCCTAGCTCGAACCAACGGACCGAAACCTGCAGCTAAAACATAAAAAGTAGGGTTCAGTCCAAAGACTGAGTGAGGGTTACACACACACTCATATATACGTATAAGGAGCACAACACATATCATAGAGGGGAGTTCGTGAACCGGGGCGTGGTTTTTACATTCCAAATCATTTTCGCACGTGATACTACGTATAGGGAATAAAGAGTTAGGCCGAAGGCCAAAACAACCAAAATTATGAATTAAGAATCCACTCCCGTTTCACTAACTATTTCTTAACTAACTAGCATAACGGAAATAAAACATAACCCACACATCATCCATCGACCAAAAATCAGCCGTCCCGGATGCATAACACGCCCATACACATATCCATCGACCTAAAATCAGCCGTCCCGGACTCACAACACAAACACAAACATAACGGAAGTAGAGTCTTACCATAAATCGAGCAAAACAAGGTCCACGACCTATAACATATCATACCGGAGGTACACAACCTCAAGGACATAGCATAAGCGGAGGCATAAGCATAAACATATCATTATCATAAAGCGTTACATAACCCTAGCATATTCATAATTCAACTTATTCATATTCCAACACTTTCCTAACACATTACTAGCATAACCTAGCATAACATATTCCAACATGATGCTTAACATGATCATAATTTTAACATAATCATAGTCCTAGCATAATCTTACTTATACTTAACATAATCTTGTTTCCAACATAGTCATATTCCTAGCATATTCATACCTTATACTTAGCACAATCATATCTCTAACATAATCATATTCTAAAGCATATCACGTAATCACACGTATTCTTAGCTCACACTTACATACATATATAGAGAAGGCTTATACTCGCATGCAAACATATCGGTCATATTTCATTAGGGTACATCTGTAACGTAACCTCACCTTACACCGACGAAAACGGGCAAACGGGGACAAACCAATGCCTATGGAGCAATCTCGTCACCAACGGGATACTCCTCTGAACAAGACAGACATCAAAGATAACCTTAGACTCAAAATGAACCAAATAAATGCTCGGCACATGCGTATGAGTGCGAATGATGCAATGCAAGTCATAGTTAGTTCACTCTTAAGCAAAGTCGGAGCATTAAGCATATATCACCTAAACAACACTTGAATCAAACACATAACAAGCTAACCAATCATATTATTCATCAAATAGCATCACAGTACATCACATTCCAAGCACACTCAAGCACAAGACATACAAGAGAGGCCATTAGGAGCAAAGAAACATTTCACATTCCAATTAAGACAAACAAACTCATAACTCGTAAACATGCATCGAAATCACACCAAAACGAACATATACTCGTCATAACACATAATTTATACATGAAGCACATCAAAATCACACATTAACAAGCCATAACATATCATATCATGTATATAAACAAGTATTCATCATGTTGGAATCAAGATCGGGGAGGGAAACGAACAAAACAAGCGAACAAACAAGGTTCGGGCAAGAAAATTCCAAGTTTCTAGGTCCATGGCCGTGGATATTTTTCAAAAGGGAGATCCACGGCCGTGGATATGGGGACAGACACGTCCCAGTTGTTGGTCATCATATCCACGGCCGTGGATTTGCTTAAGGCTAAAAATCCACTCCCGTGGATCTGCTTCCAGTGGCCAAAACTCGATTTTTCATCCCTCAAACTAACCAAAAACTCAATCTAATCCACACAAACCTCAAGTTAACACATAATACAAGGTATATGCAACAAAGATACATGAATTCAAGCCCTAAATCATGCTAAAACCGGAGCTAGATGATGAGAAAGAAAGAGATGCACACAAGGTTCAAATTCTTGCAAAATTCATCAATGGCACACCCATGGATCCTTAACCATAGCTCAAAATAAGTTCATATATATCAAATAGGATGTCATAGGGTCATATAACATGCTTTACATCAAAAGAATTCATAAGGAATCAAGCAAGAATCAAGAAAATGCATCAAACCCTTTCTATTCACATGCTTCCCCCAAAACCCTAGCTAAACATGCTCAAAATCTGAAATTCAAGGATAAAAAGGACTACCAAAGGATGTATAATAAAAACATAAACTTACCTTGAAGATTGGATGAAAGAAGAGGAAGATTTGAGCTCAAAATCTTGAAGGGTGAATAGTGATGGGATTTCTCCTCTTCTTCTTGCTTCAGCTGCAATTCCTCCTCTTTTTGGTGTGTGGCTCGAAATGGGAGAGAGAGTGATGGAAAAAGGGCTGATTTGGGGTCGAGTGGGCCCAAGAATCACATTATTTGGTCAAGAAATGAGCAAGATATAGTCAAAAACGTAAAAGGTGGTCGTTACGCGCGAGGCACGGTTCGGGCCAAATTCGAAAGGCTAAACGGGGTTAGAAAAATACAAGGCTTATTCCATCGAACCCAAATCATCGAAACGAGTCCAATGGAGGTGTCAGAATTCGAATCCGAATTCCCGAGCTCAAGGTACGCCGCCCGGAACCCAAGGTACGCTAAATGCTCTTTAGCCCCCTTTAAGTTCCATTACACCAAAGCAATTAAAACTCAAGTAAATAAGTTATAAAAAGCATATAAATCATATAAGAACGATTATAACTCACATATTTCATGCATGGCAAGTTGACTCCAAAAACGGGATTAAAAACGGAGTTAAACAAGCTTGAAACGTGTGAAAAAGGGGTTAAAACGTTTAAAACTTAAACATGAGGCATATAACAAATATTAAAATTCCAAATAAATCACATAATGGCATACTTAATTAATTAAATGCGCACTTAGCACACTCGTGACGTTCGTACCTGGAAAGCCGAAGAATCGGGATGTTACAATCTCCCCCCCTTAAAAGGACCTGGTCCTCCAGGTCCAACCGCTAGAAACTCTCCCGTATTCACCCAAGTTCTAGGTTTATGACGTCCCGACGAGGGTTAGCTAGAGAAAGGTCTTCAAGAGTTGATGGGGGTCTCCTTCACAACTTGGTTCCGGCTAGGAGCAACTCAATTTTTCTCGCACGGTGAGAGGGTCTAAACGAGATTCAACACCCACCGTTTGATCCATTTCAAGTTAACTCAAGAGCTCGGAGTTACATGAATGGTGTAGTCACCGGACTTCCACCACTCACACCTTCTTGCAGTTGTAGAATCACCTAGGAAGCTCGATTGAAGCACGGTCCTCGATTTACCGTAGAGCTAAAACACTTGTACTCTCAAAGCCGTCTCTCCCGAGTCAACTAAACAACAACAATCACACGCGCAAGTAATAAATAAAGAAGAGAGACACACTCAAATAAGGGCACACGTATAAAGAGACAAGTACACAAATAGGTGGGTTACCCCCAAATTTAAACGATGCGTGAAATGGAATGCTATGAATGTTTATAGTACCTTGCACCACGACAATGGCATTAGGCTCGGCCTCAACTTCAACATTCACTTCCTCATCGACTTCCACCACATTGGCTTGAGCTTGTTCCGGAGATCTTGGAGGCATCATGTTCAAGGGCTTCGGATTCGGGTTTATCGGGTAAAATCTCACCTTATGTCCCATCTCTCCATATCCAAAGTAGGTTCTCAACTTCTTCCTACAAGTTTCCTCCGTGTGATTTGGTCTCTCGTAAAAGGAGCATCGAATAGGTTCCGATGGAGTGAGTATCAGATTCGGAGTTGGAAGTCGGGGCTTCTTGATAGCATCGAGAAATTCTTCGGGGTCGGAGGTTTGAGTTCATCTTGAAATACCAATCTCTTTCCCAAACCCGAACTTGATTCGGATTCTAACTCTGAGTAGTAAGTTTGGCATTCCAAGCGTTGTTGTCGAGCCTCAACTCTAATAGCTTTCTTTGTCACCTTAGCCCATGTATTCACTGTAGTAGCTTGCAAGGCCCACTGGATGTCTTCTCTTAATCCTTGTATAAAGTTTCGGGCTTTCAACTCATCATCATCCGTAATGTGAGAGGCATAAGGAGCAAGCCTCTCAAATTCGAGGATATAATCTTCAGCAGTTTGGTCTCCTTGTTTGAGATCCATGAACTCTTGTAATCGTCTCTCCCGGGAGCTCGGAGGGATGTACTTATCACGAAATTCCCTAACAAAGCTCTCGCAATTAAATTCTTCACCATTCCTTTCCAACCGAGCTCTTATCCCTTTCAACCAATTCGAGGCTTGTCCTTGAATATAGCGAGTGGTACATATAGCCTTATCTTCTGAAGTACCGGGGCAAATCTCCCAAATCCCCGTAATTTTGGTTAACCATTCTTCCACCTCGATGTCATTGCCTCTGAGCCATTTCGGAGGGTTGTTATCCCAGAATTCTTTATGAATCGCATTGACAACTCTTCCTTGTTCTTCACCTTGAGGGTTTAGTAGTTGTGGATTTCGTTGAAGGTAATCGAGGAGGGCTCGTATGATACTCTCTGCAGTGGTTGGTGGTGGCTGAGGAGTATTCTCGCAAGTTCTTCTTGGAGGCATCATAAAGAAACACAATTTCAAGAGAATATCGATGCATGAAGGGTTTAGTTGCATGTTCATGTGAACGATCAATGCAAATACGAGAAAATAACACAGTTAAAAGCACCTTAATCACATATAATGAGAGTGAATGCAGACAGAGACACACATAATCCTAAGCCGAATGACCTAGACAGACGGACACGACACACGAACTCCAGTTTTACAACCCAGAGCTCTGATACCACCTTAGATGTAACACCCCGAGCGTAGGGTGCCACTTCCCCCGCACTAGAGCCCGACACGTGTAACGAAATGGGGAATCCGTACACGCACCAAGCGCTAGCGAACGGGTGACAAACAAAAGACCTTCCTAAGCTAGGCGGCCTAAACCTTCAAATAGAGCGCGCAAAACAAAATCATACAAAAGCGGAAGCATTAAATGAACTTAATGAAAACATAACATTGAGGTTACAAACCACTTAAAACAGATTGTACACAAACTTGTCACAACGTGACTAAGAGCAACAATACAAATTTAAATGTCAAATTACAAACTTGAAATACACGAATGCAAAGTGAACTAAAAACGAAAATGCAGACACCTCTAGATCGAAAAGACTCCAAGAGAAAGCAAACCAAAACCGCCTAGCTCGAACCAACGGACCGAAACCTGCAGCTAAAACATAAAAAGTAGGGGTCAGTCCAAAGACTGAGTGAGGGGTTACACACACACTCATATATACGTATAAGGAGCACAACACATATCATAGAGGGGAGTTCGTAAACCGGGGCGTGGTTTTTACATTCCAAATCATTTTATCACGTGATACTACGTATAGGGAATAAAGAGTTAGGCCGAAGGCCAAAACAACCAAATTTTATGAATTAAGAATCCACTCCCGTTTCACCAACTATTTCTTAACTAACTAGCATAACGGAAATAAAACATAACCCACACATCAGCCGTTGACCTAAAATCAGCCGTCCCGGACTCACAACACAAACACAGACATAACGGAAGCAGAGTCTTACCATAAACCGAGCAAAACAAGGTCCATGACCTATAGCATATCATACCGCATGTAACACCCCGCTCGTCCGACGTATAAGGTACGCCACGTTCCAACTTTATTATGTGTTTAATTATATTATTTTGTGTTTTGCCTGGCCCTATTTTGAACTCTTTTAGAGTTTAGGGGCCTGTTTGTAATTTTCTCTTTTTAGGGGTTATTCGCTCATTTCTCGTTCGGTCGAGAGTTCGACCTCTTTGACCCCTCTTTTGCGTTCGGCGTATCAATACGAGTCCGTAGACTCTGAGTTTGCCCCATTCTGACTTCGTTAGCCCGTTCTTTCGACCGTTTTTGCGTACGAGGACCCAAGATATAATACCCTGGATCCTCGTAATTCGTGCCAAATGCAGTAGACCTCAGCCTGCTCTCTTCTCTCTCCCGCTTCAACGTTTCACACATATTGAAGGTGTGAAAACACGCACAAGTCCAAACTCGGCCTTTACTCGACGGAATTTGACGAACTAATAGTCCATTTTGACGAGCTCGACGAGCCCGACACGAAGATACCAGTTTCGTGGCCTGAGAATGGCTGACGGCGGCGCAGTGGTGGTCCGAAGGTGGCGGGTTACGCCACCTCATCACCGGCGAAAATCCGACGACCCTCGCCGGCCAACAACCACCTAACCTTATGTTTTTCGACCCGCTGGTGACGTTTCCGGCCTCGGTTTGACGCAAAAACCACCGCAGGTGGCGGTTCCGGCGAGTTATAGCGGCGGCGGTGGAAGACCTTGTTTTCGACGGCGATTTGAGGCGGTTTCCGGCGACTTTCTTGAAGCACGCGCCTCAGGGCTTGAATGAGGACATCCCGGCGCAGCTCGGGGCATTGGTGGCGCGGCCATTACGGCCGCGGGGATGACGCACGCGCCGGCAGAAGTTGGCGGCGGTGGCGCAAGCTATTGTAGCACCGCCAATCACCGCCCTCCGGCGATCTTTTCGGACGAACAAGGACGGTTCCCCTTGTTTTTCGACCTCCTGAAGATGATTCCGGCCTCGGTTTGGCTCAATTCGCGGCGTAGGTGGCGGTATGGCTGTTGGAAAACACGAATCAGAAAGCAGCGGAATTTAAAAAATTTTCCCAACAAAAGGACCTTGAACTCGCAATCGTGTAACCAAATTCGTAAAGACAGAAAACTTACTTTTCTTTTGTTCTTTCTTGAAGCGTTTCAAGCCACCCAAGAACGCTCTTCTCGCGGCTTGATCCCCTCTCCTTGGTAAAGCTCGAATCTTCAAACTTCTAACTTGAAGTCTCTAGAGAAAGTCCACCAACTTGATCACAATCTAACTAGTAAGGATGCTAGTTCTCTAGTTAGTGTTTAGGCTTAACCTAGGGTTTAATTTAATCTTGGAGAAGGGAAGGTGTTCAACACATGAACCAAGAATTGTCTATTAGCTCTAAAGGGGAGCATGAGCTCCCCTATATATAGGAAAGGAGAGGGGCGGCCGAACCTAGTCCTAATGGACAAAGGATTTGGTCCCTCTCTCTCCTATTACTTGATCATCAAGTATTTCCAACTTTGACTTTGAATTCTAATTCAAGTCAA
This sequence comes from Lantana camara, assembly GCA_037501455.1. NCBI lineage: Eukaryota > Viridiplantae > Streptophyta > Magnoliopsida > Lamiales > Verbenaceae > Lantana > Lantana camara. The sequence goes on from CM074856.1 coordinate 97,655,103, forward strand.
CTTTTAAGAAAGCTAAAAATATCCAAACTATTTTTGGATAATTTTATACTTTATTTATATAAAATAAATAACTTATTTTATCTAATTAATTAATTCGTAATTAATTAACTAGATTATTTTCTCCAAAATTAGACTTTCTTTTTAATTCAAAATTAAACCAAAGTCTATTAAATAATTAACTAATTAATTATTTACTATATATATAATATATATATATACACACGTGTGTGACACGTGTCACAGTGACACGTGTCACTCACGTGAGCCACACGTGTGACTTCACACGTGTGGAACCCTCTTGGCCCGATTAACTCATTTAATCATTTTCAAGCCTCAACTCATGTAACCAATTTGTTGTGTGTGACCCTCTAGGTTCTCAATTCAATTAGCAGTGACCCTAATTAATTAATTCACTAATTAATTAATCAGTCCACAGATTAAACGACCATAGTCTAGCAACAGGTGTTTAACCCCTAGCTGAATTGGAATGTTCGGATTCGACAGAACCTTTAAGTCATTGATTCATGTGAGATACAATCCTCCTACTTACTATCTCTCAACCAAGATCTAGGGCAAGGGAATAATCAGAACCCTAATAATCCGGTCTTAAAGCTAAGTGCATTTCATATCCATTTGATCTCAATCCAAGAAACCCTTTTCTTGATGTCTTGATCTACTGCCTTGGCCAAGGACTCCATATGGCATATGAATGACTTACACAATAAGAGATCACCTTGCAAATGCAAGTGTAGGTCCTTGCTTGATTCTCATTCACTTTCATGAGTCACTTGTGCAGCCCCAGCATAAGCCTTGAATCAGTTGTCTAAGGCGACACCCTTTAAAGCTTATACCTAAGACTACAGAGTTAACTCATAAAGTGACAAGGAACCTCAAGTCTAAGGATCAATTAATCACATCAATGACTCGTGAGATATTTCCTAATCTGGAAGTTTCCATTTCCTGAAATAGAAACTTCCTTTCCCATTTAGGAATGTTCTCACACGGGGCACCTCAGTGAACTTACTTATTAAAGTAAGCACCCTCATGTATCACGCACGTATCAACTATACACTTTGCACCTCCATGAAACAAGGTGGTCCTTCTTAAGGGCGTGATCCCACAAGCAAGCCTTAGAGGAGTCAGGTTGACACTCCCACTGTCTGTAGGACTCATCGGCTTGGAGTATTTTACTAATCATGACTTATGTGATATAGGGCTCGTTTCATGAACCATTTCACCTAAATGGTAGAGTCCTAAAGTCATCAGGATTAGGGGAGTTCTCATACATGCACAGATAAAGTAAACGCATACCAAACAAGAGCATATAAAGAAGTGTTGCCTCAATTCGTTATTTCATTCAACGATTATCTGTGATTACAATAAGGAAAAGTATAAAGCGGATATACAATCGGCTTTCTAGGGCACTATTCCTAACAATGGCGGTGGCGCAGAGGCGGTTCAACGGTGGAGGCCACCTACGGGGATTTTTCCGGCAAGAGAGCTTAGGGCTTTCGTAAAGCTCGTCACGGGTAAGCCGATGCCTCTTTCGGATCTCATTTTGGTTCATCGGTTTGAAAGTAATTGAAGTTTGAAGATTTTAGGGTTTCGTATTGTTGAAACTGAAATTAGAGACAATGGGCTTGGAATTTGCAGAAATTGATCGAGGAATTGGATTGAGCACGACGAATCCTTGCACGGGTGATTTTTCAGGATTTTTCCGGTACGCTCCGGCGGCGGCTGAGCGGCGGCCCGCCACTGTTCCGGCGGCTCCGGTGGCGGCGATCCGGCGGGCTTCGGACAGAATGTCCGTCTCGTTATGGTGAGTCCGTTGCCGTTTTCCGTTCGTTAATCGGACACTCGGTTTATTTTCTACGAATTTATTTGTGTATTTGAGATTTATTTGATTAATTGTTCTAATTGCAAATTAATTGTCATATACTTAGAATTGTCGATCGAAATGTATTCCAATGTATATGAAATCATGTATTAAATGAATATGATATGGATTGATGCTTTGAATTGTATATTGAACCCCGTTATGCCGAAATTGTATTAATTGTTAATTGTTTTAAAATGTAATTTGTTCTTGTATGCTTGATAATTAATGAATATGCATTGTATGGCATTTGAAAACATGTAATAAATTATGAATGTATGAATTCATGTTGTTGTTGATATTAGTTTCGTTTCATGCCATTAGATTTAGTATAACACTTGTAGGAGGGGTGTTTGTGTAATTTTAGAAAATATGAGTTGTATGAACTTTGTATAGTTGAATGATATAGTTGGAAATTGATAAATGACTTCGTGAATCTATATGGAACTCGTAACATGTTATATGAATTAATTGGCCATATATTATGTGAATTTGTATGAAATGTGATATATGAATTTGTTTGATTTAATTAAATAGAATTTGTAGCATGCTATGATATGATTTAGTTGGCTTTGAAATACGTGCAATTTTATGAAATGTTATATGTGAATTGATTTGATTGCTTTGTAAATGCGCATTATATGAACCTGGTATGCACTATCTGAATTGAATAAGATTTATATGATTAAATTAGAAACTTTGTAATTTAGATCTAATTACTTAATTTAGAATAATCCTATTATGCGATATATGAATTGTATGAAACTTATATGATTCGTACGAATATGAATTAGTCATTTGATATATGAATTTATATGAAATAATGTGACATGCATTGCCTTTCCATTTTGTTTAGTTAAATTAATTGTGCATAAGAACATCTCTTGATCAACTTTATGAATATGATGAGCTATGCGATATTTTATTTTACAAGTAATTAGTATGATTATGAACTTGACTTATGTGATTGCATTTCTTAAGTACTTGAGCATATGCCGTGCGTCTTTATATGGTTGTCTGAGTCTGAGTCTGAGTCTGAGTTTTGTACTGTGTTTTGTGTGATCAGTTGGTACAGGTGCACCCGGGGTGGTGACTTGTGGTCGTGCAGGTTCCGGGGTGGACCATTTGCTTTTGGTTTGGCTTCGTTTGGTACCAGGTGAGGGTGTTTTCGTTCTAGTTACATAATAAACCCTACAACCTTATGTGAAAAGCTTTGGCCAAAACCTTAAATATATATATATATATATATATATATATATATATATATATATATATATATATGTTGATTTTAAAATAGAGTCATCGAGTAACTTTGATCGAGTAAACCCTTTTCTAATAAATTATGAAATATGTTATATTTCTTATGAACTGAAATGTTTTGGCGAGATTGCATGTATGATATGTTCACGGCCCCAGGGACTTAGTACATGTGGCTATCCGGGGAGGCATGGGCCGACGGTGATCCCAGGTGCTAGTTCCACTATGTTTTACGTTGAAACGGATCTCGTCAGGAGTTTTGACGAGAAAACGCTAGTCGGGCTTTTGGGGACTCATGAACCCCTCTAGCCATTATGTATGAGGTGGTCGGGTCTTGCTCGCCCGTCCACCGCCAGAGGAAGAAGGTTGAAACTTATTTTATGAATATGATTATGCTATGATTGATAGGCACCGTGCGGGAAGGCCGGGACACGGATTGCCCAAACGAATATGTTTAGGATATGATATATGATTTGTGTGTATTATGATATATTGCATGATCACCTATTTAGTGTAACAATGATATTTGTCGTACACGGTCGGAGTTTGGTTGGAGATTGTGCACGCTCACTCGCCGAGCCTTTATGTTTATGTATGAATTATGAACTTAATAAATTTAATATGATTAGTCGTAAAGTCCGAGCATTGCTAAGTTATTCTCTTGCCCTTTTGGGAACTAACTTTAAATAAAACCTTGCTCGGGATTTATGACTTGCATGCGCATGTTTTTATATATATATTTATCGCTCCTGCTCGCTCAGTCTTCTAGAGACTGACCCTCCCCCTTCTTTTCCACTTTTCAGCTCTTGCAGGTTTGAGCTAGGCGGCTTTGAGTCGGGTCTGTTGAGTCTGTGTCGGTCTGTTTGATTTGTTATATACCTTGTTTTGATTTGTGAAGGAAACTATGTATATGATATGTATATATTATGCAGGTTGGTACTCATGATTTGGATGTATGAATTTCGGGACAGGTTTCTAGGGCAGTTGAACCCGTTTAATTGATGTTGAGTTACTTTTTGAAATATATGAATTATGATTGCTGATTAAAGTTTTTGAGATTCGTAGTTTATTTCGCTTCCGCATTCAGGTTTTGCATATTTGCATGTGTACAGGGTTTAGGTATCGCCTAGCTTAGTTTGGTTTTTTTGGTATGTCACCCGTTCGCTGTGGCTTGGTACGTGTGCGGACTCTCCATTTCGTACACGTGTCGGGTCACAGTGCGGGGGTGTGGTGCCCCACTGCTTGGGGTGCTACACCGCAGGTACACAACCTCAAGGACATAGCATAAGCGGAGGCATAAGCATAAACGTATCATAATCATAAAGCGTTACATAACCCTAGCATATTCATAATTCAACTTATTCATATCCCAACACTTTCCTAACATATTACTAGCATAACCTAGCATAACATATTCCAACATGATGCTTAACATGATCATAATTTTAACATAATCATAGTCCTAGCATAATCTTACTTATACTTAACATAATCTTGTTTCCAAAATAGTCCTAGCATATTCATACCTTATAGTTAGCACAATCATATCTCTAACATAATCATATTCTAAAGCATATCATGTAATCACACGTATTCTTAGCTCACACTTACATACATATATAGAGAAGGCTTATACTCGCATGCAAACATATCGGTCATATTTCATTAGGGTATATCTATAACCTAACCTCACCTTACACCGATGAAAACGGGCAAACGGGGACAAACCAATGCCTATGGAGCAATCTCGTCACCAACGGGATACTCCTCTGAACAAGACAAACATCAAAGATAACCTTAGACTCAAAATGAACCAAATAAACGCTCGACACATGCGTATGAGTGCGAATGATGCAATGCAAGTCATAGTCAGTTCACTCTTAAGCAAAGTCGGAGCATTAAGCATATATCACCTAAACAACACTTGAATCAAACACATAACAAGCTAACCAAGCATATTATTCATCAAATAGCATCACAGTACATCACATTCCAAGCACACTCAAGCACAAGACATACAAGAGAGTCCATTAGGAGCAAAGAAACATTTCATATTGCAATTAAGGCAAACAAACTCATAACTCGTAAACATGCATCGAAATCACACCAAAACGAACTTAGACTCGTCATAACACATAATTCATACATGAAGCACATCAAAATCACACATTAACAAGACATAACATATCATATCATGTATATAAACAAGTATTCATCATGTTGGAATCAAGATCAGGGAGGGAAACGAACAAAACAAGCGAACAAACAAGGTTCGGGCAAGAAAATTCCAAGTTTCTAGATCCATGGCCGTGGATATTTTTCAAAAGGGAGATCCACGGCCGTGGATCTGGGGACAGACACGTCCCAGTTGTTGGTCATCATATCCACGGCCGTGGATTTGCTTAAGGCTAAAAATCCACGCCCTTGGATCTGCTTCCAGTGGCCAAAACTCGATTTTTCATCCCTCAACTAACCAAAAACTCAACCTAATCCACACAAACCTCAAGTTAACACATAATACAAGGTATATGCAACAAAGATACATGAATTCAAGCCCTAAATCATGCTAAAATCGGAGCTAGATGATGAGAAAGAAAGAGATGCTCACAAGGTTCAAGTTCTTGCAAAATTCATCAATGGCACACCCATGGATCCTTAACCATCGCTCAAAATAAGTTCATATATATCAAATAGGATGTTATAGGGTCATATAACATGCTTCACATCAAAAGAATTTATAAGGAATCAAGCAAGAATCTAGAAAATGCATCAAACCCTTTCTATTCACATGTTTCCCCCAAAACCCTAGCTAAACATGATCAAAATCTGAAATTCATGGATAAAAAGGACTAACAAAGGATTTATAATAAAAACATAAACTTACCTTGAAGATTGGATGAAAGAAGAGGAAGATTTGAGCTCAAAATCTTGAAGGGTGAATAGTGACAGGATTTCTCCTCTTCTTCTTGCTTCAGTTGCAGTTCCTCCCCTTTTTGGTGTGTGGCTCGAAATGGGAGAGAGAGTGATGGAAAAAGGGCTGAGTTGGGGTTAAGTGGGCCCAAGAATCACTTTATTTGGTCAAGAAATGAGCAAGATATAGTCAAAACCGTAAAAGGTGGTCGTTACGCGCGCGAGGCTCTGTTCGGGCCAAATTCGAGAGGCTAAACGGGGTTAGAAAAATACAAGGCCTGTTCCATCGAACCCAAATCATCAAAAGGAGTCCAATGGTGGTGTCATAATTCGAATCCGAATTCCCGAGCTCAAGGTACGCCGCCCGGAACCCAAGGTACGCTAAATGCTCTTTAGTCCCCTTTAAGTTCCGTTACACCAAAGTAATTAAAACTCAAATAAATAAGTTATAAAACACATATAAATCATATAAGCACGATTATAATTCACATATTTCATGCATGGCAAGTTGACACCAAAAACCGGATTAAAAACGGAGTTAAACAATCTTGAGACGAGTGAAAAATGGGTTAAAACGTTTAAAACTTAAACATGGGGCATATAACAAATATTCAAATATACAAATAAATCACATAATGGCATACTTAATTAATTAAATGCGAACTTAGCACACTCGTGACGTTCGTACCTGGAAAGTCGAAGAATCAGGATGTTACAATCTCCCCCCCTTAAAAGGACCTGGTCCTCCAGGTCCAACCGCTAGCAACTCTCCCGTATTCACCCAAGTTCGAGGTTCATGACGTCCCGACGAGGGTTAGCTCGAGAAAGGTCTTCAAGAATTGATGGGGGTCTCCTTCACAACTTGGTTCCGGCTAGGAGCAACTCAAATTTTCTCGCACGGTGAGAGGGTCTAAACGAGATTCAACACCCACCGTTTGATCCATCTCAAGTTAACTCAAGAGCTCGGAGTTACATGAATGGTGTAGTCACCGGACTTCCACTACTCACACCTTCTTGCAGTTGTAGAATCACCTAGGAAGCTCGATTGAAGCACGATCCTCGATTTACCGTAGAGCTAAAGCACTTGTACTCTCAAAGCCGTCTCTCCCGAGACAACTAAACAACAACAATCACACGCGCAAGTAATAAAGAAAGAGGAGAGATACACGCAAATAAGGGCACACGCATAAAGAGGCAAGTACACAAATAGGTTAGGCAATAAAAAGGCTTTATAAAATTAAAAGGTTATGTCATTGAATTCAAATCATCGAAACGAACTCAATAATAAGGTTGGAATTCGTATCCGAATTCCCGAGATCAATGTAGCCACGAAGGCCCGAAAACACCCTAATTATAATTAGGTCCATAACTTTCAATTATTGGACAATTAGATCCAAGTACAATTTAAATAAATTCTAAGGTGCGCATAATTAATAAAATTACACGTTGACACGTATAGCATGCGACGTCACGTAAATCACATAGTTATTGAATTAAACTCTCTCGTGACGTCATACCTAGCTTGCCGAAAAACAGGGTGTTACAACCTCTCTCCCTTGAGAAGTACTTATCCTCAGGTCCACTGCCTCGAGTTCTGGACTCTAAGTAAACTCTCTGTGTTCATCCCACACGGGGTTCATGACATCCCGATAGAGATTAGTTCAGAAAGGTCTTCAAGCACAAGGGGAGTCTTCAACTACTCACGACAAGCTGCTCACGAACTTGATCCAACCATGAGTAGTCCGGACATCTCGCACGATAGGAGGGTCTAAAAGAGATTCAACTCCCTCCGTTTGATCCATCCTAACCATCCCACAATTGGTATCATAAGTGGAGTAATTCATGAACTTTCACCACTCGTTTTCCAACCCAAACGGGTCTTCCATCATCATCTCAACTTCATGGTCTGAAGTTGGTTTCTTGAACTGTCACTAGCTTCTAAACACAGTCTCCAAAGACCTATTGCCAAATCCGTTGCAAGGCACGACCCTCGTTTCACCGTGTGACTAAGATACTCGCTCACTCCGACACAGTTAACAAATATCAAGCAACTACGTACAACAATAATTAAAGATATGCGTGATGCACGTGACATGTATGATTAAATGTACCGTTCACCGTGGATTGGAAATCTTCCATGGTGATGATCTAGTTTGACACTTGATTCTTTGTTGGAGGTTCGTTTAAACATAGTACCATGTTTTGTAATTCCCGATATGTTTAGTATCCCAATGGCTACCCGATTCTTGTTCCGTGGTCAATCTTCTTTCCTTTACTAAACAACAAGGTCTGAGGTTTCACTCTAGAATGTGTGCTTCCCTTAACTAACTCATCCTTCACCACGGATTATAGTTAACCTTCTTGGATACTGGAACTAGTTATTTATTAGCTCAAAGTCTAGTCTCTAATCTTCATAGCGCTCCCGGTTCATCATGAAAAAAAATAACCAATGAGTTCGTAAGCTACCTTGTTCCTTTTGTGATTTTCTTCCTAGACACTCCACTTTCAACACTCGATTGAATTGACTCTCACTTTCCATCACAAGATATGATGATCCGATCGAGTTTTCTTACCTGATATGCTCCTTACCAGTTCTTGGAATTCTTCAAGGCATAGGCCACGTTACACGAAACACTATTCTTGCAACCTTGGAAGATTAAGTTTGTATGACCCCGTAATAGAAACTAACAATGTTGATCTTGCAACCGAAGTTACCCTCGATTATCCTTGACCTCTGCTTGCCGAGTCAATTCTCAAGCCTTCCTTGGATTTATATCTTCATCTCTTGAAATATCTACCTCTTCCAATATTATTCTTGAAGCTTCATCCATCTTGGTTTGAAATTGAATCAAATACTAACTCTCCCGTCATTTCTTGAATATCTAGTTCCGGCTCTTGAAGCACATACTCTTTTAAAATTATTCTCATCTCGATCTTGGAGGTCATCAAGCATCAAGATTATCTAATTCTTCTCTTTTTACCACTTTTGAGAAATCACCTACTAAAAGTAACCTATTCGAGCCCAACTCCAATTCCCAAATCTTAAGTCATCTCCCGGTCGGCTCTCCTCCTTAAAAGAATTCCCATTCTTATCCATTGAGCTCGTGATATCGTCTGTTAAATTGAAGATTCTCGATTCTTCAACCTAACTTCCTTGGTATAATTGGTTCTAATCACGCCACTTCTCCGGAAATTTTCTCACATTTACTTTAAAGCGATTGATAGAAATAACAATCTACTTCTTCCATTCCAAACTCCCGGCTATTTTTTTCCTCGGCCTCTAAATTATTCTTTCCCTTTCTATATTTGTAACCCAACTATTTCTCCTTATCTTGATTCAAATGTGGCTCGATTGTAGTAATACTTGATAAATGAGGTGAAGAGAATTCTTATCAAGTAAACACTAAATAATGCATGTTGGGTTAAGATGCTAATGCACGTATCACACTTGTAAACAATCAAAGATGCAACATGTTGGAGCAATCATATCAATTAGAGAGGTGCATATAAATAAAGAAGTTTAAATAATTTAAAGTGATGTATGATGCACGTGCCATGAATGCATTGAACCTATCACCGTAGCTGTGGTAAGTTTTAACTCGACAAATATTCCTCATTGCTTCAATTACGGGTTGTCTCGAGTTTCTTGATTGTTTCTTGTTTACCCACGGTCTTCTAATCGTCAAAGTTTCCGTGTATCAACTTGTACTCTTCCATGGCTCGAGGTTGAAATTTCTTGAATCCAATTCTTTCCTAATTATCAATCTCTAAGTATTACACGAACCTTTACCATAGTTATCTCCTTGATCACAATTTCCTTGTATCAACTTATATAACTTTATGCTCCGACATTACGATTCTTGAATTCTAATTCGTCTATACCCCGTGAAGTTGGTATCTTGACTTCTCTCGAAGAATCAATCTCCAAAAGTTATCCTAGTTTTCCTCATAGTTATTTCTTTGATCAAGCTTCCTCGATTTATCCTTTATGAGTTCGAGTAGTTGAAAGAACTCATCTTCTAATTATTTACACTTTGCCTTTCTTTATAGTTTCCATTTATTGCTCCATATCTCCCGATTCGACCTCCCAACATGACAATTCAACTTGGATCTGAAAAATAGGCTCAATCCGACCGATGATAAAATCTCTAGCATCTTGGCTTTCCATGAACTTGAAATCATTAATATATTAGTCGTTTCTCTTTAACTCCTTCCTATCCGGCCCTACCCGATATTCAAAATGTCTCAATTCATCTCGAACTTAATTCCCAAATTTTTTCGACCCGAACCACTGGAGTTACTTTCCTCCCGCACTTGATTTTAGTTCCCACTAACTAAAGATCCTCAACTTACTTGAAGATCCGAACCTTGAATCCTTAATACCCTTAAGGCTTTCTTTACCTCTCCTTTGAATTAAATGAGCCTCTGGTCAACTTCTTTCGTAATGCAAGCTCACGGTTGTATCTTGTAAGTTACTCCCACCATGGCTCCTTCTATTTCGGATCTTATCACTCGAACCATAACCCAATTAGAGATAGATCCTGACTCTTGAATTTTTGTAGAGATTCTTGATGCATTCCCTTACAACTTATGAGCTCGAGAGAAGAGCTTGTAATAGATTGTGGTTGTCGAAGAGCTTGGCCGTGGTTTGATATCATCTTCATAACCTAGAAATCACCACTCATTTCAAAATAAATGCATGCGATTAATGTATGCTCATGCTACGTAATTAACACCAAAATCATAGATTCAATGCAACAAGCAACATATAGTTCAACAAAGTTTGAAAGAAGCATATTTAACAATATATTTTCCATATCAAGTTTCAATAATAATGCTCATAATCAATGAGGTGCGCACATTGACACGTTGTTCCTAAGCCGTTCGACCTATACATGACACGACACGACACTAGAACTCTGATTTTGTAACCTGGAGCTCTGATACCACTTAAAAATGTAGCACCCGGGATGACGCCCTAGAAACCTGTCCTGAGTTCAATTTAATTCAATAAATGGCACACCGGCCCAATTATTAAATCAATACAATAAATAAATAAATACAATATGCAGTGAGTGTACGGTGCAGGACTCGAACAAAGACACGACGAATTTAACTCCGCCTAGCGACCACCTGCAAAGAAACTGGAGGAAAGGGAAAGAGGGATCAGTCTCTACAAGAGTGAGTAAGTAGGAGGTATACGTATATATAGAAACATGCACATGCAAGCTGTAGATCTCGAGCAAGGTTTTGGTTAAAGTAGTTCCCCTGAAGGGCGAGAAATCAATTGATCAATGCTCGGACTTTACAATTATCAGGTTATACAATTAGTTACATTTACAGGCTATCAGTGGCTCGGCGAGTGAGCGTGCACAATCTCCAACCAAACTCCGATAGTGTACAATAATTAAGTTTCAATTTGAAAGAGGTGATCAGACAATTATTAAGGTTCAATCATTCAATACAGTCAGTTCAATAACAGTGCACAATCAGTTCCATTCCATCCTTCTTCCTCCGGGTGATGGTTCGGGTAGCTAGCCCTGGCCATCCAATCAATATGGTTAATGGGTGCGTGAATCCCCAAGGACCGAGATTCCATCCTCCACTAACCTCCTAGTGGATTTTGGGTTCATCTCAACAATGTGGGGAGTGCAAGAGATCACCGTCGGCCTGATACCTCCCCGGATTACTCAATACACTCAACCCTGGGCCCCGATCAATGTGCAGTACAATATCTCGCCAAAACAGGAAGGGTCAGTAACTAACAATAACAATAGGTTCAGTTCAATGAAAGTTTACTCGACTCACTCTTGAAAACAATATAAGTATAGATATGGTTTTAGTCCAAAATCTATTCATGCAGTTTTTAGGGTTATGTACGTAACTAGAACGAAAACACCCTCACCTACAATCGACGGAACAAGACAAATGTGCAAGGTAGTGTTCACTCGATCAATGATCTCCGCTCTGCAGAGGAACTGGACAAGAAAGGAAATAATATGTACTCGTGAGAGAAGACTCAATAATGATACCAAATATGACGCACGACATTGATGTGAAATGGCATGAAATACATGGAACGATATATAAGACAATATAACATGTTGTGATCGTGTTCATATTATAATTGAAAGTATTTAAGTCACGTAGCACTTGCATTCGATAAACGAGTTCAATCATATTAAATTATGCGAGTAAAACAATGTACTAACACTTAGGCATGTAAAGAAAGTCGTAAAATAGCGATATGCACGTATAACAGAAGAAAACACTGAAACAGGGGCGGGAATGGCCTCGCTCACCTGGGGAACGACCATTCCCAGCCGCTCTGCCCATGGGAACGGCCGTTCTGGTTCTTTGCTTGAGCTGGGAATGGCCCGAACTTCTCCCCGCGGCTTTGTAAAGAATTGGTCAAAATGGCCCATGGGAAGGGTCGTTCCCAACTCCAGTTCAACACAGGAACGGCCGTTCGCATCTGGTTCATCCAAAAAGAAGCAGAGACAGCAACAATGGTGCCTGGAGCACCATTCAAACACCAACACAGCCCCACACCACTCAAAAACACACAAAATTGATACCACGGATCAATTAAAACACGTAGATCACATATTTACACATTAGAACCCGTAAAACGAGATCGATCATATAGAACATCCGACCCAATTACTATTCACTATCTTTCCCACTCATCACATAGGCACAATCCGAGGCATGAAAGATGTATTAAATGAAAGCACGTATCGAATAGAGCATAATTCTTACCTTAAGTCGTTGATCAGACGGTTGGATATCAAAAACCCGAGCTTGAGATCTTGGTGCCAAAGTTGGGAATTTTTCTTCTCTTTTTTTCATGGAGCTGCTGATCGATCCAGAAATGGGGAGAAAAGATAAGGCTTGGCCTTTTTTAAGGGCCGGACAAACGGGTCGATTGAAACGGGTAGGGTCAACGGTATCCGGTCCAATCGGATCGAATTATAAAACGGTTAGGCAATAAAAAGGCTTTATAAAATTAAAAGGTTATGTCATTGAAATCGAATCATCGAAACGAACTCAATAAAAAGGTTGGAATTCGAATCCGAATTCCCGAGCTCAAGGTAGACACGAAGGCCCAAAAACACCCTAATTAAAATTAGGTCCCTAACTTGCAATATTGGACAATTAGATCCAAGTACAATTTAAATAAATTCTAAGGTGTATATAATTAATAAAATTACACGTTAACACGTATAGCATGCGACGTTACGTAAATCACATAATTACTGAATTAACTCTCTCGCGACGTCGTACCTGGCTTGCCGGAAAATAGGGCGTTACACAAAGATACAGGGAAGTAACATGTTTACTTACGGTTCTATTGGTATCTTGAAGTGACTCTAACTTATAATGCAACAGATAAGAGGATAGAGCACCCTTCTAGTTAAGTCTCTTCTTAACTTAACCGGGCTCTGATACCACTTCAAGTTGTAGCACCTCCCCTAGTACTACAACCCCCTCACTGCAATACCCCCCAAGTGGAGGTATGACCTACCACTCAGGAAATACCACAACGAACGGTTTAAGTGGTACTTAGATAGAGCGTAAGGCATTGCACAGCGGAAGATAGAGAAATTTTGAAACTTTGCAGATAAATGGGGGATGAAGAATAAGAGCTTTATTAATATTGATAAAGTGGTTCATATAACGAGAGTATGGTGTATTAACATGTAAGGGCAGCTTATTATAGTATATACATGCTCTGGATTAAGTATCCCTAAGTGAACTCGAGCATAGTTTGCATGACATCCTACTGCTCCAAGATACCTCTAGGTGTCGTTCCATCGCTTCCTGAAATCATGCATTTGAAACCAGGCGAGGGGTTAGTCAAAATGACTAAGTGAAGGGGGGTGTAATGGTTTATAAGTATCTGTATATGTGTATATATATTTATATGATCAAGAAGATCTTGATCTAAAATATGACGATAGGATATGACAAATATGAAACTGTTCATGATAAGTGTAAGATAGAGATAAGGGTAATCGGGAATATTTCTAGAAATATGAACCGTTTGTAATAACAACTTTAATGCCCGCAAGCTAAGCCTCTCCATCCGTAACTCCTTAATAATTTGGTAAAATAGTACCGGCACTATACATGGTACCGATACTTCAATAAAACTCAATATGATAATACCTCCGCTACTCCTTAGTGTCAATAGGGAAGCCAACCCTAGAGACCATAAACACGAATCAGGAGGAAGCTATCTCTCCCTCATCCCTTGGCGTGGAGTAACTAACCTTCAGTTAAACCACTACCAAGAGGTAGTGGCGATCTGTATCACCAATAATACCCTCGACCTGATACCTTCCGGGTAATTGCTCGATACGGCTGCGCACCGGGGCCCACAACATTTGCTTTTATCCCCGGAATCAATGTATTGATGAAAGAGGGTGTAGCACCCCGAGCATAGGGTACCACATCCCCCGCACTAGAGTCTAACACGTGTAGCGAAATGGAGAATCCGTACATGCATCAAATAATAGCGAACGGAATATAAACAAATCACACTCCTAAGCTAGGCGGACTAGACCCTTAGACAGAGCGCAAATTAAATCAATTATAGCGGAAGCGATAAAACAATCCATATCAAGTACCCAAGATCAACATAAACATTACATAGAGTCATGAGAGCATAATAGGTGCCAATACAAATATACAATGCCCAACCCGGGCTAAAATAAGCTAAGTATCAAAGTGTTCATAGTTCTCACTTTAAGAATTCATAACTTAAATATTTAAGAGTGTATACATAACCACTACAAATGCAAGAATGAGACCCGAGCTAAGACACAAGTGAGACTCAAAAGACAAACTGGCCGCCTAGCTCAACTCTGACGAAACCTGCAACTCAAAGAAAGGGAAAAAAAAAAAAGAAACAACAACGAGGGTTAGTCCTAATGAGTAGTGAGGGGGCTAACACAAGCACCCATAATACGTATAAAGCAAAGCACTTAACAAACTCATGAAAAGATCCATGAACCGGGGATGGTTTTTGCAAGCTAAAATATTTTCCGTGATAATAAATATATAAACTTGAAAGGAGTTAAAGGCCATAGGCCAAAATGACAAATTTTAAGTATTTAGGAATCCATTCCCGTTTCATAGGTCATACAAATTCACACAACTCGGCGAGTACGAGTTATTTCTCCAACTTCCACAAACAAAGGCATAATCAAAACAAAATTCATAAACCATCCTTTCTTGGGGTGATAGAAGGGTTGATAGTTATCTCCGCCAGCTCAAGAGAAATGCCCTTCCTCAACCTCCTGAGGTTAGGCGAGACTCTCAAAGGAAAGTGTTGATGGGAGAGCTCGGCGACCCTTCGGCCGTCCCAAGATACCATACCACTCTCCGGGGCCCAAACCATATTTCAAAATTAAATTTTCCAACAAAGCTTATCTTTCAAAGCCCAAATCTCGCTTACACACACACACATATCAAAGGGTTTCAAATCAAACGTAAAATAACTTATATACGTATACAAATTGTTTTCAAAGTCTTATAACAAATGGGACAAGCCCTCAAAGTCCATATCATACACGTATTTAACGTATAATATACATAACTCACATGAGGGATTTAAATAAATTAGGGTTTTAGGTCATTATATCTAAAAGTACAAAACCTCACCTTTCCAACGTGTAGTGGTGAGAAAAGAGAGTGAATCGGATGCCTAAAGAGCAACCTCGTCGTCAATGGGAGGGTCAAATGGACAAAACAAACAACAAAGGATACACTTAGACTCAAAATGTACCAAATAGACGTTCTGAAAATGCATATATATGTAAATGATGCAAATGAAATGAGATGAATTCATACTTAAGTCATATAAGGACAAGGATTATAAATGAGATCATATTTCACAAAATAGGGCATAAAACGAGCTATAAATTCATAACATAAAGCTTAACACATAGTATAACATGTTAAAATAACATAAGAGTCATAAACGAACCATAAAACACTAGCAAAGTACGAACGAAAGAAGAAAAACACAAGCAACACACAAGGGATGTGGTCACGACCTTTCTTCATGTTTTGAGCGACCAGCATCTCGAACTTGGCTCAAAAGATGGTCACGGCCTTTACCAAAAATGACCTGAAAATGGTCACGGCCATGACTTGTAGCCTTCACAACTCGAAACTCAGCCAAAAAGTGGTCGCGGCCTCTACCAAAAATGCACTAAGCGCTATCACTGCAGCGACCTCGTGCGACAGTAGGGGCAAAACAAAATTTCAGGCCAAAAACTCCAACAAAACTCAAAGGGAATCATGCTACTTCAAGTAAACACATAATGGTAAAGTAATATGACAAGAATTCATCCATTTCATGCAAAAATTTGAGCCAAACATGAAGATACACATGAACAAGATCAAGAGATACATATATATTCATCTCTATACCAAAAATTCCAAAACTTCAAATGATAATAAAAAAAATTCCTTAACTTCCATGAAAAATCAGTTCATATACTTACACAAGGGTGTATTAAGATCAAATAAGATGCATAATATCCAAGGAATTCACAAGAAATCAACCAAATTCTTCAATTAGGCTCAAACCCTCACTATTCACTATATTCTTCAAAACATGATCATTTCTCCATGGATTTCAGAAAAAAAGATGTAAAAATAAAGAGGATAAGGTGGAGAATACATTAATAAACTTACCTTTCGAATTTGGAGTGATTTGGTGAAGAATTGAACTCAAAAGGTGAAAAAGTGAATAGTATATTTTCTCTCTTCCTTATATTTCGGTTTTCAGCAGCAAAACCCTTGTCTCTCTTGTGTTTGGACGAAATAGGAAGCTTATGGATGATAGGGGGTTAAGTTGGGAGAGTGTGGGTCCAAGGATTATATAATTTGAGCAAATATAACTCAAGTTATGTCTAAAAGACTGAATAAGGGTCGAAATTGGGCGCGAGGCTCGTTTCGATCAAAATTCAAAGGTCTAAATAAGCTTAGAAAAATATGAGGCTTGGTTTATTGAACCTAAATTGTCGATACGAGTTCAACGGAGGTGACGTAATTTGAATCCGAATTCCCGAGCTCAAGTTATGTCGCCCGGAACCCAAGGTGTGCTAAATGCCTTTAGCCCCATTTAGGTCCCGTCTCCCAAAATAAAATCAAAAGACAAGCCAATCAAGTTCTAAAACATAAAACAAGCATAAAAACAAGTTTATAACTCACATAATTCATGCATCCCAAAAATCCGCAAAAATCGGAATTAAATTCAGATACAAATAGAGCAAATTACAAAGCATAAAAGCATAAACGTTCAAAAATCAAATTCATACTTAAATAACTAAATTCAAATAAAATTCAAATAATCACATAAGCATTAAAATATCACGTAATTACATAATTAAATAATTAAATTGCGCACGTAAAGGCATACCTGAAAGCCCAAAAAAACTGGGATGTTACAGAGGGACTTAAGGAAAATATATAATGTCCTAGTAAAACATTGATTCCGGCATGAAAGTATTTTCCCTTAGGAGGGATATTGTAGTACAGTAATATGTATATAGGGTAGTAACTCAAAATAATAGGTAGGGTTGAAAATAGTTTTTATATAGATACATATGTATAACATGATTCCAGTTGAAAACATTTTAATCCTCACCTAGTACCGGGATTCAAGTGAAACTGCGTGGATTCCACCTTTCAATCTTATTCTTGCCTGAAAGTAATAGCTACTATAGTCTTAGGACTAAATTCTTATTATTCTAATCAAATAAGCACATATAGTACTAAGCACATAGGGTACATGAAGTGCAACACATTAAGAAATACCCGGTAAACCCTAATTTTGGTCGTTTAAGGAAATTCCTTTAATTAATTAGGTTTTATGAATTCTTTAATTACTTAAATATTTATTAATCATATTATGATCCTAATTATAAGTATTCATGGTGAAGATTAAGGTTAAATTGGACAATGTAGGTCACGTTTAGAAAACATTTACAATTGCTGATTTTCGGAAAATTCGGATAAAATCTTTCTTTAAAATTTTTAAAAATTATTTTATAATTATTTTTAAATAATTTTCGAAATATTAAGATTATAGATTGACCAAAAAGTCAAAATTACTATGAAAAACATTTACGATTCAAATTTTTATGAATTAAACACTTTATAACATAAAATTGATCACACACACACACACACATACACTATCACACGTGCAGTTAAAATTGTTCAAGAACCTTATGAACATGTTCTTAGACCTATGAATGTGTTCATATTAGCTCATGATCATATTTAATAAATTCTGTGTCCATAACACATAATTAAACTTATAACGTAGCACTTTATGTAACTTTAATAATGAAATTAACTCTAAATAAATTATCCTAGGCATGAATTTAATCAAACAAGATCATAAATATTTAAACACCAACTCACATTATATCATATCATAATCCATGCATTTAAATAAATAAAATTCATAATGTAGGCACATTTTATTTAAAACTAACAATTATGCATATATTTCTCAAAATAAAATTCCTAAAGCATAATTTAAATAAATCTAGGCATGCTATAACTATATTATACTAAGAACAACATATAAATTATGAAATAATAAAAGAAAAACACACCTTGTATAGAGAGGGAGAGAGTGGCCGTGACTAGTGAGGGAGAGAGTGATGATTTTGTGTGAGTTTTGTGAATGCGCTCCAGGGTATTTATAGGTGTAATCTTGGGGACTTAAGGGTAATTTACTATAGTTTAGGGTGGTGACTAAGAGTTTAGGGTAGCTAGGTGTATTATCTAGGGTACTTAGGTGTTATGCTAGGTGTATAATGATGTAAGAGCATATGTGTACATGTGTTATGTAATAAATACATCATAATAAAATAAATCTTGTAATGTCCCACATTGGAGGAAGAGGAGAACTAAGCCTTCCTTATAAGCGGGTGGATACCTCTTCCCTGTAGAGGCCTTTTCCTGGGTGGGCGCCTTTGGCTTAAATTCCACCGGGAAGAACAAAACCGTGAGGCTATGCCGACTTATGGATAGCAAAGCGGACAATATCTACAGGCGGGTTTTCGGGCTGTTACAAATGGAATCAGAGCCAGAGCCCAGGCCGGTGTGCCAGCGAGGACTCTGGGCTCCCATGGGGGGGGTGGATGTAATGTCCCACATCGGAGGAAGAGGAGAACTAAGCCTTCCTTATAAGGGGGTGGATACCTCTTCCCTGTAGAGGCCTTTTCCTGGGTGGGCGCCTTTGGCTTAAATTCCACCGGGAAGACCAAAACCGTGAGGCTATGCCGACTTATGGATAGCAAAGCGGACAATATCTACAGGCGGGTTTTCGGGCTGTTACAAATCTAAAATAGGCTGAAATTAATAATAAAAACGTAGAAGAATCTCTAGATTTTAGTTTGAAATGAGAAGAATTGCAAAAGAAAAAGAATCGAAAGAGCTTTCCGATTTAGTTTTTACGGCGGGAATAGTACTTTAGGAAAAATAGAAAAAATTTATAAAATGAGCTAGGATTTAAACTAGAGTTTGGAAAATATCTTAAAGTTTATAAAATAATTCAAGGATTGTTTTAGTTATAATATTGGATAGGGAAAGTGTTGAAATTCGAAAATACCTCAATTAGAGTCAAACTAGAGTTTCATGGCTGATTTTGGTTACTACGGGAGTTACAATGAGAATTAGGGTTCGGGAATGATACCATAATTCATAAAATTTTGCAAGGATTCATTCGAACCCAATATTGGATAGGTAAAGATGTCCCGGTAAATTTCTACATTTAGGAATGAACAGTAATTAGGGACCAAAATGGAATTTTTGATAAATAATTTTCAAAGTAGGTTTTGGAAAATTAAAAGCTAGGATATAAATCTAAGAAGTGTGAAATCGAGTTTCCTAAGGTTTCATGAAGGACTTGTAATGATTTAGGCTCGGTAAGGGAATAGTGATACGTCTCTCATGACAAGGTATTAACCAAAATTCAAGACATAAAGGTACATAATTCACACAAAATGAGATGCATGATGGATTGAGGTTATAAAAGTTTTCCTCTTGGCCGTTTACTTACTTGTTTCTGCTTGGCCCCAAAATCCTGGATGTGTCATATTGGTTGAACCATATAGATTTCTTCTTCAAGTTCTCCATTGAGAAATGCAGTCTTTACTTCCATTTGATGTAATTCCAAATCCATGTTGGCTAGATGGCCAAAAGAAGGCGAATGGAGGCAAATCTCACCACTAGCGAAAAGGTTTCTTCATAATCAATACCCTCTTGTTGAGTATAACCTTTTGCTACCAAGCGAGCTTTATACCTCTCAATTGATCCATCAGCTTTACGCTTAATCTTGAGAACCCATTTGTTCCCAATAGCCTTTCGTCTTTGTGGGAGGTCAACTAATTCCCACACTTTATTTGACTCCATGGACTTCATTTCTTCTTTCATTACATTTTTCCACTTATCTTTAGCGGGACATGATAGAGCCTCACTTACGGTTTTAGGCTCATCAATATCTTCTGAACAGATTTCAGTGTTGTGCTTTTCAGACTTATCTTTACTATCAAGAAAAGTCACAACAGCATAACCCTCAATGTCAAAGTGTCGATTTTGCATTAGTTTCCTACTAGTCTTTCGAGAATGAGATTCAAAGGAATTATCTAAGTTCAAATTGCTCCCACTTGGATCAAGTGGTAACGAATTATCTTCTGTTTCCACTGATCCACATTGTACGGGGCTATCTTTTGAATCTACCAACTCAAATAGAAGGTCTTTTTCTTTTATTTCACCCCTCTTAGGAAAATCCCTTTCCAGAAAATCTACATTTCTCAATTCAATTTCAGTTACACTTCCATCACCTTGTTCCCCTATGAACACATAACCCTTAGATTGATTAGAGTATCGTATAAAGATACATTTTTGTCCTCGAGTCTAGCGCCCAGAGCGCGGGCCACCACATCCCCCGTACCTAAACCCGAACCCGTATATAAAATAGGAAATCCATACACGAGCCCATGTCTAAGCGAACGGGAGACCACAAACTCGCTAGGCTAGGCGGAGCTAAAACTTACTCAGAGGGCGTAACACATAATCAAATAGCGGAAGCTAGGAGTTCTAACATCAAAAATTTCAAAATCGAACATATGCACCAAGTATCCAAATATACATATCCATAACGAGTCATATTTACATAACAAAATATCTTTCATGATCAAATCATTAAATACATGTCCAAAATGAAATGTGATGCACCTAGCATGACCTACACCTAAAAGTAAGACTCGAACGACCCACTTCTCCGCCTAGCTCGTGTCCAAAAGATCTGCAAACTAAAAGTGGTAGAGGAGAGGTGTCAGTTATATCTCGACTAAGTGAGGGGGCTAACGCACACCCACACACTATACATATATAGAGCAAATCACGTAAAAGATAAAGGTTATGAACCGGGAAAAGGTTTTTCATACCAAAATATTTTCATAAAGCATTATATATCATATACATATACATTACATTAATAAAGACTCTATTGCCGTTCCATAATCCAACCATTTCATTAAGCTCGGCGAGTACGAGCATCCACCGTTACTTCTCATTACTTTACATAAAATAAATCACATTCAATCCCCAACTTCGGTGATGGAAGGGTCGGCCAACCCTTAACAATCCATTAGTAAATTCCTCGGGGGGCGGTTAACCCACACGAGTGCTATTATAAATTCCTCGAAGGGTAGCTAACCCACACGAGTCCTCCCCGACTTTCACACCGAAGGCATCGAGTGAATCACGCCTTCCCAACCTCCCGGGGTCATACATAATACCTCGGATGGAGATCATGCACAGGGTGATAACCGGCGACCCCATGGCCATCGTGGGTCTCCCTTACCCATGTTTTCGGGGCCCAATATTACCATTACATTACATTTCGTTCCATTCTAGCTCATTACAAACCACTAACATTACGTACATAAGCATTAAACTTTCATAAACATTAAACTTTCATTAAAAACATAAGCTCAGATATGCTCGTAAATATAACCCTTTCAAAAGCCGAAACTTTATAACAAGATCATAAACGTATCGTACATTACACATATTTAACTATATCTATAATATATAGTCAAATACGGGCTAGAAAACGAGCATTTAAGGGTCTTAGGTCGCTTAACTAAAAAGAAAAGAACCTATACCTCACCTTTGAACAAAATAGTGTAGTGGTGTGAGAAAAAGATCCCAACCAAACTCAAACTTCGGGCATGGCTCCTCCTGGAAGCACCCCTGTGAAAAACAAATGCAATAGTAAAGACTTAGACTCAATCATGTACCAATTAGACACACGACTATGCAAATGAGTGCTATGTATGTATATGAAGTGCAAGAAGGTAGCACTTAAAGCGTTCAAGCTCATATCACTTAAAACTCGTATCAAATCAATTCATAATTTCAATACAAGACATTTAACATATAAGATAACATGTTTAAATATCATATAAGTCATAAACAAATAAAAGGAAGGCATTAGAATGCACAAAACGGAGAGCGAAAGTCATGCATGCAAGTTCGAATTCTATAGCTCATACTATTTAAAATATTCAAAATTAACAACATTAAAATTCCTATCAAATAAATTCCACCATTTAATGGATGATATAAATTATAATATATATATATATATACACACACACACGTACCTGCACTTAAGGTTTCAATTGAAATCAAACAAAATTTACAAGGCAAATGCATGAAGGAATCAAATATACATTACATGACATATATACTATAATATATATATATATATATATATATATATATATATATATATATATATAATCTGCATGATATATAATTAAGGGACAAATAACACAAGGTCATTACATGCATGGAATTCAAATTACAACACTTTCATAAATCCCAGGCAGCATGTATATATAAACACAACACATATATTTTCTATCAACAAACACACACGTGTCAGCAAGGCCCGTTACCATCCCCAAAGGAATGGAAGGTAACGGGGGTGACTTCAAGCAGAAGCTCACCCCCAAAGCAAGCGGGCGTGACCTCCCTAATGGTAATAAAACGTAACGGGGGACTGCTCATAGCAGTCACCAACATTGCTAAGAGCTGCTGCGTTTGCAGCATCAAACCTCTGTTCCTCAAGCTCAACAACAGTAGTATATCGTGCAAGCAAGGCAGCAGTTTAAGGTCAAGAAAGAAGTAGGTAAATCAACATAAATCAGCCACAAGGTTCATACATTCAATCGGCAAACGAAAAGAGATAACTTTATGCATTTATTTCCCTTCATTTCTTGCATAAAACTGAACATAAATCCTCTGTTCTAACACCAAAAAGCAGCAACAATTGGAAAGGTAACATGGCAGCAGTTTAAATCACAAAAATACACAAGAATATCATGCATATCAGTCACACACATGCATATGGGAGAGGTTGCTATTATGCAGCGTTTTTCTCCATGAAAACCTGCTGATCTTCCCTTGTTATTCCTTCATACTTCACAGCAGCTCAAAACAGCAGGTAAGGGTACAAAGCAGCAGTTATAAGCCATGCAAATCATGCATAAAATTCACACAAAACAGCCACACACGTACATACTTCAATTCGGAAGTGAAATGGAGTGAAATGATCAAGTTAATCCATGGTTTTCTTTGCAAGAAGCTCAAGTATTTTAATGACATCTCAATCATACATCAACTAACAACATTTAGGAGCATAAAAATGAAATAAAGAAGCAAAAAAAAGCATGAAACAAGTCTTAAATCTTCAAGTAAGGCATGGATGAGCATATTCTCAAGAATCTCATATAAGCCCTAACTATTCATCATCTTCTTCATATAGCATGAATTCATAACTTACAACATGAATTAAATGGATGAAAATGATCACAAGAATGTGGAGAATAAGAATCTTACCTTGATCTTGAAGATGGAGCAAAATAAATGAACTTAAGAGCTCAAAGATGATAAAAATGGAGGTTTTTCTCTTATTCCTTTCTTTCCTTCTTCTTTTCTCATTTTTTCCTTGTCCCAAATCGTGTAGCAGCTGATGGAGAGAGATAAGGATGGTGTTGGTTGAAAATGAGTCAAAGAAATGATGAAAGATGAGGTCTCATAGCTCATAGATAGGTCATAGGTGCGTTTTAGGCGTGCGTGACAGAAATTTACTTTGCCGGGGATCAAAACGGCATCGAAAAATTACGAAACTTGTTCCACTACGTCCGAATCATTGAAAGGAGTCAAACGCCGAAGACAGCACCCGAATCCGAGTGCCGGAGCTCAAGATATAAATTAAAACGTACAAAAGTGTACTAAAATGACTAATTTTCCAAATGAGTCCAAAACTTTTAAAAAGTTGCAAATAAGGCCAAAACCAAAATTTTAATTAAGTCCAACATATTTTAAAATCATACAATTACATCCTTAAATCACGTATATCACATAGTTCATGAAATTAGCATGCTCGGGAATTAAATTCATATATTATAAATTCATAATTCTCAAGAATTCATATCATAATTTCACTTAGGGCATATTCTTGATATTTAAATCACATATTTCATATAATTTCAAATAATTCATATAAGAAACAATAGAAATAAAAGATGAATGTATCAAATAAAAGTAAAAATAAATACGATTACGGAAAATAAACTCACACGTGGCGTAAACCTGTACGTGCCAACGAGCGAGGTGTCACATCAAGGGCCTAACTTTCCATATTTGTTAAAAGAGTCAAGAGTATAGGCTGCACATCCCCAAGGTCTAAGGTTATCAACGATCGGTTTTCTACCTTTCCAAAGTTCATAAGGAGTAGAAGGTACTAAGTTTGTAGGAACTCTGTTCAAGATATAAGACGCAGTTAACAAGGCATCTCCCCAAAAGAAAATCGGCAAGTTAGCCTACGACATCATAGATCTTACCATATCCAACAATGTTCTATTCCTCCTTTAGACAACACCATTTTGTTGTGGTGTGTGTGGAATAGTCAATTGTCGCGTAATTCCTTTTTCATTACATAGATCTTTAAATTGATCTGATAGATATTCACGCCCTCAATCAATTCTTAGTGTTTTGATCCTTCTGTCTAATTGATTTTCAATCTCATTTATGTATTAGCTGAAATAATCCAACGCTTCGGACTTGTGTGAAATCAAATAGACATGACCAAAACTCGTGAAATCATCTATGAAAGTAATGAAATAAGAAGCTCCATGTCTCGCTCTAACACTCATAGGACCGCAAATGTCAGAGTGAATCAAATGCAATGGGTATTCGGCTCGTATAGCCTTTCTAAATGGTTTACGTGCCATTTTGCCAGCAAGACAGTTTTCACATACAGACAAATCAACTTTAGAGATAGGGCCTAGAAGCCCCTCTCATGCCAATGGAGTCATTCTATCTTGCCCTATGTGACCTAATCTAGCATGCCAAACATCCACATCAATATTTGCATAGCTAGAAGAACTTACATTACACAAAGTACATTAGTCCACATACTAGTCAAATATATGTCTTTTACAATTTAACACGATAAAACCATTCCTAATAAGTCCACTACCATAATATGCATCACCACAATAAAGGTTAACGGTGTCACTAGTAAATATCAAACTATATCCTAACTTTAGAAGAACAACAACAGATACTAGATTCCGTCGAATCTCTGATGTAAATAGGACATCATGTAGAATAAGGACCTTGCCTTCTTGCAATTCCAGCTTGTAAGTACCAATATCCTTTACTTCTACTCTGGTATTGTTTCCTACATATATCCACCTCGAACTCGACAAAAATCTGCAAATCCCTAGTCACATGGTCTGTTGCCCCTGAGTCCACAATCCACACAGGATAAGATTCTGTAACGCCCCGTGTCTTCGTTCCAGGTACGCTCGCCACACGTGTGAGTTTGAGTGTTAGAATTGTGGGTATGCTTTAGGAATTACGTGACTAATTGAAATTATGTGGGTTAATTGCCTATTTGCCTAAGTGTTTATTTTAATTGTAATCTTATTTCATTTCATTTCATTTTTCATTATTCTAACATATGCATATTTCATATATTCATATTATAACATATTTCATATATATATATATATATATATATATGTATGTATGTAAATACATGTTTCATGAAAATGCATAAAGTAATTGAAATGTTAATCTTATGAAATTTAGTATAAGTGTAAATTTAGTATAAGTGCATGAAGTATAACATTTCAATTACTTCATGCATTTTCATGAAACATGTATTTACATACATATATATATATATATATATATATATATATATAACTTACCTACACTAATACACTCACATGCAATATATAGGTATATATTAATGAGCACTAAGTTGATTATATACATATAATATATATAATATCTACTTTATGACTTTATATATATATACATTATATCTATACTTATATTACATTACATACATTATACATATATCACATTGTCAGGCACACACACTCATCACGATTCTTTCTCCATCACTCATGCACACATTTGATCACAAGCAAGAAGAAGAAGGAAGATCAATCCATCAAGCATCATCATCACCATCAAGATCATCTCCTCCATTTCATCATCTTCATTTTATTTCTTTCTTCCCAAGGTTGGTAATGGTATATTATGAGATGGATTATGTTGAATAGTTAGGGCTTTGTGATTTTTGGATGAGTTTTTTTGATCTTGAGCATAAATATGTGATCATACTTGGGTGAATCTTTGAACTTATTACATGAACACTTTGGTTAATTGGTTATTGGATGATATGGTTTATATGAGCTTTGTTTGATGGATCTAAGTGCCTAAATGATGGATATATGTGTTGTAATTGAAGTATTAGATGTATATTGATGTTATGTGCTAGTTTTGGGTTGCTTAATTGATGTTGGTTGGTGTTGGGAAGGTTGGGAGTCCATTTCCGAGCCATACCCTATTTTTCCCCTGTTTTTTCGCCCAGCGGCATGCCAAACGTCCGTTTGGCTCCTTAGTTCATTTACCAAACGCCCGTGTGAGATGCTACTGCATCGACAGACGGTTTCCAAACGCCCGTTTCTGCTTTTAGTTCATTTTGAAAACCCCCGTTTACCCCTCAAACGAACTACGATTGACTTAATTTTTAAATCTTTAGAAACCTCTTGAAGTGTAGAACACTCTCCAATTGGAATAACCTCAATATGATTTCTATATTGTGAGATATGATCAATTCTTTTTAGTGTCGCCATTTTTTCGAAAATCTGCGTTAACCCAGCTTCGGACCTACGCCATTTTCACTCCGCTTTAAACTAGAATTCAAGACATATATGCTTGGAAAGCTCTATTTGTCTAATTTCATATCCAACAAACAAAACTCCATTTCAACTTCTAGAACTTAAGATATTTCCAATTTTCCACAGCTTGCGTATTTCCAAAAATTGTCAACTTTTGCCAAACTTCGCCAAAACACCTCTTCTTGCATTTCTTTCACTCCCTTGGCTACCGTATGTGATTTATATGAAGTATATGATTGATTAACCATTACGTGAAGCATTAATCATGCATGGACATTCTCATGAATTATAATTATCATCCTTCCATATCATGAGTATGCCGTTCGTCGATTACTTGGTTCATTTGTCTAGAGTCTTATGTACACTCGTGTTTCTTGCACATAGCTCAATCCGGTCGAGGAGCAGGGTCCATAGGCTTCTTGTATCCTTTCTCTTTTGGTCAAGGTGAGGTTTTGTTTTAGTTATTTTAGAACCTTAATACCTTGTGTGATCTTTTAAGCCAAAATGTATTAATAGATGTATACTTTGGAAAATGATTTATGTATGAAAGGTTTTCAAATGTTTTATGAAAATGTTTTGGCGAGAATCACGCACATGTTATTGAGCCCCGGGGAAATGTTTGAATGGAGACTGGTACGACATCGGGTCGTCGGATAAGCCATTGCATTTAGTACCCTTTGCGAGTATCTTACGAGACCGTGCTGTGTGGGAGGTGGGATACTCTTGAGCCGGTGGTTAACCCACCGAAGGAGCGGGAAGGAGTCATTATCCCCCGTCTCAATATTATTTCATGAGATGGTTAGGGCCTTGCAAACCCTTCCATCGCCCAAGGAAGAAGGATGGAAAATTATGTTTTCTCACGATATGATTATGAATATGATTATGGTTATGTACGCATGAACGCCTAACTTATGTTTTAAATCACACACTATGGGAGTAAGGTTGGAGAATTGCCCACTCGTCGGGCCACGTTAAATTATGTTTCTTCAAGTAATAATATGACATCCGTAATTCCGAGCAATGTCTATTTGACACTACCCACTTGGGATTTTCTAACACTTTACTCGGGATTATGGATTGCATGTGCATGTGATATATGTATTAAGCCCCTCACTCAGTCTTAGGACTGACACCCCACGTTGTTTTTAGACTTTTGCAGGTCGAGCTAGGCGGGGAGTTAAGGTCATCTTGGAATCTTTAATTTCGAGTACTAGCTTGTCTTTCCTTTGGAACATCATACTTATACTTTCATTATGTATTATTCTATTTTGGGAGAATTATTGTATATATATGTGGTGGCCGGGATGGCCTTTGATTGTATAACTTAATCATGTGCTAATTATGTATATATGCTTCCGCTTAATGTTAATGCATCGTTAGTTGAATTTGGTTTAAGGGTTAGCCCCGTTTAGCTAGGTTGTTTGTAGCACCCCGCACGTGAGGCACCACATCCCCCGCACTATGGCTCAACACGAGTAACGAAATGGGAAGTCCGCACCCGTATCAAACCATAGCGAACGGGAGATAAACAAAACAACCCTCCTAAGCTAGGCGGAACTTAGACCCTATAATTATAACCATTCAACAAAACATAACGCACCGAAAAACTAAAATCCAAACACATGCATTGGCCACAGGCCTGCAGAAATTAAACACCCGAACCACAAGCAGACTTGGGCTCCTCAGGCCTCTTTTAATTTATAATAAAGCCCGAGAAGGCAATTCAATAACAAATACATAAAGATTCAAATTCATAATCTTACAGAGTCGAATTATACACAATTTAAATACATATGCGAATGTAGAGACTCTCATAACTTAAATTGACCGACTCAAAGACTCAACACAACTCCGCCTAGCTCGAAACTCCAAAGCCAAACTTGCGCACTAAAAGGTTGGGGAGGGAGAGGGCCAGTCTCTAGAAGACTGAGTGAGCAGGAGCGATATACGTATATATAAAAACATGCACATGCAAGTCATAAATCCCGAGCAAGGTTTTATTTAAAATTAGTTCCCAAAAAGGGCAAGAGAATAACTAAGCAATGCTCGGACTTTACGACTAATCATATTAAATTTATTAAGTTCATAATTCATACATAAACATAAAGGCTCGGCGAGTGAGCGTGCACTATCTCCAACCAAACTCTGACCGTGTACGCAAATATCATTAATACATTAAATAGGTGATCATGCAATATATCATAATACACACAGATCATATATCATAACATAAAACATAGTCGTTTGGGCAATCTGTGTCCCGGCCTTCCCGCACGGTGCATAACAATCATAATCATAAAATAAGTTCCAACCTTCTTCCTCCGAGTGGTGGGCGGGTTAGCAAGACCTGACCACCGGTCCATACATAGGCCAATGGGGGTACATGAATCCCCCAAGGGCACTCAACTCCCATTCCCCGCTAAACCTCCTAGCGAGGGCCGGTGTCACCGTAAATGTGGTGGGACTAGTACAAGGGATCATCGTCGACCCTTGCCTCCCCCCCCGGATAGCCACTTGCACTAAGTCCCTGGGCCCGTGCATTCATAATCATGTTCATAATCATATTCTCGCCAAAACATTTGATTAATGAGAAATATAATATTTGTCATAGTCCTTGTGAAAATGTTTACTCGATAAATTCATTTGAAAACCATATATAAATATACATTAGGTTTTTGGCCAAACTCGTCACATAAGGTTGTAGGGTTTAGTATGTAACTAGAACGAAAACACCCTCACCTGGAATATGGCGATACAAGGATATGAGTTACCGAGTGCCTAGTTGATCAAGATTTCTCCACCTTGGAGATAAACTGTACAAAGGACAATGTAACGTGTTCGTGAGACTGAAGACTCCACATGAACCATATAAAACGCACGACATGCAATGAACATGGTATGAGTGCATAAGAATATGATAATATGTAATGAACACGTTCATGTGCATGATTAATGCATTTAAGGCATATAACCAAGCCATTCATTCATTCATTTTCATTCAAATTCATAAATTCCCATTTCATATCAATTCAATCCAAGGATTTTGTATAACAATTATAACACGTACTATTTCACGTTTAAAATTAGAAATTAGACAAATAAATACATTCAATTCAAGATCGGAAATTAAATAAAACATGAAATAGGTAACAATTAAATTCTATAATTCAATTAAATCAAATAATATTTAATATATATTAACCATATATATGTATATATAAATAGCATGCATAAATACCAAACAATTAAAATCACACCATGCATGCAATTAAATGTATATATGTATATCATGAATGAAAATATATATATATATTCTATATATATTCATACGTAGGTGCTCATGCATGCAACATGCATTAACAACCTAAAGCCATGCATTTACAAACAAGATTCATGCATCCACAATTCAATTTAACTCATTTCATGCATGCAATTATGGAAACCATAGTAATAACCATAATCTGTGAAACAGATGTCTTTAATATTATTACTCCAATGCATTCACCAAACTTGTACAGCTGCGATTAAAAGTTACGTACCACGTTATGCATGCCACCATGCATTGATAGACAAGGATTAAGCATAAACAACTCAATAATCACACAAATGGAGGAAAGATGCAGCAGCTTCTGCACAACAACTACCCGGCCGGGTCTTTTTCATGCATAAAATCTCCCCGCCCGGGGAGTTGCAGTACAGACGCAGCGCAACAACAGCATAACGAAGCATATCCACTGTTTCTTGGCATGAAAACACAGCAACAACTATCACACAATTAAGGCAGTAGATCAAGCAGCAAAATGACACCAACAACTCCCACAATTGACTGATATAACACAGCAGTTAAGCAAGGGAAATGAGCAAAAATGGATAGCAACAAATCGTAGCAATAACAGCAGCAGTTCACGGCCAAAAACAGGGCAAAACGAGAAGAAAACAGGGCAACAATCATTCCGTTTCTTACTCCACATGATCAGGTATGTATGTGCATCAAACAAGGCAAAAATGAGCAGCAAATGACAGCAATTTCAGTCCTACAACTCAGCAGCAGCAGTTCATACGAAGAGTAGTCATGTTCTTGCATATATCTTCAAGTTTCATAAAGTTCAACATTGGTAGGTTCTCATACACTTGACATACATCAAATCAAAGTTCAAATATACATAAAGGAAGCTGAACCGGTTATAGTTCAGGCATAAATTCTCAACAAAACCAAGTTTAAACCATGAATTTCAAAAATGAAGTTATAACCTAACTATTTCTCCAAGTCAGCCATATACTCATGAAAACAGGCTGAAAATTGGGGATGAATGGATCCAAATGACTCATGATGAATGTATAATACAATCCCAAGCTTACCTTGTGGATTAATGGAGGTTAGGAAGAGATTTAAGCTTAAATCTCCAAGGGTTGGCTTGTGTTACGGGATTTTCTGGAACAGGAGGTTTTTGCTGATTTTTCTTTATGTGAGAGGGTTGGTTCGGTTAAGGGAGATAAGGATCAGTTAAAGGGCTGAGTTAGGGTTCCAAGGAATCAAACCATAGTTAATTTGGTCAAGGTTTGAATAAGATAGTCTTTTTAGTAAATTGTGGCAGATTTGGTTTCCGTTTCGTGTTTCGGTTGAATTTCGGAGGTTCAAATAATATTGGAAAATTATAAGGCTAAGTTCACTAAACTCAAATTTTCGTTGCGAGTTCAGCGAAGTTGACGAAACTCGAATCCGAGTTTCCTAGCTCAAGATATCAAATACGGAACCAAGGGTGCACTAATTGCTCGTTAGCCCCCGATTTGGATTCCACAATCAAAATAAATTTGAAACTCATGCAAACGAACCCGAAAACATAAAACGAACATATATTCATATACACGACACGTATATCTCCAACATATTAAATTTTCACGAAATTTCGGTATCAAATCATATAAAAACGAAGCACATTTATATCACTCATAACAATGCATGTGAAAATCCATAACATTTCAAATAAATTACAAAATTAAATACATAATTAAATTAAACTAAAGTACACAAATTGAAAATAAATTTATTAAAGTGGTACCAATTTATTTAATATAAAAATCAAATGCACGATTTAAATATATATATTATTAATAACATTAAGATTATAAATCAACTAATTCATATACATTTAATATTAAATAACTTTAGATAAGATCATTTAACATTTAATCCACGAATACAACTTAAATTAAATTTTAAGGTTAATATACTTGAATAGGAATAATTAACATTTAATATATAAAATCAAGTATATAAAACACTTATAAACAATTAATTCGCGTAAATTGATAAATACATACTTCATGCGATACGACTGAAAAACGGGGGCATTACATTGTTTATTTT
Source organism: Lantana camara (assembly GCA_037501455.1). Classification (NCBI taxonomy): domain Eukaryota; kingdom Viridiplantae; phylum Streptophyta; class Magnoliopsida; order Lamiales; family Verbenaceae; genus Lantana; species Lantana camara. The sequence continues at coordinate 97,687,828 of CM074856.1, forward strand.
CTTTGTCACCTGTTCGCCATGTGTTTGATTTGTGTATGGAAATTCATTTCGTGCATGGATTGGACACGTGGTGCGGGGGATGTGACGTCTTCCGATACGGGTGTTACAGATTCAGTTAATAAGACAGTGTTAGAGACATAAGCATGACTAGATAAAGCAAATGCAAGTGCTACCTTGTCCTTGGGTGGCTGAGGACATTCACGAGCAAAGTGACCTAGAATGTCATAATTGAAGCACTTGATCTTGCTCTTATCTTTCTTCTTTCCAAAACGCTTTCTTTTGGATTTATTATTGCTGCTGTGGTTAGGATTGCTGTTCTTCTTATACCCTTTGGCAAACCTCTTCCCTTTGTTCCTTTTGAAGTTCCACTTAGGTTTAAACCCCATAGGTTTCTTGGAAGTACTTTCGGCAACAAATGCACTTGCCATAACCTTTATAACACTAAGGCACTCGTCTTCGAGCTCAACATCGCGAGCAACATCAGCAAAGGTTTTGATGTTGTCACTATGAGTGAGAGTAACTTTCATATGCTCCCACTGTTCTGGAAGAGATCGGATCACAGCTTGAATCTGTTGCTCGTCAGAGAGGGTGCGGCCAGCTGACCTAAGTTTAGTTATCATGTTTGACATCACCCTTAAATGTTATTTCATGTTATAATCTGTACCATCCAGCTCGTCCGGCAGTATAGTTACGCAGTCACGAGTGAGCTAATTGAGCATTTAAATTATTTATTTATGAAACTATGTGATTTAAATGATGTTTAAATGTTGATTATTATTGGGAAAACGAAACAGAAACGCAGCGAAAATTTAAAAAATTTCCCAATAAGATAGAATCGAATCTTATAATTCCTATTCCCAAATTCGTAGAGATCAAGAAACTCACTTAGGTAGCCACCCAAGAACGCTCTTCACGCGGCTTGTCCCCAAAAGCTCCTTCGAATCTTTCAAGACTTCACGATAGTAGCCCTCTAGAGAATTAGTCCACCAAGCTCGACCACGATCCGAATAGGGAGGATACTAGTTCTATGTTCGGTGTTTAGGCTCTAGGGTGTAGTGTATAATATTTGGAGAAGGAGAATTTTTTCTATCACTCATCATGGGGTTCGAACCCCACTTATTTATAGCATAAGGGGTTCAAACCCCTTGTTTTGTTGGACAAGGTTTCCTAAACCTTTTGGCTAAAGGATTACTTGCTTGGAGAGAAAGACTCTTACTTTGACCAAAAGTCTCCTTTTGACCAACTTGTCAAGCAAGACATAATATCTAATTAATTTAGATATTTTATTTAATCAATAATTCATAATAAATAACTTGAAGCTAATAATTTAATTAATTCATAATTAATTATTTATTAGACTTTATTTCTCTAAATTAGAACTTTAATATTAATTCATAATTAAATTAAAGTCCATTAAATAATTGATCATATTAATTATTTAATCAACACACTCACGTGACACGTGTCACTTGGGACACGCGTCGCACACGTGCTCCACACGTGTAGACCCCACCAATAACTTATTGGTTTGATCAACTCGTTTAATCGATTCAAGCCATAACCCACGTGACCGGGTTGTTATGTGTAACCCTCTAGGTTCTTAATTCAATTAGTAGTGACCCTAATTAATTAATTAATTAGTCCACAGATCATACAACCATAGCTTAACAACAGGTGTATGACCCCTAGCTGAATAAGAATGTCTCAATTCGAAAGAACCTTTAAGTCATTGATTCATGTGAGATACAATCCCCCTACATCCCATCTCTCAATCAAGATCTAGTTCAAGGGAATAATTAGAACCCTAATAATCTCGATCCTAAAGTTAAGTGCATTTCATATCCATTTGATCTCGATCTAAGAAACCCATTTCTTGATCTCGATCCACTGCCTTGACCAAGGACTCCATTATGGCGTATAAATGACTTATACAATAAGAGATCAACTGGCTTTCACAAGTGTGGGTCCTTTATTGATTCTCATATGCTTTCATTTGCCACTTGTGTAACCCCAGCATAAACCTTGAATCGGTTGTCTGAGGCGATACCCTTTAAAGCTTACACCTAGGATTACAGAGTTAGCTCACAAAGCATCAATGGAACCTCAAGTCTAAGGATCACTTAATCACATCAATGACTCGTGATATGTTTCGTAATCTAGAAGTTTCTATTTCCAGAAATAGAAACTTCCTTCCCATTTAGGAATCTTCTCAGTGTACTTACTTAGAATAAGTAAGCACCCCCATATATCACGCATGTATCAACAATACACTTTGTACCCCATGAAACAAGGTTGTCTTTCTTAAGGGCGTGACTACACGAGCAAGCCTCAAAAGAGTCAAGTTGACACTCCCACTGTCTTTAGGACTCATCGGCTTGAAGTGATTTCTAATCATGACTTATGTGATATAGGGCTCGTTTCATGAACCATTTCACCTAAATGGTTGAGTCCTATCAGTCATATTGATTAGGGGAGTTCTTATACATGCACAGCTAAAGTAATCATACAATCAAACAAGAGCATATAAAGAAGTGTTGCCAAAGTTCGTTATATCATTGAAAGATTGTCTGTGATTTACAAAGGAAAAGCACTAAGCAGACTATTACATTGGCTTTCAAGGAACTATTCCTAACAAGCTCCCACTTGCCTGTCAAAGCCACTCATGAGCTAATCTAAGTCCCATCTTTGCAAGATGACCTTCGACACCTTCTCGATTAAGGGGTTTAGTAAGTGGATATGCTACGTTCTCTACTGATATGACTCTCTCTATTTGCACATCACCTCGTTTGATGATATCACGAATTAGGTGATACTTACTCATAATGTTCTTGGTCCATTGGTGAGATCTTGGTTCTCTTGCTTGAGCAACCGCTCCAGTGTTGTCACAAAACATAGTAATGGGGTCTTTCATGCTAGGAACGACATTCAACTCTTGAATGAAGTTTCTAATCCAAACACCTTCCTTAGCTGCATTATTTGCAGCTAAATCTTCGGCCTCAGTGGTTGATGCAAGCTTGCATCGTAGTATCCTTCGATAATTTGATCTTTCTGTCCTCCATTTACTAAGAACAAATCCTTAGTACTTCTCAAGTACGTTAGCATGTTCTTCATGGTAGTCCAGTGACCTTCTCTAGGGTTAGATTGGAAACGGCTTGTTATACTAAGAGCATAAGCCACACCCGGTCGAGTACATAGCATTGCATACATTATGCTACCTATTGTTGAGGCATAAGGCACATGAGTCATTCTTTCCTTCTCAAGGTTCGTCTTAGGGCACATCTTCTTAGAAAGACATGTTCCTACACTCATGGGAAGAATCTTATTCTTCGCATCCTCCATGCTGAATCGTTTCAGCACTTTATCTATGTACATCAAGTTTTATAGTCCTATCAATCTCTTAGATCTATCTCTATAGATCTTTATGCCAAGAATGTAGGACGCATCACCAAGATCTTCCATCTCGAATTGGTTCGATTATAACCAAGACTTGGTAACTTTCATGTCATCCTTCGAATTCCCAATTAGAAGGATGTCATCAACATAACGTACCTAAAGAATTGCACTGAAGTCTCTAATTCCTTTCTATACACGCAGGATTCATTCGAATTTTGAACGAAGCTAAACGCTTTGACTGCTTCATCAAAACGAATGTTCCAATTGCTAGAGGCCTGTTTCAATTAGTAGATTGATCTTTGGAGTTTGCAAACCTTTTGGTCACTCACACTGAATGTGAAACCGATGGGCTGATCCATATAAATGTCTTTATCAATATCTCTATTGAGAAAGGCAGTTTTCACATCCATTTTCCGTATCTCATAGTCGTAATATGCAGCTATGGCAAGCATGATCCGAATAGACTTTTGCATTACAACCGGTGAGAGGGTTTCATCAAAGTCCACACCGGGCCTTTGAGTGAACCCTTTGGCAATGAGCCTTGCCTTATAGGCTGCAACGTTTACATCTACTCCTATCTTTCTCTTAAAGATCCATTTGCACCCTATGGGTTTTAAGCCATCAGGCAAATCAACTAAGGTCCAAACTTGGTTGGAGTACATGGAATCCATTTCGGACTTCATGGCTTATTTCCACTGTTTAGAATCCGAGTCTGACAGTGCCTCCTCATATGTTAGAGGATCATTATCCTCTTGAGAGATTTCATGGAGAAAACTATACCATCTCTCAGGCTATCTAGGAATGCGTTCAGAATGCCTAGGAGTAGGATTTACACGTGTATTGAAGTTCGTGATCGATTTTAGGGTATCAGATTGAGATGTCTCCTACGTGGGTGGTGTGGGATCATCTCGGATTTCTTTGAGTTCGATGATCTTACCTTTCTTTTCTTCAAGGAACGATTCCTCAAGAAAAGTTGCATTTCTTGAAACAAACACCTTTTGTTCAGTTTGATCATACAAATAGTATCCTATGGATTCCTTAGGATAACCAACAAAGTTGCATAAGTTAGAACGAGCTTCTAACTTATCTCCCACTGTCCTCTTCACATAAGCAGGACAACCCCAAATTCTAAAGTAAGAATAACTAGGGATTTTACCATGCCACATTTCATAGGGTGTTTTAGGGACTGACTTAGAAGGAACAAGATTCAAAATCTTGGCAGCACTTTCTAGGGCATAACCCCAGAAAGAAGGTGGTAAGTCAATGAAACTTATCATGGAATGAACCATATCAAGTAGGGTTCAATTCCTTCTCTCATAGACTCCATTAAGCTGAGGAGTTCTCGGAGGAGTCCACTGAGAGATAATCCCATTATCTCTGAGATGACTAAGGAATTCTTCACTAAGATACTCCCCACGTCGATCAGATCAAAGTGTCTTAATCTTGTGACCAGCTTGGTTCTCAACCTCCTTTTGAAACTCTAAGAATTTCTCAAAAGCCTCAGATTTGTACTTCATTAAGTACACATAACCATAACTACTGAAGTCGTCAGTAAAGGTTATGAAGTACTGATGATTGTTTCGAGTGCTTACATTAACGGTCCACAAACATCAGAATGGATCAAATCTAAGGTCTTTGTGGCTCGTGCCACACTCCCTTTGAAAGGAGTTTTGGACATCTTTCCTTTGAGACAGGATTCGCAAGAAGTTAACTGTTTAAGGTCATTTTCAGAGAATGTCCCTAAGGTAGTTAACTTGCTAATTCTGTTCTTGGAAACATGTCCTAATCTAGAGTGCCACAAAGATACTGAGACTTCGTCATCTCTCTTACGTTTTGTTTCTTGTTGTATATTCAAAATATTGGTGTTTTGAGTTAGATAAAGTCCATTATTTAATGTACCAAGATGTATTGAAAAATTATTCTTTTTAAGGAAAAAGTTACCATTCTTAATATTAATTTCATAACCTTCGCAATCAAGTATTGGAACTGAAATTATATTACGAATAATGTCTGGTACAAAAAGGACTTTATTTAAAACTAATTAAAAATGACCTAAATCTAATCTAATTGTGCCTAAAGCTTGAGCCTCAACAGTTGAGCCATCTCTAATCTTCAAGACACATTCTCCTCTCTTGAGCTGCCGAACCTCAATTAGCATCTGTAAATCATTACAGATATGAGATCCACAACCGGTAACAAGTACCCAAGAGTTAGAATTAATAGGAAGATTTACTTCAACGAGAAACATACATTTCTTTAGAGTTTCCTTGTACTCTTGGTAGTTTCTCCTCCAATGCCCCGGTTTTCCACAATGGAAGCAAACATCCTCTTTCTGATCACGTTTCTTCTTTTAGGATTTTCCCTTCGTGATGCCACCATTGGGCCTAAAGGACTTCTTCTTTTGGGTTTTCTTGCCCTTACCTTTAGAAAGCTTAGAAGAAGATGGAACAGTGACCATCATAACCTTATTGTCCTTCTTGATCGTGCTTTCAGCAGTCAGAAGTTGACTAATCAGCTCAGATACACTAGCATTTGCATGATTCATGTTGAAGTTAAGGACAAAAGGGTTGAATGATGGTGGGAGCGAGGCTAGCAACAAATCCACTGAAAGTTCTTCTCTCAGTGGCCTGTCCATGGAAGCAAGTTTCTCTGTAAGAGCTAGAAACTTGAGTCCATATTCATGGACACTTGTACCATCCCTCATTCTCAAATGGAATAATTCTTTTGAGGTGTTATACCTTGTAACACGCTCATGAGGGCAGTAAAGTTGCTCTAAGTGGTCGTAAATCTCCCAAGCGAATTCCATGGACTCATGCTGTCTTTGCATGTCCGGAGACATGTTAGCAAGCATGAGACAACGGGCTTGGAGATTATCATCCTTCCACTTCTGGATTGCATCCCGCTTAGCCCGGGTCGGAGGTTCCCCATCAGGAATGGGCTCCTCCTCGTAGAGAACATAAGTTCTCTTTTTGGAATCTAGAACGATTTTTAGATTCCTAAGCCAATCAAAATAGTTGGGACCAGTCAACTTGTTTGACTCGAGGATCGGTACTAGAGGGTTTGTGGTTGCCATTTCAAAACACGTAGAGAATCACAGGATCTACGACCCTAACAGAAAAACAGAGAACTAAGTGAGCATACTAAATAATAACGATATACATGAGATTAGGTCTTTAATCTATGTTGCTCCCACTGTTTCTAAAAGATCTATAATTCCCTAAAGATCTTAGAGGATACTTGTTATCCCAATAGGTACTAAGATCCTAAGCACTTTATCTCGAACCCACGACTCGTGGCCATTCTTAATAAAGCCTAAGGTAGGTACAACTTACCAATTTCAACACTATGGAATTCTTAGCAATGTTTTTTTTTTTTTTGGCATTACCTATCTTTTAATATGGACCTGCGACTTGTGTGACATCCATATTTACTTAGGCGTTAAGCTATACCCAACAATCATAAGATCAAGATCAAAACTTAGTTCGAACGACCCACGACTCGTGGCCATCGCCCTCCCTAAAATTGATCTCGAAATATTGATCATTAAAATGATCAATTAGAAAACTAAGGACTAATAGGTTTCACATAGTTACCCCACGACTCATGGACGACAACCAGTTTCTCCTATTAAACTTAAATCCTATTGATGGAATGCTAGGAATTTAATTCAAAGTTTGCACCTCGAATAAAATACCTATTTTTGAAATTAGCTTAATATTTTTAAAGGAACTTTCGATTTAACCGGAGAGTTGTCCGGTTCGACCTCACCAACATATATGTTATACAATTTAATTAGTCTTGATTCATGCAAGTACAACTTAAATGCATTTCACACAAGCACATAGCAGATAACATGTCCTAGCATGATACTAACATGTGATGATCATGGGTTCTACCTATCTTATGCGTGATATGTGGGAGCCACTCTATAATCACAAGTTCTAACATACATGCCATATAAATCAGTTTAAATCACATAAGAGAATTGGAAATAAAACGATGCCCTATCTATTACAATAATAGAAACCCTCCTAACATTTTGAGGGGTCTTCACTTTATGGCCTCCATTTGTTACTTGTCATGTAGATCCATCTTACTCCATATGTGCATTGTCTCCAAAATGAAAGAAAAAGACCTCACCACCTAAATCTACTCTCAAATAACAATAAAAGGAAAAAAGACATAAAGTAATAAGGCTCAATCTTCATATTGGCCTTAGACAAATACACGGGGCATACCCCGGCCTCAAAACAGTAATATGGAAAGCCACATAATAAACGCATAACAGTATGCACATAAGTGGGGCACCGACCCCAATTGAAAAACGCAACTATGGGGCTCCAACCCCAATTTAAACCATCCATGTGCATAAATTAAAACCATTCATAAGACTAAACCCATGATCATCTAACATAAATAAATTGCAAGAATTTTAAATTTAACCAATAAGTTAAAATTCTCGCTTCAAGTTCTAATAACTTGAAACACGATATAGATGCAATTCTTGAGCCTTTTCAATTAAAACCAAGAAATATTAAATCAATAAAATTCCAATTAATTTCTGAAAATTAAAAATTTTATCTCTTCATTATTTCAAAAATAACAAGTGTAATTTTTCCCAAAAATTAAATTCGTTTAATTTATCAAAATCCCAATTTAAAATTATTTTAAAAATAAAATTAATTTTAATAAAACAAAATTTGTGTAAAATAAAATCGGGATTGGATCAAGGAAAAACACGAAACGAAGATCGTCGCGAATCGGAGCCCGGACCACGCACGCCTGCTTAGGCAGTCCGCACACATCGCGCACGCCAACAGTAGGGCTGCCGACACGCACGCATAGCTCGCATCGCGTGTGAATGCCCGGGCGGGCAGGTGGGCTGGTGACGGGAGGCTCCCGCGCAGATGAGGGAGGTGTCAGGCGAGAACTCCCGCGCGGTTACGGGAGTCGCTGGGCGGACTCGCCTAGGCGCGGCAACGACTGCTCCCGCGCGGTTGCAAGAGGGGCTACCGGCATGCGCCTAGCGTATGCCCGGTGTCGTGCGGCGATAGCTAGGCGGGGCTGGGCGTGCTACTCTTTAGCACGCCCGAGCCTCGTGTTTCGGTTTGTAATGCAATTCTGTGTTTCGTATTTTTAATTTCAAAACCAAATCAATCCAAAATTAAAACACGATTTAATTAAATTTGATCCAAAACAATTTTAATCAAAAGTTTTCAGAAAACTTTTTTCAGAAATTTCAGGAAAAACACAAATTCAATTTTTATTAGATTTCTAAAAGACCCATGAATACTCAATTACATCTAAATCTAAGAATCTCTACCAAATTCAGAATAAGGGAGACGAATCAGAAATAAGCCTTGCAAGGTGGCTCTGATACCACTTGTTGGGAAAACGAAACAGAAATGTAATGTAAATTTAAAAAAATTCCCAATAAGATAGAATCGAATCTTGTAATTCCTATTCCCAAATTCGTAGGGATCAATAACTTACTTAGATAGAAGTTTTCTTGACACGTTCTAGCCGCCCAAGAACGCTCTTCACGCGGCTTGTCCCAAAAGCTCCTTCGAATCTTTCAAGACTTCACGATAGTAGCCCTCTAGAGAATTAGTCCACCAACCTCAACCACGATCCAAATAGGGAGGATGCTAGTTCTATATTCGGTGTTTAGGCTCTGGGGTTTAGTGTATAATTTGGAGAAGGAGAATTTTTCTATCAATCCTCTATGGGGTTCGAACCCCACTTATTTATAGCATAAGGGCTTCGAACCCCTTGTCTTGTTGGACAAGGTTTCCTAAACCTTTTGGCTAAAGGATTACTTGCTTGGAGAGAAAGACTGTTACTTTGCCCAAAAGTTTCCTTTTGACCAACTTGTCAAGCAAGACATGATATCTAACTAATTTAGATATTTTATTTAATTATTTATTCATAATAAATAACTCGAAGATAATAATTTAATTAATTCATAATTAATTATTTAGTAGACTTTATTTCTCCAAATTAGAACTTTAATATTAATTCATAATTGAATTAGAGTACACTAAATAATTAATCATATTAATTATTTAATCAACACACTCACGTGACACGTGTCACTTGGATACGCATCCCACACGTTCTCCACACGTGTGGACTCTACCAATCACTTATTAGTTCAATCAACTCATTTAATCAATTCAAGCCTTAACCCACGTGACTGGGTTGTTATGTGCGATCCTCTAGGTTCTTAATTCAATTAGTAGTGACCCTAATTAATTAATTCCTAATTAATTAATTAGTCCACAGATCATACAACCATATTCTAGCAATAGGTGTATGACCCCTAGCTGAATAAGAATGTCTCAATTCGAAAGAACCTTTAAGTCATTTATTCATGTGAGATACAAGCCCCCTACATCTCATCTCTCAATCAAGATCTAAGGCAAGGGAATAATCAGAACCCTAATAATCTCGATCATAAAGTTAAGTGCATTTTATATCCATTTGATCTCGATCCAAAAAACCCATTTCTTGATCTCGATTCACTGTCCTGGCCGAGGACTCCATTATGGCATATGAATGACTTATACAATAAGAGATCAACTTGCTTTCACAAGTGTAGGTTCTTTATTGATATTCATATGCTTCCATTTGCCACTTGTGTAACCCCAGCATAAGCCTTGAATCGGTTGTCTGAGGCGACACCCTTTAAAGCTTACACCTAGGATTACAGAGTTAGCTCACAAAGCATCAATGGAACCTCAAGTCTGAGGATCACTTAATCACATCAATGACTAGTGAGATGTTTCCTACTCTGGAAGTTTCTATTTCCAGACATAGAAACTTCCTTTCCCATTTAGGAATCTTCTCACACGGGACACCTCAGTGTACTTACTTATAATAAGTAAGCACCCCCATATATCACACACGTATCAATAATACACTTTGCACCCCATGAAATAAGGTGGTCCTTCTTAAGGGCGTGATCACAAGGGCAAGCCTCAAACGAGTCAAGTTGACACTCCCACTGTCTTTAGGACTTGTTGACTTGGAGTGATTTCTAATCATGACTTATGTGATATAGGGCTCATTCCATGAACCATTTCACCTTAATGGTTGAGTCCTATAAGTCATATTGATTAGGGGAGTTCTTATACATGCACAACTAAAGTAATCATACAATCAAACAAGAGCATATAAAGAAATGTTGCCAATGTTCGTTATATCATTCAAAGATTGTCTGTGATTTACAAAAGAAAAGCACTAAGTAGACTATTACATCGTCTTTCAGGGCACTATTCCTAACAATGTGCTAAATGTTTATTACTTTGAACTTATATGTGAACTTTGAACATATGCGCTTGTATAATTCTGTAATTCTGTGATTTATGTGTCGTCGCATGCCATACGTGTCAATGTGTAACTCTATTTTAATTACGTGCACCTTAGAATTTATTTAATTGTACTTGGACTCAATTGTCCAATATTCGCAAGTTAGGGACCTTGAGCTCGGGAATTCAAATTTAAATTTCAACCTTACCATTGAGTTTGTTTTGACGATCCGAATTCGATAGATTAACCTTTTTAATTTTCTAAAGCCATTTGATCGTCCTAATGTTTTAAAATCCGATCCGGATGGACTGGATACCCGTTCGATGCTCGTTTCAACTGACCCATTTGCTCGGCCCTAAAAAGGGCCAAGCCACTCTCTTTCCCCTCATTCTTGACCGATCAGCAGCACAAGGAAGAAAAGGAGAAGAAATCTACCCCTTTTCACCTCCAAGCTCTCAAGCTCGAGCGAGTAAGATCCAGCCATCCGATCAACGACCCAAGGTAAGATTTGTATCCTTCTCGTTCCGTGCTTCGGTTTAATACCTCTTTCGTACGTTAGATTTGTGCCTACGTGCTATTTGGGAAAGACAATGAATAGTGTTGGGTCGGGAGATTTGTGTGTTTACTCTCGTTTCGCGAGCTCTTACGTGACTATACGTGTTCTACGTGTTGAGTATGCTCCGTGGTGTGAGTTTTGTGTGTTTCGGGGTTGTGTGTAGCCGTGTGTGTTTGTTGGGAGTTGTTTTCCGCCTTAGCTGCCCCTGTTTTTGTCGCAGGTGATCCCGGCCAGGATCGGGATTGGCTTATTTCTAGCCCCGTGTTGACTGTGAAATTTGCATGAATATTAGCATTGATTAGACTATAATTGTGTATCGTTTGATGCATTTATATGTTTATTTTGCTCCATTTAGGTAATTAGTGAGTTGGAGATGAGAAACGGCGTTCCAAGGCAAATTCACACGTTTTTGGAGGAAAAAGGAGTAACCCCCGTTACCCCTTAGAAGAACAAAGAGGTTAACTGTAACGCCCCAACTTTTCAGTTATTCAAGTATGACGTATATGTTGACCAATTTCCACAAACTAACTGTTTATAAGTGTTTTGTATATTTAATTTTATAATTAAATGTTAAAATGTTAAATAATTATATCTTTAATTTTATTAAATTCACATTTAATTTGTTGACTTTTGAATTTAATTGAAAATGGAATTTAGTTGTTTTATATGTTCAATTGTTATTTTATTATTTTATTTTATCCTGTGAAGTTTTTTTTTGAAAATTTTAATTTTATTTTATAAAAATTTGAATTATTTGAATTCAATTGAATTCTTGAACTATAAGCGCATGCGTGACATGTTTGAGTGTCGTTCCTATTCGAATTGAATTCGGAATTTCGTGAAAATTTAGTGTGTTGGACATTTATATGTTATGAACATGTCAATATGCTCATTTCATGTTTTCGATCTCGTTTGGCGTGGTAACGAATTCATTTTGAGTTGTGGAACCAAATCGGGGGCTAAAGTGAAATTAGCGCATCCTTGGTTCCGTATGTGATATCTTGAGATTGGGAACTCGGAATCAAGTTCCGTCAACTTCGTTGGACTCGTATCGACGATTTGGGTTCAATTAACTTAGCCTCATATTTTTCTAAGACCATTTGAACCCCCCGAAATTCAACCAAAAAATGAGACGGCCGCTAAATTGCCACACTTAGCCATTTTCCTCATATCTCCTTTAAACCTTGACCAAATTAACCATGGTTGGATCCTATGGAACCGCAGTTCAGCCCACTATCTACCATATGCTCTCTTAACCGAACCACACACCACACTCAAGGGAAAACTCAGCCAAAACCCCTGCTTTCCAGTCCCATTCCCGTCACCTTGCCAACCTTGAGATTTTTGAGCTCTAATCTCTTCCAACCTTCAATCAATTTAAGAGATGAGTTTAGGGTTGTGACACTCATTAAGTGTCATTTTAATCCATGCATCCCTAAGTTTTAAGCATGTATTGATGGAGTTTTGAAGAGATGGATGAATAGTTAGGTTTGGTATGAATTCTTGATCTCTTTGATTCCTTGAAGCTTTTGTTGGTTTTAAAGGATGATAGTGATCATTTTAGCTTCCTTGTTGCATTTATGAACATGTATTTCGTGGTAGTTGAGGATTAAATGTGATACCATTAATGAGTTTTGGAAGAAAATGGATGAAATGATCTCTTGCACCTACTTGCTCACGTTGATGTCTTTGATAACATGTTTGAGAGTTGTTTTGCTGCGTAATTGTAGCTCCTTTGCATCTGACCTTGTTGGCTATTGAATGAAGGTTGTTTGGTGTCGTTTATACTCTGTTTTGGCTCTGTTTTGCTGCTGGAATTTGTAGGTCGCGGCCGTAACCACAATTGGATCAAAACCGGTAGAGGCCGCAACTAGTGTTTGAATTTCTCTTGAATTGCATGACCTGAATTGCACACCTTTCATGTCGTGCCCGTGACCTAAATTGAGCTGCTCTCGTACTTTGAAATTGCATGAATATTTCCTCAAAATATTGAGGTAGCAGCCGCTACCATTTCATGAAGAAACCGCGACCCTCACCTAATCTGCATTTATTTGCATCTTTTTCTTGTTTGTTAATTCATTGTGTTATGCATGAATCTCATTTGTAAATGCATGATTTTTGGTTGTTAATGCATATTGCATGTGTGGACGTACGTAGAGATTTAGATGCATGCATGTTATGATTTTAAATTGTTTTGTTTTAGTACATGCATGCAATGCTGTATTATATATATATATATATATATATATATATAATTACATTTGATATATATTATATATTATTTAATGCATGGTTAATTATATATATATAGTATTGTTTAATTTATTTAAATGTTAGAATTTAATTGTTATCTATTTCGTGTTATTTAATTTCCGAACATGACTTGAATATCTCTGTTTTCCTATTCTCTAATTATAAACATGTTATACTACGTGTTATGATCGTTATTTGAAATTCTTGGATTGATTTGATATAAATGTGAAAGTCATGAACTTAAACGGTTGTGAACGCTACTTGAAAGAAATGGAATGAATGTTTATATGTCTCTAAGATATTAATCGTGTACATGAACGTTTCCATGGTATAATATCGTATTTTATGCATTCATATCATGATCATTGCATTACCGTGCATCATTTATGGTTCATTTGGAGTCTTGAGTCACACGTGCACACTCTATTATCCTTCGTATAGTTTCTCCAGGGCGGAGACTTGCCGGGTTCATAGGACACTTTCGAGTCCTCTTGTTCTCTTCTTTGGTATTGGTCGGTAAGGTGTAATAGGTGGGTTTCTCTACTATTTAGTTAAATGACCCTATATACTCCCAATGTGTAAAGATTTTGGCCAAAATTTATTATATTTATATAGAGTCGTTTCAAGAGTAAATGATTGTAACGTAAAGCCTTCCTTTTATGAACCCTACCAAATGTTTTGGTGAGAATGAATGAATGAATGCACAGAATGGGGCCCAGAGACTTAGTGTGAGTGGCTACCCGGGAGGCATGGGCCGACGGTGATCCCTCACACTAGTTCCAACCAATGTACGGCATAACCGGACCTCGTTAGGAGTTAGCAAGGAATGGATACTGAGCGCCATCTGGGGAGTCATCTAACCCCTTTTGGTCAATGAAGGAGGTGGCCGGGTCTTGCTAACCCGTCCACAAACCGGAGGAAAAAGGTGTAAGTGATCATGATTGTGCACAAAGAAAGAATGTAATGCATGAAAAGAAAGAAAGAAAGAACGTTTAATGAATTACACAAGGTGTTGGTTAGAGATAATGCACGTCCACTCGCTAGGCCACGAAAGACCTAATGGAAATTGGTTATTTGGTTTCGAAGTTTAGTTCCCGCTTAGCATAGTGAGTAAGTGAGTCCCCATTCGCTCTGAACTGGCACGTGTATGGATTTACCATTTCATATACAGGTCGGGTCTGAGTGCAGGGGATGTGACGCCATGAGTGTGGGGTGCTACATCCTTAAGTGGTATCAGAGCCCCAGGTTGCAAAACCCGGGTTCGCGTGCCGTGATTGAGTCAGTCTAGGTCGTACAGGTTAGGAACTACGTGACAATGTATGCAATGCATCGATCTTGAGTATGAAATTGCCTTCCTTTTGAATCTTGTTGAATTACCTGTTACATTCTTACATTGGATCAGTGCCTTTCGTGTTGAATACGTGGCATGAGCATGCACTAACCGCATGCATATATTCTTGAAATGAGTTATGACTTATAGGTTATGAAGATAATATCAAACCACAGCCAAGTTTCACGATAGCAACGGTCTATTGCAAGTTCTTTCTTAAGCTTGGGAGATAGGAAGGATGCACCGGGGAAGAATATAGAGAATTCGAGATGTGTGGCCTTTCTAGATGGAGCTAGAGTTCAAGGGTTAGGATTCAGAATGGGAGGTTCGAATTTGGAGATGCAGTGGTAGAGGGACACTTGGTGAAATAAGGATTGATCGTGGGATGGCTGTGACTTAGAAGATCGACATACACGGCTCTACTACATAAGGTGCCTTAATTGGATTCAACAGGATCGTTCAACCTAAGGAATGAAGTGAATGAACCTTGAAGGTATTTTGGTTCAGGGTTCGGATCATGGAAGAGGTATCGATAATTAAGAGGAGTCAAGGTAAAATGGGTCCAGTGGGAGTTATGCACCAAGGGTCGACAAAGAAGGATTTCTAAATAAACCTAGTGATTAGAAATCGAGTTTGTAGAAGTCAAGATCGGGAAGAGTTTGAATTCGGGTGCTCTGGATTTCGACTAAGATGGAAACGAGTCGGGAAGGGATTAGAAGGAGCCAAATAACGTGGTAAATACATGTTCATGGAAGGTGACAATGCTAAGGATAGGATTTGAGTTCATTTCCCAAATCCAAGCTGAATTGTCGTGTTGTGAGGTTGAATTGGAAAATATGGAGCAACAAATGGAAACGATAAAGAAAGGCAAAGACTCTTTGGAAGGAAATTATACGCTCACGTGTAGGCAATTGGAAAACAAGTTCAATTCACCAATTTAAACTCATAAAGGAAAAACACGAAATCTTGATCAAGGTGGTGATTAGAAGTAGGGTTCGGAACCACATTATGGGTCAATTTTGTAAGAGAGTTCGGGCAATGTGGAAGGGTTGATTCCCGAGGAGAAGTTTGGATGCTAATTCCGTGGATGAAGAAGAATTTTGGGATCAAGAAATTGCAATCC
Organism: Lantana camara; assembly: GCA_037501455.1. Taxonomy (NCBI): domain Eukaryota; kingdom Viridiplantae; phylum Streptophyta; class Magnoliopsida; order Lamiales; family Verbenaceae; genus Lantana; species Lantana camara. The sequence goes on from CM074856.1 coordinate 97,703,794, forward strand.
CGGACGATGGAAGATACAAGTTGATGCACAAAGACTCATGGAAATCTTGAAGACTGTGGGAAAGACGAGGAATGATCGGCAAGTCAAAGTAAGCCCGTGATTAGAGAAACGAGAAAAAGCTACCGAGCTAACAACTTACCATCTTGGTGACAGGTTCAATGCATTCATGGAACGTGCATCATACTTCACATCAAATTATTTAATTTTCTTTACTTACGTTTGTGCGTGCATCCTTATTTAATTCCATTGCTTTAAGTGTTGCATATTTAATTATTGCAACTGTACCACGTGCATTGTCATCTTAACCCGTCATGTATTTTAGCGTTTAATTGATAGGAAGTTCCTTCATCTCACCTATCAAGTGTCATTTCAACCGAGCCACATTCGAATTAAGATGGGAAGAAATAATGGGGTGGCACATTACAAGAAGATGACTTCGGGAAATAAAGAACTCCAAATAAGGAATAGGTTGATGGAAATGGAATTTCGGAGAAGTTTAGAGTTGACTTCGGGGTGTTTGGACCGACAAGATAGATAAAGTAGTTCCAGACATCCAGAAGATTAGAAGAGAAGTTAAAAGGCAAAATCTTCGGATTGCCATTTTGATTAAAACCCTCCCTAATGAAAAATTGCTCATTAAGAATTCCGATGAAGGAAGGATAGCTGGAGTTCAGCATGTAAAGGCAGAAATTTTAAGGGGGGAGAGCACGACAAGAGACCAATTTGAAACTTGAGGTTGTGCTCGAAGAAATATTTAGTAGGAACAACGGAAATACAAATTAAGGAAGACCTGGGAGTCCTTAAGGTGGTGATCGGAAATGAGTAAAATAGCTTTAATGGTTAAACTAGCAAAGTGAGAGCTAAGTTACTAAACTCGGGTTGAAGATTATCACGAGATATAAAGGAGATGGTTTGTTGAATATGTCTACGTATGGAAGTCCGATTGGGAGATGATGGAATTATGAGGGAGCTTCTGTGAACTCCTAAGTCAGTGTCGACAAGAGGAAACCGAATCAAGTTATCATGTAATGGGATGGTGTCAATAAAAATTAATTCAATTGTGTACTAAAGGGGTTTGGGCAATGCATAACAAAGATAATATTATTAAGTCGTCAGTTATTTCCATGATAATTCGGAAGGAAAACTTAAGAAGAGACAAAATCGAAAAGGGCGATCATTGGGTGACTTAAATCAAACTTCAAGAATCATCAAGAACATTTTATCTTCGATTAAAGATGTAATAGCCCAAAACAGGGCCTGGATGAAAACGGTAAACTAAGGGCAATGGTAAAGCGTTTATAGACCGTGATCCAAGTTTATAAACCTTCATGCATTGCATTCTTACATGAACTTCGTGCTTATATGTGATCTGACATGTTTTTAGGGGGAATTCTTGACCTTTGATACAATTTACTATTCATTTCCCAAGCCTATATTACCCAATGCTTCAATGGAACCCTATAGGTTCATATCACATGTTTTCCTATCCTTTGAACTTGCTTTCCAAGCTCCGGAAACCTTTCTTGAACCATAAGGGCATTTTGGGAACTTACCGACCAAAGTTACTATTCATCTAAAAATGAGCTTTTGATTCTGATATCTTTCCTACCCAAGTTTACAGTCAAATCGATCCTTGAGTCGAAACGAGTCTATTGAAATCATTCTTAACTTCAAAATCTATTTCGAGCTTTGTTTTATTTGAAAATGTTTAGGAAAACCCTAGTTCACTATTTTTACTACGAACGGTTTTCATTCGGAAAATGTTTTCTCTTAGGATTTGCACTACTTGAGCTATTTCAAGATTTTTGAAATGTCCTACAACTCTTGATTCAAACCCTAGCTCGAAATTTTGAAGCGTACGCTTGTACGTAAGAATTCACTATTCACTCTACGTTTTCAACTTTCTATCGGTAAAACGTTTTATAGTCGATATTGGATTTAAAACGCTTCTCGATTTATTTCTTGAATTTTGGAAACAATCCGGACTTGAAAATCATTCTAGAAAGTCGTTTTTCACTCATGTCGAGTTTCGAGCTCAAAACTTTTATTCATTAAAACTAATGTATCTTTCAAACGGTAAATCCGATTTCGACGAATGAATATGCGTTTCGAAGCTAATTTTCTTGCCGTCGGAATGGTTAAACTTCCAGCCACTTATCCTTGAGTCTTGGGGGACGAAATTACAGAAATACCCCCAGCAGCCCCATTTTTAGCTTCAAGATGATGAAGCTTCCAAGAGAAGCTATTCCATTTTGCTCTCCTACCCTTCTCTACATTTTATTTCCAAGGTGAGGGGCTTCCCAACACCTATAAATACCCCCCTCATGCCATTGAATTCCTTGCTCATATGTTGTGTTAACAACTCCCTTTCTTCCTCCCTCTCTCCCCCTCTTGCCGTGAGGCTCCCCCTCTTGCTAGGTTAGATGTTGTTTTATTTTATGTTATGTTTTTATGTTATGTTTTAGTTTAGTTTATGTTTTTATGTTATGGTATGTTTATATTATGTTTAGGTTGGGTCTTAGGGTCTTCCCTAAGCCATATAGGATTTTATTTTATGCATTTATTATATAGTTTTTATGATATGTTTGTTAGTAGTGAATTATGATTTAATTGTTTAGTATATGCTATGAAATGTTATGAATTGCTTTAGTATATGGTATGATCATGTTATGGAGCTATTATATGATGATAATTGATGCATGTTTATGATATTTTATTTATGTTCAAGCATGTTATGCAATGGAATAGTAACCTATGATCAATTATATTATAACTTGTAACATGTTACTATATGGTCTCAATTGATGAATGTTACATGATTAATGGTCTTGATATGCTATGACTTATGTCTATGATATGTTATTACATTGTTACAATGTTACATGACTCATATATTATGACTTGAGCTTATGATATGATATGGATTAATGGAATAGAACTTGATCATATATTATACACTTTGATAGTGTCACATGTTATAACCTAAGATAGAATAGTGTTTCATAACTTGATGTTATGCTTTAATTAGACCTCTTAACCATAGGTTATGCCTTTAACCTAGATCACACTTGCTTATAATAACATGAACTTGAAACTATAGGTTATAATCAAGATCATAATTGAATTAGGGTGTGTGTATGTGTGCATGCCGTGTGTGTGTGAGTGTGTTCGTGTGTGTGCATGAGTGTGTGTTTAGTGTGTGGGTTTGACCCGACCCTTTGACCCGACAAGTGAATAGTAATTCGTGAATAGTAATCTGGAATAGTAACTGTGAATAGTACTTTTGAATAGTAAAAGTGAATTAAAACTTGTGCTTTCTTAATAGACATTTGAACTTAGGGTTTTCAAATCCGGGGTCTAAAATGTGATTTCAAAATGTGTTTTCTTTCGAGGACTTGTTTTATAACCTAAGGTTTTGCGATAGGATTCATAATTTGATTAATTCCTAATCGATTATAGTAAGATCATAGTCCCACGTTAATGATAACCCACTTTAAGGATTCCTTTGTGTGTTATCCTTCTCTAATACCTTAAATGGTATTACTCTCTTGTCATTATATGTTCTGTACTTGTTTTATATGTTTATGTGCATCGTGATAGAAGTGTGTCTTAGCTCACCTTAGTACACTTACAGGAGTTAAGGTTGAGCACTGGAATCCCCAGGGCACTGCATAATCTATCCTACCTACTGTTACTAATAGGTGAGGTTATAAATGTTTTCAACTGGAACTATGAATACTTAAAGATTCAATTGTTTTGAGACTCTAAGCCTAGTGCTTTACATTCTTGTTTTGAAATACCCTTTATAAGGGACGATTCTTCAAAGAACCCAGACCTATCCATATTCATTGATCAAGGGCACATGTTTTCAAAGTACAACATCAATGGTTCATGTTTTCAAAGTAATGCATCAATGGTTCATGTTTTCAAAGTACAACATCAATGGTTCATGTTTTCAAAGTAATGCATCAATGGTTCATGTTTTCAAAGTACAGCATCAATGGTTCATGTTTTCAAAGTAGTGCATCAATGGTTCAATGTTTTCAAAGTATTGCATCAATGGTTCAATGGTTCAATGCATATGTTCAATGGTTCATACATTCGGATTTATTCTGGATGTCATCAATGGTGCAAGCAATCAATGGTTAATGGTATGGGCCCGGCGGTTATGTGTAGAGGTGATGCTCGGGAGGTGAGCGCCAACGACATCACTAATACCGGCCGCCACACTAGGCGATTGATACCGACTTTAATCAGGAGGTTTGGTTAAGTCAGGACAATTGTCGGGAATGGACCGCAAATCTATTCCCAAATCAATGGTTAATGGTCACCTAGGGGTCGCTCCCCGAAGTGAAACTTGGTGGAGGATGGTGCATGTGTGTATGTGTTAGGGTGTTGTTGATCTCGGTCCGACACCCTATTAATGGTCATGTTTTCTGGAGTAAGGATGGAGAAGCCTAGCTTGCGGGCATCAATGTTTTCATAAAGTTGGTTCATATCTTGCAAAGTTGTTCCCTACCCTTATCCCGTTTTATGAAAATCATATGAACCAAATCATAGCATATGTGTGCGCGTGTGACAGCATTCATGAAAGTGTTTTGAAAACTCTCATTTCTTATAGCATTGCATCAAAGGGTTTTATCACTTGAACTTATTCTTAAGTTCTTCATTAAAGCTTTGCATTAAAGGTTTTACCTTGTGAACTTTACTTCAAACGTTTACTTTAAGTACTTTCTTTTAAAGATATCCCTCACTTAGTCACTTTGACTAACACCTCTACCTGTTTTCTGGCCTCATGGTTTCAGGTCTTGCAGCCGCAGTCTAGAGGTATCTTGAAGCTCTAGAGTGTTCATTTTGTTTGAGTCAGGACTTTACTTTATTATTCTATTTTGTGTCCTGCATATGTTATATGGCTGCATTGATACTTTACCTTATGCTTTTGTAATAATCCTTCTGCTACTTGGATACTGCTGCAATTGCTATCTTATGCTCCCGTGACAACGTTCAATTGATACAGTAATGTTAATAGTCTCTTCTGCTTAACAATCAGTACTTGCTTGTTTATATGCCATCACGCACATGTTTTGAAAAGTTTTAAAATACTCTGATTTTTCGCTGCATAAGCCACAAAGTTAAACACTATTTGTTAATCGTTAATGGATATGCCGTTCGCTGGGGTATTTCTTGAGTGATGGCTCACACCATTACTTGAGGGGTGCTTCAGTGCGGCGGTTGGGGCGCCGCTCTCTTCCAGCAAAGTGGGGCGCTACAAAAGAATTGCAGGGGCTGAATACCGAAAATAACCTTAAAGGTTTAAAGAGGGTGAAGGGACAACCTGAACAGAAGATGGGAAAGGATTCGTGTTGAGATAGATCATAATGACAAATATCTCAGGATCGGGACTGAACATTCAAGGTTACCTAGAGTAGTTATCTTCGAGGATATGTTAGACTTCGATATGGGTAAAGATAGGAGTTATGGACCTGATATCAGGGCAGATGTCCTTGTGACACCCCGATTTCTCGACCGTACAGGTACGCACGTCACGCGAGTGAGTTTTGGGTTTTAGGATTTATTTAACTCGAATTCTTGTGAATTATATGATTTATAAATCCTCCTTTTGTGTGTTTGATTACGTGAGTTGTGTATTTATTTTTCCCGACCATGATTTATGTGTCTAATTATTTCTCATTTTGAGAATTACATATTTAATTGTCCTTAATTGCAACTTTGTGTAATTCTTGAACTTAATTGGTAAGGACTAAATTACCACATTCATATCTTTTATACTTGATTGCATTCATTTAAATTATCAAGGAGTAAATTGCAATTTCCCCTTTTCCTCCTCTCCTCATTCACGATATATCACATATACATATACATACATACACTTCTTTTTCATCTTTCATACACAAAACAAAGCAAGAACCCTCATTTCTCTTCTTTCCCAATTCCGATCCAACCAAGGAAGCAAGAGCCAAGGAATTCTTCCATCTTCACCAAGAATCAATCTCCATCTCTTCTTCTCTTCTTTTCCTCCATTTCTCTTCTCATTCAAGGTAAGGGCATGTATATATATTGGTAAATCTTGGAGTATGTTAGGGTTTTGAGGTTCTTTGCATCCCATGAGATTATATGAATCATATATGATGATCCGGAGTTGGTTTTGTGCATCTTAATCATGAGTTTCATAAAGTTTGAAGCATGAATGATCATATTCAATTTAAGGGTTTCTTGATTGGTTTTGATTGGATTAAAGCATGAATTCTTGGACTAATTGTTACCTAAATGATGTATTTAAGATATAAACATGTTGTTTTGGGTGCTTTAGGTTGAGGTTTGAGGTGATTGGGTTGTTTGGTCTTTCCCTCCGGCTAGTTTCCCCTATTCTGCTACGTTTTTCTTGCCTAGAAGGACTGCCCGGGCAGGTAGTTTTTTGTACTGAAAAGTACCCGGGCGGGTACTTTAGTGCAGGAGGGTTTCTGCACTCTTTTTCCCCGGCCGGGTAGATTTTGCCTTGTATTTTCCCCGGCCGGGTACTCCCTCATCCGAACTATGTTTGACTTGATTTTTAAACCGTTTGAAATCTTTTGAAGTCTAGAACAATCTCCAATTGGAATCACCTCATTATCCTTTCTAGTTTGTGAGATATAATCAATTCATTTTGGTGTCGCCACGTTACCGACAATCTGCTTTCGCCCAACTTCGGGTCTATACCATTTTCACCTCACTTTGAATCACAAGTCGAGCCACATACCATTTTAAAGGCCTATGTGTCTATTTTCATCTCCAAAAAACAAAACTCCTAGCTGCATGTCTATATCTGAGCAGGTAAATTTCAACTTCTATATCTCAAGATATTCCCATTTTCCTATAGCTTGTGCATCCCCAAAAACTATCAGCTTTTCCTAAACTTCGCCAAAACATCTCTTCTTGCATTCCTTTCACCCCTTTGGCTCCCGTATGTGAATTATGTGAATTATATGTTTGCTTAATTGATAAATATACTCTTTTTTTGATATTCCTTGGTTCTTATTTGCTTAACTTGATGGTTAGCTTCTTGATAAATGTGAAATGGCTTTAGTTGGTTGAATGGCTTGAATACATGACCTCCTTGAGTTTCATTGCATCTCTTAAGAGTTAATCTAATGTCATACTTGTTTAAGTGCTACTTTCTTGCTAAGTGATTTATTTATGAAGGTGTTGATATGTGTTGAGGTGTTGGTATTGTCTTATCTATTTACCTGAACACGACCACAATATTTCCATGCCTTTTATGCTTTCATTGGGTATCATACCATCTCATGACATGTCACACCACTTCATGATCATTCGCCGTGCGTCCTATTTGGTTCTATTATTGAGTCATGTCTCACAAGTACACCATGTTTCCTTTCTTGTTCAGTGTTCTCCTCGGTGGAGACTTTCAAGCCTGTGGTTCTTCTCCTGCTTCTTTTTTGCACTTGGAGGTGAGGGTTTTTCTTTATAAATGACCTATGACCTTGCATGAAGTAAAATTATGCCAAATGGTTTTCATATTAAAGTTAACCATATCTTTTATACCGGCTATGTACCGAAAATGTTTTATAAATCCTAAATGTGTTACCTTGAGCCTGTTTTGCGAGATCCTGCTATTACCCCCGGCTCTTCTAGTGCTGGACTAGCCGGACTGGTTCCTGTTTTTGTTCTTGGGGCCCAGGGGCTTGTGTATTGAGTGATCAGGGGAGGTATCGGGCCGACGGTGATCTCTTGCACAAGTCCCACACTGTTGGACTACCCGGATACTCACCAGGAGATTTGGTGGGAGATGGGGCTCCGATCTGAGGGAGTTATGAACCCGAAGATCATCCTGATGCGCGGATGTGGAGGTTAGCTACTGGCCACATTGCACCCGGAGAAAGGAGATTAATTTGTACTTATTTTCCCGCCTGTTATAATTATAAACTCCTGTTTCCGGCTTGTTTCCTGATTACCTGCTTGTACCTGTCATTTAATAAGTGAAAAGAGGAGTCCAGGATGGAATAATTACCCGTTCTCGCCGGGTCCCCTATAATGTTAAGCAGAGATATGCATAACCTCTGGTATGTCTCAGTCCCTGTTCAGCACCGGAGCTTGTGGATCGTAAAGGTAAAGTGGGTATCAAGAGAGGCGTACGGATATCGATACATGCATATTATATCTCGTTTACGTGACTTGCATGCCCTGATATAATTCCACCCGTACGTATTGATTTAATCCTGATTCCTGTCTCCTGTTTATTTAATCCTAAAACGTATAGTGTAATTATGCCTGCCTGATTTCCTGATTATATATGTATATGCGTGTGTACCCCCTTCACTCAGTCAGTTGGCTGACCCCTCCCTCTCGTTGTTTTAGTCTTATCTTGCAGGTTCTGTGGTCGTTAGGCGGGAGTCTTTTGATGTCTTTGATCGAGTCTTGGTCCTGTTCGTACTGCATCGTACCGTACCTTTATTTCCTGCTAGTAACTGGGCTATGTAAGCCACTCTGTATGTTATTGCATTGTATTGATTCGGGACAGGTTAGGACAGGATCTTGAACTAGTTGAACCCGTGTTTATTTTCTTGTATGACGTGTAATTTCATATTGGTTAGTGATTGCATGATTGCCTCGCTTCCACATCCTTATTTCTATTGATTTGTTGGTACAGGGTCTAGTCCCGCCTAACACAGGATGTTTTATTTCTGTCTCCGTTCGCTGTGAGCTTGGTTCATGTATGGACTTTCCATTTCATGTGTGGACTGGGTTCATAGTGCGGGGGATGTGGGGCCCTCCGTGTCGGGTGTCACATCTTAAGGTGGTATCAGAGCTCCAGGTTGCAAAACGTTATCGTGCGTCATATATGGTACATGTGGAGTCTTGAGTCTCACGAATTCATTGTATTGTCCTTTGTACAGTTCTCTCCAGGGTGGAGACGTACCGAGTTCATAGGACACTTTCAAGTCTTCTTGGTTTTGGTAAGGTGTAACAGGTGCGTTTCTCTTCTATTAGTTAAAAACCGACCTGATATATTCCAATGTGTATATTTCAAGCCATAGGTACTATATATATATATATATCGAGTCGTTTTCAAGGAGTTTATGATTTTGATTGTTAAACCCCTTTTTCTTTTATGAATACTTACCGATTGTTTTGGTGAGGACACGATTGATTGATTGCACGGGCCCAGGGACTTGGTACATGTGGCTATCCGGGGAGGCAAGGGCCGATGGTGATCCCGTGTGCTAGTCCCACATCGTAGCGGTGATACCGACCCTCGCTAGGAGTTTTAGCGGGGAATGGGAGCTGAGTGCCAATTGGGCAATTCATGTAACCCCATTGGTCATTGATTGGGTGGCCGGGTCTTGCTAACCCGTCCACCACCCGGAAGAAGAAGGTGTAATTGTTAATGCATGAACGAATCATAATGATTGAATGATCGAATGAATGAAATGATTGTCGCATGATCGCTAATGAATGAAGTTTTACACACGCGAGGTGTAGGTTGGAGATCTTACCCCCTCACCGGGCTCACGTTTTGACCGATTGAATGATTGAATTAAATTGATTGTTGTAATCCCGAGCGTTGTTTTATTTTATTTTCACCCACTTGGGAAATATTCTAAAAACCTCGAACGGGATTATAGCTTGCATGCGTGGGTGTTTAAATTCTGCAGTATTATATTAATATGCCCTATTTTATACCCACCAGTCTCCTATAGACTGAACCCGATTTGTTTTCAGTTTTCTTGCAGGTTTGGAGTGCTAGGCGGGAAGTTAAGTCTTTTGGGTCAAGTCGGAGTCGGTTCATATGCATATTGTATCATGATTTGTTAAGTTGAAGAATGTAATATTTGTATTGATTTTTACTACTATTATGAACCCGCATATTTGATGTTTTATGATTTTATTGAATTTCGGGACTAGGTAATTGCATTTGTTTTATTGAAATTGATTTAATTGGTTACGTAAGTTTTAGTGCCCGCCTAGCCTAGGGAGTGAGTGGGTCCCCGTTCGTTGTGAGCTAGGTTCATGTATGGACTTTCCATTTCATGGGTGGATCGGGCTCACAGTGCGGCGGACGTGGTGCCTTCCGGTTGGGGTGCTACAGTGCGCATGACTGGATTTGCTTTTGAGGAGAATGAATTGTTGTGATATGTTGCAATATGTGCTTTAAGATATTTGTGTGTTACGAGATTGGTGCACTATGGTTTGATTGCAAATTATGGGTTAATCTGTGTGAATTAACGTGATTAAGCACCGTATGAGTTAGATTTTGGGTAAAGTTGAGTTTTGTGCCAAAACGTGAGTAATGGGCGTTACCCCCCTTCTAGGCCTTTTCCGGTAACGCCCGTTAATGGAGTCAGGCGTCTCAAGAACTGTTGGTAACGGGCATTACACCTCTTCAGTTCATTTTAGGTAACGCCCGTTAACGGGTACAGGCGAAGTAGGACAGTAGGAGTAACGAGCGTTACTCCTGATAGGCATAATTTAGGTAATGCCCTTTAACGGACCGAATTCGAGTTTTAATTTTAGAGAGAGGAAGACTTGTGTTTAAAGTTAAATCCTAATTCCTCTGAACTTAGGTCCTACCCCACTATAGCCTATATATTTGGCCTACCTCCTCTTCTTTTCTCACACAACACAATCTCTTAGAAGAGAAGGAAGCAATTTTTCCTCTCCAAGGCATCACCACCATCATACTCACCCCTCTCTCTTGTGAATTGGTAAGTAATCCCTCTCTCTAGGCTTGATGTTAGAATGAATTTGTAACGCCCCGAATTTCAGACGGTCAGGTACGCTCGACACGTGTGAGTTTCGAGCATTAGGGTTTTATTTTATTATTTTCGTTTATTCAAGTTATACGTGTTATATTAATTTTTATAAATGGTATTTCAACATGTTATGTGAAATTATATGAAATACTTGCCAACTTGGGAATTATTTGACAAAGTGAATTCAATTGATACGTGAATTAATTACCGAACATGATTTAATTGCCTAATTGTCCTTAATTGCTCATTTTCTTTTCTTTAAGGACTAGATTGCATGATTACTTCTTGGACTAAATTGAACAATTCGTAAACCTTACATCCTTTACAAACTTTAAGGATTTAATTGCAAATATTACATTTTTCCCCAAATATATCGGTATATGCATCTCTTCCACAAGCTTCATTTTCATTTCATGCCAAAACCATATATTTGCTCCCTTGCTCTACCGATCCAAAACCTCAACCAGGAGAAGGAGGGATTTTATCATTTCTTGCCAAAATCTTTGAGGAATTGGAAGTCTTGGGATATCATCTTCTTCATATCTCCATCTTTTCTTCTCCTTCTTTCATTCAAGGTAGAGATGGTTATATATATTTGATTTCTTGGAAATTATGTGTGAAGCTAGGGTTGAGGAATTCTTGAGATAAGTGATTTAAAGGTTGCTAGAAACATGAATCCATGCTTTTACCTTGAATTTCATGCCTAAATCTTGAAGATTATGGAGTTGTATGCTAGATTGATATTTGAGCTTGAAATGATAATTGTGATGATCAAAGCATGAAATGCAAGGTTAAATTGGATTTTATTGTATATTTAGTATGCTAGCATGTTCCTTTTATGAATTGTGTAGTTAGAGATTGAAATATAAGTGTTTATGGAGCTTTGTGGTTGAATTGGGGCTTCCCCTGTTTCGTCCCCTGTTCTTCTGCATCTTCTCCGTAACGGGAACGGCCCTTCCCGTTCCCATATTTTGAATAATGTGCATGGCGGCGAGGACGGGAACGACTGTTCCCATTTTGGCTTACCAGCCGGAACGGCCATTCCTATCTTCGGGGGGCACTTCGGGGAGGCGGGAACGGCCCTTCCCACTTTGAACTAAAACCTGGAACGGCCGTTCCCACCCCGCTGACAGAAGAAAACTTTCTGCATAAAAATGAGATTTTGGATTTCAATTTCAATGCCTTAATTAATCCCAAATTGTTATTATGTGATTAATTACATGCCAAAACATGATATTTATATGCTACATTGTTTATTACATGATGTCTCGTTACTTAGTCACGCCGTGCATCTTAAATGTGGTAATATGCTTGAATTGTGGTCTCATGCATGTACATTGTCCCGTTTCTTATTCAGTTACTCTCCAGGGAGGAGATTGTCGAGCATAAGCATGTTCACGCATTCACGGGTCGTGTGTCGCCTGTCAGGTGAGGTTTATTTGCTAGTTATATAGAACCTGTATAACCTTTACATGCTCTTTCAACCAAAAAGGTATTTATATCTATAATTTTCATGAAGTTACTTATCATTTCAAGCAAGCAAGTCATGTTCATGAAAAGCAAGCAAGCAAGCCATGTTTCGTGCATGTTTAGGCGAGTAGCATGACCGTTCACGCTGGACCGAGGGTAGTGGCTAGAGCCAACCGGGAAAGCAAGGGCTGACGGGTAACTCTGGCGCTATCCTCACCACATTTGGGATGACCCCTGAATCCGCTAGGAGATTAGTGGAGGAAGGAGTTCCGGGCTTAGGGATTCATGTACCATATGCTCAACATGTCGCGGATGGTAAAGGCTAGCTACCTTTCCATCATTGGAGGGAGAAGGAGACTGGGGACGGGTCCGGCACCACGGATTGTCCTCGGGTTATTGCATGATTTTCATTCCATGAACGTGTTCTATGATTACACTATTGCACGATTGCACGATAATTGAATTGCATGATCACCTATTGATTAATAATCAAGCAAGAATGTTTCATGTACATTGGGAGTTCGGTTGGAGACTGCGCTTACTCGCCGGGGCCATGTATTGATTGCATGAAAATGAACAAGTATTTAATATTGATAGTTGTATTCTCGGGCGAAGGGTACTTCTTCTCGAACATATATAGCTCTATTTTGTAAATCTTTACCCGAGAATATAACTTGCATGTTACTTGTGCTAATATGTATTTAAACCCCTCACTCGGTCTTCACAGACTGACGCCTCCACCTTTCAGGTTATTGCAGGTGCATGTTAGGCGGGAAGTGAGTCGAGTCCAGTCCTTGTAATCGAGTCAAACACGGTGCATTTTATTTAATTGTTTATTATTGTTCAAGGGAAATTATGCTTAATATTATTGGTTATGTATTTTAGGAGATGATCATGTATTGATATGTAAAGTTAGAACATTTTTTTTTAATTGGTAAATGAGAAATATCATGATCTGATGAATGGAAATATTTGATAGAGACTAGTTATGCTTCCGCTTTATTTTGTTGCATGTATAAGTAATCCCGCCTAGCTTGTCGTATATTGCATTGTCACCCGTTCGCTATAGGTTAGTTCATGTACGGATTGGCCGTTTCGTATGTGGATTGACCTATAGTGCGGGGGTGGGGCACCTCCACGTGTACAGGGTGCTACAGAATTCTTCCTATCCAAGGTGAATTTTGGGCTAGAATTGTTGAATTTGGAGAATTTTTGCATGCTAGAACTAGGTTTAATGTTTTGTAGTAAGTTCATCTTGAATTAAGTGAATTTTGAGAACCCTAGTCTCTAGCTAGCCTTTGAATTTCAAGTGGGGAATTGATTTTAGAGAATTTTTGAACTTGAGTCATAACACTAGAGCCTTGTTGTTTTGAATTGGGTAGATTAAAGAATCTTGATCAAAACTCAAACCCTAGGATAGTGCACACCAGGTGTTCGATAAATTATCTGAATGCCTCATGATTGATTTTTATGTGCTTTTCGTTGTCTTATATGAATAATATAGGTACTATGGGTCGCACTAAGCGCTTTAGAGCTCCTGAGGCCTTCACTACTTCATCCCGGTTGGATCATCAACCTTTAGAATCGGTCAATATAATGGTGAATGATATGGGCAATCCCTTTCAAAGGAATTTGACAAGGAACATTGTGTCTACTAGGTTCTTCAAGGACATGTGGATGGAGAAGTTTGAGGCTTGGCAAGAAATGAAAAGATTGTTTGACAACATAGGGTGGTTACCTTTATGGATGAGGCTATGTAAATTGACGGATTTTACGGGTGTGTATGAGGCATTTCACGCCAAATTCACCACCCTTCGTACACGATGGCCGATGGCGGGAACGGACAGCACCCCCGTTTGCCACTTCGTGAGCATGAGGAACGTCCATGTGAGAGAGAAAATAATCTATCTTTGTAAGGGAGTGACCCCGATATCGAGCGACCCTCACTATATGGCCTGCATGCCTTGCGAGTATTTTTCTTTAACCCTCCCACCCCGTTTTCGTCTTGCAGGTACCAGTTCTCCCATTTGGGATACTAGTATCCCCTCAAGGAACCATCAATGTGGCACGCTTATGATTGTATATGAGGCGAGGCCAATCCTTGTCGTTGGGGTGGGAGCTGATGGTCGATTTTATGTCTCGACCCATTCTTGGCAATACATATTACGGTGGTTTTTTCGTGAGCTGGAGAAAACTTATAATCAAGAACGGCTGAGTTGTGCTATTTGGAAAGATCTCAATTTGAAGCAGCACTATTTGTTTCTGGGTCAGGGGTTACATAATTATGATAATACTCACTTCCTGATGGACAATGTGCATTTACACTCAAAATGCACGAGGCGTTTGGCTTGGAGGCGGATTTTAAGGCCTCCCGTGGCCATTTGTGCGCTCATTCGGTGCGCGCCTGGGCGTGTTTGGGCAGCTGGGAGGGCTAGGCCCCCGCTGAGCGCGCGCGGCTGTGGTGATGGCGTGTTGGGCGGAGGGGCTGCCGTGGCGGGCCTTTGGGCGAAAAGGAAAATTGGTGATGGGGGGGTGCCCGGTTGACCGGTTTTTGGCGAGGGTGAAGGTGTTTTGTCACAGTTATGCGACTCTGACTTTATGGATGTGCTGCTTTTCTGGTTATCTCGTACATAAAGCTTTACAGGAAACTGATGCCAGAATGGATATTTTCAGTGGTATTATCCCTGTTCAGGACCATAATGGGTGGTTTTGGGGGTTTTGTTGGTTTCTCTGCACCCATTGGACGGCCAACAACCTCCACCTCGGTTTATACTATTTTTGCACGAGTGGTTTGGCCGTTTGGGCGGTTTTGGGGTTTTCGGCGTGCTTGTGCGCGCATCACGGCGTGGCCGCGCGGCGGAGGGCTAGGCGGGCGTGCGGTTTCTTATCTTTTCATTTGTTTTTCTCCTCCCGTTTGGTTTTGCCGTGTCATGTTTGGTGTTGCTTTAATTTTATTTATTTTTCCACCTATATCTGTTTTTGGGTCGGGTCGTTCCGTTTACTTAGGATGTTTTTCATCAACTTCCCTTTGTAAACTTTGTTTCTTTGGTTTATAGATGAGGGCGGGGCCTCGCCTAAAACCCGACGTGCTGGTCTTTGGCACGGTTTTTATAAAAAAAAAAAAAAAAAAAACATAGGGTGGTTACCTTTCCTTACTCGGAAGGATTTGACGTATGCCGAGATGACGACCGCTTTCTTCACCACAATGAACTTCAACCCGGTGGACAACACATTGACTTTTACTCTAGATGACATGGAAACTCAAGCATGGAATACGGGCCTGATAAGGGGGATTCTTCATTTTCCAGCTAATGCCACTACTTCCTTGCCTAAGTGGAATGATGCTCAAAGAGAAGAAGTTTGGAGATCCTTCTCCGTTGTGAGAGGGTGTTCCTAATTATTACCGGAGATTCTTCGTTTTCCAGCTAATGCCACTACTTCCTTGCCTAAGTGGAATGGTGCTCAAAGAGAAGAAGTTTGGAGATCCTTCCCGTTGTGAGAGGGTGTTCCTAATTATTCCCCTCGAAATACACAGGATAGCTATCTTGATTCATTGGCGTGGGTGATAGTCCATAGAATTTTACCCATGGGATTTTGTGCTCGATATGGAAGAGATAGCCACATTAATGAGACTAAGCTGGGAATAATGTATATGATGAAGGAAGGTATCAAGTTCGATGGTACAATTGAGTTTTTATGGAAGCTTCAGGAGATGGCTGGGAGTGTTACTGGTACGATAGCCCATGGCGTTTTTGTCACTATGTTTGCTCGAGAGATGCATTGGAGGCCTAGGGTTCGTTGCCCGTTGACTTTGGCTATGATATTGGTCCACAATACTTGGAGAATGTGGGCTTGGCTATTTCTTGGGAGAGTGGACAACTCAAGGAGCGTATTTTGCCATGGTGGCCAATTCGGGATAGAGATCGGCTCTGGAAGATGTATAGCTGGGGTAAGGCCCGTTTTGATGAGCTTTCAGTAACGCAGAAGAGCTTTTAGCTCGGATTCCGGATAGGCCGGATGACGAGCTTGGGATTCTCCGCCGTACCGCACTAGTTGTTGATGAGGCTGATGATGAAAACCCGGTTACTGTGAGAGGCCTTCATACAGAGTTGGCAGGGGTAAGGGCTGATTTGACCACCGTGATCGCGAGAGTTGAGGATCTAGCGCATTATGTGGATGAGCGATTTGATACGTGGGAGGCTCAGTTTGAGGCTAAGTTTGAAGTGTTCTGTGCTCGTGTTGATCAGTATTTTGGAGGACCCCCATCACCCTGATTCTGTTATTTTATTTTTCTCCCCTGATTACTAGACATTCTTTCTAGGAATATTCGTTGATATGTTTGGATATTTTTGCTACACTTAGATCTTTGCATATGTTTGAATTCCGTGAATTTTGTTTATGCAATTGTGCCCTTCTTTATGTGAATTGGTGACTTGTGTGTTGATTGTTGAATGCATGTTGATTGTCAATTGCCTTGCACTTGATCCGTGTTTTCTAATCACTTATTCAGGTGTTGGAAGCTTTGCTAGCACATTGTCGGGTCTTCATATGATCAGGGAGTTTTTCTTGAACCTTAATTCTTTCACTTGCATGAGGACATTGCAAAGTTTAAGTGTGGGGGAGCAGTACAGAGTTTAGTTGAATATTTGCATGATAAGATGTATGGGTACATTTGGGAATTGTTAGAAATTGAGTAATTATGAAAATTTTGAAATTTTCCCCCGTTTTCAATTTTTCCTTCAAGGTTTGATTGTTGAGCTTTTACTAGAATGAGTTAGGCTATTCTAATTGAGGAAAGTTGCATGAGACTTGATGATTTAGTGTGTCAGTATGCTCTTATATTTTGCGCACTTTTCGAACGTGATAATGTACTTTGCTTAGAAAGGTGAATTGATGATTTCCAAATAAGTCTAAGAATTGATTAGGATGCATTTTAGTCCTATTGAGGCGAAATTTTGAGTTAATGAAAAATTAAGGAAGTGAAGTTGGCATTTGTTGTCGGAGGATTTTAAGCCTTTCTTTTAGCCGTTTTCCACTAAATAATGTAATCTTATTGAACCCACTGAGCCTAATTGTTGTGTAAAGATTTTTGTAGCCATATTATAAGCCTAAGGCACGACAAAAGAATAACCACCTTGATAATTTCACACCAAGGCTTGCTCATTTGATTTTTATTGTGAATATCTATCTTTAAACCCCTTTTGATTATTCTTGTGATTGAAATTGAGTGTTATATGCTGGAACAAAAAATGGAAAAAAGTGTGAAAAAGAAAAGATATGAAATGAGAGAAAAGATAGAGAAAAAGAAAAGAAAAGAAAAATTATGCAGAAGGTGAAATTGAGAGTGTGGGAGACAATTGACAAAGTTTGGGGGAAGAAGTGTTTAGTAGCAAATTGAAGGTGTCTTGTTTAGTGTAAAGATTGAATGATGTAAGCTTGGCGAGTAGTCACTTGATCCAAAAATTTCCATAACCTTACCCAAAGCCTACATTACAAGCTCGGAAGACCTACCGATCCCGAGTCTCGAGTTAACTCCATTAGTGGAGATAGGTGCGAAGAGTGTATTCTGAAGTTGATGATTAGAACTAAAGAGGAAATTGTGAATTTGTCATTCTAGTCGTTGTACATTATTTTGTTCGAATCACATATTACACAAGGGTATACTTCTCATACTATGTCTGACGATCTTATGTGCATGAGTACTTAATCTGAATTGCTAGACTTGTTTAGGTGATGGTTCGATGATTAATTTGAGGAGGAGGTTTGATGCGTTGATGTGTTTTCTTTATTTTCGTACAACTCGAGGACGAGCAATAGGCAAGTGTGGGGGAGTTTGTTGAGTGTGAAAATCGCATGAATATTAGCATTAATTAGACTAAAATTGTGTACCGTTTGATGCGTTTATGGGTTTATTTTGCTCCATTTAGGTAATTAGTGAGTTGGAGATGAGAAACGGCGTTTCAAGGCGAATTCACGCGTTTTTGGAGTGTAACACCCCAAACGGAGGATGCCACATCCCCCGCACTAAGACCCAAACCCGGTCACGAAATGGAAAGTCCATGCCCGAATCCGAATCAAAGCGAACGGGAGACCAACTCACACACTAGGCTAGGCGGATCTAACTCGACAGACTCAGAGCGCGGAAGCAATTTAAACAATTATCATCAGATAGCGGAAGCAATTAAATCAACGTACAAAATAAGTGACGGGTTCAACTAGCATAGATACCTAGTTCCGAATCTCAAATCATCGCAACATAATAAACCAACATAAGTATCAGCAGAATAGCTAATTACATCCAAATGCTAGCATACTAACCCCACACGGGTTTAAGTCTAAGTAGAGCATAAAATATAATCTCCAAAAGCGAAATAAGAATACATAACATAAATAGAGTATGTGACAAATGCATCTTAACACCAACTAAACCGACAAGTGTGACTCAGAAGACTCACTTCCGCCTAGCTCAAGCCAAAAGGAAACCTGCAAACTAAAAGATAAAATGAGGGGGGGTCAGTCAACTGACTGAGTGAGGGGGCTAACGCACACCCACTATATATATATAATGAGCACAACACAGAATAAAATGATGGACTCATGAACCGAGGATAGGTGTTGCATACCAAAAACATTTCGAAATAACCCAAATAGATATAGATATACGTTTAGAATCCATTTTCCAAAAAGACTCTATCCCGATTCACAATTCCATGACAGAATAGAACACGTGCTCGGCGAGTACGAGCTTCCCACCTTTACTCCTCAGAACATAAATCAAAATCAATCCATCCGCTACACCAGTGATGGAGGAGATGTACTGTCCCCAAACCATCTATAATAAACCGTCTAAAATAGACTCACCCTCAAGGGGTAGCGAACCCACAAGAGTCCTCCCCGGCCTTAGCCGAAGGCTCAAGATACCACACCTTCCCTACAAAACGGGTCGCGTGAGGATATCTCAAATGGAACTACACACAGACTGATCCCTGATGGCCCTATACCGTTCCGGGGCTGTCTATCCCATAGCTCCTTGGATCCACAACAGAACAGATCATAACATAACATAACATACGCCAATCTTTCATGGCAAGCTCGCTACATAATCAAAACACAACTGCTTTTCCAAAATAGCTTACATATGCCTCAAAAAATTGGTTTATATATTTTATCCCTACGTGATGGAACTTTAAGCCTCATGACCTCCACCCACGCAGGACGCACGCAAGATCATAAACATATCATATCCAACACATACGTATTTATAGTAAGGTATACTAGCATGCAAGGGCAGAAATCAGCATATAAAGGCCATAGGTTGCATAACTATACAAAATCCTAAACCTCACCTCGTGAAAGTAGAGTCTGAGAGTGTTAAGGGCCAAACACTCTAAACCTCGGGCCCACCGGCAAAACCAACCTCTGTGACAAGACATACAGAAGCCCAGACTTAGACTCTATATGAACCAAACAAGACGCACGGCGTTGCTCAACATGATCGTGGTTATGCATAAGTGTTCATGTTGTGCTTGGATAAGGTGTCGTGGTCATTCAAGGCATATCAATGCTCAACAAGGTCATATTTACAAGCAACCAACACGCAATTCCATATCCAAAGATGCAAGATCAATTTAGGAAGTCAATGTATTCAAAAAATGCATATTAAATCATCCAATGTCACAGGGTTCAATTATAATATTACAATTAATCATCAAGTTCATGTCGAGTTATAAGGTGCATAAGTAAGAGCAACTTGATCATATAAACATACAAAGTTGTTGTACATAGATGGCATGCTTGATACAAATAAAGAGTGCATTTGATTCACTTAAGATCATACTTTACAACTTCACAACATGTTTGGTACACAAGCTCAAGTCACATCCATAGTTTCATAAATGTTACATTCACATCCCCTAAGTCATTTATAAAAGTTTAGAATTATTACACATACATCTCCTTAGTCGATTGCTAAGCATAAATGTTCATTTAAAGTGCTTATACAATTATTCAACTAGGAATTAATTAGTTACAAACATGACAATTATCAATTTATCGTAATTCATAACCATTTTCGAGTGGTAAGAGTAAATTAAGATATTACAATTCTAACTCCTATCATGCATCAAGTCTCAAGTTGTTCAAGCATCCTTCATGTATCTAAATTTATATTTGAAACACAATTTACAAAAAACATAACATTGAGAACGTCTCAAATTCATATAGAGAAATCACAACATGTTCGTTCTTCTAAACTATCATTCAATTTCATTTAGTCACATAAAAGATTAGTTTCTAAATATTACAATAACACCCCCTCGTACTTAACAATAGCGTAAATTCATCACATCAGGATTCAGATTGTAAATCGAACATTCATGCATATCAAAATTCATTCAATACATATTTTCGTATATGATTGGAATACATCTCGACCAACAAACCAACAATAAACAATTTATTTGCACTTAAAACAATTAATTCAAATAATCACAATTATGCAAAATAATTCCTAATAAATAAACCGAGTGTCCAATTAAGGAACAGAAAGCGGCCTTGGACTCACCACGTCGAGACCGATATTCTGTCCGAAAGTCGCCGAAGTGCAGCCACTGGAGCCGCCGGAAAGTCATCGGGCCGCCCCGGGCCGCCGTCGGAAAGTCGCCGAAAAAATCCCGAAAAATTACCCGTGAAGGTAGTCCTCATGCTCATTCCAAATCCTTGATCAATTTCTGAAAATTCCAAGCCAATCGTCTTAGATCTTAAATCCAAGAATACGAAAACCCAAAAAACTTCAAAATCAAATTACTTCCAATCCCGTGAACGAAAATGAAATCCGTAAAAGGCATCGACTTACCCATAATGAGCTCTTCAAAACCCCCAAGTTGGTCGCCGGAGAAAATGGCCGAAAAGTTAAGAATTCGGCCGCTACAGTAACAAGCCACCGCCGCAGCGACTCCAGACGGCTCGTGCACCGCCACCTCTACTCCGATGGTTGTGCCACCAACCCAGAATTTATTCCCCATGAGAATAGCTTCAGATCGGTATCTCATCTGCCCAAAACCGCCGCCGGAATCGTCGGGAACGGCCGGCGAAATTCGCCCAGATTCACCACCAGCGGCGTGATATTCGGGCCGCGTGTGGAGCCACCGCTGCCCCAATGACTGCGCCACCACTGCCATGTTGTAGATCTCATCGAGACGTTCGATTTGCATACCAATTTCGCTATATTCCGATATCGGAGAAGGCCATACGAGGCTGTTGAAGTTGCTGTCGCAATGCTGTCGCGATTTTCCGAACTTTGAGCAGTTACGTCTGAAAATCACAGATATCTCCTCCACCATTGGTCGTTTGGCCAAGATCTCTGCACCATCGAGATCCTCTCGTCGAGCTCTTCGAAATGGACTACTCATTCATCGAATTCCGTTGAGAAACGACCAAGTTATGACTAGTGTATGTTTTAGGTGTAGTGTGTGTACGGGAATGAGAGAGAGAGAACCAAGAGAGAGAAGAGGAGATTGGGAGAAATGTGTCTTGTGCACAAGCTATGTACAACCGGGTATCCTTATCGTGCAGCAAAGAGTAATAGCGCGTACAAATAATTGTAAATAAAATTGGTAAAGTTACAAATAAACATTCAAGCTCCGAATTAATTTTATAAATTAAAATGAAAGAGAGAGATTTACCAATTAGAGTTTAATTCATTTTAATTTTAGAAACCTTTCGTACAATTTAACGACACTTCGTAAACACATGATTGATAATTAATCTCACGGAATTCAATTAAACCGAAATTAAATAAGTTAAGTAACATGATGGATTTAAAATCAACTTGACAATTATTTCATGGAATAAATTCGAATTAAATCAAATTAGACGGTTAGGGTTACATATGCGTGTAATTAATCAAGTTGACAATTAATCTTAGAATAATTCGAATGATCACATATAAAATTGGTTTTTACATTAAATCACATAATTCAAAAACTCTTAAATTAAACACACAGAAGTGTAGAGACTTACTTGTTAATATCGTCAGGACGCCCTTCAAGAATACGGGGCATCACAACCTTCCCCCCTTAAGAGAACCCGGTCCCGAGGTTCCACTGCTAAAATGTAGATCCTCGAGTTGTAGTGCTCCAACCCTTCTCCCGAACTCACATAAGATCATAACTCTAATGGTGAGGCTTACTCTTGTCATCTATATTGAACCTCCTTTAGGATGTCTTGTTATCGTCGAGGTCCATGCGAGTACTTGATCCGTTAGTTGTTCGAACTCGATCGGTCATTTCCATGATCGGATAGCTGCAACTGCACCCAACCTCGATGTCGTCTCAGATGCACCACTTGCTACCCATAGTCAGATCAACGCGTAACGCAACCACAACAAACAAGAGAGAATCCCATCTCTCAGCACGTAAGTGAGGGAGCCCCATCCCTCAGCACCCACAAGAGAGAGAACCCCGTCGCTCGAGCACATATAAAAGAGAGAACCCCGTCTCTCAACCTAAGTCGGGCAGATTCCAACATCTCCCAACATTCTAGTTTGAGAAAATCCAGCATCCCTGAATATCTAAGTACAAGAGAATCCAACATCTCTCGCGCACAAAACTTAGAAAGATTCCAACATCTTTCTATCACATAAATAGAGAGAATCCTACATCTCTCCAACACGTAGAAAAAGGGAACCTAAGGTCTCTCTTGCACATAAATCCACTGATCAGTTATTCATACATACACATATCATAGTGACACTTGACGAAAAGTATGCGATGCATGTTTGGTGTACCTTATACAACTGATATCGGTGTCCCTTGAGTATAGATTCAACGCTCATACCTCAACTCAAGGGGGATATCGCGATGCAATCCCTATAAAACAGGGTTACAGTATGTATGTGTAACGCCCGAGCGCAAGACGTCACATCCCCCGCACCATGACCCGACCCGTATATGAAATTAATTTTCATACACGTGCCGAATCATAGCGAACGGAGACATACACACTCGGTAAGCCAGGCGGGACTAGCTTATCACTTCAACCCCAACATCAACAACAACAATCAGAGTAACAGAAAGGCGGAAGCAATCATTCATATACTATATACTGAGCTAGATGCTCTAGGTACCAACATGTATTCCATATATTGAGCTATACGCTCTATGTACCAATATATAATATTCGAGTAAGATACATATAGGTACCAAATACATGTACGCTCGCAATCATATACAATAATCCAAAATGATCAAAAGAGTAAGCATATGCGTGTAAAAGAAAGGAAGGCTAGACACCATGCAAGACTCTCCCAGACTTGTATCCCGCCTAGCATCCCTCGTCCAAAAACAACTGAAACAACTCCGGGTTCAGTCTTAGACAGACTGGTGGGTATAAAAAGATAGGCATAATATCAATATATCACGGAATTGAAACACATACATGCAAGTTATAATCCTTATTCGAGGTTTAGAAGCATTTTTCCCAAGTGGGAAATAAAATACAACGAATAGGATTATAACAATTCATTTCATTCATTAGGTCATTAGTGGCCCGGTGAGAGGGCGTGCATTATCTCCAACCATCACCTCGTGTAATCCATTAGTCATTCATTCATTCATTCATACATTTCATTCTTTCGTGCACATACATTCGATCATACATTCAATCGTTCATATACCACCTTCTTCCTCCGGGTAGGGAACGGGTTTGCAAGGCCCGAACCCTCATTCATTAGTGCTAGAGGGGTACATGAATCCCCAAAAGCGCGGGTCCCCTTTCATTCACTAATCTCCTAGTGAAATCCAGGTTGCCGAAATTGTTGGAACTAGTATATGTGGATTCCCGTCAGCCCATGCTTCCCCGGTTCACCAATACACTAAGTCCCGGGCCCCCATTCATTGTGAACATTCATTACTCGCCAAAACTTTTGGTAGGACAATCATAATAAAGGCTTTCATTTAAAACGTTTGCTCGTTAAAAACTTGCTATAAATACATATATAGGGTTTTGGCCAAAATCTTGCACATTAGGTGTTCGGGGTCATATTGTTAACTAATAGAAGAAAAACCCACCTTTACATCTCTTACCGAACAATACCAAAAGGAAAAGAGACTTGAGGTAGCCTATGAACCCGGCATGTCTCCACCTGGAGAAACTGTACAAAAGACAACATCGTGCAATCATGAGACTCAATACTCAAAATGAACCATATAAGACGCACGGCAATGCATTAACATATGAAGACATGCATGATCAATAACAATGTACTAATAAGATGTTCATGTCACCATTAATGCCACTTATTCATATAAACAAGCCTTTCATTCATTACACGAGTAAATCGTGTTTGTTCATTATCGTTCGTTCAATAACATTCATTCGTTCAATATCCAATTCATTATACATTATTACACATCTCAACCATGCATGTGAATCACTTAGAAGTGTGAGGAATTCACTAAACATATAGGGAATGCATTGATTACACAAAGAGTCATATTATAGCACTTAAACGTTTACACATACATGTCACGTTTGTCCAATGCAAATCAAGCCATAACACTCATAACCATCATCCAATAATCCATTAATATCATAAATACAAGTTTGAATCACAAGAGATCAATTAAAACATATACGGATGTCAAGGGGGTGAAAGGAACGGAAGAAGATGGATTTTGGCGAAAGTTAACAGTTTTTTGGAAGTGAGCAAGCTGTAAAGAATTGATCATATCTTGAGTTCTAGAAGTTGGAATTTAGTTTTGTTTATTGAAAATGAAACTAGACACATAGATATTTTCAATGGTATATGGCACGAATCATGATTCAAAGCGACGTGAAAATGGCGTAGGTTTGAAGTTGGACCAATGCAGACTTTCGATAAAGTAGCGACACCATTTTCAAATGATCATAACTCACAAATGGAAAATGATAATGAGGTGATTCCAATTGGAGGATATTCTAGACTTCAATAGGTTTCCGTGGGTTCAAAAATCAGGTCAAACGGAGTTCAAACGAAGTCAGCACGGCCATGTCAATATTGGCCTAAAAGCTGACACGGCCGTGTCGGAATAAAAAAAATTCCAACTCGAGAGCTTGACACGGCCGTGTTGGAAATGAACTGAAGTTGGACACGGCCGTGTTGGGTTATCTTCTCCGAAAATCCATGGCTAAGGAGCAAGGGTTCGAGTAGAAATGTTCCAAAACCACCCCAAGACATATCCGGACTAAATCAAGCACTAATATACATCAAAATACACCATAATTCATACATATATGCACATATCGTCATCAAATCCTCAATTATCCAACAAATCAATATTATATCTATATACATATATATACACATATATACATATATGCACACAACTTTGTAAAAGATGGGGGAAAAGAATGATTAGAGCTCAAGATTACACCCACAACACTTATCTCTCCAAATACTCCAAGTTTCCTCCATAAACTCCAACAAATTCATAAAACCATCATAATTCATACATATATATATATATATATATATATATATATATATATATATATATCTATGTTCATTTATACACATTATACCTTGGAAAGTGGAGGAGAAGAAGAAGAAGCTTGATTCTTGAGCTTGCAATGGTAGAAGTGAGCTTGAATCTCCTTGTCTCTTTGGCTTGATAAGTGGTTCGATTGGAGGGGAGAAGAAAGGAGGTTTGGAGCTTGTGTGTGTGTAGAGATATTGAGAAGAAGAAGAATGAGAGATGAAGAGGGGGAATATGTCGTGTAATACAAGAGGGAAAAGGGAAAAAATTGTACTTCGGTCCCTCAACAATTTAAGTGTATCTCTTAAGGCCCCAAGGTATGATTGGTGAGTAATTGGGGTCCGATTCAAAATTCGATTAAGTCCAAGGATTTCATATAGTATCAAATACGTACATATTCAAAATAAAACATCCATATTACAAGTAAATGTATTAAAACAAGTTTAATCAACATAATCACTTGAGTCATATAAGTCACAAAACTCTCGGTCTAAACCCACTCGTGACATCATACATGTACGCCGAAAAGTCGGGGTGTTATAGTATGTATGTTATATGAGAAGTTAGTGAGCAATCAAGAGAGTTTTAAATCACATAAGCGTGAATAGTTCACATAAGTACGTAACTCATTCATTTCAGCAACGGTTGATAACAAGTAGAAATTTCAAGTTACAAATACTAGATCAGGTATCCAAGTTATCACAATTAAAATAGCAATAGTCATCATCCACATCAAGCAAAACAAGGTAAGAGTATTTAAGCGATGCATGTATGCAAATGCCATGAATGCTTGGCGTACCGTTAACCAAAGTGTAAAAATCTTGACAAGAAAGTTAAGATGAAGCAGTAGGAGTTGATTAAGCCGAAAATGGTGCAACCCTATTCATCTGAACTTCTTTGTCTTGAGTCTTTTCATGGAGTGGTAACTCAGCAAAGCTCGTTTATCACCAAACCCCTTACTAGACCGTAATCCTTGCTCAACTGAATCATCCTCAGTTTCTCCCAAGAATTTTGATTTATGGGTTAAATCTTAGTCTGCTCATCTTCAAGGATTTGTCCATGATTCATTTGTCAATCAGATATTTACCTCAGTGTTTCGTTGGATGATCGTGGTGCTAAGCACTTCCCCAAAGCAATCCATGGTATATGATCCTGAAACTTGGATAAAGTCTTTCGGCATCTAAGTGTTCTATTCCCACATCAACAATGTCTTCCATCTCATCTTGAAGAAACACCCAAAGAGCTAACAACCAATCTTGTCTTGTCGTTCGTTAACTCTAAACGGCACCAAAACCTTCAACACTCACCGATGGTTTATAGCTCGTTGCTTATGTAACATGGTTACCTATCCACATCCCTTGAAATTGATCGGATCTTATTTGATCGGATTCTTCTACATTAACTCATTTCCATCAACAAGGTGACTACTCTCAAATAAACGAATCATCAAGGCCAAAGCTCATCAAACTCCTTCAAAACGGTTCTACTTGATCAGACTCTCCTCCATTGACTTATTTCCTCAACAAGGTGACTACTTCCAAGTAAACGAATCATCAAGGCAAAAGCTCATCAAACTCCTTCAAAACGGTTCTACTTGATCAGACTCTCCTCCATTGACTCATTTCCTCAACAAGGTGACTACTTTCAGATGAACGAATCCTCAAGGTTAAAATTCGTCAAACTTCATCTTTCAATTGACTTTAAGATAGTAAGTCAATATAGCAATTCTCATTCCTTCAACTCTGAACCTTTTCATGAACATTGATCTTGGTAAAGAATCCTTTCATCTTTGAACTATAGCGTGTTTTAGTTGTAGTACCAATAGGTAGTGTTGACGGAGGGAAATCTTAGTGTTAACTCATAGGGCACCCTGAAATTCAAACACTAAATTCGATGCATGCGGATTAGGATGCAAATGAAATGTAACACGTATATCATGTAAATGCAATAATTATTTGCAATTTATAAAGCACATAAAATAAGATGTTGCATAATCAAAGTCATAATGTGCACACAATCATATAATCACGAAACAATTCATGCCGAAGGGTCAAAGTATCAAGTCAAACAAATGCAATGCACAGTTATTCCTATGTTGTACGACCTAGATAGACACAACACGACACTAGAGCTCGGTTTTGCAACCTAGAGCTCTGATACCACTTAAGGATGTAACACCCCAAACGGAGGATGCCACATCCCCCGCACTAAGACCCAAACCCGGTCACGAAATGGAAAGTCCATGCCCGGATCCGAATCAAAGCGAACGGGAGACCAACTCACACACTACGCTAGGCGGATCTAACTCGACAGACTCAGAGCGCGGAAGCAATTTAAACAATTATCATCAGATAGCGGAAGCTATTAAATCAACGTATAAAATAAGTGACGGGTTCAACTAGCATAGATACCTAGTCCCGAATCTCAAATCATCGCAACATAATAAACCAACATCAGTATCAGCAGAATAGCTAATTACATCCAAATGCTAGCATACTAACCCCACACGGGTTTAAGTCTAAGTAGAGCATAAAACATAATCTCCAAAAGCGAAATAAGAATACATAACATAAATAGAGTATATGACAAATGCATCTTAACAACAACTAAACCGACAAGTGTGACTCAGATGACTCACTTCCGCCTAGCTCAAGCCAAAAGGAAACCTACAAACTAAAAGATAAAATGGGGGTGTAACACCCCGACTCACAGTCGGTACAGGTAAACTATGTGATTTAATATTATTTGCGTTTTAGATTATTTGTATAGGACTATTTTGAAGTAATTGAACTTATATGAATTATGTGAATGAATGTTGCATGAGATTTATTCGTTTTGATTTGAGTTGGCCTTATTTGAACCTGTATTTGTTGAACCGAACCAACTTGAACCGGAAACCTTGAACCGAACCCGTGAACCGACCGGTCCAGCCCTTAAAGGCTGAACCATTCTCTCTTTTCCTTCTTTACGTTCATAAGCAGCAACTCCAAGCCAAGCAAGAAGCTCAAACCCCCAAGTTTGATCATCCAACTTCCCGAGCCAATATCTCTCTCGTTTCTTCGTCTTTTCTCGAACTTAGGTATGTTTCGGAATCCTCTCGTCGTGCTCGTCGTTTCTATGGTTTAATTTCTGAATTTGGAGTGAGTTTTACATGCCTTTGTTTCCCTACGTGAATAGTAAGGGTTTCATAAAAAACTTGGATACTTGCTCTTTGCTTGAAGTGTTTGATTCCTAGCTTCATATATGAGTGGTATATGTTGTATGTGTTGCATTTATGGCATTTAATCCATGGTTGGTGGAGTATTTATTGATGATCATAATTTTAGCTTGAATATTGCAATCCTTTGATCATGCCTTTTAATTCCATTTTCTTGAATTATTAAGTGTCAACTTGTCAAGCATGATTTATATGTATTGTGTGTGCATTTTTAGGGGTTGTGGCAACTCTTGGGCATTGATTTTTGGCCATTTTGGCACCATTTTGGAGCTTCCCCTGTTTCTGTAATAAAATCTCTGCTCCAGCTTTCGAACCAGGCCGGAACGGCCGTTCCCGCCCAGTTTTAAACTGGGAACGACCGTTCCCAGGCCTTTACTGTTCATCCCGAGAGTGGGAACGACCGTTCCCAGTTTGTACTGGGAACGGGAACGGCCGTTCCCATGGCCGGAACCCTTCTACTGGGTCAAATCCGCGAGGGTGGATTTTTCCCTTTGGAAAAATCCGCGAGGGTGGATTTGAGGCAGTAGCTTGGGAAAAATCCATGGGGGTGGATTTTTCCCTTTGGAAAAATCCATGGGGGTGGATTTTGCCATTTCTTCTCTTTGCTTTATTTATGCATTTGTATGATTTTAAATGCTTTTCTTTTGCATATTAATTGTTATATTTGATTGTTTTGCATAATATTAATTGTGAATAAGTATGTTATGCTATGATTTGTGAATTATTTGACCTAATTGTAACATTTTAGCTATGAACATGAATCATGCATTTTGCCGAGCGTCTTCTTTGGTTCATATAGAGGCTAAGTCTTGGGCTCTCGTGTTTTCTTTTCAGAGGAGGTTCCAGTTGACGAGCCCGAGGCGTAAGTTGTTCACGACCGCTCGTATTTTGTCACGCACAAGGTGAGGTTTAGGAATTTTATTAGCTAAGCGACCTAAAGCCTTATGTGATGTTTTCCGGCCGTGCATGTGACTATATATTATATATATAAATATGTACGTGTTGATTAGAATACGTTTATGATCTTGTGAACACCTTTGTTTTGGGAAAAGATATTAAATAAGCCTATGTAAGCTATGTTTTGGAAAAGGCTTTACAATTCTGTTAGCGAGATCGCCATGAAAGATTTGGCATTTGTTATGATATGATTTGTATGTGTGGATCCAAGGAGCTACGGGTAAGGAACCCTCGGGACGGTTCGGGCCGTCGAGGTTCGGCCTGTGCGTAGTCTCCATCCGATATATCACACGCGACCCCTGGGAGTTTGGGAAGGTGTGATATTTCGATGCCTTCGGCGTAAAAACCGGGGAGGGCACGATGTGGGCTCGCTACCCCTCGTGAGTCTGTATATGTTTGGATGGTTAGGGCCGCCGGTGGCTCTTCCATCATTGGTGTAGAGGAGAGTGTATGATTTCTGTTTTTGTTTGTTCTGAGGAGTAAAGGTTGGAAGCTCGTTCTCGCCGAGCATTATGTTTTGTTATGTATGTTTGAGAAGTATGAATCGGGATAGTGTTTATGAAATGTTTTAAAGTATATGTATTTGTTTTGGAAAGTTTTAGTTTGTAAAACCTATTCCGGTTCATAATTTCGCCCTTTGCTTTGTGCTCTGCTCTATATATATGTAGGGTGTGGGTGTGCGTTAGCCCCCTCACTCAG
This sequence comes from Lantana camara, assembly GCA_037501455.1. NCBI lineage: Eukaryota > Viridiplantae > Streptophyta > Magnoliopsida > Lamiales > Verbenaceae > Lantana > Lantana camara. The sequence goes on from CM074856.1 coordinate 97,734,423, forward strand.
TCAGTTGACTGACTCCTCGTTTACTCTTTTAGTTGCAGGTTTTGGGAGCGTGAGCTAGGCGGAGAAGTGTGTCTTCTGTTGCACTTGTCAGTCTAGGTCTCGTTAGGTGCATTTACATACCTGCACTTTATTATTTTGGTAGTTGTACAGTTATGATTTGTATATACTTGCTTACTATTTGGTTCGAGCCTGGATGGCTTCTGTACAGGTTTAATTGTTGGTATCTATATGTAAATACTATATGGCTAATTAAGTGTTGGTACCTATGTATATATATGTGATGATTTTGCTTGTGGCTTTTATTTTATTCGCTTCCGCATACTCTGATTCAGTTCTGTTAGCTCCGCCTAGCCTAGAGGGTGTGTTTGGTCTCCCGTTCGCTATGATTCGGATTCGGGTGCGGACATTCCATTTCGTATTCGGGTTCGGATTATGGTGCGGGGGATGTGGCCCTACGTGTGGGTGCTACATCTTGAAGTGGTATCAGAGCGCGGTTGCAAAACCGGGCTCTAGTGTCGTGTGGGTCTGTCTAGGTCGTACGGCTTAGGACAAGGTGACTTTTGATTATGTGCATGTGTGAATATTTGATTTGAGTATGTGATTACTTGATGAATTGATTACTTGATTATTTTCTTAAATTGTATACATATTCATACACTAATTCACATGCATCTATATTACTTGAATTTGTGAGTTTCAGGATGCCTCCAAGAAGACATAATTATCGTGAACAAACCCCTGATTTGAATGAACCGGCTCCACAGAATGCGCCTCCGCCACCACCTATGAACGCGGAGAATATTGTCCAAGCCCTACTCAATCAACTCCAAAACAATCAAAGGGGTAATGCCAATCCGGGTGAAGGACAAGAGATTTCCGCCGTATATAGGGACTTCCGGAACAACAACCCTCCAAAGTGGTATGGAGGTGATGATATTAAGGCGGAAGAGTGGTTATCTGAGATTCGAGGCATTTGGGAGATCTGTCCGGGGACTTCCCAGGACAAGGCTATTTGCACGGGGCGTATTATTCAAGGGCCAGCGGCTATTTGGCTAAGGAGTGTGAGATCCAAGCTTGAGAGAACGGGTATGGAATTTAACTGGGAGACGTTTGTGCAGGAATTCCATGAGAAATATGTCCCTCATAGTGCACAAGAACGTCGCCTCCAAGAGTTCACAAATTTGAGGCAAGGCAACCGGACGGTGGAGGATTATATTTTGGAGTTTGAGAGGCTAGCACCTTATGCTTCTCACATTACCGACCATGATGATCATAAGGCCCGAGCGTTTCTTCATGGACTTCGCCGGGATATTCAAGAAGCTCTACAAGCTGCTAATGTGAGTACTTGGGCCAAAGTTACAAAAAGGGCAATTCAAGTTGAGGCCCAAATGGCTCGGTTGAAGCCTCCGCCTTTCTCTTCGACTCGAGGATCGGGATCAAGTTCTGGATTGGGTAAGAGGCCCATTTCTTATGCTCCACGAGCTCCTGTTCCACCGGCTTTTCGTCCCCAGGGTTTAGGGAACAAAAAGCCCCGTATTACCGGTCCCGTAGCACCTCCTGTTGCTCCAGTTCGACCGGCTCCAGCTCAGGGACCACCTGTTTGTTCTTATTGTCAGGGGAGACATCCGGTGGAGAGGTGTTGGAAGCTTCAGGGTAAATGCTATGCGTGCGGGTCTTCTGATCACTTAATTGATGCTTGCCCGAATAGGAGACCGGTTGTGCAGGCTCGTGTGTTTGCTCTGGACGGAGAGGAGGAAGCTGCTGATGTCGACCCGACTGCCGTGATAGAAGGTACAATAAACATTCATGGCACATCACTACATGCATTGTTTGATCCCGGGGCTACGCATTCATTTATTTCCCGGGATATTGTTGCTTCTTTGCCTTTACTTGATGAATTATCTGCGCATGTGTATGTGGTGAATACTCCTTTGGGAGGATCTGTGGAAGCTGACAGGGTGTTCAGGGAGTGTCCGGTGGTGTTTGAGGGCCGAGTTTTTCCTGCAGACTTGATAGTTCTACCGTTGAAGAAGTATGAGGTTATTCTTGGTATGGATTTTCTCTTCAGATACCGAGCTCAGTTGGATTGTCATGAGAAGAAGGTTTTGTTGGGGTCAGTGGTCTTTACGGGTGAGAGGTTGAAGTCCAGCCCGTTTGTGTCTTTTATGGAAGCAAGTAAGCTCCTCCGGGACGGTGCGACAGGTTTTGTGGCCTATCTTTTGAATAAACCGAAGGATCAGGCCAAACTTGAGGAGACAGAGGTCGTGAGTGAGTTTCCCGATGTTTTCCCTGAGAATTTGGGTTCTTTACCACCTGATAGGGACATCGAGTTTGTAGTCGACCTTTATCCTGGAGCTGAGCCTTTCTCTAAGACACCGTATCGGATGGCTCCTGCTGAGTTGAAGGAGTTGAAAACTCAGCTGGATGAGCTCCTGACTTGCGGTTACATCCGTCCGAGTACATCCCCTTGGGGTGCTCCTGTGTTATTTGTGAAGAAGAAGGATGGGACTTTGAGGATGTGTATAGACTACCGCGAGTTGAACCGGATGACAGTGAAGAATAAGTATCCTTTACCTCATATCGAAGAGTTGTTTGACATCTTGCAAGGGTCGCAGGTGTACTCTAAGTTAGATTTGAGGCAAGGGTATTACCAACTTCGTATCCGGGAAGAGGATATCTCTAAGACTGCGTTTAATACCCGTTACGGACACTTCGAGTTTGTAGTGATGCCGTTTGGGTTAACTAACGCTCCAGCCGTGTTCATGGATATGATGCACCGAGTGTTTAGACAGAATCTTGACAAGTTTGTGGTTATTTTCATAGACGACATCTTGGTGTATTCTAAGTCTGCAGAAGAGCACGCAACGCATCTCAGGATAGTTTTGGAGACACTTAGAGAGCACAAGCTTTATGCCAAATTTAGCAAGTGTGAGTTCTGGCTCGACAGAGTGTCTTTTCTGGGTCATATAATTTCAGGTGAGGGGATTGAAGTTGATCCTTCTAAGATTGAGACCGTGGTTCAGTGGGAAAGACCGAAGAATGCCTCCGAGATAAGAAGTTTTCTCGGGTTAGCGGGTTACTATAGGAGATTTGTGAAGGACTTCTCCAAGATTGCTTGCCCGTTGACTCGATTAACCAAAAAGGAGGTGAAGTATGAGTGGGATGATGGGTGCGAGAGAAGTTTCCAAGCTTTAAAGGAAAGATTAACTTCAGCACCAGTTCTTACCCTACCCGAGGGATCCGAGGGCTATTCAGTTTTTGCAGATGCTTCTAAGGAAGGACTCGGATGTGTATTGATGCAAAATGGCCGAGTGGTGGCCTATGCTTCTAGGAAGTTGAAGGAACACGAGAAGAACTACCCCACTCATGATCTTGAGCTTGCAGCGGTTGTATTTGCTTTGAGGAAGTGGCGTCATTACCTCTATGGGACGACTTTCGAGATATTCACGGATCATAAGAGCCTCAAGTATCTTTTCACTCAGAAGGAGCTGAACAATAGACAGAGGCGTTGGATGGAATTCTTAGAGGATTATGACTGCACGATTCAGTATCATCCGGGCAAGGCGAATGTCGTGGCAGATGCTTTGAGCAGAAAAGCAAGTGTTTCAGGTTTGAGTGCAGGGTCTTCAGGACAGGGTTCGACAGTTTTGGTTTCAGTGGCTCGGTTAGCTAACATCTCAGTTCAGCCGGATTTGAAACAGAGATTGTTGGATTCTCAGGCTTCGGATGCAGAGATTCAGAGATTAGTGGTTCGGTCTAGGATAGACCCCGAGACGAAGTTTGGGTTTGATGATTCCGGTTTGTTCAGGTTCAAGACCAGGGTTTGTGTCCCAGAAGACCTCAAGAGGTTGATACTTGAGGAAGGACACCGTTCTGGATATTCCATTCACCCCGGTGGTACGAAGATGTACCGAGATTTGAAGGAATACTTCTGGTGGAATGGCATGAAGAGAGATGTCGCGAACTTTGTGAAGCGGTGTCTCACGTGTCAAGTGGTGAAGGCAGAACACCAGAAACCGGGAGGAACTCTCCAACCACTTCCGATTCCTGAATGGAAGTGGGAGCAAGTGACTATGGACTTCGTGTCCGGCTTGCCAAGATCAAGAGGAGGTTATGATGGAATTTGGGTGATAGTCGACCGATTGACCAAGTCTGCTCATTTTCTCAAGGTGAAGATGTCTTACAAGACTCCGAAGTTGGCCGAATTGTATTGTAATGAGATTGTGAGACTTCATGGGGCGCCTGCTAGCATTGTTTCAGATCGTGATCCGAGGTTCACAGCTAAGTTTTGGTAGGATCTTCAGAGTAGGTTGGGTACGAGGCTTAATTTCAGCACCGCTTTTCATCCTCAGACAGATGGACAATCAGAGAGACTGATTAAGTATTTAGAGGATTTGTTGAGGGCGTGTGCTTTAGATTTCAAGGAAAAGTGGGATAAGCATTTAGCTCTGGTTGAGTTTGCCTATAACAACAGTTTTCAGACCTCTATTGGTATGGCTCCCTATGAGGCACTATATGGAAGGAGGTGTAGATCGCCTCTATTTTGGGACTTGGAAGAGTGGCGGTGGACAGAGGAGAACAAGCTCGAAAGAGCTACACCTCGAGAAAGATTGGATAAGACCACTGCTAAGGTTAAGTTGATTCAGCAGAGATTGAAGGCAGCTCAGGACCGTCAGAAGAGCTATGCGGATAAGAGGAGAAGGCCCCTTGAGTTTGAAGTCGGAGATAAGGTGTTCTTGAAAGCATCTCCAAGGAAGGGATTTTCTCGAATAGGTCGAGGTGGGAAGCTTAACCCGAGATACCTTGGACCTTTTGAAATCCTTGAGAGAGTTGGAGAAGTGGCGTATAGGTTGGACCTACCGCCTAGACTGACCGGGATACATAATGTGTTTCATGTTTCGCAGCTCAGAAAATTTTATCCCGAAGAATCAACTATTCTCCCTGTGGAAGAGGTACAACTTGAGACGGATTTGACGATAGTAAGACACCCGGTTGAGATTCAAGACCGGAAGATACAAGTGTTGAGGAATAAACAGATTCCCTTGGTCCGAGTTCTTTGGAGAGATCAGAAATCCGAAGAGTCTACTTGGGAGACTGAGGAGAAGATGAGACAGTTGTACCCAGAATTGTTCTCAGGTCAGACAGTTAACCTGGGGACCAGGTTCTCCGAAGGGGGGGAGGTTGTAACACCCCGACTCACAGTCGGTACAGGTAAACTATGTGATTTAATATTATTTGCGTTTTAGATTATTTGTATAGGACTATTTTGAAGTAATTGAACTTATATGAATTATGTGAATGAATGTTGCATGAGATTTATTCGTTTTGATTTGAGTTGGCCTTATTTGAACCTGTATTTGTTGAACCGAACCAACTTGAACCGGAAACCTTGAACCGAACCCGTGAACCGACCGGTCCAGCCCTTAAAGGCTGAACCATTCTCTCTTTTCCTTCTTTACGTTCATAAGCAGCAACTCCAAGCCAAGCAAGAAGCTCAAACCCCCAAGTTTGATCATCCAACTTCCCGAGCCAATATCTCTCTCGTTTCTTCGTCTTTTCTCGAACTTAGGTATGTTTCGGAATCCTCTCGTCGTGCTCGTCGTTTCTATGGTTTAATTTCTGAATTTGGAGTGAGTTTTACATGCCTTTGTTTCCCTACGTGAATAGTAAGGGTTTCATAAAAAACTTGGATACTTGCTCTTTGCTTGAAGTGTTTGATTCCTAGCTTCATATATGAGTGGTATATGTTGTATGTGTTGCATTTATGGCATTTAATCCATGGTTGGTGGAGTATTTATTGATGATCATAATTTTAGCTTGAATATTGCAATCCTTTGATCATGCCTTTTAATTCCATTTTCTTGAATTATTAAGTGTCAACTTGTCAAGCATGATTTATATGTATTGTGTGTGCATTTTTAGGGGTTGTGGCAACTCTTGGGCATTGATTTTTGGCCATTTTGGCACCATTTTGGAGCTTCCCCTGTTTCTGTAATAAAATCTCTGCTCCAGCTTTCGAACCAGGCCGGAACGGCCGTTCCCGCCCAGTTTTAAACTGGGAACGACCGTTCCCAGGCCTTTACTGTTCATCCCGAGAGTGGGAACGACCGTTCCCAGTTTGTACTGGGAACAGGAACGGCCGTTCCCATGGCCGGAACCCTTCTACTGGGTCAAATCCGCGAGGGTGGATTTTTCCCTTTGGAAAAATCCGCGAGGGTGGATTTGAGGCAGTAGCTTGGGAAAAATCCATGGGGGTGGATTTTTCCCTTTGGAAAAATCCATGGGGGTGGATTTTGCCATTTCTTCTCTTTGCTTTATTTATGCATTTGTATGATTTTAAATGCTTTTCTTTTGCATATTAATTGTTATATTTGATTGTTTTGCATAATATTAATTGTGAATAAGTATGTTATGCTATGATTTGTGAATTATTTGACCTAATTGTAACATTTTAGCTATGAACATGAATCATGCATTTTGCCGAGCGTCTTCTTTGGTTCATATAGAGGCTAAGTCTTGGGCTCTCGTGTTTTCTTTTCAGAGGAGGTTCCAGTTGACGAGCCCGAGGCGTAAGTTGTTCACGACCGCTCGTATTTTGTCACGCACAAGGTGAGGTTTAGGAATTTTATTAGCTAAGCGACCTAAAGCCTTATGTGATGTTTTCCGGCCGTGCATGTGACTATATATTATATATATAAATATGTACGTGTTGATTAGAATACGTTTATGATCTTGTGAACACCTTTGTTTTGGGAAAAGATATTAAATAAGCCTATGTAAGCTATGTTTTGGAAAAGGCTTTACAATTCTGTTAGCGAGATCGCCATGAAAGATTTGGCATTTGTTATGATATGATTTGTATGTGTGGATCCAAGGAGCTACGGGTAAGGAACCCTCGGGACGGTTCGGGCCGTCGAGGTTCGGCCTGTGCGTAGTCTCCATCCGATATATCACACGCGACCCCTGGGAGTTTGGGAAGGTGTGATATTTCGATGCCTTCGGCGTAAAAACCGGGGAGGGCACGATGTGGGCTCGCTACCCCTCGTGAGTCTGTATATGTTTGGATGGTTAGGGCCGCCGGTGGCTCTTCCATCATTGGTGTAGAGGAGAGTGTATGATTTCTGTTTTTGTTTGTTCTGAGGAGTAAAGGTTGGAAGCTCGTTCTCGCCGAGCATTATGTTTTGTTATGTATGTTTGAGAAGTATGAATCGGGATAGTGTTTATGAAATGTTTTAAAGTATATGTATTTGTTTTGGAAAGTTTTAGTTTGTAAAACCTATTCCGGTTCATAATTTCGCCCTTTGCTTTGTGCTCTGCTCTATATATATGTAGGGTGTGGGTGTGCGTTAGCCCCCTCACTCAGTCAGTTGACTGACTCCTCGTTTACTCTTTTAGTTGCAGGTTTTGGGAGCGTGAGCTAGGCGGAGAAGTGTGTCTTCTGTTGCACTTGTCAGTCTAGGTCTCGTTAGGTGTATTTACATACCTGCACTTTATTATTTTGGTAGTTGTACAGTTATGATTTGTATATACTTGCTTACTATTTGGTTCGAGCCTGGATGGCTTCTGTACAGGTTTAATTGTTGGTATCTATATGTAAATACTATATGGCTAATTAAGTGTTGGTACCTATGTATATATATGTGATGATTTTGCTTGTGGCTTTTATTTTATTCGCTTCCGCATACTCTGATTCAGTTCTGTTAGCTCTGCCTAGCCTAGAGGGTGTGTTTGGTCTCCCGTTCGCTATGATTCGGATTCGGGTGCGGACATTCCATTTCGTATTCGGGTTCGGATTATGGTGCGGGGGATGTGGCCCTACGTGTGGGTGCTACAGGGGGGGGGGGGGGGTCAGTCAACTGACTGAGTGAGGGGGCTAACGCACACCCACTATATATATATAAAGAGAACAACACAAAATAAAATGACGGACTCATGAACCGAGGATAGGTGTTGCATACCAAAAACATTTCGAAATAACCCAAATAGATATAGATATAGGTTTAGAATCCATTTTCCAAAAAGACTCTATCCCGATTCACAATTCCATGACAGAATAGAACACGTGCTCGGCGAGTACGAGCTTCCCACCTTTACTCCTCAGAACATAAATCAAAATCAATCCATCCGCTACACCAGTGATGGAGGAGATGTACTGTCCCCAAACCATCTATAATAAACCGTCTAAAATAGACTCACCCTCAAGGGGTAGCGAACCCACAAGAGTCCTCCTCGGCCTTAGCCGAAGGCTCAAGATACCACACCTTCCCTACAAAATGGGTCGCGTGAGGATATCTCAAATGGAACTACACACAGACTGATCCCTGATGGCCCTATACCGTTCCAGGGCTGTCTATCCCATAGCTCCTTGGATCCACAACAGAACAGATCATAACATAACATAACATACGCCAATCTTTCATGGCAAGCTCGCTACATAATCAAAACACAACTGCTTTTCCAAAATAGCTTACATATGCCTCAAAAAATTGGTTTATATATTTTATCCCTACGTGATGGAACTTTAAGCCTCATGACCTCCACCCACGCAGCACGCACGCAAGATCATAAACATATCATATCCAACACATACGTATTTATAGTAAGGTATACTAGCATGCAAGGGCAGAAATCAGCATATAAAGGCCATAGGTTGCATAACTATACAAAATCCTAAACCTCACCTCGTGAAAGTAGAGTCTGAGAGTGTGAAGGGCCAAACACTCTAAACCTCGGGCCCACCGGCAAAACCAACCTCTGTGACAAGACATACAGAAGCCCAGACTTAGACTCTATATGAACCAAACAAGACGCACGGCGTTGCTCAACATGATCGTGGTTATGCATAAGTGTTCATGTTGTGCTTGGATAAGGTGTCGTGGTCATTCAAGGCATATCAATGCTCAACAAGGTCATATTTACAAGCAACCAACATGCAATTCCATATCCAAAGATGCAAGATCAATTTAGGAAGTCAATGTATTCACAAAATGCATATTAAATCATCCAATGTCACAGGGTTCAATTATAATATTACAATTAATCATCAAGTTCATATTGAATTATAAGGTGCATAAGTAAGAGCAACTTGATCATATAAACATACAATGTTGTTGTACATAGATGACATGCTTGATACAAATAAAGAGTGCATTTGATTCACTTAAGATCATACTTTACAACTTCACAACATGTTTGGTACACAAGCTCAAGTCACATCCATAGTTTCATAAATGCTACATTCACATCCCCTAAGTGATTTATAAAAGTTTAGAATTATTACACATACATCTCCTTAGTCGATTGCTAAGCATAAATGTTCATTTAAAGTGTTTATACAATTATTCAACTAGGAATTAATTACTTACAAACATGATAATTGTCAATTTATCGTAATTCATAACCATTTTCGAGTAGTAAGAGTAAATCAAGATATTACAATTCTAACTCCTATCATGCATCAAGTCTCAAGTTGTTCAAGCATCCTTCATGTATCTAAATTTATATTTGAAACACAATTTACAAAAAACATAACATTGAGAACGTCTCAAATTCATATAGAGAAATCACAACATGTTCGTTCTTCTAAAATATCATTCAATTTCATTTAGTCACATAAAAGATTAGTTTCTAAATATTACAATAACACCCCCTCGTACTTAACAATAGCGTAAATTCATCACATCGGGATTCAGATTGTAAATCGAACATTCATGCATATCACAATTCATTCAATACATATTTTCCTATATGATTGGAATACATCTCGATCAACAAACCAACAATAAACAATTTATTTGCACTTAAAACAATTAATTCAAATAATCACAATTACGCAAAATAATTCGTAATAAATAAACCGAGTGTCCAATTAACGAACGGAAAGCGGCGTTGGACTCACCATGTCGAGACCGATATTCTGTCCGAAAGTCACCGAAGTGCAGCAACCGGAGCCGCCGGAAAGTCACCGGGCCGCCACCGGAAAGTCGCCGGAAAAATCCCGAAAAATTACCCGTGAAGGTAGTCCTCGTGCTCATTCCAAATCCTTGATCAATTTCTGAAAATTCCAAGCCAATCGTCTTAGATCTTAAATCCAAGAATACGAAAACCCCAAAAACTTCAAAATCAAATTACTTCCAATCCCGTGAACGAAAATGAAATCCATAAAAGGCATCGATTTACCCATAACGTGCTCTTCAAAATCCCCAAGTTGGTCGCCGGAGAAAATGGATGAAAAGTTAAGAATTCGGCCGCTGCAGTAACAAGCCACCGTTGCCGTGACTTCAGACTGCTCGTGCACCGCCACCTCCACTCCGATGGTTGTGCCACCAACCCAGAATTTATTCCCCATGAGAATAGCTTCAGATCGGTATCTCATCCGCCCAAAACCGCCGCCGGAATAGTCAGGAACGGCCGGCGAAATTCGCCCAGATTCACCACCAGCAGCGCGATATTCGGGCCGCGCGTGTGGAGCCACCGCTACCCCAATGACTGTGCCACCACTGGCATGTTGTAGATCTCATTGAGACGTTCGATTTGCATACCAATTTCGCTATATTCCGATGTCGGAGGAGGCCGTACGAGGCTGTTGAAGTTGCTGTCGCAATGCTGTCGCGATTTTCCGAACTTTGAGCAGTTACGTCTGAAAATCACAGATATCTCCTCCACTATTGGTCGTTTGGCCAAGATCTTTGTACCATCGAGATCCTCTCGTCGAGCTCTTCGAAATAGACTTCTCATTCATCGAATTCCGTTGAGAAACGACCAAGTTACGACTAGTGTATGTTTTAGGTGTAGTGTGTGTACGGGAATGAGAGAGAGAGAACCAAGAGAGAGAAGAGGAGATTGGGAGAAATGTGTCTTGTGCACAAGCTATGTACAACCGGGTATCCTTATCGCGTAGCAAAGAGTAATAGCGCGTACAAATAATTGTAAATAAAATTGGTAAAGTTACGAATAAACATTCAAGCTCCGAATTAATTTTATAAATTAAAATGAAAGAGAGAGATTTACCAATTAGAGTTTGATTCAATTTAATTTTAGAAACCTTTCGTACAATTTAACGACACTTCGTAAACACATGATTGATAATTAATCTCAAGGAATTCAAGTAAACCGAAATTAAACAAGTTAAGTAACATGATGGATTTAAAATCAACTTGACAATTATTTAATGGAATAAATTCGAATTAAATCAAATTAGACTGTTAGGGTTACATATGCGCGTAATTAATCAAGTTGACAATTAATCTTAGAATAATTCGAATGATCACATATAAAATTGGTTTTTACATTAAATCACATAATTCAAGAACTCTTAAATTAAACACACAGAAGTGTAGAGAATTACTTGTTAATATCGTCAGGACGCCACTTCGAGAATACGGGGAGTCACAACCTTCCCCCCTTAAGAGAACCTGGTCGCCAGGTTCCACTGCTAAAATGTAGATCCTCGAGTTGTAGTTCTCCAACACATACGTATTTATAGTAAGGTATACTCGCATGCAAGGGTAGAAATCAGCATATAAAAGCCATAGGTCGCATAAGTATACAAAATCCTAACCTCACCTCGTGAAAGTAGAGTCTGAGAGTGTGAATGTAGCGCCCCCTAACACTACAACTCCCGCACCGTACTACCCTCGAGTGGATCTGATACCTAGCACCCGAGAAATACTACGGCGAACGGTACTTAAGTAGAGCGTAGGGTAAAATGCAGCGAAAAATGAAAGAATTTAAAATTTGCAACAAGCAACATGATAACACACAGAATAGTGCATGATATTGTAAGGGGGGTAGTATGTTAGCGTAGTTTATGGAGTTAATGTATAAGAGCAATTTATCAGCAATATATACATGATCAGGATTAAATGCTCTTAATTTAAGCCTGATCTAATAAATATGACACCTATAGCTTCAAGATACCTCCAGGTGTCGTTATCCTCGCTCCCTGAAATCATGTATTTAAAACAGGCAAGGAATTAGTCAAAGTGACTAAGTGAAGGAAGATTAGATTTAGATATATATATATGGTTATATATATAGATATATATATATATATAAAATGATAGCAATAGGATATAGCAAATATGATACGGTTCATAAGTTAGAAATCGGGATAGGGGTATTTGGAGTTTATTTAAAAATGATGAACCGTTTAATAAAAGATTTGTATCGCCTGCAAGTAAGGCGTCTCCTTCCGATCTCCTTAAAATATTTGTAAAATAGTACTGGGCTGATCAAGGCACCAGTACTTTAATAAAACTAAATATGATAATAACTCCGCAACACCGTAGTGTCAGTAGGGGAGCAAACCCTACCGATGATATGTAATATGTGGGAGGAAGCTATCTCTCCCAGGGAGGTTATTCTCCCTTGTAAGTCTCTTGGCGTGGAGTAACTAACCTCCAGCTAAACCACTACCAAGAGTTGGTGGCGGTCTGTGGCACCAACAATACTCTCGGCCCGTTACCTTCCGAGTATTGCTCGACACAGCTGCACGTCGGGCCCATTTTTTATAAATGATAATGATTGACTTGCTTAGTCGGGAATCAGTTCTTAGTATTAATAGGACTGAAATATAAAATGTCCGTATAAGATCCTGATTCCGACTTATTGGTATTTTCCTTATAAAGAGGAATATGTATAATATTGATATATATAGATAGGAAATAAAATAATAGATAGGTTTGGAAATCATTTTATAATTAGATATAGATATAAACATGATTCCAGTTGAAAATGTTTTAACCCTCACCTAGTATCAAAATTCAAACAGATTGGAACGGATCCCACTGTTTAGTGCAATTGTCGCCTGAAAATAATTACTACTGACTTAGAACTAGGTTCTTATTATTCTAATCACATAATCACATAAGGTTTAGGAAATATAACATATTAGGAAATTCTTATAACATTTAGAAATTATTTCCCGGCAAAATTTAATTTTAACTGTTTAAGGAAAATTGATTAATTAATTAGGTTTCAAAAATTCTTTAACCACTTAAATATTTATTAATCATGTTGTGACCTTAATTAGAGTATTAGGAATTAAATTTAGAATTTAATTCAACAATGTAGGTTGATTTTGAAATTAATTTATAATTTTATTAATTTTTGAATTAATTTGGAAAAATCTTTATTTAAAATTCCAAAATCCTATTTTATAATTAATTTTAAATTAATTTCGAAACTATTCATTAAATGTTGACCAAAAAGTCAAAATTACTATTAAAAACATTTACTATTCAATTTCTTATGAATTAAACACTTTATAACACAAAATTAAACATACACATACACACACTATCACACGAGCACATGAATTTGGTTCAAGAACATTATGAAGGTGTTCTTAAGCTTATGAAGATGTTCATACTAGTTCATGATCACATTCAATAAATTTGAATTCATAACATATAATTAAATTCAAATGTAACACTTTAATTATGAAATTAAATCTAAATAAATTATTCTAAGCATAAATTTAATCAAATAAGAACATAATTATTTAAATACATACTCATGCTACAACATATCATAATTTATGTAATTAATTAAATAAAATTCCATAATGTAGGCACATTACACATAAAACTAACAATTATGCATATATATTATAAAAATAAATTCCTAAAGCATAATTTTATTATTCCTAAGCATGCTACTAATATTTTAATATTAAAAACATAACATAAAGCATGAAATAATAAAATAAAATTGCAGCTTAGAGAGAGGGAGAGAGAGTCACGAGAGGGAGAGAGAGATGTGGGAGATTTTGTATGATTTTTGTGTTATGCTTCTAAGGGTATTTATAGTTGGCATTTAGGGGATTATGTTGCAATTAATTAGATGAATCATGGTGTGAGTAAGCTAGGTTCATTTATTAGGGGGGTTAAGTGTATACTTATGTGTAAGTTTAAGAAATAATTAATTAATTTAGTAATCATGACAAAATAAAAATAATTCTAAAATAGGATGAAAATGGTAATAAATTCGTAGAAGAACGTCTAGGGTTTAGTTTGAAATGAGAGAAATTGCAAAAGAAAGAGAATCGAAAGAGCTTTCTAATGGTTATAAATACTTAACGTTTGAACGTCTACATTTAAAGTAGTAGTCGTTCGGGAATTTTGAAAAATACAATAAAATTCATAAACGAAGCTAGAATGTGAATTGATTTCCGAGAAAATGTCCATGATTCTTGAAATAATTCAAGGATCATTTTGACTGTAATATTGTATACCAAATGTTGGACGATTTAAAAATTAGTTTTTACGGTGGGAATAGTACTTTGGGAAAATAAAGAAAAATTTATAAATCGAGTTAGGATTTGAACTAGAGTTTGGAAAAGATCCTAAAATTCATAAAATAATCCAAGGATCGTAATGGTTATAATATTGTATAGGAAAAACATTGAAATTCAGAAATTTCTAATTTAGGGCAAAATTAGGGTTTTTCAGCCGGTTTTGATTTCTATGGAAGCTACGTTAAGAATTAGGGTTTGGAAATCATACCAAAATTCATAAAATTTTGCAAGGATTCTATTGAGCCCAATATTGAATAGGTAAAAGTGTTTCGAAAATTCCTACAATTAAAGATGAATAGTAACTAGGGACCTAAATGGAATTTTCAACAAACAATTTTGTTTTTTAAAATGTATTTCAGAATGATGAAAGCTAACATATGAGTGTGGAAATGAGCTTTCTAAGGTTTTTCGAGGTTTAGGTAAAGGTCTAGGGTTCATGAATGAATAGTGATATAATTCTCTAAAAAAGGCACAAATCATAAATCGAAACATAGATGCACATAATTCACATAGAATGAAATGTATAATGGACTAAGACTATAAACGCTTTCCTCTTAACCCTTTACTTACTCGTGCTATCCTGATCTCAAAAATCCGGGCTGTTACAGTGATGAGGGCCAAACACTCTAAACCTCGGGCCCACCGGCACCACCAACCTCTGTGACAAGACATACAGAAGACCAGACTTAGACTCTATATGAACCAAACAAGACGCACGGCGTTGCTCAACATGATCGTGGTTATGCATAAGTGTTCATGTTGTGCTTGGATAAGGTGTCGTGGTCATTCAAGGCATATCAATGCTCAACAAGGTCATATTTACAAGCAACCAACACGCAATTCCATATCCAAAGATGCAAGATCAATTTAGGAAGTCAATGTATTCACAAAATGCATATTAAATCATCCAATGTCACAGGGTTCAATTATAATATTACAATTAATCATCAAGTTCATGTCGAGTTATAAGGTGCATAAGTAAGAGCAACTTGATTATATAAACATACAAAGTTGTTGTACATAGATGGCATGCTTGATACAAATAAAGAGTGCATTTGATTCACTTAAGATCATACTTTACAACTTCACAACATGTTTGGTACACAAGCTCAAGTCACATCCATAGTTTCATAAATGCTACATTCACATCCCCTAAGTGATTTATAAAAGTTTAGAATTATTACACATACATCTCCTTAGTCGATTGCTAAGCATAAATGTTCATTTAAAGTGTTTATACAATTATTCAACTAGGAATTAATTACTTACAAACATGACAATTATCAATTTATCGTAATTCATAACCATTTTCGAGTAGTAAGAGTAAATCAAGATATTACAATTCTAACTCCTATCATGCATCAAGTCTCATGTTGTTCAAGCATCCTTCATGTATCTAAATTTATATTTGAAACACAATTTACAACAAACATAACATTGAGAACGTCTCAAATTCATATAGAGAAATCACAACATGTTCGTTCTTCTAAAATATCATTCAATTTCATTTAGTCACATAAAAGATTAGTTTCTAAATATTACACTAACACCCCCTCGTACTTAACAATAGCGTAAATTCATCACATCGGGATTCAGATTGTAAATCGAACATTCATGTATATCACAATTCATTCAATACATATTTTCGTATATGATTGGAATACATCTCGATCAACAAACCAACAATAAACAATTTATTTGCACTTAAAACAATTAATTCAAATAATCACAATTACGCAAAATAATTCGTAATAAATAAACCGAGTGTCCAATTAATGAAGGGAAAGCGGAGTTGGACTCACCACGTCGAGACCGATATTCTGTCCGAAAGTCGTCGGAGTGCCGCCACCGGAGCAGTCGGAAAGTCGCCGGGCCGCCACCGGGCCGCCGCCGGAAGTCGCCGTAAAAATCCCAAAAAATTACCCGAGAAGCTAGTCCTCGTGCTCATTCCAAATCCTTGATTAATTTCTGAAAATTCCAAGCCAATCGTCTTATATCTTAAATCCAAGAATACGAAAACCCCAAAAACTTCAAAATCAAATTACTTCCAATCCGGTGAACGAAAATGAAATCCGTAAAAGGCATCGACTCACCCATGACTTGCTCTTCAAAACCCCCAAGTTGGTCGCTGGAGAAAATGGCCGAAAAGTTAAGAATTCGGCCGCTACAGTAACAAGCCGCCGCCGTCGCGACTTCAGACGGCTCGTGCGCCGCCACCTCCACTCCGATGGTTGTGTCACCAACCCAAAATTCATTCCCCATGAGAATAGCTTCAGATCGGTATCTCATCCGCCCAAAACCGCCACCGGACTCGTCGGGAACAGCCAACGAAATTCGCCCAGATTCACCACCAGCGGTGTGATATTCGGGCCGCGCGTGTGGAGCCACCGCTGCCCCAATGACTGGTCAACCACTGCCATGTTGTAGATCTCATCGAGACATTCGATTTGCATACCAATTTTGCTATATTCCGATGTCGGAGGAGGCCGTACGAGGTTGTTGAAGTTGCTGTCGCAATGCAGTCGCGATTTTCCGAACTTTGAGCAGTTACGTCTGAAAATCACAGATATCTCCTCCACTATTGGTCGTTTGGCCAAGATCTTTGTACCATCGAGATCCTCTCGTCGAGCTCTTCGAAATAGACTTCTCATTCATCGAATTCCGTTGAGAAACGACCAAGTTACGACTAGTGTATGTTTTAGGTGTAGTGTGTGTACGGGAATGAGAGAGAGAGAACCAAGAGAGAGAAGAGGAGATTGGGAGAAATGTGTCTTGTGCACAAGCTATGTACAACCGGGTATCCTTATCGCGTAGCAAAGAGTAATAGCGCGTACAAATAATTGTAAATAAAATTGGTAAAGTTACGAATAAACATTCAAGCTCCGAATTAATTTTATAAATTAAAATGAAAGAGAGAGATTTACCAATTAGAGTTTGATTCAATTTAATTTTAGAAACCTTTCGTACAATTTAACGACACTTCGTAAACACATGATTGATAATTAATCTCAAGGAATTCAAGTAAACCGAAATTAAACAAGTTAAGTAACATGATGGATTTAAAATCAACTTGACAATTATTTAATGGAATAAATTCGAATTAAATCAAATTAGACTGTTAGGGTTACATATGCGCGTAATTAATCAAGTTGACAATTAATCTTAGAATAATTCGAATGATCACATATAAAATTGGTTTTTACATTAAATCACATAATTCAAGAACTCTTAAATTAAACACACAGAAGTGTAGAGAATTACTTGTTAATATCGTCAGGACGCCCTTCGAGAATACGGGGAGTCACAACCTTCCCCCCTTAAGAGAACCTGGTCGCCAGGTTCCACTGCTAAAATGTAGATCCTCGAGTTGTAGTTCTCCAACACATACGTATTTATAGTAAGGTATACTCGCATGCAAGGGTAGAAATCAGCATATAAAAGCCATAGGTCGCATAAGTATACAAAATCCTAACCTCACCTCGTGAAAGTAGAGTCTGAGAGTGTGAATGTAGCGCCCCCTAACACTACAACTCCCGCACCATACTACCCTCGAGTGGATCTGATACCTAGCACCCGAGAAATACTACGGCGAACGGTACTTAAGTAGAGCGTAGGGTAAAATGCAGCGGAAAATGAAAGAATTTAAAATTTGCAACAAGCAACATGATAACACACAGAATAGTGCATGATATTGTAAGGGGGGTAGTATGTTAGCGTAGTTTATGGAGTTAATGTATAAGAGCAATTTATCAGCAATATATACATGATCAGGATTAAATGCTCTTAATTTAAGCCTGATCTAATAAATATGACACCTATAGCTTCAAGATACCTCCAGGTGTCGTTATCCTCGCTCCCTGAAATCATGTATTTAAAACAGGCAAGGAATTAGTCAAAGTGACTAAGTGAAGGAAGATTAGATTTAGATATATATATATGGTTATATATATAGATATATATATATATAAAATGATAGCAATAGGATATAGCAAATATGATACGGTTCATAAGTTAGAAATCGGGATAGGGGTATTTGGAGTTTATTTAAAAATGATGAACCGTTTAATAAAAGATTTGTATCGCCTGCAAGTAAGGCGTCTCCTTCCGATCTCCTTAAAATATTTGTAAAATAGTACCGGGCTGATCAAGGCACCAGTACTTTAATAAAACTAAATATGATAATAACTCCGCAACACCGTAGTGTCAGTAGGGGAGCAAACCCTACCGATGATATGTAATATGTGGGAGGAAGCTATCTCTCCCAGGGAGGTTATTCTCCCTTGTAAGTCTCTTGGCGTGGAGTAACTAACCTCCAGCTAAACCACTACCAAGAGTTGGTGGCGGTCTGTGGCACCAACAATACTCTCGGCCCGTTACCTTCCGAGTATTGCTCGACACAGCTGCACGTCGGGCCCATTTTTGATAAATGATAATGATTGACTTGCTTAGCCGGGAATCAGTTCTTAGTATTAATAGGACTGAAATATAAAATGTCCGTATAAGATCCTGATTCCGACTTATTGGTATTTTCCTTATAAAGAGGAATATGTATAATATTGATATATATAGATAGGAAATAAAATAATAGATAGGTTTGGAAATCATTTTATAATTAGATATAGATATAAACATGATTCCAGTTGAAAATGTTTTAACCCTCACCTAGTATCAAAATTCAAACAGATTGGAACGGATCCCACTGTTTAGTGCAATTGTCGCCTGAAAATAATTACTACTGACTTAGAACTAGGTTCTTATTATTCTAATCACATAATCACATAAGGTTTAGGAAATATAACATATTAGGAAATTCTTATAACATTTAGAAATTATTTCCCGGCAAAATTTAATTTTAACTGTTTAAGGAAAATTGATTAATTAATTAGGTTTCAAAAATTCTTTAACCACTTAAATATTTATTAATCATGTTGTGACCTTAATTAGAGTATTAGGAATTAAATTTAGAATTTAATTCAACAATGTAGGTTGATTTTGAAATTAATTTATAATTTTATTAATTTTTGAATTAATTTGGAAAAATCTTTATTTAAAATTCCAAAATCCTATTTTATAATTAATTTTAAATTAATTTCGAAACTATTCATTAAATGTTGACCAAAAAGTCAAAATTACTATTAAAAACATTTACTATTCAATTTCTTATGAATTAAACACTTTATAACACAAAATTAAACATACACATACACACACTATCACACGAGCACATGAATTTGGTTCAAGAACATTATGCAGGTGTTCTTAAGCTTATGAAGATGTTCATACTAGTTCATGATCACATTCAATAAATTTGAATTCATAACATATAATTAAATTCAAATGTAACACTTTAATTATGAAATTAAATCTAAATAAATTATTCTAAGCATAAATTTAATCAAATAAGAACATAATTATTTAAATACATACTCATGCTACAACATATCATAATTTATGTAATTAATTAAATAAAATTCCATAATGTAGGCACATTACACATAAAACTAACAATTATGCATATATATTATAAAAATAAATTCCTAAAGCATAATTTTATTATTCCTAAGCATGCTACTAATATTTTAATATTAAAAACATAACATAAAGCATGAAATAATAAAATAAAATTGCAGCTTAGAGAGAGGGAGAGAGAGTCACGAGAGGGAGAGAGAGATGTGGGAGATTTTGTATGATTTTTGTGTTATGCTTCTAAGGGTATTTATAGTTGGCATTTAGGGGATTATGTTGCAATTAATTAGATGAATCATGGTGTGAGTAAGCTAGGTTCATTTATTAGGGGGGTTAAGTGTATACTTATGTGTAAGTTTAAGAAATAATTAATTAATTTAGTAATCATGACAAAATAAAAATAATTCTAAAATAGGATGAAAATGGTAATAAATTCGTAGAAGAACGTCTAGGGTTTAGTTTGAAATGAGAGAAATTGCAAAAGAAAGAGAATCGAAAGAGCTTTCTAATGGTTATAAATACTTAACGTTTGAACGTCTACATTTAAAGTAGTAGTCGTTCGGGAATTTTGAAAAATACAATAAAATTCATAAACGAAGCTAGAATGTGAATTGATTTCCGAGAAAATGTCCATGATTCTTGAAATAATTCAAGGATCATTTTGACTGTAATATTGTATACCAAATGTTGGACGATTTAAAAATTAGTTTTTACGGTGGGAATAGTACTTTGGGAAAATAAAGAAAAATTTATAAATCGAGTTAGGATTTGAACTAGAGTTTGGAAAAGATCCTAAAATTCATAAAATAATCCAAGGATCGTAATGGTTATAATATTGTATAGGAAAAACGTTGAAATTCAGAAATTTCTAATTTAGGGCAAAATTAGGGTTTTTCAGCCGGTTTTGATTTCTATGGAAGCTACGTTAAGAATTAGGGTTTGGAAATCATACCAAAATTCATAAAATTTTGCAAGGATTCTATTGAGCCCAATATTGAATAGGTAAAAGTGTTTCGAAAATTCCTACAATTAAAGATGAATAGTAACTAGGGACCTAAATGGAATTTTCAACAAACAATTTTGTTTTTTAAAATGTATTTCAGAATGATGAAAGCTATCATATGAGTGTGGAAATGAGCTTTCTAAGGTTTTTCGAGGTTTAGGTAAAGGTCTAGGGTTCATGAATGAATAGTGATATAATTCTCTAAAAAAGGCACAAATCATAAATCGAAACATAGATGCACATAATTCACATAGAATGAAATGTATAATGGACTAAGACTATAAACGCTTTCCTCTTAACCCTTTACTTACTCGTGCTATCCTGATCTCAAAAATCCGGGCTGTTACAGTGATGAGGGCCAAACACTCTAAACCTCGGGCCCACCGGCACCACCAACCTCTGTGACAAGACATACAGAAGACCAGACTTAGACTCTATATGAACCAAACAAGACGCACGGCGTTGCTCAACATGATCGTGGTTATGCATAAGTGTTCATGTTGTGCTTGGATAAGGTGTCGTGGTCATTCAAGGCATATCAATGCTCAACAAGGTCATATTTACAAGCAACCAACACGCAATTCCATATCCAAAGATGCAAGATCAATTTAGGAAGTCAATGTATTCACAAAATGCATATTAAATCATCCAATGTCACAGGGTTCAATTATAATATTACAATTAATCATCAAGTTCATGTCGAGTTATAAGGTGCATAAGTAAGAGCAACTTGATTATATAAACATACAAAGTTGTTGTACATAGATGGCATGCTTGATACAAATAAAGAGTGCATTTGATTCACTTAAGATCATACTTTACAACTTCACAACATGTTTGGTACACAAGCTCAAGTCACATCCATAGTTTCATAAATGCTACATTCACATCCCCTAAGTGATTTATAAAAGTTTAGAATTATTACACATACATCTCCTTAGTCGATTGCTAAGCATAAATGTTCATTTAAAGTGTTTATACAATTATTCAACTAGGAATTAATTACTTACAAACATGACAATTATCAATTTATCGTAATTCATAACCATTTTCGAGTAGTAAGAGTAAATCAAGATATTACAATTCTAACTCCTATCATGCATCAAGTCTCATGTTGTTCAAGCATCCTTCATGTATCTAAATTTATATTTGAAACACAATTTACAACAAACATAACATTGAGAACGTCTCAAATTCATATAGAGAAATCACAACATGTTCGTTCTTCTAAAATATCATTCAATTTCATTTAGTCACATAAAAGATTAGTTTCTAAATATTACACTAACACCCCCTCGTACTTAACAATAGCGTAAATTCATCACATCGGGATTCAGATTGTAAATCGAACATTCATGTATATCACAATTCATTCAATACATATTTTCGTATATGATTGGAATACATCTCGATCAACAAACCAACAATAAACAATTTATTTGCACTTAAAACAATTAATTCAAATAATCACAATTACGCAAAATAATTCGTAATAAATAAACCGAGTGTCCAATTAATGAAGGGAAAGCGGAGTTGGACTCACCACGTCGAGACCGACATTCTGTCCGAAAGTCGTCAGAGTGCCGCCACCGGAGCAGTCGGAAAGTCGCCGGGCCGCCACCGGGCCGCCGCCGGAAGTCGCCGTAAAAATCCCAAAAAATTACCCGAGAAGCTAGTCCTCGTGCTCATTCCAAATCCTTGATTAATTTCTGAAAATTCCAAGCCAATCGTCTTATATCTTAAATCCAAGAATACGAAAACCCCAAAAACTTCAAAATCAAATTACTTCCAATCCGGTGAACGAAAATGAAATCCGTAAAAGGCATCGACTCACCCATGACTTGCTCTTCAAAACCCCCAAGTTGGTCGCTGGAGAAAATGGCCGAAAAGTTAAGAATTCGGCCGCTACAGTAACAAGCCGCCGCCGTCGCGACTTCAGACGGCTCGTGCGCCGCCACCTCCACTCCGATGGTTGTGTCACCAACCCAAAATTCATTCCCCATGAGAATAGCTTCAGATCGGTATCTCATCCGCCCAAAACCGCCACCGGACTCGTCGGGAACAGCCAACGAAATTCACCCAGATTCACCACCAGCGGTGTGATATTCGGGCCGCGCGTGTGGAGCCACCGCTGCCCCAATGACTGGTCAACCACTGCCATGTTGTAGATCTCATCGAGACATTCGATTTGCATACCAATTTTGCTATATTCCGATGTCGGAGGAGGCCGTACGAGGTTGTTGAAGTTGCTGTCGCAATGCAGTCGCGATTTTCCGAACTTTGAGCAGTTACGTCTGAAAATCACAGATATCTCCTCCACTATTGGTTGTTTGGCCAAGATCTTTGTACCATCGAGATCCTCTCGTCGAGCTCTTTGAAATGGATTACTCATTCATAGAATTCCGTTGAGAAACGACCAAGTTACGACTAGTGTATGTTTTAGGTGTAGTGTGTGTGCGGGAATGAGAGAGAGAGAACCAAGAGAGAGAAGAGGAGATTGGGAGAAATGTGTCTTGTGCACAAGCTATGTACAACCGGGTATCCTTATCGCGTAGCAAAGAGTAATAGCGCGTACAAATAATTGTAAATAAAATTGGTAAAGTTACGAATAAACATTCAAGCTCCGAATTAATTTTATAAATTAAAATGAAAGAGAGAGATTTACCAATTAGAGTTTGATTCAATTTAATTTTAGAAACCTTTCGTACAATTTAACGACACTTCGTAAACACATGATTGATAATTAATCTCAAGGAATTCAAGTAAACCGAAATTAAACAAGTTAAGTAACATGATGGATTTAAAATCAACTTGACAATTATTTAATGGAATAAATTCGAATTAAATCAAATTAGACTGTTAGGGTTACATATGCGCGTAATTAATCAAGTTGACAATTAATCTTAGAATAATTCGAATGATCACATATAAAATTGGTTTTTACATTAAATCACATAATTCAAGAACTCTTAAATTAAACACACAGAAGTGTAGAGAATTACTTGTTAATATCGTCAGGACGCCCTTCGAGAATACGGGGAGTCACAACCTTCCCCCCTTAAGAGAACCTGGTCGCCAGGTTCCACTGCTAAAATGTAGATCCTCGAGTTGTAGTTCTCCAACACATACGTATTTATAGTAAGGTATACTCGCATGCAAGGGTAGAAATCAGCATATAAAAGCCATAGGTCGCATAAGTATACAAAATCCTAACCTCACCTCGTGAAAGTAGAGTCTGAGAGTGTGAATGTAGCGCCCCCTAACACTACAACTCCCGCACCGTACTACCCTCGAGTGGATCTGATACCTAGCACCCGAGAAATACTACGGCGAACGGTACTTAAGTAGAGCGTAGGGTAAAATGCAGCGGAAAATGAAAGAATTTAAAATTTGCAACAAGCAACATGATAACACACAGAATAGTGCATGATATTGTAAGGGGGGTAGTATGTTAGCGTAGTTTATGGAGTTAATGTATAAGAGCAATTTATCAGCAATATATACATGATCAGGATTAAATGCTCTTAATTTAAGCCTGATCTAATAAATATGACACCTATAGCTTCAAGATACCTCCAGGTGTCGTTATCCTCGCTCCCTGAAATCATGTATTTAAAACAGGCAAGGAATTAGTCAAAGTGACTAAGTGAAGGAAGATTAGATTTAGATATATATATATGGTTATATATATAGATATATATATATATAAAATGATAGCAATAGGATATAGCAAATATGATACGGTTCATAAGTTAGAAATCGGGATAGGGGTATTTGGAGTTTATTTAAAAATGATGAACCGTTTAATAAAAGATTTGTATCGCCTGCAAGTAAGGCGTCTCCTTCCGATCTCCTTAAAATATTTGTAAAATAGTACCGGGCTGATCAAGGCACCAGTACTTTAATAAAACTAAATATGATAATAACTCCGCAACACCGTACTGTCAGTAGGGGAGCAAACCCTACCGATGATATGTAATATGTGGGAGGAAGCTATCTCTCCCAGGGAGGTTATTCTCCCTTGTAAGTCTCTTGGCGTGGAGTAACTAACCTCCAGCTAAACCACTACCAAGAGTTGGTGGCGGTCTGTGGCACCAACAATACTCTCGGCCCGTTACCTTCCGAGTATTGCTCGACACAGCTGCACGTCGGGCCCATTTTTGATAAATGATAATGATTGACTTGCTTAGCCGGGAATCAGTTCTTAGTATTAATAGGACTGAAATATAAAATGTCCGTATAAGATCCTGATTCCGACTTATTGGTATTTTCCTTATAAAGAGGAATATGTATAATATTGATATATATAGATAGGAAATAAAATAATAGATAGGTTTGGAAATCATTTTATAATTAGATATAGATATAAACATGATTCCAGTTGAAAATGTTTTAACCCTCACCTAGTATCAAAATTCAAACAGATTGGAACGGATCCCACTGTTTAGTGCAATTGTCGCCTGAAAATAATTACTACTGACTTAGAACTAGGTTCTTATTATTCTAATCACATAATCACATAAGGTTTAGGAAATATAACATATTAGGAAATTCTTATAACATTTAGAAATTATTTCCCGGCAAAATTTAATTTTAACTGTTTAAGGAAAATTGATTAATTAATTAGGTTTCAAAAATTCTTTAACCACTTAAATATTTATTAATCATGTTGTGACCTTAATTAGAGTATTAGGAATTAAATTTAGAATTTAATTCAACAATGTAGGTTGATTTTGAAATTAATTTATAATTTTATTAATTTTTGAATTAATTTGGAAAAATCTTTATTTAAAATTCCAAAATCCTATTTTATAATTAATTTTAAATTAATTTCGAAACTATTCATTAAATGTTGACCAAAAAGTCAAAATTACTATTAAAAACATTTACTATTCAATTTCTTATGAATTAAACACTTTATAACACAAAATTAAACATACACATACACACACTATCACACGAGCACATGAATTTGGTTCAAGAACATTATGAAGGTGTTCTTAAGCTTATGAAGATGTTCATACTAGTTCATGATCACATTCAATAAATTTGAATTCATAACATATAATTAAATTCAAATGTAACACTTTAATTATGAAATTAAATCTAAATAAATTATTCTAAGCATAAATTTAATCAAATAAGAACATAATTATTTAAATACATACTCATGCTACAACATATCATAATTTATGTAATTAATTAAATAAAATTCCATAATGTAGGCACATTACACATAAAACTAACAATTATGCATATATATTATAAAAATAAATTCCTAAAGCATAATTTTATTATTCCTAAGCATGCTACTAATATTTTAATATTAAAAACATAACATAAAGCATGAAATAATAAAATAAAATTGCAGCTTAGAGAGAGGGAGAGAGAGTCACGAGAGGGACAGAGAGATGTGGGAGATTTTGTATGATTTTTGTGTTATGCTTCTAAGGGTATTTATAGTTGGCATTTAGGGGATTATGTTGCAATTAATTAGATGAATCATGGTGTGAGTAAGCTAGGTTCATTTATTAGGGGGGTTAAGTGTATACTTATGTGTAAGTTTAAGAAATAATTAATTAATTTAGTAATCATGACAAAATAAAAATAATTCTAAAATAGGATGAAAATGGTAATAAATTCGTAGAAGAACGTCTAGGGTTTAGTTTGAAATGAGAGAAATTGCAAAAGAAAGAGAATCGAAAGAGCTTTCTAATGGTTATAAATACTTAACGTTTGAGCGTCTACATTTAAAGTAGTAGTCGTTCGGGAATTTTGAAAAATACAATAAAATTCATAAACGAAGCTAGAATGTGAATTGATTTCCGAGAAAATGTCCATGATTCTTGAAATAATTCAAGGATCATTTTGACTGTAATATTGTATACCAAATGTTGGACGATTTAAAAATTAGTTTTTACGGTGGGAATAGTACTTTG
Organism: Lantana camara; assembly: GCA_037501455.1. Lineage (NCBI taxonomy): Eukaryota > Viridiplantae > Streptophyta > Magnoliopsida > Lamiales > Verbenaceae > Lantana > Lantana camara. The sequence continues at coordinate 97,761,130 of CM074856.1, forward strand.
GGAAAATAAAGAAAAATTTATAAATCGAGTTAGGATTTGAACTAGAGTTTGGAAAAGATCCTAAAATTCATAAAATAATCCAAGGATCGTAATGGTTATAATATTGTATAGGAAAAACGTTGAAATTCAGAAATTTCTAATTTAGGGCAAAATTAGGGTTTTTCAGCCGGTTTTGATTTCTATGGAAGCTACGTTAAGAATTAGGGTTTGGAAATCATACCAAAATTCATAAAATTTTGCAAGGATTCTATTGAGCCCAATATTGAATAGGTAAAAGTGTTTCGAAAATTCCTACAATTAAAGATGAATAGTAACTAGGGACCTAAATGGAATTTTCAACAAACAATTTTGTTTTTTAAAATGTATTTCAGAATGATGAAAGCTATCATATGAGTGTGGAAATGAGCTTTCTAAGGTTTTTCGAGGTTTAGGTAAAGGTCTAGGGTTCATGAATGAATAGTGATATAATTCTCTAAAAAAGGCACAAATCATAAATCGAAACATAGATGCACATAATTCACATAGAATGAAATGTATAATGGACTAAGACTATAAACGCTTTCCTCTTAACCCTTTACTTACTCGTGCTATCCTGATCTCAAAAATCCGGGCTGTTACAGTGATGAGGGCCAAACACTCTAAACCTCGGGCCCACCGGCACCACCAACCTCTGTGACAAGACATACAGAAGACCAGACTTAGACTCTATATGAACCAAACAAGACGCACGGCGTTGCTCAACATGATCGTGGTTATGCATAAGTGTTCATGTTGTGCTTGGATAAGGTGTCGTGGTCATTCAAGGCATATCAATGCTCAACAAGGTCATATTTACAAGCAACCAACACGCAATTCCATATCCAAAGATGCAAGATCAATTTAGGAAGTCAATGTATTCACAAAATGCATATTAAATCATCCAATGTCACAGGGTTCAATTATAATATTACAATTAATCATCAAGTTCATGTCGAGTTATAAGGTGCATAAGTAAGAGCAACTTGATTATATAAACATACAAAGTTGTTGTACATAGATGGCATGCTTGATACAAATAAAGAGTGCATTTGATTCACTTAAGATCATACTTTACAACTTCACAACATGTTTGGTACACAAGCTCAAGTCACATCCATAGTTTCATAAATGCTACATTCACATCCCCTAAGTGATTTATAAAAGTTTAGAATTATTACACATACATCTCCTTAGTCGATTGCTAAGCATAAATGTTCATTTAAAGTGTTTATACAATTATTCAACTAGGAATTAATTACTTACAAACATGACAATTATCAATTTATCGTAATTCATAACCATTTTCGAGTAGTAAGAGTAAATCAAGATATTACAATTCTAACTCCTATCATGCATCAAGTCTCATGTTGTTCAAGCATCCTTCATGTATCTAAATTTATATTTGAAACACAATTTACAACAAACATAACATTGAGAACGTCTCAAATTCATATAGAGAAATCACAACATGTTCGTTCTTCTAAAATATCATTCAATTTCATTTAGTCACATAAAAGATTAGTTTCTAAATATTACACTAACACCCCCTCGTACTTAACAATAGCGTAAATTCATCACATCGGGATTCAGATTGTAAATCGAACATTCATGTATATCACAATTCATTCAATACATATTTTCGTATATGATTGGAATACATCTCGATCAACAAACCAACAATAAACAATTTATTTGCACTTAAAACAATTAATTCAAATAATCACAATTACGCAAAATAATTCGTAATAAATAAACCGAGTGTCCAATTAATGAAGGGAAAGCGGAGTTGGACTCACCACGTCGAGACCGACATTCTGTCCGAAAGTCATCGGAGTGCCGCCACCGGAGCAGTCGGAAAGTCGCCGGGCCGCCACCGGGCCGCCGCCGGAAGTCGCCGTAAAAATCCCAAAAAATTACCCGAGAAGCTAGTCCTCGTGCTCATTCCAAATCCTTGATTAATTTCTGAAAATTCCAAGCCAATCGTCTTATATCTTAAATCCAAGAATACGAAAACCCCAAAAACTTCAAAATCAAATTACTTCCAATCCGGTGAACGAAAATGAAATCCGTAAAAGGCATCGACTCACCCATGACTTGCTCTTCAAAACCCCCAAGTTGGTCGCTGGAGAAAATGGCCGAAAAGTTAAGAATTCGGCCGCTACAGTAACAAGCCGCCGCCGTCGCGACTTCAGACGGCTCGTGCGCCGCCACCTCCACTCCGATGGTTGTGTCACCAACCCAAAATTCATTCCCCATGAGAATAGCTTCAGATCGGTATCTCATCCGCCCAAAACCGCCACCGGACTCGTCGGGAACAGCCAACGAAATTCGCCCAGATTCACCACCAGCGGTGTGATATTCGGGCCGCGCGTGTGGAGCCACCGCTGCCCCAATGACTGGTCAACCACTGCCATGTTGTAGATCTCATCGAGACATTCGATTTGCATACCAATTTTGCTATATTCCGATGTCGGAGGAGGCCGTACGAGGTTGTTGAAGTTGCTGTCGCAATGCAGTCGCGATTTTCCGAACTTTGAGCAGTTACGAAAATCACAGATATCTCCTCCACTATTGGTTGTTTGGCCAAGATCTTTGTACCATCGAGATCCTCTCGTCGAGCTCTTTGAAATGGATTACTCATTCATAGAATTCCGTTGAGAAACGACCAAGTTACGACTAGTGTATGTTTTAGGTGTAGTGTGTGTGCGGGAATGAGAGAGAGAGAACCAAGAGAGGAGAAGAGGAGATTGGGAGAAATGTGTCTTGTGCACAAGCTATATACAACCGGGTATCCTTATCGCGTAGCAAAGAGTAATAGCACGTACAAATAATTGTAAATAAAATTGGTAAAGTTACGAATAAACATTCAAGCTCCGAATTAATTTTATAAATTAAAATGAAAGAGAGAGATTTACCAATTAGAGTTTAATTCAATTTAATTTTAGAGACCTTTCGTACAATTTAACGACACTTCGTAAACACATGATTGATAATTAATCTCAAGGAATTCAAGTAAACCGAAATTAAACAAGTTAAGTAACATGATGGATTTAAAATCAACTTGACAATTATTTCATGGAATAAATTCGAATTAAATCAAATTAGATGGTTAGGGTTACATATGCGCGTAAGTAATCAAGTTGACAATTAATCTTAGAATAATTCGAATGATCACATATAAAATTGGTTTTTACATTAAATCACATAATTCAAGAACTCTTAAATTAAACACACACAAGTGTAGAGACTTACTTGTTAATATCATCAAGACGCCCTTCGAGAATACGGGGCGTCACATGGAGGAAAAAAGAGTAACCCCCGTTACCCCTTAGAAGAACAAAGAGGTTAACCCCCGTTAACAGACACAGGAGCAAAGCCTTTGGCGAATCAGAGGGGTAACGGACAGAAGGAAAGTGGTAACGCCCGTTACCACTTATAAAAGCGTTATTGCGATTTCAAAGCAGTAACGGGCATTAACGATAATTGTACATGGATAGGTAACACCCGTTACCTAGGGCGGAGAGACAGAATTTAAGGTTGCTATTTAAGTGCGTTCTTGAGTCCTTTTGAGGGACTTCTTTTTCCGTTCGTGACCTAGCCTGAGGAGAGAAGTTCTGGAGTTTTGAAGAGTTGTTTAAAGAATTCCGAGAATACGAAAGGATCGAGTTCTTTAACAATTTCGGTTTTTCTGTTTATTTACTGCTTTAATTATCAAACTAATTCCTTTGAGTTTAAGTTTAATTAGTATTATGCTAGATTCGTTTTTCCAAATTTTTACTGAATGTTCATAAGTTTGTGTTTGAGACTTTCTTTTGAGTTGATGAACATGAATTCCTTTAATGCAATTTACTTTAGTTTTATGAGTTCTGCTTTAATTATGAGTAGCTAAACCCCTAGGGCTAGGGGAGTGATAATGAATGTTTGATATGTGTTTGATGATGCTTGAATAACTTGTGCTAATTCTTAGTATGAAAACTGGTTTGAATTGAATTGTGAAGGCCTGATCACACTTAGCATAATCTAGAATTACTTGAGAATGGAGAGGTTAATAGTAATTGAAAAGGTTTCCATAATTACTAGAATGTATGAATGCAAAGAGATTTGGTTCTGGTCTATACAACAGTAAATCTTATTCCATGCCAAGCCGCTAGAATAGGAATTGCACTAGTCTTGGTCTTGTTGGTTTAATTAATACATCGATGATTGCGAGAGCAACGTTGATCTTAATTAAATACACGGTTATACCTTGAGAGAGGATAATTCACATATAAGTGACTAGGTTGTAGAATTGCACTTGTCGAACAAGCATTGTATTGAATCATGGATGCATAAGTCATTGCTTCCCCTTCCTATTTAGTCTACTGAGTTTAATCTGTGTTTAAGTTTGTTATTGTGTTTTCTTAGAGTTAATTATTTCAATTTCATTCTAGCAGATAGATATAACAACTTGAATTCGTTCGGTCTTTAGATTAGAAATAGATATTGATTTCCCTTCCCTGTGGGTACGATCCTATTATGCTACGTGTATATTAAGTGTACACTTGCACGATTGGTTTTAACTTAAGTAAAACATACAACATCCCAGCTGGGACTGCTTGTTGTGTTGCTGCCTGTTGCTTGATCCTGGCCGGGATTGTTTTCTGAGTGTTTTGTATCCCGGTCGGGATGCTGGGACAGGTGGTTTTCGGAACACCTATCCCGGCCGGGATTCCTTTCGGTGTTTTTCATGTCCCGGCTGGGACTGTTCCTGTTGACTTTGTGTACTTGCTTTGACTTCTGTTGTTCCTTTACCGTGAACTTGTTTACGTGTCTTGCGTGAATCTTATGGTTTGAACTACATGTCTAATTGCAATATGTGAAGGTGTTAGTTGATTAATTGATTTAATCATATTTGAACATGCGTTATATGATCAGATGTCATACGAACACTTGAATTGTACGTCTATTTGTTACGTGGAGCATTGATTGTGCACATGAACACGATCACACCAATTCATGGCATTCTTATGATTTATTACATAATGAATCATTCCACGACTCGTTGCACCACTTCATGGAATCATTCCAGCCGTCTACTTGGTTCCATTTTGAGCCGTGTCTCACAAGTACACCTTGTTTCCTTTTTTGTACAGTGATCTCCTCGGTGAAGACATTCCAGCCTTGTGGTCCTTCTCTTGGTCTTTCTTGCACATGGAGGTGAGGGTTTTCTTTTATAAACTACCTAAAACCTTGCATGATATAAAAGAAGCCAAATGGTTTTCATATTAAACTTGCCATATTTTGTATACCGGGTACGTAACGAAAATGTTTTATAAATTGTGTAGTGTTAACCCTGAGCCTATTTTACTAGATCCTATTATTGCCCTGGCTCTCCTAGCGTGGGCTAGCCGGTGTGGACCCTGTACCTTTTCCTGGGTTTGGGGGCTTGTGTATTGAGCGAACCGGCGAGGTATCGGGTCGACGGTGACCTCTTGCACAAGTCCCATCCTGTTGGACTACCCGAATATCCGCCAGGAGGTTTGGTGGAAGATGGGGCTCCGGTCTGGGAGAGTCATGAACCTCCAGATCATCCTATATTAGATGGCGAGGGTTAGCTACCCCGACCATCAATGGTGTGTGGAGGTTAACTTGTACTTGTTTCTCACTATTGATTATATAATAACTCCTGTTCCTGCTTGTTTGACTGTTTACTTGTTCCTGTTCCTATCATTTAATAAAGGAAAGAGGAGTCCAGGATGGAATAAATACCCATTCTCACCGGGTCCCTCTAAATGTAATACATAGATATCCGTAACCTCTAGCATGCCTCAATCCCTGTTCAGCAACCGGAGTCATGGATCGTTAAGGTAAAATGGGCATCGACAAAGGGTGTACGGATATCGACTTATGGATTGTGTATCCTAGTTACCTGATTGCATGATTGGACGTAATTCCACCCGTACGTGTTAATTGATTCCTGATTCCTATCACCTGCTTTATTAACAAATAACGTACAGTGAAATTACGCCTACCTGATTACCTAGGGTTTATTTGATCTTGGAGAAAGGATGGTGTTCAACACATGAACCAAAAGAATTCAATCACTCTCTAAGGGGAGCTCGAGCTCCCCTATATATAGGAAGGACAGGGGCGGCCGATCCTAGTCCTTTTGGACTAAGGATTTGGTCCCTCTCTCTTGTTACTTGATTATCAGGTAATTCCTAACTTTGACTTTTGAATTCTAATTCAAATCAACTTTTAAGAGAGCTAAAAGATCCAAACCCCTTTTGGATAATATTATACTTTATTTATTAATAAATAAATAACTTATTTATCTAATTAATTAATTCGTAATTAATTAAATAGATTATTTTTCTCCAAAATAAGACTTTCTTTTTAATTCAAAAATTAAACCAAAGTCTATTAAATAATTAACACATTAATTATTTAATATATATATACTGTATATATATACATACGTGTAAGACACATGTCCCAAGGACACGTGCCACTCACGTGACCCACACGTGTGATTCACACGTGTGGAATGCTCTTGGTATGATCAACTCGTTTAATCATTTTAAAGCCTTAACTCATGTAACCAAGTTGTTGTGTGTGACCCACTAGGTTCTAAATTCAATTAGCAGTGACCTTAATTAATTATGTAACGCCCCCGTTTTTCAGTTTAAATAATGTGGCGTATTTGTTTATAAATTGCGCGATTCAATTATTTAATTATATGATTACTTGTTCATAAGTGTTTTTATTTGATTTAAACTATAAACTATTAATATTTAATTTAATTTTGATTGTGGAACCAAATCGGGGGCTAACGAGCAATTAGCGCACCCTTGGTTCCGTGCGTGATATCTTGAGCTCGGGAATTCGGATTCGAATTCCGTCAACTCCGTTGCCTTCGTATCGACGATCCGGAGACAATGGAACAAGCCTCATACCTTTTTGAAATCATTAAGACCTCCGAAATCCAACCGTAACGAGCAACTCGTGCAAGAAGAGCCCTTATGTTGACTAGTCTTCATGGTGGGACCCTTAACACCCCCCTAACCTAACCATACCTTAACCATGGCTTGTGTACTTGAGTTAAACCCTTTCTCCTACCCTTTTAGCTGCTAAAACCGAGCCAAAATATCTCCTCTCATTCTGCAACTGATCGAGAGAAGGGAGAAGAGGAGAAAGGAAGAAACCCTTGGTCATCCTTTGTGATTTTGAGCTCAAATCACCATTTTTCTTCACCAAAACTTCAAGGTATGAATATTTATGTCTTCTCTACTCAATTATGCTTGATTTCATCTATTTGAAACATGATTTGGATCAGATTTGATTAGGGTTTGAATTATGAGTTTGGTATGAACTTTTAGGGATTTTTGTTCTAGTGACCTATTTGTTGGTGTGGCTGATTTCCTTGCTTGTAAATGAGTATATGAGCTTATTTCTTGGCCAATTTCTTTCCCAACTGATAGTATATGATGTTAGGAGGATTTCATCTCTTGCTCCTTTTATGAAATTATGAGATATGGAGCTCCAAACTTGATGATCAAATTGATTCCCCTGTTTTTCGAACTGCTGTGTGAAATTTTGTGTTGATGCTTAATCAAATGGTCTCCATTTCATGTGAAATTGCATGGAGTTGATGTACACTCATTGTTATATATGTTAGCATTCATGTTTTAAGTATTTGGATTCATTTGAAGCCTCAAAACCGAAATACATGGCCTGTTTTTATGCATGCTCCATGACAGAATTGTTGCTGTTGTGTTTGGTAACTTGTTGGTCATTCTAATGTGCTTTAAATTGTACCATTTTGCATATATATGATGTATATAAGTTGTTTAGTATGTTAGCATGCATTCCCCAAAGTTTCAGATCCAAATTCAAGCCCTAAGTACTTGATCAAGGCATGATAGAATCATTAGGGCTCATATGTCCGATTGTAGCGACCCAGTTTTGTTTCACGGTTTCGATGATCTTAACGTGTGATTTAGCTTTTTCACTCTAAATGAAAAATGTTCATAACATGCCAAATATGTTGCATATTAAGTTTCAGAGCATTTGGAGTTCATTTGGTATGCCTTTGGATTGATTTTGTATGAGTTCAGTTTTGCCGGTAAAATTGTTCGAGTGGTTTGGTTCTGTACCGTGACACCCCCGTGTCTCATTTACTCATAAGAGTGAGACACGGGCGTGTCACACCTGCTGGCTAGTTCTGTACTGAGCCACGGGCGTGGCTCAGTTGGGCTAGGGTTGGTGACACCCCCGTGTCACTTCCCATACGCAGTCTTCGTTACTTCCTCTTCGGTTTTTGATTTGTTTCACCTCCTTAATGACTTTATCTCCTTTTGTGTTAAACTATGAACTTGTTTTGCTATGTGTTAGGAGTATTGTGGTTCAATTTCGTGGCATTTGGATGAGTTATAGGTATGCTTTTGCTTATTGCCGTTTATGTATGTTTATATGTTGTTTAGGAATCGCATCACTTATTTTCTATATCATATGATTTCTTCTTGTTGTCAAACCTTGGATATATGCTATGTTATGTAATAGGAAGTATGTAGTAGCATGTTGGGAGAGTTTGAACATGTTCTATGCTTCTATTTGAGTTCTTGAATAAATTGAATGGAGATATGAATTGAATGATCTATGATTGAACAGGTGAATGAATTGGTTATATGATTTTCATGACTTAATATGATCTTTATGTCTTCATATCATGTGTGAGCATTGCCGTGCGTCATATATGGTTCATTTAGGGTCTTGAGTCTCACGAACACGTCTTGTGGTCTTTTGTACAGTTTGTCTCCAGGGTGGAGAGCTTTTGACCGTCAGGCACTTGGTGCTCGATCCTTGTTTCTTCACGGTTAAGGTGAGGGTGTTCTCGTTTTAGCTACGTAATAAACCCTACAACCCGTATGTGAAAAGCTTTGGCCAAAACCGTATGATTATATATATATATATGGTTTTCAAACGAAGTTATCGAGTAAATTCTTCTGAATTATACGTACGAGCATATATAAGCTTAAAAAAATGGTTTTGTAATGAGGCTATGCTCCAAACCGTGTGTCTTCATGCTAGCTATGGATTAGGATGACACGGAGAGGTACGTACATAGCATATGCCGAATTACACCGTAAGGTATGATTTCTTATAGTATGTATCATATGTATGTATTGATATGTTTTGGCGAGATTATGCTAAGCTGTTATGTTCACGGGCCCCGGGACTTAGTATATGTGGCTAACCGAGGAAGCAAGGGCTGACGGGGATCCCATATACTAGTCCCAACCAAACTACGGTGATACCGGCCCTCGCTAGGAGATTTAGCGGGGAATGGGAGCTGAGTGCCCTTGGGGGATTCATGTACCCCCATTGGCCTAGGAATTAACCGGTGGCCGGGTCTTGCAAGCCCGTCCACCACCCGGAGGAAGAAGGTTGGTATTGATATGATTATGTTTATGTATATGTTATGATATGATTATGCACCGTGCGGGAAGACCGGGATCCGGATCGCCCAAACGAATATGTTTATGATATGATTTATGGTCTGTGTGTATTATAATATATTGCATGATCGCCTAATCAATATATTATTGATATTTGTCGTACACGGTCGGAGTTTGGTTGGAGATTGTGCACGCTCACTCGCCGAGCCTTATATTTATGTATGATTTATGAATGGAATGAATTTAATATGAATTAGTCGTAAAAGTCGAGCATTGTTATCTATTTTCTTGCCCTTTTTGGGAACTAAATTCAAATAAAACCTTGCTCGGGATTTATGACTTGCATGTGCATGTTTTATATATATATGTATCGCTCCTGCTCACTCAGTCTTCTAGAGACTGACCCCTCTCCCTCCCCATTCTTTTAGTGTGCAGGTTGATCTTTGGAGTTTCGGGCTAGGCGGAGAGGTTTGAAGTTTTTGAGTGAGTCGAGTTAGATTAGGAGAGTCTCTTCACTCATTCATGTATTGGAATTATGTATGATTCACTCTATTATATCATGAATTCGAATAATTATGAATTGTTAGTGAATTGCTCTTACGGGGTATTGTTATGTTTTAAAAGAGGCCTGAAGAGCCCAAATTCCGTTTATAATTGGTATGATTGAACTTTGGCTTTGCTGCATTATATTTTGTGGTTGGTAACCGTTGTCTAGCTCCGCCTGGCTTAGGAAGGTTTTTATGTTTGTCTCCCGTTCGCTATGGTTTGATACGGGTGCGGATTTACTGTTTCGTTACTCGTGTTGAGCCATAGTGCGGGGGATGTGGTGCCTCACGTGCGGGGTGCTACATCCTTAAGTGGTATCAGAGCCCGGTTGCAAAACCGGTGTTCTTGAGTCGTGTCGGAGTCAGTTTAAGTCAAACGGCATAGGGACTATGTGATATTATGTGCATTGCATCGATCCTGAATATGGAATTTGGTTTCCTTAAGAATTTCGTTGAATTACTTGTTGCATTTTTATATGGATCCTTGTCTTTCGTATTGAATATGTGTCATGAGCATGCACTAATCGCATGCATCTATTCTTGAAGTAAGTTATGATTTATAGGTCATGGAGATAATATCAAACCACGGCCAAGTTCTACGACAAAGAAGATCGATTGCAAACCTTTCTGAGACACGGAAGATGGGCAGGATACTTTGGAAAGAATGTGGAGAATGCTAGATGCGTGGCTTCATAGACTGGGTTACAATTAATGGTTAGGATTTGGAATGGGAAGATTGAATTTAGAGATGCGATGGCAGGGAGACAATTGGTGAAATCGGAATAGGAGTTAATCATGGGATTGTTGGGACTCAAAAGACTAACTTATGAGAATCTGCTACTTGGAATGTTTTAATTGGATTCAACAGGATCTCGTAACCTAAGAAATGAAGGGAACAAAACCTTGAAGATATATTGGTCCCGGATTGGGATCATGGAAGAGGTACTAGTAATTAAGAGGAGTAGAGATAACAGGGGTCCGGTCGAGGTTATGCATCAAGGGTCTACAGAGAAAGACTTCGAGCTAAGCCCAGTGATTAGAAGTCGGGATTTTGAAGGCAAGCATGTGGGTAAACACAAGTAGAGGGAAGGTGGTGAAATTGAGAACAGGATTTGAGTTCGCTTTCCCAAATCCAAGCTGAATTGTCATGTTGTGAAGTGAATTGGGAGATATGAAGCAACAAATGGAAATGGTAAAGAAAGGATATCATGCGCTCAAATGTAAGCAATTGGAGGAGAAGTGAATTCACAAGGGATAAGCGCGGAATTCTTGATTGAGGTGACGATTAGAAGTAAAGGTCGAATTTCGAGAAGAAGTTGGATACTAACTCTGGGGACGTGGAAGAATTAAGGATTAAGGAATTGTAATCTCGGATAGTGGAAGATACAAGTGATGGACTCATGGAAAACTTGAAGACCGTGGGAAAGGCAAGGGATAATCACCAAGTCAAAGTAACCTCGGGATTGGAGGAAGCTACCGAGCTAACTACTTATCACCTTGGTGACAGGTTCTAAAACATTCATAGCATGTGCATCATATTTTGCATTAATTGTTTATTCTTTTCACCTTATGTTTATCCGTGTATTTCTAATTGGTTGCGTTGTGCTAAGGTATTGTATAATTACTTGATGTAAATGTGACCCATGCATTGTCATTTTGACCCAACATGCATTTTAGTGTTTACTCGATAGGAAGTCCTTTCGTCTCAACTATCAAGTATCAGTTCAATCGAGCTGCATCTGAGTTATGAGGAAGAGAAATAATAGGATGACATTAGAAGGAAGGTGATTTTGGGAAATAAGAACTTCTATTAAAGGATAGGTTAACGGAAACAAGAATTCAGAAGGAGAAGTGAGACTAGAGTTCCGGACAAGATTAAGAAAGGAGTTTCGGACACCAAGAGAACTAGGGAAGGAGTTGAAAAGCCAAATCTTTGATTTCAATATCAGTTAAACTCCACCTAATGGGATTTACTCATCAAGAGTTTTGATAAAAGAAGAATCGATGGAGTCCAAACCGGGACAACAGAAATTTAAGGGGGAGAGCACGACCGAGGAATAAATTGGACGATTGAAAGGGTGCTCGAAGAAATATTTTAGTAAGAATAACGAAATTGCAAATTAAGGAAGACCTGGGAGTCCTATTAGTGAGGATCAGAAATAAACAAGACGGCTTGAATGGTTAAGCTGTTAAGAGGAGAGTTAAATTACTCAAGTCGGGTTAGAGTCCCTCATTAGGTATAAAGGAAATGTCTTGGAGAATATTCCTATGTATGGAACATGGATCTGGGGATAACAGAACTATAAGGGAGCATCTGAAAACTCCTAAGTCAGAATTGACAAGAGAGAGTGTCGAATCAAGTTGGCATATGATGGAATGATGGCGATCATGAGTAATCCAATAGGGTGCAAAGAGGGGGTTCAATAATGACACTATTATCAAGTCCTCGGTTAGTTCCACGATACTTCGGAAGGAAATCTAAGAAGAAACCAAACCGGAAAAGGGTGACCATTGAAGGATTTACATCAAACGACAAGAATCATCAAGAACATTCTATCTTCAATTCAAGAAACGTGGGGCCTGATGCCGAATGTAACCTTAAGGGGTTAAAGGGAATGAATGGATAATATGCGCGGAAGATGCAAAGGATTCGTGTTAAGGTAGATCCTATTGACGAATACCTCAAGGTAGGGATTGAATCGTCAAGGTGGTCAGGGATAGTCATTCTTGAGGATATTTTAAACTCTGATATGAGTAAGATAGTAGCTATGGATCTAACATTGATGCAGACGGTCTAAGGATATTCGGGGAAGTCAAGCTCGGTTAATTAAAAAGAGTTGGTTGGGCGAATGAGGATTGAAGGAAATGGTGAAAACTGGAAGCAGTACAAGTCAAAAGGAATCTAAGAATGCTCCAAAAAGAATTCATCAATCGCTTCACCGGGGAACCCTGAGGAGGTTCAAGACAAGCTCGGGACTGAGTTACGTTTGGGACAGATCATACCGTGGACAATGACAACTCACCAATTTGAATTTTACTACTACGGTGAACGGTACTTATAGCATTCATTATACATGCATCCATGCAAATTTAACTTATATTTTTTTTATGTTAAGTGTTTTGATCGGCACGGTGTTAAATTACGTGGAATAATTGGTAATCAATATGGGTGATATTTATTGCTTGCTTTGGGTGCCTTACGTGATTTTAAATTTGGTTTTGCGTGAGTTGCTTGGGAGTATTGGAGACTTCCTTGCTTTATTTTCGGTTAAGAGACGGGGATTCTCTTATTTTGTTTGAGAGACGGGGTACTCTCTTTACTTGCGAGAGACGGGGTTCTCTCATTGATGTTGGAGAGACGGGGTTCTCTCATTGCTGCTTGAGAGACGGGGCTCTCTCCTTGTTGTTTGTGAGAGACGGGGAATCTCTCATTGTTTGATTTCAAGCGTGTTTTGAATCCGAGGACGGATTCTTTTTAAGGGGGAGAGATTGTAACGCCCCCGTTTTTCAGTTTAAATAATGTGGCGTATTTGTTTATAAATTGCGCGATTCAATTATTTAATTATATGATTACTTGTTCATAAGTGTTTTTATTTGATTTAAACTATAAACTATTAATATTTAATTTAATTTTGATTGTGGAACCAAATCGGGGGCTAACGAGCAATTAGCGCACCCTTGGTTCCGTGCGTGATATCTTGAGCTCGGGAATTCGGATTCGAATTCCGTCAACTCCGTTGCCTTCGTATCGACGATCCGGAGACAATGGAACAAGCCTCATACCTTTTTGAAATCATTAAGACCTCCGAAATCCAACCGTAACGAGCAACTCGTGCAAGAAGAGCCCTTATGTTGACTAGTCTTCATGGTGGGACCCTTAACACCCCCCTAACCTAACCATACCTTAACCATGGCTTGTGTACTTGAGTTAAACCCTTTCTCCTACCCTTTTAGCTGCTAAAACCGAGCCAAAATATCTCCTCTCATTCTGCAACTGATCGAGAGAAGGGAGAAGAGGAGAAAGGAAGAAACCCTTGGTCATCCTTTGTGATTTTGAGCTCAAATCACCATTTTTCTTCACCAAAACTTCAAGGTATGAATATTTATGTCTTCTCTACTCAATTATGCTTGATTTCATCTATTTGAAACATGATTTGGATCAGATTTGATTAGGGTTTGAATTATGAGTTTGGTATGAACTTTTAGGGATTTTTGTTCTAGTGACCTATTTGTTGGTGTGGCTGATTTCCTTGCTTGTAAATGAGTATATGAGCTTATTTCTTGGCCAATTTCTTTCCCAACTGATAGTATATGATGTTAGGAGGATTTCATCTCTTGCTCCTTTTATGAAATTATGAGATATGGAGCTCCAAACTTGATGATCAAATTGATTCCCCTGTTTTTCGAACTGCTGTGTGAAATTTTGTGTTGATGCTTAATCAAATGGTCTCCATTTCATGTGAAATTGCATGGAGTTGATGTACACTCATTTTTATATATGTTAGCATTCATGTTTTAAGTATTTGGATTCATTTGAAGCCTCAAAACCGAAATACATGGCCTGTTTTTATGCATGCTCCATGACAGAATTGTTGCTGTTGTGTTTGGTAACTTGTTGGTCATTCTAATGTGCTTTAAATTGTACCATTTTGCATATATATGATGTATATAAGTTGTTTAGTATGTTAGCATGCATTCCCCAAAGTTTCAGATCCAAATTCAAGCCCTAAGTACTTGATCAAGGCATGATAGAATCATTAGGGCTCATATGTCCGATTGTAGCGACCCAGTTTTGTTTCACGGTTTCGATGATCTTAACGTGTGATTTAGCTTTTTCACTCTAAATGAAAAATTTTCATAACATGCCAAATATGTTTCATATTAAGTTTCAGAGCATTTGGAGTTCATTTGGTATGCCTTTGGATTGATTTTGTATGAGTTCAGTTTTGCCGGTAAAATTGTTCGAGTGGTTTGGTTCTGTACCGTGACACCCCCGTGTCTCATTTACTCATAAGAGTGAGACACGGGCGTGTCACACCTGCTGGCTAGTTCTGTACTGAGCCACGGGCGTGGCTCAGTTGGGCTAGGGTTGGTGACACCCCCGTGTCACTTCCCATACGCAGTCTTCGTTACTTCCTCTTCGGTTTTTGATTTGTTTCACCTCCTTAATGACTTTATCTCCTTTTGTGTTAAACTATGAACTTGTTTTGCTATGTGTTAGGAGTATTGTGGTTCAATTTCGTGGCATTTGGATGAGTTATAGGTATGCTTTTGCTTATTGCCGTTTATGTATGTTTATATGTTGTTTAGGAATCGCATCACTTATTTTCTATATCATATGATTTCTTCTTGTTGTCAAACCTTGGATATATGCTATGTTATGTAATAGGAAGTATGTAGTAGCATGTTGGGAGAGTTTGAACATGTTCTATGCTTCTATTTGAGTTCTTGAATAAATTGAATGGAGATATGAATTGAATGATCTATGATTGAACAGGTGAATGAATTGGTTATATGATTTTCATGACTTAATATGATCTTTATGTCTTCATATCATGTGTGAGCATTGCCGTGCGTCATATATGGTTCATTTAGGGTCTTGAGTCTCACGAACACGTCTTGTGGTCTTTTGTACAGTTTGTCTCCAGGGTGGAGAGCTTTTGACCGTCAGGCACTTGGTGCTCGATCCTTGTTTCTTCACGGTTAAGGTGAGGGTGTTCTCGTTTTAGCTACGTAATAAACCCTACAACCCGTATGTGAAAAGCTTTGGCCAAAACCGTATGATTATATATATATATATGGTTTTCAAACGAAGTTATCGAGTAAATTCTTCTGAATTATACGTACGAGCATATATAAGCTTAAAAAAATGGTTTTGTAATGAGGCTATGCTCCAAACCGTGTGTCTTCATGCTAGCTATGGATTAGGATGACACGGAGAGGTACGTACATAGCATATACCGAATTACACGGTAAGGTATGATTTCTTATAGTATGTATCATATGTATGTATTGATATGTTTTGGCGAGATTATGCTAAGCTGTTATGTTCACGGGCCCCGGGACTTAGTATATGTGGCTAACCGAGGAAGCAAGGGCTGACGGGGATCCCATATACTAGTCCCAACCAAACTACGGTGATACCGGCCCTCGCTAGGAGATTTAGCGGGGAATGGGAGCTGAGTGCCCTTGGGGGATTCATGTACCCCCATTGGCCTAGGAATTAACCGGTGGCCGGGTCTTGCAAGCCCGTCCACCACCCGGAGGAAGAAGGTTGGTATTGATATGATTATGTTTATGTATATGTTATGATATGATTATGCACCGTGCGGGAAGGCCGGGATCCGGATCGCCCAAACGAATATGTTTATGATATGATTTATGGTCTGTGTGTATTATAATATATTGCATGATCGCCTAATCAATATATTATTGATATTTGTCGTACACGGTCGGAGTTTGGTTGGAGATTGTGCACGCTCACTCGCCGAGCCTTATATTTATGTATGATTTATGAATGGAATGAATTTAATATGAATTAGTCGTAAAAGTCGAGCATTGTTATCTATTTTCTTGCCCTTTTTGGGAACTAAATTCAAATAAAACCTTGCTCGGGATTTATGACTTGCATGTGCATGTTTTATATATATATGTATCGCTCCTGCTCACTCAGTCTTCTAGAGACTGACCCCTCTCCCTCCCCATTCTTTTAGTGTGCAGGTTGATCTTTGGAGTTTCGGGCTAGGCGGAGAGGTTTGAAGTTTTTGAGTGAGTCGAGTTAGATTAGGAGAGTCTCTTCACTCATTCATGTATTGGAATTATGTATGATTCACTCTATTATATCATGAATTCGAATAATTATGAATTGTTAGTGAATTGCTCTTACGGGGTATTGTTATGTTTTAAAAGAGGCCTGAAGAGCCCAAATTCCGTTTATAATTGGTATGATTGAACTTTGGCTTTGCTGCATTATATTTTGTGGTTGGTAACCGTTGTCTAGCTCCGCCTGGCTTAGGAAGGTTTTTATGTTTGTCTCCCGTTCGCTATGGTTTGATACGGGTGCGGATTTACTGTTTCGTTACTCGTGTTGAGCCATAGTGCGGGGGATGTGGTGCCTCACGTGCGGGGTGCTACAAATTAATTCACTAATTAATTAATCAGTCCACAGATTAAACGACCATAGTCTAGCATCAGGTGTTTAACCCCTAGTTGAATTGGAATGTCTCAATTCGAAAGAACCTTTAAGTCATTGATTCATGTGAGATACAATCCTCCTACTTACTATCTCTCAACCAAGATCTAGGGTAAGGGAATAATCAGAACCATAATAATTTGGTCTTAAAGCTAAGTGCATTTCATATCCATTTGATCTCAATCCAAGAAACCCTTTTCTTGATGTCTTGATCTACTGCCTTGGCCAAGGACTCCATATGACATATGAATGACTTACACAATAAGAGATCACCTTGAAAATGCAAGTGTAGGTCCTTTCTTGATTCTCATTCACTTTCATGAGTCACTTGTGCAGCCCCAGCATAAGCCTTGAATCAGTTGCCTAAGGCGACACCCTTTAAAGCTTATACCTAAGACTACAAAGTTAACTCATAAAGTGACATGGAACCTCAAGTCTAAGGATCAATTAATCACATCAATGACTCGTGATATATTTCCTAATCTGGAAGTTTCCATTTCCTGAAATAGAAACTTCCTTTCCCATTTAGGAATCTTCTCACTCGGGGCACCTTAGTGAACTTGCTTATGGAAGCAAGAACCCTCATGTATCATGCACGTATCAACTATACACTTTCCACCTCCATGAAACAAGGTGGTCCTTCTTAAGGGCGTGATCCCACAAGCAAGCCTTAGAGGAGTCTGGTTGACACTCCCACTGTCTGTAGGACTCATCGGCTTGGAGTATTTTACTAATCATGACTTATGTGATATAGGGCTCGTTTCATGAACCATTTCACCTAAATGGTAGAGTCGTAAAGTCATCAGGATTAGGGGAGTTCTCATACATGCATAGCTAAAGTAATCACATACAAAACAAGAGCATATAAAAAAGTGTTGCCTCAATTAGTTATTTTATTCAAAGATTGTCTGTGATTACAATAAGGAAAAGTACAAAGCGGATATACAATCGGCTTTCTAGGGCACTATTCCTAACAATCTCCCACTTGCCCGTCAAAGCCATTCTAATGCTACTCTAAGTCCCATCTTCTGAATATGACCTTGGAAAGCTTCTCGACTAAGGGGTTTAGTAAGTGGATCTGCCACGTTCTATGATGATGCGACCCTCTCAATTTGCACATCACCTCTTTTGATAATATCACGGATTAGGTGATACTTCCTCATAATGTGCTTGGTCCGTTGGTGAGATCTTGGTTTTCTTGCTTGAGCAACCGCCCCAGTATTGTCACAAAACACAGTAATGGGGTCTTTCATGCTAGGAACAACATTCAACTCTTGAATGAAGTTTCTAATCCAAACACCTTCCTTAGCTGCATCATTCGCAGCTAAATATTCGGCCTCAGTGGTCGAATCTGCAGTGGTCGTTTGCTTGGAACTCTTCCAACTCACTGCTCCGCCGTTCAGGCAGAGAATGTATCCTGACATTGACTTAAAATCATCTAAGTCAGATGCAAAGCTTGCATCACAGTATCCTTCGACAGTAAGATCTTTCTGACCTCCGTAAACTAAGAATAAATCTTTAGTACTTTTCAAGTACTTAAGAATATTCTTCACGGCAGCCCAGTGACCATCTCCAGGGTCAGATTGGAAACGACTTGTTACACTAAGTGCATAAGCCACATCCGGTCGAGTACATAACATTGCATACGTTATGCTACCTATTGCTGATGCATAAGGTGTATGAGTCATTCTTTCCTTCTGAAGGTTAGTCTTAGGACAAATCTTCTTAGAAAGACATGTTCCTACACTCATAGGAAGGTTCTTAACCTTTGCTAACTCCATATTGAATCTCTTCAATACTTTGTCAATGTACATCGACTGTGATAGTCCTATTAACCTTCTAGATCTATCTCGATAGATTTTAATTCCAAGGATATAGGACGCATCACCAAGATCTTTCATCTCGAATTGGTTCGATAACCATAACTTAGTTACTTTCATGTCATCCTTCGAATTCCCAATAAGAAGGATGTCATCAACATAAAGTACTAAGAATTGCACTGAGGTCTCCAATTCCTTCCTATACACCCATGATTCATTCGAAATTTGAATGAAGCCAAACGCTTTGATTGATTCATCAAATCGAATGTTCCAATTCCTAGAAGCCTGTTTCAATCTATAGATTTATCTTTGGAGTTTGCAAACCTTTTGCTCACTCCCACTGAATATGAAACCTATGGGTTGCTCCATATAAATGTCTTTATCAATGTCACCATTAAGAAAGGCAGTTTTCACATCCAATTGCCATATCTCATAGTCATAATGTGCAGCAATGGCAAGCATGATCCGAATAGACTTTTACATTGCAACTGGTGAGAAGGTTTCATCAAAGTCCACGCCGGGTCTTTGAGTGAATCCTTTTGCAACCAGTCTTGCTTTGTAGACTACAATGCTTCCATCAACTCCAAGTTTTCTCTTAAAGATCCATTTGCAACCTATGGGTTTGACCCCATCAGGAAAATCTACCAAGGTCCAAACTTGGTTGGAGTTCATGGAATCCATTTCGGATTTCATGGCTTCTATCCACTGTTCAGAGTCAGAATCTGAAAGTGCCTCCTCGTATGTTAAAGGATCATTATCCTCTTGAGAGATCTCATGGAAGAATCCATACCATCTCTCCGGCTGTCTAGGAGTGCGTTCAGAACGCCTTAGAGGAGGATTTACGTGTGTATCGAAATTCGCGATTGGTTGTGGTTGGTCAGAAGGAGACTTTTCTTCAGTCGGTGGCGTGGGTTCACTTTGTACTTCGTCTAATTCTATGATCTTGCCTATCTTTTCTTTAAGGAACGGTTCCTCAAGAAAAGTAGCATTTTTGGAAACAAATACCTTTTGCTCAGATTGATCATGAAAGTAGTATCCTATGGATTCCTTAGGATAACCTACAAAGTGGCATAAGTTAGAACGAGATTCTAACTTATCTCCGACTATCCTCTTCACGTAAGCAGGATTACCCCAATTTCTTAAGTAAGAATAACTAGGGATTTTACCATGCCACATTTCATAGGGCGTTTTAGGGACTGACTTAGAGGGAACTAGATTCAAAATCTTTGTTGCACTTTCTAGGGCATAACCCCAGAAAAAAGGTGGTGAGTCAGTGAAACTCATCATGGAACGAACCATATCGAGTAGGGTTCGATTCCTTCTTTCAGAAACTCCATTGAGTAGAGGAGTTCCCCGAGGAGTCCACTGAGAGATAATCCCATTATCTTTGAGATGATTAAGGAATTCTTCACTAAGATACTCGCCTCCTCGATCAGATCGAAGTGCTTTGATCTTGTGACCAGTTTGGTTCTCAACCTCCTTTTGAAATTCTAGGAATTTCTCAAAAGCTTCAGATTTATACTTCATTAAGTATACGTAACCATACCGACTAAAGTCATCGGTAAAGGTTATGAAATACTGATGATTGTTTCTTGTGTTTACACTAAGCGGTCCACAAACATCAGAATGGATCAAATCCAAGACCTTAGTGGCGCGTTCCACAGTTCCTTTAAAAGGAACTTTGGACATCTTTCCTTTGAGATAGGATTCGCAAGAAGTTAACTCTTTGAGATCATTTTCAGAGAATGATCCTAAAGCGTTTATCTTGCTAATTCTGTTCTTGGAAATATGTCCTAATCTAGTGTGCCATAAGGGAGCTAAAACTTTGTCATCTCTCTTACGTTTAGTTTCTTGTTGTATATTCAGAATATTGATATTTTGAGTTAGATAAAGTCCATTACTCAGAGTACCGATGTGAACGGAAGAGTTATTCCGTGTGATAAAATATTTGCCATTCTTAATTTAAGTTTCATAACCTTCACAATCTAAAATTGGAACTGAAATTATATTACGAATAATGCTCGAGGCATAAAGGACTTTATTTAAAACTAACTCAAAACTACCTAAATCTAATCTAATTGTGCCTAAAGCTCGAGCTTCAACATTTGAGCCATCGCCGATCTTCAAGACACATTCTCCTTCTCTGAGTTGTTGGACCTCATTTAGCATATGTACATCATTACAGATATGAGCTCCACAACAGGTATCAAGTACCCAAGAACTAGAATTAATAGAAAGATTTACTTTAACGAGAAACATACCTTTCTTTAGAGTAGCCTTGTACTCTGGGCAGTTTCTCCTCCAATGTCCCACTTTGCCACAATGGAAGCAAACATCCTCTTTCTGATCACGCTTCTTCTTTTGGGCCTTCCCCTTCGAAATTCCACTAGTGGGCCTAAGGGGTTTCTTCTTCTTCTTTTGGGCTTTCTTGCCCTTACCTATAGAAGGCCCAGAAGAGTAAGATGGAGCATTCACCATCAGAACCTTATTGTCCTTCTTGATCGTGCTTTCAGCAATCACAAGCTGACTAATCAGCTCAGCTACAGTAGCACCAGCATGATTCATGTTGAAGTTAAGGACAAATGGGTTGAATGATGGTGGGAGCGAGGCTAGCAACAAGTCCACTGAAAGCTCATCTTTCAGTGGTATGTCCATGGAAGCAAGTTTCTCAGTAAGGGTGAGAAACTTGAGTCCATATTCATGGACAATTGAACCTTCCCTTATTCTCAAGTGGAACAATTCCTTTGAAGTGTTATACCTTCTAACATGTTCATGAGGGCGGTAAAGTTGCTCTAAGTGGTCGTAAATCTCCAAGCAAATTCCATGGCCTCATGTTGCCTTTACAAGTCCGGAGACATTTTAGCCAACATAAGGCAACGGGCTTGGAGATTATCATCCTTCCACTTCTGGATCGCGTCCCGCTCGGCTCGAGTGGGAGCTTCCCCTTCAGAACTAGGCTCCCCTTCGAAGAGAACATAAGTTCTCTTCTCAGAATCTAAAATGATTTTCAGATTCCTCAGCCAATCAGAATAGTTGGGACCAGTCAACTTGTTTGACTCGAGGATCGATACAACAGGGTTTTTAGTTACCATTTGAAAACACGTAGAGAATCACAGAATCTACGACCTAAATGGTAAAACAGAGAACTAGTGAGCATGCTGAATTATAACGATATACAAAAGATAAGGTCTTCAATCTAATGTAGCTCCCACTGTTTTTCAAAGATCTATAATTCCCAAAGATCTAAGAGGAACACGTTTCCCAATGGGTAGTAAGATCCTAAGCATTTCACCTCGAACCCATGACTCGCGGACATTCTAAGTAAAACCCTAGGTAGGTACAATTTACCAATTCTAACACCTTTAGAACTCTTAGTAATTCTTTTTTGCATCACCTATCTTTAAATATGGACCCACGACTCGTGTGACATCCAATTTACTTAGGTGTTAAGCTAGACCCATCAATCATAAGATCATGATCAAAACTTAGTTCGAATAACCCACGACTCGCGGACATCGCCCTTGCCAAAATTGACCACGAAATATTGATCATGTAAAATGATCAATTAGGTAACTAAGAACTAATAAGCTCCACTAGCTATCCCACGACTCGCGGACAATAACTAGCTTCACTTACTAAACTTAAAACCTATTGATGGAATGCTAGGAATTTAATTCAAAATTTGCATCTCGAATTAAACACCTATTGTTCGAAATTAGCTTAATATTTAATGGGAATTTTCGAATCAACTGGAGAGTTGTCCGGTTCGACCTCACCAACATATATGTTATCCAATTTTATTAGTCTTGATTAATGCAAGTACAACTTAAATGCATTTCACACAAACACTTAGCAGATAACATGTCCTAGCATGATACTAATATGTGATGATCATGGGTTCTACCTATCTTATGCGTGATATGTGGGAGCCACTCTACAATCACAAGTTCTAACATACATGCCACATAAACAGTTTAAATCACTTAAGGGAAAGCGGTAACAAAATACGAGCCCTATCTCTATTACATTTTCAATTGAGATTTCCCTCCCTAACATTTTGAGGGGTCTTCACTTATGGCCTCCATGTTACTTGAATGTGGTCCATCTTACTCCATGGGTGCATTGTCTCCAAAATGAAAATAAAACCTCACCACCTCGCGTGGGTTGGGGCGTGCTACACTTTGGCACGTTCCAACCTCGCGTGTTCGTTTCGTATTTCGTTTCGTATCTCAGGTTTCACCAAAACCCGGTTCAATCTAAAATAAAAATATGATTTAAACATATTTGAATTAAATTACAGTTTCAGAAATTCGAGAAAAATTCAAGAAAAATTACAGTTTAAGAAAACAGTTTCAAAATTTCAAGAAAAATTACAGTTTCGTAATTCAGGCTTTCTAAAAGAACTCATGAATACCTAATTCGCATCTAAGCCTAAGAATTTCTACCAAATTCAGAATAATTGAGACGAATCAGAAACACGATTAACGAGGTGGCTCTGATACCACTTGTTGGAAAAACGGAATCAGAAAGCAGCGGAAATTAAAAAAATTTCCAACAAAAGGAATGAAACTCGCAATCGTGAATCCGAATTCGTAGAGATTAGAAACTTACTTTTCAATAATCTTTCTTGAAGCGTTTCAAGCCACCCAAGAACGCTCTTCTCGCGGCTTGATCCCCTCTCCTTGGTAAAGCTCGAATCTTCAAAACTTCTAACTTGAAGCTCTCTAGAGATAGTCCACCAACTTGACTACAATCTAACTGGTAAGGATGCTAGTTCTCTAGTTAATGTTTAGGCTTAACCTAGGGTTTATTTGATCTTGGAGAAAGGATGGTGTTCAACACATGAACTAAAAGAATTCAATCACTCTCTAAGGGGAGATCGAGCTACCCTATATATAGGAAGGACAGGGGTGGCCGATCCTAGTCCTTTTGGACTAAGGATTTGGTCCCTCTCTCTTGTTACTTAATTATCAAGTAATTCCTAACTTTGAGTTTTGAATTCTAATTCAAATCAACTTTTAAGAGAGCTAAAATATCCAAACCCCTTTTGGATAATAACATACTTTATTTCTTAATAAATAAATAACTTATTTATCTAATTAATTCATTCGTAATTAATTAAATAGATTATTTTTCTCCAACACAAGACTTTATTTTTAATTAAAAAATTAAACCAAAGTCTATTAAATAATTAACACATTAATTATTTAATATATATATACTATATATATATACATACGTGTGAGATATGTATCCCAAGGACACGTGCCACTCACGTGACCCACACGTGTGATTCATACGTGTGGAACCCTCTTGGTATGATCAACTCGTTTAATCATTTTAAAGCCTTAACTCATGTAACCAAGTTGTTGTGTGTGACCCTCTAGGTTCTAAATTCAATTAGCAGTGACCCTAATTAATTAATTCACTAATTAATTAATCAGTCCACAGATTAAACGACCATAGTCTAGCAACAGTGTTTAACCCATAACTGAATTGGAATATCTCGATTCGACAGAACCTTAAGTCATTGATTCATGTGAGATACAATCCTCCTACTTACTATCTCTCAACCAAGATCTAGGGTAAGGGAATAATCAGAACCCTAATAATCTGGTCTTAAAGCTAAGTGCATTTCATATCCATTTGATCTCAATCCAAGAAACCCTTTTCTTGATGTCTTGATCTACTGCCTTGGCCAAGGACTCCATATGGCATATGAATGACTTACACAATAAGAGATCACCTTGCAAATGCAAGTGTAGGTCCTTTCTTGATTCTCATTCACTTTCATGTGTCACTTGTGCAGCCCCAGCATAAGCCTTGAATCAGTTGTCTAAGGCGACACCCTTTAAAGCTTATACCTAAGATTACAAAGTTAACTCATAAAGTGACATGGAACCTCAAGTCTAAGGATCAATTAATCACATCAATGACTCGTGAGATATTTCCTAATCTGGAAGTTTCCATTTCCTGAAATAGAAACTTCCTTTCCCATTTAGGAATCTTCTCACACGGGGTACCTCAGTGAACTTACTTATGGAAACAAGCACCCTCATGTATCACGCACGTATGAACTATACACTTTGCACCTCCATGAAACAAGGTGGTCCTTCTTAAGGGCGTGACCCCACAAGCAAGCCTTAGAGGAGTCTGGTTGACACTCCCACTGTCTGTAGGACTCATTGGCTTGGAGTATTTTACTAATCATGACTTATGTGATATAGGGCTTGTTTCATGAACCGTTTCACCTAAATGGTAGAGTCCTAAAGTCATCAGGATTAGGGGAATTCTCATACATGCACAGCTAAAGTAAACGCTTACCAAACAAGAGCACATAAAGAAGTGTTGCCTCAATTCGTTATTTTATTCGAAAATTGTCTGTGATTACAATAAGGAAAAGTACAAAGCGGATATACAATCGGTTTTCTAGGGCACTATTCCTAACACATTGTTCGGGTCTTGGTCCTGTATACTCTTCATTGTACCATACCTTCCTTTTTCCTGCTTGTATTGAGCCATGTTGGCTACTTGTATTATTTATCTCTTTATTGAACTCGAGACAGGATTCTAGGGCCCTAGTTGAACCCGTTTATATGTTATTGTCTTGTATTGTTTCTGGACAGGTTACGACAGGTTCTTGGATTAGTTGAACCCATATTTACATTCCTGCTTGAATTGTAATTAAATAGTTAATTCCGAATGTTTGTTACCTTGATTCCGAATTCTTGTTCCTGTTGAATTATTGGTACAGGGTCTAGTCCCGCCTAACACAGGATTGCTTTTGTTCTATCTCCATTCGTTGTGAGCTTGGTTCATGTATGGACTTTCCATTTCATGTGTGGATCGGGTTCATAGTGCGGGGGATGTGGTTCCCTCTATTTAAGGTGTCACACCTTCGATATTAATTACGATTTTTGTGATAATTTGACATGCATGAAATATGTGAGTTATGAACACGTTCCGGCCGTACAGGTACGCCGTCACGAGTGAGCTAATTACGTATTTAAATTATTAGTTTATGTAATTACGTGATTTAAATGATGTTTAAATGTTGATTATGTGCTAAATGTTTATTACTTAGAACTTCTATGTGAACTTTGAGCGTATGCGCTTGTATAACTTTGAACTTGAGCCGTATGCCTTCGATTTTAATTTTTATTTTTGTGATAATTTGACATGCATGAAATATGTGAGTTATGAACACGTTTATATGCTCGTTACATGTTTTAGAACTTGTTTGATTTAGTTTTTGATTCGTTTTTGTGTAACGGGACTTAAAGGGGCTAAAGAGCATTTAGTGCACCTTGGGTTCTGGGAGGCATAACTTGAGCTCGGGAACTCGGATATAAATTTGTCACCACCTTTGGATTCGTTTCGATAATTTGGAGCCAATGGAATAAGCCTCATATTTTCTAAGCCCTTTTGGACCTCCGAAACACCATGGAACCAAGCACCGTGTACCGTAGATGCTGTATTTGACCGTTTTGGCCATATCTCCCTCATCCTAACACCTTTTTGACTCAAACCTAGGCCTACACTCCACTAATACGCCCCTCATCCCAAACGGAGAAGGTTGGATTGACTTTGAACTTTATATTTGTCTTCAGCTTTGATTATGGATATGAAAGTAGGATGCTTGGAAACTCGTACTCGCTGAGTTATTATGATTTTGATTCTAAATATGATTCATGAAATGGGAGTAGATTTCCAATTTCTAAAACTTGGTTGATTTTGGCCTCCGGCCTTAACTCTTTTCTATATACGTAGTATCACGGGCTAAAATGCTTTAGATTGCAAAAACCACGGCCCGGTTCATGAATTGTATTACTTTGAATATGCTCTGCTCTTATGTATATGTACGTGTGAGTGTGATAGCCCCCTCACCAGTCTTTAGGACTGATCCCTCCTTGTTGTTTTCTTCCCCCCCTCCCCCCATTCTTTGAGTTGCAGGTATAGGCTTTCGGTTCGTGCTAGGCGACGGTCTTTCTTTTGAGCTGTTCGAGTCTTGTAGTAGAGTCCTTTACATACCTTGCATCTTTACTTTTCAGTTTCGGTACTATGTCAAAGATATGTTTTAGAATTTCAATTTTAGATACTTGTATGATTTATTTGGCCTAGGTGGGCATGGCATATATATTTGACCTGTTGTACTCTTGGTATAGATGCATGTATAATTGTATGTTTGAAATCTTGGTGTTTCCGTGTTTGATTTGACTATTTTGCACACTCTGTATTAGGGTTTAGATCACCTAGCCTAGGAGAGATTTTGTTTGTCTGTCATTCGCTATAGCTTGTTGCATGTGTGGAGTTCCCCATTTCGTTACACGTGTCGGGCTATGGTGCAGGTGATGTAGTGCTCTTCGCTCGAGGTGCTACATCATAAAGTGGTAACAGAACTCTAGGTTGCAAAACCGGAGCTCTAGTGTCGTGTCAAGTCTATCTAGGTCGTTTGGCTTAGGATTATGTGTTTGTTTGCATTCACTTTCACTTTTATATGAATTATTTGTGTTAATTGTTGACATGAGCATGCACTAAAACCCTCTCATGCATCGATATTTCTTGGAATTGTTTCCTTATTTCAGGATGGCATCCTTACATCAAATGTATCATCTAATGAAGGATAAGAGAAGCGAGTGTCTTCGATATATAAGAAGTTCAAAGATTTCGATCCGCCGAAATGGTTCGGAGGTGATGATGTCAAGGCCGAAGAATGGTTGTTCAAGGTGATATGGTTTTGGGAAAATTGCCTGGGAATTTCACAAGAAAAGGTGAATTACACCTCCCATTTACTTCAAGGCCGAGCTTTAAAGTGGCCCAAGAAGGTGAGAACAAGATTAGAAGAGTCTGGGGAAAAGCTTACTTGGGAGAAATTCATCCGAGAATTTTGCTAGGAGTATATTCCTCCAAGTGCAATGGTATGAATTTTGTGGATCTCGAACAAGAATTGAACAAAATGGATGATCTCATATTGGAACTTGAGAGATCAGGAACCGGTAAAGATTGCCCTAAAGTGTGGAATTATATACAAGGGCGTAGGGATGGTGTTCAACAAGCTTTTCAAGTTTCACCTGTACATAAATAGTCCGAGGAGGTTAGGAGGGCGGTTCAAGTGGAGATGGGTAATCAATGGTTGGAGTCTCACACTTCTTATGTGGGACAAGAACTGGGTTCAGGTTCGAGTTCAAGTTTGAATTTGAGTTCGAGTAAGAGGCCCATTCCACAAGAGAAACCTCAAAGGTCTCAAGATGCCAACAACCAGAAAAAGAAGAAGAAGCTTCAACTACCGAAGATGGATTCGATGCTTCCCTCACCAAAATTGATCCAATGTTCTTATTGTCGAGGCCCAAATTATATGGAAGAGGTTTGTAGGAAAAAATTGGATGGATACTTCAAGTGTGGAGAGGTAGGTCACAAAGTGAGCACTTATCCGAGGAATAAGAACCCGAGGCCAACGAAGAACCATTTTCCAAGACTCCGAGCCAAGTCCAAGTTGAAGTAAGAGAAGGTGAAGAATTGGATGTCTAGTTCGATACGGCCACTATGGTGAAAGGTACATGAAACATTCATGGCATCTCATTCATGCATATTTAATCTCGGGGAAAACCACTTACTTGCTTTTTCTCTTGTTTCGTTGTTGCTTGGTGCTTGCTCATTGTTGTGTTTGTTTTTTTGTGTAAACTTTCTTCTTGGAGAGAGTTTGGTAAGGTTGAGTGCCAAGAGTGCTTCGTGAGTTATGAGGGCCGAGTTTGCCCGGTGGTTTAAGGTATGGAGCTACCTTAGGCGGGGGATTGGTTGTTCAAGTGTCGTGCTGCTTTGGTGGTTGCTTTTAGGAGGTCCTTCGGGGGCTCAACGATATTTTCGAGTAATAGATTGAAGGTTAACCCGCTGGTATCCTTTGTAGAAGCGGTTGGTTAATCCGAGACTGTGTGACAAGGTATGTGGCTTACCTTTGGGCTAACCAAGGGATCGAGCCAAGCTTGAAGAGATGAAGATCTAAGTAAGACTTTCTTGATGTTTCCTTGAAGGTTCATGATCTTTATCCCGGAGTTAAACCTTCTTCAAAGACTCCCTACCGGATGGCTAGCATGGTTGGAGTTCAAGGCATAGTTCGATGACCTCTTAGAGGATGGTTTCATCCGTTGGAGTACTTGTTCGTGGAGTGCTTTAGTCCTATCTAAAGAAAAGACAGGACTTTAAGATGAGTATAAACTACAGTGAGCTGCACAGGTTAACTGTGGAAGAAAATACCCTTTTGCTCGCTTCGAGATTTGTTCGTCCATCTCTGGAGTTTCATGGTCAGTGCTGAGTTGGGTTTTAATAGGGGTATTGTCGACTACGTGTTCGGGCGGACTAGGCAGGTGCTCCCGCGCGGTTGCGGAGGTACGTGCGGGTGCGCCTAGGCACTTGTGGGCGAACTCCCGCGTGGCTGCGGGAGTGGGGAGCAGACAGTCCCGCACGGTTGCGGGACTGCTGTGCAGCTGGAGCGTGCAGGTCTAGGCGTGCTACCCCTTAGCACATCTAGGCTCGCGTTTTTCGCATCGCATCTCCTTTTTGTATCACAAGTTCTGAAAACCCAATTCAATCCAAAAATTAAAATTATGATTTAATCAAGTTTGATTCAAAACAGTTCTAATCAAAATTTTAGAAAACGTTTTTTAGAAACTTTCAAGAAAACGAAGCAGAAATGCAGGGAAAATTTAAAATTTTTCCCAATAAGATAGAATAGAATCTTGCAATTCCTATTCCTAAATTCGTAGAGATTAAGAAACTCACTTAGGTAGCAGCTTTCTTGACACGTTCTAGCCGCCCAAAAACGCTCTTCAAGCAGCTTGTCCCTAAAAGCTCCTTCGAATCTTTCATGACTATAGATTCCTTGATCAATATTTCTCTTTAGCACATTTCATGCAATCACCGAATGTACAAAGTATTTTGGCTACCCGTTATCGAGACCTCACTTTTGAGTACATCAGAGTGAGTAACACTACATGCCTAAAGTAGAAACACTATCAGGATTAAGAGTCTAATGCTTCCGAGATTTTGTTCATTTTAGATAGCAGTATAAAAAGAACAATCTTAATGGCCCAGTTCAATGTTTCCAATCTCATTGAAAAACAACAATGTGTCATAATCGAAAACTCCATTTCCCTATGACGAAAGACTAATCATCTTATATAACACATTATAGTCTTGATAAGAACATTTTCTTATCATACTAACTAGAACTTTAATGACACGTGATTTCTGGTATTTAAAGTCTTTTCCTATGAAACACATTTCATATAAAAATACCATCACACGTCATTAATTATTAAATTTGTAAAATACTCATAACTTGCGATAATCTCAGTTTTATTAATCCAAAATATTTACAATATAATTGGATTTTCAGGGCATTAATCCCAACAGGGCGGACTGGGCAGGCACTCCCGCGTGGTTACTGGATGTGCATGCAGGCGCGCCTAGGCACTTGTGGGTGGACTCCCGCACTGCTGCGAGTGGGGTGCTGAAAGTCCCGCGCGGTTGCAGGACTGCTGTGTGGCAAGGGCGTGCAGGTCTATGCGTGCTACCCCTTAGTACGTTTAGGCTCGCGTTTTTTGCATCGCGTCTTGTTTTCGTATCACAAGTTCTCAGAACCCAATTCAATCAAAAAATTAAAATTATGATTTAATCAAGTTTGATTCAAAACACTTCTAATCAAAATTTTAGAAAACGTTTTTCAAAAACTTTCAAGAAAAATACAGATTTAATATTTTAGATTTTTCCAAAAGAACCCATGAATACCAAAACGCATCTAAATCTAAGAATTTCTACCAAATTTGTAATAATGGAGACGAATCAGAAATAGGACTTGAAAGGTGGCTCTGATACCACTTGTTGGGAAAACAAAACAGAAACTCAGCGAAAATTTAAAATTTTTCCCAATAAGATAGAATAGAATCTTGCAATTCCTATTCCCAAATTCGTAGAGATCAAGAAACTCACTTAGGTAGTAGCTTTCTTGACACGTTCTAGCCGCCCAAAAACGCTCTTCACGCAGCTTGTCCCTAAAAGCTCCTTCGAATCTTTCAAGACTTCATGATAGTAGCCCTCTAGAGAATTAGTCCACCAACCTCGACCACGATCCGAATAAGGAGGATGCTAGTTCTATATTCGGTGTTTAGGCTCTAGGGTTTAGTGTATAATATTTGGAGAAGGAGAATTTTTTCTATCACTCATCAAGGGGTTCGAACCCCTTGTATATATAGCTAAGGGGTTCGAACCCCTAATCCTTAATGGAATAGGATTCTTATCCCTTTTGCTATTTGATTGCTTGCTTGGGGAGAAAGACTCTTGCTTTGACCAAAAGTCTCCTTTTGACCAACTTGTCAAGCAAGAATAATATATAACTCTCTTAGATATTTTATTTTACTTTATTTATTTAATAATAAATAACTTGAAGACTAATAATTAATTAATTCTCAATTAATTATTTATTAGACTTTATTTCTCCAAATTAGAACTTTAATATTAATTCATAATTAATTTAAAGTCCATTAAATAATTAATCAAGATTAATCATTTAATCACATACACACACGTGACATGTGTCACTAGGGACACGTGTTCCACATGTGTGGACCCCACCAATCTCCTATTAGTTCGATCAACTCGTTTAATAGATTTCAAGCCTTAACCCACATGACCCGGTTGTTATGTGTGACCACCCTCTAGGTTCTTAATTCAATTAGCAGTGACCCTAATTGATTAATTCCCAATTAGTTAATCACTCCAAAGATGATACGACCATAGTCTAGCAACAGGTGTATGACCCCTAGCTGAATAAGAATGTCTCAATTCGAAAGAACCTTTAAGTCATTGATTCATGTGAGATACAATCCTCCTACGTCCCATCTCTCAATCAAGATCTAGGGCAAGGGAATAATTAGAACCCTAATAATCTTGATCCTAAAGTTAAGTGCATTTCATATCCATTTGATCTCGATCCAAGAAACCCATTTCTTGATCTCGATCCACTGCCCTGGCTAAGGACTCCATTATGGTATATGAATGACTTACACAGTAAGAGATCAACTTGCGAATGCAAGTGTAAGTCCTTTACCGATTCTCATATACTTTTATGTGCCACTTGTGCAGTCCCAGCATAAGCTTTTGAATCAGTTGTCTAAGGTGACACCCTTTAAAGCTTATACCTAAGACTATAGAGTTAGCTCATAAAGTATCAATGGAACCTCAAGTCTAAGGATCAATTAATCACATCAATGACTCGTGAGATATTTCCTAATCTGGAAGTTTCTATTTCCAGAAATAGAAACTTCCTTTCCCATTTACGAATCTTCTCACACGGGGCACCTCAGTGTACTTACTTAGAATAACTAAGCACCCCAATGTACCACACACGTATCAGCAACACACTTTGCACCTCATGAAACAAGAAGATCCTTCTTAAGGGTGTGATCGCACGGGCAAGCTTCGAATGAGTCAAGTCGACAGCCCCACTGGTTTTAGGACTCATCGGCTTAGAGTGATTTCTAATCATGACTTATGTGATATAGGGCTCGTTCCATGATCCATTTCACCTAAATGGTTGAGTCCTATAAGTCATATTGCTTAGGGGAGTTCTTATACATGTGCAGTTAAAGTAATCATACAATAAAATAAGAGCATATATAGAAGTGCTGCCAAAGTTCATTTATTATTCAAAGATTGTCTGTGATTTACTAAAGGAAAGTACTAAAACGGATATACAATCGGCTTTAAGGGCACTATTCCTAACAATCTCCTACTTGCCCGTCAAAGCCATTCAGGAGCTAATCTAAGTCCCATCTTCGCAAGATGACCTTCGAAAGTTTCTCGACTAAGGGGTTTAGTAAGCGAGTCTGCCATGTTCTCTGCTGATGCGACCCTCTTAATTTGCACATCACCTCGTTTGATGACATCACGGATTAGGTGATACTTCCTCATAATGTGTTTGGTCCGTTGGTGAGATCTTGGTTCTCTTGCTTTAGCAACCGCCCCAGTGTTAAACATAGTAATGGTATCTTTCATGCTAGGAACGACATTCAATTCTTGAATGAAGTTTCTAATCCAAACACCTTCCTTAGCTGCATCATTTACAGCTAAGTACTCGGCCTCAGTGGTCGAATCTGCAGTGGTTGTTTACTTGGAACTTTTCCAACTCACTGCACCGCCGCTAAGGCAGAAAATGTATCTTGACATTGACTTAAAATCATCTAAGTCAGATGCAAAGCTTGCATCGCAGTATTATCCGATTACTAAATCTTTCTGTCCTCCGTACACTAAGAACAAATCCTTAATGCTTCGTAAGTACTTTAGGATATTCTTCACGGCAGTCCAGTGACCTTCTGTAGGGTTCGATAGGAAACGACTTGTTACACTAAGTGCATATGCGACATCCAGTCGAGTACATGGCATTGCATACATTATGCTACCTATTGCCGAGGCATAAGGCATATGAGTCATTCTTTCCTTCTCAAGGTTTGTCATAGGACACGTCTTCTTAGAAAAACTCATGGGAAGAACTTTGTTCTTCGCATTCTCCATACTGAACCATTTCAGTACTTTGTCTATGTACATCGATTGTGATAGTCCTATCAATCTCTTAGATCTATCCCTATAGATCTTTATTCCGATAATGTAGGACGCATCACCAAGATCTTTCATCTCAAATTGGTTCGATAACCAACACTTGGTAGTTTTCATGTCATCCTTCGAATTCCCAATTAGAAGGATGTCATCAACTTAAAGCATTAAGAATTGCACTAAAGTCTCCAATTCCTTTCTATACACGCTGGACTCATTCGAATTTTGAACGAAGCCAAACGCTTTGACCACTTCATCAAAACGAATGTTCCAATTCCTAGAAGCCTGTTTCAATCCATAGATTGATCTTTAGAGTTTGCAAACCTTTTGCTCACTCCCACTGAATGTGAAACCTATGGGTTGATCCATATAAATGTTTTTATCAATGTCTCCATTGTGAAAGGCAGTTTTCACATCCATTTGTCATATCTCATAGTCGTAATATGTAGTTATGGCAAGTATGATCCGAATGGACTTTTGCATTGCAACCGGTGAGAAGGTTTCATCAAAGTCCACACCGGGCCTTTGAGTGAAGCCTTTGGCAACGAGCCTTGCCTTATAGGCTGCAACGTTTCCATCTACTCCGAGCTTTCTCTTAAAGATCCATTTGCAACCTATAGGTTTTACCCCATCAGGCAAATCAATCAAGGTCCAAACTTGGTTGGAGTACATGGAATCCATTTCGGATTTCATGGCTTGTTTCCATTGTTCAGAATTCGAGTCTGACAGTGCCTCCGCATAAGTTAGAGGATCATTATCCTCTTGAGAGATTTTATGGAGAAAACCATACCATCTCTCAGGTTGTCTAGGAGTGCGTTCAGAATGCCTTAGAGAAGGATTTTCACGTGTATCGAAGTTCGTGATTGGTTGTGGGATATCAGAATGGGACATGTCTTCTGAATGTGGCGTGGGACTGTCCCGAATTTTTTCGAGTTCTGTGATCTTGCCTTTCTTTTCTTCTAGGAACGGTTCCTCAAAAAAAGTTGCATTTCTTGAAACAAACACCTTTTGTTCAGTTTGATCATAGAAGTAGTATTCTATGGATTCCTTAGGATAGCCAACAAAGTAGCATAAGTTAGGACGAGCTTCTAACTTATCTCCCATTATTCTCTTCACATAAGCAGGACAACCCCAAATTCTTAAGTAAGAATAACTAAGGATTTTACCATGCCACATTTCATTGGGCATTTTAGGGACTGATTTAGAAGGAAAAAGATTCAAAATCCTGGTAGCACTTTCTAGGGGTATGGTGGTAAGTCAGTGAAACTCATCATGGAACGAACCATATTGAGTAGGATTCGATTCCTTCTCTCAGAAACTCCATTGACCTAAGGAGTTCCCGAAGGGGTCCACTAAGAGATAATTCCATTATCTCTGAGATGACTAAGAAATTCTTCACTAAGATACTCGCCACCTCGATCAGATCGAAGTGTCTTGATCCTGTAACCAGTTTGGTTCTCAACCTCCTTTTGAATTCTAAGAATTTCTCAAAAGCCTCAGATTTGTACTTCATTAAGTACATATAACCATAACGACCAAAGTCGTCAGTAAAGGTTATGAAGTACTGATGATTTTTTCGAGTGCTTACACTAAGCGGTCCACAAATATCAGAATGGATCAAATCCAAGGTCCTTATAGCTCAATCCACACTCCCTTTGAAAGGAGTTTTGGACATCTTTCCTTTGAGACAGAATTCGCAGGAAGTTAACTATATGAGGTCATTTTCGGAGAATGTCCCTAAAGCAGTTAACTTGCGAATTCTGTTCTTGGAAATATGTCCTAATCTTGCGTGCCACAAAGATGTTGAGACTTCGTCATCTCTCTTACGTTTTGTTTCTCGTTGTATATTCAAAATATTATTGTTTTGAGTTAGATAAAGTGCATTGTTTAATGTACCAAGATGTATTGAAAAATTATTCTTTTTAAGGAAAAAATTACCATTCTTAATATTAATTTCATAACCTTCACAATCAAGTATTGGAACTGAAATTATATTACGAATAATGTCTGCTACATAAAGGACTTTATTTAAAACTAAAAGAGAATGACCTAAATCTAATCTAATTGTGCCTAAGGCTTCAGCTTCGACCGTTGAGTCGTCCCCAATCTTTAAGACACATTCTCCTCCCTTCAGCTATCGGACCTTACTTAGCATCTGTACATCATTACAGATATGAGATCCACAACCAGTATCAAGTACCCAAGAGTTAGAATTAATAGAAAGATTTATTTCAACGAGAAACATACCTTTCTTTAGAGTAGCCTTGTACTCCTGGCAGTTTCTCCTCCAATGCCCCGGTTTGCCACAATGGAAGCAAACGTCCTCTTTCTGATCACGTTTCTTCTTTTGGGCTTTCCCCTTCGTGATGCCTCCATTGGGCCTAAGGGACTTCTTCTTCTTTTGGGCTTTCTTGCCCTTGCCTTTAGAAGGCTTAGAAGAAGATGGAGCAGTAACCATCATAACCTTATTGTCCTTCTTGATCGTGCTTTCAACAGTCACAAGCTGACTAATCAGCTTAGCTACAATAGCATTTGCATGATTCATGTTGAAGTTAAGGACAAATGGGTTGAATGATGGTGGGAGCGAGGCTAGCAACAAGTCCACTGAGAGCTCATCTCTTAGTGACATGTCCATGGAAGCAAGTTTCCCAGTAAGAGCAAGAAACTTGAGTCCATACTCATGGACACTTGTACCCTCCCTCATTCTCAAATGGAACAATTCTTTTGAGGTGTTAAACCTTGTAACACGTTCATGAGGGCGGTAAAGTTGCTCTAAGTGGTCATAAATCTCCCAAGCGAATCCCATAGACTCATGTTGTCTTTGCATGTCCGGAGACATGTTAGCAAGCATGAACGGGCTTGGAGATTATCATCCTTCCACTTCTGGATCGCGTCCCGCTCAGCCCGGGTCGGAGCTTCCCCTTCGGGAACAGGCTCCGCCTCGTAGAGAACATAAGTTCTCTTCTCGGAATCTAGAACGATTTTTAGATTCCTAAGCCAATCAGAATAGTTGGGACCAGTCAACTTGTTTGACTCGAGGATCGATGCTAGAGGGTTTTTTATTACCATTTCAAAACATGTAGAGAGTCACAAAATCTACGACCTAAATGGAAAAAACAGAGAACTAAGTGAGCATGCTGAATAATAACGATATACATGAGATTAGGTCTTTAATCTATGTTGCTCCCACTGTTTTTTGAAGATCTATAATTCCCAAAGATCTTAGAGGATACTTGTTATCCCAATGGGTACTAAGATCCCCGAGCACTTTATCTTGAACCCACGACTCGTGGACATTCCCAATAAAGCCTAAGGTAGGTACAACTTACCAATTCCAACTCGGTGGAACTCCCAGTAATATTTTTGCATCACCTATCATTTAATATGGACCCACGACTCGTGCGACATCCATATTTGCTTAGGCGTTAAGCTAGACCCATCAATCATAAGATCAAGATCAAAACTTAGTTCGAACGACCCACGACTCGCGAACATCGCCCTCCCCAAAATTGATCTCGAAATATTGATCATTAAACTTAAATCCTATTGATGGAATGCTAGGAATTTAATTCAAAGTTTGCACCTTGAATTAAACATCGATTTTCGAAATTACCTTAATATTTTAAGGGAATTTTCAATTTAACCGGAGAGTTATCCGGTTCGACCTCACCAATATATATGTTATCCAATTTAATTAGTCTTGATTAATGCAAGTACAACTTAAATGCATTTCACACAAACACATAGCAAATAACATGTCCTAGCATGATACTAACATGTGATGATCATGGGCTCTACCTATCTTATGCGTGATATGTGGGAGCCACTCCACAATCACAAGTTCTGATATACATGCCGCATAAAACAGTTTAAATCACATAAGGGAATTGGAAATAAAACGTTCCCCTATCTATTACAATAATAGCAATCCTCTCTAACACTTTGAGAGGTCTTCACTTATGGCCTCCATCTTATTGCTTGTTGTGTGGATCCATCTTACTCCATGGGTGCATTGTCTCCAAAATGAAAGAAAAAGACCTCACCACCTATCTCTGCCCTCAAATTACAATAAAAGAAAAAGACATAAAGTAATAAGCCTCAATCTTCATATTGGCCTTAGACAATTACACGGGGCATTCCCCGGCCTCAAACGTAGTAATATGGAAAGACACATAATAAACACATAAAAGTACGCACATAAGTGGGGCACCGACCCCAATTGAAAAACGCAACTATGGGGCTCCAACCCCAATTTAAACCATCCATGTGCATAAATTAAAACCATTCATAAGACTAAACCCATGATCACCTAACATAAATAAATTGCAAGAATTTTAAATTTAACCAATAAGTTAAAATTCTCGCTTCAAGTTCTAATAATTTGAAACACGATATAAATGCAATTCTTGTTCATGAGCCTTTTCAATAAAATCCAAAAATACAAAATTAATAACATTCAAATTAATTTCTGAAAATTAATAATTTTATTGCTTTCAATATTTCAAAAATAATGATAGTAATTTTCCCAAAATTATTAAATCCATTTAATTTCATAAAATCCCAATTTAATAAAATATTTTAAAATTAATTTTAATTTAATAAAATAAATTTTAAAATAGGGTTAAATTAAATTGGAATTTTATTGGATTGAACACGAAAAATGAGATTATGAAACACGAGCCCGGAACGCCCACGTGCATCGCCCGTACGCCGAGCGTCGCGCGCAGCCGGCAGCACGCGAGCGATGGTAGGCGATGGCAGGCGTGTTGGTGTGGCGGGCCCGATACAGAGTGACGGTATAGCGTAATATTTCAAAAAAATTCGCCATAACCTCGCTATCAAAATATTTCTAAAATACTTTAATAAGCAGCGGAACAAATCGAGCAGCATAACTCTAATATATACATAGGCATCGATAACATAATTTTAAATCACATAGCATATAATCACAATATGCAAATAATAATTTTGGCAGCATAACGGTGTTACTGTACTGCAAAATTGGCTATCAACGGCACTTTTCCATCACCTCGATATTTTCTCGTGAAACCGACAGATCTTCCCCGCAATATCCCTGATTAAGATTTTGGAGTGTGGGCTCCAGCAGTATTTCGCTAAATACTTTTGAGAAAATATTTTTCTAGAAAAACCCTTTTTTCTAAAACTAGAAAATCCCTTTTTTCTAATTAATTAAGTGGATTATATATTAATTATATAACCACCTAATTAAATAATTAATTAATCCTTAATTAGGATTAATTAATTAGAGAGAGAAAAAAAACCTCGGGAGAGCTTTTGGAAGCTGAAAGAAAAGCTGAAAATTGTGAATTAAAATGAATAAGGTTGGCAGCCTAAATATAAGGTGAAATTAAGGATATTCACGCCATTTTATAATTCTTTGCCGTAGCTCCAAAGTTCGGATGCCCAATCCGAGAGCGCCACGTGGAAGCTTGGAGTGCACGGCATGCAACGCCGCCGAGCACGCACAGAAAGCGGCCCATGTGGCGGCTGTGTGCCTGGCGCGTGTGGCACGTACGCTGCAAGATGCAGCTATGACGTGGCGGTCCGACCCTGTCTAACCGGCGGTTCAAATCTTGGACCGGTTCAACAGTGAACCGGTC
Organism: Lantana camara; assembly: GCA_037501455.1. Taxonomy (NCBI): domain Eukaryota; kingdom Viridiplantae; phylum Streptophyta; class Magnoliopsida; order Lamiales; family Verbenaceae; genus Lantana; species Lantana camara. The sequence continues at coordinate 97,800,367 of CM074856.1, forward strand.
GATTCAAATGGTTTGGACCGATGACATGTGTTGGAATCCCATTCACCCACTTGTCCGGGTCGGCCAAACCGCGAACCGACCTTGCCCGATGACCCGACCCAATGACCCACTCCCTCAACCCGTTGACTTATCCAGTCAACATAATCTGGGTCGTTGGTACGTGCTGACGCGGCGCGCTCTTGACCGTCCACGCGGTGTGCCACTTGGCGCCCTATCAGTGCCACATGGCATCTGACTCGCTGACGTAGCTTGCCACATCACCTGCCACATCAGTACTTCTGCCACGTCATCATCCTTTTTTTTTTTTGAAAAAAAAATTCGGGCATTTTCAACTCTTTGGAATTTAATTTATTTTCTCAAAATAAATTCTTTAGCTATTTTCAAACACTTTGAAAATTCATTTCTCTCTCCTTTTAATATTTTCTCTTTGATCTTCGTTGGGGCTTGCGAGGGGACCTGCAGGACTAATTAATCTTAGCTCCAAACGGGTCAATCTATTATCATCCCATGACAATAATTGATTACCATTTAACAATATTTAATTCCACAAAATAAATATTGTTGAACTCCAAAATTAATTAAATTATTCATGAATTTCTCGATCTAGAATAATTTTGCATTTTACTCCTCTGTACAGATATCCATGAAAAATAAAGCAATACTACTATCATTCATTTTTCACTTCCAATCTGAAATTTCTTGATTTGCCTTAAGTTCAAATTCCCTGTATGTGAAACACATTCCACATACAACTTCGGTAAAGCACACACGAAGTACTTTGGTCAAAGATTTAATTCAAACTTTTGCAAATCTATCAGCAAGGCTACAGATTCCTTGATCAATATTTCTCTTTAGCACATTTCATGCAATCACCGAACGTACAAAGTATTTTGGCCACCCATTATCGACACCTCACTTCTGAGTACATCACAGTGATTAACACTACATGCCTAAAGTAGAAACACTATCAGGATTAAGAGTCTAATGCTTCCGAGACTTTGTTCATTTTAGATAGCAGTATAAAATGAACAATCTCAATGGCCCATTTCGATGTTTCCAATCTCATTGAAAAACAACAATGTGTCATAATCGAAAACTCCATTTCCCCATGACAAAGGACTAATCATCTTATATAACACATTATAGTCTTGATAAGAACATTTTCTTATCATACTGACTAGAACTTTAATGACACGTGATTTCTGGTATTTAAAGTCTTTTCCTATGAAACACATTTCGTATAAAAATACCATCACACGTCATTAATTATTAAATTTGTAAAATACTCATAACTTGCGATAATCTCAGTTTTATTAATCCAAAATATTTAAAATATAATTGGATTTTCAGGGCATTAATCCCAACAAACTCCCACTTGCCCGAAATCCAATTGGCTACACATCTAAGGCCCATCCCTTCTATACGAGTGTCAAAACTCTTTTGCACCAAAGTCTTAGTGAAGGGATCTGCCAGATTGTTTACTGAGCCAATTTTCACCACTGTCACTTCTCCACGTTCCACATAATCACGTATAATGTGAAACTTTCTCTCGATGTGCTTCGCACGTTTATGACTTCGAGGTTCCTTAGAGTTGGCCTGTAACGCCCCGGTTCCGGATAAACGGGTAAGCACGTCACGTGTGAGTTTTTTAGGGTAGGATTTATTTTAATTCTTTTAAATTTCTAATTTCCTACGTGACATCTCATATTTTTATAAAATTCATGAAACATTATTTATATGAATTATGTGAATTCATATCATTGGAAAAATTATTTCATGCCATGGAAAATATTTATCACGTAAAACAATAACCGAGAGTGTTTCAAATTATGAAATTGTCCCTAGATATTTATTTGTTTAAATTTGGGGACTTAATTGCATAATCTTCTAAGGACTTAATTGCTCATATTTCAAAACTATACATCCTTAATTGAATAACTTCATACGTTGAAGGATTAATTGGCAATTTGAATATTTCACACATTTCCAAGAAATGAATCACGGTATATTGCTTCCATAATCTTCCTTGATCATTTATCATCAAAATCCATCAACATATTTCCCCTCTCATGCTCTCGGTTTCTTCAAGCCAAAAAGGAAGAAGAGATTTCAACCAATTTTCATCAAGAATTTCAAGAAATAATCCAAGTTTTGGAAGTTGATCATCTTCATCATCTTTCCTCTTCATTTCTTTAGCTTAAGGTGGGTGTTTTGCATGAATTGATGATTCTTGATAATATAAATGATATCTAGGGTTTGAGAATTATATGCTAAATGGATTATTTATAGATGAAAGTATGATTATATGACTATATTCTGAATTATAGCATGATTTGGAGCATGAATCCTTGAATATTTAGCTTGAATGATCAAAATAAGCTTGAGGTTTCAACTTTGATTTCTTGATGATTTCCCATGGTTTATGAGTTTAAGTGTTATATTATCATCCTTTGAACATGTATGCATCATATTTCCAAAAATTAATAGCTTTATTGATCAAACTTGGGACTTGGTTGCTTGGTTTGTTGTTTCCCGTAGCCATCCCCTGTTTCTGCTCTGTTTTTCAGTTGCAGGAACTGGGAACGGCCATTCCCGCCTCAAGGCATTATGGGAACGCTCGTTCCCACTCTTTCAAATGAAATTAGGTGGCCGAGCCTGGGAACGGCCGTTCCCATTTTGGCCTGCGTGCCGGAAGGGCCGTTCCCAGCTTCAGCGCATTTCCAAAATGAAAAACGTTGGCGCATTTTTAAGGGCCACGGGAACGGCCATTCCTGCACGACTGATAGAACAAAACATTCTGCATAAAATTAAATTTTTAGCACCATGATCCAATGATTTCTGTGACCCCGAATTGCTATTATATGATTGATTATGTGCCGAAACAAGATATTTTCATGCCGTATTATTCATTGCTCGTCATCTCGTTGCATTTTCACCGTTCGTCATATTTGGTCCATTTTGAGTCATGTCTCACGTATACACGTCATGTTTGCACAGGTCACGAGGTCGTGGACGAGGAGCAGGCTCCTTAGAGCATATCCTTGTTTCATTTTGTAAGAAAATGTGAGGTTTTATTCTAGGTATTTAGAACCTTACAACCCTTATGTGTTGCTTTCGGCCAAAACCTATTATAGGTATAAACGTTTTCAACCTATAAACATTTTCAAGCAAGCAAGCCATGAGTGTTCACGATTTCAAGCATGTTTTGGCGAGTCATGATTGCACTTGGGCTCGAGGGTAATTCTTGAGCCAACCGGGAAAGCAAGGGCTGACGGGTAACTCCTGAATTATCCTCACCTCGTTGGGATCACCCCCAAAGCCACTAGGAGATTAGTGGAGGAAGGAGTTCCTTGCGTAGGGAGTCATGTTCCCTTCATACACCATGTCGTGGATAGTTGGGCCTTGCAAACCCACTATCACCCGGAGGAAAAAGGAGACTAGGGATGGATCCGGCACCACGGATTATCCTCGGGTTGTTGCATGTTTTAATCATGATATGTATGATCACGTATTTAATGAATCATGCAAGCACGTATTGATCACGATTGGTGTAAAGGTTGGAGAATAGCCCTTAATCGCCGGGGCCACATGTTCATGAAATGATCAAGTTAGCATGTTAAAATGATTAGTTGTAATCTCGGGCAAAGAACAAGTTATTCTTAAACTATATATCTATTTTTATTTCCAAGTCTTCACCCGAGGCTATGACTTGCATGTGACGTGTGCTATATATATTTATTGCCCCTCACTTAGTCTTCGCTAGACTGATACTTCACTTTTCAGGTACTTGTGAGCGTGGTCCTGCTAGGAGGGAGTCCAGTCAGGTCGTGCATTTTCTCGGGTCTAGCATTGTACCTTTCGTGTATAGAACTTTTGGTATATCATGCCATGATAGTTGTTACCTTTTTGTTATCACCTTTTGAATACTTAAGCATGTATATAATATAAAGAGATGATAATGTATTGATTGTTAATGTGGTATCTATTACATATATTGGTAAATATGGTACCTATACGTATTCATGGAATTTTTTCCGCTTTTAACTTCATGTTTTGGTTTATTTATGTTGGGGAGTGTCCCGCCTAGCTCGTTTATTTTGATTGTCACCCGTTCGCTATAGTTTTGGTTTATGTACGGGTTGTCCATTTCGTATGTGGATCGAGGCTATAGTGCGGGGGATGTAGTGCCTTGGGGTTAGGGTGCTACATGGCCATCGCTCTAGTATTGTCACAATACAATGTGATCGGCGTAAGTCCGTCCTTGACGACTTCTAGATCCATTAGGAAATTTCAGAACCAATATGCTTCTTTGGCTGCTTCTGAAGTTGCCACATATTCGGCTTCGATAGTGGAGTCAGCAATGCAAGTTTGCTTAATACTCCTCCAACTTACGGCTGCTAAGTAAACACGTATCTAGACGTCGAACATCTAGAGTCCAAATCAGATTGAAAATCCGAATCTGTGTACCCAATAGGAATGGGCTCATCACTACGATAGACAATCATATAATCCCGAGTCCTTCTCAAGTACTTTAATATATGCTTTACAGCTATCCAGTGTTGCGGTCCAGGGTTCGACTGATATCTGCTGACTAGACCTACAACATAACAGATATCTGGCCTTGTACATAACATGGCATACATGAGGCTTCCGACTGCCGAAGCATACGGAACATCTTTCATTTCTTCTATCTCTTCTGGGTTCTTAGGATACTGATCCCGAGAAAGATGAATTCCATATCTGAAAGGTAATAAACCTTTCTTGGAATTAGCCATATTATATCTTGCCAGCATCTTATCTATATATGTTGCTTGTGATAAACCAATCATTTTATTCTTACGATCACGACAAACTCTGATTCCTAGAATATAACTAGCTTCACCTAGGTCTTTCATGTCAAAATGGTTTGACAACCAAATCTTAACTGCTGACAATATTCCTGTATCATTCCCAATGAGCAGAATATCGTCCACGTATAGAACTAAAAATGTACGACACTATCATGATGTCTCTTGTACACACATGATTCATCAGGCAATTGAATGAATCCAAAGGATTTAATTGCCTCATTAAATCTGATGTTCCATGATCTAAACGCTTGCTTAAGACCATAGATTGATCTATTAAGCTTGCACACCATATGCTCCTGATTTCTGGCTATAAAGCCTTCAGGTTGAGCCATGTATATTTCTTCTTGAAGGTGCCCGTTCAAGAAGGCAGTCTTTACATCCCTTTGCCAAATCTCATAATCAAAATGAGCAGCAATGGATAGGAGAATTCTTATGGACTTAAGCATTGCTACAGGCAAGAAGGTTTCATCATAATCGATACCTTTTTTCTGGGTATAACCCTTTGCCACAAGCCTTGCTTTAAAGGTCTCAACCTTTCCGTCCACTCCCTTTTTTTTCTTGTAGACCCATTTGCATCCAATAGGGATGGCAACGAACCGAGCCGAGCCGAGCCTTGGCATTTTTTAAAGGTTCAGGCTCGAGCTTGCACAAAATATATGGGTTTCGAACCTGGTTCGTGAGCCAGCGAGCCAGGATTTTTTGGCTCGGGCTTAGCTCGAGGCCTGGCTCGTGAGGGTTCGGCTCGGCTCGCGAACCAAGGTCCCTGCACAACTTTCCTCGTTTTTTAGGGCCAAACAACCAAGAACGCTGCTGCAAAGTTGATCAATTGCAAAAAAGAATAGCACAATTTTGAAACTTAGGTACAAATAAAAGCTCCAGAAATCCAATACATTTACACCACAAGAACACAAACTGAACTATTACATCAACAGATTATAAAAGAATAAGAAAATCATGGATCCATTCATTATATACATCGAAAATAGAAAAAACAAGAATAAATCGAAAATTAGCAACAAAAAAAAATATTAGAAAGAGAAAGAAGAAAATCGATAGATCTGAATCAGAACTGGGCTTCAAGAAAGGAGAACAAAGAAATGAAGAAGATTTCAAAAATACTTCATTGTGGTCACCTTCAGGGAATCGGCGCGCAGTGGTGGCATCATGAGAGTGCAACAGATGGTGGTGGCGGTTGCATTCGTCGGTCGTGGCATCTTGAAGGCGCGGATGATGGTGGTGGTCATTGTCTTCGGTGCTGGTGGTGTGCGTGGCGGCAACAAGAGAGGTGGTGGTTCCCTCCTGTCTCACAAAATAAGAGGGAAGATAAGTCGGTGGTGGTAGTGTGCGTGGTGGCCGCGCCGCGGCTGGTTCCAATTGAAAGAAAGACATAAGGCGGAAGAATAGATGAGAAGAGCCACCACTGGTTCAAATGGAAAGAAAGAGATGAGGCGGAAGAATTCTTTAGAAGGTGAGAAGAGTTGGGTTATGTTGGTACTCTAGGGTTTTGTTTATAAATGATATTTAAATTAATTTATTAATTTTCTAATTAAGTTATTTAGATTACCAATATTTTTATATACAATATAAATTGATATATACAAGAATATATACACTGATGACTGATCCCAAAAACCATACACATATTCAGTATATAAGCACATATATAATTTATTTTTTTTAAATTAATAAGGTTCACGAGTTGGCTCGCGAGCCACGAGCTTGGAAGAATAAGGTTCGGGCTTAGCTAGCAAAATACACGAACCGAGCCATGGCTCGGCTCGGCTCGCCAGAGCCGAACTCAAGCCCGAACTTTCCTCGAGCTGGCTCGTAGGGCTCTCGAGTCAGCTCGGCTCATTACCATCCCTAGGTTTAATGCCCTCAGGTGCCTCCACAAGTTCCCAGACTTTATTGGAATACATTGAATCTAATTCCGATTCCATGGCCTTTATAGCTTCATCATATGTGACAGGATCTGATACGTCAGATTCAACCACTTGGGTTAATCCTAAGTATCTGTCAGGTGCACTGACAATCCTCCCACAACGACGAGGTTGTTGTGTACTCATCCCTACATCATATGTTGTATCTGGTACATCATATGTATCTAACACATTTTCAGTTATTACGGGTTCTTGGAATTCAGAATCTGACGTTGTCATTGTTGGAAAAACGGAATCCGAAAGCAACAAAAATTTAATAATTTTTCAACAAAAGGATTGAAAACTAGCAATCATGAATCCAAATTCGTAGAGATTAGAAACTCACTTTTCAATAATCTTTCTTGAAGCGTTTCAAGCCACCCAAGAATGCTCTTCTCGCGGCTTGATCCCCTCTCCTTGGTAAAGCTCGAATCTTCAAAACTTCTAACTTGAAGCTCTCTAGAGATAGTCCACAAACTTGACTACAATCTAACTAGTAAGGATACTAGTTCTCTAGTTAGTGTTTGGGCTTAACCTAGGGTTCAATTTATCTTGGAGAAAGGATGGTGTTCAACACATGAACCAAAAGAATTTAATCAATCTTAAGGGGAGCTCGAGCTCCCTCATATATAGCCAAGGGAGGGGCGGGCGAAAACCTAGTCCTTATGGACTAAGGATTTGGTCCCTCTCTCTCTTATTACTTGATCATCAAGTAATTCCCAACTTTGACTTTGAATTCTAATTCAAATCAACTTTTAAGAGAGCTAAAATATCCAAACCCTTTTAGATAATATTATACTTTATTTATTAATAAATAAATAACTTATTTATCTAATTAATTAATTCGTAATTAATTAAATAGATTATTTTTCTCCAAAATAAGACTTTCTTTTTAATTCAAAAATTAAACCAAAGTCTATTAAATAATTAACACATTAATTATTTAATCACATATACATATGTATGCACGTGTGACACACGTGTCCCTAAGGACACGTGTCACTCACGTGACCCACATGTGTGATTCACACGAGTGGTACCCTTTTGTCTCGATTAACTCATTTAATCATTTCAAAGCCCCAACTCATGTAACCAAGTTGTTGTGTGTGACCCTCTAGGTTCTCAATTCAATTAGCAGTGACCCTAATTAATTAATTCAATAATTAATTAATCAGTCCACAGATTAAACAACCATAGTCTAGCAACAGGTGTTTAACCCCTAGCTGAATTGGAATGTCTCGATTCGACAGAACCTTTAAGTCATTGATTCATGTGAGATACAATCCTCCTACTTATTATCTCTCAACCAAGATCTAGGGATCAATTAGTCACATCAAAGGCTCGTGAGATATTTCCTAATCTGGAAGTTTCCATTTCCTGAAACAGAAACTTCCTTTCCCATTTAGGAATCTTCTCACACGGTGCACCTCAGTGAACTTGCTTATGGAAGCAAGCACCCTCATGTATCACGCACGTATCAACTATACACTTTGCACCTCCATGAAACAAGGTGGTCCTTCTTAAGGGTGTGATCCCACAAGCAAGCCTTAGAGGAGTCAGTTTGATACTCCCACTGTCTGTAGGACTCATCGGCTTGGAGTATTTTACTAATCATGACTTATGTGATATAGGGCTCGTCTCATGAACCATTTCACCGAAATGGTAGAGTCGTAAAGTCATCAGGATTAGGGGAGTTCACATACATGCACAGCTAAAGTAAACGCATACCAAACAAGAGCATATAAAGAAGTGTTGCCTCAATTCGTTATATTATTCAAAGATTATCTGTGATCACAATAAGGAAAAGTACAAAGCGGATATACAATCGGCTTTCTAGGGCACTATTCCTAACAATCTCCCACTTGCCCGTCAAAGCCATTCTAAAGCTACTCTAAGTCTCATCTTCTTATGATGGCCTTCGAAAGCTTCTCGACTAAGGGGTTTAGTAAATGGATCTGCCACGTTCTCTGCTGATGTGTCCCTCTCAATTTGCACATCTCCTCTTTTGATAATATCACGGATTAGGTGATACTTCCTCATAATGTGCTTGGTCCGTTGGTGAGATCTTGGTTCTCTTGCTTGAGCAACCGCCCCAGTGTTGTCACAAAACACAGAAATGGGGTCTTTCATGCTAGGAACAACATTCAATTCTTGAATGAAGTTTCTAATCCAAATACCTTCCTTAGCTGCATCATTTGCAGCTAAGTATTCGGCCTCAGTGGTCGAATCTGCAGTGGTTGTTTGCTTGGAACTCTTCCAACTCACTGCTCCGCCGTTTAGGCAGAAAATGTATCCTGACATTGACTTAAAATCATCTAAGTCAGATGCAAAGCTTGCATCACAGTATCCTTTGATAGTAAGATCTTTCTGACCTCCGTAAACTAAGAATAAATCTTTAGTACTTTTCAAGTACTTAAGAATATTCTTCATGGCAGCCCAGTGACCATCTCCAGGGTCAAATTGGAAACGACTTGTTACACTAAGTGCATAAGCCACATCCGGTCGAGTACATAACATTGCATACATTATGCTACCTATTGTTGATGCATAAGGTGTATGAGTCATTCTTTCCTTCTCAAGGTTAGTCATAGGACACATCTTCTTAGAAAGGCATGTTCCTACACTCATAGGAAGGTTCTTAACCTTTGCTGACTCCATATTGAATCTCTTCAATACTTTGTCAATGTACATCGACTGTGATAGTCCTATTAAGCTTCTAGATCTATCTCGATAGATTTTAATTCCAAGGATATAGGACGCATCACCAAGATCTTTCATCTCGAATTGGTTCGATAACCATAACTTAGTTACTTTCATATCATCCTTCGAATTCCCAACAAGAAGGATGTCATCAATATAAAGTACTAAGAATCGCACTGAGGTCTCCAATTCCTTTCTATACACACATGATTCATTCGAAATTTGAATGAAGCCAAACGCTTTGACTGATTCATCAAATCGAATGTTCCAATTCCTTGAAGCCTGTTTCAATCCATAGATTGATCTTTGGAGTTTGTGAACTTTTTGCTCACTCCCACTGAATGTGAAACCTATGGGTTGCTCCATATAAATGTCTTTATCAATGTCACCATTGAGAAAGGCAGTTTTCACATCCATTTGCCATATCTCATAGTCATAATATGCAGCAATGGCAAGCATGATCCGAATAAACTTTTACATTGCAACTGGTGAGAAGGTTTCATCAAAGTCCACGCCGGGTCTTTGAGTGAATCCTTTTGCAACCAGTCTTGCTTTGTAGGCTGCAATGCTGCCATCAACTCCAAGCTTTCTCTTAAAGATCTATTTGCAACCTATGGGTTTGACCCCATCAGGCAAATCTACCAAGGCCCAAACTTGTTTGGAGTTCATGGAATCCATTTCGGATTTCATGGCTTCTATCCACTGTTCAGAGTCAGAATCTGAAAGTGCCTCGTCATATGTTAAAGGATCATTATCCTTTTGAGAGATCTCATGGAAGAATCCATACCATCTCTCCGGCTGTCTAGGAGTGCGTTCAGAACGCCTTAGAGGAGGATTTATGTGTGTATCGAAATTCGTGATTGGTTGTGGTTGGTCAGAAGGGGACGTTTCTTCAGTGGGTGGCGTGGGGTCACTTTGTACTTCCTCTAATTCTATGATCTTGCCTTTCTTTTCTTTAATGAACGGTTCCTCAAAAAAAGTAGCATTTCTGGAAACAAACACCTTTTGCTCAGATTGATCATGAAAGTAGTATCCTATGGATTCCTTAGGGTAACCAACAAAGTGGCATAAGTTTGAACGAGATTCTAACTTATCTCCCACTGTCCTCTTCACGTAAGCAGGACAACCCAAAATTCTTAAGTAAGAATAACTAGGGATTTTACCATGCCACATTTCATAGGGCGTTTTAGGGACTGACTTAGAGGGAACTAGATTCAAAATCTTTGCTGCACTTTCTAGGGCATAACCCCAGAAAGAAGGTAGTAAGTCAGTGAAACTCATCATGGAACGAACCATATCGAGTAGATTTCGATTCCTTCTCTCATAAACTCCACTGAGTTGAGGAGTTCCCGGAGGTGACCACTAAGAGATAATCCCATTATCTTTGAGATGATTAAGGAATTCTTCACTAAGATACTCGCCTCCTCGATCAGATCGAAGTGCTTTGATCTTGTGACCAGTTTAGTTCTCAAACTCCTTTTGAAATTCTAGGAATTTCTCAAAAGCTTCAGATTTATACTTCATTAAGTATACATAACCATACCGACTAAAGTTATCGGTAAAGGTTATGAAATACTGATGACCGTTTCTTGCGCTTACACTAAGCGGTCCACAGACATCAGAATGGATCAAATCTAAGAACTTAGTGGCACGTTCCACAGTTACTTTAAAAGGAACTTTGGACATCTTTCCTTTGAGACAGGACTCGCAAGAAGTTAACTCTTTGAGTTCATTTCATTTTCAGAGAATGATCCTAAAGTGTTTATCTTGCTAATTCTATTCTTGGAAATGTGTCCTAATCTAGCGTGCCATAAGGGAGCTAAAACTTTATCATCTCTCTTACGTTTAGTTTCTCGTTGTATATTCATAATATTGATATTTTGAGTTAGATAAGTCCATTACTTAAAGTACCGATGTGAACGGAAGAGTTGTTCCGTTTGATAAAATATTTACCATTCTTAATATAATTTTAATAACCTTCACAATCTAAAATTGGAACTGAAATTATATTACGAATAATGTTCGGTACATGAAGGACTTTATTTAAAACTAACTCAAAACTACCTAAATCTAATCTAATTGTGCCTAAAGCTCGAGCTTCAACATTTGAGCCATCACCGATCTTCAAGACATATTCTCCTTCTCTGAGTTGTTGGACCTCATTTAGCATCTGTACATCATTACAGATATGAGCTCCACAACCGGTATCAAGTACCCAAGAACTAGAATTAATAGAAAGATTTACTTCAACGAGAAACATACCTTTCTTTAGAGTAGCCTTGTACAATGGGCAGTTTCTCCTCCAATGTCCCGCTTTGCCACATTGGAAGCAAACATCCTCTTTCTGATCACGCTTCTTCTTTTGGGCCTTCCCCTTCGAAATGCTACCAATGGGCCCAAAGGGTTTCTTCTGCTTCTTTTGGGCTTTCTTGCCCTTACCTTTACAAGGCCCCGAAGAGGAAGATGGAGCATTCACCATCAGAACCTTATTGTCCTTCTTGATGGTGCTTTTACCAGTCACAAGCTGACTAATCAGCTCAGCTACAGTAGCACCAGCATGATTCATATTGAAGTTAAGGACAAATGGGTTGAATGATGGTGGGAGCGAGGCTAGCAACAAATCCACTGAAAGCTCGTCCTTCAGTGGCATGTCCATGGAAGCAAGTTTCTCAGTAAGGGCGAGAAACTTGAGTCCATATTCATGGACACTTGAACCTTCCCTCATTCTCAAATGGAATAATTCCTTTGAAGTGTTATACATTGTAACACGTTCATGAGGTCGGTAAAGTTGCTCTCTAAGTGGTCGTAAATCTCCAAGCAAATTCCATGGCCTCATGTTGCCTTTGCAAGTCCGGAGAAATGTTAGCCAACATAAGGACACGGGCTTGGAGATTATCATCCTTCCACTTCTGGATCGCATCCCGCTCGGCCCGAGTGGGAGCGTCCCCTTTGGGACTAGGCTCCCCTTCGAAGAGAACATAAGTTCTCTTCTCAGAATCTAAAATGATTTTCAGATTCCTCAGCCAATCAGAATAGTTGGGACCAGTCAACTTGTTTGACTCGAGGATCGATACAAGAGGGTTTTTGGTTGCCATTTCAAAACACGTAGAGAATCACAGAATCTACGACCTAAATGGTAAAACAGAGAACTAGTGAGCATGCTGAATTATAACGATATACAAAAGATAAGGTCTTTAAACTAATGTACCTCCCACTGTTTTTCAAAGATCTATAATTCCCAAAGATCTAAGAGGAACACGTTTCCCAATGGGTACTAAGATCCTAAGCATTTCACCTCGAACCCACGACTCGCGGACATTCTAAGTAAAACCCTAGGTAGATAAAATTTACCAATTCTAACACCTTTAGAACTCTTAGTAACTGTTTTTGCATCACCTATCTTTCAATATGGACCCACGACTCGTGCGACATCCATATTTACTTAGGCGTTAAGCTAGACCCATCAATCATAAGATCATGATCAAAACTTAGTTCGAACGACCCACGACTCGCGGACATCGCCCTTGCCAAAATTGACCACGAAATATTGATCATTTAAAATGATCAATTAGGTAACTAAGAACTAATAAGCTCCACTAGCTATCCTATGGCTCGCGGACAATCACTAGCTTCACTTACTAAACTTAAAACCTATTGATGGAATGGTAGGAATTTAATTCAAAATTTGCATCTCGAATTAAACACCTATTGTTCAAAATTAGCTTAATATTTAATGGGAATTTAAAATCAACCGGAGAGTTGTCCGGTTCGATCTCACCAACATATATGTTATCCAATTTTAATTAGCCTTGATTCATGCAAGTACAACTTAAATGCATTTCACACAAGCACTTAGCAGATAACATGTCCTAGCATGATACAAACATGTTATGATCATGGGTTCTACCTATCGTATGCGTGATATGTGGGAGCCACTCCACAATCACAAGTTCTAACATACATGCCACATAAACAGTTTAAATCACTTAAGGGAAAGCGGTAACAAAATACGAGCCCTATCTCTATTACATTTTCAATTGAGATTTCCCTCCCTAACATTTTGAGGGGTCTTCACTTATGGCCTCCTTATTACTTGAATGTGGTTCATCTTACTCCATGGGTGCATTGTCTTCACAATGAAAATAAAACCTCACCACCTATTCTACTCTCAAAAAAATGAAAAGGTACTGAAAAGTAAAAAGGCTCAATCTTCACATTGGCCTTAGACAAATATACGGGGCATACCCCGACCTCAAAAACAGTAATATGGAAAGCCACATAATAAATCACATAACAGTACGCACATAAGTGAGGCTCCAACCTCAATTGAAAAACGCAACTATAGGGCTCCAACCCCAATTTAAACCATTCATGTGCATAAATTAAAACCATACATAAGTCTAAACCCATGATCACCTAACATGCATAAATTGCAAGAATTTAAATTTAACTAATAAATTAAAATTCTCGCTTTAAGCTCTAATAGCTTAAAACACGAGTTAGATGCAATTCTTGTTCAAGAGCCTTTTCTGTAAAACCCGAAAAACTATAAACTAATAAAATTCCAATTAATTTCTGAAAATTAACAATTTTATTCTTTCAATAATTTCATAAAATAAAGTTTGCAATTTTCCCAAAAATTTAAATCGCTTAGTTTTTCAAAATCCCAATTTAAACAATTATTTCAAAAATAATTCAAATTTAATAAAAACAAAATTTTACAGAAAAATTAAATCGGGATTTCAAGGACCGAAAAAACGAAAACACGAAAACGCGAAATCCGGGCCCGGAATCGCCCGGAACGAACAGCTGCTTACCGCGCAGCGTCCCGCGCTACACGCTCAGCTCGTTGCTGCTCGCGTGCGGGCAATGCCTGGCGGGTGCTCCCGCGCGGTTGCGGGAGCGTGACGGAGGCTGTCCCGTGCGGTTGCGGGACAGGCGCCTAGGCAACCCTAGCACGGCGTCGAGCGCGGCTGCACGACGGTGGCGTGCGGGGTTGGGGCGTGCTACACGTTGGCACGTTCCAACCTCGTGTGTTCGTTTCGTGTTTCGTTTCGTATCTCAGGTTTCACCAAAACCCGGTTCAATCCAAAATAAAAATACGATTTAAACAGATTTGAATTAAAACGGTTTTCAAAACCACAATTTAAGAAAACAGTTTCAGAAATTCAAGAAAAATTACAGTTTCGTAATTCAAGCTTTTTAAAAGAACTCATGAATACCTAATTCACATCTATGCCTAAGAATTTCTAGCAAATTCAGAATAATTGAGACAAATCAGAAACACGATTAACGAGGTGGCTCTGATACCACTTGTTGGAAAAACGAAATCAGAAAGCAGCGAAAATTTAATAATTTCCCCATAAAAGGATCGAAAACTCACAATCATGAATCTAAATTCGTAGAGATTAGAAACTTACTTTTCAATAATCTTTCTTGAAGCGTTTCAAGCCACCCAAGAACGCTCTTCTCGCGGCTTGATCCCCTCTCCTTGGTAAAGCTCGAATCTTCAAAACTTCTAACTTGAAGCTCTCTAGAGATAGTCCACCAACTTGACTATAATCTAACTAGTAAGGATGCTAGTTCTCTAGTTAGTGTTTGGGCTTAACCTAGGGTTTAATTTATCTTGGAGAAAGGATGGTGTTCAACACATGAACCAAAAGAATTCAATCAATCTTAAGGGAAGCTTGAGCTCCCCAATATATAGCCAAGGGAGGGGCGCCCGAAAACCTAGTCCTTATGGACTAAGGATTTAGTCCCTCTCTCTCTTATTACTTGATCATCAAGTAATTCCCAACTTTGACTTTGAATTCTAATTCAAATCAACTTTTAACAGAGCTAAAATATCCAAACCCTTTTGGATAATATTATTCTAACATCCCGCTACTTCGGCATTTCCAGGTACGCTTCACGAGAGAGTTTAATTTCGTGATTTATGTGATTCGTATGCCTTAAATATCAATGTGTAATTTATTTAAGTTTATGCGCTTTAGATTTAATTAATTGTTTGGGCTCGAATGCTCAATAATTGAAGTTTAGGGACCTAACTAATTAGGGTGCTTTGGCCTTCGTGGCAATCTTGAGCTCGTGAGTTCGAATTCGAATTCCGACCCCTTCATTGAGTTCGTTTCCATGATTCGGATTCAATGAAATTAACTTTTGTTTTCAAAGCCGTTTGTTATCCCTACCGTTTTAAAATTCGATCCGAATAGACTGGATACCGTTTGACCCTACCCGTTTTTCCCGACCCGTTTCTTGGCCCTACAAGAGGGGACCGAACCCTCTTTTCTTCCCCATTTTAATCGGTTCAAGCAAGGAGAGAGGGAGAGGAAGAGAAGAGAAGAAGAAGAAAGCCAACCCTTTTCGAGCTCAAGAACCCCGCCCCCCGTCCGTCCAATCAACGATCCAAGGTAAGCAATGTGACCCTCTCCTTACGTGTTTCGATTCTACCGATTGAATCTTGCTTTATTGCCGTATTTCTTGAGTTTGGGGATAGTGATGAATAGTATAGGTTTCGTGTTTTAGGTGTTCGGACTCGTTTCGGAGTCCAATTTATGCTCTAATGTGATATATATATGTGATATATCTTGAATTTGAGTGTTTTTGGTGTATTATGTGATTGGAATGTGGTTTGGGGTGGTTTGGGATCCACCCCCGTTAACCCCCTGCTTCTCTGCTCTTTTTTTTCGGAGAAGACGACCCAACACGGCTGTGTTGACATTCAGTTCATTTACAACACGGCCGTGTCAAGCCCTCGACTTTGAAATTTTTTACTCGGACACGGCCGTGTCAGATTCCAGGCCAATTTTGACACGGCCGTCCTGACCTCGTTTGAACTCGGATTTACCTGATTTTTGAACCTACGGAAACCTCTTGAAGTATAGAACATCCTCCAGTTGGAATCATCTCAAAATTTGTTCTAGATTGTAAGTTATAATCGTTTGAAATTTGTATCGCCATCCCGCCGAAATTCTGCTTTCGTCCAACTTCAAACGTACGCCATTTTCGGCTCGCTTTGAACCACGTTTTGAGCCACCTATAATTTTAAAGATATTTGTGTCTAGTTTCAGTTCCAAGAAACAAAACTCAATTCCCATTTCTCAAACTCAAGGTATAACCGTTTTACTACAGCTTGTCCGTTTCGGAATAATTTCCAGTTTTGCCGGTTTTGCTCGGAACACTCTCTTATGCATTTCTTCCACTTTCCTTGCACCTTGCCACCTCCGAACTCATTCCTAACTTGTTTTATCTTGTGTATGTGTATATACTTGTTGCTATATGTGTTTTATGTTGCTTATTTAATACGAATTATTTGCACGAAGCATCAATGCACCTTGTTATGTATCTCCGCCTTGTAATATGAATTATTTGTGTGCATGAACATGTTATATGATTATAAATGAATATGTTGAGCTATGTATTGTCTTGGTTTGCATGTAATTGATTCAAATATGTGGTATGCCTACTTGATTGCATCTCTTATATGCATGAACATACGTCGTGCGTCTATGTGGTTCATTCTTGAGTCTAAGTCTTGTCTTTTGCCTTCAGTTTGTCCAGGTGCACCCGGGGTGGTATTTTATTCGTCAGTTGATTCCGGGGTGAATCAAGTGCTTTGTCTTCGGCTTTGTTTGGTTCGAGGTGAGGTTAGGATATAGTTATACCCTAATGAAATGTGCCGGTTTTTGTATGCATACGACTTATGAGCCTCTATGTATATGTAGATATGTGTGAAATACGTATTTGTTGGCTTTGCCATAAGTTTGCAAGTATGAAAGTATGTATAAGCCTATATACGCTAAGCTTTGATTCTGTTATGATTTTGAGGTCGGCGTGATACGTACGTACGATATGATAAGTACGATATGCATGTGCTATGTATAAGTGTGAGTCTAGCAGGTTTAAGCTTCCGATTTCCGTGATCTGTGTAAGTGTGGGGCCCCAGTTTCCTTGTAAGGGATGTACCGGAACCCACCTGAGCGTAGGTTGGGGGATGGAGTCCGAGGGTTTGAGAAGCATTGAGCACTCCCCTTATCCGATTTAGGATGGCTAGGGTCGCGCACCCCTTCCATCACACCTACCTGGTATGTTTTGTTTTGTTCTGTTTTGGTTAGTCTGTCTATGTGCTCGTACCCGCCGAGTTTCGTTATGTCTGTCGGTTATAAGTTCGTGAAACAGGGGTAGATTCTCAAATTAAGATAAAATTTGATATACTTTTAACCTAATAAAATATGTTTAGATATGTGTGCTTCGTCTGCATGTTTTAAATGTATGCATTAAAAAGTTTCGTTCGTTTTATTTTGCTAAATCACCCTGTATATATATTATCACGGGCAAATGTTTTGGCGTGCGAAAACTACTCCCGGCGTCATGAACATCTTCTTTTTACGTGCTTTGCTATGTATATTATGTATAGCGTGCGTGTGTTAATCCCTCGCTCAGTCAAGTGTGACTGACCCCTCCCTCTTTATGTTTTTAGCACTGCAGGTTTGCGTTGGAGTTCGAGCTAGGCGGTGTGAGTCTCTTGGAGTCGAGTCTTGTATTAGTTGAGTCCTTACATTTACATTTTGATTTCAGTTTTAGATTTGTATTATTAACCCATGAACAAATATGTTTAAATATGATTTGTTCATTTATGATTTGAAATCGGGACAGGTTAGGACAGGTGCTCGGATTAGATGAACCCGTTTTGATTATATGATTATTCGGGACAGGTTAGGACAGGTGCTCGGATTAGGCGAACCCGTTTGTATTTATGATTTATGTAATGATTTAATTTCGGGATTAGGAATTATGCTAGATTGAACCCGTCAACTGTTTGCATGATTTGAATTTTTGTTTGGCATGATCACGCTTCCATATATTCGTTAAGTATTATGTGTGCAGGGTCTACGTCCCGCCTAGCTCAGAATTTGAGTTTGTTTTGTTTGTCACCGTTCGCTATGGTTTGGCACGTGTGTGGAGTCCTTGTTTCGTTACACGTGTTGAGCTATGGTGCGGGGGTGTGGTGCCCACCGTTGGGGCGCTACGTCTGTAAGTGGTATCAGAGGCCCAGGTTACAAAACCGGGCTCGGTGTCATGTCGTGTCTATCTAGGTCTTACGGCATAGGATAATTTGGTTATGTGCACGTTTGCATCATGGTTTGATACGTTTTGCTTGTGTAAATTCTAATACTTGGTTGATTTTACATTATGCAATGCATTGCATTTTAATTGCTCTTGATTGATTTAACTACGTGACATAAGCACTTACAAATCAACACACATATATCTTTATTGTAGTTGTTGAGATTTTCAGGATGCCGCCACGTAGATAACACTGCGGTCAACCTTCTTATCAACATCCGTACAATCAAGGGCAGTCTTCAACCAGAGCATCCCCTATGAATTTGATGGCAATGAAGTACCGGGAGTTCAAGACATTTGATCCTCCTCAATTCCGAGAATGAGACAATATAAAGGCTGAGGAATGGCTCTCGGAGATAGAGAGCATATTTGAGATATGGCCGTGTGATTACCAAAATATGGCTCGCCTTGCGATACAACTACTACAAGGACAAGCAACACAACGGTAGAAAAGAGTTGCCCAAAAATTAGAGGCATCAAGCGAAGAGATGACATGGGATGTGTTTGTTCGGGAATTTAGGAAAAAGTTCGCACCGGCCGTTTTACAAGAACGAAGACTCGAAGATTTCCTCGCGTTAAAACAAGGAGATAAAATGGTCATGGAGTACTTAGAGGAATTCGAGAAATTGGGTGCTTATGTACCCTACAATACGAACAACGATGAAATGAAGGCTAGGAACTTTACGGAAGGTCTTCGGGATGAAATCAAGGAAGCTTTAACTGCGAAGAACACGAGTACGTGGGATAAGGCCACAAAGAGAGCTTTAAAGGTCGAAACGTGGATTATAACAAGAAGCAAAGAGAAGGAAGGATCGGAGCCTAGACTTGAATTGGGTCTATGCTCCAATCTGCAAGTAGAAGGAAAATCCCACCAATCCGGGAATCAAACCAAGAAGATTCGTGGGAAGAAGCATAAGACTGATAACTTTTCAAAGTTAAAGAAAGAGCTTCAACCTTGTACCCATTGTGGAGGGACAAACCATGCCTACGACGCTTGTTGGGATAGATTGAAGAGATGCTACGCTTGTGGATCAACCGAGCACAAGATCTCTGAGTGTGACCAATCGAGAGCTAACAAGCACCGAACGCGAGGTCAACGACTTCCAATTGGAGACCTACATGAACCCGAGAATTGAGGTACTTGCATTCATGGAACGTGCATTCATAACATATTAAATTTTGTAATTAAATTGCTCTATGTGTTAAAATCACAATGTGTAGCATTTTTCTACGTGCTCGAGTGACTTTATGATGCATTTCATCTATACATATAACCCGACATGCATATCTAGTGTTTAATTATAGAATGTTGATTCACTCATACGGCTGAGTTTGAAGTCCTATGAAGTGGGAAGAGATGGTTGAAGTGAGGGTCGAATTAAAGGTCTTCCTTGAGATTTGGTTGCCGACTATAGCATGATATGAAGATATTTCAAGGAAGTAGATTCGAGAAACTATATTTTGGATTGAAGATTTGGGATCCGATAGTGCTTTGAAGAAAAGTTGAAACTCATCTTCCGAAGAAGGCATTTTGGCATGTCTACAAGAAGCATATTGGTGAAGAACTTGGACTTAGAGGTCGTCGAGGAACCACCGGATTCAAGAATTATACAAGAAGTCATATTAATAAACCAAGAGCTGAAGGATCCAATTCTTGGAAATAAAATCAGGACCAAGAGAACACTTAAGCTAGGAATCTAGGGCTAGGGCGATTGGCTAAAGATGGAACTCAATTATGAAAAGAATACCACGATGATATTGGAAGAAACGAGTAGGACAAGGTTCGAATTGAGGACCTTCTTTGGGGATCGAGAATGCCGAAGAGAGGGTGACACCAAGAATGAATCGAGGAGAAGATCGGATTTTAGAAATTTGTACATAGAATTGAAGATTTCAAATCAAAGGATACGACATTGAAAAGGACCCCAAGTACGGTGTTACTTTGGGAAAACATCACCGGGCGTTAGAACATGGATCCAGCTTAAGGATTGAGAGTAAGTGTAACCAACCGCAAATACGGGGCATGGGGATTTATTCAATTGTATCTTGGAAGGAAGGAGCGAGTTGTCAAAAGTTCAGGCTCGAGGATTAACAACGGTTCCGAGATTTTTCAATCATTCCTAAGAGAAGGAGGTCCCAAGGGACCTTGGCTTTCAAAGGATGAAGGAGATGGGATTGTTTCTTGACCCCTTTTCAAAGAAACATCCGAGCAAAGGAAAAGTCGGGTTTGGAGAAAGAGTTCAAGAGTAGACAACAATCGTGGAATGAAGATAATGGAAAGTGTTAAAGTGACAAGTGCATCTAGAATTTCAAGATGGTGGGCAAGATTTCGGTAATGATCAAATCCTCACGAACACTCACATATCGGTGAACGGTACACTTAAACATGCATATCACGTGCATCATTCATCTTTTAGCTTTGCTTGTGTGTGTTTGTTGTTTGTTACCTTTCGGCGTTGCTTTGAGTGTTCGAGTGCTTTTGCTTCGCGGTTAGTTGAGGGTCGTGCTTTGCAAAGATCTACCCAACGATCTTCCAAGAGTCTTCAGTTAGAGGTAAGCAACGGTTCGAACGTCAACTTTGAGCCACGGGTTGAAGTGGTTTTAGAAGGCCCGTTTGGGTTGGAGAACTAATGGTGGAAGCTCCTTAACTACCCCATTCGTGATTCCGAGTTGTGGGTGGTTAAGATGGATTCAAACGGTGGGAGTTGAATCATTTTTTGACCCTCCTGTCGTGCGAAAACGTCTGAGCTATTCCAAGTCGGGATCAAGTTCGTTTAGAGCTTGGAGTGAAGATCGAACCCCTTGGTGCTTGAAGACCTTTCTCGAGCTAACCCTCGTCGGGACGTCATGAACCTCGAACTTGGGTGAATACTGGAGAGTTGCTCGTAGTTCTTACCCGAGCGGTAGGACCTGGGGCAGGTCCTCTTTAAGGGGGAGAGTTTGTAACATCCCGCTACTTCGGCATTTCCAGGTACGCTCCACGAGAGAGTTTAATTTCGTGATTTATGTGATTCGTATGCCTTAAATGTCAACGTGTAATTTATTTAAGTTTATGCACTTTAGATTTAATTAATTGTTTGGGATCGAATGCTCAATAATTGAAGTTTAGGGACCTAATTAATTAGGGTGCTTTGGCATTCGTGGTAATCTTGAGCTCGGGAGTTCGAATTCGAATTCCGACCCCTTCATTGAGTTCGTTTCCACGATTCAGATTCAATGAAATTAACTTTTGCTTTCAAAGCCGCTTATTATCCCTACCATTTTAAAATCCGATCCGAATGGACTGGATACCGTTTGACCCTACCCGTTTTTCCCGACCCGTTTCTTAGCCCTACAAGAGGGGACCGAACCCTCTTTTCTTCCCCATTTTGATCGGTTCAAGCAAGGAGAGAGGGAGAGGAAGAGAAGAGAAGAAGAAGAAAGCCAACCCTTTTCGAGATCAAGAACCCCGACCCCGTCCGTCCAATCAACGATCCAAGGTAAGCAATGTGACCCTCTCCTTACGTGTTTCGATTCTACCGATTGAATCTTGCTTTATTGCGGTATTTCTTGAGTTTAGGGATAGTGATGAATAGTATAGGTTTCGTGTTTTAGGTGTTCGGACTCGTTTCGGAGTCCAATTTATGCTCTAATGTGATATATATATGTGATATATCTTGAATTTGAGTGTTTTTGGTGTATTATGTGATTGGAATGTGGTTTGGGGTGGTTTGGGATCCACCCCCGTCGACCCCCTGCTTCTATGCTCTTTTTTTTCGGAGAAGACGACCCAACACGGCCGTGTTGACATTCAGTTCATTTCTAACACGGCCTTGTCAAGCCCTCGACTTTGAATTTTTTTACTCGGACACGACCATGTCAGCTTCCAGGCCAATTTTGACACG
Organism: Lantana camara; assembly: GCA_037501455.1. Taxonomy (NCBI): domain Eukaryota; kingdom Viridiplantae; phylum Streptophyta; class Magnoliopsida; order Lamiales; family Verbenaceae; genus Lantana; species Lantana camara. The sequence goes on from CM074856.1 coordinate 97,822,846, forward strand.
GCCGTGCTGACCTCGTTTGAACTCGGATTTGCCTGATTTTTGGACCTACGGAAACCTCTTGAAGTCTAGATCATTCTCCAATTGGAAGCACCTCAAAATTCGTTCCAGATTGTAAGTTATAATCGTTTGAAATTTGTGTAGCCATCTCGCCGAAATTCTGCTTCGTCCAACTTCAAACGTACGCCATTTTCGGCTCGCTTTGAACCACGTTTTGAGCCACCTATAATTTTAAAGATATTTGTGTCTAGTTTCAGTTCCAAGAAACAAAACTCAATTCCCATTTCTCAAACTCAAGGTATAACCGTTTTACTACAGCTTGTCCGTTTCGGAATAATTTCCAGTTTTGCCGGTTTTGCTCGGAACACTCTCTTATGCATTTCTTCCACTTTTCTTGCACCTTGCCACCTCCGAACTCATTCCTAACTTGTTTTATCTTGTGTATGTGTATATACTTGTTGCTATATGTGTTTTATGTTGCTTATTTAATACGAATTATTTGCACGAAGCATCAATGCACCTTGTTATGTATCTCCGCCTTGTAATATGAATTATTTGTGTGCATGAACGTGTTATATGATTATAAATGAATATGTTGAGCTATGTATTGCCTTGGTTTGCATGTAATTGATTCAAATATGTGGTATGCCTACTTGATTGCATCTCTTATATGCATGAACATACGCCGTGCGTCTATGTGGTTCATTCTTGAGTCTAAGTCTTGTCTTTTGCCTTCAGTTTGTCCAGGTGCACCCGGGGTGGTATTTTATTCGTCAGTTGATTCCGGGGTGAATCAATTGCTTTGTCTTCGGCTTCGTTTGGTTCGAGGTGAGGTTAGGATATAGTTATACCCTAATGAAATGTGCCGGTTTTTGTATGCATGCGACTTATAAGCCTCTATGTATATGTAGATATGTGTGAAATACGTATTTGTTGGCTTTGCTATAAGTTTGCAAGTATGAAGCTATGTATAAGCCTATAGACGCTAAGCTTTGATTCTGTTATGATTTTGAGGTCGGCGTGATACGTACGTACGATATGATAAGTACGATATACATGTGTTATGTATAAGTGTGAGTCTAGCAGGTTTAAGATTCTAATTTTCGTGATCTGTGTAACTGTGGGGCCCCAGTTTCCGTGTAAGGGATGTACCGGAACCCACCTGAGCGTAGGTTGGGGGATGGAGTCCGAGGGTTTGAGAAGCATTGAGCACTCCCCTCATCCGATTTAGGATGGCTAGGGTCGCGCAGCCCTTCCATCACACCTACCTGGTATGTTTTGTTTTGTTCTGTTTTGGTTAGTCTGTCTATGTGCTCGTACCCGCCGAGTTTCGTTATGTCTGTCGGTTATAAGTTCGTGAAACGGGGGTAGATTCTCAAATTAAGATAAAATTTGATATACTTTTAACCTAATAAAATATGTTTGGATATGTGTGCTTCGTCTGCATGTTTTGAATGTATGCATTTAAAAGTTTCGTTCGTTTTATTTTGCTAAATCACCCTGTATATATATTATCACGGGCAAATGTTTTGGCGTGCGAAAACTACTCCCGGCGTCATGAACATCTTCTTTTTACGTGCTTTGCTATGTATATTATGTATAGCGTGCGTGTGTTAATCCCTCGCTCAGTCAAGTGTGACTGACCCCTCCCTCTTTATGTTTTTAGCACTGCAGGTTTGCGTTGGAGTTCGAGCTAGGCGGTGTGAGTCTCTTGGAGTCGAGTCTTGTATTAGTTGAGTCCTTACATTTACATTTTGATTTCAGTTTTAGATTTGTATTATTAACCCATGAACAAATATGTTTAAATATGATTTGTTCATTTATGATTTGAAATCGGGACAGGTTAGGACAGATGCTTGGATTAGATGAACCCGTTTTGATTATATGATTATTCGGGACAGGTTAGGACAGGTGCTCGGATTAGGCGAACCCGTTTGTATTTATGATTTATGTTATGATTTAATTTCGGGATTAGGAATTATGCTAGATTGAACCCGTCAACTGTTTGCATGATTTGAATTTTTGTTTGGCATGATCACGCTTCCATATATTCGTTAAGTATTATGTGTGCAGGGTCTACGTCCCGCCTAGCTCAGAGTTTGAGTTTGTTTTGTTTGTCACCGTTCGCTATGGTTTGGCACGTGTGCGGAGTCCTTGTCTCGTTACACGTGTTGAGCTATGGTGCGGGGGTGTGGGGCCCACCGTTGGGGCGCTACAATTATACTTTATTTATAGATAAATAAATAACTTATTTATCTAATTAATTAATTCGTAATTAATTAAATAGATTATTTTTCTCCAAAATAAGACTTTCTTTTTAATTCAAAAATTAAACCAAAGTCTATTAAATAATTAACACATTAATTATTTAATCACATATACATATGTATGCACGTGTGACACATGTCCCTAAGGACACGTGTCACTCACGTGACCCACACGTGTGATTCACACGAGTGGTACCCTTTTGGCTCGATTAACTCATTTAATCATTTCAAAGCCCCAACTCATGTAACCAAGTTGTTGTGTGTGACCCTCTAGGTTCTCAATTCAATTAGCAGTGACCCTAATTAATTAATTCACTAATTAATTAATCAGTCCACAGATTAAACAACCATAGTCTAGCAACAGGTGTTTAACCCCTAGCTGAATTGGAATGTCTCGATTCGACAGAACCTTTAAGTCATTGATTCATGTGAGATACAATCCTCCTACTTATTATCTCTCAACCAAGATCTAGGGTAAGGGAATAATCAGAACCCTAATAATCTGGTCTTAAAGCTAACTGCATTTCATAACCATTTGATCTCAATCCAAGAAACCCTTTTCTTGATGTTTTGATCTACTACCTTGGACAAGGACTCCATATGGCACATGAATGACCCACAGAATAAGAGATCACCTTGCAAATGCAAGTGTAGGTCCTTTCTTGATTCTCATTCACTTTCATGAGTCACTTGTGCAGCCCCAGCATAAGCCTTGAATCAGTTGTCTAAGGCGACACCCTTTAAAGCTTATACCTAAGACTACAGAGTTAACTTATAAAGTGACGTGAAACCTCAAGTCTAAGGATCAATTAATCACATCAATGATTCGTGAGATATTTCCTAATCTGGAAGTTTCCATTTCCTGAAATAGAAACTTCCTTTCCCATTTATGAATCTTCTCACACGGGGCACCTCAGTGAACTTACTTATTGAAGTAAGCACCCTCATGTATCACGCACGTATCAACTATACACTTTGCACCTCCATGAAACAAGGTGGTCCTTCTTAAGGGCGTGATCCCACAAGCAAGCCTTAGAGGAGTCAGGTTGACACTCCCACTGTCTGTAGGACTCATCGGCTTGGAGTGTTTTGCTAATCATGACTTATGTGATATAGGGCTCATTTCATGAACCATTTCACCTAAATGGTAGAGTCCTAAAGTCATCAGGATTAGGGGAGTTGTCATACATGTACAGCTAAAGTAAACGCATACGAAACAAAAGCATATAAAGAAGTGTTACCTCAATTCGTTATATTATTCAAAGATTATCTGTGATCACAATAAGGAAAAGTACAAAGTGGATATACAATTGGCTTTCTAGGGTACTATTCCTAACAGTCATTTCTTCTAACACAATTTTGCTTCTACCCTTGTGGTCATTTACGAAATCATCTTCGAGATATTTAGCATTAGTGCTCACAAACACTTTGTGATCTCTCGGATCGTAAAATATACCACCTCTTGTTCCTTTAGGATAACCTATGAACAAGCAAACCTCTGTTCTTGATTCCAACTTGACAGGATCCTTCCTTAACACGTGAGTTGGGGTTCCCCATATCCGGAGATAAGAGACACTGGGCTTTCGCCCTCGCCACAGTTCCATTGGTGTTTTAGGAACCGACTTGGATGGAACAAGATTTAATTTGTGTGTTGCTGTTTCGAGTGCAAAGCCCCAAAATGAACTTGGCAGGGTAGCATGACTCATCATAGATCTTACCATTTCCATTAGAGTTTTATTTCTTCTTTCTGCAATACCATTCTGCTGGGGTGTCCCCGGTGCAGATAATTGAGATCTAATCCCATTTACAGTGAGAAATTCTAAAAACTCTGTAGACAGATACTCACCACCACGATCCGATCGAAGTGCTTTGATAGGTTTTCCAGTTTTATTTTCAACTTCAGCCTTGAATTCTTTGAATTTTTCAAAAGATTCAGACTTATATCTCATCAAATAAAAGTATCCGTATCTGGAGTAATCATCCGTAAAAGTGATGAAATACTCAAAACCTCCTCTTGCTTGAATACTCATAGGACCACACACATCCGTATGAATTAAGTCAAGCAATTTTGTGGCTCAATTACCTTTAGATTTAAAAGATCTCTTGGTCATTTTACCTTCCAAGCAAGATTCACAGACTGGTAGTTCTGTTAAGTCCAAGGGACTTAACAATTCATCAGAAATTAGTCTTTGGATCCTATTTGGATTAATATAACCAAGATGTAAATGCCACTTGTAAGGCTCGTTAGGCATAGGAGTTTTTCTTTAGGATGGTAGGTCAAGCGCAGTAGTGTTAAGTTCGGAATTAGGATTTTTATCGGGGTATAACAAGAAAAGACCATCTGTTACCATGCCAGATCAAATAAACCTTTTATTTTGCTTAATGGTAAAATTTTGTTCAAAACAAACACTAAAACCATTATTTATTAAATAACTCACAGAAATCAGATTTCTGCGAACACACGGTATGTACAGAGTGTCTTTCAGTACCAAAACCCTATCACCAAAATACAAATTTACAGTCCCTACTGCTAGTACAGATATACTTGTATTATCCCCGAGCAGTAGCTGCATCTCACCATCTTCAAGCTTTCTGGTTAGCTTGAACCCCTGTAATGAATTACAGATATGATTAGTTGAACCCGAGTCCACACACCACGAATCTAGTGGACTTCCAACTAAACGTAATTCAATCAAACAAGATATCAATATACCTTGTCCAGATGGCTTAGCAGGAAGACTTGCTAAGTATTTTGGACAATTCCTCTCTCCGCAGTGGAAACATTTTCCCTTACTAGGTTTACCTTTCTTCTTCTGAACCTTTTTCTTAGGATTGGGAACCTTTCCTTTTCTCTTTTTCCACTTGCTGGCTTTTGAGGCCGTGGAAGTCGATGTCTGAGCCAGGAGAACAGTTCCCTTAGCTTTCATCACCCACTCTGCTACTCTAAGTTCGTTCATCAATTCAGGCAGAGAAAAATCCAATTTGTTCATAGAATAATTTTGCCTGAATGTGTCGAACGACTTTGCTGAGAGCATAGGATCACATCTTGTTTACTGAGATCATCAAATTTAGCACCAAGGCTTTCAGTTTCGTTCAGGCAAGCCATCATGTTCATATCATGATCCTGAACTGGTGATCCCTCAGACATCTACCTAACAGCCTTCTCATCAACTCGAGCCTCTTGGCTCGATTCTTTCCTCCAAACATTTGATGGAGATGATCCATCATGTTCCTAGCAGTTGGCATCTCGTGTATTTGATGCTTAAGAACATTGGAGACAGATTCCAGGATATAAGACCGAGCCAAATCATTGGACTTGATCCAATTGGCATAAGCATTTCTCATATCCTGATTGGCTGTAGTTTCCGGTACCCCCGGACAAGGTTCAGTGAGCACTTGTTTCAGATTCTCGTGACCAAACACGATGTCAAGATTCATTTTCCAGTCAGGATAGTTAGACCCTTCAAGTCTATTTTCCTTTAGGATCGATTGAAGCGGGCTAGCAGTCCTCATTGTTTTAAAACTGAAATATTTTAAAATAGCGCAAGTTATGATTTTGTATTTTACTTCTTTTGCGTCTAACCAATAAATGAAATCCACGTAAACATTTTTGGTTTACGCAATGGTGACTTATCTAACAGCAGTTGACTTGTGACACCCCGTCTCTCCGACGAGCTAGGTATGACGTCACGAGAGGTTTTACCAATGTTTAATTCTTCTTTTGATTTAATTTATACGTTGAATTAATTGTTTAAGTGATTTATATGCTATAACTGTTTAATTTTCACGTCTTAACTTTTGTATTTAATTTTTCTATTTTGAATTTAATTCCCGAGTATGCTGATTTCATGAATTATGTGATATACGTGATTTAAGTCTGAAGTTGTATGACTTTAAAATTATTGGACTTAATTGAAAACTTGGATTTGGACTTAATTGAAAACTTGGATTTGGACTTAATTCGTTTAATTTTGATTTAATTTTATTTTATTTGTTATTCCTTGAAAATTAATTTTAATTATTTAAATAATATGCTTATTTGTTGAAATGTGTTGCGTTTGTGTTCGATTTGAGATCGAAATTTCGTGATTTTCTGATATGTTGGAGATTTGTGAGTTATGAATTCGTTTTTGTGTTCGTTTTATATTTTCGGACTTGTTTGAAATGGTAACGAACCATTTTATCTGTTTTGGGGACTCGAGGGCCTAACTAGTTTTAGCACGCCTTGTGTTTCGGAATTTATATCTTGAGCTCGGGAATTCGAATTCGAATTTCGGAAGTGGCACCGGACTCTTAATGAGATTTTCAAGCTAAGAAACCTAGCCTCTTATTTTTCTAAGCCCGTTTGGAACTCCGAAACTTGCCTGAAACGTGAACCTTGCGCAGCTTTGCCACATTTTACAATTTTAGCCATAACTTTCTCGTTTCTTAACCAAATGACCCAATTCATGAGCCCACTTAACCCTAATTCAACCCTCTACCTAACCCCACTAACCCCATTTCGGTCAGCAGCTGAAAAGGGGAAAAACGAAGAGATTAAGAAGATGAAGAAAGAGAAACCCCTTTGCCACTATTCAAATCTTGGAGATTTTGAGCTCTATCTCTTCCATCCTTTAACCATTTCAAGAGGTAATTATATATTCTTGATCCTTGTCTCGTTTACATTCTTTCAAGCTATAGTTTGTGATTTTTCATTGTGGTTTGAGTATTCTTTGAACAAGGGGTTGAATAGTTAGATTTTTCCTTCAATTCTTAAATCCTTGTTTTGAATTCGTTTTGGGTGATTTAAGGCATGAAAGGTGATTCTCCTAGCTGCTATTAAGTGTTTATGAACTTAAATTTGATGTATGTGAAGTGTATGAGGATTCACCATTTATGAAGTTCATGGGTTTTCAAGCTTTCTCTCTTCTTCTTCGTTGTTTCTGCTACTGTTTGTGTTGAGCTTTGGGGTGATTTTGTTATTGTTTTTCTTGCCATGTTGCTGCTGTGAATTACTGCCTTGTTGTGCTCTGTGGCTGCTGCGTTGTTGACTTTTGTTGCAGGGGATTTTCGTCCTGCTGCTGCTGCTTGCGACTGCTATTTTATCTCCCCGGGCGGGGAGAATTGTGTGTGAGAAGTCCCCGGCCGGGGACTTCCTCCTTGGACCTTCTGTTTCTTTTCTTTCTTTTCCCTGGCCGGGTATTTGTGTGTGGAATATCTCCCAAATTGTAAGCTGCATGTGTTATATATATATTACATGGGATAGGATGTGGTTTGATGAAAGAAATGCATGCATGTTAGACTTGTTTTAAAATTATTTTCCCATGCATTTTGTTTACTAATGGTTATGCAATTATAGTACAGTTACGTGTGTATTTATGTAATTGATGTTGGAAAGAGGATTTGCAGCAGGCATATATTTAATGCATGACTTTATTTAGTATTTTGATTTGCATGCATGCATACGTTGCCTTCAAATTTGCTGCCATGCATTTGTTTCATTTTTATCCTTTTTCAAACTTTAGTGTAGGTGTGTATATGTATATATATAATACATTTCATATTTGCTTCTTTGTAATCTAAGTGGTTACGTATATATATGTAATATATATTGTATGTCATATATTTAAACCATATGAATATAAGTGTTACAATTTGAATATTTAATTGTTATGATTTCAATTAATTCGATCTTGCATGCATGGCTTATGTGCTTCTTTAAATGCTAGCCTATGCCTTTTATTTGTTTGTTTTTGACTTATATGCTATATAAACGTGTTATACTACATGTTAAATGGCCTGAATGAATTTTATGAATTTATTTGATACGAGTTTTACGTTGTTTGAACTTGAAAGCTTTAAGTGGCACCTTCTTACACTTCATTCGCATCCATTTGCATTATTATGCATCGCCGTGTGTCTAATTGGTTCATGATCGAGTCTAAGTCATAAGTTTATGTTCGTTTTCTCAGAGTTGAGTTCCGGAGGAGTCGGTTCCACCATTTAAGCTTTTTCTTGGTCGTCAACGCTCTTTCGGGAGCACTTTTGGTGAAAGGTGAGGGTTAGGATCTTTTCTTTTAGATAAGCGACCTATGGCCTTAATGCGATGTTTTCTCACCCCGCATGCGAATATATACTATATGTACATTAAATATGTGTCTTATAATATGTTATGAATCTTGTTAATTCGATTTAATATGAATCCTTCTGAAATTATACGTATGGGCGTATATAAGCTTAAAATGGTTTCGCAACGAGGCTATGCTCCAAACCGTGTATCGTCAAGCAAACTATAGATTTCCTCCAGCATATTATGAATTAGGAAGACACGGAGAGGTACGTGTATAGCATATGCCGAGTTGCACGGTAAGGTATGTTTCTTATGGTATGCTTCTTAAGTATGAATCATATGTTTCTAGGTTTCGAGAGTTAGGTATGTTTCCTTATGAATCTATTTGAATCTATACGAATCTATTTGAATCCCTGGGCCCCGGAGGTGTGGGTAAGGGAGACCCGGTGCGGCTGTTAGGGTCGCCGGTTATCACCCCTGTGCACACGCTCCTTTGAAGTACCTACACACGACTCTGAGGGAGGTGGAGAAGGCGTGGTGCTTTGAGCCTTCGGCTGAGGCCGGAGAAGGTACGTTGTGGGCTCGTGACCCCACGTATATTGAGTTGCACGATGTGGGCCCGTAACCCGCGTGCAGACTCCCGAAGAAGGTTGGAATACGGGATTATGAATTTTATGAATCTTATGCATTTGAATTATTTTTTATTTCTTTATGAATCTTATGTTAAGGAGTAAGGTTGGAAACCCGTACTCGCCGGGTATTTGAATTCTCGGGTTATGTTGATTATGAAACGGGATAGGAGAGTTTGTTTCAATATAAGATTTCTGTGTTAAACTATGAATCGATCTGAATATACGAATCCCTATGAGTTTTAATATGAATCCATATGCGTTCTTTGAATATATATATGAATCCTTACGAGTTTTCAAACTTAAGAAGATACGAATAAATGTATAAATATGAGTTCTTTTGAAAATGGCTTTGGTGTGTAAAACCCTATTCCCGGTTCATAGTCTTTCGTTTAATACGTGCTTTGCTCTATATATATATGTGTGTGTAAGTGTGCGTTAGCCCCCTCACTCAGTCGGTCGACTGACCCTCTCCTTTCAACTTTTCAGTTTACAGGTTGGGCTTGCTAGGCGGAATCTTGAGTCGGTCGGGTTCAAGTCTTCCAGTTTGAGTTGCATTTTTCATTTGTATTCAGTCATGCTTTTGTATATGGTTCTATTATGGAAATTGAAGTATGTATATGTTATCATATGGTTAACGAATTATGTATGAATTTCTATTTTGTATATTTTGTGGATTTATCTTCCTGGATTTGATTATTTGCTTCCGCATTAATATTATTTTGCGCGCTCTGGTCTTGTCTTAGCTCCGCCTAGCTTAGCGTGTGCGTGTACGTTCCCGTTCGCTTAGTCTTGGACTCATTTATGGATTTCTATTTCATATGTGGGTTCGGGGCTAGGTGCGGGGGATATGGTGGCTCGCCGCTCCGGGCGTTACATGACTCCCGGGAAGCGAGGTCGAAAACCGCTTAGAAAAGCAAGAATTATTCCTAATTAACATGTCATCTAGGTAACTCTTACCAAACTATGTTAATCCACCATGTTACCCTTTGGCCTCTAAGTAAATGTAACATAGCTCCGAAGGGAGGTTAATACGTTACTTAGTCAAGCGTACACCATTACCTAGAATTTCATACGAGTAGATGAGACACTCCACGGAGGCGTGGTCGAGTTGACTTTCCCCGTACTTCATTCTATCCGTAGAAGTCTAATCTTGTATACCGCGAATACATACCCACCGAAGGGAGTAGTACATATCTACTATACTATAGACCGGTAATGGAGGCCGTGAGAATTCAACTCTTTTCATCTCGTTCCTACTTGAATTTTTTAGATTTGTGAATTATCTTTGATTTTTAAATAATCATCTTTGGCGTCTTTTTATTCTTGGAAGTAATTAATCTAATTAATATTCTCCCACTAGGATTATTAAATAATCCTAATAATATTTTAAGGCTTTAATAATTCTTTATTAATTAAGCCAAAAAATATTGATCCAATTATGCATTGTGTTTAATCTCTATCAAACATTATTTATCTAATCATGTTAAATAAATCATGCATAATTGAAACAATATAATATCTCATATTATCATGCCATATTTAAAATTAAAGCATGCTTGCAAATAATTATCACATAATTATCACGCTCAAAATTTTAATGGCCCTTTAAGTAAATATGTTATAAATTATCACGTAATTTGAATCATATTTACTGATTCGGCAATTAACCAGGAAGATTATTGAAATCGATTCCCAGAAAATTACCATTCCACGCAAATTCCCAGGAAAGACTGGAGGGGTCACAACGGTCCCACTTAATAACCAGCCTCCTTTGACTGAATTTACGTGCACAGTATCAGATTTAAAATTATGCATCTTATGCTTTATCAATGCGAGTATATAATCAGAGCCCCGCTTTGATACCAGTTGTTGGTGTGGCGGGCCCAATACAGAGTGACGGTATAGCATAATATTTCAAAAAATGTCGCCATAACCTCATTATCAAAATATTTCTAAAATATTTTAATAAGCAGCGGAACAAATCGGGCAGCATAACTCTAATATTTACATAGGCATCGATAGCATAATTTTAAACCACATGGCATATAATCACAATATGCAAATAATAATTTTGGCAACATAACGGTACTACCATACTGCAAAATTGGCTATCAACAGCACTTTTCCAGCACCTCGATATTTTCTCGTGAAACCGGCAGAGCTTCCCTGTAATATCCCCGATTAAGATTTTGGAGTGTGGGCTCCGACAGTATTTCGCTAAATACTTTTGAGAAAATATTTTTCTAGAAAAAACCCTTTTTTCTAAAACTAGAAAATCCTTTTTTTCTAATTAATTAAGTGGATTATATATTAATTATATAACCACCTAATTAAATAATTAATTAATCCTTAATTAGAATTAATTAATTAGAGAGAGAAAAAAACCTCGGGAGAGCTTTTGGAAGCTGAAAGAAAAGCTGAAAATTGTGAATTAAAATGAATAAGGTTGGCAGCCTATTTATAAGGTGAAATTAGGGACATTCACGCCATTTTTCAATTCTTTGTAGTAACTCCCAGGTTCGGATGCCCAATCCGAGAGTGCCACGTGGAAGCTTGGAGTACGCGGCATGCAACGCCACCGAGCAAGCGCGGAAAGCGGCCCGCACGCGCCACCCATGTGGCAGCTGTGTGTCTGGCGCGTATGCCACGCAGGCTGCAACAGGCAACTGCCACGTGGTGGTCCGGCCCGGCCCAATCGGCGGTTCAAATCTTGGACCAGTTCAACACTGAATCGGTCGGTTCAAATGGTTTGGACCGGTGACACGTGTTGGAATCCCATTCACCCACGTGTCCGGGTCGGCCAAACTGCGACCCCACCCTGCCCCGATGACCCACTTCCTTGACCCATTGACTTATCCAGTCAACATAATCTGGGCCGTTGGTACGTACTGACGCGGCGCGATCTTGGCCGCCCATACGGCGTGCCACTTGGTGCCCTGTCAGCGCCACATGGCATCTGACTCGCTGACGTGGCTTGCCACGCCATCATCTTTTTTTTTTTTTTTTTGAAAAATTTTATTGTCTCCAAAATAAAATTTCGGACATTTCCAACTCTTTGAAATTTAATTTATTTTCTCAAAATAAATTCTTTGGCTATTTTCAAACATTTTGAAAATTCATTTCTCTCTCCTTTTAATATTTTCTCTTTGATCTTCGTTGGGGCTTGCGAGGGGACCTGCAAGACTAATTAATCTTAGCTCCAAACGGGTCAATCTATTATCATCCCATGACAATAATTGATTACCGTTTAACAGTATTTAATTCCACTAAATAAATATTGTTGAACTCCAAAATTAATTAAATTATTCATAAATTTCTCGATCTAGAATAATTTTGCATTTTACTCCTCTTTACAGATATCCATGAAAAATAAATCAATACTACTATCATTCATTTTTCACTTCCAATCTGAAATTTCTTGATTCAACTTAAGTTCAAATTCCCTGTATGTGAAACACATTCAACATACAACTTCGGTAACGCACACACGAAGTACTTTGACCAAAGATTTAATTCGAACTTTTGCAAATCTATTTCAGGGATATCTTTTAACCTTCCAGCAAGGCTACAGATTCCTTGATCAATATTTCTCTTTAGCATATTTCATGCAATCACCGAACGTACAAAGTATTTTGGCTACCCGTTATCGAGACCTCACTTCTGAGTGCATCACAGTGATTAACACTACATGCCTAAAGTAGAAACACTATCAGGATTAAGAGTCTAATGCTTCCGAGATTTTGTTCATTTTAGATAGCAGTATAAAATGAACAATCTCAATGGTCCAGTTCGATGTTTCCAATCTCATTGAAAAACAACAATGTGTCATAATCGAAAACTCCATTTCCCAATGACGAAAGACTAATCATCTTATATAACACATTATAGCCTTGATAAGAACATTTTCTTATCATATTGACTTGAACTTTAATGACACGTGATTTGTGGTATTTAAACTCTTTTCCTATGAAACACATTTCATATAAAAATATCATCACACGTCATTAATTATTAAATTTGTAAAATACTCATAAGTTGCGATAATCTCAGTTTTATTAATCCAAAATATTGTAAATATAATTGGATTTTCAGGGCATTAATCCCAGCAGGGCGGACAGGGCATGCACTCCCGCGCGGTTACGGGATGTGCGTGCAGGCAAATGTCTAGGCGCTTGCGGGTGGACTCCCGCGCTGCTGTGGGAGTGGGGTGCGGACAGTCCCGCAGGGTTGCGGGACTTCTGTGTGGCTGGGGCGTGCAGGTCTAGGCATGCTACCGCTTAGCACGTCTAGGCTGGCGTTTTTCGCATCGCGTCTTGTTTTCGTATCACAAGTTCTCAAAACCTAATTCAATCAAAAAATTAAAATTACGATTTAATCAAGTTTGATTCAAAACAGTTCTAATCAAAATTTTAGAAAACGTTTTTCAGAAACTTTCAAGAAAAATACAGATTTAATATTTTAGATTTTTCCAAAAGAACCCATGAATACCAAAACGCATCTAAATCTAAGAATTTCTACCAAATTCATAATAATGGAGACGAATCAGAAATAGGCCTTGAAAGGTGGCTCTGATACCACTTGTTGGGAAAACGAAACAGAAACGCAGCGAAAATTTAAAATTTTTCCCAATAAGATAGAATAGAATCTTGCAATTCCTATTCCCAAATTCGCAGAGATAAAGAAACTCACTTAGGTAGTAGCTTTCTTGCCACGTTCTAGCCACCCAGGAACGCTCTTAACATAGCTTGTCCCTAAAAGCTCCTTCGAATCTTTCAAGACTTCATGATAGTAGCCCTCTAGAGAATTAGTCTACCAACCTCGACCACGATCCGAATAGGGAGGATGCTAGTTCTATATTCGGTGTTTAGGCTCTAAGGTTTATTGTATAATATTTGGAGAAGGAGAATTTTTTCTATCACTCATCAAGGGGTTCGAACCCCTTGTATATATAGCTCAGGGGTTCGAACCCCTAATCCTTAATGGAATGGGATTCTTATCCTTTTTGCTATTTGATTGCTTGCTTGGAGAGAAAGACTCTTACTTTGACCAAAAGTCTCCTTTTGACCAACTTGTCAAGCAAGAATAATATCTAACTCTCTTAGATATTTTATTTTACTTTATTTATTTAATAATAAATAACTTGAAGACTAATAATTAATTAATTCTCAATTAATTATTTATTAGACTTTATTTCTCCAAATTAGAACTTTAATATTAATTCATAATTAATTTAAAGTCCATTAAATAATTAATCAAGATTAATCATTTAATCACATACACACACGTGACACGTGTTACTAGGGACACGTGTTCCACATATGTGGACCCCACCAATCTCCTATTGGTTCGATCAACTCGTTTAATCGATTTTAAGCCTTAACCCACGTGACCGGGTTGTTATGTGTGACCCTCTAGGTTCTTAATTCAATTAGCAGTGACCCTAATTGATTAATTCCCAATTAATTAATCACTCCACAGATCATACGACCATACTCTAGCAACAGGTGTATGACCCCTAGCTGATTAAGAATGTCTCAATCCGAAAGAACCTTTAAGTCATTGATTCATGTGAGATACAATCCTCCTACGTCTCATCTCTCAATCAAGATCTAGGGCAAGGGAATAATTAGAACCCTAATAATCTTGATCTTAAAGTTAAGTGCATTTCATATCCATTTGATCTCGATCCAAGAAACCCATTTCTTGATCTCGATCCACTACCTTGGCCAAGGACTCCATTATGGCATATGAATGGTTTACACAATAAGAGATCAACTTGCTAATGCAAGTGTAGGTCCTTTATCGATTCTCATATACTTTCATGTGCCACTTGTGCAGACCCAGCATAAGCTTTGAATCAGTTGTCTAAGGTGGCACCCTTTAAAGCTTATACCTAAGACTACAAGTTAGCTCATAAAGTATCAATGGAACCTCAAGTCTAAGGATCAATTAATCACATCAATGACTCGTGAGATATTTCCTAATCTGGAAGTTTCTATTTCCAGAAATAGAAACTTCCTTTCCCATTTAGGAATCTTCTCACACGGGACACCTCAGTGTACTTACATAGAATAAGTAAGCACCCCCATATACCACGCACGTATCAGCAATACACTTTTCACCTCGTCAAACAAGATGGTCCTTCTTAAGGCCGTGATCACACTAGCAAGCTTCGGACGAGTCAAGTCAACATTCCCACTGTCTTTAGGACTCATCGGCTTGGAGTGATTACTAATCATGACTTACGTGATATAGGGCTCATTCCATGAACCATTTCACCTAAATGTTTGAGTCCTATAAGTCATATTGATTAGGGGAGTTCTTATACATGCGCAGTTAAAGTAATCATACAATCAAACAAGAGCATATAAAGAAGTGTTGCCAAAGTTCGTCTATTATTCAAAGATTGTCTGTGATTTACTAAAGGAAAGTACTAAAGCGGATATACAATTGGCTTTAAGGGCACTATTCCTAACACATCCGACAGTACAGATATGCCATCACGAGTGAGTTAATTGCGCATTTAAATTATTTATTTATGCAATTATGTGATTTAAAAGATGTTTAAATGTTGATTATGTGCTAAATGTTTATTACTTTGAACTTCTATGTGGACTTTGAACGTATGCGCTTGTCTAACTTTAAACTTGAGCCGTATGCCTTTGATTTTAATTTTGATTTTTGTTATAATTTGACATGCTTGAAATATGTAAGTTATAAAAATGTTTATATGATCGTTACATATTTTAGAACTTGTTTGATTTAGCTTTTGATTCGTTTTTGTGTAACGGGACTTAAAGGGGCTAAAGCGCATTTAGCGCACCTTGGGTTTCGGGAGGCATAACTTGAGCTCGGGAATTCGGATACAAATTTGTCACCACCTTTGGATTTGTTTCGATGATTCGGAGCCAATGGAATAAGCCTCATATTTTTCTAAGCCCTTTTGGACCTCCGAAACTTCGTCGAACAGAGCACCGTGTACCATAGACGTCGTATTTGACCGTTTTGACCTTATCTCCCTCATCCTAACACTTTTTTAACTCAAACCTGGGCCCACCCTCCACTAACACACCCCTCATCCCCAAACTGAGAAGGTTGGATTAACTTTGAACTTTGTATTTATCTTCGGCTTTGATTATGAATATGAAAGTAGGATGGTTGGAAACTTCTACTCGACGAGTTATTATGATATTGATTCTGAATATGATTCGTGAAACAGGAGTGGATTTTCGATTTCTAAAACATGGTTGATTTTGGCCTCAGGCCTTAACCATTTTCTACATACGTAGTATCATGGGCTAAAATGCTTTAGATTGCAAAAACCACGCCCCGGTTCATGAATTTTATGACTTTGAATATGATATGTTCTTATGTATAAGTACGTGTGAGTTTGTTAGGCCCCTCACCAGTCTTTAAGACTGACGCCTCCTTGTTTTTTTCTCCCTCCCCCCCCTCCCCCATTCTTTGAGTTGCAGGTACAGGTTTTCGATTCGTGCTAGGCAGAAGTCTTTTTTTTTTAGTTGTTCGAGCCTTGTAGTAGAGTCCTTTGCATACCTTGCATCTTTACTTTTCAGTTTCAGTACTATGTATAAGATATGTTTTAGAATTCAAATTTTGGATACTTGTATAATTTATTTTGCCCGGGGTAGGCGTGGCATGTATATTTGACCTGTTGTGCTCTTGGTATAGATGCATGTATAAATGTATGTTTGAAATCCTGGTGCTTCCGCGTTTGATTTGACTATTTTGCGCACTTTGTATTAGGGTCTAGACCGCCTAGCCTAAGAGAGATTTTGTTTGTCTCCCGTTCGCTATAGCTTCGTGCGTGTTTGGAGTTCCCCATTTCATTACACGTCTCGGGTTATAGTGCGGGGGATGTAGTGCTCTTTGCTCGGGGTGCTACATGATCAGGGCGTTTCTTGTAGGTGTCAAACTTGATAGTCAATTGCCTTAAACGAGTGACCGATGTACCTCCTCTCTGAGGTAAACCCAAATGTCATGAGAAGTATTATGTTGCTCACACTCGTGGATCAAATCATCCACCACAGAGATTTCCAGGATACCCCGGGCTGTGGAATTTTTCTTTTACCATACCTGGTAAACCTCTTGGTCCCTCCTCTACTGAGCAGTATTACCCACACCTAGATCTTCCATGATTTGGTTGATACTCTCTAAGGCATCCTGCTCATCAAGCACGTACCAAATCTTATGACGCCAGGTGTCATAGTTGTCACCGTTCAACTTTTCACCCTTGTTCAGATCAGCAATTATTGATCTAGAAGTCATGGTCTAATTGAAAAGAAGTGAGAGATTGAATGATTAATATTGCTAGCACATATGATTCTGTACAAATCATTTGACATCTACAATAATTTGAGACTAAGTTTTGAATCGACAGAGAACAATGTTCTCGATCAACATCTAACTCAAGTCTCTAATTACCATAAAGCCAAATATTTAAGTACAAAAACCAATGTTCTAAGGGATCTTATCAACACAAAGAACTCCCACGCGAATCAAGCATAATCAATTCATTCATGCAAAAATAAAATTGCATAACATAGAACACGTATTTTCACATTAGTAAAATACTAAATATTTAGATTCTCATAGGTTAATAAACATAAAATTACAATGTTACTACAACTGGAAATAAGCCATGCTAGCTAGGAGTGGAAAATGATGAACATGATCAAACTTCTTCCCCATTATAGCTTCTACCCACAGCCGTCTCTCTATGCACTTCGATATTGCAAGCCATATGAATCATGGCGCTAGAAAGGCTATCAATTCTAACATATTGAAGAGGGTCTTTCTTTTTCCTTTTCAATGAACCTTTCTTCTTATCCTCTTCCTTAGTGCGAACCAGAGGCCTTAAGTGATGTGGGTTTGAGTGCATACTTCGAAACATGGTTAATTGCAATTTTACCCATGTTTTGACTTTCCACTCTTTGAGCATTTCCTCTTTTACCACAAAAAGAGTTATCGCACCCAACTCTGTAACGAACTCTATAGAAAGGAAGTCTGTAACGTTTTCTTAGGGAAGCCGTCCACACGAGCATTAAAATACAATGATTGTGAAAAATGAATTGGTGTCACAAATAGTGTAGCTCACTACTCAATCTTTCCATATTAGAAAAATGCTTCGGAAGAGTATCCCATTTTTGTATCTTATAGAAAAGGAATTCTTGTGTTTTCTGTGCTCTTTGTGGGGCTACTAGATCCCTATTCCTTCCTCAGAGTATTCTCTAGGTGCGAATCATTCTTGCCATGCCTTGGAAAAAAATTCAAATTTTGATGTGAGGATATTATATTCTAATTTTCATGTATAATGAACAAACTCATATGCTCATATTCAAGTAAATATAACACGAGAAAACACATTTTCTCAAGCGTAATGTCAGAGCATTTATTCATTTATACACAAAAATTAAATATTATATATCCAAAAGGACTCTCCAAAAAATTCACCCAATAATTCTCCAAAACCATAATATATATCCTTGATATATTTATTTTGAAACAATTCAGATTAATAAAATCAATCCATTATGCCGGAAAAAGAAAATAAATTAAAGAAATTTTCGAAAACAGATTTAATAAAACATCCGACAATGATCATTTCATAAACGCTTCCAGTCGCCTACTTGTTTGGGAGTCACTTGGTGAACCATCCGTCGCAGGTTTGATTCCCATTGTTCCCAAATATTTTCGATTCATTTTCATAATATTCAAGTCAAAATAAAAAATTAATTTTCAACCATCTTTTTTCAAAAATAACTGATTTGGCCTGACGGTTATTAAGTTTGAAAAAATTGGTGGAGGTCTAGTGTTCAATTCCAGGCAGGCGCGTGAGAATGATTTTAATTATTTTTTTTTTAATTAGAAGGGGGTGTTCATTGTCTTTCTCATCAGATTTCCAAAAAAAAAAAACACCAAAACTACACAATCATATAAGTTTCATACCTTAAAGCGAAATATATAAAACATGACATGCTTCTCAAGTTTCGATTTTCACAAACAGAAACACAAAATTCTCATAATATACAGAACGAATCTTAACAGAATTTCACAGGCATGATCCTCAATCATAAAAGCAACCTACAACTAAATTTTGAAGTCCATCATGCACAATTCGTTAATCTGCCATTTTTGTACGTTCAAGAATTCAAAGAAGATATTTCTTCACATGCACAACAAATAATACGTAAAAGCACCAGGAATTCATCTTCTCATGCTCTGATACCGCTGACGATTTAAACTTACTAAGCGGAATAAATAAATCTCCAAACATACCTTAAACTCTACGGATCGTTTGAGATGATTCACCGATGCTTTCCAAATCTTCACGTACAAGCGCTCTAAATTTGCTTAGAATAAGCAGACTTATTTCCATAACTTAAGTGCTTCGATATTTGGATACGGTGAATTGAGAATTCCACACTATTCTCTCAAATTACACAGAAAGAAATCTCGTCAGATTTCTTTTTGTCAGAATCTTTTCTTTTCTTTTTTCTAGAGAAGTTATCTTTCGTCTTATCTGTTTTCTCACATAGAGATCTGGAGGGAGAGATTTCTCTCTATTTATTTGACGAGAGTTAGAATAACTTCCCGTTCAAATTCAAACTCTCCCACCAACCCATTTACTTAATATGGATTTCGGGTCAGCCCCATGGGCGACCCGTTTCATATTTCCAACACATAATATCCTTCTACATTGTAAAGCCTTGTCATCTCCTATGTGGTATATGGTTTTCTTCATAGAATACAACAAGTTGTTATATGCAGTCAGCCAGAGATGCTCCTGTTGTCATGTCTTTGCAAATAACAATTTTGCATTACCCCATTACCATTAACAAGTAAAGAGGCAATTCAAATGTCATATGCTCGAAAATCAAAACACAAGAATATAGTGGCCTGTAACGCCCCGACTTTTCGGTCGTACAGGTATGACGTATGTGTTTACGTAATTGCTTATTTCATTATTTAACTATGTTATTATTATATGTTATTTCCTTAATCTTTTAATTATATGAATATTTATTATGAATTATTTGAATTCTTAAACGTTTGAGCCTATATGATTATGAATACGTGTCGTTTGCATCCGATTCGATTTTCGATTTTTGTGAAATTTTGGTATGAGTGAGATGTGTCTGTTAAGAACATGTTCTGATGCTCGTTACTTGATTTCAACTTGTTTTAGTTGGTTTCAAATTTATTTTGTTTAACGGAACCGAAAAGGGGCTAAAGAGCATTTAGCGCACCTTGGGTTCCGAGCGTCATAACGTGAGCTCGGGAATTCAAATTTAAATTTTGTCACCTCCGTTGAACACGAATTTACGATTCGGAGTCAACGGAATAAGCCTTATATTTTTCTAAACCCGTTTGGACCTCCGTAATTCAATCGAAACAATCTTCATTCGCAGATTTGCCACCCTTAGCCATTTTCTTCATAACTTAGCCAATTTTAACCCAAATTAAGCAAACTTGGGACCCACAAGCTCATAACTTAATCCCCTAGCTAATATTTGCCTACTCATTTCGTCCCTCTCACCAAAAGAAGAGAAAAAGCTCAGCCAAAGCCAAAGAGAAACCCTTCTTCCATCACTATTCACTCCACCACCATTTTGAGCTCATAACCCCTTCAAACTTCAACCAACTCGGAAGGTAAGCATGTATTTGTATTACCACTTCCTTGTGGTCATTTGAAGGTATAGTTTGCATATTTTCTTGGAGATTTGATTGTATTTTGGAGATTTGAATGAATAGTTGGAATTTTGGCTTGAATTCTTGATCACATTCATTCCTTGGAGTTTTGGTTGGTTTGAAGCATGAATAATGATCACTTTAGTACCCTTATTACATTTACGAACTTGTAGTTAAAGGTTCTTGAGCATTTAATGATATACCATTAATGAGGTTTGAATTCTTGGAGAAGAAGATGCATGTTTGATCATTCCTTTTCCTTCTTTTTCTTGCTTGGTGATATGGGGATGATTAAGTGTTGGTTTTGCCATGTTTTATACTCCATTTTCATGCCTTGAGTTGTTGCCTAAGAGCTACTTGGAGCCTGCCCTGTTTTAAAGCATTTCCCTCGTAGAAACAGAGCCCTGCTCTGTTATGCATTTCGAGCACGAAGGCTCAACACGGCCGTATTGATCTCTTGGCCATTGAGATTTATTTTCTAAAATTCGGACATGGTCATGCCCATTTACAAAGGAAACCTGACACGGCCGTGTCAATCTTTCAAACTTGGGATTTTATTTTCCAAAAATCGAACACGACCATGTCCAAACCCTTTGAAAACCTGACACGGCCGTGTTGCTCAAGTTGGCAGCTTCGAGATGTTCTTTCGTTGCTTCTCGTTGTGTTTTTCGGCTTCATTTATAATTTATACGCTACGTGAATAGTTAAACTTTGAGTTATAATTTTTATATACGATTATGAATTGATTCGATAATGATTATGGAAATAATGAACGTGAATGAATGATTTTGCTCGTTTATGTGACTTTAATGTGTTAATTGTGCATAAGAACATCTTTATAGCATGACTATATTACTTAGACATTTCATATCACGTTCATTGCATTATCGTGCATCGTATTTGGTCATTTTGAGTCTCACTTCACCTCTTTTGCACAGACTTGGATCTGAACGGAGACGAGGCCGATCAGTGAGGCTCTTGCATCGTTCCTTTGGTTTTCTAAGGTGGGTTTCTCTTACATTAGTTAAATGACCCGATATATCCCCAATGTGTAAGGTTTTAAGCCAAATTATTATACGTATATATCGAGTCTTTTGAAGAGTTAATGATTTTGAACGTATAGCCTTTCTTTATTGAATACCCTACCTAATGTTTTGGCGAGATTGAATGAATGCACTGAATGGGGGCCCTGGGACTTAGTGTACGTGGCTAACCGGGGAAACAAGGGCTGACGGTGAACCCGTATACTAGTTCCACCAAAACTACAGTGATACCAGCCCTCGCTAGGAGGTTAGCGAGGAATGGGAACCGGGATTTTGGGGATTCATGTACCCCACTAGCCATAATGATTGAGGTGGCTAGGTCTTGCAAACCTGTCCACCGCCCGGAGGAAAAAGGTGTTTAATTGAATGGTTATGAATGATCGAATGATTATGATTGATTAACTGATTATGCACGAAAGATTGTCTGTGTGAAAACCTAATAAACACTTTAATGATTACACGAGGAGAAGGTTGGACACTTAGCCCTCTCGCCGGGCTCATGATTAACCTAATGAATAAATATGGTAGTTATAACCCCGTTTGATGCTTTGCTTTGTTTTACCCGCTTGGGAAATGTTATAAAAACTTCACACGGGATTATGGCTTGCAAGAATGTGTTTAAATAGCGTGATACTTATATATTATGCCTGATTTTATACCCACCAGTTCCCTTTGGATTGAACCCGTTCTTATTTTTAGTTTTTGCTTGCAAGAGGAGTGCTAGGCGGGAATTCGAGTCTTTTGGGTGTCTTGCATTCGAGTCTAGCATTCTTTTGTCACTTACACTCATATTTTATATTTTGTATTATGATTATGGATACGTTGGGCGTACTTGATAGTTTGAGCCGTGATGGCCTTTGAATATTTGTATACTTGTTCTTATTTGGGGGCTTGTATGCTCGCCGAACATGTTCTGATATTTATATTGCTTCCGTTTTATTGCATTACTCTGTTTTTATTGCATTTGGTATTGACTGGTTTAAGGGTTAGCTCCCGCCTAGCATAGCGAGTATGTTGTGTCCCCGTTCGCCTTGACTTTACACGTGTATGGACTTTTCATTTCATATAGGGGTCGGGTCCCGGTGCGGGGGATGTGACGTCTTACGCTCGGGCGTTATATGGCCTCACACTAATGAACTATATAATAGTTTTACCAAGTCAAGATGAGCACATGAATTCTATAAGTAACTGAAATTTGATTAGGAATTGAATCACTTGTTCATTCATCAGATAAGTAAGCACTGAATTCGACTCTAGTACCATGCATCTCTCCACCTATTCACTACTATTGAGTTTGAGTTACCTTATGTTTTTGTGCAATGCACAATTGTAATTTCCAAATAGCAGCACCTTTCGAGTTGGTTTAGTTCTGTACTCCGAAACTGTAATGAAAAAAGAAACTGCTGAACAAGGCTCTGTACTCCAAAACTGTAACTGCAAAACAAGGTTCTGTACAATATGCCAACAGGGGTTGGCCAAGTGCTTTGAGAGTTCTTTCTTGAAGGTAATATCTCGAGTTTGAATCCCTCTGACCACTTGGGGTGTGTATTTTTTATTTTTTTTTTCGAAAAAAAAAAAAAAAAAAGGTTTTGTATAACACAAACACTCTCATGATAGCAAGTCTTGGATCCTGTACAATACCAACACTCTCATGAATATTCTTAACTCTAACAGTACCACATACATACAACCTATATCAATCCTATTTATGAGAAATTTCCATTTTATTCCCAAAAATTTTGTCATCATCATAAATAATGTTAAAAGGACTCAAAGAGTTAATTTAATAGTTTTTCCATAGACAAAAGGATTCATAATGCATAACATGTTTGACATAACCATCTACATAAAATGACCAGAATCATCCATAGAGTATCTTAAATAGCTTTACAAAAAGTTGTCAGAAGCAATCAGAAAGTCCTTAAAAAATCTAAACAAATCCTATTTTCTTCTTGTCAGCTTTCTTATCTTTAGCAATCATCCCCTTCATGGTTGGAGCAAGGTTTGACAAAGTCACATATTTTTTTTGCCATCTTTCAGAATTGATGGTGTTATATCAGAGGCTTTAGGAACACCATTAACACCAATGAATGGAACAGGTTCTATAATCTTTAATCCTCTTGATTGGAATTTTTGGAACATGGTTGGTGGTTGTCTTATAGCAGGCTTGTCAAGAAAAGCACAAAGTGGTTCATGGACCACAATTTGAGATGGATCCACAATTTGACTTGGACATATATCTGGATCTTGGGATAGATTTGCATCTTCAGTTGGAGGGTACAACAATTAAACAAATACAAATAGATATCATTTTATATAACTTAACAGAATTTCACATAAATTAAAATTATTACCTGTGAGTTGCCAAATATCATTTTTGCTGCTGCAATTTCTGTATCTAAGTTTAACTCAGTCTGTGGAATCTTTGAACTCTCCCCTTTATTCTTACATCCTCTTGCATTATTTCCAGCAGTGCCACACTTCTTGCACCTAAAAATGGTTTGAGCTCTAGGTAATTTATAGGGATTTGATGGTCTGCCTTTCCCTTTTTTTTTTTTTTTTCTATTTTTGGACCACTTCGTCTAGTTCTCTTCTCCTTGTCTTGGTTGGTCTACCAACACCTCTACCATAGTTTAGAGGTAAAGGAGGAATAGCATTTGACTTTGGCCACTCACTTCTCCCATTCATAGGCATAATAATTGTGGAATATACATTGTTGTATGTTTCAATCTTATAACAACTGTGCACATAATCTTCCATATTAACACCTTGCTTGTCAATTGCACTCATTACATGTTTGCAGGGATTCCAGTTAGGTCCTATTTTCTGCATCCACAAGTGCCCTCCTTCAAATCAACGCTGAATTGTTTCCCATCTAGACAATGAACCTGGTAGAGAACATCACTGCTCTTAACAGGAATACGACTTGAAATCTTCCTGTTGTTCCTTGTGATGATTTGTTGTATTCTAGGGCAGAATGGTCCCTTCCATTTTTTGGACAAATCTATGTTAATTTGTTATCTTTTCATCAAATATTAAAATATCCATTCTAACATGGAAAGTATTGGGAGATCTCTGCCTTTTAAACTGCAAGCATTGAATGTTTCACATCCATCATTCAATTGCATGTCAGTTATTCCATATGTACTAAAGTGGGATCTGCTCCACTGATTTGGTGGTTTGTCATTAAACTATGCTGCAACTGCTGGATCAAGATCATGCAATGTCTTCGTTCGTCTGGGAAGCTCTGCTGGTGTAGTTGCTCTTGCAGCTTTCCACATTGCCATTTAAAATCTATCCCTTTGAAACCTGCATTTTTAAAATTAGTGTACATATGTCTAATATAGAATCTATATGTTGCCATAGGTAGAACTTCCTCAACTGCATTAATCAATCCTCCTTTTTTAACCCTGATTATTGTCCATTCAAAGTCAATTCTTATCTCAAGGTCCATTTTAACCAGGGTCAGAAACCAAATCCATGTCTCGGTGTTCTCCTTGTAAACTACAGCATAAGCAACAGAATATATATTGTTATTTGGATCAATACCTATAGCAGTCAAGAGTACAACCTTGCGTGGACCCTTCAAATAACACTCATCTATCTTATCACAGGTCTACACCCACTCAACATGCCTTGCTTCAATGCTTCTATGCAAATATACATTATGTCAAATCGAAGTACCATCAGTGTTATTAGTACCCAATACAACAGTTGATCCAGGGTTACTCCTTTTGATTTCATTCACATAATCCCACAGAAACTGAAATTCTTCATCAGGACTACCTTTGAGCATACCTAATGCAATACTTCTGGCCCTATAGGCTTGATCTTTAGATATGTTGCATTTAATTATATCGACTACATCATTTCTAAACCCTTCAACTGGTCTTTTAGCATCTGACTTCCACATTCCTACAAATCTCTTAGCAACCCATCTTGACCTCACATTTTTTACATTATTAGACTCAAAACATGTATGAGTTGGAAAAAATTCCCTGACCTTATGTAGCGCCCCCTAACACTACAACTCCTGCACCGTACTACCCTCAAGTGGATGTGAGACCTAGAACTCGAGAAATACGATGGCGCACGGTGTAGACGGTACTTAAGTAGAGCGTAAGGTAAAATGCAGCGGAAGATAGAGAAATTTAAAACTCGCCCAAACCTGCAAGAACTGAAAAGTGGGGAAGAGGGGTCAATCTCTAAAAGACTGAGTGAGCAGGAGCGATATACGTATATATAAAAACATGCACATGCAAGTCATAAATCCCGAGCAAGGTTTTATTTAAAATTAGTTCCCAAAAGGGCAAGAGAATGACTAAGCAATGGTCGAACTTTACGACTAATCATATTAAATTTATTAAGTTTATAATTCATACATAAACATAAAAGCTCGGTGAGTGAGCATGCATTATCTCCAACCAAACTCCGACTGTGTACAACAAATATCATTAATACATTAAATAGGTGATCATGCAATATATCATAATACACACAGATCATATATCATATCATAAGACGTATTCGTTTGGGCAATCCGTGTCCCGGCCTTCCCGCACGGTGCATAACAATCGTATCATAACATAAACATAATCATAAAATAAGTTCCAACCTTCTTCCTCCGGGTGGTGGACGGGTTAGCAAGACCCAACCACCTCATACATAGGCCAATGGGGGTACATGAATCCCCCAAGGGGACTCAGCTCCCATTCCTCGCTAAACCTCCTAGCGAGGGCCGGTATCACCGTAAATGTGGTGGGACTAGTACAAGGGATCACCATCGGCCCTTGCCTCCCCGGATAGCCACTTGCACTAAGTCCCTGGGCCCGTGCATTCATAACATACATACATAATCTCGCCAAAACATTTCAATTCATAAGAAACATAACATATTTCATAATTTTGGAGAAAAGGTTTACTCGATCAATATTTACTCGATGACTCTACTTTGAAAATAACATATATATATACTTAAGGTTTTGGCCAAACTTGTCACATAAGGTTGTAAGGTTTAGTTGTTAGGAATAGTGCCCTAGAAAGCCGATTGTATATCCGCTTTGTGTTTTTCCTTATTGTAATCGCAGACAATCTTTGAATGAAATAACGAATTGAGCCAACACTTCTTTATATGCTCTTGTTTGGTATGCGTTTACTTTAGCTGTGCATGTATGAGAACTCCCCTAATCTTGATGACTTTAGGACTCTACCATTTAGGTGAAATGGTTCATGAAACGAGCCCTATATCACATAAGTCATGATTAGTAAAATACTCCAAGCCGATGAGTCCTACAGACAGTAGGAGTGTCAACCTGACTCCTCTAAGGCTTGCTTGTGGGATCACGCCCTTAAGAAGGACCACATTGTTTCATGGAGGTGCAACATGTATAGTTGATACGTGCGTGATACATGAGGGTGCTTACTTTAATAAGTAAGTTCACTGAGGTGCCCTGTGTGAGAACATTTCTAAATGGGAAAGGAAGTTTCTATTTCAGGAAATGGAAACTTCCAGATTAGGAAATATCTCACGAGTCATTGATGTGATTAATTGATCCTTAGACTTGAGGTTCCTTGTCACTTTATGAGTTAACTCTGTAGTCTTAGGTATAAGCTTTAAAGGGTGTCGCCTTAGACAACTGATTCAAGGCTTATGCTAGGGCTGCACAAGTGATTCATGAAAGTGAATGAGAATCAAGAAAGGACCTACACTTGCATTTGCAAGGTGATCTCTTATTGTGTAAGTCATTCATATGCCATATGGAGTCCTTGGCCCAGGCAGTAGATCAAGACATCAAGAAAAGGGTTTCTTGGATTGAGATCAAATGGATATGAAATGCACTTAGCTTTAAGACCGGATTATTAGGGTTCTGATTATTCCCTTACCCTAGATCTTGGTTGAGAGATAGTAAGTAGGAGGATTGTATCTCACATGAATCAATGACTTAAAGGTTCTGTCGAATCCGAACATTCCAATTCAGCTAGGGGTTAAACACCTGTTGCTAGACTATGGTCGTTTAATCTGTGGACTGATTAATTAATTAGTGAATTAATTAATTAGGGTCAATACTAATTGAATTGAGAACCTAGAGGGTCACACACAACAACTTGGTTACATGAGTTGAGGCTTTAAAATGATTAAACGAGTTAATCGGGCCAGAGGGTTCCACACGTGTGAAATCACACGTGTGGGTCACGTGACTGGACACGTGTCATTATGACACGTGTGCCACACGTGACTATTTAATTGGATATTAAATAATTAAGTTGTTAATTATTTAATAGACTTTGGTTTAATTTTGAATTAAAAAGAAAGTCTTATTTTGGAGAAAATAATCTAGTTAATTAATTATGAATTAATTAATTAGATAAAATAAGTTATTTATTTTAAATAAATAAAGTATAAAAATTATCCAAAAATAGTTTGGATATTTTTAGCTCTCTTGGAAGTTGATTTGAATTTGAATTCAAAGTCAAAGTCAAAATTACTTGATGATCAAGTAATAGGAGAGAGAGAGACCAAAATCCTAGCCCATTAAGGACTAGGAATTTCGGCACTCCCCCTCTTATAAATAGGGGAGCTCGAGCTCCTCTTGGAGCTAATTGGCAATTCTTTTGGTTCATGTGTTGAACACCTTCCTTTCTCCAAGATCAAATAAACCCTAGGTTAAGCCTAAACACTAACTAGAGAACTAGCATCTTTACTAGTTAGATTGTGATCAAGTTGGTGGACTATCTCTAGAGAGCTTCAAGTTAGAAGTTTGAAGATTCGAGCTTTACCAAGGAGAGGGGATCAAGCCGCGAGAAGAGCGTTCTTGGGTGGCTTGAAACGCTTCAAGAAAGAATAAAAGAAAATTAAGTTTTCTATCTCTACGAATTTGGTTACATGATTCCGAGTCCAAGGTCCTTTTGTTGGGAAAAATTTTTAAATTCCGCTGCTTTCTGATTCGTGTTTTCCAACAAGTGGTATCAGAGCCACCTCGTTAATCGTGTTTCTGATTCGTCTCAATTATTCTGAATTTGGTAGAAATTCTTAGGCTTGATGCGATTGAGTATTTGTAATTGTTTTAGAAAGCCTGAATTACGAAACTGTATTTTTTCCTGAAAGTTTTTGAAAATTGGTTTTTACAAAATTTAATTTTTGAAAACTATTTTAGATTTGAAACTGTATAAACTGTTTTTGGATTTCTTGGATTGGTTTTGCGTTTGAACGAAAACACGAAATGAAAACCCGGATTACGACGAACACGCGAAACCCCGCACGCGAAGGCGTCGTGCGCGCAGGCTTCGCCCAGCACCGCCCGCCTGGCCTAGGCGTGCGCAGGGCAGCCGCCCAGCACCCTCCCGCAACCGCGCGGGAGGCCTTTCCAGCGCGCCCGCCTACCGTCGCCCGCACGAGGCCGGGAGGAGCCGCGCAGCAGCAGCGCGCGGCGTGCGCGCACTCGCGCCATGTCGCGCGCGCCTGCATCGCGCATGGCTCTTCTCCGCGTACTGGCCCATTTTCGTGATCCGACCTTTTCGTGTTTCGTGCAATCCAGTCCTAATTTTTATTTTAATTTTAAAATTTCTATTTTTGAATATTTATTTTAATTTTTGAATAAAACTTAAAATTGGGATTTTTGAGAAATTGAAACGGTTTATATTTTGGGAAAATAAAATTTTGATAAAATTATTAATTTTCAGAAATTAATTGGAATTTTATTTGTTTTGGTAATTTGGGATTTATTGAAAACTTTTATAAATAAGACTCGCATCAAGTCGTGTTTTAAGTCATTAGGACTTGAAACGAGAATTTTTAATTTATTGGCTAAATTTAAATTCGCGCAAAAGCATGTTAGGTGATCATGGGTTTAGATCTATGTATGGTTTTAATTTATGCACATGGATGGTTTAAATTGGGGTTGGAGCCCTATAGTTGCGTTTTTCAATTGAGGTTGGAGCCTCACTTATGTGCGTACTGTTATGTGATTTATTATGTGGCTTTCCATATTACTGTTTTTGAGGCCGGGGTTTGCCCCGTGTAATTGTCTAAGCCCAATATGAAGATTGAGCCTTATTACTTTGTGTCTTTTTCTTTTTATTGTAATTTGAGAGTAGAGATAGGTGGTGAGGTTTTATTTTCATTTTGGAGACAATGCACCCATGGAGTAAGATGGACCACATTCAAGTAACAAGGAGGCCATAAGTGAAGACCCCTCAAAATGTTAGGGAGGGGAATCTCAATTGTAAAAATGTAATAGAGATAGGGCTCGTATTTTGTTACCGCTTTCCCTTATGTGATTTAAACTGTTTATGTGGCATGTATGTTAGAACTTGTGATTGTGGAGTGGCTCCCACGTATCACGCATAAGATAGGTAGAACCCATGATCATTACATGTTAGTATCATGCTAGGACATGTTATCTGTTTATGTGCTTGTTTGAAATGCATTTAAGTGTACTTGCATTAATCAAGACTAATAAAATTGGATAACATATATGTTGGTGAGGTCGAACCGGACAACTCTCCGGTAGATTCTAAAATTCCCATTAAATATTAAGCTAATTTCGAACAAATAGGTATTTAATTCGAGATGCAAATTTTGAATTAAATTCCTAGCATTTCATCAATAGGTTTTAAGTTTAGTAAGTGAAGCTAGATATTGTCCGCGAGTCGTGGGATAGCTAGTGGAGCTTATTAGTTCTTAGTTACCTAATTGATCATTTTAAATGATCAATATTTCATGGTCAATTTTAGCAAGGGCAATGTCCGCGAGTCGTGGGTCATTCGAACTAAGTTTTGATCATGATCTTATGATTGGTGGGTCTAGCTTAACGCCTGAGTAAATATGGATGTCGCACGAGTCATGGGTCCATATTGAAAGATAGGTGATGCAAAAACAATTACTAAGAGTTCTAAAAGTGTTAGAATTGGTAAGTTGTACCTACCTAGGGTTCTTACTTAGAATGTCCTCGAGTCGTGGGTTCGAGGTAAAATGCCTAGGATCTTAGTACCCATTGGGAAACGTGTTCCTCTTAGATCTTTGGGAATTATAGATCTTTGAAAAACAGTGGGAGCTACATTAGATTAAAGACCTTATCTTTTGTATATCGTTATAATTCAGCATGCTCACTAGTTCTCTGTTTTACCATTTAGGTCCTAGATTCTGTGATTCTCTACGTGTTTTGAAATGGCAACCAAAAACCCTCTTGTATCGATCCTCGAGTCAAAGAAGTTAACTGGTCCCAACTATTCTGATTGGCTGAGGAATCTAAAAATCATTTTAGATTCTGAGAAGAGAACTTATGTTCTCTTCGAAGGGGAGCCTAGTCCCGAAGGGGAGGCTCCCACTCGGGCCGAGCGGGACGCGATTCAGAAGTGGAAGGATGATAATCTCCAAGGCCGTTGCCTTATGTTGGCTAACATGTCTCCGGACTTGCAAAGGCAACATGAGGCCATGCAATTTGCTTGGGAGATTTACGACCACTTAGAGCAACTTTACCGCCCTCATGAACGTGTTACAAGGTATAACACTTCAAAGGAATTGTTCCATTTAAGAATGAGGGAAGGTTCAAGTGTCCATGAATATGGACTCAAGTTTCTCGCCCTTACTGAGAAACTTGCTTCCATGGACATGCCACTGAAAGATGAGCTTTCAGTGGATTTGTTGCTAGCTTCGCTCCCACCATTATTCAACCCATTTGTCCTTAACTTCAATATGAATCATGTTGGTGCTACTGTAGCTGAGCTGATTAGTCAGCTTGTGACTGCTGAAAGCACGATCAAGAAGGACAATAAGGTTTTGATGGTAAATGCTCCATCTTCCTCTTCTGGGCCTTCTAAAGGTAAGGCCAAGAAAGCCCAAAAGAAGAAGAAGAAACCCCTTAGGCCCACTGGTGGCATTTCGAAGGGGAAGGCCCAAAAGAAGAAGCGTGATCAGAAAGAGGATGTTTGCTTCCATTGTGGCAAAGCGGGACATTGGAGGAGAAACTGCCCAGAGTACAAGGCTACTCTAAAGAAAGGTATATTTCTCGTTGAAATAAATCTTTCTATTAATTCTAGTTCTTGGGTACTTGATACCGGTTGTGGAACTCATATCTGTAATGATGTACAGATGCTAAGTGAAGTCCAATAACTCAAAGAAGGAGAATGTGTCTTGAAGATCGGCGATGGCTCAAACGTTGAAGCTCGAGCTTTAGGCACAATTAGATTAGATTTAGGTAGCTTTGAGTTAGTCTTAAATAAAGTCCTTTATGTACCGAGCATTATTCGTAATATAATTTCTGTTCCAATTTTAGATTGTGAAGGTTATGAAACTTATATTAAGAATGGTAAATACTTTATCAAACGAAATAACTCTTCCGTTCACATCGGTACTCTAAGTAATGAACTTTATCTAACTCAGAATATCAATATCATGAATATACAATGAGAAACGAAGCGTAAGAGAGATGACAAAGTTTTAGCTCCCTTATGGCACGCTAGATTAGGACACATTTCCAAGAACAGAATTAGCAAGATAAACACTTTAGGATCATTCTCTAAAAATGATCTCAAAGAGTTAACTTCTTGCGAATCCTGTCTCAAAGGAAAGATGTCCAAAGTTCCTTTTAAAGGAACTGTGGAATGTGCCACTAAGGTCTTGGATTTGATCCATTCTGATGTTTGTGGACCGCTCAGTGTAAGCACTAGAAACAATCATCAGTATTTCATAACCTTTACCGATGACTTTAGTCGATATGGTTATGTATACTTAATGAAGTATAAATCTGAAGCTTTTGAGAAATTCTTGGAAAGAATTCGTTTTCTTAAGTGACTATTTCGATTGCATTAATTTGAAATGCATGCTTATGTGCTTACAACTTCTCCATAAGTGCTTTTAGCTTAAATTTTGTACTTGTTAGAAGCATGCTTCGAATGTTGAACCAAATGACTTGACTACTTGTCTAATTGCCATGAAAACTTAAGATCTACATGATCCTTATTATTATTGTGTTGGAACCTGTAGCACCAGGAGCGCGGGCTACCACATCCCCCGCACCTAAACCCGAACCCGCATATGAAATGGGAAGTCCATACACGAGCCCAAGTCTAAGCGAAAGGGAGACCACACACTCACTAGGCTAGGCGAAGCTAAAACTAAACCAGAGCACACAACAACTAATCAAATAGTGGAAGCAAGGAGTTCTAGTAATTTTAAAAAAAATTCCAAAATTAACATGTACATCAAAAGATCAAATGTTCGTAGCCATATCAATTCATATTTCCAACACAAAATTCATAACATCATCAAATCGTTAAATACATGTCCAAAATGAAATGCAATGCACCTAGCACGACCTATACCAAAAAGTGAGACTCGAACGACCCACTTCTCCGCCTAGCTCGTGCTCAAAAGACCTGCAAACTAAAAATGGTAAAAGAGAGGTGTCAGTCATATCTCGACTGAGTCAGGGGGCTAACGCACACCCACACACTATACATATAAAACAAAGCATACATAAAAGAATAATGGCTATGAACCGGGAATAGGTTTTGCATACCAAAACATTTTCAAAGAACATTACATATCTTATATGTATACATTACATTATTAAAGATTCTACTCCCGTTCCATAATCCAACCATTTCATTAACCTCGGCGAGTACGAGCATCCACCGTTACTTCTCATTACATTACATTATAAAATAGAAATCACATTCAATCCCCTTCTTCGGTGATGGATGGGTCGGCCAACCCTAACCATCCATTACGTTAAGTATGGGTCGTGAGTCTCATGATGCTCACACCCGAGGATTCCATCCCCTACTAAATCTCCTAGTGGGTTCCGGGTTGATCATTTCAAGTTGGAGGATGTGCACAGGGGTGATAATCGGCGACCCCATGGCCGTCCCAGGTCTCCCAACATTACCGTTACATTACATTACCATTACATTCTCGCTCATTACAAATCATTAACATTACGAACATTAGCGTTAAACTTTCATTAAAACCATGAGCTCATATAGCTCGTAGATATAGCCCTTTCGAAAGCCAAAACTTGATAACAAGATCATAAACATATCGTACATTACATATATTTAACTATATATATATAATATGTAGCACCCCATATGGAGGATACCACATCCCCCGCACTAGGACTCAGACTCAGTCATGAAATAGGAAGTCCATGCCCGGATCCGAATCATAGCGAACGGGAGACGAACTCACACACTAGGCTAGGCGGATCTAACTTGACAAACTCAGAGTGCGGAAGCAATTAAAATCAACAACAATAGATAGCGGAGGCATTTAAAACAAAACATGCAAAGCAGGTGACGGGTTCAACTAGCATAAATACCTAATCCCGAATATCAACATATATAACAGGTGACGGGTTCAACTAGCATAGATACCTAATCTCGAATATCAATTCATAATCCAATATAATAATCAACTTAGGTATCATCAATATCTAATAACATCCAAATATTAGCGTACTAACCCCACACGGGTTTAAGTTTAAGTAGAGCATGTAACATAACCTTCAAGTGTGAAACTTAAATACATAAGATGAGCAAAGTATGCGACAAATGCATCCTAACACCAACTAGACTAACAAGTGTGATTCCGAAGACTCACTTCCGCCTAGCTCAAGCCAAAAGATCCTGCAACTAAAAGATAAAATGAGGTGTCAGTCAACTGGCTGAGTGAGGGGGCTAACGCACACCCACACTATATATATATAAAGAGCACAACACATAATAAAAGGATGGACTCATGAACCGATGATAGGTGTTGCATACTAAACCATCTCGAAATAACCCAAATAGATATAGATATAAGTTTAGAAACCATTTTCCAAAAAGACTCTATCCCCATTCATAATTCCATAACATAACATAGTCAACTGCTCGGCGAGTTCGAGCTTCCAACCTTAACTCGTCATAAAATAGAAATAACATACCAACCTCAACTCCGGGTGATGGTAGGGTTGCGCGACCCTAACCATCGAGAATAAACTGTCTAAAATAGACTCGATCTCAAGGTATGACCTTGTTGAGCATTGATATACCTTGAATGACCACGACACCTTATCCAAGCACAACATGAACACTTATGCATAACCACGATCATGTTGAGCAACGCCGTGCGTCTTGTTTGGTTCATATAGAGTCTGGGCTTCTGTATGTCTTGTCACAGAGTTTGGTGGTGCCGGTGGCCCTGAGGTTTAGAGTGTTTGGCCCTTCACACTCTCAGACTCTACTTTCATGAGGTGAGGTTTAGGATTTTGTATAGTTATGCGACCTATGGCCTTAATATGCTGATTTCAACCCTTGCATGCGAGTATATCTATTATAAATACGTATGTGTTGGATATGATATGTTTATGTCCTTTTGAATCAACTCTGTTTTGGAAAATTAAATATGAAAGCATATGTAAGCTGTTTTGAAAAGTACTTTACGTTATGTTCTGTAGCGAGATTGCCATGAAAGATTGGCATTTGTGATCCATTGTGATCTGGTCTGATGTGATCCATTGTGATCTGTGTGTGGATCGATCCTGGTGAGCTGCGGAATGGGTACCCCCGGGACGGTTAGGGCCGTCGGGGCATTTATCCATTGCGTAGTTCCATTTGAGATATCATTGTGCGACCTTAGGGTGATGAGGGAGGCGTGGTATCTTGAGCCTTCGGCTAAGGCCGGGGAGGACTCTTGTGGGTTCGCAACCCCTTGAGGGTGAGTCTATTTTAGATGGTTTATTCTCGATGGTATGGGGACGGTACATCTCCTTCATCATTGGTGTAGAGGTTGGATTGATTTTGATTTATGTTATGAGGAGTTGAGGTTGGAAGCTCGTACTCGCCGAGCAGTTGATTATGTTATGTTATGGAATTATGAATCGGGATAGAGTCTTTCTGGAAAATGGTTTCTAAACTTATATCTATATCTTATTCGGGTTCTTTCAAAACGTTTTGGTATGTAACACCTATCCCCGGTTCATGAGTCCATCCTTTTTATTCTGTGCTATGCTCCTTATATATATATATATATATATATTGTGGGTGTGCGTTAACCCCCTCACTCGGTCAAGTTGACTGACCCCTCATTTACACTTTTAGTTGCAGGTTGTTGGCGTTTGCTAGGCGGAAGTGAGTCCTTTGAGTTGCACTTCGTCGGTCTAGTCATTCTATTTACATTTGTCTTTTCATACACTTATGCTTTGACTTGTAGACTTGAGATTATACTTTAATATTCAGTAGCCCTGCGTGGCACTCTCATTCGGCCCCTTGTGGCACTTGATGATTATTACTTTATGTTGATATTCGGGACTAGGGATTTATGCTAGTTGAACCC
The DNA here is from genome assembly GCA_037501455.1 of Lantana camara. Taxonomy (NCBI): domain Eukaryota; kingdom Viridiplantae; phylum Streptophyta; class Magnoliopsida; order Lamiales; family Verbenaceae; genus Lantana; species Lantana camara. The sequence goes on from CM074856.1 coordinate 97,858,860, forward strand.
GTCACTTGTTATGTTTGTTGATCTATTATTCGGGATTAGGTATCTACGCTAGTTGAACCCGTCACTTGTTATGTTTGTTGATCTATTATTCGGGATTAGGTATCTATGCTAGTTGAACCCGTCACTTATTTTGTACGTTGATTTAATTGCTTCCGCTATCTGATGATAATTGTTTAAATTGCTTCCGCGCTCTGAGTCTGTCGAGTTAGATCCGCCTAGCCTAGTGTGTGAGTTGGTCTCCCGTTAGCGTTGATTCGGATTCGGGCATGGACTTTCCATTTCATGTTCCGGGTCTGGGTCATAGTGCGGGGGATGTGGCACTTCTCCGTTTGGGGTGTTACAGTGAACATTGGTCATCAGTCAACAACGGCTTTTCCGGCGAACATCATATGTGTTTCGAAGATTTCGTCATGGGTTCTCCAATGGTATGCTCGGATTTAATTTTCGTCAAGAGGTTTGAGTTTAATTTCTATTCTTGGCTTCTTGGGTTCCCGGATTGATTTGTATCGATTTTTCTTCAATTAAATTTCGTACGTTGAGTAATTTCAGATTCTTGTTGAGGGGTTTTCCCGAGCTTGCTGAGAAGTACGTATGGTTGTTCACGGGGATTTTTCCGACCACCGGAGGTGGTGGTCCGGCAGCTGCCGGTGGCTGTTCGGCCGGCTCCGGAGACGGCGTTCCGACGCCTTTCTGTCAGCGGGTTCCTTTCGTGGTGGTGAGTCCAACGCCGCTTTCCGTTCGTCAATCGGATGCCCAGTTGATTTGTTATGAATTTTTGAAGTTATTATATTTTATTCGTTAATTGTTTTTAATTGTAAAATTCGATCATGTATGTACTATAAATTGAAATTCTGAGTTTTACGATCCTTGGAAATATGTTATGATGTATGAAAGTTTGATTCGTGATTTATTGAATTTATTTGTCTCGTTTTACACCTATCTACTTGAGAATATTTCTTGTTTAAGGGGTGTTAGTGTAATTTTAGAAACTAAAATGATTGTGAAATTATATGAAATATACGTAATAAATTATGAAAGGGTATGTTGTATTTAATTTGAATAAATTGTTGAAGTATGCTAATTGTTGGGAATGTTGTAAATTATGCAAATATGTAATTAGAAACAAATTGATATAAAATTAGTGTTTTATTCTCGTGTGACTTGGAGCATGATAGAATTAAATTATAATATCACGATTTATGTTCCCTAATTGATGTTATGAATTTTATAAAGTTATGCATCTTCTAATGTATGAAATGAATATGATTTGATATGAATGACTTGAGTGTATAAATATGGATTATATGTTGCATCATTTGTATTCGTGGGCATAGGCGTGCGTCTTGTTGGTTGTTATTTGAGTCTGAGTCTTGTGTTATGTATGTTCAGTTGTTCTGGGGTTTTTCCAGGGAGTGTCTGTCAGCTGTTTGGGTTCCAGTGGGACTTCCTTGTTCGTGTTTTCCGTTCTCATCGGTGTAAGGTGATGTTTTAGGATTTTCTTTTAGTTAAAGCGACCTACAACCCTCTGTGCTCGTTTTCAAGTTTGCATGCGATTATATGTGTTTATATGATATTTTTATGAATTTATCATACGAGTAAAGGTTTTGAACAATATGTACGAGCGTATGTAAGCTTGAAATGTTTTGCAACGAGGCTATGCTCCAAACCGTGTGTCTTCAGGCTAGTTACGGATTTGGATGACATGGAGAGGTACGTTTATAGCTTATGCTAAGTTGTAAGGTATGGTATGTCTGATAAGGTACGTAAGTTATGATTATGATATGATAAGTATGATATGTAGTGAGTTATGATCTAATATGCTCTGTTCTGATTTGTTGGGCCCCGGGAATTATGGGTAAGGACGCCCGAGATGGAAAGGGTCGTTGTGTTAAGCCTGTGCATGATTCCCACTTGAAGTACTAACGCGCGACTTTTGGAGGTTGAGAAGGCGTGGTGCTTCAAGCACAATGTGGGTTAGCTACCCCTTATGCATTGGTAAGTAGGTCGAGACGGTTTGACTCCCGAACACCGTTGTTGTTGGGGTTGGATTGTTTATGATTATGTTTTCTTTACCAAGATCAATGGTCATGAAAAGGTTCAGAGTTGAAGGAATGAGATTTGCTATGTTGACTTACTATCTTAAAGTCAATTGAAAGATGGAGTTTGATGAATTTTCACCTTGATGATTCGTTTATTTGGAAGTAGTCACCTTGCTGAGGAAATGAGTCAATGGAGGAGAATCTGACCAAGTAGAACCGTTTTGAAGGAGTTTGATGAGCTTTCGCCTTGATGGTTCGTTTATTTGGAAGTAGTCACCTTGTTGATGGAAACGAGTTAATGTAGAAGAATCCGATCAAATAAGATCCGAGCAAGTTCAAGGAATGTGGATAGGTAACCATATTACTTAAACAACGAGCTACAAACCATCGGTGAGTGTTGAAGGTTTTGGTGCCGTTTAGAGTTAACGAACGACAAGACAAGATTGATTGTTAGCTCTTTGGGTGTTTCTTCAAGATGGGATGGAAGACATTGCTGATGTGGGAATAGAACACCTAGATGAAGAAAGACTTTATCCAAGTTTCAGAACCATATACCATGGATTGCTTTGGGAAGTGCTTAACACCACGATCAACCAACGAAACTCTGAGGTGAATATCTAATCGACAAACGAATCATGGACAACTCCTTGAAGATGAGCAGACTAAGATTTAACACATAAATGAGAACTCTTGGGAGAAACTGAAGATGATTCTAGTTGAGCAAGGATTACGGTCTAGTAAGGGGTTTGGTGATAAACGAGCTTTGCTGAGTTACCACTTTATGAAAAGACTCAAGACAAAGAAGTTCAGATGACGAGGGTTGCATCATTACCGGCTTAATCAACTCCCACTGCTTCATCTCGACTTTCTTGTAAAGACTTTTACACGTCGGTTAACGGTACGCCAAGCATCCATAGCATTTGCATACATATATCGCTTAAATATTCTTACCTTGTTTTGCTTGATGTGGGTGACGACCATTGCTATTTTAATTGTGATAACTTTGATACCTGATCTAGTATTTGTAACTTGAAATTTCTACTTGTTATGAATCGTTGCTGAAATGAATGAGTTATGTACTTATGTGAACTATTCATGCTTATGTGATTTAAAATTCTTTTGATTGCTCACTAACTTCCCATATAACATACATACATACTGTAACCTTGTTTTACAGGGATTCCATCGCGATATCCCCCTTGAGTTGAGGTATGAGCGTTGAATCTATACTCAAGGGACACCGATATCAGTTGCATAAGGTACACCAAACATGCATCGCATACTTTTCGTCAAGTGTTACTATGATGTGTGTATGTATGAATAACTGATCAGTGGATTTATGTGCAAGAGAGACCTTAGGTTCCCTCTTTTTACGTGTTGGAGAGATGTAGGATTCTCTCTATTTATGTGGTAGAAAGATGCTGGAATCTTTCTAAGTTTTGTGAGCGAGAGATGTTGGATTCTCTTGTCCTTAGATATTCAGGGATGCTGGATTCTCTTGAATCTAGGGGTTTGAGGAATGCTTGATTTTCTCAAAGTAGAATGTTGGGAGATGTTGGAATCTGCCCGACTTAGGTTGAGAGACGGGGTTCTCTCAATTATGTGTTTGGGAGACGGGGCTCTCTCTTTTATATGTGCTCGAGAGACGGGGTTCTCTCTCTTGTGGGTGCTGAGGGACGGGGTTCTCTCACTTACGTGTTGAGAGATGGGATTCTCTCTTGTTTGTTGTAGTTGCGTTACGCGTTGATCTGACTACGGGTTGCAAATGGCGAGTCTGAGACGACAACGAGGTTGGGTGCAGTTGCAGCTATCCGATCATGGAAATGACCGATCGAGTTCGAACAACTAGCGGATCAAGTACTCGCACGGACCTCGACGATAACAAGACATCCTAAAGGAGGTTCAGTGTAGATGACCGGAGTAAGCCTCACCATTAGAGTTATGATCTCACGCGAGTTCGGGAGAAGGGTTGGAGCACTACAACTCGAGGATCTACATTTTTGCAGTGGAACCTGGGGACTAGGTTCTCTTAAGGGGGGAAGGTTGTGACGCCCCGTTTTCTCGAAGGGTGTTCTTACAACATCAACAAGTAAGTCTCTACACTTATGTGTGTTTAATTTAAGAGTTCTTGAATTATGTGATTTAATGTAAATCCAATTTAATATGTGTTCATTCGAATTATTCTAAGATTAATTGCAACTTGATTAATTACGCGCATATTTAACCCTAACTATCTAATTTGATTTAATTCAAATTTATTCCATGAAATAATTGTCAAGTTGATTTTAAATCCATCATGTTACTTAACTTGTTTAATTTCAGTTTACTTGAATTCCTTGAGATTAATTGTCAATCATGTGTTTACAAAGTGCCGCTAAATTACACGAAAAGTTTCTAAAATTAAATTGAATTAAACTCTAATTGGTAAATCTCTATTTCATTTTAATTTGTAAAATTAATTCGGAGCTTGAATCTTTATTCGTAACTTTACCAATTTTATTTACGATTATTTGTACGCGATATTTCTCTTCGCTACGCGATAAGGATACCCGGTTGTATATAGCTTGTGCACAAGACATATTTCTCCCAATCCCTTTTTCTCTCTCTCTCTCCTCTCCCACTCTCTCTCCCACGGGTACTATGCGCGGCTTTGGTTACGAGCCCATAACTCGATCGTTTCTCAACGGAATTCAATAAACGAATAGTCCATTTCGATTATCTCGGTGAGACGTACGCAAGACTACGAATTTCACAGCCTAACGACAAATGGTGGCGGAGTTATGGCCGGATTTCAGTAGCAGCGGCGGAGCTGTCACACCGCCGTCACTTCGCCAGCGTTTCGCGGCGGTTTCCGGCCCTCCTCTTGAGACACGCGCCACAGATCCAAGAACTAGACATCCCGGCGCTTCATTTGACGTTGGCGGCGCGGCTATCGAAGCCACGACGGCGCCGCACGCGGCACCTGAAGCTGGCGGCGGCGGCGCCTGTTAATGTAGCGGCGCGATTCCGCCGCTTCCGGCGGTGGTTTTCGATGGGGCTTGATGGTTTCCAAGGTTTTTCGACCCCCTGAGTTCATTTCCGGCATCAATTTCACCAGATCTTGGCCGTAGGTGGTGGTTCCAGCGATGTGGGCGGCGGCAGAAACTTCGGCGGCCAACGGGGGCCTTTTCCGGCCATCTTTTGGTCTCGGGCTCTTCACGAAAGTTGTTCGGAACGACGAGAACTAGTGGCCTGTGATCAGGCGACTCCAGATTCGGTGGTTTGGCAGTGGATCGCGGCGGCAAAGTGGCGGTGCAACGGCGGCACTAGCTCCGAGGATTTTTCCGGCGAGCTACCTTAGGGCTTTCGAAGAGCTCGTCATGGGTAAGAAAATAGCTTTTACGGATCGCATTTTGGTTCACCGGTTTGGAAGTAATTTGAGTTTGAAGATTTAGGGTTTTCGTGTTCGTAGATCTGAAATTGGAGGAGATTGACTTGGAATTTCCAGAAATTGATCGAGGATTCGGAACGGGCACGAAGACTTCATTCAGGAATGATTTTTCGGGACTTTTCCGGCGACCTTCGGCGGTGGTCCGGCCAAATTCCGGTAGCTACAGTGGTGGAGTTCCGGCTGCGTTTGGTCAGAATGTTCGTCTCGTTGTGGTGAGTTCAACGCCACTTTCCGTTCGTTAATCGGACACTCGGTTTATTTATTACGAATTATTTTGCGTAATTGTGATTATTTGAATTAATTGTTTTAAGTGCAAATAAATTGGTTATTGTTGGTTTGTTGATCGAGATGTATTCCAATCATATATGAAAACATGTATTGAATGGATTGTGATATGCATGAATGTTTCGATTTACAATTTGAATACTGATGTGATGAATTTATACTATGTGTTTAGATATGAAGGGGTGTTAGTGTAATATCTAGAAACTAATCTTTTATGTGACTAAATGAACTTGAATGATATTTTAGAAGAACGAACATGTTGTGATTTCTCTATATGGATTTGAGACGTTCTCAATGTTATGTTTGTTGTAAATTGTGTTTCCAATATTAAATTGAGATACATGAAAGATGCTTGAACAACTTGAGACTTTATGCATGAAAGGAGTTAGAATTGTAATATCTTGATTTACTCTTACTACTTGAAAATGGTATATTATGAATTACAATAAATTGATAATTCTCATGTTTGCAAGTAGTTAATTCCTAGTTGAATAATTGTATAAACACTCTTATAAATAATTCTAAACTAAGGGGATGTATGTGTAATAATTCTAAACTTTTATAAATGACTTAGGGGATGTAAGTGTAATATTTATGAAACTATGAATGTGACTTGAGCTTGTGTACCAAACATGTTGTGAAGTCGTAAAGTATGATCTTAAGTGAATTAAATGCACTCTTTATTTGTATCAAGCATGCCATCTACGTACAACGACTTTGTATGTTTATATGATCAAGTTGCTCTTACTTATGCACTTTACAACTCGTCATGAACTTGATGCTTAATTCTAATATTATAATTGAACCCTGTGATATTGGATGATTTAATATGCATTTTGTGAATACATTGACTTCCTAAATTGATCTTGCATCTTTGGATATGGAATTACGTGTCGATTGCTTGTAAATATGACCTTGTTGAGCATTGATATGCCTTGAATGACCACGACACCTTATCCAAGCACAACATGAACACTTATGCATAACCACGATCATGTTGAGCAACGCCCTGCGTCTTGTTTGGTTCATATAGAGTCTGGGCTTCTGTATGTCTTGTCACAGAGTTTGGTGGTGCCGGTGGCCCTGAGGTTTAGAGTGTTTGGCCCTTCACACTCTCAGACTCTACTTTCACGAGGTGAGGTTTAGGATTTTGTATAGTTATGCGACCTATGGCCTTAATATGCTGATTTCAACCCTTGCATGCGAGTATATCTATTATAAATACGTATGTGTTGGATATGATATGTTTATGTCCTTTTGAATCAACTCTGTTTTGGAAAATTAAATATGAAAGCATATGTAAGCTGTTTTGAAAAGTACTTTACGTTATGTTCTGTAGCGAGATTGCCATGAAAGATTGGCATTTGTGATCCATTGTGATCTGTTCTGATGTGATCCATTGTGATCTGTGTGTGGTGAGCTGCGGAATGGGTACCCCCGGGACGGTTAGGGCCGTCGGGGCATTTATCCATTGCGTAGTTCCATTTGAGATATCATTGTGCGACCTTAGGGTGATGAGGGAGGCATGGTATCTTGAGCCTTCGGCTAAGGCCGGGGAGGACTCTTGTGGGTTCGCAACCCCTTGAGGGTGAGTCTATTTTAGACGGTTTATTCTCGATGGTATGGGGACGGTACATCTCCTTCATCATTGGTGTAGAGGTTGGATTGATTTTGATTTATGTTATGAGGAGTTGAGGTTGGAAGCTCGTACTCGCCGAGCAGTTGATTATGTTATGTTATGGAATTATGAATCGGGATAGAGTCTTTCTGGAAAATGGTTTCTAAACTTATATCTATATCTTATTCGGGTTCTTTCAAAACGTTTTGGTATGTAACACCTATCCCCGGTTCATGAGTCCATCCTTTTTATTCTGTGCTATGCTCCTTATATATATATATATATTGTGGGTGTGCGTTAGCCCCCTCACTCGGTCAAGTTGACTGACCCCTCATTTACACTTTTAGTTGCAGGTTGTTGGCGTTTGCTAGGCGGAAGTGAGTCCTTTGAGTTGCACTTCGTCGGTCTAGTCATTCTATTTACATTTGTCTTTTCATACACTTATGCTTTGACTTGTAGACTTGAGATTATACTTTAATATTCAGTAGCCCTGCGTGGCACTCTCATTCGGCCCCTTGTGGCACTTGATGATTATTACTTTATGTTGATATTCGGGACTAGGGATTTATGCTAGTTGAACCCGTCACTTGTTATGTTTGTTGATCTATTATTCGGGATTAGGTATCTACGCTAGTTGAACCCGTCACTTGTTATGTTTGTTGATCTATTATTCGGGATTAGGTATCTATGCTAGTTGAACCCGTCACTTATTTTGTACGTTGATTTAATTGCTTCCGCTATCTGATGATAATTGTTTAAATTGCTTCCGCGCTCTGAGTCTGTCGAGTTAGATCCGCCTAGCCTAGTGTGTGAGTTGGTCTCCCGTTAGCGTTGATTCGGATTCGGGCATGGACTTTCCATTTCATGTTCCGGGTCTGGGTCATAGTGCGGGGGATGTGGCACTTCTCCGTTTGGGGTGTTACAGTGAACATTGGTCATCAGTCAACAACGGCTTTTCCGGCGAACATCATATGTGTTTCGAAGATTTCGTCATGGGTTCTCCAATGGTATGCTCGGATTTAATTTTCGTCAAGAGGTTTGAGTTTAATTTCTATTCTTGGCTTCTTGGGTTCCCGGATTGATTTGTATCGATTTTTCTTCAATTAAATTTCGTACGTTGAGTAATTTCAGATTCTTGTTGAGGGGTTTTCCCGAGCTTGCTGAGAAGTACGTATGGTTGTTCACGGGGATTTTTCCGACCACCGGAGGTGGTGGTCCGGCAGCTGCCGGTGGATTCCTTTCTTGGTGTTCCGACGTGGTGACCTCCGGAGACGGCGTTCCGACGCCTTTCTGTCAGCGGGTTCCTTTCGTGGTGGTGAGTCCAACGCCACTTTCCGTTCGTCAATCGGATGCCCAGTTGATTTGTTATGAATTTTTGAAGTTGTTGTATTTTATTCGTTAATTGTTTTTAATTGTAAAATTCGATCATGTATGTACTATAAATTGAAATTATGAGTTGTATGATCCTTGGAAATATGTTATGATGTATGAAAGTTTGATTCGTGATTTATTGAATTTATTTGTCTCGTTTTACACCTATCTACTTGAGAATATTTCTTGTTTAAGGGGTGTTAGTGTAATTTTAGAAACTAAAATGATTGTGAAATTATATGAAATATACGTAATAAATTATGAAAGGGTATGTTGTATTTAATTTGAATAAATTGTTCAAGTATGCTAATTGTTGGGAATGTTGTAAATTATGCAAATATGTAATTAGAAACAAATTGATATAAAATTAGTGTTTTATTCTCGTGTGACTTGGAGCATGATAGAATTAAATTATAATATCACGATTTATGTTCCCTAATTGATGTTATAAATTTTATAAAGTTATGCATCTTCTAATGTATGAAATGAATATGATTTGATATGAATGACTTGAGTGTATAAATATGGATTATATGTTGCATCATTTGTATTCGTGGGCATAGGCGTGCGTCTTGTTGGTTGTTATTTGAGTCTGAGTCTTGTGTTATGTATGTTCAGTTGTTCTGGGGTTTTTCCAGGGAGTGTTTGTCAGCTGTTTGGGTTCCAGTGGGACTTCCTTGTTCGTGTTTTCCGTTCTCATCGGTGTAAGGTGATGTTTTAGGATTTTCTTTTAGTTAAAGCGACCTACAACCCTCTGTACTCGTTTTCAAGTATGCATGCGATTATATGTGTTTATATGATATGTTTATGAATTTATCATACGAGTAAAGGTTTTGAACAATATGTACGAGCGTATGTAAGCTTGAAATGTTTTGCAACGAGGCTATGCTCCAAACCGTGTCTCTTCAGGCTAGTTACGGATTTGGATGACATGGAGTGCTACGTTTATAGCTTATGCTAAGTTGTAAGGTATGGTATATCTGATAAGGTACGTAAGTTATGATTATGATATGATAAGTATGATATGTAGTGAGTTATGATCTAATATGCTCTGTTCTGATTTGTTGGGCCCCGGGAATTGTGGGTAAGGACGCCCGGGATGGTAAGGGTCGCTGTGTTAAGCCTGTGCATGATTCCCATTTGAAGTACTAACGCGCGACTTTTGGAGGTTGACAAGGCGTGGTGCTTCAAGCACAATGTGGGTTAGCTACCCCTTATGCATTGGTAAGTAGGTCGAGACGGTTTGACTCCCGAACACCGTTGTTGTTGGGGTTGGATTGTTTATGATTATGTTTTCTGTTTTTATACGTATGTTAATAAATTGGGAGTTAGTGTAAGACCCGTACTCGCTGGGTATAAGAATTTGATACTTTATGTTGATTATGAGATGGGATAGGAGCTTTCCTTTAAGTTATGATATTAATATGTTAAGCTTGTTATGCTTTGATAAGTATATGTATAAGTTTGTTTTGAAAATGGTTTTGGTAGGTAAAACCCTACTCCCGGTTCATAGTCTTTCTTTTGATACGTGCTCTGCTCCTTATTATGTATAGTGTGTGTGAGTTCAGCCCCCTCACTCAGTCAGTGGACTAATCCTCGCCCCAACTATGCTTTTAGTTTGCAGGTGCAGGTCCTTGGAGTTCGAGCTTGGCGGTTGTGTGTCATGTCTGTCGAGTCAGTGTCTCTTGTTAAGTTTGTTAAGTTTCTATTTCAGTTATATGTGTAATTTGTAAATGCTTATACTCTGTACAGGTTTAAGCTTATTGAATGTATGTATGGAATTTGGGACAGGTTAGGATAGGTTCTTGGTTTAGTTGAACCCGTCTTTATTGTGATTATTTCGGGACAGGCTTCTAGGACCAGTTGAACTCGTGTAACTGCTTATGATTCATTTGATATGATTGATGTTTTTAATTTTTGTAAGTTCGTATTCTTTGCTTTGCTTCCGCTTCCTGGTTTATTTCCTCTGTTGTACAGGGTCTAGATACCACCTAGCTTAGGCCAGGTCTTATCTGTCTCCCATTCGCTACTGCTTGGTTCGTGTACGGATCTCCCATTTCGTATGCGGATTAGGATTTAGTGCGGGGGATGTGGTGGCCCAGCGTTACGGGCGCTACATCTTAAAGTGGTATCATTGCTACAAGGTTCAGAACCGGTGCTTTGGGTCATGTTGTGTCGAGTATAGGTCGCACGACATAGGAACTAATTGTCAATGTGCGCACTGTATTGGAATGTTTGCAATTTCTTAACTTATTTGTTTTAAATTATTACAAATTATGTATTGCATCTGCATTAACTAGGTGCTCTTATTTATTTTCATTACTTAACATATCCACGTACTAACCTGCATGCATAGATATCCATTTAAATTGTGAATAATAGGATTCAAATTTGGCGTGTTTGACTACTTTCAACGAATTGAAGATAAATGAATCTTTACAGAATTCAACAAGGACTCGATGCTAGTGTTAGGGGAACAATTTTGTGGTTCTATTTTTAGGTGTCTTCTTTACTTGTGCCACCGGGTGCTGTTTAGTTGAAGCCACTTAGGAATCTAAATAGGAGTTAACCAGAAAATATATGATCAAGCTAATAGCTTCAAGATATAAGGTGAATGCATGTAAGTTAGAACGTTGGGATGTGGTCAACTTCTCTGCACGATGCGATGCTCGTAGCCTCATAAATGATTTGATGGAAGTTGGTAGGCAGATGGGGAATAGCTGCGAAAGTGTACAAATTTGTTCAGGTTTGGAATTGTCCCTTAATGTTTGGCGCCACACGAGGCAAGGATCAGTACCTGAAAAATCTCCTACTGAAGATTAATGTAACGCTTGGTGGGTTGGGTTTCTGGTCAATTAAAGGGAGTTCTCCTTCACTTCCGATGGTGTCTAAGGTTCCAGCTCTGATTCATCACATGGACATTTCTCATGGCTGGCCTAGACAATCGGATGTCTCCTTAATTGTCGTTGATGTTAACTCGAGACAATGATTGTCAATCTCGTGTTTTGGGGCATGCCTATGAACACAATCTACAAAAGTGAAAATGATCGATTTACTACGCAAACATGCCTCAGATACTGAAGATTAGGGAATTATGGAAAAGCTGCTAGAGGACATCTATTAGTGTTTGGCAGCAAAGCCGGATCGGTTATCATAGCCATGATGGCGTCAGTGAAAGTCAATTCAACCAAGTGTTGATTGTTAGACATCAGTTCAAGATGGTACGTCAAAGCAGGATCGACCAAATAAGGCCAAACGAACACTTAAGAATTTGAGAAGTACTGCAGTTATGAATCAGAGGTTAGGATTCTGGCACACTACGGACTAGGACATCTGCCACCCAAGAAAATTCGAACTTTGATTTTATTGCTACGGTGAACGGTACGCTAAACATTCATGGCACGAGCATGCATGCATCATTACTTGAGTAATCCTTGTTATTATATGATCTAAATATCAAACTGTGATATGTGTTGATTGTTGTGGATTTTATAATTGAGTTTTGTGAATTAGTTGCACGTATGTGTTTTAAACTTTTCTTATTATGCATTAATCCTATATCCACGTATATACATATATACTGTAAATTTATCTTACAGGAATTCCATCGCGATATCCCCCTTGAGTTGAAGTATGGGTGATGAATCTATACTCTAGGGACACTGGTATCAGTTGTGTAAAGGCACACTAAACATACATTACGTATTTTATATCAAGTGCTACTTCGATGTGTGTATGTATGAATGCTGAGTAAGTGGACTTATGTGCTAGAGAGTTGTTGAAATCTCTCTATTTATGTGTTAGGGAGATGTGGGATTCTCCTTATATTTTTTTGATAGAAAGATGTTGGATTCTTTCTAAATTATGTGAGCAAGATATGCTGGATTCTCTTGGAGTTAGATATTTGGGAGATGTTGGATTCTCTCGAATCTAGGGGTTTGAGAAATGCTGGACTTTCTCAAACTAGAATGTTTGGGATATGTGGAAGTCTTCCAGACTTAGGTTGAGAGACGGGGTTCTCTCGATTATGTGCCTGAGAGACGGGGTTCTCTCCATTGGGTATTTGAGAGACGGGGTTCTCTCATTTATGTGCTTGGGAGACGGGGCTCTCTCTTTCTCTTTTGTGCCGAGAGATGGGATTCTCTCTTTGTGTTTGATTCGCGCTTTTTGTTGGCCCTCTTGTGGATTGGAAGTGAACTACCAAGTGGCTTTGAGATCGTGTGCAACCGTAGCCATCTACTTCGAAGAGGAATCGAAAGAGCTTGAACAACCGGTGATCGGGTCCATAGGCACACCTCAATGGTATGAAGGACATTCGAATGGAGGCCCCGAACCATGAACATCCCTTGGCGGAAGGGAAGATGAAAGTGTTGAAGTGATCAAAGTCGTTTCAAATTCAGCACTCAGAGAACCTGGGGACCAGGTTCTCTGAAGGGGGGAGGTTGTAACACCCCAGCCTTTTCGATCGTTTTCGGCGAGCTTTTTGGGACACGACCCCCAGGGGCTCCAAGAAGACTACCCGGCGTAACTTTTCCCGTTGGTGGCGCGGCCAGAAGGGCAGTGGCGGTGGCGCACGCGCACGCGCCACCTGAAAGTCATGCCGGGCGGCGGTGTTAATGTAGCACGGTGGTTCCGTTACGTTCCGATGAGTTTTTTTGACGACCCTTGGTGCTACCCTACCCTTTTCGACCTCCTGAGTCCGATTCCGGCGTCATTTTGAGCAAACGATGGCCGTAGGTGGTTGTTTTGGTAAGGCAGCGACAGTGGGTTTACTGTAGCCGCGGCGATCTTACAGTTCCGACAACATGTTTGGGTCGAGCCACACATGGTTGGAAGCGTCTCGATGAGAGGGTTCCATTTTCGGTGGTCCCGTCGTCCGAATCTCAATGGCCAGCGGCGAATTGGCCGATCAACGCTGACGGACATCGGTCAACAGCGGCTTTTCCGACGAACATCATATGGTTTTGAAGATTTCGTCATGGGTTCTCCAATGGTATGTTCGGATTTAATTTTCGTCAAGCGGTTTGAGTTTAGTTTTGATTCTTGGCTTCTTAGGTTCCCAGATTGATTTGTATCGGTTTTTCTTCAATTAAATTCCGTACATTCAGTAATTTCAGATTCTTGTTGAGGGTTTTTGCCGAGCTTGCTAAGATGTACGTATGGTTGTTCACGGAGATTTTTCCGACCACCGGAGGTGGTGGTCCGGTGGCTGCCGATGGTTGTTCGGCCGGCTCCAGCGATGGCATTCCGATGCCTTTCGATCAGCAGGTTCCTTTCGTCGTGGTGAGTCCAACGCCACTTTCCATTCATCAATCAGATGTTCGGTTGATTTGTTATGATTTTTTGAAATTATTGTATTTTATTCGTTAATTGTTTTATGAGTTGTATGGTACTTGAAAATATGTTACGATGTATGAAAGTTTGTTTCGTGATTTATTGAATTTATTTATCTCGTTTTACGCCTATCTACTTGAGAATATTTCTTGTTTAAGGGGTGTTAGTGTAATTTTAGAAACTAAATTGATTGTGAAACTATACGAAATATACGTAAAAATTATGAAAGGGTATGTTGTATTTAATTTCAATGAATTGTTGAAGTATGCTAGTTGTTGGGAAAGTTGTAAATTATCCAAATATGTAATTATAAACAAATTGATATGAAATTAGTGTTTTATTCTCGTGTGACTTGGAGCATGATAGAATTATAATGTCACGATTTATATTCCCTAATTGATGTTATGAATTTTATAAAGTTATGCACCTTCTAATGTATGAAATGAATATGATTTGATATGAATGACTTGAGTGTATAAATGTGGATTATATGTTGCATCATTTGTATTCGTGGGCATGGCCATGTGTCTTTTTGGTTGTGATTTGAGTCTGAGTCTTGTGTTCAGTATGTTCAGTTGTTCAGGGGTTTTTCCAGGGAGTGTCTGTCAAATGTTTGGGTTCCAGTGGGACTTCCTTGCTCGTGTTTTCCGTTCTCGTCGGTGTAAGGTGAGGCTTTAGGATTTTCTTTTTGTTAAAGCGACCTTCAACCCTCTGTGCTCGTTTTCAAACCTGCATGCGATTATATGTGTTTATATGATATGTTTATGAATTTGTCATACGAGTAAAGGTTTTGAACTATATATACGAGCGTATGTAAGCTTGAAATGTTTTGCAACGAGGCTATGCTCCAAACCGTGTGTCTTCAGGCTAGCTACGGATTTGGATGACATGGAGAGGTACGTTTATAGCATATGCTAAGTTGGAGGGTATGGTATGTCTGATAAGGTACGTAAGTTATGATTGTGATATGATAAGTATGATATGTAGCGAGTTATGATCTGATTTGCTTTGTTCTGATTTGTTGGGCCCTGGGAATTGTGGGTAAGGACGCCTGGAAGAGCAAGGGCCGTCGGGTTAAGCCTGTGCATAATTCCCATTTGAAGTACTAATGCACGACTTTTGAGGTTGAGGAGGCGTGGTGCTTCAAGCACAATGTGGGTTAGCTACCCCTTGTGCATTGGTAAGTAGGTGGAGAGGGTTTGACTCCCGAACACCGTTGTTGTTGGGGTTGGATTGTTTTTTATTATGTTTTCTA
Organism: Lantana camara; assembly: GCA_037501455.1. Classification (NCBI taxonomy): domain Eukaryota; kingdom Viridiplantae; phylum Streptophyta; class Magnoliopsida; order Lamiales; family Verbenaceae; genus Lantana; species Lantana camara. The sequence goes on from CM074856.1 coordinate 97,874,192, forward strand.
TTTTTATACGTATGTTAATAAATTGGGAGTTAGTGTAAGACCAGTACTCGCCGGGTATAAGAATTTGATACGTTATGTTGATTATGAAACGGGATATGAGCTTTCGTTTACGTTATGATATGAATATGTTAAGCTTGTTATGCTTTGATAAGTATATGTATAAGTTTGATTTGAAAATGGTTTTGGTATGCAAAACCCTCCTCCCGGTTCATAGTCTTTCTTTTGATACGTGCTCTGCTCCTTATTGTATATGGTGTGTGTGAGTTCAGCCCCCTCACTCAGTCAGTGGACTGATCCTCGCCCCAACTACGTTTTTAGTTTGCAGGTGCAGGTCCTTGGAGTTCGAGCTAGGCGGTGGTGTGTCGTGTCTGTCAAGTTAGTGTCTCTTGTTAGGTTTGTTAAGTTTCTATTTCAGTTATGTGTGTAATTTGTAAATGCTTATACTCTGTACAGGTTTAAGCTTATTGATTGTATGTATGGAATTCGGGACAGGTTAGGACAGGTTCTTGGTTTAGTTGAACCCGTCTTTGTTGTGATTATTTCGGGACAGGGCCGTGTGGGCCGAATACTCTTAACTTGTATTGGGTTTGTAGCTATGACTTGATTATTGGTACATAATAATCAACTCAGTATAATTATGCTTCCGGACCAAAGGGCACCATGGACCGAAGGGCACCATATCCCCCACACCATAGCCCGACATGTGTAACAAAATAGAAACTCCGCACATGCACCAAGCTACTGCGAAGGGGTGACAAACAATATCTCTCCTCGGCTAGGCGGTCTAGACCCTAATACATAGTGTGTAAAGGTAATAAAAGCAAATGCGGGAGCACCAGGATCACAAACATATTAATATACATACATACATATCAAGAGTAAACCGAGTCAAGTTATATATGTCATGCCCACCACGGGCCAAATAAATCATATCAATGCTCATAATTCGAATTCAGAAGCATAATCCTATACATATTTATACATATTACCAAAAATGGAAAGTAAAGATGCAATATGCAAAGGCTCTCCTACAAAACTCGAACAACCCAAGGTAAAAGACCGTTGCCTAGAACGAATTGAAGACCTATACCTTTAAACTTAAGATACAAAAGGGCAGAAAGAAAACAACGAGGAGGGGTCAGTCCTAAAGACTGGTGAGGGGGCTAACACACACACACGTACATATACGTAAGAGTATAACATATTTAAAATTAAAGGGCTCGTGAACCAGGGTGTGGTTTTTGCATTCTAAAATATTTTAACCCATTATAATACATATAAAGAAAAAAGTTTAAGGCCAAAGGCCAAAATCAACCAATTTGAGAAGTTAAAAGTCCACTCCCGTTTCACAAACCATAAACAGAAGCAAAAGCACACTAACTCGGCGAGTACGAGTTTCCAACCCACCTACTTTATATTCATAAGCAAAATACACAGGCAAAGCAAGGTGTAAAATCAATCCAACCTACTCCGATTGGGGAAGAGAGGCGTGACCCCTCAACCACGGCTCTCGGGAAAACGTATGAACGGGGGATCCTATCCGCCCCTTCGAAGGTGTAAAATCAATCCAACCTACTCCGATTAGGGAAGAGAGGCGCGACCCCTCAACCATGGCTCTCGGGAAAATATATGAGAGGGGGATCCTATCCGCCCCTTCGACAAGCTAGCTCAAGAAGACCCACCTTCGCCTCAACGTCCCGAGGTTGGGCTAAGTCTCCCATTGGTGGAGTTGTGTTGATGAGAGAGCTCAGTGACCCCACGGCCCATCCGAGATCACGTACCACTTCTCCAGGGCCCAAGGCAAAGTGCAAAATGCATATACATATCATAGACTTATCTTTCAAAGTCCAAACTTGATAGTGCAAAACACACACCAACCCTTTTGAAAGCAAATAAACATAAGACATAGCTTATATATATATATAAACGGTTTCAGAAGATTCCATAGCAAATGGGCCAATTCCCATAAAATACATATCAAGCACGTATCTATATACACACACACACACACACACACACACACATATATATATATATATATATATATATATATATATATATATATATATATATATCGCATGCGGGCTTAAAATTCATGTAGGGTTGTTGGTCATATTAACTAAAAGAATGAAAACCTCACCTTGTCGACTGAACGAAACGAAACGAACCGAAATACACCAAAAGGACCACCTCCTGAACAACGGGATGAACCTAAGAACAAAACAAAGAACGAGAGACATACTTAGACTCAATATGAACCAAGTAGACGCTCAACAAATGCATATGGATACATATGATGCAATGCACGTCACATATGTTCAAATTTAGACATATTGGAGTAAATATCATACTATCATAGCCACAAAGCCTAAATTAAGTTCATAACATATCATATAAGCTCATAACATATCATATCGTAGCATATCAATATCATATATGAGTTTAAGACATATAAGGAAAGCAACTGATACAAAAGGAGCAACAAAAGGTAGCATTTAGGGCATATAAGTTCATACACTTGTACAAAGGGCAAAATCATGTAACCGGCACATAAAGCAACACATAACACATTAAATAAACACCTAAGATAGCACATTATATCATAACTCATGCATATATAAGTTTAATTCACACAAACAAAGTAAAACAGGCAAAGTGATTTCATACGTACCATTTAAACAGTTAGATATTCAAATCATGTTTACACTTAGCAAATAAATCCATAAAATTAAAATGAACATCAAAACCTATTATATAACAATTAATTAGCATCTTAGGATCATAACTGGGGTGGGAGAAAACATATAAAACCATAAACAAAACAATAACAACACATAGGCTCAAGAAATGAAGCAAACACTTTTAGAAAAACGTCTTATAGTTACGAAAATTTAGCAACAGAAATTATTCATTGCTACTTAGCAACGGATATAGCAACGAAAAAAAATCCGTGGAAAAATGCTTTAGCAACGGAATTTTCGTTGCTAAATCCTTTCCTATATATGAAAAAAAATAGCAACGGATTTTCGTTGCTATATGAAGGGAAAATAAATAAATAAATAAAAAATATTAGCAACGAAAAATTCGTTGCTTTTTAGCGATTTTTTGTTGCTATATGGAAGAAAAAAAAGAAATAAAAATAAACAAATATCAAAAATATTTGCAACGAAAAATCCATTGCTATTTAGCAACGGATTTTTCTTTGCTATAAGGATGAAAAAAAAAAAGAAATAAAAATAAATAAATATAAAAAAGATTAGCAACGGAAAATCCGTTGCTATAAACATATGATTAAAAAAATTAATAAAATATTTATAATTTAGCAACGGATTTTTCATTGCTATATGGAATAAAAATAAATGAATAATAAAAAATATTTGCAACGGAAAATCCGTTGCTATAAATATTTAATTAAAAAATAATAGAATACTTATAATTTAGCAACAAAAAATTCGTTACTATAAATAGTTGATTAATAATTTAATATAATTCATATGTTCGGGGATTATATGATCATATAATCGGGGATTATATATAATTCATATTTGTATAAAATAACCTTTCATATATAAAAGCCTTGAATATTTTTATTTGATAGAAAATCTGTATTATTTATATATTATAAGGTATAATATACATTATAAATCATTAAAAGAGTGCATAACACAATAATTTCTTAAAATTCACATATATAACGCTTGAAATTCGCGTACAAATACTTCGATATTAAGAGAAAAGTTTTTCATTTAACATATAACGGTTGCATAACACAATGATTTCTTAATATTTAGATAATTCTACAAATTTTAATATAAATTCATTATATTAAAAGAAAACTTCTTAATTTAACATCTAACGGTTGCGTAACACAATAATTCCTCAGTATATAGATATAATTCTATAAATTCAAATATAAATATTTCATATTAAGAAAATAATTCTTTATATTAAGTTATTCAACTACGATTGCTAAATAATACACAATAGTTCCTCAAAATGCGGATATTGTTCTACAGATGTATAAGTGAATACTTCATATTGACATAAAATTAGTTCTTTATTCAACTATCAACAAAATCTAATTATTTAATTATGTAAACTTTCATATTTTTTTTATATGTCAAAAACTTATACTTAAGTTGATATACATTGGTTACATAAACATTCATCCAAATATAACACAATGTTAATAGATTTTGTGGAATATGATAAAAAACCTATCATATTTTTATTTGATACAAAATTGGATAGAAAATTGTTATTTTGAACTTTATTCAAATTTTCAATTTGTCATATTATACTCTTATTATAAACCAATTAACTAGCTACAAAATTGAATTATTTATAGTCATATTAATTTCAGTAGGTTTACAAGTCCAAGTTAAATTCCTAATAAAATGAAAATATCATATGAAAATTTTAGGCGGACCCAACTTCACTTACTCAGACTAATTATAATGCAAATGTATCACAATTGCTATTAGATTTTGTTACTTTTCTTAAAATTTATGTTAATTATAAGGTATAATATACAATATAAATCATTAAAATATGCCATATTTGTTTAGTAGTATGATATATTATACTTAAAGTACATACATTATAATTAAAATACAGAAGTGTATATTTTTAACAATGCTTAATGCAATTATTTACGGATATATATGATTATATTTAATATAAAATTATATTTGAAAAATACTTATATTTAAACTTAATATAATAAGTGCTTAAAATGAAGGTATGAATATGTTATTGTTCTTATATATATAAAAAAACCTCATTATACCATCAATGAAGCTAGCCGAGTTGGTTGGGAGTCCAACCTTGTTCCCTGGAGACCCAGGTTCAAATCTTGCCTTGCACAAATTATTCAAAATAATTATGAGCCACCTAGGGCTGGCTCGATTTGGTTGGGGTGGTGCGGCCCTAGTGGTGGGTCGAACCAGGGTGGCTTGGCAGCTCCTGGGCCCCACAAATTAATTTTTAATTTATTAATTTAAATTTTACCTTTTGCAACGAAAATTCCGTTGTAAAAAAGCAAAAAATTAATTAATTATTAGTTGGTTTGCAACGGAAAATCCGTTGCTAAATCTATTACTAAAAAATTCGTTGCTAATTTCTGTGGGTAGTAATTTGTTGCTAATTCTGTTGCTAATATCTGTTGCTAATAATTTGTTCCTAAATCCGTTGCTATAGATTAGCCACGAGGGTTATAGCAACGGAAAATTTTCGTTGCTAAATTCGTTGCTAAAGCCTAATCTGTAGCTAATTGGGCCAAAATCCGTTGCTAAATCCGTCGCTATAAGACTTTTTTCTAGTAGTCAAAGGATCGCGTGCACAGCTCCGGAACGATCAGCTATGTTGCAGCAGCTTCATGGCCTTCCTGGAGGACTGAACGGCCGTTCAGTCCTCTCCTCTTTGTGCTCTGAACGACCGTGCTTGTGTACAGAAGTTGCAACCATGCCTGAACGGTCGTTCGGTCCATATCTTCACCCCGGGGAGAACGGTCGTTTGGTTGTGCAGACAACAGCTCTTTCTTTGAATTTGCAGCTGAAAACTTACCCAAAACCTTGGCAAAAAAGGGGATACATATAGAGAAAGATATATACTTCAAAACTATGAAAAAACACACGAAAATGAGCACAAAAATCCATCAATTCAGTCCCATAAACATGACAGCAGCTAGGCATGGAAGAGCAGATTTCTATTTCTAAGTTTCATGCTCAAAAACATAATATTTCTTCAAAGTCATAAATGGTATTTCATTCATCACATATCTACCATGAAGTATGAGTCAAGAATTGAGGCAAAGAAGTTCATAAGATCAAAAAATATTAAGCAAAACAACACAACACTCATGCTATGTCATGAATTCCAAAAAGATGATCTATCCCTCACTATTCATATATCTTTCCAAAATCATATTAAACCAAGATTAAAACATGAATTTTTCATGGATTAAATGAATCATAGAAGAATGAGGAAATCAAAAATATGTTTACCTTCAAGAGTTGATGAAGTATGGAAGAGTTTGAGCTCAAAAATCACAAGCTTGAATAGAGGCTTCTTCTCTTCCTCTTCTTTCTTTGGTTCAACAACTTTTCCTTCTTCTTAGGGGGTATGAATTTCGAAATGGGGATGATAAGTGAGAGAGAGGAGTGACTCTAGTTAATAAAAGTCATGGTTTAGGCCTAATTGGGGTTAGGGTGGTCCCACAAACTCAAGACTAGTCAAAAGGTGTCACTTTGATGCTAGGTGCTTGTTTCGGTGGAATTTCGGAGGTCCAAATGAACTTCAAAAATTACAAGGTTAGATTCTTTGGCTTTCTTTTTTCGTTATGAGTCCAAATATTCTTCCGAAATTTGAATCCGAATTCCCAAACTCAAGATACGCCTTCCAGAACACAAGGTGCGATAAAACGAGTTAGGCCCTCATGTCCCTAACAAATAAAACAGTTCGAAAATCATATCAAACGAACTTAAAAACATAAAAAGAGCATGTAAACAAGTTCATAATTCAAGTATATCACGTAGTCACAAAAATCAAAAATGAAAACGGATTCAAACGGATTAAAAACGAAGCAATTACGGACAAAACGTTCAAATATTCAAACATATACTTAACAAATATTTCAAATAAATTAGAGACTATCAATTAAACATTATAATAAATATATACATGAAATTCAGAAGTAGTTGGAGAATCCTTCCGATTCTTGATGTTCGGTCTTCAACCGATATTAGATACTGCTACACGAAGTTTGCGATATCTTTTCTCATGCCAACACATCATTACTGGATCTTCAAGTCCTCGAACCAACTCGAACCATGAGTGGGATAACTTGTGACCTTGGACTTCTAGAGGTGCAAACTACACTCTTCGGAAAGCCACGCGCAACCAAAGCCTTCCTTAATACCTCGATTGTAATAGAGTAGCAAAGCCAATACCAAAGGCAACTCTCTCTTCAAACACCTCTACCCACTCAAACCGTGCCTCTTCTTTGTCGTTCATGTCCACGGGATGGCCGTCCTTAGAAAGACGAATCTCTTATCGAATCCTGATAACACTAGAGACTTCTTCTCTGAGGCAATTCTCGGTTCTTCTACCAGAACGCATAGTCGACAATACCCTTGTTAAAACCCAACTCGGCGAAAACCACGGAATGCTGAAGAAGAACGAACAACTACCGAAGCGAGCAAAAGGGTATTTATCTTCCACAATTAACCTGTGTAGCTCACGACAATATATATTCATCCTAAGTCCCGTCTTCTTCTTTAGATAGGACTAGGCACTCCATGAAGAAGTACTCAGTTGGATGGAACCACCTTCTAAGATCTCATCAACTATGTCTTAAACTCCAACACCCACGCTAGAGTCATCCGGTAGGGAATCTTCAAACAAAGTCTAATTCCAGGATAAAGACCACGACAACCTCAATATCCCTATCGGGGTGGTAACGAATTCCAACCTTTAAGGAATCACCAAGAGAGTCTTACTTCGATCTTTGTCTCTCAAAGCTTGGCTCGATCCCTCGGTTAACCTAAAGGTAAGCCACGCAACTTGTCGCACCGTCCCGGAATAACCAACCACTTCGACTAAGGATACAAATAGGTTAGCCTTCAATCCATTACCCGAAAGTATAGTTGAGCCCCGAACGAACCTCCTAGAGGCAACCATGAACTCAACTCGTACCCGAACAACCAACCCACGCCTCGTGTTGCTCCGTACCCTGACAAGGCTTCTTCAAGTAAAACCACCGGTAAACTCGGCCCTCACAACTCACCAGCCACCCGAATACTCTCCTTACCGAACTTTCTCCGAGGAGAGAGTCTAAAAAAAAGAAAAGAACCAAGAAAGCAAGCAACAAATAACCACCAAAAACAACAAAGAAGAGAAGAGTAGCAAATAAATGGGTTTTCCCGAGGATAAAATATACATTTATGGAATGCTATGAATGTTCTAGTGTACCTTTCACCATGGCGGCAATGTCGAGTTTGATGTCGATATTTGTCTTCCAAAATGTTTTCTTGAGCTTGAACCGGGATCTTAAAGTCACGGTTCTTGATGATCTCCAACGCTTGTAGCTCGGCAACCGCTCCCTAAAATCCTAATTTCCACTATAGCACCCCGAGCGTAAGGCACCACATCGCCCGCACTAGAGTCCAACACGTGTAACGAAATGAAAGATCCGTACACGTATCAAACAATAGCGAACGGGTGACAAACAACACTCACACTCTAGCTAGGCGGCCTAAACCCTCAATCAGAGTGCAAAATAATTCAAATCATAGCGGAAGCGATAAAAGTAATTCATAACAATTCCCAAGATCAACATAGATACATAGTATACAATATAAGAGCATGCTAAGATCATATACAATGCCCAACCCGGGCCCAAAATTCCAAATATCAAAGTATTCATAATACATAGCTTCAAGAATTCATAAGTATGAAACATAAACCACTACAAATGGGGGGAAAGAATACTCGAGCTAAGACACAAGTGAGACTCAAAAGAAAAACTTGCCGCCTAGCTCAACTCCGACGGTAACTGCAACTCAAAGAGGAGAAAAAGAAGAAAACAACGAGGGTTAGTCCTAATGACTAGTGAGGGGGCTGACACACGCACCCATAATACGTATAGAGAAAAGCACATAACCAAATCATAAAAAGATTCATGAACCGGGGATGGTTTTTGCAAGCTAAAACTTTTCCCGTGATAGATATGCATAAATATATATTGAAAGAAGTTAAGGCCATAGGCCAAAATGGCAAATTTTAGGTATTTAGGAATCCATTCCTATTTCATAGATCATACAACTTCACACTACTCGGCGAGTACGAGTCAATCCTCCAACTCTTCTTAGTCAAATCATAATCATAATCAAACATAAATCATAAACCATCCTTTCTCCGGGTGATAGAAGGGTTGACGGCCTTAACTATCGTTCAAATTCACATAAGACAAGGTTAATTACTTCCTTGAAACCTTCTGCGGTTATCTCCGCCGGCTCAAGAGAAACGCCCTTCCTCAACCTCCTAAGGTTAGGCGAGACTCTCAAAGGAAAATGTTGATGGAAGATCTCGGCGACCCCTCGGCCGTCCCGAGATACCATACCACTCTCTAGGACCCGAATCATAGATCAAAATCATATTTTCCAACAAATCTTATCTTTCAAAGCCCAAAGCTCGCTTACACACCCACACTTATCAAAGGTTTTCAAAACAACCGTAAAAATATCTTGTATACGTATACAAATCATTTTCAAAGTCTTATAACAAATGGAACAAGTCCTCAAAGTATATATAATACACGTATCTAACATATAATATATATAACTTGCATGCGGGATTCAAATCAATTAGGGTTTTAGGTCATTATAGATAAAAGAACAAAACCTCACGTTCCGAACGTGTAGTGGTAACAAAAGAAAGTGAATTGGACGCCTACGGAGCAACCTCGTCATCAATTGGAGGGTCAAATGGACAAAACAAACAAGAACGGATACTCTTAGACTCACAATGTACCATATAGACGCTCGGAAAATGTGTATGCATGTATATGATGCAAATGAAATGAAATGAATTCATATTTAAATCATACAAGGTCACATTTTATAAATTAGGTCATATTTCACAAACGAGGGCATAAAACGAGTTATAAATCCATAACATAAAGCTTAACACATGATAGAACATGTTAACATAATAAACGAGTCATAAACGAATCACATAAAGCAAATAAACACATGCAAAACGAAGAAAACAAATACATATGCATGCAGGGATGGTCGCGGCCGTTACCCAAATTCTTCATAATTTAGTAGCGGTCGCGACCCTCGACTCTAAGTTAGGGCAAATCCAGGTCGCGCCTCTACCCAAAATCAACGTGGGAAGGTCACGGTCATGACCTGAAGCCTGCACAAGTCGAGACCAAGGCAAAAACGTGTCGCGGTCGCTGCCAAAATTACACTAAAAACGATCATGGCTACGACCTCGTGCGACAACAGGCGAAAAACAGATTTCAGGCTAAAATCTCCAACAAAACTTAAATGAATTCATGCTATATCCAAGTTAACACATAGTAGGATGATAATATGGCAAGAACTCATCAATTTCATGCAAAATCCAAGCTAAACATGAAGATACACATGAAGGAAATGCAAAAGATTCATACATGTTCATCCTTTCATGAAAAACCTCAATGATTCCTTAATTCTTATGCAAAATCAGTCCATACACTTATTCGAGGATGTGTTAAGATCAATTAGGATGCATTAAATACAACAAATCCACAAGAGATCAAACATAATCATCAAAATGTATGAAACCCTTACTATTCACTCTAAACTCCATAACATGCTCATTTCTCCACCAATTTCAGCAAATAAGGAGTTTAAACAAATAAGAGAAGATGTAGAATCCAATTCCAAGCTTACCTTTCGAAAATGGAGGAATTTGATGAAGATTTGAGCTCAAAAGGGTGAAAAGTGAATAGTATATTTTTCCTTTCTCTTGTATCTCGGTTTTGAGCAGCCAATTCTCTCTTTTTTCTTCAATTTAGGATGAAATGGAGGGATATTGTCTGAAAGGGGATTAATTTGGGAGAGTGTGGGGCCAAGTCTTACTTAATTTGGTCAGGAATAACTTAAGTTATGATTAAAAGATTGATCAAAGGACGAAATTGCACGTGAGGCTCGTTTCGGTCAAATTTCAGAGGGCTAAATGGGTTTAGAAAAATATGATCTAGGTTTATTAAACCCAAATCATCGATACGAGTTCAACGGAGGTGTCGTAATTCGAATCTGAATTCCCGAGCTCAAGTTATGCCGCCTGGAACCCAAGGTACGCTAAATGCCCTTTAGCCCCCTTTAGGTCCCATCTCCCAAAATAAAATCAAAAGACAAGCCAATCAAGTTCCAAAACATAAAACGAACATATAATCAAGTTCATAACTCACATAATTCACTTATATCAAAATTTCGCAAGAAACGGAAATGAATTCGGATACAAATAGGCAAAAATACAAGGCATAAAAGCTTAAACGTTAAAAAAAAAAATTCATGTTCATACTTAAAGAAATAATCCAAATAATCACATAAGCACTTAATAAATATCAAGTAATCACATAATTAAATAATTAAATCGCGCACGTTATAGCATACCTGAAAGTCCGATCGGTCGGGATGTTACAAACCTCCCTCCTTCAAAAGGACCTGTCCTCAGGTCCAAAGCGAGGTCTTGAAAAGCTCCGGGTACAATTGTCTCATTTTCTCCTCGGTCTCCCAAGAGGCTTATTCGGATTTCTGATCACGCCACAAGACCTTTACCAAGGGAATTTTCCGGTTTCTCGATTCTTGCATCTTCCGGTCCAAAACTCTGACCGGGTGCTTCTTAATTGTCAAATCCTGCTCGAATTGTACCCCTCCAACGGGAAGTGTAGAAGACTCATCGGGATAATATTTCCGGAGTTGAGAGACATGGAAAACATTGTGTATCCCGGTTAAGCTCGGTGGTAAATCAAGTCGGTAGGCTACTTCCCCAACTATTTCAAGAATCTCGAAGGGGCCTAAGTAGCGCGGGTTAAGCTTCCCGCCTTTACCAATCCGAGTAAACCCTTTTCTAGGAGATGCTTTTAGAAAAACCTTATCTCTCACTTCAAACTCTAAGGGTCCTCTTCTTTTGTCTGCATAACTTTTATGTCGGTCTTGAGCCGCCTTTAATCTTTACCAAATCACTTTCACTATCTCAAATGTATCCTGAATCTCCGCTGGTTTCTTAGCTCTAGCGAGCTTACCATCCTTGGTCCACCTCCATTCATCAATGTTTCAAAATAGAGGTGATTGTCATTTCCTTCCATATAGTGCCTCATACGGAGCCATACCAATTGAAGTTTGAAACTATTATTATAAGCGAACTCGACCAAATCCAATTACTCATCCCACGAGTCTTGATAATCTAAGCCACAAGCACGAAGCATGTCCTCAAGATACTTTATTAACCTCTCGGATTGTCCATCCGTGTGTGGGTGAGATGCTGTGCTAAATTGGAGTTTTATACCCATACACTTTTGCAAATCTTGCCAAAAGCTCGCGGTAAACCGTGGATCTCTATCAGAAACAATACTAATCGGGGCACCATGTAATCTTACAATCTCCTTACGATATAACCGGGCTAACTTAGGCACTTTATCGGACTTTCGGACTTTGAGAAAATGGGCCGACTTCGAGAACCGATCAATTATGACCCAAATCTCATCGAAACCTCCTTTGGTCCTTGGCAAGCCGGACACGAAGTCCAATGTCACTTTCTCCCACTTCCATTCAGGAATTGGACGTGGTTGGAGAGTTCCTCTCGGTTTTTGATGTTCAGCTTTCACCACTTAGCATGTTTGATAACTTCTCACGAAATTGGCAACATCTCTTTTCATACCGTTCCACCAATATAAAGTCCTCAAATCCTTTTACATCTTAATAGTATCGGGATGTACCGTATATGCCAAACTATGTGCCTCATCAAGTACCAACTGCTTAAGCTCCTCAGGAGCATAAACCCGAGCCTTAAACCGAAATAGACCTGAATTATCAAACCCGAACTTAGTCTCCAGATCAATCCTTGCCTTTGCCACCAATCTTTGAATTTCCAGATCATTAGATTGAGCTTCAATCATTCTTTGCTTCAAATTCGTTTGTACTGAAATATTTTCCAAACGAGCTTCTGAAACCAAGAACATCGAATTCTGCTTACTTGAACCTGCTTCCAAACTCGAAACACTAACTTTTCTACTCAAAGCATCTGCAACCACATTAGCTCTACCCGGGTGGTATTGAATCTTACAATCATAGTCCTCGAGTAATTCCACCCAACGCCTTTGCCTCACGTTTAAATCTTTCTAAGTAAACAAATAGGCTTTGGTGGTCGGTAAACACCTCAAAAGTGACTCCGTAGAGGTAGTGATGCTATTTCATCAAAACAAAAACGACCGCGGCAAGTTCCAGATCATGAGTGGGATAGTTCTTCTCGTGAGCCTTTAATTTTCTAGAGGCATAGACTACAACTCTGCCATTCTGCATTAACACACAACCGAGGCCTTCCTTCGATGCATCGGTGTAAACTGAGTAGCCTTTGGAACCCTCGGGTAGGGTTAAAACTGGCGCCGTAGTCAACCTTTCCTTAAGAGTTTGAAAACTCTTCTTACACGCCTCATCCCACTCGAACTTAACCTCTTTCTTTGTTAACCGAGTCAACGGGGAGACAATCTTCGAAAAATCCTTCACAAAACACCTATAATACCCAGCGAATGTAACCATACCCTAAGAGCTCATCAAGTTGCGTCTTCAGCTCCTTCAACTCTGCTCGAGCCATCCTATAGGGAGATTTTGCATAAGGTTCTGCTCCGGGATAGAGATCAATTACAAATTCGACGTCCCGATCCGGAGGTAAAGATCCCAAATTCTCCAAAAAAACATCGGGGAACTCCGTCACGATCTCCGTCTCCTCGAGCTTGGCCTGGTCTTTCGGTTTATTTAAAAGATAGGCCCCGTAGCCCGTCGCACCATCCTGGAACAATTTACTTTCTTCCATAAAGGAAATAAACGGGCAGGTCTTCAACCTCTGACCCGAAAACACCGTAGAGCCCAAAGTCACCTTCTTAGCAAAACAATCCATCTTTTCTCGATGTCAGAACAACAAATCCATCCCCAAAATTACTCCGTACCTCTTCATAGGAATCTCAATTAAATCTGCCGAATACTCTTGATCTTCAACAACCACCGGGCACCCACAGAAAACACGGTCCGTTACCAAACTTCCCCCGAGTGGGGAACTAATCACAAAAGAATCATCAAAGCAGGCAACAGGCAAAGAAAGAGTAGGAACAAACCGGGAAGCAATAAAAGAATGCGTTACTCCCTGATCAAATAATGCATGCAATGGAATGCCATCAATGCCAATAGTACCTTCCACGACAACATTTGCTTCCACTTCAGCATCCTCTTCTTCGCCTTCAAGTGCATAGGCCCTTGCTTGGATTGGAGGTCTAGGAGGAATAACATTAAGGGGTTGAGGATTCTTCTTCTTAGGACAAGGTTTGATCATGTGACCGGGCTCACCACAACCATAGCATCTTTCCAATTTCTTCCGGCACGTCTCCTCGGTATGATTGGGACCTTTACAATAAGAGCATTCAATCGGTGCCGGTAGAGCAGGTACTACAGCCTGTCTCTGAGGTCGGGGCTTCTTATTGAAAGTGTTAGAACCTTTGGGCTTGAAGACCGGAGACCCACTTTGAAAAATAGGCCTCTTACCCAAATAAGAGCTAGAACCCAAACCCTGCCCCGAAGGAAAAACCGGGGGCTTCAAACTTAACTTCTGACCTTCAACTTTCAAAGCCTTCCAAGTAGCTTTCTCCCAAGTATCAATGGTGGTGGCTTGTAAAGCTTCTTGAATCTCCCTTCTCACACCATGAATAAAATTCTGGGCTTTTATGGATTCAATATCGGTAATATGTGTGGCATAGGGAGCCAACCTCTCGAACTCAAGAATGTATTCTTCAATAGTTTTGGTTCCTTGCTTTAAATCAGAAAATTCTTGAAGCCTTCTTTTGCGAGCACTTGGAGGGATATATTTGTTGTGGAATTCCCTCACGAAATTGTCCCAATTAAATTCCTCTCCACTCCTTTCCAACTTGGATCTCACCGCTTTCAACCATCTTGTGCCGGACCTTGGATAAATCAACCGGTACATATTGCCTTTTCATGAGAAGGAGCCGGATAAATTTCCTAAATTTCGATAATTTCTGACAACCATTCCTCTGCTTTAATATCATCTCCCCCAAACCACTAAGGAGGATTGTTGCTTCGGAATTCATGATAGGCCGGTCTGACTTGCCCTTCTTGTATATCCACCTCTGGATTTTGGTTCCGTTGGTTCTGTTGGAGTTGGTTCAGAAGAGCCTGAACAATATTTTTGGCATTCAGTGGTGGAGGTGGTGGTGGTTCTTGTGGAGGAGTTTGATTAAGATTCGGGGTTTGTTCCCTATCCATTCTCCTTCGTGGAGGCATCCAGAAAACTAAAAATCAGAAAAATATTAATGCATGGGGTTCAGTACATGTTCATGGAAGCAATTAATACAAATTTAAACAAATAAGTCACATAAATGTATACATGAATGCAAATAATCACATAACCCTAAGCCGAACAACCTAGACAGACCCAACACGACTCTAGTGCTCTGGTTTTGAAACCGAGAGCTCTGATACCACTTAAGGATGTAACACCCCTAGCGTAGGGCACCACATCCCCCGTATTAGAGTCCAACACGTGTAACGAAATGAAGGATCCGTACACGTATCACACAATAGCGAACGGGTGACAAACAAAACTCACACTCTAGCTAGGCAGCCTAAACCCTCAATCAGAGTGCAAAATAATTCAAAGCATAGCGGAAGCGATAAAAGTAATTCATAACAATTCCCAAGATCAACATAGATACATAGTATACAACATAAGAACATGCTAAGATCATATACAATGCCCAACCCAGGCCAAAGGTTCCAAATGTCAAAGTATTCATAATACATAGCTTCAGGAATTCATAAGTATGAAACATAAACCACTAAAAATGTGGGAAAGAGGACTCGAGCTAAGACATAAGTGAGACTCAAAAGACAAAAGAGGAGAAAAAAGAAGAAAACAATGAGGGTTAGTCCTAGTGACTAGTGAGGGGGCTAACACACGCACCCATAATAGGTATAGAGCAAAGCACATAACCAAATCATAAAAAGATTCATGAACCGGGGATGGTTTTTGCAAGCTAAAATTTTTCCTGTGATAGATATGTATATATATATATTGAGAGGAGTTAAGGCCACAGGCTAAAATGGTAAATTTTAGGTATTTAGGAATCTATTCCCGTTTCATAGATCATACAACTTCGCAGGACTTGGTGAGTACGAGTCAATCCTCCAACTCTTCTTGGTCAAAAAATAATCATAATCAAACATAAATCATAAACCATCCTTTCTCTGGGTGATAGAAGCGTTGGCGACCCTAAATATCATTCAAATTCACACGGGACAAGGTTAATTACTTCCTTAAAACCTTCGACGGTTATCTCCGCCAGCTCAACCTCCTAAGGTTAGGCGAGACTCTCAAAGGAAAATGTTGATGGAAGAGCTCGGCGACCCCTCCACCGTGCCGAGTTACCATACCACTCTACGAAGCCCAAATCATAGATCAAAATCATATTTTCCAACAAAGCTTATCTTTCAATGCCCAAAGCTCGCTTATACACCCACACTTATCAAAGATTTTCAAAACAACCGTAAAATAGCTTATATACGTATACAAATCGTTTTTAAAGTCTTATAACAAATTGAACAAGCCCTCAAAGTACATATAACACGTGTATCTAACATATAATATATATAACTCACATGCGGGATTCTGATCAATTAAGGTTTTAGGTCATTATAGCTAAAAGAACAAAACCTTACCTTCCGAACGTGTAGTGGTGACAAAAGAAAGTGAACCGGACGCCTAAGGAGCAACCTCGTCGTCAATGGGAGGGTCAACTGGACAAAACAAATAAGAACGGATACTCTTAGACTCACAATGTATCATATAGACGCTCGGCAAATGTGTATGCATGTATATGATGCAAATGAAATGAAATGAATTCATATTTAAATCATACAAGGTCACATTTTGTAAATCAGGTCATATTTCAAAAACGAGGGCATAAAACGAGTTATAAATCCATTACATAAAGCTTAACACATAACATAACATGTTAACATAATAAACGAGTTATAAACAAATCACATAAAGCAAACAAACACATGCAAAACAAAGAAAACAAATACATATGCATGCAAGGGTGCAAAACAATGAAAACAAATACATATACATACAGGGGTGATCGCAGCTGCTACCCAAATTCTTCACAATTTGGTCGTGGTCGGGACCCTCAACTCGAAGTTAGTGCAAATCCAGGTCGCGGCCTCTACCGAAAGTCAAAGTGGGAAGGTCGCGGTCGTGACCTGAAGCCTGCACAAGTCGAGAGCAAGGCAAAAATGGGTCGCGGCCGCTACCAAAATTACACTAAAAACAATCATGGCTGCGTCCTCGTGCAACAGCAAGGGAAAAGCTGATTTCCAGGTCAAAATCTACAACAAAACTCAAATGAATTCTTTCTATATCCGAGTTAACTCATAGTAGGATGATAATATGGCAAGAACTCATCAATTTTATGCAAAATCCAAGCTAAACATGAAGATACATATGAAGGAAATGCAAGAGATTCATACATGTTCATCCTTTCATGAAAAACTTCAAAATCCCAAAATGATATCTAATGATTCCTTAATTCTCATGCAAAATCAGTTACACTTATTCTAGGATATCTTAAGATCAATTAGGATGCATAAAATCCAACAAATCTACAAGAGATCAAACATAATCATCAAAATGTATGGAACCCTTACTATTCACTCTAAACTCCATAACATGCTCATTTCTCTACCAATTTCAACAAATAAGGAGTCTAAACAAAGAAGAGAAGATGGAGAATCTAATTCTAAGCTTACCTTTCGAAAATGGAGGAATTTGATGAAGATTTGAGCTCAAAAGGGTGAAAAGTGAATAGTATATTTTTCCTTTCTCCTATATCTCGGTTTTGAGCAGCCAATTCTCTCTTTTTTCTTCAATGTGGACAAAATGGAGGGCTAATTTCTGAAAGGGGATTAATTTGGGAGAGTGTGGGGTCAAGTCTTACTTAATTTGGTCAAGAATAGCTTAAGTTATGATTAAAAGAGTGATCAAAGGTCGAAATTGCACGTGAGGCTCGCTTCGGTCAAATTTCGAAGGTCTAAATAGGTTTAGAAAAATATGAGGCTAGGTTTATTGAACCCGAATCGTTGATACTAGTTCAACAGAGGTGTCAGAATTCATATCACCCGAAACCCAAGGTGCATTAAATGCCCTTTAGGCCCGTTTAGGTCTCATCTCCCAAAATAAAATCAAAAGTTAAGCCAAACAAGTTCCAAAACATAAAACGAACATATAATCAAGTTCATAACTCACATAATTCACGTATATCAAAAATTCGTAAGAAACGGAAATGAATTCAGATACAAATTGGGCAAAATACAAGACATAAAAGCTTAAACGTTCAAAAACAAATTCAAGTTCATACTTAAAGAAATAATTCAAATAATCACATAAGAACTTAATAAATATAAAGTAATCACATAATTAAATATTTAAATCGTGGACATTATAGCATACCTAAAAGTTCGATCGATCGGGATGTTACATCCACACTTGAATCGTCCTTCCAATTCTTCCATATGATTCGGACCTCGGTAAAAGAGCATCGAATCGATTCCCGTGGGGAAGGCATAAATCCCATTTTCGGTAGCAAAATCTTCTTATTCTTAATATTGTTAACATCTTGAAGTTCTTGACGATTTTCTTGAAACTAGGGTCCCTCTCTGGTATTCGAACTCAATCTGGGTTCTTATCCCACATAAGAAATATGAGATTCGAAACGTTATTTATTTATTTCCACTTGAACCGCATCCCTTATTTCCTCGAACCATGCATGCACCATTGAACTCAAAAAGCTTCTTGAATCCCATCTCTATTCTCTTGTAAATAATTTTGGATTTAAGAGCAATATTCATCATTTCTAGTTCTTGTTCGTGAGCTAAGAATTCTAAAAATCTTCGTACCATTGTACTTGATGAGATATACTTGTGTCAAATTTCTCGAATGAATTTTTTCCATGGGAACTCTTTTCCGGACTCTTCAATTTCATCTTCATTCTCTTGAACCCTCTTGAAACTCGGCCTTGAAATAAACAATAAATACTTCTCCTTTCTCTTGTGAATTTTCGAACAACTCCCAAACTCATACTATCTCGAATAACCATTCTTCAATTTGGATATCTTCAACACCGAACCACTTCGAAGTATCAAAATCTCCAAACTTCTTTGTATACCGTAGCCCCTTGTTTCCTTTGTCCTTTCCCGGTGATACTTGTTGATGTTGAGAGAACATCCTGAAATAAAACTCAATTTCCAAGAAATATCGATGCATGCGGGGTTTTGGTGCATGTTCATGTGCACAATTAACATAAATAATTCAAATAATTCACATAAAATGATATAGTGAATGCAAATAATCACATAACCCTAAGCCAAACGACCTAGACAGACCTGAGACGACGCTAGAGCTCCGGTTTTACAAACAAGAGCTCTGATACCACTTTAAGATGTAGCACGCCGGAGCGAAGGGCACCACATCCCCCGCACCATAGCCGACACGTGTAACAAAATGGTAACTCCGCACACGCACCAAGCTACAATGAATGGGTGACAAACAAAATCTCTCCTAGGCTAGGCGATCTAGACCCTAATACAAAGTGCGTAAAGGTAATAAAAGAAAACGCGGAAGCACCAGGATCACAAACATATTAATATCATGCATACATATCAAGAGTAAACCGAGTCAAGTTATATATGCCATGCCCGCCACGGGCCAAATAAATCATACCAATGCTCATAATTTGACTTCAGAAGCATAATCGTATACATATTTATACATAGTACCAAAACTGGAAAGTAAAGATGCAATATGTAAAGACTCTCCTACAAAACTCGAGCAACCCAAGGTAAAAGACCGTTGCCTAGCACGAACTGAAGACCTGTACCTTTAAACTTAACATACAAAAGGGCGAAAAGAGAACAACGAAGAGGGGTCGGTCCTAAAGACTGGTGAGGGGGCTAACACACGCACACGTACATATACGTAAGAGCATAGCATATTCAGAATTAAAGGGTTAGTGAACCGGGGCGTGGTTTTTGTATTCTAAAACATTTTAACCCGTGATAATACATATAAAGAAAAAGGTTTAAGGCCAAAGGCAAAAATCAACCAATTTTAGAAGTTATAAGTCCACTCCCCATAAGCAGAAGCAAAAGCACACTAACTCAACGAGTACGAGTTTCCAACCCACCTACTTCATATTCATAAGCAAAATACAAAGGCAAAGCAAAGTGCAAAATCAATCCAACCTTCTCCGGTTGGGAAAGAGAGGCGCGACCCCTCAACCTCAGCTCTCGGCAAAACATATGAGCGGGGGATCCTACCGCCCCTTCGGCGATATTCCACGCCGGCTTAAAAAGACCCACCTTCCCCTCAACCTCCCGAGGTTGGGCTAAGTCTCCCATTGGTGGAGTTGTGTTGATGAGAGAGCTCGACGACCCCACGGCTGACCCAAGATCAAATACCACTTCTCCGGGGTGCAAGGCAAAGTGCAAAATGCATATACATATCACAGACTTATCTTTCAAAGTCCAAACTCGCTAGTGCAAAACACACACCAACCCTTTTGAAAGAAAACAAACAAAAACGTAGCTTATATATATATATAAACGGTTTCAAAAGATTCCATAGCAAACGAGTCAATTCCAACATAATACGTATCAAACACGTATCAATATACACACACACATATATATATATATATATAAATAAGTCGCATGCGGTCTTAAAATTCATGTAGGGTTGTAGGTCATATTAACTAAAAGAAAGAAAACCTCACCTTGTCTACCAAACCAAACCAAACGAATCGAAAGACACCCAAAGGACCACATTCTCAACTGCGGGACAAAGCTAAGAACAAAAAAAAGGACGAGAGACATACTTAGACTCAATATGAACCAATTAGACACTTAGCAAATGCATATGGATGCATATGATGAAATCACTACAAGAAATCCTGCAAATTTCGACGGAACACCCCGTCGGAATTCCCTCGGAATTCCATCGGATTTCACTGTTTCCGATGGGATTTCGAGGGAATTCCGACAGGTAACAGTCCATAGGAAAAACCTCTCTCGGAATTCAAAAACCGACGGAAAACCGACGGAATTCCGAGGGAAAATAAAATCTAAATTTTTAAATAAAATAAAATATTTTCGACGGGATTCCAAGGGAAATCCCGTCGGATTTGTTAAAATAATCAAAATAAAAAAGGGATCTCCCTCTAAATCCCGTCGGATTTTTTAAAATAAAAAAATAAAATTAAACAATTCCGACGGGATTTCCCTCGGAATCCCGTCGGATTTTTTAAAATAAAAAATAAAACTAAATAATTCCGACAGAATTCCGTCAGAAATTATTAAAAACATTTTTAAAAAAATTATTTTACAAACATTCAAAATTATTTATTCAAAACCAATTCATCAAATAACATTTCAAATATACAATCCACACAGAAATTATCTATTCATAATCTTTTACAAAATGGTACTTTGACAATTTTGACACAACTGTGAGATTAACACCAGGAAGCAATATGTAGATAAAGTAAAGAAGGAGCCTAACAATATTTGTGTTGTATTCCTATCCCATACCTGCCACATCAATTTAGTAAACACCATGACATAAACAAAAAATTCTTGTAACACAACTTGCCCTGCCCACGAACATTATCACCAAAAAATACTACCTGAAAAAGTATTACCCAAATGTACAGATATGAGTAGGGAAACTAATATACGGAATATCTACAAGAAATGCATGAAGCTTCACAAAAATTCCAAGAATGATTAAATTAGTGGGGCATTTATTGTATTTGTCGTTACAAAACGTAATTTCTTGTTATACAGCATTAAAATACGACAAACTCAGGGCAAGAGAAGCCAAATCACATGGAAGGAAAATTTCTTACATCAGGTTTCAGTATTCCATACATTTCTGGCAATTAGGAATATGGACTTCTTCCTCCCAGAACTTCTCATCAATTTCAATATCACCATCAGGCCTTTGTTTCATCCCAAAGCTCTTGTTCGAAAGACTGTCATAAACTAGATTTTCAATTGCTTCCGCCCACTGCAACGTCATCAAATTATAACACATGAATTTTCAATTCCTGTATAATTTTTACCCATCTAAAACTAATATCAATTACTAGGATACTAATTTTAAAAAAAAAATCACAAAAAAGAACAGGACCAACCTTTGGATTCAGAGCAGCAAAATTCAAAGTATAATCGATATTTAACTTCGTTCAAGATTTCAGCAATCTGATCAGCTAAATCATCAACAGACATCTGACTATCCAGGGATACTCATGATGGTCTGATCATCACTAGCACTGACTATCCAGGGATACTCATGATGAAATTGAACTGTCCGGATGTAATCAAGATGACCAAGAAGAGTAAATAAACATCTGTGTAATTTATAATTCCACACCATGATTTTGTAATCATCACCTGTACAAACCAATGGTGACTGAATCACATAATGCATCACGATATAAATACAAGAATAACAAGAATAAACCGATCATCAATTAATCTACAAAAAAACTTCAGTTAAGAAGACTACGTTCAATATATTTTTTTTCTAAGAAATCATAAATCCATACTTTTCTAGAAAGAGTTTAACAAGTCATTGGACAATCCAGTCAATATTCACGAGTAAGTTCCCTATACTTCCCATTCTAACAAATCATCATGATAATAGTGACAAATTATGCAATATGACAGCTCCAAATATTAAAAAGAACATCGATCTGCTGATAAGCTTTTCCTTGCTGAACTTTATGCAGCTATAATATATGCTTTGAGATGATTAAACTCTTCAAATGTTCAAAGTAAGCATAAGATCATGGAAAGGATTGAGATCATGGTTCCCAGCCCTAACCCGATCAAACTATCTTTGTCTAAAGTTGGAAAAGGGCTCCACATACAAAATTCAACGAGCAATCAACCGACAAAAAAATAGAGAATTTGTCCAGAAATCGCAAATCACAACACATAAAGATTGTAGACTCACTGCATCACTAATTAAAATCCCACTGAAAAAAGGCAACTCATCTCTTGAATTATGGATTTAAATACTAAATGTAGGCACATTGCGAGTGGAATCAAGAATAAGACAAACAAATCCTCCAAATCTGAGATCAAATTCCTAACTGACTTACTCAATGCCTCCAGCTTCTGAATCTGGTCTTTCAAACTCTCAGGATTCTTCTGCAGCAACAATTCCATCAACACAAACGAAAATGGAGCACAATCAAGTAAAATTTTCATCTGTGCATGTTGTTCGTATCCTAAAAATAGACATTTCCTCAAAATGATCTTCTGATCTACAATTTTCAAGCAAGCAAGAAACCACTAAAATCACCTTGAAATAAAACAAAATAACAAGTGAAGCTACAAGTATAAATATCTCAATCGACATCTTACAGAGCTAATCTTTGTAAATTCTAGCCACAACAGCTCGGAGCACTCAATAACAATTAAACCACTAAGAAAAAAGAAAAAAGGAACCCAACTTCTATCTTGCAAATATTACGATTTGTGAATGTATTAGGGAGGAAGAGAGAGAGATATACCTGGACGGAGCAGATGGCGGCGTGTCAGGCATCGACGGAGAAGAGGGCGGAGGCGGGCGCATTGGCGGAGCAGGTAGCCACGGATCAGAAGCGATCGACTGGAGAGCAAGTGACGTCGACAGAGTAGGCATAGATGGAGAAGGAGTCGGCGGGTGAAGATAGGCGGAGGCAGAGGTGGGAGGAGGCGGAGACGGGAGTTGGAGAGAAATTTGGGGTGCTCCTCAGAATGTGAAAAATCTGAAATTTTAGGGTTTTTGATGAATTTTAATCGATATATACCGACGGGGCAGCGATAGAATTTCTCCCTTCGGATTCCATTAATTTATTTTTTTCATTTTAAACATTCCGACGGGATATCCCTCGGTATCCCATCGGAAATGTTAATCAATTAAATTTTTTTTTTCGATTTTCAAAGAAGTATTTTTGTTTTTATATAATCCGACGGGATATCCGTCGGTATCCCGTCAGAAATATTTATCATTTTTTTTATATTTTATATTTTAAAAAAACCGACGGGAGTTCCCTCGGAACCCTGTCGAAATTATTTATTATTACCTTTTAAATTTCATATTTTAAAAATACGATGGAATTCCGATGGGAAATCCGTCGGAAATATTTAATTTCTATTTTTATAATTTATATTTTAAAAAACCGACGGGATTTCCCTCGGAATCCCGTCGGAATTATCTAATATTAATTTTATATTTTATATTTTAACAAAATCGATGGGATTCCGAGGGAAATCCCGTCGGAATTATTTAATTTTTATTTTTAAAAAAAAAATCGAAGCTCGTCGGATTTCCGTAGGAATTCCCTCGGAATTACCGACGGAAATACGACGGGATGTTTCCCTCAAAATTTTCCATCGAAATTCGCAGGATTTCTTGTAGTGAATGCACGTCACATACATTCAAATTTAAACATATTGGAGCAAACATCATACTATCATAGCCACAAAGCCTAAATTAAGTTCAGAACATATCATATTATAGCATATCAATATCATATATGAGTTTAAGACACATAAGGAAAGCTAAAAAAGGAGCAACAAAAGGTAGCATTTAGGGCATATAGGTTCATACACGTGTACAAAGGTCAAAATCACATAACCGGCACATAAAGAAACACATAACACATTAAATAAGCACCTAAGATATCACATTATATCATAACTCATGCATATATAAATTTAATTCACATAAACAAGGTAAAACAGGCAAAGTGATTTCATACGTACCATTTAAACAGTTAGATATTCAAATCACGTTTACACTTAGAAAATAAATCCATAAAATTAAAATGAACATCAAAACCTATTATATAACAACTAATTAACATCTTAGGATCATAATTAGGGTGGGAGAAAACATATAAAATCATAAACACAAAAATAACAACACAGAAGCCCAATAAAGGAAGCAAAGGATCGCGTGCACGGCTTCGGAACGATCAGCTATGTTGCAGCACCTTCATGGCCTAACAAAGAACGAGAGACATACTTAGAATAAATATGAACCAATTAGACACTCAACAAATGCATATGGATTCATATGATGCAATGCACATCACATACATTCAAATTTAGACATATTGGAGCAAATATCATACTATCGTAGAAACAAAGCCTAAATTAAGTTCATAACATATCATATAAGGTCATAACATACCATATTATAGCATATCAATATCATATATGAGTTTAAGACACAGAAGGAAAGCAACGGATACAAAAGGAGCAACAAAAGGTAGCATTTAGGGCATATAGGTTCATATACGTGTACAAAGGTCAAAATCACGTAATCGGCACATAAAGCAACACATAACACATTAAATAAGCACCTAAGATATCACATTATATCATAAGTGACGCATATATAAATTTAATTCACATAAATAAGGTAAAACAGACAAAGTGATTTCATACGTAACGTTTAAACAGTTAGATATTCAAATCACGTTTACACTTAGCAAATAAATCCATAAAATTAAAATGAACATCAAAACCTATTATATAACAACTAATTAACATCTTAGGATCATAATTGGGGTGAGAGAAAACATATAAAATCATAAACACAACAATAACAACACAGAGGCTCTAGAAAGGAAGCAAAGGATCGCGTGCAAGGCTCCAGAACGATCAGCTATGTTGCAGCAGCTTCATGGCCGAACAAAGAACGAGAGACATACTTAGAATCAATATGAACCAATTAGACACTCAGCAAATGCATATGGATTCATATGATGCAATGCAAGTCACATACGTTCAATTTTAGACATATTGGAGCAAATATCATACTATCATAGCCACAATGTAGCACCCGGAACGCTAGGCGCCACATCCCCCGCAATATAGTTCGATCCACATATGAAATGGACAATCCATACATGAACCAAAGCTATAGCGAACGGGAGACATAAAAAAAAATGACAACAAAGCTAGGCGGGACTAACCCCAAACCAAACAATCAACTCAGAGTAATAAAAGCGGAAGCAATAATTCATTCAATACTTATAGGTACCATATTTACATATCCAGTATAAATACTAATAGGTACCAACATTTACATATCAATACAATATCATCTCCCAAAATATGCCAAGGCATGCTACAAAATATATCAAGTATCAATACATGAACAAAATATGAGGTGAAGTCTGCTAGACCCAAATTAAAGACAAGATAGACTCTAATTCCCACCTAGCACGCACCTGCAAAAACTGAAAGGTTGAGGTGTCAGTCCACCACGGACTGAGCGAGGGGTATAAATAAATATATGCGCAATTACCATGCAAGTTATAATCTCGGGTAATAATTTAGGAGAATAACAATACAATTTAGAAAAATAAGAGATACTATCGCCCGAGGTTACAACTAATTCAATTTATCAATACAATCAGTTCAATTCAATCAATTCGTGGCCCGGCGAGTGAGGGCAATTCTCCAACCTTACTCGGACTGTGAATGATATGGAATGATATGATCAGTTTCAAGTACAAAACAATCATATAGTAGCACGTATCGATCAATTAAGGCATTAGAAACGGAATTGGAAAATGAAATTTTATGCAGAAAAAGCAGGGTCGCGGGCGCGACCAAAATCCTTCACAAAAGGGTCGCGGGCGCGACCAATTTTCTTCATAAAATAGTCGTGGTCGCGACTACCTATTTTTGGCTGAATTTTTCATCCAATTTTTCAAAATATCGAAACATGGCCAAAAATGGGTCGCGGGCGCGACCTGCAGTTCTGCCAAAACTAAGAGTGGGTCGCGGACGCGACCAAATTTGTTCTGTTTTCAATCGCGGCGGCGACCTGCTACGCAGCAACAGAAAAACAGGGCAGAAACAGGGGGAACAACGTACCAACCATCCAAGTGACTTCAAACCAAGATTAAATGCATATATTTAAGAGATATACACGCTAGCATACATATAGATCAATAACAACTCATAAAAACACCTAATTCCACGTTAGATCATCAAGAATCAATCAATCCAAACCAATATCTACACTCATGCTTCAAGTCCAAAAATCACAAGAATTATGCATCAATCTTAAGCTCAAAGTCCATACACATACTCCCATCAATAAATACACAAATTAACCAAGTCATAACCAAGCCCTCTCTAACACCTTCATTTCATGAAAATCAATAAAACTCCAAAATTACCTCAAATGAGAGAAATGGGAGAAGAGATGAAGATATGATGTTGATGATGCTTCAATGATCACAAATCGAACAAAATAAATCTTGGATAATGAAATCTCTTCTCTTCAAGGTGAGGGTTTGGCCCGGTTGGAACAAGGAAGAAAGGAGCAAGTGTATGAATATGTTTGTATGAAATGGGATGCAATGGTACGTGACATGCTGCTATGGAAAGGGGAAGAATGATCCAATTTGCTATTAAGTCCCTCCATTTATTAAGTCATGCAATTAGGTTCAATTCCATATTAAATGAGCAATTAAGTCCAACAAATAATTGATGCAATTGAGTCCCCAAAATCATGAAAATGGTCAAGTAAGGACGTAAAAGAAATTAGATCATGCTCAGGAATTTAATTCACGTTACAATCAAGTTCAATTTATGCAATAAGTATGAATTTAATATGAATGTCATAAAGATACTTAGAATATAACTTTATCAAATTATGCCATGACATGGAAATTAAAGAAATGATCAAATAACAATTAAATTATAACTCTCAAACTCACACGTGGCGTTCATACCTAAAATGCCGAAAGTTGGGGCGTTACAATCCTCCTTCCTTAAAAGAATCTAGTCCCCAGATTCACTGATCGGAAGGAAATAACTCTTGATGGAACCGTCTCATCTTGTTTTCGGTTTCCCACGTGGCTTATTCGGTCTTATCACTTCTCCAAAGAACCTTAACCATGGGAATCTTCCGGTCTTAATTCCTGAAACTTCTTATCCAATATCTTAACCGGTTTCTGAACAAACGTTAGATTCGGTTCCAATTCCACTTCTTCAACGGGAATAATCTTGGTTTCATCGGGGTAATATTTCCTTAACTGAGAAACGTGAAATACATTGTGAATCCCCGTGAGGCTCGGTGGTAGGTCCAACCGATAAGCAACTTCTCCAATGCTTTCCAAAATCTCATAAGGACCTAAGTAACGAGGCTTAAGCTTACCTCCTTTCCCAATCCGAGCAAACCCTATACGTGGAGACGCCTTCAAGAATACCCGGTCTCCAACCTCAAACTCGAGATCCCTTCTACGACGGTCGGTATAGCTCTTCTGTCTATCCTGAGTTGATTTCATCCGTTGTTGTATTAATTGGACTTTCTCAATCATAACTTGAACGGCCTTAGAAGGTTTTTCCAACTTCTCACCCTTCTTCACGCCTTCCTGTTTAGTCCATTTCCATTCTTCCAAGTCAAAGAACAACGGAGAACGACACTTCCGACCATAAAGTAGCTCATACGGTGTCATTCCAATCGAAGCCTGAAAACTGTTGTTGTACGCAAACTCAATCAAAGGTAGCTGATCGTGCCAAGAAGACTGAAAATCCAAAGAACAAGCTTGAAGCAAATCCTCAAGATATCTTATTAATCTCTCGGACTGACCATCTGTCTGAGGATGAAATGCCGTACTGAACTGAAGTTTCGTACCCAAAATCTCTTTTAATTCTCGCCATAACTTAGAAGTAAACTGAGGATCTTTGTCTGAAACAATACTAACTGGAATCCCGTGAAGCCTAACAATCTCCCTGTTATAAAGCTCGGCTAGCTTGCGAATCTTATACGACATTCGAACCGGCAGAAAATGTGCAGACTTAGTCAAACGGTCCACAATCACCCAAATTCCATCAAACCCACCTTTTACCTTAGGTAATCCGGACACGAAATCCATCGTCACTTGTTCCCACTTCCACTCAGGAATAGGTAACGGCTGAAGAAGACCTCCCGGTTTTTTATGCTCGGCTTTCACCTTATGACAAGTGAGATAATGCTTCACATACTCGACCACATCCTTCTTCAATCCGCGCCACCAATAATATTTCCTTAAGTCCTTATACATCTTGTTTCCTCCAGGGTGGATAGAATAAGCCGATCTGTGAGCTTCCTCAAGCAATACCCGTTTCAACTCTTCGGTTACAACCACTCGGTTCTTGAAACGAAGAAGACCGGTTTCATCGAACCCGAATGGACACTCCGGATCAGCTCTTGCCTTAGCTACCAATTATTGAACTTTCAAATCCTTACCTTAAGCCTCAAATAGTCTCTGTTTCAATTCCGGTTGAATCGAAATATAAGAAACTCGAGCCCTTATGACAATTGGCTCGATTGCACTACTCTCACCCACTTCTAAACTCGATACACTAGCCTTCCTGCTAAGTGCATCGGCGACCACATTGGCTTTGTCGGGATGGTATTTACTCGTGTAATCATAGTCATCCAACCATTCCATCCATTGCCGTTACCTCATATTCAAATCCTTCTGAGTGAATAAATACTGGAGGCTTTTGTGATCGGTGAAAATCTCAAAAGACACCCGGTACAAATAATGTCTCCACTTTCCAAGTGCAAAGACTACGACAGCAAGCTCAAGATCTTGCGTCGGATAACTTTTCTCAGGCTCTTTCAACTTACGGGATGCATAAGCAATTACTTTACCCTTCTGAGTCAACACACATCCCAATCCTTCCTTATAAGCATCCGTAAAAATAGCATACCCTTCAGAACCTTCCGGAAGGGCTAACACTGGAGCAGAAACGAACTTCTCCTTCAAGAAAGTGAAACTTTTCTCACAATCTTCATCCCAATCGAATTTAACGTTCTTCTTCGTCAACCGGGTTAAAGGAGCTGCTAACTTGGAAAAATTCTTAACAAACCTCCGGTAATAACCTGCCAATCCCAAGAAGCTCCTGATCTCCGAGGCATTCTTAGGTTTCTCCCACTTCAAAACCAACTCAATCTTTGAGGGATCGACCTCCAAACCATTACCTGAAATCACGTGACCCAAGAAAGACATCCTGTCGATCCAAAACTCACACTTACTGAACTTTGAAAATAACTGATGCTCCTTCAAAGTCCTCAATACCAACAGAAGATGCCTCGCATGCTCCTCGGCAGACTTAGAGAAAACCAGAATATCATCAATAAAGGTGACCACAAACTTATCCAGAAAAGCCCTGAAGATCCTGTGCATCATATCCATAAAAGCTGTTGGGCATTAGTTAGACCAAACGGCATCACTACGAACTCATAATGCTCGTACCGAGTATTAAATCCTGTCTTTGAAATATCCTCTGCTCGGATTCACAGCTGGTAGTATCCTTGTCTCAAATCCAATTTCGAGTAGACTTTAGATCCTTGATGTAGCACCCCGTAGGGGCCACAACCCCGCACCGTCGTTGTGACATCCCGCTCGTCCAATTTATAAGGTACGCCACGTTCCAACCTTTTAATGTGTTTAATTATGTGATTTTATATTTTTCGTGGTCCTATTTTGAACTCTTTTAGAGTTTAGGGGCCCCTTTGTGATTTTCTATTTTTAGGGGTTATTCGGTCATTTCTCGTTCGGTCGAGAGTTCGACCTTTTTGACCCCTGCTTTGCGTTCGGGGCATCGAAACGAGTTCGTAGACTCTAAGTTTGCCCCATTCTGACTTCGTCAGCCCGTTCTTCCGACCATTTTTGCGTACGAGGACCCGACCCGAGATATATACTCGGATTTCCTCGTTTTGCGTGCCAAAATCAGATCAGCCTTCCTGCATCGTCTTCCTCCCGCGATCGACACTATTCACATACAGTGAAGGTGTGATTTCACACACATGCCCGTTCTCCCTCGTTTCTCGACGGAATTCGACGAACCATTAGTGGAAATTTATCAACTCGACGAGCCCGTCACAACCGTACCAAGATCGTGGCCAACCGAAGACCGACGGCGGCGCAGCGGCGACCTGAAGGTGGCGGGTGGCGCCACCACTTCGCTGCCGGCAATCAGGCAACTTTCGCTAGCTAATCTCTACCCTACCCTACGTTTTTTACCCTTCCCGTTCCATTTCCGACCTCAAATCAAGCAACCAGTGACCGGAGATGCCTGAATCGGCGGTGGGGCAGCGGCGGGACTTCGGCGGCGATTTGGGCCCTTTTTCCGGCCGGTTTTGGTGGTGGAGCCTTTACAAAAGTTTCTTAGAACGATGTAAACTAGCGGATGGCGTTGGCCCCGACTCGAGAACCGGCCGGCGGCGGCGGACCGGTGGTGAACCGGTGGCTGACCGGCTGTGAACCGGCGGACTTTTTTCGGCGATTTTTCCAATGATTTGACTTGGGGCTTTCGTAGGGCTCGTTACAAGCTTTCCAATGGTATGCTCGGATTTCATTTTCATTTCACGGTTTGCGTTTAATTTCGATTTTTGTATTAGGGATTTAGTTCGATTTTTCATCAATGAAATCCGGAGTGTTTAGCTTTTTCTGAAATTGTTTAAGGGCTTTTGTTGAGTAGGCCGAGGCGCACGTTTCTGTCCTTCCGGGGATTTTTTCGACCACCGGAGGCGGTGTTCCGGTGGCGGCCGGTGGCTATTCGGCCGGCTACGGTGGCGGCATTCCGGCGACTTTCGGACAGTAGGTCCGTTTCGTTGTGGTGAGTCCAACGCCATTTTCCGTTCGTCAATCGGATGTCCGGTTGATTTTATATGAATTTTTGAAGTGGTTGTATTTAGTTTTGTTAATTGTTTGTAATTGTCAATTAATTATTATAAGCTTGAATTACTGATTTAATTGTGCTCCAATGTGTATGAAAACTTGTATGAATTATAATTTGAAATATTTGGATAATTTGATTTGTAAATTGAACCCCCGACTTGTTGATTTTGCTACTTGGTTATTCTAGAGGGGGTGTTTGTGTAATTTTTGAGAAAAGTAGGAATTTGTTTAATTTGAATTAATAGACCTTAGTAATGAAATCTAAAATGTAATGTATGAATTGAATATGTAACGTATGAATTTAATGAACTTAGTTTGATTAGAATTTGACTTGTATGAAATATGAAACATGCTATTATGATTTATTTGATTGGTGTGCTACGTGAATTTGTATGAATTGTTTTGTGTGAGGAATGAAATAATATGAAATGCACTGCGTGAATTTGCATGAAATGAATTATATGAACCTTGAATGATTAAATAACTTGCTTTGGATTTGTATAAGACTTCGTGAGGTTTAAATAAATTGGAAGCATGCTACAGTGATTTGCTTGACTTATTAATACTTGGAAATTTGTATGAAATGCGATATGAATTATCTGAACTTTGTTAATTGAATTTGTTAGGTATTAAATGAATTGATATGAAGTGATATGAAGTGCTTTGCCTTTAATTTTGTTATTTGCATTAATTATGCACATGAACATGCCTTAATGTTTTGTTTCGCATATAATTTATATTAATATGAACTTTGCTGATGTGATTGCATTTACTAAGTGTTTGAGCATTTGACGTGCGTCCCTATGTGGTTGTCTGCTTGAGTCTGAGTTCCGTGCTGTGTTTGTGTGTTCAGTTGGTACAGGTGCACCCGGGGTGGTGACTTGAGGTCGTGCAGGTTCCGGGGTGGACCTTCTGCTTTGTATTTGGCTCCATTTGGTGTAAGGTGAGGTTTTAGGATTTTTGTTTTAGTTACAGCGACCCACAACCCTCTGTGCTCGTTTTCAAGCCTGCATGCGATTAATCTATTATATTTATATAATAGATATGTGTTTATATGATATGTTTATGAATTTGTCATACGATTAAAGGTTTTTGAACTGTATATGTACGAGCATATGTAAGCTTGAAATGTTTGGCAACAAGGCTATGCTCCAAACCGTGTGTCTTCATACCAGCTGCGGATTAGGATGACACGGAGAGGTACGTTTATAGCATATGCTAAGTTGCAAGGCATGGTATGCTCCGATAAGGCACGTAAGTATGATTTTGATACGATATGATAAGTTTGATATGTAGCGAGTTATGGTATGATCTGTTCTGATATGCTCTGTTCTGTTGTGTTGGGCCCTGAGACGTGGGTAAGGGAGACCCGGGACGACCATGGTGTAGCACCCTAGACCCCAAGGCGCCACATCCCCCGCACTGTAGCCTCGATCCACGTATGAAATGGACAGTTCATACATAAACCAAGACCACAGCGAACGGGTGACAACAAAACGACGCTCTAGGCGGGACACTCTCCCCAACAAAATCCAACAAACATGAATAGAAAAGCGGAAGCAGTAAAGTCATTCATATATATAGGTACCGTATTTATTACATAGATACATATAGGTACCATTTAACTCTCAATACATTGTCATTTCTACAAAATAGGTATCTACTAAGGTGTCCAAATTATATCAACCGTGAACATAACATGATATCCGACAAAATATATACATGAAAGTGCAACACTAGACCCGTGATAATGCAGGACTCGACCAACTCCCGCCTAGCACAACCACGCTCAAAAGGTACCTGAAAAGTGGAGTATCAGTCTACCGAAGACTGAGTGAGGGGCAATAATTAAATATAACACACGTTACATGCAAGTTGTAGCCTCGGGTAAAGACTTTTAGAACACAATAATTATATAGTTCAAGAAATCTCATCCTTTGCCCGAGATTACAACTATCCATTTTAACACATTTACTTAATCATGCTTGTCAATATCATGAACATGTGGCCCCGGCGAGTAAGGGCAATCTCCAACCGAACTCCCAATCGTGAAAAATACGTGATCATGCTTGCTTGCTTGATAAATAAGTGATCATGCGATATATTTAGTGCTCACATAAACAAGTTCATGCTTGAAATCATGCAATAACCCGAGGATAACCCGACATGCCGGATTAATCCCCAGTCTCCTTCTTCCTCCGGGTGATAGCGAGTTTGCAAGGCTCGACTATCCACGACATGGTGTGTGTAGAGGACATGACCCTCTAGACACGGAACTCCTTCCACCACTAATCTCCTAGTGGCTTCGGGGGTGATCCCAACAATGTGAGGATAATTCAGGAGTTACCCGTCAGCCCTTGCTTTCCCGGTTGGCTCAAGAATTACCCTCGGGCCCACGTGCAATCATGTACTCGCCAAACATGCTTTGAAAATCATGACAATCGATACTTTCTTGCTTGAAATATTGATAGCTTTGAAAACGTTTATAATTATAATAGATTTTGGCCGAAAACTAGCACATAAGGGTTATAGGGTTCGTTTTACCAAAACAAAACCTCACCTTTCTTGCAAAATAAAATAAAGAAGCGTTCTAAGGAGCTTGCTCCCCGTCCACGCCCTCGTGACCTGTGCAAATACGATGTACAATCGTGAGACATGACCTAAAATGACCAAAATAGGACGAACGGCGAAAATGTGTCGAGACGACCATGAAAATGCAATGTGGTATCATAACATTTCGTTTCACATCATATTAACACATATTATAGCAATTCGGGGTCAAAGAAGTCGTTGGATCGAGGGGCTATTTTCGTAAATTTATGCAGAAACTTTTGTTCTGCATAACAGGTGGGAACGGCCGTTCCGGGTCCCTTTGAAAAATGGGAACGGTCGTTCCCGTTGCCCAAAAAACGCAGCAACGTTTTTCCCTTTTTAAAGCGCGCCTTTGAGCTGGGAACGGCCCTTCCGGCGCAAGGCTAAAATGGGAACGGCCGTTCCCATGCTCGGCCGCCCAAATTTTGAAAAGGAAATGGGAACGCCCGTTCACACGAAGCCTTGAGGCTGGGAACGGTCGTTCCCAGTTTCTGCAACTGAAAAACAGAGCAGAAACAGGGGAAGCTCTCGGCAAAGCACAAAAACAACCAACAATTTCCATTTTTGATCCCCAAAAGCTATAATTTCTGGGAATATGATGCATATATACTCAAGAAGTGATAAACTAACACTTAAACACTTAAAACACAAATATCATCAAGCTTTCATGGTTTCATGTACATGACCATACTTGCTCATTCAAGCCAAATATTCAAAGAATCAAGCTAGAAATCAAGCAATAATTCATGTTATGATCATTTAATCATGCTTCCCATTCTAATTCAATCATCTAGCATATCCAACTCAAACCCTAGCTTAGGAAAATATGATCAAGAATCATCAACTCATGCAAACCAACCTTAAAGATGGAAAGAAATGAAGAAATGGATGATGGTGATGATGAACTCTCAATTTCTTGCAATATTTCTTGAAATCTTGATGATTGAAATAAAAATTATCTTCTTCCCTTTCCTTCCTTGGAATACCGAGAGAGAGAGATGAATATGTTTGGCAATTTTTTGGATAAAAATGATCAAGGAAGAGCTTGAGATGATATTACGTGATACATTATCTTGATTTTTGTGAAACTTGCCAAATTGCTAATCACTCCTTGAATTGTTTAAGTTATACAATTAAGTATGCCATGATTTAAATATGCTCCGTTTGGTCCCTACAAATTTATGCAATTGAGTCCCTAATATTTTAGAAAGTATTTAACTAGGGACAATTTGGTAATTTTATCACTCTCGGTAATTGATTTCATGCAATAAATATTTTTCGTGTCATGAAATAATATTTTCAATGTTATGAAATCAAATGATTTATATAAACAATGTTTCATGAATTTTATAAAAATTTATGAATGCCACGTAAGAATATATTATAAATTAAAGAAATAAAATAAACCTACGCTCAAAACGCACACGTGGCGTGCTTACCTGTTCATCCGGAAACCGGGGCGTTACAACTCTCCCCCCCTTAGAAGAATCTGGTCCCCAGATTCTCTAGTCTTGCTCGAACAACTCCGGGTGGAACCGTTTCATCTTATCCTCTGTTTCCCAAGTGGCTTCCTCGGTTTTGTCGCTTCTCCACAACACTTTAACCATTGGAATTCTCCGGTTTCTCAACTCTTGAAATTTCCGATCCATGATCTTAACCGGCCTCTGAACAAAAGTTAAATTCGGTTCCAACTCAACTTCTTCCATGGGGAGAATCGTAGTCTCATCGGGGTAGTATTTCCTTAATTGTGAAACATGAAATACATTGTGAATCCCCGTAAGACTCGGTGGTAGGTCCAGTCGATAGGCTACCTCGCCTATTCTTTCCAGAATCTCAAACGGACCTAAGTAGCGAGGATTAAGCTTTCCTCTTTTCCCGATCCGGGTGAAACCTTTCCTTGGTGACACCTTCAAGAATACCCGGTCACCCACTTCAAACTCTAGATCTCTTCGGCGCTTATCGGCGTAGCTCTTCTGCCTATCTTGCGCGGCTTTCATCCGTTGTTGAATCATTTGAACTTTTTCAATCATAGCCTGAACGACTTTGGAAGGCCTTTCAAATCTTTCACCTCTCTTTACCCCTTCCTGTTTCGACCACTTCCACTCTTCCAAGTCGAAGAACAACGGAGATCGGCACTTTCTTCCATAAAGTAACTCGTAAGGAGCCATCCCGATCGAAGCCTGAAAGCTGTTGTTATAAGCAAACTCGATCAAGGGAAGCTGATCTGACCACGAGTTCTGAAAATCCATCGCGCAAGCCCGAAGAAGATCTTCCAAATACCTGATCAACCTTTCAGTTTGACCGTCTGTTTGCGGGTGAAATGCTGTACTGAACTTAAGTTTAGTTCCCAAAACGGCCTGCAACTCTTGCCACAACTTAGAAGTAAATCTCGGGTCTCGGTCAGAAACTATGCTCACCGGAATACCATGAAGTCGAATAATCTCTCTGTTATAGATCTCGGCCAACTTCGGGATCTTATAGGACATCCGGACCGGTAGAAAGTGAGCAGACTTTGTAAATCTATCCACGATTACCCAAACTCCATCAAACCCGCCTTTCACCTTCGGTAATCCGGAAACAAAGTCCATCGTTACTTGTTCCCACTTCCACTCGGGAATAGGTAACGGTTGTAGAAGTCCCGCGGGTTTTTGATGCTCAGCTTTCACTTTCTGACAAGTCAAGCAATGTTTCACATACTCTGCCACGTCTCTCTTCATCCCGTTCCACCAATAATACTGTTTCAAGTCCTTATACATTTTATTTCCTCCTGGGTGGATCGAGTATGCTGACTTATGAGCTTCTTCGAGTAGGACCCGTCTCAATTCTTCAGGTACGACTACTCTGTTTTTAAACCGAAACAACCCGGTTTCATCAAACCCAAACGGACTCTCCGGGTCATCCTTAGCTTTACTTACAAACTTCTGTACTTCCGGATCCCTATTCTGGGCCTCGAATAACTGATACTTCAATTCCGGCTGAACTGTGATATTGGAAACCCGAGCCTTTAACACAATCGGGGCAACTTCCTTACTTTCCTTTATTGCCAAACTCGATACACTCGCCTTCCTGCTAAGTGCATCGGCGACCACATTGGCTTTCCCGGGATGGTATTTAATTGTACAGTCATAATCCTCTAGCTTTTCCATCCAACGCCGTTGCCTCATATTTAGGTCCTTCTGCGTGAATAAATACTGGAGGCTCTTGTGGTCGGTAAATATCTCAAAGGAAGTCCCGTAAAGATAATGTCTCCATTTCCCGAGCGCAAAGATCACGGCTGCAAGCTCCAGGTCGTGTGTCGGATAATTTCTTTCATATTCCTTTAGCTTCCGAGAAGCATAAGCGATCACTTTTCCTTTCTGAGTCAAAACACAACCTAAGCCTTCTTTAGAAGCATCTGTATACACTGCATACTCTTCTGAACCTTCGGGTAAAGTTAACACCGGAGTTGAGACTAACTTTTCCTTCAAAAAATTAAAACTTCGATCACACTTCTCGTCCCAGACAAATTTAACATCCTTCTTTGTCAATCGGGTTAACGGTGCAGCAATCTTGGAAAAATCCTGAACGAACCTTCTGTAATAACCGGCCAATCCCAAGAAGCTCCTAATCTCCGAGGCATTCTTTGGTTTCTCCCACTTAAGCACGGCCTCAATTTTCGAGGGATCGACTTCCAACCCTTTTCCTGAAATCACATGTCCCAAGAAAGAAACCCGATCGATCCAAAATTCACAATTGCTGAACTTAGCAAACAACTGATGCTCTTTTAGAGTCTGAAGAACGAGCCTGAGATGTCTCGCGTGCTCCTCGGCTGATTTTGAGAAAACCAGAATGTCATCAATGAAAATCACCACGAACTTGTCGAGAAAAGGCCTGAATATCCGGTGCATCATATCCATAAAAGCTGCAGGGGCGTTAGTTAATCCAAATGGCATAACCACGAACTCGTAGTGCCCATACCGAGTATTGAATCCTGTCTTAGGAATGTCCTCTGCTCGGATTCGCAGCTGATAGTACCCCTGTCTTAAATCCAATTTCGAATACACTTTAGAACCCTGAAGTATATCGAATAATTCCTTGATATGTGGGAGGGGATACTTGTTCTTGATAGTCATCCTGTTCAATTCTCTGTAATCGATGCACATTCTTAAAGTCCCGTCCTTTTTCTTTACAAACAACACTGGTGCTCCCCACGGCGAAGAACTCGGTCGAATGTACCCAACTTCCAACAATGCTTCCAGCTGGACTTTTAACTCTTTTAATTCAGCTGGAGCCATCCGATAGGGAGTCTTTGAATACGGCTCAGCATTCGGGAAAAGATCAATCACAAATTCAATCTCCCGCTCAGGAGGCAAAGAATCCAGCTTCTCTGGAAATACCTCGGGGAATTCCTTTACTACCTCGGTGTCCTCTAACTTTACCTGATCCTTTGGCTTGTTCAGGATATAGGCAATGAACCCTGTAGCCCCGTCTCTGACTAATCTCTGAGCCTCTGAAAACGAAAGTAGGGGTACGGTTTTTGAAGTGCAGCCCGTAACAACCTCTGAACCCAACTGAACCTTCTTAGTCCGGCAATCTACGGTAGCACAATGCCTGTATAACCATTCCTTCCCCAATATAGCTCCGTATCTCTCCATCGGCATAACAATGAAGTCCGTCAGAAACTCCCGACCCTCAATCACCACTGGAACATCCCTGTAAACCTGATCCGTCTCTCGCCTACTACCGAAAGGAGTACTAACTATATAGCGCACAGAAGTACACATAGCAGGCAAAGACAAAGTAATAGCAATAGACTGCGCAAGAAAGGAGTGTGTAGCTCCTGGATCAAATAATGTATGGATGTTCGTGCCATGAATGCAAATAATACCTTCAACTACTGCAGCGGGGTCAATCTCGGCATCCTGCTCCTCTCCCGCGAGTGCATATGCCCGAGCTCTCACCAGTGGCCTTGGTCCTGCAGGTGGTGGATCCTGACGATCCGGACAACCGTCAACCAAATGCTCGTTACTCCCGCAGATCAAACATAAGCCCAACCGGCGTCTGCAGTTATCATAAGTATGTGTAGGCTGTCCACACCATCTGCACCCCGGTCTCTGAGGTGGCTGGGGTGGTGCTGGAGCTCTCGGACCTCTCGGTGGTGGCCCGGGGTACTTAGGTTTCTTCCCGGTATCCCTCTGAGCTGGAGGTGCAGAATAAATCATCGGCCTTTTCCCGAGCTCGATCCCTGGCCTGATCTCGAGCCTGAAGTCTGTCCTGCTCTCTGAGTAGCTCTCCTAACACTATCAGAATCTTCAACCTTTAGGGCTTTTGCAGTAGCTTTTGCCCAGGTACTGGTATTAGCCGCTTTCAGTGCATCCTGGATATCTGGTCTCAACCCCTGAACGAACTGCATCGCCTTGTGAAAATCATTGTTCGCTATGTTAGGTGCATAGCGAGAAAGTCTCTCGAACTCGGCGATGTACTGACCCACGGACCTACCTCCCTGCTTTAGCTCTGTAAACTCTCTCAATCTGCGGGTACGGGAAGCTGGAGGAATATACTTGTTTCTGAACTCCTGTACAAAGACCTCCCAGGTAAACTCAGTCCCTGCTGCCTCCAGAACAATCTCTGTACTCTCCCACCAGGAGTAGGCCTCGCCCTGAATAAGAGTAAGGGTGCAACGGGCCTTCTCCTGACTATCGCAAGGAATAAGCTGCCAAATCCTCTCGATCTCCTTTAACCACATCTCTGCCTGTATGTCGTCTCCCTTATAGAACTTCGGGGGACGCTGATTCTGAAACTCTCGCAAGATAGCAGAAATGGGATTCTCCGGAGGTGCTACCTGCGCTGGAGGTGGTGGAGGAACCCGTTCCTGTAATCTCTGGTCGATTAGCCCCACTACTGCATTCATGAAATCCTGGGGCTGTGCCTGAGCAGGTGGAGGAGGCGGTGACCTCCCACGGCGATGATGGTGGCGGCGATGATGATGCCTGTGCCTCGGGGATCGGTCACGGGAATGTCTATCACGCTCCATCCTGAAATTAAATCACTAAACATGCGTGGCTTGATCAATAAATGCAAATGAGTGCATATAATTTCCATAATATCAAGTAACACACGTTCAAGGAAGATCAAGTAGCTCTAATCATGCAAGGAAATAAGTAAATCAGGCAAGTCAACCAAATGCAGACTCCCCAATACCACATAATCCTATGCCGTGCGACCTAGACTGACTCGACACGACTCGAGAACCTCGGTTTTGCAACCGGGCTCTGATACCACCTGTAGATGTAGCACCCTAGACCCCAAGGCGCTACATCCCCCGCACTGTAGCCTCGATCCACGTATGAAATGGACAGTTCATACATAAACCAAGACCACAGCGAACGGGTGACAACAAAACGACGCTCTAGGCGGGACACTCTCCCCAACAAAATCCAACAAACATGAATTGAAAAGCGGAAGCAGTAAAGTCATTCAAATATATAGGTACCGTATTTATTACATAGATACATATAGGTACCATTTAACTCTCAATACATTGTCATTTCTACAAAATAGGTATCTACTAAGGTGTCCAAATTATATCAACCGTGAACATAACATGATATCCGACAAAATATATACATGAAAGTGCAACACTAGACCCGTGATAATGCAGGACTCGACCAACTCCCGCCTAGCACAACCACGCTCAAAAGGTACCTGAAAAGTGGAGTATCAGTCTACCGAAGACTGAGTGAGGGGCAATAATTAAATATAACACACGTCACATGCAAGTTGTAGCCTCGGGTAAAGACTTTTAGAACACAATAATTATATAGTTCAAGAAATCTCATCCTTTGCCCGAGATTACAACTATCCATTTTAACACATTTACTTAATCATGCTTGTCAATATCATGAACATGTGGCCCCGGTGAGTAAGGGCAATCTCCAACCGAACTCCCAATCGTGAACAATACGTGATCATGCTTGCTTGCTTGATAAATAAGTGATCATGCGATATATTTAGTGCTCACATAAACAAGTTCATGCTTGAAATCATGCAATAACCCGAGGATAACCCGACATGCCGGATTAATCCCCAGTCTCCTTCTTCCTCCGGGTG
The DNA here is from genome assembly GCA_037501455.1 of Lantana camara. Classification (NCBI taxonomy): domain Eukaryota; kingdom Viridiplantae; phylum Streptophyta; class Magnoliopsida; order Lamiales; family Verbenaceae; genus Lantana; species Lantana camara. The sequence goes on from CM074856.1 coordinate 97,915,461, forward strand.
ATAGCGAGTTTGCAAGGCTCGACTATCCACGACATGGTGTGTGTAGAGGACATGACCCTCTAGACACGGAACTCCTTCCACCACTAATCTCCTAGTGGCTTCGGGGGTGATCCCAACAATGTGAGGATAATTCAGGAGTTACCCGTCAGCCCTTGCTTTCCCGGTTGGCTCAAGAATTACCCTCGGGCCCACGTGCAATCATGTACTCGCCAAACATGCTTTGAAAATCATGACAATCGATACTTTCTTGCTTGAAATATTGATAGCTTTGAAAACGTTTATAATTATAATAGATTTTGGCCGAAAACTAGCACATAAGGGTTATAGGGTTCGTTTTACCAAAACAAAACCTCACCTTTCTTGCAAAATAAAATAAAGAAGCGTTCTAAGGAGCTTGCTCCCCGTCCACGCCCTCGTGACCTGTGCAAATACGATGTACAATCGTGAGACATGACCTAAAATGACCAAAATAGGACGAACGGCGAAAATGTGTCGAGACGACCATGAAAATGAAATGTGGTATCATAACATTTCGTTTCACATCATATTAACACATATTATAGCAATTCGGGGTCAAAGAAGTCGTTGGGTCGAGGGGCTATTTTCGTAAATTTATGCAGAAACTTTTGTTCTGCATAACAGGTGGGAACGGCCGTTCCGGGTCCCTTTGAAAAATGGGAACGGTCGTTCCCGTTGCCCAAAAAACGCAGCAATGTTTTTCCCTTTTTAAAGCGCGCCTTTGAGCTGGGAACGACCCTTCCGGCGCAAGGCTAAAATGGGAACGGCCGTTCCCATGCTCGGCCGCCCAAATTTTGAAAAGGAAATGGGAACGCCCGTTCCCACGAAGCCTTGAGGCTGGGAACGGTCGTTCCCAGTTTCTGCAACTGAAAAACAGAGCAGAAACAGGGGAAGCTCTCGGCAAAGCACAAAAACAACCAACAATTTCCATTTTTGATCCCCAAAAGCTATAATTTCTGGGAATATGATGCATATATACTCAAGAAGTGATAAACTAACACTTAAACACTTAAAACACAAATATCATCAAGCTTTCATGGTTTCATGTACATGACCATACTTGCTCATTCAAGCCAAATATTCAAAGAATCAAGCTAGAAATCAAGCAATAATTCATGTTATGATCATTTAATCATGCTTCCCATTCTAATTCAATCATCTAGCATATCCAACTCAAACCCTAGCCTAGGAAAATATGATCAAGAATCATCAACTCATGCAAACCAACCTTAAAGATGGAAAGAAATGAAGAAATGGATGATGGTGATGATGAACTCTCAATTTCTTGCAATATTTCTTGAAATCTTGATGATTGAAATAAAAATTATCTTCTTCCCTTTCCTTCCTTGGAATACCGAGAGAGAGAGATGAATATGTTTGGCAATTTTTTGGATAAAAATGATCAAGGAAGAGCTTGAGATGATATTACGTGATACATCATCTTGATTTTTGTGAAACTTGCCAAATTGCTAATCACTCCTTGAATTGTTTAAGTTATACAATTAAGTATGCCATGATTTAAATATGCTCCGTTTGGTCCCTACAAATTTATGCAATTGAGTCCCTAATATTTTAGAAAGTATTTAACTAGGGACAATTTGGTAATTTTATCACTCTCGGTAATTTATTTCATGCAATAAATATTTTTCGTGTCATGAAATAATATTTTCAATGTTATGAAATCAAATGATTTATATAAACAATGTTTCATGAATTTTATAAAAATTTATGAATGCCACGTAAGAATATATTATAAATTAAAGAAATAAAATAAACCTACGCTCAAAACGCACACGTGGCGTGCTTACCTGTTCATCCGGAAACCGGGGCGTTACACATGGGGTCGCCGGTTATGACCCCTGTACACGTTCTCATTTGAGATATTCACGGGCGACCTAGGGAGGTTGGGAAGGCGTGGTATCTTGAGCCCTCGGTGGATAACCGGGGAAGGCACAGTGTGGGTTCGCTACCCCGTGTGTGTTTGTATCTGTATGAGTAGTGAGGGTTTGCTCCCCGAACTACATGGTGTTGGGGTTGGATTGTTTATGATATTTGTTTGTTTTCTGTTATGATACGTTTGATTCGATATGGAAGTAAGGTGGGAGACCCGTACTCGCCGGGTATATGATTATGATCTGTTATGTTGATTATGAAAAGGGATAGGAGCTTTCTCTTTTATTATGATATGAGTATGCTCAGTTTGTTAAGTTATGAATAAGTTAAGATAAGTATAAGTTTGATTTGAAAAGATATGTATAAGTTTGATTTGGAAATGGTTTTGGTATGAAAAACCCTACTCCCGGTCCATAATCTTTCTTTTGATACGTGCTCTGCTCCTTATTATATATAGTGTGTGTAAGTTCAGCCCCCTCGCTCAGTCAGTGGACTGACCCTCGCCCCACCTATGTTTTTTAGTTTGCAGGTGCAAGTTGTTGGAGTTCGAGCTAGGCGGCTTTGAGTCGGGTCTGTCGAGTCTGTGTCAGTCCGTTTGTTTTTTTTTTAGTTAAGGACTTTGTTCCGAATTATGTATTTAGTATGTTCTGTATAAGATGATGTTTATGCTTTGATTATATGAATTTTCGGGACAGGTTAGGACAGGGCTTGGATTAGTTGAACCCGTCTTTGTTGCATGTTTGAATTCGGGGCAGGTTAGGACAGGTTCGTGGAATTAGTGGCACCCGTTTACATATGTTTGTTGATTAAAGTTTTTGTTAGTTCATATTTTGATTTGCTTCCGCGTACAAGTTTTTGCATATTTTATTTGTACAGGGTTTAGGTACCGCCTAGCTTAGGTTGGATTTTTCATTCGTCACCCGTTCGCTGTGACTTGGTGCGTGTGCGGACTTTACATTTCGTACCACGTGTCGGGTCATAGTGCGGGGGTGTGGTGCCCCACCGCTTGGGGTGCTACAGTCGTACCTCTCAAGTGGCTGGGAGACCTAGCACCCAAGAAGCACGCCAGCGAACGGATAAAACATTACAAGATCAGAGTACTAGAAGGGAACATTGCAGCGGAAACATGAGAAATTTAAAACTTTCAAAACATGAATCAGGAGACACAAGAGGCTAGTAACCAAGTACAAGGACTATGAAGGAATTGAGTATTGAAAGAGACATTTCGATAGAGTGTCAAGGGATAATATAACAAGTGTAAACAAGTAACAAAGGACACCGGAGGCTAGATCGATAAATACCTAATTGAACGTTACATTATCATCAAAAGGGTGGAGACCAAGATGGTACAAAAGAACCTGACCATAAGAGCACAACAAAAGATTTCTTATACTTCAAGATACCAGCTAACAAGCGATCACTGAACCTGAAACCATGAGGTCAGAAAACAGGGTGGAGGTATTAGTCAAAAGGACTAAGTGAGGAATGACTTTTGAAACAATAGAAGTACTTAAAACTTTAGGTTTTCAGAAAAGGATTTACTTCGAAACTATACTTTAAAATTGAATTTTGGAATCTTTATTTCAGAATCGTACTTCAAAACATTACTTTGAAACAAGATTTCCAAGCAAGCACACACATGTACACACATTAGAGGTTCTGGTTCATATTTACTTTATAAACGGGGAACAGGGTACGGGATATTTTCCAAAGATATGAACCAGACTTTAAAACCAAAGTTGCCCGCAAGCTAGGCCATATCCATCCTTTACTCCTCAGAAACATTTACAAAGTTGATATCGAGATCCATTAGGACCCCGACACCCATATACACATGAACCACCCCTTCTCCCCTTATTGTCGCCCCCAGGGAGCTACCCCGCGGTGACGTGCGAAACGGGAGGAATTTACCACCGCTCCCGACCTTCGATGTGGAGTAACCAACCTCCGATTAAACCATCACCAAGGTCATTACGGCGGCCAGTATCATAGTAGCCATTGTCGCATGCCTCCCGGTCTACTACTTAACCATACCGCCAAGGCCCAACATAACAAAATTTCCAAAGCTTACATTCAGAATAACAAAAGTGCATAAGCACACAGATTTCAGAAGACTGAACCTTTATTCAAAGCAGTATAATAGTGAACAGAACGTATATCAGAGATCATTGACTTTAAACTTGAAGCATTGTCCCAAAACGGGAAAACGTTTAACTTGAAAGATAAGAATCTTTGCACCCGAAGGTGTTGATTTTGAAATCATTTGAATAGGTAGGAATATTCATGGTTCCAGTTGAAACAGTTTAAACCTCACCTACAGAAAAGGTATTATGCAATAATACCAGAGCCACAGTAAATCCGGACTTCACCTGTGAGTGGTGAATGATTAAGCTTCTATCCATAAACCATATAGTCACATAAACAAGTAGGGACGACCTCAAGTCATTCAATAACACATAACGATATCATATGTACAGGATGAAACATTATCAAAGCATATCATATCATGTGGCGAGATTTCGTGATAATTATTCAACAATCATCAAAGCATGAGGGCATAATTGGATTCATGTAATGCAGTACATAGGAGAGTAATACCATTTAATGCAGGAGAATCATTTAACTAAGAATGGAACATTGATTGTGAGTTATCCTTAATCTTGAGTTAATAGATCAATACAAATCAAACAATCTTTAATCAATTTATGATCATAGACATGAGCCTTAAGGAACTAAGTTCCAAACTATATTAATGATTCATGATTGGGTGAGGATATCCAAGTATTGAAGTATAAGATCAACGAGAATGCGGAACACTTAAACAAGGAATAATCTTTTCGAAGAAAAGATTCAAGTAAACGATTAGTTTCAGTTGAAAGCTCGTGTCAAGAACTCAAGGGTATATATTCTTAGGGTCTTAAAACAATCTCATTTAGGAAAGGAATGTGAACTTTGAAACCTACTTTGATCCCTTGTTTTTGAGAATTTTCGAAAAAGTCTTTGACCGTTGAATTCGTCTCTTTGAAATCTTCAATTAGGTTAAAAGTCAAAATTCTTGGTCAAGGTCAAAGTCAAAGGTCAAGGTCAATGGTCAAAGGTCACTATTCAAGTATACAGTATATATACTGTATGTATACGGTACTTATACTGTATGTATACTTTATTTATACTGTATGTATACTTTATTTATACTGTATGTATACGGTACTTACAGGGATACCTACTGTATTTGTATAGTATTTATACAGGGTACATACCGTATTTATACAAGAATACAGGCGGTACTTATACTGGAATACATACGGTATCTATACAAAAGTACATACGTATTTATTCTGAAAATACACATAGTATTTATACGAAAGTATACACGTATTTATACATATTGGAATCAAATACGTATACGTATATTATACATGTATACCATAAAATATATCAATTGGTCAAGTATAAATATGTAACAATTAATTAAACATGTAACATGTTAAACTATATGTTATACTTTAATTATGTAATATTAAATAACATGCAACATTAAATTAAATAAGGTAACAAATTAAATTACCTATGTATGATCATAAAATAAATAAAATGTAACATGTAACATGTCATAATAATTATCACATAATTAAATTGTAACGTAATTAAATTATGTAACACATTTCATAATAAACTATACTATAGGAAACATAATTCATAAATTCATGAATATTTAAAGCATAAATTAAATCACATAATTCATGCATAAAATAAAACATATATTAAAACCTAAACCTAGCATAATTAATAAATAAATTAAAACATAAATTAAACTAATTAAAACATAAAAAAAATAAGAAAACATACCTTACAAAGGGGGAGGGGTTCGGCCACTAGGAGGGAGAAAAGAGAATGGAATGAGCAAAAATGAGACCCCAACACACTTATTTATAGTTGTTGGAAAGGACCAAAGTGTAATAAATACTTACTTTAGGGACTTAAGGTGGGGTTTCTTATGAAAATTCCAAAAATAGGTTTCCTTCTTTACATAATTGTCACAGTAGGGGTATTCTGGTAATTTCACCTTTATCCTGCGTATTTTTGGAGTTGGAAAAGTTTCCAAGAGTTAGGAAATAAAATTATCTTCGAAACGGTTACTCACGGGTCGAAATCGGACGTACGGTTTAAAAGTTATAAGCTCCGGAAGATAGGATTTTCTGGAATTTCGAAAATTATTTTAATTATGAAATAAATACTTAGAGTATGATTTGAAGGTCCAAAAAGCTTTCCAAAAGTGTAGGAAAAATCGAGGAACGTTAAGGTGATGATCTCAAGGGTTAAATCATCCTATCGAAGGAAATATATCCTACCGACGGAAATTTTTATTTGAAAATAAATTCTTAAATTGCTGTGGACACATAAACGAAACCTCAAAGCATTGAAAAGAGATTTGAAAATTTCTAATATAGTAGGTATAGGTTCTTTGAGGTCTCTCGAATAAAATGGCATAGTGCTGGTTCGGAAAATGAATAGTACTTTTGACAAAAATTCCCAAAATACCCCTAATGATCAAGAAAGGATTTCGAAGTTTCGAAAACATGTTCATATGACTGGGGAACATGAGTTATGAACCTCTAGGGTTCCAATGAGATGCTAGGACAAGGTAGGCTCGAGAAATGAATAATAAATTTGGCTCGTGGTAAGGAAATCCCCCTTAAAACACAATACGACTAATGAATGCATATTGTTCACATAAGAATGCAATGCATGAACATCTGTAAAGGTGAACCAAGGTATATAAACACATTCTTGTCCTCTTTGATTTACTGTTTCCAGCTAGGTCCTGATACGGGCTGTTACACCTGAAGTATGTCAAACAACTCCTCGATATGTGGAAGAGAATACTTATTCTTGATCGTCATCCGATTCAACTCCCTATAGTCTATACATATTCTCAAAGTTTAGTCCTTCTTCTTTACGAACAAAACCGGTGTACCCCAGGGAGAAGAACTCAGTCTAATGTACCCAATCTCCAACAACTCATCAAGTTGAGTCTTCAACTCTTTAAACTCGGCCGGAGCCATACGATACGGAGTCTTGGAGTATGGCACTGCATTAGGGTACAAGTCGATCACAAACTCAATTTCCCGTTCTGGAGGTAACAAATCCAATTCCTCAGGAAAGACCTCGGGAAACTCCTTCACTACTTCCGTTTCTTCCAACTTACTCTGATCCTTGGGCTTGTTGAGAATATAAGCAATGAAACCCGTAGCTCCCTCTCGGACCAACTTCTGAGCTTCTGAGAAAGAAAGTAGAGGTACTGTCTCAGAACTCCATCCCACTATCAAATCTAATCCCAACTGAACTCTCTTTGCCCTACAATCAATCGTGGCAGAATGTCTGTACAACCAATCTGTAACGCCCCAGCTTTCGGCAATTCAGGTATGAACGACGCGTGTGCGTTTGAGGGATATATTTTATTTTAATTGTTCATTTCTTTAATTTCCATAGCCCGACATTATTTTTATAAAATTATATTCTTAATATTTTATTGAAAATTCATATCATATCATATTTTTCGGATTTATTGAACGTGATTGCAATGTGAATTATTTTCCCGAATGTGATTTATTTCTTTTATGTCCTTCATTGCTCATTTGCATGAATATGGGATCTAATTGCATTGGACCTAATTGATCATTGAAAATTGGATTTGGACTTAATTGCTTAACTTAATAAGTGGAAGGATTTAATAGCAAATTGGCCATTTCTTCTTGTTTCATAGCAGCAACATCACGTACCATTTGCTTCTTTCTTCACACAACATTTCTTCCATGTTCTTGCTCCTTGCTCAACCGATCAAACCCTCACTTTGAAGAGTGAAGATTTTATCTTGCAAGCATCAATTTTTGTGGGATTTGTGACCATACAAGCATCATCATCATCACTTCTTCATCTTGTCTCTCATTTCTTTCTTTTGAGGTAATTATGGAGTTTGAATGATTTTCTTGTCAAAATGGTATATCTAGGGCTTTGTTATACATTTACAAGCAATCGACACGTAATTCCATATCCAAAGATGCAAGATCAATTTAGGAAGTCAATGTATTCACAAAATGCATATTAAATCATCCAATATCACAGGGTTCAATTATAATATTAGAATTAAGCATCAAGTTCATGACGAGTTGTAAAGTGCATAAGTAAGAGCAACTTGATCATACAAACATACAAAGTCGTTGTACGTAGATGGCATGCTTGATACAAATAAAGAGTGCATTTAATTCACTTAAGATCATACTTTACGACTTCACAACATGTTTGGTACACAAGCTCAAGTCACATTCATAGTTTCATAAATATTACACTTACATCCCCTAAGTCATTTATAAAAGTTTAGAATTATTACACATACATCCCCTTAGTTTAGAATTATTTATAAGAGTGTTTATACAATTATTCAACTAGGAATTAACTACTTGCAAACATGAGAATTATCAATTTATTGTAATTCATAATATACCATTTTCAAGTAGTAAGAGTAAATCAAGATATTACAATTCTAACTCCTTTCATGCATAAAGTCTCAAGTTGTTCAAGCATCTTTCATGTATCTCAATTTAATATTGGAAACACAATTTACAACAAACATAACATTGAGAACGTCTCAAATCCATATAGAGAAATCACAACATGTTCGTTCTTCTAAAATATCATTCAAGTTCATTTAGTCACATAAAAGATTAGTTTCTAGATATTACACTAACACCCCTTCATATCTAAACACATAGTATAAATTCATCACATCAGTATTCAAATTGTAAATCGAAACATTCATGCATATCACAATCCATTCAATACATGTTTTCATATATGATTGGAATACATCTCGATCAACAAACCAACAATAACCAATTTATTTGCACTTAAAACAATTAATTCAAATAATCACAATTACGCAAAATAATTCGTAATAAATAAACCGAGTGTCCGATTAACGAACGGAAAGTGGCGTTGAACTCACCACAACGAGACGAACATTCTGACCAAACGCAGCCGGAACTCCACCACTGTAGCTACCGAAATTTGGCCGGACCGCCGCCGAAGGTCGCCGGAAAAATCCCGAAAAATCATTCCTGAATGAAGTCTTCGTGCCCGTTCCAAATCCTCGATCAATTTCTGGAAATTCCAATTCAATCTCCTCCAATTTCAGATCTACGAACACGAAAACCCTAAATCTTCAAACTCAAATTACTTCCAAACCGGTGAACCAAAATGCGATCCGTAAAAGCTATTGTCTTACCCATGACGAGCTCTTCGAAAGCCCTAAGGTAGCTCGCCGGAAAAATCCTCGGAGCTAGTGCCGCCGTTGCACGGCCACTTTGCCGCCGCGATCCGCCGCCAAACCACCGAATATGGAGTCGCCTGATCACAGGCCACTAGTTCTCGTCGTTCCGAACAACTTTCGTGAAGAGCCCGAGACCAAAAGATGGCCGGAAAAGGCCCCTGTTGGTCGCCGAAGTTTCTGCCGCCGCCCACATCGTCGGAACCACCACGTACGGCCAAGATCTGGTGAAATTGATGCCGGAAATGAACTCAGGGGGTCGAAAAACCTTGGAAACCATCAAGCCCCATCGAAAACCACCGCCGGAAGCGGCGGAATCACGCCGCTACAGTAACAGACGCCGCCGCCGCCAGCTTCAGGTGGCGCGTGCGGTGCCGTCGCGGCTCCGATAGCCGCTCCGCCAACGTCAAACGAAGCGTCGGGATGTCTAGTTCTTGGATCTGTGGCGCGTGTCTCAAGAGGAGGGCCGGAAACCGCCGCGAATCGCCGGCGAAGTGACGGCGGTCTGACAGCTCCGCCGCTGCTACTGAAATCCGGCCATAACTCCGCCACCGTTCGTCATTAGGCTGTGAAATTGGTACTCTTGCGTACGTCTCGCCGAGATAATCGAAATGGACTATTCGTTTGTTGAATTCCGTCGAGAAACGATCGAGTTATGGGCTCGTAACCAAAGCCGCGCATAGTACCCGCGGGAGAGAGAGTGGGAGAGGAGAGAGAGAGAGAAAAAGGGATTGGGAGAAATGTGTCTTGTGCACAAGCTATATACAACCGGGTATCCTTATCGCGTAGCAAAGAGAAATACCGCGTACAAATAATCGTAAATAAAATTGGTAAAGTTACGAATAAAGATTCAAGCTCCGAATTAATTTTACAAATTAAAATGAAATAGAGATTTACCAATTAGAGTTTAATTCAATTTAATTTTAGAAACTTTTCGTATAATTTAGCGGCACTTTGTAAACACATGATTGACAATTAATCTCAAGGAATTCAAGTAAACCGAAATTAAACAAGTTAAGTAACATGATGGATTTAAAATCAACTTGACAATTATTTCATGGAATAAATTTGAATTAAATCAAACTAGATAGTTAGGGTTAAATATGCGCGTAATTAATCAAGTTGCAATTAATCTTAGAATAATTCGAATGAACACATATTAAATTGGATTTACATTAAATCACATAATTCAAGAACTCTTAAATTAAACACACATAAGTGTAGAGACTAACTTGTTGATGTCGTAAGAACGCCCTTCGAGAAAATGGGGCGTCACATTCACTGAAAAAGTCACCGACCGATGAGATTCGGATGACGGGACCACCGGAAATGGAACCTTCTCGTCGAGACGCTTCCAACCATGTATGGCTCGACCTAAACCTGTTACTGGAACTGTAAGATCGCCACCACTACAGTAAACCTGCCGCTGCTGCCTTACCCAAACCACCACCTACGGCCACCGTTTGCTCAAAATGATGCTGGAATCGGAACCAGGAGGTCGAAAAGGGTAGGGTAGCACCAATGGTCGTCTGAAAAACTCGGCAGAACCACCGCTCTACAATAACACTGCTGCCCACCGTGACTTTCAGGTGGCGCGTGCGCTGCCACCACTGCCCTTCTGGCTGCGCCACCAATGGCAAAAGTTACGCCGGGAAGTCTTCTTCCAGCCCCTGGTCGTTGTATCCCAAAAAGCTCGCCGAAAACCGCCGTGGAACGCCGACAAAGTCGCGATTCTGCCACCACCTCTAGCCTCTTCTGAAAATTGCAAATAACTCCTCCACCAGTTGTCGTCGGGCCAAGATTTTGGTACCATCGTGTTCACGTCGTTGAGCTCTTCGAAAATCACTATTTATTCATCGAATTCCATCGAGATGGCCACGTATGGAGTTGTGTGTGTTTCCACACCTTGAATATGTGTGATGATCATGTGACGGAGAGAGACGATCGGGAGAGAGAGAGAGCTGACTCGGTCTGGCTCGTTTAACGAGGATCCAGATATTTATTCCGGGTCCTAAAGCGCGAGACTCACCCGTTGGAAGGGCTAACGACGTCAGAATCGGGTAAACTTAGAGTCTACGGACTCATTTCGATGCCCCGAACGCGTTAAGGGGGTCGAGAAGGTCGAAAGCTCGATCAAACAAGAAATGACCGGAAAACCCCTAAAAAGAAGAAATTACAACGAAGGCCCTAAACTCTTAAAGAAATTAAAATAGGGCCACGCAACACACGAAACCACAGAATTAAAAACATAAAAGCGCATTAAGCATCAAGAAAAAGTAAATTAAACACTTAAACACACAAAGCAATTAACACATGGTGCCTGCTCAAACGATCGAAAAAGCCGGGGTGTTACAGAGCAGGCTCGTCACCCTCCGGGGAACTCTCTGGACAAGAAAACATGACACGAGTGAGACTCGACTCAAAATGAACCAAGTACAATGTACGGTAATAGAATAAGAATGAAATGATATGATGATGAGGTCAAGTTATATCATGAACAAGTTCTCGTGCCCAATAATATTCCACTCATGCTTTAACAATAATTAAATCAGGATAAAGTATAAAACAAAGCGGGGATTAACATATAATTAATCAATCATATCACACGTTGATCACGTAAATAAGGCTCAGTCAAAACATAAATGAAATAAAATTAATTACACAAGACACCCAAAATCACATATGACAACAGGGGGAGTAAAGGGGGTTACTCCCCTCAAGAAGAAATGGAGTAACAAGCATCAATGGAGGCAGGATTCCTTCCCTTGGAAATGATTGGAGGTAACGGGCATTACCTCCCTGCAGCACAAAGTTAGTAATGGGCGTTAATCGAGGTAGGCATCCAAACTCTGGAAAAGGATGGAGGTAACGGGCGTTACCTCCCTTCAGTGTAAATGGGGTAACGGGGGTTACCCCTGGTAGCAACAGATCCCCTGTTTTCTTCTCTTCTCGCAGCAACGAACAAACAACCACAACAACAAGCTATACACCATCTAAATCTTAGAATTCACCAAAACAACTTAGGAACACATGTATATAGTTCATACATGTAACGCCCCAGTTTTTCCAACCATCCATGTACGCGCGACACGCATGTGAGTTTTCGAGAGATAGGATTTATTTATTTCTTCATTAATTACTTTACACATTTCATGGCATTATATGAACTCTATTCTTAATTGTTATGTGAAAATATGTGAAATTGTTGTCAATTCGTGAACTATTGTATGATTCGTAATTTCTTGACACATGAATTAATTTCCGAACATGACTTAATTGTCTATTTGTCCTTAATTAACTACTTTCATAATTGGAGGACTTAATTGCATGAGATTTACTTTGGACTAAATTGATCATTCTCGTAAGTTGGAACTTAATTGCATGAACTTACACACTTGGGGGATTTAATTGCAAATTATGGCATTTCATTCCTTTTTAGAGCTGAATTACTTGATCTCTTCATACCATACACACAACATACATACAAACACTTGCTCTTTGCTCTCTCCATATCTCGATCAAACCTAAGAAGAAGAGAAGGTGGAATTCTCATTTTCAAGCCATAATTTGGACAATCGAAGAAATTTGAAGCTCTAACTATTCTTTCCAACTTCATCTCCTTCTTCTCTTCTCTTCTAAGGTAAAGATGGAATTATGTGTGATTTCTTGAGGATGATGATTGAAGCTAGGGTTATAATTTTGAATGAATATCTTGTGAATTAGTTGTTGGAAGATTGATTCTATGCTTTTAACTTGGATTTCATGCATATATATTGAAGATTATGGAGTTGGGTGATGAGTTATATATGCGTTTCATATTGATGATTCTTGGGAATCAAAGCATGAAATAAGTGTTTATGTTGGATTTTATTGCCCTTTAAGTATGCTAGCATGTTTCTTTCATGATTTACGACATGTGAGAGTTGAATTATGGTTATTTGTTGGGTTTTGAGTTTGGTTCGAGCATCCCCTGTTCTGCTGCTTTGTTTCTGCATCTCCTGCATAGCGGGAACGGCCATTCGTTCCCAGTTATTTCCCGGAACGGCCGTTCCCAATCCTTTGAATGATCCGGCGCGCGAGGCTGGGAACGACCCTTCCGAGTTTTGACCTTTGGCCGGAACGGTCGTTCCCATGCTTGAAAAATGGCAAATCTTTACAGACGCGCGGGATTAATTCAGGGAGCCAGAAACGGCTATTCCCATTTTATATTGAAACCCGGAGCGGCCGTTCCAATGCTCCAGAGGGTGTCTGTGATTTTCTGCATGAACTTATGAAATTCAATTCCTTTCCTAACTCTTAAATGAGCAATACATGCTATTATATGCTTATTTTATACATGAATATGTTCATAGCATTCCATAAGTGTCAATCCTTGTCATATCATTTCATAATTTCGCCGTGCATCATAATTGGTATCATTATTGAGTTTCCTCGCACTAGTACACATTGTATCCTTTTTTGTCCAGTTCTTATCCAGGGTGGAGATCATCGATCTAGTAAACACTGCCTTTCACACTTGTATTGCCCCGTCACTTTTCAGGTGAGGGTGTTTTTGTTCTAGTTATGCACATAACCCTAAAACCTGCATGAATGCATTTTCGACTAAAAACATATCTATACTTATATTGTTTCCAAGAGTAATCCAGTTAACTTTCATTGAACTGAACCTACCATTATTGTATTTACTGACCCTTCCTGTTTTGGCGAGATATTGTACTGCACATTTATTGGGGCCCAGGGTTGAGTGTATTGAGAAATCCGGAGAGGTATCGGGCCGACGGTGATCTCTTGCACTTTCCATACTGTTGAGATGAAACTGGAATCCTCTAGGAGGTTAGTGGAGGATGGAGTCTCGGCCCTTGGGGATTCATGCACCCATTGACCACACTGACTGGATGGCAATGGCTAGCTACCCAAACCATCACTAGAGGAAGAAGGATGGAACTGATTGTGCACTGTTACTGAATTGATTTTATCGAATGATTGAAAACTATTGATTACATGGTCGCCTTTGAAACTTAATCATTGTACACTGTCAGATTTTGGTTGCAGATTGTGTACGCTCACTCGTCGAGCACTAATAGCCTGTAACTTTAATGATTGGTAAATTGATTGTTGTAAAGTTCGAGCTTAGAATAACTGATTTCTTGCCCTTCATGGGAACTACTTTACCTAAAACTTTGATCGGGATTTACAGCTTACATGTGCATGTTTTTATATATACGTATACCTCCTGCTCACTCAGTCTTCTAGAGACTGATCCCTCTTTCCCTTTCTCCCAGGTTCTTTACAGGTGGTTGATAGGCGGAATTGAGTTGTCGGTCTTGGTTCGAGTCCTGCACTTGTACACTCATTTCATATTGTATTGATATATCTATTGTATTGAATTGAATTCGGGACAGGTTTCTAGGACTTTAGTTGAACCCGTTTTATATTACTTTCATGTCCTTAATCGGGATAGGTTAGGAAAGGTGTATTATTTAGTGGAGCCCGTATTTACTTTCTCGTTGAAGTTACATTTATTGACTTGATATTGAATCAATAATTGTCTTGCGTCCCCACCTTTGTTATTATCTTCCACCTAGCTAGGATAGTCTTTTCATTATCTTCCATTCACTGTGAGTTTTGTTTATGTATGGATCAGCTATTTCATATGTGGACCGAGCTCATAGTGCGGGGGATGTGGTGCTCTCGTCGCGGGTGCTACATCTTAAAGTGGTATCAGAGCTCCAAGTTGGAAAACCGGAGTTCTAGTGTCGTGTCGTGTTAAGTCTAGGTCATACGGCTTAGGAACTACTTGGTAACTTGTGAAATGCATTGATTCTTGCCACTAATTGTTGATTGATTGACCTTACATTGCTTGAATTTTATATGATTAACATGTTTGACTTTAACTTTGTTGAATTAGTTGTTACATTTTGCATCAAATATGTGTTTAAATGCTAATTAGGTGTCATATGCATTCACTAACCCCCATGCATTTATATTTGAGACAAGTTGTGCTTGTAGGATATTATTACAATGTCAAACCACAACCGTATATTACAATTATTCCTTTTGGGACATGGGTGATTTGAAGAAGACACCGGAGGTTAAGAGAAATTCGGGTAATTGGTGGTTTTTTTGGCAAGGATATAGGTTAGGAGTTCAATTTCGAGTTGAAGGTTAAATCATGCGGGAAGAATTGGTGGGTATGAGAAAATGGTAAGAATGTGTCATGTTTATAACTCACAAGTTAAACACATGCTCCTATACCGTGAGTGGAGTTGATCAACCGGATTCAGGAGGTTTGGTTAACTCAAAGAAAAGAGTGAAGGTCTTGAAGGTACTAAGATTTAATGTCCGAATTAGAAAGACTAAAGAAGAGAATCCTGAGGACTAAATGAAGTGATCCAAATTGAAACTAGGAACCGAGAAATTATATTCGGGGTAAGAAGATTTTATAATTTATAAATAGAATGAGACCGAGAATAGAAGAACCAATTGTGGGAATAACTTACAAGTTCAATTGAAGTTGGTGAATGCTCGATAAGATGGTGGTAGGGGTGATGTCTACAACTTGCAAGCTTAACACTCACACGCCTATATTACAAAAGTCTTTTCAACCGGATTTCATAGGATTTTCGTATTGAAAAGAAAAGTGAAGAAAAATCTCGGAAATGTTTAGATTTGAGGTCTCTATCAACAAGGAAGCCTTGAGGGTACTAAGGACTTAAGGTTCAGACTTGCAAGTAAGTTGAGGATCTTTCGTCAGTTGAAACAAAAATCAAGTTGTGGGAGGAAAGTAACTCGAATGATTTGGGTGGAAGCCCAAAAACTTGGAAATTAAGTTCAAGATGATTTGAGACACTTCGGACCTTGGAATAGGGTTCGAATCGATAGAAAATTTTAAGAAATCAATCACTCTTGGGGTTCATGAAAATAACAAGTAGAGGAATAGAACAATGAGGTAAGTAATGTAGATTTACAAAGAATTAAGGCATTTTGGATTTCGGACCCAAGCTAAATTGTCGTGTTGTGAAGTTGAATTGGAAGATATGGAGCAACAAATGGAAATGGTAAAGAAAGACAAAGAACTTCTGGAGGAAATTACGTGCTCAAAGTGTATAATTAGGGAATAAGTCATACAATCAATTCAATCCATAAAGAGTAAATCCAAAGGACTTCAATCAAGGTGGCGACTAGGTGAAGATTCGGGACCATAATTAGAGATTAACTTTTTAAGAGAAGTTAAGATATCAACTTCCTGGGTGTAGAAGAATTTAAATTCAAGAATCACAATCTCGGGCCATAAAGTTATACAAGTTAATACTAGAGAATTCTAAAGATTTAGAAGACCGTGGGAAACAAGAAATGACCAACAATTCGTGACCAGCTTGTAATTCAACAGACAAAGAATAAGTGTCGGGTTAAAGTTTACCACTACTATGGTGACATGTTCAATGCATTGATAAGCAGGTGCATCATATGTTGCATTAATATAATTTGACTCTTATTTATATACGTTTATTATGATTGTTATCCGTGATTGCATATTTGATGTGTCGAATACATCGTTTTAAATTGTTTGAATTTATTTATTTACTTATATGTATATCTTTAACTGGTATAATCGTTCCAACGTGTTGCATCTTTAATTGTTTACAAGTGTGCTACATGCATTAGCATTCTTAACCGACATGCATTATTTAGTGTTTATTTGTCAGGATAGCCACCCCATCTTATGCTTAAACTATCGCCTCAACCCAGTTCTACCGAATCGAGGTGAAAAAGAATATTTCTTTTTCATCAGCCATCATCTTTTGTGATTGGGTCATCCGATTCTACTTGAAGTTCGATAATATTCTGAGAGTCCGCGATTTCCTGTTGATCTGTGATTTTAGTCTATTCTGGAGTTTCCTCAGGCATCTAAGGAACTCGCCGTTAGTGTATTGTCATGGTCTCCTAGGCATAGTGGGAAATGTTTTGAATATATGAATAACTAAATCTGGATTTCAAGGAGATTATGAAAACGGGGATTTTTAGGATCGGGAAAAGTAGAGCCTGTAGTTAGAAAAATGGCTTGCTATCTTTACTAATCGCGTCAAGGTGACTATGAAAAATATCACCGGATAAGTGGTGTGGTTAGAACCATTTACACCGAGGTAGCTAAATTGGGGAAATTGGGAATCATTGATCCGAGAAGCGGTAAAACAAGTTCAAGGAGTTAGGATAGAAATTCTTAAGGGGGAGAGCCGACCGGGGAAATGACTTAAAATTTACGGTCGTGCTCGAGCGGACTACTCCAATTAGAAACAACGGAAATACAAGAACCACGAGTAATAAGAATTCTACAATGGGTTCAAGAGATAAATTGGAAGACTTAGCATCCGATGAAATTCAAGACCGAGGTGGAAAAAAAAAAAACAAACCAAACAACTTCGAGAATAATACCGGAAGGGATAAGCACTTCAATAAATGTAGAAATGTATTTAAGGACTATTTGGAAATCAAAATTACAACATAGGGTAAAGGATGATCGATGGTAACTGTGGATACAAAATTTACACTGTTAGTCTTCCTATTTCGAGACATGCGCAAACTCAATTTCCTAAGTGTCAAAAGATTGTGTTGGACTACCGTGTCTCATATCTTAAACGACAGGGTCAAAGAGGAATGTACAGAATCAGTAGGAAGGATACGAGATAATAAAAACCGATTAAATCCTTATATTCTATGATAGATAAAGTGAGAATTAATTAAACCGAGCATTGAAGTGGAAGATCTAGGAAGCAATACATCACATAAACGAGACAGGTTATCGGCTCGTCAGTTGTTTTCCATGATGAACTGGGAATACTCCGGGTTAAAAGGATAGAATTTAAACTATTAAAGGTTAGCCGAGCATCCGAGAAGGTTGAGTATAGTTTTTGGAGAAGAACGAGTTAGGTCTGTTAAGCCAAGCACACACTCAAGACTCGGAACTTCAGACCGTCGGGTCAGTTAAGATAAAAGAATTGCTCGTGGAAGCAGGACTGAATTGTCATCCAAATATTGAACATATATGGATTTTAGCGTCCGACACTTTGGGTAGAGGAATCTCCAATATCAAATCACGTATTGAAATGGATCATTACCATGGAAGATTCCCGAACAACGGTGAACGATACATCTAAACATACATATCACGTGCATCACGCATATCTTTAAATATTGATGCATGTGGTTATTATTATTTGTTAGTTGCCTTTGTATGAATGATAATTGATGTATTTGATATTTTCCTACCTGTTCATTGCATGATTATTGTATAAGTGTTATTCAATTATCTTCTCGGTTTGTTTGTTTATCTGTTTAAGAGACGGGGTTCTCTTATTGTTTGTTTGAGAGATGGGGTTCTCTCATTGTTGTTTGAGAGAAGGGGTTCTCTCATTGTTGTTTGAGAGAAGGGGCTCTCTCATTGTTGCTTGTTACTTGTTTAATTTCTCTAGCGACAGTTTAGATTTTTTTAGTGTTTAGGTTCCGGTGAGTTAAGGGTCGTGAACAGCAATGGAAGATCTCTTGTTGTTGAAGACCTTTTTCGAACTAATCCCTAACAGGGAGTTGCTAACCCACGTGGGATGAACATGGGAGAGTTTGCTTAAGAATCCGAAACTCGAGACATTGGACCTGGGGGCCACGTCCTCTTAAGGGTGAGAGATTGTAACGCCCCAGTTTTTCCAGCGGTCCAAATACGCACGTCACGCGTGTGAGTTTTTCGAGAGATATGATTTATTTATTTCTTCATTAATTACTTTACACATTTCATGGCATTATATGAATTCTATTCTTAATTGTTACGTGAAAATATGTGAAATTGTTGTCAATTCGTGAACTATTATATGATTCGTAATTTCTTGATACGTGAATTAATTGTCGAACATGACTTAATTGTCATTTTGTCCTTAATTGACTACTTTGATAATTGGAAGACTTAATTACATGAGATTTACTTTGGACTAGATTGATCATTCTCATAAGTTGGAACTTAATTGCATGAACTTACACACTTGGGGGATTTAATTGCAAATTGTGGCATTTCATTCCTTTTTAGAGATGAATTATGTGATCTCTTCATACCATACACACAACATACGTCCAAACACTTGCACCTTGCTCTCTCCATATCTCGATCAAACCTTAGACAGAAGAGAAGGTGGGATTCTCATTTTCAAGCCATAATTCGGACAATGAAGAACTTTGAAGCTCTAATTATTCTTTCCAACTTCATCTCCTTCTTCTCTTCTCTTCTAAGGTAAAGATGGAGTTATGTGTGATTTCTTGAGGTTGATGATTGAAGCTAGGGTTATGATTTTGAATGAATATCATGTGAATTAGTAGTTAGAAGACTGATTCTATGCTTTTAACTTGGATTTGATGCATATATATGGAAGATTATGGAGTTCGGTGATGAGTTTTATATGGGTTTCATATTGATGATTCTTCGGAATCAAAGCTTGAAATAAGTGTTTATGGTGGATTTTGATGCCCTTTAAGTATGGTAGAATGTTTCTTTCATGATTTATGGCATGTGAGAGTTGAATTATGGTTATTTGTTGGGTTTTGAGTTTGGTTCGAGCATCCCCTGTTCTGCTGCTCTATTTCTGCATCTCCTACATAGTGGGAATGGCCATTCCCGTTCCCAGTTGTTTCCCGGAATGGCCGTTCCCAATCTTTTGAATGATTTGGAGCGCGATGCTGGGAACGACCCTTCCCAGTTTTGGCCTTTGGCCGGAACAGCCGTTCCCATGCTTGAAAAATGGCAAATCTTTATAGGCGCGCGGGATTAATTCGGGGAGCCGGAACAGCCGTTCCCATGCTTGACCTTTCCCATTTTACATTGAAACCCGGAACTGCCGTTCCCATGCTCCATAGGGTGTCTTTGATTTTCTACATGAACTTATGCAATTCAATTCCTTTCCTAAGCTCTTAAATGAGCAATACATGCTATTATATGTTCATTTTATACATGAATATGTTCATGGCATTCCATAAATGTCAATTCTTGTCATATCATTTCATGATTTCGCCGTGCGTCATAATAGGTATCATTATTGAGTTTCCTCTCCCGAGTACACATTGTATCCTTTCTTGTCCAGTTCTTCTCCAGGGTGGAGATCATCGATCGAGTAAACACTGCCTTTCACACTTGTATTGTCCCATCGCTTGTCCGGTGAGGGTATTTTCATTCTAGTTATGAACATAACCCTAAATCCTGCATGAATGGATTTTGGACTAAAAACATATATATACTTATATTGTTTCCAAGAGTAACCGAGTAAACTTTCATTGAACTGAACCTACCGTTATTGTATTTACTGACCTTTCCTGTTTTGGTGAGATATTGTACTACACATTGGTTGGGGCCCAGGGTTGAGTGTATTGAGTAATCCGAGGAGGTATCGGGTCGACGGTGATCTCTTGCACTCCCCATACTGTTGAGATGACCCCGAAATCCACTAGGAGGTTAGTGGAGGATGGAGTCTCGGTCCTTGGGGATTCATACACCCATTGACCACACTGACTGGATGGCGAGGGCTAGCTACCCAGACCATCACTGGAGGAAGAATGATGGAACTGATTGTGCACTGTTACTGAATTGACTGTATCGAACGATTGAAACCTATTGATTGCATGATCGCCTAAATTGAAACTTAATCATTGTACACTGTCGGAGTTTGGTTGGAGATTATGCATGCTCACTCGCTGAGCACTGATAGCCTGTAACTTTAATGATTGGTAAATCGATAGTTGTAAAGTCCAAGTTTAGACTGACTGATTTCTTGCCCTTCATGGGAACTACTTTACCTAAAACTTTGCTCGGGACTTACAGCTTGCATGTGCATGTTTTTATATATACGTATACCTCCTGCTCACTCAGTCTTCTAGAGACTGATCCCTCTTTCCTTTCTCCCAGGTTCTTTACAGGTGGTTGCTAAGCGGAATTGAGTTTTCGGTCTTGGTTCGAGTCCTGCACTTGTACACTCATTACATATTGTATTAATTTATTGTATTGATCTATCTAATGTATTGAATTGAACTTGGGACAGGTTTTTAGGACTTTAGAAGAACCCGTTTTATATTACTTTCATGTACTGACTCGGGACAGGTTAGGACAGGTGCATTATTTAGTGGAAACCATTTTTACTTTCTCGTTGAAGTTACATTTATTGACTTGATATTGAATCAATAATTTCCTTGCGTCCGCACCCTTAATATTGTTGAATTGTTCCAGGGTTAGATTCCGCCTAGCTAGGACAATCTTTTCATTATCTTCCATTCGCTGTGAGTTTGGTTTATATATGGATCAGTCATTTAATATGTGGACCGAGCTCATAGTGCGGAAGATGTGGTGCTCTCGTCGCGTGTGCTACAATACACGTCAATTAGGCATCAAATAATCCAAGGAAATATATAGGGATTCATCAAACTCCTCATATGAAACCCTTAAGTGCAAATGATCCACCAAGTTCAAAACTCCAAGAGCTCAAGTTATATGCTCAAGAAATCAACTCAAGATCATTATACATGTTTCATATTAATTCAAGAACTTGAAATAAACCATAAACCCTAACATCCTCAAGAGTTTAAAAAAATACATATGCATGATCTCACCTTGAATGAAAGAAGTGATGAAGGGGAAGAAGAGAAGAAAGTATCAAGCTTGAATTCTTCTTGAAAATGGAAAAAAATTCTTGGCCTTGTTTTCCTTGGGTTGGATCGAGATGGAGGGAGAGAGAAGTGGAGATGTCTTGTGCTTGAACTTGTATGAAAATGAAAATGTAGATTTATATGTGTGTGTGTGTTTGTTTATATCGTGTAGTGTAGGTGAAAGAAAAGGGAAAATTGCTCTAATGTCCTCCAACAATTCAAATGTATGAAATTAGGTCCCCAATCCATAATTATCCCAATTAGATCCTCATCAAGTTTTCAATTAAGTCCAAAACTTATAAAAAGTTTTAATTGAGGACAATTAGGCACATAATTAGAAATAACTAGATACTTAATCATGCTCGAGGATTAAAATTCATAACTCACGGAATTAAATTCACAAAAGAAGAAATTTAAATCACGTAACCCATAAGTACGAATTAAAATAAATTAAATTGAGAAATTGAATAGCAAAAGGAAATACATAAATCCTAAATCTCAAAACTCACACGCGTGGCGCGTATACCTGTACGGTCGAGAAGTCGGGGTGTCATAACCTCCTCCCCTTAAAAGAATCAGGTCCCTAGATTCACTGCTCATTAGGAAACAACTCCGGATGAAATCTTCTCATTTTATCCTCTATTTCCTAGTAGCTTCTTCGGTTTTGTCACTTCTCCTTAAAACCTTAACCAAGGGAATACTCCGATTTCTTAACTCTTGAAATTTCCGATCCAATAACTTAACCGGCTTTTGAATAAAATTTAAATTCGGATCAACTTCAACTTCTTCAAAGGGAAGGATCTCTGAATCATCGGGATAGTACTTCCTCAGCTGAGACACATGGACGACATTGTGAATCTCGGTTAAATTTGGCAGTAGGTCCAATCAGTAAGCAACTTCTCCAACCTTCTCAAGGATCTCGAAAGGACCTAAATAACGAGGGTTCAACTTCCCTCCTTGTGAGGAGATGCTCTCAAGAACACACAATCACCAACCTCAAACTCGAGTTTCCTTCTACGGGGATCGGCATAACTCTTCTGTCGATCTTGTGCGGCTTTCATACGTTGCCTTATCATTTGAAATTTCTCAACCACATCTTGATTGGCTGCCGAGAGTTTTATCTTTCTAACATCTCTTTGAACACCCTCTTGTTTTGACCATCTCCACTCTTTAAGGTCAAAGAACAATGGTGATCGACATTTCCGGCCATAGAAGATCTCATAAGGGGCGGCCTTGATCGAGGCTTGGTAACTGTTATTATAAGAAAACTCAATCAGGTGCAAATGCTCATCCCACTTCGTTTGGAAATCCAATGCACAAGCCCGAAGCATATCCTCCAAATACTGAATCAACCTCTCTAATTACCCATCTATCTGAGGATGCAAAGCCATGCTAAACTTAAGCTTAGTACCCAACCTCTTCTGAAGTTCTTGCCAAAACTTGGAAGTAAATCTCAAATCTCTATCTAAAACAATACTAAGCGAAGTGCCATGGAGTCTGACTACCTCTCGAACATATTTATCTGCAAGCTTACTTATCTTGTCGCACATCCGAACTGCAAGGAAGTGTCCTGACTTAGTTAACCTGTCAATTATCACCCAAATTCCATCAAGTCCACCCTTAGCTTTGGGTAATCCGGACATAAAATCCATGGTGTCTTGTTCCCACTTCCATTCCGGAATAGGTAAAGGTTGTAGTAAGCCTCCGGGCTTTTGGTGTTCCGCCTTTACCATTTGGAACGCCCTACAATGCTTCACAAACTCGGCCACATCTTTCTTCATACCTCTTCACCAATAGAACTTCTTCAAGTCCCGATACATCTTTGTACCACCTGGGTGGATAGAGTGGCCCAATCTGTTAGCTTCTTCAAGAATTACCCGTTTTAACTCCTCGGGTACACAAGCTCTAGTCTTGAATCTCAACAACCCTGTATCATCCAAACCAAACGGACACTCTGAATCAGCTCGAGCTTTTAACACCAACCTCTGGATCTCGGGATCGATAACTTGAGCTTCAGACACTCTCTGTCTTAACTCGGCTTGTACTGTAATATTAGCTACCCAATCCTTCTACACGGTAGACTCGATACTTTCTCCAGAGTAAACTTCCAACAAAGACACGCTAGGCTTTCTACTCAACGTGTCCGTGACCACTTTAGCTTTACCTGGATGGTAATGGATGGTACAATCATAGTCCTCAAGAAATTCCATCCAGCGCCTTTGCCTCATATTCAAATCCTTCTAAGTGAATAGGTACTTGAGGCTCTTGTGGTCGAAAAAGATCTCAAAAGTAACCCCGTCGAGATAATGATGCCACTTAGCCAAAGCGAAAACTACGACGGCGAACTCGAGATCATGAGTGGGGTACTTCTTCTCTTGGTCCTTTAGCTTTCTCGAGGCATAAGCTAGTACTCGACCATTTTGCATAAGAACACAACCCAGACCTTCCTTCGAGGCATCGGTATACACAACATACCCTTCAGAACCCTCGGATAGGCTAAAACTGGAGCAGAAGTTAACTTCTCTTTCAAGACTTAGAAACTTGCCTCGTAGGCCTTATCCCACTCAAACTTTACCTCTTTCTTAGTTAGTCGGGTCAAAAGAACAACAATCTTGGAGAAATCTTTTACAAATCTCCGGTAGTATCCCGCTAGACCCAAGAAACTTCTTATTTCATAGGCGTTCTTCGGTCTCTCCCAATGCACCACTCTTTCAACCTTAGATAGATCCACCTCTACTCCGTTACCGGACACCACATGTCCCAAGAAAGTCACTAGGTCTATCCAAAACTCACACTTGATGAACTTGGCAAACAGTTAGCGCTCTCTAAGAGTCTCTAGCACAATCTTAAGATGTTGTGCATGCTCTTCGGGAGACTTGGAATACACAAGGATGTCATTAATGAAGATCACTACAAACTTGTCAAGATACGGATGAAAGATCCTTTGCTGCAGGGGCATTTTTTAATCCGAACGGCATCACAATAAACTAGAAATGCCCGTACCGAGTATTAATTCCAGTCTTGTGAATATCCTCCTCTCGGATTTGTAGCTGATAGTATCCTTGTCGAAGGTTAAGTTTGGAGTAGACTTTAGATCCTTGTAGCAAATCAAAAAGTTCTTCAATGTGAGGAAGAGGGTACTTATTCTTGATTGTCATCCTATTCAGCTCGCAGTAGTCGATACACATTCTGAAGGTTCCATCTTTCTTCTTTACAAATAGAACCGGTGCACCCCATAGCAAACAACTTGGTTGGACTTACCCACTGGAGAGAAGCTTATCGAGTTGAGTCTTCAACTCCTTTAACTAGGCCGGAGCCATTTGGTATGGTGACTTCGAATAAAGCTCAGCTCCCGGAAATAAATCAATCACAAACTCAATTTCCCGCTCAGGTGGTAGAGAATCCAGAGTTTCGGGAAATAAACCAATAAAATCCTTAACAACCTCGGTCTCCTCGATCTTAGCTTGATCCTTTGGCTTGTTAAGAAGATAAGCCAGAAAACCTGTATCCCTTTTACGAACTAACTCATAATCTTTTGTGAAGGAAAGAAGTGGTGGAGTCTTCAAAACTTCACCCACAAACACAACCGAATCTAAACAAACCTTCTTCTCAAAACAATCAATTTTTGCTCGGTGTAGAAAAAGCCAATCCTTGCCTAAGATAGCCCCGTATCTCTCCATGGGCATCTCAATCAGATCTGTTGGAAAAACACGTCCCTTTATACTCACCAGAACCTTCTTAAATACATGGTTTGTCTCTAAGCTCCCCCGGACAGGAGAACTAATCACGTAGCTAGAAGAAGTACAAGAAACAAGTAGTGGCAAAGAAGGAACCACACTACAAGAGAGAAAGGAATTTGTGGCACCCGGATCAAATAATGCATGAGTATGTATGTCATGAATGTATATAGTACCTTCCACCACTGCATTAGGGTCAATATCAGCATCTTGCTCCTCGCCTCCAATAGCATAACCACGGGCCCGAATCAATGGCCTTTGACCCCCTTGTTGTGCTTTGGGTCTCAACTCTGTGCAAGCATCAATCTTGTGATTCGGCTTTCCACATTTCAAACATAATCCCAACCGGTAGCTGCAATGATCATAAGTATACGAAGGATGGCCACAATGTATACACCCGGGCCTTCCTTGTTGAGGTCGAGCCGATAAAGCAGATAGTGCCAGAGCTTTCCCTTTAAACTTTTACTTCTTATCATTGCTCTTAGGAGCTTGAATTTACTGAAATGCGGGCCTCTTTCCCATTCCCGAACCTATAACAGTGTGGAAATTCATTGCCTTACTCTTTATAATCTTGGCCTCGGCCTTCAAAGCCTTGTCCGGACCCTTAGCCCAAGTTTTCACATTAGAAACGCCATTAACATCCGTAATCTCATATTGAAGACCATCCACAAACTGTAAAGCCTTGAGCTCATCATCTCTATAAATATGAGAGGCATAAGGGGCCAACCTGTTAAATTCCAAAATTTACTCATTCACAGTTCTCCCTGCTTGCTTTATTTCCAAGAATTCCCCAAGTCTTCTTGTCCTTGCCGACGGTGGAATATAATTATTCTTGAATTCCCTTACAAAAGTTTCCCAAGTGAGTTTATTCCCATTGGCTTGAATTGTAATGTTCGCGATATTCCACCAATTTCGAGCCTCTCCTTGAAGTTGAAATATAGCAAGATCAACCATTTCCTGAGGGCTACAACGGGACACCCTGAATATATCCTAAATTTCGGCAAGCCAATTCTCAACGAGTACGTCGTTCCCACCATGAAATTATGGTGGATGATAGGAACGAAAATCCCTTTGAGTTTGAGATAATCCCCCTTCTTGAACCGGGGTAGGAGCTGGATCTGATGGTTGTGGTGGCGGATTTTCACGAAGCCTTCATTCAACAAAGTTCATGACCGCCTCCATAAAGTTTTCAGGAGGAGCCCGTGGATTTCTCTCATGAAGTGTAGAAGAGCGATCGCAATGACGGCGACGACCTGGACAGCCATCACGGTCTCTTCGGGGAGGCATTCTGTAAATCAAACACTGAAAATTCATGTTTGATCATTTTATGCCTATGAAACAAAGAATGCACCACATAATAATTCACATAGTCAATGTAACGCCCCGGCGGAGACAATCACATCCTACCCCGCGCTAAGAGTCTAGCTCGTATATGAAACTGACATCCATATACGCATCGTTCCCAAAGCAAGCGGTGACGGACGAACAACCTGGCTAGGCGGTACCTAAACAACTCGACCCAACGCGCTGTAAAGAAAGCAACAGACATGCGGAAGCGAGCATAAAATTTTTTCAACAAACATGTAGCATGCGATCGGAATAAATTCATTAACGTCAATCAACAAGATCAATCACGCATCACATAATTCAACTGGTTCAAGAGCATGCAACCTATCCCGACAAGGAATAATATGAAGACGGGTTCAACTACCTAAGCACCTATCCCGACAGAATAATATATCCAAATATCATTGGATCATCACGATCCCAACCTGTACAATTTTTATAAAAGGAATTCATACAAGAATGTAACATTCTCAACATAATCATAATGCCCACCAAGGCCAACAAAAGCATTAAACCATAACAACATACACAACAACAACTTTAAGTAAATGCAGACTCGACACAACTTCTACGAGCCAAGACCCTACGACACACCGCCTAGCAAGACTCCTGAAGACCTGCAGACAATACAAAGGTTGAAGAGTCAGTTCAAAAGGAACCGGTGAGGATATAATATAAGGAATATGACAAAGGCGTACAATGCATGCTATATCGAAGGCGTTCGTGATCCGTTTCACTTTTCAAAATCAATGCAAGGGTTTTCAAAACAACGGATCACAAACCATACATATATAACCTGCTAGGCGAGTTCGAGCACTCCATCCTTACTCCCAAAACCGAACATAAAATCATACCAATCCAACCATCACACAGTTGATGTCGATGGTGCGCACCCCCCGAACATCCTTACCGTTCATATTTAGAGACTGGTCCATGAAACCGGCCTCTCCCTTGAAGACCCCGACCCCGAAACCTCCTCGGAGTCGTAGTAATCAAGTTCTTACACATGGGAACTTCGAATAAGGACATCCGTCGCCACTTGCCTTTCCAAAATATCTCTCAACTTAGTTCCCGGGGGCCAAGATCCAACCAAGCAAGCGTCCTTGCATGGGGCAACATAACCTCGCTACACAACCTTACACTTATACTTACACATATATATATCCTTTTAAAACCAAACATTTCGGGTACCTATCCCGTATACCAAGATTCATACTTTACTTGCAAACCATTTTCAATAAGCAACTAAATAGGTATAACGAGCCAAGCTCCCGAAAACTGGCATATATAAAGCCTATATATATATAGTTTTGAAAACGGATATTGAAAACAAATCATGAAGGCTATACGGTATTGTCCACAGTTGAAAACATTTTAAGAATATAACTCCTCACCTGGACTGAAGTTACCAAGAAGAATTTGACCAAACGAACAACAAACACTTGACCTCCTGTGGCTCACCACCTACACAAGACATACACACATACTCGACAATTAAGACTTGACTCAAAAGATAACTTAACATGACGCACGGCGAAGTGTCATGCTTATCATGAGATTTATGAATGCAAGGATAGCTCTATCGTGCATATCATGATATGACATGGCCAAATAAAGCATTAAGGATGCACAACAAGTCTTGGGTAGGCATAAGTTTAACCACATAAATCATGAGAGGTCAATGGACATGTATGTAACCTTAACAAATATCAATCATACATATATGACACATAAGGGTCCAATTTCCATAAGTTATCAAGTTGATTGAATGCACATTAGCAAGTAAGTTTCAAACAAATACTCGAAGCATTCGAGATTTCACATGTATTAATATGATTCCAAATAAGATAAATCATTCATGGGTTGGGAAGTGTATTAGAAGTAAAAACAAGGCAAAACAGTTAAGAAACACAAGGCACAAGAATTCGACCTGAGAGTATCCACACGGCCGTTTGGCATTTAAGTTCAATTATGAAACGGGCGTTTAAGGCTTCTCGGCATAGAATAGTAGGCTTCCACACGGCCGTTTAGGGTTTTAGTTGAAAGGTGAAACGACCGTTTGGGGCCATCTGCTCCAACACAAAATAAAAGTTCCAAGCATAATATAAAGTATGTCACGAGTTCATAAGATTACAATTAACAAGAATAATATCACATTTTGCATAATTACATCATACAAGTCCATCAAGGTCTAACAAAGATCATTCATTCAGAATACTAAGTTCATGTCTCTTGTGGAATACATAAATAAGAACAATTCGGTCATTTAAACGTATGTGAAGTTTGCAAGATTCTAAACATAGCAATCACAAGTCATACTTGACAATTAATTCAATTATTATACATAAGAGATCATAATCTTAGTCAAGGATAAGTTCATGTAACGTTATTACATTCATACGTCATGCTCAATATGAATAAAGCATATATTTAATCACATAAAGTCATGCTTTTAAGCTTAACGGCATATTCTCGATTCATTTGTATCATACTGTAGGAATTCGTAACATGTTTTGGCATACAAGCTCAAATATAGTATGCATTCATAGTTTCATGGAAATTACACAAACATCCCCTAAGTAATTCATAAATCTTTAGGAAAATTACACAAACACCCCTTATGTTATTCTTTTAGTTTCTAAGTCATAACATGAATACCCCTTATGGTTTCTAGCAACATTACACAAACATCTCATTATCAAGTAGGCAAGCAAGAATTCAAGACTTATGCATATCATTCAAATAAACAATTCGACATGGTTTCATCTGTTAAAGCATGAGTCCTAATATCAACATTCCAACAAGATTTCATATATTAAACATGTATCTTCTCAACAAGAAATTTCACATAACTCCACATATCAATTAGTTATCAATTCCAAAAATCGACTTGGTTTCATTTAGCCATACAAGCATATTTCTAATAACTCAAAGAATACGAAAAACTATCATATTATAGCATAAATTGTCGGTTGAGCATTTATACAATTTGCACAAGTAAGAGCTAATTATTTACAAGCATAATAATCATCGCCGAGCATCTACCAACATGAAAGTAGAGGTTATTCAGAAACAAACCAAGTTTAGGAAGAATTCGTATATCAAAGTTACCAATTCGTATACATTCGGCACAAAACGAACATAACATCCTTTCAAAAAGGGCAACTGGATTCATATCGAATATCAAATATATCCATCAATATGTATACAATCATATTCTATCTCAACGAAGTCATATTGGCACGAAAAGCAATTAAAACGATAATTCCAACAATCCAAGAAACACAAAATAAATCATAACAAATTAACCGAGTGTCCAAACAACGAACGGAAGATGGCGTTAGACTCACCGCATCGAGTCGGACGTTTTGCTAAGAGGCCGCCGGAGCGCCGCCACTGTAGCTGCCGGAAAAGTCGTCGGCCACCGTCGGGCCGCCACCGAAGGTTGCCAGAAAAATCCCAAAAAATCAGTCCCAAATGTATTCCTCATGCTCCTTCCGAATCTCCAATCAATTTCTCGAAATTCTGAGCGGTTTGTCCCCAAATTTAGATCTAAGAATACGAAACCCAGAAAACTTCAAATCGCGATTTCTCCTAAACCGTTAAACGAAATTCGAAACCGTAAAAAGCAATGGCTTACCCATGTCGAGCTCTTCGAAATGCATATGATATTCGCTGAAAATGGTCATCGGAAATCACCACGGCCGTACACGGCCATCGCGCGACTTTACCGCCTGATTCCTCCCGTTCCGACGAGCTCCAGGTTGCGCCACTGCTGTTGATGGACTCAGCATGTTGAACTGAGCATTTCCCCTAAGGTTCCACCGTCGGAGGATGGCCGGAGTGGCCATCCCGCCACCTGCACGGTGACAGCGCCGTCGCGCTGCTGCTGTTCATCCGCCGTAGCTCCGCCTACGGCGGTTTTCACCGTGAACCACCACCATAGGTTGATAGGTCTTGTCGAGGTGATGAAGATACACTACAAGTTCGTCGGATTCCGTCACCGATGGTCGCCGGAAAGCTGCTGTAAAAGTGACGAAAATCAGCAACTTTCGGAGCTCCGTTCTCTCTCGTATCTTGCCGGATTTCGATTCCGAGCATACGGTTGTGTTCTTTGTTCCGAGTACTTCGATTTTGACAATTTACATGTCCAATTTGGTAAAGAATTGATGAAGTTAAAATTTGAGAAATGGGGGCTTCTTGTCTCGTGTTCAGCCGAGAGAGGGAGAGAGGAGAGATAGTGCGTGGGAGAAAATTACAAGAAATGTGTCTAGATACATGCTATATACAAACCGGATAGTCTTAATAGGTAGAAAAATAAAATAACGCGTTCAATTTATCGCAAAATAATTCTTGTAAGGTCTCAATTAAACATACAAGTCCCGAATTAATTTTACAATTTAAATTGGGAAATTATTTACCAATTAGAACTTAATTCAATTTCATTTTAAGAAAATCTTTCGTACAAATTAACGATACCCCAAAAGCATATAATCGGCAATTAATTCTCAAAGATTATGAATAAATTCGAATTAGGCACGTTACATAAACATATTAAATTTGAACTCTATTTTTAGTAATTATTTCGTAGAAACAAATTCGAATTTAATTGAATTAAGCAATACAAGCCACGTACATAAGAAGTAAATTAAATTAGCAAATAGTCGTCAAATAATCTGAATAATCACATATCAAATTAAACTCCGATTAAATCACACAAGTCACGAAATTCTCAAATTAACATACAAATGTGAAAACTTACCCAAGAATGTCGTTGGATCGTGCTTCGGAGATGCTGGTGTCACAACCTTCCCTCCTTAAAGGAATCTAGTCCCCAGATTCTTCTCGTATGGAATTGAACAATTCCAGTTTGAACTGTAGTCGTCTAATTCTCGTTGTTGTACTTCAAGTAACTTGTTGGCTTCTTAAAGTGTACTCGTAAGACCTTAACCACTTAGAGTTCTCTTTGGTTTCTCAACTCATGAGATTTCTGATCTTGAGTTCTACGTCTCTTGGAATCTGTCAACAAAGCTCTCGAATTCCTTTCTCAAAACATGCGAGGATACAATTCCGGGTGTTGGATCGAATGATACTTTTAACATCCTCGTGAGTTTCCCACGAACATACTTTGCTATAGTAGTCCGCCACTATCCATGATCGTCCATTCGAGCCTCTCAATACTTCTCATTCCTAGCCGACTGAGAGCAAGTTGTTTGGACTCTCATCACCAGAGTTGTCATTTTCGATGTGGTTAGTTCCTTCTTCGAGAGTTGCAGGCTCGATTTTCTGTTCAAGGTGTCAACCAACTCAATCGTCTTATCCAAATGGTTCCTTAACTCGTGAGAATTCTTATCTTGAACTATCGCCGAAACTCGAACAAAATCTAGTCTGGTTCTGAGCGACGTGAAGAAGTCTCTCACACGTTCATCCCACATCTTTGATTAGTGTCCCTATCCTTGTGTGTGAATAGACACTCAGACTTTGCAGCTTGTTGAAAACCTCGTATTGGGTCGCATAAGTAGTATCTTCCATCGTTAAGCCCAACATAACGGTTGCAATCCCCAAACGTGTGTAGGTTAGTTGACTCATGAGGTTAGCCTCCTTCGATTGGTTGCAATGACTTTCGCATTCTGCATACACGTCACTCTACCTTTATTGAAAGTTTCTGTGTAAAGTTTGATCAATATGGTACGCTTGTTAATGCCTATCTTAGTGCTGAAGTTGTTTTCCTTAGGATCGAGGGAAGTTATCTCGGAAGAAGCCTTGAGATGGCTAACCGTTGAAATAGTGGTCTGTCTTAGACTTCACTCCTTGATCCGGTGATTAAAACACTGTATCCTCAAGGTCACATCTACGGATTCTTAACCACCTCCTTTCTTGTAGTCTTTCATCTTCTTGGACACCTAGATCGTTGTCTCTTCAAGACAAGAAATCTTTATTTGGTGTTCGGATAATTGATCCTTCTTGCGCATCGTGTCACCAGTGCTAGAATCTCGATATCCTCCAAGGCCACCTGCTTCCGATCGTAGCCAAAGTAACCCGAACACAAAGCACAACAACGAGTAGAGAACCCCGTCTCCAAACAAATAAGTGAGAGCACCCCGTCTCTCAAGCACACAAGTGAGAGCACCCTGTCTCTCAAGCTCCTAAGTTCAAGGGAATCCAACATCTCCCGAACAACTAGTTTGAGAAAAGATCCGACATTTCTCAAACACCTAAGTTAGGAAAATCCAACAATTCCCAACACCTAAATTGAAGGAATCCAGCATCCTTCAAACACGTAAATTAGAGAGAATCCACCATCTCTCTCGCACACAAGTTAGAAAGAATTCACATCTCTCTTGCACATACATTAGAGAGGTCCCTACAACCCCTAACACGTCTTGGCATACATTGTTAGGAATACTGCCCTAGAAAGCCGATTAGTCATAATCCGTTTTGGGACTTACCTAGTATCAGAGACAATCTTTGAATAATATACGAATGATTAATATCACAGGAAAACACTTCTTTATATGCTCTTGTTTGGTATGCGTTTACTTTAGCTGTGCATGTATGAGAACTCCCCTAATCCTGATGACTTTAGGACTCTACCATTTAGGTGAAATGGTTCATGAAACGAGCCCTATTTCACATAAGTCATGATTAGTAAAATACTCCAAGCCGATGAGTCCTACAGACAGTGGGAGTGTCAACCTGACTCCTCTAAGGCTTGCTTGTGGGATCACGCCCTTAAGAAGGACCACCTTGTTTCATGGAGGTGCAAAGTGTATAGTTGATACGTGCGTGATACATGAGGGTGCTTACTTCAATAAGTAAGTTCACTGAGGTGCCCCGTGTGAGAACATTCCTTAATGGGAAAGGAAGTTTCTATTTCAGGAAATAGAAACTTCCAGATTAGGAAATATCTCACGAGTCATTGATGTGATTAATTGATCCTTAAGACTTGAGGTTCCTTTTAAAGGGTGTCGCCTTAGACAACTGATTCAAGGCTTATGCTGGGGCTGCACAAGTGATTCATGAAAGTGAATGAGAATCAAGAAAGGACCTACACTTGCATTTGCAAGGTGATCTCTTATTGTGTAAGTCATTCATATGCCATATGGAGTCCTTGGCCAAGGCAGTAGATCAAGACATCAAGAAAAGGGTTTCTTGGATTGAGATCAAATGGATATGAAATGCACTTAGCTTTAAGACCGGATTATTAGGGTTCTGATTATTCCCTTGCCCTAGATCTTGGTTGAGAGATAGAAAGTAGGAGGATTGTATCTCACATGAATCAATGACTTGAAGGTTCTGTCGAATCCGAACATTCCAACTCAGCTAGTGGTTAAACACCTGTTGCTAGACTATGATCGTTTAATCTGTGGACTGATTAATTAATTAGTGAATTAATTAATTGGGGTCACTGCTAATTGAATTGAGAACCTAGACGGTCACACACAACAACTTGGTTACATGAGTTGAGGCTTGAAAATGATTAAACGAGTTAATCGGGCCAAGAGGGTTCCACATGTGTGAAACCACACGTGTGGGTCACGTGAGTGACACGTGTCCTTGTGACACGTGTATAAATATATATATTGTATATATGTTAAATAATTAAATGTGTTAATTATTTAATAGACTTTGGTTTAATTTTGAATTAAAAAGAAAGTCTAATTTTGGAGAAAAATAATCTAGTTAATTAATTATGAATTAATTAATTGGATAAAATAAGTTATTTATTTAAAATAAATAAAGTATAAAATTATCCAAAAATAGTTTGGATATTTTTAGCTCTCTTGAAAGTTGATTTGAATTAGAATTCAAAGTCAAAGTCAAAATTACTTGATGATCAAGTAATAGGAGAGAGAGAGACCAAAATCCTAGCCCATAAAGGACTAGGAATTTTCGGTCCTCCCCTCTTATAAATAGGGGAGCTCGAGCTCCCCTTAGAGCTAATTTGGCAATTCTTTTGGTTCATGTGTTGAACACCTTCCTTTCTCCAACATCAAATAAACCCTAGGTTAAGCCTAAACACTAACTAGAGAACTAGCATCCTTACTAGTTAGATTGTGATCAAGTTGGTGGACTTTCTCTAGAGAGCTTCAAGTTAGAAGTTTGAAGATTCGAGCTTTACCAAGGAGAGGGGATCAAGCCGCGAGAAGAGCGTTCTTGGGTGGCTTGAAACGCTTCAAGAAAGAATAAAAGAAAAGTAAGTTTCTTAACTCTATGAATTTGGATACACGATTGCGAGTCCAAGATCCTTTTGTTGGAAAAAATTTTTAAATTCCGCTGCTTTCTGATTCGTGTTTTCCAACATACATAACCATCATAAAAGAATCAACTGCATACATATAGGTTTGCGTATTTAAAATGATATGCGGTGCATGTTTTTGTGTACCTTTACTCAACTAATGTCGGTATCCCTTATAGTATAGGTTGCGCATCCATGTCCTATCTCAAGGGGGACATTGCGATGGGATTTCCTCTACAACACATATAGTTTAAAGCATATGTATGTATGCATGATGGTTAGTAGGCACTTATGAAAAGCTATAAGCAGTTCAGTTACAAAGTGGTTGTAATCTCATAAGTATATAGTTTCAAAATAAGATACTCGCAATACTTAATTAAGCACATAAGTTAAGTCAACTCAATTCAATGGGTACAAAAACACGTAATCTATAAGTTGCTACAACAAGTAGACAATTAAATAATTTATCCAAGGAGAGTTTAAGTTATCTAAGGCAAGAACACAATTATTTAAGCTGCTAGCATAATTGATTATAAACCAATTCAATTCCAACACATTAGTAACACGGAGCATGTTGTTCTTAAGTTTCCATAGCAATTAAGCATGTAGTCAAGTCATTAGGTTCAACATTCGAAGCATGCTTCTAACAAGTATAAAGCTTAAGCTAAAAGCACTTATGGAGAAGCTATAAGCACATAAGCATGCATTTCTAGTAAAAGCAATCGAAGTAGTCATTTAAGAAAAATGAATTCTTTCAACACAAGCCAATTATTAGGAGAGCAAGCAAGTCTTTATTTCTAAGGTAATCATACAATTAATTCAATTGTACCAAGAACGATTCAATCTAAGCAAAAGCATAAGCGCAAGTGTATTAAAAGATGTAAGCGTGTAATCAAGTAATTTAGAAAATTCATGCCAACTAATCAAGATTCCCATGTTAAGTAAATGCAATTCTCAATTATTCCTATGCTGTACAACCTAGACCGACACAACACAACTCAAAAGCCCGGTTTTGAACCTTAAGCTCTGATACCACACAAATAGGGTGTAACGCCCCGGCGGAGGTAATCACATCCTACCCCGCGCTAAGAGTCTAGCTCGTATATAAAACTGACATCCATATACGCGCCGTTCCCAAAGCAAGCGGTGATGGACGAACAACATGGCTAGGCGGTACCTAAACAACTCGACTCAATGCGCCGTAAAGAAAGCAACAGACATGCTGAAGCGAGCATAAATTTTTTTCAACAAACATGTAGCATGCGATCGGAATAAATTCATTAACGTCAATGAACAAGATCAATCACGCATCACACAATTCAACGGGTTCAAGAGCATGCAACCTGTCCCGATAAGGAATAATATAAATACGGGTTCAACTACCTAAGCACCTGTCCCGACAGAATAATATATCCAAATATCATTTGATCATCACGATCCTAACCTGTACAATATTTATAAACGGAATTCATACAAGAATGTAACATTCTCAAGATAATCATAATGCCCACCAAGGCCAACAAAAGCATTAAACCATAACAACATACACAACACCAACTTTAAGTAAATGCAGACTCGACACAACTTCTATGAGCCAAGACCCTACGACACACCGCCTAGCAAGACTCCTAAAGACCTGCAGACAATACAAAGGTTGAAGGGTTAGTTCAAAAGGAACCGGTGAGGATATAATATAAGGAATATGATAAAGGCGTACAATGCATGCTATATCGAAGGCGTTCGTGATCCGTTTCACTTTTCAAAATCAATGTAAGGGTTTTCAAAACAACGGATCACAAACCATACATACATAACCGGCTAAGTGAGTTCGAGCACTCCATCCTTACTCCCAAAATCGAACATAAAATCATACCAATCCAACCATCACACTGTTGATGCCGATGGTGCGCACCCCCGAACATCCTTTCCGTACATATGAAGAGAAGGGTCCATGAAACCGGCCTCTCCCTTGAAGACCTCGACCCTGAAACCTCCTCGGAGTCGTAGTAATCTAGTTCTTACACATGGGAACTTCAAATGAGGACATC
The DNA here is from genome assembly GCA_037501455.1 of Lantana camara. Classification (NCBI taxonomy): domain Eukaryota; kingdom Viridiplantae; phylum Streptophyta; class Magnoliopsida; order Lamiales; family Verbenaceae; genus Lantana; species Lantana camara. Next base: position 97,952,736 of record CM074856.1, read on the forward strand.
CGTCAGCCATTGCCTTCCCGAAATATCTCTCAACTTAGTTCCCGGGCGCCAAGATCCAACCAAGCAAGCGTCCTTGCATGGGGCAACATAACCTCGCTACACAACCTTACACTTATACTTACACATATATATATCCTTTTTAAAACCAAACATTTCGGGTACCTATCCCTTATACCAAGATTCATACTTTACTTGCAAACCATTTTCAATGAGCAACTAAATAGGTATAACGAGCCAAGCTCTCGAAAACTGGCATATATAAAGCCTATATATATATAGTTTTGAAAACGGATATTGAAAACAAATCATGAAGGCTATACGGTATTGTCCACAGTTGAAAACATTTTTAGAATATAACTCCTCACCTGGACTGAAGTTACCAAGAAGAATCTGACCAAACGAACAACAAGCACTTGACCTCCTGTGGCTCACCACCTATACAAGACATACACACATACTCGACAATTAAGACTTGACTCAAAAGATAACTTAACATGATGCACGGTGAAGTATCATGCTTATCATGAGATTTATGAATGCAAGGATAGCTCTATCCTGCATATCTTGATATGTCATGGCCAAATAAAGCATTAAGGATGCGCAACAAGTCATGGGTAGGCATAAGTTTAACCACATAAATCATGAGAGGTCAATGGACATGTATGTAACCTTAACAATTATCAATCATACATAGACGGCACATAAGGGTCCAATTTCCATAAGTTATCAAGTTGATTGAATGCACATTAGCAAGTAAGTTTCAAGCACATACTCGAAGCATTCAAGATTTCACATGTATTAATATGATTCCAAATGAGACAAATCATTCACGGGTTGGGAAGTGTATTAGAAGTAAAAAAAAGGCAAAACAGTCAAGAAACAGAAGGCACAAGAATTCGACCCGAGAGTATTCACACGGCCGTTTGGCTTTTAAGTTCAATTATGAAACGGGTGTTTAAGGCTTCTCGGCATAGAATAGTAGGCTTCCACACAGCCGTTTGGGGTTTTAGTTGAAAGGCGAAACGGCCGTTTGGGGCCATCTGCTCCAACACAAAATCAAAGTTCCAAGCATAATATAAAGTATGTCACAAGTTCATAAGATTAAAATTAACAAGAATAATATCACATTTTGCATAATTACATCATACAAGTCCATCAAGGTCTAACAAAGATAATTCATTCAGAATACTAAGTTCATGTCTCATGTGGAATGCATAAATAAGAACAATTCGGTCATTTAAACGTATGTGAAGTTTGCAAGATTCTAAACATAGCAATCACAAGTCATACTTGACAATTAATTCAATTATTATACATAAGAGATCATAATCTTAGTCAAGGATAAGTTTATGTAACGTTATTACATTCATACGTCATGCTCAATATGAATAAGGTATATATTTAATCACATAAAGTCATGCTTTTAAGCTTAACGGCATATTCTCGATTCATTTGTATCATACTTTTCATAACATGTTTTGGCATACAAGCTCAAATATAGTATGCATTCATAGTTTCATGGAAATTACACAAACATCCCCTAAGCAATTCATAAAGGTTTAGGAAAATTACACAAACATCCCCTATGTTATTCTTTTAGTTTCTAAGTCATAACATGAATAGCCCTTATGGTTTCTAGCAACATTACACAAACATCCCATTATCAAGTAGGCAAGCAAGAATTCAAGACTTATGCATATCATTCAAATAAACAATTCGACATGGTTTCATCTATTAAAGCATGAGTCCTAATATCAACATTCCAACAAGATTTCATATATTAAACATGTATCTTCTCAACAAGCAATTTCACATAACTCCACATATCAATTAGTTATCAATTCCAAAAATCGAATTGGTTTCATTTAGCCATACAAGCATATTTCTAATAACTCAAAGAATACGAAAAACTATCATATTATAGCAGAAATTATCGGTTGAGCATTTATACAATTTGCACAAGTAAGAGCTAATTATTTACAAGCATAATAATCATCGCCGAGCATCTACCAACATGAAAATAGAGGCTATTCACAAACAAACCAAGTTTAGGAAGAATTCGTATATCAAAGTTAGCAATTCGTATACATTCGGCACAAAACGAATGGTTGCCAAAAAATCCCAAAAAATCAGTCCCAAATGTATTCCTCATGCTCCTTCCGAATCTCCAATCAATTTCTCGAAATTCTGAGCGGTTTGTCCCCTAATTTAGATCTAAGAATACGAAACCCAGAAAACTTCAAATCGCGATTTCTCCTAAACCGCTAAACGAAATTCGAAACCGTAAAAAGCAATGGCTTACCCATGTCGAGCTCTTCGAAATGCGTATGATATTCGCCGGAAATAGTCGCCGAAAATCGCCGCGGCCGTACACAGCCATCGCGCGACTTTGCCATCTGATTCCTCCCGTTCCGGCGAGCTCCAGGTTGCGTCGCTGCTGTTGATGGACTCAACATGTTGAACTGAGCATTTCCCCCAAGGTTCCGCCGTCAGAAGATGGCCGGAGTGGCCATCCCGCCAACTGCGCGATGACAGCGCCGCCACACTGCTGCTGTTCATCCGCCGTAGCTCCGCCCACGGCGGTTTTCACCGTGAACCACCACCATGGGTTGATAGGTCTCGTCGAGGTGATGAAGATACACTACAAGTTCGTCGGATTCCTTTACCGGTGGTCGCCGGATAGTTGCTGTAAAAGTGACGAAAATCAGTAACTTTCAGAGCTTCGTTCTCTCTCGTTTCTTGCCGGATTTCGATTCCGAGCATACGGTTGTGTTTTTTGTTCCGAGTACTTTGATTTCGACTACTTGCATGTCCAATTTGGTGAAGAATTGATGAAGTTGAAATTTGAGAAATGGGGGCTTCTTGTCTCGTGTTCAGCCGAGAGAGAGAGAGAGAGGGGAGATAATGTGTGGGAGAAAATTATAAGAAACGTGTCTAGATACATGCTATATACAAACCAGATAGTCTTAATAGGTAGAAAAATAAAATAACGTGTTCAATTAATCGCAAAATAATTCTTGTAAGGTCTCAATTAAACATACAAGTCCCGAATTAATTTTACAATTTAAATTGGGAAATTATTTACCAATTAGAGCTTAATTCAATTTAATTTTTAGAAAATCTTTCGTACAAATTAACGATACCCCAAAAGCATATAATCGGCAATTAATTCTCAAAGATTACGAATAAATTCGAATTAGGCACGTTACATAAACATATTAAATTTAAACTCTATTTTTAGTAATTATTTCGTAGAAACAAATTCGAATTAAATTGAATTAAGCAATCCAAGCCACGTACATAAGAAGTAAATTAAATTAGCAAATAGTCATCAAATAATCCGAATACTCACATATCAAATTAAACTCCGATTAAATCACACAAGTCACGAAATTCACAAATTAACATACAAATGTGAAAACTTACCCGAGAATGTCGTTGGATCGTGCTTCGGAGATGCGGGGCATCACAGTCAAGAAATAAGAAAGTAAATGCAAGAGCACGTTAACAAGTTATCCCAAATTAGTTGCATGACCTAGACAGACTCGACACTCGAACACCGATTTTGCAACCGGGCTCTGATACCACTTTAGGATGTGACGCCCTAACATAGGCCCCACTTCTCCCGCACTAAGACCAAGCTCATATACGAATATAGTCCGCATACAAACCCAATCATAGCGAACGGGGACACGATACGGACCCTGGCTAGGCGGGACTAACCCTGTAACAATAATTCAAATAGCCAACAAGAATATAAACAAGTGTTGTGGAAGCATAATTAAACTAAGTTGATCATTATGTACTAATAATCAAGTCATAGCTACAAACCTAATACCAGGTAAGAGTATTCGGCCCACACGGCCCCTGAATAAACAAAACAAATATATATATATATATATAAATCATAAGTGTGTGATACAAGCCATGGAGTGTGTGATACAAGCCATGGAGTGTGTAGCACCTCGCACAGTGGGTCACCACATCCCCCGTACCAAAGCCTAATTCACGTACGAGATGCAAACTCGTACATGAACCAAGCAGAAGCAAACGGGAGACCAACAGACACATACCTAAGCTAGGCTTAATGTAGACCCTGCCAAAAAAAAAAACAAACCACCAAACAAAATGCATATGCGGAAGCGAATCATAAAATCACAATTTAAAACACAAGCAGCAGGTGACGGGTTCAACTAGCATAGGTACCTAATCCCGAATATTAACATAAATCATAAATGGAAACGGGTTCAAACTGTTTCCTAGAAGCCTGTCCCGAAATATCAAATTCATAAAATATCAACATATTAAAATTCATCCTTATACAAATCCAAAATGTGCTAAATGCGACAAACTCGAATGAAACAAAGACTCGACAGACTCCAAGGACTCGACACGCCGCGCAGCTTAACTCCCCGCGACACATGCACACTAAAAACAAAAGCGGAGAGGGGTCTGTCACATGGACTGAGTGAGGGGCTACCCACACACACTATATACGTATAGAGAGCAAAGCACATACAACACGTAATGTTCATGAACTCAGGGATAGTTTTTGCACACTAAAACATTTACCCGTGATATATATATATATGGATTCTTATACAACGGACAAAACTTAACTTAACAAATTCTTACGAATCTTATATATCAAATGTTAACTAAACTTAACAAATTCATAACATGTCTTATCGTATAATTCCAAAAGACTCATATTTTATCTTAATTATAAGTCTATCCTCGTTTCATGAACTTTAATAGAGTAAAACATGCATAACTCGGTGGGTACGAGTACGTAATCCCATCCTGGGCTCCTCCGACTAATCAAACAAGCAAAGACAAATAAACAAATAACATACTTACAAAATAACATCCTTCTCCGGTGATGGAAGGGTTGGGCAACCCTAACCATCCATACAGAAGAGGGGAGCACGCACACTCAACCCTCAGGGTAACGCCCCAATTTCTTGGACTTGATTGATCTTTCCCCAGACTTCCTATACTTAATTGCATAACTTATAGAACTTGGAGGATTTAGTTGCAAATACCACATTTTTTCAATTATATTAGGGTCTATGCATTTCTTCCACATTCTTCACTTCATTTTTCATGAAGGATCATCTCTATATTTGCTCCCACTTTCACGATGTAACAACAAAAAGAGGGAGAAGAAGAATTCATCCCTTCCAAGCTAATATTTTGGAGGAATTGAGAGTCTTGGATAATCACCATCATCATCTTAACTTCATCTTCCCCTTCTAAGTTCTTCAAAGAAAGAGAGGGAATTATACATGTTTTCTTGAAATTTATATATGAAGTTAGGGTTAGGATTTGTATGAAATAGCTTATGTTTTACTTGTTAGAAGCATGATTATAAGTTTTAGACTTGAATGCGTGCACAGATCTTGAGAACTATGGAGTTTGATGATATATATGTTCATGAGGTCTAATTTTGAATTCTTGATGATCAAACATGATTTGTGTGATTATATTGGTTTTTAGCATACTATAAGCATGTATACATCTTTCCCTTAATGAATTCTAAGGTAAGGAATTGATTTATGTAAGTTTTGATGGATTTTGGGAGTGGTTCGTAGCTCCTCTGTTTTGCCGCTCTGTTCTGTAACTTCTGTATAAACGGGAACGACCCTTCCCGTTTGGCTTATAAGCCGGAACGGCCGTTCCCATCGTCGGGAGCAACTTCGGGGAGCTGGGAACGGCCCTTCCCATTTCACACTAAGGGCCGGAACGGCCGTTCCCAGGCCCCTGGAGGGACAGAACGTTTCTGCATAAAATGGAGAATTCCAAATCCTTTTCTTTACCTTTCATTAATCCCAATATGCTATTATATGATCAATATCATGCCATAATATGAATATATTGTGCTACATTGTTCATTGCATGCCATCTCGTCATTTGATCATGCCGTGTGTTTATTTGGGAACGTTATCAAGTTATGGTCTAATGAGGGCACAATCGTTTCTATTCCTTGCCAATTGTTCTCAGGAATAGAGGTTGGGATCAACGAGCATGTTCACGCATTCATGAATCGTCGTGTCACCCGCTAGCAAGCAAGTCAGGTCATGCCAAGCCATGCACGTACCTTGATTATTGTGTCATTATCAGGATCATGCAAAGCAATTCGGCCTCCATGTCATCGTGATTATCGTGTACCTGGGTTCTCCTGGCCAGGCCCTCCTTAGTGAGGGCGCTGGGCTGGTCTTCGGGCTGGCGGTTGTCCGTCCAACCACAGGAAGAACAAAGCCCTATCGTGTACCTGTGTTCTCCTGGCCAGGTTCTCCGTAGTGAGGGCGCTGGGCCAGTCTCAGAGCTGGTGGTTGTCCGTCCAACCACAGGAAGAACAAACCCTATCGTGTTATCGTGATTGGTGAAGGCTCGCTACCTTTCCATTATCGTGTTATCGTGTTATCGTGATCGGGGTGATGGAGGAATTGGAGTGATGGAGTGAATGGGAATTGGAGTGATGGAGTGATTGGAGATGGGTGTGATTGGAGTGATGTAGTTATTCGTGAAATCGATATACATGCAATATTCTTGCAGGTACATTCTAGGCGAGAATCGAGCTAAGTCGAGCCCCTGCAGTCAAGCCACACGGTGCATCTATTTATTTATCACTTCAAAGAAATTATTGTTAATGTTATTTGTTAGGTATTTAGGAGATGATAATGGATTGCTATGTAAACTCCGAGTATGAATTACTTGATAAATGATAGATAACATCGCATGCTTTAATTTATTATGCATTATGGTTATTGACTACAAATTAGTCCCATCTTGTTTCTCGTGTTATCTTATTGTCACCCGTTCGCTATAGGTTGGTTCATGTACGGACATTTCATTTCGTATGTGGAGCATCCTATGGTTCGGGGATGTGGCATCCTTACATGTTGGGGTGCTACAATAAGGAAAAGCACAAAGCGGATATACAATCGGCTTTCTAGGGCACTATTCCTAACAATCTCCCACTTGCCCATCAAAGCCATTCTAAAGCTACTCTAAGTCCCATCTTCTGAAGATGTCCTTGGAAAGCTTCTCGACTAATGGGTTTAGTAAGTGGATCTGCCACGTTCTCTGCTGATGTGACCCTCTCAATTTGCACATCTCCTCTTTTGATAATATCACGGATTAGGTGATACTTCCTCATAATGTGCTTGGTCCGTTGGTGAGATCTTGGTTCTCTCGCTTGAGCAACCGCCCCAGTGTTGTCACAAAACACAGAAATGGGGTCATTCATGCTAGGAACAACATTCAACTCTTGAATGAAGTTTCTAATCCAAACACCTTCCTTAGCTGCATCATTTGCAGCTAAGTATTCGGCCTCAGTGGTCGAATCTGCAGTAGTAGTTTGCTTGAAACTTTTCCAACTTACTGCTCCGCCGTTTAGGCAGAAAATGTATCCTGACATTGACTTAAAATCATCTAAGTCAGATGCAAAGCTTGCATCGCAGTATCCTTCGACAGTAAGATCTTTCTGACCTCCGTAAACTAAGAATAAATCTTTAGTACTTTTCAAGTACTTAAGAATATTCTTCACGGCAGCCCAGTGACCATCTCCAGGGTCAGATTGGAAACGACTTGTTACACTAAGTGCATAAGCCACATTCGGTCGAGTACATAACATTGCATACATTATGCTACCTATTGCTGGTGCATAAGGTGTATGAGTCATTCTCTCATTCTCAAGGTTAGTCTTAGGACACATCTTCTTTGAAAGACATGTTCCTACACTCATAGGAAGGTTCTTAACCTTTGCTGACTCCATATTGAATCTCTTCAATACTTTGTCAATGTACATCGACTGTGATAGTCCTATTAACCTTCTAGATCTATCTCTATAGATTTTAATTCCAAGGATATAGGACGCATCACCCAGATCTTTCATCTCGAATTGGTTCGATAACCATAACTTAGTCACTTTCATGTCATCCTTCGAATTCCCAATAAGGAGGATGTCATCAACATAAAGTACTAAGAATTGCACTGAGGTCTCCAATTCCTTTCTATACACACATGATTCATTTGAAATTTGGAAAAAGCCAAACGCTTTGACTGATTCATCAAATCGAATGTTCCAGTTCCTAGAAGCCTGTTTCAATCCATAGATTTATCTTTGGAGTTTGCAAACCTTTTGCTCACTCCCACTAAATGTGAAACCTATGGGTTGTTCCATATAAATGTCTTTATCAATGTCACCATTGAGAAAGGCAGTTTTCATATCCATTTGCCATATCTCATAGTCATAATATGCAGCAATGGCAAGCATGATTCGAATGGACTTTTGCATTGCAACTGGCGAAAAGGTTTCATCAAAGTCCACGCCGGGTCTTTGAGTGAATCCTTTTGCAACCAGTCTTGCTTTGTAAGCTGCAATACTTCCATCAACTCCAAGCTTTCTCTTAAAGATCCATTTGCAACCTATGGGTTTGACCCCATCAGGCAAATCTACCAAGGTCCAAACTTGGTTGGAGTTCATGGAATCCATTTCGGATTTCATGGCTTCTATCCACTGTTCAGAGTCAGAATCTGAAAGTGCCTCCTCATATGTTAAAGGATCATTATCCTTTTGAGAGATTTCATGGAAGAATCCAAACCCTCTCTCCGGTTGTCTAGGAGTGCGTTCAGAACGGCTTAGAGGAGGATTTTTGTGTGTATCGAAATTCGTGATTGGTTGTGGTTGATCTGAATGAGACGTTTCTTCAGTGGGTGGTGTGGGGTCTGTAACGCCCCGGTTTCCGGATGAACAGGTAAGCACGCCACGTGTGTGTTTTGAGCGTAGGTTTATTTTATTTCTTTAATTTATAATATATTACGTGGCATTTCATATTTTTATAAAATTCATGAAGCATTACTTATATCAATTCTTTAAATTCATATCCTTGAAAATATTATTTCATGACACGAAAAATATTTCTTGCATGAAATTAATACCGAGAGTGGTTTAAATTACCGAATTGTCCCTAATGAAGTATTTTCTAAAAAGCTAGGGACTTAATTGCATGATTTCTAAGGACCAAATTGAGCATATTTTAAATTGTAGCATACCTAATTGTATAACTTATAGACTTCAAGGGTTAATTGGTAAATTGGCATAATTCACACAAACCAAGAATGGAATGTATCGGTATCATCTCTTCTTCCCCATTCCTTGATCATTTTTCAACCAAAATTTTGCCAAACATATTCATCTCTCTCTCGGTTTATTGAAGAAAAAGGGGAAGAAGATAATTTTCATCAATCATCAAGATTTCAAGAAATCTTTCAAGAAAATTGGGAGTGATCATCATCATCATCATCATACTTCTTCATTTCTATCATTTCCAAGGTTGGTTGAGCATGATTGGATGAATCATGATCATAAGTGATAAGCTAGGGTTTAAGATTTATGTGCTAAATGAGTTATTGGTGATCAAAGTGTGATTATGTGATCATTTATTGAATTATAGCATGATTTGGACATGAAAATCTTGAATATTTGGCAAGATTGAGCTAGGTTGATCATGTACATGAAACCTTGAAATCTTGTTGATATAGCATGTTTTATATGTTTAAATGTTATATTAGAGTTTATTGAACTTAGATGCATCATATTTCCAGAAATTATGGTATTTGGGATCAAAATCAAAATTGTTGTTGCTTTGTTGTTTCTTCCCGAGAGCATACTCTGTTTCTGCTCTGTTTTTCAGTTGCAGAAGCAGGGAACGACCGTTCCCAGCCTCAAGGCTTTGTGGGAACGGGCGTTCCCATTCCTTTTCAAAATATGGGCGGCCGAGCATGGGAACGGCCGTTCCCAATTTTGGCCTTGCGCCGGAAGGGCCGTTCCCAGCTCAAAGGCGCGATTTAAAAAGGGAAAACGCGGGCACGTTTTGGGGAACCTTGGGAACGACCGTTCCCATTTTTCAAAAAGGGACCGGAACGGCCGTTCCCACCTGGACATGCAGAACAAAAGTTTCTGCATAAATTTACGATTTTGACCCCTCGACCCGACGACTTCTTTGACCCCGAATTGCTATAATATGTGCTAATATGATGTGAAATGAAAAGTTATCATACCACATTGCATTTTCATGGTCGTCTCGACACGTTTTCGCCGTTCGTCATATTTTGGCCATTTTAGTTCATGTCTCACGGTTATACATCGTATTTGCACAGGTCACGAGGGCGTGGACGGGGAGCAAGCTCCTTAGAACGCTTCTTTATTTTATTTTGCAAGAAAGGTGAGGTTTTGTTTTGGTAAAACGAACCCTATAACCCTTATGTGCTAGTTTTCGGCCAAAACCTATTATACTTATAAACGTTTTCAAAGTGATAAATATTTCAAGCAAGAATGTATTGATTGTCATGATTTTCAAGCATGTTGGCGAGTACATGATTGCACGTGGGCCCGAGGGTAATTCTTGAGCCAACCGGGAAAGCAAGGGCTGACGGGTAATTCCTGAATTATCCTCACATTGTTGGGATCACCCCCCGAAGCCACTAGGAGATTAGTGGTGGAAGGAGTTCCGTGTCTAGAGGGTCATGTCCTCTACACACACCATGTCATGGATAGTCGAGCCTTGCAAACTCGCTATCACCTGGAGGAAGAAGGAGACTGGGGATTAATCCGGCATGTCGGGTTATCCTCGGGTTATTGCATGTTTTCAAGAATGAAATTGTCTATGTGAGCACTAAAATATATTGCATGATCACTTATTTATCAAGCAAGCAAGCATGATCACGTATTGTCCACGATTGGGAGTTCGGTTGGAGATTGCCCTTACTCGTCGGGGCCACATGTTCATGATATTGACAAGCATGATTAATTAAACGTGTTAAAATGATTGGTCGTAATCTCGGGCTAAGACTAAATTCTTGAATTATATAATACATTTATTTTATTCTAAAGTCTTCACCCGAGGCTACACCTTGCATGTGACGTGTGTTATATTTAATTATTGCCCCTCACTCAGTCTTCGGTAGACTGATACTCCACTTTTCAGGTACATTTTGAGCGTGGTCGTGCTAGGCGGGCGTTATTCGAGTCTTTTGCATCTTCACGAGTCTAGCACCATTCATGTATAGTACCTTCGAGACATTTCATGTTATGATAGCTATTATCATGTTTTGAATTCGCTATGATGTATCCTATTTAGATATGATCATGTATTGGTAGTTCATGGGTACCTATATGTATCTATGCAATAAATATGGTACTTATATATATTCGAATGACTTTACTGCTTCCGCTTTTCTATTCATGTTGTTTGATTACTTTGGGGAGAGTGTCCCGCCTAGAGCGTCGTTTTGTTGTCACCCGTTCGCTGGGGTCTTGGTTTATGTATGAACTGTCCATTTCATACGTGGATCGAGGCTACAGTGCGGGGGATGTGGCGCCTTGGGGCCTAGGGTGCTACATCTACAGGTGGTATCAGAGCCCGGTTGCAAAACCGAGGTTCTCGAGTCGTGTCGAGTCAGTTTAGGTCGTACGGCATAGGATTATGTGGTATTTGGGAGTCTGCATTCTGTTGACTTACTTGATTTACTCCCTTATTCACATTAATTGCACTACTTGATCTTCCTTGAATATGTGTTACTTGATACTATGGAAATTCTATGCACAAATTTGCATTTATTGATCAAGCCACGCATGTTTAGTGATCTAATTGCAGGATGGAGCACGACAGACATTACAGTGATCGATCCTCGAGGCACAGGCATCATCATCGCCGACATCATCGCCGCGAGAGATCACCACCTCCTCCACCCGCCCAGGCACAGCCCCAGGATTTTATGAATGCAGTAGTGGGGCTAATTGATCAGAGGTTACAGGAACGGGTACCTCCACCACCACCACCAGCGCAGGTAGCACCTCCGGAGAATCCCATTTCTGCTATTTTGCGAGAGTTTCAGAACCAGCATCCCCCGAAGTTCTATAAGGGAGACGACATACAGGCAGAGATGTGGCTGAAGGAGATTGAGAGGATTTGGCAGCTTATCCCTTGTGACAGTCAGGAGAAGGCTCGTTGTACACTCACTCTTATTCAGGGCAAGGCTTACTCCTGGTGGGAGAGCACCCAGATTGTTTTGGAGGCAGCTGGGACAGAGATTACCTGGGAGGTCTTCGTACGGGAGTTCAGAAACAAGTACATTCCTCCAGCCTCCCGTACCCGCAGATTGAGGGAGTTTACAGAGCTAAAGCAGGGAGGCAGGTCCGTGGGCCAGTACATCGCCGAGTTCGAGAGGCTTTCTCGCTATGCACCCAACATAGCGAACGATGACTTTCACAAGGCGATGCAGTTTGTTCAGGGGTTGAGACCGGACATTCAGGATGCATTGAAAGCGGCTAATACGAGCACCTGGGCAAAGGCTACTGCAAAGGCCCTGAAAGTTGAAGATGCTGATACGGCGAGGAAAGCTACTCAGCGAGCAGGACAGGCTTCAGGCTCAAGATCAGGCTAGGGTTCGAGTTCAGGAAAGAGGCCGATGGTATATTCTGCACCTTCAGCACAGAGGGACTTCGGGAAGAAACCTAAGTTTACGGGGCCGTCACAGAAGGGTTCAGGGCCGTTACTGAGGGGTCCGAGAGCTCCAGCACCACCCCAGCCACCTCAGAGGCCGAGATGTACATGGTGTGGACATCCTACGCACACCTATGATAACTGCAGACGCCGGTTGGGTTTATGTTTGATTTGCGGGAGTAACGAGCATCTGGTTGATGGTTGTCCGGATCGTCAGGATCCACCACCTGCAGGACCGAGGCCACTGGTGAGAGCTCGGGCATATGCACTCGCGGGAGAGGAGCAGGAGGCTGATATTGACCCCGCTGCAGTAGTTGAAGGTATTATTTGCATCCATGGCACGAACATCCATACATTATTTGATCCAGGAGCTACACACTCCTTTCTTGCGCATTCTATTGCTATTACCTTGTCTTTGCCTGCTATGTGTACTTCTGTACGTTATATAGTTAGTACCCCTTTCGGTAGTAGGCGAGAGACGGATCAGGTTTACAGGGATGTTCCAGTGGTAATTGAAGGTCGGGAGTTTCTGACAGACTTTATTGTGATGCCGATGGAGAGATACGGGGCTATTCTGGGAATGGATTGGCTTTACAGACACCGTGCTACAATTGATTGTCGGGCCAAGAAGGTTCAGTTGGGTTCAGAGGTTGTTACGGGCTGCACTTCGAAAACCGTACCCCTACTTTCGTTTTCAGAGGCTCAGAGGTTAGTCAGAGACGGGGCTACAGGGTTCATTGCTTACGTTCTGAACAAGCCAAAAGATCAGGTGAAATTGGAGGATACCGAGGTGGTAAAGGAATTTCCCGAGGTATTTCCAGAGAAGCTGGATTCTTTGCCTCCTGAACGGGAGATTGAGTTCGTGATTGATCTTTTCCCGAATGCTGAGCCATATTCAAAGACTCCTTACCGGATGGCTCCAGCTGAATTAAAAGAGTTAAAAGTCCAGCTGGAAGCATTATTGGAAGTTGGGTACATTCGGCCAAGTTCTTCGCCGTGGGGAGCACCGGTGTTGTTTGTTAAGAAAAAGGACGGGACTTTAAGAATGTGCATCGATTACAGGGAGTTGAACAGGATGACTATCAAGAACAAGTATCCCCTCCCACATATCGAGGAGTTGTTCGATATACTCCAGGGTTCTAAGGTATATTCGAAATTGGATTTAAGACAGGGATACTATCAGCTGCGAATCCGAGCAGAGGACATTCCAAAGACGGGATTCAATACTCGGTATGGGCACTACGAGTTCGTGGTTATGCCTTTTGGATTAACTAACGCCCCTGCAGCTTTTATGGATATGATGCACCGGATATTTAGGCCTTTCCTCGACAAGTTCGTGGTGATTTTCATTGATGATATTCTGGTTTTCTCGAAATCAGCCGAGGAGCACGCGAGACATCTCAGGCTCATTCTTCAGACACTAAAAGAGCATCAGTTATTTGCTAAGTTCAGCAAGTGTGAATTTTGGATCGATCGGGTTTCCTTCTTGGGGCATGTAATTTCGGGGAAAGGATTGGAAGTCGATCCCTCGAAAATGGAGGCCGTGCTTAAGTGGGAGAAACCAAAGAACGCCTCGGAGATAAGGAGTTTCTTGGGATTGGCCGGTTATTACAGAAGGTTTGTTCAGGACTTCTCCAAGATTGCGGCACCGTTAACCCGGTTGACAAAGAAGGATGTCAAGTTTGTCTGGGACGAGAAGTGTGATCAAAGCTTTAACTTTTTGAAAGAAAAGTTAGTCTCAGCTCCGGTGTTAACGCTTCCCGAAGGCTCAGAAGAGTATGCAGTGTATACAGATGCTTCTAAAGAAGGCTTAGGTTGTGTTTTGACTCAGAAAGGGAAAGTGATCGCTTATGCTTCTCGGAAGCTAAAGGAATATGAAAGAAATTATCCGACACACGACCTAGAGCTTGCAGCCGTGATCTTTGCACTCGGGAAATGGAGGCATTACCTTTACGGGACTTCCTTTGAGATATTTACCGATCACAAGAGCCTCCAGTATTTATTCACGCAGAAGGACTTGAATATGAGGCAACGGCGTTGGATGGAAAAGTTGGAAGACTATGATTGTACAATTAAATACCATCCCGGGAAAGCCAATGTGGTCGCCGATGCACTTAGCAGGAAGGCGAGTGTATCGAGTTTGGAAATAAAGGAAATTGAAGAAATTGTCCCGATTGTATTAAAGGCTCGGGTTTCTAATATCACCATTCAGCCGGAATTAAAGAATCAGTTGTTTGAGGCTCAGAATAAGGATCCGGAAGTACAGAAGCTTGTAAGTAAAGCTAAGGACGACCAGCAGAGTCCGTTTGGGTTCGATGAGACCGGGTTGCTTCGGTTTAAGAACAGAATAGTAGTATCTGAAGAGTTGAGACGGGTCCTACTCGAAGAAGCTCACAAGTCAGCCTACTCGATCCACCCAGGAGGAAATAAAATGTATAAAGACTTGAAACAATATTATTGGTGGAACGGGATGAAGCGAGACGTGGCAGAGTACGTGAAACATTGCTTGACTTGTCAGAAAGTGAAAGCGGAGCATCAAAAACCCGCGGGACTTCTACAACCGTTACCTATTCCCGAGTGGAAGTGGGAACAAGTAACGATGGACTTTGTTTCCGGATTACCAAAGGTTAAAGGCGGGTTTGATGGAATTTGGGTGATCGTGGATAGATTTACAAAGTCTGCTCACTTTCTACCGGTCCGAATGTCTTATAAGATCCCGAAGTTGGCCGAGATCTATAACAGAGAGATTATTCGACTACATGGTATTCCGGTGAGCATAGTTTCAGACCGAGACCCGAGGTTTACTTCTAAGTTGTGGCAGGAATTACAGGCCATCTTGGGAACGAAACTTAAGTTCAGTACAGCATTTCACCCTCAAACAGACGGTCAAACGGAAAGGCTAATCAGGTATTTGGAAGATCTTCTTCGGGCTTGCGCGATGGATTTTCAGAACTCGTGGGCAGAACAGCTTCCCTTGATCGAGTTTGCTTTTAATAACAGCTTTCAGGCTTCGATTGGGATGGCTCCTTACGAGTTACTTTATGGAAGAAAGTGCCGATCTCCGTTGTTCTTCGACTTGGAAGAATGGAAATGGTCGAAACAGGAGGGGGTAAAGAAAGGTGAAAGGTTCGAGAGACCTTCCAGAATCGTTCAAGCTATGATTGAAAAGGTTCAAACGATTCAACAACGGATGAAAGCCGCGCAGGATAGACAGAAAAGCTATGCTGATAAGCGCCGAAGAGATCTAGAATTTGAAGTTGGTGACCGGGTTTTCTTGAAGGTGTCACCAAGGAAAGGTTTCACCCGGATCGGGAAAGGAGGAAAGCTTAATCCTCGATACTTAGGTCCGTTTGAAATTCTGGAAAGAATAGGCGAGGTAGCCTATCGACTGGACCTACCACCGAGTCTTACGGGGATTCACAACGTATTTCATGTCTCACAATTAAGGAAATATTACCCCGATGAGACTACGATTCTCCCCGTGGAAGAAGTGGAGCTGGAACCGAATTTGACGTTTGTTCAGAGACCGGTTAAGATCATGGATCGGAAATTCCAAGAATTGAGAAACCGGAGAATTCCCATGGTTAAGGTGTTGTGGAGAAGTGACAAGACCGAGGAAGCGACGTGGGAAACAGAGGATAAGATGAAACGGTTCCACCCGGAGTTGTTCGAGCAGGACTAGAGAATCTGGGGACCAGATTCTTTTAAGGGGGGGAGAGTTGTAACGCCCCGGTTTCCGGATGAACAGGTAAGCACGCCACGTGTGTGTTTTGAGCGTAGGTTTATTTTATTTCTTTAATTTATAATATATTACGTGGCATTTCATATTTTTATAAAATTCATGAAGCATTACTTATATCAATTCTTTAAATTCATATCCTTGAAAATATTATTTCATGACACGAAAAATATTTCTTGCATGAAATTAATACCGAGAGTGGTTTAAATTACCGAATTGTCCCTAATGAAGTATTTTCTAAAAAGCTAGGGACTTAATTGCATGATTTCTAAGGACCAAATTGAGCATATTTTAAATTGTAGCATACCTAATTGTATAACTTATAGACTTCAAGGGTTAATTGGTAAATTGGCATAATTCACACAAACCAAGAATGGAATGTATCGGTATCATCTCTTCTTCCCCATTCCTTGATCATTTTTCAACCAAAATTTTGCCAAACATATTCATCTCTCTCTCGGTTTATTGAAGAAAAAGGGGAAGAAGATAATTTTCATCAATCATCAAGATTTCAAGAAATCTTTCAAGAAAATTGGGAGTGATCATCATCATCATCATCATACTTCTTCATTTCTATCATTTCCAAGGTTGGTTGAGCATGATTGGATGAATCATGATCATAAGTGATAAGCTAGGGTTTAAGATTTATGTGCTAAATGAGTTATTGGTGATCAAAGTGTGATTATGTGATCATTTATTGAATTATAGCATGATTTGGACATGAAAATCTTGAATATTTGGCAAGATTGAGCTAGGTTGATCATGTACATGAAACCTTGAAATCTTGTTGATATAGCATGTTTTATATGTTTAAATGTTATATTAGAGTTTATTGAACTTAGATGCATCATATTTCCAGAAATTATGGTATTTGGGATCAAAATCAAAATTGTTGTTGCTTTGTTGTTTCTTCCCGAGAGCATACTCTGTTTCTGCTCTGTTTTTCAGTTGCAGAAGCAGGGAACGACCGTTCCCAGCCTCAAGGCTTTGTGGGAACGGGCGTTCCCATTCCTTTTCAAAATATGGGCGGCCGAGCATGGGAACGGCCGTTCCCAATTTTGGCCTTGCGCCGGAAGGGCCGTTCCCAGCTCAAAGGCGCGATTTAAAAAGGGAAAACGCGGGCACGTTTTGGGGAACCTTGGGAACGACAGTTCCCATTTTTCAAAAAGGGACCGGAACGGCCGTTCCCACCTGGACATGCAGAACAAAAGTTTCTGCATAAATTTACGATTTTGACCCCTCGACCCGACGACTTCTTTGACCCCGAATTGCTATAATATGTGCTAATATGATGTGAAACGAAAAGTTATCATACCACATTGCATTTTCATGGTCGTCTCGACACGTTTTCGCCGTTCGTCATATTTTGGCCATTTTAGTTCATGTCTCACGGTTATACATCGTATTTGCACAGGTCACGAGGGCGTGGACGGGGAGCAAGCTCCTTAGAACGCTTCTTTATTTTATTTTGCAAGAAAGGTGAGGTTTTGTTTTGGTAAAACGAACCCTATAACCCTTATGTGCTAGTTTTCGGCCAAAACCTATTATACTTATAAACGTTTTCAAAGTGATAAATATTTCAAGCAAGAATGTATTGATTGTCATGATTTTCAAGCATGTTGGCGAGTACATGATTGCACGTGGGCCCGAGGGTAATTCTTGAGCCAACCGGGAAAGCAAGGGCTGACGGGTAACTCCTGAATTATCCTCACATTGTTGGGATCACCCCCGAAGCCACTAGGAGATTAGTGGTGGAAGGAGTTCCGTGTCTAGAGGGTCATGTCCTCTACACACACCATGTCGTGGATAGTCGAGCCTTGCAAACTCGCTATCACCCGGAGGAAGAAGGAGACTGGGGATTAATCCGGCATGTCGGGTTATCCTCGGGTTATTGCATGTTTTCAAGAATGAAATTGTCTATGTGAGCACTAAAATATATTGCATGATCACTTATTTATCAAGCAAGCAAGCATGATCACGTATTGTCCACGATTGGGAGTTCGGTTGGAGATTGCCCTTACTCGCCGGGGCCACATGTTCATGATATTGACAAGCATGATTAATTAAACGTGTTAAAATGATTGGTCGTAATCTCGGGCTAAGACTAAATTCTTGAATTATATAATACATTTATTTTATTCTAAAGTCTTCACCCGAGGCTACACCTTGCATGTGACGTGTGTTATATTTAATTATTGCCCCTCACTCAGTCTTCGGTAGACTGATACTCCACTTTTCAGGTACATTTTGAGCGTGGTCGTGCTAGGCGGGCGTTATTCGAGTCTTTTGCATCTTCACGAGTCTAGCACCATTCATGTATAGTACCTTCGAGACATTTCATGTTATGATAGCTATTATCATGTTTTGAATTCGCTATGATGTATCCTATTTAGATATGATCATGTATTGATAGTTCATGGGTACCTATATGTATCTATGCAATAAATATGGTACTTATATATATTCGAATGACTTTACTGCTTCCGCTTTTCTATTCATGTTGTTTGATTACTTTGGGGAGAGTGTCCCGCCTAGAGCGTCATTTTGTTGTCACCCGTTCGCTGGGGTCTTGGTTTATGTATGAACTGTCCATTTCATACGTGGATCGAGGCTACAGTGCGGGGGATGTGGCGCCTTGGGGTCTAGGGTGCTACAGGGTCACTTTGTACTTCTTCTAATTCTATGATCTTGCCTTTCTTTTCTTTAAGGAATGGTTCCTCAAGAAAAGTGGCATTTCTGGAAACAAACACCTTTTGCTCAGGTTGATCATAGAAGTAATATCCTATGGATTCCTTAGGATAACCTACAAAGTAGCATAAGTCAGAACGAGATTCTAACTTACCTCCCACTGTCCTCTTCACGTAAGCAGGACAACCCCAAATTCTTAAGTAAGAATAACTAGGGATTTTACCATGCCACATTTCGTAGGGCGTTTTAGGGACTGACTTAGAGGGAACAAGATTCAAAATCTTTGCTGCACTTTCTAGGGCAAAACCCCAGAAAGAAGGTGGTAAGTCAGTGAAACTCATCATGGAGCGAACCATATCAAGTAGGGTTCGATTCCTTCTCTCAGAAACTCTATTAAGCTGAGGAGTTCCCGGAGGAGTCCACTGAGAGATAATCTCATTATCTTTGAGATGATTAAGAAATTCTTCACTAAGATACTCGCCTCCTCGATCAGATCGAAGTGCTTTGATCTTAGGACCAGTTTGGTTCTCAACCTCTTTTTGAAATTTTAGGAATTTCTCAAAAGCTTTAGATTTTTACTTCATTAAGTATACATAACCATACGGACTAAAGTCATCGGTAAAGGTTATGAAATACTGATGATTGTTTCTTGTGCTTACACTAAGCGGTCCACAGACATCAGAATGGATCAAATCCAAGACCTTAGTGGCACATTCCACAGTTCCTCTAAAAGGAACTTTAGACATCTTTCCTTTGAGACAGGACTCGCAAGAAGTTAACTCTTTGAGATCACTTTTAGAGAATGATCCTAAAGTGTTTATCTTGGTAATTCTGTTCTTCGAAATGTGTCTAATCTAGCCTGCCATAAGGGAGCTGAAACTTTGTCATCTCTCTTATGTTTAGTTTCTCGTTGTATATTCATAATATTGATATTCTGAGTTAGATAAAGTCCATTACTTAGAGTACCAATGTGAACGGAAAAGTTGTTCCGTTTGATAAAGTATTTACCATTCTTAATACAAGTTTCATAACCTTCACAATCTAATATTGGAACTGAAATTATATTACGAATAATGCTCGGTACATAAAGGACTTTATTCAAGACTAACTCAAAACTACCTAAATCTAATCTAATTGTGCCTAAAGCTCGAGCTTCAACGTTTGAGCCATCACCGATCTTCAAGACACATTCTCCTTCTTTTAGTTGTTGGACTTCACTTAGCATATGTACATCATTACAGATATGAGTTCCACAACCGGTATCAAGTACCCAAGAACTAGAATTAATAGAAAGATTTATTTCAACGAGAAACATACCTTTCTTTAGAGTAGCCTTGTACTCTGGGCAGTTTCTCCTCCAATGTCCCGCTTTGCCACAATGGAAGCAAACATCCTCTTTCTGATCACGCTTCTTCTTTTGGGCCTTCCTCTTCGAAATGCCACCAGTGGGCCTAAGGGGTTTCTTCTTCTTCTTTTGGGCTTTCTTGCCCTTACCTTTAGAAAGCCCAGAAGAGGAAGATGGAGCATTCACCATCAAAACCTTATGGTCTTTCTTGATCGTGCTTTCAGCAGTCACAAGCTGACTAATCGGCTCAGCTACAGTAGCACCAGCATGATTCATATTGAAGTTAAGGACAAATGGGTTGAATGATGGTGGGAGCGAAGCTAGCAACAAATCCACTGAAAGCTCATCTTTCAGTGGCATGTCCATGGAAGCAAGTTTCTCAGTAAGGGCGAGAAACTTGAGTCCATATTCATGGACACTTGAACCTTCCCTCTTTTTCAAGTGGAACAATTCCTTTGAAGTGTTACACCTTGTAACACGTTCATGAGAGCGGTAAAGTTGCTCTAAGTGGTCGTAAATCTCCCAAGCGAATTCCATGGCCTCATATTGCCTTTGCAAGTCCGGAGACATGTTAGCCAACATAAGGCAACGGGCTTGGAGATTATCATCCTTCCACTTCTGAATCGCATCCCGCTCGACCCGAGTGGGAGCCTCCCCTTCGGGGCTAGGCTCCCCTTCGAAGAGAACATAAGTTCTCTTCTCAGAATCTAAAATGATTTTTAGATTCCTCAGCCAATCAGAATAGTTGGGACCAGTCAACTTGTTTGACTCGAGGATCGATACAAGAGGGTTTTTGGTTGCCATTTCAAAACACGTAGAGAATCACAGAATCTACGACCTAAATGGTAAAACAGAGAACTAGTGAGCATGCTGAATTATAGCGATATACAAAAGATAAGGTCTTTAATCTAATGTAGCTCCCACTGTTTTTTCAAAGATCTAGAATTCCCAAAGATCTAAGAGGAACACGTTTCCCAATGGGTACTAAGATCCGAGGCATTTTACCTCGAACCCACGACTCGCGGACATTCTAAGTAAGAACCCTAGGTAGGTACAACTTACCAATTCTAACACCTTTAGAACTCTTAGTAATTATTTTTTGCATCACCTATCTTTCAATATGGACCCACGACTCGTGCGACATCCATATTTACTTAGGCGTTAAGCTAAACCCATCAATCATAAGATCATGACCAAAACTTAGTTCGAACGACCCACGACTCGCGGACATCGCCCTTGCTAAAATTGATCATGAAATATTGATCATTTAAAATGATCAATTAGGTAACTAAGAACTAATAAGCTCCACTAGCTATCCCACGACTCACGGACAATAACTAGCTTCACTTACTAAACTTAAAACCTATTGATGGAATGCTAGGAATTTAATTCAAAATTTGCATCTCGAATTAAATACCTATTTGTTCGAAATTAGCTTAATATTTAATGGGAATTTTCGAATCAACCGGAGAGTTGTCCGGTTCGACCTCACCAACATATATGTTATCCAATTTTATTAGTCTTGATTAATGCAAGTACACTTGAATGCATTTCAAACAAGCACATAAACAGATAACATGTCCTAGCATGATACTAACATGTAATGATCATGGGTTCTACCTATCTTATGCGTGATATGTGGCAGCCACTCCACAATCACAAGTTCTAACATTCATGCCACATAAACAGTTTAAATCACATCAGGGAAAGCGGTAACAAAATACGAGCCCTATCTCTATTACATTTAACAATTGAGATTCCCCTTCCTAACATTTTGAGGGGTCTTCACTTATGGCCTCCTTGTTACTTGAATGTGGTCCATCTTACTCCATGGGTGCATTGTCTCCAAAATGAAAATAAAACCTCACCACTTATCTCTACTCTCAAATTACAATAAAAAGAAAAAGACATAAAGTAATAAGGCTCAATCTTCATATTGGCCTTAGACAATTACACGGGGCATACCCCGGCCTTAAAACAGTAATATGGAAAGCCACATAATAAATCACATAACAGTACGCACATAAGTGAGGCTCCAACCTCAATTGAAAAACGCAACTATAGGGCTCCAACCCCAATTTAAACCATCCATGTGCATAAATTAAAACCATACATAGATGTAAACCCATGATCACCTAACATGCTTTTGCGAGAATTTAAATTTAGCCAATAAATTAAAATTCTCGTTTCAAGTCCTACTGACTTAAAACACGACTTGATGCGAGTCTTATTTATAAAAGTTTTCAATAAATCCCAAATTAACAAAAACAAATAAAATTCCAATTAATTTCTGAATGGATCTCCAAGATAGCCTTGATTTTCTCAGGGTTGGCTTCAATTCCCCTTTGACTGACCATGTAACCCAGGAACTTTCCCCCTCGTACCCCAAAGATACACTTGGAGGGATTCAACTTCATCCCATACTGGCGTAAAATGGAAAAAGTGTGCTTGAAATCGTCCAGATGTGAGTCCTGGCGCTCGCTCTTAACAATCATGTCGTCAACGTAAACCTCCATGGATCCTCCAGTTTCCTTCTCAAACGTCCTGTTGACGAGTCGCTGATACATGGCCCCAGCGTTCTTGAGCCCAAAAGGCATGACAAGGAAATAATAAATCCCCAAGTGGACAACAAATGAAGTTTTGGGGCGATCCTCTGGCACCATAAAGATTTGATAGTACCCCTAGAAGGCGTCCATCATGCTCATGAGTTCGCAGCCAGCGGTCGAATCCACCAATTGGTCTATTCTGGGCAAAGGGGTAAGGATCCTTAGGACAAGCTTTGTTAAGGTCAGTAAAATCATTGCACATGTGCCATTTATTTGCGCTCTTGGGCACCAACACCACGTTGCACAGCCATTCTGGGTACAAGATGGGCTCATTGTACTAAGCCTCCAGGAGCTTGTTAACTTCTTCCTCAATAACTCTATTCCGAAAACCATGTACATTCCGCTTCTTTTGCTTGATGGGCTTAAACGCGGGGTCTACATTGAGCCTGTGAACTATGACGCTCGGGTCAATTCCTGTAAGGTCAGATGCCTTCCATGCAAAGACGTCAATGTTTTCTCTAAGAAAATCAATCATCATGATCTGCGAGGGCCCAAAGAGGTTGGACCCAATTTGAGTAGTTTTATCCTTGTTTCCTGGCTCTAGCTCAATGGTGAGGAATATTTCCGAGGGCTCGATCCTTACTTCAGGACGGGGAAGCTCAAGTGCCCTCTTCTTTCCTGTCGAGCGCCCATCTTCAAGGGACTCGCCACCCTCACGCTCGTCTTCCTCTGAGGAGGATTCTTCTACAGTTCCTGGCGGAGCGTTCTCGAGGGAGCCTTTGGCGCTGGGATCTTTCTTCTTGTTCTTTTTCTTGTTCAATTTGGCCCTCTTGCGCACAGGACCATCCTCATCCAAATTGGGAAAGTCAACGGATTTCTTGGTAGACCCGATTTGGAAAGTCTTCTCAGCCTTAGGCTTTCTGAGGGACAACATGTAACATTCCCAAGCCTCTCACACATTGCACAGTACTTCTCCAACACCCTCGGGGGTAGGGAATTTGATTTTTTGGTGGTAGGTGGAAATGATAGCTTGAAATCAACGAGGGTTAGACTCCCAATTATGATGTTATAGGGAATATCAATCTCCACCACTGCATATATGACCATGAGCGTTTTGCGCTGTGGGGCTCGGCAGAATGAAGTGGCCAGGCGCCCTCGTGGGACGACCTCCGAATCTCCAAAGCCAATGAGGGCTGTTTTGAGAGGTTCGAGCAGGATGTTGGCATCATGGGAAGTGTTGTCTCCTCCTCCCACAGCTCCGGATCCCATAGCTACCATGATTGAGGAGATTCTGGGTGTTTGCTTTTCAACTAGCAGAAGGAAAGAAATGGATTGAGAACTGGTTTCCCACAGACGGCGCCAAAAATGATGGGTTCTGAATATGGGTACAGAGTCCAATCACTTTAGAATTTGTTTAGGTGGGGAAACCTCTGGAAGTTCACCGGAAAAGATGGGGGTTCTACCTGCTAAGACAAACACACAGACAAAAGTCAGAAGGCCAAGCTGGGGGAACTGGGGGTGATTCCCAGTTTGGCTCTCCGACGCTCAAGTCAGATGAAGATCTGAGAGAGAAAATGTTAAGTATGAAGTTGCTGCAATGAAAAGAGCTTACAGTGAAGAAGATGAACTTGAGTATTTATAGTTGAGGGTCAGGGACCCTTTAGTCATTTGCATCGTGTGGTCCTGGCCGAATGTTGCCCTAACACGTGGCATTGCGAGAGAAACCTAGGAGGAATCTTCTCTGCAAAAGCTGGTGAAAGGGGGTGTGGGCAACAGTGGTAGGTGCGCGGGCTTGTACGATGTGTCAGAGAGCCGTTTGGGGAGTTGGTAACTGTAACGCCCCAATTTCAGGTACGCTCGACACGTGTGAGTTTCGAGCGTTAGGGTTTTATTTTATTATTTTCGCTTAGTTAATTTAAACGTGTTACCTTAATTTTTGTAAATTGAGTGCAACATGAAAACGTGGAAATATATGAAATATGTGTCAACTTGAGAATTATTGTATCATTGGAATTTAATTATTACATGAACTAATTGTCCAATTTGATGTAATTGTCGAATTGTCCTTAATTGCTCAATTCGTTCTCTTTGAGGGACTAAATTGCATGAGAACTCTTTGGACCTAATTGAGCACTTTCTAAACCTCGTATACTTAATTGCATGACTTTTAAAACTTGGGGGATTGGATCATAATATTGCATATTTCCTCAAATATATCGTTATATACACATCTCTTCCTCAATCATCTTCATTCCATTTTCCAACCATCGCTTTCTCTCTCGGCACTCACTCAAGAAGGAAAGGAAATGGAGAAATCATCATCTTCAAGCTAGAATTTGTTAGGGAAATTCATGGTTCAAACTTAAGCATCCATGATCATCCATCTTTCTTCCTCCAAGTTCATGTAAGTGAGGATTATGTGATTTCTTGAATTTATGTATGAAGCTAGGGTTTATAATTCAAGCTTGATAATTCATGATTTAATGTTAGAAGCATGATTAGGAGCCTTAGGCTTGAATTCCAAGTATGATTCTTGAAGAATATGAGATTATATGATAAATTGTATATATGCTAAAGTTGGTGATTGTGATGATTAAAGCATGGATTGTGTGTGCATATTGTGTTTTATTGTATCCAAAGCATGTATACTTATTTCCCTTCATGGATTATTATGTTTGGGATCGAAATATGTGAGTGGTGTGGAGATTGGTGGTGTTTTCGTGCTCCCCTATTTCTTCCCCTGTTCTGCTGCATCTTCTGTAAAACGGGAACGGCCCTTCCCGTTCCCTTTGTAAACAGGGAACGGCCGTTCCCATAATTTGAATAGTGCAGGGCGGCGAGGACGGGAACGACCGTTCCCATTTTGGCTTGCAAGCCGGAACGGCCGTTCCCACGTTCGGGAGCAGTTTCGGGAGTGGGGGAACGGCCCTTCCCATTTTTCATTAAAACCTGGAACGGCCGTTCCCATACCCCTGGAAGTGCAGAAATATTCTGCACAAAATGGGATTTTTGGGACGTCGTTCCAACGGGTTATTTGACCCCAAATTGCTATTATATGATTGCTTACATGCCAAAACATGATATTTATATGCTAAATTGGTTATTGCTCGATAGTTCGTATTTGGTCATGCCGTGCGTCATAATTGGTACCATTGTCGTGTATTATCTCACAAGTGCACGTATTGTTCCTATTTCTTGTCCAGTTCTTCTCCAGGGTGGAGATTATGGTCAATGAGCACGTTCACGCATTCACGAGTCGTGTGTCGCCTGTCAGGTGAGGTTTAATTTCTAGTTATATAGAACCCGTATAACCTTACGTGGTTTTTGGCCCAAAGGTATTTATATTTATAGTTTTATGAAAGTACTTATCAATTCAAAGCATGTTATTGTTCATGAATCAAGCAAGTAGGTTATGTAGTATTCACGAATCTAGCATGTCATGTCACGAAAGCATGTCCCTGTGTTCTCCTGGCCAGGTTCTCCTTAGGGAGGGCGCTGGGCTGGTCTTCGGGCTGGTGATTGTCCGTCCAATCACAGGAAGAACAATACTGTATCGTGTTCGTGTGTTCTCTTGGCCAGGTTCTCCTTAGTGAGGGCGCTGGACTGGTCCTGCCAGTGGTTATCCGTCCAACCACAAGAAGAACAAAACCCTATCGTGTACCCATGTCTCCCCTGGCCAGGTCCTTCTGAGTGAAGGGCGCTGGATTGGTTTCGTGCCAATGATTGTCCGTCCAATCACAGGAGGAATAAACCCTATCATGTTACAAGCACGCCATGTACTGATTGCATGATTCCATTCCATGAATGTGCTAATTGAATACTCCTACATGATTGCATGATAACGGAATTGCGTGATCACCTAATGATTAACCAGCAAGCAAGCATGTTTATTAATTGCATGAAAAGAACAAGTGATTAATATTGATAGTGGTATTCTCGGGCGAAGCTACATTATTATTGAACTTGTATATTTATCTTTTATAAACCTTTACCCGAGAATATGACTTGCATGTTATCTGCGCTAATATGTATTTAAACCCCTCACTCGGTCTTCACAGACTGACACCTCCACCTTTCAGGTATTGCAGGTACGTGCTAGGCGGGGAGTCGAGTCGTGTCAAGTTCAGTCCATGTAGTCAAGTCGATCACGGTGCATATTGTTTATTGTCGTGTTAGAATTGTTAATATAGTTACTTGGTATTTACAATTGGAGATGATAATGTATTGATATATAAGTTAGAAATATATTTTATTCAGTAAATGGAAAACGTCATGCCCTGATAAATGGAAATATTTGATAGTGATTGATTTATGCTTCCACTTTATTTTGTCGCATGTATAAGTTTCCTGCCTAGCCTGTCGTCTCTTGCATAGTCACCCGTTCGCTATAGGTTGATTCATGTACGGAGTGACCGTTTCGTAGGTGGATTGACCTATAGTGCGGGGGTGTGGTACCTCCACGTGTCCGGGGTGCTACAGTAACGAGGGCTGGAGAGCACGCTCGTTGTCAACTAAAGCCTTGGTGGCCAAGGAATCCGCTAGGGGATGAAGGCCAAGGCTTGTGTAACGAATTGAAGTGGAAGCCTCTTTGAGGGAATGTAGCGCTCGAAGAGGGCTTCCCTTGATTGATTGGAACGTTAACCATGTAGTGTGAATGGCGCTCGTGGAAGAGCGGTAACAATGATCACGTGCGAATGTGAGAGAGGTGGCACGTGTTTTTGTACAATACTGGCGCTTTAAGGGTTTCAGCGCTCGAGTATGACTGTCGAAATCATAGGACAGGTGTCCTCATCTTGGAAATGCCACGTGTCCAAACGTGGGATGAGCGTATTTTAACCCCATCAATATTAAATATCAAATATCAAATATTATTTGATTTAATTGAATTATGGAAATTAAATTGTTATCTCTTCCATGTTCCCTTCTAATTTCCAATTTTAAATTGAATGTAATTATTTGTCTATTCTATAATTGTAAACGTGTTATAGTACATGATATGACCGTTATTTGAATTTGTGGATTGAATTGTTATGAAATGTGTAAGGATTGAACTTAAATGAATATGAACACTCCCTTGAACGAATGAATGACTTGTTTATATGATTTAAATGCATTAATCATGCACATGAATGTGTTCATTACATAATATTATCTCTTATGCATTCATAACATGTTCATTGCATGTCGTGCGTTTTATATGGTTCATTTGGAGTCTTGAGTCTCACGAACACGTTACGTTGTCCTTTGTACAGTTTTCTACAGGGCGGAGATGCCGGGTTCATAGGACACTTTCGGGTCTCCTTTCTTCTTGGTATTGTTGGTAAGAGGCGTACAAGTGGGTTTCTCTTCTATTTAGTTAAATGACCCTATATACTCCCAACGTGTAAAGATTTCAGCCAAAAGTATATATGTATATAGAGTCGTTTTCCTGAGTCAATGATTTTAAACGTAAACCCTTATTTTATGAACCTACCAAATGTTTTGGCGAGAAAAGAAAGAATGTTATGCACAGAACGGGGCCCAGGGACTTGGTGTGAGTGGTGACCCGAGGAGGCATGGGTTGACGGTGATCCCTCACACTAGTTCCACCAATGTATGGAGTAACCGGACCTCGTTAGGTGTTAGCGAGGAATGGACGCTGAGTGCCACTAGGGGAGTCATGAAACCCTTTTGGTCAATGAATGGATGGTTCGGGCGGATCACCCAGCCATCACCCAGAGGAAGAAGTTGTAAATGTTCATGATTGTGCACAAAAGAATGTTATGCATGAATGAAAGAAAGAAAGAAAAAATGTTTAATGAACTAAACGAGGTGTTGGTTGGAGATAATGCACTCCCACTTGCCGGGACACAAACGACCTAATGAAAAATGAACGTTATAATCCCTTTTGTGGACTTATTTATTTCACCCACTTGGGAAATGCTCTAAAAACCTCATTTGGGATTATAACCTGCATGTGAATGTTTAAATATTTTTGTATATGTTACTTATGCCTCGTTTTATACCCACCAGTCTCCTATAGACTGAACCCGGATTTGCTTTTCAATGTTCTTACAGGTTTGGAGTGCTAGGCGGGATTTTAGGTCTGTCAAGTCGTGTGGTCGAGTCTGAGTCCCACTACACGTATAATGTAATTGATTGAGTTATGCATTGAATGTATAAATATTATGATGGTACTTTGCGATATTCGGGACAGGCTTCTAGGAATTGTTGAACCCATAAATTGTGAAATTTTGATTTATGTATGAATTTCGGGACTAGGTATTTATGTTAGTTGAACCCGTCACTTGCTGCTTACGTTGTGATTGGACTTATGATTTGTTTCTGCACGTGAATTTAAGTTTGGTTAATTACTTATTTGGTTTCGGAGTTTTAGCCCGCCTAGCATAGTGTGTGAGTGGTGTCCCGTTCGCTATGATTCGGATTCGGGTACGGACTTCCCATTTCGTAACCGAGTTTGGGTTATAGTGCGGGGGATGTGACGTCTTCCGTTTGGGGCGCTACATCATTAAGTGGTATCAGAGCTCGGTTGCAAAACCGGTGTTCTCATGTTGTGACTGAGTCAGTCTAGGTCGCACGGCTTAGGAACTACGTGACAATGTGTGCATTGCATCGATCTTGAATATGAATTGCCTTCCTTTTGAATTTTGTTGACTTATCTGTTGCATTCTTACATTGGATCAGTGCCTTTTTGTTGAATACGTGCCATGAGCATGCGCTAATCGCATACATATATCCTTGAAATAAATTATGAATTACAGGTTATGAAGATACTATCAAACCACAGCCAAATATCATGCTAACAACGCTCTATTGCAAGTTCTTTCTAAGGCATAGAGGATAGGAAGGATGCATCCGGGAAAGATATAGAGAATTCTAGATGCGTGGTCTTCACAGATAGAGCTGGAGTTCAAGGGTTAGGAGCTAGATGGAAATTCGACTTTAGAGATGCAAGTATAGAGGGACACTTTATGAAATTGGAGTTGATCTGGGAATATTTATGACTCCGAAGATTGACATATGCGGCTCTCTTTCATTGGATGACATAATTGGATTCAACGGGGTCATTCAACTTAAGGAATGGAGTGAATGAACCTTGAGGGTGCTTTAACTCAGGGTTCGGATTATGGAAAAGATAGCGAGGGTTGTGAAGATTCAAGTTAAAACACATGCAGCGGGAATTAAGCATCAAGAGTCGTCAAAGAATAATTTCTAAATGAATTTAATGGTTAGAAAAGAGGTTGCAGAGGTGGAAGAGGTTAAGATTGGGAAGAAGTGAGTCCGGGATCCCTAAATTTCAACTAAAATGGAAAACGAGTCGGGAAGGTGTTGGAAGGAGCCAACCAGCGTGGAAAACACAAGTTCATGGAAGGTGATAATACTACGGACAAGATTTGAGTTCGTTTTCCAAATCCAAGCTGAATTGTCGTGTTGTGCTGGTGAATTGGGAAATATGGAGCAACGAATGGAAACGGTAAAGAAAGGCAAAGACGTTTTGGAAGGAAAGCATGCGCGCAAGTGGGAGCAATTGGAAAGCAAGTTCTATTCCCAATCTAAACTCGTAAAGGATAAACAAAAGGGATCTTGATCAGGGTGATTACTCGAAGTAGGATTCGTAAATACCGTCGAGGTAATTTTATAAGCGAGTTGGGCATTATTGAAGGGCGATTCCGGGGAGAAATTTGGATGCTAATTCCGTGGATGCAAAGGAAGTTGGGGACCAAGAAATTTCAATTCCGAACCGTGGACGGTACAAGTTGATGGACAAAGATTCATGGGAAACTTGAAGACATTGGGAAAGAAGAAGCGTGATCAGCAAGTCAAAGTAACCTCGTGATTGGGGGAACGAGAAAAACTACCGAGCTAACAACTTACCACATTGGTGACAGGTTCCAAAACATACATAGTACGTACATCATACTTCGCATCAATTATTTATTCTTCTTTGCTTATGTTTGTGCGTGTATTTCTAATTAATTTCGTTTCTCTAATGTGCTGCATATTTAATTGTCGTAAGTGTGCCACATGCATCGTCATTTTAACCCCGACATGCATTCTAGTGTTTAATTGATAGGAAATTCTTTTATCTCACTTATCAAGTATCATTTCAACCGACCCACATCTGAGATATAAGGAAGATGACTTTGGAGAAATAAAGAATTTCAAGTAAGGGATAGATTGATAGAAACGGGAATTCAGAAAGAGAAGTGAGACTAGAGTTGGCTTCGGGGTTTTTGAATTGGACAAGTTTAGGAAAGGAGTTTCGGACACCAAGCGAATTAGAGGGGAAGTTGAAAGGCAAAACGTTGGGGTTGCCATTTTGATTAAAATCCTCCCTAATGGAAAGTATTCTTCAAGAATTTCGATAAAAGAAGATTGATGGAACTCGACAGGTAAGGACAGAAAATTTAAGGGGGAGAGCATGACCAAGAGGGAAATTGAAACTCGAGGTAAGGGTCGAAGAAATAATTATAGAAATAACGAAAATGCAATTAGGGAAGATCCGGGAATTTTATGGTGGTGAGCTAAATTGAATAAGACGACTTTAAGGATTAACCATTAAAATGAGAGTTGAGTCACTAAATTCGGATTGAAGAATTTCACGGGGAATAGAGAAGATAGCTCATTGAATCGTTCTAAGTATGTAAGTTGATTTGGAGATAAGGGAGTTACGAAGGAGTTTGGGAAACTCTTAAGCTGAGTTGTCAAGAGGGAACCGATTCAAGTTATCATAGAAAGGGATGTTGTTAATAAAGTTTGGTTCAATGAATTCGGAAAGAGATTCCAGAAGCGACAAATCGACAAGGATGAACATGGGGGAAATTTAAATCAAACTTCAAGTGTAACGCCCCAATTTCCGGCTTTCCAGGTACGCGAATTAATTTCCGAATATGTCCTTAATTGGTCATTATTTTAAAGTCGTGGACTAAATCACATATATATCTATATATATATATATATATATATATTTGGACCCAATTGACCATTTCCTAAACTTTTCATACTTAATTGCATGATTATCTTTTGGGACTAAATTGATCATTTTCCAAACCTTGCATCCTTAATTGCATAAACTTATAAAATTGGAGGGTTTAATCATGAATATCCTAATTTTTCCCAAAATATACCGATACATGCTTCTCCATTCTTCATCCATCTTCATTCCAATTTTTCCAATCATCATCATCTCTCTCTCGACAAGCTCCCACAAGGGGAAGAGATAGTTTCATCTTACCCAAGCTCAATCATCAAGAATTTAGGAACTTTGAAGCATCTTCATCCCCATAACTTCATCTCTCATCTTCTCTTTTCATTCCAAGGTATATATATACTCATGTGTGAATTCTTGATAATAATTCATGAAGCTAGGGTTTGAGATTAAATGGAATACTATGTGTTTTAATTGTTAGAAGCATGATCCTAAGCTTTAGACTTGAATATCATGCATGATTCTTGAGATTTATAGAATTATATGTTAATTGGATATTTAAGCTTGAAGGGAGAATTGTGATGATTAAGGCATGAAAAATATGTTTATGTTTGGTTTTATTACCTCTCAAGCAAGTGTACATACTTTTCTTCATGAATTATAGCATTAGGAGTTGAATTATAAGTGTTTGGGAAGAATTTGGTATAGGTTCGAGCTTCCCCTGTTTCTGCTGCTATGTTCTGTATCTTCTGCGTAACGGGAACGGCCCTTCCCGTCCCCTTTGTATTTGGGGAACGGCCGTTCCCATTACTTGAATAATTATGCAGGCGGCGAGGAGGGGAACGACCGTTCCCACTTTGTCGCATGGACGGGAACGGCCGTTCCCATCTTCGGGAGCAACTTCGGGACTGGGGAACGGCCCTTCCCATTTTACACTAAAACCTGGAACGGCCGTTCCCATACCCCTGGAAGTGCAGAAACATTCTGCACAAAGGTAACAATTCCAATTCCTTCTTTAATTATCCAAATGACCTAAATATGATATTATATGATTAATATCATGCAATAATATGATTGTATTATGCTATATTGTTCTTCACACGATTTCTCGTCTTATGAAGTTAAGACCGAATAGGTATAGGAATACCTGTTTATTACTAATCATTTCCACGTTCTCAAGTATATAGCAAGCAGGTCTTGATCGTGCAAAGCAATGCGCATACCAGATCGAGTCGTGCAATGGATAACAATCAAGTCAAGCTCATGCAAAGCAATGCATGTAGTTTGATAGGTATCATGTTCATGCAAAGCAATGCTTGAAATGTGATTAATGCCAAAACCGGGATGACCCCTGAATCCACCAATAGGTGGAGGAAGGAATCCCGCACGTGAGATTCATACTCTTGACGTGCGTAGCATGAAACCGGGATGACCCCTGAATCCACCAACAGGTGGAGGAAGGAATCCCGCACGTGAGATTCATACTCTTGACGTGCATAGCATCGGGATGACCCCTGAACCCACCAATAGGTGGAGGAAGGAATCCCGCACGTGGGAACCATATTCCTGACGTGCGTAGCATGGATGGATAGGGCCTTGCAAACCCACCATCATCGTGATTAACATGTTATCGTGATTGGAGTGATGTAGATATTGGAGTGATGTAGATATTGGAGTGATGGAGGGTTTGGAGTAAATGAGTTATTGGAGTGATGGAGGTATTTATAAAATCGATATACATGCCGTGTTCTTGCAGGTACATTCTAGGCGGGAATCGAGCTAAGTCAAGTCCTTGCATTCAAGCCATACGGTGCATTTATTTCTTTATTTACCGTTTCAAAGAAATTATTGTTAACATTACTTGTTATGTATTTAGGAGATGATAATGTATTGATATGTAAAATACAAATATACATTACTGGATAAATAATCGATAGTATAGCATGTTTTCATTTGATTCTATCGCATGTATAAATGAATTTCCATTTAGCCTGGCACTTTACTTACATTGTTATCCGTTCGCTATAGGTTGGTCCATGTACGGACATTTCATTTCGTATGTGAACCGGCCTATAGTGCGGGGTGTGGCATCCTCACATATTGGGGCGCTACATCAAGAATCATCAAGAACATCTTATCTCCGATTAAAGAATTGTAGGAGTCGAATACTAAATTTCACCTTAGAGGTTTAAAGAGAGTGAAAAGGGTGAATCTAATGGAAGATAGAAAAAGATTTGTCTAGTATATATATTAAGATCGGGAATGAACTTTTAAGGAGCCCAAGGGTAGTTATCTTCGATGGTACGTTAGGCTTTGAGATGGATAAAGAAAATAGCTATGGATTTGATTTCGGGGTGGATGATCTACTAGTATACGGGGGATCAAAGCTCGGCTGTTTAAAGAGTTGGTCTAACTGAAGAGGTTAAAGACAAGTCGAGCACTGAACTCGATGTCGGGGCAGATTACGCTTTGGACAACGAAAATTACCATTTCGAATTATGCAACTACGATGAACGGTACATGAAGAGCCCATTATACATCCATCCATGCAAATTTAACCTAAATAATTTTTCTGTTATGTGCTTTGATTCCTTATCATGTTAAATTATTTGAAGTAATTGATAATCAACTTGGATGATATCTATTACCTGCTTTTGGTGTCTTACGTGACTTTAATTATTGTTTTGTGTTGTGTTGCTCGGGAGTATTGGAGACTTCCTTGCTTTGTTCTTATTTGTAAGAGACGGGGATTCTCTTATTTTTGTTCGAGAGACTGGGTGCTCTCTTTGCTTGTGAGAGACGGGTTTCTCTCATTGCTGCTTAAGAGACAGGGTTCTCTCATTGTTGTTGTTGGAGAGAAGGGGTTCTCTCATTGTTGCTCGAGAGACGGGGCTCTCTCCTTGTTGTTTGCGACAGACGGGGAATCTCTCATTGTTTGTTTGGGCGAGTAGTGAGTTCGAGGACGGATTCTTTTAAGGGGGAGAGGTTGTAACGCCCCGGTTTTTCATTTATACTAATATGTCGTATGTGTTTATAAATTGTGCAATTAATTATTTAATTATGTGATTAATTGTTTATAAGTGTTTTAAATATTTAATTTTAATATAAATTGTTATTAGTTTATTTTATTTTATTTTTATTTCACTAAATTGGAATTAATTTATTTAATTGATAACTAAGAGTTAATGTTAATTAATTATGTTTTTAATTATACTAATTAATTTTATCATTTAAAATCGTTGACTTTTATTTAATTTAAAATAGAATTTAAATTTGTTTATTTAATTTGAAATGTTATGAATTGTTAATATATTGTTCTTGCATGATTTAAACGCACTTCGTTCTTATATGATTTGAAATTGAAAATTTAGTATGTTATAGATTTATGTGTTATGAACATGTTTATATGCTCGTTTTATGTTTTCGACTTCGTTTGACGTGGTAACGAATTTATTTTGAATTGTGGAACCAAGTCGGGGGCTAACGAGCAATTAGCGCACCCTTGGTTCCGTATTTGATATCTTGAGCTAGGAAACTCGGATTCGAGTTTCGTCAACTTCGCTGAACTCGCAACGAAAATTCGAGTTTAATGAACTTAGCATCATATTTTTCTAAGACCATTTGGACCTCCGAAATTCAACCGAAACATGTAACGGATGCCAAAACTGCCACAGTTTACTAAAATGACCATATCTTATTCAAACCTTGACCAAATTAACTATTGTTTGATTCCTTAGAACCCTAACTCAACCCTCTAACCAGTGTTTATCACCCCAAACCGAGATAACCCTCATTGCTTGGAGAAAATTCAGCCAAAACACCCTGCTCTCCAGAAAATCCCGTAGCCCTTGTGCACCTTGGAGATTCAAGCTCAAATCTCTTCCATCTTCCATCCAATTCACAAGGTGAGTTTAGGGTTGTGTTATACATTCATTTAGATTCATTTTGATCTATTCATCCCCAATTTTGACCATGTTTTCATGGGTTTTTGGGCTGACTTAGTGAATAGTTAGGTTTTGAGCATATTTGTTGATCTCATTTATTTCTTGAGGTATTTGGTTGATTCCAAGCACGAATATGGTTGTCTTGACTCCCTGTTCTCATTTATGATCATTGATTATGTGGTAGTTGAAGACTTAATGAGATTTCATTGATGGCACTTTGAGGAAAATTCTTGAAATAATCACATATACTTTCATCTCACGTTTGAGCATCCTTGGGGCTGATTTGTATGTTGATTTGGAGTTGTTTTGCTGTGTAATTGCTGGTCTACATTACCTGAATATGTTAGGATGAGTTAAAACAGTTGCTGCTCTGTTTTTGGCACGGTTTTTGCCCTGTTTTTGGCCGTGAACTGCTACTGTTATTGCTGCGTTGCTGTTGTCATTGCTGAGTGTTGTTGTGTGTTATTTGCTACCTTAAATACCTGCCTTGTTGCTATTGTTTTATGGCTGCTTTGTTTGTTGTTGCTGTTGTATGTTAAGGAAAGAAAAACAGGGGTTAAGCTTTGTGATGGCTGCTGCTTCGTGACTGCGTGAATCTCCCCGGCCGGGGAGATTTTTGGCATGAAAGTACCCGGCCGGGGAGCCTTTGTACAGAACCCCTGTGTGAATGTACCCGGGCGGGGAGATTGGCTTAGCTGCTGTTGTGTTTCTGTAATTGTTGTGCTTGGTTTCTTTAGTTTTTCATGCAATGTGTATATATGTATATATAAGTAATGCATGCAGATGAGTGTGTACGTGTTTTTGTGTATATATATATATGTGTGTGTGTGTGCATGTAGTATATATATATATATAGGCGTGAATGCATGCAAATGTGTAGTGTTATATATATATATGTATTATATATATGATATATAATATATAGATATTATATTATGCATGTGATTATATATATATATATATATATATATATATATATATATATATATATATATATATATAATTTTTTTTTTTTATATATATTTTAAGTATTGTTTAATTTATTTGATTTATAGAATTAAATTGTCACCTATTTCATGTTCTTATCTTATTTCCAATCTTGACTTTAATGTTCTATTTATCTAATTTCTAATTGTAAACGTGAAATAGTACATGTTATGATTGTTATAAGAAATTTTTGGATTCATTTGATATAAAATGTGACCTTTTAATGGTGGAATTTTACTTTATGACTTATGGACTTAATTTATGAAATTGATTGTTATCTATTTTATGTTTTGCATATTTGTTGATTAAATGCATGCATGTTTAATGAGCTAGGTTTGCATGCATGAAATGTTTAAATTGAATTGTCCATGCATGCTATAAATATATATATTGAATTGTAATTGCATGCATGGGATTATGCTATGTACGTATATATATATATATATATATATATATATATGTTTATTATATATTAAATATCAAATATTATTTGATTTAATTGAATTATGGAAATTAAATTGTTATCTATTCCATGTTCCTTTCTAATTTCCAATTTTAAATTGAATGTAATTATTTGTCTATTCTATAATTGTAAACGTGTTATAGTACATGATATGACCGTTATTTGAATTTGTGGATTGAATTGTTATGAAATGTGTAAGGATTGAACTTAAATGAATATGAACACTCCCTTGAACGAATGAATGACTTGTTTATATGATTTAAATGCATTAATCATGCACATGAATGTGTTCATTACATAATATTATCTCTTATGCATTCATAACATGTTCATTGCATGTCGTGCGTTTTATATGGTTCATTTGGAGTCTTGAGTCTCACGAACACGTTACGTTGTCCTTTGTACAGTTTTCTACAGGGCGGAGATGCCGGGTTCATAGGACACTTTCGGGTCTCCTTTCTTCTTGGTATTGTTGGTAAGAGGCGTACAGGTGGGTTTCTCTTCTATTTAGTTAAATGACCCTATATACTCCCAACGTGTAAAGATTTCAGCCAAAACTATATATATATATATAGAGTCGTTTTCTTGAGTCAATGATTTTAAATGTAAGCCCATATTTTATGAACCTACCAAATGTTTTGGCGAGAAAAGAAAGAATGTTATGCACAGAACGGGGCCCAGGGACTTGGTGTGAGTGGTGACCCGAGGAGGCATGGGCTGACGGTGATCCCTCACACTAGTTCTACCAATGTACGGCGTAACCGGACCTCGTTAGGAGTTAGCGAGGAATGGACGCTGAGTGCCACTAGGGGAGTCATGAAACCCTTTTGGTCAATGAATGGATGGTTCGGGCGGATCACCCGGCCATCACCCGGAGGAAGAAGGTGTAAATGTTTATGATTGTGCACAAAAGAATGTTATGTATGAATGAAAGAAAGAAAGAAAGAATGTTTAATGAACTACACGAGATGTTGGTTGGTGATAATGCACGCCCACTAGCCGGGCCACAAACGACCTAATGAAAAATGAACGTTATAATCCCTTTTGATGACTTATTTATTTCACCCACTTGGGAAATGCTCTAAAAACCTCATTTGGGATTATAACCTGCATGTGAATGTTTAAATATTGTTGTATATGTTACTTATGCCTCGTTTTATAGCCACTAGTCTCCTATAGACTGAACCCGGATTTGTTTTTCAGTGTTCTTGCAGGTTTGGAGTGCTAGGCGGGATTTTGGGTCTGTCAAGTCGTATGGTCGAGTCTGAGTCCCACTACATGCATATTGTAATTGATTGAGTTATGCATTGAATGTATAAATATTATGATGGTACTTTGCGATATTCGGGACAGGCTTCTAGGAATAGTTGAACATGTGAATTGTGAAATTTTGATTTATGTATGAATTTCGGGACTAAGTATTTATGTTGGTTGAACCCGTCACCTGTTGCTTACGTTGTGATTGAACTTATGATTTGTTTCCGCACGTGAATTTAAGTTTGGTTAATTACTTATTTGGTTTCGGAGTTTTAGCCCACCTAGCATAGTGTGTGAGTGATCTCCCGTTCGCTATGATTCGGATTCGGGTACGGACCTCCCATTTCGTAACCGAGTTTGGGTTATAGTGCGGGGGATGTGACGTCTTCCGTTTGGGGCGCTGCATGATTGCTTTCTAAAGGTGCAATATATGAATCTTTTATGCGATATATGAATTGAATGAGACTTATATGATTAAACTAGAAACCTTTACACGTAAGAATGGTTTAATTGCATGAATATAGATTTGTTATGCAATATATGAGTTAATATGATTTCTCTGATCTATATAATGATTTGTTTTGTAAGTAATTGATATGAATTTGAACCCTACTTATGTGATTGCATCTTTTATGTGTTAGAGCTTGTGTTGTGTGTCTCTGTGTGGTTGTTCAAGTCGGAGTCTGAGCCTTGTATTGTGTTTTGTGTGTCCAGTTGGTTCAGGTGCACCCGGGGTGGTGATTTGTGGTCGTGCAGGTTCCGGGGTGGACCATTTGCGGTGTCTTCGGCTTTGTTTGGTGTCAGGTGAGGTTTTAGGATTTTTGTTTTAG
Source organism: Lantana camara (assembly GCA_037501455.1). NCBI lineage: Eukaryota > Viridiplantae > Streptophyta > Magnoliopsida > Lamiales > Verbenaceae > Lantana > Lantana camara. Next base: position 97,991,976 of record CM074856.1, read on the forward strand.
TTAAAGCGACCTAGAACCCTATATGCTCGTTTTCAAGCCCGCATGCGAATATATACTATATGTATATTAAATATGTGTCTTACGATATGTTATGAATTTTGTTAATTCGATTTGATATGAATCCTTCTCAAATTATACGTATGGGCGTATATAAGCTTAAAATGGTTTTGCAACGAGGCTATGCTCCAAACCGTGTATCGTCAAGCAAACTATGGATTTCCCTCAGCATATTGTGAATTAGGAAGACATGGAGAGGTATGCGTATAGCATATGCCGAGTTGCACGGTAAGGTATGTTTCTTATGGTATATTTCTTAAGTATGAATCATATGTGTTTAGGTTTCGCGAGTTAGGTATGTTTCCTTATGAATCTATTTGAATCTATACGAATCTATTTGAATCCTGGGCACCGGAGGTATGGGTAAGGGAGACCCGGTGCAGCTGTTGGGGTCGCCGGTTATCACCCCTGTGCACACGCTCCTTTGAAGTACCTACGCACGACTCTGAGGGAGATGGAGAAGGCGTGCTGCTTTGAGCCTTCGACTGAGGCCAGAGAAGGTAAGTTGTGGGTTCGCGACCCCACGTATATTGAGTTGTACGATGTGGGTCCGTAACCCGCGTGCAGACTTTCGGAGAAGATTGGAATACGGGAATATGAATCTATGAATCTTATGAATTTTTTAGTTTATGCTTCCTTATGAATCTTTTGATTAAGGAGTAAGTGTTAGGAATAGTGCCCTAGAAAGCCGATTGTATATCCGCTTTGTGCTTTTCCTTATTGTAATCACATACAATCTTTGCATGAAATAACGAATTGAGGCAACAATTCTTTATATGCTCTTGTTTGGTATGCGTTTACTTTATCTGTGCATGTATAAGAACTCCCCTAATCCTGATGACTTTAGGACTCTACCATTTAGGTGAAATGGTTCATGAAACGAGCCCTATATCACATAAGTCATGATTAGTAAAATACTCCAAGCCGATGAGTCCTACAGACAGTGGGAATGTCAACCTGACTCCTCTAAGGCTTGCTTGTGGGATCACGCCCTTAAGAAGGACCACCTTGTTTCATGGAGGTGCAAAGTGTATAGTTGATACGTACGTGATACATGAGGGTGCTTACTTTAATAAGTAAGTTCACTGAGGTGCCCCGTGTGAGAACATTCCTAAATGGGAAAGGAATTTTCTATTTCAGGAAATGGAAACTTCCAGATTAGGAAATATCTCACGAGTCATTGATGTGATTAATTGATCCTTAAGACTTTAGGTTCCTTGTCACTTTATGAGTTAACTCTGTAGTCTTAGGTATAAGCTTTAAAGGGTGTCGCCTTAGACAACTGATTCAAGGCTTATGCTGGGGCTGCACAAGTGATTCATGAAAGTGAGTGAGAATCAAGAAAGGACCTACACTTGCATTTGCAAGGTGATCTCTTATTGTGTAAGTCATTCATATGCCATATGGAGTCCTTGGCCAAGGCAGTAGATCAAGACATCAAGAAAAGGGTTTCTTGGATTGAGATCAAATGGCTATGAAATGCACTTAGCTTTAAGACCGGATTATTAGGGTTTTGATTATTCCCTTACCCTAGATCTTGGTTGAGAGATAGTAAGTAGGAGGATTGTATCTCACACTAATCAATGACTTAAAGGTTCTGTCGAATCCGAACATTCCAATTCAGCTAGGGGTTAAACACCCGTTGCTAGACTATGGTCGTTTAATCTGTGGACTGATTAATTAATTAGTGAATTAATTAATTAGGGTCACTGCTAATTGAATTGAGAACCTAAAGGGTCACACACAATAACTTGGTTACATGAGTTGAAGCTTTAAAATGATTAAACGAGTTAATCGGGCCAAAGGGTTCCACACGTGTGAAACCACACGTGTGGGTCACGTGCGTGACACGTGTCCTTCATGGACACGTGTGCATGTGCGTGGATATTTATTTGGAGATTAAATAATTAATGTGTTAATTATTTAATAGACTTTGGTTTAATTTTGAATTAAAAAGAAAGTCTAATTTTGGAAAAAAAAATAGTCTAGTTAATTAATTATGAATTAATTAATTAGATAAAATAAGTTATTTATTTTAAATAAATAAAGTATAAAATTATCCAAAAATAGTTTGGATATTTTTAGCTCTCCTAAAGTTGATTTGAATTAGAATTCAAAGTCAAAGTTGGAAAATACTTGATGATCAAGTAATAGGAGAGAGAGGGACCAAATCCTTGCCCAACAAGGATTGGGTTCGGCCGTCCCTCTCCCTTACCTATATATAGGGGAGCTCATGCTCCCCTTTAGAGCGAATTGGCAATTCTTTTAGTTCATGTGTTGAACACCTTCCCTTCTCCAAGATAAACGAAACCCTAGGTTAAGCCTAAACACTAAATAGAGAACTAGCATCCTTACTAGTTAGATTGTGATCAAGTTAGTGGACTATCTCTAGAGAGCTTCAAGTTAGAAGTTTGAAGATTCGATCTTTACCAAGGAGAGGGGATCAAGCCTCGAGAAGAGCGTTCTTGGGTGGCTTGAAACGCTTCAAGAAAAGAATATAAGAAAAGTAAGTTTCTTATCTTTACGAATTTGGATACACGATTGCGAGTCCTAGATCCTTTTGTTGGAAAATTTTTAAATTTCCGCTGCTTTCTGATTCGTGTTTTCCAACAGTAAGGTTGGAGACCCTTTGTCGCCGGGTATTTGAATTCTTTTGTTATGTTGATTATGAAACGGGATAGGAGAGTTTGTTTTCAATATGAGGTTTCTACGCTAAGTTATGAATCGATCTGAATCCTTATGAGTTTTAATATGAATCCATATGTGTTTTTGAATCTATGAATCCTTACGAGTTTTCAAACTTAAGAATGTACGAATATATGAATAAGTATGAGTTCTTTTGGAAAATGGGTTTGGTATATAAAACCCTATTCCCGGTTCATAGTCTTTTGTTTAATTCGTGCTTTGCTCTATACGTATCTATGTGTTGGTGTGTGTTAGCCCCCTCGCTCAGTCAGTGGACTGACCCTCGCCCCACCTATGTTTTAGTTTGCAGGTTAGCTTTGGAAGTCTTTGGAGTTCGTGCTAGGCGGTGTTAGTGTCTGTTGAGTTTATGCCAGTTTATCGGAGTTGTTAAGCTTTTGTTCTGAATTATGTTTGTAAATTCTGTATAAGTTATGCTGCGTGCATGTTTGAAGTTATGAATCGAATGTATAATTATTCGGGATAGGTTTCTAGGGCCAGTTGAACCCGTTTTGTTGTTTAATTGTTCGGGACAGGTTAGGACAGGATTGATTATTTAGTTGAACCCGTTTAGTTGATTATGATGTATGATTGATGTTGCTATCATCCTTATTGTATGAAAAGTTTTCGATAAGTCAGCATTTCGTATTGCTTCCGTTGTTATGCTTTGCATTCTTTCTTTTATACAGGGTTAGGTACCGCCTAGCATAGGTTGGATTTTTCATTTGTCACCCGTTCTCTGTGGCGTGGTTCGTGTACGGACTTTCCATTTCGTACACATGTCGCGTCATAGTACGGGGGTATGGTACCCCACCGCTTGGGGTGCTACATCTTAAGTGGTATCAGAGCTACCAGGTTTAGAACCGGTGCTCTGGGGTCGTGTCGTGTCAGTTTAGGTCGTACGGCATAGGAATACTTGCGGATTGCATTTGTCTGATGTAAAATTTTGACTCCTCTGCATTAGTTTGTCTGATCTTATGTGATTGTGTGCACGCTATGATTACGATTTTTGCAAAACTATCATTGCTATACTTTAAATTTTAGTAAATTACGTGTTGCATCTGCATTAATTAGGTGCTCTTAATTACTTTCATTACTTGACATATCCACGTACTAACCCACATGCATAGATAATTGTTCAATTTGTGAATTACAGGGTGTTGCCTCGATGCCAAAAATTGAAGTTGATCGAGACAACATTTTCCACTTCTACAAATTCGTGAAGGAGGATTTGAAAGTTCCATATTCTGACTACTTGGATGAAAAGCAAATGAATCCCTACAAGAATTCAACAAAGGCTTCGATGCTAATATTATGGAAACAGGTATCCTGTATTCATAGCACGTGCATCATGCATTGGATTAAATTGTAAATTAAATTTGAACCTTCATCCTACGTGCTTGATTGTCTGCCTTGCTGATTAATGAGTGTATGACATTCACATCCCTAACCCCACATGCATTAGCTTCGTGGTTATAATTTAGGTGATCCCCTACTTGATCCACTAAGTGTTGTCTTGGTCGAAGCAACATTGGAATTCGAACAGGGGTTGACCAGATGATGTATGATCGAGCTAACACACTCAGGGTATAGGGTGGATAAAAGAAGATGTTTGTATCCAAGGGAAACAAGAGACCTTTTAACAAACGAGGTGCCTTCAGGATATATGCTTAACTACCTGGAGGTACTCGGGGGTAGCAAATTTTATAAGAAAGGCAAATTTCTAACTCTGGATGGCGTGAGGTGACAATGAAGGAATCAAGGCACTTGTACCATTCAGAAAATTCCAAGTAGGGAATCAGATTACTATTATAAAGACATCCACCCGAATAGTTACACTTATACAAAGGAAAAGGGGGAAAATTTTGTAAGCTATGGAATTTTGTGCCGAGGTCATTGAAGATCAACTCCACCAAATATTGAGGATAAGGACGTCATTTACAACGACAGTGTACTAAGCAAGATTGTTTAAAGATTCTATATTTATCTCTCCACGATTGTCCTGATAGATTTTACCGTTGAAAGAAATAGCAATTCTCGACTATTGAGGATTTTATCGGGACTTCAAGAGACTCCATGGATCACTTTTCTGCGAGAAGCAAGTGAGACGGTTCAAGATCCCTTGGCAACCTGCGGATTCGAAGAAAATACTAAAGAATGCAAAATTTGAACGGGAAGTTGGAACTACGACCAGTTAAGGATTTGATTATCCTTTCAAGTTAAAGAATTTACCAACCTCGACTTCATTTCCATGGTGAACAGTACTTTAAGCATTCATGGCATTTGCACCCATGCATTTCATTAGTAATTATATTTTATTTTGCTGGATATAAGTGATGACGTGTAATACTTGATGCTGCTTTGATTGTAATAACGTGACTAATTCATTTAAATTTCATAACTTTAAGGTTTATTGTTGTTGTGAATTCTTGTGAACTAAATGGATTACATGCTTGCGTGTATTGTTCGTGCCTCAGTGTTTATCAATTTCTTAATTGCTCACTAACCCGTTATGCACATACATACATATTGCAATTCTGTCTTACAGGGATCCCATCGCGATAACCCCCTTGAGTTGAGCATGGATGATGAGTTTATACTCTAGGGACACCGATATCAGCCGTGTAAAGGTACACTACACATGCATCCCATGTTTTGCATCCAGTGCTACTTTAATGAGTCTATGTATGAATGCTGAGTAAGTGAACTTGTGTGCTAGAGAGTTGTTGAGACCTCTCTATTTACGTGTTAGGGAGATGTGGGATTCTCCCTATTTATGTGATAGAAAGATGTTGGATTCTTTCTAAACTACGTGAGCAAGAGATGCTGGATTCTCTTGGAGTTAGATATTTGGGAGATGCTGGATTCTCTCGAATCTAGGGTTTGAGAAATGCTGGATTTTCTCAAACTAGGATGTTTGGGAGATGAGGAATCTGTCAGACTTAGGTTGAGAAACGGGGATTCTCTCTATTCTGTGTTTGAGAGAGGGGGCTCTCTCAATTATGTGCTTGAGAGACGAGGGTTTCTCTCTCTTGTGTGTGCTGAGGGACGGGGTTCTCTCGCTTGCGTGTTGAGAGATGAGATTCTCTCTTGTTTGTTGCAGCGCGTGGCCTGATGACAGTCTGCAAGCAACGTGGATGCGGCAGTATCGAGCTTTGGATACAGTGGCCTAGTGGTGATCAAATGAGTTTGAAGTAACCAACGGTCAAGTGCTCAGTGGGACCTCAGTGACAACGAGACACTATGAAGGGAGTTGATGTCAACTAAGGGAGAAGTACCCTGAGGAGTTTGCAGTTTGCCTAGATCAGAATTGCCCAGCGGAAGCTTGAAATGGAATTCGTTTCAGAGTCGTTCAAGATCCTGCTTCCGGACCTGAGAAGAGGTCCTTTTGAAGGAGGGAAGTTTGTAACACCCCGCTCGTCCGACGTATAAGGTACGTCACGTTTCAACCTTTTATGTGTTTAATTATGTGAATTAGTATTTCTCGTGGCCCTATTTTGAACTCTTTTAGACTTTAGGGGTCTTTTTGTAATTTTCTTTTTTTAGGGGTTTTCCGATCATTCCTCGTTCGATCGAGATTTTGACCTCTTGAACCCCTTCGGCGCGTTCGAGGCATCGAGACGAGTCTGTAGACTCTGAGTTTGCTTAATTCTGACATCGTTTGCCCCTTCTACTGTTCGTTTTGCGCACGAGGACCCGGGATAAAGCACCCGGACCATCGTTATTCGTGCTAGAACACGCTTCAGCGCTCTCTCTCTTCTCCCGCTCTCTCTCTCTCCACGACACATACATACACTCGAGGTGTAATTACATGCACAACCCGGAACTTGCTCGTTTCTCGACGGATTTCGACGAACCAATAGTGTATTTCGATGAGCTTGACGACGCGGTCACAACCGTCTAGATTCACGGCCTAACGATGAACGGTGGTGGAGAAATCGGTGATTTTCAGTCACGGCGGGCGGCAGTTTTGGGGTAGAGATTTCGTTGCCCTTTCGCGGCGGCTTTCGGTAGTGGTTGTTCGTCACGTGCCACGGGATATGGAAGAAGACTCCCCGGCGTAATTTTTTATGCGGGCGGCGCCGCCCCGAGGCGGCGAGGAGGCCTCACCCACCACCCAAAGCGGAAGGCGGGCGCGGAGTTACTGTAGCGGCGCGATTCTGCTGCCTCCGGCGGTCTTTTCCGACTACCTTCGACGGTTTCCAAGGTTTTTCAGGCTCCTGGTTCCATTTTTGGCCTCCTTTTCGTCAAATTCGCAGCGGAGATAGGGTTTTCCGGCATGGTGGTTGCGCAGTTGAAGGCGGCGGCAGTTCGGCCTTTTCCGGTGGGTTTTTGACATCAGACCCTTCACAAGATTTACTCAGCATGACGAGGCCGAATTTTCCATATAGGTGGCGGCCCAAGAACCGGCTGTTGGCGGCGGACCGGTGGCGGACCGGCGGCTTGTTTTTCCGGCGTTTGGCTAGGGGGCTTTCGAAGGCCTCGTTACGGGCTTTCCAACGGTATGTTCGGATTTCGTTTTCATTTTACGGTTTGTGTTTAATTTCAGTTTTCGTCGTTGGGATTTAGTTCGGTTTTTCGTCAACGAAGTCCGGCGTGTTTGGTATTTTTTGAAATTGGTTGAGGGCTTTTGTCGGGCAGGCCGAGGAGCATATTTCTGTGCTTTCGGGGAATTTTCCGACCACCGGAGGTGGTGGTCCCGCGGCTGCACGTGGCGGTCAGACAGGTTCCGACGGCGGTATTACGACGCCCTTCATACAGCGAGTTCCTTCGTCGTGGTAAGTTCAATGCCACTTTCCATTCGTCAATCGGGTGTCCGGTTGATTTGTTTTGAATTTCTGAAGTTTTGCGAATTAATTTGTTAATTGCTCTAATTTGTAATTCGAGGAATATGTGTTGTATGGAATCTGAAAATATGTAATAAATTGTGGAATAAATGAGTTTATGATTCGTTGTTGATATTAGCCTTGTTTATGCCTACCGTTTGAACAAGATTATTGTACAAGGAGCGTTTATGTAATTTTAGGAGAATATAAATTTGTATAACTTGAATTAATTAAACTTTGTCACTTAGTAAATAAATATGCTAATTATGATTTCGTTATAAGAAGTTAGTATGTGTAACCTTGAAACTCTGAATTAAGGTTTAATCACGTTAATTGTAAATTGATCTATCATGAAACTTGTGAATTCGTTATGCATTATAAAATTATACGAAACCTTGCATAATTGAATAACTTAATATCCTTCATTTGTGCATTATATGCTTCGGTTGGAACTTGTTATGTCACTTCGTAATCTTTAAATAAAATTCGTAGCATGCTAATATATGATTTATTTGGCTTGGTAATACGTGCAATTTTATAAATGTGATATGTGAATTTGATTTGATTTGATTTGATTGCTTTGTAAAGGTGCAATATATGAATCTTTTATGGGATATATGAATTGAATGAGACTTATATGATTAAATTAGAAACCTTTGCACATAAGAATGGTTTAATTGCACGAATATAGATTTGTTATGCAATATATGAGTTAATATGATTTCTCTGATCTATATAATGATTTGTTTTGTAAGTAATTGATATGAATTTGAACCCTACTTATGTGATTGCATCTTTTATGTGTTAGAGCTTGTGCCGTGCGTCTCTGTGTGGTTGTTCGAGTCTGAGTCTGAGCCTTGTGTTGTGTTTTGTGTGTCCAGTTGGTTCAGGTGCACCCGGGGTGGTGATTTGTGGTCGTGCAGGTTCCGGGGTGGACCATTTGCGGTGTCTTCGGCTTTGTTTGGTGTCAGGTGAGGTTTTAGGATTTTTGTTTTAGTTAAAGCGACCTAGAACCCTATATGCTCGTTTTCAAGCCCGCATGCGAATATATACTATATGTATATTAAATATGTGTCTTACGATATGTTATGAATTTTGTTAATTCGATTTGATATGAATCCTTCTGAAATTATACGTATGGGCGTATATAAGCTTAAAATGGTTTTGCAACGAGGCTATGCTCCAAACCGTGTATCGTCAAGCAAACTATGGATTTCCCTCAGCATATTGTGAATTAGGAAGATACGGAGAGGTATGTGTATAGCATATGCCGAGTTGCACGGTAAGGTATGTTTCTTATGGTATATTTCTTAAGTATGAATCATATGTTTCTAGGTTTCGCGAGTTAGGTATGTTTCCTTTTGAATCTATTTGAATCTATACGAATCTATTTGAATCCCTGGGCCCCGGAGGTATGGGTAAGGGAGACCCGGTGCGGCTGTTGGGGTTGCCGGTTATCACCCCTGTGCACACGCTCCTTTAAAGTACCTGCGCACGACTCTGAAGGGGATGGAGAAGGCGTGGTGCTTTGAGCCTTCGGCTGAGGCTGGAGAAGGTACGTTGTGGGTTCGCGACCCCACGTATATTGAGTTGCACGATGTGGACCCGTAACCCGCGTGCAGACTTCCGGAGAAGGTTGGAATACGGAAATATGAATCTATGAATCTTATGAATTTTTGAGTTTATGCTTCCTTATGAATCTTTTGAGTCTTTTGATTAAGGAGTAAGGTTGGAGACCCGTACTCGCCGGGTATTTGAATTCTTTTGTTATGTTGATTATGAAACGGGATAGGAGAGTTTGTTTTCAATATGAGGTTTCTACGCTAAGTTATGAATCGATCTGAATATAAGAATCCTTATGAGTTACAATATGAATCCTTATGAGTTTTAATATGAATCCATATGCGTGTTTGAATCTATGAATCCTTACGAGTTTTCAAACTTAATAATATACGAATATATGAATAAGTATGAGTTCTTTTGGAAAATGGCTTTGGTATGTAAAACTCTATTCCCGGTTCATAGTCTTTTGTTTAATACGTGCTTTGCTCTATACGTGTCTATGTGTTGGTGTATGTTAGCCCCCTCGCTCAGTCAGTGGACTGACCCTCGCCCCACCTATGTTTTAGTTTGCAGGTTAGCTTTGGAAGTCTTTGGAGTTCGTGCTAGGCGGCTGTTAGTGTCTGTTCAGTCTATGCCAGTTTGTCGGAGTTGTTAAGCTTTTGTTCTGAATTATGTTTGTAAATTCTGTATAAGTTATGTTGCGTACATGTTTGAAGTTATGAATCGAATCTATGATTATTCGGGACAGGTTTCTAGGGCCAGTTGAACCCGTTTTGTTGTTTAATTGTTCGGGACAGGTTAGGACATGATTGATTATTTAGTTGAACTCGTTTAGTTGATTATGATGTATGATTGATGTTGCTATCATCCTTATTGTATGAAAAGTTTTCGATAAGTCAGCATTTCGTATTGCTTTCGCTGTTATGTTTTGCATTCTTTCTTTTGTACTGGGTTAGGTACCGCCTAGCATAGGTTGGATTTTTCGTTTATCACCCGTTCTCTGTGGCATGGTGCGTGTGCGGACTTTCCATTTCGTACACGTGTCGGGTCATAGTGCGGGGGTGTGGTACCCCACCACTTGGGGTACTACACGAGTGGCGACAGTTTTTTTTGGGTGATCTTTTGGCAACGGACCCTTCAAGGAAGTTGTTCGGAACGATGAGAACTATGAATCCCCATTCACACGACTCCAGATTTGGCCGTTTGGTGGTGGATCACGGCAGTGCAGTGGCGGTGCAACGGCGGGGGTAGCTCCGAGGATATTTTCTGGCAACCACTATGGGGGTTTCGAAGAGCTCGTCGTGGGTAAGACAATGTCTCATTTTCGTTCACCGGTTTAGAAGTAATTGTATTTTGAAGATTTGAGGGTTTTCGTGTTCTTAGATATGAAATTGGAGGAGATTGGCTTGGATTTTCCTGAAATTGATTGCGGAATTGGAACGAGCGCGAGGAGTACTTGCAGGGGGTGACCTTCGGACAGTTTGTCCGCCTCATCGTGGTGAGTCCAATGCCACTTTCCGTTCATCAATCGGACACTCGGTTTATTTGTTGCGAATTTATTTGTGTATTTGTGATTATTTGATTTAATTGTTCTAAATGTGATTTAATTGCGATTAGCTTGATTTATCGATTTATATGAACTCCGATGTATACGAAATCATACATTTAATAAATTTTGATATGTATTCATGCTTTGAATTGTATATTGAACCCCGTTATGCCGAAATTGTATTAGTTGTTAATTGTTTAAAATGTAATTTGTTCTTGTATGTTCGATAAATTGATGAGTATACATTGCATGGTATTTGAAAATATGTAATGAATTATAGAATATATGAATCCATGATTTATTGTTGATATTATTCTCGTTTCATGCCAATTGTTGGTTGTAATTCTTGTACAAGGGGTGTTTATTTAATTTTAGAAAATACAAATTTGTATAACTTGAATTAACTGAACCTTATCATTTGATAATTTTGATTAAGTAAAAGTTGAATTATTATGCCTTGGATGGTTAAATTTGAGACTTTTGCAATTAAAGTTTAATTACCTAAATTGAATTTGAATCTATTATGCAATGTACAAATTGTATGAACTTTGAATGGTTAAATGGCTTAGTCGGAATTTGGTATGTAACCCCGTAGGTCTAAATGAATTCGTCACATGCTATTATATAATTTAATTGGCCTTGTAATATGTGGATTTTGTATAAAATGTGAAATATGACTTTAATGGAACTTCTAGGATTTAATTAGAAACTTTTGCACGTAAGAAATAATTTATTCGTACGAATATGAACTGGTTATTGATAAATGAATTGATATGAAATAATTTGATTTGCATCACCTTTCATTTCCTTCTATTTGCATTAATTGTTCACCTGAACGTGCTCTAATGTTTTCTTTTGCATATAGGTGATGTGCATTTGAACCCTGCTTACGTGATTGCATTTCTTAAGTGCTTGAGCAATTGTCGTGCGTCTTTGTGTGATTGTCTGAGTTTGAGTCTGAGCTTTATGTTGTGTTTTCTATGTCCAGTTGGTACAGGTGCACCCGAGGTGGTGACTTATGGTCGTGCAGGTTCGGGGTGGACCGTTTGTTGTGTTTTTTGCTTTGTTTTGTACCAGGTGAGGTTAGGATATAGTTATACCCTATTGCAACGTGCTCGTTTTTGAATACATGCGGTTTATGAGTCTTATGTATATGTAGATATGTGCGAAGTACTTATTCTGTTGGTTTGTCATATGATATGATTTGAAAAGTATAAACGCTATGTATGAGCCTATGTATGTTTGGATTCGATTTGATATGATTTTGAAGTCAGTCTGTATGATATGTACGTACGATATGATAAGTACGATATACATGTAATATGTCTGTCTGTCTGTAGCATGATGTGACTTGTGAGATAAGCTTTGTGATAAGTGTGATTTTTGCGTTATGCCTAGGGCCCCGATGATAGGATCAACCCGGAACCCACCATGAGGAAGGTGGGGGATGGAGTCCTTGGGTGTGAGTGTCATGAAACTCATACCCTGACATATTAGTGTAGATGGTTAGGGTGTGTGCAGCCCTTCCATCATCCGGTGAAAGGTATGTGTGTTTGCCTTATGTTTTATGATTTGCATTTGGTTTCGAGTTTTGTCTGTCAGTCTCAAGTTGGTGAAACGGGGTTAGATTCTTAAATTAAGATAAAATTTGTTATACTTTTAAGCTAATAAAATATACTTCGATATGTGTGCTAAGTCTGCATGAGTTTGAACGTATGTTTTGAGTTTTGTATAAGCTATGTTTTGTTCGTTCTGTTCAGATAAGTCACCCAATATATATATATTATCACGAGAAAGAATATTTTGCGTGCAAAAACTAGTCCCGGGTTCACGAACATTTAATTTTGAACGTGCTGTGCTCTGTATATATGTATAGTGTGCGTGTGTTAACCCCTCGCTCAGTCTTTGGACTGACCCCTCCCCTTTATGTTTTTAGTGTGCAGGTTTAGCTTTGGGTTCGCGTTGGAGTTCGTGCTAGGCGGTGGTGTGTCGTGTCTGTTGAGTCTGCGTCTGTTTGTTTAACTGTGTTAAGTATTTTGTTCTGAATTATAATTTGTAAATTTTGTATAAGATATGTTTTGTATAGGTTTGAAATTATGATTTGAAAGTATAGAATTCGGGACAGGTTAGGACAGGTGCTCGGATTAGATGAACCCGTTGCGATTTTATAATTATTCGAGACAGGTTTCTAAGCCCAGTTGAACCCCGTTTCGTTGTGTAATTTTTCGGGACAGGATAGGACAGGTTGTCGGATTAGTCGAACCCGTGTAGTTGATTTTGATGTTTGTATTGCACTGTATGTTTAATGTATGAAAATTTTTGAAAGTAGGTATTTTGCCTGGCTTCCGCTGTCATGTTTGGCATATTTTCTTTTCTACAGGGTTAGGTACCACCTAGCTAGTGTGTGTGTTTTCGTTTGTCACCTGTTCGCTGTGACTTGGTGCGTGTGCGGACTCTCCATTTCGTACAGGTGTCGGGTCATGGTGCGGGGGTGTGGTGCCCCACCACTTGGGGTGTTACAAGGTTCGTATTCAAACTCATTTCATGCCAAGAAATTCATTACATAATTTAACATATGCTTAATACACATTGGGGCTTGTTCATATGCACAATTAATGCAAACAAAGGTAAACAAAAGGCATATAAGAGCAAATACGTACACATCCATAAGTTATAACAAGTTAGGAACGAGTTTCGAAATGAAAGGGTGCAAGAAAAGCGGAAAAAGAGGACAACAAATGGTTCCGAGCAAAAACGGGCAAAAGCTGGAAATTTTCCGAAACAGACAAGCTGTAGGAAAACGATAATAACTTGATTTTGAGATATGGGAATTAAGTTTTTCTTCTTGTAAAATAAACTAGACACATAGATCTTTAAAATGGTATATGGCACGAATCGTGGTTCAAAGGGATCCAAAAATGGTAGAGGTTTGAAGTTGAACGAGTGAAGAATTTTGGCGAAGTGGCGACACCAAAATAAAATGGTTATATCTCACAATCTAGAACGAATTTTAAGGTGATTCCAATTGTAGAGTGTTTTAGACTCAAAGAGGTTGATCGTTTCTGAAATTCAGGTCAAACAGAGTTCGAATGAGGGGGTACCTGGCCAGGGAAATACAAGGCAAGATTTACTTGGCCGGGGAAAATAGTCCGGAAGACTTCTGCACTCAAGGTCAACGCCCGGGGACCTTTTTAGGCTCAAAGTTCCCCGCCTGGGGAACCTTTCTAGGCAGCAAAAACATAGCAGAAATAGGGGTGCTCATGGGAGGAACCAAAAATTACAAAATCCACCTCCAAACTCAACCAAATCAAGCAAGAATTGAGGTATAACGTCACACTTACATACTCTATCACATATCTCAAATTCAAGGCATGAAAACAAGGATTAAATGAGTTACCATTAAAGCACATTTAAGCTCCATTAATGGAGTTTCGAGCTACAATCAGTTAACGATCAAAATTTCAACAAATAAATGACAAGGGAGCTTAAGAGAACAACATATATCAATCTTGGAACATATTATTCAAGTATGAGAGAAAGGGAGAAAATTTTGACATATTACCACTATTCATCATCTTCTTCATTGGCATGGAAGCAAGCAAGAAAAATGAGTTTCAATCGGAAAAAAACGATGTACTCAAAGAGAGGAATTCAAATCTTACCTTGGATCGTTGATCGGGAGAAAGAGGTCGGAGTTCTTGAGCTCGAAAGTGGTGTGTGGGGGTTTTCTCTTCTTCTCTTCTTTCCTCACCTTTCTTTATTGCTCCAACGTGAAAATGGGTAAATGGTAAGGGTCAAGTGAAAACGGGTCGGGTCAAAATATCCGGTCCATTCGGATCGGATTTTAAAACGGTAGGGGATTCAAACGGCTTCAGAAAAACAAAAAGTTAATTCATTGAATCCGAATCATCGAAACGAACTCAATGACAAGGTTGGAATTCGAATTCGAATTCCCGAGCTGAAGTTAGTCACGAAGGCTAAAACACCCTAATTACAATTAGATCCCTAATTTGCAAATATTGGACGATTGAGTCCAACTACAATTAATTAAATTCTAATGTGCATATAATTAAAATAAGATACAAATCGACACATAAGGCATGCGAATCACATAATTACTGAATTAAACTCTCCCGAGAAGTTGTATCTGGATTGTCGAGAAGACGGGGTGTCACAAACTCCCCCCTAAGAGAACCTGGTCCCCAGGTTCGCCTGCTCGAGTTTCAAGCTCGAACAACTTTCCTTATTCACCCAAGTTCGAGGTTAATGACATCCCGATGAGGGTTAGCTTGAGAAAGGTCTTCAAGCACAAGGGGTTTGTGTAGCACCCGAGCGTAAGGTACCACATCCCCCGCACCGAGACCGACCCGTATATGAAATGGAAGTCCATACACGTGCCAAATCCACGGCGAACGGGGACACAACACACACGCTATGCTAGGCGGGACTAACCCTTGAACCAATCAACTCAAGAAACATAAAAATCAGAGTAAAATAAAACTCGCGGAAGAAAGAACTACATAGCATATAAACAGTGAGCCACCAAGCTCCAAAAATAGAATTATACAAAAACATTCCATAATCAACGGCGCTCATGGCCTACAAAAATCATAACGCTCCAAGCATAAACTATGATCGTATACAAAATATCAACAAGAGTATGAATATGAGATTGAAAAGAAGTGCTAAACATAAATGCAAGACCTAGACGACTTGTATTCCCGCCTAGCACTCTTATACCTGCACAAAACAGCTGAAAACAACCGGGTTCAGTCTAAAAGAGACTGGTGGGTATAAAAACGGGGCATAAGATATATAATATCGCATAATTTAAACACATACATGCAAGCCCTAATCCCGTGTGAAGTTTGAAAGGAATTTACCAAGTGGTTAAAACAATAGAAAACATCAACGGGATTACGACGTTCATATTCATTCATAATTGTTCATAAGGGTTTAAGCTCGGCGAGTGAGCGTGCACAATCTCCAACCTTCTCCTCGTGTAATCATATCATAATTAGTGGTTATCACACATATCTTTCGTGCACATACAAAAATGATCATAATCATACATATACACCTTCTTCCTCCGGGTGGTGGACAAGTTAGCTAGACCTGACCACCGGTTAATTCCTAGGCCAATGGGGGTACATGAATCCCCCAAGGGCACTCAGCTCCCATTCCTCGCTAAACCTCCTAGCGAGGGCCGGTATCACCGTAGTTTGGTTGGAACTAGTATATGGGATCCCCGTCAGCCCTTGCTTCCTAGGTTAGCCACATATACTAAGTCCCGGGGCCCGTGAACATATCATCCATACAATCTCGCCAAAACATAAGGTAGGGTTTCATAATTAAAAAGGGTCATACGTTTGAAACCATTTACCCAAAATGACTCGATTTATATAAATATATTATTTTGGCTTAAAACTTTGCACATAAGGGATTTATAGGGTTGTTTAACTAGTAGAAGAAAAACCCACCTTTACCAAAGCAGAAATAAAGGCACAAGCGTCTCAAGGCTCGCCCTCGTCTCCGACCAAACCCGAATCTGTGCAAAAGAAAAGGTATGAGACTCAATGACCACATATGACGCTCGGCAATGAAGTGCATATGACGTGAATGCATAAATGATCATGTTATATTATAAAAATGTTCATGTGCACGATTAATAAATTTAAAACATATACCCATGCATTCATTCATACATTTCATTCAATTTCATAATTTCATAAATTCATAATATTCATATAATTTTCATAAATTCATAATTTTACATAATTTTTCATAAATTCATAACATTCATAAATTCAACTCATTCATAATATTCATAAATTCATAACTTCATAATGCATATCAATTAATCTAAAATTCATTTAAGAAGCATAACACATATTATTCAATTTCGCATTTAGGAATAAAATAAATAGAACGTTCAATCAATAGTCAGTAGAATAAATACGCGAAATAAAATTCAATTAATTTCAATAATTAAATTAAATCAAATAATGTTTAAAATATATAATAAATATACATATAATATAATATATATACATAATCATATATATCTATAATAATATACAATATACATATATATATATATATATACATATATGCACGTACACACTCACACACACATGCATGCAATATATGTTTTGCATGCAATATATACTATATATATTATACATAAACCATGCATGCATTATGAACACAAACACATACCCTACATATATATATATATACAGCCATGCATACACACGCACACACTTTATACAAACCATGCATATATCTATAAGGTAAATATACATGCATGCAATACAATTAACAATCAATCACACACCTACACAATACATATACATATATATATAATAACAGTAGCAGCAACAGAAAGAAGCAGAAAGAATCCAAGAAAAACGGGGTGACACCCCCGTGTCACCCTTAAAGCCCGGACCGAGACACCCCCGTGTCTCGGTACAGCAACCCCCAGGCCAACTGCACCCCCGTGCCTCGCTGGGACGGCCAGAAATGGCACGCCCGTGACTTGCAGCAGCAGCAGCCTCACGTTGACAGCAAAATTACGCAGAAACAGAGCAACCAATTCCATGAAGAAAGAAGGCAACACAAGCAGCTATACAAGGTACAAAATGTAGCACAACTCAACATGAACACACACCACAAAGCCATGAAAGATGACAGCAAAAAGGAAGAAGGAAATGAGCAGTTTTGACAGCAATTTCAGTCCAGAAAAACAGGGCAAAAATCGATGAAAACAGGGCAAGCTTGAACTCGAACCTTCTCCATCTATACAACTCAGTTAAGGCCATCAAATACGCAGCAAAACATCAAATATTCAACAAGGGAAACAGCTCCAAAGGTGATCAATCAAAGCATGGAGCATACGTGACATATATGTGGGATTTTCTGAAAATTTCATAGATGATATCTCATGAATAACTCAACAACCACGAAATCAAAAATCATAAATGATATGAGGATGTCAAATTAATTAAACTCGGGCTTGGAATCAATCAATACCAATGAGAAACGAAGAAGATCAACTTTTTGCCTAAAATTTCTTACTTTCGGGAATTTGCCCAGAAATGGTGAAACCAAGCTCAAAATCATGAATGGAAAGATGAAAATGACCAGAATTACTCATACAATACAACCCTAAGCTTACCTTGATGATTGGTTGAAGTTTGGATGAGATTTGAGCTCCAAAATCTCCAAGGGAAGAAGGGTTTCGGGACTGGACTGAGAGCAGTAGCTTTGGCTGATGTTTTGGGGCTTGTGTGATGATAATCCCGGTCAAGGCTTGAAATATCTAGATAGATGGTTGAGTTAGGGTTAAAAGGAATTAAACCTTGGTTAATTTGGTTGTGGTTTGGCCAAGTTATGGATGAATTAGTGTAGCAAGGTCAAGTTGGTCGCCGATTCGTTTTTCGGTTGAAATTCGGAGTTCCAAATGAATTGGGAAAATTATAAGGCTAAGTTTACTAAACTCGAATTTTCGTTACGAGTTCAGCGGAGTTGACGGAACTCGAATCCGAGTTCCCGAGCTCAAGATATTAAATTCGGAACCAAGGGTACGCTAAGTGCTCGTTAGCTCCCGTTTTGGTTCCTCAAAACAAATTAAATTCGTTAACTAATCAAATGAATTCGAAAATGTAAATTGAGCATAGAATCATGTTCATAACACATATATGTACAACATATTACAAAATCATGGCATTTTAATATCATATCATATAAGAACGAAGCACAAAATAAACGAACAAGCTCATACATGCAATTCATGCATAATCCTATAAACTTCCATGCAATTCATGCAATATAAATTAATTCCCATGCATAAATAATATAATCTCATGCATATATATAATTTTCATGCAAAAATAAAAATCTTCATGCATAAATAGATATATAGTACGTATAAATATATATATATATAAATAATCAATTAATTAATTAAAACATGATTAATTAATATAACATATAATTAGCATAATCATTGAATTAGTAATAATAATAAAACACATATATATATATATAAATATATATATATACGAGACATATATATATAATGAATAATATTAAAATAAAATAATATAATATAATAAAATAATAACAATTATAATAAAATTAAATATAAAACACGTAAAAACAATTAATTCGCGCAATTAGGTAAACACATACGCTCTACCTTTACGTCCGAAAAGTCGGGGCGTTACAATCTCTCCCCCTTAAAAGAATCCGTCCTCGGATTCACTGCTCACTCGGAAATAACTCCGGGTGAAACCTATTCATCTAATCCTTCGTCTCCCACGTAACCTCTTTGGTCTTATCATTTCCCTGGAGAATCTTGACTAATGGAATACGCCGATTCCGAAGTTCCTGAAACTTTCGATCCAATATCTTAATCGGCTTCTGAACGAAGGTGAGATCCGGTTCTAATTCCACTTCTTCAACCGGTAGAACCTCGGATTCATCTCGAGAATATTTTCGGAGCAAGTGTTTAATTTTCCTCCTCGTCCAATCCTTGAGAATCCTCTTCGTGGGAAAGCCTTTAGGAAAACCTTATCTCCAATCTCCACCTCCAATTCCTCCAAGTCCAAGAACAACGATGATCGACATTTATGTCCATAAAAGAGCTTCATAAGGGCCATTTCAATCGAAGCTTGATAGCTATTATAGTAAGAAAACTCGATCAACGGCAACTGTTCATTCCACGAGCTTTGAAAGTCCAATGCACATGCTCTCAACAAATCCTCCAGATACCTAATTAACCCTTCTGATTGTCCGTCGGTCTGAGGATGGAAAGCTGTGCTGAATTGAAGCCTTGTCCCCAAACACTTCTGTAATTCTTGCCATAATCTCGAAGTAAACCTGGGATCCCCGATCCGAGACAATACTAACAAGTCCACCCTGGAGCCTGATAATCTCATCATTGTATCTCTTGGCCAACTTATTCAGTTATCGGACATTCTGATTGTAAGAAAATGAGCGGATTTTGTCCACCTTCCTTGTAGTTCCACATTTCTAAAATAATGTAACGTCCACTCGGGTTGTATTCGTTTACCTCAAACAGAGCTGATGTCACAGCTTCGAAAATTCCCTTACAGTAATTCTCCTGCAGGTCTCTCACCTTTCATCGTCTTCATTTATTACTACCTGTTCTCTGCCATTAATTTTAACCACTTCCTTGTTTCTAAATGCCTTGAGCAGCAAATCCACTGTATTTAATACTTCTAAGTCCCCTTCATTACTCAAAGCAAAGATCACTGTCACTAATTCCGAATCGTGAGTGGGGTAGTTCTGTTCATGCTCTTTCAGTTTCCTTGAGGCATAGGCGATCACTCTTCCATTTTGCATCGCCACACATCCCAAACTTCCTTTTGAGGCGTCCGTATAAACTGTATATCTTTCTGTACCTTCAGGAAGTGCTAATACAGGAGCGGTGGTCAACTTTTCCTTTAAAAGTTGAAAGCTATCCTCATACTTCGTCCCACTCAAACTTAACCACCTTCTTAGTCAATCGGGTTAAAGGAGCTGTAATCTTCGAAAATCCGGTACAAAGCTTCGATAATAATCTGCCAAACCCTAGAAACGCTACCTGATCATTCCAAAACTCGCCTTTGCTAAACTTAGCATACAATCTGATGCTCTCTTAAGGTTTCCAACAAAATTCTGAGGTGCCTGCATGATCCTCTGGAGTTCTCGAATAAACCCAAATGTCATCGAAGAAGATTACCACAACTTATCCTTCCATCAGAACTGAACACTCCCGAACCAACTGATCTGTCTGAAGACTACCACCCAGTGGCGAACTCACCAAACAACAAGAAGAAAAAGCAAATAACAGGCAAGCACAGAATAGCAATTAAGTCACAAGAAATAAAAGAATGCGTGACACCCGAATCAAAGAGTGCATGAATGCTCATGTTATGTATGCATAGGGTACCTTCTACCACTGTTGTGGGACCGATCTCTGCATCTTGCTCTTCACCTTCAAGGGCGTAAGCACGAGCCTGGATCATTGGCCTTTGAACTCCCTTTTTAAATCCCGGAGTCTTGTCGGGGCATATATCCGCCCTATGATCAGCTTTTCCACATATTAGGCATAAACCCAACCTCTTCCAGCATTTGTGATAATTGTGAGTTGGCCCTCCACAATATGTACATGGTGGCTTGGAGAATCGTGCTTCACTCGGACCTTGTCGATCCCTTGTTGGTGCAGGCAAAGCTATTGGAACCGGTAGAGTTGGTCCTCCCGTTCTTGACTTCTTAAACGGACCCTTGGGAGAGGAAGTAGCTTGAACCATAGGTCGCTTTCCCGAACTTGTTTCAGAACCTCGCCCCATCAGTGGCCTAAAAATCGGGTCTTTCTTCTTATACTCCTCTTCTTGAACTAGAGCCCTCTGTACCGTATCGGCAAAAGACTCAAAATTGTGACCTGCCTGACCGTGTCTCAAATCCTGTCTTAACCCCGCAATGAACTTCCTTGACTTTCTCTTCTCATCCCGAGTGACGTGAGGAGCATATTTCCCAAGTCTATTAAATACCGTGAGGTATTGGGTCACTGTACGCGCTCCTTGCTTTAGATCCATGAACTCTTGCTCCTTTCTCTCTCTCACTACCTCCGGCACAAAACATTCTCTGAATTCTCTTTTAAAAACTTCCCAAGTTACTTCCTCTTCATCGACCTCAAGTTTCTCCCTTGTTCGTTCCCACCATTCATATGCATCTCCATCCAGTTGGAATATAGCAAATTGGGCCTTCTCTTGCGTGGTGAATTGTCGGACCCCAAATATCCTCTCTAGTCGAATCAACCAACCCTCCGAGATCGCATCATCGATAGACCCAGAAAATCGAGGGGGGTTGTAACTTAGAAACACTTCATGAGGATCTCTATTGTTATGGTTTAGTGGAGGAGCTTGTTGTCCTGCTGGTTGTGGTGGGGGAACTTGAGCCCTTCTATGCTCAACGTAGTTGAAAACCGCTTCCATGAAATTCCCCATATCCATCGGTGGTGCTTGTGGTTGAGGTGGAGGCGTAGGGGATCGATCATGATGACGACGGCGTCCTGGAGATCTCTCACGGTGTCTACGTGGAGGCATCCTGTTCAAGAAACACTAATATGCATGCTATCTTTAGTCCATGCATGCAAGTGCAATTAATTTGATCAAAATTCAAGATTTAGAGCACACAAGCACGTAAACAATGCATATGCAACACATTGACAAGTTGTTCCTAAAGCCGAACTACCTAACTGACTCAACACGACACAAGAGCCCGGGTTTTGCAACCCTAAGCTCTGATACCACTTAAGGATGTAGCACCCGAGCGTAAGGTACCACATCCCCCGCACCGAGACCGACCCGTATATGAAATGGAAGTCCATACACGTGCCAAATCCACGGCGAACGGGGACACAACACACACGCTATGCTAGGCGGGGACTAACCCTTGAACCAATCAACTCAAGAAACATAAAAATCAGAGTAAAATAAAACTCGCGGAAGCAAGAACTACATAGCATATAAACAGTGAGCCACCAAGCTCCAAAAATAGAATTATACAAAAACATTCCATAATCAACGGCGCTCATGGCCTACAAAAATCATAACGCTCCAAGCATAAACTATGATCGTATACAAAATATCAACAAGAGTATGAATATGAGATTGAAAAGAAGTGCTAAACATAAATGCAAGACCTAGACGACTTGTATTCCCGCCTAGCACTCTTATACCTGCACAAAACAGCTGAAAACAACCGGGTTCAGTCTAAAAGAGACTGGTGGGTATAAAAACGGGGCATAAGATATATAATATCGCATAATTTAAACACATACATGCAAGCCCTAATCCCGTGTGAAGTTTGAAAGGAATTTACCAAGTGGTTAAAACAATAGAAAACATCAACGGGATTACGACGTTCATATTCATTCATAATTGTTCATAAGGGTTTAAGCTCGGCGAGTGAGCGTGCACAATCTCCAACCTTCTCCTCGTGTAATCATATCATAATTAGTGGTTATCACACATATCTTTCGTGCACATACAAAAATGATCATAATCATACATATACACCTTCTTCCTCCGGGTGGTGGACAAGTTAGCTAGACCTGACCACCGGTTAATTCCTAGGCCAATGGGGGTACATGAATCCCCCAAGGGCACTCAGCTCCCATTCCTCGCTAAACCTCCTAGCGAGGGCCGGTATCACCGTAGTTTGGTTGGAACTAGTATATGGGATCCCCGTCAGCCCTTGCTTCCTCGGTTAGCCACATATACTAAGTCCCGGGGCCCGTGAACATATCATCCATACAATCTCGCCAAAACATAAGGTAGGGTTTCATAATTAAAAAGGGTCATACGTTTGAAACCATTAACCCAAAATGACTCGATTTATATAAATATATTATTTTGGCTTAAAACTTTGCACATAAGGGATTTATAGGGTTGTTTAACTAGTAGAAGAAAAACCCACCTTTACCAAAGCAGAAATAAAGGCACAAGCGTCTCAAGGCTCGCCCTCGTCTCCGACCAAACCCGAATCTGTGCAAAAGAAAAGGTATGAGACTCAATGACCACATATGACGCTCGGCAATGAAGTGCATATGACGTGAATGTATAAATGATCATGTTATATTATAAAAATGTTCATGTGCACGATTAATAAATTTAAAACATATACTCATGCATTCGTTCATACATTTCATTCAATTTCATAATTTCATAAATTCATAACATTCATATAATTTTCATAAATTCATAATTTTACATAATTTTTCATAAATTCATAACATTCATAAATTCAACTCATTCATAATATTCATAAATTCATAACTTCATAATGCATATCAATTAATCTAAAATTCATTTAAGAAGCATAACACATATTATTCAATTTCGCATTTAGGAATAAAATAAATAGAACGTTCAATCAATAGTCAGTAGAATAAATACGCGAAATAAAATTCAATTAATTTCAATAATTAAATTAAATCAAATAATGTTTAAAATATATAATAAATATACATATAATATAATATATATACATAATCATATATATCTATAATAATATACAATATACATATATATATATACATATATGCACGTACACACTCACACACACATGCATGCAATATATGTTTTGCATGCAATATATACTATATATATTATACATAAACCATGCATGCATTATGAACACAAACACATACCCTACATATATATATATATACAGCCATGCATACACACGCACACACTTTATACAAACCATGCATATATCTATAAGGTAAATATACATGCATGCAATACAATTAACAATCAATCACACACCTACACAATACATATACATATATATATAATAACAGTAGCAGCAACAGAAAGAAGCAGAAAGAATCCAAGAAAAACGGGGTGACACCCCCGTGTCACCCTTAAAGCCCGGACCGAGACACCCCCGTGTCTCGGTACAGCAACCCCCAGGCCAACTGCACCCCCGTGCCTCGCTGGGACGGCCAGAAATGGCACGCCCGTGACTTGCAGCAGCAGCAGCCTCACGTTGACAGCAAAATTACGCAGAAACAGAGCAACCAATTCCATGAAGAAAGAAGGCAACACAAGCAGCTATACAAGGTACAAAATGTAGCACAACTCAACATGAACACACACCACAAAGCCATGAAAGATGACAGCAAAAAGGAAGAAGGAAATGAGCAGTTTTGACAGCAATTTCAGTCCAGAAAAACAGGGCAAAAATCGATGAAAACAGGGCAAGCTTGAACTCGAACCTTCTCCATCTATACAACTCAGTTAAGGCCATCAAATACGCAGCAAAACATCAAATATTCAACAAGGGAAACAGCTCCAAAGGTGATCAATCAAAGCATGGAGCATACGTGACATATATGTGGGATTTTCTGAAAATTTCATAGATGATATCTCATGAATAACTCAACAACCACGAAATCAAAAATCATAAATGATATGAGGATGTCAAATTAATTAAACTCAGGCTTGGAATCAATCAATACCAATGAGAAACGAAGAAGATCAACTTTTTGCCCAAAATTTCTTACTTTCGGGAATTTGCCCAGAAATGGTGAAACCAAGCTCAAAATCATGAATGGAAAGATGAAAATGACCAGAATTACTCATACAATACAACCCTAAGCTTACCTTGATGATTGGTTGAAGTTTGGATGAGATTTGAGCTCCAAAATCTCCAAGGGAAGAAGGGTTTCGGGACTGGACTGAGAGCAGTAGCTTTGGCTGATGTTTTGGGGCTTGTGTGATGATAATCCCGGTCAAGGCTTGAAATATCTAGATAGATGGTTGAGTTAGGGTTAAAAGGAATTAAACCTTGGTTAATTTGGTTGTGGTTTGGCCAAGTTATGGATGAATTAGTGTAGCAAGGTCAAGTTGGTCGCCGATTCGTTTTTCGGTTGAAATTCGGAGTTCCAAATGAATTGGGAAAATTATAAGGCTAAGTTTACTAAACTCGAATTTTCGTTACGAGTTCAGCGGAGTTGACGGAACTCGAATCCGAGTTCCCGAGCTCAAGATATTAAATTCGGAACCAAGGGTACGCTAAGTGCTCGTTAGCTCCCGTTTTGGTTCCTCAAAACAAATTAAATTCGTTAACTAATCAAATGAATTCGAAAATGTAAATTGAGCATAGAATCATGTTCATAACACATATATGTACAACATATTACAAAATCATGGCATTTTAATATCATATCATATAAGAACGAAGCATAAAATAAACGAACAAGCTCATACATGCAATTCATGCATAATCCTATAAACTTCCATGCAATTCATGCAATATAAATTAATTCCCATGCATAAATAATATAATCTCATGCATATATATAATTTTCATGCAAAAATAAAAATCTTCATGCATAAATAGATATATAGTACGTATAAATATATATATATATATAAATAATCAATTAATTAATTAAAACATGATTAATTAATATAACATATAATTAGCATAATCATTGAATTAGTAATAATAATAAAACACATATATATATATATAAATATATATATATACGAGACATATATATATAATGAATAATATTAAAATAAAATAATATAATATAATAAAATAATAACAATTATAATAAAATTAAATATAAAACACGTAAAAACAATTAATTCGCGCAATTAGGTAAACACATACGCTCTACCTTTACGTCCGAAAAGTCGGGGCGTTACAGTTTGAATCTTCAAATCAATCCAATCATTTGAATTGCTCGATCGACTCGCACGATAAGAAGGTCTAAGGTAGATTCAACTCTCACCATTTGAGTTCATTTGAGTCAATTCTCAGTATTCTCTCGAAGGGTATAGCTACAACTCACGCCACTTACATAACCGAGCCCAAACCGAATCTCCTTCTGGGCCACAATCTAAGGTCCGAAGTGTAGAACATCCGAACCCTGTTCATACATCACCGACGCTTCGAAGGAGCTTGTTGAATTGTTGCAAAGCACGACCCTCATCTCACCGAAGCAACACTCTCAATCACTCAAAACACAAAACAAAACTAAAATGCATGATGCACGTGATATGTATGCTTAATGTACCATTCGTCGATGTGGGAGATCTTCTTTGTGATTGATTTGATCAAAGTGAAGGTCTCCTTACCCATATTTATGCCCTGAAATTCCCAATGTATCTTGTGTGGCGAATATCATTCCGGTCTTCATCCCACAGTTGTTGCCCATCCTCGGAATTCTTTTAACCCAATCTTCATTCTACGGTTGATGTTAAATTTTTTATAGTTCTTCATGTAGCACCCTAACCCCAGAGCACTACATCCCCCGCACTACAGCCTCGATCCACGTATGAAATGGAGAGTTCATACGTAAACCAAAACTATAGCGAACGGGTGACAATTAAAAATAACTGGGCTAGGCGGGACACTCTCCCCAATATAATTAAACCAAACATGGAATTAAAAGCGGAAGCAATGCATTAACTACGTATAGGTACCATATTTACCAAATAGATACATAATAGGTACCAACTTAACTATCAATACATTATCATCTATTAATAATATACATAATCGGGTATTCAAAATATACTAACAATGATCCTATCATGAGATGTCCAAAATGCTATACAAGAAAGGTACAATACTAGACCCGTGACAGTGCAAGACTTGATCGGACTCCCGCCTAGTACAACCAAGCGCTCAAGTACCTGAAAAGTGAAGTATCAGTCTACCGAAGACTGAGTGAGGGGTAATAAATATATATAACACACGTCACATGCAAATTGTAGCCACGGGTGAAGATTTTGGAATCATAATACTTATATAGTTCAAGAAATTCATTCTTCGCCCGAGATTACAATTAATCCAATTTAACAATTTAGCTTGATCGTTTCATGAACATGTGACCCCGGCGAGCAGGGGTGAGTCTCCAACCTTTACACCAAACGTGACAATACGTGTTTGCATTATTGATTCAATACATGATCATGCAATTCCACTTAGTGTTCACATAGACAGTTTCATGCTTGAAATCATGCAATAACCCGAGGATAACCCGACATGCCGGATTAATCCCCAGTCTCCTTCTTCCTCCGGGTGATAGCGAGTTTCCAAGGCTCGACTATATACGACATGGTGTGTGTAGGGGACATGACCCCCTAGACACGGAACTCCTTCCACCACTAATCTCCTAGTGGCTTCGGGGTTGATCCCAACAATGTGAGGATAATTCAGGAGTTACCCGTCAGCCCTTGCTTTCCCGGTTGGCTCAAGAACTACCCTCGGGCCCACGTGCAATCATGTGCTCGCCAAACTTGCTTGAAAATCATGACAATCATAGCTTGCTTGCTTGAAATATTTATAACTTTGAAAACGTTTATACATATAATATGTTTTGGCCGAAAAGGACACATAAAGGTTATAGGGTTCGTATTACCGAAAACCAAACCTCACCTTTCTAACAAAATACGACAAGGATATACTCTACAGAGCTTGCTCCTCGTCCACACCCTCGTGACCTGTGCAAACACGACACATATACGTGAGACGTGACCTAAAATGGACCAAATACGACGAACGGCGGAAATGCACTGAAATATCATGTAATGATCAATGTAACATGCAATTGTCATATTTTGGCATGAAATGTATCATATAATCATAATTTCAAATCACTTAAACCATTAGATTGAAAAGTGAAATTTTGAAATCTTGGCAGTCTGTGAGAGGGTCGCGATCGCGACCATTTTTGCTCTATTTTTGGTCGCGGGCGTGACCTTATTTTTCATGAATTTTTCGGCCAATTTTGCAAAAAGCCGAAACAAGGCCAAATTTGGGTCGCGGCCGCTACTGGTTTTATGTGTATTTTTGGTCGCGGGTGCGACCTACGATTACGCCCAAAACTGTGAGTGGGTCGAGGGCGCGACCGAAATGGTGTGTATTTTGGTCGCGGTCGCGACCTGCAGTCTTACCCGAAAAAACAGAGCAGAAAACAGAGTATGGTTACGGCAACCACAACAAAGCACCAAAATTCCAATTTTGATCAATAAAAGGCAATGATTTCAAGCAATATACATGCATACATACTCAAGATATGATAATATATCATTTAAACACATAATTCATGAAAAATCTCATCAAAATCCAAGGTTTTATGTTCATGCATAATTTGATCATCTAAGCCAAATTCAACCAAGGATTCAGGCGTTCAATCAATTCTTTGTCATATATTCATGCATCAAGCAACATATAATCCATGTTTTCATGAAACCACCAACCCTAGAATTTCAAGTAAATGATCAAGAAATCATATAATCCAGTCACATGCAATTTGAAGCTAAAAGAGTGAAGGAGAAGGATGAGGAGGATGATCAAACTACAAAATCTTGAAATAATTCTTGAATCTTGATGAAATTTGGCTAAAAATCTCTTCCCCTTTCTTTCCTTGTAGAACGAACCAAATGGAGCAATGTTGGAAGATTTTTCTTGAATGAAAATGATCATGGAAACTCATGGAAGCATTTTAACATGATTCACCATTTTGATTTGGGTGATTTATGCCCATTTGCCATTTAATCCTCCAAGAGTTCAAGTTATGCAATCAAGTATGTGAGGTTTTGAAAAACGATCAATTAGGTCCTTGGAATAATATGCAATTAGGTCCCTAAAGTTAGCAAAATAATCAAGTAGGGACGATTCGGTAATTCAACACTCTCGGTTGTGATTTTATGCAATAAATATTTTTTCGTGTCATGAAACAATATTTTCAATGATATGAATTCACGTCACTCATATAAACAATGTTTTCATGAGTTTTATAAAATAGGAGATGTCACATAAGATTATAAAATTTTAAAAGAATTAAAATAAATCCTACGCTCAAAACCCACACGTGGCGTGCTTACTCGTTCATCCGGAACCGGGGCGTTACAACTCTCCCCCCCTTAAAAGAATTTGGTCCCCAGATTCTCTAGTCCTGAGAGAACAACTCCGGGTAGAACCGTTTCATCTTATCTTCAATTTCCCACGTAGCTTCCTCGGTTTTGTCGCTTCTCCACAAAACTTTAACCATGGGAATCCTCCGGTTTCTCAACTCCTGAAACTTCCGATCCAAGATTTTAACCGGTCTCTGAACAAATGTCAAGTTCGGTTCTAGTTCAACTTCTTCCACGGGGAGAATTGTGGTCTCATCGGGGTAATATTTCCTTAACTGTGAGACATGGAACATGTTGTGAATCCTCGTAAGACTCGGTGGTAGGTCCAGTCGATAGGCTACCTCGCCTATTCTTTCAAGAATCTCAAACGGACCTAAGTAGCGAGGGTTTAGTTTCCCTCCTTTCCCGATCCGGGTGAAACCTTTCCTTGGTGACACCTTCAAGAATACTTGGTCACCCACTTCAAATTATAGATCTCTTTGGTGCTTATCGGCATAGCTCTTTTGTCTATCTTGCGCGGCCTTCATCCCTTGTTGAATCATTTGCACTTTCTCAATCATAGCTTGAACGACTTTGGAAGGTCTTTCGAATCTTTCACCTTTCTTCACCCCTTCCTGTTTCGACCATCTCCACTCTTCCAAGTCAAAAAACAACGGAGATCGGCACTTTCTTTCATAAAGAAGTTCATAAGGAGCCATCCCGATCGAAGCCTGAAAGCTGTTATTATAAGCAAACTCCACTAAAGGAAGCTGTTCTTGCCAAGAACTCTGGAAATCCATAGCGCACGCCCGAAGTAGATCTTCCAAATATCTTATTAGCCTTTCTGTTTGGCCGTCTATTTGTGGGTGAAATGCTGTACTGAACTTGAGCCTCGTTCCAAAAATAGCCTGTAACTCTTGCCACAACTTGGATGTAAACCTCGGGTCTCGGTCTGAAACTATGCTCACCGGAATACCATGAAGTCGAATGATCTCTCTGTTATAGATCTCGGCCAACTTTGGAATTTTGTAGGACATCCGGATTGGTAAAAAGTGAGCAGACTTTGTGAATCTATCCACTATTACCCAGATTCCATCAAACCCTCTTTTAACCTTTGGCAATCCCGAAATAAAATCCATCGTTACTTGTTCCCACTTCCATTCGGGAGTAGGTAACTGTTGTAGAAGTCCCGCGGGCTTTTGATGCTAAGCTTTCACTTTCTGACAAGTCAGACAATGTTTCACATACTCCGCCACATCTCTTTTCATCCCGTTCCACCAATAATATTGCCTCAAATCCTTATACATTTTGTTTCCCCCTGGGTGGATCGAATAGGCTGACTTGTGAGCTTCTTCAAGTAGAACCCGTTTCAATTCTTCAGGTACTATGACTCTGTTTTTAAATCGAAGCAAACCGGTCTCATCGAACCCGAAAGGACTCTCCGAATCAACTCTAGCCTTACCTACAAGCTTCTGAACTTCCGGATCCTTACTCTGAGCCTCAAACAACCGATACTTCAATTCTGGCTGAACTGTGATATTAGAAACCCGAGCTTTTAACACAATTGGTGTCATCTCGCCACTTTTCTTTGTTTCCAAACTCGACACACTCGCCTTCCTGCTAAGTGCATCGGCGACCACGTTGGCTTTTCCTGGATGGTACTTGATCGTACAATCATAATCTTCTAACTTTTCCATCCAACGCCGTTGCCTCATATTCAACTCTTTCTGTGTGAATAAATACTGGAGGCTCTTGTGGTCAGTGAAAATCTCAAAGGAAGTCCCATATAAGTAGTGCCTCCATTTCCCGAGAGCAAAAATCACGGCTGCAAGCTCTAGGTCGTGTGTCGGGTAATTCCTTTCATATTCCTTTAGCTTTCGGGAAGCATAAGCGATCACTTTTCCTTTCTGAGTCAAAACACAACCTAAGCCCTCCTTAGAAGCATCTGTATACACTGCATACTCTTCTGAACCCTCGGGAAGCGCTAACACCAGAGCTGAGACTAACTTTTCCTTCAAAAAGTTAAAGCTCTGATCACACTTCTCGTCCCAGGCAAACTTGACATCTTTCTTCGTCAATCGGGTTAACGGTGCAGAAATCTTAGAGAAGTCCTGAACAAACCTTCTGTAATACCCGGCCAATCCCAAAAAGCTTCTAATTTCCGAGGCATTCGTCGGTTTCTCCCATTTTAGCACGACCTCGATTTTCGAGGGATCGACTTCCAACCCTTTTCCTGAAATTACATGACCCAAGAAAGAAACCCGATCGATCCAAAATTCACACTTGCTAAACTTAGCAAACAACTGATGCTCTTTCAACGTCCGTAGAACGAGCTTAAGATGTCTTGCATGCTCCTCTGCTGATTTTGAGAAAACCAGAATGTCATCAATGAATATCACCACAAACTTATCGAGAAAAGGCCTGAAAATCCGGTGCATCATATCCATGAAAGCTGCAGGGGCTTCGTTAACCCAAACGGCATAACCACGAACTCGTAGTACCCGTACCGAGTATTGAATCCTGTCTTAGGAATATCCTCTGCTCGGATTCGCAGCTGGTAGTATCCCTGTCTTAAATCCAATTTTGAATAAACTTTGGAACCCTGAAGTATATCGAATAACTCCTCGATATGTGGGAGGGGATACTTGTTTTTAATAGTCATCCGGTTTAACTCTCTGTAGTCGATGCACATCTTTAAAGTTCCGTCCTTTTTCTTTACAAATAAAACTGGTGCTCCCCACGGCGAAGAACTCGGCCGAATGTACCCAACTTCCATTAATGCCTCAAGTTAAACTTTTAATTCCTTTAATTTGGCTGGAGCCATCCGGTAGGGAGTCTTTGAATACGGCTCGGCATTCGGAAAAAGATCGATCGTAAATTCGATCTCTCGCTCAGGGGGTAAAGAATCTAGCTTCTCTGGAAATACTTCGGGAAAGTCCTTTACCACTTCAGTGTCTTCCAATTTCACCTGATCCTTTGGCTTGTTTAGGATATAAGCAATGAACCTTGTAGCCCCGTCTCTGACTAATTTCTGAGCCTCTGAGAACGAAAGTAGGGGTACAGTCTTTGATATATAACCCGTAAGAACATCTGAACCCAACTGCACCTTCTTTGCTCTACAATCCACGGTAGCACAATGCCTGTATAACCAATCCATCCCCAGTATAGACCCGTATCTCTCCATTGGCATCACGATGAAATCGGTCAGGAATTCCCTGCCTTCAATTACCAGTGGAACATCATTGTAAACCTGATCCGTCTCTCGCCTACTACCGAAAGGAGTACTAACTAAATAGCGCACAGAAGTACACATAGCAGACAAAGGTAATGTAATAGCAATAGAATGCGCAAGAAAGGAGTGTGTGGCTCCTGGATCAAACAATGTATGGATGTTTGTGCCATGGATGTAAATAGTACCTTCAACTACCGCGGCAGGGTCGATCTCTGCATCCTGCTCCTCTCCAGCGAGTGCATAAGCCCGAGCTCTCACAAGTGGCCTCGGACCTGCAGGTAGCGGATCCCGACGATCCGGGCAGCCATCAACCATGTGCTCATCACTCCCGCAGATCAAACATAGCCCCAAACGTCGTCTGCAGTTATCATAGGTGTGAGTAGGAAGTCTACAGAATCTGCAGCCCGGTCTCCGAGGTGGCTGTGGTGGCGCTAGAGCTCTTGGACCCTTCTGTAATGGCCCTGCAGTCTTGAACTTCTTCCCGGAGTCCCTCTGGGCTGGAGGTACAGAGTAAATCATCGGCCTCTTTCCTGAGCTCGATCCCTGACCTGCTCTCGAGCCTGAAGCCTGTCCGGTACGCTGAGTAGACCTCTTGGCAGTATCAGAATCCTCAACTTTTAAAGCCTTTGCAGTAGCTTTAGCCCAGGTGCTCGTGTTAGCTGCTTTTAAGGCCTCCTAGATGTCTGGCCTGAGTCCCTGGACGAACTGCATTGCCTTGTGGAAATCATCATTCGCTATGTTAGGTGCATAGCGAGAAAGTCTCTCAAACTCTGCAATGTACTGCCCCACGGACCTTCCTCCCTGTTTCAGCTCGGTAAACTCTCTCAATTTGCGAGTGTGGGAAGCTAGAGGAATATACTTGTTCTTAAACTCCCGCACGAAGGCCTCCCAAGTAATAGCAGCACCCGCGGCCTCTAGAACAATCTGTGTGCTCTCCCACCACGAATAGGCCTCGCCCTGGATCAAAGTGAGTGTACAGCGAGCCTTCTCCTGAGTATTACAAGGTATAAGCTGCCAAATCCTCTCAATCTCCTTTAACCACATTTCTGCATGAATATCGTCGCCCTTGTAGAACTTCGGGGGCCGTTGGTTCTGAAACTCGCACAAAACAGCAGAAATAGGGTTCTCCGGAAGTGCTACTGGCGCTGGTGGTGGTGGAGGTACCCTTTCATGTAACCTCTGATCAATTAGCCCCACTACTGCATTCATAAAATCCTGAGGCTGTGCCTGAGCAGGTGGAGGAGGAGGTGGTGATCTCTCACGGCGATGATGCCGGTGATGATGATGCCTGTGCCGAGGAGATCGGTCACGGTGAGGTCCATCACGATCCATCCTGAAATTAGATCACTACACATGCGTGGTTTAATTAATAAATGCAAATGAGTGCATATAATTTCATAATATCAATAAGTACACATTCAAGAAACATCAAGTAACTCAATTAACACAAAATTTCAAGTAAAACAAGTAATTCAGTGAAATGCAGACTCTCAAGTAATAAATAGTCCTAAGCCGTGCGACCTAGACTGACTCGACACGACTCGAGAACCTCGGTTTTGCAACCGGGCTCTGATACCACCTGTAGATGTAGCACCCTAACCCCAGAGCACTACATCCCCCGCACTACAGCCTCGATCCACGTATGAAATGGAAAGTTCATACATAAACCAAAACTATAGCGAACGGGTGACAATTAAAAATAACTGGGCTAGGCGGGACACTCTCCCCAATATAATTAAACCAAACATGGAATTAAAAGCGGAAGCAATGCATTAACTACGTATAGGTACCATATTTACCAAATAGATACATAATAGGTACCAACTTAACTATCAATACATTATCATCTATTAATAATATACATAATCGGGTATTCAAAATATACTAACAATGATCCTATCATGAGATGTCCAAAATGCTATACAAGAAAGGTACAATACTAGACCCGTGACAGTGCAAGACTTGACCGGACTCCAGCCTAGTACAACCAAGCGCTCAAGTACCTGAAAAGTGAAGTATCAGTCTACCGAAGACTGAGTGAGGGGCAATAAATATATATAACACACGTCACATGCAAATTGTAGCCACGGGTGAAGATTTTGGAATCATAATACTTATATAGTTCAAGAAATTCATTCTTCGCCCGAGATTACAATTAATCCAATTTAACAATTTAGCTTGATCTTTCATGAACATGTGACCCCGACGAGCAGGGGTGAGTCTCTTACCTTTACACCAAACGTGACAATACGTGCTTGCATTATTGATTCAATACATGATCATGCAATTCCACTTAGTGTTCACATAGACAGTTTCATGCTTGAAATCATGCAATAACCCGAGGATAACCCGACATGCCGGATTAATCCCCAGTCTCCTTCTTCCTCCGGGTGATAGCGAGTTTGCAAGGCTCGACTATATACGACATGGTGTGTGTAGGGGACATGACCCCCTAGACACGGAACTCCTTCCACCACTAATCTCCTAGTGGCTTCGGGGTTGATCCCAACAATGTGAGGATAATTCAGGAGTTACCCGTCAGCCCTTGCTTTCCCGGTTGGCTCAAGAACTACCCTCGGGCCCACGTGCAATCATGTACTATCCAAACTTGCTTGAAAATCATGACAATCATGGCTTGCTTGCTTGAAATATTTATAACTTTGAAAACGTTTATAAATATAATATGTTTTGGCCGAAAAGGACACATAAAGGTTATAGGGTTCGTTTTACCGAAAACCAAACCTCACCTTTCTAACAAAATACGACAAGGATATACTCTACAGAGCTTGCTCCTCGTCCACACCCTCGTGACCTGTGCAAACACAACACGTATACGTGAGACGTGACCTAAAATGGACCAAATACGACGAACGGCGGAAATGCACTGAAATATCTTGTAATGATCAATGTAACATGCAATTGTCATATTTTGGCATGAAATGTATCATATAATCATAATTTGAAATCACTTAAACCATTAGATTGAAAAGTGAAATTTTGAAATCTTGGCAGTCTGTGAGAGGGTCGCGGTCGTGACCATTTTTGCTCTATTTTTGGTCGCGGGCGCGACCTTATTTTTCATGAATTTTTCGGCCAATTTTGCAAAAAGTCGAAACAAGGCCAAATTTGGGTCGCGGCCGCTACCGGTTTTATGTGTATTTTTGGTCGCGGGCGCGACCTACGATTACGCCCAAAACTGTGAGTGGGTCGAGGGCGCGACCGAAATGGTGTGTATTTTGGTCGCGGTCGCGACCTGCAGTCTTACCCGAAAAAACAGAGTATGGTTACGGCAACCACAACAAAGCACCAAAATTCCAATTTTGATCAATAAAAGGCAATGATTTCAAGCAATATACATGCATACATACTCAAGATATGATAATATATCATTTAAACACATAATTCATGAAAAATCTCATCAAAATCCAAGGTTTTATGTTCATGCATAATTTGATCATCTAAGCCAAATTCAACCAAGGATTCATGCTTTCAATCAATTCTTTGTCATATATTCATGCATCAAGCAACATATAATCCATGTTTTCATGAAACCACCAACCCTAGCATTTCAAGTAAATGATCAAGAAATTATATAATCCACTCTCATGCAATTTGAAGCTAAAAGAGTGAAGGAGAAGGATGAGGAGGATGATCAAACTACAAAATCTTGAAATAATTCTTGAATCTTGATGAAATTTGGCTAAAAATCTCTTCCCCTTTCTTTCCTTGTAGAACGAACCAAATGGAGCAATGTTGGAAGATTTTTCTTGAATGAAAATGATCATGGAAACTCATGGAAGCATTTTAACGTGATTCACCATTTTGATTTGTGTGATTTATGCCCATTTACCATTTAATCCTCCAAGAGTTCAAGTTATGCAATCAAGTATATGAGGTTCTGAAAAACGATCAATTAGGTCCTTGGAATAATATGCAATTAGGTCCCTAAAGTTAGAAAAATAATCAAGTAGGGACGATTCGGTAATTCAACACTCTCGGTTGTGATTTTATGCAATAAATATTTTTCCATGTCATGAAACAATATTTTCAATGACATGAATTCACGTCACTCATATAAACAATGTTTTCATGAGTTTTATAAAATAGGAGATGTCACATAAGATTATAAAATTTTAAAAGAATTAAAATAAATCCTACGCTCAAAACCCACACGTGGCGTGCTTACCCGTTCATCCGGAACCGGGGCGTTACACTTCAAATTCTATCTCTCTATTAAACATTCTCTAGGTCTTGTTCACAATCCCCAAGAGCAAGAAATCTTCGGACTTCGGTTAATCACTATGATTCCTCATACAATTTGTGAGTCCAGTACTTCATCATCACTCCCATAGCCCGAATTCCTTCGCCGGTATATGTCTAATAGGAACTTCCAAGAATTAGCCTCGCTCCGAAATTATAATCCTTCCGCACGAAAACTCCTTCGGGCGTGGAAATTATTTTCACCACGGCTAGTACTCTTCTTCTTTAGAAATTCTATAGCCCCACAAAATCCGAACAAGGCCTCCTAACAGTCTGCTCCCAGTTCTATTCTCCAGAGGCACGGTTAAGTAAAAAGGCATTCCCCATGCCACCAAAATTTTAGTTAATCAGGTTTATCTCCAAGTCCCGAATTGAACCCACGTTGGGTTTGTTTAATATATACTGTTAGTGGAACTCCTTGATACTTCTCCTCCTTTGTTTATCATGGATTAATTCCGGCAACTTTGTTATCCCTCGAACCCGGATTCTCAATAAATCGCGTCCTATGCCAGGTAGAATAATCCTCCATAGGAATTAACCTTTCTTCTAGGTGTACCCCAATTCCGAATCTTCAACCTCATTTAGGCTTTCCAAACCAAACTTCCTCGATCCCTTCTTCGAGTCACCCTACAATCTTCAACCCACTATCAAAGAGAGTCCTCAATTCCAACTTCATCGAACACAAAACTTGGTGGTCGAAAGAAGTGACATCCTATCAACCAACCACTAAATATGTATGTGGGGTTATATATGCCGATGTTATTCCTCATATAATTTCACTTAATCACATTGAAATGTTACAAGCAACATTTTCGATACAAAGAGTAAGTAAGCGGAAAATTAAAGATGCCATGGATGCACGTGCCATGAATGCAGATACCTCCATCTTCGGATTCATGCTGGTTTCCAAATTAAAGCCTTTGTTCTAGCTTCCATTGTTTGTTAGCCTTAGATTGATCACAACCGGCAACCATATGTTCCTTTGATCCGCACGCGTAGCACTTCTTCAGCCTATCCCAACATGAGTTGTAGGCGTGATTACTTCCTCCACAGTAAGCACACGGTTGAGGTTCTGTCCTTGGTCTTGTAGGATCCTCAGATTTATGTTTCTTTCCCCGAATCCTTTTCTTCTTAGCTTGGATATCGGGAGATTGGAATCTTTCTTCCATTTATAGGTTCGAGGAAAATCCTAATTCAACTCTCGGTCGCAAATTCTCTTCTTCTTTGCCTCTCGTTAATCTTCGATTCTCGACCCTTAAAGCTCTCGTTGTAGCTTTATCCCATGTGCTTGTATCCTCCGCAATTAAGGCCTCCTTAAACTCATTACGAAGTCGTTCCATAAAGTGCCAAGTCCTCACCTCCTCGTTGTTCATAATATAAGGCACATAAGTGCCTAACCTCTCGAATTCTTTAATGTACTTCATGACCATTTTATTTTCTTATTTTAGGGTACGAAACTCTTCAAATCTTCGGTCTTGTAAAATGGCCAGAGTATACCATTTTCTAAATTCCCGAACAAAGGTATCCAATGTCAATCCTTCGCTCGTTACTTCAATTTGTGGGGCAACTCTTTTCCACCATTGTCTCGCTTGTCCTTGTAGGAGTAGAATGGCAAGATACTTTTTACTTCAGAGATCCATACTTCAGCCCGGATATCATCGCCTTCTCCAAACTGGAGAGGATTAAAGGTCCTGAAGTCCCGATATAAGGTTGCCATCGAATTTGTAGGTTGTGCTTAGGTTGATGGTCGTTCTCAGTTATAAGGATGTATATGGGATGGTTGACCGAAATCTTGTCGACGTGGTGGCATCTTGAAAATTCCAACAATTGCAATATTAATATGTAATGCCCCGGCTTTTCGTTTAAACTACTGTGTCGTATTTGTTTATAAATTGCGTAATTAAGTTAGCTAATTATGTGATTAATTGTTTATAAGTGTTTCGTATTTAATTTTATTATAAATTATTACTTAAGTATTATGTTAAATTAATTGTGCATTAATCCTTTGCATTAATTTATTCAAATCTGTTGACCTTGGATCATAATTAAAATGGAATTTAAACTTTAGTTTTAAATTGTAATGCATGAATTTATTAAGGATATACGCATGCTTGTTTATTGGCGCTACGTTCTTATATGAAATGACATCAGAATGTTATGGAAATTTAGTATGTCGTAAATATATGTGTTATGAACATGCCTATATGCTCGGTTTATGTTTTCGAACTCATTTGAAGTGTTAACGAATTTAATTTGATTCGTGGAACCAAATCGGGGGCCAATGAGCAATTAGGGCACCCTTGGTTCCGCACGTGATATTTTGAGCTCGGGAATTCGGATTCAAATTCTGACACCTCCGTTGCCTTCGTATCGACGATTCGGAGATAATGGAACAAGCCTCATACCTTTTTGAGATCATTAAGACCTCCGAATTCCAACCGTAACAAACAACTCGTGCAAGAATTACCCTTTTGTTGACTAGTCTTCATGGTGGGACCCTTTTTACTCAACCTAACCTAACCAAAGCTTAACCATGACTTATGTACCTTGAGTTAAGCCCTTTATTCCCCCTTTTAGCAGCAAAAACCGAACCAAACCTCCCTCAGTGCTGCTACAACTGATCGAGAAAGAGGGAGAGAAGAAAGAAGAAGAGAACTTTGCCCTTTTGTGGTTTTTGAGCTCAAACCGCCACCTTCCTCTTCCAAATCTTCAAGTTTATCTCCAGGGTGGAGAGATCTTGATCTTTCAGGCACTCGGTAACTCGTATCCTTGTATCGTCTTGTTTCAGGTGAGGGTGTTTTCGTTTTAGCTACGTATTAAACCCTACAACCGTATGTGACAAGCTTTGGCCAAAAACCTAATATAGTTATATATGGTTTTCAAATGATATGTATCG
Organism: Lantana camara; assembly: GCA_037501455.1. Lineage (NCBI taxonomy): Eukaryota > Viridiplantae > Streptophyta > Magnoliopsida > Lamiales > Verbenaceae > Lantana > Lantana camara. The sequence goes on from CM074856.1 coordinate 98,031,472, forward strand.
AGTAAATATTGATCGATTAAACCCTTTTTAAATGATTTATGATTATGTTATGTTTCTTATGAATTGATATGTTTGGCGAGACATATTTATGATTTATGATTGCACGGGCCCCGGGACTTAGTATATGTGGCTAACCGAGGAAGCAAGGGCTCACGGGGATCCCATATACTAGTTCCAACCAATTACGGCGAAACGGACTTCCTCAAGGAGTTTTTGACGGGGAAACGCTAACCGGGCTTTGAGGCCTCATGAACCTCATAGCCGCATTGATATGATTGGGTAGTCGGGCCTTGCAAACCCGTCCACCACCCAGAGGAAGAAGGTTGGAACTGTTTTATGAATATGATTATGTTATGTTATGATTGTTATGCACCGTGTGGGAAGGCCGGGACACGGATTGCCCAAACGAATATGTTTTATGATATATGATCTGCATGTATTATGATGTATTGCATGATCACCTATTTAAAGTATTAATGATATGTGTCGTACACGGTCGGAGTTGGTTGCAGATGATGCACGCTCACTCGCCGAGCCTTTATGTTTATGTCTAAACTATGAATCTAATGAATTTAATATGAATTAGTCGTAAAGTTCGAGCATTGTTTATCTATTTTCTTGCCCTTCGTGGGAACTAATTTCAAATAAAACCTTTGCTCGGGATTTATGACTTGCATGTGCATGTTTCTTATATATATATGTATCGCTCCTGCTCACTCAGTCTTCTAGAGACTGACCCTCTCCCTCCCCAACACTTTAGTGTGCAGGTTTGACTTTGGAGTTTCGAGCTAGGCGGAGTTATGTTGAGTTTGAGTCGGTCAAGTTAAGTTAGAAGCGTCTCTGCATTCACCTTATGTATTTAAATTGTGATTAATTCAACCTTGTAAGATATTGGAGTTGAATCTTGTATTTCTGCTATTGAATTACTTTGTTGGGCTTTGATTATGAGTTTAAAAGAGGCCTGAAGAGCCAAGTCTGCTTATGGTTTGTGTGTTTGAAATTTTAGTTGTCCGATGCATTATGTTTTGTTGATTGGTTATTATTGCAGGGTCTAAGTTCCGCCTAGCTTAGGAAGGTTTTCTGTTTGTCTCCCGTTCTCTATGGTTTGATACGGGTGCGGATTTACCATTTCGTTACTCGTGTTGAGCCATAGTGCGGGGGATGTGGTGCCTCCCGTGCGGGGTGCTACATCCTTAAGTGGTATCAGAGCCCGGTTGCAAAACCGGTGTTCTCGTGTCGTGAGTGAGTCAGTCTAGGTCGTACGGCTTAGGGACTATATGATAATGTGTGTATTGCATCGATCTTGAACGTGAAATTTGGCTTTCCTTTTGAATTTTGTGGAATTATCTGCTGCATTATTATATAGATCCTTGTCCTGAGTGTTGAATATGTGCCATGAGCATGCACTAATCGCATGCATATATATTCCCGAAAGGAGTTATGATTTCCAGGTTATAAAGATAGTATCAAACCATGGCCAATTTCTGTGATCACAACAATCTATTGAAAATTCTTTCGGAAGCACGGAAGATAGGAAGGATGCCCCGGGGAGGAATGTGGAGAATGCTAGATGCGTGGCTTCGTAGACTGAGTTGCAATTAACGGTTAGGATTCAGAATGGGAGGTTCGACTTTGGCGATGCGATGGCAGAGGGACATTTGGTGAAATAGGAATAGGAGTTAATCAAGGGATGGTTGTGACTCAGAAGATCAACTTATGCAAATCCCCTACTTGGAGTGCTTTAATTGGATTCAACGAGATCTTTCAACCTAAGGAATGAAGTGAACAAAATCTTGAAGGTATTTTGGTCCTGGATTTGGATCATTGAAGAGGTATCAATAATTAAGAGGAGTAGAGATAAAAGGGTCCGGTAGGGGTTATGCACCAAGGGTCTACAAAGAAGGACTTCGAACTAAGCCTAGTGATTAGAAGTCGGGTTTCTAGAAGGCGAGTATCTAGGTAAACACAAATAGAGGGAAGGTGGCGATATTGAGAACAGGATTTGAGTTCGTTTTCCTAATCCAAGCTGAATTGCCATGTTGTGAAGTTGAATTGGAAGATATGGAGCAACAAATGGAAACGGTAAAGGAAGGCAAACACTCCTTGCAAGGAAATCATGCGCTCAAATATAAGCAATTGGAGGTGAGTTGAATTCACAAAGGATAAGTGCGGGATTCTTGATTGAGGTGACGATTAGAAGTAAAGGTCGAATTTCCAGGAGAGGTGTGGATGCTAACTCCGTGGACGTGGAAGAATTAGGGATCAAGAAATTGCAATCTCGGATAGTGGAAGGCACTAGTAATTTACAAAGATTCATGGAAATCTCGAAGACCGTGGGAAGGACATGGAGTAATCACTAAGTCAAAGTAACCTCGGGATTTGGAGGAATGAGGAAAAGCGACCGAACTAGCAACTTACCACATTGGTGACAGGTTCCAAAACATTCATAGCACGTGCATCATACTTCGCATCAATTATTTATTCTTTTGGACTTATTTTTATCTGTACATTTCTATTTGTTCTTGTTGCTCTAATGTGTTACATAAATGCTTGATGTAAACGTGACACATGCATTGACATCTTTACCCGACATGCATTTTAGTGTTTACTTGATAGGAAGCTCTGGCACCTCAATTGTCAAGTATATCTTCGTTCGAACCATATCTGAGTTAAGGGAAAGGAATTAATGGGGTGGCACATGACAAGAAAGACGATTTGGGAAATAAAGAACTTTAGGTAAGGGGTAGGTTGGTGGAAAGGAACTCCGAAGGAAAGTGAGATTAGATTTAGCTTCGGGGTGTTCGGATCGAGTAAGAATAGAGAAGAAGGATTGAGGGAGTTCGACATGAACGAGCAAAAATTTTAAGGGGGAGAGCACGACCGAGAGATAAATTGGAGGATGGCAGTAGTGCTCGAATAAATATGTTAATAGCAACAACGGGGATGCAAATTAAGGAGAATCCGGAAATCCTAATGGTGGCCATTGGAAATGAATAAGACAACTGTATTGGTTAAGTTGTTAAGAGATAAGTTACGATGCCAAATTCGGGTGAAGATTTTTCGAGATATAAAGAAAAGGGTTTATTGAACATTTCTATGTCTGGAATTCCGATTTGGGGGTGATGAAATTATAAGGGAGTCTCTGTGACCTCCTAAGTTAGAATTAACAAGGGAAATTGAATCAAGTTATTATATGAGGGGATGGTGTCGATCAAGATTTATTCAATAAAGTATGAAGGGGTCCGAAACAATATTATTAAGTTATTGGTTATATCAAAGGTGATCCAGAAGGAAACTTAAGAAGGGGACCAAATAGAAAAGGATGATAATTGGAGGATTACATCAAGCTTCAGGAATCATTAAGAACATTTTGTCTTCGATTCAAGAATTATGGGGCCAATTACCGAATATAACTTTAAAGGGGTTAAAGAGAATAAATTGATGACATGAACAGAAGATGGGAAAGAAATCATAATAACAAAAATCTCAAGACCGGTACTGAGCCATCAGTGTTGCCGGGAGTAGCTATTTTGAGAATATGTTAGACTCCGATATGGGTAAAGGTAGTAACTATGGATTGGATTTCGGGACTGACAATGTAGGGGCATTCGGGGAGTTCAAGGTCGGCTGATTAAAAAGAGTTGGTTGGGCGAATGAGGATTGAGGGAAAATGGTGGAAACTGGAAGCGGTACAATTCAGAAGGGATCTAAGAGTATAACCCTTAAAGGATTTATCAATCGCTTCACCGAGGAACCCTGAAGAGGTTTAAGACAAGCTGACCACTGAGCTATCTTCAGGACAGATCATACACTGGACAACGACAACTCTCAATTCTAAACTTCGCAATTACGGTGAACGGTACTTATAACATCCATGATACATGCATCCATGCAAATTTAATTCAAATAATTTCTTTGTTATGTGTTCCGATTTCTTATCGTGTTAAATTACTTGGAGTAATTGATAATCAACGTGGGCGTTTACGTGATTTTAATTTTGGGTTTTGCGTGTGTGGCTTGGGAGTATAGGAGACTTCCTTGCTCTATTTTTGGTTGAGAGACGGGGTGCTCTCGTTGTTTGTAAGAGACGGGGATTCTCTTATTTTGTTCGAGAGACGGCGTGCTCTCTTTGTTTGCGAGAGACCAGGTTCTCTCATTGTTGTTGAAGAGACGGGGTTCTCTTATTGGTGTTCGAGAGACGGGGCTCTCTCCTTGTTGTTTGAGAGAGACGGGGAATCTCTCATTGGTTGTTTTTAGGCGTGCAGTGAATTCGAGGACGGATTCTTTTTAAGGGGGAGAGATTGTAAGGCCCCGGCTTTTCGTTTAAACTACTTTGTCGTATTTGTTTATAAATTGCGCAATTAAATTAGCTAATTATGTGATTAATTGTTTATAACTGTTTCGTATTTAATTTTATTATTTAATTTTATTGTAAATTGTTACTTAAGTATTATGTTAAATTAATTGTGCATTAATCCTTTGCATTAATTTATTCAAATCCGTTGACCTTGGATCATAATTAAAATGGAATTTAAACTTTAGTTTTAAATTGTAATGCATGAATTTATTAAGGATATACGTATGCTTATTTATTGGCGCTACGTTCTTATATGAAATGACATCGGAATGTTATGGAAATTTAGTATGTCGTAAATATATGTGTTATGAACATGCTTATATGCTCGGTTTATGTTTTCGAACTCATTTGAAGTGTTAACGAATTTAATTTGATTTGTGGAACCAAATCAGGGGCTAATGAGCAATTAGCGCACCCTTGTTCCGCACGTGATATTTTGAGCTCGGGAATTCGGATTCGAATTCCGACACCTCCGTTGCCTTCGTATCGACGATTCGGAGATAATAGAACAAGCCTCATACCTTTTTGAGATCATTAAGACCTCCGAATTCCAACCGTAACAAACAACTCGTGCAAGAATTACCCTTTTGTTGACTAGTCTTCATGGTGGGACCCTTTTTACTCAACCTAACCTAACCAAAGCTTAACCATGACTTATGTACCTTGATTTAAGCCTTTTCTTCCCCCTTTTAGCAGCAAAAACCGAACCAAACCTCCCTCAGTGCTGCTACAACTGATCGAGAAAGAGGGAGAGAAGAAAGAAGAAGAGAACTTTGCCCTTTTGTGGTTTTTGAGCTCAAACCACCACCTTCCTCTTCCAAATCTTCAAGTTTATCTCCAGGGTGGAGAGATCTTGATCTTTCAGGCACTCGGTAACTCGTATCCTTGTATCGTCTTGTTTCAGGTGAGGGTGTTTTCGTTTTAGTTACGTATTAAACCCTACAGCCGTATGTGACAAGCTTTGGCCAAAAACCTAATATAGTTATATATGGTTTTCAAATGATATGTATCGAGTAAATATTGATCGAGTAAACCCTTTTTAAATGATTTATGATTATGTTATGTTTCTTATGAATTGATATGTTTGGCGAGACATATTTATGATTTATGATTGCACGGGCCCCGGGACTTAGTATATGTGGCTAACCGAGGAAGCAAGAGCTGACGGGGATCCCATATACTAGTTCCAACCAATTACGGTGAAACGGACTTCGTCAAGGAGTTTTTGACGGGGAAATGTTAACCGGGCTTTGAGGCCTCATGAACCTCATAGCCGGATTGATATGATTGGGTGGTCGGGCCTTGCAAACCCGTCCACCACCCGGTGGAAGAAGGTTGGAACTGTTTTATGAATATGATTATGTTATGTTATGATTGTTATGCACCGTGCGGGAAGGCCGTGACACGGATTGCCCAAACGAATATGTTTTATGATATATGATCTGCATTTATTATGATGTATTGCACGATCACCTATTTAAAGTATTAATGATATGTGTCGTACACGGTCGGAGTTGGTTGGAGATGATGCACGCTCACTCGCCGAGCCTTTATTTTTATGTCTAAACTATGAATCTAATGAATTTAATATGAATTAGTCGTAAAGTTCGAGCATTGTTTATCTATTTTCTTACCCTTCGTGGGAACTAATTTCAAATAAAACCTTTGCTCGGGATTTATGACTTGCATGTGCATGTTTCTTATATATATATGTATCGCTCCTGCTCACTCAGTCTTCTAGAGACTGACCCTCTCCCTCCCCAACACTTTAGTGTGCAGGTTTGACTTTGGAGTTTCGAGCTAGGCGGAGTTATGTTGAGTTTGAGTCGGTCAAGTTAAGTTAGAAGCGTCTCTGCATTCACCTTATGTATTTAAATTGTGATTAATTCAACCTTGTAAGATATTGGAGTTAAAACTTGTATTTCTGCTATTGAATTACTTTTGTTGGGCTTTGATTATGAGTTTAAAAGAGGCCTGAAGAGCCCAAGTCTGCTTATGGTTTGTGTGTTTGAAATTTTAGTTGTCCGATGCATTATGTTTTGTTTGATTGGTTATTATTGCAGGGTCTAAGTTCCGCCTAGCTTAGGAAGGTTTTCTGTTTGTCTCCCGTTCGCTATGGTTTGATATGGGTGCGGATTTACCATTTCGTTACTCGTGTTGAGCCATAGTGCGGGGGATGTGGTGCCTCCCGTGCGGGGTGCTACATAATATATGCATGTCGGTTAGTACGTGAGAATGCTAAATAGATAAGTCAAGTAAGAGCAACTAGGAAAAATGCAATGCATCACGTGGATGTGTCAACAAGAAAGTGAATATCAAGCGTATATTATAGCAAATCATAATGTAAATACAAACATATAATCATGTTGTCCTATATCGTTCGACTTAGACCGACACAACACAACTCTAAGCCCGGGTTTTGCAACCCAGAGCTCTGATACCACTTTAAGATGTAGCACCCCGCAAGGTGGGTCACCACATCCCCCGCACCTAAGCCCAATCCACATACGAGATTGAAACCCGTACATGAACCAAACAGAGGCGAATGGGAGACCAACAGACACACACCTAATCTAGCACCCCGGAATGCAGAGCACTATATCCCCCGCACCATAAGTCGACACTTGTAACGAAATAGAGACTCCGCACACGCATCAAGCCACAGCGAACTGGTAACAAACAAAAATACGCACACTAGCTAGGCTGTCTAGACCCTAATATAGAGTGCGTAGAATTAATCAAAATAAAAGTGAAAGCCACAGGATCAATTCATACAATCATACATGCTCGAATTAACACAAGCTATACATATTATGCCCATCCAAGGCCAAATAAATCATAAACGGATCAAGGCTTAAATTCTAAATCATAACTTATACAAATTTCATACCTATCTTAAACATAATACCAATGCGAAACATAAAGATGCAAAGACCCGACTGACAAACTCGAACAAAACTAAACAAAGGACCGCCGCCTAGCGCGCACCAACCTGCACCTGCAAACTCAACAAAACAGAAGGGGAAAAAAGAAGACAACTAGGAGGGGTCAGTCCTAAAGACTGGTGAGGGGGCTAACACACTCACATATACATAGAGCATAGCATATTCAAAATTAGAGGGTTCATAAACTGGGGCCTGGTTTTTGCAATCCAAAACATTTAACACGTGATACTAGGTTTAAGAAAAATAGTTAAGGCCGAAGGCCAAAATCAACCAAATTTTAGTACTTATGAATCCACTTCCGTTTCACAAACCAAGTTCAAAGTCACACACATAACTCGGCGAGTACGAGCCTCAGACCAACCTGACTCCATTCATAAATCAAAGATCTAAATCAAAAGGAAAACATAATTCAGAATCAAACAAACATACCTCTTCTCCGGGTGATGGCCGGGTGGCGCCACCCTGTCCATAGGTCACACAGTATGGGTCGTGAGTTTCATGACGCTCACGCCCGAGGACTCCTTCCCCCACCAAGCCTCCTAGTGGGTTCAGGGTTGATCCTTAAGTGTGGAGACCATGCTAGGGACTACCCGAAGGCCCACACCGTCCCGGGTCTCCTTCGCACAAATCTCTGGGGCCCAATCTAATTGTTCAAATTGTTCATAAGTTCGAAAGTTCATAATTTTTCAAAAAATCCAACATAGTTTCAAAACATAACTCGTGGTTTCAAAACACACACACCAACTCTTTTCGAAACAAACAAACGAAAGTATTTCTTACATATACATAAAAGCGTTTTCAAATATTTCATAACAAAAGGGCCAAAATCCCACAAAATACGTATCAAACACATATCTAAGTACTTATACATATACATAGGTCACATGCGGGATTAAATCATATCAAGGGTTGTAGGTCGTAATAACTAATAGAAAGAAACCTCACCTTGTCGACCACACCGAACAAAAGCGAACCAAAGCACACCTAAGGACCATCTCCACACTCTCGGAACGAACCTCTGAACAAAACGAAAGACAAAGACATACTTAGACTAAAAATGCACCAATTAGACGCTCAGCATACGCATATGAACGCAAATGATGCAACGAGCTTCACACTAATTTACACTTAAGCATACCGAAGCGGATAACGAACTATCACACAAATAATTCACAAATTAAACTCATAATACATCAACTAAACTCCTAACGTAGCATATAATAGCATATTAGGAGCATTCATAAATTTAAAGTCCCTAAAGAGAGCAACAGATGCACATAAGTTGAAATAAAATAACACTTAGCCCATATAAATTCATACCACTTCATAGATCACATATTTTACGTCAAACGGACTCATAAATTTCATGCAACGAACATAACATATCATATAACGTATTCAAAACGCATACATATCAAGAATTGAGCAAAGAGATCGCATGCGAGGTAAAGGATCGAAGCATTAGTTCATGCATGCACGTAAGGGAGCATATAAGGTATATCTTGTCTTGTATCACGTAAACGAGCACCAAAATTACATATTAAATTCATAACAAAGCATATAACATAATATATAAGAAGTTAGAAACATATAACAAACACAAACAAGCTAAGAAAAGCCAGCAAAACGATGAAAAACGAACAGCAGCTCGCAGCAGTCAACAACTCGAAACCAGCCTCTAAATGGGTCGTGGCCGCGACCAAAACTCAGCACAAAAGGGGTCGCGGCTGCTACCACAGCCACCAGCAGCTCTCGAGGCTGCAACAGGTCGAAACTGGGCCAAATAAGGGTCGCAGCCGCGACCAAGAATGGCCTGATTTCGGTCGCAGCCGCGACTGCATGCAGCAATCACAAAACAGATCAGCAGCAGCCCCTGTTTTTCATCCTTTTCTTCATGCAGCAGCAACCAACGAAACAAGGCAACAAGGGCAGCAAAAGGAGCTTAAAAAAGCAGCAAAATCATCCCCAAAACATCACACACACACACGACAAAGCAAGGAAGCAAATCTATCACATGTTCTTCAAATTTTCATTTCAGCCATGGATGATTAAAGAGCAGGCCATATCCACGAAGTATGAGCTAAAAATCATGTTAAGGAATTCATATAGATCACATAAATGGTTTCCAATCAAGAAATGGATCAATAATTTTCAAGATTTCATCAAATTTTCATCAAAATTCACACAAACCCTTACTATTCATGATCCTCAATCTAACATGCTCAAATCTCAATCAAATTCAGCGAAATAGGACTTAAATGAAACTCAAGAAGATTTAGAACAAGAATTCATTCATACCTTTCAAATCGAAGAAGAAATGACGAAGAAACAAGCTCAAAATCCTTAAGGATGAACAGTGGCGGGTCTACCTCTTTTCTCCCATTTCAGTAGCTTCTCTCTCTTCCCACATGGTGAGTTCGAAAATGGGGTTAATGGTGGGTGAAATTGGGTTAAGTTAGGGTTAATTAGGCTTAAGAATTGGGCCATTTGGTCAAGAAACGAAAAAGTTATGGCAAAAACCTTAACAGGTGGCAAATCTGCACGAGGTCTATGTTTCGGGCAAAATTCGGAGGATCAAACGGGCTTAGAAAAATACAAAGGTAGGTTCCAAATCTTCAAATTTTTGTTACGAGTCCAGCGCCTCTTGCGGAATTCAAATCCGAATTCCCGAGCCCAAGTTACGCCTTCCGGAACACAAGGTGTGCTAAACGTTTTAGGCCCTCGCGCCCCTAACAAACAAAATGGTTTTAAAAACCGTATCAAACGAGCTCAAAAATGAAAAACGAACACGCAAACAAGTTTATAACACGTAAAATTCACACATAGAAAATCATTATAAAAATCGGAATAAAAAACGGGCACGTGTGGTTCAAATTCAAAAGCAAATGAACGTAAACGTTCAAAATTCATATAAAACACTTAATCAATAATTCATATTAATCAAGAATTAGCATTTAAAGAATAAAATAGACACATAAAAGTATAAATAAACAATATAAAACGCACTTAGTCCACTCGTAAAGACATATCGGTACGGTCGGACGAGCGGGATGTTACAAACTTTCCTCCTTCAAAAGGACCTGTCCTTAGGTCCTAAAGCAGGGTCTTGACTAACTCTGAAACAAACTCAGCTCCACTCTCCCACTGTGCCACTCTGATTCCATTCTCTAAGTGGATTCTCGGATTTCAAATTCCGCCACACGACTCTGTGGAAGTCTCCGACTCTAGGAATCTCCTCTTCAAAACCACAAAGCTCTCGAACACCCAATCCACGCCTAAGGTAGCTCCGTACCTAGGCAAGGCATCTCCTAGCACGTCCACTGGGAAACCTCAGCCCTCACAACTCACCAACCACTCGAGCTCTCGACCTAACCAAACTCTCTAAAAAGAGAGCTCACACGTAAGAAGCAACAAGGAAGCAATAAGCAGCACCAAAAGCTACGAAAAGAAAATAATCACAAAACGGGTTTCCCCGAAATAAGAAAAATGCATGTATGAAGTGCCATATATGCATTAGTGTACCGTGCACCATGGTGGAAGTGTCGAGTTCGGTGTCAACTTTCTTGCTTCCCAAAGTGTTATCTTGTACTTGAACCGGGATCTTGAAGTCACTATGTTGAAGGCCTCGGATTCTGGTTATTCGGACACTAGCTCGTCTTGTAACCCAAGTGTCCGCACTTGAAGGGTTCCTTCACTTTCTCCTTACCATCTCCTCCATATGCTTCGGACTTTGGCAAAAGAGTATTGAATTGATTCCGATGGGGAAAGGATCGATTCCACCTTCGGTAGCAAAGTTCTCCTCATTCTTGAGATTGTCGATATCTTGAAATTCTTGAAGATTTTCTTGTGACTCGGATCCCTTTCTCGTACTCTAACTCAAACCAGGGTCTCATCCCATAATAGAAGGGTGAGATTCGAAATGTTGTTTATTCATCTCTATTCGGTCCACATCCCTTATTTCCTCGAGCCAAATATATATCGTTAAACTTGAAAAGCTTCTTGAATTCCATCTCTAATCCCTTGTAGTATTTTCAGACTTTCTAGTAAATCATCGTCCCCAATCTCTCAAATTCCAATATAAAATCACCCACCTCCAATTCTTACTTAGGAGCAATGAATTCGTGAAATATTCTTAACGTTACACTTAAAAAGACACACTTGTGTTAAATATCCCGAAAGACTTCCTCCAAAATGAACTCTTCTTTGAACTCTTCAATTTCGGTTGAATTGTTCCAGGGTTAGATTCCGCCTAGCTAGGACAGTCTTTTCAATGTATTTCGTTCGTTGTGAGTTTGGTTTATATATGGATCAGTCATTTCATATGTAGACCGAGCCCATAGTGCAGGGGATGTGGTGCTCTCGTCGTCGGTGCTACAATACACATCAATTAGGCATCAAATAATCCAAGGAAACATGTAGAGATTCATCGAACTCCTCATATGAAACCCTTAAGTGCAAATGATCCACCCAGTTCAAAACTCCAAGAACTCAAGTTATATGCTCAAGAAATCAACTCAAAATCACCACACATGTTTCATATTAATTCAAGAACTTGAAATAAACCATAAACCCTAACATCCTCAAGAGTTTAAAGAAATACATATGCATGATCTCACCTTGAATGAAAGAAGTGATGAAGGGAAAGAAGAGAAGAAAGTCTCAAGCTTGAATTCTTGTTGAAAATGGAAAAAAATTCTTAGCCTTGTTTTCCTTGGGTTGGATCGAGATGGAGGGAGAGAGAAGTGGAGATGTCTTGTGATTGAAATTGTATGACAATGAAGATGAAGATGTATGTGTGTGTGTGTGTGTGTGTGTGTGTGTGTGTGTGTGTGTGTGCGTGTGTGTGTTTAAATCGTGTGGTGTAGGTGAAAGAAAAGGGAAAATTGCTCTAATGTCCTCCAAGAATTCAAATGTATGCAATTAAGTCCCCAATCCATAATTATCAGAATTACATCCTCATCAAGTTTTCAATTAAGTCCAAAACTTGAGGACAATTAGGCACATAATTAGAAATAACTAGATTCTTAATCATGCTCGAGGAATAAAATTCATAACTCACAGAATTGAATTCATAAAAGAGGAAATTTAAATCACGTAATTCATAAGTATGTATTAAAATAAATTAAATTGCAAAATTGAATAGCAAACGGAAATAAATAAATCCAAAATTTCAAAACTCACACGCGTGGCGCGAATACTTGTGCGGTCGAGAAGTTGGGGTGTCACATTTCAAGTTCAGTCTTGGGACACAGCTTCTTCGAAAGAACTGTTCCCGGGCCCATTGGAAGTTTCCCTCTTTGGAATCTTTCATATTAAATCTCTTTAGTGTTCTGTCTATGTAAACCGACTGTGATAATCCTAACAATCTCCTAGATCTATCCTGATAGATCTTTATACCGAGAATGTAGGATGCATCACCAAGATCCTTCATCTCAAATTGGTTCGATAACCAAGACTTTGTTACTTTCATTTCATCCTTCGCATTCCCAATGAGAAGGATGTCATCTATCTAGTATCCCACATCGGTTGGAGAGGGGAACAAAGCCTGCCTTATAAGGAGGTGAACAAAACCGTGAGGTGGGCTATGTGACACCAAAGCGGACAATATCTATAGGCGGGTATTCGGGCTGGTACAAATGGTATCAGAGCCGGGCCTCGGGCCGGTGTGCCAGCGAGGACGCAGGTCCCTCTTAGTGGGGCTGGATCTAGTATCCCACATCGGTTGGAGAGGAGAACAAAGCATGCCTTATAAGGAGGTGGATACCTCTCCCTTGCAGACGCCTTTTCTTGGGCTCGGCATCAGTCGGGAACAACAAAACCATGAGGTGGGATGTGTGACACCAAAGCGGATAATATATACAGGCAACTATTCAGGCTGTTACAATCTACATAAAGTATCAGACATTGAACCAAGGTTTCCAATTGTTTCTTGTACACGCAGGACTCATTCAGATTTTGAATAAAGCCAAACGATTTGACCTCTTCATCAAACCAAATATTCCAATTCCTAGAAGCTTGTTTCAATTCGTAGATTGATCTTTGGAGCTTACAAACCTTTTGTTCGCTCACACTGAATGTGATACCCATGGGTTGCTCCATGTAAATGTCTTTGTCAATATCTCCATTGAGAAAGGCAGTTTTCACATCCATTTGCCATAACTCACAGTCATAATATGCAGCAATGGCAAGCAAGATTCGTATGGATTTTTACATTCCAACTGGCAAGAAGGTTTCGTCAAAGTATACACCTGGTCTTTCAGTGAAACCCTTAGCAACTAATCTTGCTTTAAAGGTTACCACGCTTCCATCTACTCCAAGCTTGAGCTTATAAATCCATTTGCACCCTATGGGTCTAATCCCATCAGGTGGACCAACCAAGGTCCAAACTTGATTAGAGTACATGGAATCCATTTCCGATTTCATTGCTTCTTTCCACTGTTCAGAGTCTGAAGCTAATAGTGCCTGCTCATAAGTTAATGGATCGTTATCCATTTGAGATGTTTGGTAGAGAAAACCGTACCATCTCTCCTGTTGTCTAGGAATGTGTTGAGAACGTCTTATTTAAGGAGGATTTTTGCATGTATCACTCTTTAGGATTGGTTGAGGAATGTTAGTCTCTAAACTAGGCGTGGGACCTCGGTCTCGAACCTCTGCGAGTTCTATGATCTTGCCTTTCTTCTCTTTAAGGAACGAGTCCTCCAAAAAAGTGGCGTTTCTTGACATAAAGACCTTTTGTTCAAGAAGATCGTTGAAATAATATCCTATTAACTCTTTAGGATATCCTACGAAGTTGCACAAGCTTGATCTAGCTTCAAGCTTATCTCCCACTGTCATCTTCACGTAAGCAGGATAACCCCAAATTCTTAAGTAAGAATAATTAGGGATTTTGCCAAACCACATTTCGAATGGGGTTTTGGGTACAGATTTGGAGGGAATAAGATTCAGAATCTTAACTACTAATTCTAAGGCATATCCCCAGAATGAAGGTGGCAATTCAGTGAAGCTCATCATGGAATGAACCATATCAAATAGGGTTCTGTTCCTTCTCTCCGAAACTCCATTTAATTGAGGAGTTCCCGAGGAGTTCACTGAGAGATAATTCCATTATCTCCGAGATGACTAAGGAATTCGTCACTTAGATACTCGTCTCCTTAATCAAATCAAAGTGTCTTTATGTTGTGATGGGTTTGGTTCTCAACCTCCTTTTGAAGTTCCAAGAATTTCTCAAACGCTTCGGATTTATACTTCATTAAGTACACATAACCAAAACCACTAAAGTCGTCTATAAAGGTTATGAAATACTGATGATTGTTTCTTGTACTTACACTAAGTGATCCACAAACATCAGTACGGATTAAATCCAATACTTTAGTGGCACATTCCACTTTACCATTAAAGGCAATCTTGGTCATTTTTCCTTTAAGACATGATTCACAATGAGTTAACTCTTTAAGTTCATTATCATAGAATGTTCCTAAATTAGTTAACTTAGCAATCCTATATTTGGAAATATGCCCTAAACGTGCATGCCATAAAGAAGTCGAGATTTTCTATATCTTTTGTGTTTGTTTATTTGTTGTATATTCAAAATATTAGCGTCCTTAATTGTGTAAAGTCCATTAGATAATGTACCAAGCAAAACGGAAGTTTTATTCTTCTTAAGATAAAAGTTTCCATTTCTAGAAGAAGTTTCATATCCTTCACAATCAACTATTGGAATGGAAATAATATTACAAATAATAGAAGGTACATAAAGGACTTTGTTCAACACTAAAGTAAAGACACCTAAATCTAATTTACACGTCCCAATGGCTTGAGCTTGAACTCTTGATCCATTCCCAACCTTCAAGACGCATTCTCCTTCTTCAAGCTGCCGAACCTCATTTAGCATATGTACATCATTACAGATATGAGCTCCACAGCCGGTATCAAGTACCCAAGAATTAGAATCAATAGATAGATTTACTTCAACAATAAACGCACCTTTCTTTAGAGTGTCCTTATACTCTTGGTAGTTCCTCTTCCAATACCCTTTCTTGCCACAATGGTGGCAAACGTTCTATCTCTAATCTTTTTTCTTCTTGGCCTTTCTCTTTTTTGTTGGAAAACACGAATCAGAAAGTAGCGGAATTTAAAAATTATCCCAACAAAAGGATCTTGGACTCGCAATCATGTATCCAAATTCGTAGAGATAGAAAACTTACTTTTTTTTTATTCTTTCTTGAAGCGTTTGAAGCCACCCAAGAACGCTCTTCTCGCGGCTTGATCCCCTCTCCTTGGTAAAGCTTTAAATCTTTAAACTTCTAACTTGAAGTCTCTACAGATAGTCCACCAACTTCATCACAATCTAACTAGTAAGGATGCTAGTTCTCTAGTTAGTGTTTAGGCTTAACCTAGGGTTTATTTGATCTTGGAGAAAGGAAGGTGTTCAACACATGAACCAAAAGAATTGCCAATTAGCTCCAAGGGGAGCTCGAGCTCCCCTATATATAATAGAGGGAGTGCCGAAATTCCTAGTCCTTTATGGGCTAGGATTTGGTCTCTCTCTCTCCTATTACTTGATCATCAAGTAATTTTGACTTTGACTTTGAATTCTAATTCAAATCAACTTTCAAGAGAGCTAAAAATATCCAAACTATTTTTGGATAATTTTATACTTTATTTATTTTAAATAAATAACTTATTTTATCTAATTAATTAATTCATAATTAATTAACTAGATTATTTTCTCCAAAATAAGACTTTCTTTTTAATTCAAAATTAAACCAAAGTCTATTAAATAATTAACACATTTAATTATTTAATATATATACAATATATACATATTTTCTCACTTGTGGGACACGTGTCACAAGGATACGTGTCACTCACGTGAGCCACACGTGTGGTTTCACATGTGTGGAACCCTCTAGGCCCGATTAACTCGTTTAATCATTTTTAAGCCTTAACTCATGTAACCAAGTTGTTGTGTGTGACCCTTTAGGTTCTCAATTCAATTAGCAGTGACCCCAATTAATTAATTCACTAATTAATTAATCAGTCCACAGATTAAACGACCATAGTCTAGTAACAGATGTTTAACCCCTAGTTGAATTGGAATGTTCGGATTCGACAGAACCTTTAAGTCATTGATTCATGTGAGATACAATCCTCCTACTTACTATCTCTCAACCAAGATCTAGGGTAAGGGAATAATCAGAACCCTAATAATCTGGTCTTAAAGCTAAGCGCATTTCATATCCATTTGATCTCAATCCAAGAAACCCTTTTCTTGATGTCTTGATCTACTGCCTTGGCCAAGGACTCCATATGACATATGAATGACTTACACAATAAGAGATCACCTTACGAATGCAAGTGTAGGTCCTTTCTTGATTCTCATTCACTTTCATGAATCACTTGTGCAGCCCCAGCATAAGCCTTGAATCAGTTGTCTAAGGCGACACCCATTAAAGCTTACACCTAAGACTACAGAGTTAACTCATAAAGTGACAAGGAACCCCAAGTCTTAAGGATCAATTAATCACATCAATGACTCGTGAGATATTTCCTAATCTGGAAGTTTCCATTTCCTGAAATAGAAACTTCCTTTCCCATTTAGGAATGTTCTCACACGGGGCACCTCAGTGAACTTACTTATTAAAGTAAGCACCCTCATGTATCACACACGTATCAACTATACACTTTGAACCTCCATGAAACAAGGTGGTCCTTCTTAAGGGCGTGATCCCATAAGCAAGCCTTAGAGGAGTCAGGTTGACACTCCCACTGTCTGTAGGACTCATCGGCTTGGAGTAATTTACTAATCATGACTTATATGATATAGGGCTTATTTCATGAACCATTTCACCTAAATGGTAGAGTCCTAAAGTCATCAGGATTAGGGGAGTTCTTATACATGCACAGATAAAGTAAACGAATACCAAACAAGAGCATATAAAGAAGTGTTGCCTCAATTCGTTATTTTATTCAAAGATTGTCTGTGATTACAATAAGGAAAAGCACAAAGCGGATATACAATCGACTTTCTAGGGCACTATTCCTAACATTTTTAACCTCTCCATCAGGTTTAAGATATCCCTTCTTCTTGGGAACTTTCTTCCCTTTGCCTTTAGAAAGCTAAGAAGAGGAAGTGACCATTATTACTTTGTTATCCTTCTTGATCGTGTGTTCAGCAATCACAAGTTGACTAATCAGCTCAGCAACAGTAGCATGAGCATGATTCATGTTGAAGTTCAGCATGAACGGATTGAATGATGGTGGAAGCGATGTGAGTAACAAGTCCACAGCGAGTTCTTCACTCAGTAGCATCTCCATGGAGGTCAGTTTCTTGTCTACAGAAAGGAACTTGAGACCGTGTTCATAGACACTTGTACCTTCTTTCATCCTGAGATGAAAGAGCTCCTTAGGGGTGTTGTACCTTAAAACACGCTCTTTGGGGTGGTAGAATTGCTCAAGGTGGTCATAAATCTCCCAAGCATTTTCTATTGACTCGTGTTGCCTTTGCATGTCCAGAGACATGTTGGCCAACATGAGGCAACCGGCTTGAAGATTATCTTCATTCCACTTTGCAATCGCATCTCTTTCGCCCCGAGTTGGAGCTTTGCCTTCAGTGATAGGCTCTCCCTCGAAGAGAACATATCTTCTCTTTTCTGAATCTAAAACTATCTTTAGATTTCGAAGCCAATAAGAGTAATTGGGCCCTGTCAACTTGTTTGATTCGAGGATGGATACTAGAGGGTTTTTAGTTACCATTTCAATTGTAGAGAATCACAGAACTACAACCTAAATGGAAAACACAGAAATCATGAGCATGCTGAATAATAACGATTATACATATTATCAAGGTCTTTTGAAATATGTTCTCCCACTGTTTTTAGAAGGTTTATAAATCCCTAACGACCTTAGAAGAAACTTATTTTCTCAGTGGGTACTAGGATCCCAAGTGTAGCACCCAGAACGCAAGGTAGCCACATCCCCCGCACTACAGTTCAATTCACCTATGGAATGGACAATCCATATATGAATAAAGCCTATAGCGAACGGGAGGCAATAAAAAAAATAATCTAGTTAGACGGGACTAACCCTCAACCAAATATATCAACAAGTATACCAATGCATAATGAGCAAAGCGGAAGCATACTATATACACATCATCATTTCAATCCGTTTCTAATATATCAATATATACAATCTCCAAAATACCATAAGCAACTCATAATTAATACACATGCCTCAATAATACAAATGGACCGTGCTAGAACCAAATTAAAGACATGACTAGACTCAATTCCTACCTAGCGAGTACCTGCAAGAACCTGAAAAGTGGAGGTGTCAGTCTATGAAAGACTGAGTGAGGGGTTTAATATAAATACAAGCCCAATTACCATGCAAGCCATAATCTCAGGTAAGATTTTATAAAGGAAGCAATAAAGGTTCAATAGCAAAGTAGTTCTCGCCCGAGATTATAACTATCAAATTTACAATTCAATCAGTTCGGTTCAGTCAATCAGTGACCCGGTGAGTGAGGGCAAATCTCCAACCTTTCTCCGACTGTGTACAATAATTCAGTTATTAATTGATTAAGTGATCAAGCAATCAATTACAATGCACAATTACGAGCAGTTTCAGTAACCCTTTTCCGTCCGGTGATGGTGGGATTGCAAGGGCCCACCGCCCAGTCAGTGTGAGCCTAGGGTTCATGAATCCCTATACCCGGAACTCCTTCCTCCACTAATCTCCTAGTGGATTCAAGGGTCATCCCACAATAGTGAGGATAGTGCAAGGGTTACCTGTCAGCCCTTGCTTTCCCGGTTGGCTCAATACAGTACCCTCAGGCCCACAGTACAGTACAGTACAGTATACTCGCCAAAAGACAGTCAATTCAGTACAGTAATAGTGGTTCAGTTGTAAATCATTTGAGGTTTAACAAAAACTATAGCTATATATATACATTTTGGCCTAAATCCACATTAGGGTTTTACGGGTTCTATATAGCTAGAAATTAAACCTCACTTGACGAGCGACGGAATAAGACAAGGATACAAGAAAGTGTCTATAAGATCAATGATTTCCGCCCTGGAGAAGAACTGGACAAGAAAGGAAACAACGTGAACTCGTGAGATGAGACTCAATATGAGACCAAGTATGACGCATGACAATGCTCATGTAACACCTTAATAACCCACAAATTAGTAATCAGGTGACACTTAAATATGTATGAGAACCAATTAACATCTAACAGATGAAATTAACATCAAGGAGTCATGTATTCATATCATTCAAACATTTCAAGTTCAATTCGTATAGGGCATGGAGTCACACATTCATGTTTAAGTAATTAAAGATCATAAAGTGTCAAATATCTACATAATCATCAATTATTCAAGTATTCCAATCATATAAATCACATACGGGAGCCGAGAGAGTGAAAGGAATGCAAGAAGAGGGATTTTGGTGAAGTTTGGAAACGCACATGCTGTAGGAAAACTGGAATATCTTGAGTTCTAGAAGTTGGAATTGAGTTTGGTTTATTGTGTATGAAACTAGACACAAAGAAATTTTCGAGGATATATGGCTCGTATTCTAGTTCAAAACGAGGAGAAAATGGCGTACTCTCGATGTTAGGTGATTGAGATTTCCGGTAAAGTGGTGACACCAAAATAAAACAGTTATATCTCACAAATGACAAGAGATATTGAGATGATTCTAATTGTAGGTTGTTCTATAATTCAAAAGGTTTCTTTGGGTTCAAAAATCAGATCAATCGGAGTTCGGATGAGGGGGTACCCGGCCGGGTAAAGTTCAAGGGAGCATTTTCCCGACCGGGGAAAACTGTCCAGAAGCCACCCTCCCGGGTACTTTTTAGGCACAAAAAGTACCCGCCCGGGTAGCCTATCAGGGCTGGAAAAAGTGGCAGAACAGGGGCTTGTTCGTGGAGGAAAAGGGGAGGAAGCAAAACCACAACAAAACTCAACCAAAACACTCCAAACAA
Source organism: Lantana camara (assembly GCA_037501455.1). Lineage (NCBI taxonomy): Eukaryota > Viridiplantae > Streptophyta > Magnoliopsida > Lamiales > Verbenaceae > Lantana > Lantana camara. The sequence continues at coordinate 98,051,768 of CM074856.1, forward strand.
TCATATATCATGCATTAGTCTCAGATATATCATTTAGGCCACAAAGAAATGAATATAACATGTTTGATTCATCAAAGTCATTCATGAAACCTTCAACATGGAAAAAATGATCACATAAGCTCAATACTTCAAGAACTTAAGCTATATCTACATGAAACGAACTCAAATCATCATATAAGCTTCATATTAAATCATGGAGTCCAAAGCTCCAAGAACTCTTCAAAAGATATGCATGATCTTACCTTGGAAATGAAAGAAGATGGAAGGGAAAGAGGGAGATGAAGTCTTGGAGCTCAAATTCTTGAAGAAAAAAGGAATAAAACTTGGCTCTATAGCTTCCTTTATTGGATCGGTATGGAGAGGGAGAGAGATGAGAATAACTTGAGCTTTTCTCATGAATGAGAAATGAAGAAGAAAAGGTATGTGTGTGTATATAATTAAATAAGTCAAGATATATATGTATATATGTATGCATTGTATATAATTAAAGTGGGATGAAAAGTCTTGGCATTAAAAATTTATTTGCACATAAGCCCTTGTCTCTAAGGAATTTACAAGTTAGAGATGCATCAACTTGTCTCTAGATAAATACATATCTAGCTCTAAAAGAATATGATGAAATGGGGTTGAGTACACATACATTCTATGTTAAATCACTTAAATCATGTTCGGAGAATTAAATACACACTCACGTAATTGGATTCACGAAGTTATAATTTAAATCATAATTGCAAGTATTCAAATCAAGGAAATTAAATAGCGCTAATCAACTGAATATGAATCATTCCAAAAATTACAAATTGATAAAATTTCATGTAAACACTTAGTAATATAATTCACAAATATCATGAAATACATAATTTGAAAACTGGGGCGTTACACCAAGCATTCTTTGTTTTAGACCCACGACACGTGAGACATCCAAAGGTTTAAGAATCTTTAGGTAGGTATGAATTACCGATTCCATCCCCATGGAATTCCTAGTAATATTTTTGCATCACTAATCTTTCAATCATGGACCCATGACTCATGAGACATCCACATCTACTTTAGTGTTGAGCAGGACCCATCAATCATAAGATCTCAACCAAACTTAGTCCGGAACGACCCACGACTCGTGAGACATCGCCCATTCCAAAATGGTCAACAAATATTAATTACTTAAAGTGATCAATTAGGAAACTAAGAATTAATAAGCTACACTAATTACCCCACGACTCGTGAGACAGCAATTAGCTTCACTTGTTAAGTCCTAAATCCTATTGATGGAATGCTAGGAATTTTATTATCGTGATAAAACAACTATTTATTCGAAATTGCTTAATATTTTAAGGGGATTTTCGAATTTCCAGAGAGTTGTCCGAAATGACCTCACCAATATATAACGTTATCCAATTTTAATTGTCTTGTTTAATTCAGTTTCACATAAAGTGCATCACAGAAGCAATTAGCAAATAACATGTCCTAGCATGATACTAATTATGAGATGATCATGGGTATCCTATATTATATGTGAGTATGGGAGCCACTCCATAATCACTAGTTCTAACATTTATGCCACATAAGACAGTTTATATCACATAGGGGTACAAAATTTAATGGAAAAACCCTATCAATTACATTAATAGAAACCCTCCTAAACATTTTGAGGGGTCTTTACTTATCGACACCGTTTACACCGTGCTCCTTGTGGATCCTTCTTGCTCCTAGGGCCTTTGTCTCCAAAAGAAAAAAGGAAAAACCTCACTTTCTAAGTTCCACTCTCTTTACAGAAATTAATATGGCTCAATCTTCATACTGACCATAGACAAATACACAGGGCATAACCAGGCCCAAAAACAATAATAAGGAAAGCCACATAATAAACACGTAACAGTACGCATATAAGTAGGGCTCCGACCCCAATTGAAATAACGCAACTGTAGGGCTCCGACCCCAATTGAAATCATCTATGTGCATAATTTAAAATATACATAAGACTAACCCATGATCACGTAAACTAGCATGCTTGAGCTTGAATTTAAATTTACTAATTAAATTTAAAATTCCCTTGACTTCAAATTATTATTCAAGAATTTATTAAAATTGAACTCGAATTAATTGACAAAACCTCAATTAATTTAAAATTAAATTTTTGTCAAAAATATCATTCAAAGTGATAATTATTAATTTTTCTCGAAAAATAGAACTTTGCTTTAATTCATAAAATCCCAACTTTTATAATTATTTCAAAATAAATAATTTTAAAATTAAAATAAAATAAGATTATACAAAATGGGATTTTACAAAACCGAAACACGAAACGAAAAACAGGGTTCCGGATCGCCTAGGCGGGGCGCACAGCTGCCGTGGGCAAGCGCGTACCCAGGCAACACCACACACACAGCCAGCAAGGGCCTCCGGAATAGCCTAGCCACCTCCCGTACAGCTGCACGCTGCTCGCGGGCGATGCTAGGCGTTGCTAGGCAGCAACCAAGGATGGGCTGGCGGTTGGCGAAAGGGCGCGTATTGTACCGACAGGCCCCGTGCCACCGCCTAGGCGGGAGTGGACGTGGCGGGGCGGCTACGCGAAACGCGCAAAGCCACGCGCTACCACACTGCCGTTCATTTTTTGTCCCGTAATTTCAAAAATTCAACAATTCAGTTACGAATTAAAACAGTTTAGAACAAATCAAATTCAAACAGCCTAGATTAATATGAAAACAGTTTTTCAGGAATTTTAAGAAACAGTTTTGATCCGGTAGATTCGTTTTTAAACAAAAACCAAGAATACATAACCAATAATCCAAATTCAAAAATTTTCAGTCAAAATTCAAAAGCAGTAAAGATAAAATACGGAAGTTGTAAGGTGGCTCTGATACCACTTGTTGGAAAACAGCAAAGTTAACGGCAACGGATGTACCACCCCGTCTATTCGGCAATCCAGGTATGACGTCACGAGTGAGTTTAATTGCATAATTTAATTGGTTTTTTAATTGTAAATATGTGACGTTGCATGCCTTGCGTGTCAATTTGTAATTTATTTTAATTATATGCACATTAGAATTTAATTAATTGTACTTGGACTCAATCGTCCAATATTTGCAATTAGGGACCTAATTGTAATTAGGGTGTTTTAGCCCTCGGGGCTACCTTGAGCTCGGGAATTCGAATTCGAATTCTAACCATGTCATTGAGTTCATTTTGACTATTCGGATTCGATGAAACTAACTTCATATTTTTTTTAAAGCCGTTTGATAGCCCTACCGTTTTAAAGTCCCATCCGAATGGACTGGATCTTTTGACTCGACCCGTTTCCACTTGACCCTACCCATTTTAACTCTAAAAAGAGCTGAAATATCAGCCCCTTCCACCCCTCTTCAAATGAGATAAGCAAGAGAGAGAGAGAGAAGAAGAGCTCCCAAGCCCTAGCCTCTTCAAGGTCAAGTTTTGCTTCATCAGTTCACTTCCCCGACGATTCGAGGTAAGATTTCGACTCTTCTCGATGTGTACTTTCTTTCTACTACACTTTTATTTCTTGAATCTTTGTATATGTGATTCATAAGAAAGATGATGAATAGTATACTTGTATGAAAATTTGACTTCATACCTCTATTCTTGAATCATTAGAGCTAAGCTTGAGATATGATGTTCTCTTGAGATAATATGGTACATATTGATTGGATTTTGAGTTGTTGGTGGAAGCATGAGTGATTCTCCATTAATGGAGCTTAACGTCTTGCAAATGGCAACTTGGTTTCATGCTTGATTCATGCCTTAAGGTTGAGTTATGTGATAGAGTATGTAAATAAGAAGTCATGCCTTGATTCTTGCTTGTTTTGGTTGAGTTTTGTGGTGGTCTTGGTGAATTTTTGCTTCTCCCGCCTAATACCCTATTTTTGCTGCGTTTCTTGTGCCCAGAATAGCTCCCCGGGCGGGAACCTTGAGTGCAGAAAGCTTTTGCACTTTTTTCCCGGCCGGATAAATTTTTTTCTTGTATTTCTCGCGCTGGGTATCCCCTTATACGCACTCCGTTTGACCTGATTTTTGGACATTATCTACCTCTTTGAGTCTAGAACACTCTCAAATTGGAATCACCTTAAAATTCGTTCTAGATTTTGAGATATCACCGTTTTATTTTGGTGTCGCCACATCACCAAAATTCTACACTCCTTCAACTTCAAACCTCCGCCATTTTTGGATCTCTTTGAACGATGATTCGTGCCATGTATCATTTAAAATATATATGTGTCTAGTTTCATTTTCAAGAAACAAAACTCAATTCCCATTCCTGAAACTCAAGATATTCCCATTTTCGTACAGCTTGTCCGTTTCAGTAAAACTGTCAGCTTTGGCCCAATTTCACTCGGAACACCTTTTTGTGTTTGTATTCTGTTTTTCTCATATCTTCCCACCTCCGAACTTGTTCCTAACTTGTTATATCATGTTTACATCTATGTATTTGTTCTTATATGCACCTTGTTATGTATCTCCACTTTGTGAAATGCATTCCTTTGTATGAAATGAGTTTGAATATGAACTTTGCCTATGTGCTCGCCTCTTTTAAGTGTCTATGCATATGTCGTACGTCTATGTGGTTCATCCTTACATTCTGTATTTGGTCCTCAGTTTGCTCAGGTACGTCTGGGGTGGTGTCCTATCGTCCATGTTGATCCCAGGGTGGATCATTCTTCGTGTTTGGCTTCCATTGGTGTAAGGTGAGGTTAGGTTATAGTTAAACCCTATGAAATGTGCTTGTTTTCTATGCATGCGAACTATAACCTTAAGTATAAGTAAATATGTGCGAAATATATATGTTTAGGAATGTGTTAAGCCTTTGCAAGTATAATACACTATGTACAAGCCTATGTACGCTTGTTTTGATTTGTTATTTATTTGTTCGGGTTGCAAAATTGAACTATGCTTCAAACTATGTGCCTCTTATGAGCCACGAGCTACGAGCTATGGATATGCTAAGGAGTTAGCACGGAGAGGTATGTATAGCATAGTTGTTGCAAGGTGATATCGTTACGTATTGTTATGTTCAGTAGCGGGTTATGTATTGCTCTGTATTCATATTGGTATTTTATGGGCCCCGGAGCCTACGAGTCAGGACACCCGGTATGGCAGCGGGCCGTCGGGTTAAGCCTGAGCGTAGTCTCCACCTTGATAGGACTAACCCGAAACCCGGCCAGGAGGTTTGGTAGGGGGTTGGGAACCTGAGGGTTGAGTGTGCACGCTCCCCTCTTCTGTACGGATGGTTAGGGTCGCGTAACCCTTCCATCACCGGAGAAGGAGGTTATTCTAAAAGTATGTTATTTGTTTATTTGTCTTTGTGTGTTTGATTAGTCGGAGGAGCCCAAGATAGGATTAGGTACTCGTACCCACCGAGTTATGCATGGTTTACTCTGTTAAAGTTCGTGAAACAAGGATAGACTTATAATTAAGATAAAATATGAGTGTTTTGGAATTATAAGCTAAGACATGTTATGAATTTGTTAAGTTTTGTTAAGATTTAATATTTAAGATTTGTAAGAATTTGCTAAGTTAAGTTTTGTCCATTTTGATAAGAATCCCTATATATATGTATCATAGGTAAATGTTTTAGTTTGCAAAAATTATCCCTGAGTTCATGAACATTACGTGTTGTATGTGCTTTGATCTTTACGCATGTAGTGTGTGTGGGTAGCCCCTCACTCGGTCCATGTGACTGACCCTCTCCCCTTTTGTTTTTAGTGTGCAGGTGTCGCATGGAGTTGAGCTAGGCGGCGTGTCAAGTCCCTGGAGTCTATCGAGTCTTTGTTTTTTTCGAGTCTGTTGTATTTAGCATTTGTTTTTTATTTGTATATGTATGAACTTTTGATTATGTATATATTGATGCTTTATGAATTTGATATTTCGGGACAGGCTTCTAGGAAACAATTTGAACCCATTTGCATTTATGATTTATGTTAATATTCGGGATTAGGTATCTATGCTAGTTGAACCCGTGACCTGCTGCTTGTGTTTTAAATTGTGATTTTATGATTCGCTTCCGCATATGCATTTTGTTTGGTGGTTTGTTCTTTTGGCAGGGTCTACGTTCCTCCTAGCTTAGGTGTGTGTCTGTCGGTCTCCCGTTCGCCTCTGCTTGGTTCATGTACGAGTTTCCATATGGTATGTGGATTGGGTTTAGGTGCGGGGGATGTGGTGACCCACCGTGCGGGGTACTACAGTGGAAGTTTAAATTTTTTTCCAAACGTAGATCTAAAAGACTTGTATTGTTCGTATCGTATCATAGGGTGTTTCAAGAAACTCATGTTGATTGAAACTTTCTTGTGATGTTGACACCGCTTGTCAAATACCCTTCAAGCAGAAAGTCCCTCTTAACTTATTCTTCAAGTCTAGCAAGAGATGCCTTCTCCCTCCTACAATAGGAAGTTTGACTTTCAATCTTTACTAATTAAAGTCAAAAGTCAATTTATTCAATAAACAACTTAATTTATAATTAATTATTTATTGGGTTAATTATTTTGAGAATAGTTTTAATAATTAATTCATAATTAATTAAAAGACCACAATTAACTAATTACAATTTAATTAATTAATTCTAGAAAAGAATTCACATGTAAAATAATTACACGTCGGAGCCACGCATGAAGCCACGTGTGCATGACACGTGGCAATAGTTCACGTGTAAATGCTCCCATTTCGATCAACAATTTGATCCTTTGTTAATCCAATTAACATCCTACCATAACCCTCGTATTCTGGCATTTGCGTGTGACCCTTTAGGTTCATTGTTTGATTAGCAGTGACAGTAATTAATTAAGCACTTCACAGATTACACTACCGTAATCTAGCAATAGGTATGCGACCTCTAACCGAATAACGAAATGAACCGAAGAACCCTTTAGTCAACGATAATCAGTGAAATACGATCCTCCTATAACTCTATCCCTCAATCAAGAACTAAGGCATGGGAATAAACTCAGAGCATTGTTATTCTTGATCTTTAAAGTTAAGTTCGTTTCATATCCATTTAGATCTCAATCCAAGAAAACCCTATTTTCTTGATGTCTTAATCTTTTATCCACCTTGGCCAAGGATTTAATATTCAATGGACTACGAATAACTTAATCAGTAAGAGATCATTCTCGTTCTTAACAAGTGTAGGTCCTTTATCGATTCTACTAATTCTACATATGCCACTTGTGTAATCCCAATGTAGGTCGTGGTTCAGGTGTCTATATGGCGACACCCTTTTGAGCCTATTAAAAAATTACAGAGTTAGCTCATTTGAGACATTAGAGAATCTCAAGTCAAAGGATTATTAATCATGTCATTGACCTATGATATATTTCCTAATCTTGAAGTTTCTAGGAGACTTCCTTTCCCATTTAGGAATTTTCTCACGCGGAACATCTCAGTGATGAAGTTCTTGTAACAATCACCCTTATTTATTATGAACGCATCATCGCATGTGTAACATCCCACTCGTCCGACCGTACAGGTACGCCGTGACGGGAGAGCTATGTGCGCACTTAAATTATTTAATTACGCGAATTATGTGTTTATTATACTAATTACGTGATATTCTTGACTTCATTGAAGTATTATATGAATTTTATTTGAACCTTATATGCTATATTTGAACTTTTATTACCTATTTGCCTCGTTTTCTATCCGTTTGAACTCGTTTTCGATTCTAATTTTTGTGACTACATCATATACATGAATTATATGTATTATGAATGTGTTTTTATGTTCGTTGCATTTTTTGAGTTCGTTTGATACGGTTTTCGAACCTTTTTATTTGTTAGGGACTTAAGGGCCTAACTTATTTTAACGCGCCTTGGGTTCCGGAAGGCATATCTCGAGATCGGGAATTCAGATTCGAATTCCAGAAGCTGCTTCAGACTCGTAACAAAGAATGGAAGCTATAGAACTTGGCCTCATATTTTTATAAGCCTATTTGGACCCCCAAATTTTTCCCGAAAAGCGACCCATGCCTGTTTTGCTTATATCCGACCCGTTTCTTATCCTATTTGACCCATTTTTGAACCCAATTAAACCAATTTCAGCCCTATATCTATCTCTCCCTCTCTCATTTCGGTTCAACCCTTGAGACAAGCAAGAAGGAGGAGAAACAAGACAGCAAGAGGGAGAAAAGAAGAAGGAGGAGCAGGGCACTATTCACTCTTGCACATTTTAAGCTCGTTCGATCTTTGATCTTCGTCAAATTCGAAAGGTAAGTATATTTTAGTAATATTCATCTCCTTATATTTATTTTTCACCTGATTTTGTTCAATTTCATGGAGTATAAGTCTTGTTTTGCTTGCTTGCATGAATAGTTAGGTTAGATGATTTATTTGATTAATTCTTACATGTTTTTGATCCATTTCTTGTTTTAAAGTTGAATATATGATCAATATGACTTGCTTGTTTCATTTTTATGCATGAATTTTGTGGAAAATGTGCTGAAAATTGATCCACCAGTGTTGAACTCCATGAAAGCTTGAAAATGAGTTTTGATTTCCATGCTTTTTCCTTCCTTGTTGTTTCATGTGAGTTGTTGTTGTGGTGTGCTAGTTTTGCTGCCTTTCTTGCGTGCTTTTGCTGCTACTGTTGCCTTGATTTTCTGTGGTTGGATAGCTGCTGATGCTGCTGCCATGGAATGCAAGAAACAGTGCAGATCCTCGCGAAGAAGAAGGAGTCTGTGCCCGGTAACGGGCGTTACCCCGTGGAAGCTTTGTGGACGTAACGGGCCTTACCTCCATAGCTTCTTGTAGCTGTTTGCTAATGCCTCTCTTAATGGGGGGTTACCCCAATCTTTCTAAGGATTGTTAACCCCTGTTACCCCCTATAGCACCCGGAACGATAGGCGCCACATCCCCCGCACTACAAGTCTAGTCCACACGTGAAATGGATAATCCAAGCATGAACCGGACTCATAGCGAACGGGAGACAAAATAAAAGATATCCTAGCTAGGCGGAATCTAACCCTGTACCAATAAATCAAGAATACCCAGAATGCCATACGGAAGCTTTAATACCATGCATGAATTCCAATAGTGGCTACAAGCCCAATAATTTCATAACATAATTAAAATTCCAACACGCATCCTAATAACGGGTTCAAACACGCATGCAATATGTCCCGAATTCATAGTCAAGAATCATAAATGGCACTCAGGCCCGAATACATAAAGAGATACAATTAAATCATAACAATGTAAATGTGACTCAAGTGTACACGTGACTCTGACATGAAAACTAAGACTCGACTCCCACCTATCAAAACCTGCAAGAAACTGGAAAAGTGGGAAAGAGGGGTCAGTCTCTAGAAGACTGAGTAAGCAGGAGCGATACATAAATATAGAAACATGCGCATGCAAGTCATAAATCCCGAGCAAGGTTTTATTAAAGGTAGTTCCCACGGAGGGCAAGAAAATAACTAAGCAGTGCTCAGACTTTACAACTAATTCATATTAAATTCATTAAGTTCATAAATCATACTCAATCAATAAGGCTCGGCGAGTGAGCGTGCACAATCTCCAACCAAACTCCGACCGTGTACGATAAATATCATTATTATATTGAATACGCGATCACACAATACATTATAATACATGCAAACAATAAAACATAACATAAGACATAGTCGTTTGGGCAATCCGTGTCCCGGCCTTCCCGCACGGTGCATAACAATCATACATAAACATAATCATAAATTAATTTCCAACCTTCTTCCTCCGGATGGTGGACGGGGTTAGCAAGACCCGACCACCTCATACATAAGCCAATGGGGTTTCATGACTCCCCTAAGGGCACTCAGCTCCCATTCCCCGCTAAACCTCCTAGCGAGGGCCGGTATCACCGTAAATGTGGTGGGACTAGTACAAGGGATCACCGTCGGCCCTTGCCTCCCCGGATAGCCACTTGCACTAAGTCCCTGGGCCAGTGCAATCATAACATATATACATAATCTCGCCAAAACATTTGATTCATAAGAAACATAACATATTTCATAATTCATTTGAAAAGGGTTTACTCGATCATAATTTACTCGATGACTCTACTTTAAAAGTAACATATATATATACATAAGGTTTTGGTCAAACTTGTCACATAAGGTTGTAGGGTTTAGTATGTAACTAGAACGAAAACACCCTCACCTAGAATACCACGAGACATAAAGCATGACTAATATGGGTGCCTAATCAATTCAGAAATCTCCGCCCTGGAAACGAACTGTATAAGAGAAGGAACAATGTGTACTCGTGAGAATTAACCCCAATATGAAACCACATAGATGCACGACATGTTATGCGCACGATATGAGATGCATAAGAAGGATTAATCATGTGATGAGGTCACATAATCAAGTGATTCATTCAAAATATTCAATACATAATGGTTTCATATTCATGTGTTTCATATCTTTCATATTTTATATCAAATCGAGCCATAAGCTTCATACATTAATCATAACTCATACTAAAACATATTTACAATGCATGCGAGTAATAAATGAAGCGGTAGGTTATCATATGAGGCCAATAAATGGAGGAACAACTCATGCATGCAAGCTAGAGAGCATTTGAAGGCATATTGGATCATAATTCACAAAATATTTAACAAGATCACATTATGATTTCATAATATACAAGTTAACACATAATATAACATATTAACAAAGTATATAAGTCATGGAAGAAGCTATTCACAACATACCAAAGAATTAAACGAAGCAAACTATTCACGCATGCATAAAAGTAGCACATAAACGTTCATGTTGTCATTTCACGTTTATACATTGAATTCATAGCATAAAATTCATAATCATCTCAAGATATATCACATATAATCAATTAAACAAGCATACAATTCATTCAAACCAAGTATGGATTCCGAGAAAGTGGAGGGAAAGCAAGAAAACGGATTGGGCAATCTTTAAGTGAGAGCTGACAATTTTCGAGAATGCACGAGCTGTAACGAATTGAACATATCTTGAGTTCTAGAATTTGGAATCGAGTTTTGTTTGTTGATGAAGAAACTAGACATATATACCTTTCAAATGATATATGGCACGGAACGTGGTTCAAAGCGATGAGGAAATGGCGAGGGTCCGAAGTTGGGTGAGTGCAGTGTTCTGATGAAGTGGTGACACAATTTTCAAACGATCATAACTCAGAAATGAGAAAAGAAATCAAGTTGATTCCAATTGGAGGTGTTAGTAGACTTCAAGAGGTTTCCAAAAGCTTAAAAATCAGGTCAATCGGAGTTCGGATGAGGGAGTACCCGGCCGGGGAAAATACAAGGCAAAAATCTACCCGGCCGGGGAGAAAGGAGTGCCGAAACCCCTCTGTACAAAACTACCCGCCCGGGTAGTCCTCCTGGCCGAGAAGAAGAAGCAAAACGGGGGTTTATGCGTGGAGGGAAGAAAGGGGGTTAAAATCCCAACCAAAACTCAACCCAATTCACTTAAAACATGTAATATATCATATAGGAATGTCAAATGCAAGTTTAGAACAAATTAAAACACACTAATTCACAAACCCACACATATACACATATATACATACACATATATACACATACACATATTCTTGCTTCAAGAATACCAACAATCAAGTATAGGATTCATAAATCTTCATGTATTCAAGCATATACACCCAAAGATTCAAGTTATAAAGCAAGAATCATATATATACTAAAAACTCACATATATATAAATATATACATTCATATATACACACAAACCTTGGAAAAGAAGGAGGAGAAGATGAAGGGAGAGGATGGAGCTTGAATTCTTGCTTGAAAATGGAAGAAATCTCCTTGGCTCCTTGCTTGGTTGATGGCTCGATCAAAGGGGGAAGAAATGAGGGGTTGGGAACCCTTGTTTGCTAGGAGATAATGAAAGAAAAAGAATGAGGTAGTGAAAAGGGGGTGTGGATCGTGTAATAGGAGAGGGAAAAGGGAGGAAATTGCATTTTGGTCCTTCAAGAAGTTAAGTGCTTGAATTAGGCCCCCAAGTGTTGTTAGTTGAGTAATTGGGTCCAAGTTAAAGTTTATTTGAGTCCAAGGATTTCATATAATCTCAAATAAGTAAATAATCGAAATAAAATATTAATTAGCGAATATATAAGTGACAACTAAATTTAAATAACTATAGTCACAGATCACATAATTCATATAGATCACGTAATGGCAATTAATTCCAAGAACATCCAAGTGGCACTTAAAGCACATAAAAATCACATAGTAGCAATTAGTTCAAGAAATTAATAAATTAAGTAATCACTTAGAATTAAAACACATATAAGTCACATAACTCTCGGTCTAAACCCACTCGTGACGTCATACCTGTACGGCCCATAAGTCGGGGCGTTACAACCTCTCCCCCTTAAGAGGACCTGGTCCCCAGGTCCACTGCCTTAAATTCTGAACTTCACGCAAACTTTCCGTGTTCATCCCACGCCGGTTAGCAACTCCCCGTCAGGAATTAGTTCGGAAAAGGTCTTCAAGAGACAAGGGTCTTCAATTGCGGTTAAGTCACGACCCTCAATATCCCAAATCCTAAGCACTCGAAAATCTAAGCAGGTAGCAAGTAATGAAAGAACCCCGTCTTTCGAATAACAAGGAGAGAACCCCGTCTCTCACAAGCAACAACGAGAGAACCTCGTCTCTCAAACAACAAGACAACAACCCAAGAAAAGATAAATAAACAAGCACGTAAATACCACACAAAGAACAAGTAAGAAATATCAAGTAAATCATGTATTGTTCATATAACAGCAGTTAACACAACAAGTCATCCAAGTACTGAGCATCATAAAATTATTCAAACTAAAGTTGTTTGTATGCATATGCCATGGATGTTTGATATACCGTTCACCGATGTTTGGGAATCTTCTATTATAGTGATCCGATTCAACATTTGATTCCTTCCATAATGTAGGGCATTGAAATCCCCGATGTATCCAATACTTAAATAGCCACCCGGCCTTCGTTCCATAATCTTTTCTCTTATCCTTTCTAATCACCACGGTCGGAAGCTCCAATTTTTAGTGTGCACTTGATCTTAACCCAATTAACTCGTTGTCCACCTCAATTTGTATTCGACCTTCTAGGTTGTTCCAGTTAGCCTTTAAATGCTTGAGTTCTAGTCCCCAACCTGAATACTTGAGCTAATCTTTAGTAGCTCAAATTTCCATTCTCAAATCCTAATAATATCCCCGGTTAATCATGGAAAAACGCTTGACGAGTTGGTAACTCATCTTTCATGTTATGTGTTTTCCTTCTAAGTATTCCTCTTCCCAAATTAACTCTTATTTTGACACTTGAGTTGATTCTAATTTCGTCTATCATGGAATACGACGAATCGATCGGGCCTCTTTACCCATTATCCTCCTTGCAAATTCTAGAAATTCCTTCACAGTCCTATCATCTTCAAGGTATACACGTGGTATAGACATGATCCTTCCGATCTTAGGGGATTGAGTTTAAGCATGTCTTGTAGTAAGAGTACTAACGGTGTTGCTTTTGCACTCCAGACTGTTGTCGATCAACCTTTTCCCTTCCTTGTTATTTTAATTCCCAAATACTCTTTGAATACATCTCTTCATTCCTTGAAATAGTGTCTCTTCCATATTATTCTCAAAATCTTGTCCCCCCTTGGTCTCGAAGTCCCTCAAATGTTAAAATCTCTCAATTCATCCCGTGTCATTGCTTTGGTAGAGTTTCGTTACTTCTTGATTCTTACATTTTCATTGTTTCTTTTTATAGTGACCTGTTCAAACATAACCTTGGGTTTAAATCATCTTCCGGGTAGGCTCTCCCCCTTAAGAATTTCAATTCTACTTTTTGAACTTGTTATACCGCCTCTCGGATCAAAGATTCTCGACCATTTCAATTTGGCTTCCTCGATCTCGGTGGTTCTAACCAAGTTACATGTCCGGTGATCTCACTTACACTCAATTTGAAATGATTGGTAGGGAAAACAACCTACTTCCTTTATTTTAATTTCCAGTTCTACTTTTCGGATCCTCATTGTCCCTCTTTTCTTGATTCAAATAAGACCCGGTTGGAGTAACACTCGATAAATGACGTGGGAGAAATTCCCTGTCAATTAAGCACTAAGACATGCATGTGGAATTAAGATGCCAATGCACGTAGCAAGCAATTGAAGATGCAACACATTGGAGAAATTAAATCAATTAAGGATACAAACACATATAGATAAAAGAAATTAAATAATTTAAGGCGATGCATGATGCACGTGCCATGAATATATTAAACCTGTCACCGTGGTGGTAAGCTTTTAGCTCAGCAACTTATTCTTCACTTCTTTACTTACGGCTTGCTTTGAGCTCGTTGTTCTTTTCCTTGTTTACCCACGATCTTCTAAATCTTCAAAGTCTCCTTGGTATCAATTTGTGTGTCTCCGTGGCCGAGATTACAATTCTTGAACCCAAATTCTTCTAAACTCCTGGCGTTGGGTATTTTGAATACTTCCCAAGACTGGGTCTCTAATTGTTGCCCGAATCTTCTCCAGGATTATCCCAAATCCTTCTCCTAGTGTTCACCTTGAATGAAGTCCCCTTCATTTCCGTTATAAATTCGAATCAGTTGTAGATCTTTGTCATTTAATTATTTACACTTGATCATAGGATTTCCTTCTAAGGACTGTGTGCCTTTCTTTATCGTTTCCATTTGCTGTTCTATGTCTCCCAATTTATCCTCCCAACACGACAATTCAGCTTGGATCTGGAAGATAAACTCCAGTCCGGCCGAAGATAAAATCGTAAACATTGTTACCTCCTATAGGTTTACATTCACCGTTTTGGATTGATTCCTTTAACTCTTTTCAAATCCAGCTTCTTCCCGAACTTGGCTTCCAAACTTGATTTATTTGGAAGTTCTGCTTTGCTGATTTGCCTCGCTCTCCATTCACATACCTTAGTATATGCCGACCTTCTACCTCGAACTTGAAACCAATTAGCTTGGTTCACTTGGAAACTCATTCTTGATCACCTTTGCTGCTTATCTCTCGACAATCGATTCTACTTCGAGTCCTCTTGATTATCATCACCTCTTCGTTTATTCGAACCTCAAACTAAAGTACCTTCAAGGTTTTCCTTTACTTCTTTCGTTAATTAGGTGGTCCCAATTGGCCATTGTATAAGTGTATTTTCTAATCAATTTATCGTAGGTATCAAGTAAAGTAGTAACAATCTTAGTTGTATAACCAAAAGCCCATGTTGATCAGAGCGAAATGGAGAAGTCTCCATAACCATCTAACAGTATATTGTGCCTTGAAGAATAATGCTCAATGCATCTCTCTTGACTTCTCCACAATGTCTAAATCACTTCCTTGCCTTAATGAGTATGACGTTTTATCCGTGCCAAGTCTTCTCCTAAAATTTAGCTCCTATCCCGAGCCCAAACTTTCAACCTATAATCTTGTTATAAGGATCACCAATTACCCGAGTTCTTCTAAGTCCCCGAAGTTTTCTTCAATCACCCACACTTGAAAGAAAACCCATAACAAGTTGTTGTAGTTGTGAGAATTGGCCGTGCTTCGAGGTTGCACTATCCTACAATCACATGTAGCACCTGAGCGCAAGGTACCACATCCCCCGCACCATGATCCGGCCCGTATATGAAATGGATTTCCATACACGTGTCAAGTCATAGCGAACGGGGACACACACACACACATCTAAGCCAGGCGGGACTAGCCTATCACTTAAACCCCAATAACCACAACAACCAAAGTAGCAGAGTAATAGGAAAAGCGGAAGCAATAAGTCATATATCATAGATTGAGCTATATGCTCTAGGTACCAACAGTTATTCCATATATTGAGCTCTATGCTCTATGTACCAACATTTAGGTTCACGGGAGTGAAAACCCAATACAATTAAGCTCCAAATCAACATTCATATGCCATCACGGCCCAAAACAACATCCATATACATAATCAAAAGTACGAGTATGCAAGTGTAACACCAAAATATAAGAGCTAGAGACGAATGCAAGACCTAGGACTCGTATTCCCGCCTAGCTCCCTCAAAACCTGCACAAAACAACTGAAAACCAAATGGGTTCAGTCCAAAGGGGACTGGTGGGTATAAAATAGGGTATAATTAGAATATATGACGGTAATTAAGCAACCACATGCAAGCTATAATCCCAAGTGAGGTTTTAAAGAATTTCCCAAGTGGGTGAATAAAAATCATCAAAAGGGATTATAACTAATCATTAACATTAGGTCATTATTGGCCTGGCGAGTGGGCGTGCATTATCTCCAACCAATACCTTGTGTAAATCATTTAAACATTCATTCATTCATTCTTTTCATGCAATCATTCTTTTGTGCACATTCATTAACATTTACACCTTCTTCCTCCGGTTTGGTGACGGGTTTGCAAGACCCTGTAACAGCCCGAAAACCCGCCTGCCGATATTGTCCGCTTTGGTGGGCTAAACGACACCACCCTCACGGTTTTGTTCCCCCCAATGGCTAAGATCACCATCCGGGAAAAGGCTTCAACAAGGGAAAGGTATCCACCCCCTTATAAAGGAGGCTTTGTTCCCCTCTCCAACCGATGTGGGACAAGCACCTTAGGCTATTACAATATGTGTTGGATATGATATTATTATGACCTTGTGGGCCATCCTTGGTTTTGGAAAATTAAGTATTTAGGCATATGTAAGCTATTTTGGAAAATTCAGATATGTTATGATTCTATAGCGAGTTGGCCATGAAATATTGGCATCTATATGTTTGTATGTATATGGATCCGAGGAGCTATGGGTAATGGAGCCCCCAGGACGGTTAGGGCCGGCGGGGTTTGACCTGTGCGTATTTCCATTTGAGATATCATTACGCGACTCAGGGAGATAGGGGAGGCGTGATATCTTGAGCCTTCGGTGTACAGCCGGGGATGGCACTTGCGGGTTTGCTACCCCTTGTGAGTCTTTCTGTTATGGTTGGTTAGGGCTAACGTGTGGCTCTTCCATCACCGGAGTAGAGGATAGATTGATTCTACTTTACGATCTGTTCTGTTATGAGGAATAAAGGTTGGAAGCTCGTACTCGCCGAGCATATGATATGTCATGTATGGGAATTATGAATCGGGATAGTGTCTTTTTGAAAATGCTTTCTAAACTTATATCTGTTTGGTTTATTTTTAAATGTTTTGGTATGCAACACCTTCCCACGGTTCATGAGTCCACCCTTTCGTTTTGTGCTATGCTCCATATATATATATATATATATCGTGGGTGTGCGTTAGCCCCCTCTCTCAATCAGTTGACTGACCCCTCATTTTTTCTTTTAGTTGCAGGTTTCCTTTTTGCTTTGAGCTACGAGGATGTGAGTCTTTGGAGTTGCACTTTGTTGGTCTAGCTTGAGTTAGGTTGTATTTGCTTTACTTACACTTTCATATGTTGTACTTATGATTTATGCATTCGAGATTATGCTTTACTTATCTTTGGCCCTGCGAGGCACTTGTTGGATTTATGTTGGATTATGAATTGATATTCGGGATTAGGTATCTATGCTAGTTGAACCCGTCACCTGATTTGTATGATTGATTTAATTGCTTCCGCTACTAGTTGTTGTTGGTTATTTGCTTCCGCACTCTAAGTTTGTTGAGTTAGATCCGCTTAGCCTAGTGTGTGAGTTGGTCTCCCGTTCGCTATGATTCGGATTCGGGCATGGACTTCCTATTTCATGACTGGGTCTGGGTCCTACTGCGGGGGATGTGGTATCCTCCGTCTGGGGTGCTACAATACCTAATCCCGAATGTTAACAATAAATACAAATCCAACGGGTTCAACTATCCCTAGAAGCCTGTCCCGACAAATACATATAAGAACATAACATAATTTCAAATACAACGTTCATACATATCTTAGACAAAAGGCGTAATTAAAGAAATGCAAATGCAAGACAACCTTAAACAAAACAAAAGCGTTGACTCGATACAGACTCCAAGACTGACTCACTCCGCCTAGCACGAACTCCAAGCTGAACCTGCAAACTAAAACATGGGGAGGGAGAGGATCAGTCACACTGAGTGAGTGAGTGGCTACCCACACACGCTATATATATAAGAGAGCAAAGCACGTAATAAAATTATAACTCGCAGGGATAGTTTTTGCACACTAAATCATTTTCCCGTGATATATACATATATGGCTTACATAGCAAAGTCAAACAAAACAAACTTAACTTACTAAACATGCTTATCAAAACTTATCAAATCAAAACATTTCCAGAACTTAGCTTAACTTATTAAATCATCCCAAATTTTAACATAATTTAGAATCTATCCCTGTTTCATGAACCTTCACAGAACAAAAACAACAGAGTGCTCGGTAGGTACGACCTCAGACTCCTCTAATCTCCTCTGAATATAACAACACAAAATTAAAACAGAAAACTTACAGACAGAACATATCAGACCAATCTCAACTCCAGTGATGGAAGGGTGTATACACCCTAACCATCCATTCATGTATCTGTGGGTCATGAGTGCATGATTCTCATGCCCTGAGCAAAACCACTTGGTGGATTCCAGGTTGATCTTTATCATGTGGAGATTATGCCCAGGCCGAGTCCGACGGCCCGATGCTGTCCCGGGATTCCTAACCCACAGTCTCCGGGGCCCAACATTCACAGAACAGAATATTCGCTTAACCCATTATGACAGATAGACAGACATATGTTATACATAATATACGTATCTTAAATTGCAACAACTATGCTTTACATACTTTTCCAGTTTCATTCATAACTTACTCATTCCTTGCCGAACTTGGCTCATGAGACACACACGGTTGGAAGCAAAGTTTGGCATTGAAAACATATCAAATCAATCAAAAACAAGCATACATAGGCTTGTACATTGCGTAACATACTTACAATTTCATGACATATCCAAACAAATACATATCACACAATTATTTACATACGTATAAGATTTATTAAACCACATGCATTCAAAATCAAACACGTTTCATTAAGGTTTAACTATATCCTAACCTCACCTTACACCGACGAGGCCGAAGATACGACGTTTGATCCACCCCGAAATCAACACGGTCAACAAAACACCACCCCCGGGTGCACCTGAGCAAACTGAACACAAGAACAAGAGTTAGACACAAGAATGAACCACATAGATGCACGACATATGCTTATGATTGGCATAAAGTCATGTATCACGTATACATGCATAAAATAATCATGTCTTAACATTAAATCACATTACATGTAAACAAGTATAAGAGAAAAGCATATGGTGTGGGTACATATCAAAACATGCAATTAAAAGACATGCAATAGAGTTCGAAATGAATTAACATGCGTAAAGTTCGAAAAAGGCATAAGACATCAATTAAAAGCATATAAAGATGGTCGGAGGTCAGCGGGCTCCCAAACGGCCTTTTAGACCCACAGAACAATGTGGAAATGGCAGTTTGGGGACCTTCTGTCCCGGGACACGACACTCGAAATGGCCGTTTCGGCCACAGGTCGAAACTCGGAATGGCTGTCCTGGCCTTCGCTGCTGGCATGTGAACTCCACGTAAATGGCTGTTCGGAGAAATAACCTAACCCCGAAAAGGCCGTTTCGGCCCTGTCTGCTCGAAAAGAAAGAGAAGAAGTAGCAATGGCGGAAATGAAGTAACAAAACTCACACACATAGTCACACCTAACCTGAAAATGCACGAAAATCATACCACGAAGCATATATAACACGTAGATCACATATTTTCACATAAGAGCTTGTGAAACGAGCTCGAAAACATCAAACTCTCGACCCAATACTATTCATCATCCCCTCCAAATAGCACGGATGTGCGAGGCTTCTCGTAGGCCTTTATTTGGTGGAGCTGCATGATTCATAGGCCTTTTTCCCGTATTATATCTCAATCCCGAACCGGATCCTTGACCTGAGCGGTAAGTATTCCTCCGGCTCACCACTCCATCTTCTACTCTCAATGCCTTTGTTGTAGCCTTCAACCACGTGCTCGTATTACCAGCCTCAATAGCCCTCTGAATGTCCAGATTCAATCCCTAAACAAAGTGCATAGCTTTATGTGCGTCATCATTTGCAATGTTCGGTGCATATCGAACCAACCGATCAAACTACGCAATATACTCGGATACCGTCCGTATCTACTTACAGGAACCTTGTTTTAATTCCGTGAAATCCTTCAATCTTCGAGTTCTTGAAGCAAGTGGAATGAATTTTCCTTTAAACTCCCGAACAAAAACATCCCAACCAACCTCTACCCCGGCCGCATCTAGTTGAATCTTGTTCGTTTCCCACCATGAATAAGCTTGTCCCTGTAACAAAGCAATAGTACATCACGCTTTTTCCTGAGCACCGCAAGGAATATGCTCCCATGTTCTCTCAATTTCCTTAAGCCATTACTCGGCTTGCAAGTCATTCCCCGAATAGAATTTGGGAGGATTCTGATTTCTGAATTCACGGTAAACTGCGGTAATTCCTCCTTCCTGAGCAGGTGCTGGTGCCAGTGCAGGTGATACCGGTGGAACATAGTCACGTAACCTTTGATCAATGATATTGATGACTGAATTCACAAAGGCTTCAGCGGGTGGTGGTTGTTGTCGTGGTGGAGTAGGAGAGCGATCATGATCGCGACGTAGTCCTGGAGATCTATGACGATGTCTACGGGGAGGCATCCTGTAGAAGAAACACTAAAATACGTGCCATGTTTAGTTCATGCATGAAAACATAAGATAATTCATTCAAAATGCAAGGAATAAGCACATAAGCACGTAAGAAATGCACAAGAATCATATTGACAAGAAATTCTTAGTGCCGAACGACTTGGACAGACTCAACACGACACGAGAGCCTGGGTTTTGCAACCCGAAGCTCTGATACCACTTAAGGATTTAGCACCCGAGCGCGAGATACCACATCCCCCGTACCAAGACCCGACCCTCATATGAAATGGACAATCCATACACGAGCTAAATCCCGGCGAATGGGGACCCACACGCACACTAAGCTAGGCGAGACTAACCCTTATCCATATAAAATGAGAGATAACATAAATCAAAGTAAAAGCGATCAAGCGGAGGCATTAGATACCATATAATATTCACAATGAGCAATTAAGCTCCAAAATAGAGTATTTACAACAATAACGTGCCATCACGGTAAATCAAGCACGCTCGAGACACAAAATAATACATAAGAGTCATAAATAAAGATATGCGTGCATGTAAGACCCAAAAGAAGATGAGAAATACACCGACTCGAATTCCCGCCTAGCTCCACTTACATCATAACAAAACAACTGAAAACAAATCGGGTTCAGTCTAAAGGAGACTGGTGGGTACTAAAAGAGGCATAATATATAAATAATGTGGAATTTAAACATATTCATGCATGTTATAATCCCGAAAGAGGTTATGAACAATTTCCCAAGTGGGTTAGCAAAAAGTCAACAAACGGAATTATAACTCTGATATTCAATCAATCAATATGTTATACGTGAGCCCAGCGAGAAGGCTAAGTGTCTAACCTCCACCTCGTGTAATCATTAAAGTTTTAATTATATGGTCATGCATACATTCTTTCGTGCTCAATCATTCGATCAATCATAATCTTTCGATCATTCATAATCATTCATATAATTCCCTTTTTCCTTCGGGCGGTGGACGGGTTTGCAAAGCCCGGCCACCTCAGTCATTGGCCAGAGGGGTTTCATGAATTCGCCAAAGGCACTCAGCTTCCTTTCCTCGATAATCTCCTAGCGAGTCCCGGACTCTGTGGTTTGGTGAAACTAGTGTACACGTTCACCGTCTGCCCGTGCTTCCCCGGTTAGCCACGTACACTAAGTCTCGGGCCCCAATCAGTGCAATCAATCAATACTCGCCAAAACATTTAGGTAGGGTGTGAATAAAGAAAAGACTAAACATTAAAATCATAGACTTTTTGAAAGACTCGATATATCTATATATAAATTTAACTTAAAACGTTTCAAATCGGGTTATATTAGGTCATTTAGCTAAGTAGTAGAGAAACCCACCTTGAAAGACAAAAGAAATAGCAAGAAGAGCCTCACTGGTCTTCCTCTTCTCAAACTAGACCCAGATCTATGCAAAGAAAGCGAAGTGTAACTCAAATGACCATATAAGACGCTCGGTGATGTAATGAACATGATATGAATGCATAAAAGATGATATTGTGTCATGAAAACTTCATGTTCACTGTTAATAAATTTAAATCATATAGACAAGTCATTCATTTGATATTAGAAGCGTTCATATTCATTCGAGTCGTGAATTTCCCATTTCATATCAAATTAATCCAAGAATTTCATATAAGATCATAACACGTATTATATTATTTTTACAATTAGAGAATAGACAAATAAAGACATTGAAGTCAAGATCGAAAATTAGATAAGAACATGAAATAGGTAACAATTAATTCCAAAATCATAGAATAAATACAATATATTAAATAATACTAAATAAATCATACTTACATTATATAATATTCAAATATGCATATCTATATTTATACGTACACATACATTAAAATACATGCACACTATATTATATATGCTCTACATATTATTACACACACACATGCATGCAAACACTAACAAACATAGAACATGCATGCATATATTAATATGTATATACACGAACAACATACCCCAGCATGCATGCAAAACTTACCCCAAACGTGAACATGCAAAGTCCTTCACCAGGCAGCTAATTAAATTCAGGAAATTCACAAATCGAAAGTAGGACATGGTCGTGTCCGATTTTAAAATAAAATGACAGCCAAGTCGAAACATCAACACGGCCTCACCCATTTTTCATTGAATTTGGACATGGCCGTGTTGTCTTTCTTCTTCGCAAAACCAGCAGTTGCAGCAGCGAATTGGACCAAGGAAAGAAGTAGCAAAAGCAGGGCAACACTCAGGCCATGCATGCAACAATTAAAGCAAGAAAAACGCAGCAAAAGATCCCCATAAAGCACACAACCCAACCGGCAAAAACAAGAACTCAACACGTAACCCAAGAGCTTAAAAAATCTCAAAGATTCAACAATGGTGGAGCTTCAAATTCAACATAAACATCAAATACAAGGCAAGAAATGGATCGAGGATACATCAAGGAGCACATAGCACTTCATGGATCAAGAATCAGAGCAAAAACGAGCAAGATACACACAAATCTACACAAACCCATAACTATTCATGCCCAAGCTCAAAACTCACTCAAATCATGCTCAAAATTGGGGATGCATGGTTCAAAATGACCCATAATGAATGTATAACATAACCCTAAACTCACCTTTTAGATTGGATGAAGGTTGGAAGAGATTTGAGCCTTGAATCTCCAAGTATCGTAAGGTGACGGGAATGAACTGGAGAGCAGGGGTTTTTGCTGAGTTTTTGTCTAAGTGTGAGGGTTGGTTCGGTTGGGGATGGTTAAGGGATGATAGAGGGTTGAACTAGGGTTCTAAGGAATCCAACCATGGTTAATTTGATCAAGGTTTGTGAATGATATGGCCATTTTGGTGAGATGTGCCAGTTTTGACGAACGCAATATATTTCGGTTGAATTTCGGAGGTTCAAATAATTTTGGAAAAGTGTGAGGCTAAGTTCATTAAACCCAAATTTTTGTTACGAGCTCAACGAAGTTGACAGAACTCGAATCCGAGTTCCCAAGCTCAAGATATCACATACGGAACCAATGGTGCGCTAATTGCCCGTTAACCCCCGACTTGGTTCCACAACTCAAAATAAATTCGTTACCATGCCAAACGAGATCGAAAACATGAAATGAGCATATGGACACGTTCATAACACATAATTCTACAACATACTAATTTTTCACGAAATTTCGAATTCAATTCGAATAAGAACGACACTCATATCACACATGCTCATATAGTTCGAGAATTCAATTAAATTCAAATAATTCAAATATTTGTAAAACAAAATAAAATAAAATGAAAACTTAACGAAATAAAAAATAAAATAATTAAATAATAATTGAATATATAAAAAGAAAAACAACTAAATTCCATTTTAACTTAAATTACAAAGTCAACGAATTAAATTGAATTTAATATTAGAAAAAATTAAAGATATAATTATTTAACATTTTAACATTTAATTATAAAATTAAATATACAAAACACTTATAAACAATTAATTCGCGCAATTTGGTAAACACATATGTCATACCTGTACGGCCGAAAATTGGGGGCGTTACAACCTCTCCCCCTTAAAAGAATCCATCCTCGGATTCACTGATTGCCCGGAAACAACTTGGGATGGAAATTTCTCATCTTATCCTCCGTTTCCCATATAGCCTCTTCCGACTTATCACTTCTCCATAAGACCTTAACTAGTGGGATTCGCCGGTTTCTTAGTTCTTGAAATTTTCGATCCAAAATCTTAACCGGTTTTTTAACGAAGGTGAGGTTAGGCTCAAGTTCCACTTCTTCAACGGGTAGGATCTCGGAGTCATCCGGATAATATTTTTGAAGTTGGGAACATGAAATACATTGTGAATCCCGGTCAAGATTGGAGGTAGATCCAAACGGTAGTCCGTATCTCCAATTTTCTCAAGAATCTCAAACGGCCCTAAATATCGAGGATTCAACTTTCCTCCCTTCCCAATTCTTGCGAAACCGTTCCTTAGAGAAGTCTTTAAAAATACTCTATCACCCACTTCGAATTCAAGATTCTTTCTCCGCCGATCCGTATAACTCTTTTGTCGATCTTGGGCGGCTTTCATCCTTTGTTGAATCAATTGGACCTTATCAATCGCCACTTGCATGGCCTTAGAAGGCTTTTCTTTCTTCTCGCCTCTTCTCACTCCTTCCTGTTTAGTCCAATTCCATTCCTCTAGATCGAAAAATAATGGAGATCTACACTTCTGTCCATAAAGAGCTTCATAAGGCGCCATTCCAATCGAGGCTTGATAATTGTTATTATAAGCGAACTCAATTAGAGGCAATTGCTCGTTCCACGAACTCAGAAAATCCAATGCACATGCTCTCAACATATCCTCCAAATATTTAATTAACCTTTCTGACTGCCCGTCTGTCTGAGGATGGAAAGTTGTGCTGAATTGAAGCTTTGTTCCCAAATTTCTTTGTAATTCTTGCTAAAATCTAGAAGTGAACCTTGAATCTCGATCTGAAACAATGCTAACTGGCACTCCATGAAGTCGAACAATTTCATCACAATATTTCTTAGCAAGCTTGGTCACTTTATCCGACATCCGAACAGCAAGAAAATGTGCCGACTTCGTCAACCGATCCACGATCACCCAAATCCCATCAAGACCACCTTTCACTCTTGGAAGACCCGAAACAAAATCCATTGCCACTTGTTGCCATTTCCATTCCGGGATAGGTAACGGTTGAAGTAGCGCCGATGGCTTTTGATGCTCAGCTTTCACAACTTGACACATTAAGCAATGTTTCATGAAATTGATAACATCCCTCTTGAGTCCGTTCCACCAATAACACTGTTTTAAATCCTTATACATCTTATTCCCTCCGAGATGTATCAAATACCCTGACCTGTGAGCTTCTTCAAGAATAACCCTTTCCAATTCTTCCGGTACGACTAATCTAGTCTTGAACCTTAGAAGTCCGGTATCATCAAACCCAAATGGGCACTCGGGATCATCTCAAGCCTTCTCGGCTAATTTCTGAACCTCGGGATCCACTCTCTGAGCCTCAAACAATCTCGGTTGAAGGTCCGGTTGAACTGTAATATTTCGGATACTTGCTCTCAACTTAAAAGGTTTGGTTTCAAATTCGATTTGCACCTTCACATTAGACACGCTAGCCTTCCTACTAAGCGCATCCGCGACCACATTGGCTTTTTCGGGATGGTATCGGATTGTACACTCATAATCCGCCAAAATCTCCATCCAACGACTTTGTCTCTTGTTCAATTCCTTCTGACAGAACAGATACTGGAGACTCTCGTGGTCGGAAAAGATCTCGAAAGAAATTCCATAAAGGTAGTGTCTCCACTTTCCCAAAGCAAAGATTACTGCAGCAAGTTAGAGATTATGAGTGGGGTAGTTTTGCTCATGATCCTTCAATTTTCTCGAGGCATATGCTATCAAACTTTACCATTCTGGATCAAAACACATCCCAACCCTGTTAGGAATAGTGCCCTAGAAAGCCGATTCGACGTAATCTGCTTTGGGACTTTTCTTTTATCACAGAGAATCTTTGAATAATATACGATTGATCATAGGCAAACACTTCTTTATATACCAATACGTGTTTTGTGTGTTTCCAGTATGTGCGCATGTATGAGAACTCCCCTAATCCTGATGACTTTAGGACTCTACCATTTAGGTGAAATGGTTCATGAAACGAGCCCTATATCACATAATTCATGATTAGAAAAATACTCCAAGCCGATGAGTCCTACAGACAGTGGGAGTGTCAACCTGACTCCTTTAAGGCTTGCTTGTGGGATCACGCCCTTAAGAAGGACCACCTTGTTTCATGTAGGTGCAAAGTGTATAGTTGATACGTGCGTGATACATGAGGGTGCTTACTTTAATAAGTAAGTTCACTGAGGTGCCCCGTGTGAGAAGATTCCTAAATGGGAAAGGAAGTTTCTATTTCAGGAAATGGAAACTTCCAGATTAGGAAATATCTCACGAGTCATTGATGTGATTAATTGATCCTTAGACTTGAGGTTCCATGTCACTTTATGAGTTAACTCTGTAGTCTTAGGTATAAGCTTTAAAGGGTGTCGCCTTAGACAACTGATTCAAGGCTTATGTTGGGGCTGCACAAGTGATTCATGAAAGTGAATGAGAATTAAGAAAGGACCTACACTTGCATTTGCAAGGTGATATCTTATTGTGTAAGTCATTCATATGCCATATGGAGTCCTTGGCCAAGGCAGTAGATCAAGACATCAAGAAAAGGGTTTCTTGGATTGAGATCAAATGGATATGAAATGCACTTAGCTTTAAGACCAGATTATTAGGGTTCTAATTATTCCCTTACCCTAGATCTTGGTTGAGAGATAGTAAGTAGGAGGATTTTATCTCACATGAATCAATGACTTAAAGGCTCTGTCGAATCCGAACATTCCAATTCAGCTAGGGGTTAAACACCTGTTGCTAGACTATGGTCGTTTAATCTGTGGACTGATTAATTAATTAGTGAATTAATTAATTAGGGTCACTGCTAATTGAATTGAGAACCTAGAGGGTCACACACAACAACTTGGTTACATGTGTTAAGGCTTTAAAATGATTAAACGAGTTAATCGGGCCAAGAGGGTTCCACAAGTGTGAACCACACGTGTGGCTCACGTGAGTGACACGTGTCTCACACGTGTGTAAATATATTTGTATATTTATTTATGTGTTAAATAATTAATGTGATTAATTATTTAATAGACTTTGGTTTAATTTTGAATTAAAAAGAAAGTCTTATTTTGGAGAAAAATAATCTAGTTAATTAATTGTGAATTAATTAATTAGATAAAATAAGTTATTTATTTTAAATAAATAAAGTATAAAACTATCCAAAAATAGTTTGGTTATTTTAGCTCTCTTGAAAGTTGATTTGAATTTGAATTCAAAGTCAAAGTCAAAATTACTTGATGATCAAGTAATTGGAGAGACGGACCAAATCCTTAGCCCAAAGGACTAGGTTTTGGGCGTCCCTCCCCCTCCTATAAATAGGGGAGCTCGAGCTCCTCTTGGAGCTAATCGAGAATTCTTTTGGTTCATGTGTTGAACACCATCCCTTCTCCAAGATAAACGAAACCCTAGGTTAAGCCTAAACACTAACAAGAGAACTAGCATCCTTACTAGTTAGATTGTAGCCAAGTTGGTGGACTATCTCTAGAGAGCTTCAAGTTAGAAGTTTTGAAGATTCGAGCTTTACCAAGAAGTGGGGATCAAGCAAAACGACCGGAAGGGATGATGAAACGATTCTGAACCCAACAGAAAACGAGGGAAAAAATCGAACCAAAGAAGATGGCGAAAACCGTTCGTCCATATCCTGAAGGATGAATTTTTTCATGAGGGTTTTATGGCTGGCAGATTTCTACTTTCGCAAAACTGGTTTTCGAAGGGAGTTTCAATCATGCCTTTCTCGTTTCATGTTTCTTTATTTATGTTATATTGTTAAGAACTTTCCTAACATGATTTGAATCTAGGTTGGCGTGGATTGTTATCCCTACAATGGATTCTGAAGTAGAAAGAGATTTCGAGGGACGGGTTGCCATTCCCGCATGAAGCGCGTTTGAGGGAGCCTCAAAACGTGTCAAGAAAGCTACTACCCAAGTGAGTTTCTTGATCTCTACGAATTTGGATTCACAATTGCGAGTCTAAGATCCTTTTGTTGGAAAAAATTTTAAATTTTCGCTGCTTTCTGATTCCTGTTTTCCAACAAACCCTTCTTTCGAGGCATCCGTATAAACCGTGTATCCTTCTGTGCCTTCGGGAAGTACTAATACCGGTACAGTGGTTAACTTTTCCTTCAAGAGCTGAAAACTCGCCTCACATGCCTTGTCCCACTCAAATTTTACCTCCTTCTTAGTCAAACGGGTCAGAAGAGCGGCAACATTTGAGAAATCTTGTACGAACCTCCGGTAATAACCTGCCAAACCTAAGAAACTTCTCACCTTGGAAGCATTTTTCGAACTTTGCCACTAAGTAACCGTCTCAATCTTTGAAGGGTCGACTTCCAAACCCTTACTTGAAACAATGTGGCCTAGAAAAGCAACCTGGTTGATCCAAAACTCACACTTACTAAACTTCGTAAACAACCGGTGCTCTCTCAACGTGCCCAACACCAATCTGAGATGCCGAGCATGATCTTCAACTATCCGTGAATACACAAGAATGCCATCAATAAATATTACCATGAACTTGTCGAGATAGGGATGGAAAATTTTATGCATCATATCCATGAATGCTGCAGGGGCATTAGTCAAACCAAAAGGCATCACCCCGAACTCTAATGCCCATACCGGGTGTTAAATCCTGTCTTTGGAATATCTTCTTCCCGGATTTTCAACTGATAGTACCCTTGTCTTAAGTCCAATTTCGAATAAACCCCCGAACCTTGTAACATGTCGAATAAATCCTCAATGTGGGGCAATGGGTACTTATTCTTTATGGTCATCCTACTAAGTTCCCGTTAATCTACGCACATTCTCAACGTCCCGTCCTTCTTCTTAACAAAAAGAACTGGAGCACCCCAAGAAGATTAACTCGGTCGAATATATCCAATTTTAAGTAATTTCTCAAGTTGGACCTTCAGTTCTTTCAACTCTGCCGGAGCCATTCTGTAAGGAGTCTTGGAATACGGTTTTGATCCAGGATATAAATCAATTACAAAGTCAATCTCCCGGTCTGGCGGTAGAGAACCCAAATTTTCCGGAAATACATCGGGATATTCTTTAACCATAGTAGTCTCCTCAAAACTTGATTGACCCTTAGG
This sequence comes from Lantana camara, assembly GCA_037501455.1. Taxonomy (NCBI): domain Eukaryota; kingdom Viridiplantae; phylum Streptophyta; class Magnoliopsida; order Lamiales; family Verbenaceae; genus Lantana; species Lantana camara. The sequence continues at coordinate 98,081,258 of CM074856.1, forward strand.
TTTATTAAGGAGATAGGCTATAAATCCCGTGGCTCCATCCCTTACTAACTTGTGAGCTTCCGTAAAAGATAACAATGGTACCGTCTTCGACCCGATTCCCACTATCAACTTCTCACCCAACTTTACTTTCTTAGCAAAACAATCAACAGTAGCCCGGTGCTTGAATAGCCAATCCATCCCCAGAATTACCCCGTATTTCTTCATAGGCATCACGATGAAATCTGCCGAATAATCTTTCCCTTCTAATATCATTGAACAATCCCGAACAACCCGATCTGTCTGCAAACTTCCTCCAAGAGGGGAAGTCACCAAATAGCAAGAATTCAAGCAAATAACAGGCAAGCACAGAGGAGCAACTGGATCACAAGAAAGAAAGGAATGCGTAGCACCCGGATCGAAAAGTGCATGTATGTTCATGTTATGTATGCAAACGGTACCTTCCACCACGACATTGGGTCGGCTTCTACATTTTGTTCCTCGCCCTCGAGGGCATAAGCACGTGCTGGAATCATAGGCCTCTGAGCTCCAGTTGGAAATCCCTGATTCTTGTCGGGACAAGTATTTGCCATGTGAGTTCCCTTGCCACAAATCAGATATAGACCCAATCTTCTTCGATAATTAATGTAAGCATGGGTCGGTCCACCACAATAAGTACAAGGTGGTATGTACTGTCAATCCCCCTTCTTAACCGGTGGTGTGGGTGGTTTAAAAATGGGTCCGGATGTGCGAGACTTCTTGTTTTGGCCTTTATTTGGTGGAGCTACTTGATTCATAGGCCTTTTTCCCGGATTATATCTCAATCCCGAACCGGATCCTTGACCCGAGCTGTAGCGCCTCCCCAGCACTACAACCCCGCACCGCAATACTCCCTGAGTGGAGGTTAGACCCAACACCCAGGAAATACTACGGCGAACGGTCAGGATGATATGAATGGAGTATGTGACACAGTGCAGCGGAAGATAAAGAGATTCAACTTTACCAATGAACGGGGAGGATAACGTACAATGAGCAAGGATTATCATTATTGATCAAAGTAGTTTGCAGAAGAGTACAACAGGTTGACATGCAAGGAGAAAGTATGAGATGGTTTGTTTCTACAGAGAGTAGGTTCAAGACAGTGTACTCGTAGGATCGGATCCAACCTATGGTTGTAGTGCTTCAAGATACCTCTAGTTGTCATTCATTGATTCCTGAAATCATGCATTTTAAAAATAGGCGAGAGGGTTAGTCAAAGTGACTAAGTGAAGGGGGGTATAATAACTGATATGTATATGTGTATATATATATATATGTATATGATCAAGAAGATCTTGATCTGAAATAATAGCAATAGGATATAGCAAATAGGAAACGGTTCATAATAATTGTAAAACAGGGATAGGGGTAGTTTGGAATATTTGTAGAAATATGAACCGTTTGTAACAAGAACATTATTGCCCGCAAGCTAGGCCTTTCCACCCAAAACTCCTTGAATAGTTGGTAAAATAGTATCGGGCTGATCAGGCTCCGATACTTCAATAAAACCAAGAATATTAACTCCACTACTCCTTGATGTCAATAGGGAATCAAACCCTAGAGACCACGAACTAGATTCGGGAGGCAGCTATCTCTCCCTCATCCCTTGGCGTGGAGTAACTAACCTCCAGTTAAACCACTACCAAGAGGTGGTGGCAGTCCGCAGCACCAACAATACCCTCGGCCCGATACCTTCCGGGTAATTGCTCGCTACGGCTACAGCCGGGGCCCATAACAGGAATCAATAACAATATTTTGCTTGCATAACCCGGAATCAATATTTTGATAAAGTGGACTTGAAATATATAATGTCTTAGTAAGACGTTGATTCCGGCATGAAAGTATTTTTCCCTTAAGAGGGACATTGTAGTACAATAATATGTATATAGGGTAGTAAATCAAAATGATGGGTAGGCTTGAAAATAGTTTTTATATAGATACATATGTATAGCATGATTCCAGTTGAAAACATTTTAACCCTCACCTATACCGGTAGACAGACATTGTAATGTGAATTCCAGTGTGCCTGAAAGTATTAACTACTATAGGCTTAGAACTAGGTTCTTAATGTTAATCAAATAAGCACATAAAACACATAATGTTCATGCATAAAAGGATTACATCAAGTAAACACATAAATTATGTCATGTTAAAGAATTCCCGGTAGACTCTAATTTTAACCGTTTAAGGGAAATTAAGTAATTAATCAGGTTTCATGAATTCTTTAACCACTTAAATATTTATTAATCATATTATAATCTTAATTATAACATTAGAAATGGAACTTAGAATTTAATTTGACAATGTAGGTTATATTTCGAAAATAATCCATAATTTATCGATTTTTGGAAAATTCGGATAAAATCTTTATTTAAAAATTCAAAAACTAATTTTATAATTATTTTAATATTATTTTCGAAATTATCAGCTTATGGGTTGACCAAAAAGTCAAAATTACTATTTAAAACATTTACTAGTCAATTTCTTATGAATTAAACACTTTATAACACAAAATCGAACACACACACTCACACACTATCACACGTGCACTTAAAATTGTTCAAGAACAACATGAACATGTTCTTGAGCCTATTTGAATATTCAAAGAGGGTGTGTAACATGTTCTATCACATTCATATTCATAACATAAGATTAAAGCATAATATAGCAAAATATATGAATTCTCTATGAGAATAATTCTAAATAAATTATTCTAGGCATGAATTTAATCAAACAAGATCATAATGATTTAAACACATATTCATATCATATCATATCATAACTCATGCATTTAATTAAATAAAATGCATATATCTTATCACATTTTTCCTAAACTAGCATAAATAACATATATTCCATAAAATAAATTCTTAAAGCATAATTTAATTAAATCTAAGTATGCTATGACTATATTATACTAAGAACATAATATAAAGCATGAAATAATAAAAGAAAAACATACCTTAGAGAGAGAGAGGGAGAATGGCGTGAGAAATGGAGAGAAGAGAGTGATTTTGTGTGTTGATTTGTGAGGTATAAATGAGACTTAAGGGGGGTATTTATAGGTAGTCATGAGGGGTTTCTAAGCAATAAATGAGAGTTTATGGGAGATGTGGTTGCTTATGATTTCAACAAATGCTTGGTAATAAATTAGGAGATGTGGTTAAATTACATTATGAACAAATGCTTAGTAATTAACTAGGTAATGTGGAGAAATTATGCTCATTTGTTTAATCCTTCTAGAAGATCATGTGGTCATGGATGATGTCATTTTGAATAAAAATAAATGTAAAAATAATATAAAATTTATTCAGGAGTCGAGAGGTAAAAGATTGAAGTAGTGAATTAATGAAAGAATACGTGAAAAACGAGCTTTGTTTTGATTATAAATGTGAAATATTTAGAGCTTTTGTTTATAAATTATAAATATTAAAGATGATGAAAATCATAGGAAAATTATATAAACGAAGCTATGATAGAGTTTAAAGTTGGGAAAAATCACTATAATGTAGAGAAACTTTAAGGATCGTTTCAAGTATAATTTCGACTATTGAATAAAAGCTAATTTGTTCAAAATAAAATGATGATTTTTAGAAAGGAAAATATTTATAAAATATGCTATGGTGAGATCGAGTTTTTGGCAAATGCATGAAAATTCATAAAATAATTTAAGGATCGTTTTAGTTATAAATTTGGATATCAAAAGGTAGATGAGTAGGGATTTATTGATGATCGAATCATAAGCTAAGGTTTTTGCCGGTTTTTTTGATACTACGGGAGTTAGGATGGGAATTATGGTTTACGGAGAGTATCACGATCCTCGAAATAATGTGAGGATTCTTTTGGTTAAAATATTGGGTAGTGAAAGTGTTTCGGGAAATGTAGGAATATTTTTGAGCTGTAGGGGTATTTTCGTAATTTTCAACTTGCCCCTGTTTCGGGCTGTTACACGAGCGGTAAGTATTCCTCCGGCTCACCACTCCATCTTCTACTCTCAACGCCTTGGTTGTAGCCTTCAACCACGTGCTCGTAGTACCGGCCTCAATAGCCCTCTGAATGTCCAGATTCAATCCCTGAACAAAGTGCATAGCTTTATGTGCGTCATCATTTGCAATGTTCGGTGCATATCGAACCAACCGATCAAACTCCGCAATATACTCGGATACAGTCCAATTCCCTTGCTTTAATTCCGTGAATTCCTTCAATCTTCGAGTTCTTGAAGCAAGTGGAATGAATTTTCCTTTAAACTCCCGAACAAAAACATCCCAACCAACCTCTACACCGGCCGCATCTAGTTGAATCTTGTTCGTTTCCCATCATGAATAAGCTTGTCCCTGTAACAAAGCAATAGTACATTTCGCTTTTTCCTTAGCACCGTAAGGAAAAAGCTCTCATGTTCTCTCAATTTCCTTAAGCCATTGCTCGGCTTGCACGTTATTCCCCGAATAGAATTTGGAAGGATTCTGATTTTTGAATTCACGGTAAACTGCGATAATTCCTCCTTCTTGAGCAGATGCCCGTGCCGGTGCAGGTGGTACCGGTGGAACATGGTCACGTAACCTTTCATCAATGATATTGATGACTGAATTAACAAAGGCTTCAGCTGGTGATGGTTGTTGTGGTGGTGGAGTAGGAGAGCGATCATGATCGCGACGTCGTCCTGGAGATCTATCACGATGTCTACGGGGAGGCATCCTGTAGAAGAAACACTGAAATCCATGCAATGTTTAGTTCATGCATGAAAACACAAGATAATTCATTCAAAATGAAAGGAATAAGCACATAAGCACGGACGAAATGCACAACAATCACATTGATAAGAAATTCCTAGTACCGAACGACTTAGACAGACTCAACACGACACGAGAGCCCGGGTTTTGCAACCCGAAGCTCTGATACCACTTAAGGATTTAGCACCCGAGCGCAAGATACCACATCCCCCGCACCGAGACCCGACCCGCATATGAAATGGATAATCCACACACGAGCTAAATCACGGCGAACGTGGACCCACACATACACTAAGCTAGGCGGGACTAACCCTTAACCATATAAAACGGGAGATAACACAGATCAAAGTAAACGCTATCAAGCGGAGGCATTAGATACCATATAATATTCACAAAAAGTAATTAAGCTCCAAAATAGAGTATTTACAACAATAACGTGCCATCACGTAAATCAAGTACGCTCGAGACACAAAATAATACATAAGAGTCATAAATAAAGATATGAGTGCATGTAAGACCCAAAAGAAGAGCTAGAAACAAATATGAGACATACACCGACTCGAATTCCCGCCTAGCTCCACCTACATCATAACAAAACAACTGAAAACAAATCGGGTTCAGTCTAAAGGAGACTGGTGGGTACTAAAAGAGGCATAATATATAAATAATGCAGAATTTAAACATATTCATGCATGTTATAATCCCGAAAGAGGTTTTGAACAATTTCCCAAGTGGGTAAGCAAGAAGTCATCAAACGGGATTATAACTCTCATATTCAATCAATCAATAGGTTATACGTGAGCCTGGCGAGAAGGCTAAGTGTCCAACCTCCACCTAGTGTAATCATTAAAGTTTTAATTATATGGTCATGCATACATTCTTTCATGCTCAATCATTCGATCAATCATAATCTTTCGATCATTCATAATCATTCATATAATTCCCTTTTTCCTCCAGGCGGTGGACGGGTTTGCAAAGCCCGGCCACCTCAGTCATTGGCCAGAGGGGTTTCATGAGTTCCCCAAAGGCACTCAGCTTCCTTTCCTCGATAATCTCCTAGGGAGTCCCGGACTCTGTGGTTTGGTGAAACTAGTGTACACGTTCACCATCAGCCCGTGCTTCCTCGGTTAGCCACGTACACTAGGTCTCGGGCCCCAATCAGTGCAATCAATCAATAATCACCAAAACATTTAGGTAGGGTGTGAATAAAGAAAAGACTTGACATGAAAATCACAGACTTTTTGAAAGACTCGATATATCTATATATAAATTTGGCTTAAAACGTTTCAAATCGGGTTATATTAGGTCATTTAGCTAAGTAGTAGAGAAACCCACCTTGAAAGATAAAATAAATAGTAAGAAGAGCCTCACTGGTCTTCCTCGTCTCAAACTAGACCCAGATCTGTGCAAACAAAGCGAAGTGTAACTCAAATGACCATATAAGACGCTCGGCGATGTAATGAACATGATATGAACGCATAAAAAAGGAATTGTGCCATGAACACTTCATGTTCAGTATTAATGCATTTAAATCATATAGACAAGTCATTCATTCGATATGAGAAGCGTTCATATTCATTCGAGTCATGAATTTCCCATTTCATATCAAATTAATCCAAGAATTTCATATAACGATCATAACACGTATTATATTATTTTTACAATTAGAGAATAGACAAATAAAGACATTGAAGTCAAGATCGGAAATTAGATAAGAACATGAAATAGGTAACAATTAATTCCAAAATCATAGAATAAATACAATATATTAAATAATACTAAACAAATCATACTTACATTATATAATATTCAAATATGCATATCTACATTTATACGTACACATACATTAAAATACATGCACACTATATTATATATGCTCTACATATTATAACACACACACATGCATGCAAACACTAACAAACATAGAACATGCATGCATATATTAATATATATATACACGAACAACATACCCCAACATGCATGCAAAACTTACCCCAAACGTGAACATGCAAAGTCCTTCACCAGGCAGCTAATTAAATTCAGGAAATTCACAAATCAAAAGTAGGACACGGTCGTGTTGATTTTAAGTTCAAAATGGATACGCCGTATCTGATTTTAAAATAAAATGGCAGCCAAGTCGAAACATCAACACGGTCTCGCCCATTTTTCATTAAATTTGGACATGGCCGTGTTGTGTTTCTTCTTCGTAAAACCAGCAGTTGCAGCAGCGAATTAGACCAAGGAAAGAAGCAGTAAAAGCAGACACTCAGGCCAAGCATGCAACAATTAAAGCAACAAAAACGCAGCAAAAGATCCCCACAAAGCACACAACCTAACCGGCAAAAACAAGAACTCAACACGTAACCCAAAAGCTTAAAAAATCTCAAAGATTCAACAATGGTGGAGCTTCAAATTCAACATACACATCAAATACAAGGCAAGAAATGGATCAAGGATATATCAAGGAGCACATAGCACTTCATGGATCAAGAATCAGAGCAAAAACGAGCAAGATACACACAAATCTACACAAACCCATAACTATTCATGCCCAAGCTCAAAACTCACTCAAATCATGCTCAAAATTGGGGATGCATGGTTCAAAATGACCCATAATGAATGTATAACATAACCCTAAACTCACCTTGTGGATTGGATGAAGGTTGGAAGAGATTTGAGCCTTGAATCTCCAAGTATAGTAAGGTGACGGGAATGAACTGGAGAGCAGGGGTTTTTGCTGAGTTTTTATCTAAGTGTGAGGGTTGTTTCGGTTGGGGATCGTTAAGGGATGATAGAGGGTTGAACTAGGGTTCTAAGGAATCCAACCATGGTTGATTTGGTCAAGGTTTGTGAATGATATGGCCATTTTGGTGAGATGTGGCAGTTTTGACGAACGTAATATATTTCGGTTGAATTTCGGAGGTTCAAATAATTTTGGAAAAGTATGAGGCTAAGTTCATTAAACCCAAATTTTTGTTACAAGCTCAACGAAGTTGACGGAACTCGAATCCGAGTTCCCAAGCTCAAGATATCACATACGGAACCAATGGTGCGCTAATTGCCCGTTAACCCCCGACTTGGTTCCACAACTCAAAATAAATTCGTTACCATGCCAAACGAGATCGAAAACATGAAACGAGCATATGGACACGTTCATAACACATAATTCTACAACATACTAATTTTTCACGAAATTTCGAATTCAATTCGAATAAGAACGACACTCAAACATATCACACATGTTCATATAGTTCAAGAATTCAATTAAATTCAAATAATTCAAATATTTATAAAACAAAATAGAATAAAATGAAAACTTAACGAAATAAAAAATAAAATAATCAAATAATAATTGAATATATAAAAAGAAAAACAACTAAATTCCATTTTAACTTAAATTACAAAGTCAACGAATTAAATTTAATTTAATATTAGAAAAAAATTAAAGATATAATTATTTAACATTTTAACATTTAATTATAAAATTAAATATACAAAACACTTATAAACAATTAATTCGCGCAATTTGGTAAACACATATGTCATACCTGTACGGCCGAAAATTGGGGGCGTTAGAGCTTGGGGCCAAAAGAGGGTGGAATTCTTCTCCTTTCTCCCTTCCTTACTTGCTGATCGAACTGAGGGGGAAAAAGAAGGGGCTTGGCCCTTTTTATGGCTGGGCAAATGGGTCGGCTAAAACGGGCAGGGTCAAACAGTATCCGGTCCATTCGGATCTGATTTTAAAACGGAAGGGTGATCAAAAGACTTTAGTAAAATAAATGGTTAAACCATTGAATCCGAATTACCGAAACAAATTCAATGGTAAGGACGAAATTCGAATTCGAATTCCCGAGTTCAAGACAACCACAAAGGCCAAAAACACCCTAATTATGATTAGGTCCCTAACTTGCAAATATTGGACAATTGAGTCCAAGTACAATTTAAATAATTTCTAAAGCTCACTTAACTTAAAATAAACTTCGCGTTGACATGTAGTCATGCAAGTCACATAATTCACAAATAAACAGATATAAACTCTCTCGTGACGCCGTACCTGGATTGCCGAACAGACGGGGCGTCACAACAACTACGACAAATAAGAGAGAATCCCATCTCTCAACACGTAAGAGAATAGAGAACCCCGTCTCCCAAACACACAATTAAGAGAACCCCATCTATCAACCTAAGTCTAACAGATTCCAACATCTCCCAAACATTCTTGTAACACGCCGCACAATGGGATGCCACATCCCCCGCACCTAGACCTAGTCCACATGCGAGATGGAAGCCCACACATGAACCGAACAAAGGTGAACGGGAGACACACGCACGCACGAAAGCTAGGCGGGACACAGAGACAACGAAAATCAATATGCAACGTGCGCGAATGCGGAAGTTTAAACATGCCAATCATAAAATTTCAATAACACAAACAACGGGTTCAACTTGCATAAATCCCTAATCCCGAAAATCAAACATAAACATAAATCAGAATTCACAATTCCAACGGGTTCGTACTAGCCCTAGAAGCCTGTCCCGAAATCCATATAAGGCAAATCATAATTCAAATTACATATACATGATCCTCTTATACAAACTTAAACGAATTCGAATGCGAAAATACAAAGGACTCAAGCTTAAACAAAAGGACTCGACTCCAACACAAGACTCCAAGACCGACACAAGCCACCTAGCTCTGACTCCACGCGAACCTGTAAAGCTAAAAACATGGGGAGGGAGGAGGGTAAGTCCAAAGACTGAGTGAGGGGTTACACACGCACACTTATATATATGTATAGAGCATAGCACGTAGAAGCAATGTTCGTGAACCCGGGGTTAGTTTTTACATGCCAAAACATTTTACCGTGATAGTATACATATAGGGAGACTTAACAAACAAACCAAACAAATCTTAAATCATACGTTTCTTAAGGTATAAGCTTAGATTCATGCAGACTTAGCGCACGCATACCGGAACATAACTTAATAGGTTAAAAGCAAATCAACTTTTAGCTTAACTAAAGAGTCTAACCCCGTTTCACGAACTTAACCGACAGACATAACATAATGAAACTCGGTGGGTACGAGTGCATAACCAACTAACTCCTTCATATCACGCATAAACATAGCAAATGAAAATCATAATACACATACCTCCACTTACTCCGGTTGAAGGGTGGGTTGTACATACCCAAGCCATCCGCGCTTATATGTATGGGTCGTGAGTTTTATGACACTCACGCCCGAGGATTCCATTCCCCAACCAACCTCCTGGTGGGGTCCGGGTTGATCCTAAGTTGGAGAAGTGTACAGGGGTTGCAACCGGCGACCCCATGGTCGTCCCGGGTCTCCCATTACACACAACTCCGGGGCCCAGACTTACACTTACACTTATAAACACACGAAAATCTTAAACTTAACCCGCTAGACTTACACTTATACATAGCACATGCATGTCGTACTTATCATATCGTACGTACATATCACACCGACCTCAAAAGCATAACGAAAATCATAGCTAAGTGTACATAGGCTTATACATAGCTTCATACTTTCAAACTTAAGGCAAGGCCAACATATACGTATCTCACACTTATCTACATATATATATAGAGGCTTATAGGTCACACGCATTAAAAAACCGGCATGTTTCATTAGGGTATAACTATATCCTAACCTCACCTTACACCGACGAAGCCGAGGACACACGATCGATTCACCCCGAAATCAACTTGATGAACAAAACACCACCCCGGGTGCACCTGAACAAACTGAAGCCAAACACACAAGTCTTAGTCTCAAAATGAACCATATAGACGCACGGCATATGCTTACACACTTAAGAAATGCAATCACTTAGGCAAGATTCATGTTCTTGTGCACCATTAAGGTAATGCATACATATAAGATAGCAAAAGATGGCACTTTGTCATTTACGAGCACATGAAGCACTTAACACTTAAAAACATGTCTTAATTCATTTAATTCATCATATCACATTGATTCATATTCATACAAGAGCATATAGCAAGTTCAAAGATATACAAGGCATGCACTTAGATCACATTAAGTCATATTGAGATATATCGGAACATAATTCACGTATTTCACGTTAAACATACTCATGCATATCATACAACACATATAACATATTATATATCAAGTTAGAGAAGCATACATTTCATATAAGAGCAAAGACATAACATGCAAGGTAAGCAAACAAAGTACGTAGTTATTCATGCACGTAGGAGTACACATTGCATCACATAAGGCACAAATCAAATCAAACGAATTCAAAATCTTAATGCAACGCACATAACACATTATTCACACATAAAACATATCACATTCAAGCATTAACAAGCCATAGGCAAAGAATATCATACATATAAACAAGTATTCATCACATTGGGAACAAGTTCAGGGAGGGAAATGAGCAAAACGGGCAAGAAAACAAAGTTCGAGACAAAGAAAGGGCTGCTCCCAGATCCAACCCCGTGGATATTTAACAAAGGAAAGTCTCACGGCCATGGATCTGGGCCAAAATCGTTCCAGCAAGTCTGCCACTCATCCACGGCCGTGGATTTGTTTTAGAGCAAAAATCCACGGGCGTGGATTTGCATCAGCAGCCTAAAACTCGAGATTTTGCCCCTAATCACACCAAGAACTCAACCCACACTCATGCTAACACATAATGGAAGCATAAGAAAGCAAAACTCATGCATTTCAGGCCATAAAATCGGACTAAACAAGCAACATTCAAGCTAGAGATGAAAAGGAAGCAAGTTCATACAAAACCTTCAAATTCATTAATGGAAAAGTCATGAATTCACACCTACCACTCAAAGTAAGTCCACCTATATCATAAATGATGTCTTAGGGTCTTAAAACATGCTTCATACCAAAAGAAATCACAAGAGATCATGTAAGAATTCATAAAATTCATCAAACTCCCACTATTCATCATATAAGCCATATATCAAGAAATCCATGGTGAAAACTTGCAAAATGGGACTTAAAGCAACCACATAAACATGTAGAAGTCAAAAATGAACTTACCTCTTGAGTTTGAAGAGATTTGATCAAGATTTGGGCACCAAACTTGGAGAAATGGCTTGAAACCCTTCATCCTCTTCCTCTCTCTTCTTTTCCCCTTCTTCTCTTAACTTTTGGTTGCTTTTCTTGTCTTGGGGGAGGGGATTTCGAAATGGGGGCTGAGGGAGAGAGATTGGAGTGTATCTTGGTCAGATAGTCAAGGTTTAGCTGGGGTTAGGGTTAAAATGGGGCCTACAAATCAAGACTAGTCAACAAAAGGTAGCTCTTGGCGAAAGGTGCTCGTTCCGGTCAAATTTTGGAGGATCAAATGGGCTTAGAAAATTACAAATTTGGGTTTCTTGGCTTTATCGCTTTGTAACGAGTCCAACGTATCTTGCAAAATTCGAATCCGAATTCCCGATCTCGAGTTACGCCTCCCGGAACACAAAACAAATTAGGCCCTCATGCCCCTAACAAATGCCGTTTTTACAAAACGAGTCAATAACCAAATAAAACAAACTCTAAAATAATTATAAAGCATATAAACACGTTCATAATCCACATAATTTATGCATGGCAAGTTGTTACAAAAATCGGGATTGAAAACGAGGTTGAACGAGTTAAAACGAAGTAAAAGGGGGCTAAAATGTAAACTTTTAAAACATGAAACACATAATGCTCATTCAAAAGGCACATATGTCATATAATTGCATGCTTAATTAACTAAAAGCGTACCCAGCACACTCGCGACGTCCGTACCTGGAAAGTTGAAGAGTTGGGATGTTACAATTCTAGTTTGAGAAAATCGAGCATTTCTCAAACCCCTAAATTTGAGAGAATCCAACATCCCTCGAATACCTAAGTACAAGAGAATCCAACATTTCTCGTGCACAAAACTTAGAAAGAATCCAACATCTTTCTATCACATAATTAGAGAGAATCCTGCATCCTCCTAACACACAAATAAGGAGAGCCAACATCTCCCTAGCACGTAAACAGAGAGAATTAAATCTCCCTCTCACTTAAATAGAGAGATTCTAACGTCTCTCTGGCATATAAGTACAATCAATTAATCACCCGCACATACATACATCATAGGAGCACAATTAGCAATTACAACAATCAACACATATCACACTTGACAAGTATATCACATAATAACAAGAATTAATCAAATAAAGAATGCATGTATGCTCGTACCATGAATGTTTATTGTATCGTTTACCGTGGTATTGGAAATCTTGACCATAAAGTTGAGATGATGTCATGGAAGCTGATTAAATTGTTGGTGAAGCAACCCTATAGTTCAAACACTAAAGTTGGTGCATGAGGGATAGGGATGAAAATGAAATGTAGCACTTAAGTCACAAAAGTGCAACAATTAAAAGCAACTAAAAGCACATTGATAAAATGTTGCACATTCACAGTTATAACATGCACATAATCATATAACACTGTACAATTCGTGCTGAGGAGTTAAAATTTCATGCAAAACAATTGCAATGATATTCCTATGTCGTACAACCTAGACTGACACAACATGTAACACCCCGGAGCGAAGGGCGCCACAACCCCCGCACCATAGCCCAACACGTGAAACGAAATGGGAACTCCGCCCACGTATCGAACCATGACGAACGGTAGACAAACAAAAGTCACCCCTAGGCTAGGCGGTCTAGACCCTGAACAGAGTGCGCAAGAGAATCAAAAGCAGAATGCGGAAGCAACAGGATCGCAAAACATAATACATGCATCCAATCTAAAAGCAAGGTATAACAAATATTACATGCCATGCCCATCCTGGGCGAACTAAAGCATACCGAGTTCAAATTACAAAACATAACTTATACATAATACCATATTTACATATTTATACGTAGTACCAAATATACATAGTACCAAGGCATGAAAGTAAAGATGCATGTACAAAGGCTATGCAAAAGACTCGACGACTCAAATAACTCCCAAAACAAAAGACCGCCGCCTAGCACGAACTCCCCAACCGGGTACCTGCAAACTCAAAGAAAAAGGGGGAAAAACAAACAACAAAGAGGGGTCAGTCCTAAAGACTGGTGAGGGGGCTAACACACGCACATGTACATATAAGTAGAGTATAGCATAATCAAATCGAAGAACGTTCATGAACCGGGGTTGGTTTTTGTTGGAAACAGGAATCAGAAAGCAGCGAAAATTTAAAATTTTTTCCAACAAAAGGATCTTAGACTCGCAATCGTGAATCCAAATTCGTAGAGATCAAGAAACTCACTTGGGTAGTAGCTTTCTTGACACGTTTTGAGCCGCCCTCAAACGCGCTTCATGCGGTAATGGCAACCCGTCCCTCGAAAGTCTCTTTCTACTTCAGAATCCATTGTAGGGATAACAATCCACACCAACCTAGATTCAAATCATGTTAGGGAAGTTCTTAACAATATAACATAAAGAAAGAAACATGAAATGAGAAAAGGATGATTGAAACTCCCTTCGAAACCAGTTTTACGAAAGTAGAAAACTGTCAGCCATAAAATCCTCGTGAAAAAATTCATCCTTCAGGATATGGACGAACGGTTTTCGCCATCTTTCTTGGTTCGATTTTTTCACTCGTTTTCTGTTGGGTTCAGAATCGTTTCATCATCCCTTTTGGTCGTTTTGCTTGATCCCCACTTCTTGGTAAAGCTCGAATCTTCAAAACTTCTAACTTGAAGCTCTCTAGAGATAGTCCACCAACTTGGCTACAATCTAACTAGTAAGGATGCTAGTTCTCTTGTTAGTGTTTAGGCTTAACCTAGGGTTTCGTTTATCTTGGAGAAGGGATGGTGTTCAACACATGAACCAAAAGAATTGTTAATTAGCTCTAAGGGGAGCTCGAGCTCCCCTATATATAGGATGAGAGTGGGCGAAATTTCTAATCCTTATGGACTAAGGATTTGGTCCCTCTCTCCTATTACTTGATCATCAAGTAATTTTGACTTTGACTTTGAATTCAAATTCAAATCAACTTTCAAGAGAGCTAAAATAACCAAACTATTTTTGGATAGTTTTATACTTTATTTATTTAAAATAAATAACTTATTTTATCTAATTAATTAATTCACAATTAATTAACTAGATTATTTTTCTCCAAAATAAGACTTTCTTTTTAATTCAAAATTAAACCAAAGTCTATTAAATAATTAATCACATTAATTATTTAACACATAAATAAATATACACATATATTTACACACGTGTGAGACACGTGTCATAATGACACGTGTCACTCACGTGAGCCACACGTGTGGTTCACGTGTGTGGAACCCTCTTGGCCCGATTAACTCGTTTAACCATTTATCAACTCATGTAACCAAGTTGTTGTGTCTGACCCTCTAGGTTCTCAATTCAATTAGCAGTGACCCTAATTAATTAATTCAGTAATTAATTAATCAGTCCACAGATTAAACGACCATAGTCTAGCAACAGGTGTTTAACCCCTAGCTGAATTGGAATGTTCGGATTCGACAGAACCTTTAAGTCATTGATTCATGTGAGATACAATCCTCCTACTTACTATCTCTCAACCAAGATCTAGGGTAAGGGAATAATTAGAACCCTAATAATCTGGTCTTCAAGCTAAGTGCATTTCATATCCATTTGATCTCAATCCAAGAAACCCTTTTCTTGATGTCTTGATTTACTCCCTTGGCCAAGGACTCCATATGGCATATCAATGACTTACACAATAAGAGATCACCTTGCAAACGCAAGTGTAGGTCCTTTCTTGATTCTCATTCACTTTCATGAGTCACTTGTGCAACCCCAGCATAAGCCTTGAATCAGTTGTCTAAGGCGACACCCTTTAAAGCTTATACCTAAGACTACAGAGTTAACTCATAAAGTGACATGGAACCTCAAGTCTAAGGATCAATTAATCACATCAATGACTCGTGAGATATTTCGTAATCTGGAAGTTTCCATTTCCTGAAATAGAAACTTCCTTTCCCATTTAGGAATGTTCTCACACGGGGTACCTCAGTGAACTTACTTATTAAAGTAAGCACCCTCATGTATCACGCACGTATCAACTATACACTTTGCACCTCCATGAAACAAGGTGGTCCTTCTTAGGGGCGTGATCCCATAAGCAAGCCTTAAAGGAGTAAGGTTAACACTCCTACTGTCTGTAGGACTCATCGGCTTGGAGTATTTTACTAATCTTAACTTATATGATATAGGGCTCGTTTCATGAACCATTTCACCTAAATGGTAGAGTCCTAAAGTCATCAGGATTAGGGGAGTTCTCATACATGCACACATAATGGAAACATACAAAACACGTATTGGCATATAAAGAAGTGTTTGGCTGTGATATTAATCATTCGTATATTATTCAAAGATTGTCTGCGATACTAGGAAAGTCCCAAAACGGATTATGACTAATCGGCTTTCTAGGGCACTATTCCTAACAGTTTTTGCATTCCAAATCATTTAAACCCGTGATACTACATATAGGAAGAAAGGTTTAGGGCCAAAGGCCAAAATCATCCAAGTTTTAGAAATTAGAAGTCCAATCCCGATTCACAACCATAGCGAAAACGAAGGCTTGCACAAAATGACTCGGCGAGTACGAGTTCTAACCCACTTACTCCATATCGAAGCAAGGCGAAGACAAAGCAAAAGCATAAACCAATCCAACCTTTCTCCGTTTGGGGGAGAGAGCGGCCACTCTCAACCCCCACACTTATCTTACCTTATAGTGGTGGAGTTGGGGGATCCTACCCGATCCTGACGGGTTATACCGCCTACATGTGAGACCCGCTTTCCCCTCGACCTCCTGAGGATGAGCAAAGCCTCACGTTGGTGGAGAAGTGTCCTGGGGTTGCAACCGGCGACCTCGATGGTCGTCCCAGGTCTCCCGAACCACAGAACTCTGGGGCCCAAACTTATCACGCTTATACACACGCACATATGGACATATCTTTCAAAGTCCCAAAGCTCGCTAAGCAAAACTCACACCAACTCTTTTCGAAAATGAATAAACAAAACATAGTTTATATACTTATAAAAGCATTTTCCAATGGATTTCATAGCAAATGGGCCAATTCCCGCAAAATACATATCAAACACTTATCTATATGTATATAAATATATAGGTCACATGCGGGCTTAAAATACACGTAAGGCTGTAGGTCATCATAGCTAAAAGGAAAGAAAACCCCACCTTGTTGACCAAACCGAACAAAAGGAACCACCTTTTCAACCTTGAGACAAACCTAAGAACAAAACGAAGGGCAAAGGACAAGTTTAGACTTAACATGAACCAATTAGACGCTCGGCATATGCATATGAATGCAAATGATGCATAAGGTATGAAATGAAGTTAACACTTTGGTCACTTTAATCCATATTGAATCATATCGAAACATAGCTCACATATTGCACCTTAAACACGCACACGAACTTCATACAACTCATATAACATGTCAAATACCAAGTTAGGAGTGCATATATTTCATATAAGAGCAAAGGAATTCCAAGGAAGGCAAGCATACAAGGTAGGAAGCCACACACACAAGTAAGGGAGCACTTAGATTACACAAGGCACGTTTCACGTTAAACGAATCCGTAAATTTAATACAACACACATAACACATTATTAAAACTAAAACAAGTTGAAATCAAGTAAAGACAAGTTATATCATAGCACATTACACATATAAACATGTACATAACACATTAGGGTCAAGAACGGGGAGGGAATCGAACAAAACGATCAAGAAAATAAGTATGAGCTCAAGGTACGACCGTACCCAGATCCAGGGCCATGGATTTTTAACAAAGGGAAGATCCATGGCTGTGGATCTCAATCCAGAAACACCCCGGATTCTTCCCTACAAATCCGCGACCGTGGGTTGATTTTAGTGTAAAAATCCACGGCCCTCCAGCAGCAAAATTCGAGATTTTGGCACTTTAAACACCAAGAACTCCATCTTAACTCAATCCAACACATCACACAAGGATTATGCAACAATTAACCAAATATTTATGCCCTAGGTCAAGCAAAAATCGAAGCTAAAGTGAGGGGAAAGGAGAAGATGCACACCAAGTTCATGTTCTTCCAATATCATGCAAGACCAACAATGGCAACTCTTATATAACTCAAATACCATGTAATACAAGTTCAAGGAGACATGAAGGGAGATCATAAGAACATATTAGATGCATCAAATCAAAAGGAAACTCAAGGATTGCATAGATTCATCAAAAGGGGCATAAAACCTAACTATTCATCATATATGCCAATGAATGCTCAAATCATGGAGATATCTTGCAAGCTTAGAGTTAAAATGACCAAAAATGAAGAAAGAGCACAAATAATAACTTACCTCTTGAATTGGAAGAGATTTGATGAAGTCTTGGGCTCAAATCTTGGAGAAATGGCTTGTTCCCCTTTCTTCCTCTTCTCTTCTCCACAAAGCTGAACTTGGGGGCTCTTTTTCTCTTTATTTCTGGGGGTGGTTCGAGATTAGGGCTGAGGGAAGGGATAGATATGAAAGTTAGTGGATGGTGGGACCAAGAATGAGTTGAATTGCTCAACAATTGTGGGAGTTATGGCTTATTTGGTAAAATGTGGCAAATCTGTCAAAAGAGGCTCAAACCGGATGAAATTCGAATGCTCAAACGGGCTTAGAAAAATATGAATCTTGATTCCATGGCTTGATTTCTTTGTTACGAGTCCAACACAACTTCCGAAATTCGAATCCAAATTCCCGAGCTCAAGTTATGCCTCCCGGAACACAAGGTGTGCTAAAGCTCGTTAGGCCCTTATGTCCCTAACACATAAAACGGTTCCAAAAACGTATCAAACAAACTCAAAAACAAGTAACGAGGACGTAAGAAAATTCATATAACACGTAATTCATGTAAGGCACGTAGTTACCAAAAATCAAAAACGAAAACGAACACATACGGAGCAAGAACGAAGCAAAGAGGCAAATATGAGCAAATAAGTCACATACGGTTTAATTTAAGGTCAAGTAATTCAAATAAATCACATAAGGAATATAATAAACATACCATGCATGTAATTAAATAATTAAAAGCGCACGTAGCTCTCCTATGAAGGCGTACCTGGGATGGCCGGACGAGCGGGATTTTACAACCTCCCCTCCTTCAAAAGGACCTGTCCCCAGGTCCTAGTCGAGATCCAGAGGACTCTCGAATGAACTCAACTCTACGCTTCCGCTGCGCTACTCTGATCCAAGAGTTGTAGTCTCCTCGGGACATTCTTTCCTCAATTACAAATGAGGAAAACTTCTCATATCCCGGTAACTCGGTGGCACTTGCCAACTCCGAGTAAGTCTCCTTAGTTCTTAGCAAACTCTATGCCCGGTTTGCTCCCACTTCCAAATAGAATTCGAAAGTAGTTGGAGAATCTTGCCGGAATGGTTCTCGGTCTTCTACCGATAGCACATTAGACATTGCTACACCAAGTCTACAATGTCCCTCCTTATGCCAACACCATTACCGGCTCTTCAAGTCTCGAACCAAAAGTGGAATTAGTCTCATGACTAAGCACTTCTTGAGACATAGGCTCTAACTTTCCGTTAGCCACGCACAACCGAAGTCTTCCTTAGTACTTCGATTGTAACGGAGAAGTTTGAGTATCCTCGTGTAATCAAGGTAACTCTCTTCAAAAGCCTTATCCACTCGAACCATGCCTCTTCCTTGTCTTTCATGTCACGGGACGACACTTGTGTAACGACAAACCTCTTGTAGAATCCCGATAACACTAGAGACTTATTCTCTGAGGCAAATCTTAGGTTCTTCTACCAAACGCGTAGTTGACAATACCCTTGTTGAAACCACACACAACAAAGACCACGGAACGCTGAAGAAGGACGAACAACTCCTCGAAGCAAGCTAGAAGGGTATTTATCTTCCACAATTAACCTGCGCAGCTCACGGTAATATATACTCATCCTAAATCCCGTCTTCTTCTTAGATGGGGCCAAGGTACTCCACAAAGATGTACTCAAAGGGATGAAATTACCTTCTAAGAGCTCATCAACTACAAATTAACTCCAACAACTGCGCTAAAGCCCACCGGAAGGGAAACTCCAAACACGGTCCGATTCCAGGATAAAGATCACGATAACCTTGACGTCCTTATCGGGTGGAAACGAATTCCAACCTTCAAAGAAACGCTAAGGGTGGCTTACTTCGATCTTTGTCTCCTTAAGCTTGGCTCGACCTCTAAGTTAACCCAAAGGGAAGCCACAAAGCTTATTGCACTATCCCGGAATAATCAACCACTCCCACGAAGGATATAAACGGGTTAGCCTTCCATCTATTACCCGAAAATATCGTTGAGCCCAAAAAGGACCTCCAGAGTAACCCCTAACGCCTATGGCGACACCATCACCTTAACACGAACTAGGCGCCTTCAAGAAAACCACCGGGCAAGCTCGGCCCTCACAACTCACCAAACACTCGAACACTCGCCTCACTAAACTCTCTCCAAGAAGAGAGTCAACACAAAAGAGGAAAGAAAAAGAAAACCACAAGCAAGCAAGCAACATCAAAGACATATAAGCACTGAGAAACAACAAAGAAAGGAAAATAACACAAAATAAAATTAAAGATGCATGCGTGAAGTGCCATGAATGCTTAGTGTACCTTTCACCATCGTAAGATGTTGATCTCGACCTCGAGTTCCTTGCTTCCACTTGCATCAACTCGGACTTGTCTTGGAGTCTTGGAATCACGGCTCTTCATAGATCTCGGATTCTTGTTCTTCGGATAACCACTCACCATATGTCCCGTTTCCCCACATTTATAGCATCTTTTGAGCTTCGTCCGACAAACCATGCAAGAACAGTTGATGGGTTCAACTAGCATAGATACCTAGTCCCAAATTCAAACAAAAATCATAAATCAATGGGTTTCAACTAATCCAAGAACCTGTCCTAACCTGTCCCGAATTTCCATGCACTCAAATCATAAGCATAAACCCATACAGAATATATCATATACAAAAATTCAAACATAACCTAAATTAAAGTATTTAACAAACTCAAGCGGACTGACACAGACTCGACAGACATGACACACACCCGGCTAGCTCGAACTCCAACAGCCTGAACCTACAACTAAAAACATAAAGAGGAAGGGGTCAGTCACATTAACTGAGTGAGAGGCTACACATGCACGCGTACATACGTATAGGGAGCACAACACATATCAAGTTGTAAGTTCATAAACCGGGCCTGGTTTTTGAATTCTAAATCATTTTCTCATGTGATAATATATATAGGGAGGAGGAGATTAGGCCGAAGGCCAAAACAACTAAATTTTATTAATTGAGAATCCACTCCCGTTTCACGAACTATTACATAATAAACTAGCATATCGAAAACATACACACAAGGCAAACCTTCAAGCAAGAGAGAAATGTGCACAGGGATAATGTCTATCCCGGACCTCCCTTACCCACATCCCGATGATCATGCACAAAAGCAATACCCGGTGTCCCGAGTCTCCCTTACCCATAATCATCAAGCCCCAAACGTGTCAAGTTTAAGTCATATCAATGATTCAAGATCAAATCATATTCAGAGGCATATCAAATCCATATCCGTAACCATATACATAGTCGTACTCATATCCATATCATAATCATAATAGGTTCATATACGTAGCATAAACGTACTCATACTCGTGTCATATTCATATTTATAGCATATTCATATCATAATCATAACATATTCATATCAGGTCATATACATAACATTTCCATATCCTAGCCTATTCATATTCATAGCATATTCAGATTCCTAGCTGTGACATCCCATTTTCTCGACAAGTCAGGTATGACATCACGAGTGGTTTTAGGCCGAGTGTTATGTGATTTACTTATGTTTTAATTGCTAAGTGATTATTTAATTTAATAATTTTGCAAACTACTTGTTATTATGTGACCTATATGACTTAATTGATTATGTTACTTAAACTCGATTTTAATATGTTTACTTGCTAAAAAATGTTTTATTTCGATTATGTACGTATTTGATCTTATATGAAATCCTTGGACTCAATCGAACTTTGAATTGGACCCCAATTGCTCACCTACCAAACCTTGGGCCCCTAATTGAAGCACTTAAAATTTCAAGGGACCAAAGTGCAATTCTCCTCCCCCCTCCCCTCCCACTTACATGATATACTCACACACCCTCTACCTTCTTCTCCTACATTTTTCTTCTTCTTCCCCTTTCTCTCCCAAGAAACCTCTCAAACCCTTTCTCCTTTTCTCTCATTTGATCGAGCCTAAGCAAGAGACAAGGAAGCAAGAAGATTCCATCAAGTTTTAAGACAAGTATTCAAGCTCATCTCCTTCCTCTTCTTCTAAGTTCATCTTTCCAAGGTATAATGTGTATATATTTGTGTATATATATATATATATATAGATAGATAGATATATATATAATGTGGGTTTGTTAATTTGTGGATTAAATGATAAATTGGTGATATTATGTGTATTGTGGTGTTTTGTGATGCATTTTGGTGTATAAATTGATTCAGATATGGTTTGGGGTGGTTTGGGAACCACCCCCGTCAACCCCCTACTTCTTTGCGATTTTTTTTCAGAAAAGATGACCCAACACGGCCATGTCGAACCTCAGATCAGTCCCAACACGCCGTGTCCAAGCTTTGAGATGGGAAAATATTCTGCTCCCACACGGCTGTGTAGCTTCACAGGCCAATCTTGACACGACCGTGTTGACTTCTTTTCTGCTCTATTTGGCCTGAAATTTTTACTTTAGAAACCTTTTTGAGTGTATAACAAATCTCCAATTGAAATCACCTTAAAATTTGTTGTGGTTTGTGAGATATAATCATTTGAATATTGTGTCACCACTTCACCAAAATTCTGCATTGGTCCAACTTCAAGGCTACGCCATTTTCACCTCGCTTGGAACCACGATTTGAGCCATATATAGTTGGAAAGACCTATTTATCTAGTTTCATACCTAACAAACAAAACCCCACTTCAACTTCTAGAATTTGAGATATTCCCATTTTTCTATAACTTGCGCATTTTCCAAAACTGTCAGCTTTCACCAAAATCCATTTCCTTGCTCTCCTTTCACTTCCTTGACTTCCCTATGTATTTAAATTGATCCATTTTGCCTCAGACTTGTATCTATGTGTTAATGGCTTATTGAATGATATGTTATGATATTTTTATAAATTTTTTGGCTTGATTAGTGAAGTATAAATGTGACTTTTTATGCATGAATGTTTAAATTGTATATTATGACCTTCCTTGCAACCCTTGCATTCTTTATATGTTTAAGGGATTTCTTTCATCTCTAATTGATTCATATGCATTCTTAACATGTATTATAACCTGTTATGAATTGAATATTGAATGAACAAATGATATGGAATGAACGAAAGATAATGAATGGAGACGATCTGTTTGTGTAATGAAAGATTGATTCGTTTATGTGTCAAAGTGGCATTAATTGTACACATGAACATCTTCATAGCACATTGTTATTGCTCATGCATGTCATGTCATGTCTATTGCATTGCTATGTGTCATGTATGATTCATTTGGAGTCTTAAGTTTCACGAATGCACCATATTGTCTTTTGTACAGTTCTCTCCAGGGCGGAGATCTGTCGGGTTCATAGGCTATCTTAAAGTCTTCTTATCTTCTTGGTTTTGTTCGGTAAGGTATAGCCAGGTGGGTTTCTCTTCTGTTAGATAACTCTGACCCGATATATCCCAACGTGCAAGATTTTGGACAAAGTATTATATATATATATATATATATATATATATATATATCGAATCTTTTCAAAGAGTCAATGATTTAACATTAAAGCCCTTTTCTTAATAAATCCTTACCCAATGTTTTGGCGAGATCGGTGATCACAATGATTATGAGGGCCCTGGGACTAAGTGTACATGGCTATCCGGGGAAGTTTGGGCTGACAGTGATCCCCGTGCACTAGTTCCACCAGAGTGACGATGTTACCAGCCCTCGCTAGGAGATTAGCGAGGAATGGGAATCGGGCTTTTGGGCCTTCATGGACCCCACTAGCCATTCATGACGGGTCTTTGGCCGAGTCCGTCCACTAACCGGAGGAAAAAGGGGTAATTGATTATGCATGAATGAATAAAAGTTTTGTGATGCTAAGAAATGAATGAATGGATCATGCACACACAAGGAGAAGGTTGGAGAATTCGCCCACTCACTGGGCTCACATAACGACCTAATGAATGATTGAAAGAATTGATTGTTGTAATCCCACGTGTTGTTTTCCTTGTTTTCACCCACTTAGGAAATGTTTCAAAACTTCGTATGGGATTATAGCTTGCGTGTGTGTTTATTTTCCCGCGATATGATTATATTAAGACCTATTTTATACCCACCAGTCTTTTAAAGACTGAACCCGGTTTGTTTTTAGTTTTTGTCATAGGGCTTGGAGTTCTAAGCGGGATTTCGAGTCATTCAGAGTCCTGCATTAGAGTTTAGATTTATCTTTACACTTGCACTCATTCTCTAGTTGTTAATTATGATTACGAACGTCTATGAGAGCTTATTGTTGATTATTAGGCCGTGTTGGCCATTTATTGATATTATTTGGGACTCGTATGTAACGCCCCCACCCGTACTGGAACAAGAGGAGAGCGGCGTCTCAACCCCCGCACCGAAGCACCTCTCAAGTAATGGTGTGAGCCATCACTCAAGAAATACTCCAGCAAACGGCTGTCTATCTCAGAACTATATATGTAAACGATGTGGCTATGCAGCGGAAAATCAGAGTATTTTAAAACTTTTCAAAACATATGCGTGATGGCATGTAACAAGCAAGAACATATTGATCGTGTAAGAAAGACTTTGCATATCAGAACATATAACATAATCACATATTAAATACCGATACAGCAGAGTTCAAAATATCGGTAACAGAGTAGCAGAAAGAGTATAACAAAGATACTCAAGTAATCAGAAACATAAAGTGATGCAGCCATAAAACATATACAGGACACAAAAGAAAGTAATACTAAGTCCTGACTGAAACAAAAATGATAATCTAGAGCTTCAAGATACCTCTAGACTGCGGTTGCAAGACCTGAAACCACGAGGCAAGAAAACGGGAGAGGTATTAGTCAAAAGGACTAAGTGAGGGAATACTTAAACGAAAGTACTGAGTGATAAAGAATTTGAAGTGTAATTCAAAACTGTTAAATGCAATGCTTTAAAGAAGAACTCGAAACAAGTTCGATTGATAAAACTCTTTAAATGTGATGCTATAAAAGAATGCACGCTATAAAACATTTCATGAATGCTATCACACGCGCACACATATGCTGTTGATGGTTCATAGTTCTTTCATAAAACGGGATAAAGGTAAAGTGAACTTTTCCAGATATGAACCATCCTTTATGAAACAAAATTTTGCCCGCAAGCTAGGCTCCTCCATCCTTACTCCAGAAAAACATGATTTGGTAGAGCGTCGGACCAGGATCAACAATAATTCCATGTATAGTAGAGTATCGGACCAAGATCAACAATAACCCCACATATAGTAGAGCATCGGACCAAGGTTAACATTAACTCTGCACACAGTAGACTATCGGACCAAGGTCAACAATAACTCTCACCAACACATATAAACATGCACCATCCTCCACCGGTTGTCACTTCGGGTAGCTAGCCCTAGGCGACCTGTAAACATGTAATGGGAACAGATTTGCTGTCCGTTCCAAGACAGATTGTCCTGACTTAACAAACCTCGTGTTAAAAGTCGGTGTCAATTGTCTAAGTATGGCGGCCGGTATTGGTGATGTCGTTGGCGCTCATCTCCCGAGCATCACCTCCACACATAACCGCCGGGCCCAAACTGTAAACTGTGTGCTTGCATTTCAAGATTAGCAGTGACCAGAGTACCACTCCAGTATGCTAACTATAACATGTGAAACTGTAACTGTAAATATGATGCTGTCTGTAAAACATATGATTCTGTCTGAAAACATGTGATTCTGTCTGTAAAACATGTGAAACTGTCTGTAAACTGTACTTTGAAAACATATGCAGATCATGTAACTGTCTTTGAACAAGAATGCAGAACTTTGGAAAACATGTGCTGTTGATCAAGGTATACTATTAAAGTATGAATGATCCTTTCAAAAGAATGTCCCGATAAAAGGGATAGTTCAAAACGAGGTTTAGCTTTGAATTTCAAAACATATGATACGATAGTATAATCGTGGTTCCAGTTGGAAAACATTTATAACTTCGCCTCACCTAATAGTAACAAAAGCCATGTAGACAAATTATGCGGTGCCCTGGGGATCCCAGTGCTCAACTTTAACTCCTGTAGGTGGTGTACTAGAGTGACCTTAACAACTAAGACCCACTACTAACCAAGATGCATATGAAATGCATGAAACAAATGAACAAGGAACATGTAACACAAGAGAGTAATACCATTTAAGGTATTCAAGAAAGGTAACACACAAAGGAATACGTCAAAGTGAGTTACTCTTAACGTGAGATTATGATCTTACTATAACCGAGTAAGCTTTAGTCAAATTATGAATCCTATCGCAAACCTTAGGTTAAGAAACAAGTCCACGAAAGAAAACACATTTTAGACCCTGGATATGGAAACCCTAGGTGCAAATGTCTATTAGGAAAGCACAAGTTTTAATTCATTTTTACTATTCAAAAGCACTATTCAAGATTACTATTCTAAATTACTATTCATATGTTACTATTCACGTGTCGGGTCAAAGGGTCGGGTCAAACCCTTACTATACACACACACCCACACACACGGTACACACACACTCCATGCACGAACACACACACACACGGTATGCACACACACACACACCCTAATTAAATTATGATCTTGATTATAACCTATAGTTTCAAGTTCATGTTAATATAATCAAGTGTGATCTAGGTTAAAGGTATAACCTATGGTTAAGAGATCCAATTAAAGCATAAGATCAAGTTATTAAACACTATTCTATCTTAGGTTATAACATGTGACACTATTAAAGTGTATAACATATGATCAAGGCTCTAATCCATTAATCCATCTCATATCATAAGCTCAATTCATAATTCAAGAATCATATAACAATGTGACAACATGTCACAACATATATCATATCATATCATGAACGTTTAGGCATGTAACAATTTAATTCAATATCAACATGTAACAAGTTGTGATATAATAAATTGTAAATCACTATTCCATTAGCTAGCATGCATGAACATAATTTAAATTCCATAATCATGTATCAATTCTCATAATATAACAACCATATCACATGATCATAGCATATACTAGGGCAATTCATAACATATTCAAGTATATACTAAACAATTAAAACATATAAACAACTATTCAAAACATATCATGAAAACCATATAATAAATGCATAAAATAAAATCCTATATGGCTTAGGGAAGGCCCTAAGACCCAACCTAAACATAATATAAACATACCATAACATAAAAACATAAACTAAACTAAAACATAACATAAACTAAAGCATAAAAAATAAAACAAACCTAGCTCTAATGGGGGGAGGCCGACGGCAAGAGTGGGAGGAGAGGGAGAGAAAGGGTGTTGTTAACACAACATTGAGCAAGGAATGAAATGCCTCTTAGCCTCTATTTATAGTTGAAGAGAAGCCCCTCACCTTGGAAATAAAATGTGGAGAAGGGTATGAGAGCAAAATGGGATAGCTTCTCTTGGAAGCTTTAGGCATATGAAGCTAAAAATGGGGCTGCTGGGGGTATTTCTGTAATTTCATTGCTCAAGACTCGAGGATAAGTGGATGGAAGTGTAACCATTCCGACGGCAAGAAAATTAGCTTCGAAACGCATATTTATTCGTCGAAATCGGATTTACCGTTTGAAAGATACATTAGTTTTAGTGAATAAAAGTTTGAGCTCGAAACTCAACACGAGTGAAAAACGACTTTCTAGAATGATTTTCAAGTCCGGATTGTTTCCAAAATTCAAGAAATAAATCGAGAAGCGTTTTGAATCCAATATCGACTATAAAACGTTTTACCGTTGAAAAGTTGAAAACGTAGAGTGAATAGTGAATTCTTACGTACTAACGTACGCTTCAAAATTTCAAGCTAGGGTTTGAATCAAGAGTTGTAAAACATCTTAAAAATCTTGAAATAGCTCAAGTAGTGCAAATCCAGAGAGAAAACATTTCCCGACTGAAAACCGTTCGTAAAAGGAATAGTGAACTAGGGTTTTCGAAAACATTTTCAATAAAACCAAGTTCCAGAATAGATTTCCAAGCCAAGAATGATTTCAAAAGAATCGTCTCGACTCAAGGATCGATTCGACTGTAAACTTGGGTAGGTAAGGTATCAGAATCAAAAGCTCATTTTCTGATGAATAGTAACTTTGGTCGGTAAGTTCCAAAAATACCCTTATGGTTCAAGAAAGACTCTCTGAGCTTGGGAAACAAGTTCAAACGATTGGGAAACATGTATGATGAACCTCTAGGGTTCGAGTAACAATATGAACAAGGTAGGCTCGGGTTATGAATAGTAAACTGTATCAAAGGTCAAGAATTCCCCCTTAAAACATGTCAGATCATATACGAGCACAAAGTTCATGTAAGAATGCAATGCATGATGATTCAAAAAGTTGGATCACGGTCTATAAATGCTTTACCAATGCCCTTAACTTACTGTTTTCATCCAGGCCCTGTTTTGGGCTGTTACATCGTAGTTCCTTCTTGATTTAAATAGAGCTTGTGAGCTCACTGTTTATATTATTACTGTGAAAATGCTTTCGCTCTTGTTTTCTCTCCTGCGATGGTTTTTGTTTATTGTTTAATTGGTTTCGAAAGTTAGCTCCCGCCTAGCCTAGCGAGTGACTTATGTCCCCGTTCGCTCTGATCTGGCATGTGTATGGATCATCCATTTCATATGCGGGTCGGGTGTGGTGCGAGGGGGTATGGCGTCACTGTTAGGAAAAAAAACACGAAAATAAATGCAGCGGAGTTTAAATTTTTTCCCAAAAGCAAGATCGTGACTTGCAATTTCTATTTCCGAATCTTAGGGATTCAAGAAATTAAAAGAATCAATGCTTTCTTGACACATTTTGAGCCGCCCTCAAACGCGCTTCATGCAATAATGGTAACCCCGTCCCTCGAATGACTCCTCTAGAGTAATAATCCACACCAGTCCTAGAATCAAATCATGTCAGGGAGAGTGGTAGCGGTATAACATGTGTAACGAAAGAAACAAGCAGAAAGAAAGCAAGAGAATTCTCCCTAATTCTTGAACCCATGTAGATTGGGCGTGAATCCCAAGTCACGCGTAAGGTAAAAATTTCGACCCCTTACTCTATTTAAAGGCTAGGATTCGAACACCCAAATCCTAGTTGGAATCGGATTCCAACTTTGAGTTTTCGTTTATTTTCTTTTTCTTCAAGTAATAGGAATCTTATTCAAAATAAGATATTTATTTCTTCTAGAAAAAGAACTCCTAATCAAATTAGGAATATTGAATTATTCTAATAATAATTAAATATCTTATTCTAATAATATCTATTCTAATCATATTAGAGTTAATATTTACTAGAATAATAAAAAGAAGATATTTAATGCTTATTTATTTATTCTAATCAAATTTGAACAACTAAATAATTAAATAATTAAATACATTCTCTAATTAATTCCATGAAGGGCTTTAGAATTAATTCTAACGAGCTAAAATTAATTCTCTAATTAATTTTATTTGGATTTATAATTAATTCTCTTAATTAATTATATTAGGGATTTTATAATTAATTATCCTAATTAATTATATTTAGGCTTTATAATTAATTCTCCAAATAATCAACACATGGTCCAATTTCTCAATTGGATAACACGCCCAAACTCAGCTCACGTGCCACACGCGTACATTTACATGTGTGGTGTCGTTTCGATCAACTATTTGACCTTTACTTCAATACCCTTTGAACCTGACATTTGTGTGTGACCCCCTAGGTTCATTTTCAGTTAGGAGTGAGCCTAATTAAATAATACACATTATAAATTAATTAGTTCATAGATCACAATACCATAATCAGGCCACAGGTGTGTGACCCATACCCGAGCAATGAATATATATTCGAAAGAACCTTTCAGTCAATGACAGTTGTGAGGTACAATCCTCCTACCATCCCATCTCTCGATCAAGATTTAGGGCATGGGAATAATGAGAGCCCCACTAATCTTGATTATAAAGCTAAGTACGTTTCATATCCATTTGATCTCAATTTAAGAAACCCTTTTCTTGATGTCTTGATCCACTACCTCGGCCGAGGGTTTAGGATGGCAAATGAACGACTTATGCAATAAGAGATCTTCTTGCATTTAAGCAAGTGTAGGTCCTTTAAAGCTTATACTAAAGACTACAGAGTTAGCTTTCATGTGCCATCCTGTGCCACCTGATCTTCTTGCATTTAAGCAAGTGTAGGCCCTTTAAAGCTTATAATAAGAGATCTTCTTGATTCTCATATGCTTTCATGTGCCACCTGTGCAGCCCCAACATAAGCCTTGAATCAGCTGTCTCGGGAGACATCCTTTAAAGCTTATACTAAAGACTACAGAGTTAGCCCACAAAGCATCAATGGAATCTCAAGTCAAAGGATTACTTTACTCACGCCATTGACCTGTGAGATATTTCCTAATCTGGAAGTTTCCTCTTCCTGAAGTGCAAACTTCCTTTCCCATTTAGGAATCTTCTCACGTGGGACACCTCAGTGTACCCGTTCTAATAACAAGCACCCTCATGTATTGCGTCCGCATCAACTTATGCACTTTACATCCCAAGAAACAAGATGCTCCTTCTTAAGGATGCAACCTCACGAGCAAGACTCAGTCAAGCCTAATTAATTAACACTTCCAGTGTTTGTAGGACTCATCACTTGCAGTGGTTTCTAATCCAGCTTGAGTTAGGGTGTGACGCCCCGTTTTCTCAAAGGGCGTCCTTACGACATCAACAAGTAAGTCTCTACACTTATGTGTGTTTAATTTAAGAGTTCTTGAATTATGTGATTTAATATAAATCCAATTTAATATGTGATCATTTGGATTATTCTAAAATTAATGGTTAAGTTGATTTTAAATCCATCATGTTACTTAACTTGTTTAATTTCGGTTTACTTGAATTCCTTGAGATTAATTATCAATCATGTGTTTACGAAGTGTCGTTAAATTGTACGAAAGGTTTCTAAAAATTAAATTGAATTAAACTCTAATTGGTAAATCTCTATTTCATTTTAATTTGTAAAATTAATTCGGAGCTTGAATCTTTATTCGTAACTTTACCAATTTTATTTATGATTATTTGTACGCGATATGTCTCTTTGCTACGTGATAAGGATACCCGGTTGTATTTAGCTTGTGCACAAGACACATTTCTCCCAATCCCTTTTCTCTCTCACTCTCTCCCGTGGGTCACTATACGCGGCTTCGGTTACGAGCCCATAACTCGATCGTTTCTCAACGGAATTCAACAAACGAATAGTCAATTTCGATTATTTCAGCGAGACCGACGCAAGAGCACCAATTTCACGGCCTAACGACAAACGGTGGTGGAGTTATGGCCGGATTTCAGTAGCAGCGGTGGAGCTGTCAGACCGCCGCCACTTCGCCAGCGTTTCGCGGCATTTTCCGGCCACCTCCTTGTTACACGCGCCGGAGACCCAGAAAGTAGACATCCCGGCGCATCGGTTGATGTCGGCAGCACGACCATCGGAGCAGCGACGGAGCCGCACGCGCCGACTGAAGCTCGCGGCGGCGGCGAGGGTTATTGTAGCGGCGCGATTCCGCCGCTTCCGGCGGTGGTTTTCGACGGGGTTTGATGGTTTCCAAGGTTTTTCGACCCCTTGAGTTCATTTCCGGCATCAATTTCACCAGATCTTGGCCGTAGGTGGTGGTTCCGACGACGTGTGTGGTGGAAGATTATTCGGCGGCCAACGGGGGCTTTTCCGGCCATCTTTTGGCCTCGGGCTCTTCACGAAATTTGTTCGGAACGACGAGAAATAGTGGCCTGTGAACAGGCGACTCCAGATTCTGTGGTTTGGCGGTGGATCGCGGCGGTAAAGTGGCGGTGCAACGGCGGCGCTAGCTCCGAGGATTTTTCCGGCGAGCTACCTTAGGGCTTTCGAAGAGCTCGTCATGGGTAAGACAATGGCTTTTACGGATCGCATTTTGGTTCACCGGTTTGGAAGTAATTTGAGTTTGAAGATTTAGGGTTTTCGTGTTCGTACATCTGAAATTGGAGGAGATTGACTTGGAATTTCCAGAAATTGATCGAGGATTCGGAACGGGCACGAAGACTTCATTCAGGAATGATTTTTCGGGATTTTTCCGGCGACCTTCGGCGGCGGCCCGGCCAAATTCCGGCAGCTACAGTGGTGGCGTTCCGGCGGCGTCTGGTCAGAATGTTCGTCTCGTTGTGGTGAGTTCAACGCCACCTTCCATTCGTTAATCGGACACTCGATCTATTTATTACGAATTATTTTGCGTAATTGTGATTATTTGAATCCATTGTTTTAAGTGCAAATAAATTGGTTATTGTTGGTTTGTTGATCGAGATATATTCCAATCGTATATGAAAACATGTATTGAATGGATTGTGATATGCATGAATGTTTTAATTTACAATTTAAATCCCGATGTGATGAATTTATACTATGTGTTTAGATATGAAGGGGTGTTAGTGTAATATCTAGAAACTAATTTTTTTATGTGACTAAATGAACTTGAATGATATTTTAGAAGAACGAACATGTTGTGAAGTCGTAAAGTATGATCTTAAGTGAATTAAATGCACTCTTTATTTGTATCAAGCATGCCATCTACGTACAACGACTTTGTATGTTTATATGATCAAGTTGCTCTTACTTATGCACTTTATAACTCGACATGAACTTGATGCTTAATTCTAATATTATAATTGAACCCTGTGACATTGGATGATTTAATATGCATTTTGTGAATACATTGACTTCCTAAATTGATCTTGCATCTTTGGATATGGAATTACGTGTCGATTGCTTGTAAATATGACCTTGTTGAGCATTGATATGCCTTGAACGACCACGACACCTTATCCAAGCACAACATGAACACTTATGCATAACCACGATCATGTTGAGCAACGCCGTGCGTCTTGTTTGGTTCATACAGAGTCTAAGTCTGGGCTTCTGTATGTCTTGTCACAGAGTTTGGTGGTGCCGGTGGGCCTGAGGTTTAGAGTGTTTGGCCCTTCACACTCTCAGACTCTACTTTCACGAGGTGAGGTTTAGGATTTTGTATAGTTAAGCGACCTATGGCCTTAATATGATGATTTCAATCCTTGCATGTGGTTATATAATATGTATGATTAGATATGTGTTGGATATGATATGATTATGACCTTGTGGACCATCCTTGGTTTTAAAGAAAAAATTAAGTATTAAGGCATACGTAAGCTATTTTTGAAAACTCTGATATGTTATGATTCTGTAGCGAGTTGCCATGAAATATTGGCATATGTATGTATGTTCTGTTATGTGGATCCAGGAGCTGGTACGAGTGGAGACCGGTACGGCATAGGGCCGTCGGATAAGCCACTGTGCTAGTTCCATTTGAGGTATCATTGCGCGACTCAGGGAGTTAGGGGAGGCGTGATATCTTGAGCCTTCGGTGTACAGCCGGGGAGGACTCTTGTGGGTTCGCTACCCCTTGAGGGTTTGTCTGTATGTTTGGATGGTTAGGGCCAACACGAGGCTCTTCCATCTTTGGAGTTGAGGAGGGATTTATTTCTGTATTTCGTTCTATTCTGTTATGAGGAGTAAAGGTTGGAAGCTCGTACTCGCCGAGCATATGTTATGATCTGTTATGGGAATTATGAATCGGGATAGAGTCTTTTCTGAAAAATGATTTCTAAACTCATATCTATATCTTATTCGGGTTCTTTCAAAACATTTTGGTATGTAACACCTATCCCCGGTTCATGAGTCTATCCTTTTTATTTTGTGCTATGCTCCTTATATATATATAATGTGGGTGTGCGTTAGCCCCCTCACTCGGTCAAGTTGACTGACCCCTCATTTACACTTTTAGTTGCAGGATTGTTGGCGTTTGCTAGGCGGAAGTGAGTCCTTTGAGTTGCACTTCGTCGGTCTAGTCTTTCTATTTGCATTTGTCTTTTCATACGCTTTACTTATGCTTTGACTTGTAGACTTGAGATTATATTTTACTATTCGGTAGCCCTGTGTGGCACTCTCATTTGGCCCCTTGTGGCACTTGATGATTACTACTTTATGTTGATATTCGGGACTAGGGATTTATGCTAGTTGAACCCGTCACCTGCTTTACGTGTTTTGTTTAAATGCTTCCGCTATCTATTGCTGTTGGTTTTAATTGCTTCTGCACTCTGAGTTTTGGTCAAGTTAGATCCGCCTAGCCTAGTGTGTGAGTTGGTCTCTCGTTCGCTCTGATTCGGATTCGGGCATGGACTTTCATTTTATGCTTCGGGTCTGGGTCATAGTGCGGGGGATGTGGCACTTCTCCGTTTGGGGTGTTACATAGGGCTTGTTTCATGTGCCATTCACCTAATGACAAAGTCCCTAACAGCCTTATGGATTAGGGGAGTTCTAATACATGAGCACATAATGAAAACACACATAACACGTATTGCATATAAAGAAGTGTTTGCCTATGATAATAATCAATCGTATATTATTCAAAGATTGTCTGTGACATAAGGAAAGTCCCAAAGCAGATTACGTCGAACCGGCTTTCTAGGGTACTATTCCCAACAATCTTCCACTTGCCCATAAAAGCCATTTTGGTACTCTAAGTCCTATCTTCTTAAGATGTACTTTGAGAGCCTATTGACTTTGGGTGTTTCCAAAGTGGATCTGCTATGTTCTCTGCTGGTGTGACCCTCTTATTTACACATCTCTAAGGAAACTCTTTTTCCTTATAAACTGATTCGTAATCACATGTTCGGTTTCTTGGTGAGGTCTTGGTTCTCTTGCGCAACCATCCATTTAATCATACAATATAATAATGGAGTTGTTTCATGTTAGGAACTTCATCTAACTAGTTAGATGGAGTTTCTTACCCAAACACTTAACTTAGCGGTATTTAATACGGCCAAGTTCTCAACTACAATAGCTGAATTTTGCAACGGCCACGTTTGGAACACCTTTCCAACACGTTGTTGTACCATTTAGGCAGAATATGTACCCTTTCAATGATTTATTATCATCTATGTTTTATAAATGATTACATCAAATTTCCTTTTAGCGATAAGATCTTTCTGGGCACTATAAAGATATCTTCATTTCTTCTAAAGTACTCTGAGGGTATATTTTACAGTAGTCCAGGGACCTTCTCAAAGGTCAGATTAGACTTGGCTCACCACTCTAAGTGCTGCGCCACATCTGATCTAGTACATAACATTATATACATTATGCACTGTAACGCCCCAATTTTTATTTATTAATATCTTATGCCTAAAATAATTTTATAAATTATATTTTCTAATACTTTCATGAAAATTCATATTTAACTTATAATTTATCTCAAAACTTGGAAATGTTTATTTGTGAATTAATTACCGAAAATGATTTAATTGTCAAACTTGGCCTATATGTTCATTCTTTTAAAATTTAAGGACCAAATTGCATAACCTTTCAAGGATTCAATGGATCAATTCCCAAAGCTTTTCATCCTTAATTGCATGACTTAAATAATTGAGGGACTAAAGTGCAATTTATACATTTCAAAACTTGATTGATCGGTATATCATCTCCTAGCTTCCAAAATCATTTCATTCTTGATCTTTCTTCATATTTGCTTCCTTTGTTTTACCGAACCAAAAACCTCAAGCATGGAAGGGGAGAATTCATCATTTCATCAAGATTTTTCCAAGAAATAATCCAAGTTTGGAGCTTGAGCATCATCTTCATCTTCTTTCTTCATTTCTTTAACTTCAAGGTTGGTTTTCCATGTATTGGTGACTCTTGAGCATATATGATTAAGCTAGGGTTTAGGAATTATATGCTAGATGAGTTAGTTGAAGTTGGAAGCATGCTTATATGATTATTTCATGAATTATGGCATGAGTTAGAGCTTGAATTCTTGAATAATTAGCTTCAATGATCAAGGATGATCATGGGTGGAAAATCATGAATTCTTGATGATCTTGTGTGCTTCGAGTGTTTAAAGTGCTAGAATATCATTTCTTGAACCTATATGCATCATATTTCCAGAAAAGCATGAATTGGTTGATTGAAAATGGAACTTTGGTTGCTTTGTTATGCATTCCCGTAGCCCTTCCCTGTTTTTCTCTGTTCTTCATATTTGCAGAAACAGGGAACGGCCGTTCCCAGCCTCAAGGCATTGTGGGAACGGGTGTTCCCACCTTTTCAAATGGTTTGGGCCGCCGAGCATGGGAACGGTCGTTCCCATTTTGGCCTTGAGCCGGAAGGGGCCGTTCCCAGCTTGCGCGCGTTTTAAAAGGGGAAAACGCTGGAACATTTTGGGAGGAATGGGAACGACCGTTCCCAGTTTGCAAAGGGGTCCGGAACGGCCGTTCCCACCTCGCTGACAGAACAAAAATGACTACATAAAATTACATTTTTAGCCCCTCGATCCAACGACTTCTTTGACCCCGAATTGCTGTAATATGTGCTAATATGATGTGAAACAACATGTTATCATACCACATTGCATTTTCGTGATCATCTCGATACATTCCGCCGTTCGTCACATTTTGGGCATTTTAGGTCATGTCTCATGTATAAGTGTCGTGTTTGCACAGGTCACGAGGGTAGGGACGAGGAGCAAGCCCCGTAGGCCGTGCCTACTTGTCTTTGTCGGTATAGGTGAGGTTTAATTTCTAGTTAAATAGAACCTATATAACCTTTATGTGATATTTTGGCCAAAACAGTATTTACGGTTATACTTTCTATAAATCATTGATCATTTCAAGCCAGGTTCAAGCAAGCAAGCAAGCAAGTCAGGTATTGTTTCATGCATGTTTAGGCGAGTAGCATGACGGTTACGTTTGGGCCCGAGGGTAGTGACTAGAGCCAACCGGGAAAGCAAGGGCTGACGGGTAACTCTGGCGCTATCCTCACCATGTTAGGGGTCACCCCTGAACCCACTAGGAGATTAGTGGAGGAAGGAGCTCCGGGCTTAGGGATTCATGTACCCTCTGCTCAATGAGATTGGATGTTGGGGCCTTGCAATCCCTTCATCAAACCGGAGGGAAAAGGAGATTGGGGACGAGTCCGGCACCACGGATGCGCCTCGGGTTATTGCATGATTGTCATTCCATGAACGTGTTATATGATTACACTATCGCACGATTGCACGATAAATGAATTGCATGATCACCTATTGAATATTAAACAAGCAAGCATGTTCATGTTCATTGGGAGATCGGTTGGAGACCGCCCTTACTCGCCGGGGCCATGTATTGATTGATTGCATGAAAACGAACAAGTACTTAATACTGGTAGTTGTAATCTCGGGCGAGTTTATATTATTGCGAACTTATATTACTTTTAATTATAAAACCTTACCCGAGGTTATAACTTGCATGTGATTGCGTTATATATATTTATGCCCCTCACTCAGTCTTCGGTAGACTGATACTTCACTTTTCAGGTACTAGAGAGCCGGTCGTGCTAGGCGGGAGTCTGGTCCAGTCTTGCATTGTCACGAGTCTAGCAGTGCACCATCATGTATATATTTTACTACTTCTCATGTTATGTCTATTGTTATCACATTTTGAATACTTGATCATATGTAAGAGAGGATAGTGTTTTGATAGTTAGTGTGGTATCTATAAGTATCTATCTGATAAATATGGTACCTATATGTATGTATGAGTTAGCGCTTCCGCTTGTAACTGTTATGTCTTGATTTTGTATTGCTTTGGGGTTTAGTCCCGCCTAGCTCGTCTTTTCTTTTCTTTGTCACCCGTTCGCTATAGGTTAGTTCATGTACGGATTGTCCATTTCGTATGTGGATCGGCCTATAGTGCGGGGGTGTGGTATCCCTACGTATAGGGGTGCTACATCTAAGGTGGTATCAGAGCCCGGTTGCAAAACCGGGGTTCTCGTGTCGTGTTGTGTCAAGTCTAGGTCGAACGGCATAGGATTAATTGTTGATTGAGAGTCTTGCATATTATCTGAAGCTAATTGAATTCCTTGAATTACTTAGATTACTTGGCAACCTGTGCTCTGCATTGATTTTTGCAATTTATTGCTAATTAATTGATCTTGAATTATTTGAAATTATGTGCTTAATGTGTTTTATTCTAAACTTTGATAAATTACTTGTTGCATTTATATTAAATCCTAGTTGTGAGCATTAATTATGTGGCTATTACGTGACATGAGCATGCCTTACCCACATGCAATTATTTCAATGAAAGTTGCGAGTTACAGGTTGTAAAAAGAATATCAAACCACGGCCAATTGTTCGATAATTTTGGGCTACCACAGAATTTGAGAAGGGGGTGCAAGTTGAGGCTAAAATCAGGGCGAGGAAGGAAAGTCAATTAAGTATGTCCGATTGAAGTACAAGCTTGGGAATTACCTTTGGGATTAAATCAGTCGGATTCAACTTTCTAATACGACAGCCAGAAAGATTAAACAACCAGTTGTGGAAATCAACATATTTGGGATTCCACATTTAGGTAAGACAAGTTATTTTATGAGTCAAGATAAATTGTCGTGTCGAGGGAATACATTGACAGGTAGGGAACGGTAAAGGAAAGTACTCAAGAGAAGCAAAGTATTAATTAGAGGAGAGTAACCAGATTGCCGTTAGCGAGTGGTTCAAGGGCTGGAAGGAAAAAGGAATTTCGTAGATGGCTAACCGGGAGTATAATACTAGCGAAAAGAGGATTGTTGGCCATGATGTGGTTGAATTGGAAGATATGGAGCAACGAGTAGAAGCATCTCAAATTTAAGAATTTTCAACTTGGATCATCAATTCACAGAAAGTACTACCAAGGAATTTTAGACTAAGGATCAAATGTGGAAAAGTTCGAAGACAAGTTCATTAAGTTATGATTCAAAGGATGAGATCTGGAACATAAGATTTCACTGTGGAAATTTGTATTATCAAAGATGACGCGTCTACCGGGCCAGGAAGTCTACTTCATCCGAGAACAAAGAGAAGGAAGAATGGAAAAAATTAAATACTCCCGAACCGGAGGAATAGCCAAGTAAGGGATTCAATTATTTGGAAGTGCGGTTTCAGCAAGAGAAGAAAACAATTCCAGTAATTCAAATCAAGTTAGTAGCATTGGGTAATTCATTCACGGGAAGACTAGGATGCTAGGGATCCTATAATTGGGTGGAACGAGTGTATTTTCCAAATTTAAGTTTGGATTGCTATGTGAGAGTACGAAGTGGGAGATTTGGAGTAATCAATGAAAATGGCAATGGGTGATAAAGAATTCTGGAAGACAATTATATGCTCGAGTAGGTAAGTAAGAAGAGGAGTCCTATAATCGATTCCATATAAAAGAGTAGACTTGAAGGGTTTCAATCGCGGTGGCAACTTGGTGAGTCGGGAGAATAACTGGAGACTTAAGGTTCGAGAGGGGTCAGGAAATCAATTCTATAAGTGGAACAGAAATCGAATTCAAGAGTTCTTGTTTTGAGATCATATAGTTACCCCAGTTAATGCAAGGATAATTTTAGGATTTCAATCAAGGAAGGGATAAAGGAAGCTCAGCACTCCAGTGAATGTGAAACTGAAAGACAATGATGTTGAAGATTTTGGTAATTGGGTAATTCAGATCCAAGCTGAATTGTCGTGTTACGAGGTTACGTTAAAAGAAATAAAGCAACAAATGGAAACGGTAAAGAAGGCAACGAACTACTAGGTAAAGGTGGGGTGGTCGAATGAAACAAGGAAAAGGGAATTTATTCAATTGTTCAAACTCTTAAAGAGTAAACAAGGGAGTTTGGATCAAAGTGCCACCCATGAAGAGTACTCGGGCAATAATTTGGGGAGTAACTATTAAAGAGTAAGCTAGATGTTAACTCCGTGAGCATTGAAGACTTCGGGTTTAGAAAGCATAATACGAGCCACGGGAACGTTCAAGTGAAGGTTAGATGAATTTGAAGAATAGAAGACCGTGGGAAAACAAGAAATGATTACCAAGTCAAGACAAGTTTAAGATTCAACAAACAAGGAATTTCATGTCGAGATAAATTTTTCCATTACGCCGGTGACAGGTTCAATGCATACATAAGCACGTGCATCATACGCTACTTTAATTTTAAATTTCTTTACATATATGTGATTCCCTCGATTGAACTTAATCTCTTCACTGTGCTGAGTTATTACTTTTGAGTGTATTACGTGCATTGGCATATTAATTCAACATGCATGTTCAGTGTCTTGATTACAGGATGTCTCAAGGCCACTCTCCTCAGGAACAGGCATCTAAGGTTTCTCCGCATTTACCCCCTCCGGTTCAGCCTCAGGAGTTTTTCGAGTCTTTGGTTCGTTTAGTAGATCAGAAGATAAAAGAGTATATTGCCTCAACGCCACAAGTCTTATCATCATTGCAGCCAGGCCAAATTTCGATGGCATTTAGGGAACTTCAAGACCAATTATCCTCAAGACCCTTTGAAGGAAACAAGATTTCCACCGGATCACAACTCAAGAAAATCGAACGAGTGTGGGAACTAACTCCGAGTGACTCCCAAGAAAGGACCGAGGCACCACCATGTTGGAGGACAGATGGTCTAATCCTCACCCCGGGCAGGCTTCAGGTTCAAAGTCGGGACAGCGTTCTAGCAAAGGAAAGCGGCTTATTTCTTATCATACCCCGGCACCTCAGGAAAGGTCTCGCAAGAAAAAGAAGCAACCACTTGGATCGAGTTCGGGAACTTCGCGTGACCCAGTTTCAGCAACATCTTCCGGGAAACTTCTTTGCAGTTATTGTGGATGTGATAACCACACCTATGACGGCTGTAGGAAACGGTTGGGATTATGTCTCTACTGCGGGAGTGACGAGCACCACATAGACACTTGCTCAAGGCTACGAGGGAAATCGACCGGAAGTGGAAGATTGCCAGTGCAAGCACAGGAGGGTGTTCATGAGAGGGGAGTGCAAAATGTAAATGCGAATCGGGTCCGGGAAGAAGAAGGTACCAGTTATATGCGTAGTGCAACCATCGGTGAACGGTACAGTTAACCATGCATACCACGTGCATTACTGATCTTATTGTTAGTGTATTTAATTTCTTGCGCATTGCAAATTAGTTAATTATGAGTGATAAGTATGTGATTAAAAGGTTTAATTGTCTATGTGATATTTGTGAAAGTCTTACGATTCTAATTATCTATGTAACATTCATGCCATTGTTGTCGCTATCTACTTCTTGAACTACTTCAGTGCATGTGAGAGACGGGGCTCTCTCCTTTTCTGTGAGAGACGGGGCTCTCTCTCACTCCTTGCTGAGAAACGGGGTTTCTCACTTCTTGTGAAAGACGGGGTTCTTTCATTCTTGTTCAAGAGACGGGGTTCTCTTATAAATTGTGCATCGTTTTAAAACTTGACAGTGGACCTGGGGACCAGGTCCTTTTTAAGGGGGGGAGAGTTGTAACGCCCCAATTTTTATTTATTAATATCTTATGCCTAAAATAATTTTATAAATTATATTTTCTAATGCTTTCATGAAAATTCATATTTAACTTATAATTTATCTCAAAACTTGGAAATGTTTATTTGTGAATTAATTACCGAAAATGATTTAATTGTCAAACTTGGCCTATATGTTCATTCTTTTAAAATTTAGGGACCAAATTGCATAACCTTTCAAGGATTCAATGGATCAATTCCCAAAGCTTTTCATCCTTAATTGCATGACTTAAATAATTGAGGGACTAAAGTGCAATTTATACATTTCAAAACTTGATTGATCGGTATATCATCTCCTAGCTTCCAAAATCATTTCATTCTTGATCTTTCTTCATATTTGCTTCCTTTGTTTTACCGAACCAAAAACCTCAAGCATGTAAGGGGAGAATTCATCATTTCATCAAGATTTTTCCAAGAAATAATCCAAGTTTGGAGCTTGAGCATCATCTTCATCTTCTTTCTTCATTTCTTTAACTTCAAGGTTGGTTTTCCATGTATTGGTGACTCTTGAGCATATATGATTAAGCTAGGGTTTAGGAATTATATGCTAGATGAGTTAGTTGAAGTTGGAAGCATGCTTATATGATTATTTCATGAATTATGGCATGAGTTAGAGCTTGAATTCTTGAATAATTAGCTTCAATGATCAAGGATGATCATGGGTGGAAAATCATGAATTCTTGATGATCTTGTGTGCTTCGAGTGTTTAAAGTGCTAGAATATCATTTCTTGAACCTATATGCATCATATTTCCAGAAAAGCATGAATTGGTTGATTGAAAATGGAACTTTGGTTGCTTTGTTATGCATTCCCGTAGCCCTCCCCTGTTTTTCTCTGTTCTTCATATTTGCAGAAATAGGGAACGGCCGTTCCCAGCCTCAAGGCATTGTGGGAACGGGTGTTCCCACCTTTTCAAATGGTTTGGGCCGCCGAGCATGGGAACGGTCGTTCCCATTTTGGCCTTGAGCCGGAAGGGGCCGTTCCCAGCTTGCGCGCGTTTTAAAAGGGGAAAACGCTGGAACATTTTGGGAGGAATGGGAACGACCGTTCCCAGTTTGCAAAGGGGTCCGGAACGGCCGTTCCCACCTCGCTGACAGAACAAAAATGACTACATAAAATTACATTTTTAGCCCCTCGATCCAACGACTTCTTTGACCCCGAATTGCTGTAATATGTGCTAATATGATGTGAAACAACATGTTATCATACCACATTGCATTTTCGTGATCATCTCGATACATTCCGCCGTTCGTCACATTTTGGGCATTTTAGGTCATGTCTCATGTATAAGTGTCGTGTTTGCACAGGTCACGAGGGTAGGGACGAGGAGCAAGCCCCGTAGGCCGTGCCTACTTGTCTTTGTCGGTATAGGTGAGGTTTAATTTCTAGTTAAATAGAACCTATATAACCTTTATGTGATATTTTGGC
The DNA here is from genome assembly GCA_037501455.1 of Lantana camara. Classification (NCBI taxonomy): domain Eukaryota; kingdom Viridiplantae; phylum Streptophyta; class Magnoliopsida; order Lamiales; family Verbenaceae; genus Lantana; species Lantana camara. Next base: position 98,124,178 of record CM074856.1, read on the forward strand.
CAAAACAGTATTTACGGTTATACTTTCTATAAATCATTGATCATTTCAAGCCAGGTTCAAGCAAGCAAGCAAGCAAGTCAGGTATTGTTTCATGCATGTTTAGGCGAGTAGCATGACGGTTACGTTTGGGCCCGAGGGTAGTGACTAGAGCCAACCGGGAAAGCAAGGGCTGACGGGTAACTCTGGCGCTATCCTCACCATGTTAGGGGTCACCCCTGAACCCACTAGGAGATTAGTGGAGGAAGGAGCTCCGGGCTTAGGGATTCATGTACCCTCTGCTCAATGAGATTGGATGTTGGGGCCTTGCAATCCCTTCATCAAACCGGAGGGAAAAGGAGATTGGGGACGAGTCCGGCACCACGGATGCGCCTCGGGTTATTGCATGATTGTCATTCCATGAACGTGTTATATGATTACACTATCGCACGATTGCACGATAAATGAATTGCATGATCACCTATTGAATATTAAACAAGCAAGCATGTTCATGTTCATTGGGAGATCGGTTGGAGACCGCCCTTACTCGCCGGGGCCATGTATTGATTGATTGCATGAAAACGAACAAGTACTTAATACTGGTAGTTGTAATCTCGGGCGAGTTTATATTATTGCGAACTTATATTACTTTTAATTATAAAACCTTACCCGAGGTTATAACTTGCATGTGATTGCGTTATATATATTTATGCCCCTCACTCAGTCTTCGGTAGACTGATACTTCACTTTTCAGGTACTAGAGAGCCGGTCGTGCTAGGCGGGAGTCTGGTCCAGTCTTGCATTGTCACGAGTCTAGCAGTGCACCATCATGTATATATTTTACTACTTCTCATGTTATGTCTATTGTTATCACATTTTGAATACTTGATCATATGTAAGAGAGGATAGTGTTTTGATAGTTAGTGTGGTATCTATAAGTATCTATCTGATAAATATGGTACCTATATGTATGTATGAGTTAGCGCTTCCGCTTGTAACTGTTATGTCTTGATTTTGTATTGCTTTGGGGTTTAGTCCCGCCTAGCTCGTCTTTTCTTTTCTTTGTCACCCGTTCGCTATAGGTTAGTTCATGTACGGATTGGCCATTTCGTATGTGGATCGGCCTATAGTGCGGGGGTGTGGTATCCCTACGTATAGGGGTGCTACATGCACCCTTTAACCTAAAGGGGTTTTGGACATTCTAACTTATTCAAAGTTATTTTAGGACACATCCTCTTCAAAAGAGATGTTCCATTGTCTATACTAAATTATTTTAGTACCGTGGTTATGCACTTATTTGTGATAATCCATTTATTGTCTTAGATCTATCTCCATAGATCTCAATGTCCAGAATATAAGATAGTCACTAAGATTTTCATGTCAAATTGTTTCCTAAACAAGATTTTGGTAACCTTCGTGTCATCCTTTTCATTCCTAATGAGAATGATGTCATATCTAAAGTACCAAAAGTTGAAGCTAACATTACTAACTTTCGCGTGGACACTTTATTCAAATTCCATCTGTGTCAAACGATTTGACTACCTATGGAATCGAATTCTCTAACTCCTAGAAGCCTTTATCAATCTACAGATTGACTTAGGGGTTTGCATACCTTATGCATACTCCCACTGAATATGAGATTCATATAAATATCTATTTTAGTCTCTTTCAATCTCCTATTGAGCAAGACAGTACTCATATTCATTTATCATATCTTATAGTCAGAATATGCAGATATGGTGAACACAACCCGAATGGACTTTTGCATTGCAACCATCGATAGAGTTGTAACACTTTCCATTTACTCCAAGCTTTCGCTTGTAGATCCATTTACACCCTATACACCTGATCCTATCAGGTGGATCAACCAAGGTCAAAACTTGGTTTGAGTATATGGAATCTATCTTGGATTTATAGGCTTACTTGCACTACTCAGATTCCAAATCCGGTAGTGCTTTCTCTTTAAGTAATTCTTAAAAAAAACAACTTTGTCCAAGAGAATTTGCAGAAATAATATCCTTTATTGTTATATAAACTTGAACTTACTTCAAGCTTATCTCCCACAATCCTCTTCACTTAAGGGATTATCCTAAATTCTTGGATAAGAATAATTGGGGAATTCTCGAATGCCACATTTCATAGAGCAATCAAGGAACTGATTTTGGAAGGTTTTAGATTCAAAATCTCTAACTCCATGATCTAGGGGTTTATTCCTAAAATGAATATAAGCCAGTACAACTTGCTACGGAACTAACCATATCCTATAAGGTTTTGTTCCTTCATTCAGAATCACTAAGGTGTTTTCGAATGAGTTTACTGAGAGATAATCTGATTACCGCTAACAAGACAAAGAAATTAGTCACTAAGGTATTCAGAATCTTGATCAGATCGAGTTGCTTATAACTTATGACTACTTTGTTAGGAATAGTGCCCTTAAAACAGTGTTTATGCTTTACTATTTCCTTGTAAAATCACAAACAGTCTTTGAATAATAAACGAGATGATTTTATTCATAGGCAATCACTTCTTTATGTGCTTATTTATGTCTGTTTGGGTTTGACTGTGCTTTTCGTGTTTTGAACTCCCCTAATCCGATGAGGCCATTAAGAACTTTGCCCTTATGGGACAGACAGCGGGAGTGCCGACCTTGACTCCGTTGAGACTTGCTTATCTGATTATGTCCTTTTGAAGGATCATTTAGTTTCCTGAAATGATACGTGTATACTGTAACGCCCCGCTCATCCGATAAATAAGGTACGTCACCTTCCAACCTTTTTATGTGTTTAATTATGTGATTGGTGCGTTGTATGGCCCTCTTTTGAACTCTTTTAGAGTTAGGGCCCTTTTTGTAATTTTCTTCTTTTAGGGGGTTTTTCCGGTCACTTCTCGTTCGGTAGAGATTTTGACTTCTTTGACCCCTTCTTTGCGTTCGGGCCATCGAGACGAGTCCGTAGACTATAAGTTTGCCCAATTCTGACTTCGTTAGCCCGTTCTTCCCATCGTTTCTGCATACGAGGACCCGAGATATATACTCGGATTCCCTCGTTTTGCGTGCCAAAATCAGATCAGCAGCCTTCATCGTCTTCCTCCAGCGACAGGCACTATTCACACACAGTGAAGGTGTGAAAACACACACATGCTCATTCTCCCTCGTTTCTCGACGGAATTCGACGAACCAATAGTGGAAATTTATCAGCTCGACGAGCCCGTCACAACCGTACCAGTTTCGTGGCCTGAAATTGACCAGCGGCGGCGCAGCGGTGGTCCGAAGGTGGCGGCTTGCGCCACCTCTTCGCCGGCGGCGATCCGGCGACTCTCGCCGGCCAACCGCTACCCTACCCTATGTTTTCAACCCTTCCTGTTCCATTTCCGGCCTCCTTTTTGAGTGAATCGCGGCGGAGATGGCCGAATCGGGGGAGGCGCAGCGGCGGAACTTCGGCGGCGAGTTGGGCCCTCTTCCCGGCCGGTTTTGGTGGTGGAGTCTTCACAAAAGTTGCTTGGAATGACGAGACTTAGCGGATAGCATCGACGGCGTTCCGAGAACCGGCCGGCGGCAGCGGACCTGTGGCGGACCGGGCCTGGACCGGCGGTCCGATTTTTCGGTGACTTTTTTCGGGTTTTGACTTGGGGCTTTTGTAGGGCCCGTTACAAGCTTTCCAACGGCATGCTCGGATTTCATTTTCGTTTTACGGTTTACGTTTAATTTCAGTTTTCGTACTAAGATTTAAGTTCGATTTTTCGTCAACGAAGTCCGGCGTGTTTGGCATTTTCTGAAATTGATTGAGGGCTTTTGTTGAGCAGGCCGAGACGCACGTTTCTATCCTTCCGGGGATTTTTCCGACCATCGGAGACGGTGTTCCGGTGGTGGCCGGTGGCTGTTCGACCGGCAACGGTAGCGGCATTCCTGTGACTTTCGGACATAAGGTCCCTTTCGTTGTGGTGAGTCCAACGCCACTTTCCGTTCGTCAATCAGATGCTCGGTTGATTTGTTGTGATTTATTTTGTGTATTTCTATTTATTTGAAATTAATTGTTTTAATTGCAATGAATTGTCAATTGCTTGAATTGTCGATCAATATGAATTCCAATGTGTACGAAAGCATGTATTAAATGAACTATGATATATGTTGATGCTTTGATTTGCAATTTGAACTCCGATATGCCATATTTGAGCTATTTGTCTAACTTGAAGGGGTATCTGTGTAATTTTATAAACAATATGAATATTGTTTGATTTAATTAGGTAACCTTGTAATTGAATCCGTTTAGTGATATATGAATTGAGTATGCCAAGTGTGAATTATATAAAATTGATATAGTTGGATTTGATATGTGACTTTGTGAGATTTAAGTGATTTGAATGTCTCTATTTTGTCTATTTTATAATTGTAAACTTGATATACTTGAGTTATAAATGTTATATGAAGCTCATGACTTGATTGCAAGGAATTATGAAAGGTATGAATGATTGGGCTTGAAACCCTCATGTATGGAATGTACTTGAAAGAATTACTTGATTATGTAACTCCATAACATCATTTTACTTCTTATACATCTCATATCATGTGTTTAGCATTGCCGTGCGTCTATGTGGTTTCATATTGAGTCAATTCTCACAAGTACGCATTGTTCCTTCTCTTGTACAGTTTGTTTCCAGGGCGGAGACTTCCAAATTGAATAGGCACCCATATTGCTCTTGTTTCTTGTCTCGTGGTATTCCAGGTGAGGGTGTTTTCGTTCTAGTTACATATCAAACCCTACAACCCTTATGTGAAAAGCTTTGGCCAAAACCTTATGATTATATATATGTTACTTTTAAAGTAAAGTCATCGAATAAATATTGATCGAGTAAACCCCATTTCAAATGGATTATGAAATATGGTATGATTCTTATGGATCAAATGTTTTGGCGAGAAAAGAAAGAATGATTGATTGATTGCACAGAATGGGGCCCAGGGGCTTGGTGTGAGTTGGGACCCGAGGAGGCAAGGGCTGACGGTAAACCCTCACACTAGTCCCACTATTGAACGGCGGTACCGAACCTCGTCAGGAGATTGGCGGGGAAAGGGAGCTGAGTGCCATCTGGGGAGTCATGTAACCCCTTCTGGCCAATGATTGGGTGGTCGAGCCTTGCAAACCCACCACCAACCCGGAGGAAGAAGGTTGGAACTTATTTATGATTGAAAATGATTGATTGATTGATTATAATTGATAGGCACTGTGCGGGAAGGCCGGGAAACGGATTGCCCAAACGAATATATTCAGGACATGATATGTGATCTGTGTGTATTATGATATATTGCATGATCACCTATTTAATGTATTAATGATATTTGTCATACACGGTCGGAGTTTGGTTGGAGATTGTGTACGCTCACTCGCGGAGCCTTATTGATTGAGTATGATTTATGAACTTAATGAATTTAATATGAATAGTCGTAAAGTCTGAGCGTTGCTTAGTCATTCTTTTGCCCTTTTTGGGAACTAACTTTAAATAAAACCTTGCTCGGGATTTATAACTTCATGTGCATGTTTCTATATTATATGTATCGCTCCTGCTCACTCAGTCTTCTAGAGACTGACCCCTCCTTCCCCCTTTTTCCAGTTTCTTTTGCAGGCGTTGGTTATTAGGCGGTGTTAGAGTGTCGAGTCATTGTTCTAGTCTCACTGCATATTATATTGTCTCTAAGTACTGTATTGAATTATTATTGTTGGCCGATGTGCCCTTATTGAATTGATATTGATTCGGGACAGGTTCTGGAGCCAGTTGAACCCGTTGTTATGTTGTTTCCTTGTATTGATTCGGGACAGGTTAGGACAGGTGTACTGATTAGTGGAACCCGTATTTATATTCGTATTGGATTTCATTTATTTAATGGATATTACATAAATGATTTCCTTGCTTCCGCATTCTGGTTTTTGTTAATTGTTCCAGGGTTAGCTACCGCCTAGTCAGGGTTGTTCTTTTGATTGTCACCCGTTCGCTGTGAGTCCGATTCATGTGTGGACTGCCTATTTCATATGTGGATTAGACTCGTAGTGCGGGGGATGTGGTGCCTATTGTCCCGGGTGCTACATCTTTAGGTGGTATCAGAGCTACCAGGTTGAGAACCGGTGCTCTGGGTTGTGTTGTCTCGAGTATAGGTCGCACGGCGTAGGAACTAATTGTCAATGTGTGCATTGCATTATTCTTGAACACTGAATTGTGATTTTTTTTCAAACTTTATTAGATTATTTGTTGCATTTTGCATTGAATCCATTCTTTTGGTGTTAATTATGTGTCATGAGCATATACTAATCGCATGCATTTATTTTCAAAATGAGCTGTGGTTCATAGGATATGAAGACAATATCAAACCACGGCCAATCTTTACGACAACTACAGGCTACCACAAGCTCTTCTCTCTAGCTCGAAAGTTGTAAGGAATGACTTGGGAATTTCTACAGAAATTTAAGAGTCAAACCTTTTCTAAAATGAGGTTATGGCTCGAGTGACAAAGTCCAGAATAAGAGGTCAGTTCGAAGGAGAAGTTTGCCAGCTCTATTACCGATGGTGAATCCATGATGAGACGGGATTTGTGGTGTGTAATGATTTGGTTTCACGAGATCAACATGTTTGTTTACACTACGAAGATTTGTCAACCAGATTCCAAAGAAGAGAAATCTCGAAGATGTTTTAGATTCGAGGTTCTATCCACGTGGAGGCGATGACCTTCAAGAGAATTAAAGTAAAGTAGGTTCGTGGTTGAGAAGCAGTAAAGACCATCTAACTTGAGAAAGAGGCGAAAGAAAATATGAAGAATAATATAGCTTGGGATTTAGATCGATGAAAAAGGATGAAGAGACTACAAAGAGGGAATTCACATACTTCAGAATTGAGATAAGATAGGAGTTGAATTGAGAAGAATTAAAGAAAATTAGTTGACGTGGTAAGTATAAGTTCATGGAAAATGACAATGTTAAGGATTTTATCTTCGGCCGGTTATGAGTTCATCTTCCAAATTCAAGATGAAGTGTCGAGTTGTGAGATTGAATTAAGAGCTTTGGAGCAACAAATGGAAACGATAAAGAAAGACAAAGAACTATTGGAAGGAAATTATGTATTCCAAATGTAAACAATTGGAGATTGATTCTTCAAGAGAAGTCAAGATACCAACTTCATGGGTGTTGAAGAATTTGGGTTCAAGAGATTTCAATCTCGGACTTGGGAGATCCATAAGTTGATACACGGGAACTTTGAAGATTTGAAAGACCGTGGGTAAAGAAGAGGGGAACAATTAAGTCAAGGCAAACCTGCAATTTGAGAAACAAAGAAATATGCCAAGTTAAAGTTTACAACTACGGTGACAGGTTCTATGCATTCATAAGCACGTGTATCATACATCGCTTTAATTATTTAAATTTCTCTATGTATATGCGCATCTCTAATTTGTATAATTGTTCCAATGTGTTGCATCTTTAATTGTTTACAAGTGTGATATTGCATTGGCACCCTAACCCGACATGCATTTTAGTGTTTACTTGATAGGAATTCCCCACATCTTATTTATCAAGTGGTACTCCGACTGATTCTTGCTGGAATCAAGAAAAGAAAAAATTCTGGGTTGCACTGGTTGGTTAAAAAGGAAATGGAAAAATTTTGAGGTTTGGGAAAATAGAATCGAAAGTGGGAACGAGAGAAGCAGGTTGTCATTCCTACTAATTGCTTCAAAGGAAATGTGAGGACTATCACTAGACAAGTGGTGTGATTAGAACCACTTATACCGAGGAAGATAAGTTGAAGAAATTGAGGTGTTTTGATCTGAGAAGTGGTGGAAAAGTCTAAGGAGTTAAGATAAAGTTTCTTATGGGAGAGCACGACTAGACATGAAACTTAAATTCACAGTTGTGCTCGAGGAAGATACTTCTCACGGACATGAATGACCCAATGATAGTAACAGGAAATGAATAAGGCGGCGTTATCAGTTTAAACCTTCAAAGTTTGAGTTAAGTTAATATACCTGGGATGAAGATCTTCATAAGGCATCGAAGAGAGTGGTTCGTTTGGGAATTTATAAGTACGTGATTCAGACAGTGAGGATGATGATACTATCAGGGAACTTCTGATGGATTCCTAAATTAGTTTCAAGAAAGGAAATTGGTCAAAATTTATCACTTTTAAGAAGGATGTCAACTAGTTTCAGATGACCAAATCTTCAACAAAGAATTAAACCAGTTAGTGACAATGTATGAAGTGGGAGTTAAAGTTTAAGATTCGTGTACGGCCAAAGATAATATAGTGAACCTGGTACAAAGATAAATGTTCTGATCGTAGGCGGAATAAACTGGTGCTCGGTTAGTTGCAGAAGATAATTGTCAGTAAGGATCCGAATGGAATCGAGAATAGGATCAACCAAGGGTCTGACTTTCTCAGTCAAACATATACTAAAGATATGAAAGACAAGTTGGGAATCAAGCCAGCTAGAGATCAGCCTATCCAAATCGTAGAAGTAAAGTCACAACATCAATTCCATTACTACGGTGAACGGTACACTAAGCATCCATTGCACAAGCATACATGTGTCGTTTACATATTTAAATTTTTGTTATTATGTGATACCCTGGCCAGTGGGGTGTGTGTTGATTATTGTGAACCTTGCTTCTGCTTGTGTGCTTGAGTGAAAGGGAGATTTGATTCTCTCTGATTACGTGCCAGGAAGATGTGGATTCTCCCTGTCTATGTGCTAAAAAGATGCTGGATTCTTTCTGTTTTCTGTGCACGAGAGATGCTGGATTCTCTTGTACTTAGGTATTCGAGGGATGTTGGATTCTCTTGGATTTAGGAGTTTGAGAAATGCTGGATTTCCTCAAACTAGAATGTCTGGAAAGATGTGGAATCTGACAGACTTAGGCTGGGAGACGGGGTTCTCTCAATTCTGTGCCCGAGAGACGGGGTTCTCTCTTTTGTGTGTGCTGAGGGACGGGGTTTCCTCACTTGTGTGTTGAGAGATGGGATTCTCTCTTGTTTGTCGTGTTTGTGTTACGCCTGGGTAGACAAAGGTTATCAAGTGACGAGGCAATGGACTAGTAGCTGTCGAACGAGTTTTGAAGTGACTAACGGCCAAGTGTTCGAGTAGATCGTTTTTACTACCAGACTCTGAAGAGGTTGATACAAATAAGGGGAGTAAACTTCACAACCAGGGCTAAGATGCTAAACAGTTTCGGGAAATAGATCGATACAATTTCAGTTTGAAGCTCTTCGGTCCAACAGTAGGACCTGAGGACAGGTCCTTTTGAAGGAGGGAAGATTGTAACGCCCCGCTCATCCGATAAATAAGGTACGTCAACTTCCAACCTTTTTATGTGTTTAATTACGTGATTGGTGCGTTGTGTGGCCCTCTTTTGAACTCTTTTAGAGTTAGGGCCCTTTTTGTAATTTTCTGCTTTTAGGGGGTTTTTCCGGTCACTTCTCGTTCGGTAGAGATTTTGACTTCTTTGACCACTTCTTTGCGTTCGGGGCATCGAGACGAGTCCGTAGACTCTAAGTTTGCCTAATTCTGACTTCGTTAGCCCGTTCTTCCCACCGTTTCTGCGTACGAGGACCCCGAGATATATACTCGGATTTCCTCGTTTTGTGTGCCAAAATCAGATCAGCAGCCTTCATCGTCTTCCTCCAGCGACAGGCACTATTCACACACAGTGAAGGTGTGAAAACACACACATGCTCGTTCTCCCTAGTTTCTCGACGGAATTCGACGAACCAATAGTGGAAATTTATCAGCTCGACGAGCCCGTCACAACCGTACCAGTTTCGTGGCCTGAAATTGACCAGCGGCGGCGCAACGGTGGTCCGAAGGTGGCGGTTTGCGTCACCTCTTCGCTGGTGGCGATCCGGCGACTCTCGCCGGCCAACCGCTACCCTACCCTATGTTTTCGACCCTTCCCGTTCCATTTCCGTCCTCCTTTTTGAGCGAATCGCGGCGGAGATGGCCGAATCGGCGGAGGCGCAACGGTGGAACTTCGGCGGCGAGTTGGGCCCTCTTCCCGGCCGGTTTTGGTGGTGGAGTCTTCACAAAAGTTGCTTGGAATGACGAGACTTAGCGGATGGCATCGACGGCGTTCCGAGAACCGGCCGGCGGCGGCGGACCGGTAGAGGACCGGGCCTAGACCGGCGGTCCGATTTTCCGGTGACTTTTTCCGGGTTTTGACTTGGGGCTTTTGTAGGGCCCGTTACAAGCTTTCCAACGGTATGCTCGGATTTCATTTTCGTTTTACGGTTTACGTTTAATTTCAGTTTTCGTACTAGGATTTAAGTTCGGTTTTTCGTCAACGAAGTCCGGCGTGTTTGGCATTTTCTGAAAATGATTGAGGGCTTTTGTTGAGCAGGCCGAGACGCACGTTTCTGTCCTTCCGGGGATTTTTTCGACCACCGGAGGCGGTGTTCCAGTGGCGGCCGGTGGCTGTTCGACCGGCTACGGTAGCGGCATTCCGGTGACTTTTGGACAGAAGGTCCCTTTCGTTGTGGTGAGTCCAACGCCACTTTCCGTTCGTCAATCGGATGCTCGGTTGATTTGTTGTGATTTATTTTGTGTATTTCTATTTATTTGAAATTAATTGTTTTAATTGCAATGAATTGTCAATTGCTTGAATTGTCGATGAATATGAATTCCAATGTGTACGAAAGCATGTATTAAATGAACTATGATATATGTTGATGCTTTGGTTTGCAATTTGAACTCCGATATGCCGTATTTGAGCTATTTGTCTAACTTGAAGGGGTATATGTGTAATTTTGTAAACAATATGAATATTGTTTGATTTAATTAGGTAACCTTGTAATTGAATCCGTTTAGTGATATATGAATTGAGTATGCCAAGTGTGAATTATATAAAATTGATATAGTTGGATTTGATATGTGACTTTGTGAGATTTAAGTGATTTGAATGTCTCTATTTTGTTTATTTTATAATTGTAAACTTGATATACTTGAGTTATATATGTTATATGAAGCTCATGACTTGATTGCAAGGAATTATGAAAGATATGAATGATTGGGCTTGAAACCCTCATGTATGGAATGTACTTGAAAGAATTACTTGATTATGTAACTCCATAACATCATTTTACTTCTTATACATCTCATATCATGTCTTTAGCATTGCCGTGCGTCTATGTGGTTTCATATTGAGTCAATTCTCACAAGTACGCATTGTTCCTTCCCTTGTACCGTTTGTTTCCAAGGTGGAGACTTCCAAATTGAATAGGCACCCGTATTGCTCTTGTTTCTTGTCTCGTGGTATTCCAGGTGAGGGTGTTTTCGTTCTAGTTACATATCAAACCCTACAACCCTTATGTGAAAATCTTTGGCCAAAACCTTATGATTATATATATGTTACTTTTAAAGTAAAGTCATCGAATAAATATTGATCGAGTAAACCCATTTTCAAATGGATTATAAAATATGGTATGATTCGTATGGATCAAATGTTTTGGCGAGAAAAGAAAGAATGATTGATTGATTGCACAGAATGGGGCCCAGGGGCTTGGTGTGAGTGGGGACCCGAGGAGGCAAGGGCTGACGGTAAACCCTCACACTAGTCCCACTATTGAACGGCGGTACCTGACCTCGTCAGGAGATTGGCAGGGAAAGGGAGCTGAGTGCCATCTGGGGAGTCATGTACCCCCTTTTGGCCAATGATTGGGTGGTCGGGCCTTGCAAACCCACCACCAACCCGGAGGAAGAAGGTTGGAACTTATTTATGATTGAAAATGATTGATTGATTGATTATAATTGATAGGCACTGTGCGGGAAGGCCGGGAAACGGATTGCCCAAACGAATATATTCAGGACATGATATGTGATCTGTGTGTATTATGATATATTGCATGATCACCTATTTAATGTATTAATGATATTTGTCGTACACGGTCGGAGTTTGGTTGGAGATTGTGCACGCTCACTCGCCGAGCCTTATTGATTGAGTATGATTTATGAACTTAATGAATTTAATATGAATAGTCGTAAAGTCTGAGCATTGCTTAGTCATTCTTTTGCCCTTTTTGGGAACTGACTTTAAATAAAACCTTGCTCGGGATTTATAACTTGCATGTGCATGTTTCTATTTTATATGTATCGCTCCTGCTCACTCAGTCTTCTAGAGACTGACCCCTCCTTCCCCCTTTTTCCAGTTTCTTTTGCAGGCGTTGGCTACTAGGCGGTGTTATAGTGTCGAGTCATTGTTCTAGTCTCACTGCATATTATATTGTCTCTAAGTACTGTATTGATTTATTATTGTTGGCCGGTGTGCCCTTATTGAACTGATATTGATTCGGGACAGGTTCTGGAGCCAGTTGAACCCGTTGTTATGTTGTTTCCTTGTATTGATTCGGGACAGGTTAGGACAGGTGTACTGATTAGTGGAACCCGTATTTATATTCGTATTGGATTTCATTTATTTAATGGATATTACATAAATGATTTCCTTGCTTCCGCATTCTGGTTTTTGTTAATTGTTCCAGGGTTAGCTACCGCCTAGTCAGGGTTGTTCTTTTGATTGTCACCCGTTCGCTGTGAGTCCGATTCATGTGTGGACTGCCTATTTCATATGTGGATTAGACTCATAGTGCGGGGGATGTGGTGCCTATCGTCCCGGGTGCTACATATTTAGGTGGTATCAGAGCTACCAGGTTGAGAACCGGTGCTCTGGGTTGTGTTGTCTCGAGTATAGGTCGCACGGCGTAGGAACTAATTGTCAATGTGTGCATTACATTATTCTTGAACACTGAATTGTGATTTTTTTTCAAACTTTATTAGATTATTTGTTGCATTTTGCATTGAATCCATTCTTTTGGTGTTAATTATGTGGCATGAGCATATACTAATCGCATGCATTTATTTTCAAAATGAGATGTGATTCATAGGATATGAAGACAATATCAAACCACGGCCAATCTTTACGACAACTACAGGCTACCTCAAGCTCTTCTCTCTAGCTCGAAAGTTGTAAGGAATGACTTGGGAATTTCTACAGAAATTTAAGAGTCAAACCTTTTCTAAAATGAGGTTAGGGCTCGAGTGACAAAGTCCAGAATAAGAGGTCTGTTCGAAGGAGAAGTTTGCCAGCTCTATTACCGATGGTGAATCCATGATGAGACGGGATTTGTGGTGTGTAATGATTTGGTTTCACGAGATCAACATGTTTGTTTACACTACGAAGATTTGTCAACCAGATTCCAAAGAAGAGAAATCTCGAAGATGTTTTAGATTCGAGGTTCTATCCACGTGGAGGCGATGACCTTCAAGAGAATTAAAGTAAAGTAGGTTCGTGGTTGAGAAGCAGTAAAGACCATCTAACTTGAGAAAGAGGCGAAAGAAAATATGAAGAATAATATAGCTTGGGATTTAGATTGATGAAAAAGGATGAAGAGACTACAAAGAGGGAATTCACATACTTCAGAATTAAGATAAGATAGGAGTTGAATTGAGAAGAATTAAAGAAAATTAGTCGACGTGGTAAGTATAAGTTCATGGAAAATGACAATGTTAAGGATTTTATCTTCGGCCGGTTATGAGTTCATCTTCCAAATTCAAGATGAAGTGTCGAGTTGTGAGATTGAATTAAGGGCTTTAGAGCAACAAATGGAAACGATAAAGAAAGGCAAAGAACTATTGGAAGGAAATTATGTATTCCAAATGTAAACAATTGGAGATTGATTCTTCAAGAGAAGTCAAGATACCAACTTCATGGGTTTGAAGAATTTGGGTTCAAGAGATTTCAATCTCGGACTTGGGAGATCCATAAGTTGATACACGGGAACTTTGAAGATTTGAAAGACCGTGGGTAAAGAAGAGGGGAACAATTAAGTCAAGGCAAACCTGCAATTTGAGAAACAAAGAAATATGCCAAGTTAAAGTTTACAACTACGGTGACAGGTTCTATGCATTCATAAGCCCGTGCATCATACATCGCTTTAATTATTTAAATTTCTCTATTTGTATGCGCATCTCTAATTTGTATAATTGTTCCAATGTGTTGCATCTTTAATTGTTTACAAGTGTGATATTGCATTGGCACCCTAACCCGACATGCATTTTAGTGTTTACTTGATAGGAATTCCCCACATCTTATTTATCAAGTGGTACTCCGACTGATTCTTGCTGGAATCAAGAAAAGAAGAAATTCTGGGTTGCACTGGTTGGTTAAAAAGGAAATGGAAAAATTTTGAGGTTTGGGAAAATAGAATCGAAAGTGGGAACGAGAGAAGCAGGTTGTCATTCCTACTAATTGCTTCAAAGGAAATGTGAGGACTATCACTAGACAAGTGGTGTGATTAGAACCACTTATACCGAGGAAGATAAGTTGAAGAAATTGAGGTGTTTTGATCTGAGAAGTGGTGGAAAAGTCTAAGAAGTTAAGATAAAGTTTCTTATGGGGGAGAGCACGACTAGACATGAAACTTAAATTCACAGTTGTGCTCGAGGAAGATACTTCTCACGGACATGAATGACCCAATGATAGTAACAGGAAAAGAATAAGGCGGCGTTATCAGTTTAAACCTTCAAAGTTTGAGTTAAGTTAATATACCCGGGATGAAGATCTTCATAAGGCATCGAAGAGAGTGGTTCGTTTGGGAATTTATAAGTACGTGATTCAGACAGTGAGGATGATGATACTATCAGGGAACTTCTGATGGATTCCTAAATTAGTTTCAAGAAAGGAAATTGGTCAAAATTTATCACTTTTAAGAAGGATGTCAACTACTTTCAGATGACCAAATCTTCAACAAAGAATTAAACCAGTTAGTGACAATGTATGAAGTGGGAGTTAAAGTTTAAGATTCGTGTACGGCCAAAGATAATATAGTGAACCTGGTACAAAGATAAATGTTCTGATCGTAGGCGGAATAAACTGGTGCTCGGTTAGTTGCAGAAGATAATTGTCAGTAAGGATCCGAATGGAATCGAGAATAGGATCAACCAAGGGTCTGACTTTCTCAGTCAAACATATACTAAAGATACGAAAGACAAGTGGGGAATCAAGCCAGCTAGAGATCAGACTATCCAAATCGTAGAAGTAAAGTCACAACATCAATTCCATTACTACGGTGAACGGTACACTAAGCATCCATTGCACGAGCATACATGTGTCGTTTACATATTTAAATTTTTGTTATTATGTGATACCCTGGCTAGTGGGGTGTGTGTTGATTATTGTGAACCTTGCTTCTGCTTGTGTGCTTGAGTGAAAGGGAGATTTGATTCTCTCTGATTACGTGCCAGGAAGATGTGGATTCTCCCTGTCTATGTGCTAAAAAGATGCTGGATTCTTTCTGTTTTCTGTGCACGAGAGATGCTGAATTCTCTTATACTTAGGTATTCGAGGGATGTTGGATTCTCTTGGATTTAGGAGTTTGAGAAATGCTGGATTTCCTCAAACTAGAATGTCTGGAAAGATGTGGAATCTGACAGACTTAGGCTGGGAGACGGGGTTCTCTCAATTCTGTGGCCGAGAGACGGGGTTCTCTCTTTTGTGTGTGCTGAGGGACGGGGTTTCCTCACTTGTGTGTCGAGAGATGGGATTCTCTCTTGTTTGTCGTGTTTGTGTTACGCCTGGGAAGACAAAGGTTATCAAGTGACGAGGCAATGGACTAGTAGCGGTCGCACGAGTTTTGAAGTGACTAACGGCCAAGTGTTCGAGTAGATCTTTTTTACTACCAGACTCTGAAGAGGTTGATACAAATAAGGGGAGTAAACTTCACAACCAGGGCTAAGATGCTAAACAGTTTCGGGAAATAGATCGATACAATTTCAGTTTGAAGCTCTTCGGTCCAACAGTAGGACCTGAGGACAGGTCCTTTTGAAGGAGGGAAGATTGTAACGCCCCGCTCATCCGATAAATAAGGTACGTCACCTTCCAACCTTTTTATGTGTTTAATTATGTGATTGGTGCATTGTGTGGCCCTCTTTTGAACTCTTTTAGAGTTAGGGCCCTTTTTGTAATTTTCTTCTTTTAGTGGGTTTTTCCGGTCACTTCTCGTTCGGTAGAGATTTTAACTTCTTTGACCCCTTCTTTGCGTTCGGGGCATCGAGACGAGTCCGTAGACTCTAAATTTGCCTAATTCTGACTTCGTTAGCCCGTTCTTCCCACCGTTTCTGCGTACGAGGACCCGAGATATATACTCGGATTTCCTCGTTTTGCATGCCAAAATCAGATCAGCAGCCTTCATCGTCTTCCTCCAGCGACAGGCACTATTCACACACAGTGAAGGTGTGAAAACACATACATGCTCGTTCTCCCTCCTTTCTCGACGGAATTCGATGAACCAATAATGGAAATTTATCAGTTCGACGAGCCCGTCACAACCGTACCAGTTTCGTGGCCTGAAATTGACCAGCGGCGGCGCAGCGGTGGTCCGAAGGTGGCGGTTTGCGCCACCTCTTCGCCGACGGCGATCCGGCGACTCTCGTCGGCCAACCGCTACCCTACCCTATGTTTTCGACCCTTCCCGTTCCATTTCCGTCCTCCTTTTTGAGTGAATCACGGCGGAGATGGCCGAATCGGCGGAGGCGCAGCGGCGGAACTTAGGCGGCGAGTTGGGCCCTCTTCCCGGCCGGTTTTGGTGGTGGAGTCTTCACAAAAGTTGCTTGGAATGACGAGACTTAGCAGATGGCATCGACGGCGTTCTGAGAACCGGCCGGCGGCGGCGGACCGGTGGCGGACCGGGCCTGGACCGGCGGTCTGATTTTTCGGCGACTTTTTCCGGGTTTTGACTTGGGGCTTTTGTAGGGCCCGTTACAAGCTTTCCAACGGCATGCTCGGATTTCATTTTCGTTTTACGGTTTACGTTTAATTTCAGTTTTCGTACTAGGATTTAAGTTCGGTTTTTCGTCAACGAAGTCCGGTGTGTTTGGCATTTTCTGAAATTGATTGAGGGCTTTTGTTGAGCAGGCCGAGACGCACATTTTTGTCCTTCCGGGGATTTTTCCGACCACCGGAGGCGGTGTTCCGGTGGCGGCCGGTGGCTGTTCGACCGGCTACGGTAGCGGCATTCCGGTGACTTTCGGACAGGAGGTCCCTTTCGCTGTGGTGAGTCAAACGCCACTTTCCGTTCGTCAATCGGATGCTCGGTTGATTTGTTGTGATTTATTTTGTGTATTTCTATTTATTTGAAATTAATTGTTTTAATTGCAATGAATTGTCAATTACTTGAATTGTCGATCAATATAAATTCCAATGTGTACGAAAGCATGTATTAAATGAACTATGATATATGTTGATGCTTTGATTTGCAATTTGAACTTTGATATGCCGTATTTGAGCTATTTGTCTAACTTGAAGGGGTATATGTGTAATTTTGTAAACAATATGAATATTGTTTGATTTAATTAGGTAACCTTGTAATTGAATCCGTTTAGTGATATATGAATTGAGTATGCCAAGTGTGAATTATATAAAATTGATATAGTTGGATTTGATATGTGACTTTGTGAGATTTAAGTGATTTGAATGTCTCTATTTTGTCTATTTTATAATTGTAAACTTGATATACTTGAGTTATAAATGTTATATGAAGCTCATGACTTGATTGCAAGGAATTATGAAAGATATGAATGATTGGGCTTGAAACCCTCATGTATGGAATGTACTTGAAAGAATTACTTGATTATGTAACTCCATAACATCATTTTACTTCTTATACATCTCATATCATGTGTTTAGCATTGTCGTGCGTCTATGTGGTTTCATATTGAGTCAATTCTCACAAGTACGCATTGTTCCTTCTCTTGTACAGTTTGTTTCCAGGGTGGAGACTTCCAAATTGAATAGGCACCAGTATTGCTCTTGTTTCTTGTCTCGTGGTATTCCAGGTGAGGGTGTTTTCGTTCTAGTTACATATCAAACCCTACAACCCTTATGTGAAAAGCTTTGGCCAAAACCTTATGATTATATATATGTTACTTTTAAAGTAAAGTCATCGAATAAATATTGATCGAGTAAAGCCCTTTTCAAATGGATTATGAAATATGGTATGATTCTTATGGATCAAATGTTTTGGCGAGAAAAGAAAGAATGATTGATTGATTGCACAGAATGGGGCCCAGGGGCTTGGTGTGAGTGGGGACCCGAGGAGGCAAGGGCTGATGGTAAACCCTCACACTAGTCCCACTATTGAACAGAGGTACCGGACCTCGTCAGGAGATTGGCGGGGAAAGCGAGCTGAGTGCCATCTGGGGAGTCATGTAACCCCTTTTGGCCAATGATTGGGTGGTCGGGCCTTGCAAACCCACCACCAACCCGGAGGAAGAAGGTTGGAACTTATTTATGATTGAAAATGATTGATTGATTGATTATAATTGATAGGCACTGTGCGGGAAGGCCGGGAAACGGATTGCCCAAACGAATATATTCAGGACATGATATGTGATCTGTGTGTATTATGATATATTGCATGATCACCTATTTAATGTATTAATGATATTTGTCGTACACGGTCGGAGTTTGGTTGGAGATTGTGCACGCTCACTCGCCGAGCCTTATTGATTGAGTATGATTTATGAACTTAATGAATTTAATATGAATAGTCGTAAAGTCTGAGCATTGCTTAGTCATTCTTTTGCCCTTTTTGGGAACTAACTTTAAATAAAACCTTGCTCGGGATTTATAACTTGCATGTGCATGTTTCTATATTATATGTATCGCTCCTGCTCACTCAGTCTTCTAGAGACTGACCCCTCCTTCCCCCTTTTTCCAGTTTCTTTTGCAGGCGTTGGTTACTAGGCGGTGTTAGAGTGTCGAGTCATTGTTCTAGTCTCACTGCATATTATATTGTCTCTAAGTACTGTATTGATTTATTATTGTTGGCCGGTGTGCCCTTATTGAATTGATATTGATTCGGGACAGGTTCTGGAGCCAGTTGAACCCGTTGTTATGTTGTATCCTTGTATTGATTCGGGACAGGTTAGGACAGGTGTACTGATTAGTGGAACCCGTATTTATATTCGTATTGGATTTCATTTATTTCATGGATATTACATAAATGATTTCCTTGCTTCCGCATTCTAGTTTTTGTTGATTGTTCCAGGGTTAGCTACCGCCTAGTCAGGGTTGTTCTTTTGATTGTCACCCGTTCGCTGTGAGTCCGATTCATGTGTGGACTGCCTATTTCATATGTGGATTAGACTCATAGTGCGGGGGATGTGGTGCCTATCGTCCCGGGTGCTACATATACTGTAGCACCCCGGAGCGCAGAGCACTACATCCCCCACACCATAGCCCAACACGTATAACGAAATGAGAACTCCACACACGTATCAAACTACGTCGAACGGGAGACAAATAAAATATTTCCTATGCTAGATGGTCTAAACCCTAAATCAGAGTGCGCAATCAAAACGATTATCACATGTGGAAGCATCAGGATTCAAACAATCAAAGAATCATGCTCAGAATAAGAATTAAGTATGCAAAATAGAGCGAGTCAAGTTATACAATTATTCTCAAATTCGAATTCATAATCATATACATGCTTCAAAATTTGAAAAGTATAAAATAAAATGAATAAATTGCATGAGACTCGCTAGACAACCCAAAACTCGAAAGAAGACCGCTGCCTAGCACAAACTCTCCAAACGCGTACCCGCAACTCAAAGAACAAATGGGGGAAAAGAAAACAACGAGGAGACGTCAGTCTTAAAGACTGGTGAGGGATATAACATACACACACTTACATATACGTAAGAGCATATGATATTTAAAATGAAAAAGTTCATGAGCCGGGGCGTGGTTTTTGCATTCTAAATCATTTTAACCTGTGATACTAAATATAGAAAAGATTTAGGGCCAAAAACCCAAAATATCCAAGTTATAGAAATTATAAATCCACTCCCGTTTCATAAACCACTAACATAATCAAAATCAAAATAACTCGGCGAGAACGTGTTTCAAACCAACTTAACTCCTTTCATAATCATAATCAAAACATAATACATACAAAGCTCATAATCAATCCACCTTCTCCGTTGGGAATAAGGAAGCGCTTCCTCAACCTTTCTCAGCCCCGCTCTCTCGTCATAAGTTTGGAGTCGGGGGATCCTACCTGATCCACCGATGGGGTTACCATCGGCAAAAAAGAAACCTGCCTTCCCCTCGACCTCCCAAGGTTGGGTTAAGTCTCCAAAAGTGGAGTTGTGTTGATGAGAGAGCTCGGCAACCCCACGGCCGACCCGAGATCACATACCACTTCTCCGGGCCCAATTCATAAGTCAAAAGATCTGAATTTTTGAAATTTCTGAATTTTACGGACTCATATTTCAATGTCCAAAGCTCGCAAGTTCAAAAATCACACACACCAACCTTTTTCAAACCAAACAAACAAAAATATAATTTACGTATATATATAAAAGTCTTTTTAAAACCATTCATAACAAAACGGGCCAATTCTCACAAAATTACGAACCAAACAAGTATTTACATAAGTATATATATACATAGGTCGCATGTGGGCTCAAAATTCACTTAGGGTTGTAGGTCATACTAACTAAAAGAAGGAAACCTCACCTTGTCGACCAAACTAACCGAGACGAACCCAAAACACCTCTAAGGGGCCTCCTCGTCACCCACGGAATGAACCTATGGACAAAACAAAGAGCAAAAGACACCCTTAGACTCAAAATGCACCAATTAGATGCTGGGCAAATGCATATGGATGCTAATGATGCATAAAGAATGAAATAAGAGAACATTTAGGTCATATAATACCATATTAAATCATACCAGATCATAAGTCACATATTTCACGTTAGACAAATGCACAAACTTCACATAACGAGCATAACACGTCATATAACACGTTAGTATTGCATACACTTCATAAAAAGAGTAAGGAAATTACATGCAAGGCAAACAAACAACGTATGAAGTCATGTAGGCACGTTGAAGCATATATGATGCACCTTAGGTCATATCTTGCACATAAGAGCATCGAATTTATATCAAATAAATTCATAAATTTAACATGATGATTATAACATATCATAATACAATATATTATAGGCATTCATGCGTTTAAATTACATAAAGGAGGCAAAGGAATGCAAGAAAGTATCACACGTACATATAAACGTTCATGCAAATGAGTCACGTTTACACTTAATAAACAAAGCAATAAAATCAAACAATTAGTGAAACATATTATATACTAACACATTAGCATATTGGGATCATAATTGGAGTAGGAGAAATTAAATAAAATCGAAACAAAATAAGAAACGAACGATAAAATAAAACCAGGAAAACCACGAACAAAGCCATGCGAACACTACCACCAAAGAGAGGGGGTGTAACGCCCCGACTTTTGGGCCGTACAGGTATGACGTCACGAGTGGGTTTAGACCGAGAGTTATGTGACTAATATGTGTTTTAATTGCTAAGTGATTACTTAATTTCTTAATTTCTTGAACTAATTGCTACTATGTGATTTTTATGTGCTTTAAGTGCCAGCTTTAAGTGCCACTTGGATGTTCTTGGAATTAATTGTCATTACGTGATCTATATGAATTATGTGATCTGTGACTATAGTTATTTAAATTTAGTTGTTACTTATATATTCGCTAATTAATATTTTGTTTCGATTATGTACTTATTTGGGATTATATGAAATCCTTGGACTCAAATAAACTTTAACTTGGACCCAATTACTCAACTAACAACACTTGGGGGCCTAATTCAAGCACTTAACTTCTTGAAGGACCAAAATGGAATTTCCTCCCTTTTCCCTCTCCTATTACACGATCCACACCCCCTTTTCACTACCTCAATCTTTTTCTTTCATTATCTCCTAGCAAACAAGGGTTCCCAACCCCTTATTTCTTCCCCCTTTGATCGAGCCATCAAGCAAGCAAGGAGCCAAGGAGATTTCTTCCATTTTCAAGCAAGAATTCAAGCTCCATCCTCTCCCTTCATCTTCTCCTCCTTCTTTTCCAAGGTTTGTGTGTATATATGTATGTATATATTTATATATATGTGAGTTTTTGGTATATATATGATTCTTGCTTTATAACTTGAATCTTTGGGTGTATATGCTTGAATACATGAAGTTTTATGAATCCTATACTTGATTGTTGGTATTCTTGAAGCAACAATATGTGTATGTGTATATATGTGTATGTATATATGTGTATACGTGTGGGTTTGTGAATTAGTGTGTTTTAATTTGTTCTAAACTTGCATTTGACATTCCTACATGATATATTACATGTTTTAAGTGAATTGGGTTGAGTTTTGGTTGGGATTTTAGCCCCCTTTCTTCCCTTCACGCATAAACCCCCGTTTTGCTTCTTCTTCTCGGCCAGGAGGACTACCCGGGCGGGTAGTTTTGTACAGAGGGGTTTCGGCACTCCTTTCTCCCCGGCCGGGTAGATTTTTGCCTTGTATTTTCCCCGGCCGGGTACTCCCTCATCCAAACTCCGATTGACCTGATTTTTGAGCCGTTGGAAAACTCTTGAAGTATACTAACACCTCCAATTGGAATAACCTTAATATATTTTCTCATTTCTGAGTTATGATGGTTTGAAAATTATGTCTCCACTTCATCGGAACACTGCACTCACCCAACTTCGGACCCTCGCCATTTCCTCATCGGTTTGAACCAAGTTCCGGGCCATATATCATTTGAAAGGTCTATGTGTCTAGGTTCTTTATCAACAAACAAAACTCCATTCAAAATTCTAGAACTCATGGTATGTTCAATTCTTTACAGCTCATGCATTCCCGAAAACTGTCAGCTCTCACTAAAAGCTTGCCCAATCCATTTTCTTGCTTTCCCTCCACTTCCTCGGACTCCATACTTGGTTTGAATGAATTGTATGCTTGTTTAATTGATTATATGTGATATATATTGAGATGATTTTGAATTTTATGCTATGAATTCAATGTATAAACGTGAAATGACAACATGAACGTTTATGTGCTACTTTCATGCATGCGTGAATAGTTTGCTTCGTTTATTGGCCTCATATGATAACCTCCCGCTTCATTTATTACTCGCATGCATTGTAAATATGTTTTAGTATGAGTTATGATTAATGTATGAAGCTTATGGCTCGATTTGATATAAAATATGAAAGATATGAAACACATGAATATGAAACCATTATGTATTGAATATTTGGAATGAATCACTTGATTATATGACCTCATCACATGATTCATGCTTCTTATACATCTCATATCGTGCGCATAACATGTCGTGCGTCTATGTGGTTTTATATTGGGGTTAATTCTCATGAGTGCACATTTTTCCTTCTCTTATACAGTTCGTTTCTAGGGCGGAGACTTCTGAATTGATTAGCCACCCGTATTACTCATGCTTTATATCTCGTGGTATTCCAGGTGAGGGTCTTTTCGTTCTAGTTACATACTAAACCCCACAACCTTATGTGATAAGTTTGAACAAAACCTTATGTATATATATATGTTACTTTTAAAGTAGATTCATCGAGTAAATTATGATCGAGTAAACCCTTTT
The DNA here is from genome assembly GCA_037501455.1 of Lantana camara. Classification (NCBI taxonomy): domain Eukaryota; kingdom Viridiplantae; phylum Streptophyta; class Magnoliopsida; order Lamiales; family Verbenaceae; genus Lantana; species Lantana camara. Next base: position 98,147,659 of record CM074856.1, read on the forward strand.
CAAATGAATTATGAAATATGTTATGTTTCTTATGAATCAAATGTTTTGGCGAGATTATGTATATATGTTATGATTGCACGGGCCCAGGGACTTAGTGCAAGTGGCTATCCGGGGAGGCAAGGGCCTATGGTGATCCCTTGTACTAGTCCCACCACATTTATGGTGATACCGACCTAGGAGGTTTAGCGAGGAATGGGAGCTGAGTGCCCTTGGGGGAGTCATGAAACCCCATTGGCCTATGTATGAGGTGGTCGGGTCTTGCTAACCCGTCCACCACCCGGAGGAAGAAGGTTGGAACTTAATTTATGATTATGTTTATGTATGATTGTTATGCACCATGCGGGAAGGCCGGGACACGGATTGCCCAAACGACTATGTCTTATGTTATGTTTTATTGTTTGCATGTATTATAATGTATTGTGTGATCGCGTATTCAATATAATAATGATATTTATCGTACACGGTCGGAGTTTGGTTGGAGATTGTGCACGCTTACTCACCGAGCCTTATTGATTGAGTATGATTTATGAACTTAATGAATTTAATATGAATTAGTTGTAAAGTCCGAGCACTGCTTAGTTATTTTCTTGCCCTCCATGGGAACTACCTTTAAATAAAACCTTGCTCGGGATTTATGACTTGCATGTGCATGTTTCTATATTTATGTATCCCTCCTGCTCACTCAGTCTTCTAGAGACTGACCCCTCTTTTCCCACTTTTCCAGTTTCTTGCAGGTTTTGCTAGGCGGGAGTCGAGTCTTAGTTTTCATGTCAGAGTCACGTGTACACTTGAGTCACATTTACATTGTTATGATTTAATTGTATCTCTTTATGTATTCGGGCCCGAGTGCCATTTATGATTCTTGACTATGAATTCAGGACAGATTGCATGCGTATTTGAACCCGTTATTAGGATGCATGTTGCAATTTTAATTATGTTATGAAATTATTGGGCTTGTAGCCACTATTGGAATTCATGGATGATATTAAAGCTTCCGTATGGCATTCTGGGTATTCTTGATTTATTGGTATAGGGTTAGATTCCGCCTAGCTAGGATATCTTTTATTTTGTCTCCCGTTCGCTATGAGTCCGATTCATGCTTGGATTATCCATTTCGCGTGTGGACTAGACTTGTAGTGCGGGGGATGTGGCGCCTATCGTTCTGGGTGCTACATCTTTAAGTGGTATCAGAGCCCCAGGTTACAAAATCGGGGTTCCTTGTGTCGTGTCTTATCGAGTATAGGTCGAACAGCTTAGGAACAACATGTCAACGTGTGCACCGCATTGATCATGAGCATTGCTATTGAAATTTGACATGGAAAATTTATTATTAAATGTGTTCAACTTAAATTTTGTTAATTTACGTGTTGCATTTTGCATTAATGTGTGCTTTTGATGTTAATTATGTGTCATATGCAGTCACTAACCGAGATGCATTTATATTGGAGATGAGTTGTGATGTGACGCCCCGAGTTTTCACACGTGCAGGTAAGTGTTACGTGCGTATTTACATTTAATTATACGATTATGTATTTTGAGTTGTTAATTAAATTTGTTTATAATTTGATTTATTTGTTTAAAATTTCTTATGATTGTCTATATGAGCTATGAATATGTGAGCGGATTTGTGAAAATGTGAATTCCGTGAATGTGGTGTTAATTGAATGAAATTACGTGTTCCGTGTAATCCGTGGGCTTAATTGTAAGATATTTGAATGTTTTGGACTCAATTGGAAATTGAGTTTGGGCTTAATTGCCACTTTTTGAAAGTTTAGGGACCTATTTGTATAATAGGCCACCCTGAACGGTTTTCGCGATATCTTGAGCTCCGGACCTCGAAATCGAGATCCGTAACCGGCGTTGAACTTGTTTCGACGATACCTATCCATTAAACTTGACCTTGTATCTTTTCGGTATCATTTGAACCTTCGACAACGAACCGTTTCATAACCTCGACGTTGTAACTTGTTTGAACCTTTTCTTAAACGAACCGGACTTGGACCAACCCGTACCCTACCCATTTCCTTATAAGATATCAGCATTCCTACCCCTTCTTTCTTCCCATTTTGATCGATCGAAGCAACCAAGGCAAGGAGCAAGGAAGCACTCTCAAGAAACCCTCCATTTTTAATCAACCAAGTTTGAGCTCAAGTCTAGCTTCCATCCGATCTTTTTCCAAGGTGAGCTAGGATTTGTAATCTCCATCTTCCCCTCTATATTTTCATCTAAGTGAAGCATGTTAGAAGTTGGGGAATTCTTGAGGTTTGGCTTTGAGCATAAATTGAGGGTTTTGGTTTGATCATTGGTTTTCATGGTTTGAGATGAGATTTGATGCATGAAGGATGATGTTTGAAGCTTCCTTATCATTTCTTTATGCTTGGATTTTATGTTGGGAGTGTATAGCATGACTTGCCATTGTTGAAGCTTGAAGCTTTCATGGATGAAAGCTTGACATTGATTGATCTTTTGCCAATTTTGGATATGGATTCTTGCATATATGAATGAATTGCATGATTTGTATGAATTATATGGCTTGAAAACATGTCTAGATGGTATCTAAGAGCTTCCTTAGGGCTGCCCTATTCTTCAAAGCTTTTCCCACGCAGAAACAGAGCTACTGCTCTATTTTCTCTTTCAAAACGACGAGCTGACACGGCCGTGTCAGCTTTGAACTGAAAATGGACACTGCCGTGTTGGGCTCTCAACTTGGGATTTTTCTAATTTTAACCTCGGACACGGCCGTGTCCAAATCCTTTGAAAATGTAACACGGCCGTGTCAAGCCCTCGACTTTGAAATTTTTTATTTTTAAACCTCGGACACGGTCGTGTCCAATTCCTTTGAAAACTCAACACGGCCGTGTCATTTGATATGGCAGCCTTGAGAAGTCTCTTTTCTTGCTTGAATTCCATGCATGGCTCGTATTTGTGGATGATATTGAACGTGACTTCAATTAAGCTATGTTTATGATTGTTATATAAATGCAAGAATGAAAGTATGATAGTTATGAACGGTTATATGCTTTCTGACATTTATAGTGCACATGAACATGTCCGTTACATTTTTAAAGCGTTCATATCATAACCATGGCATTTCCGAGCGTCTTATATGGTCATATTGAGTCTCACTTCACCTGTCTTGCACAGATTTTGATTTGTAGCACCCCGCACGTGAGGCACCACATCCCCCGCACTATGGCTCAACACGAGTAACGAAACTGTAACTCCGCACCCGTATCAAACCATAGCGAACGGGAGACCAACATAAAAACTTTCCTAAGCCAGGCGGAGCTAGACCCTGCAATGAAAACCAATCCACAAAGTATAATGCATAGCAAAGCCAAAGTTCAATCATACAAACCATAAACGGAATTTGGGCTCTTCAGGCCTCTTTTAAAACATAACAAAACCCAGTAAAAGCTATTCACTAACAATTACATAATTATTCAAGTTCCAGAGACTATGAAATCGAATCATACATAAATCCAATACATGAATGAGTGCAGAGACTCTTCTAACTTAACTTGACCACTTAAAGACTCCAAAACCTCCGCCTAGCTCGAAACTCCAAAGCCAAACCTGCACACTAAAGTGTTGGGGGGGGAGAGGGTCAGTCTCTAGAAGACTGAGTGAGCAGGAGCGATATACATATATAAAAACATGCACATGCAAGTCGTAAATTCCGAACAAGGTTTTTATTTGAAATTATTTCCCAAAAAGGGCAAGAGAATGACTAATCAATGCTCGGATTTTAGGACTAAGTCATATTAGTTTCATTACATTCATAAATCATACATAAATATAAGGCTCGGCGAGTGAGCGTGCACAATCTCCAACCAAACTCCGACCGTGTACGACAAATATCAATAATATATTGATTCGGCGATCATGCGATATATCATAATACACACAGACCATAAATCATAAATCATAAATATATTCGTTTGGGCAATCCGTGTCCCGGCCTTCCCGCACGGTGCATAAACATAATAAAATCATAACATAAATCATAAATCATATCCAACCTTCTTCCTCCGGGTGGTGGACGGGCTTGCAAGACCCGACCACCTCAATCATGGGCCAATGGGGTTTCATGACTCCCCCAAGGGCACTCAGCTCCCATTCCCCGCTAAACCTCCTAGCGAGGGCCGGTATCACCGTAGTTGGTTGGGACTAGTATATGGGATCCCCGTCAGCCCTTGCTTCCTCGGTTAGCCACATATACTAAGTCCCGGGGCCCGTTCAGTCATAAGTCATAAATGTGTCTCGCCAAAACATATCAATCATAAGTACATACCATAATTCATAAATCTTTTGAAAAGGGTTTACCCAATCAATACATACTATAAGAAATCATACCTTACCGTGTAATTCGGCATATGCTATATACGTACCTCTCCGTGTCATCCTATTCCGTAGCTAGCATGAAGACACACGGTTTGGAGCATAGCCTCATTACCAAACCATTTTTAAGTTATACGCTCATACGCATAATTCAGAAGGGTTTACTCGATAACTTCATTTGAAAATCATATATATATAATCATAAGGTTTTGGCCAAAGCTTTTCACATAAGGGTTGTAGGGTTTGTTACATAGCTAAAACAAAAACCACCCTCACCTTAACCGTGATGAAACAAGGATCGAGCACCAAGTGCCTGAACGATCAAAAGCTCTCCACCCTGGAGATAAACTGTACAAAAGACCACAAGACGTGTTCGTGAGACTCAAGACTCTAAATGAACCATATATGACGCACGGCAATGCACAAGCGTGATATGAAGGCATAAAGATCATATTAAGTCATGAAAATCATATAACCAATTCATTCACTTGTTCAATCATAAATCATTCAAATTCTTCAATTCAATCTCCAATCAAATTAATTCAAGAATTCAAATAGGAGCATAGAACATATTCAAGCTCTTCCATAATGCTACCACATACTTTATATTATATAAGATAGCATATTTCCAAGGTTTGACAACAAGGAGAAATCATATGATATAGAAAATGAGTTTCGCAATTCATAAACGACATATAAACACACATAAACGGCAATAAGCGAAAGCATACCTATAACTCATCCAAATGCCATGAAATTAAACCATAATGATCCCAACATATAGAAAAACAAGTTCATAGTTCAACACAAAAGGAGATAAAGCCATTCAAGAGGTGAAACAAATCAAAAACCGAAAAGGAAACAACACGGACTGCGCAGGGGAAGGGACACGGGGTGTCACCAACCCTAGCCAAACTGAGCCACGGGCGTGGCCCAGTACAGAGCTGCCCAGAAGGTGTGACACGCCTGTGTCTCACTCTTATGAGTAAATGAGACACGGGGGTGTCACGGTACAGAACTAAAACCGTTCACAAAGTTAAACCGGCAAAACTGATCCCTTACAAACTCAATCCAAAAACATACCAAATGAACTCCAAATGCTCTGAAACTTAATATACAACATATTTGGCATGTTATGAACATTTTTCATTTAGAGTGCAAAGGCTAAATCACACGTTAAGATCATCGAATCCATGCAACAAAACTGGGTCGCCAAAATCGCACATATGAGCCCTAATGATTCCATCATGCCTTGATCAAGTACTTAGGGGTTGAATTTGGATCTGAAACTTTGGGAAATGCATGCTAACATACTAAACAACTAATATACATCATATATATGCGAAATGGCACAATTTAAAACACATTATGGTGACCAACAACCACACATAGGCAACAGCAACAAATCTGTCATGGAGCATGCATAAAAACAGGCCATGTATTTCGGTTTTGAGGCTTCAAATGGATCCAAATACTTGAAACATGAATGCTAACATATATAACAATGAGTGTACATCAACTCCAAGCCATTTCACACGAAATGGAGACCATTTGATCAAGCAACAACACAAAATTTCACACAGCAGTTCGAAAAACAGGGGAATCAATTTGATCATCAAGTTTGGAGCTCCATATCTCAAAATTTTATAAAAGGAGCAAGAGAAGAAATCCTCCTAACATCATATACTATCAGCTAGGAAAGAAATGAGCCATGAAACAAGCTCATATACTCATTTACAAGCAAGGAAATCAGCTACACAAGCAAATAGGTCACAAGAGCAAAAATCCCTAAAAGTTCATATAAAGCTCATCCCTCAAACCCTAACCAAATCTGTAACGCCCCGATTTCCGGATGAACAGGTAAGCACGCCACGTGTGCGTTTTGAGCGTAGGTTTATTTTACTTCTTTTAATTTTATAATATATTCTTACGTGGCATTCATATTTTTATAAAATTCATGAAACATTGTTTATATCAATTATTTAAATTCATATCATTGAAAATATTATTTCATGACATGGAAAATATTTCTTGCATAAAATCAATTACCGAGAGTGATAAAATTACCAAATTGTCGCTAGTTAAATACTTTCTAAAATATTAGGGACTCAATTGCATAAATTTGTAGGGACCAAACGGAGCATATTTAAATCATGGCATACTTAATTGTATAACTTAAACAATCCAAGGATTAATTGGCAAATTGGCATATCTCACTCAAACCAAGGAGATGAATCACGGTATATGCATTTCCATGAGCTTCCATGAGCTCATTTCATCCAAAATTTACCAAACACATTTGCTCTCATTCTCGGTAGTTCAAGGAAGAAAAGGGAAGAAGATAATTTTCTATCAATCATCAAGATTTCAAGAAGTTAGCCAAGCTTTGAGAGATCATCATCATCATCATCCACTTTCTTCATTTCTTTCCATCTTTAAGGTTGGTTTGCATGAGTTGATGATTCTTGATCATATTTTCCTAGGCTAGGGTTTGAGTTGGATATGCTAGATGATTGAATTAGAATTGGAAGCATGATTAAATGATCATAGCATGAATTATGGCATGATTATTTCATGGAATTATGGGGAAATTGAACTTGATTGCTCAAGTTGGCCATGAACATGATACCTTGAAACTTTGATGATATTGCATGTTTTATAGGTTTAAGTGTTATATTATCATTTATGGAAGTTGTTTGCATTATATTTCCAGAAATTATAGCACTTGGGGTTCAAAAATGGATTTTTGTTGCTTTGTTGCTTTCTTCCCGAGAGCATACTCTGTTTTGCTCTGTTTTTCCAGTTGCAGAACTGGGAACGACCGTTCCTAGCCTCAAGGCATTGCGGGAACGGGCGTTCCCTTCTTTCAAATTGAAACCGCGCGGCCGACTATGGGAACGGCCGTTCCCATTTTGGCCTTAGAGCCGGAAGGGCCGTTCCCATGAGGCGCGTTTTAAAAAGGGGAAAAACGCTGGCACGTTTTGGGGAATCCTTGGGAACGACCGTTCCCATTTTTCAAAGGGGACCGGAACGGCCGTTCCCACCTGTAATGCAGTGTAAAATTCACTGCATAAATTTACGAAAATAGCCCCTCGACCCGACGACTTCTTTGACCCCGAATTGCTATAATATGTGTTAATATGATGTGAAACGAAATGTTATGATACCACATTGCATTTTCATGGTCGTCTCGACACATTTTCGCCGTTCGTCCTATTTTGGTCATTTTAGGTCATGTCTCACGATTGTACATCGTATTTGCACAGGTCACGAGGGCGTGGACGGGGAGCAAGCTCCTTAGAGCGCTTCTTTATTTTATTTTGCAAGAAAAGTGAGGTTTTGTTTTGGTAAAACGAACCCTATAACCCTTATGTGCTAATTTTCGGCCAAAATCTATTATAATTATAAACGTTTTCAAAGCTATAAACATTTCAAGAAAGAAAGTATCGATTGTCATGATTTTCAAGCATGTTTGGCGAGTACATGATTGCACGTGGGCCCGAGGGTAATTCTTGAGCCAACCGGGAAAGCAAGGGCTGACGGGTAACTCCTGAATTATCCTCACATTGTTGGGATCACCCCCGAAGCCACTAGGAGATTAGTGGTGGAAGGAGTTCCGTGTCTAGAGGGTCATGTCCTCTACACACACCATGTCGTGGATAGTCGAGCCTTGCAAACTCGCTATCACCCGGAGGAAGAAGGAGACTGGGGATTAATCCGGCATGTCGGGTTATCCTCGGGTTATTGCATGATTTCAAGCGTGAACTTGTTTATGTGAGCACTAAATAAATTGCATGATCACGTATTTATCAAGCAAGCAAGCATGATCACGTATTGTTCACGATTGGGAGTTCGGTTGGAGATTGCCCTTACTCGCCGGGGCCACATGTTCATGACATTGACAAGCATGATTAATTAAACGTGATGAAATGATTAGTTGTAATCTCGGGCAAAGGATGAGATTTATTGAACTATATAATTATTGTTTTCTACAAGTCTTTACCCGAGGCTACAACTTGCATGTGACGTGTGTTATATTTAATTATTGCCCCTCACTCAGTCTTCGGTAGACTGATACTCCACTTTTCAGGTACCTTTTTAGCGTGGTTGTGCTAGGCGGGAGTTGGTCGAGTCCTGCATTATCACGGGTCTAGTGTTGCCCCTTTCATGTATATATTTTGTCGGATATCATGTTATGTTCACGGTTGATATAATTTGGACACTTTAGTAGATACCTATTTTGTAGAGATGATAATGTATTGAGAGTTAAATGGTACCTATATGTATCTATGTAATAAATACGGTACCTATATATACGAATGACTTTACTGCTTCCGCTTTTCTATTCATGATTGTTGATTTTGTTGGGGAGAGTGTCCCGCCTAGAGCGTCGTTTTGTTGTCACCCGTTCGCTGTGGTCTTGGTTTATGTATGAACTATCCATTTCATACGTGGATCGAGGCTACAGTGCGGGGGATGTGGCGCCTTGGGGTCTAGGGTGCTACATCTACAGGTGGTATCAGAGCCCGGTTGCAAAACCGAGGTTCTCGAGTCGTGTCGAGTCAGTCTAGGTCGCACGGCATAGGATTATGTGGTATTTGGGAGTCTGCATTGGGTTGACTTGTCTGATTTACTTATTCCTTTGCATTAATTGAGCTAATTGATCTTCCTTGAACATGTGTTACTTGATATTATGGAAATTATATGCACTCATTTGCATTTATTGATCAAGCCACGCATGTTTAGTGATTTAATTTCAGGATGGAGCGTGATAGACATTCCCGTGACCGATCCCTGAGGCACAGGCATCATCATCGCCGCCACCATCATCGCCGCGAGAGATCACCACCTCCTCCACCCGCCCAGGCACAGCCCCAGGATTTTATGAATGCAGTAGTGGGGCTAATTGATCAGAGGTTACAGGAACGGGTACTTCCACCACCACCTCCAGCGCAGGTAGCACCTCCGGAGAATCCCATTTCTGCTATCTTGCGAGAGTTTCAGAATCAGCGTCCCCCGAAGTTCTATAAGGGAGACGACATACAGGCAGAGATGTGGTTAAAAGAGATCGAGAGGATTTGGCAGCTTATTCCTTGCGACAGTCAGGAGAAGGCTCGTTGCACCCTCACTCTTATTCAGGGCGAGGCCTACTCCTGGTGGGAGAGCACACAGATTGTTCCGGAGGCAGCCGGGACTGAGATTACTTGGGAGGTCTTCGTACGGGAGTTCAGAAACAAATATATTCCTCCAGCTTCCCGTACTCGCAGGTTGAGAGAGTTCACCGAGCTAAAGCAGGGAGGCAGGTTTGTGGGTCAGTATATCGCCGAGTTTGAGAGACTTTCTCGCTATGCACCTAACATAGCGAATGATGACTTTCACAAGGCGATGCAGTTCGTTCAGGGGTTGAGACCGGATATCCAGGATGCATTGAAAGCGGCTAATACCAGTACTTGGGCAAAAGCTACTGCAAAAGCCCTAAAGGTTGAAGATTCTGACAGTGTTAGGAGGGCTACTCAGAGAGCAGGACAGACTTCAGGCTCGAGATCAGGCCAGGGATCGAGCTCGGGGAAAAGGCCGATGATTTATTCTGCACCTCCAGCTCAGAGGGATACCGGGAAGAAACCTAAGTACCCCGGGCCACCACCGAGAGGTCCGAGAGCTCCAGCACCACCCCAGCCACCTCAGAGACCGGGATGCAGATGGTGTGGACAGCCTACACATACTTATGATAACTGCAGACGCCGGTTGGGCTTATGTTTGATCTGCGGGAGTAACGAGCATTTGGTTGACGGTTGTCCGGATCGTCAGGATCCACCACCTGCAGGACCGAGGCCACTGGTGAGAGCTCGGGCATATGCACTCGCGGGAGAGGAGCAGGAGGCTGATATTGACCCCGCTGCAGTAGTTGAAGGTATTATTTGCATCCATGGCACGAACATCCATACATTATTTGATCCAGGAGCTACACACTCCTTTCTTGCGCATTCTATTGCTATTACCTTGTCTTTGCCTGCTATGTGTACTTCTGTGCGCTATATAGTTAGTACTCCTTTCGGTAGTAGGCGAGAGACGGATCAGGTTTACAGGGATGTTCCAGTGGTAATTGAGGGCCGGGAATTTCTGACAGACTTCATTGTGATGCCAATGGAGAGATACGGGGCTATTCTGGGGATGGATTGGCTTTACAGACACCGTGCTACAATTGATTGTCGGGCCAAGAGGGTTCGGTTGGGTTCAGAGGTTGTGACGGGCTGTACTTCGAAGACGGTACCCCTACTTTCGTTTTCAGAGGCTCAGAGATTAGTCAGAGACGGGGCTACAGGGTTCATTGCCTATATTTTGAACAAGCCAAAAGATCAGGTGAAATTGGAGGACACAGAAGTGGTAAAGGAATTTCCTGAGGTATTCCCAGAAAAATTGGACTCCTTGCCTCCTGAACGAGAGATTGAATTTGTGATTGATCTTTTCCCGAATGCTGAGCCGTATTCCAAGACTCCCTATCGGATGGCTCCAGCTGAATTAAAAGAGTTAAAAGTCCAGCTGGAAGCATTATTGGAAGTTGGGTACATTCGGCCAAGTTCTTCGCCGTGGGGAGCGCCGGTGTTCTTTGTTAAGAAAAAGGACGGGACTTTAAGAATGTGCATCGATTACAGGGAGTTGAACAGGATGACTATTAAGAACAAGTATCCCCTCCCACATATCGAGGAATTATTCGATATACTTCAGGGTTCCAAAGTGTATTCGAAATTGGATTTAAGACAGGGGTACTATCAGTTGCGAATCCGAGCAGAGGACATTCCTAAGACGGGATTCAATACTCGGTACGGGCACTACGAGTTCGTGGTTATGCCATTTGGATTAACTAACGCCCCTGCAGCTTTCATGGATATGATGCACCGGATATTCAGGCCTTTCCTCGACAAGTTTGTGGTGATTTTCATTGATGACATTCTGGTTTTCTCAAAATCAGCCGAGGAGCACGCGAGACATCTCAGGCTCGTTCTTCAGACTCTAAAAGAGCATCAGTTGTTGGCTAAGTTCAGTAAATGTGAATTTTGGATAGATCGGGTTTTCTTCTTGGGGTACGTGATTTCAGGAAAGGGGTTGGAAGTCGATCCCTCGAAGATTGAGGCCGTGCTTAAGTGGGAGAAACCAAAGAATGCCTCGGAGATTAGGAGCTTCTTGGGATTGGCCGGTTATTACAGAAGGTTTGTTCAGGATTTCTCCAAGATTGCGGCACCGTTAACCCGGTTGACGAAGAAGGATGTTAAGTTTGTCTGGGACGAGAAGTGTGATCAAAGTTTTAACTTTTTGAAAGAAAAGTTAGTCTCAGCTCCGGTGTTAACTTTACCCGAGGGTTCAGAAGAGTATGCAGTGTATACAGATGCTTCTAAAGAAGGCTTAGGTTGTGTTTTGACTCAGAAAGGAAAAGTGATTGCCTATGCTTCTCGGAAGCTAAAGGAATATGAAAGGAATTATCCGACACACGACCTAGAGCTTGCAGCCGTGATCTTTGCTCTTGGGAAATGGAGACATTATCTTTACGGGACTTCCTTTGAGATATTTACCGATCACAAGAGCCTCCAGTATTTATTCACACAGAAGGATTTGAATATGAGGCAACGGCGCTGGATGGAAAAGCTGGAAGATTATGATTGTACAATTAAATACCATCCCGGGAAAGCCAATGTGGTCGCCGATGCACTTAGCAGGAAGGCGAGTGTATCGAGTTTGGAAATAAAGGAAAATGAGGAAGTTGCCCCGATTGTGTTAAGGGCTCGGGTGTCGAATATCACAATTCAGCCGGAATTAAAACATCAGTTATTTGAGGCTCAGAATAAGGATCCGGAAGTGCAGAAGCTTGTAAGTAAAGCTAAGGACGACCAGGAGAGTCCGTTTGGGTTTGATGAGACCGGGTTACTTCGGTTCAAGAACAGAGTAGTAGTACCTGAAGAATTAAGACTGGTCCTACTTGAAGAAGCTCACAAGTCAGCCTACTCGATCCACCCAGGAGGAAATAAGATGTATAAGGATTTGAAGCAATATTATTGGTGGAACGGGATGAAGAGAGACGTGGCAGAGTATGTGAAACATTGCTTGACTTGTCAGAAAGTGAAAGCTGAGCATCAAAAACCCGCGGGACTTCTACAACCGTTACCTATTCCCGAGTGGAAGTGGGAACAAGTAACGATGGACTTTGTTTCCGGATTACCGAAGGTGAAAGGCTGGTTTGATGGAATTTGGGTAATCGTGGATAGATTTACGAAGTCTGCTCACTTCCTACCAGTCCGGATGTCCTATAAGATCCCGAAGTTGGCCGAGATTTATAACAGAGAGATTATTCGACTTCATGGTATTCCGGTGAGCATAGTTTCAGACCGAGACCCGAGGTTTACTTCTAAGTTGTGGCAGGAATTACAGGCTGTCTTGGGGACGAAACTGAAGTTCAGTACAGCATTCCACCCGCAAACAGACGGTCAAACTGAAAGGTTAATCAGGTATTTGGAAGATCTTCTTCGGGCTTGCGCGATGGATTTTCAGAACTCGTGGTCAGAACAGCTTCCCTTGATCGAGTTTGCTTATAACAACAGCTTCCAGGCTTCGATCGGGATGGCTCCTTACGAGTTACTTTATGGAAGAAAGTGCCGATCTCCGTTGTTTTTCGACTTGGAAGAATGGAAGTGGTCAAAACAGGAAGGAGTAAAGAGAGGTGAAAGATTTGAAAGGCCTTCCAAAGTCGTTCAGGCTATGATTGAAAAAGTTCAAATGATTCAACAACGGATGAAAGCCACGCAAGATAGGCAGAAGAGCTACGCCGATAAGCGCCGAAGAGATCTAGAGTTTGAAGTGGGTGACCGGGTATTCTTGAAGGTGTCACCAAGGAAAGGTTTCACCCGGATCGGGAAAGGAGGAAAGCTTAATCCTCGCTACTTAGGTCCGTTTGAGATTCTGGAAAGAATAGGCGAGGTAGCCTATCGGCTGGACCTACCACCGAGTCTTACGGGGATTCACAACGTGTTTCATGTTTCACAATTAAGGAAATATTACCCCGATGAGACTACGATTCTCCCCATGGAAGAAGTTGAACTGGAACCGAATTTGACGTTTGTTCAGAGGCCGGTTAAGATTATGGATCGGAAATTTCAAGAATTGAGAAACCGGAGAATTCCCATGGTTAAGGTTTTGTGGAGAAGCGATAAAACCAAAGAGGCTACGTGGGAAACAGAGGATAAAATGAAACGGTTCCACCCGGAGTTGTTCGAGCAAGACTAGAGAATCTGGGGACCAGATTCTTCTAAGGGGGGGAGAGTTGTAACGCCCCGATTTCCGGATGAACAGGTAAGCACGCCACGTGTGCGTTTTGAGCGTAGGTTTATTTTACTTCTTTTAATTTTATAATATATTCTTACGTGGCATTCATATTTTTATAAAATTCATGAAACATTGTTTATATCAATTATTTAAATTCATATCATTGAAAATATTATTTCATGACATGGAAAATATTTCTTGCATAAAATCAATTACCGAGAGTGATAAAATTACCAAATTGTCGCTAGTTAAATACTTTCTAAAATATTAGGGACTCAATTGCATAAATTTGTAGGGACCAAACGGAGCATATTTAAATCATGGCATACTTAATTGTATAACTTAAACAATCCAAGGATTAATTGGCAAATTGGCATATCTCACTCAAACCAAGGAGATGAATCACGGTATATGCATTTCCATGAGCTTCCATGAGCTCATTTCATCCAAAATTTACCAAACACATTTGCTCTCATTCTCGGTAGTTCAAGGAAGAAAAGGGAAGAAGATAATTTTCTATCAATCATCAAGATTTCAAGAAGTTAGCCAAGCTTTGAGAGATCATCATCATCATCATCCACTTTCTTCATTTCTTTCCATCTTTAAGGTTGGTTTGCATGAGTTGATGATTCTTGATCATATTTTCCTAGGCTAGGGTTTGAGTTGGATATGCTAGATGATTGAATTAGAATTGGAAGCATGATTAAATGATCATAGCATGAATTATGGCATGATTATTTCATGGAATTATGGGGAAATTGAACTTGATTGCTCAAGTTGGCCATGAACATGATACCTTGAAACTTTGATGATATTGCATGTTTTATAGGTTTAAGTGTTATATTATCATTTATGGAAGTTGTTTGCATTATATTTCCAGAAATTATAGCACTTGGGGTTCAAAAATGGATTTTTGTTGCTTTGTTGCTTTCTTCCCGAGAGCATACTCTGTTTTGCTCTGTTTTTCCAGTTGCAGAACTGGGAACGACCGTTCCCAGCCTCAAGGCATTGCGGGAACGGGCGTTCCCTTCTTTCAAATTGAAACCGTGCGGCCGACTATGGGAACGGCCGTTCCCATTTTGGCCTTAGAGCCGGAAGGGCCGTTCCCATGAGGCGCGTTTTAAAAAGGGGAAAAACGCTGGCACGTTTTGGGGAATCCTTGGGAACGACCGTTCCCATTTTTCAAAGGGGACCGGAACGGCCGTTCCCACCTGTAATGCAGTGTAAAATTCACTGCATAAATTTACGAAAATAGCCCCTCGACCCGACGACTTCTTTGACCCCGAATTGCTATAATATGTGTTAATATGATGTGAAACGAAATGTTATGATACCACATTGCATTTTCATGGTCGTCTCGACACATTTTCGCCGTTCGTCCTATTTTGGTCATTTTAGGTCATGTCTCACGATTGTACATCGTATTTGCACAGGTCACGAGGGCGTGGACGGGGAGCAAGCTCCTTAGAACGCTTCTTTATTTTATTTTGCAAGAAAGGTGAGGTTTTGTTTTGGTAAAACGAACCCTATAACCCTTATGTGCTAATTTTCGGCCAAAACCTATTATAATTATAAACGTTTTCAAAGCTATAAACATTTCAAGAAAGAAAGTATCGATTGTCATGATTTTCAAGCATGTTTGGCGAGTACATGATTGCACGTGGGCCCGAGGGTAATTCTTGAGCCAACCGGGAAAGCAAGGGCTGACGGGTAACTCCTGAATTATCCTCACATTGTTGGGATCACCCCCGAAGCCACTAGGAGATTAGTGGTGGAAGGAGTTCCGTGTCTAGAGGGTCATGTCCTCTACACACACCATGTCGTGGATAGTCGAGCCTTGCAAACTCGCTATCACCCGGAGGAAGAAGGAGACTGGGGATTAATCCGGCATGTCGGGTTATCCTCGGGTTATTGCATGATTTCAAGCGTGAACTTGTTTATGTGAGCACTAAATAAATTGCATGATCACGTATTTATCAAGCAAGCAAGCATGATCACGTATTGTTCACGATTGGGAGTTCGGTTGGAGATTGCCCTTACTCGCCGGGGCCACATGTTCATGACATTGACAAGCATGATTAATTAAACGTGATGAAAGGATTAGTTGTAATCTCGGGCAAAGGATGAGATTTATTGAACTATATAATTATTGTTTTCTACAAGTCTTTACCCGAGGCTACAACTTGCATGTGACGTGTGTTATATTTAATTATTGCCCCTCACTCAGTCTTCGGTAGACTGATACTCCACTTTTCAGGTACCTTTTGAGCGTGGTTGTGCTAGGCGGGAGTTGGTCGAGTCCTGCATTATCACGGGTCTAGTGTTGCCCCTTTCATGTATATATTTTGTCGGATATCATGTTATGTTCACGGTTGATATAATTTGGACACTTTAGTAGATACCTATTTTGTAGAGATGATAATGTATTGAGAGTTAAATGGTACCTATATGTATCTATGTAATAAATACGGTACCTATATATACGAATGACTTTACTGCTTCCGCTTTTCTATTCATGATTGTTGATTTTGTTGGGGAGAGTGTCCCGCCTAGAGCATCGTTTTGTTGTCACCCGTTCGCTGTGGTCTTGGTTTATGTATGAACTATCCATTTCATACGTGGATCGAGGCTACAGTGCGGGGGATGTGGCGCCTTGGGGTCTAGGGTGCTACAAAATCTGACCCAAATCATGATGTAAGGAGATGAAATCAAGTATAATAGAGTAGAGAAGACATAAATATTCATACCTTGAAGATTTGGTGAAAGAGGGAAGAGATTTGAGCTCAAAATCACAAAGGATGGCCAAGGGTTTTCTTCCTTCTCCTCTTCTTCCCTCTCTCGTTTCAGTTGCAGCTGGAAATGGAGATATGTGGTTCGGTTTTCAGAGCTAAAGAGGAGAGGAAGGGCTTAACTCAAGGTAGATAAGTCATGGTTAAGGTAGGGTTAGGTTAAGGGGTGTTATAGGGTCCCACCATGAAGACTAGTCAACAAAAGAAGCTCTTCTTGCACGGGTTGCTCGTTACGGTTGGATTTCGGAGGTCTTAATGATTTCAAAAAGGTGTGAGGCTTATTCCATTGTCTCCGAATCGTCGATACGAAGGCAACGGAGTTGACGGAATTCGAAAACGAATTCCCGAGCTCAAGATATCACGCACGGAACCAAGGGTGCGCTAATTGCTCGTTAGCCCCCGATTTGGTTCCACAATCAAAATTAAATTCATTAACACATCAAATGAATCCGAAAACTTAAACCGAGCATATAGGCATGTTCACAACACACACATTTACGACATATTAAATTTCCATACCAATCCGATATCATTACATACATGAACGAAGCACAAATATAACACTCATATGCATGAACGAATTCATATTGTTATAAATGAATTACTAAAACTTAAGTTCCATATTAATTAAATTAAAACCAACTAATAACATGTTGAAATTAATTAACGAAATTACCAAAATAGTTAACGTAACATGAAACCTTAATTAAGAAATTAAACACTAAATATCAAAGTAAAATAAATGAATTAAATTAAAATAGCAACAGTCTATAGTTTAAAAAAAAATAAACATTTATAAACAATTAATCATATAATTAAATAATTAAATCGCGCAATTTATAAACAAATACGCCACATTATTAAAACTGAAAAACTGGGGCGTTACAATCTCTCCCCCTTAAAAGGAATCCGTCCTCGGATTCAAAACAAGCTTGAAATCAAACAATGAGAGATTCCCCGTCTCTCACAAACAACAAGGAGAGAGCCCCGTCTCTCAAGCAGCAATGAGAGAACCCCGTCTCTCCAACAACAATGAGAGAACCCCGTCTCTCACAAACAAAGAGAGTACCCCGTCTCTCAAACAAAAATAAGAGAATCCCCGTCTCTTAACCGAAAATAAAGCAAGGAAGTCTCCAATACTCCCAAGCAACTCACTCAAAAACCAAGTTTAAAATCACGTAAATCACCCAAAACAAGTAAGAAACGTCGCCCACAAAGATATTCAATTACACCAAGTAATTTAACACATTACAGATCAAAGCACCTAACATAAAAACTATAAAAGTTAAATTTGCATGGATGCATGTATCATGAATGATATAAGTACCGTTCACCGTAGTTGCGAAAATTCAGATTTGTGAGTTGTCGTTGTCCAAGGTATGATCTGTCCTGAATGTAACTCGGTGCCCCACTTGTCTTGAACCTCTTCAGGGTTCCCCGGTGAAACGATTGATAAATTCCTTAAGGATTATATCCTTAAATCCTTTCTAACTTGTACTGCTACCCAACTTCTTCAATCCTTATCCAAATCGGTGCTTAACATATCCCCGAGGATCACCCCTCTGAGCAAACTTGATGATTCAATCCCAACCTTACGATTTATTCTTATAGTCTCTCTCTCAACACAAATCTTTTCCCACCTTCCGTTCCCATTGTCCGTTCATTCCCTTTCGATCCCCCTCAACGTTATATTTGATAACTGGTCCCATATTTCCTTAACCGAAGATAGAAGGTTCTTGATGATTCTTGAAATTTGAGACCAATACTCCAATTATCATCTTTTTTTTTTTTTTTTTTTTTTTTCATTTGGTCTCTACTTAAGCTTCCTTGTAGATTACCGTTGATATAACTAATAACTAATAACTAATAACTCGATGATATTATCTTGGACCCCTTCATACTTCATTGAATAAATCTTGATCGACACCATCCCCGTATATGATAGCTTGATTCGGTTTTCCCCCTTGTTAATTCTACTTAGAAGTCCATAGGAACTCTCTTATGATTCCATCACCTTCAGATCAGAATTCCATACGTAGCTTCTCTCTTAATAGCTTAACCATAACCGCTGTCTTATTCATTCCTAATCACCACCCTTAGGACTTCCAGATTCTCCTTAGTTTGCATCCCCGTCATTACTCCTAACATATTCATTCGATCACCACTCCCATCCTCCAATTCACCTCTCGGTCGTGCTCTCCCCCTTAAAATTTTTGCTCTTACATATCAACCTCCATGAATCCTTCTTTCATTGAAATTTTTGCTGAGCCACTTCTGTTTCTTTAATTCACTCCCAAGGTTCAATTCAAACCCTTCAGTAATTACTTCCTTCTAATCCCCAACTCTTCTCTTTCTTGCTCTTCTTGAAATCTAGACCAATCTAATCCTCTCTTGCATTTCCCTTCTTTCAACTAAAGGTAACCCCTTCAAGGATCGAAAGGATTTACATTATTTCCTAATCAATGCTCCCTTAATTAGAAGTTTTAGTCGGATTCGTTACTTCGCCTCTGAGATTAAGGTTCCTCCAAAACCCTCCAACTTAGTTTCTTCGATGTAGATTGTGCTAGCCAAGCTACATGCCCGGAACTCCCAAGATATAACCCAACTATTCTTCTCGTCTTGATTCGAGTAAGCCTTGATTAATGAATAACTTGATGAACAAGGTGGAGTCATTCCCTATCAATTAAACACTAATCCATGCATGTTGGATTAACATGCCAATGCACTTAATAAACAGTCAAAGATGCAACAATGCAACACGTTGGAGAAATTATATTAATTAAACATAAACGTACATATAGATACAGAAAGCAATTAACTTAAATCGATACATGATGCTTATGCCATGAATATGCAGAACCTGTCACCGAGGTGGTAAACTTTTAGCTTGACGACGTGTTCCTCATTCCCATGATTGTAACTTTCTTTGAAGACATCGATAATTCCTTAGCTTTCCATGGTCTTCGAATCTCCCTAATCTTCTTCATCCATTTGTATATCCCATGGCCCGAACGTACTATTCTTGAACCCAAGGTCTTCTTTGTCAATGGAGTTTACACCTCAACGTACTTCCAAGCATCGACCTCCAAAGGTCGTCCAAATCTTCATCTTGATGTCCCCTCCGGTTAAAGTTCCTTTAGCTTATCCTTTGTTTCCGATTTACACGCATAATTCACCCATAATAACGTTTTCCATTCTTGCTTGCTTCTTGATGTCTCCATGTTCCAAGGTTCCAAGAAGATGACGTAATTTGTAATCCTTGATGCTTATAAGTCCCTTTTGCCTTGCGTCCATTCGTTGTCCCACGCTTATATTCGCATCAAGTGAGCTTCCATATTTGACCTCATAATGAGCCTTGTGATTAACGGCTCCCAATCCTTGCATCTGAGTTGAGTCGAATCCCTTTTTAACACATCATGTATCCGACTCCTTGAAGCTTCCCAATTTGGCCTTCCAATCACTCAACCATTCCAAACTCGGAGCTTCAAAGGTGAACCTTGGGGCATTTACTCTTGTATTAGATGTCTCCAAAATCGGGGTGGTGAAGAGTTCCACACCCCTCTTGTTGTCTCACGCATCCCTTAAGTCGAAGCTTGAGTCTTTGCAATTCTTGTATGTTGAGAACCTTCAAGGTTTGTAGGTAGGGCAAGATTGATGAACCTTCCCGTGATCCAAGCTTCCTCCCATGATACGAGCCATGATAGGTGGTTCCATTGTGCACGCCACGGAATTTGAACACTCGGCATTCAAGTTACCTTGTCAATTGTAGTTGGTGTGAATGGTAGCTTTGTTTGCATGATAGTAACCTATATAAGAAAGATCAACTCAAATATGGGTGCATGAAGATTATCGTATGCTTATGACACGTAGTTAAATAAATCAATGCACATAGAATGCAAAATGCAACACTTAACGCAACTAAATGAAAGCGTAGATTGTATACACATATTAAGCAATTCCCAACAATTAGTATCAAATATTCATGCCAAAACGATGCAATGCACATATATTAACAAGTTGTTCCTATGTCGTGCGACCTAACTGACTCAAACACAACTCAAGAACACCGGTTTTGCAACCGGGCTCTGATACCACTTAAGGATGTAGCACCCCGCACGTGAGGCACCACATCCTCCGCACTATGGCCCAACACGAGTAACGAAACTGTAACTCCGCACCCGTATCAAACCATAGCGAACGGGAGACCAACATAAAAACTTTCCTAAGCCAGGCGGAACTAGACCCTGCAATGAAAACCAATCCACAAAGTATAATGCATAGCAAAGCCAAAGTTCAATCATACAAACCATAAACGGAATTTGGGCTCTTCAGGCCTCTTTTAAAACATAACAAAACCCAGTAAAAGCTATTCACTAACAATTACATAATTATTCAAGTTCCAGAGACTATGAAATCGAATCATACATAAATCCAATACATGAATGAGTGCAGAGACTCTTCTAACTTAACTTGACCACTTAAAGACTCCAAAACCTCCGCCTAGCTCGAAACTCCAAAGCCAAACCTGCACACTAAAGTGTTGGGGGGGGAGAGGGTCAGTCTCTAGAAGACTGAGTGAGCAGGAGCGATATACATATATAAAAACATGCACATGCAAGTCGTAAATTCCGAACAAGGTTTTTATTTGAAATTAGTTCCCAAAAAGGGCAAGAGAATAACTAATCAATGCTCGGATTTTAGGACTAAGTCATATTAGTTTCATTACATTCATAAATCATACATAAATATAAGGCTCGGCGAGTGAGCGTGCACAATCTCCAACCAAACTCCGACCGTGTACGACAAATATCAATAATATATTGATTCGGCGATCATGCGATATATCATAATACACACAGACCATAAATCATAAATCATAAATATATTCGTTTGGGCAATCCGTGTCCCGGCCTTCCCGCACGGTGCATAAACATAATAAAATCATAACATAAATCATAAATCATATCCAACCTTCTTCCTCCGGGTGGTGGACGGGCTTGCAAGACCCGACCACCTCAATCATGGGCCAATGGGGTTTCATGACTCCCCCAAGGGCACTCAGCTCCCATTCCCCGCTAAACCTCCTAGCGAGGGCCGGTATCACCGTAGTTGGTTGGGACTAGTATATGGGATCCCCGTCAGCCCTTGCTTCCTCGGTTAGCCACATATACGAAGTCCCGGGGCCCGTTCAGTCATAAGTCATAAATGTGTCTCGCCAAAACATATCAATCATAAGTACATACCATAATTCATAAATCTTTTGAAAAGGGTTTACCCAATCAATACATACTATAAGAAATCATATCTTACCGTGTAATTCGGCATATGCTATATACGTACCTCTCCGTGTCATCCTATTCCGTAGCTAGCATGAAGACACACGGTTTGGAGCATAGCCTCATTACCAAACCATTTTTAAGTTATACGCTCATACGCATAATTCAGAAGGGTTTACTCGATAACTTCATTTGAAAATCATATATATATAATCATAAGGTTTTGGCCAAAGCTTTTCACATAAGGGTTGTAGGGATTGTTACATAGCTAAAACAAAAACCACCCTCACCTTAACCGTGATGAAACAAGGATCGAGCACCAAGTGCCTGAACGATCAAAAGCTCTCCACCCTGGAGATAAACTGTACAAAAGACCACAAGACGTGTTCGTGAGACTCAAGACTCTAAATGAACCATATATGACGCACGGCAATGCACAAGCGTGATATGAAGGCATAAAGATCATATTAAGTCATGAAAATCATATAACCAATTCATTCACTTGTTCAATCATAAATCATTCAAATTCTTCAATTCAATCTCCAATCAAATTAATTCAAGAATTCAAATAGGAGCATAGAACATATTCAAGCTCTTCCATAATGCTACCACATACTTAATATTATATAAGATAGCATATTTCCAAGGTTTGACAACAAGGAGAAATCATATGATATAGAAAATGAGTTTCGCAATTCATAAACGACATATAAACACATATAAACGGCAATAAGCGAAAGCATACCTATAACTCATCCAAATGCCATGAAATTAAACCATAATGCTCCCAACATATAGAAAAACAAGTTCATAGTTCAACACAAAAGGAGATAAAGCCATTCAAGAGGTGAAACAAATCAAAAACCGAAAAGGAAGCAACACGGACTGCGCAGGGGAAGGGACACGGGGTGTCACCAACCCTAGCCAAACTGAGCCACGGGCGTGGCCCAGTACAGAGCTGCCCAGAAGGTGTGACACGCCTGTGTCTCACTCTTATGAGTAAATGAGACACGGGGGTGTCACGGTACAGAACTAAAACCGTTCACAAAGTTAAACCGGCAAAACTGATCCCTTACAAACTCAATCCAAAAACATACCAAAAGAACTCCAAATGCTCTGAAACTTAATATACAACATATTTGGCATGTTATGAACATTTTTCATTCAGAGTGCAAAGGCTAAATCACACGTTAAGATCATCGAATCCATGCAACAAAACTGGGTCGCCAAAATCGCACATATGAGCCCTAATGATTCCATCATGCCTTGATCAAGTACTTAGGGGTTGAATTTGGATCTGAAACTTTGGGGAATGCATGCTAACATACTAAAAAACTAATATACATCATATATATGCGAAATGGCACAATTTAAAACACATTAGGGTGACCAACAACCACACATAGGCAACAGCAACAAATCTGTCATGGAGCATGCATAAAAACAGGCCATGTATTTCGGTTTTGAGGCTTCAAATGGATCCAAATACTTGAAACATGACTGCTAACATATATAACAATGAGTGTACATCAAATCCAAGCCATTTCACACGAAATGGAGACCATTTGATCAAGCAACAACACAAAATTTCACACAGCAGTTCGAAAAACAGGGGAATCAATTTGATCATCAAGTTTGGAGCTCCATATCTCAAAATTTTATAAAAGGAGCAAGAGAAGAAATCCTCGTAATATCATATACTATCAGCTAGGAAAGAAATAAGCCAAGAAACAAGCTCATATACTCATTTACAAGCAAGGAAATCAGCTACACAAGCAAATAGGTCACAAGAGCAAAAATCCCTAAAAGTTCATATAAAGCTCATCCCTCAAACCCTAACCAAATCTGACCCAAATCATGATGTAAGGAGATGAAATCAAGTATAATAGAGTAGAGAAGACATAAATATTCATACCTTGAAGATTTGGTGAAGGAGGGAAGAGATTTGAGCTCAAAATCACAAAGGATGGCCAAGGGTTTTCTTCCTTCTCCTCTTCTTCCCTCTCTCGTTTCAGTTGCAGCTGGAAATGGAGATATGTGGTTCGGTTTTCAGAGCTAAAGAGGAGAGGAAGGGCTTAACTCAAGGTAGATAAGTCATGGTTAAGGTAGGGTTAGGTTAAGGGGTGTTATAGGGTCCCACCATGAAGACTAGTCAACAAAAGAAGCTCTTCTTGCACGGGTTGCTCGTTACGGTTGGATTTCGGAGGTCTTAATGATTTCAAAAAGGTGTGAGGCTTATTCCATTGTCTCCGAATCGTCGATACGAAGGCAACGGAGTTGACGGAATTCGAAACCGAATTCCCGAGCTCAAGATATCACGCACGGAACCAAGGGTGCGCTAATTGCTCGTTAGCCCCCGATTTGGTTCCACAATCAAAATTAAATTCATTAACACATCAAATGAATCTGAAAACTTAAACCGAGCATATAGGCATGTTCATAACACACACATTTACGACATATTAAATTTCCATACCAATCCGATATCATTACATACATGAACGAAGCACAAATATAACACTCATATGCATGAACGAATTCATATTGTTATAAATGAATTACTAAAACTTAAGTTCCATATTAATTAAATTAAAACCAACTAATAACATGTTGAAATTAATTAACGAAATTACCAAAATAGTTAACGTAACATGAAACCTTAATTAAGAAATTAAACACTAAATATCAAAGTAAAATAAATGAATTAAATTAAAATAGCAACAGTCTATAGTTTAAAAAAAAATAAACATTTATAAACAATTAATCATATAATTAAATAATTAAATCGCGCAATTTATAAACAAATACGCCACATTATTAAAACTGAAAAACTGGGGCGTTACAATCTCTCCCCCTTAAAAGGAATCCGTCCTCGGATTCAAAACACGCTTGAAATCAAACAATGAGAGATTCCCCGTCTCTCACAAACAACAAGGAGAGAGCCCCGTCTCTCAAGCAGCAATGAGAGAACCCCGTCTCTCCAACAACAATGAGAGAACCCCGTCTCTCACAAACAAAGAGAGTACCCCGTCTCTCAAACAAAAATAAGAGAATCCCCGTCTCTTAACCGAAAATAAAGCAAGGAAGTCTCCAATACTCCCAAGCAACTCACTCAAAAACCAAGTTTAAAATCACGTAAATCACCCAAAACAAGTAAGAAACGTCGCCCACAAAGATATTCAATTACACCAAGTAATTTAACACATTACAGATCAAAGCACCTAACATAAAAACTATAAAAGTTAAATTTGCATGGATGCATGTATCATGAATGCTATAAGTACCGTTCACCGTAGTTGCGAAAATTCAGATTTGTGAGTTGTCGTTGTCCAAGGTATGATCTGTCCTGAATGTAACTCGGTGCCCCACTTGTCTTGAACCTCTTCAGGGTTCCCCGGTGAAACGATTGATAAATTCCTTAAGGATTATATCCTTAAATCCTTTCTAACTTGTACTGCTACCCAACTTCTTCAATCCTTATCCAAATCGGTGCTTAACATATCCCCGAGGATCACCCCTCTGAGCAAACTTGATGATTCAATCCCAACCTTATGATTTATTCTTATAGTCTCTCTCTCAACACAAATCTTTTCCCACCTTCCGTTCCCATTGTCCGTTCATTCCCTTTCGATCCCCCTCAACGTTATATTTGATAACTGGTCCCATATTTCCTTAACCGAAGATAGAAGGTTCTTGATGATTCTTGAAATTTGAGACCAATACTCCAATTATCATCTTTTTTTTTTTTTTTTTTTTTTTTTTTTTCATTTGGTCTCTACTTAAGCTTCCTTGTAGATTACCGTTGATATAACTAATAACTAATAACTAATAACTCGATGATATTATCTTGGACCCCTTCATACTTCATTGAATAAATCTTGATCGACACCATCCCCGTATATGATAGCTTGATTCGGTTTTCCCCCTTGTTAATTCTACTTAGAAGTCCATAGGAACTCTCTTATGATTCC
This sequence comes from Lantana camara, assembly GCA_037501455.1. Taxonomy (NCBI): domain Eukaryota; kingdom Viridiplantae; phylum Streptophyta; class Magnoliopsida; order Lamiales; family Verbenaceae; genus Lantana; species Lantana camara. The sequence continues at coordinate 98,173,348 of CM074856.1, forward strand.
ATCACCTTCAGATCAGAATTCCATACGTAGCTTCTCTCTTAATAGCTTAACCATAACCGCCGTCTTATTCATTCCTAATCACCACCCTTAGGACTTCCAGATTCTCCTTAGTTTGCATCCCCGTCATTACTCCTAACATATTCATTCGAACACCACTCCCATCCTCCAATTCACCTCTCGGTCGTGCTCTCCCCCTTAAAATTTTTGCTCTTACATATCAACCTCCATGAATCCTTCTTTCATTGAAATTTTTGCTGAGCCACTTCTGTTTCTTTAATTCACTCCCAAGGTTCAATTCAAACCCTTCAGTAATTACTTCCTTCTAATCCCTAACTCTTCTCTTTCTTGCTCTTCTTGAAATCTAGACCAATCTAATCCTCTCTTGCATTTCCCTTCTTTCAACTAAAGGTAACCCCTTCAAGGATCGAAAGGATTTACATTATTTCCTAATCAATGCTCCCTTAATTAGAAGTTTTAGTCGGATTCGTTACTTCGCCTCTGAGATTAAGGTTCCTCCAAAACCCTCCAACTTAGTTTCTTCGATGTAGATTGTGCTAGCCAAGCTACATGCCCGGAACTCCCAAGATATAACCCAACTATTCTTCTCGTCTTGATTCGAGTAAGCCTTGATTAATGAATAACTTGATGAACAAGGTGGAGTCATTCCCTATCAATTAAACACTAATCCATGCATGTTGGATTAACATGCCAATGTACTTAATAAACAGTCAAATATGCAACAATGCAACACGTTGGAGAAATTATATTAATTAAACATAAACGTACATATAGATACAGAAAGCAATTAACTTAAATCGATACATGATGCTTATGCCATGAATATGCAGAACCTGTCACCGAGGTGGTAAACTTTTAGCTTGACGACGTGTTCCTCATTCCCATGATTGTAACTTTCTTTAAAGACATCGATAATTCCTTAGCTTTCCATGGTCTTCGAATCTCCCTAATCTTCTTCATCCATTTGTATATCCCATAGCCCGAACGTACTATTCTTGAACCCAAGGTCTTCTTTGTCAATGGAGTTTACACCTCAACGTACTTCCAAGCATCGACCTCCAAAGGTCGTCCAAATCTTCATCTTGATGTCCCCTCCGGTTAAAGTTCCTTTAGCTTATCCTTTGTTTCCGATTTACACGCATAATTCACCCATAATAACGCTTTCCATTCTTGCTTGCTTCTTGATGTCTCCATGTTCCAAGGTTCCAAGAAGATGACGTAATTTGTATTCCTTGATGCTTATAAGTCCCTTTTGCCTTGCGTCCATTCGTTGTCCCACGCTTATATTCGCATCAAGTGAGATTCCATATTTGACCTCATAATGAGCCTTGTGATTAACGGCTCCCAATCCTTGCATCTGAGTTGAGTCGAATCCCTTTTTAACACATCATGTATCCGACTCCTTGAAGCTTCCCAATTTGGCCTTCCAATCACTCAACCATTCCAAACTCGGAGCTTCAAAGGTGAACCTTGGGGCATTTACTCTTGTATTAGATGTCTCCAAAATCGGGGTGGTGAAGAGTTCCACACCCCTCTTGTTGTCTCAGGCATCCCTTAAGTCGAAGCTTGAGTCTTTGCAATTCTTGTATGTTGAGAACCTTCAAGGTTTATAGGTAGGGCAAGATTGATGAACCTTCCCGTGATCCAAGCTTCCTCCCATGATACGAGCCATGATAGGTGGTTCCATTGTGCACGCCACGGAATTTGAACACTCGGCATTCAAGTTACCTTGTCAATTGTAGTTGGTGTGAATGGTAGCTTAGTTTGCATAATAGTAACCTATATAAGAAAGATCAACTCAAATATGGGTGCATGAAGATTAGCGTATGCTTATGACACGTAGTTAAATAAATCAATGCACATAGAATGCAAAATGCAACACTTAACGCAACTAAATGAAAGCGTAGATTGTATACACATATTAAGCAATTCCCAACAATTAGTATCAAATATTCATGCCAAAACGATGCAATGCACATATATTAACAAGTTGTTCCTATGCCGTGCGACCTAACTGACTCAAACACGACTCAAGAACACCGGTTTTGCAACCGGGCTCTGATACCACTTAAGGATGTAGCACCCCGCACGTGAGGCACCACATCCCCCGCACTATGGCTCAACACGAGTAACGAAACTGTAACTCCGCACCCGTATCAAACCATAGCGAACGGGAGACCAACATAAAAACTTTCCTAAGCCAGGCGGAGCTAGACCCTGCAATGAAAACCAATCCACAAAGTATAATGCATAGCAAAGCCAAAGTTCAATCATACAAACCATAAACGGAATTTGGGCTCTTCAGGCCTCTTTTAAAACATAACAAAACCCAGTAAAAGCTATTCACTAACAATTACATAATTATTCAAGTTCCAGAGACTATGAAATCGAATCATACATAAATCCAATACATGAATGAGTGCAGAGACTCTTCTAACTTAACTTGACCACTTAAAGACTCCAAAACCTCCGCCTAGCTCGAAACTCCAAAGCCAAACCTGCACACTAAAGTGTTGGGGGGGGGAGAGGGTCAGTCTCTAGAAGACTGAGTGAGCAGGAGCGATATACATATATAAAAACATGCACATGCAAGTCGTAAATTCCGAACAAGGTTTTTATTTGAAATTATTTCCCAAAAAGGGCAAGAGAATGACTAATCAATGCTCGGATTTTAGGACTAAGTCATATTAGTTTCATTACATTCATAAATCATACATAAATATAAGGCTCGGCGAGTGAGCGTGCACAATCTCCAACCAAACTCCGACCGTGTACGACAAATATCAATAATATATTGATTCGGCGATCATGCGATATATCATAATACACACAGACCATAAATCATAAATCATAAATATATTCGTTTGGGCAATCCGTGTCCCGGCCTTCCCGCACGGTGCATAAACATAATAAAATCATAACATAAATCATAAATCATATCCAACCTTCTTCCTCCGGGTGGTGGACGGGCTTGCAAGACCCGACCACCTCAATCATGGGCCAATGGGGTTTCATGACTCCCCCAAGGGCACTCAGCTCCCATTCCCCGCTAAACCTCCTAGCGAGGGCCGGTATCACCGTAGTTGGTTGGGACTAGTATATGGGATCCCCGTCAGCCCTTGCTTCCTCGGTTAGCCACATATACTAAGTCCCGGGGCCCGTTCAGTCATAAGTCATAAATGTGTCTCGCCAAAATATATCAATCATAAGTACATACCATAATTCATAAATCTTTTGAAAAGGGTTTACCCAATCAATACATACTATAAGAAATCATACCTTACCGTGTAATTCGGCATGTGCTATATACGTACCTCTCCGTGTCATCCTATTCCGTAGCTAGCATGAAGACACACGGTTTGGAGCATAGCCTCATTACCAAACCATTTTTAAGTTATACGCTCATACGCATAATTCAGAAGGGTTTACTCGATAACTTCATTTGAAAATCATATATATATAATCATAAGGTTTTGGCCAAAGCTTTTCACATAAGGGTTGTAGGGTTTGTTACATAGCTAAAACAAAAACCACCCTCACCTTAATCGTGATGAAACAAGGATCGAGCACCAAGTGCCTGAACGATCAAAAGCTCTCCACCCTGGAGATAAACTGTACAAAAGACCACAAGACGTGTTCGTGAGACTCAAGACTCTAAATGAACCATATATGACGCACGGCAATGCACAAGCGTGATATGAAGGCATAAAGATCATATTAAGTCATGAAAATCATATAACCAATTCATTCACTTGTTCAATCATAAATCATTCAAATTCTTCAATTCAATCTCCAATCAAATTAATTCAAGAATTCAAATAGGAGCATAGAACATATTCAAGCTCTTCCATAATGCTACCACATACTTCATATTATATAAGATAGCATATTTCCAAGGTTTGACAACAAGGAGAAATCATATGATATAGAAAATGAGTTTCGCAATTCATAAACGACATATAAACACACATAAACGGCAATAAGCGAAAGCATACCTATAACTCATCCAAATGCCATGAAATTAAACCATAATGCTCCCAACATATAGCAAAACAAGTTCATAGTTCAACACAAAAGGAGATAAAGCCATTCAAGAGGTGAAACAAATCAAAAACCGAAAAGGAAGCAACACGGACTGCGCAGGGGAAGGGACACGGGGTGTCACCAACCCTAGCCAAACTGAGCCACGGGCGTGGCCCAGTACAGAGCTGCCCAGAAGGTGTGACACGCCCGTGTCTCACTCTTATGAGTAAATGAGACACGGGGGTGTCACGGTACAGAACTAAAACCGTTCACAAAGTTAAACAGGCAAAACTGATCCCTTACAAACTCAATCCAAAAACATACCAAATGAACTCCAAATGCTCTGAAACTTAATATAAAATATATTTGGCATATTATGAACATTTTTCATTTAGAGTGCAAAGGCTAAATCACACGTTAAGATCATCGAATCCATGCAACAAAACTGGGTCGCCAAAATCGCACATATGAGCCCTAATGATTCCATCATGCCTTGATCAAGTACTTAGGGGTTGAATTTGGATCTGAAACTTTGGGGAATGCATGCTAACATACTAAACAACTAATATACATCATATATATGCGAAATGGCACAATTTAAAACACATTAGGGTGACCAACAACCACACATAGGCAACAGCAACAAATCTGTCATGGAGCATGCATAAAAACAGGCCATGTATTTCGGTTTTGAGGCTTCAAATGGATCCAAATACTTGAAACATGAATGCTAACATATATAAAAATGAGTGTACATCAACTCCAAGCCATTTCACACGAAATGGAGACCATTTGATCAAGCAACAACACAAAATTTCACACAGCAGTTCGAAAAACAGGGGAATCAATTTGATCATCAAGTTTGGAGCTCCATATCTCAAAATTTTATAAAAGGAGCAAGAGAAGAAATCCTCCTAACATCATATACTATCAGCTAGGAAAGAAATAAGCCAAGAAACAAGCTCATATACTCATTTACAAGCAAGGAAATCAGCTACACAAGCAAATAGGTCACAAGAGCAAAAATCCCTAAAAGTTCATATAAAGCTCATCCCTCAAACCCTAACCAAATCTGACCCAAATCATGATGTAAGGAGATGAAATCAAGTATAATAGAGTAGAGAAGACATAAATATTCATACCTTGAAGATTTGGTGAAGGAGGGAAGAGATTTGAGCTCAAAATCACAAAGGATGGCCAAGGGTTTTCTTCCTTCTCCTCTTCTTCCCTCTCTCGTTTCAGTTGCAGCTGGAAATGGAGATATGTGGTTCGGTTTTCAGAGCTAAAGAGGAGAGGAAGGGCTTAACTCAAGGTAGATAAGTCATGGTTAAGGTAGGGTTAGGTTAAGGGGTGTTATAGGGTCCCACCATGAAGACTAGTCAACAAAAGAAGCTCTTCTTGCACGGGTTGCTCGTTACGGTTGGATTTCGGAGGTCTTAATGATTTCAAAAAGGTGTGAGGCTTATTCCATTGTCTCCGAATCGTCGATACGAAGACAACGGAGTTGACGGAATTCGAAACCGAATTCCCGAGCTCAAGATATCACGCACGGAACCAAGGGTGCGCTAATTGCTCGTTAGCCCCCGATTTGGTTCCACAATCAAAATTAAATTCATTAACACATCAAATGAATCCGAAAACTTAAACCGAGCATATAGGCATGTTCATAACACACACATTTACGACATATTAAATTTCCATGCCAATCCGATATCATTACATACATGAACGAAGCACAAATATAACACTCATATGCATGAACGAATTCATATTGTTATAAATGAATTACTAAAACTTAAGTTCCATATTAATTAAATTAAAACCAACTAATAACATGTTGAAATTAATTAACGAAATTACCAAAATAGTTAACGTAACATGAAACCTTAATTAAGAAATTAAACACTAAATATCAAAGTAAAATAAATGAATTAAATTAAAATAGCAACAGTCTATAGTTTAAAAAAAAATAAACATTTATAAACAATTAATCATATAATTAAATAATTAAATCGCGCAATTTATAAACAAATACCCCACATTATTAAAACTGAAAAACTGGGGCGTTACATGATTCCTTTGGAGACGAGGCCGGTCAGTGAGGCTCGTGTGTTCTTCTTTTGCCGTTCGAGGTGGGTTTTTCTTCTACTTAGCTATATGACCCTATAAATACCTTTAACGTGAAAAGTTTTCGACCAAAGTGTATATATATATATATAGAGTCCTTTTCAATGAGTAAATGTTTGCAACGTAAAGCTCTTATTTTATAAATCCTACCAAATGTTTTGGCGAGAAAAGAAAGAATGAATGTTATGCACGAATGGGGCCCAGGGACTTGGTGTGAGTGGCTATCCGGGGAGGCATGGGCCGACGGTGATCCCTCACATTAGTTCCACCAATTAACGGCGTAACCGGACCTCGTTAGGAGTTAGCGAGGAATGGACGCTGAGCGCCATCTGGGGAGTCATGTAACCCCTTTTGGTCAATGAATGGGTGGTCGTGTCTGTAACAGCCCGAAAACCCGCCTGTCGATATTGTCCGCTTTGGTGGGCTAAGCGACACCACCTTCACGGTTTTGTTTCTCCCGGTGGAATTTAAGCCCGAAGGCGCCCACCCAGGAAAAGGCCTCAACAGGGAAGAGGTATCCACCCCCTTATAAGGAAGGCTTCGTTCTCCTCTTCTTCTGATGTGGGACAAGCACTTTGAGCTTTACAGTCCACCCCCCCATAAGGGCCCAGTGTCCTCGCTGGCACACCGGACCGGGTCCCAGCTCTGATACCATTTGTAACAGCCCGAAAACCCGCCGGTCGATATTGTCCGCTTTGGTGGGCTAAGCGACACCACCTTCACGGTTTTGTTTCTCCCGGTGGAATTTAAGCCCGAAGGCGCCCACCCAGGAAAAGGCCTCAACAGGGAAGAGGTATCCACCCCCTTATAAGGAAGGCTTCGTTCTCCTCTTCTTTCGATGTGGGATAAGCACTTTGAGCTCGGTTTGCAACCTAGAGCTCTGATACCACTTAAGGATGTAACACCCCAAACGGAGGATGCCACATCCCCCGCACTAAGACCCAGACCCGGTCACGAAATGGAAAGTCCATGCCCGAATCCGAATCATAGCGAACGGGAGACCAACTCACACACTAGGCTAGGCGGATCTAACTTGACAAACTCAGAGTGCGGAAACAATTAAAACCAACAACAATAGATAGCGGAAGTATTTAAAATAACATGCAGAACAGGTGACTGGTTCAACTAGCATAGATACCTAATCCCGAATATCAATTCATAATCTAATATAATATCAGCATAAGTATCAACAATACCTAATGCATCCAAATACCAGCTTACGAACCCTACACGGGTTTAAGTCTAAGTAAAGTATACAACATAACCTTCAAGTGTGAAACATAAATACATAACAGAAATAAAGTATGCGACAAATGCATCCTAATACCAACTAGACTGACAAGTGTGACTCAGGAGACTCACTTCCGCCTAGCTCAAGCCAAAAGGAAACCTGCAAACTAAAAGATAAATGAGGTGTCAGTCAACTGACTGAGTGAGGGGGCTAACGCACACCCACAATATATATATATACAGAGCACAGCACATATCAAAAGGGTGGACTCATGAACCGGGAATAGGTGTTGCATACCAAAGCGTTTCAAAGCAAAACCCAAATATATACATATATATATACTTAGAAAACATTTTCAGAAACTCTATTCCGATTCATGATTCCCATAACATATCATACCATATGCTCGGCGAGTACGAGCTTCCAACCTCAACTCCTCATATCATAACAAAACAGAAATAACATACCAACCTCAACTCCGGGTGATGGTAGGGTTGCGCGACCCTTACCATCCATACAGTCGAGGGGAGTGTTAATGCTAATCAAACCCTCAGGACTCCGTTTCCCAACCAAACCTCCTGGTGGGTCCCGGTAGATCCTTATCATACAGATGGAGACTACGCACAGGTATATCCCTGACGGCCCTAACCGTCCCGGGGGCTCCTTACCCGTTGCTCCTGGGCCCCATAACAGAACAGAACATAATATATACCAACTTTCATGGCAATTCTCGCTACATAATCATAACATAACTTAACTTTCCGAAATAGCTTACATATGCCTTCATACTTAATTTCCAAAACTGAAGTTGTCTCATAAGGTCATAATCATATCATATCCAACACATATTTAATCGTATATATATATATATATATATTATATAATCGCATGGGGGATTGAAATCATCATATTAGGGTCATAGGTCGTTTAACTATACAAAATCCTAAACCTCACCTGAGAAACGACGAGACACAAGAATTGAGAAGACGGATGTGCTCGATCGGGTTGTCTCCGCCCTGGAGATCACTGACGAAAAAGGAAACACAAATTACTCATGAGACGCGACTCAAACATGAACCACAGAGACGCACGACAATGCTCATGAAGTGGTTTAATGTACTGTGAGATGATTCGATATACAATGAAGTTACAAAATGTCATGAGGTGTCATGAACGTATTCATGTGCACAATTAATTTCCAGTTAAAGGCGAATATATAATTTAATTAATACAAAAGCAGAACTTAGCTTCCTAAAGCAAACCACACTCACAGTTAATAAAAGTTCATTCTAATATACTTATATAACTAGCAGCACACTAAATATATATATATATATATATATATATATATATATATATATATACAACCTGCATAACTTATAATATATAAATATACCACATCATCACACACGCACCTACACACCCACAAAACACAATCTTAGAATTTCAGTTATAACTTATATTAAATATCCATACTCAATTATATATATATATATATATATATATATATATATATATATAACATCACTCATACATACACACAACAGCACGCCGGTACACATGCACAACACACTAAATTCACAATTATTTAGAAAGATATTATAATTCTTGCATAACCTATTTGAGAAAATTACAAAACAAGAGATTCTCAAATAATTCATTCATCACTAGCACATTAATTACCAACATTCAATTTAATTAAGGATATTATAAATTTCACATGACATTCAACACACACATCCACGCACAAACACATAAACATGCACCCATTTAATATCACCTTATATTTATATATATATACATCACCAACACGTAGGCATTCGTGCACATATCACAAAACATGAATTAGTTTGGCAGTAGATTATAGATAAACAAGCTAAACTTCAAACCAATCCTTCCCTAATTAAATAAAACGAGAATTCACTGATTACTTAATAAGCAGTTTAATTAAAACTAACCAAATTCAAAACCATATTTATTCAATTACTATCAGCCACTCTTAAGCCATGTTTCGGCTGAATGGATATGCTAACGTTTATGACTTTTCTCAGCATACAACTAAGTTATAATTAAGCAATTGTTTCATATAATAAGATCAGGCAGCCAACTAATTATCAAATCTGCTCAAACTGAATGTTTTCATTACTCCATAATTGAATAAACTGAACAATTGCAATGACACCATTCATTTCAATCCAATAGAACATACGACTCCAACTTAAATACCCGATTTCCATTTCAATATAAAACAATTCCATACTATACATAAACAGATTCATAAGCCTACACTTACAACTCCATAACCTAAAACACAAAGTTTTGTACAGAATCTGAAAGGGAAAGAAATGGTCGGTCGTTTACCAAAGTAGGGGCAAAAGGGACCATCGTTTGTTGGGAGCTTCCAGGCCATTTCTGTCGCTGCATCCATGACTTAGATAGGGAGGAATGATGGTGCAACAGTGGATGAGGGACCGAGATTGATGATTGCAAGGTCGAACGACGATTATCGTAGTTGCAGTCAGAATCGACCAGGATAGCAGGAGAACTACGATGGTGGCGTGAAACGAGCCTGCTGAAGAAGATCTGGGTTCTTCTCCTGTAATTTTCACTGGAATCCATGGCTATCAGGGCTGGTGGAGGTGGCTTCACTCCTGTTCAGATCTGATGGTGAGGCCTGGCTGAAGCGGCGGCGATCCGGTGTCGCCAAGGAATGGCTGTTGTCGGCGAGTGAAGGTGGTGGTAGTGAACGAACGAAGGGCTGGCCATCTTTCTTGTGGCGAATGGCGAGGTGTGGCGAAGATGGTGGTGAAGGGTCGCGGACAGATCCGCTGCTACTGGTGGAGCAAAGGCCGGCGAATCGGTGGTGGCTAACTTATCTTGGCGGCGGAGGGTGGTGCGATGATGGAGGCTGCGTCACGTCGGCCGAGAGAAGAAAAAAGAAAAAGGATGGTGGCGGCGCAGCTTTCGCTGATGAGGGGAGGAGGGATTTGTTGCGCTGCTGCTAACTCAGAAAAGGGGAGGAGAAGAATCGGTTGGCAGCGATAATAGTGGTTACCGGAGGAGGTGGTGGCGATGATGGCTGGCGGAGGTGGAGCTGCCTCGCTGCTGCTACTCCAGACGGTGGGAGAAGAAAAGGAAAATGAATGACTGAAATGGGGCTAGGGTTTGATATCATTATACCGTCTCAAGTTCTGAAATTGCAATTAGGTCCCTCAAGTTTCTAAGACTAGTCAATTGAGCCCAAGAATTAAAGAAAGAACAATTTAGTCCAATTAAAGATTCCAAAATTATAAAAGCATTCCCAACTTTTAATAATTACAAATTAGCCCACATAAATTGAATTAGAAAGCAAATAGGTATTAAACACTTATTTCAATTAAGTCCACATATTTTCATAAGTATGCAATTGAGTCAAATAAACAATTAAAACATGAGTAAAGCAATTAAAATACGTGCAAGGTTGAATAAATAACGTTCTAATCGTACGAAAAGGACATCGTATCTTGCTCTGAAATTGCGGGGTGTTACACATATCTAATCATATTGTAGTGCCCAAGCGCAAGGCACCACATCCCCCGCACCGAGACCCGACCCGTATATGAAATGGAAAGTCCATACACGTGCCAAATCCCGGCGAACGGGGACATAACACACTCGCTAGGCTAGGCGGGAACTAAAACCTCGAAACTAAATAAACAAATCAACAAGATGAAAGTATGTGCGGAAGCATAACATATATCCAATTATCATGTGTATCATAAAAGAAGGGTTCTACTATAAAAAATACCTAGTCTCGAAAATTTAAATATAAACATAACAATTCATGGAATCTTAATCAATTTACAATATGAAATGGAGTGACTCAAACTAAACCACAAGACCCTACAGACTCGAACTCCCGTCTAGCGCTCCAAACCTGTAAAATCTGAAAACAAAGCCGGGTTCAGTCTATAAGAGACTGGTGGGTATAAAATAGGGGCTTTTACAATAAAAAGTACATAATTACACACCCATACATGCAAGTCGTAATCCCGTACGAGGTTTTGAAACGTTTCCCAAGTGGGTGAAATCAAGGAAAATAACGTTCAGGGTTACAACAACCAATTTCATTCATTCAATCATGTGGTCATATCGTGAGCCCTGGCGAGTGGGCGAATCCTCCAACATTCTCCTCGTGTGTGCATTTATTCATTCATTCATTAATTCATGGGTGATCATACATTATTCATTCATTCATAATCATAATTGTAATCATAATCATATTCATACATAATCACTTACACCTTTTTCCTCCGGGTGGTGGACAGGTTTGCAAGGCCCGACCACCTCATACATGATGGCTAGTGAGGTACATGAATTCTCAAAAGCCCGGTTAGCCTTTCCTCATCAAAACTCCTGAACGAGGTCGGTTTCACCGTAATTTGGTTGGAACTAGCATATGGGATCACCGTCGGTCCTTACCTCCCCGGATAGCCACATACACTAAGTTCCGTAGCCCGTGCGTTCATAACATGCTCTCACCAAAATCATAGAATATGGTTTCATAAAAGAAAGGCTTTACGTTGGAAATCATTGACTCTTTTGAAAGGACTCGATATACATATTTATAATACTTTGGCTCAAAACTTTCACATGAGGGACATATTTGGTTATCATAGCTAATAGAAGAGAAACCCACCTGTTTCACTTTACCGAACAATACTAAAAGAAAGAATGATTTGAAGGTAATCAAGAACCCGGTACGTCCTCACCCTGGAGAAGACTGTACAAAGATAACATAATGTATACGTGAGACTCAAGACTCTATATGAACAATATATGACGCACAGCAATGCATTAATATGATATGAGTGTATAAGAGATGATATTATATCATGGAAATGTTCATGTGCACGACTAATACCTTTAAGGCATGTAAACAAGCAATTCGTTCATACAAGGAAACGTTCATATTCATTCAAGTTCATAATCTTCACATTTCATATCAAATCAATCCAAGAATTTCATATAACAATCATAACACATATTGTATCATGTTTACAATTAGAGAATAGACAAATAAAGACATTCAAGTCATAATCTAAAATTAAATTACACGAAATAGATAACAATTTAGTTCTATAATTTAAATAAATTAAACAATACTTAATATATATATATATATATATATATATATATATATATATATACACGTATACACATGCATGTATATTTATATATATAACACATTAATGATATATAATATATATACACGTACAGCATGCATATTTTCATAACAATTCAAATTAAATATACTCATGCATGCAAACATATATATATACATATACCACTCATGCATGCAAATATATATAAGTGTACGTACGTAGCCATGCATTCATGCATTAACAACAAGAAAACATGCACAAAGTAAAGCCATTAATCACACAAAAGTTGCTAGAAGAACTGCACGGCCGCGACACCATTCCTTCACAAGAATGGCCCGGCCACGACACAGATCAGCAAAAATCCCTGGACAAGCTGCGCGGCCACGACATCAATTCAACACAACAGCTGCGCGGCCGCGATGCAATTCTGTAGCTCAACAAACGCAACAACAGCAGGAGCTCGAACAAGGAAGAAAACAGGGCAACAATCTCACACACAAATCAACCAACACTTAAGCAACAAACAAGGTAAGGAAAAGCAGCAAATGACAACAAATTTTAGTCCCAAAACGCAGCAGCAGTCCATAACGTGAGAAAGGAGATATACTAGATCATTTCATGCAATTTCTTCCAACCATAACGTGAGAAAGGAGATGTACTAGATCATTTCATGCAATTTCTTCCAAGTTTCATTAATGGCAACTCATTAAACCTTCAACTACCACAAAATACATGTCCATAAATGAAATAAGAGAGTTAAGATGATCACTTTCATGCTTTAAAACAATCAAAAACATCAAGGAATTCAACATTATCAAGAAATGGCTCAAAACCTAACTATTCATTCATATCCTCAAATCTCCATGAATACTAGATTAAATTTAGGGATGCATGGCTTAAAATGACCGTAAATGAATGTATATTAAAATCCTAATCTCTCCTCTTGAATTGGTTGAAGGTTGGAAGAGATTTGAGCTCAAAATCTTCAAGGTTTGTAAAGTGGCGAGAATGGGACTGGAATGCTGGAGCTTCGCTGAGTTTTTCCTCTTTCTATCAGGTATGGTTCGAATGGGAGTGGGTAGGGGCTGATACAGGGTTAAGTTAGGGTTCCAAAAAGTCCAACCATGGTTAATTTGGTTAAGTATGATGAGAGTTATGATTAAAATGGCAATGTGGCAGTTTGGCGGCCGATTCATTTTTTGGTTGAGTTTCGGGGGTTCAAATAAGCTTAGAAAAATATGAGGCTTGATTCATTGAACCCAAATCATTGATATGAGTCCTACAAAGTTAACGGAACTCCATTCCGAGTTCCAGAGCTCAAGATATCACATACGGAACCAAGAGTGGGCTAATTGCCCATTAGCCCCGATTTGGTTTCACAACTCAAAATAAATTCGTTAGCACGCCAAACGAGATCAAAAATATGAAACTAGCATATGGTCATGTTCATAACACATAAATCTACAACATACAAAAATTTCACGAAATTTCGATATCAAATCATATAAGAACGAAGCGCGACTATAACACTCATGAGCAATGCATTTACAAATTCATAGAATTCCATATTAAATAACAAAAATTAAATTTCATTTTTAAAATAAATGAACAAAGTCAACAAATTTAAATATGAATTTAATATTAATAAAATTAAAGATGTAATTATTTAACATTTTAACATTTAATTATAAAATTAAATATACAAAGCACTTATAACAATTAATTCGCGCAATTTGGTAAACACATACGTCATAACTGTACGACTGAAAAGTCGGGGCGTTACACATATATAGTTTATAACCGCATGCAAGGATTGAAATCGTTATATTAAGGTCGTAGGTCACTGAACTATACAAAAATCCTAAACCTCACCTAGTGCTAGAAGGAAAGAGTGTGGGAACCAGACACCCCTAAGCCTCGGGCTCACCACCGGCAACAAAATCTGAAACAAAACGTACAAAAGCCCATGACTTAGACTCTATATGGACCAATTAATATGCACGACGAACATAAGCATGAGTGGAATGCATTATGGAATGATGTGCATCAAGTAGGACGCATAGCATAATTCAAGTATTCATATAAATCATGCAATTAAATGAGGTATTTAAAACTTAGAATTGCAATTAAAGTCATACCATAGCATATAATTCATAAAGCAACTCAAACGGATCAAGCAAACACAGAAAAGACAAGTGCAAAGTGTAACAATAGCTTCAGAACGGCCATTCCCATGCATAACTAAGCATGGGAACGGTCATTCCCAGAAGCCACCCAGCGAGCATGGAAACGGCCGTTCCCATCTCAAGGATAAAACGGGAACGGCCCTTCCCGTTCTCACGTTCTGACATCAGCCCTTGGTGGGAAGGGTCGTTCCGGGCACCAAGGCCAATCGGGATCGGCCGTTCTGGCCTCAGATCTGGTGCAATTTGTGCAGAAACTTCACAGCTTCGGGAAGAAGACAACCATAGCCAAAAATGGCCGATTTCACACCAATTAAACCATAAAATTTCCTCAAAAATCATATATATTATCACATAAATCATGTTTATCACATAAATATCAATTTAGCTCAAGAACAAGGGTGATTTTGGCCAAAACTCATACAACTCATTTACATGAAAATTAAGTTTCAACCATAGCAAGATGCATTCAGACTCACTCCTTATCATACCATCAGCAACTATAGCACATATTCAACATGGAGAAACACATATTCATGCTCAAGAACTCAAGGATTCATCATATAGGCTATATTCTTCAAGTTGGGCATAAATCACCATTTTCACAAGACTTCTTCATACAAGCTCATATATTCAATTTCATGCTAAGATTCATGGATAGAAATGAAATACACATCAAGGGAAATTCATAGCTTACCTTGGCTCTTGAAATGATGAAGAAACGAGGGAGATATGAGCTCTTGAAGGTGTGGGAAAGTCTTAGATCTTCATCCTCCTTTGAAGCTCTCCATGAATGATATAATTTGTGTGAAATGAAGTTTGAAAAGAAGCTAGGTTAGGGTTTCAAGATATATATATAATGGCTAAAGGTTTCATTAGGGTTTGGGCCCAAATAAGTGACTTCCGACCCAATAGGTCATATTTAAAAGGTTTAATGTCCAAACGGTTTCCAAAAAATAAAAAATCAATTTCATTGGATATGAATCACCGAATCAAGTCCAATAGTCGGAATTCAAATTTGAATTCCCGAGCTCATATCGGTTCCAAATGCACCCAAAGTTACCTAATTTAAATTAGGCCCAAAATCTCCAAACATTGCAAATAGGCCCAAGTCCTATTTTAAAATCAACTCCAACAATTAATTAAATTCATGCAAGTCATAAATCACATTAGTTCCTAATATTCCAAGTTGCCATGCAAGAATTCATATTTTACAATTACGCATTCGAGTCAATTAAATCACATAATTCAATTAAAGTTGTAATTAAGCACATATTAAGGAATTAAATCACATAAATGCATAACGAAATACTCTCGTGATGTCGTATCTGTACGGACGATCGGACGACACGTCACAGGTATTTATGCTACTTGAACCCATCACCTTCTTTTGAATGTTTGAAATTTTGTATGGCTTATTTTCGCTTCAGCATTCTTGTTATTTCGATTTTGTTGTTCAGGCTCTACATTTCGCCTAGCTTAGGTATGAGTCTGTCAGTCTCCCGTTCGCCACTGCTTGGTTCATGTACCTGACCTTCTATTTCATATGTGGATTGGGCTTTGGTGCAGGGGATGTGGTGACCCACCATGCGGGGTGTAAAAGTTGCTTTACACGTGGCCTGATGACGGTTTGCAAGTGACGAATATGCGATGGTATCGAGATTTGGGTGCTGTTGCATCCATCCGTATCCTAGTAGTGATCGAGCGAGTTTAAAGTGTGTAGCACCCGTAGTGCCGGGTCACCACATCCCCCGCCCCTAGACCCGAACCCACATATGAAATGGACCTCCATACATAAGCCCAAGTTTAAGCGAACGGGGACCCACACACACACACTAGGCTAAGCGGGGCTAACACACGGATAGAGTACGCAAAACAGTAAATCAAATATGCAAAAACAACATACAGGATCCATAAAGAGCTCAGCAAAAGCATACTAACATATTAACAATAGCCACACGGCCCAAAATAATAGCAAGTATACATAAATCCTTCAGGAGTACAAATCCAAACTTATACAATTCATATACAAGTCATAAGTATCCAAAACCTGTAAATATGAATGCAGACTCGACCTAAACCGCTAAGTACGACTCGAAGACGCACTTTTCCGCCTAGCTCGAGTAACTTGCAACTAAAGGTGGGAAAAGAGAGGGGTCAGTCTACAACTCGACTGAGTGAGGGGGCTAACGCATAGCCACATAGGTAAATACGTATAGAGCATAGCAAATACAAAAGGATGGCCATGAACCGAGCTAGGGTTTTTTATACCAAATCATTTTCAAAAGCTTAACATATAATACGAAAAGAAAATCCTAACTCAATTCATAATCCACCAATACAAAACATAAACAAACGTCCGGTAAGTATGGAATAACATATCATAAAATACGGAAATCTTAAATACCAATCCACCCCCCACATTAATGGTGTTTCGGGAATCAAACCCTCTCCACCTACAATACCAGCACATACGGGGTAGCTAACCCACAATATGCCTTTTCCGATTAACCACCGAGCGCTCAAAGTATCAGGCCTTCCCAACCTCTAAGAGTCACACGTGAATACCTCAAAGGGAACTATGCACAGCTAAACCCGACGGCCCTTGCCGTCCTTGGCATTCCTTACCCATAATTCCCCGGGCCCAACATCCCATTCAAACCATATTCCCATCTTTCAGGGCATACCTCGCTCATACCATAACATAACGTACCAAAAGAACGCCCATAACGCTGGGCCACCACATCCCCAGCACTAAAGCCCATTCCGTATACAAAATGAGAAATCCGTACACGAACCAAGCAGTAGCGAATAGGAGGCAGACAAGATCCGGCTTAAGTTAGGCGGTACCTAGACCCTGTACAACAAAGAAAACAAAACCTGGAAGCGGAAGAAAAGCACAGAATATGAATTTACAGAAATTTTAAAACACCAAACACATCAATTCATTCAACAGCAACTACACGGGTTCAACTGGTCCTAGAAGTCTGTCCCAAAATAATCACAATCAAACAAGTGCATAAAATAAATATGGGTTCAACTGGCCCTAGAAACTTGTCCCGAATTCCAATTGTAGAATCCATAAACATAAACCTGTACAGAGTATATACAATTACAAATTACAAACATAACTGAAACAAAACACTTAACAAACGACACTAACTCAACAGACATGACACACCGCTGCCTAGCTCGAACTCCAACAACCTGCACCTGCAAACTAAAAATATAGGTAGGGCAACGGTCAGTCCACTGACTGAGTGAAGGGGTTGAACACACACACTCTATACATAATAAGGAGCAGAGCACATATTAAAAGAAAGATTATGAACCGGGAGTAGGGTTTTGCATACCAAAGCCATTTTCAAACCAAGCGTATACTTATATACTTATTCAAAACATAACAAACTAAACATACTCATATCATATCAGTGAGAGAACTCCTATCCCGTTTCATAATCAACATAATAGAGCATAACTTATACCCGGTGAGTATGGTTTTCCAACCTTACTTCCATATCATTATCATACATAAGCAAAACAGAAATACTCACAAATCAAATCATATCAGTTAAGTCCCGTATCCAACCCCACATCTGGAAGTCTGCACACGGGGTAGAGGCCCACATCGTGTAACTCAATATACATGGGATAGCCAGTCCACATCGTACCTTCCCTGGTATCCACCGAGGGCTCAGAGCACCACGCCTCCTCAACCTCCAAGAGTCACGCGTAGATACTTCAAATGGAGAACGCGCACAGGCCAAACCCAATGGCCCTTGCCGTCCCGAGCATTCCTTACCCACGTCTCTGGGGCCCAAATACAAACCAGAACCGAACATATCATATCATAACTCGCTACATAACATACTTATCATATCATAACATAACTTACGCACCTTATCAAACATACCATACCTTGCAACTTAGCATAGCTATGAACGTACCTCTCTGTGTCATCCTAATCCGTAGCTGGCATGAAGACACACGGTTTGGAGCATAGCCTCGTTGTAAAACAATTTTAAGCTTACATATGCTCATTTTTATACCGATTCATAAACTAAAAAGGGGTTTCATAAGATCATAAACATAACTTAAATAAGCATTCATAATCCATACCATAGCATAAAGCATCAAATAACACCTTAGGAACAAGTTCGAGATGGGAAAAGACCATCCAAACGAAAGAAAAAACTAGGGACACAAACCTACCTTCCCCGCCCGGGGAGAACTCATTCACAAAATGTCCCAACCCGGGGATGGACATGCAAAAAGTTTTCTGCACAGAATGTCCCCACCCGGGGATAAATCATAAACAAATTCTGCCCACCCGGGGAGAGTTGTGCAAGCCAAAAGAAAAAACAGCAGCAGGGGTGGGATCCCCTGCAAAACTATTAGGAATAGTACCCTTAAAGCAGATGTTTGCTTTACTATTTCCTTGTAAAATCATAAACAGACTTTGAATAATAAACGAGATAATTTTATTCATGGGTAATCACTTCTTTATGTGCTTATTTATATCTATTTGGGTTGACTGTGTTTTGCATGTATTGAACTCCCCTAATCCGATGAGGCCGTTAAGAACTTTGTTGTTATAGGAACGGTACATGAAACAAGTTCTTAACTCCATAGGCGAGGATTAGAAACTTCTCCAATTCAATGAGTCCGACAGAAAGTGGGAGTGTCGACCTTGACTCTGCTTAGACTTGCTTATGTGATTATATCCTTTTGAAGGATCACTCAGTTTCATGGAGTGATAAGTGCATACGTTGATGCGTTCAAAATACATACGGGTGATTGTTACAAGAACTTCATCACTGAGATGTCCCGAGTGAGAACATTCCTAAATGGGAAAGGAAGTTTCGTGAAACTTCCAGATTAGGAATTATCTCATAGGTCAATGACATGATTCATTAATCCTTAGACTAGAGATTTTGTAATGTCTCATATGAGCTAACTTTGTAATCTTTGATATAGGCTCAAAAGGGTGTCGCCATATAGACACCTAAACTATGGCTTATGTTGGGATTACACAAGTGGCATATATAGAATTAGTAGAATCGATAAAGGACCTACACTTGTTAAGAATGAGAATGATCTCTTACTGACTGAGTTGTTCGTAGTCCATTAAACATTAAACGCTTGGCCAAGGTGGATAAAAGATCAAGACATCTAGAAAATGGGGTTTTCTAGGATTAAGATCGAAATGGATATGAAACGAACTTAACTTTAAAGATCAAGAATATTTGGGCTCTGAGAATATTCCCATGCCTTAGTTCTTGATTGAGAGATGGAGTTATAGGAGGATCGTATTTCACTGATTGTCATTGACTGAAAGGTTCTTCGATTCATTTCGTTATTCGGCTAGGGGTCACACACCCATTGCTAGATTACGACAGTGTGATCTGTGAAGTGATTAATTAATTAGGGAATTAATTAATTTTTGTCACTGCTAATCGAATAATGAACCTAAAGGGTCACACACAAATGCCAGAACACGAGAGTTATGGTAGGATGTTAATATGATTAACGAAGGATCAAATTGTTGATCAAAATGGAGCAAGGATTACGTGAGTAGCTACCACGTGTCAAGCACACGTGGCTACCACGTGTCATGCAGTCCACGTGGCCACCACGTGTCGTGTACACATGGCACATACGTAGCTTCGTGCGTATGATTTATTTCACACGCGAATTCTTTTCTAGAATTAATTAATTAAGTTTTAATTAATTAATTTAGGTCTTTTAATTAATTTTGAATTAATTGTTAAGACTATTCTCAAATAAACTTAACCCAATAAATAATTAATTGGGAATTAATTAATTTATTGAACATTGACTTTTAACTTTGGGAAAGTTGAAAAGTCCAACTTCCTATTGTAGGAGAGAGAAGTCTTCTCTTGCAAGACTTGGAGAATAAGTTAGAAACTTATTATTCTAATTAAATTAAATAATTAAATGAGTTAATTAGTGAGCAAGAAAAGAAACCCACTTGGGTTAGGAGAACCCTAGGTGTAACGCCCCGACTTTTCAATCGTACAGGTATGACGTATGTGTTTACCAAATTGCGCGTATTGATTATTTATAAGTGATTTGTATATTTAATTTTATAATTAATTGTTAATATGTTAATTAATTTTATATCTTTAATTTTATTATCATTAATTTTATAATTAATTCGTTATAAATTTTAATAATTAATTTTGAAATGGAATTTAATTTTATTATTGAATTTGGAATTATATGTATTCTTAAAAGATACGTACTTAAATGATATGATAGCGTGTCGTTTCTATTTGATTTGAATTCGAAATTTTGTGAAATTTTAGTATGTTGTAGATTTATGTGTTATGAACATATATATGTGCTCGTTTCATGTTTTCGATCTAGTTTGATGTGGTAACGA
Source organism: Lantana camara (assembly GCA_037501455.1). Classification (NCBI taxonomy): domain Eukaryota; kingdom Viridiplantae; phylum Streptophyta; class Magnoliopsida; order Lamiales; family Verbenaceae; genus Lantana; species Lantana camara. The sequence continues at coordinate 98,194,480 of CM074856.1, forward strand.
ATTTTATTTTGGAGACGTGACCGAAACGGGGGCTAAAGGGCATTTAGCGCACCTTCGGTTCCGGCATCATAACTTGAGCTCGGGAACTCGGATTCAAATCCGTCACCTCCGTTAAACTGGTATCAAAGATTCAAGTTTAATGGAATAAGCCTCATATTTTTCTAAGATCGTTTGAACCTCCGACCTTCCATCGAAAAACTGATTTCGCTCCAAAATGACCACCTTGGAGTATTTTTGACATAACTCCTTTAATATTCAACCTTTTTACCTAATTCTTGGCCCTACATTTTACCAACACATTACCCTACCACCCCTCATTCTCTCATAATCGGATAAGGCAAGAAAGGAAGGAGAAAGAGCAGCAAACTTGGAGCTTTTACACTATTCCCGTCACTTTTCACCTTGAAGAGATTTTGAGCTCTAATCTCAACCAAATTCAAGAGGTGAGTATATATTTATGATCTACATTCATTTTTGGTCATTTTAATCTATGAATCCCTAAATTTGAGTTAGAATTGATGGAGATATGAATATTTGAATAAATAATTAGGTTAAACTTGGTTTCTTGAATTCATGACTTTAGGTTCGGTTTTATCGATTTTCATGCATGATCCCTGTTCCTTTGAACTTCTCTCTCTTAATTCTTGCTATTATAATCATGCATTATGAGTTTGTGATGTTTCACCATGTATGGAGTTGGAACTGTGGCTGAAATGGAAGTATGATTGTACGCCCTTGTTTTATTGTTCTTGCTGCGTGAATTGCTACCTTCCTTGTCTTAATTATTTATTGATCTTGTTGCCTTGTTGTTGCTGCACGTACCCCTCCATTCTTCCTCTGTTTTTTCCTACATTAACCCATGCTGCTGCTGCTCTCCGTTTCCTGCTGTCACAGTCTCCCCGGGTGGGGAGATTTTGTTCTAAATGTGTCCCTTGGCGGGGACACTTAGGCAGAAAACTCTCTGCATCACCTTCCCCAGGCGAGGAAGGTTTGTGTTGTTTGGTTACACGAGCGGGGAGACCTCTTACCTGAAGAGTTATGGTTGCTTTCTCGATTTGTGTTGTGTATGTGGTTACGTACTGGCCGCTATTATGAAGTCTTATAGCTGCCAATTTACTATTGAATTGTTGTGCATGCATTGAGCATTATATGTGCTTGTTCGTAAATATATATATATATATATATATATATATATATATATGTATATTTGTGTAATTTATGAAGTGTGTGCATGGTTAATGTATATATTATATATATATATGCATGTGTGTACGTGTAGATATATATATATAATTTTATGCATGGCTGTTATATATATTATATATTTTACATGCATGATATATATATGTATATATATATATATATATATATATATTAAATGTAAAATGCATGCATGAATTTTATACTTCTGTGTGTGTAAATATAGATGTAATATATTACGTAGTATGTAAATAAATTGCATGCATAAGTAAGTATATATGTTATATATTTATGCATTTGTGGAATATATATATATATATATATATATATATATTATATTGTATATTGTATGCATGCATGGTTATTTTTGTGTAAGTATATATGTATATTAAATGTTTAAATTGTGTAATTCTAATTTATAAATGTGATATAATATGTGTTATGTTTTATATGAAATTTTGGAATTAATTTGACATCCATTTCTTGTTCATACCTATTTAAAAAACTTGAATGCCTTTGTTTTGTTTATTTTATAATTGTAAACTTGATATAAATGAGATATGATTGTTATATAAAATTCATGACTTGAATTGCTATGCATTATGAAACGGTTGAACGTAAAACCTTCAAGTATGGAACGTATTGAATGAACTACTTAGTTATATGGCTTCATAACATGATTTATACCTTGTATGCATCTCATATCATGTGCATAGCATTGTTGTGCGTCGTATATGGTTCATATGGAGTCTTGAGTCTCACGAATACATCGTATTGTCCTTTTTATAGTTTTCTCCAAGGCGGAGAAGTGCCGGGTTCATAGGTTACTTCCAAGCTTTCTTTTCTTCTTGGTATTTTTCGGTAAGGTGTAACGGGTGGGTTTCTCTTCTATTAGTTACGATGACCCGATACATCCCTTATGTGAAAGATTTGAGCCAAAATATTATAATTATATTGTCACGCCCCGGGTCCGCGGGCCCGTTGGACGCCAGCGCAAGTCTCCAAGCCCACCGAGTATAACCTGAAATTGGGCCTAAACCACTGCCCAAAAGGGATATCCATTGGTTATACTTGGACTCTTTAACTTATAAACTGAACTTAACTCTCATATTTTCCCGATGTGGGACAGGGGTATCACAATCACCCCTCCTTCAGAATCGCGACGTCCTCGTCGCGGCATGACATATAGCCCATGACCGACTCGTCTGCGTTGGGACTCTAGAGGTGGCTCCTACGGGCTCAAGAGGTGGCTCCCATACATGTAGCACTTTGCCCCGTATAGCACTTAGCTCCTGCGGCTGACGAGCGGCTCTGATACCATTTGTCACGCCCCGGGTCCGCGGGCCCGTTGGACGCGAGCGCAAGTCTCCAAGCCCACCGAGTATAACCTGAAATTGGGCCTAAACCACTGCCCAAAAGGGATATCCATTGGTTATACTTGGACTCTTTAACTTATAAACTGAACTTAACTTTCATATTTTCCCGATGTGGGACAGGGGTATCACATATATATCAAGTCTTTTTAGAGTAAATGATTTCCAACGTAAAGCCTCCTTTTATGTATTCCTACCTTATGATTTTTGGCGGGACATGATTGAAATTGCATGGGCCCAGGGACTTAGTACATGTGGTGATTCGGGGAGGCAAGGGTTGACGGTGATCTCATGTAATAGTTCCAACCAAACTACGGTGATACCGGCCCTCGCTAGGAGATTAGCGGGGAATGGGACTCGAGTGCTCTTGGGGGATTCATGTACCCCCATTGGCCTATGTATGGACCGGTGGTCGGGTCTTGCTAACCCGTCCACCACCCGGAGGAAAAAGGTGTAAGTGATTATAATTGTAATGAATGAATATGAATGATTATGAAACGTATGATTATGTATGAATGTGAATGATCACTAATGTAAAGATTGAAATGATATGCATACACGAGGAGTAGGTTGGAGATATTATCCCACCCGTCAGGGCTCACTTACTGACCACATGATTGTAATGAATGAATGGACTTATAGGTTGTAATCCCGCGGGTTGTTTTCTTTGTTTTAACCTACTTGGGAAATATTTTAAAAACCTCGTACGGGATTATGACTCGTATGCGTGTGTGTTTTAATTCTAGTAATATTATGATATTAAGCCTTGTTTTATACCCACCAATCTCCTATAGACTGAACCCGACATTATTTTCAGTTTCTTGTAGGTTTTGGAGTGCTAGACGGGATTTCGAGTTGGCCGAGTCGTGTGGTCGAGTTAGGTCACTTCACGTATTTTGTATATTATACATGTTTATGTAATGCATAAATGATACGGTCTCGATAGTATAAATACATTTACATTGAATTTTCAGGACTAGGATTTTATGCTAATGGAACCCGACTTTTATGATATACGTCGTGATTGAATGTATGTTTTGCTTCCACACGTGCTTTTATCTTGTTGATTTACTGTTCTAGCTACCGCCTAGCATAGCAAGTGAGCGAGTCCCCGTTCGTTCTGATCTGGCACGTGTATGGATTTCCCATTTTATATGCGGGTCGGATCTGAATGCGGGGGGATGGGGCGCCTTCCGATTGGGGTGCTACATCCTTAAGTGGTATCAGAGGCCTAGGTTGCAAAACCGGGGTTTCTAGCGTCGTGTCGTATCAAGTCTAGGTTGTACGGCATAGGAAAAACTTGTCAACGTGTGCATTTCATTGAATTTGCATAGTTGATTGTTACAAACTATTGGAAATTACTTGCAATATGTGATTTTCTTTCAATTGCGTTGCTTTAGGTGTTGCACTTTGTTTTTAATATGCCATGGTTGATCTAAATACATGCCATAAGCATATACTAACCTACATGCATCTATATCCGAGTTGAATTCTTGATTATAGAAGGTCATCACACTATTAAGGCAACTATCAACCTCAATCACATGTTGCTTCTATCAAACTAACGAAGAGATTATGGGGTCATCAAGATTAAAAGTCGGGTGTTGGATCTTCGCAGCCTACCAAATGGAACTACACCTCTCTCCTCAACCTCATGATAGAAGGCTTTCAACCACGGAGAAGTTATCAACGTCACTCTCTCAATAAATTTTGAAAATCATCAACATATGGGCATCGTGGGGACCCAAACCACCACTTTAAAGGATACGTAACACAATGGGGTAGGCGTAGGATTTCTAACCATCAAATCATGAAGACACTTAATGCAAGATCGAACCACTCACAGCTCATCACCGAGACCTTAGATGTTGAAGTAATTGATTAAAAACAAAGACAAAAAATGGGAAGTTCAAGGATACCATCCGGTTCGGATCTAGATATAAGGTGTATCAAAAGTCCCCTAATTAGGATGTATGGAATGGAGTCTTGCCGATCATGTGGATTTACTACAGAATCGAGTAAGGGAGCTTAATCGATACAACAATTACTGTGGATCAACGAGTGGACATAAACGGAGATACGAAGGAAAGCTGAAAGACTTTGAGTTATATCACCTTCTCGGGACTTCAAGACACGCAGTGATACAAGAAAGCAAGTAAGGATCGAAAAGCATCATAAATGACCGAGCAGCGCTCAATCTTACAACTTATGCTCGCAACATCGGGATCAAAGGATGGGATATCATACTAAAACTGCTACTATGGTGACAGGTCTATTGCATTTATGGCACGCGTATCATACATTGCATTGATATATTTTGATTTTATTTTATGTACTTTAATATCATGATTTCATTTGTGTAGCATGTTTAAATGTAAAATATGTGCTACACACATTGGACATTCTAACCCGACATGCATCAATTTAGTGTTTATTTGTTAGGATGTCTTCCCCGTTCTATATTTCAACTACTACTTTGATCAAAGTTCTACCGAATCGAGTTGAAGAGGATCATTTTGGCCAATAGGGTTCAGACAGAGATGGGAATGGAATTTTAGAAGCTAAAGGGAGTGGAGTTACTTCGGGCTGTTCGGATTAGATAAGAAAAGAAAACAAGACTTTAAACTTCAAGAGGATTAGAAGAAGGATTTAGAAAGTAAAAGATTTGGGTCGCTATTCAGGCCAATCGCTTCTAATTAAATGTAAACAATACTATGAATAAATCCTCTCACGAGGGTTTCTCGATCAAGGAAAGGCCGCTTCAGGGGAATAAAGAACTCCGATTAAGGGATAGAGTCCATTAGGTGAAGGCAGAATTTTTAAGGGGGTAAAGCACGATTGTACGGTTGTGCTCGAGAGAGTCACTTCTAGTAGGAACAATGGAAATGCAAGTCTGAATAAGTATGAAAGCCTTAGTGATGGTGATAGGAGCAGAATAAGATGGCTTTATCAGTTAAACTTTCAAAGTAGAAGTTACCACAACAGGGTTGAAGATTGCCTTAGAGCATCGATGAGATTTGGTTCGTTGAACATTCCTATGTACGGAATCCAGGTTCTAAAGATGATGGGATTATGAGGGAGCTTTTGCTGGACTTCTATAGCAATTTTTGGGAAAAGGAAGCTGGATGAGGTTATCATGTTTCGTGATAGCGTCCGTGGAAGTTAATTCAACTAAGTATCGGAGGGGTTTGAGAAGAAAGGAATAAAAAGGGGTGATTATTAGAGGATTTGGATCAAACCTCAAGAATTATCAACAAGGTTTTATCTTTGATTATAGAATTGATTGGGCCGGAACTAAATTCATGCTTAAGGGCTGGAAGAGGATGAAGAGACAATCTAAATAAAATATGGAAAAGGATTTACAAAACGATTGATTTAAACTTTGGAAATCGATGGTCTCAACTCGATTTGGAAGAGTTCGCGAAGAACTAAACCGTGGTAGTGACTACCCTAAGATTGGAATTGAATTTTAAAGGTCACCAATAGTAGTTACTTTTGAGTAGGGTAGATTTGGGTAAGGGCAAAGATAGAAGATTTGGACTCTAAGAACTTCGCCAAATAGAAGAAAAAGACATAAACTCTAAATAATACCGACTTAAATTTTGGAAACTTCGGATATGGCTCGTTTTGGAAGGGCGAGTCGATTGGAATAAAGTTAAATGCCCAACCGAGAACCAAAGAGGATAATTGGGGGAAAGGGTTAGAATAGAGATCGAAAATGGAATCAACCGAGGATCTTTCTCCTTCTCAACTAGACATTAAAGATAAATTATGAACCAAACCAGCTTTTGAGTCAGATCATGCATTGGGCAATGAAGATATCAACTCCAAATCTCCTTACCACGGTGAACGGTACATCAAACATTCATGGCATATGCATACGCGCCATTTTAATTCAAATAATTTTGATGATGGGTGCCTTGCTCACTGACTGTATTAAATATTTTGTATGGTTAATAAATGATCTAACTGATATGTGTTGCTTTCTTCTTGTGTGATTGTAATGTTTGATGTTTTGTTACTTCCTGTTTGTATTGTTTTGTGGTGTGTTTTGCGTTTTGGGGCCCTGAAGTTTTGGAGACTCTCTTAGTTGTTCGAGAGACCGGGTTCTCTCTTTGTTGCTTGTGAGAGACAGGGTTCTCTCTTTGTTGTTCAAGAGATGGGGTTCTCTCTTTGCTGTTCGAGAGACGGGGTTCTCTCTTTGCTGCTTGTGAGAGACGGGGTTCTCTCAATGTTGTTCGAGAGATGGAGTTCTCTCCTTATTGCTTGTGAGGGACGGGGTGGGTTCTCTCAATGTTGTTCGAGAGACGGGGTTCTCTCCTTGTTGCTTGTGAGGGACGGGGTTCTCTCATTCATTGTTTTCAGGTGAACAGTGAATCCGAGGATGGATTCTTTTAAGGGGGAGAGGTTGTAACGCCCCGACTTTTCAGTCGTATAGGTATGACGTATGTGTTTACCAAATTGCGCGTATTGATTATTTATAAGTGATTTGTATATTTCATTTTATAATTAATTATGTTAGTTAATTTTTTATCTTTAATTTTATTATCATTAATTTTATAATTAATTCGTTATAAATTTTAATAATTAATTTTGAAATGGAATTTAATTTTATTATTGAATTTGGAATTCTATGTATTCTTAAAAGATACGTACTTAAGTGATATGACAGTGTGTCGTTCCTATTTGATTTGAATTCGACATTTTGTGAAATTTTAGTATGTTGTATATTTATGTGTTATGAACTTATATATGTGCTCGTTTCATGTTTTCGATCTCGTTTGATGTGGTAGCGAATTTTATTTTGGAGATGGGACCGAAACGGGGGCTAAAGGGCATTTAGCGCACCTTCGGTTCCAGGCGTCATAACTTGAGTTCAGGAACTCGGATTCGAGTTCCGTCACCTCCGTTTAACTCTTATCGAACCTCCGAACTTCCACCGAAAAACTGATTTGGCGCCAAAATGACCACCTTGGAGTATTTTTGACATAACTCCTTCAATATTCAACCTTTTTACCTAATTCTTGGCCCTACATTTTACCAACACATTACCCTACCACCCCTAATTCTCTCATAATCGGATAAGGCAAGAAAGAAAGGAGAAACAGCAGCAAACTTGGAGCTTTTAAACTATTCCCGTCACTTTTCACCTTGAAGAGATTTTGAGCTCTAATCTCAACCAAATTCAAGAGGTGAGTATATATTTATGATCTACATTCATTTCTGGTCATTTTAATCTATGAATCCCTAAATTTGAGTTAGAATTGATGGAGATATGAATATTTGAATGAATAGTTAGGTTAAACTTGGTTTCTAGAATTCATGACTTTAGGTTCGGTTTTATGGATTTTCATGCATGATCCCTGTTCCTTTGAACTCATCTCTCTGAATTCTTGCTATTATAATCATGGATTATGAGTTTGTGATGTTTCACCATGTATGGAGTTGGAACCGTGGCTGAAATGGAAGCATGATTGTAAGCCCTTGTTTTGTTGTTCTTACTGCGTGAATTCCTGCCTTCCTTGTCTTAATTATTTGTTGATCTTGTTACCTTGTTGTTGCTACACGTACCCCTGCATTCTTCCCCTGTTTTTCCCTACATTAACCACTGTTGTTGCTGCTCTCCGTTTCCTACTGTCACAGTCTCCCCGGGCGGGGAGATTTTGTTCTAAATGTGTCCCCGGGCGGGGACACTTAGGCAGGAAACTCTCTGCATCACCTTCCCCGGGCGGGCAAGGTTTGTGTTATTTTGTTACCCGGGCGGGGAGACCTCTTACCTGAAGAGTTATGGTTGCTTTCTTGATTTTTGTTGTGCATGTGGTTACGTACTGGCTGCTATTGTGAAGTTTTATAGCTACCAATTTACTATTGAATTGTTGTGCATGTATTGAGCATTATATGTGCTTGTTCGTAAGTGTATGTATATATATATATGTGTGTGTGTGTATGTGTGCATGGTTAATGTATATATTATATACATATATGCATGTGTGTACGTGTAGATATATATATATATAATTTTATGCATGGCTGTTATATATATTATATATTATACATGCATGATATATATATATGTATATATATATTTTATATGTAAAATGCATGCATGAATTTTGTACTTGTGTATGTATATATATATGTAATATATTACGTAGTATGTAAATAAATTGCATGCATGCATAAGTATATATGTTATGTATTTATGCATTTGTGGAATATATATATATATATATATATATATATATATATATATATATATATATATATATATATTGTATATTGTATGTATGCATGGTTATTTTTGTGTACGTATATATGTATATTAAATGTTTAAATTGTGTAATTCTAATTTATAAATGTGATATAATATGTGTTATGTTTTATATGAAATTTTGGAATTAATTTGACATCCATTTCTTCTTCATACCTATTTAAATGACTTGAATGCCTTCGTTTTGTTTATTTTATAATTGTAAACTTGATATAATTGAGATATGATTGTTATATGAAATTCATGACTTGAATTGCTATGTATTATGAAACGGTTGAACGTAAAACCTCTAAGTATGGAACGTATTGAATGAACTACTTAGTTATATGGCTTCATAACGTGATTTATACCTTGTATGCATCTTATATCATGTGCATAGCATTGTCGTGCATCATATATGGTTCATATGGAGTCTTGAGTCTCACGAATGCACCGTATTATCCTTTTTATAGTTTTCTCTAGGGCGGAGAAGTGTCGGGTTCATAGGTTACTTTCAAGCCTTCTTTTCTTCTTGGTATTGTTTGGTAAGGTGTAACAGGTGGGTTTCTCTTCTATTAGTTACGATGACCCGATATATCCCTTATGTGAAAGATTTGAGCCAAAATATTATAATTATATATCGAGTCTTTTTAGAGTAAATGATTTCCAACGTGAAGCCTCCTTTTATGTATTCCTACCTTATGATTTTTGGCGGGACATGATTCAAATTACACGGGCCGAGGGACTTAGTACATGTGGCGATCCAGGGAGGCAAGGGCCGACGTGATCCCAGGTACTAGTTCTAACCAAACTACGGTGATACCGGCCCTCACTAGGAGATTAGCGGGGAATGGGAGCTGAGTGCCCTTGGGGGATTCATGTACCCCCATTGGCCTATGTATGGACCGGTAGACCCGAGGAAAAAGGTGTAAGTGATTATGATTGTAATGAATGAATATGAATGATTATGAAACGTATGATTATGTATGAATGTATATGATCACTAATGTAAAGATTGAAATGATATGCACACACGAGGACTAGGTTGGAGATATTCGCCCACCCGTCAGGGCTCACATACTGACCACATGATTGTAATGAATGAATGGACTTATAGGTTATAATCCATACACCATGAAGGGAGTTGATGCAAACAATGGGAGTAAGCTTCCCAACCAGGGCTATGACTCGACACGATTCCGGGGGATGGATTGAGGTACTACAATTCGAAGCTCTTCCACTCATCAGTAGGATCTGGGGACCAGATCCTTTTAAGGGAGAGAAGTTGTAACACCCTGCTCTTCCGATTTACAAGCTAAGCCATGTGTCTACTTTCTTGTGTGTTTAATTCTGTGATTTTGTGCATTGTGTGGCCCCATTTTCAACTCTTTAAGAGTTTAGGGCCTTATTTGTAATTTTCTCTTTTTAGGGGTGTTTTGGTCATTTATCTTTTGATCGAGATTTTGACCTAACGGACCCCATGAACGCGTTCGGGGCATCGAAATGAGTCCGTAAACTCTAAGTTTGCCCAATTCTGATGTTGTTAGCCCTTTCTACCGGTTATTCTCTTACGTGAGGATCCCGAATAAAATATCCGTATCCCCATTGGCCGAAGCAGACACGCACCAAATTCTTCTCTCTCTTCTCTCTCGCGAAACTCTCTCTCCCTATCACTATTCATATACACAAACACACACTAGCTCAAACTCGGCCGATACTCGACGAATTTCAACGAATGAGTAGTGCATTTCGAAGAGCTCGACAAGATGAACACAATCATACCAAGATCTTAGCCCGACAACATTCGGTGGTAGAGTTATCTCCGATTTTCAGTCACGGCTGGCGGGTGAGTTACAGCAGCCACTTTGCCGGCTTTTTACGGCGGATTCCGATATCGGTTCACAGTGGTGCTAGTAGAGACGGACGCGCCTCTCAAAGACGCATCTTTTCTGGGTAGCGGCGTGACCTGAGTCGCGGCGGTGGCGGCTCACACGCCACTGGAAGTTGTCGGCGGCGCGTGGAGGTTTACGGTGGCAGAACTGGATGGACTTCAACTGGGCCATGGGCGGATTTGTCTTGCGCACTTTTTCACGTTGGTGGCGCAACCATTGGGGCCGCGGTGGCGGTGCATGCGACGGCGAAAGCTGATGGCGGTGGCACGTGCTATTGTAGCCCCACCAAATGCCGACCTCCGGTGACTTTTTTCGATGAAGTTTGGCGATTCCGAAGGTTTTTCGACCCCCTAAGTTCGTTTCTGGCCTCGTTTTGAGAAGATAATGGCCGTAGATGGTGGTTCCAGCAGCAGCAGCGGCGGCGTGAACTTCGACGGATATAGGGGGCCTTTTTCACTGATCTTTTGGCGACGGGCCCTTCATGAAAGTTGCTCAGCATGACGAGATCTATCTTTTTCCGTTCGTTCGACTTAAAATTCAACTGTTTGGCGGCGGCGCGTGGCGGTTCACCACCAGTCATTTTTTGGCGACTTTTTTCGGCTATTACCTTAGGGGTTTCGAAGTACTGGACGAGGCATTTCCAATGTGCTCGGATTTCATTTTCGTTGAACGGTTTGGCGACTTTTTTCGGCTATTACCTTAGGGGTTTCGAAGTACTGGACGAGGCATTTCCAATGTGCTCGGATTTCATTTTCGTTGAACGGTTTGGGTTTAATTTTGTTTCCCAGTTTTTGGGATTTAATTATTGAATTAGATTGGTTTTTCCTTATCTAAATCCTGTGAGTTTCGCATTTCTAGAAATTGATTGAGGGCTTTTGTCGAACATGCTGAGACGTGTGATTCGCCATTCACGGGAAATTTTCCGGCCACCGGAGGTGGTGGTCCGATGGCTGCAGGTGGCAGTCTGGCAGGCTCCTGCGGCGGCGTTCCATCGACCTTCGGACAGTGGGTTCCTTTCGTCGAGGTGAGTTCAAAGCCACTCTCTGTTCATCAATCGAATACCAGGTTGATTTGTTAGGAATTATTTTGTGTAATTGGAATAAATGGAATTAATTGTTTTAAATGCAATAAATTGTTTATTGTTGTAATTGTCGATCAATATGTACTCCATTGTATATGAAATCATGTATTATACGAAATGTGATATGTATGGATGTTTTGATTTGCAAATTGAATCCCGATATGTTGAATTTGTGCTAATTGTTTAGCTTAGAAGGGGTGTATGTGTAATTTTCCTAACTATGTAAATTTATATGACTTGAATCAATTAAACTGTGTCATTTGAAAAATAAATATGCTAATCTTGAGTACGTAAAGATGAATTATTATGTCTTAAATGATTAAACTTGAAACTTTCACAATTATAGTCTAACTACTTAAATTGAATTTAAATCTATTATACGATATATGAATTGGTTATGCATTGTAAGAATTATACGAAACCTTGAATGGTTAAATGACTTAGTTATCCTTCGTTTGTGCATTATATGACTTAGTTGGAATTTGACATGTGACCTCGTGGATTTAAATGAAATTCGCAGGCTATTATATGATTTATTTGGTCTTGTAATACGTGAATTTCGTATAAAATGTGATATATGAATATAATTTGTTTGTTTTGTGAATGTGCATCATATGAATTTCGTTTTGTACATTTATGAGCATTGTCGTGCGTCACTCTGTAGTTATTGTTTAAGTCTGAGTCCTGTGTTTCGTGTGATCAGCTATTTAGGTGCACCCGGGATGGTGATAAGTGAGTCAAGCAGGTTCCAAGGTGGACCATTTGCTTTGTGTTCAGCTTTGATTGGAACCAGGTGAGGTTAGGTTATAGTTAAACCCTGATGAAACGTGTCCGCTATGTATGCATGTGAAATAAGCCCTATTTGTATGTGATATGTGTGAGATATGTGTAGCGCCCAGTGCGTGATGCCAAATCCCCCGCACCAAGACCCCAACCCGTATATGAAATGGAGAATCCATACATGTGCCAAATCAAGGCGAACGGGGACACAACTCACTCACTAGGCTAGGCGGGACTAACCCTTAAACCATTTAATCTAAAACTCTAAACAAAACCAGAGTAATGAAACAAAAGCGGAAGCTATCATATATACATTATCGATCACAGTGAGCCACGGGCTCTACATACAAAATAATATAAGATTCGAGTATCAATGGCCTTCCCAGCCTTAATCATACAAAATGCGCCACGGCGTTTATAACATAATATACAATGAGTAAATATGAGTGTATGTAGCACCCCTGAGCGAAGGGCACCCATCCCCCGCACTAGAGTCCAACACGAGTAACGAAATGGAGAATTCGCACCCGTGCCAAACAATAGCGAACGAGAGACACAAAAAATACACCCTCGCTAGGCGGCCTAGACCCTCAAAAACTGCGCGAAATAAAATCAGAGTAGCGGAAGCAATAAACCATCATACATAAATCCCAAGATCTCATATATACATATCAAAAGGGACAAGTTAACAAGCTAGATTATGTACAAGATATACAATGCCCATTGAGGCCAAAACATCATAAGTATTTCATATTACATAAACCTAAAAGTGCATAAATAAATAAAATGTAAAACCACTACAATGTATGACGACTCAAGCTATACCATAAGTAAAACCCAACCGACACTTGCCGCCTAGCTTGACTCGGAAGTACCTGCAACTCAAAGAGAAGGGAAAAGGGGAAAACAACAACGAGGGTTAGTCCTAGTGACTAGTGAGGGGTTAACTCACACACCCGATATACATATAGAGCAAAGCAATTAATCAAATCGAAAGGATCCTTGAACCGAGAGTGGTTTTTGCAAGCCAAAGTGATTCCCATGATATAGATATACATAGGTTTAAATGAGGAAAGTTAAGGCCAAAGGCCAAACATCAGGTTTTAGACATTTAGAAGTCCACTCTCGTTCCCTAGATCAAACAAAATCAACCAACTCGGTGAGTACGAGTCACACCTCCCAACTTCCATATACAAAGGAACATAACAAAGCAAAGCAAAAATCATAAACCATCCCCATACCGAGTGAAAGAAGGGTTGACGGCCCTAACTATCCATATACACACGAGACAAGGTTTAATCACGACCTTGAAACCTTCGACGGTTATCTCCGCCGGCTCAAGAGAAACACCCTTCCTCGATCCTCCCAAGGTTGGGTGAGACTCTCAAATGGAGGGTGTTAATGGAAGAGCCCGGTGACCCCTCGATCGTCCCGAGATTACCATACCACTCTCCGGGGCCCAAAACTTATAACAAAGATCACACACACATACCATAAAGCTTATCTTTCAAAGCCACATCTCGTTTACACACACACACACACGAATAGCCAAAGTTTTCCAAACAAAGGTAAAATAGCTTATATACTTATACAAAATGTTTTCAAAATCTTATAACAAATGGGATAAGCCCTCAACATACGTATCATACACTTATCTAACGTATCATATACATATTCGCATGCAAGGCTTCAAATCAATTAGGGTTGTAGGTCATTTAACTAAAAGAACAAAAACCTCACCTTAACAACGCGTGCAGTGGAGATAAAAGTGTATTCCGGACGCCTAAGGGGCAATCTCATCCACAACGGGAAGGTCCTCTGAACAAAACAAACAACAAGAGAATCTCTTACACTCAACATGAACCACATTGATGCTCGGTAAATGCGTATGTATGTTTATGATGCAATTGATATGAAATGAATCCATACTTAGGTCATATAAGAGCATACATTACATATAAGCTCATATCTCACAAACGAGAGCATAAAACGAGCCATAAAATCACAACATAGAGATTAACACATAATATACCAAGCTAATCACAAGGTATAAACGAGACAAGAAGAGCCAACAAAAAGCAACAAAACAACGAAAGAAACTCCCCCTGGACATCACCTACGAAGTGGACACGGCCATGTCTAAAATACACAGGAAACGGACATGGCCATGTTCGATTTAAATTAAATCAGGACCCCAAGTCAAAAACATAACATGACCGTGTCAAGTTTCAAGTGTTTTAGGACACGGCCGTGTCCAACTCTCGGTCCTGAAAAAAAATTAGGCGCAGTAGTTTGGTTTTGAGGTACAAAACCAGGGCAGTTCGTGTGCAAGCCTTAGGGAGTCTCTTAGGCCATGAAAGCTCACATATCATGCATGAAAATAACACCAAATCAACATATATTCATGCCATAAAAATCTAGCAACAAGATCAGCTCCAAACATTCAAGAAACAAGGCAAGAAAGGGAATGAATTCAACATGCCATCTCTTCAAGTTTTGCAAAACTTCATTAATGGTGGATCATCCTAATCTCAACTATCATGAAAGATCAAGTATTAAATGCAATAAATAAGGTCTTAGGAACAATATATATGCATCAAACCTCAAAGAATTCAAGCATGGAACAAGAATTCATCAAAATTCTCCCAACCTACACTATTCAACAATATAGCCAAATATAATCAAACCTCCACGGATTTCAGCCCAAAAGCACCTAAAAGAAATAGGAGAGAATATAGAACAACTTCATGGACTCACCTTTCAAATTTGAGAAGATTTGGAGGTGATTTGAGATCAAAATCACAAAATGGCAAAAGGGGTTTCTTCTCTTCTCTCTTCTCTTCACTTGGAGCTGAACTTGTGGGTTGTGGGAGGGTTTGGTTCGTTTTTCAGGGGTTAAGGGGCTGATATGAGCTTAACTCAAGGCTAAGAGTCAAGGTTTAGGTTTGGTTAGGGTTAAGAGGGGTCCCACTAATCAAGGTTAGGTTAAAAGATGTCATTTAGGCGAAAGGTGCTCGTTTCGGTTTAATTTCGGAAGTCTAAATGAACTTAGAAAAAAGTGAGACTTCATCCATTGAACCCAAATCGTCGAAATGAGTTCAACAGAGGTGACGGAATTCGAATCTGAATTCCCGAGCTCAAGATATGCTGCCCGGAACCCAAGGTGCGCTAAATGCTCTTTAGCCTCCTTTAGGTCCCGTCTCCAAAACGAACCAAAAAGACAAACCAAACAAGTTCCAAAACATAAAATGAGCATATAAATAACTTCATAACTTACATAATTCACACATATCAAAAATTTACAAAAATCGGAATTAAATTCGGATACAAATTGAGCGAAATACAAGGCATGCAAGTTTAAACGTTCAAAATAATCATATTCATATTAAAACAATTAAATTCAAATAGCTTCAAATAGTCACGTTAACATTTAAATATCACGTAATCATACAATTAAATAATTAAATCGGGCACATAATAGGTTACCTGAATGTCCGATCGGTCGGGATGTTACAGTGTATGTGTAAAGTAAAGTGCTAGACACAAATACACTACTCAAAAGACTTGAATTCCCGCCTAGCACTCCCAAAACCTGCAGAAACAACTGAAAACAACATGGGTTCAGTCTAAAGGAGACTGGTGGTTATAAAACGGAGGGTACTATAATAATACCGCAGAATTTAAACACATACATGCAAGCTATAATCCCATACGAGGTTTTAGAACATTTCCCAAGTGGGCAAAACTAAAGAAATCATCGAAAGGGATTATAACAATCATATTCATTCATTAGGTTATTCGTGAGCCCGGCGAGAGGGCTAAGTCTCCAACCTACACCTTGTGTAATCATAATCATTATTCATTCGTTATCACACGCATAATCTTTTGTGCACATTCATTAGAGCATTCATAATCGTTCATATACACCTTTTTCGTCCGGGTGGTGGATGGGTTTGCAAGGCCCGGCCACCCATTCATTACGGCCAGTGGGGTACATGAATCCCCAGAGGCCTCAGCTCCTATTCCCCGTTAATCTCCTAGTGAGGGCCAGTATCACCGTAGTTTGGTTGGGACTAGCACATAGGATCACCGTCGACCCTTGCCTCCCCGGATAGCCATATGTACCAAGTCCCAGGGCCCGTGCATTCATTCATGTTCTCGCCAAAACATAGGGTAGGGTTTCATAAAGAAAAGGGCTATACATTTGAAATCATTTACTCTTAAAAAGGGACTCTATATACGTATAATAATTTTGGCTCAAAACTTTACACATTGGATGTATATATAGGGTCGCTTAACTAATAGAAAAGAAACCGACCTTATAAAATCAAAAGAGAGGCACAAGAGTCTCAAGGCTCGCCCTCGTCTCCGACCGGACCCAAATCTGTGCAAAAGAAGGAGTGTGAGACTCAAAATAACCATATAGGATGCACGGCATGCTATGCACATGATATGAAATGCATAAGAGGTAAAGTGATGTCTTGAAGTCAAGAAAATCAAGTAATTCACTCCATAGGTTCAAGTACATACAATACGTGAAGGTTCCATATTCATACGTGCCATATCCTCCGTGAATCTTATCAAAATAAGTCATAAGTTCCACTTAATAATGACAACACATATTACAACGTGTATATAATGCATATGAGTCATAAAAGAAGGTAGGAGTTATCATGTGAGATCAAGAAAATGAACAACGTTGCATGCATGCACATTTAGGGCATGTTTTGATCATATTACCTCATAACTCGTAAAATACTTGATAAAATCACACTAAATTTCACATGGAAGGTCTTAACATGCGATATAATGATTTAACATATTTTTACAAATTTTTACACGAAGGAAGGAAGCGAGAAAACATAGAACGAACATGAAAAAAGCATGAGGGGGGGAGGGTCGAGGCCATGACTGCTTTCCTTCATGAAATGGTCACGCCCGCGACCAAAAACCCGAGACTAAAGCAAATCATGGTCATGGCCTCGACTCAGAATGAACTGAGAATGGTGCAGGCCGCGACCAATATGCAGCCAAGCAAGAAATAGGGTCGCGACCAAGATTGTTCTTGGTATAATCGCGGCCGCGACCTGCACGAAACCAACAGCAGTTCGCAGCAACAACAGGGGAGGACAACACAAAGCTTCAACCAACACTTAGCTAACATGTTAAATCAATAAAAGGCCATAAATATACCGCAATAAACCTCCCATTTCATGCTTAAAGTTGCAGTAACAAGTTCACACATGATCAAGGAAGAAAAGAGTTCAAGTTCATCCATTTCTCCAATATTCATTAATAGAATCATTAATTATCCTCAACCACCAAGAAAAATCAGTTCAAACACTAACTCAAGGATGTCTTAAGATCAAATTTCATGCATCAAACTCAAAGGAAACACAAGAATTCATCCATAATTCCAAGAATTGCTCAAACCCTTACTATTCATCAAAGTCATCATAGCATGCTCATTTCTCCATGGAATTCAGCAAATAAGGTGTCCAATTAAAGAAGAGAGTATGGAGAGAACAATCACAAACTTACCTTTCAACTTTGGAGTAATTTGGTGAGGTATTGAGCTCAAAAGGATGAAAGTGAATACTGTTTTTCTTGCTCTCAAAGTGGGTCTCGATTTGCTACTGCTTCTTGCCTTAATTTGGTGTACGAAATAGAATGAGAGGTGTAATAGCTGATTAAGGGTTAAGCGAGGGTCATGTGGGTCCAAAACTTGCTCAATTTGGTCAAGTATAGCTTAAGATATGATTAAAATGGTGAGAGGTGGTCATTGAGACTGGAAAAGTAAGTTTCGGGTGAAATTCGGGGGTCCAAATGATTTTAGAAAAATATGAGGCTTATCCCATTGAATCTGAATCGTCAATTTGAGTTCAAAGGAGGTGACAGCACTCAATTCTGAGTTCCCGAACTCAAGATATGCTGCCCAGAACCGGAGGTGCGCTAAATGCCCTTTAGCCCCCATTTCAGTCTCGTTCCCAAAATAAAATTCAAAACCATAACAAATGAGTACGAAAATATGAAACAAGCACATAGACATGTTCATAACATATAAATCTCCAACATACTAAATTTTCACAGAAATTCAAAATCAAATTAGATAGAAACGACACGCGATCATCTCACGTAAGTGCATAACATACAAGAATTCAAATAAATTTCATATTCGATTATTCAAACAATTACATAATAACAATTAATAATAAAATTGAATATATGAAACACTTAAAAACAATTAATTCACTCAAATTAGTAAACACATACGCCATACCTGTACGGCCAAAAGTCGGGGCGTCACAATATGAATATGCATGATATGATCTATGTTATAGAATATGATATGCAAGGTATGATAAGTGCTATATTAGGCCTTGTTAGTAAATATGAATATGATATGATTACGTTAGGGATATGAATCCGCTTTGAGCACGAATATGTTAAGAATCAGATATGAATATGCTATGAGTACGAATTTGCTAGGAATATTAATATGTTAGGAGTATGGGTATGCTAGGAATCTGAATTTGCTATGAATATGAATAGGCTAGGATATGGTAATGCTATGTATATGACCTGATACGAATATGTTATGATTATGATATGAATATGTCATGAACATGAATATGACACGAGTATGAGTACGTCTATGCTATGTATATGAACCTGTTATGATTATGATATGGATATGAGTAGGAATATGTATACGATTACGGATATGGACTTGATATGCCTCTGAATATGATTTGATCTTGAATCATTGATATGACTTGAACTTGACACGATTGGGGCTCGGTGATTATGGGTAAGGGAGACTCGGGAGGCAGGGAATTACTTACATGTATGATCATCGGGATGTGGATAAGGGGAGTCCGGGACGGATATTATCCCTGTGCATATTTCCCTCTTGCTTGAAGGTTTGCCTTTTGTGTATGTTTTCGATATGCTAGTTTGTTATGTAATAGTTCGTGAAACGGGAGTGGATTCATAATTAATAAAATTGGGTTGTTTTGTACTTCGGCCTAACTCTCCTCCTCCCTGTATCTATTATCACGTGAGAAAATGATTTAGAATGCAAAAACCACGCCCGGTTCATGAACTCACAACTTGATATGTGTTGTGTTACGTATACGTATGTACGCGTGCGTGTGTAGCCCCTCACTCAGTCAATGTGACTGACCCCTCCCTCTTTATGTTTTTAGTTGCAGGTTCAAGTTGTTAGAGTTCAAGCTAGGTGGGTGTGTGTCGTGTCTGTCGAGTCTGTGTCAGTCTGTTTGAGTTTGTTAAATACTTTGATTCAGGTTATGTTTGAAATTTTGTATATGATATATTTTGTACATGATATGCTTATGTATATGATATTCGTGTATATGATATGCTTATGATTTGAGTGTATGGAAATTTGGGACAGGTTAGGATAGGTTCTTGGATTAGTTAAAACCCATTGATTTATGATTTCTGTTTGATTTCGGGATTAGGTATCTATGCTAGTTGAACCTGTCAACTGTTTTTGCATGATTTAATTTGATTTGAATGCTTCCGCTTTTGCACTAGTTCAGTGGTTCGATTTTGACGTTCAGGGTCTACGTTCCGCCTAGCTTAGGTGTGAGTCAGTCTGTCTCTTATTCGACACTGCTTGGTTCATGTACGGGGCTTTCCATCTCGTATGTGGATCAGGCTTTGATGTGGGGGATGTGGTGACTCACCGTACGGGGTGCTATAAATATTGTTTCCACAACCGACCTTATAGGACCTCTAGGCTCAATTTGGGGTGGCACAATTTCATTTCCAACATCTTTTGAAAATGTACTTTCGAAGAACTCGACATCTCTAGACATGGTTATCACATTAGACTCCAAGTCAAGAAGTCTATAGGCCTTAATGTTAAGAGCATATCCGACAAATATACTTTTAGCTCTGGCTCGTAACTTAGTTTGTTTGGGATCAGGAACCCGAAAGTAAGCCACATACCCCACACTTTGAAATAACTTATGTTGGATTTTCTGCCTTTCTATATTTCATAGGGACTAGTTTTCACAACATAACCAGGTATACTGTTCAAAATATGGCATGCAGACAGAAGGGCTTCACCCCACAAGTTATGAGGTAAGTTAGCATGATTTGTAGTTTACCATATCCAGAAAGGTACGATTTTTCCTTTCAGCTACACCGTTCTATTTGTTAGGAATAGTGCCCTAGAAAGCCGATTATATGTCCGCTTTGTGCTTTTCCTTATTGTAATCACAGACAATCTTTGAATAAAATAACGAATTGAGGCAACTCTTCTTTATATGCTCTTGTTTGGTATGCGTTTACTTTAGCTGTGCATGTATGAGAACTCCCCTAATCCTGATGACTTTAGGACTCTACCATTTAGGTGAAATGGTTCATGAAACGAGTCTTATATCACATAAGTCATGATTAGTAAAATACTCCAAGCCGATGAGTCCTACAGACAGTGGGAGTGTCAACCTGACTCCTCTAAGGCTTGCTTGTGGGATCACGCCCTTAAGAAGGACCACCTTGTTTCATGGAGGTGCAAAGTGTATAGTTGATACGTGCGTGATACATGAGGGTGCTTACTTCCATAAGTAAGTTCACTGAGGTGCCCCGTGTGAGAAGATTCCTAAATGGGAAAGGAAGTTTCTATTTCAGGAAATGGAAACTTCTAGATTAGGAAATATCTCACGAGTCATTGATGTGATTAATTGATCCGTAGACTTGAGGTTCCATGTCACTTTATGAGTTAACTCTGTAGTCTTAGGTATAAGCTTTAAAGGGTGTCGCCTTAAACAACTGATTCAAGGCTTATGCTGGGGCTGCACAAGTGATTCATGAAAGTGAATGAGAATCAAGAAAAGACCTACACTTGCATTTGCAAGGTGATCTCTTATTGTGTAAGTCATTCATATGCCATATGGAGTCCTTGGCCAAGGCAGTAGATCAAGACATCAAGAAAAGGGTTTCTTGGATTGAGATCAAATGGATATGAAATGCACTTAGCTTTAAGACCATATTATTAGGGTTCTGATTATTCCCTTACCCTAGATCTTGGTTGAGAGATAGTAAGTAGGAAGATTGTATCTCACATGAATCAATGACTTAAAGGTTCTGTCGAATCGATACATTCCAATTCAGCTAGGGGTTAAACACCTGTTGTTAGACTATGGTCGTTTGATCTGTGGACTGATTAATTAATTAGTGAATTAATTAATTAGGGTCACTGCTAATTGAATTGATAACCTAGAGGGTCACACACAACAACTTGGTTACATGAGTTGAGGCTTTAAAATGATTAAACGAGTTAATCGGGCCAAAGGGGCTCCACACGTGTGAAGCACACGTGTGGGGACGTCACGTGTGTGACACGTGTCCTATATGGACACGTGTGCAATGTGCGTGTATATTTATTTATGTATTAAATAATTAATGTGTTAATTATTTAATAGACTTTGGTTTAATTTTGAATTAAAATGAAAGTCTTATTTTGGAGAAATTAATCTATTTAATTAATTGTGAATTAATTAATTAGATAAATAAGTTATTTATTTATTAATAAATAAAGTATAATATTATCCAAAAGGGTTTGGATATTTTAGCTCTCTTAAAAGTTGATTTGAATTAGAATTCAAAAGTCAAAGTTTGGAATTACTTAATAATCAAGTAATAAGAGAGAGGGACTAAAATCCTTAGTCCATAAGGACTAGGATTTCAGCCTCCCCTCTCCTTCCTATATATAGGGGAGCTCGAGCTCCCCTTAGGGCTAATTGATCGATTTTCTTTTGGTTCATGTTTTGAACACCATCCTTTCTCCAAGATCAAATAAACCCTAGGTCAAGCCTAAACACTAACTAGAGAACTAGCATCCTTACTAGTTAGATTGTAGTCAAGTTGGTGGACTATCTCTAGAGAGCTTCAAGTTAGAAGTTTTGAAGATTCAAGCTTTACCAAGGAGAGGGGATCAAGCCGCGAGAAGAGCATTCTTGGGTGGCTTGAAACGCTTCAAGAAAGATTAATGAAAAGTAAGTTTCTAATCTCTACGAATTCGGATTCATGATTGTGAGTTTCGATCCTTTTTGTTGGAAAATTTTTAATTTTCCGCTACTATCTGATTCCTGTTTTCCAACACTATTGGGGTGTATAACCGGCAGTTGTTTGATGTATGATACCACTTTCTTCGCAAAGTGTACCAAGAGCATTCTAACAATATTCCATGACCTCGATCAGAAAATAGAACATTAATCTTCTTCTCAAGTTGGGTTTCTACTTCTTACTTGTATTTCACAAGTGAACTAAGAGCTTCATCTTTAGTTCGTAACAAATACACATAGCAAAAACGACTAGCATCATCAATAAAAGTAATAAAATACCTTTTTCCACCTCTAGTTAAAATTCCATTTAACTCACAAATATCAATATGAATTAAATCTAATATTTGTGATTCTCTTTTAACATTAGGAAAAGGTTTTCTTACAATTTTTGATTTTGCACATATTTCACATTTATCAAGTTCATTTTTACGAATATCGATTAATCATATTGCATGCATACTTTTCAAATTCTTTGCACCAACATGCCCTAATCGACTATGCCATAAAGAAATTGAAGAAAGCACGTAAGCAGAAACTGAATTCATATTATTAATCGACATCTTGTACATCCCGTTACAAGCATGGCCTTTTCCTACAAAGTCACCATTTTTCATGATGATAACTTTTCCAGACTCAACAGAAACTTTAAAACCTTTCTTATCTAATAAATCAACAGAAATTGAACTTTTCCTAACATATGGTACAAACAAGGCATTAATCAATGTTAATTTCTTCTCAAAGGTAAAGTTGAGCTCAACAGATCCTTTGCCTCCAATGCTGGCTTTAGAGCTATTACCCATCTGAACCTCTTGCCCAACTACATCTTCAAAGGTCTTGAAAAACCTTCGATCGTTGCAAATGTGAACGGTTGCTCTAGGATCCAACCACCAGCCTGAAAGTTCACTTGCTATATTGATTTCAGAAACCATGGTCACATTGAGGCTAAGATCCATAACCATGGCAACCAGGTTCTCCTCAACCATATCTGCAACAGCGGATCCACTCTTTCGTTTTGGCACTCTCTCGCATAATGTCTTATTTCTCTACAAACATGACACTTGCCTTTTTTTTTGTTAGAAGCATTTACAGGTTTAGATTTCTTTTCGATTTTCTTAAATTGTCCAGAATTCTTTCTGACACCGAAACCCTTCTTCTTGGATTTCTAGCCTCAACATAATTCACACTGGACTGTCCTTAAACCAAATTTTTTCCATCACGAGCCTCCTCT
Source organism: Lantana camara (assembly GCA_037501455.1). Classification (NCBI taxonomy): domain Eukaryota; kingdom Viridiplantae; phylum Streptophyta; class Magnoliopsida; order Lamiales; family Verbenaceae; genus Lantana; species Lantana camara. The sequence continues at coordinate 98,218,381 of CM074856.1, forward strand.
TCAATACGCAGATGTTTTTGAATTTGTTTAACGGACAAGTCCTCAGATTTATGCATCAATCTCCTTGCATAATCTTTCCAGGCTAGAGGGAACTTTGAAATTATGGATCCAACCTGGAATGTTTCTGGAAGTACAATTTTAACCATTCTCAGCTTGTTTATAATCACCTGGAGCTCATGCACTTGCTCCAGGATCAGTTTATTATGAACTATTTTGAAATCCAAATATTTAGAAACTAAATATTTTGTTTGTCCTTCTTCCTCAACCTTGTATTTGTATTCTCAGGCCTTCCAAGGCTCTCTAGGAGATTGCACATTCATGTACAGATCATACAGCCTATCAGACAAAGTATTCAGAATGTGTCCTCAAGCCAGTTCTTCGTTGTAGCTGAAGGGTCTCCACTATCTCTTAGTGGATCTGCAAACCATTTTAGGAAGGACCTGTTCCTGCAGTGTTAGCAGGAGGATTGGCAGGAGTGTTGTTACCACCTGTTGTAGTTGAATTTGCAGGAGGGACACCACCTGCTGTTGTAGTTGGCGGATCTAAATCAACAGGCTGCTGAGGAGTAAGGGGATCTTTTGGAATTAGGATCTTCTGGAATCAGGGGAAGGCTGGGATCCAAAACATAGGCAAGCTTAAGGACAGTGAGCAGGAACTTCATCTTGTCCTACCAGCGGCTGAAATTGTTGCTATCGAAACGGTTTAACTTTTGATGGCTCATGATCAGAAGGATTTAATTTTAAGATTGTTAAAAATATGGACAATGGATGCAGCTAGACACGTGCGAAGTGCAAAGTGCAAAGTGTGTCATCAAACACCACAATCACCCAAACCTAGCCCACGGCCCGTGACGGTGCGCAGGCGATGCACTGCATCGCACCGCGCATGAGCCCATCAACCCACTCTTGAGTTCTACAAATTTAATATTGTATTCACCACTTTAACTTATAAAAGTGTCTCATTTTCAGTATTTCTCTAATGTGGAACTCTAAGAGTCTCAATTTTTTCAAACACCTATTATATGGTTTTAATATTTCTAATGACTCTTCAACTTTTAATATGGGATATTAAAGACGCATGATATTCAAAAGTAAGTGATCAAATTGTCAGAATCTAAGTTGAGGTCTTTTCTTGTAGAAGACGCTAATGTGGACATAAGCAATTCATAAAATCTTGAAAAGGAAAGTTAAAAACCTGTCATTTTTAGATCATTTTTAAAATCATTTAAGGGTACAAATAAACTTTTGACTGAAATGTCAAGAGCAAATCTTTTTACACGATGTTAAAAAATAAAAACTAACATTAAGAAGACTAAAATAATATCAGTTCATCTCGGAATATCCACGAAATAACAACTCACCTTCGGCAAGAGCATGAATAAATATATCATAATTGTCCGAATAAGACATTTTGTCTAGTACCATCTCAAATTTGCAAACAAAAAACAGCAACCTTTTTCAAAATGAATAAGAAAATAATATTAGTATTAATAACATTGCCCCATCAATCTCTCAAACATCCTTTTCTTCAAGATAAAAGGCAACACATGGACGAAATGCTACCTTAAACTAAAGCCTAGAGGACCAGTAGTGTTGTAGGACAATGTTTTCAAGGAAAACGTGTTTTCAGGATCAGCCCTGGTATATTATATAATCCATAAAACTTTATAAATATTACACAAAATATACAACCCCAGAATTTTCAGACATCATCACCTTTGACAAGTTACTGTGGGCAAGAAAGTTACTTTGCCATGAATTTTTTTTTTTTTGTTTTTCTCTTTTTTGGATCACACACGGAAACTCTGAAAAGTTTTCCATGCCGAATGGAAACACTAAACAACTACCAAAGACAAATTCAGGATTCAACAGCAATATCTGCATTTTTTCCATTCTCCTCTTCGAAAGGAGAATTTTCAGGCGTTTCTTCAAACTCAATTTGTTTCTGTTCAGTAGAATTTTCAGTTGTCTCTTCAATTTGTTTCTGTTGAGGCCGAGTTTTCGAACTGTTAGAACCATTTAACTTGCGCGCGCCAGCTGGATCCTTGCTTTTGGGAGTAATGGAAGAGACTTTCTTTTGAACTGGAGAGGCCTTTTTTTGAACAGGAGAGGCTTTGCCTTCTCTGTAAACACCTACACTGTGACGAGATGCACGTCCGCAAATTGCCTTGTCTTCCAGAGAGGATTTGACTGCATCACCGCAGCTCTTTCTCCTGGTTAGATTTGGTGATTTGGCACGAGTGACAGGCAACTACATATGACCAAATCAAGTATGAAGGTTATAAGAGGTGCTGTGCTAAGGGCAACATAAGAATTTTAGAGAAAGAGAATTATAGCATCATTGTTCGAAATCGTAATCACAAATGGTGCAAAAACAGATATTAAACATAAAAGGTTTTGTAATGATGGATTTATTTTTATTTATTTATTTATTGTTTAAAATCCTAACAATTAAAGAGGGGAGGAACCCTTCAAATTATACAGGACTCACATGACTACGGGAGTTTATGCAAAAACACCCACTTTTCCAAGAAGCAAAAATTGAAAAAAGTTGTAGTAACAGTTGGGTGCTTGCAGAAGAAAGTACAAGCACACTTGTAGATAATATAAAAATTGCCTAGAAGCAGAAAAAAGCAACCTCAAAGCCCCTTAGCTAGCCTAAGCAAAAGCTGCAAAGAATAACACTCTGCTTCTGCTTTCCTTTTAAAGCTAAAAGCACGCAAAACACTTGTGTTTTAGAGTTTGCAAGCACTCCCTAGCTTTTGCGCAAGCACTTTGAGCCAATCAAAATAGCCACATAATATATAAAAATGTCATGCCAACTTTTACCCAACCTTATAAGGAGAGCAAACTTTCAATTACCTTTTTAAGCTCAACTTTCGGTGGAGGCCCTTCACGATAAAAACTAGGAACTGGATTTGCTTTGACCACCATGTTCTTCCTCAGCTGCTTTATAGCTGCTTGTTCTTCTTCCTAAAGATCCAAAAAGACATTTAAGAAAAAAAAAAAGAAAAGTAAAATCGACTTATGCATATTCTCAAATTTATGGACAGATGACAGAGACAGCCCATTCGTAATTGCAATAGACTCTTGATAATAATGGCAAAACACGAAAAGTGATACCTTTGTTCTAGCTTCATATTCAAATTTCTCTTTCTCCAATGCTTTGTGTTTTTCTTCCAATTTTGCATAAAACTAAGAACAAGAGACAAAGATCAGAAAGAAAGGAGACGGAAACTTTTACATGAAACCCAATATGAGGCCCCATGTATGCACATTTCGTAAATTAATATTTTCAATGTTTAGATGGTACCACATTTTGTATAATAGCATATTCTTTATTTAAATCAGTTACAAAATTAAAAGATGAGGCACAATTTGAAGAATTAGATTCGTGCATGGGCCTGAAAAGTGGGTTTCATAGAAAGAATCCGGAGAAGAAATGAGAATTATGCACACGAATAAATACCTCCTTACGTCTCTGTAAACGATCCACACACGTGAATCTTGGAGCAACTGGAACTGTAACTTTATTCCGAACTGAAGTTGCAGTACTAAAAATGCTAAGGACAACTTTCAAACTTGAGAGAGAATACAACAAAAGAAAACCAAAAAATGAAAAAAGAGCAGAGCAAATAAAATTAAAAAAAGAAACCCTCAAGCAGAAATGGAATCAGCTATAGGATACGAGGAAGCCATTGACCAATTATCTTCTTCATCATAATAATTTTTACAACTAGGCTGTGGCTGCCTCCTTGACATGAAATGAGAGTTTGGCTGAAAAAGAAACAGCTATCATCAGCACAAATTAAAACCTAACCACCTCATTTATCAACAACATCATAGCCACTTATTTGAACTAAAACTACACCATTTTGTGGGCAATCTGATAAGTGCAAAGCATTTTCAAATACAACAAATCAAGTGAAAACCACGAAATTTAGTGTAAGCATCTTTAATGAAAGAATTAGGTGGTGGACAAGTTATAATTCATAATGCATGGGAAAACAACGCAAGATTAGGGAATAGTCAGAAAGCCAGGAGTTATGGGGAGGGGGCTGAGATTATAAAGGGAGTTTTTCTATGTTTTGCGAGGGGAAATGGAGGACCTGGATTTGAGCCCTCCCTAGGCACTAACCTGGGATTTGCTGGCTGAATTGGGAGAGTGCAAATCACTAGAGTTGGGTGAAACTTTTACACCAGAATCAGTGCTTTGAGCCTCATCATCATGGTTTGGCTTAGCTAGTCTTTTGTCAGTTGATTTCTGATCCTCAGCCTTAAAGATTTTCACTTCAGGCTCGTGGTTGTTACTTTTCACACCCAACACATCTTGTTCCCCGTTGCATTTGTTGGAAGAATGACTATTGTTTGCATTGTGAACAGAAGGCTCATAATCCTCCTCGGGTGAGGGTTTAGGACCAACACCGTTTGATTTATCGATGACCATATTTGACTTCTTGTCAATGCGTAAGCCTGCGACATCCCTCCCCATTTCGCTGCAGGAAAAGGCATCAATTAGATATCCACTTCCTGATGCTTCAAATGCTGTTTAATACTTTTCAAATATGTAAATGGAAATGTGATGGAGAAATATTTATCATCTGTATTCAGTCTAAGCAATCACTTCAAGGGTTTGTCAGAATACTCGCTATTTATGGGCGATATCGGTATGTTTAACTTAAAAACAACAATTATAAAAATAAGAAACAAAAGCAATAATGGGGTCTGGCAATGAACACTAAAATTATTTGCCAAAATTCAGATATCTAATGGGCTCTGACTGAAACATAGGAGGTTTCGGAGTATTTTAGCTTCTCTTTCTGGTACAATGTCTGCATATAGTTTTCGGCTGATTGAAAATTGTTACTAGTCAAAGATAAATGAATCTAACGAGGTCCAACAAGTTCAAAGAGAAATAAGGCTCAAAAAGGGGGGCCACAGCTCTTAAATTTAATACATTAAAGCATAGTCAAGAAGGCCACAATGAAAATGAAAACAACTGCAATTTTTAAGGAGGAATAGCAACGAATATGAGGAGGATTAGTTAGAATATGGAAGCAAAGGCTACAATTTCCCAATTCCATTATATACATATATAGAAGCTAAAAAAAACTACAATTTTCTTATTTCTGGAAAAAAAAAAAGAAAATAAATCTTAGAGGGCATCAGGTAACATAAAGTGCGATAATTAAATCCTGATGAATTTTTATAAATCCATAAAGTAAATTAGAAATGCAACGAATTTCTCATACCTATTCCTCGTCCGATTCCCCCTCTCAGGTCCAAACAAAAAAAAAAAAAACTAAAACTAAAACAAAAAATAAATAAAAAAAGAAAGAGAAAATCAGCGCTAAGAAGAACCCTAACCAACCACTCTCAAATAACAAGATTATCAACAAAATTCAAAGAAATCATAAACGAAAACCCCCAATAAATACACACAAGTTTATACAATGGAGAAAATGTTCTCAGAAAAGCAGTAGCTGAGCAGAAGCCAAGAAACAAGACATTACTCACGGAAAAACATCCAGATCGAACCAAACAACACAGGACAAATGCGTGAAATTGGTCCAGAAATAAAAAGTCCTAATTCAAACACCAATCAAAAAGAAACTCAACAAATAATCTTACAAGTTCTTTTCCTCCTTTATGTTTCCGATCTGAGCGACAAGATCTCCAAAAATACCCAACTTCACCGCCACAGCCTACAAGAGTACAACCACCAAACGTGAGCCCAACTCTCTTCCGCTCTCTCTCTCTCTCTCCCCAACGCCAAACGGATGTATTGTGTTCTATTCTACCATATGTTTTTCTTACAGCACAATTTTCACTCTTTTATTTTTTCCCCTTATTCTTTTCTTTTAGCTTTTTTTAGTCCTCTGGTTAGTCTCGAATCTCGAAACCGTTTGTGTCGGGCCGCTGCTGATTTATTGCCTTATTAGATTGTCTTTTTGCCTCTCTTTTTTATATATTTTTTCAATTATACAAAAGAGCTATTTATTTGTTATTACCTATCCGGGCTATCCCTTATTAATTTGGCATCTCATCCAACAATAATACTTACTGGGGCTGCAAATTAATAAGGAAAAAAGATTTTTTTTAATTCGAATTTTACGTATTTTTGTAATTATTATTCCAATAAACTTTCATCGTAAACCGCTATCCAATCTTTGTATGTGTAACATACCGTCATCTAAATTTTTTTTAAGTGGTTTTGACTAGAAAACATGACACGTGACATGTTTATAAAACATACACGTCAGTTGTATTTTTACCAAAACTATATAAAAAATGTTTAGATGGTGATATGTTATAAATATAAAGATTAGACGGTGGTTTGCAATGAAAATTTGTTGGGATGATAAATTGAAAAAAGAGGCAAAGTTCGAATGATAAAATATATTTTTTCTCAATTAATATTGATCTTTATGAAAAATTGAAAATACCAATTTAAATTTGTAAATGAGACAAATTATTGATTTTTTTGGACCAAAAGTAGGAGTTAATGGTTCCAATTAAAGAAACTTTGCTCTGTCTATGGCATTAAGTTTTGAACTGCTTTTTTATGTGGGGAGGTGAAGTTGTACTTTGGTTACTTATTAGAGAATGATTTTCAATTTCTCATAGTATTAGAGATTTTCCTTTATTATCTACTTACAATCAAAAGGCACAAGCTGCACACAAAAAAATATAAAATACAATTATTAATTATTTAAACTTATTTTTTTAACAAATATTAGATTATGAAAATTACAAAAAGCTATATATGAAAATTATATAATTGAAAATTTTTAATGCACGAATATTTTTAAAAATAGTATTTTATCATATTGTGTCAAGTCGGATATTTCACAATTGAAAAATTTTACAAAAAAATTTATATCATCGTATTCGTATCGTGTCATATCTGTATTTATATAGTCGCATCCGCCGTATCCGTACATCATTTATGAAAATAAAAAAATATAAAAGATTGTATATGAGGTAAAACGAGTGAATAAAATATGGTAATTTAAAATTCTTTTAAATTAGAATTATTGATCGAAATAGTAATAGACCCTTATTTTTATTCTTTTTTAAAGGAGATAGACCTTATTATTATCATTTTTTTTTTTTTTTTTAATATTCGTTTTCATGGATCGAGTCGGCATGAACCACTTAGTACGTAAATTGTAAAGCTTTCCCAACTAATGGTAGCTGTATTTTCAGGGAGTAGAACTTGATACCTCTAATTAAGCTAGCATAACATTGAACTACTAAGTTACACCACTTGGTGGTAATAGACCATATTTTAATAGTCTCGCCTTTTATATACAAATATCAATAAGTATTCCAGTATTATATAAATCTAATAAGAATATTTTATAAATGTTTAGCATTATTTATATATCACTCATTCTCTAATAGGTTTATTTTTCTTGGCTTTAAATATATTTATATAATATTCATAAGTTTTAGTTAATTTGATTTCATTAGCTAACATGTCGGTCTAAATAACAACAAATGCGTGGATTAAAGTAAACTTTGGCGGGGCTGTTTCCAACGATGATCAGGCGATTGGTATCGGAGTTGTAGCACGCGACACAAATGACTCTTGTATTGGATGAAAACGGATAGAAAACAACATTCCTCTAATTAAATGGTGGCGCAAGGAACTTTGGGTGGATAAAGGTAGTCATTGAAAGTAATAACATCAATATCATAAAATGTATCAAGAGTTTTGAGGAGGACCTTTCAGGTTTAGGCTATGTACTTCATGAGATTAAGTAAATTTGTTCTTGTTTTGAGTCTTATTATTTTTTCTCTATTAGGCGTGGTGCAAATATGGTCACCCACAGTTTAGCTCATAATGTAGTTTCTATTGGGAAGCAAACTGTGACACCCCGTTCTACAGTTCAGACAGGTATGACGTAATTATGTGATTTAAATTCTTATTTGCGTTTCAAAATTAATTATATTTGAATTATATGATTGTATTTGAATTAATCTCATACTTGAATTATTTGAATTTAATTTGATTTATGCCTTGGTTGAACCTTTTACCTTTTAAACCGAACCGGAAAAACTTGAATCGAACCCCACCTCTTGAACCGAACCGGTTCAACACTTAAAGGCTGAACCCCCTCGTCTTTTCCTTTCTCATTTTCACGTAAGCAACAGCAGTAGTTCAGTTCCAAGGAGAAGCCAAACCCTAAGTTCCATTTTTAACTTTCAAGAGCCATATCTCCCTCGTTTCTCCACCTTTTCTCGAGTTTAAGTAAGTTTCGGAATCCCCTCGTCGTGTGCCTCATTTCTATATTTAATTTTTGAGTTTTAGTGGTGAATTTGTATGTATTTGATCAACCACATGAATAGTAAGGGTTTAGGCATTTTTTATGATGTAGCATCCGAGCACAAGGCACCACATCCCCCTCACCGGGACCCAACCCGCATATGAAATGGATAGTCTATACACGTGCCAAATCACGACGAACGGGGACACAACACATACTCTATGCTAGGCGGGAGCTAACCCTTAAACCATTCAAGAACGAGGAGTAATAAAATCAGGGTAAAGACATTAAAGCGGAAGCAATTATTAACATATAACGTATACAATGAGCTTTCAATCTCCAAAATATATTTACAGGTACTATCTGTAACACCCTAACCCCAGAGCACTACATCCCCCGCACTATAGCCTCGATCCACGTATGAAATGGACAGTTCATACATAAACCAAAACTATAGCGAACGGGTGACAATAAAAATAAACGGGCTAGGCGGGACACTCTCCCCAACAAAATCAAAGCAAACACGATAATGAAAGCGGAAGCAATAAAATCATTCATACATATAGGTACCATATTTAGCGAATAGATATATAATAGGTACCAAACTTAACTATCAATACATTATCATCTCTTAATAATCTATACATGCTTAAGTCTCCAAAATGTGATATTAAACATCATAACATGATAGGTAGCAAAATATATACATGATGGTACAATGCTAGACCCGTGATATGCAAGACTCGACCGGACACCCGCCTAGCACGACCAAGTGCTCAAGTACCTGAAAAGTGAAGTATCAGTCTACCGAAGACTGAGTGAGGGGCAATAATTATATATAGCACACATCACATGCAAGTTGTAGCCTCGGGTGAAGACTTGGGAAATAAGATAGATATATAGTTCAAGAAAACTTATTCTTTGCCCGGGATTACAACTAATCAGTTTAACCGTTTAACTTGATCATTTCATGAACATGTGACCCCGACGAGTAAGGCGATTCTCCAACCTTTACACCAAAAGTGACAATACGTGCTTGCTTTATCAATTCAATACATGATCATGCAATTCCATTTAGTGCTCACATAGACAATTTCATGCTTGAAGACATGCAATAACCCGAGGATAACCCGACATGCCGGATTAATCCCCAGTCTACTTCTTCCTCCGGGTGATAGTGAGTTTGCAAGGCTCAACTATCCACGACATGGTGTGTGTAGGGGACATGACCCCCTAGACACGGAACTCCTTCCACCACTAATCTCCTAGTGGCTTCGGGGGTGATCCCAACAATGTGAGGATAATTCAGGAGTTACCCGTCAGCCCTTGCTTTCCCGGTTGGCTCAAGAATTACCCTCGGACCCATGTGCAATCATGTACTCGCCAAACTTGCTTGAAAATCATGACAATCAATACTTTCTTGCTTGAAATATTTATAATTTTGAAAACGTTTATAATTATAATATGTTTTGGCCGAAAATAGCACATAAGGGTTATAGGGTTCGATTTACTTAAAACAAAACCTCACCTTTTCTTACAAAATGTGACAAGGATATACTCTACTGAGCCTGCTCCTCGTCCACAACCTCGTGACCTGTGCAAACACGACGTGTATACGTGAGACATGACCTAAAATGGACCAAATATGACGAACGGTGGAAATGTAACGAGATGACGAGGAAAATACAATGTGGCATGATAACATGTTGTTTCAGTACATATTAGCACATATAATAGCAATTCGGGGTCAAAGGAGTCGTCGGATCGAGGGGCTAAAAACGTAATTTTATGCAGAATGTTTTGTTCTGCATGCCATGTGGGAACGGCCGTTCCGGACCCCTTTGAAAAATGGGAACGGTCGTTCCCATGAATCCCCAAAATCGCACCAACGTTTTTCCATTTTAAAAATGCGCCTAGCTGGGAACGGCCCTTCCGGCACCAAAGCCAAAATGGGAACGGCCGTTCCCATGCTCGGCCGCCTCCTTTTTGTTTAAAAGAGGGGAACGGCTATTCCCAAAATGCCTTGAGGCTGGGAACGGCCGTTCCCTGTTTCTGCAACTTACAGAAACAGAGCAAAACAGGGGAGGCTCTCGACAATGATCAACAAAGCAAACCAAATCCAATTTGTGATCCCCAAATGCTATTATTTCTGGTACTACTCATGCATATATGTTCATAAGATGATAATATAACACCTAAACACTTGAAGCATGAAATATCATCAAGAAATCCAAGTTTCAAGCTCATGATCAAACTTGATCATTCATGCCAATTATTCAAGAATTCATGTTCTTAATCATGCCATAATCCGATATATGATCACATAATCATACTTTGATCACCAACAATTCGTTTAGAACATCATTCTCAAACCCTAGCTAATTCAAATATGATCAAGAATCATCACTTCATGCAAATACCAACCTTGAAATGAAAGAAATGAAGAAAATGGATGAAGATGATGATCAAGCTTCAATTCTTGAAATATTTCTTGGAAATTCTTGATGCAAAGGATGAAAATCTCTTCCCTTTTCTTTCTTGAACAAACCGAGAGTGAGGAGCAAATGTGTTGGGTGAATTTTGGATGAAAAATGAGAGCAAGGAAGCTTGGAGATGATATTACGTGATTCATCATCCTTGATTTATGTGAAATATTCCAAATTACAATTTAATCCTTTGCTTTATGAAATCATGCAATCAAGTATATGTTGTTTTGAAATGTGATCAATTAAGCCCATACAAGTTAATGCAATCAAGTCCCTAGAATTTAGAAAAATAATCAAGTAGGGACAATTCGGTAATTAAAGCACTCTCGGTACTTGTTTCATGCAATAAATATTTTTCATATCATGAAATAATATTTTCAATGGTGTGAAATCACATAATTTATATAAATGATGGTTCATGAATTTTATAAAAATATGAAATGTCACGTTGGAATATTATGAAATTAAAGAATTAAAATAAATCCTACGCTCAAAACGCACACGTGGCGTGCTTACCTGTTCATCCGGAACCGGGGCGTTACACTATCCAAGTATTCCACGGCCCGCACGGCCTACATATACAAAAAAAATATGCTCCAAGTTATAATCATAAGACAAAACAATAATATGAGTATATAAGAAAGTGCTAGACCCAAATGCAAGACCTAGACAACTCGTATTCCCGCCTAGCACTCCCCAAACCTACACAACACAACTGAAAACAAATCGGGTTTAGTCTAAAGGAGACCATGGTGGGTATAAAACGGGGCATAATATGTAATATTGTGGAATTTAAACATATACATGCAAGCCATAATCCCGTGTGAAGTTTTGCAACAATTCCCCAAGTGGGTAAAACAAAGAAAAGCATCAAAGGGATTGCAACTATCATATTCATTCATTCATTAAGATATTCATAGCCCGACGAGTGGGCGTGCATAATCTCCAACCTACACCTTGTGTAATCATGAGCATTAATTATTAGGTTATCACACACATAATCTTTCGTGCACATTCATACGATTCTTTCATAATCATACATATACACATTTTTTCTCTGGGTAGGGAATGAGTTTGCAAGGCCCGTGTCACGCCCCGGGTCCACGGGCCCATTGGACGCGAGCACAAGTCTCCAAGCCCACCGAGTATAACCTGAAATTGGGCCTAAACCACTGCCCAAAAGGGATATCCATTAGCTATACATGGACTCTTTAACTTATATACTGAACTCAATTCTCATATTTTCCCAATGTGGGATAGGGGTGTCAGAATCGCGACGTCCTCGTCGCGGCATGATATATAGCCCATGACCGGCTCGTCTTCGTTGGGACTCTAGAGGTGGTTCCTACGGGCTCAAGAGATGGCTCCCACACATGTAGCACTTTGCCCCGCAGGCTCAAGAGGTGGTTCCCATGTGCGTAGCACTTTGCCCCGTATAGCACTTAGCTCCTGCGACTGATGAGTGGCTCTGATACCATCTGTCATGCCCCGGGTCCGCGGGCCCGTTGGACGCGAGCACAAGTCTCCAAGCCCACCGAGTATAACATGAAATTGGGCCTAAACCTCTGCCCAAAAGGGATATCCATTGGCTATAACTCAATTCTCATATTTTCCCGATGTGGGATAGGGGTGTCACAGCCCGGCCACCCATACATAACGGCAAGTGGGGGTACATGAATCCCCCAAAAGCCTCAGCTCCCATTCCCCACTAATCTCCTAGCGAGGGCCAGTATCACCATAGTTTGGTTGGAACTAATGCAAGGGATTACCGTCGGCCCTTGCCTCCCCGGATAGCCACTTGCACTAAGTTCCTGGGCCTGTGTTTCATTCATGTCTAGCCAAAATCATAAGGTAGGGATGCATAAAAGAAAGGTTTTACGTTGGAAATCATTTACACTAAAAGACTCGATATATAAATATAATACTTTGGCTCAAAACTTTTCACATAAGGGATATATCGGGTCATCATAACTATTAGAAGAGAAATCCACCTTGTAAAAGCAAAAGAGGAAGCCAAAGAGCCTCAAAGACCGCCCTTGTCTCCGACTGGACCCAAATCTGTGCAACCAAAGTGAAGTGAGACTCAATATGACCATATACAACGCATGACAATGTTATGCACATGATATGAGATGTATAAGAAGTAAAATGATGTCATGAAGTCACATAATCAAGTAATTCGTTCAAGTATATTCAATACATGAAGGTTTCAAGCCCAATCGTTTCATAATTCGTAGCAATTCAAGTCATGAATTTCATAAAACAATTATAACTCAAATATATCAAGTTTGCAATTATAAAATAAACAAAATAAAGGCATCAAATCATTTAAATAGGTATGAACGTGAAATAGATATCAAATTAATTATATAAATTCAAATAAATCAAACAATATATAATATATACACATTACATGCACACACTATATAATATACTTATATCTATACGTACACACACATATCACATGCACAACTACACTTTCACACATGCACACATTACTCAATAATGTGCAGCATAAATCAACAACATTTTACATGCAGGCAATAAATATATATAATACCTAATATATTACATTTATATATATACACACATGCAAAAAAAACAAAAAAAAAAAAAAAAAAAAAAAAAAAACTCAAACAAAAGAGCAGCTCTCGAACCCAGCCATGGGGCCATGCAGGCAGGCAGTTCAAATGCTGCGCGGCCGCGCAACAAACTTCCCCCCAAAGTCAAACAATAGCACGCGGTTCATGCAGGCAAACCGCGCGGCCGCCCGTTGTAACATCCCGCTCGTCCGGTGTACAAGTACGTTGTAACGAAAGTGTTATTTGCATTTTAAATTATTTAATTATGCAATTGTGTGTTATTTTAATGATTATGAGATTATTTGGAAATACTTGAAATTATTTGATTAACTTATAAACTTGAATTTTTAAACATTTATGTCTACGTACCTTACAATTTGCCCTCTACGTATCCGAATTTAATTCCGATTTTTGTGAAATCTTGGTATGCATGAATTATGTGAGTTATGAGCGTGCTTACATGTTCGTTACATGTTTTAGAGTTTGTTTATTTTGGTTCTTGGCTTGTTACTGTGAAACGGGATTTGTAAGGGACTCGAGGGCCTAACTAGTTTTAGCGCACCTTGGGTTTCGGGCAACATAACTTGAGCTCGGGAATTTGGATTCGAATTCCGGAAGAAGCGTTGGACTTGTAACAAAGAATGGAAGCCAAGGAACCCAAATTTGTATTTTTAGAAGCCTGTTTGAACCTCCGAATTTTTACTGAAACGAGCCTCACATGCAATTTAGACCCTTGTTCACTCTTTTAGCCATAACTTATTCATCCTTTGACCAAATTAACCCAAGTTTGAACCTAACTAACCTTGGTTAACCCCTTTATCAGACCTAACCCTCCCATTTCATTCCAAGAATCACAAAATAAGGAAAAAGGGGAATTTTGCACCTGCTACCCGAAATCCAAGGGAGAGGAAGAAGAACACTATTCATTTTTCAAGTTTTGAGCTCGTTACACCTCCAATTCGCCTCATATTTGAAAGGTAAGCTTGTGAACTTGTTCTCCATCCTTTTTTATTCATTTTAAGCCCTTATTTTTTGAGTTTCATGGTGATATGAGCATGATATGAAGATCTTGGTGAATAGTAAGGGTTAAAGCATATTTGATGAACTTGGGTGATCTCTTGAGTATTGTTTGGAGTTTATGCATCCTTAATGATCTTAAGACATCCCTAAATGTTTATATGAACTTTAATACATGGTAGTTGAGTGATGATTAATATGCCATTAATGTGCTTGATTGAAACTTAGAGAATTTGAACCTATTTCATCCCTTTCTTGCTTTCCACTTCTTGTTGGTATGTTATAGCATGTTATGTGTTCGTTTTTATGGCTTTTATGAGTTGTTTTACTGCTGGGAATTCCTTGTTTTCCCCTCCATCTTTGCTGCTGCTGCTGTGGAGGAAATGTATAGGGGAGATGCCTTTGTTGCTGTGCAATAATTGGAGACAAAGATGGGGTAACGCCCCGTTACCCCTATTGGTTTATCGAAGAGTAACGCCCATTACTTTTGAAGCCCTTCGCCACTGCCTCCATTAACAGGGGTTACACTTTTTGTACTGGAGAAAGGTAACCCCCGTTACCCCCTTAGATGTTTGGAAGAGCTACTGCTGCTGCTGTGAATTTTCCTTCCTTTCTTATTTGTCAGTGTTGCTGGTATGCATGTGTTTGTATATATATATATATATATATATATGCATGATGCATTGTATTTTTATATATATATAATGCATGAGATTGTGTATTGTGTATGTGCATGTGTGTGAACGTGTGTGAATATATATTTTAGTAAATGTTGCATATAAGATGTGTTGTGTGTGGTTAGTGCATGCATGAATTGTACATGTATATATATATACTTATTATGCTAGCTTTATTTAATTGTTATATTATTGAATCTATTATATTATATGCTACTAGTCTTATTTAATATATGTATATGATATTAATTTATTATATAATATGCTATAAACCTTATCTTAATTTATGAATTTAATTTAATATGAGTTATATGTGTTACCTTGTAGGATATGAATTTGTGATTGAATTTAGATGCTTGTTTTTTTATTTATGTTCTCATGTACTCTTGAGTGACTTAAGTACTTTTCAATGTGCATGAATGAGTTAGAACTTTGTCTATCTGCTTAATATGCTAATCTCTTGTTTCTCTTATGACTTGAGTGATATGATAACATGTTAATTTATGTGTTAACCTGAAAGTATTGGATTTATAGAACCGTTTAATATGAAATACGTGAAAACTGAACTCATATGGTTTAAGTGTTGCATTCCATTTGCATTATATGCATCATATGCATTTGTAGAGCTTCTATTGGGTACATTTTGAGTCTAAGAGTATCCTTTGTTGTTTCCTTTGTTTAGAGTTTGGTCCCCGTGCGTAACGAGGAGGTCCCGTAGGCGTTCGTTTGCGTCCGTTTTATATCCTTTTGCTCCACTACGTTGAAAAGGTGAGGTTTTCTTCCTTTTAGATAATATGACCTACAACCCTAAGTGTTTTGAAGCTTGCATGCGAATTATGTATATTATATGATAGACATGTGTGTGATATGTACTTTGAGGGCTCGTCCCATTTTGTTAGAAGACTTTGAAAAGGCTTTTATATACGTATCTAAGGTCTATTTTGATTTTCGTTTTGAAAAGCTTTGAATATGTGTGAGTGTGTAGCGAGCTTTGATCTTTGAAAAATAATCTTATGAAAATTATGATTTTTGAATCATGAAATGGGCCCTGGAGAGTGGTATGGCAACTCGGGTCGATCGTAGGGTAGCTGAGCTCTCCCATCAACACTTTCCTTTGAGAGTTTCACCTAACCTTAGGAGGTTAAGGAAGGGTGGTTCTCTTGAGCCGGTGGTATCCCCGCCGAAGGTGCAAGGAAGTGATTAATCCTTGTCTCGTGTGAATTATGATCGATAGCTAGGGTTTGCTACCCTTCTATCACCCGGAGAAGGATGGTTTATGATTTACGTTTTGATTACGATTATGCCTTTGTATATAGGAAGTTGGGAAGGAGAACTCGTACTCGTACTCGCCGAGTTAGTGTGATTATGTATAAATCTATGAAACAAGAATGGACTCTTAAATACCTAAAATTGGTTGTTTTGGCTTTTGGCCTTTAACCTCTTTTACCTATATATATCTATTATCACGGGAAATGTTTTAGCATGCAAAAACCATCCCCGGTTCATGGATTCTTTTCGAATTGCTAAGTGCTTTGCTCTATACATATATATGGGTGTGTGTATGTTAGCCCCCTCACCAGTCTTTAGGACTGACCCTCGTTTTGTTCCTCTTTTTTCCCCTTTTTGTTGAGTTGCAGGTACTTTTGGAGATTCGAGCTAGGCGGTTGTCCTTGTGTCGAGATTGAGGCTAGCTCGAGTCACATGCATTGTATTTAGCTTATTTTATGCATCTTGTAAATTTTGATATATGTATGAACTTTGATACTTAGATTTTGGCCTGGGATTAAACTTTGTATATTTGTCTTGTATAAGTTGTATATGGTGGCGATAATATAATTTAACAATTGCTAGCATGTTATGGTTTGAAATTTATCACTTCCGTGAATTATGTCTAATGCACGCTCTGTATTAGGGTCTAGACCGCCTAGCTAGGGAGTGTATTTTTTGTTTGTCACCTGTTCACCATGGCTTGGTGCGTGTACGGAGTTTCCATTTTGTTACACGTGTTGGGCTATGATGCGGGGGATATGGTGCCCTTCGCTCGGGGTGCTACACGCATCCCCTTTCTCCTCCAGACGCACGCAATAGTAACAACAGGGTAACAACAGCAAAACAGGGCAAAAACAATATAAAGCCTCAACCAATCTCATGCCAACATACTAAGGTAAAATTGTGCAGCAAATAACCAAAAAAATTAGCCCCTTTTCATGCCTTAAAAACGCAGCAAAGTTCACAAACGTGAGGAAGGAAAAATGAGTTCAAGTTTCATCCAATTTCTTCCAAAGTTCATTAATGGTATCATCAATAATTCTCAACTACCATGCAATACAAGTCTAAAGAAGTATAAATGGAAGTCTTAGGATCAATTTCCATGCATTAAACTCAAGAAAAACACAAGGAAACAAGGTTGATTCATCAATTGAGCATAAACCCTTACTATTCATCAAATTCTCCATTGCATACATAAATCATCATGAAATTCAACAAGATTAGGCTTAAAAGAAAGAGGAGAAGGTGGAGAATAAAATCATGAACTTACATTTCAAATATGGAGTGAAATGATGGAGTATTGAGCTCAAAAGGGTGAAAATAAATAGTGTTCTTCTTCTCTTCTCAAGGGATCTCGGTTTGGTGATAATTTTGTCTCCTCTTGGTGTATGAAATGAAATAGAAGGGATGTTAGCTGACTAAGGGTTATGTGAGGGTCAAGTGGGTCCAAGTTTTACTCAATTTGGTTAAGTATAGGTTAAGTTATGAATAAAATGGCTAAGGGTGGTCATTTAGGCGGGTGGAGCTTGTTTTGATGAAATTTCGGGTGATCAAACGAGTTTAGAAAAATATGAAGCTTGACCCATTGAATCCGAATCGTCGATTCGAGCTCAACGGTGTTGATGGAACTTGAATCTGAGTTCCCGAGCTCAAGATATGGCGCCCGGAACCAAAGGTGCGCTAAATGCTCTTTAGCCCCATTTTGGTCCCATTCAAACAAATAAATCCGAAACCAAGTCAAACAAGTTCGAAATCAAGTGTCGAGCATACGAACATAATCATAACTCACATAATTCTTGCATACCAAGTTTACACAAAAATCAGAATTGAATTCGAATAAGAACGACACGCATTTCATAATCAAAGAAATATTTCATTCATAAATTCAATAATAAAATTCCCATTTTCAAATTTCATAAAATTATAACGAATAAAAAAAAAGAAATAATTAAAAATAATTATAAAAAATAATTAATTACATAATTAAATAATTTAAATGTGCAATTTGGTAAACACATACGTCATACCTGTACGGTAGAAAAGTCGGGGCGTTACAGATGATTTTGTGATATAGGTTTGTTTTTATTGGAATTTGATTGCATAATGAACTCTACATGTTGTATTTACTGTATTAATTGCATGAAATCATTTGGTAGTTGAGTTTTGAGGTTGTTGCCATTAATGAGCTTGAGTTATGCCTGAAATTTCATTTATGACTTATAGCTTTGATTCTTGATATTTTTACGTTATATGAATGCAAACTTGTCCTAAGTGAGTTACTTGAAATATTGGCCTAAGTTGGTAAGTTTTTACAGCTCCTTGGTGTTGTTTTTATTGCCATTTTTGGCTTTTAAGTGCTTCCCCTGTTTTTGTAAATGTCTGCCCAGATTTAAATTTCGAACCAGGCCGAAACCGTCGTTCCTGCCCCAAGTTTAAACTGGGAACGACCCTTCGCGGATTTTCATGACATCACTTCCGAAAATGGGAACGACTGCTCCCAGTTTGTACTCGGGATGGGAAGGGCCGTTCCCAAGGGCAAATCTTTACAGACGCGCGGGGAGGAGTTCGGGTAGTTGGGAACGGCCGTTGCCATTTCCTTCTTCAGCTCAGAATGGCCCTTCCCATCTTTCAGAAACTTTGGGCGAGAACGGGAATGGCCGTTCTCTACAGTGGCAGGGCCGTTCCCATTCTTCCCGAGACTTGGAGCTGGTTTCTGCTTCTATTTTGCTAAGTTATGCATTTTTATAACTTTAGTTGATAATCTTTTGCATGTTTAATGTTATAACTTGATTTTTATTGCATGATAAATTGTAAATAAATATTGTATGCTATGTTATGTGAATTATATGATACATTTCATTTTGTTTTGCATTCGTGCATAAGTCATGCATTGGTCGGGTGTCTTATTTGGTCCATATAGAGTCTAAGCCTTGGGCTCTCGTATTTTTTTTTTAGACGGTGTTGCTGGGGACGAGCCCGAGGCATAGGTTTGCTCACTCCCACTCCTTTCTCTTCTACGCACAAGGTGAGGTTTAGGATTTTGTATAGTTATGACCTAAAGCCTTTATGTGACGTTTTCGAGCCTTGCATGCGATTATATATTATATATATAATTAAATAAGTGTTGAATATGATATATTTATGATCTTATGGAACAAGTTTGATTTGAAAAGGTATTTATGAAAGCATATGTAAGCTATTTTGGAAAAGTATTTTATGTTCAAGTTTGGTAGAAAGTTTTGCCATGAAAGATTGGTATATGATATGTATATGTGAGTGTGGATCCAAGGAGCTATGGATAAGGAATCCCCGAGATGGTATCGGGCCGTCAGGGCTCGGCCTGTGTATAGTTTCCATCCAAGTTATCACGTGCGACCTCGGGAGTTAGGGAAGGTGTGATATTTTGATGCCTTCGGTGTGAAAGTTGGGGAGGACACGTTGTGGGTTAGCTACCCCACGTGGGTTTGTAAATATATAGATGGTTAGGGTTGCGCATGGCTCTTCCATCATTGGTGTGGTGGATGGATGTGTTTTGATTTATGTTTTGATATGATATGAGGAGTAAAGGTTGGAAGCTCGTTCTCACCGAGCATGTGATATGTTATGTTATAGGAATTATGAATCGGGATAGAGTTTATGAAAATGCTTTCCAAGATTATATGTTGTTTGAAAGTTTGGTTTGTAACACCTATTCCCGGTTCATATGTCCACCTTTGTTATGTGCTTTACTATATATTTAGTGTGTGGGTGTGCGTTAGGCCCCTCACTCACTCAGTTGACTGACCATCGTTTTATCCTTTTAGTTGCAGGTTTTGGGACTTGAGCTAGGCGGAGAAGTGTGTCCTTCGAGTCGCACTTACGGGTCTAGGTCTTGTCCATTTGCATATGTCTACATACACTCCATATTTTTGTATACTTATGACTTGTATTCTCGGAGACTTGATCATTTTATTTTGATGAGGCCATGAGGGCCAATGTGCATTTTATATATGATGTTGGTACCTATATATATCTACGATATGCATCTACTTTACTTTTTTTAGTTTTAATTGTTTCGCTTCCGCGCACTCTAGTTGTGTTGTTAGCTCCGCCTAGCATAGGGTGTAAGTTGGTCTCCCATTCGCTATGATTCGGATTCGGTTACGGACTTCCCATTTTGTAACCGGGCTTGGGTCTTAGTGCGGGGGATGTGGTTCCTACGTTTGGGTGCTACATCTTTAAGTGGTGTCAGAGCGCGGTTGCAAAACCAGGCTCTAGTGTCGTGTTGAGTCTGTGTAGGTCGTACGACTTAGGACAATGTGATTATGTGATTATGTGACTCATTACTTGAATACTTATTTATTTTTATTTATTATATACATGAACATTTGCTAACCTACATGCATCTATATTTTTTGAATTTGTGATTTTCAGGATGCCTCCTAGAAGAAATGATTGTCAACAACCACCGGGTTTGAATCAACCACCTCTACAGAATGCACCTTCGCCACCACCTATGAACGCGAAGAATATTGTTCAAGCCCTTCTCAACCAACTTTAACAAAACCAAAGCAATCAAACACCTCTGGTTGAAGGGCAAGAAGTCTCCGGTGTGTACAAAGAGTTCCAAAACAACAATCCTCCAAAGTGGTATGGAGGAGATGATATAAAAGCGGAGGAGTGGTTGTCAGAGATTAGAGGAATTTGGGAGATATATCCGGGAAGTTCCCAGGACAAAGCCGTTTCACGGACCGTTTTATTCAAGGGCAAGCGGCTAATTGGCTTAAAAGTGTGTGCTCTAAGTTGGAGAGGATCGGGAGGGAGTTTAATTGGGAGACTTTTGTGCAGGAATTCCATGAGAAATATATCTCTCATAGTGCACAAGAGCGCCGACTCTAAGAATTTTCTGAATTGAAGCAAGGAAATCGGACAGTGGAGGATTATATATTGGAGTTTGAGAGGCTAGCACCTTATGCCACTCATATCACCGATAATGATACTCACAAAGCCCGACACTTTCTTCACGGGCTTCGCCATGAATTTCAAGTTGCTCTCCAAGCCGTTAATGTGAGTATATGAGCCAAGGTTACCAAGAGGGCAATTTAAGTAGAGGTCCAAAAGATAAGGTTGAGGCCTCCACGTTTCTCTTATAGCCAGGGTTTGGGATCCGGTTCTGGATCGGGTAAGAGTCTCGTTTCTTATGATCCTCAAGCTACTTCTACTCTGGCTTTTAGTCCCAGGGCTTCGGGAACAAAAAGCCCCGTGTTGCCAGTCCCGTGTCACCTTCTGCACCTCCAGCTTTGCCGACTCCGGCTCCACCTCATAGTGCTTATTGTCAGGGAAAACATGTTGTTGAGAAGTGTTGGAAGTTGTTGGGAAAGTGTTACGTGTGCGGGTCTTTTGAGCACAAGATTGACACTTGCCCAAAGAAAAGACCGGCTATTCAGGCTCGTGTTTATGCTGTCGATGGAGAGGAGAAAGCTGCTAAGATCGACCAGAATGCCGTGGTGGTGTAACATCCCGATTCTCCGACATATGAGGTACGCCACGTTTTGACTTTCTTATGTGTTTAATTATGTGATTTTGTGTTTTGCGTGGCCCTATTTTCAACTCTTTAAGAGTTTAGGGGTTTGTTTGTAATTTTTCTCTTTTAGGGGTTTTTCGGTCACTGCTCGTTCGATCGAGATTTTGACCTCTTTGACCGCTTTAACGCTTTCGGGGCATCGAAACGAGTCCGTAGACTCTGAGTTTGCCCAATTCTGAGGTCGTTTGCCCCTCCTACCGTTCGTTTTGCGCACGAGGACCCGGGATAAAACACTCGGACCCTCGTTAAACGTGCCAGAGCATTAGATTTCAGCTCTCTCTCTCCAGCGACATACATACACTCACGGTGTAAACACATACATAACTCCAAACTTTGTCGTTTCTCGACGGAATTCGACGAATGAGTAGTTCATTTCGAAGAGCTTGATGATGCAATCAAAACCGTACCAAGATCTCGACCAAACGACGAACGGTGGCGGAGTTATCGCCGTTTTTCAGGCGCGGCTGGAAGGGGGTGGCAGAACCGCCACTTCGCCGATGGTTTCCGGCGACCTTTATTCGACACGCACCCGGGAGCTGAAAGAAGACTTCATACCGGTCCTTTCTACGTTGGCAGCGCGGCCAACGGCCACCGGACGACGGCTCACGTGCCGCCTAAAGCTCGTGGCGGTGGCGCTGGAACAATAACACGGTGGCAATCCAGCAACTTTTTTCGACGAAGGTTAGTGTTTTCTGAGGTTTTCTGACCCCTGAGTTCATTCCCGGCATCGATTTGATTAGATTTTGGTCATAGGTAGTGGTTCCGGCATGACAACGGTGGCGCGATTTGGGGCAGCGATTTGGGGCTTTTTCGGTGAGTTTTTGGTGACGGGCCCTTCTGAGAAGTTGCTCAACTCGACGAGGCCGAGCTCTTCGTGTAGGTCCCAGTTCAAGAACGGGCTGTTGGCGGCAGATCGTGGCGGTGCAGCGGCGGTTCAACAGTGGAGGCAGCTCCGGTGATATTTTTCTGCCATTACTTTGGGCGTTTCGAAGGTCTCATCATGGGTAAGCCGATGCCTTTTACGGATTCGATTTTCGTTCACCGGTTTGGAAGTAATTGGATTTTGAAGATTTTGGGGTTTCGTATTGTTGGATTTGAAATTTGAGACGATTGGCTTGAAATTTTTAGAAATTGATCGAGGAAGTGGAACAAGCACGAGGAGTACTTGCACGGGTGATTTTTCGGGATTTTTCCCGCATGTTTCGATGGCGGCCGAGCGGCGGCTGGCCACTGTTCCGACGGCTCCGGTGGCAGCGTTCCGGCGGTGTTCGGACAGTTTGTCCACCTCGTTGTGGTGAGTCCAAAACCACTTTTCGTTCGTCAATCGGATGTTCGGTTGATTTGTTGTGATTTATTTTGTGTATTTTGAATATTTGAAGTAATTGTTTTAATTGCAATAAATCGTGTATTGTTGTAATTGTCGATCAATATGTACTCCAATGTATAGGAAATTATATATTTCATGAAATATGACATGTATGGATGTTTTGATTTGGTAATTGAATCCCGATATGTTGAATTTCGCTATTTGTTTAACTTTAAGGGGTGTATGTGTAATTTTACTAAAATATGAAAAATTAGTATAACTTGAATTAATCAAATCTTGGCATGCAATAAACGAATATGATAATTTTAGTTACATAAAAATGAATTATTATATCTTGAACAATTTAATTTGGAACTTTCTTAATTAAAGTCTAACTATTTAAGTTGAATTTGAATCTATTATGCAATACATGAATTGTATGAACTTTGTACCGTTGAATGACATAATTAGAATTTGATATGTGACTTTATAGGTTTAAAGGAAATTTATAACATGGTATTGTGTGAATTTTGTATGAAATGTGATATATGACTTGAATGGAACTTATAGGATTTAATTAGGAACTTTTGCACGTAAGAATAGTTTAATTGTACGAATATGAATTTGGTATGCGCTATATGAATTAGTATGAAATAATTTGAATTGCTTTGGCTTTCTATTTCTCTTGTTTGCATGAATTGTGAACATGAACGTGTCCTAATATGTAATATGATTTCACTGAACTATATAATGATTTGTTTTGTATGTAATTGATTTGAACCCTGCCTACGTGATTGCATCTTTTAAGTGTTTGAGCATTATCGTACGTTTCTGTGTGGTTGTCTGAGTCTGAGTTTGAGCCCTGTGTTGTGTTTTGTGTGCTCAGTTGGTACAGGTGCACCTGGGGTGGTGATTAGTGAGTCGTGCAGGTTCCGGGGTGGACCATTTGCTTTGGGTTTGGCTTTGTTTGGTGCCAGGTGAGGTTAGGTTATAGTTAAACCCTAAAGATATGTGACCGATATGTATGCATGTGGCTATAACCCTGCGAATGTGTGTATGTTTGATACGTATGTATGTGATAAGTATGTATGAATGTGTGTGAGTGTGTATGTATGTGAGTATGTATACATGTGAATATACGTATGTGTGTGTGTAAGTGTGATGTGTGGGTGTACGTGTGGGTGTATGTGTATGCGATGTGTACGCAGGTGGTGATACGTATGAGCGTGTACGTGTCACCGAGTTGTAAGTGGTAAGTGGATATATGTATGAGCGTGTACGTATGACCTGGATGTAAGTGATATCTTATGCTGAGTGTGTGTTCTGCTCCGGGATGGCTTATTTTAGGTCGACGGACGTGTGCGTGTGTTCTGCTACGGGATGGCTTATTTTAGGTCGACGAACGTGTGTGTGTGTGCGTGTGTGTGTGTGTTATATTTGTTTTACGGTATGTTAGTTATGTTAGTTTGATACGTAATAGTTTGTGAAACGGGAGTGGATTTCCAATTAATAAAATATGGTTGTTTTGGCCTTCGTCCTAACTCTTTTATTCCCTATATCTAGTATCACGTGAGAAAATGTTTTAGACTGCAAAAACCACGCCTCGGTTCATGAACTCCCCTCTATGTTATGTGTTGTGCTCCATATATATATGTATGTGTGCGTGTGTAGCCCCTCACCCAGTCTTTGGACCGACCCCTCCCTCTTTATGTTTTTAGTTGTAGTTTCAGGTCGTTGGAGTTCGTGCTAGGCGGCTGTCTGTCGTGTCTATGTCAGTCAGTTTGAGTTTGTTAAGCTTTTCGTTCCGAATTATGTCTGCAATTATGTATATGATATGTTCTGTACAGGTTTATGATTGTGATTAGATTATATGGAAATTCGGGACAGGTTAGGACAGATTCTGGATTAGTTGAACCCGTTTTGTTGTATATTATTCGGGACAGGTTAGGACAGGTTTTCCTGATTAGTTGAACCCGTTTAGTTGAGGTTGATTTACTTTCTAGAATGTATAAATTACGCTTGTTGTTTAAAGTTTTTAAAAGTTGGCATTTCGCATTGCTTCCGCTGTCATGTTTTGCATCTTTCCATTTGTACGGGGTTTAAGTACCGCCTAGCTTAGGTTGGATTTTTGTTTGTCACCCGTTCGCTTTGACTTGGTGCGTGGGCGGACTTTCCATTTCGTACACGTTCGGGTCTTAGTGCGGGGGATATGGCGCCTCACGTGCGGGGTGCTACAGGTGGAAGGTACAATACACATTCATGGCATATCATTATATGCATTATTTGATCCCGGGGCCACTCATTCTTTTATTTCCCGGGATGTTGTTGCTTCTTTGCCTTTCCTTGCTGAATTATCTACGCATATGTATGTGGTGAGTTCTCCTTTGGGAGGGTGTTTGGAAGCAGACCATGTGTTCCGGGAGTGCCCGGTGTGTTGTGAAGACCGAGTTTTTCCTGCAGATCTGATAGTGATGCCTATTAAGAGGTATGGAGTAATCCTTAGGATGGACTGGCTTTTCAAACACCGAGCCATGATGGATTGTCATGATAAGAGAGTTTTTTTGGGTTCTGTGGTGTTTACGGAGTCTAGCTCGTTTGTGTCTTTTATGGAAGCAAGTAAGCTCGTCCGGGATGGCACGACAGGTTTTCTGGCTTACCTTCTTAACAAACCGAAGGACCAAGCCAAATTTGAGGAGACGGAGGTTGTACAAGAGTTCCCCGATGTATTCCCTGAGAGTTTGGGTTCTTTACCACCCGATAGGGACATTGAGTTTGTGGTAGACCTCTACCCCAGAGCTGAGCCTTTCTCTAAGACACCTTACCGGATGGCTCCTGTTGAGTTAAAGGAGTTGAAGACGCAGCTTGATGAGCTCTTGGCTTGCGGTTATAATCGTCCGAGGACTTCTTCGTGGGGTGCTCCTGTTTTATTTGTGAAGAAGAAGGACAGAACTTTGAGGATGTATATAGACTACCGCGAGCTGAGCCGGATGACAGTGAAGAATAAGTATCCATTACCTCATATTGAAGAGTTATTTGATATCTTGCAAGGTTCACAAGTGTACTCTAAGTTAAATTTGAGGCAAGGATATTACCAACTTCGCATTTGGGAGGAAGATATCTCTAAGATTGCGTTCAATACTCGGTATGGGCACTTTGAGTTTGTGATGATGCCGTTTGGGTTGACTAATGCCCCAGTCGTGTTTATGGACATGATGCACTGAGTGTTTAGACCGTTTCTCGACAAATTTGTGGTGATTTTCATAGACGACATTTTGGTGTAATCGAGGTCCGCAGAAGAGCACACACATCACCTTCGAATTGTCTTGGAGACACTTAGAATGCACAAGCTTTATGCTAAATTTAGCAAGTGCAAGTTTTGGATCGACAGAGTCACATTCCTAGGCCACATAATTTCAAGCATGGAATTGAAGTTGATCCCTCCAAGATAGAGACAGTGGCTCAGTGGGAGAGACCGAAGAATGCCTCCGAAGTGAGAAGTTTTGTTGGGTTAGCGGGTTACTACAGGAGATTTGTGAAGGATTTCTCCAAGATTGCGTGTCCGTTGACTAGTTTAACAAAGAAGGAGGTAAAGTATGAGTGGGATGATGAGTGCGAGAGAAGTTTACTAACTTTCAAAGAAAGGTTAACTTCAGCACCAGCTCTTACCCTACTCGAGGGATCCGAGGCTATTCAGTTTATACAGATACTTCGAAAGAAGGCCTTGGATGTATGTTGATGCAAGATGGCCAAGTGGTGGCCTGTGCTTCTAGGAAGTTGAAGGAACACGAGAAGAATTACCCCATTCATGACCTTGAGCTTGTCGTGGTCGTGCATGCTTTGTCTAAATGGCGTCACTACCTCTACGGTACTACTTTTGAGATATTTACCAATCATAAGAGCCTCAAGTATCTTTCGACTCAGAAGGAACTTAACAATAGATAGAGGCGTTAGATGGAGTTTTTAGAGGACTATGATTGCACGATTCAGTACCATTCCGGTAAAGCTAATGTAGTGGCCGATGCTTTGAGCAGAAAAGCAAGTGTTTCAGGTTTGAGTGCAGAGCCTTTAAGGCAAAGTTCAATAGTTGTGGTTTCTGTGGCTCGGTTAGCTAACATCACGGTTCAACCTGACTTGAAGCAAAGGTTGATTGATGCTCAGGCTACGGATGCAGAGGTTCAGATATTGATAGCCCGATCGAGAGTTGATCTAGGAAAAAAGGTAGATTTGATGATTCGGGCTTATCAGGTTCAAGACAAGGGTATGTGTTCCAGAAGACCTCAAGAGGTTAATACATGAGGAAGGGTACTGTTCGGGGTATTCCATTCATCCCAGTGATGCTAAGATGTACCGAGATTTGAAGGAACTATTTTGGTGGAATGGCATGAAGAGAGATGTCGCAAACTTTGTGAAGCGATGTCTCACATGCCAAATGGTAAAAGCTGAACACCAAAAACCGAGAGGAACCCTACAACCACTTCCTATCCCTAAATGGAAGTGCTAGCAAGTGACAATGGACTTCGTGTCTGGCTTACCAAGGTCAAGAGGAGGATACAATGGAATATGAGTGATAGTTGACCGTCTAATCAAGTCAACTCATTTTCTCAAGGTGAAGATGTCCTACAAGACTCCTAAGCTAGCAGATTTGTATTGTGACGAGATTGTAAGATTACATGGAGCTCCTGTTAGTATTGTTTCTGATCGTGATCCTCGATTTACTGCTAAGTTCTGGTAAGATCTTCAGAAATGGTGGGGTACAAGACTTAATTTTAGCAATGCTTCGCATCCTTAAACGGATGGGTAATTCGAGATATTAATCAAGTATTTGGAGGACTTGTTGAGAGTGTGTGCTTTGGATTTTAAAGAGAAGTGGGACAAGCACTTAGCTCTGGTCGAGTTTGCCTATAATAACAGTTACCAAGCTTCTATTGGCATGGCTCCCTATAAGGTATTTATGGAAGAAAGTATAGGTCGCCTCTCTTTTGGGATATTGAGGATTGGCGGTGGAAAGAAGAGAATAAGCTCGAGAGAGCAACACCTCGGGAGAAGTTGGATAAAACCACTGCTAAAGTTAAACTGATTCAACAGAGAATGAAGGCAGCTCAGGACCGTCAGAAGAGCTATTCAGATAAGAGGAGAAGGCGCCTCGAGTTTGTCGTAGGAGTTCGAGTCTTCTTGAAAGTATCTCCTAGGAAGGGATTTTCTCGAATAGGTCGAGGTGGAAAGCTTAATCCAAGATACCTCGGACCTTTTGAAATCCTTGAGAAGATTGGAGAAGCGGCGTATAGGTTGGACCTACAGCCAAGGTTGACCGGGATACATAATGTGTTTTATATCTCACAACTTCAAAAATATTATCCGGATGAAGCAACCATACTCCCCGTTGAAGAGGTACAACTTGAGCCGGATTTGACAATAGAGAAGCACCCGGTTGAGATTCAAGACCGGAAGATGCAAGTGTTGAGAAACCAGCAGATTCCCTTGGTCAGAGTACTATAGAGAGATCGTAAGTCTGAAGAATCCACTTGAGAGACCGAGGAAAAAATGAGACAGTTGTATCTAGATATGTTTTTGGGTCAAACCGTGAACCTGGGGACCAGGTTCTCCGAAAGGGGGGAGGTTGTGACACCCCGTTCTACAGTTTGCACAAGTATGACGTAATTATGTGATTTAAATTCTTATTTGCATTTCAAAATTAATTATATTTGGCTTATATGAATGTATTTGAATTAATCTCATACTTGAATTACTTGAATTATTTGAATTTAATTTGATTTATGCCTTGGTTTAACCTTTTACCTTTTAAACCGAACCGGAAAAACTTGAACCGAACCCCACCCCTTGAACCGAACCGGTTCAGCCTTTACTCATCTGTTCCTTTCTCATTTTCACATAAGCAATAACAGTAGTTCAGCTCCAAGGAGAAGCCAAACCCCAAGTTCCATTTTCAATGTTCAAGAGCCATATCTCCCTCGTTTCTCCACCTTTTCTCGAGTTTAAGTAAGTTTCAGAATTCCCTTGTCGGGTTCCTCGTTTCTATATTTAATTTCTGAATTTTAGTGGTGAATTTGTGTGTATTTGATCAACCACATGAATAGTAAGGGTTTAGACATTTTTGATGATTTTGTGATATAGGTTTGTTTTTATTAGAATTTGATTGCATAATGAACTCTACATGTTGTATTTACTGTATTAATTGCATGAAATCATTTGGTAGTTGAGTTTTGAGGTTGTTGCCATTAATGAGTTTGAGTTATGCTTGAAATTTCACTAGTGACTTATAGCTTTGATTCTTGATATTTTTGAGTTATATGAATGCAAACTTGTCCTAAGTGATTTACTTGAAATATTGGCCTGAGTTGGTAAGTTTTTATAGCTCTTTGGTGTTGTTTTTATGGCCATTTCTGGCCTTTAAATGCTTCCCCTGTTTCTGTAAATGCCTGCCCAGATTTAAATTTCGAACCAAGCTAGAACGGCCTTTCCTGCCCCAGCTTTAAACTGGGAATGGCCCTTCGCGGATTTTCATGACGTCACTTCTGAAAATGGGAACGGTCGTTCCCACTTTGTACTAGGGATGAGAAGGGCCGTTCCCAAGGGCAAATCTTTACAGACGCACGTGGAGGAGTTC
Source organism: Lantana camara (assembly GCA_037501455.1). NCBI lineage: Eukaryota > Viridiplantae > Streptophyta > Magnoliopsida > Lamiales > Verbenaceae > Lantana > Lantana camara. The sequence goes on from CM074856.1 coordinate 98,248,178, forward strand.
GGGTAGTTGGGAACGGCCGTTCCCATTTCCTTCTTCAGCTCAGAACGGCCGTTCCCATCTTCCAGAAACTTTGGGCGATAACGGGAACGGCCGTTCTCTACATTGGCAAGGCCGTTCCCATTCTTCCCGAGACTTGGAGCTGGCTTCTGCTTCTATTTTGCTAAGTTATGCATTTTTATGACTTTAATTGATAATCTTTTGCATGTTTAATGTTATAACTTGATTTTTATTGCATGATAAATTGTAAATAAATATTGTATGTTATGTTAGGTGAATTATATGATACATTTCATTTTGTTTTGTATTTATGCATAAGTCCAGCATTGGTCGGGCTTCTTATTTGGTCCATATAGAGTCTAAGTCTTGGGCTCTCGTGTTTTCTTTTTAGACGGTGTTGCCGGGCACGAGCCCGAGGCCTAGCTTTGCTCACTCCCACTCCTTTCTCTTCTACGCACAAGGTGAGGTTTAGGATTTTGTAAAGTTATGACCTAAAGCCTTTATGTGACGTTTTCGAGCCTTGCATTCGATTATATATTTTATATATAATTAAATAAGTGTTGAATATGATATATTTATGATCTTATGGTACAAGTTTGATTTGAAAAGGTATTTATGAAAGCATATGTAAGCTATTTTGGAAAAGCATTTTATGTTCAAGTTTGGTGGCGAGTTTTGCCATGAAAGATTGGTATATGATATGTATATGTGAATGTGGATCCAAGGAGCTATGGGTAAGGAATCCCCGAGACGGTATCAGGTCGTTGGTGTAGCACCCGAGCGCAAGGTACCACATCCCCCGCACCGAGACCCGACCCGAATATGAAATGGACAATCCATACCCGAGCTAGATCACGGCGAACAGGGACATACACACTCGCTAAGCTAGGCGGGACCTAACTTTCGCTGCGAAAGAAACAATAAAACAGAAATATCATGAATATGGAAGCAATGTACATACATATAGAACAAGATAAGCAAAGAGCAACGGGTTCAACTAACAAAGATACCTAGCCCCGAAGATTCTTACATAAACATTTCCAAATATACATTTTTGTAAGCTATCATGTGTACAAAATGCGTATGACTTGACTTAGACTTAAATACGAGACTTGACAGACTCAGAACCCCGCCTAGCACTCCAAACCTGCAAAAGAACTGAAACAAAGCCGGGTTCAGTCTATAGGAGACTGGTGGGTATAAAATGGCATAATAATATAATACTGCAGAATTTAAACATCCACACATGCAAGATATAATCCCGTACGAGGTTTTTAGAATATTTCCCAAGTGGGTGAAAACAAAATAAAACAACGCTCGGGATTACAACTATCAATTTAATTCAATCATTCAATCAGTCAAAACGTGAGCCCGGCGAGGGGGGTAAAATCTCCAACCTACACCTCGTGTGTGCAAAACTTCATTCATTAGTGATCATGCGACAGTCATTTCATTCATTCGATCATTCAATCATTATCATTCATTTGTGCATAACAATTTCTCCTTCTTCCTCCGGGTGGTGGACGCGCCGTTTAGGGTTGAAGTGTACCTTCCCGCCCCAACGATATTGTCCTCACTGGACAGGTTTTGTTCCTCCCTGCCGTGTACCGACCCAGGAGGACGCGTCTACCCAATCATTGACCAAAAGGGGTTACATGAATTCCCCAATTGGCACTCAGCTCCCTTTCCCCGCCAATCTCCTGGCGAGGTCCGGTACCGCCGTAACAATGTGGTGGGACTAGTACAAGGGATCACCGTCGGCCCTTGCCTCCCCGGATAGCCACATGCACTAAGTCCCTGGGCCCGTGTAATCAATCATGTCCTCGCCAAAACAATCGATAAGTGTTCATAAAAGATAAAGGTTTAACAATCAAAATCATAGACTCCTTGAAAACGACTCGATATATATATATATATTACCTTTGGCTTGAAATATACATATTCGATTATATCGAGTCAGTTTTACCTAATAGAAGAGAAACCCACCTGTACACCTCTTACCAAACAATACCAAGAAGAAAAGGAGACTCGCAAGTGTCCTATGAACCAGGCATCTCCGCCCTGGAGAAAACTGTGCAAAAGACAACATAACGTGTTCGTGAGACTCAAGATTCTAAATGAACCATATATGACGCACGGCAATGTGTGATCATGATAAGAAGGTATAAAAGATAAGATTATGCCATGAAAATGTTCATGTGCACTATTAAGGGATTTAAATCATACAAACAAGCCATTCAATCATTCGTTCACTTCCATTCAAGTTCATAAATTCACATTTCCAATCAATTCAATTTAAGACTTTCAAATAGGAGCTTAGCACGTATTAAAATTGTATTTACAATTAGAAAATAGACAATTAAATACTTTTAATTCAATGTCGGAAATTAAATAAAACATGAAATAGGTAACAATTTAATTGCCATAATTTAATTAAATCAATTAATATATAATATTTACTAAACATATATATATATATATAAATATATATATATGTACGTACATTATCATGCATCAAACACACTAAATTACATGCATGCAAAAAGGTGATAATTTAATTATGCATGCAATTATTACAAATATTTAAGATGCATGCATTAACATGCAAATCCATGCATATTATAATCAAATGCATGCAAATTATTCAAGATATCAATACATACAATTATTACCTATGCATGCAATTCATGCAATTACTTGCTATATATATATATATATATATATATATATATATATATATATATACACGTATATTGCATGCAAATTAGAATAATTACCCATATGCATGCATTAACACCTAAATATATAATTACATATATATAGACGTAACACACAAATCATGCATGAACAACATATATTATAAAAACATTTTCATGCATAACATATGTAATATAATTACATGCATGCATACGTTATACACACACACACAGATTATATATATATACATATATCTACACACACATACAACAGTAAGGGAAAGCGGCAATTAATCTGCATAAAGGAGGTACCCAGCCGGGTACTTTCATGTATGAAAATCTCCCCGGCCGAGGAGTTGGATTACAGAAGCGCAGCAGCAACCTAACCAAAGAAATCCCCTGTTTCTTGGCACTAATTTACAACAGAAGGTAGCAGGCATTCAAGCGACTAAACTCAGCAGCAAAACAGTTCACTTACTCCTACAAATCGACTGAAAATGGACAACAACTAAGCGAGGAAAAGAGCAGCGATTGACAGCAGCAAACATCAACAATTTACAGCCAAGAACAGAGCAAAAACGGGAACAAAACAGAGCAGAAGCTCTCTCACAACAAGTCCAATCAACCAAGCAACATACAAGGCGGAAAAGAGCAGCAATTGACAGCAAATTACAGTCCTAAACGCAGCAGCAACAGCTCCTACTAAGAGCAGTTCATTTCATGCATAAACCTTCAAGTTTCATGAAGTTCAACAATGGTGGGATCACATACATTGAACATACATCAAATTCAAGTTCAAATATACATACTAGGAGCTGAAGTGGTTAGATTTCACGCCCAATTTCTCAAGAAAACAGGATCTAAATCATGAATTCAAGAATAGAGTCAAAACCTAACTATTTCCTCATCTCTTCAAAATCCCATGCTCACATGCTCAAAATTAGGGATGCATAGCTTAAAATGACACATATTGAATGTATATCACAACCCTAAACTCACCTTGATGATTGGATGGAAGATGGAAGAGATTTGAGCTCCAAAATCTCCAAGGTGTGCAAGGTTACGGGATTTTCTGGAGAGCAGAATGTTTGGCTGAGTTTTCTTTATGTGTGAGGGTTGGTTTGTTGGAAAACACGAATCAGAAAGCAGCGGAATTTAAAAAATTTTTCCTACAAAAGGATCTAGGACTCGCAATCGTGCAACCAAATTCGTAAAGATAGAAAACTTACTTTTCTTTTAATTCTTTCTTGAAGCGTTTCAAGCCACCCAAGAACGCTCTTCTCGCGGCTTGATCCCCTCTCCTTGGTAAAGCTCGAATCTTCAAACTTCTAACTTGAAGTCTCTAGAGAAAGTCCACCAACTTGATCACAATCTAACTAGTAAGGATGCTAGTTCTCTAGTTAGTGTTTAGGCTTAACCTAGGGTTTAATTTAATCTTGGAGAAAGGAAGGTGTTCAACACATGAACCAAGAATTGTCAATTAGCTCTAAAGGGGAGCATGAGCTCCCCTATATATAGGAAAGGGGAGGGGCGGCCGAACCTAGTCCTTATTGGACTAGGATTTGGTTCCTCTCTCTCCTATTACTTGATCACCAAGTATTTTCCAACTTTGACTTTGAATTCTAATTCTAGTCAACTTTTAAGAGAGCTAAAAATATCCAAACTATTTTTGGATAATTTTATACTTTATTTATTATAAAATAAATAACTTATTTTTATCTAATTAATTAATTCATAATTAATTAACTAGATTATTTTCTCCAAAATTAGACTTTCTTTTTAATTCAAAATTAAACCAAAGTCTATTAAATAATTAACACATTAATTATTTAACATCACATAATCACGTGTGGCACACGTGTCTTAATGACACGTGTCCAATCACGTGAGCCACACGTGTGATTTCACACGTGTGGAACCCCTTAGGCTCGATTAACTCGTTTAATCATTTTTAAGCCTCAACTCATGTTACCAAGTTGTTGTGTGTGACCCTCTAGGTTCTCAATTCAATTAGCAGTGACCCCAATTAATTAATTCACTAATTAATTAATCAGTCCACAGATTAAACGACCATAGTCTAGCAACAGGTGTTTAACCCCTAGCTGAATTGGAATGTTCGGATTCGACAGAACCTTTAAGTCATTGATTCATGTGAGATACAATCCTCCTACTTACTATCTCTCAACCAAGATCTAGGGCAAGGGAATAATCAGAACCCTAATAATCCGGTCTTAAAGCTAAGTGCATTTCATATCCATTTGATCTCAATCCAAGAAACCCTTTTCTTGATGTCTTGATCTACTGCCTTGGCCAAGGACTCCATATGGCATATGAATGACTTACACAATAAGAGATCACCTTGCAAATGCAAGTGTAGGTCCTTTTCTTGATTCTCATTCACTTTCATGAGTCACTTGTGCAGCCCCAGCATAAGCCTTGAATCAGTTGTCTAAAGCGACACCCTTTAAAGCTTATACCTAAGACTACAGAGTTAACTCATAAAGTGACAAGGAACCTCAAGTCTAAGGATCAATTAATCACATCAATGACTCGTGAGATATTTCCTAATCTGGAAGTTTCCATTTCCTGAAATAGAAACTTCCTTTCCCATTTAGGAATGTTCTCACACGGGGCACCTCAGTGAACTTACTTATTAAAGTAAGCACCCTCATGTATCACGCACGTATCAACTATACACTTTCCACCTCCATGAAACAAGGTGGTCCTTCTTAAGGGCGTGATCCCACAAGCAAGCCTTAGAGGAGTCAGGTTGACACTCCCACTGTCTGTAGGACTCATCGGCTTGGAGTATTTTACTAATCATGACTTATGTGATATAGGGCTCGTTTCATGAACTATTTCACCTAAATGGTAGAGTCCTAAAGTCATCAGGATTAGGGGAGTTCTCATACATGCACAGATAAAGTAAACGCATACCAAACAAGAGCATATAAAGAAGTGTTGCCTCAATTCGTTATTTCATTCAAAGATTGTCTGTGATTACAATAAGGAAAAGCACAAAGCGGATATACAATCGGCTTTCTAGGGCACTATTCCTAACAATCTCCCACTTGCCCGTCAAAGCCATTCTAAAGCTACCCTAAGTCCCATCTTCTGAAGATGACCTTGGAAAGCTTCTCGACTAAGGGGTTTAGTAAGTGGATCTGCCACGTTCTCTGCTGATGTGACCCTCTCAATTTGCACATCTCCTCTTTTGATAATATCACGGATTAGGTGATACTTCCTCATAATGTGCTTGGTCCGTTGGTGAGATCTTGGTTCTCTTGCTTGAGCAACCGCCCCAGTGTTGTCACAAAACACAGTAATGGGGTCTTTCATGCTAGGAACAACATTCAATTCTTGAATGAAGTTTCTAATCCAAACACCTTCCTTAGCTGCATCATTTGCAGCTAAGTATTCGGCCTCAGTGGTCGAATCTGCAGTGGTAGTCTGCTTGGAACTTTTCCAACTCACTGCTCCGCCGCTTAGGCAGAAAATGTATCCTGACATTGACTTAAAATCATCTAAGTCAGATGCAAAGCTTGCATCGCAGTATCCTTCGACAGTAAGATCTTTCTGACCTCCGTAAACTAAGAATAAATCTTTAGTACTTTTCAAGTACTTAAGAATATTCTTCACGGCAGCCCAGTGACCATCTCCAGGGTCAGATTGGAAACGACTCGTTACACTAAGTGCATAAGCCACATCCGGTCGAGTACATAACATTGCATACATTATGCTACCTATTGCTGATGCATAAGGTGTATGAGTCATTCTTTCCTTCTCAAGGTTAGTCTTAGGACACATCTTCTTTGAAAGACATGTTCCTACACTCATAGGAAGGTTCTTAACCTTTGCTGACTCCATATTGAATCTTTTCAATACTTTGTCAATGTACATCGATTGTGATAGTCCTATTATCCTTCTAGATCTATCTCTATAGATTTTAATTCCAAGGATATAGGACGCATCACCAAGATCTTTCATCTCGAATTGGTTCGATAACCATAACTTAGTCACTTTCATGTCATCCTTCGAATTCCCAATAAGAAGGATGTCATCAACATAAAGTACTAAGAATTGCACTGAGGTCTCCAATTCCTTTCTATACACACATGATTCATTCGAAATTTGGATGAAGCCAAACGCTTTGACCGATTCATCAAATCGAATGTTCCAATTCCTAGAAGCCTGTTTCAATCCATAGATTGATCTTTGGAGTTTGCAAACCTTTTGCTCACTCCCACTGAATGTAAAACCTATGGGTTGCTCCATATAAATGTCTTTATCAATGTCACCATTGAGAAAGGCAGTTTTCACATCCATTTGCCATATCTCATAGTCATAATATGCAGCAATGGCAAGCATGATTCGAATGGACTTTTGCATTGCAACTGGTGAAAAGGTTTCGTCAAAGTCCACGCCGGGTCTTTGAGTGAATCCTTTCGCAACCAGTCTTTCTTTGTAGGCTGCAATGCCTCCATCAACTCCAAGCTTTCTCTTAAAGATCCATTTGCAACCTATGGGTTTGACCCCATCAGGCAAATCTACCAAGGTCCAAACTTGGTTGGAGTTCATGGAGTCCATTTCGGATTTCATGGCTTCTATCCACTGTTCAGAGTCAGAATCTGAAAGTGCCTCCTCATATGTTAAAGGATCATTATCCTTTTGAGAGATTTCATGGAAGAATTCATACCATCTGATGGTTGCCGAATCCACCAAACAATAATCCTAAACTACTAAACACAATAAATTGTGTATAGTGGCAAAGGGTCGATCCCACGGAGATTGGTTGGTCTCGTGAATCTCCTAATAGCCAAGCAAACAACAACAAAAATAAAAGAGGGGGGGAGGTTAACGCAATTAAAACAAACTATTTAAAATCAGATTACTACGAACAACTATGGCTGAAAATAAAGAGAGTTGTGAAGGTTGATTAAGAAGAGAAATATCCTAGCTAAGTTGTTACTTCATTCCAGACCTGAATCTAATCCTTGATGCAAAAATCAAACCTGATCGAATGGTAGATTAACTTACAATAGACAAGAAGCTCATCTATATCATCCTTTCTTATTTTTAACTTAATCAAGAGAAGCTCATCAATTAAATTCTTACCACATAGCAGTCCCGCGAACAAGTATCTAGAATTTAACTATATGATAGCATTGAGCACCAAAAGGACATTAATCATGATCCAAAATCTCAAGAAGCTTGGATTTATGAAATCATATTACGCATGCCTCACCATATTGTTGAGTAAACATGGTGGTAAACTCTCAATGATGTGTGGTTCTTATATACCTTTACAAGACTATTACGTATCAAGTATTGGTATAACCTCATCAAGTTATTATCTAGGCATCGATTGATCAGAAAGATGATTCGAAAACAACTTATTCAAATACGTTCAAAGCATGCATAAATACCACGAACTAGATTCGCATTCATTCTTTTAGATCTCATAGATATTGGCAAGGAATAAGGATACAACCTAACTAAGATAAATATGTTCAGCCACGGATCATATTTACAGAATATATAAGGCTAATAAACTGCTAAGAAACTGAATTTAAACCAACTAAATTAAGCTACAAAAGATATACTAAAGTATTCTATGATCTAAGCATGAAATTCAACTAAAAAGAGGAAAGGAAAAGGGATTTCTTGCTCTTGGCCGAAACAGGGGATCAGCCCCTGTTCTTGCTCTACTCCAGCAGCTGCTGCTGCTACGTTACTTCCTCTCCAGCCCCCAAGATGAATTATCTCCTTCTTTCTCCTCCTCTCTACTTAAGATAATGATCAAGGGGGACAAAATGACTTTTTACAAATCCCAATAAGCATGATTAGGACTCTTGAAACTCCAAAAATACAGGATCAACTCTTGCATGTTAGCCATGTAGCAGGCTGTTGCATGTGTGCCACCTGTCCCAACAAGAGGATTCAGCCGCACTTGTTGACCGTGGTCTGCTGTACGCGCATTGGCCTTAGGGATGATCATGCGTTGGGGTCATGGCTCAGGCATTTTCAACACTTAGCATCTTTTCCTACGTAATTCTGCCAAATCCCTCATTTATCAACTTGTTTCTGCAAAAGCCAAATAAAAGCAAATTAAGTAGAAATCTAATCCAATTCAGGGGGAAAAGAAAGAGTTTTTCATGTATTTTATGCACACTATCAAATCCCCCCACACTTAGACTTTTGCTTGTCCCTAAGCAACAACTTCTAACCCTAACAAACTGCAAGATGATCCTCAACAAACCATATCAGCCCCACAGTTTATGAATGAGAAAATGTGAACACTAAAATAAGCATCATAACAAGTCTCCACAGCCTTTCAAAATGGAAAAGAACAAATTCTAAGTATTTAACTTGCTAGAGAATGTTAAGGAATTCAGAATTTATTTAATCATGCACATTTACCAAGTAGCAATTACATCATATGATCAAAGGGTGCTTATTCTGGACTGTCTAAATTCCAACAAAACAAAAGATAAAATGAGGGTTCCATCATAACACTTATACCAGAATTCAAAAAAGTTGTCTATTTCGGGTGTCATAATACCGCTTTGGAAATATATGACTATCCCTAGACTGCACTAAGTGCATCACTCATGGTCACCCATTTTTCAATTTATGATTCGTATTTAGCCTTAGGTAACCAGCGGAGTGAAACGAGCGGATTGCATCAAGCAAATGGCTGTAACAGCCTTATTCAGAGAGCAATGGCTTAAAAAGCCTTATTCAGAAACTAAATGGCATTACAGCCTTATTCATAACATAATCCCTCAATTAACATTAGCATTCAGCATCAATAACATTCCTATGGACAGTCCAAAATTACACACTTTTTCACACATGAAGGTCCAATTTAAGCATGCAAATTTTAATTTTACCCATTAGTCCAAATTCAAAAACATTCTCTATCAGAGCCAAAGAACTTATAAATTTGATCAATTCCAAGAATCAAACATGGAAATTCATGCTATTTCAACCTATTTTTCATGTTCAAAAACTCTCAAATCAAAACATGTTGCACATGGTCAAGTTCAAACTAACACAACTGCACAAAAACACCCCAAAAGGAACTAAGGACCTGAGCAAAAAGAGCTAAAAAGACTAACAACTAGGCTAAATTAGGCAGAAATAAAATAGGACCAATCAAACAAACATGCAAAACAGTCATCTTTACATGTTTTTTCATCCTCTACTAATCCAGCCAAAATATTCATAAACTACCAGAATATCTCCCCCACACTTATTCCACATTGTCCTCAATATATAATAAAAGAAAAGGTAAGAGCATGAGGACTCCCCTGAATGTATTTATCGAAACTGTCAGGGATTCATGAGGCTAAGGGATGATCATCCTTTGCGGTCTGGGTCCTGGAGCCCTGTTTCTGCCATAATCTGAAAATTACACAAAAAGCGGTCCTTAGCCAAGAAACACAGAGAAACACGAACTAAATAACAGCAAATAAAAAAGGATTGGGTTGCCTCCCAACAAGCGCCCTTATTTAACGTCCTAGGCTAGACGATGTGTTACATAACTTGACTTCAATTAAAATCCTTCACATCTTTCATGGGAAAACCTGCATAAAATCCTTTCAAATAATGTATGTTCAATATTAAAAGGTCTTCCTCATGGCTGTTGAAATCCCCTATATGACAAAGATATATGTGAGTGCATAGAAATGTTTTCTTCCATTTAGAATTCAACTTATTAGGAAATTGACTCAATAAGGATTGATAAAACAACCACTTAGCTTCAACAAAGTAGGATTTCCTAAAAAGCAATTGAGAGTGAGAGCTAAAAACATTTTTATCATCATATCTTAGCTCAAAAGATGCACCACATGGAAGGGGACTAATGAAATCCATATCATTTAAACAAAACAACTCACTAGGAGACTTTATGGAATCAAACATAGCAAATTTAACAACATTTCCATTAAAGTCCATCGTGAGTGTGTGATCAAACTCATTGATTTTTGTTTTAGATATGTCAAGAAAAGGCTTTCCTAGCAAAACATCAAATGAGTTATCAACAACAAAGAAGTCCACGGGGAAAATCATGCCATCAACTTGAATTAGAACATTTTCCAATATGCCCTTAGGATAAACAATTGTTCCATTGTCAAGTTTAAGTATCAGACCTGTTTTTCTCATGGAATTAATATGCAAGTGTGAGCAAATAGACAAAGGCATCAAATTAATAGAGGAACTACCATCACATAAAGCTCTATCAATTTCAATAGTTCCTATTTTACATGGAAGAGCAAATAAACCTTTAACATTACTCACTTGAGGTATCTTTCCTTGAAGGATATCAGAGAAATGCTTTCCAATACTTACCTTCCCATAACAAGGCATGCTTTCTTTAGTTGCACATAATTCTTCAAGAGAATTCATATATTGAGGCATACATTTAATTACATCAAGTAATGGGACATTTACCTCAACATCGTAAAGTGCCTTTAGGAACATTGATTCATCATTTTGGAACTCTGATTCATCTTTTTGAAACTCAACATACCTCTGTACAGTTGGCTTTGGGCTGATCAAAGGTTGAGATTGTACAGCAGGTCTGGATTCCTCGTCTGACCTTAAGCCATGGTCATGCCTCATGCTCATATCTGTTGTACAGTCCTGCTCTGTTTCAATACCAGAAATTTGTACTGCTGTATTATGCTCTGTTCCAGCCCCTGTTTTCTGTACTACTTTTTCATTTCTTGATTGGTCATCATAACTCGTCCATTTTTCTGCAAGTAGCTCAAGTTTTGATTCTTTATCTTCCAATCTTCTCACCGAGGAAGCTAATTCTCCAATTTGATTTTCCAACTTCTTTTGAAACTGCTGCATGTTATTACGGGTCTCTTGTTGGAATTGCCACATTTGTTTCATGCTTGTCCGAGTTTCCTGTTGAAATTGTTGTGCATTAATCATAAAGGCTTTAAACATATCCTCAAGAGACGTACCTGAATTGGAAGATGATGGATATTGTTGTGGAGGCTGAATTGCACTTGATGTGCGATTAAAATGATAATCATTCCGTGCGGGCTGTAGTTCCTCATCAAGTAATGGACACTTATCAGTTTTGTGAGGTCCCGTACACACTCCACATTGCTCGGTTATAGGCTGAAAATGAGAAAAAGGATCACCAAGGAGCAAAGGACATACATTGGCTGGGTGGCTTCCCATACAAATACCACAAATATCACTTTGAGAGCTTAAATCCATTGATGACAGCATGTTGATTCTTTCAACTGACTTCTCTGCACAAAAAGAAACACTTAGCTATCAAAAGAAAAACAAAACCAATTAGAACCAATCCCCGGCAACGGCGCCAAAATTTGATGGTTGCCGAATCCACCAAACAATAATCCTAAACTACTAAACACAATAAATTGTGTATAGTGGCAAAGGGTCGATCCCACGGAGATTGGTTGGTCTCGTGAATCTCCTAATAGCCAAGCAAACAACAACAAAAATAAAAGAGGGGGGGAGGTTAACGCAATTAAAACAAACTATTTAAAATCAGATTACTACGAACAACTATGGCTGAAAATAAAGAGAGTTGTGAAGGTTGATTAAGAAGAGAAATATCCTAGCTAAGTTGTTACTTCATTCCAGACCTGAATCTAATCCTTGATGCAAAAATCAAACCTGATCGAATGGTAGATTAACTTACAATAGACAAGAAGCTCATCTATATCATCCTTTCTTATTTTTAACTTAATCAAGAGAAGCTCATCAATTAAATTCTTACCACATAGCAGTCCCGCGAACAAGTATCTAGAATTTAACTATATGATAGCATTGAGCACCAAAAGGACATTAATCATGATCCAAAATCTCAAGAAGCTTGGATTTATGAAATCATATTACGCATGCCTCACCATATTGTTGAGTAAACATGGTGGTAAACTCTCAATGATGTGTGGTTCTTATATACCTTTACAAGACTATTACGTATCAAGTATTGGTATAACCTCATCAAGTTATTATCTAGGCATCGATTGATCAGAAAGATGATTCGAAAACAACTTATTCAAATACGTTCAAAGCATGCATAAATACCACGAACTAGATTCGCATTCATTCTTTTAGATCTCATAGATATTGGCAAGGAATAAGGATACAACCTAACTAAGATAAATATGTTCAGCCACGGATCATATTTACAGAATATATAAGGCTAATAAACTGCTAAGAAACTGAATTTAAACCAACTAAATTAAGCTACAAAAGATATACTAAAGTATTCTATGATCTAAGCATGAAATTCAACTAAAAAGAGGAAAGGAAAAGGGATTTCTTGCTCTTGGCCGAAACAGGGGATCAGCCCCTGTTCTTGCTCTACTCCAGCAGCTGCTGCTGCTACGTTACTTCCTCTCCAGCCCCCAAGATGAATTATCTCCTTCTTTCTCCTCCTCTCTACTTAAGATAATGATCAAGGGGGACAAAATGACTTTTTACAAATCCCAATAAGCATGATTAGGACTCTTGAAACTCCAAAAATACAGGATCAACTCTTGCATGTTAGCCATGTAGCAGGCTGTTGCATGTGTGCCACCTGTCCCAACAAGAGGATTCAGCCGCACTTGTTGACCGTGGTCTGCTGTACGCGCATTGGCCTTAGGGATGATCATGCGTTGGGGTCATGGCTCAGGCATTTTCAACACTTAGCATCTTTTCCTACGTAATTCTGCCAAATCCCTCATTTATCAACTTGTTTCTGCAAAAGCCAAATAAAAGCAAATTAAGTAGAAATCTAATCCAATTCAGGGGGAAAAGAAAGAGTTTTTCATGTATTTTATGCACACTATCAAATCCCCCCACACTTAGACTTTTGCTTGTCCCTAAGCAACAACTTCTAACCCTAACAAACTGCAAGATGATCCTCAACAAACCATATCAGCCCCACAGTTTATGAATGAGAAAATGTGAACACTAAAATAAGCATCATAACAAGTCTCCACAGCCTTTCAAAATGGAAAAGAACAAATTCTAAGTATTTAACTTGCTAGAGAATGTTAAGGAATTCAGAATTTATTTAATCATGCACATTTACCAAGTAGCAATTACATCATATGATCAAAGGGTGCTTATTCTGGACTGTCTAAATTCCAACAAAACAAAAGATAAAATGAGGGTTCCATCATAACACTTATACCAGAATTCAAAAAAGTTGTCTATTTCGGGTGTCATAATACCGCTTTGGAAATATATGACTATCCCTAGACTGCACTAAGTGCATCACTCATGGTCACCCATTTTTCAATTTATGATTCGTATTTAGCCTTAGGTAACCAGCGGAGTGAAACGAGCGGATTGCATCAAGCAAATGGCTGTAACAGCCTTATTCAGAGAGCAATGGCTTAAAAAGCCTTATTCAGAAACTAAATGGCATTACAGCCTTATTCATAACATAATCCCTCAATTAACATTAGCATTCAGCATCAATAACATTCCTATGGACAGTCCAAAATTACACACTTTTTCACACATGAAGGTCCAATTTAAGCATGCAAATTTTAATTTTACCCATTAGTCCAAATTCAAAAACATTCTCTATCAGAGCCAAAGAACTTATAAATTTGATCAATTCCAAGAATCAAACATGGAAATTCATGCTATTTCAACCTATTTTTCATGTTCAAAAACTCTCAAATCAAAACATGTTGCACATGGTCAAGTTCAAACTAACACAACTGCACAAAAACACCCCAAAAGGAACTAAGGACCTGAGCAAAAAGAGCTAAAAAGACTAACAACTAGGCTAAATTAGGCAGAAATAAAATAGGACCAATCAAACAAACATGCAAAACAGTCATCTTTACATGTTTTTTCATCCTCTACTAATCCAGCCAAAATATTCATAAACTACCAGAATATCTCCCCCACACTTATTCCACATTGTCCTCAATATATAATAAAAGAAAAGGTAAGAGCATGAGGACTCCCCTGAATGTATTTATCGAAACTGTCAGGGATTCATGAGGCGAAGGGATGATCATCCTTTGCGGTCTGGGTCCTGGAGCCCTGTTTCTGCCATAATCTGAAAATTACACAAAAAGCGGTCCTTAGCCAAGAAACACAGAGAAACACGAACTAAATAACAGCAAATAAAAAAGGATTGGGTTGCCTCCCAACAAGCGCCCTTATTTAACGTCCTAGGCTAGACGATGTGTTACATAACTTGACTTCAATTAAAATCCTTCACATCTTTCATGGGAAAACCTGCATAAAATCCTTTCAAATAATGTATGTTCAATATTAAAAGGTCTTCCTCATGGCTGTTGAAATCCCCTATATGACAAAGATATATGTGAGTGCATAGAAATGTTTTCTTCCATTTAGAATTCAACTTATTAGGAAATTGACTCAATAAGGATTGATAAAACAACCACTTAGCTTCAACAAAGTAGGATTTCCTAAAAAGCAATTGAGAGTGAGAGCTAAAAACATTTTTATCATCATATCTTAGCTCAAAAGATGCACCACATGGAAGGGGACTAATGAAATCCATATCATTTAAACAAAACAACTCACTAGGAGACTTTATGGAATCAAACATAGCAAATTTAACAACATTTCCATTAAAGTCCATCGTGAGTGTGTGATCAAACTCATTGATTTTTGTTTTAGATATGTCAAGAAAAGGCTTTCCTAGCAAAACATCAAATGAGTTATCAACAACAAAGAAGTCCACGGGGAAAATCATGCCATCAACTTGAATTAGAACATTTTCCAATATGCCCTTAGGATAAACAATTGTTCCATTGTCAAGTTTAAGTATCAGACCTGTTTTTCTCATGGAATTAATATGCAAGTGTGAGCAAATAGACAAAGGCATCAAATTAATAGAGGAACTACCATCACATAAAGCTCTATCAATTTCAATAGTTCCTATTTTACATGGAAGAGCAAATAAACCTTTAACATTACTCACTTGAGGTATCTTTCCTTGAAGGATATCAGAGAAATGCTTTCCAATACTTACCTTCCCATAACAAGGCATGCTTTCTTTAGTTGCACATAATTCTTCAAGAGAATTCATATATTGAGGCATACATTTAATTACATCAAGTAATGGGACATTTACCTCAACATCGTAAAGTGCCTTTAGGAACATTGATTCATCATTTTGGAACTCTGATTCATCTTTTTGAAACTCAACATACCTCTGTACAGTTGGCTTTGGGCTGATCAAAGGTTGAGATTGTACAGCAGGTCTGGATTCCTCGTCTGACCTTAAGCCATGGTCATGCCTCATGCTCATATCTGTTGTACAGTCCTGCTCTGTTTCAATACCAGAAATTTGTACTGCTGTATTATGCTCTGTTCCAGCCCCTGTTTTCTGTACTACTTTTTCATTTCTTGATTGGTCATCATAACTCGTCCATTTTTCTGCAAGTAGCTCAAGTTTTGATTCTTTATCTTCCAATCTTCTCACCGAGGAAGCTAATTCTCCAATTTGATTTTCCAACTTCTTTTGAAACTGCTGCATGTTATTACGGGTCTCTTGTTGGAATTGCCACATTTGTTTCATGCTTGTCCGAGTTTCCTGTTGAAATTGTTGTGCATTAATCATAAAGGCTTTAAACATATCCTCAAGAGACGTACCTGAATTGGAAGATGATGGATATTGTTGTGGAGGCTGAATTGCACTTGATGTGCGATTAAAATGATAATCATTCCGTGCGGGCTGTAGTTCCTCATCAAGTAATGGACACTTATCAGTTTTGTGAGGTCCCGTACACACTCCACATTGCTCGGTTATAGGCTGAAAATGAGAAAAAGGATCACCAAGGAGCAAAGGACATACATTGGCTGGGTGGCTTCCCATACAAATACCACAAATATCACTTTGAGAGCTTAAATCCATTGATGACAGCATGTTGATTCTTTCAACTGACTTCTCTGCACAAAAAGAAACACTTAGCTATCAAAAGAAAAACAAAACCAATTAGAACCAATCCCCGGCAACGGCGCCAAAATTTGATGGTTGCCGAATCCACCAAACAATAATCCTAAACTACTAAACACAATAAATTGTGTATAGTGGCAAAGGGTCGATCCCACGGAGATTGGTTGGTCTCGTGAATCTCCTAATAGCCAAGCAAACAACAACAAAAATAAAAGAGGGGGGGAGGTTAACGCAATTAAAACAAACTATTTAAAATCAGATTACTACGAACAACTATGGCTGAAAATAAAGAGAGTTGTGAAGGTTGATTAAGAAGAGAAATATCCTAGCTAAGTTGTTACTTCATTCCAGACCTGAATCTAATCCTTGATGCAAAAATCAAACCTGATCGAATGGTAGATTAACTTACAATAGACAAGAAGCTCATCTATATCATCCTTTCTTATTTTTAACTTAATCAAGAGAAGCTCATCAATTAAATTCTTACCACATAGCAGTCCCGCGAACAAGTATCTAGAATTTAACTATATGATAGCATTGAGCACCAAAAGGACATTAATCATGATCCAAAATCTCAAGAAGCTTGGATTTATGAAATCATATTACGCATGCCTCACCATATTGTTGAGTAAACATGGTGGTAAACTCTCAATGATGTGTGGTTCTTATATACCTTTACAAGACTATTACGTATCAAGTATTGGTATAACCTCATCAAGTTATTATCTAGGCATCGATTGATCAGAAAGATGATTCGAAAACAACTTATTCAAATACGTTCAAAGCATGCATAAATACCACGAACTAGATTCGCATTCATTCTTTTAGATCTCATAGATATTGGCAAGGAATAAGGATACAACCTAACTAAGATAAATATGTTCAGCCACGGATCATATTTACAGAATATATAAGGCTAATAAACTGCTAAGAAACTGAATTTAAACCAACTAAATTAAGCTACAAAAGATATACTAAAGTATTCTATGATCTAAGCATGAAATTCAACTAAAAAGAGGAAAGGAAAAGGGATTTCTTGCTCTTGGCCGAAACAGGGGATCAGCCCCTGTTCTTGCTCTACTCCAGCAGCTGCTGCTGCTACGTTACTTCCTCTCCAGCCCCCAAGATGAATTATCTCCTTCTTTCTCCTCCTCTCTACTTAAGATAATGATCAAGGGGGACAAAATGACTTTTTACAAATCCCAATAAGCATGATTAGGACTCTTGAAACTCCAAAAATACAGGATCAACTCTTGCATGTTAGCCATGTAGCAGGCTGTTGCATGTGTGCCACCTGTCCCAACAAGAGGATTCAGCCGCACTTGTTGACCGTGGTCTGCTGTACGCGCATTGGCCTTAGGGATGATCATGCGTTGGGGTCATGGCTCAGGCATTTTCAACACTTAGCATCTTTTCCTACGTAATTCTGCCAAATCCCTCATTTATCAACTTGTTTCTGCAAAAGCCAAATAAAAGCAAATTAAGTAGAAATCTAATCCAATTCAGGGGGAAAAGAAAGAGTTTTTCATGTATTTTATGCACACTATCACCATCTCTCCGGCTGTCTAGGAGTGCGTTCAGAACCCCTTAGAGGAGGATTTTCGTGTGTATCAAAATTCGTGATTGGTTGTAGTTGATCAGAGTCGGACGTTTCTTCAGTGGGTGGTGTGGGGTCACTTTGTACTTCTTCTAATTCTATGATCTTGCCTTTCTTTTCTTTAAGGAACGGTTCCTCAAGAAAAGTGGCATTTCTGGAAACAAACACCTTTTGCTCAGATTGATCATAGAAATAGTATCCTATGGATTCCTTAGGATAACCTACAAAGTACCATAAGTTAGAACGAGATTCTAACTTATCTCCCACTGTCCTCTTCACGTAAGCAGGACAACCCCAAATTCTTAAGTAAGAATAACTAGGGATTTTACCATGCCACATTTCATAGGGCGTTTTAGGGACTGACTTAGAGGGAACTAGATTCAAAATCTTTGCTGCACTTTCTAGGGCATAACCCCAGAAAGAAGGTGGTAAGTCAGTGAAACTCATCATGGAACGAACCATATCAAGTAGGGTTCGATTCCTTCTCTCAGAAACTCCATTAAGCTGAGGAGTTCCCGGAGGAGTCCACTGAGAGATAATCCCATTATCTTTGAGATGATTAAGGAATTCTTCACTAAGATATTCGCCTCCTCGATCAGATCGAAGTGCTTTGATCTTGTGACCAGTTTGGTTCTCAACCTCCTTTTGAAATTCTAAGAATTTCTCATAAGCTTCAGATTTATACTTCATTAAGTATACATAACCATACCGACTAAAGTCATCAGTAAAGGTTATGAAGTACTGATGATTGTTTCTAGTGCTTACACTAAGCGGTCCACAAACATCAGTATGGATCAAATCCAAAACCTTAGTGGCACGTTCCACAGTTCCTTTAAAAGGGACTTTGGACATTTTTCCTTTGAGACAGGATTCGCAAGAAGTTAACTCTTTGAGATCATTTTCAGAGAATGATCCTAAAGTGTTTATCTTGCTAATTCTGTTCTTGGAAATGTGTCCTAATCTAGCGTGCCATAAGGGAGCTGAAACTTTGTCATCTCTCTTACGCTTCGTTTCTCGTTGTATATTCATAATATTGATATTTTGAGTTAGGTAAAGTCCATTACTTAGAGTACCGCTATGAACGGAAGAGTTGTTCCGTTTGATAAAATATTTACCATTCTTAATATAAGTTTCATAACCTTCACAATCTAATATTGGAACTGAAATTATATTACGAATAATGCTCGGTACATGAAGGACTTTGTTTAATACTAACTCAAAACTACCTAAATCTAATCTAATTGTGCCTAAAGCTCGAGCTTCAACGTTTGAGCCATCGCCGATCTTCAAGACACATTCTCCTTCTTTGAGTTGTTGGACCTCACTTAGCATCTGTACATCATTACAGATATGAGTTCCACAACCGGTATCAAGTACCCAAGAACTAGAATTAATAGAAAGATTTACTTCAACGAGAAAGATACCTTTCTTTAGAGTAGCCTTGTACTCTGGGCAGTTTCTCCTCCAATGTCCCGCTTTGCCACAATGGAAGCAAACATCCTCTTTCTGATCACGCTTTTTCTTTTGGGCCTTCCCCTTCGAAATGCCACCAGTGGGCCTAAGGGGTTTCTTCTTCTTCTTTTGGGCTTTCTTGCCCTTACCTTTTGAAGGCCCAGAAGAGGAATATGGAGCATTCACCATCAGAACCTTATTGTCCTTCTTGATCGTGCTTTCAGCAGTCACAAGCTGACTAATCAGCTCAGCTACAGTAGCACCAGCATGATTCATGTTGAAGTTAAGGACAAATGGGTTGAATGATGGTGGGAGCGAAGCTAGCAACAAATCCACTGAAAGCTCATCTTTCAGTGGCATGTCCATGGAAGCAAGTTTCTCAGTAAGGGCAAGAAACTTGAGTCTATATTCATGGACACTCGAACCTTCCCTCATTCTCAAGTGGAACAATTCCTTTGAAGTGTTATACCTTGTAACACGTTCATGAGGGCGGTAAAGTTGCTCTAAGTGGTCGTAAATCTCCCAAGCAAATTCCATGGCCTCATGTTGCCTTTGCAAGTCCGGAGACATGTTAGCCAACATAAGGCAACGGGCTTGGAGATTATCATCCTTCCACTTCGGAATCGCATCCCGCTCGGCCCGAGTGGGAGCCTCCCCTTCGGGACTAGGCTCCCCTTCGAAGAGAACATAAGTTCTCTTCTCAGAATCTAAAATGATTTTTAGATTCCTCAGCCAATCAGAATAGTTGGGACCAGTCAACTTGTTTGACTCGAGGATCGATACAAGAGGGTTTTTGGTTGCCATTTCAAAACACGTAGAGAATCACAGAATCTACGACCTAAATGGTAAAACAGAGAACTAGTGAGCATGCTGAATTATAACGATATACAAAAGATAAGGTCTTTAATCTATTGTAGCTCCCACTGTTTTTCAAAGATCTAGAATTCCCAAAGATCTAAGAGGAACATGTTTCCCAATGGGTACTAAGATCCTAGGCATTTTACCTCGAACCCACGACTCGCGGACATTCTAAGTAAGAACCCTAGGTAGGTACAACTTACCAATTCTAACACCTTTAGAACTCTTAGTAATTGTTTTTGCATCACCTATCTTTCAATATGGACCCACGACTCATGCGACATCCATATTTACTTAGGCGTTAAGCTAGACCCATCAATCATAAGATCATGACCAAAACTTAGTTCGAACGACCCACGACTCGCGGACATCGCCCTTGCTAAAATTGACCACGAAATATTGACCATTTAAAATGATTAATTAGGTAACTAAGAACTAATAAGCTCCACTAGCTATCCCACGACTCGCGGACAATAACTAGCTTTACTTACTAAACTTAAAACCTATTGATGGAATGCTAGGAATTCAATTCAAAATTTGCATCTCGAATTAAACACCTATTTGTTCGAAATTAGCTTAATATTTAATGGGAATTTTCGAATCAACCGGAGAGTTGTCCGGTTCGACCTCACCAATATATATGTTATCCAATTTTATTAGTCTTGATTAATGCAAGTACACTTAAATGCATTTCAAACAAGCACATAAACAGATAACATGTCCTAGCATGATACTAACATGTAATGATCATGGGTTCTACCTATCTTATGCGTGATATGTGGGAGCCACTCCACAATCACAAGTTCTAACATACATGCCACATAAACAGTTCAAATCACATAAGGGAAAGCGGTAACAAAATACGAGCCCTATCTCTATTACATTTAACAATTGAGATTCCCCTCCCTAACATTTTGAGGGGTCTTCACTTATGGCCTCCTTGTTACTTGAATGTGGTCCATCTTACTCCATGGGTACATTGTCTCTAAAATGAAAATAAAACCTCACCACCTATCTCTACTCTCAAATTACAATAAAAGGAAAAAGACATAAAGTAATAAGGCTCAATCTTCATATTGGCCTTAGACAATTACACGGGGCATACCCCGGCCTCAAAAACAGTAATATGGAAAGCCACATAATAAATCACATAACAGTACGCACATAAGTGAGGCTCCAACCTCAATTGAAAAACGCAACTATAGGGCTCCAACCCCAATTTAAACCATCCATGTGCATAAATTAAAACCATACATAGATCTAAACCCATGATCACCTAACATGCTTTTGCGAGAATTTAAATTTAGCCAATAAATTAAAATTCTCGTTTCAAGTCCTAATGACTTAAAACACGACTTAGATGCAATTCTTGTTCAAGAGCCTTTTCAATAAAACCCGAAAAACAATAAACCAATAAAATTCCAATTAATTTCCAAAATTAATAATTTTATTCTTTCATTATTTTCAGAAAATAAAATTCATAATTTTTCCAAAATCCAAATCGCTTTAATTTCTCAAAAATCCCAATTTAATCAAAATTTTAAAATAATTTTATTTTAACAAAACTGATTTTAAAAGATAAAATTAAAATAAAATTAAATCGGGATTTTACGGACTGAAAACACGAAAAACACGAAACACGAAAACGGGCCCGAAAAGGGGCCTAGCCGCGAGCGGCACAGACGCGCAGCAGCACGCGCACAGCGCGCGGCAGTTGCCGCTCGCGTGCGCGCGCCGGCCGCGCATCATGCGCCCGCCGCGACTAGGCGGACTGGGCAAGGCGTCCCGCGCGGTTGCGGGACGGGCTAGGCGGCGCGCCCGGGACGGCTCCCGCGCTGTTGCGGGAGGAGCTGGGCGGCGCGACGGGCCTGGGCGTGCGACATGCTAGCACGCCTAGGCTCGTTGCTTTTCGTGTTCGTTTCGTATTTCTGGGTTTCTCGAAAACCCGGTTCAATCCAAAATTAAAAAAATTCGATTTAAACAAATTTCAACTAAAACAATTTTCAAAAACACAATTTGAAAAAACAGTTTAAGAAATTCAGGAAAAATTACAGTTTCGTAATTCAGGCTTTCTAAAAGAACTCATGAATACCTAATTCGCATCTAAGCCTAAGAATTTCTACCAAATTCAGAATAATTGAGACGAATCAGAAACACTATTAACGAGGTGGCTCTGATACCACTTGTTGGAAAACACGAATCAGAAAGCAGCGGAATTTAAAAAAATTTTCCTACAAAAGGATCTAGGACTCGCAATCGTGCAACCAAATTCGTAAAGATAGAAAACTTACTTTTCTTTTAATTCTTTCTTGAAGCGTTTCAAGCCACCCAAGAACGCTCTTCTCGCGGCTTGATCCCCTCTCCTTGGTAAAGCTCGAATCTTCAAACTTCTAACTTGAAGTCTCTAGAGAAAGTCCACCAACTTGATCACAATCTAACTAGTAAGGATGCTAGTTCTCTAGTTAGTGTTTAGGCTTAACCTAGGGTTTAATTTAATCTTGGAGAAAGGAAGGTGTTCAACACATGAACCAAGAATTGTCAATTAGCTCTAAAGGGGAGCATGAGCTCCCCTATATATAGGAAAGGGGAGGGGCGGCCGAACCTAGTCCTTATTGGACTAGGATTTGGTTCCTCTCTCTCCTATTACTTGATCACCAAGTATTTTCCAACTTTGACTTTGAATTCTAATTCTAGTCAACTTTTAAGAGAGCTAAAAATATCCAAACTATTTTTCGATAATTTTATACTTTATTTATTATAAAATAAATAACTTATTTTTATCTAATTAATTAATTCATAATTAATTAACTAGATTATTTTCTCCAAAATTAGACTTTCTTTTTAATTCAAAATTAAACCAAAGAATATTAAATAATTAATGCATTAATTATTTAACATCACATAATCACGTGTGGCACACGTGTCTTAATGACACGTGTCCAATCACGTGAGCCACACGTGTGATTTCACACGTGTGGAACCCCTTAGGCTCGATTAACTCGTTTAATCATTTTTAATCCTCAACTCATGTAACCAAGTTGTTGTGTGTGACCCTCTAGGTTCTCAATTCAATTAGCAGTGACCCCAATTAATTAATTCACTAATTAATTAATCAGTCCACAGATTAAACGACCATAGTCTAGCAACAGGTGTTTAACCCCTAGCTGAATTGGAATGTTCGGATTCGACAGAACCTTTAAGTCATTGATTCATGTGAGATACAATCCTCCTACTTACTATCTCTCAACCAAGATCTAGGGCAAGGGAATAATCAGAACCCTAATAATCCGGTCTTAAAGCTAAGTGCATTTCATATCCATTTGATCTCAATCCAAGAAACCCTTTTCTTGATGTCTTGATCTACTGCCTTGGCCAAGGACTCCATATGGCATATGAATGACTTACACAATAAGAGATCACCTTGCAAATGCAAGTGTAGGTCCTTTTCTTGATTCTCATTCACTTTCATGAGTCACTTGTGCAGCCCCAGCATAAGCCTTGAATCAGTTGTCTAAAACGACACCCTTTAAAGCTTATACCTAAGACTACAGAGTTAACTCATAAAGTGACAAGGAACCTCAAGTCTAAGGATCAATTAATCACATCAATGACTCGTGAGATATTTCCTAATCTGGAAGTTTCCATTTCCTGAAATAGAAACTTCCTTTCCCATTTAGGAATGTTCTCACACGGGGCACCTCAGTGAACTTACTTATTAAAGTAAGCACCCTCATGTATCACGCACGTATCAACTATACACTTTCCACCTCCATGAAACAAGGTGGTCCTTCTTAAGGGCGTGATCCCACAAGCAAGCCTTAGAGGAGTCAGGTTGACACTCCCACTGTCTGTAGGACTCATCGGCTTGGAGTATTTTACTAATCATGACTTATGTGATATAGGGCTCGTTTCATGAACCATTTCACCTAAATGGTAGAGTCCTAAAGTCATCAGGATTAGGGGAGTTCTCATACATGCACAGATAAAGTAAACGCATACCAAACAAGAGCATATAAAGAAGTGTTGCCTCAATTCGTTATTTCATTCAAAGATTGTCTGTGATTACAATAAGGAAAAGCACAAAGCGGATATACAATCGGCTTTCTAGGGCACTATTCCTAACATGGTTCGGTTAAGTCTGATCAGGGGCTATTAGAGGGTTGAGTTAGGGTTCCATAGGCTCAAACCATGGTTAATTTGGTCAAGATTTGAATAAGTTATGGCTCTTTTAATAAAATGTGGCAGTTTAGGCGTCCGTGTCATGTTTCGGTTGAATTTCGGGGATCCAAATGACTTTGGAAAAATATAAGGCTAAGTTCACTAAACTCAAATTTTCGTTGCGAGTTCATCGAAGTTGACGGAACTCGAATCTGAGTTCCCGAGCTCAAGATATCACATACGGAACCAAGAGTGCGCTAATTGTTTGTTAGCCCCCGATTTGGTTCCACAAATCAAATTAAATTCGTTAACACGTCAAATGAATTTGAAAACATAAACCGAGCAAGTTGGCACGTTCATAACACATATATTTACGACATGCTACGTTTCCACGACATTTCGATACCATTTCATATAAGAACGATGCATAATTAGACCACCATGCACATAACCTCAAATATTTTCATGCATAATAAAATTTAAAGCTAAATAAATTAAACTCCATACTTAAATAAAATTCAAGTAAACGGAATTATATAAATTAATTCAGCTAATTAATGTTATGGTTTAATTAACACTAAACACTTAATTAACAATTAATTCACTTAATTAACGAAATAAAACATTAAGTAAAATAAAATAAATGAAATAATAACAATTTATAATAAAATTAAATATTTAAAACACTTATAACCAATTAATCACATAATTAAATAATTTAATTGTGCAATTTATAAACAAATACGACACATTAGTATAAATGAAAAACCGGGGCGTTACAATCTCTCCCCCTTAAAAGAATCCGTCCTCGGATTCACTGCACGCCTAAAACAACCAGTGAGAGATTCCTCGTCTCTCGCAAGCAACAAGGAGAGAGCCCCGTCTCTCGAACAAAGATAAGAGAATCCCCGTCTTTTACAAGCAACGAGAGCACCTCGTCTCTCAAACAAAAATAAGGCAAGGAAGTTTCCAATACTCCCAAGCAACACACGCGAAACCATAATTAAAAATCACGTAAGATATCTCAAAGCGGTAATAGATATCATCCACGTTGATTATCAAATACTCCAAGTAATACGACATGATAAGAAATCAAAGCACTTAATATAAAAAAAATTTATTCAAGCTAAATTTGCATGGATGCATGTGTCATAGATGCTATAAGTACCGTTCACCGTAGTGGCAAAATTTAGAATTGTGAGTTGTCGTTGTCCAGTGTATGATCTGTCCTGAAGATAAGCTTAGTTCTCAGTTTGCCTTGAACCTCTTCAGGGTACCTCGGTGAAGCAATTGATGAATCCTTTAAGGATTATACTCTTTATTCCCTTCTGACTTGTACTGTCTCCAGTCTTCTTTGATCCTTCACCATTTCCCATAATCTTCATTCGAACAACCAATTCTTTTTAATTAACCAAGCTTGACCTCCCCGAATACCCTTAAATCGTCCGTCCCCGGAATTGGATCTATCGCTAATTCCTTACCCAAATCAAAACCTAACATACCATTAAAAATAACTACTCTTGGCTTCCTTGAAATTTCGTTCTGGACCTTAATATATCTTCCAAATCTTTCCTTATTCTTCCATTCGATTGACCCCTACTATTCCTTAATCGATGATAGGATGTTCTTGATGATTCTTGAAGTTTGATTTAAATCTTCTAAATGTTATCCTTACCGGTTTGTCGCTTCTAAAATCTCTTTCCAAACTCTTTGTACCAACTTTATTGACAGCATCCTTTTTTTTTTTTATGATAACTTGAATCGGTTCAGTCTTGACAACTCAGCTTAGGAGTTTCCTAAACTCCTTCATAACTCCCCTATCTTCAAATCAACTTACATACTTAGAACAATTCAACGAGCTATCTTCTCTATTCCCCGTGAAATTCTCCAATCCAAATTTAGTGCCTTAGCTCTCATTGTAATGGTTAACCTTAAAGTCGTCTTATTCATCTCCGCTCACCACCATAACATTCCCGGATCTTTCCGAATTGCCTTTCCGTTAACTCTATTAATTATTTCTTTGACCCCGACCTCGAAATTCAATTTTCCTCTTGGTCCTGCTCTCCCCCTTAAATTTTCTGCCCTTACATCTCAAATTCCAACAATCCTTCTTTTATCGAAATTCTTGATGAATAATTTCCATTAAGGAAGATTTTAATCAAAATGGCAACCCCAACGTTTTGCCTTTCAACTTCCCTTCGAAATCACTTACTACCCGAAACTCCTTTACTATTCTTGTCCAATTCGAAAATCTTGAAGCCAACTCCAGTCTCACTTCACTTTCTGAATTCCCGTTTCTATCAATCTATCCCTTACTTGAAATTCTTTATTTCTCCAAGGTCATCTTCCTTATAATTCGGATGTAGGTCAGTTGAAATGATACTTGATAAGTGAGATGAAAGAATTTCCTATCAATTAAACATTAGGATGCATCTCGGGTTAAAATGACGATGCATGTGGCACACTTACGACAATTAAGTATGCAGCACATTAGCAACAAAATTAATAAAAATGTGCGCACGTACATAAGTAAACACAAATAAATAATTTGATGCGGAGTATGATGCACGTGTTATGAATGCTTTGGAACCTGGCACCAATATAGTAAGTTGTTAACTCGGTAGCTTCTCCTCGTTTCTCCAAATCCCGAAGTTACTTTGACTTGCTGCTTATTACTTGCCTTTCCCACGGTCTTCAAGATCTCCAAGAATTCTTGTGCCTCAACTTGTACCTTCCACCGTCCGGAATTGAAATTTCGCGATCCCTAACTT
This sequence comes from Lantana camara, assembly GCA_037501455.1. Taxonomy (NCBI): domain Eukaryota; kingdom Viridiplantae; phylum Streptophyta; class Magnoliopsida; order Lamiales; family Verbenaceae; genus Lantana; species Lantana camara. The sequence continues at coordinate 98,275,637 of CM074856.1, forward strand.
CCTTTGCATCCATGAAACTAGCATCAAAACTTCTCCCCGGAATCGCCATTCAATAATGCCCAACTCACTTATAGAATTACCCCGATGGTATTTCCGAATCCTTCTTCAAGTCGTCACCCTGATCAAGATCCCTTTGTTTATCCTTTACGAGTTTAGATTGGGGAGTACTTGCTTTCCAATTGCTCCCACTTGCGTGTATGTTTTCCTTCCAAAATGCTTTTGCCTTTCTTTACCGTTTCCATTCGTTACTCCATATTTCTCCAATTCACCTCACAACACGACAATTCAGCTTGGATTGGGAAAACGAACTCAAATCTTGCTCGTAGTATTATCACCTTCCATGGACTTGTATTTTCCCCGCTACTTGGCTCCTTCCAATCCCTTCCCGACTTGCTTTCCCATCTTAGTTGAAATTTAGGGCTCCCAGACTCACTTCTTCTCGATCTTGACCTCAATAACCTCTTTTGTAACTAATGGGTTTATTTAAAAGTTCCTCTTTGACGACTCTTGATACTGAATTCCTGCCGAAGGTGTTTTAACTTGAATTGTCACAATCCTCGCTATCTCTTCCATAATCCAAACTCTGAGTCAAAGTACCTTCAAGGTTTGTTCACTCCAATCCCTAATTCAAATGACCCCGTTGAATCCAATTATGACATCCAATGTAAAATAGCTGCATATATCAATCTTCGGAGTCATAAATATTCCCCGATCCACTCCTATTCCATCAAATGTCCCTCTATATTCGCATCTCTAAAGTCGAATCTCCATCTATACTCCTAACCCTTGAACTCTAACTCTATCCATAAAGACCACGCCTCTTAAATTCTCTATATCCTTACCCCGGTGCATCCCTCCTATCTTCCATGCCTCAGAAAGAACTTGCAATAGGACGTTGTTGGCATGATGTTTGGCCGTGGTTTGATAGTACCTTCATAACCTATAATTCATAACTTCTTTCCAGGGTACATGCGTGCGATAAGTGTATGCTCATGGCACGTATTTAACACGAAAAGCACTGATCCAATGCAGGAATGCAACACTTAAGCCACAAAATTTAAAGAGGAAAGCAATTCATACTCAAGATCAATGCAATGCACACATCATCACGTAGTTCCTAAGCCGTACGACCTAAACTGACTCAATCACGACACGAGAACACCGGTTTTGCAATCGGGCTCTGATACCACTTAAGGATGTAGCACCCGAGCGCAAGGTACCACATCCCCCGCACCGAGACCCAACCCGAATATGAAATGGACAATCCATACCCGAGCTAGATCACGGCAAACGGGGACATACACACTCGCTAAGCTAGGCGGGAGCTAACTTTCGCTGCGAAAGAAACAATAAAACAGAAATATCATGAATGTGGAAGCAATGTACATAAATATATAACAAGGTAAGCAAAGAGCAACGGGTTCAACTAACAAAGATACCTAGCCCCGAAGATTCTTACATAAACATTTCCAAATATACATTTTTGTAAGCTATCATGTGTACAAAATGCGTATGACTTGACTTAGACTTAAATACGAGACTTGACAGACTCAGAACCCCGCCTAGCACTCCAAACCTGCAAAAGAACTGAAACAAAGCCGGGTTCAGTCTATAGGAGACTGGTGGGTATAAAATGGCATAATAATATAATACTGCAGAATTTAAACATCCACACATGCAAGCTATAATCCCGTACGAGGTTTTTAGAATATTTCCCAATTGGGTGAAAACAAAATAAAACAACGCTCGGGATTACAACTATCAATTTAATTCAATCATTCAATCAGTCAAAACGTGAGCCCGGCGAGGGGGGTAAAATCTCCAACCTACACCTCGTGTGTGCAAAAATTCATTCATTAGTGATCATGCGACAGTCATTTCATTCATTGGATCATTCAATCATTATCATTCATTTGTGCATAACAATTTCTCCTTCTTCCTCCGGGTGGTGGACGCGCCGTTTAGGGTTGAAGTGTACCTTCCCGCCCCAACGATATTGTCCTCACTGGACAGGTTTTGTTCCTCCCTGCCGTGTACCGACCCAGGAGGACGCGTCTACCCAATCATTGACCAAAAGGGGTTACATGAATTCCCCAATTGGCACTCAGCTCCCTTTCCCCGCCAATCTCCTGGCGAGGTCCGGTACCGCCGTAACAATGTGGTGGGACTAGTACAAGGGATCACCGTCGGCCCTTGCCTCCCCGGATAGCCAACAATCGATAAGTGTTCATAAAAGATAAAGGTTTAACAATCAAAATCATAGACTCCTTGAAAACGACTCGATATATATATATTACCTTTGGCTTGAAATATACATATTCGATTATATCGGGTCGGTTTTACCTAATAGAAGAGAAACCCACCTGTACACCTCTTACCAAACAATACCAAGAAGAAAAGGAGACTCGCAAGTGTCCTATGAACCCGGCATCTCCGCCCTGGAGAAAACTGTGCAAAAGACAACATAACGTGTTCGTGAGACTCAAGATTCTAAATGAACCATATATGACGCACGGCAATGTGTGATCATGATAAGAAGGTATAAAAGATAAGATTATGCCATGAAAATGTTCATGTGCACTATTAAGGGATTTAAATCATACAAACAAGCCATTCAATCATTCGTTCACTTCCATTCAAGTTCATAAATTCACATTTCCAATCAATTCAATTTAAGACTTTCAATTAGGAGCATAGCACGTATTAAAATTGTATTTACAATTAGAAAATAGATAATTAAATACTTTTAATTCAATGTCGGAAATTAAATAAAACATGAAATAGGTAACAATTTAATTGCCATAATTTAATTAAATCAATTAATATATAATATTTACTAAACATATATATATATATATATATATATATATATATATATATATGTTATCAAACCGAATATTCCGGTATCAAATTTGGTTTATTTTACGTTGCTTCGTATCTAAATCTACTAGTTTCTTCATTATTTGTAACAGTTCTTTACTTGGGGGGTTGGAATTTTTCGATTCCATACATATCCGTTCCTGAGCTTTTTGACATAACTAAAAGAGGTCAAGTTTTTGGAACAACAATCGGTATCTTTATTACATTAGCTAAGACTTATTTGTTCTTGTTCATTTCTATTGCAACAAGATGGACTTTACCGAGACTGAGAATGGATATATATATATATATATATATATATACGTACATTATCATGCATCAAACACACTAAATTACATGCATGCAAAAAGGTGATAATTTAATTACGCATGCAATTATTACAAATATTTAAGATGCATGCATTAACATGCAAATCCATGCATATTATAATCAAATGCATGCAAATTATTCAAGATATCAATACATACAATTATTACCCATGCATGCAATTCATGCAATTACTTGCTATATATATATATATATATATATATATATATATATATATATACACGTATATTGCATGCAAATTAGAATAATTACCCATATGCATGCATTAACACCTAAATATATAATTACATATATATACACGTAACATACAAATCATGCATGAACAACATATATTATAAAAACATTTTCATGCATAGCATATGTAATATAATTACATGCATGCATACGTTATACAGACACACACAGATCATATATATATACATATATCTACACACACATACAACAGTAAGGGAAAGCGGCAATTAATCTGCATAAAGGAGGTACCCGGCCGGGTACTTTCATGTATGAAAATCTCCCCGGCCGGGGAGTTGGATTACAGAAGCGCAGTAGCAACCTAACCAAAGAAATCCCCTGTTTCTTGGCACTAATTTACAGCAGAAGGTAGCAGGCATTCAAGCGACTAAACTCAGCAGCAAAACAGTTCACTTACTCCTACAAATCGACTGAAAATGGACAGCAACTAAGCGAGGAAAAGAGCAGCGATTGACAGCAGCAAACATCAACAATTTACAGCCAAGAACAGAGCAAAAACGGGAACAAAACAGAGCAGAAGCTCTCTCACAACAAGTCCAATCAACCAAGCAACATACAAGGCGGAAAAGAGCAGCAATTGACAGCAAATTACAGTCCTAAACGCAGCAGCAGCAGCTCCTACTAAGAGCAGTTCATTTCATGCATAAACCTTCAAGTTTCATGAAGTTCAACAATGGTGGGATCACATACATTGAACATACATCAAATTCAAGTTTAAATATACATACTAGGAGCTGAAGTGGTCAGATTTCACGCCCAATTTCTCAAGAAAACAGGATCTAAATCATGAATTCAAGAATAGAGTCAAAACCTAACTATTTCCTCATCTCTTCAAAATCCCATGCTCACATGCTCAAAATTGGGGATGAATAGCTTAAAATGACACATATTGAATGCATATCACAACCCTAAACTCACCTTGATGATTGGATGGAAGATGGAAGAGATTTGAGCTCCAAAATCTCCAAGGTGTGCAAGGTTACGGGATTTTCTGGAGAGCAGAATGTTTTGGCTGAGTTTTCTTTATGTGTGAGGGTTGGTTCGGTTAAGGCTGATCAGGGGCTATTAGAGGGTTGAGTTAGGGTTCCATAGGCTCAAACCATGGTTAATTTGGTCAAGATTTGAATAAGTTATGGCTCTTTTAATAAAATGTGGCAGTTTAGGCGTCTGTGTCATGTTTCGGTTGAATTTCGGGGATCCATGATAGTGTGCATTATTCTCTAATATTTGTATTTGAATGGTTGCATTCTAGTGCTTAATTGTGATATATATTGGTGTCGTGATCCATTTTCTGTGTTCTTGATGCAGTTAGGCTATTTTCTTGATTATTGGAGTTTTGGGACAAATTTAAAAGGTTTTTGAACTGCATTAGTGCGCAAGGACTGTTGTGGGCCATGCGTGTTGAAATTCTTAAGAAAGGAGCCAAATTGGAAATATGTGAATTTGGGAATTGCTTTGAACCGCCTAGTGGGCCCTGATGCATTAATTTGTGGAATTGATTAAATTAAGAAGTGGGCCTGCGTGGGAATTGATTGGAACAAGTCCAATTTGGGACAACTTGGGCAGCAAGTCTTGGAGTGTGCAAAGGAGAGTCCGTTTTGGACTTGAATTCAATTGAAGGGTTGACTTGGTGATTGCTATTTATTGAGCTTTGGGCAGTAAGAATTCGAACCTTCGAGACAAGCAATTTTGGACGCAGCTTTGGAGGACAAGAAGGCAGCAACTCGGACGGCTTCCGAGAGCAGTGAACACATTCCCTTAGAGCTTTGCTTAATTTCTCGTTTTAATTAGTTTATGCTTTTATTTATTTTATGTTTTGGACATGATTATGAGTAGCTAATTTGTTTAGTACCTAGTTAGGATTTTATAATTTAGTTTTGACATCATGAGACCTAATTTGCTTTTATAATTCAATTTAATTTCAAGTATTTATTAATTCTCCGAGTGTCGTGTTATTGTGATTTATTTGCTTAAGTGATTACGTCCGGATCATCTAAGTAGGTTTATTGCATATCTCCAATCTTGATTGCATGAAGTTTATGTAGTGCTTGATAGATAATTAGTGGTACATTAACGAGAAGGATTGGTTGCAGTTCTCAACTTGTTAAGGGAATTAATAATCGGGTTTAAATCTTGCACGTGTCGTGACTTGGTTAATTCGGGTTAGTGTTTTCTTGATTCTTAATGCTGTCGATTCATTAAATCCTGTCGAGTGTCTCTAGGGGTTGTGAATTGATTAGGGAATAATTGTCGAGTGTCTCTAGATTATTCTACGATTTAAGAGAAAACGAGGCGGAGTCGAGTGTCTCTATCTGCTATAGCTAATCTACTTGAATATTTGAATTTATCTTTACGTCTATGATTGATGTCTTAGCTGAATTATAATTCCTAGCTAGGTATTGATTTCCCATTGATTTATCAAAACTCAACTTCTAAGTGATTTATTGTTTTTCCTTTAGTTTAATTTTTAGTTAATTTAGTTAGTTTAATTAAATCCAAAACCCCCCTGATTTTACTTGTTAATTTTAGTGAATTTTCCTGTGAATAATTAGAATTATTTTCAACCAATCTCTGTGGATTCGACCCGTTTGCACTATACTCTATTTTAGTCGTAAACCCGATTTATAATTATCTTTGACGGATTCGACACCTGTCAATCCAAATGACTTTGGAAAAATATAAGGCTAAGTTCACTAAACTCGAATTTTCGTTGTGAGTTCATCGAAGTTGACGGAACTCGAATCCGAGTTCCCGAGCTCAAGATATCACATACGGAACCAAGAGTGCGCTAATTGCTTGTTAGCCCCCGATTTGGTTCCACAAATCAAATTAAATTCGTTAACACGTCAAATGAATTTGAAAACATAAACCGAGCAAGTAGGCACGTTCATAACACATATATTTAGACATTCTACGTTTCCACGACATTTCGATACTATTTCATATAAGAACGATGCATAATTAGACCACCATGCACATAACCTCAAATAATTTCATGCATAATAAAATTTAAAGCTAAATAAATTAAACTCCATACTTAAATAAAATTCAAGTCAACGGAATTATATAAATTAATTCAGCTAATTAATGTTATGGTTTAATTAACACTAAACACTTAATTAACAATTAATTCACTTAATTAACGAAATAAAACATTAAGTAAAATAAAATAAATGAAATAATAACAATTTATAATAAAATTAAATATTTAAAACACTTATAACCAATTAATCACATAATTAAATAATTTAATTGCGCAATTTATAAACAAATACGACACATTAGTATAAATGAAAAACCGGGGCGTTACAGTCGGGGCTCGGCCTGTGCATAGTTTCCATCCAAGGTATCACGTGCGACCTTGGGAGTTAGGGAATGCGTGATATTTTGATGCCTTCGGTGTGAAAGCCGAGGAGGACACGTTGTGGGTTAGCTACCCCGCGTGGGTTTGTAAAGATATGGATGGTTAGGGCCGTGCGTGGCTCTTCCATCATTGGTGTGGTGGATGGATGTGTTTTGATTTATGTTTTGATATGACATGGGGAGTAAAGGTTGGAATCTCGTTCTCGCCGAGCATGTGATATGGTATATTATGGGAATTATGAATCAGGATAGAGTTTATGAAAATGGTTTCCAAGTATATATGTTGTTTTGAAAGTTTAGTTTGTAACACTTATTCCTGATTCATAAGTCCACCTTTGTTATTTGCTTTGCTATATATTTAGTGTGTGGGTGTGTGTTAGCCCCCTCACTCAGTCAATTGACTGACCCCTCATTTTATCCTTTTAGTTGCAGGTTTTGGGACTTGAGCTTGGGTGAGAAGTATGTCCTTCGAGTCGTACTTACGGGTCTAGGTCTTGTCCATTTGCATATGTCTACATACACTCCATATTTTTGTACACTTATGACTTGTATTCTCGGAGACTTGATCACTTTGTTTTGATGAGGCCATGAGGGCCAATGTACATGTTGTATTTGATGTCGGTACCTATATATATCAATGATATGTATCTACTTTACTTGTTTTGGCTTTAATTGTTTCGCTTTTGCGCACTCTGGTTGTGTTGTTAGCTCCGCCTAGCATAGGGTGTAAGTTGGTCTCCCGTTCGCTATGATTCGGATTCGGGTACGGACTTCCCATTTCATAACCGAGTTTGGGTCTTAGTGCGGGGGATGTGGTCCCTACGTTTGGGTGCTACACAAACTCATCCCACATCGGAAGATTGGAGGAAATTCGTCCAATATATAAGTGTTCACCTAACTCCATTAGTATGAGGCTCCTCCCCCTTCTAGCTTAGTGCATCCAAACAAAGTCTCTCTTTACTTTTCTAGTTTGTAATATTTCTCAAGTGAAATATAATTTAAGTAGTGCCCGAGTCTCTCGCTAAATTGGCCGAACCTCGTTAAATTTGGTGTTCTTTTCATTAAATTAGCCGAACCTCGTTAAATTTGGTGTTCTTTTCATTTAATAGCCTTTTGGGTTATATTTAGTTTATTATTTTACATAATTTTTCCTTTGTGTAATTTTAGGCATTATAGTTCTAAATATTGTTCAACGCTTTCGCAACGGTTTCGATCTATATGGTGTATTTGATATTTCTATTATTTATGATTCCAACTTTGTAATTTTGGATTTGCAATGAATTGTCCCGAGGGCTTCTTTGTTTTGAAAAAAAATATATATATCGGTGTAAAGATAATCAAATTAAATGTATTATCTTCAAAATACATTTATAATATATTAAAAAAACATATATAACATTTAATCACATTTTCATTCGAATCTAAAACAAAAAAATATATTTTGTTGGATTGTTCTTTTATGACGTACAATAATCCTAACGGTGTCAAGTAACGTGTACGTATGATGTTTTGAAAATTCAAAATATGGATTTAAAAAAGAGAAGAAGTCAATAAAGTAAGAGATTGGAATTTGAATTGATTAGTCGTCGGAGGGTTTGAAATTGAAATGTGAGAGAGACTGGTAAAAAGTCTTTGCCTCTCCAACTTTCACACTTTGTGGGCCTATTCAATTAATTGCTACTATTATTTAACTATCAAGCAGGTGGAGTAGATTTCTGCTTTAACTTTAACTTTTGTGTAAATATAATTTTCGCCCCTCAATTTAGAACAAATTATATTTTTATCCCATAAGATTATATCTTTTGCAATTTTAGTTTCATATTTTTGAAATTAGGCAAATATAGTTCCACTGTTTTCGAATTTTTGCAATTTTGGTATATTGGAAATTGCACATGATTCGCACGTGTCCGTTAAGTCATAATAAGTAAATTACACTTTCGGTCCCATACGATTGGATCGTTCTCAATCTTAGTCCCACATTTTTTAAAGTAGGCATATTTAGTCCTATTTCTTTTTAAAATTTTTTTGCAATGTTGGTCCTTTTATCAATTTTCTACGAAAATAGTTGTTTTGGTTATTAATTCTAATTTATATTATTTATTCTTTTATCTTTTATACCCACACACACAAAAAAAAAAAAAAAAAAAAAAAAAAAATCCTATAAAGCATTTAACTTTTGTTCTTAACTAAATATGCATATTGTATTCATACCCTACCGTTATAGATTATCCATAAAAAAATTAAATTAATTAATAAAATATATTTAAAAGAGAAAACCCTACACTTCCCCCACCAATTCGCCACTATCGCTGTCACCATTACTGCTCCTATTGGAGCAGCCCAAGCACCTTCACCTTCGCCTACCGGAGTAATGATGGTGACATCGGTGGTTGTGAATCGGTGGGTGAGGTATAAAGTTTTCTCATTTAAATATATTTTATTAATTAATATAATTTTTTTATGTATAATTTGTAATTGTAGTGTATATACATATTTAGTTAGGAATAAACTTTAAATGCATTTTAGATTTTTTTGTGTATAAAAAGATAAAAGAAGAAATAATATAAATTAGAGTTTTTAACGGCCAAAGTACCTATTTCTGTTTAAAAAATGATGAAAGGACCAATATTACAAAAAATTCAAAAAAAAAAAAAAAAGTGGGACTAGATATGATTATTTTAAAAAATGTGGGACTAAAATTTAGAACGATCCAATCGTATGGGACAAAAAGTGTAATTTACTTTTACGACTTAACAGACACGTGTGAATCACATGCAATTTCCATCCATTATTTGACGGAGTTACCAAAATTTGTGTAATTTCAAAAATATGAAATTCAAATTATAAAAGACTTAATTTTATGAGATCGAAAAATGTATTTTCTCCTCAATTTATAACTAAACATTCGAGGGTCCCGCCTTTTTTATGAAATTCATAGATCGGATAAATATTTCACTGAATTTAAAATAATTAAATAAAAATGGAGATTTTGTTATATTAAATATTATCATAATTACGTATGAATCATTATTTTTGATATCTAATTGAAGATAAATTGGTAAAATAACTTAGTAATCAAATAAATGAAACAAAGTGTTGCATAAAATTCTTTGAATAATATAAAATTGAGTTGATTGTGTTTGGATAAAAATTATCTCGCTAATATCAAAGTGAATTAAGTATGAGATAGTACGGATATCCCTACAAATATATATGTGAGGAAGTAGGGCTCAATCAGCAGCTAAATTCCATCAGTATTTATTAATAAACATATATAAATGACAATGTAAATGAAACTTTTCACAACTATAAATGACAAAAGTTGGTGGATACCATCATATGGCCTATAATACAATTAGCCCACACTCAATGAGAAAAGAAATGAAAAATTGTACTTTTTGTTTTATTGATAGGGGTCACTACATTTCTGTATAATTGGTTATTGTTTGCTTAATTGCGTACTAGTAGAAGTTCAAAACAATGCCATGTAGCGGTTTTATCGACGATTTTTAGTAGGGGTGTCAATTATGGACCCGACCCGGGAACCCGACACGATCCACCCGCCTAATTTTCAGGTTAGGGTCGAGTGTTTTCGGGTCCGGGTCAAATCGGGTCGGACCCAAAATTAACCCGGAAAGGAGAGAGAGGTTTCGGGTGGGTTTCGGGTCAACCCGGACTAACCCGAATCCCACCATATAAAATCAAAAACCTACCCCTAATTCATTCCATTCTTCTCTTTTCCTCCTGCGCAGCCGACATCTTCATTCTTCCATCAAACAAAACCCCCCAAATTTCAATCACTCATCCTCCATCTCGCCGTCGTCGTCTTTCGTCTCGCCACCTCCACCTCCACCAGGTATGTAGCCGTTCCTCTCTTCTTCTTCTTCTTGTTTTTTTTTTTTTAAAAAATTTCTCCATTCACACCTCTCAAAAGCTGATTTTCATTTTCGACTCTTCCTTGCTCAGGTCTAGCAGATCTACAGCCGTACTTGCTTGAAGCCTTCCCCGACATCTTTTCTTCTTCTTCTTGGTTTTTTTTTTTTTTTTTTTTAATTTCTCCATTCCCACCAGTCAAAACCACTCCACCGCCGCCAAGAGTTCATATAATCTTCTACAACACCAGTTATTTATATTTCTGTTTTTCTTTTGGTGGTAGAAAGCGAGGTACCGACACCCAAATTTTTGATTCTGTGCTGAATATTAGGGTTTTGAGAAAATGAACGTCGGGGAGAGTGAAGATGGTGACGGAAGTGGTGGTCTGGAAGCCGAGGGTGAAGAGAGAAGAGAGAAAGTGGTGGATTCGATACACCGTATGTTGAGGCGAAGATGAAGAGTAAGAAATCCCCATGGAAACTGCTGCGTAGAGTGAGAAAATGTGTTTTTCTTTTCTATTTTTTTATTTTTCTGTAAAAGAAGAGATGAAAATGTGATTTTCTTGTTTATGTGTTTGTTGTACATCAAAAAAAGCCCCCAATTTTTACAATGCAAAATATCGGGTCTGGTCAGAGTTATCAGGTTGTTCGGGTTATTGGGTGACCTGAAAAAAATCAGGTCAACCCGAACCCAACCCGAACTCGATAGGGTCAGGTTAGGGTTCAGGGTATCGGGTTCAATTCGGGTTTCATGTTACACCCCTGTCTCAACCCGACCCGAATCCACCCGAATTGACACCCCTAATTTTTTAACGTGGGTCTCAGGTGTTTTCATAAGAATCATAGAGAACGTAAATGGACAATAAAATAACTTTTAATGATTGTCGAACAATTACAAGAAATATTTTTTATAAGTCCACAATGTGTTTGGATTGAAGATTTTTTTTTTTTTTTTTACCACCAGTCAAACCGGCCGGCCTACAACGACTCCGCTAGAACAAAATCCGAAACATAAATAGGAAAATCAGACGAACCAATGCAGGCCGAAGCCCCATTCCTAGCTAACTTGTGGGCTATCATATTAGCACCACGTTTAATATATGAGAACTTAACACCCGAGAAAGAAGTGAGAAGGTCCTTGATGTCGGAGAAGATATTGCCAACCATAGAGAAATCATCATCCTCACTTTGAAGTCTAGCTAGCACATTGGAGTTATCTCCCTCAAAAACCACCCTTCTCCAGCTAAAGTCCCTAGCCAATCGAACCGCCGACAAAGCTACAATGGACTCGACAACAAAAGGATCCGAAACATTGGGCTTTCTATCCGTCTCCCACCCAACACAATTCCCTGCAGAATCACGAGCAATCACCCCAATACCAATCGCATCCGGGTCCTTGAACACAGCAGCATCAAAGTTGAGTTTAATCCAGTTACTTTCCGGTTTCTGCCATTTGACACCCTCACCGACAGCAGAAGTACCGAAGCCCTCATCCTCTACCGCCCGGTGCGGAGAAGCATAATCCCACACCACAGACACCAGCTGGTGGGCCTGCATCACTTCCCCTTCCGCCATCTTCCTGTTACGGTGATCCCAGAGGAGCCACAAGAGGACCGCCAACTTTCTAGCTTCTCCAGCCCCTAGAATATCCAACGCCCGACTTAACCCCTATTTGAAATCCCTGGCTCAACCCGAGACAGTGTTCCAGGGGATGTCTGAGACCGCCCAAACCTGCCTCGAGAATGGGCAAGACACAAGAGCATGACCCACATCTTCATTAGTCTCGCCGCAATGCACACACGCCAACCCCTCACCACAGTGTCGTCTGCGTAAGTTAGAGCCTGTTGGAAGGATGTTCTGGCAGTGTGACACCCCCTTCTACAGTTCAGACAGGTATGACATAATTATGTGATTTAATTCCTTATTTGCATTTCGAATTTATTATATTTGAATTATATGATCTTAATTGAATTAATTTCGTACTTGTATTATTTGAAATAAGTGATTTATGCCTTGGTTGAACCTTGTACCTTTAAATCGAACCAACTTGAACCGAACCCATAACCAGTGAACCAAACCGGTTCAGCCCCTTAAAGGCTGAACCATTTCTTCCTTGCTCATTTGCATGACCAACAATAGCTTTGTAACCAAGAGAGAGCCAAACCCTTCATTTCTCCTTTGATCTTCAAGAGCCAAGTTCTCCCTTAATTCTCCACCTTTCTCGCGCTTGAGTAAGTTGCAAAATCCTCTTGTCGTGCTCTTCGTTTCTATGGTTAAATTCTGAATTATGGTGGTGAATTTGTATGTTTTGATCAACTATGTGAATAGTAAGGGGTTTGGCTATTTTTTATGAATATGTGATCTTGGATTGATATACTTGAAACTTGACCCCATATATGAGTTCTATATGTTGCATTTCTTGTATTTATTGCAAGGAATTAGTTGGTGGTTAAGTTTTTAGCTTATGGCCATTAATGAGTTTGATTTATGTTTGAATATGAACTTGTGATTTATGGCTTTGATTCTTGTTATTTTTGAGTTTTATGCATCCTTACATGTCTTAGATGATTTATGTGAAATGTTGGATTGAATTGGTAAGTTGTTGCAGCTCCTTAGTATTGCTTTGGGCCATTTTTGGCCATTTTTGGTGTTTCCCCTGCTTCTGTTAAGAGCTGCTCTGTTTCTGCACTTCGAGCTAGGCCGGAACGACCGTTCCCGCCCCAACTTTAAACTGGGAACGACCCTTTACGGGTTTTGCTGGTGTCATCTCCAAAAATAGGAACGGCCATTCCTAGTTTGTTCTAAGACTGGGAAGGACCGTTCTGTAGCACCCCTTAACACGTGGAGGTACCACACCCCCGCACTATAGGTCAATCCACATACGAAATGGCCAATCCGTACATGAACCAACCTATAGCGAACGGGTGACAATGCAATACACGACAAGCTAGGCGGGATTACTTGTACATGCAACAAAATAACGCGGAAGCATAAACTAGTTTCTATCAAATATTTCCATTTATCAGATCATGATATTTCTCGTTTACCAACTAAAATATGTTCTAACTTTTCATATCAATACATTATCATCTCCAAATATAAAACATTAACAATAACTATAGTTTCATAATTAACAATAAATAATCAAATACACGAACCATGGTTGACTCGACTACATGCACCGGACTCGACTCGACTCAACTCCCGCCTAGCGTGCACCTGCAATAACCTGAAAGGTGGAGGCGTCAGTCTGTGAAGACCGAGTGAGGGGTTTACATATATATTAGCGCAGATAACATGCAAGTTATATTCTAGGGTAAAGATTTATAAAAGATAATATATGGGTTCAATAATAATGTAGCTTCGCCCGAGAATACCACTATCAATATTAAACACTTATTTATTTTCATGCAATCAATACATGGCCCCGGCGAGTAAGGGCAGTCTCCAACCGAACTCCAAATGTACATGAACATGCTTGCTTGCTTGCTTTTTAATTAATAGGTGATCATACAATTCAATTACCGTGCAATCGTGCATGTGTAATCATATAACACGTTCATGGAATATAAATTATGCAATAACCCGAGGACAATCCGCGGTGCCGGATTCATCCCCAGTCTCCTTCTTCCTCCGGTTGATGATGGGATTGCAAGGCCCCAACATCCATGCATGTTGAGCAGAGGGTACATGAATCCCTAAGCCCGGAGCTCCTTCCTCCACTAACCTCCTAGTGGATTCAGGGGTGACCCCAAATGTGGTGAGGATAGTGCCAGAGTTACCCGTCAGCCCTTGCTTTCCCGGTTGGCTCTAGTCACTACCCTCGGGCCCAACGTGAACGGTCATGCTACTCGCCTAAAACATGCTTGATTCATGACAATAACATGGCTTGCTTGCGTTACATGAACATGACTTGAAATGATCAATGATTTCATGAAATTATAACTATAAATACCTTTGGCCGAAAGATCACGTACAGGTTATATGGGGTTCTAAATAACTAGCAATTAAACCTCACCTGACAGGCGACACATGACTCGTGAATGCGTGAACGTGCTCATGATCCACATGTTGGAAAACACGAATCAGAAAGCAGCGGAATTTAAAAAATTTTCCCAACAAAAGGATCTTGAACTCGCAATCGTGTAACCAAATTCGTAAAGATAGAAAACTTACTTTTCTTTTGTTCTTTCTTGAAGCGTTTCAAGCCACCCAAGAACGGTCTTCTCGCGGCTTGATCCCCTCTCCTTGGTAAAGCTCGAATCTTCAAACTTCTAACTTGAAGTCTCTAGAGAAAGTCCACCAACTTGATCACAATCTAACTAGTAAGGATGCTAGTTCTCTAGTTAGTGTTTAGGCTTAACCTAGGGTTTAATTTAATCTTGGAGAAAGGAAGGTGTTCAACACATGAACCAAAAGAATTGCCAATTAGCTCTAAAGGGGAGCATGAGCTCCCCTATATATAGGAAAGGGGAGGGGCGGCCGAAAATCCTTGTCCTCATAGGCAAGGGTTTTGGTTCCTCTCTCCTATTACTTGATCTTCAAGTAATTTCCAACTTTGACTTTGAATTCTAATTCAAGTCAACTTTTAAGAGAGCTAAAAATATCCAAACTATTTTTGGATAATTTTTATACTTTATTTATTATAAAATAAATAACTTATTTTTATCTAATTAATTAATTCGTAATTAATTAACTAGATCATTTTCTCCAAAATAAGACTTTCTTTTTAATTCAAAATTAAACCAAAGTCTATTAAATAATTATTTAATTATTTAATACATATATATATATATATATATATATCCACACGTGTGTGACACGTGTCACAGTGACACGTGTCACTCACGTGAGCCACACGTGTGATTTCACATGTGTGGAACCCTCTTGGCCCGATTAACTCGTTTAATCATTTTCAAGCCTCAACTCATGTAACCAAGTTGTTGTGTGTGACCCTCTAGGTTCTCAATTCAATTAGCAGTGACCCCAATTAATTAATTCACTAATTAATTAATCAGTTCACAGATTAAACGACCATAGTCTAGCAACAGGTGTTTAACCCCTAGCTGAATTGGAATGTTCGGATTCGACAGAACCTTTTAAGTCATTGATTCATGTGAGATACAATCCTCCTACTTACTATCTCTCAACCAAGATCTAGAGCAAGGGAATAATCAGAACCCTAATAATCCGGTCTTAAAGCTAAGTGCATTTCATATCCATTTGATCTCAATCCAAGAAACCCTTTTCTTGATGTCTTGATCTACTGCCTTGGCCAAGGACTCCACATGGCATATGAATGACTTACACAATAAGAGATCACCTTGCAAATGCAAGTGTAGGTCCTTTCTTGGTTCTCATTCACTTTCATGAATCACTTGTGCAGCCCCAGCATAAGCCTTGAATTAGTTGTCTAAGGCGACACCCTTTAAAGCTTATACCTAAGACTACAGAGTTAACTCATAAAGTGACAAGGAACCTCAAGTCTAAGGATCAATTAATCACATCAATGACTCGTGAGATATTTCCTAATCTGGAAGTTTCCATTTCCTGAAATAGAAACTTCCTTTCCCATTTAGGAATGTTCTCACACGGGGCACCTCAGTGAACTTACTTATTAAAGTAAGCACCCTCATGTATCACGCACGTATCAACTATACACTTTCCACCTCCATGAAACAAGGTGGTCCTTCTTAAGGGCGTGATCCCACAAGCAAGCCTTAGAGGAGTCAGGTTGACACTCCCACTGTCTGTAGGACTCATCGGCTTGGAGTATTTTACTAATCATGACTCATGTGATATAGGGCTCGTTTCATGAACCATTTCACCTAAATGGTAGAGTCCTAAAGTCATCAGGATTAGGGGAGTTCTCATACATGTACAGCTAAAGTAAACGCATACCAAACAAGAGCATATAAAGAAGTGTTGCCTTAATTCGTTATTTCATTCAAAGATTGTCTGTGATTACGATAAGGAAAAGCACAAAGCGGATATACAATCGGCTTTCTAGGGTACTATTCCTAACAATCTCCCACTTGCCCGTCAAATCCATTCTAAAGCTACTCCAAGTCCCATCTTCTAAAGATGACCTTGGAAAGCTTCTCGACTAAGGGGTTTAGTAAGTGGATCTGCCACGTTCTCTGTTGATGTGACCCTCTCAATTTGCACATCTCCTCTTTTGATAATATCACGGATTAGGTGATACTTCCTCATAATGTGCTTGGTCCGTTGGTGAGATCTTGGTTCTCTTGCTTGAGCAACCACCCCAGTGTTGTCACAAAACACAGTAATGGGGTCTTTCATGCTAGGAACAACATTCAACTCTTGAATGAAGTTTCTAATCCAAACACCTTCCTTAGCTGCATCATTTGCAGCTAAGTATTCGGCCTCAGTGGTCGAATCTGTAGTGGTAGTTTGCTTGGAACTCTTCCAACTCACTGCTCCGCCGTTCAGGCAGAAAATGTATCCTGACATTGACTTAAAATCATCTAAGTCGGATGCAAAGCTTGCATCGCAGTATCCTTCGACAGTAAGATCTTTCTGACCTCCGTAAACTAAGAATAAATCTTTAGTACTTTTCAAGTACTTAAGGATATTCTTCACGGCAGCCCAGTGACCATCTCCAGGGTCAGATTGGAAACGACTTGTCACACTAAGTGCATAAGCCACATCCGGTCGAGTACATAACATTGCATATATTATGCTACCTATTGCTGACGCATAAGGTGTATGAGTCATTCTCTCCTTCTCAAGGTTAGTCTTAGGATACATCTTCTTTGAAAGACATGTTCCTACACTCATAGGAAGGTTCTTAACCTTTGCTGATTCCATATTGAATCTCTTCAATACTTTGTCAATGTACATCGACTGTGATAGTCCTATTAACCTTCTAGATCTATCTCTATAGATTTTAATTCCAAGAATATAGGACGCATCACCAAGATCTTTCATCTCGAATTGGTTCGATAACCATAACTTAGTCACTTTCATGTCATCCTTCGAATTCCCAATAAGAAGGATGTCATCAACATAAAGTACTAAGAATTGCACTGAGGTCTCCAATTCCTTTCTATACACACATGATTCATTCGAAATTTGCATGAAGCCAAACGCTTTGACTGATTCATCAAATCGAATGTTCCAATTCCTAGAAGCCTGTTTCAATCCATAGATTGATCTTTGGAGTTTGCAAACCTTTTGCTCACTCCCACAGAATGTGAAACCTATGGGTTGCTCCATATAAATGTCTTTGTCAATGTCACCATTGAGAAAAGCAGTTTTCACATCCATTTGCCATATCTCATAGTCATAATATGCAGCAATGGCAAGCATGATTCGAATGGACTTTTGCATTGCAACTGGTGAAAAGGTTTCATCAAAGTCCACGCCAGGTCTTTGAGTGAATCCTTTAGCAACCAGTCTTGCTTTGTAGGCTGCAATGCTTCCATCAACTCCAAGCTTTCTCTAAAAGATCCATTTGCAACCTATGGGTTTGACCCCATCAGGCAAATCTACCAAGGTCCAAACTTGGTTGGAGTTCATGGAGTCCATTTCGGATTTCATGGCTTCTATCCACTGTTCAGAGTCATAATCTGAAAGTGCCTCCTCATATGTTGAAGGATCATTATCCTTTTGAGAGATTTCATGGAAGAATCCATACCTTCTCTCTGGCTGTCTAGGAGTGCGTTCAGAACGCCTTGGAGGAGGATTTACATATGTATCGAAATTCATGATTGGTTGTGGTTGATCAGAAGGGGACATTTCTTCAGTGGGTGGCGTGGGGTTACTTTGTACTTCTTCTAATTCTATGATCTTTCCTTTCTTTTCTTTAAGGAACGGTTCCTCAAGATAAGTAGCATTTCTGGAAACAAACACCTTTTGCTCAGATTGATCATAGAAGTGGTATCCTATGGATTCCCTAGGATAACCTACAAAGTAGCATAAGTTAGAACGAGATTCTAACTTATCTCCCACTGTCCTCTTCACGTAAGCAGGACAACCCCAAATTCTTAAGTAAGAATAACTAGGGATTTTACCATGCCACATTTCATAGGGCGTCTTGGGGACTGACTTAGAGGGAACTAGATTCAGAATCTTTGCTGCACTTTCTAGGGCATAACCCCAGAAAGAAGGTGGTAAGTCAGTGAAACTCATCATGGAACGAACCATATCAAGTAAGGTTCGATTCCTTCTTTCAGAAACTCCATTAAGCTGAGGAGTTCCCGGACGAGTCCACTGAGAGATAATCCCATTATCTTTGAGATGATTAAGGAATTCTTCACTAAGATACTCGCCTCCTCGATCAGATCGAAGTGCTTTGATCTTGTGACCAGTTTGGTTCTCAACCTCCTTTTGAAATTCTAAGAATTTCTCAAAAGCTTCAGATTTATACTTCATTAAGTATACATAACCATATCGACTAAAGTCATCGGTAAAGGTTATGAAATACTGATGATTGTTTCTAGTGCTTACACTAAGCGGTCCACAAACATCAGTATGGATCAAATCCAAAACCTTAGTGGCACGTTCCACAGTTCCTTTAAAAGGGACTTTGGACATTTTTCCTTTGAGACAGGATTCGCAAGAAGTTAACTCCTTAAGATCATTTTCAAAGAATGATCCTAAAGTGTTTATCTTGCTAATTCTGTTCTTGGAAATGTGTCCTAATCTAGCGTGCCATAAGGGAGCTGAAACTTTGTCATCTCTCTTACGCTTTGTTTCTCGTTGTATATTCATAATATTGATATTTTGAGTTAGGTAAAGTCCATTACTTAGAGTACCGATGTGAACGGAAGAGTTGCTCCGTTTGATAAAATATTTACCATTCTTAATACAAGTTTCATAACCTTCACAATCTAATATTGGAACTGAAATTATATTACGAATAATGCTCTGTACATAAAGGACTTTATTTAATACTAACTCAAGACTACCTAAATCTAATCTAATTGTGCCTAAAGCTCGAGCTTCAACGTTTGAGCCATCGCCGATCTTCAAGACACATTCTCCTTCTTTGAGTTGTTGGACTTCACTTAGCATCTGTACATCATTACAGATATGAGTTCCACAACCGGTATCAAGTACCCAAGAACTAGAATTAATAGAAAGATTTACTTCAACGAGAAAGATACCTTTCTTTAGAGTAGCCTTGTACTCTGGGCAGTTTGTCCTCCAATGTCCCGCTTTGCCACAATGGAAGCAAACATCCTCTTTCTGATCACGCTTCTTCTTTTGGGCCTTCCCCTTCGAAATGCCACCAGTGGGCCTAAGGGGTTTCTTCTTCTTCTTTTGGGCTTTCTTGCCCTTACCTTTAGAAGTCCCAGAAGAGGAAGATGGAGCATTCACCATCAAAACCTTATTGTCCTTCTTGATCGTGCTTTCAGCAGTCCCAAGCTAACTAATCAGCTCAGCTACAGTAGCACCAGCATGATTCATGTTGAAGTTAAGGACAGATGGGTTGAACGATGGTGGGAGCGAAGCTAGCAACAAGTCCACTGAAAGCTCATCTTTCAGCGGCATGTCCATGGAAGCAAGTTTCTCAGTAAGGGCAAGAAACTTGAGTCCATATTCATGGACACTTGAACCTTCCCTCATTCTCAAGTGGAACAATTCCTTTGAAGTGTTATACCTTGTAAC
This sequence comes from Lantana camara, assembly GCA_037501455.1. Classification (NCBI taxonomy): domain Eukaryota; kingdom Viridiplantae; phylum Streptophyta; class Magnoliopsida; order Lamiales; family Verbenaceae; genus Lantana; species Lantana camara. Next base: position 98,295,967 of record CM074856.1, read on the forward strand.
ACGTACATGAGGGCGGTAAAGTTGCTCTAAGTGGTCGTAAATCTCCCAAGCAAATTCCATGGCCTCATGTTGCCTTTGCAAGTCCGGAGACATGTTAGCCAACATAAGGCAACGGGCTTGGAGATTATCATCCTTCCACTTCTGAATCGCGTCCCGCTCGGCCCGAGTGGGAGCCTCCCCTTCGGGACTAGGCTCCCCTTCGAAGAGAACATAAGTTCTCTTCTCAGAATCTAAAATGATTTTTAGATTCCTCAGCCAATCAGAATAGTTGGGACCAGTCAACTTGTTTGACTCGAGGATCGATACAAGAGGGTTTTTGGTTGCCATTTCAAAGCACGTAGAGAATCACAGAATCTACGACCTAAATGGTAAAACAGAGAACTAGTGAGCATGCTGAATTATAACGATATACAAAAGATAAGGTCTTTAATCTAATGTAGCTCCCACTGTTTTTCAAAGATCTAGAATTCCCAAAGATCTAAGAGGAACACGTTTCCCAATGGGTACTAAGATCCTAGGCATTTCACCTCGAACCCACGACTCGCGGACATTCTAAGTAAGAACCCTAGGTAGGTACAACTTACCAATTCTAACACCTTTAGAACTCTTAGTAATTGTTTTTGCATCACCTATCTTTCAATATGGACCCACAACTCGAGCGACATCCATATTTACTTAGGCGTTAAGCTAGACCCATCAATCATAAGATCATGACCAAAACTTAGTTCGAACGACCCACGACTCGCGGACATCGCCCTTGCTAAAATTGACCACGAAATATTGATCATTTAAAATGATTATTTAGGTAACTAAGAACTAATAAGCTCCACTAGCTATCCCACGACTCGCGGACAATAACTAGCTTTACTTACTAAACTTAAAACCTATTGATGGAATGCTAGGAATTTAATTCAAAATTTGCATCTCGAATTAAACACCTATTTGTTCGAAATTAGCTTAATATTTAATGGGAATTTTCGAATCAACCGGAGAGTTGTCCGGTTCGACCTCACCAACATATATGTTATCCAATTTTATTAGTCTTGATTAATGTAAGTACAATTAAATGCATATCAAACAAGCACATAAACAGATAACATGTCCTAGCATGATACTAACATGTAATGATCATGGGTTCTACCTATCTTATGCGTGATACGTGGGAGCCACTCCACAATCACAAGTTCTAACATACATGCCACATAAACAGTTTAAATCACATAAGGGAAAGCGGTAACAAAATACGAGCCCTATCTCTATTACATTTAACAAATGAGATTCCCCTCCCTAACATTTTGAGGGGTCTTCACTTATGGCCTCCTTGTTACTTGAATGTGGTCCATCTTACTCCATGGGTGCATTGTCTCCAAAATGAAAATAAAACCTCACCACCTATCTCTACTCTCAAATTACAATAAAAGGAAAAAGACATAAAGTAATAAGGCTCAATCTTCATATTGGCCTTAGACAATTACACGGGGCATACCCCGGCCTAAAAAACAGTAATATGGAAAGCCACATAATAAATGTAACGCCCCCACCCGTACCAGAACAAGAGGAGAGCGGCGTCTCAACCCCCGCACTGAAGCACCTCTCAAGTAATGGTGTGAGCCATCACTCAAGAAATACTCCAGCGAACGGCTGTCTATCAAAACTATACATGTACAACGATGTGGCTATGCAGCGGAAAAATCAGAGTATTTTAAAACTTTTCAAAACATGTGCGTGATGGCATGTAACAAACAAGAACATATTGATCGTGTAAGAGAGACTCGGCATATCAGAACATATAACATATTCACATATAAGTACCGATACAATAGAGTTCAAAATATCGGTAACAGAGTAGCAGAAAGAGTATAACAAAGATACTCAAGTATTCAGAAACATATACGGAAACATAAAGTGATGCAGCCATAAAACATATGCAGGACGCAGAAGAGGAAGTAATACTAAGTCCTGACAGAAACAAAAATGACAATCTAGAGCTTCAAGATACCTCTAGACTGCGGCTGCAAGACCTGAAACCACGAGGCAAGAAAACGGGAGAGGTATTAGTCAAAAGGACTAAGTGAGGGAATACTTTAAAGAAAGTACTGAATGATAAAGAACTTGAAGTAAAGTTTAGAACTGTTAATGCAATGCTTTAAAGAAGAACTTGAAACAAGTTCGGTTGATAAAACTCTTTGAATGCGATGCTGTAAAAGAATGCACGTTATAAAACATTTTCATGAATGCTATCACACGCGCACACATATGCTGTTGATGGTTCATAGTTCTTTCATAAAACGGGATAAGGGTAAAGTGAACTTTTCCAGATATGAACCATCCTTTATGAAACAGAATTTTTGCCCGCAAGCTAGGCTCCTCCATCCTTACTCCAGAAAACATGATTCGGTAGAGCATCGGACCAGGATCAACGATAATTCCACGTGTAGTAGAGTATCGGACCAAGATCAACAATAACCCCACATTTAGTAGAGCATCGGACCAAGGTCAACAACAACTCCGCACATAGTAGACTATCGGACCAAGGTCAACAACAACTCTTACCAACGCATACAAACATGCACCATCCTCCACCGGTTGTCACTTCGGGTAGCTAGCCCTAGGCGACCTGTAAACATGTAATGGGAACAGATTTGCTGTCCGTTCCCAGACAAATTGTCCTGACTTAACAAACCTCCTGTTAAAAGTCGGTGTCAATAGTCTAAGTGTGGCGGCCGGTATTGGTGATGTCGTTGGCGCTCACCTCCCGAGCATCACCTCCACACATAACCGCCGGGCCCAAACTGTAAACTGTATGCTTGCATTTAAGATTAGCAGTGACCAGAGTATCACTCCAGTATACTAACTTATAACATGTGAAACTGAAACTGTAACATATGATGCTGTTTGTAAAACATATGATTCTGTCTGAAAACATGTGAAACTGTCTGTAAACTGTACTTTGAAAACATATGCAAAACATGTAACTGTCTTTGAACAAGAATGCAGAACTTTGGAAAACATGTGCTGTAGATCAAGGTATACTATTAAAGTATGAATGATCCTTTCAAGAGAATGTCCCGATAACAGGGATAGTTCAAAACAAGGTTTAGCTTTGAATTTCAAAACATATGATACGATAGTATAATCGTGGTTCCAGTTGGAAAACATTTATAACTTCACCTCACCTATCAGTAACAAAAGGTAGGTAGACAGATTATGCGGTGCCCTGGGGATCCCAGTGCTCAACTTTAACTCCTGTAGGTGGTGTACTAGAGTGAGCTTAACAACTAAGACCCACTACTAACCAAGATGCATATGAAATGCAAGAACAATGAACAAGGAACATGTAAAGAACATGTAACACAAGAGAGTAATACCATTTAAGGTATTCAAGAAAGGTAACACACAAAGGAATACGTCAAAGTGAGTTACTCTTAACGTTAGACTATGATCTTACTATAACCGAGTAAGCTTTAGTCAAATTATGAATCCTATCGCAAACCTTAAGTTAAGAAACAAGTCCACGAAAGAAAACACATTTTGGAAACACATTTTAGACCCTGGATATGGAAACCCTATGTGCAAATGTCTATTAAGAAAGCACAAGTTTTAATTCATTTTTACTATTCAAAAGCACTATTCAAAAGTACTATTCCAGATTACTATTCACATGTCGGGTCAAAGGGTCGGGTCAAACCCTTACTATACACACACCCACACACACACGGTACACACACACACCATGCACGAACACACACACACACACGGCATGCACACACACACACCCTAATCAAATTATGATCTTGATTATAACCTATAGTTTCAAGTTCATGTTAATATAATCAAGTGTGATCTAGGTTAAAGGTATAACCTATGGTTAAGAGATCCAATTAAGGCATAAGATCAAGTTATGAAACACTAATCTATCTTAGGTTATAACATGTGACACCATTAAAGTGTACAACATGATCAAGGCACTAAACCATTAATCCATCTCATACCATAAGCTCAATTCATAATTCAAGAAGCATATAACAATGTGACAACATGTCACAACATATCTCATATCATATCATATCACATATCATGAACCTTTGGGCATGTAACATGTAACAATTTAATTCCATATCAACATGTAACAAGTTGTGACATAATAAATTGTAAATCACTATTCCATTAGCAAGCATACATGAACATAATTCAAATTCCATAATCATGCATCAATTCTCATAATATAACAATCATATCACATGATCATAGCATATACTACAGCAATTGATAACATATTCATGCATATACTAAACAATAAAACATATAAACAACTATCAAAACATATCATAAAAACTATATAATAAATGCATAAAATAAAATCCTATATGGCTTAGGGAAGACCCTAAGACCCAACCTAAACATAATATAAACATACCATAACATAAAAACATAAACTAAACTAACATAACATAAAAACAAAACAAACTAACCTAGCTACCAAAGGGGGGTGCCGACGGCAAGAGGGGGAGAGGGAGAGAAGAAAGGGTGTTGTTAACACAACTTTGAGCAAGGATTCAAATGCCTCTTGGCCTCTATTTATAGCTGAAGATAAGCCCCTCACCTTGGAAATAAAATGTGGAGAAGGGTAGGAGAGCAAAAATTGGATAGATTCTCTTGGAAGCTTTAGGCATGATGAAGCTAAAATGGGACTGCTGGGGGTATTTCTGTAATTTCGTCCCCCAAGACTCGAGGATAAGTGGCTGGAAGTTTAACCATTCCGACGGCAAGAAAATTAGCTTCGAAACGCATATTCATTCATCGAAATCGGATTTACCGTTTGAAAGATACATTAGTTTTAGTGAATAAAAGTTTTGAGCTCGAAACTCGACATGAGTGAAAAACGACTTTCTAGAATGATTTTCAAGTCCGGATTGCTTCTAAAATTCAAGAAATAAATCGAGAAGCGTTTTGAGTCCAAAATCGACTATAAAACGTTTTACCGTTAAAAAGTTGAAAACGTAGGATGAATAGTGAATTCTCACGTACGAACGTACGCTTCAAAATTTCAAGATAGGGTTTGAATCAAGAGTTGTAAAACAACTCAAAAATCTTGAAATAGCTCAAGTAGTGCAAATCCGAAGAGAAAACATTTTCCGAATGAAAACCGTTCGTAAAAGGAATAGTAAACTAGGGTTTTCAAAAACGTTTTCAATAAAACAAAGTTCCGGAATGGATTTCCAAGCCAAGAATGATTTCAAAAGACTCGTCTCGATTCAAGGATCGATTCGACTGTAACTTGGGTAGAAAAAGGTATCAGAATCAAAAGCTCATTTTCTGATGAATAGTAACTTTGGTCGGTAAGTTCCAAAAATACCCTTATGGCTCAAGAAAGACTTTCTGAGTTCGGGAAACAAGTTCAAACGATTGGGAAACATGTATGATGAACCTCTAGGGTTCGAGTAGCAATATGAACAAGGTAGGCTCGGGTTATGAATAGTAAACTGAATCAAAGGTCAAGAATTCCCCTTAAAACATGTGAGAACATATACGAGCACCAAGTTCATGTAAGAATGCAATGCATGAAGATTCAAAAAAAAGTTGGATCACGGTCTATAAACGCTTTACCACTGCCTTAACTTACTGTTTTCATCCAGGCCCTGTTTTGGGCTGTTACAATCACCCCTCCTTAAAGAGAATCTGTCCTCAGATTCTTCCGCTGTAACTGCAAACAACTCAGGGTGATGCTTCTGCATTTTCTCTTCTGTCTCCCAGGTTGCCTCTTCTGACCCATGTCCTTTCCAAAGGACTTTAACCAAAGGAATCTTCCTATTCCTCAGCTCTTGAAACTTCCTGTCTAGAATCTTAGCGGGTTTCAAAACATAAGTCAAATCCGGTTCCAATGGTATCTCCTCTATCGGCACAACCTCTGTCTCATCCGAGAAACACTTGCGAAGCTGAGATACATGAAATACGTTGTGGATTCCTGTTAGACCTACAGGCAAATCCAATCTATAAGCAGTCGGTCCGACTCTCTCTAGTATCTCATACGGTCCAACATATCTCGGGTTTAATTTTCCACCTTTCCTAATTCGGGAAAACCCTTTCCTTGGCGATGCCTTCAGAAATACCTTTTCGCCTACTGCGAATTCCAAATCCCTTCTTCGTCGATCAGCAAAACTCTTCTGCCTGTCCTGGGCAGCTTTCATTCTCTGGCGAATGATCTGAATCTTTTCTGTCGCTTCTCTTATCCATTTGGCAGAATTCACTCTGATCGGTCCTTCCTCAGTACATCTCGCTTCATCCAAATCCCAGTATAACGGGGATCTACATTTCCTTCCATACAGAGCTTCATATGGAGCAGCTTTAATAGAAGCTTGGTAACTATTGTTGTATGCAAACTCCACAAGAGGTAAACACTCTTTCCAACTTTCCTGGAAGTCCAAAGCACAAGCTCTTAGCATATCTTCCAAGTATTTGATCATCCTTTCAGATTGTCCATCTGTCTGAGGATGCACTGCAGTACTGAAGTTTAACTTCGTTCCCATCAAAGTCTGAATTTCTTTCCACAATTGCGACGTGAATTTCGGATCTCTGTCCGATACTATACTGTTCGGGACTCCATGTAATCTAACAATCTCTTGTTGATACAGCTTTGCCAACGTGCTGACCTTATCCGTCGTTTTAACTGGCAAAAAGTGTGCTGACTTTGTCAATCGATCAATGATCACCCAGATACTATCTTGTCCTCCTCTGACTTTGGGTAATCCCGTGACAAAATCCATCGTGATTTGTTCCCACTTCCAAGTCGGAATCGGTAATGGTTGCAACTTCCCACTCGGCTTTTGGTGCTCCGCTTTAACTTTCTGACAAGTTAAGCACTTCTTGACATAGTTGGCTATGTCTCTCTTCATTCCGTTCCACCAGAAATGCGTCTTAACATCTTGATACATCTTAGTGCCTCCGGGATGTATCGTGTACTTAGTCTTATGCGCTTCGTCGAGAATCTCTTTCCTCAAAACAGTTGGTACGCATACTCGACCTTTGTACCTCAATATTCCATGTTCATCAACCCTGAACTTGGTCTCATCATCTTTTTCCTTAGATTCGAGACATTTCTTAATCCACTCGTCGTTCTTCTGAGCTTCCAACACTTGTTCTTTCAATGGTGATATCATCACAATGTTCGCAATTCGAGCTTTAGTTATCACCTCGATTCTTTCTCTTCGTTCAACCTCGGGGTTGGCAGAAATCTGTGCCAAACGAACTTTCCTGCTTAGGGCATCTGCTACAACATTCGCCTTTCCTGGATGGTATTGAATAATGCAATCGTAGTCCTCCAGAAATTCCATCCATCTCCTCTGTCGCATATTCAACTCCTTCTGAGTGAATAGATATCGCAGGCTCTTATGATCAGTAAAGATCTCAAACGTAACTCCATACAGGTAATGTCTCCACTTCCCAAGAGCAAAAACTATAGCGGCTAACTCCAAATCATGTGTCGGGTAGTTGACTTCATGCGTTTTGAGTTTCCTCGATGCATACGCAATCACCTTTCCATTCTGCATCAAAACTCCTCCTAATCCTTCTTTCGAAGCATCGGTGTAAACAGTATATCCTTCTTTTCCTTCTGGTAACGCTAATACGGGTGCAGTTGTTAGCATCTCCTTCAATCTTTGAAAACTTTGCTCACACTTCTCCGTCCATTCAAACTTTCCTTCTTTCTTTGTCAACTTAGTGAGAGGTGTAGCTATCTTCGAGAAATCTTGGACAAACCTCCGGTAGTAACCAGCTAATCCCAGAAAACTCCTCACTTCTGAAGGATTCTTCGGTGACCTCCAATCCATGATCGTCTCGATCTTCGAGGGATCTACTTCGATTCCAGATCCTGATATGATGTGTCCGAGAAATGTAACTCTCTCAAGCCAGAATTCGCATTTACTGAACTTTGCATATAGCTTGTGATCCAGCAAAGTGCGTAGCACGATTCGAAGATGTTCAGCATGTTCCTCCGGGGTCTTCGAAAATACCAAAATATCGTCGATGAAGATCACTACAAACTTGTCAAGAAACGGCTTGAATATACGGTGCATCATATCCATGAATGCAGCTGGTGCGTTCGTCAAACCAAACGGCATTACTACAAACTCATAATGTCCGTATCGGCTGTTGAAAGAGTCTTAGGAATATCTGCTTCCCTTATCTTCAATTGATAATACCCTTGTCTAAGATCTAACTTGGAGTAGACCTTCGATCCTTGTAGTATATCGAACAGCTCTTCGATATGAGGGAGAGGATACTTATTCTTGATTGTTATCCTGTTCAGCTCCCGATAGTCAATGCATAAACGCAATGATCCATCCTTCTTCTTAACGAAAAGCACAGGTGCTCCCCACGGCGATGTGCTCGGTCGAACATACCCAGACTCAATCAGTTCATCCAATTGCTTCCTCAGTTCATCTAATTCAGCTGGTGCCATTCTGTAAGGTGTCTTTGAATACGGCTCAGCTCCTGATATCGTCTCGATCGTAAACTCCAACTCTCGGTCAGGAGGTAACGAATCTAAATGCTCAGGAAACACATCTAGGAACTCGTTCACCACTTCCACTTCTTCGATCTTAAGTTGATCTTTCGGCCTATTCAAAAGATAAGCCAAAAATCCACTAGCTCCTTTCTGAATCATCTTCTTAGCTTCCATCGAAGAAATTACTGATAACTTCTCAACTTTCCTTTTTGATGTCCCACTTTCATCTTCTTCCAAGATGATCTCTTTCTTGTAACAATCCAACTTAGCTCGGTACTTAGACAACCAATCCATACCAAGTATAACCTCGTATCTCGTCATCGGTAACTCAATAAGATCCGTCGGGTAATAACGGTTACCAATACATATAGGGCAGCGTTTATATACTTGATCCGTAACAAGGCAAGTTCCCAAAGGAGAACTCACTTCAAATTTATATGGCAAGTATTCAAGCGGAAACTGTAAATGCGCACATAATTCAGAAGCAACAAATGAATGCGTAGCACCAGGGTCATACAAGACCTTAACTGGCGTGTTAAGAATGTGCACAATACCTTCCACAACAGACGAAGGATCAACCTCCTCCTTACCATCCAAAGCATAAGCTCTGCCTCTGACCACCGGTTTGTTCGTCGTACCCACCACTGCTTTTCCTTTATCCTGGACCCCAAATCTCCTGATCTTGTGCGGGCAACTATCCATCTGGTGCTCAGGGGAACCACACGCGAAACACTGTCCAGCTTTCTTGCGACAGTTCTCCTCAGTGTGTCCCGTTCGGCGACAATATCGGCAAACAATTTCCTCTGGACCTGGCTGAGGTGCTCTCTGCTGTTGTGGCGCCTTCTGATACTGCTGTGGCGCTTTCTGCTTCTGTGCTTGCTGTTTTGGTGGAGCATTCTGCTGCTGACGCTGCGGTGTTACCATTGGCCTCTTTCCAGTTCCTTGGAGAAAAGATCCGGAAGGTCGCTTATTCCCTTGATAAGGCTTAGGGTTAGAAGGTCCTTGTCGTGCAGTAGTTATCTTGATCTCCTTGTGTGCAGCTTCAACCCTTAGCGCTCTATCAACAGCCTGGTTGTAGGTCTCAATAACCAAAGAAGCAAGTGCCAACCGAAGTTCGGGCTTCAGTCCATCGATAAACCTCTTCGTCTTGCGACGCTCATCAGTCAGAATATGAGGCGCATACTTGATCAGCCTCACAAACCTAGCCTCATACTCCATCACATTCATAGTTCCCTGAACCAGACTCATAAACTCAGCCTCTCGTGCATCACGAGTCACTTGAGGCGTATACTTCTGCTGAAACTCCCTGATAAACTCCTCCCAACTTCCTTCAACGTTATTCTCGTTCCACATGTGCTGAACGTGCTTCCACCAATTGTATGCAGCTCCTTCCATAAGAAAAGTAGCATATCGAACTCGTTCACGATCCTCTGGGTAGATCTCCATAGCCTCGAAAATCTTCTCAAGACTGTTAATCCAATTCTCAGCCTTTATGTCGTTCGGTTCTCCATAGAACTTAGGTGGATTCATCCTCAGAAACTTCTCCAATGACCTTTCATTAGGAGGATTATCTCTTGGTGCACAAGCCCTCATAAATTGTCGTAGCACATCCCTTAATTCCGGAGTTCTTTCTCTTTCAGGGGGTGGCGTGACATCTCTTTGGGGTGGCAGTGGTGGTACACGATTCCGGGGTGCTCTTCTCGGTGGCATATTGTTACTGAATTCAAAAGCATTCAGATACATATATTCGATGCATGACATATAATGATTCACAGAATCCGTAACCACGTATTCACATTCTCACGTAGTCACATATATGTATGAGAACAACACATTCCCATAACAACATGTCAGCAAAGATTCAAGATCTCCAATCATAACATATAATCAGAAACAATTGTCAGACAACATGTAAACGAGAACAGAAGCTCGGGCAACATATCAACATATCAGAAACATGTATAACATATCTCAAAACATGATCAACATGTAAAACGGGAACAGAACGTGTACTGTCATATCAACGAGAACTGTAACATGATCAGAAGCATGATCAACATATCCAGAAGCGTATCCAACATATCAAGAATAATAGCATGCTAACAATAAATGAAATGGCATGATCCTATCAACGGTCCTAATGGTATCTTGAAGCAACTCTAAGACTCATGCAATGACAGTTATGGAAAGCAGTAAACAAATATTCAACATAAAGCCGAAAGTGTTATAACTGTGCAAGGTTTGGTAAAATTTACTACAGGCCACATGTTAACAGTATTAATTCAGAATGGGGAGGACCCGATACTATCGAGTTGACTCCCTTACAGGCCTTACCAATCCGTCCAACCCTGCTGAAAATAACCTAGTAGGTACCAAGTCATCTGAACCGTCATCCGTGGTGCCAAAAGTCGGGGATCATCTACCAGAGCTATACATCCCCTCATCCAAAAGTCAGTCCTGAACTGTCCCGGCTATACGTCCGCCATCGATAGATAGATATATATGCATCAGTACTATATACAGACATCTCCCATCAGCAATCAACCCTGATAACTGTGATCCAAAGAACCTCTGGTGGTGTCATCAGAAACGGCAACGACCTCACCCTGTCCGTGTCCTGCTGGATCGTCTCCACCATCATCATCATCATCAGACCCTCCATCGCCTCCATCAGACTGATCCTGCATAGGCTCGGGCTCCTGAGAGGCCTGACTGACATCCTGACCCTCGACCTCCTCAACTGCCTGCTCATCGGATAAGTGATAGGTATCATACAGGCGAGCTCTCACGCGGGCACGGTAGTGCTGGTGACGCTCCATAGAGGTGTCGCGATCGATAGTCATCTGCATAAGATCTGCCTCCAGCTCAGCAATACGAGCAGCCCTCTGATCAGCAATATGAGTCATCTCTGCAGCATGCTCACGAGCGATGTCCCTATCAATCTGGTACTGCAGTGACTGATCCTGATAGCGCAGAGACTCCAACCTGACCTCACGGGTCCTCTGATACTCCTGAAAGTAACCATCTCTCTCAGACTCGAGATAGTGCACAACTCTGTTAGGATAGGAATACCCAGGTCTGCCACTGTTCCTAGACCTACGCCAAGTGTAGAAACGAGTGCCTCCACGGCGAGAAACTGCCACAGTACGCGGGGCCTCAAACTGCTCAAAGAAAGCCTCATCCATCTGCTGATTAGGATCCTGGTGTGGCTGAACTGCCATAGCTATACAGAAGATACCACAGATATGAAATCCAGATAACAGAACCATGCAATCCCCAAATATCCTGTCTTGATGCAATATGAGAATGATCCTGGATGCAATGCGTGAACAATCCATGATGCAACATGAGAGCAATCTAGGTTAAGTCTCTTCTTACTTAACCTGGCTCTGATACCACCTCAGGCTGTAACGCCCCCACCCGTACCAGAACAAGAGGAGAGCGGCGTCTCAACCCCCGCACTGAAGCACCTCTCAAGTAATGGTGTGAGCCATCACTCAAGAAATACTCCAGCGAACGGCTGTCTATCAAAACTATACATGTACAACGATGTGGCTATGCAGCGGAAAAATCAGAGTATTTTAAAACTTTTCAAAACATGTGCGTGATGGCATGTAACAAACAAGAACATATTGATCGTGTAAGAGAGACTCGGCATATCAGAACATATAACATATTCACATATAAGTACCGATACAATAGAGTTCAAAATATCGGTAACAGAGTAGCAGAAAGAGTATAACAAAGATACTCAAGTATTCAGAAACATATACGGAAACATAAAGTGATGCAGCCATAAAACATATGCAGGACGCAGAAGAGGAAGTAATACTAAGTCCTGACAGAAACAAAAATGACAATCTAGAGCTTCAAGATACCTCTAGACTGCGGCTGCAAGACCTGAAACCACGAGGCAAGAAAACGGGAGAGGTATTAGTCAAAAGGACTAAGTGAGGGAATACTTTAAAGAAAGTACTGAATGATAAAGAACTTGAAGTAAAGTTTAGAACTGTTAATGCAATGCTTTAAAGAAGAACTTGAAACAAGTTCGGTTGATAAAACTCTTTGAATGCGATGCTGTAAAAGAATGCACGTTATAAAACATTTTCATGAATGCTATCACACGCGCACACATATGCTGTTGATGGTTCATAGTTCTTTCATAAAACGGGATAAGGGTAAAGTGAACTTTTCCAGATATGAACCATCCTTTATGAAACAGAATTTTTGCCCGCAAGCTAGGCTCCTCCATCCTTACTCCAGAAAACATGATTCGGTAGAGCATCGGACCAGGATCAACGATAATTCCACGTGTAGTAGAGTATCGGACCAAGATCAACAATAACCCCACCTATAGTAGAGCATCGGACCAAGGTCAACAACAACTCCGCACATAGTAGACTATCGGACCAAGGTCAACAACAACTCTTACCAACGCATACAAACATGCACCATCCTCCACCGGTTGTCACTTCGGGTAGCTAGCCCTAGGCGACCTGTAAACATGTAATGGGAACAGATTTGCTGTCCGTTCCCAGACAAATTGTCCTGACTTAACAAACCTCCTGTTAAAAGTCGGTGTCAATAGTCTAAGTGTGGCGGCCGGTATTGGTGATGTCGTTGGCGCTCACCTCCCGAGCATCACCTCCACACATAACCGCCGGGCCCAAACTGTAAACTGTATGCTTGCATTTAAGATTAGCAGTGACCAGAGTATCACTCCAGTATACTAACTTATAACATGTGAAACTGAAACTGTAACATATGATGCTGTTTGTAAAACATATGATTCTGTCTGAAAACATGTGAAACTGTCTGTAAACTGTACTTTGAAAACATATGCAAAACATGTAACTGTCTTTGAACAAGAATGCAGAACTTTGGAAAACATGTGCTGTAGATCAAGGTATACTATTAAAGTATGAATGATCCTTTCAAGAGAATGTCCCGATAACAGGGATAGTTCAAAACAAGGTTTAGCTTTGAATTTCAAAACATATGATACGATAGTATAATCGTGGTTCCAGTTGGAAAACATTTATAACTTCACCTCACCTATCAGTAACAAAAGGTAGGTAGACAGATTATGCGGTGCCCTGGGGATCCCAGTGCTCAACTTTAACTCCTGTAGGTGGTGTACTAGAGTGAGCTTAACAACTAAGACCCACTACTAACCAAGATGCATATGAAATGCAAGAACAATGAACAAGGAACATGTAAAGAACATGTAACACAAGAGAGTAATACCATTTAAGGTATTCAAGAAAGGTAACACACAAAGGAATACGTCAAAGTGAGTTACTCTTAACGTTAGACTATGATCTTACTATAACCGAGTAAGCTTTAGTCAAATTATGAATCCTATCGCAAACCTTAAGTTAAGAAACAAGTCCACGAAAGAAAACACATTTTGAAAACACATTTTAGACCCTGGATATGGAAACCCTAGGTGCAAATGTCTATTAAGAAAGCACAAGTTTTAATTCATTTTTACTATTCAAAAGCACTATTCAAAAGTACTATTCTAGATTACTATTCACATGTCGGGTCAAAGGGTCGGGTCAAACCCTTACTATACACACACCCACACACACACGGTACACACACACACCATGCACGAACACACACACACACACACCCTAATCAAATTATGATCTTGATTATAACCTATAGTTTCAAGTTCATGTTAATATAATCAAGTGTGATCTAGGTTAAAGGTATAACCTATGGTTAAGAGATCCAATTAAGGCATAAGATCAAGTTATGAAACACTAATCTATCTTAGGTTATAACATGTGACACCATTAAAGTGTACAACATGATCAAGGCACTAAACCATTAATCCATCTCATACCATAAGCTCAATTCATAATTCAAGAAGCATATAACAATGTGACAACATGTCACAACATATCTCATATCATATCATATCACATATCATGAACCTTTGGGCATGTAACATGTAACAATTTAATTCCATATCAACATGTAACAAGTTGTGACATAATAAATTGTAAATCACTATTCCATTAGCAAGCATACATGAACATAATTCAAATTCCATAATCATGCATCAATTCTCATAATATAACAATCATATCACATGATCATAGCATATACTAGAGCAATTGATAACATATTCATGCATATACTAAACAATAAAACATATAAACAACTATCAAAACATATCATAAAAACTATATAATAAATGCATAAAATAAAATCCTATATGGCTTAGGGAAGACCCTAAGACCCAACCTAAACATAATATAAACATACCATAACATAAAAACATAAACTAAACTAACATAACATAAAAACAAAACAAACTAACCTAGCTACCAAAGGGGGGTGCCGACGGCAAGAGGGGGAGAGGGAGAGAAGAAAGGGTGTTGTTAACACAACTTTGAGCAAGGATTCAAATGCCTCTTGGCCTCTATTTATAGCTGAAGATAAGCCCCTCACCTTGGAAATAAAATGTGGAGAAGGGTAGGAGAGCAAAAATTGGATAGATTCTCTTGGAAGCTTTAGGCATGATGAAGCTAAAATGGGACTGCTGGGGGTATTTCTGTAATTTCGTCCCCCAAGACTCGAGGATAAGTGGCTGGAAGTTTAACCATTCCGACGGCAAGAAAATTAGCTTCGAAACGCATATTCATTCATCGAAATCGGATTTACCGTTTGAAAGATACATTAGTTTTAGTGAATAAAAGTTTTGAGCTCGAAACTCGACATGAGTGAAAAACGACTTTCTAGAATGATTTTCAAGTCCGGATTGCTTCTAAAATTCAAGAAATAAATCGAGAAGCGTTTTGAGTCCAAAATCGACTATAAAACGTTTTACCGTTAAAAAGTTGAAAACGTAGGATGAATAGTGAATTCTCACGTACGAACGTACGCTTCAAAATTTCAAGATAGGGTTTGAATCAAGAGTTGTAAAACAACTCAAAAATCTTGAAATAGCTCAAGTAGTGCAAATCCGAAGAGAAAACATTTTCCGAATGAAAACCGTTCGTAAAAGGAATAGTAAACTAGGGTTTTCAAAAACGTTTTCAATAAAACAAAGTTCCGGAATGGATTTCCAAGCCAAGAATGATTTCAAAAGACTCGTCTCGATTCAAGGATCGATTCGACTGTAACTTGGGTAGAAAAAGGTATCAGAATCAAAAGCTCATTTTCTGATGAATAGTAACTTTGGTCGGTAAGTTCCAAAAATACCCTTATGGCTCAAGAAAGACTTTCTGAGTTCGGGAAACAAGTTCAAACGATTGGGAAACATGTATGATGAACCTCTAGGGTTCGAGTAGCAATATGAACAAGGTAGGCTCGGGTTATGAATAGTAAACTGAATCAAAGGTCAAGAATTCCCCTTAAAACATGTCAGAACATATACGAGCACCAAGTTCATGTAAGAATGCAATGCATGAAGATTCAAAAAAAAGTTGGATCACGGTCTATAAACGCTTTACCACTGCCTTAACTTACTGTTTTCATCCAGGCCCTGTTTTGGGCTGTTACAATAAATCACATAACAGTACGCACATAAGTGAGGCTCCAACCTCAATTGAAAAACGCAACTATAGGGCTCCAACCCCAATTTAAACCATCCATGTGCATAAATTAAAACCATACATAAGTCTAAACCCATGATCACCTAACATGCTCTTGCGAGAATTTAAATTTAGCCAATAAATAAAAATTCTCGTTTCAAGTCCTAATGACTTAAAACACGACTTGATGCGAGTCTTATTTATAAAAGTTTTCAATAAATCCCAAATTACCAAAACAAATAAAATTCCAATTAATTTCTGAAAATTAATAATTTTATCAAAGGTGTATTTTCCCAAAATATAAACCGTTTCAATTTCTCAAAATTCCCAATTTCAAGTTTTTATTCAAAATTAAAATAAATATTCAAAAAATAAAATTTTAAAATTAAAAAAAACAAAAATTGGGACTGGATCGCACGAAATACGAAAGTTCGGATCAGGAAAACGGGGCGCACGCGTCGCAAGCGCGTGCGGACACGCACGGCCGGGCGCTGTGCTCGCACTGCGCTCGCATGCCGCGCCCTGGCGCGCGCGAGCCCTGTCGGGCGACGGTGGGCGATGGGCGGCCAGTCTCGGCCGGCGCGCCCGGAAGGCTCCCGCACAGGCGTGCGGGAGGTGCTGGGCGAACGCCTTCGCGCGCGGGGTTTCGCGTGTTCGTCGTGATCCGGTTTTTCGTTTCGTGTTTTCGTTCAAAAGCAAAACCAATCCAAGAAATCCAATAACAGTTTATGCAGTTTCAAATCTAAAATTGTTTTCAAAAATTAAATTTTGCAAAAACCAATTTTCAGAAACTTTCAGGAAAAATTACAGTTTCGTAATTCAGGCTTTCTAAAACAATTACAAATACTCAATCGCATCAAGCCTAAGAATTTCTACCAAATTCAGAATAATTGAGACGAATCAGAAACACGATTAACGAGGTGGCTCTGATACCACTTGTTGGAAAACACGAATCAGAAAGCAGCGGAATTTAAAAAATTTTCCCAACAAAAGGATCTTGAACTCGCAATCGTGTAACCAAATTCGTAAAGATAGAAAACTTACTTTTCTTTTGTTCTTTCTTGAAGCGTTTCAAGCCACCCAAGAACGGTCTTCTCGCGGCTTGATCCCCTCTCCTTGGTAAAGCTCGAATCTTCAAACTTCTAACTTGAAGTCTCTAGAGAAAGTCCACCAACTTGATCACAATCTAACTAGTAAGGATGCTAGTTCTCTAGTTAGTGTTTAGGCTTAACCTAGGGTTTAATTTAATCTTGGAGAAAGGAAGGTGTTCAACACATGAACCAAAAGAATTGCCAATTAGCTCTAAAGGGGAGCATGAGCTCCCCTATATATAGGAAAGGGGAGGGGCGGCCGAAAATCCTTGTCCTCATAGGCAAGGGTTTTGGTTCCTCTCTCCTATTACTTGATCTTCAAGTAATTTCCAACTTTGACTTTGAATTCTAATTCAAGTCAACTTTTAAGAGAGCTAAAAATATCCAAACTATTTTTGGATAATTTTTATACTTTATTTATTATAAAATAAATAACTTATTTTTATCTAATTAATTAATTCGTAATTAATTAACTAGATCATTTTCTCCAAAATAAGACTTTCTTTTTAATTCAAAATTAAACCAAAGTCTATTAAATAATTATTTAATTATTTAATACATATATATATATATATATATATATCCACACGTGTGTGACACGTGTCACAGTGACACGTGTCACTCACGTGAGCCACACGTGTGATTTCACATGTGTGGAACCCTCTTGGCCCGATTAACTCGTTTAATCATTTTCAAGCCTCAACTCATGTAACCAAGTTGTTGTGTGTGACCCTCTAGGTTCTCAATTCAATTAGCAGTGACCCCAATTAATTAATTCACTAATTAATTAATCAGTTCACAGATTAAACGACCATAGTCTAGCAACAGGTGTTTAACCCCTAGCTGAATTGGAATGTTCGGATTCGATAGAACCTTTTAAGTCATTGATTCATGTGAGATACAATCCTCCTACTTACTATCTCTCAACCAAGATCTAGAGCAAGGGAATAATCAGAACCCTAATAATCCGGTCTTAAAGCTAAGTGCATTTCATATCCATTTGATCTCAATCCAAGAAACCCTTTTCTTGATGTCTTGATCTACTGCCTTGGCCAAGGACTCCACATGGCATATGAATGACTTACACAATAAGAGATCACCTTGCAAATGCAAGTGTAGGTCCTTTCTTGGTTCTCATTCACTTTCATGAATCACTTGTGCAGCCCCAGCATAAGCCTTGAATTAGTTGTCTAAGACGACACCCTTTAAAGCTTATACCTAAGACTACAGAGTTAACTCATAAAGTGATAAGGAACCTCAAGTCTAAGGATCAATTAATCACATCAATGACTCGTGAGATATTTCCTAATCTGGAAGTTTCCATTTCCTGAAATAGAAACTTCCTTTCCCATTTAGGAATGTTCTCACACGGGGCACCTCAGTGAACTTACTTATTAAAGTAAGCACCCTCATGTATCACGCACGTATCAACTATACACTTTCCACCTCCATGAAACAAGGTGGTCCTTCTTAAGGGCGTGATCCCACAAGCAAGCCTTAGAGGAGTCAGGTTGACACTCCCACTGTCTGTAGGACTCATCGGCTTGGAGTATTTTACTAATCATGACTCATGTGATATAGGGCTCGTTTCATGAACCATTTCACCTAAATGGTAGAGTCCTAAAGTCATCAGGATTAGGGGAGTTCTCATACATGCACAGCTAAAGTAAACGCATACCAAACAAGAGCATATAAAGAAGTGTTGCCTTAATTCGTTATTTCATTCAAAGATTGTCTGTGATTACAATAAGGAAAAGCACAAAGCGGATATACAATCGGCTTTCTAGGGCACTATTCCTAACACCACAATCTCCGCCCTGGAGAATAACTGGACAAGAAACGGGACAATGTACGTGCATGAGACCACGATTCAAGAGCAATATCACATATAAGACGCACGGCGTGGCTAAGTAACGAGACACCATGCAATCAACAACGTAGCATATAAGTATCATGTTTTGGCATGTAATCATTCATATAATAACAATTTGGGGTCAAATAAATCATTGGTTCATAGTGCTAAAATTTGCATTTTATGCAGAAAGTTTCTGCACTTCCAGGGGTATGGGAACGGCCGTTCCGACCCTTAGTTCAAAATGGGAAGGGCCGTTCTCGCCTCCCCGAAGTGCTCCCCGAAGATGGGAACGACTGTTCCCGTCTGTGAGACAAAATGGGAACGGTCGTTCCCGTCCTCGCCGCCAAGCACACCTTTCAAATAAATGGGAACGGTCGTTCCCCAAATGCAAAGGGAACGGGAAGGGTCGTTCCCGTTACGCAGGAAGAACAGAGAACAGATCAGAAGAACAGGGGAGGCACGAAATACATCTTCAAAGCATCAAATCTCTTATAATTCAATCTCTAATTGCATAACTCCATGAACTAAACATATATACATGCTTATAATATAATACAATCCACTATAAACACTCATATCTTACTTTAATCATCAAAATCATCATATCAAGCTCATATACCAATTTAGAATATAACTCCATAATTCCTAATATTTATGCATGAATTTCAAGCCTAAAGCTTAGAATCATAATTCTAACAATTAAACACAAGTTATTTCATACAAATCCCAAACCTTAGCTTCAAGAAATATTATCAAGAATCACACATAATTTCCATGCCTACCTTGAAAGAAAGAAATGGAGTGAAAGAGGATGATGATGGTGATGATGATGCCTGTAACACCCCAAACGGAGGATGCCACATCCCCCGCACTAAGACCCAGACCCGGTCACGAAATGGAAAGTCCATGCCCGAATCCGAACCATAGCGAACGGGAGACCAACTCACACACTAGGCTAGACGGATCTAACTTGACAAACTCAGAGTGCGGAAGCAATTAAAACCAACAACAATAGATAGCGGAAGCATTTAAAACAAAACATGCAAAGCAGGTGACGGGTTCAACTAGCATAGATACCTAATCCCGAATATCAACATACATAGCAGGTGACGGGTTCAACTAGCATAGATACCTAATCCCGAATATCAACATACATAATCCAACATAATAAACAACATAAATATCATCAATATCTAGTAACAACCAAATACTAGCTTACTAACCCCACACCGGTTGAAGTCTAAATAGAACATAAACATAATCTGCAAATGTGAAACATAAATACATAAAATAAGTAGAGTATGTGACCAATGCATCCTAACACCTACTAGACTGACAAGTGTGACTCAAAAGACTCACTTCTGCCTAGTTCAAGCCAAAAGAACCTGCAACTAAAAGATAAAATGAGGTGTCAGTCAACTGACTGAGTGAGGGGGCTAATGCACACCCACAATATATATATAGAGCACATCACATATCATAAGGGTGGACTCATGAACCGGGATTAGGGTTTTGCACGCCAAAACAGTTGAAATACCCAAAATAGTATAAGTTTGGAAAACCATTTAGAGAAGCCTATCCCGTTTCACAAATCCCATACATTCATAACATATACCCGGCGAGTACGGGCTTTCAACCTTTACTCCTCATATCTGAACAGAACATAAAGCAGAATCAATCCATCCTCTACTCCAATGATGGGAGAGCCACGCGTTGGCCCTAACCATCAATAACATACATACACACCCTCAAGGGGTAGCGAATCCCTCATCGCCCTAAGGTCGCGCAATGATATCTCAAATGGAACTACGCACAGGTATATCCCCGACGGCCCTAACCGTCCCGGGGGCTCCTTACCCATTGCTCCTCGGATCCACAAACATACATACATACAGATACCAATATTTCATGGCAACTCGCTACAGAATCATAACATATTAGAGTTTTCCAAAAATAGCTTACATATGCCTTAATACTTAATTTTTCTTCAAAACCAAGGATGGTCCACAAGGTCATAATCATATCATATCCAACACATATCTAATCATACATAGTATATAACCGCATGCAAGGATTGAAATCATCATATTAAGGCCATAGGACGCTTAACTATACAAAATCCTAAACCTCACCTTATGCAAGTAGAGTCTGAGAGTGTGAAGGGCCAAACACTCTAAACCTCGGGCCCACCGGCACCACCAAACTCTGTGACAAGACATACAAAAGCCCAGACTTAGACTCTATATGAACCAAACAAGACGCACGGCGTTGCTCAACATGATCGTGGTTATGCATAAGTGTTCATGTTGTGCTTGGATGAGGTTTCGTGGTCATTCAAGGCATATCAATACTCAACAAGGTCATATTTACAAGCAACCATCATGCAATTCCATATCCAAAGATGCAAGATCAATTTAGGAAGTCAATGTATTTACAAAATGCATATTAAATCATCCAATGTCACAGGGTTCAATTATAATGTTAGAATTAAGCATCAAGTTCATGTCGAGTTGTAAAGTGCATAAGTAAGAGCAACTTGGTCATATAAACATACAAAGTTGTTGTACGTAGATGGCATGCTTGATACAAATAAAGAGTGCATTTAGTTCACTTAAGATCATACTTTACAACTTCACAACATGTTTGGTACACAAGCTCAAGTCACATTCATAGTTTCATAAATATTACACTTACATCCCCTAAGTTGATTACTAAGCATAAATGTTCGTTTAAAGTGTTTATACAATTATTCAACTAGGAATTAATTACTTACAAACATGACAATTATCAATTTATCGTAATTCATAATATACCATTTTCGAGTAGTAAGAGTAAATCAAGACATTACAATTCTAACTCCTATCATGCATCAAGTCTTAAGTTGTTCAAGCATCTTTCATGTATCTCAATTTTATATTTGAAACACAATTTACAATAAACACAACATTGAGAACGTCTCAAATTCATATAGAGAAATCACAACAAGTTCGTTCTTCTAAAATATTATTCAAGTTCATTTAGTCACATAAGAGATTAGTTTCTAAATATTACACTAACACCCCTTCGTACTTAACAAATAGCGTAAATTCATCACATCGGATTCAAATTGTAAATCGAAACATTCATGCATATCACAATCCATTCAATACATGTTTTCGTATATGATTGGAATACATCTCGATCAACAAACCAACAATAACCAATTTATTTGCACTTAAAACAATTAATTCAAATAATCACAATTACGCAAAATAATTCGTAATAAATAGATCGAGTGTCCGATTAACGAACGGAAAGCGGCGTTGGACTCACCGGGTCGAGACCGACATTCTGTCTGAAAGTCGCCGGAGTACCGCCACCGGAGCCGCCGGAAAGTCGCCGGGCCGCCACCGGGCTGCCGTCGAAAGTCGCCGGAAAAATCCCAAAAAATCAGTCCTGAATGAAGCCTTCGTGCCCGTTCCGAATCCTCGATCAATTTCTGGAAATTCAAAGCCGATTGTCCTAGATCTGAAATCTAAGAACACGAAAACCCTAAATCTTCAAACTCAAATTACTTCCAAACCGGTGAACCAAAATGCGATCCGTAAAAGGCATTATCTTACCCGTGACGAGCTCTTCGAATGCCCTAAGGTAGCTCGTCGGAAAAAACCTCGGAGCTAGCGCCGCCGTTGCACCGCCACTATGCCGCCATGATCCGCCGCCAAACCACCGAATCTTGAGTTTCGTGATCACAGGCCACTAGTTCTCGTCGTTCCGAACAACTTTCGTGAAGAGCCCGAGACCAAAAGATGGCCGAAAAAGGCCCCTGTTGGCCGCCGAAGTTTCTGCCGCCGCCCACGTCACCGGAACCACCACCTACAACCAAGATCTGGTAAAATTGATGCCGGAAATGAACTCAGGGGGTCGAAAAACCTTGGAAACCATCAAGCCCCGTTGAAAACCACCTCCGGAAGGCGGCGAAACCCGCCGCTACAGTAACTCGCGCCGCCGCCGCGAGCTTTGGGCGGCGCGTGCGCCGCCGTCGCTGCTCCGATGGCCGCGCCGTCGATGTCAAACGAAGCGCCTGGAAGTCTACTTTCTGGGTCTCTGGCGCGTGCATCGAGGAGGTGGCCGGAAACCGCCGCGAAATGCCGGCGACGTGGCGGCGGTCTGACATCTCCGCCGCTGCTACTGAAATCCGGCCATAACTCCACCACGTTCGTCTTTAGGCCGTGAAATTGGTTCTCTTGCATCGGTGTCGCCGAGATAATCGAAATGGACTATTCGTTTATTGAATTCCATCGAGAAACGATCGAGTTATGGGCTCGTAACCGAAGCCGCGCATAGTGATCCGCGGGTGAGAGAGAGTGGGAGAGGAGAGAGAGAGAGAAAAAAAAGGGATTGGGAGAAATGTGTCTTGTACACAAGCTATATACAACCGGGTATCCTTATCGCGTAGCAAAGGGAAATATCGCGTACAAATAATCGTAAATAAAATTGGTAAAGTTACGACTAAACATTCAAGCTCCGAATTAATTTTATAAATTAAAATGATATAGAGATTTACCAATTAGAATTTAATTCAATTTAAATTTGGAAACCTCTCATACAATTTAACGACACTTCGTAAACACATAATTGACAATTAATCTCAAGGAATTCAAGTAAACCGAAATTAAACAAGTTAAGTAACATGATGGATTTAAAATCAACTTGACAATTATTTCATGGAATAAATTGAATTAAATCAAATTAGAAGGTTAGGGTTAAATATGCGCGTAATTAATCAAGTTGGCAATTAATCTTAGAATAATTCGAATGAACACATATTAAATTGAATTTACATTAAATCACATAATTCAAGAACTCTTAAATTAAACACACATAAGTATAGAGACTTACTTGTTAATGTCGTCAGGACGCCCTTCGAGAATACGGGGCGTCACAACCTTCCCCCCTTAAGAGAACCTGGTCCCCAGGTTCCACTGCTAAAATGTAGATCCTCGAGTAGTAGTGCTCCAACCCTTCTCCGGAACTCGCGTGAGATCATAACTCTAATGGTGAGACTTACTCCTGTCTTCTACACCGAACCTCCTTTAGGATGTCTTGTTATCGTCGAGGTCCGTGCGAGTACTTGATCCGTTAGTTGTTTCGAACTCGGTCGGTCATTCCCATGATCGGATAGCTGCAACTGCACCCAACCTCGATGTCGTCTCAGACTCGCCACTTGCAACCCGTAGTCAGATCAACGCGTAACGCAACCACAACAAACAAGAGAGAATCCCATCTCTCAACACCCACAAGAGAGAGAACCCCGTCTCTCAAGCACATATAAAAGAGAGAACCCCGTCTCTCAAGCACATAATCGAGAGAAGCCCGTCTCTCAACCTAAGTCGGGCAGATTCCAACATCTCCCAACATTCTCGTTTGAGAAAATCCAGCATTCCTCAAACCCCTAGATTCAAGAGAATCCAGCATCCCTGAATATCTAAGTACAAGAGAATCCAACATCTCTCGCGCACAAAACTTAGAAAGATTCCAACATCATTCTACCACATAAATAGAGAGAATCCTACATCTCTCCAACACGTAAAAAGAGGGAACCTAAGATCTCTCGTACACATAAATCCACTGATTAGTTTTTCACACATACACACATCATAGTAACACTTGACGAAAAGTATGCGATGCATGTTTGGTGTACCTTATACAACTGATATCGGTGTCCCTTGAGTATAGATTCAATGCTCATACCTCAACTCAAAGGGGGATATCGCGATGGAATCCCTATAAAACAAGGTTACAGTATGTATGTATGTTATATGGGAAGTTAGTGAGCAATCAAGAAAGTTTTAAATCATATAGGCATGAATAGTTCACATAAGTACATAACTCATTCATTTCAGCAACAGTTCATAACAAGTAGAAATTTCAAGCTACAAATACTAGATCAGGTATCCAAGTTATCACAATTAAAACAACAATAGTCATCATCCACATCAAGCAAAACAAGGTAAGAGTATTTAAGCGATGCATGTATGCAAATGCCATGAATGCTTGGCGTACCGTTAACCGATGTGTAAAATCTTGACAAGAAAGTCGAGATGAAGCAGTAGGAGTTGATTAAGCCGACAATGATGCAACCCTTGTCATCTGAACCTCTCGTCTTAAATCTTTTCATAAAGTAGTAACTCAGCAAAGCTCGTTTATCACCAAACCCTTTACTAGACCGTAATCCTTGCTCAACTAGAATCATCCTCAGTTTCTCCCAAGAATTTCTCATTTATGTGTTAAATCTTAGTCTGCTCATCTTCGAGGAGTTGTTCATGGTTCGTTTGTCAATTAGATATGTACCTCAGAGTTTCGTTGAGTGATCCTGGTGTTAAGCACTTCCCAAAGCAATCCATGGTATATGATTCTGAAACTTGGATAAAGTCTTTCTGCATCTAAGTGTTATATTCCCGCATCAACAATGTCTTCCATCTCATCTTAGAGAAACACCCAAAGAGCTAACAACCAATCTTGTCTTGTCGTTCGTTAACTCTAAACGGCACCAAAACCTTCAACACTCACCGATGGTTTGTAGCTCATTGCTTAAGTAACATGGTTGCCTATCCACATCCCTTGAACTTGATCGGATCTTATTTGATCGGATTCTTCTACATTAACTTGTTTCCATCAACAAAGTGACTACTTCCAAATAAATGAATCATCAAGGCAAAAGCTCATAAAACTCCTTCAAAACGGTTCTACTTGATCAGATTCTCCTCCATTGACTCATTTCCTTAACAAGGTGACTACTTTCATATGAACGAATCCTCAAGGTTAAAATTCGTCAAACTTCATCTTTCAATTGACTTTAAGGTAGTAAGTCAATATAGCAAATCTTATTCCTTCAACTCTGAACCTTTTCATAAACATTGATCTTGGTAAAGAATCCTTTCATCTTCGAATTATGGCGTGTTTTTGTTGTAGTACCAATAGGTAGTGTTGACGGAGGGAAATCTTAGTGTTGACTCATAGGGTACCCTGAAATTCAAACACTAAATTCGATGCATGCGGATTAAGATGCAAATGAAATGTAACAAGTATATCACATAAATGCAACAATTAGTTGTAATTTATAAAGCGCATAAAATAAGATGTTGCATAATCGAAGTCATAATGTGCACACAATCATATAATCACGAAATAATTCATGCCAAAGGGTCAAAATATCAAGTCAAACAAACGCAATGCACAGTTATTCCTATGCCGTACGACCTAGACAGACTCAACACGACTCAAGAGCTCGGTTTTGCAACCTAGAGCTCTGATACCACTTAAGAATGTAACACCCCAAACGGTGGATGCCACATCCCCCGCACTAAGACCCAGACCCGGTCACGAAATGGAAAGTCCATGCCCGAATCCGAACCATAGCGAACGGGAGACCAACTCACACACTAGGCTAGGCGGATCTAACTTGACAAACTCAGAGTGCGGAAGCAATTAAAACCAACAACAATAGATAGCGAAAGCATTTAAAACAAAACATGCAAAGCAGGTGACGGTTTCAACTAGCATAGATACCTAATCCCGAATATCAACATACACAGCAGGTGACGGGTTCAACTAGCATAGATACCTAATCCCGAATATCAACATACATAATCCAACATAATAAACAACATAAATATCATCAATATCTAGTAACAACCAAATACTAGCTTACTAACCCCACACGGGTTGAAGTCTAAATAGAACATAAACATAATCTGCAAATGTGAAACATAAATACATAAAATAAGTAGAGTATGCGACCAATGCATCCTAACACCTACTAGACTGACAAGTGTGACTCAGAAGACTCACTTCCGCCTAGTTCAAGCCAAAAGAACCTGCAACTAAAAGATAAAATGAGGTGTCAGTCAACTGACTGAGTGAGGGGGCTAATGCACACCCACAATATATATATAGAGCACATCACATATCATAAGGGTGGACTCATGAATCGGGATTAGGGTTTTGCACGCCAAAACAGTTGAAATACCCAAAATAGTATAAGTTTGGAAAACCATTTAGAGAAGCCTATCCCGTTTCACAAATCCCATACATTCATAACATATACCCGGCGAGTACGGGCTTTCAACCTTTACTCCTCATATCTGAACAGAACATAAAGCAGAATCAATCCATCCTCTACTCCAATGATGGGAGAGCCACGCGTTGGCCCTAACCATCAATAACTTACATACACACCCTCAAGGGGTAGCGAACCCACAAGAGTCCTCCCCGGCTGTACACCGACGGCTCAAGATATCACGCCTCCCTCATCGCCCTAAGGTCGCTCAATGATATCTCAAATGGAACTACGTACAGGTATATCCCCGACGGCCCTAACCGTCCGGGGGGCTCCTTACCCATAGCTCCTCGGATCCACAAACATACATACATACAGATACCAATATTTCATGGCAACTCGCTACAGAATCATAACATATCAGAGTTTTCCAAAAATAGCTTACATATGCCTTAATACTTAATTTTTCTTCAAAACCAAGGATGGTCCACAAGGTCATAATCATATCATATCCAACACATATCTAATCATACATAGTATATAACCGCATGCAAGGATTGAAATCATCATATTAAGGCCATAGGACGCTTAACTATATAAAATCCTAAACCTCACCTATGCAAGTAGAGTCTGAGAGTGTGAAGGGCCAAACACTCTAAACCTCGGGCCCACCGGCACCACCAAACTCTGTGACAAGACATACAAAAGCCCAGACTTAAACTCTATATGAACCAAACAAGACGCACGGCGTTGCTCAACATGATCGTGGTTATGCATAAATGTTCATGTTGTGCTTGGATGAGGTTTCGTGGTCATTCAAGGCATATCAATACTCAACAAGGTCATATTTACAAGCAACCATCATGCAATTCCATATCCAAAGATGCAAGATCAATTTAGGAAGTCAATGTATTCACAAAATGCATATTAAATCATCCAATGTCACAGGGTTCAATTATAATGTTAGAATTAAGCATCAAGTTCATGTCGAGTTGTAAAGTGCATAAGTAAGAGCAACTTGGTCATATAAACATACAAAGTTGTTGTACGTAGATGGCATGCTTGATACAAATAAAGAGTGCATTTAGTTCACTTAAGATCATACTTTACAACTTCACAACATGTTTGGTACACAAGCTCAAGTCACATTCATAGTTTCATAAATATTACACTTACATCCCCTAAGTTGATTACTAAGCATAAATGTTCGTTTAAAGTGTTTATACAATTATTCATGTCAAAGCCCGAAAACCCGCCTGTCGATATTGTCCGCTTTGGTGGGCTAAGCGACACCACCCTCATGGTTTTGTTCTTCCCGGTGGAATTTAAGCCCAAAGGCGCCCACCTAGGAAAAGGCCTAAACAAGGGAAAGGTATCCAGCCCCTTATAAAGGAGGCTTTGTTCCCCTCTCCAACCGATGTGGGACAAGCACCTTAGGCTATTACAATTCAACTAGGAATTAATTACTTACAAACATGACAATTATCAATTTATCGTAATTCATAATATACCATTTTCGAGTAGTAAGAGTAAATCAAGACATTACAATTCTAACTCCTATCATGCATCAAGTCTCAAGTTGTTCAAGCATCTTTCATGTATCTCAATTTTATATTTGAAACACAATTTACAATAAACACAACATTGAGAACGTCTCAAATTCATATAGAGAAATCACAACAAGTTCGTTCTTCTAAAATATTATTCAAGTTCATTTAGTCACATAAGAGATTAGTTTCTAAATATTACACTAACACCCCTTCGTACTTAACAAATAGCGTAAATTCATCACATCGGATTCAAATTGTAAATCGAAACATTCATGCATATCACAATCCATTCAATACATGTTTTCGTATATGATTGGAAAACATCTCGATCAACAAACCAACAATAACCAATTTATTTGCACTTAAAACAATTAATTCAAATAATCAAAATTACGCAAAATAATTCGTAATAAATAGATCGAGTGTCCGATTAACGAACGGAAAGCGGCGTTGGACTCACCACGTCGAGACCGACATTCTGTCCGAAAGTCGTCGGAGTGCCGCCACCGGAGCCGCCGGGCCACCACCGGGCCGCCGTCGAAAGTCGCCGGAAAAATCCCAAAAAATCAGTCCTGAATGAAGCCTTCGTGCCCGTTCCGAATACTCGATCAATTTCTGGAAATTCGAAGCCGATTGTCCTAGATCTGAAATCTAAGAACACGAAAACCCTAAATCTTCAAACTCAAATTACTTCCAAACCGGTGAACCAAAATGCGATCCGTAAAAGGCATTATCTTACCCGTGACGAGCTCTTCGAAAGCCCTAAGGTAGCTCGCCGGAAAAAACCTCGGAGCTAGCGCCGCCGTTGCACCGCCACTATGCCGCCACGATCCGCTGCCAAACCACCGAATCTGGAGTCGCGTGATCACAGGCCACTAGTTCTCGTCGTTCCGAATAACTTTCGTGAAGAGCCCGAGACCAAAAGATGGCCGGAAAAGGCCCCCGTTGGCCGACGAAGTTTCTGCCGCCGCCCACGTCGCCGGAACCACCACCTACGGCCAAGATCTGGTGAAATTGATGCCGGAAATGAACTCAGGGGGTCGAAAAACCTTGGAAACCATCAAGCCCCGTCGAAAACCACTGCCGGAAGGGGGGAAATCCGCCGCTACAGTAACTCGTGCCGCCGCCGCGAGCGCGCCGCCGTCGCTGCTCCGATGGCCGCGCCGCCGATGTCAAACGAAGCGCCTGGAAGTCTACTTTCTGGGTCTCCGGTGCGTGCATCGAGGAGGTGGCCGGAAACCGCCGCGAAACGCCGGCGACGTGGCAGCGGTCTGACAGCTCCACGGCTGCTACTGAAATCCGGCCATAACTCCACCACCATTCATTGTTAGGCCGTGAAATTGGTACTCTTGCGTCGGTCTCATCGAGATAATCGAAATGGACTATTCTTTTGTTGAATTCCGTCGAGAAAAGATCGAGTTATGGGCTCGTAACCGAAGCCGCGCATAGTGACCCGCGGGTGAGAGAGAGTGGGAGAGGAGAGAGAGAGAAAAAAAAAGGGATTGGGAGAAATGTGTCTTGTACACAAGCTATATATAACCGGGTATCCTTATCGCGTAGCAAAGGGAAATATCGCGTACAAATAATCGTAAATAAAATTGGTAAAGTTACGACTAAACATTCAAGCTCCAAATTAATTTTATAAATTAAAATGATATAGAGATTTACCAATTAGAATTTAATTCAATTTAATTTTGGAAACCTCTCATACAATTTAACGACACTTCGTAAACACATAATTGACAATTAATCTCAAGGAATTCAAGTAAACCGAAATTAAACAAGTTAAGTAACATGGTGTGTGACGCCCCGTATTCTCGAAAGGCATCCTGATGACATTTACAAGTAAGTCTCTACACTTGTGCATGTTTAATTTAAGAGTTCTTGAATTATGTGATTTAATGTAAATCCAATTTAATATGTGTTCATTCGAATTATTCTAAGATTAATTGCCAACTTGATTAATTACGCGTATATTTAACCCTAACCTTCTAATTTGATTTAATTCAAATTTATTCCATGAAATAATTGTCAAGTTGATTTTAAATCCATCATGTTGCTTAACTTGTTTAATTTTGGTTTACTTGAATTCCTTGAGATTAATTGTCAATCATGTGTTTACAAAGTGTCGTTAAATTATACGAAAAATTTCTAAAATTAAATTGAATTAAACTCTAATTGGTAAATCTATCTCTTTCATTTTAATTTGTAAAATTAGTTAGTAGCTTGAATGTTTATTCGTAACTTTACCAATTTTATCTACGATTATTTGTATGCGATATCACTCTTTGTTACGCGATATTACTCTTTGTTACGCGATAAGGATACCCGGTTATATATAGCTTGTGCACAAGACACATTTCTCCCAATCCCTTTTCTCTCTCTCTCTCTCTCTCCTCTCTCACTCTCTCTCATTCCCGCGGGTCACTATGTGCGGCTTCGGTTACGAGCCCATAACTCGATCGTTTCTCGACGAAATTCAACAAAAGAATAGTCCATTTCGATTATCTCGGCGAGACCGACGTAAGAGTACCAATTTCACGCCCTAATGACGAACGGTGGCGGAGTTATGGCCGGATTTCAGTAGCAGCGGCGGGGCTGTCAGACCGCCGCCACTTCGCCGGCGTTTCGCGGCGTTTTCCGGCCATCTGCTTGATGCACGCGCCCCATGCCCAGACAGAGGACTTCCAGGCACTTCGTTTGACGTCAGCGGCGAGGCCATCGGATCAGCGACGGCTCCGCACGCGCCGTCCAAAGCTCGCGGCGGCGGCGCGAGTTACTGTAGCGGCGGCGGCAGAAACTTCGACGGCCAACGGGGGCCTTTTCCGGCCATCTTTTGGTCTCGGGCTCTTCACGAAAGTTGTTCGGAACAACGAGAACTAGTGACCTGTGATCAGGCGACTCCAGATTCGGTGGTTTGGCGGCGGATCGGCGGCGGCAAAGTGGCGGTGCAACGGCGGCACTAGCTCCGAGGATTTTTCCGGAAAGCTACCTTAGGGCTTTCGAAGAGCTCGTCATGGGTAAGACAACACCTCTTTCGGATCGCATTTTGGTTCACCGGTTTGGAAGTAATTTGAGTTTGAAGATTTAGGGTTTTCGTGCTCTTAGGTTTCAGATCTAGGACAATCGGCTTGGAATTTCCAGAAATTGATCGAGGATTCGGAACGGGCACGGAGACTTCATTCAGGACTGATTTTTCGGGATTTTTCCGGTGACTTTTGAAGGCGGTCCGGTGGCGGCCCGGCGACTTTCCGGCGGTTCCGGTGGCGGCACTCCGGCGACTTTTGGACAGAATGTTCGTCTCGTTGTGGTGAGTTCAACGCCACTTTCCGTTCGTTAATCGGACACTCGATCTATTTATTATGAATTATTTTGCGTAATTGTGATTATTTGAATTAATTGTTTTAAGTGCAAATAAATTGGTTATTGTTGGTTTGTTGATCGAGATGTCTTCCAATCATATTCGAAAACATGTATTGAATGGATTGTGACATGCATGAATGTTTCGATTTACAATTTGAATCCCGATGTGATGAATTTGTGCTATGTGTTTAGATATGAAGGGGTGTTAGTGTAATATTTAGAAACTAATCTTTTATGTGACTAAATGAACTTGAATGGTATTTTAGAAGAACGAAAATGTTGTGATTTCTCTATATGAATTTGAGACGTTCTCAATGTTATGTTTATTGTAAATTGTGTTTCAAATGTAAATTTAGATACATGAAAGATGCTTAAACAACTTGAGACTTGATGCATGATAGGAGTTAGAATTGTAATATCTTGATTTACTCTTACTAGTTGAAAATGGTATATTATGAATTACGATAAATTGATAATTGTAATGCTTGTAAGTAATTAATTCCTAGTTGAATAATTGTATAAACACTTTAAATGAACAATTATGCTTAGTAATCAACTTAGGGGATGTAAGTGTAATATTTATGAAACTATGTATGTGACTTGAGCTTGTGTACCAAACATGTTGTGAAGTTGTAAAGTATGATCTCAAGTGAATTAAATGCACTCTTTATTTGTATCAAGCATGCCATCTACGTACAACGACTTTGTATGTTTATATGATCAAGTTGCTCTTACTTATGCACTTTATAACTCGACATGAACTTGATGCTTAATTCTAATATTATAATTGAACCCTGTGACATTGGATGATTTAATATGCATTTCGTGAATACATTGACTTCCTAAATTGATCTTGCATCTTTGGATATGGAATTGCATGATGGTTGCTTGTAAATATGACCTTGTTGAGCATTGATATGCCTTGAATGACCACGACACCTTATCCAAGCACAACATGAACACTTATGCATAACCACGATCATGTTGAGCAATGCCGTGCGTCTTGTTTGGTTCATATAGAGTCTAAGTCTGGGCTTCTGTATGTCTTGTCACAGAGTTTGGTGGTGCCGGTGGGCCCGAGGTTTAGAGTGTTTGGCCCTTCACACTCTCAGACTCTACTTTCACGAGGTGAGGTTTAGGATTTTGTATAGTTATGCGACCTATGGCCTTTACATGCTGATTTCTACCCCTGCATGCGAGTATACCTTATAATAGTTATGTATGTGTTGAATATGATATTTTTATGACCTTATGCTTGCACTTCTCCGTGGGCGGGCTATCCCTGCAGCGTGGGAATGTAAGTGTGTGAGTCTTGCGTGGGCGGGCTATCCCTGCAGCGTAGGAATATATATAAAAACCAGTTTTTGAAGCA
The DNA here is from genome assembly GCA_037501455.1 of Lantana camara. Taxonomy (NCBI): domain Eukaryota; kingdom Viridiplantae; phylum Streptophyta; class Magnoliopsida; order Lamiales; family Verbenaceae; genus Lantana; species Lantana camara. The sequence continues at coordinate 98,329,292 of CM074856.1, forward strand.
TATGTAAGCTATTTTGGGAAAAACAGTGTGTTGTGATTATGTAGCGAGTTGGCCATGAAATATTGGCATCTGTATGTATGTATGTATGTATGTGGATCCGAGGAGCTATGGGTAAGGAGCCCCCGGGACGGTTAGGGCCGTCGGGGATATACCTATGCGTAGTTCCATTTGAGATATCTTCATGCGACCCGTGCTGTAGGGAAGGTGTGGTATCTTGAGCCTTCGGCTGAGGCCGGGGAGGACTCTTGTGGGTTCGCTACCCCTTGAGGGTATGTCTGTTATGGATGGTTTGGGGACGGTACATCTCCTCCATCATTGGTGTGACGGTTGGATTGATTTTGTATTTTATGATATGTTCTGAGGAGCAAAGGTTGGAAGCTCGTACTCGCCGAGCATGTGTTCTGTTCTGTCTGGGAATCATGAATCGAGATAGAGTTTCTGAAATGTTTTCTAAAGCTTATACTTATAACTATCTTTTGGGTACTTTTGGAAATGTCTTTGGTATGCAACACCTATCTCCGGTTCATGAGTCCACCCTTCTGATATGTGCTATGCTCCATATATATATACAGTGGGTGTGCGTTAGCCCCCTCACTCGGTCAAGTTGACTGACCCCTCATTTACACTTTTAGTTGCAGGTTGTTGGCGTTTGCTAGGCGGAAGTGAGTCATTTGAGTTGCACTTCGTCGGTCTAGTCTTTCTATTTGCATTTATCCTCTCATACACTTTACTTATACTTAAGACTTGTAGACTTGAGATTATACTTTACTATTCGGTAGCCCCTTGTGGCACCCTCATTCGGCCCCTTGTGGCACTTGATGATTATTAATTTATGTTGATATTCGGGATTAGGGATTTATGCTAGTTGAACCCGTCACTTGTTATGTTTGTTGATCTATTATTCGGGATTAGGTATTTATGCTAGTTGAACCCGTCACTTGTTATGTTTGTTGATCTATTATTCGGGATTAGGTATCTATGCTAGTTGAACCCGTCACCTGTTTTGCATGTTTTGTTTTAAATGCTTCCGCTATCTATTGTTGTTGGTTTTAATTGCTTCCGCACTCTGAGTTTTGGTCAAGTTAGATCCGCCTAGCCTAGTGTGTGAGTTGGTCTCCCGTTCGCTCTGATTCGGATTCGGGCATGGACTTTCATTTCATGTTCCGGGTCTGGGTCATAGTGCGGGGGATGTGGCACTTCTCCGTTTGGGGTGTTACATCCTTAAGTGGTATCAGAGCTCTAGGTTGCAAAACCGAGCTCTTGAGTCGTGTTGAGTCTGTCTAGGTCATACGGCATAGGAATAACTACGCATTGCATTTATTTGACTTGATATTTTGACCCTTCAGCATGAATTGTTTTGTGATTATATGATTGTGTGCACATTGTGACTTTGATTATGCCACATCTTATTTTATGTGCTTTATAAATTACAACTAATTGTTGCATTTACGTGATATACGTGTTACATTTCATTTGCACTTTAACTCCCATGCATCGAATTTAGTGTTCGAATTTCAGGGTACCCTATGAGTCAACACTAAGATTTCCCCCCGTCAACACTACCTATTAGCACTACAACGAAAACACGTCATAATTCGAAGATGAAAGGATTCTTTACCAAGATCAATGTTCATGAAAAGGTTCAGAGTTGAAGGAATGAGATTGCTATATTATTGACTTACTATCTTAAAGTCAATTGAAAGATGGAGTTTGATGAATTTTCACCTTGAGGATTCGTTCATTTGGAAGTAGTCACCTTGTTGAGGAAATGAGTCAATGGAGGAGAATCTGATCAAGTAGAACCGGTTTGAAGGAGTTTGATGAGCTTTTACCTTGATGATTCATTTATTTGGAAGTAGTCACTTTGTTGATGGAAACGAGTTAATGTAGAAGAATCCGATCAAATAAGATCCGATCAAGTTCAAGGGATGTGGATAGGTAACCATGTTACTTAAGCAACGAGCTACAAACCATCGGTGAGTGTTGAAGGTTTTGGTGCCATTTAGAGTTAACGAACGACAAGACAAGATTGGTTGTTAGCTCTTTGGGTGTTTCTCTAAGATGAGATGGAAGACATTGTTGATGCGGGAATATAACACTTAGATGCTGAAAGACTTTATTCAAGTTTCAGAATTATATATCATGGGTTGCTTTGGGAAGTACTTAGCACCACGATCATCCAACGAAACTCTGAGGTAAATATCTAATTGACAAATGAATCATGGACAACTCCTTGACGATGAGCAGACTAAGATTTAACACATTAATGAGAATTCTTGGGAGAAACTGAGGATGATTCTAGTTGAGCAAGGATTACGGTCTACTAAGGGGTTTGGTGATAAACGAGCTTTGCTGAGTTACCACTTTATGAGAAGACTCAAGACAAAGAAGTTCAGATGACGAAGGTTGCATCATTACCGGCTTAATCAACTCCTACTGCTTCATCTCAACTTTCTTGTAAAGATTGTTACGCTTCGGTTAACGCTACGCCAAGCATTCATGGCATTTGCATACATGCATCGCTTAAATACTCTTACCTCGTTTTGCTTGATGTGGGTGATGAATATTGCTATTTTAATTGTGATAACTTGGATACCTGATCTAGTATTTGTAACTTGAAATTTCTACTTGTTATGAACCGTCGCTGATGAATGAGTTATGTACTTATGTGAACTATTCTTGCCTATGTGATTTAAAACTCTCGTGATTGCTCACTAACTTCTCATATAACATACATACATACTGTAACCTTATTTTATAGGGATTCCATCGCGATATCCCCTTTGAGTTGAGGTATGAGCGTTGAATCTATACTCAAGGGACACCGATATCAGTTGTATAAGGTACACCAAAGATGCATCGCATACTTTTCGTCAAGTGATAGATGTGTGTATGTATGAATAACTGATCAGTAGATTTATGTGCAAGAGAGACCTTAGGTTCCCTCTTTTTACCTGTTGGAGAGATGTAGGATTCTCTCTGTTTATGTGGTAGAAAGATGTTGGAATCTTTCTAAGTTTTGTGCGCGAGAGATGTTGGATTCTCTCGTACTTAGATATTCGGAGATGCTGGATTCTCTTGAATCTAAGAGTTTGAGGAATGCTGGATTTTCTCAAACTAGAATGTTGGCAGATGCTGGAATCTGTCCGACTTAGGTTGAGAGACGGGGTTCTCTCTTTGTGTGTGCTCGAGAGACGGGGTTCTCTCACTTGTGGGTGCTGAGGGACGGGGCTCTCTCACTTACGTGCTGGGAGATGGGATTCTCTCTTGTTTGTTGTGGTTGCGTTACGCGCTGATCTGACTACGGGTAGCAAGTGGTGCATCTGAGACGACATCGAGGTTGGGTGCAGTTGCAGCTATCCGATCATGGGAATGACCGATCGAGTTCGAACAACTAGCGGATCAAGTACTCGCACGGACCTCGACGATAACAAGACATCCTAAAGGAGGTTCAGTGTAGATGACAGGAGTAAGCCTCACCATTAGAGCTATGATCTTACGTGAGTTCCGGGGAAGGGTTGGAGCACTACTACTCGAGGATCTACATTTTTGCAGTGGAACCTGGGGACCAGGTTCTCTTCAGGGGGGAAGGTTGTGACGCCCCGTATTCTCGAAAGGCATCCTGATGACATTTACAAGTAAGTCTCTACACTTGTGCATGTTTAATTTAAGAGTTCTTGAATTATGTGATTTAATGTAAATCCAATTTAATATGTGTTCATTCGAATTATTCTAAGATTAATTGCCAACTTGATTAATTACGCGTATATTTAACCCTAACCTTCTAATTTGATTTAATTCAAATTTATTCCATGAAATAATTGTCAAGTTGATTTTAAATCCATCATGTTGCTTAACTTGTTTAATTTTGGTTTACTTGAATTCCTTGAGATTAATTGTCAATCATGTGTTTACAAAGTGTCGTTAAATTATACGAAAAATTTCTAAAATTAAATTGAATTAAACTCTAATTGGTAAATCTATCTCTTTCATTTTAATTTGTAAAATTAATTCGGAGCTTGAATGTTTATTCGTAACTTTACCAATTTTATCTACGATTATTTGTATGCGATATTACTCTTTGTTACGCGATAAGGATACCCGGTTGTATATAGCTTGTGCACAAGACACATTTCTCCCAATCCCTTTTCTCTCTCTCTCTCCTCTCTCACTCTCTCTCATTCCCGCGGGTCACTATGTGCGGCTTCGGTTACGAGCCCATAACTCGATCGTTTCTCAACGGAATTCAACAAACGAATAGTCCATTTCGATTATCTCGGCGAGACCGACGTAAGAGTACCAATTTCACGCCCTAACGACGAACGGTGGTGGAGTTATGGCCGGATTTCAGTAGCAGCGGCGGGGCTGTCAGACCGCCGCCACTTCGCCGGCGTTTCGCGGCGTTTTTCGGCCATCTCCTTGATGCACGCGCCCCATGCCCAGACAGAGGACTTCCAGGCGCTTCGTTTGACGTCAGCGGCTTGGCCATCGGATCAGCGACGACTCCGCACGCGCCGCCCAAAGCTCGCGGCGGCGGCGCGAGTTACTGTAGCGGCGGCGGCAGAAACTTCGACGGCCAACGGGGGCCTTTTCCGGCCATCTTTTGGTCTCGGACTCTTCACGAAAGTTGTTCGGAACGACGAGAACTAGTGACCTGTGATCAGGAGACTCCAGATTCGGTGGTTTGGCGGCGGATCGGCGGCGGCAAAGTGGCGGTGCAACGGCGGCACTAGCTCCGAGGATTTTTCCGGAAAGCTACCTTAGGGCTTTCGAAGAGTTCGTCATGGGTAAGACAACACCTCTTTCGGATCGCATTTTGGTTCACCGGTTTGGAAGTAATTTGAGTTTGAAGATTTAGGGTTTTCGTGCTCTTAGGTTTCAGATCTAGGACAATCGGCTTGGAATTTCCAGAAATTGATTGAGGATTCGGAACGGGCACGGAGACTTCATTCAGGACTGATTTTTCGGGATTTTTCCGGCGACTTTTGACGGCGGTCCGGTGGTGGCCCGACGACTTTCCGGCGGCTCCGGTGGCGGCACTCCGGCGACTTTTGGACAGAATGTTCGTCTCATTGTGGTGAGTTCAACGCCACTTTCCGTTCGTTAATCGGACACTCGATCTATTTATTATGAATTATTTTGCGTAATTGTGATTATTTGAATTAATTGTTTTAAGTGCAAATAAATTGGTTATTGTTGGTTTGTTGATCGAGATGTCTTCCAATCATATTCGAAAACATGTATTGAATGGATTGTGACATGCATGAATGTTTCGATTTACAATTTGAATCCCGATGTGATGAATTTGTGCTATGTGTTTAGATATGAAGGGGTGTTAGTGTAATATTTAGAAACTAATCTTTTATGTGACTAAATGAACTTGAATGGTATTTTAGAAGAACGAAAATGTTGTGATTTCTCTATATGAATTTGAGACGTTCTCAATGTTATGTTTATTGTAAATTGTGTTTCAAATGTAAATTTAGATACATGAAAGATGCTTGAACAACTTGAGACTTGATGCATGATAGGAGTTAGAATTGTAATATCTTTATTTACTCTTACTACTTGAAAATGGTATATTATGAATTACGATAAATTGATAATTGTAATGCTTGTAAGTAATTAATTCCTAGTTGAATAATTGTATAAACACTTTAAATGAACAATTATGCTTAGTAATCAACTTAGGGGATGTAAGTGTAATATTTATGAAACTATGTATGTGACTTGAGCTTGTGTACCAAACATGTTGTGAAGTTGTAAAGTATGATCTCAAGTGAATTAAATGCACTCTTTATTTGTATCAAGCATGCCATCTACGTACAACGACTTTGTATGTTTATATGATCAAGTTGCTCTTACTTATGCACTTTATAACTCGACATGAACTTGATGCTTAATTCTAATATTATAATTGAACCCTGTGACATTGGATGATTTAATATGCATTTCGTGAATACATTGACTTCCTAAATTGATCTTGCATCTTTGGATATGGAATTGCATGATGGTTGCTTGTAAATATGACCTTGTTGAGCATTGATATGCCTTGAATGACCACGACACCTTATCCAAGCACAACATGAACACTTATGCATAACCACGATCATGTTGAGCAATGCCGTGCGTCTTGTTTGGTTCATATAGAGTCTAAGTCTGGGCTACTGTATGTCTTGTCACAGAGTTTGGTGGTGCCGGTGGGCCCGAGGTTTAGAGTGTTTGGCCCTTCACACTCTCAGACTCTACTTTCACGAGGTGAGGTTTAGGATTTTGTATAGTTATGCGACCTATGGCCTTTACATGCTGATTTCTACCCCTGCATGCGAGTATACCTTATAATAGTTATGTATGTGTTGAATATGATATTTTTATGACCTTATGCTTGCACTTATCCGTGGGCGGGCTATCCCTGCAGCGTGGGAATGTAAGTGTGTGAGTCTTGCGTGGGCGGGCTATCCCTGCAGCGTAGGAATATATATAAAAACCAGTTTTTGAAGCATATGTAAGCTATTTTGGGAAAAACAGTGTGTTGTGATTATGTAGCGAGTTGGCCATGAAATATTGGCATCTGTATGTATGTATGTATGTATGTGGATCCGAGGAGCTATGGGTAAGGAGCCCCCGGGACGGTTAGGGCCGTCGGGGATATACCTGTGCGTAGTTCCATTTGAGATATCTTCATGCGACCCGTGCTGTAGGGAAGGTGTGGTATCTTGAGCCTTCGGCTGAGGCCGGGGAGGACTCTTGTGGGTTCGCTACCCCTTGAGGGTATGTCTGTTATGGATGGTTTGGGGACGGTACATCTCCTCCATCATTGGTGTGACGGTTGGATTGATTTTGTATTTTATGATATGTTCTGAGGAGCAAAGGTTGAAAGCTCGTACTCGCCGAGCATGTGTTCTGTTCTGTCTGGGAATCATGAATCGAGATAGAGTTTCTGAAATGTTTTCTAAAGCTTATACTTATAACTATCTTTTGGGTACTTTTGGAAATGTCTTTGGTATGCAACACCTATCTCCGGTTCATGAGTCCACCCTTCTGATATGTGCTATGCTCCATATATATATACAGTGGGTGTGCGTTAGCCCCCTCACTCGGTCAAGTTGACTGACCCCTCATTTACACTTTTAGTTGCAGGTTGTTGGCGTTTGCTAGGCGGAAGTGAGTCATTTGAGTTGCACTTCGTCGGTCTAGTCTTTCTATTTGCATTTATCCTCTCATACACTTTACTTATACTTAAGACTTGTAGACTTGAGATTATACTTTACTACTCGGTAGCCCCTTGTGGCACCCTCATTCGGCCCCTTGTGGCACTTGATGATTATTAATTTATATTGATATTCGGGATTAGGGATTTATGCTAGTTGAACCCGTCACTTGTTATGTTTGTTGATCTATTATTCGGGATTAGGTATTTATGCTAGTTGAACCCGTCAATTGTTATGTTTGTTGATCTATTATTCGGGATTAGGTATCTATGCTAGTTGAACCCGTCACCTGTTTTGCATGTTTTGTTTTAAATGCTTCCGCTATCTATTGTTGTTGGTTTTAATTGCTTCCGCACTCTGAGTTTTGGTCAAGTTAGATCCGCCTAGCCTAGTGTGTGAGTTGGTCTCCCGTTCGCTCTGATTCGGATTCGGGCATGGACTTTCATTTCATGTTCCGGGTCTGGGTCATAGTGCGGGGGATGTGGCACTTCTCCGTTTGGGGTGTTACATCCTTAAGTGGTATCAGAGCTCTAGGTTGCAAAACCGAGCTCTTGAGTCGTGTTGAGTCTGTCTAGGTCATACGGCATAGGAATAACTACGCATTGCATTTATTTGACTTGATATTTTGACCCTTCAGCATGAATTGTTTTGTGATTATATGATTGTGTGCACATTGTGACTTTGATTATGCCACATCTTATTTTATGTGCTTTATAAATTACAACTAATTGTTGCATTTACGTGATATACGTGTTACATTTCATTTGCACTTTAACTCCCATGCATCGAATTTAGTGTTCGAATTTCAGGGTACCCTATGAGTCAACACTAAGATTTCCCCCCGTCAACACTACCTATTAGCACTACAACGAAAACACGTCATAATTCGAAGATGAAAGGATTCTTTACCAAGATCAATGTTCATGAAAAGGTTCAGAGTTGAAGGAATGAGATTGCTATATTATTGACTTACTATCTTAAAGTCAATTGAAAGATGGAGTTTGATGAATTTTCACCTTGAGGATTCGTTCATTTGGAAGTAGTCACCTTGTTGAGGAAATGAGTCAATGGAGGAGAATCTGATCAAGTAGAACCGGTTTGAAGGAGTTTGATGAGCTTTTGCCTTGATGATTCATTTATTTGGAAGTAGTCACTTTGTTGATGGAAACGAGTTAATGTAGAAGAATCCGATCAAATAAGATCCGATCAAGTTCAAGGGATGTGGATAGGTAACTATGTTACTTAAGCAACGAGCTACAAACCATCGGTGAGTGTTGAAGGTTTTGGTGCCATTTAGAGTTAACGAACGACAAGACAAGATTGGTTGTTAGCTCTTTGGGTGTTTCTCTAAGATGAGATGGAAGACATTGTTGATGCGGGAATATAACACTTAGATGCTGAAAGACTTTATTCAAGTTTCAGAATTATATATCATGGGTTGCTTTGGGAAGTACTTAGCACCACGATCATCCAACGAAACTCTGAGGTAAATATCTAATTGACAAATGAATCATGGACAACTCCTTGAAGATGAGCAGACTAAGATTTAACACATTAATGAGAATTCTTGGGAGAAACTGAGGATGATTCTAGTTGAGCAAGGATTACGGTCTAGTAAGGGGTTTGGTGATAAACGAGCTTTGCTGAGTTACCACTTTATGAGAAGACTCAAGACAAAGAAGTTCAGATGACGAAGTTTGCATCATTACCGGCTTAATCAACTCCTATTGCTTCATCTTAACTTTCTTGTAAAGATTGTTACGCTTCGGTTAACGCTACGCCAAGCATTTATGGCATTTGCATACATGCATCGCTTAAATACTCTTACCTCGTTTTGCTTGATGTGGGTGATGAATATTGCTATTTTAATTGTGATAACTTGGATACCTGATCTAGTATTTGTAACTTGAAATTTCTACTTGTTATGAACCGTTGCTGATGAATGAGTTATGTACTTATGTGAACTATTCATGCCTATGTGATTTAAAACTCTCGTGATTGCTCACTAACTTCTCATATAACATACATACATACTGTAACCTTATTTTATAGGGATTCCATCGCGATATCCCCTTTGAGTTGAGGTATGAGCGTTGAATCTATACTCAAGGGACACCGATATCAGTTGTATAAGGTACACCAAACATGCATCGCATACTTTTCGTCAAGTGATAGATGTGTGTATGTATGAATAACTGATCAGTAGATTTATGTGCAAGAGAGACCTTAGGTTCCCTCTTTTTACCTGTTGGAGAGATGTAGGATTCTCTCTGTTTATGTGGTAGAAAGATGTTGGAATCTTTCTAAGTTTTGTGCGCGAGAGATGTTGGATTCTCTCGTACTTAGATATTCGGAGATGCTGGATTCTCTTGAATCTAAGAGTTTGAGGAATGCTGGATTTTCTCAAACTAGAATGTTGGCAGATGCTGGAATCTGTCCGACTTAGGTTGAGAGACGGGGTTCTCTCTTTGTGTGTGCTCGAGAGACGGGGTTCTCTCACTTGTGGGTGCTGAGGGACGGGGCTCTCTCACTTACGTGCTGGGAGATGGGATTCTCTCTTGTTTGTTGTGGTTGCGTTACGCGCTGATCTGACTACGGGTAGCAAGTGGTGCATCTGAGACGACATCGAGGTTGGGTGCAGTTGCAGCTATCCGATCATGGGAATGACCGATCGAGTTCGAACAACTAGCGGATCAAGTACTCGCACGGACCTCGACGATAACAAGACATCCTAAAGGAGGTTCAGTGTAGATGACAGGAGTAAGCCTCACCATTAGAGCTATGATCTTACGTGAGTTCCGGGGAAGGGTTGGAGCACTACTACTCGAGGATCTACATTTTTGCAGTGGAACCTGGGGACCAGGTTCTCTTCAGGGGGGAAGGTTGTGACGCCCCGTATTCTCGAAAGGCATCCTGATGACATTTACAAGTAAGTCTCTACACTTGTGCATGTTTAATTTAAGAGTTCTTGAATTATGTGATTTAATGTAAATCCAATTTAATATGTGTTCATTCGAATTATTCTAAGATTAATTGCCAACTTGATTAATTACGCGTATATTTAACCCTAACCTTCTAATTTGATTTAATTCAAATTTATTCCATGAAATAATTGTCAAGTTGATTTTAAATCCATCATGTTGCTTAACTTGTTTAATTTTGGTTTACTTGAATTCCTTGAGATTAATTGTCAATCATGTGTTTATAAAGTGTCGTTAAATTATACGAAAAATTTCTAAAATTAAATTGAATTAAACTCTAATTGGTAAATCTATCTCTTTCATTTTAATTTGTAAAATTAATTCGGAGTTTGAATGTTTATTCGTAACTTTACCAATTTTATCTACGATTATTTGTATGCGATATTACTCTTTGTTACGCGATAAGGATACCCGGTTGTATATAGCTTGTGCACAAGACACATTTCTCCCAATCCCTTTTCTCTCTCTCTCTCTCTCTCCTCTCTCACTCTCTCTCTTTCCCGCGGGTCACTATGTGCGGCTTCGGTTACGAGCCCATAACTCGATCGTTTCTCAACGGAATTCAACAAACGAATAGTCCATTTCGATTATCTCGGCGAGACCGACGTAAGAGTACCAATTTCACACCCTAACGACGAACGGTGGTGGAGTTATGGCCGGATTTCAGTAGCAACGGCGGGGCTGTCAGACCGCCGCCACTTCGCCGGCGTTTCGCGGCGTTTTTCGGCCATCTCCTTGATGCACGCGCCCCATGCCCAGACAGAGGACTTCCAGGCGCTTCGTTTGACGTCAGCGGCTTGGCCATCGGATCAGCGACGACTCCGCACGCGCCGCCCAAAGCTCGCGGCGGCGGCGCGAGTTACTGTAGCGGCGGCGGCAGAAACTTCGACGGCCAACGGGGGCCTTTTCCGGCCATCTTTTGGTCTCGGGCTCTTCACAAAAGTTGTTCGGAACGACGAGAACTAGTGACCTGTGATCAGGCGACTCCAGATTCGGTGGTTTGGCGGCGGATCGGCGGCGGCAAAGTGGCGGTGCAACGGCGGCACTAGCTCCGAGGATTTTTCCGGAAAGCTACCTTAGGGCTTTCGAAGAGATCGTCATGGGTAAGACAACACCTCTTTCGGATCGCATTTTGGTTCACCGGTTTGGAAGTAATTTGAGTTTGAAGATTTAGGGTTTTCGTGCTCTTAGGTTTCAGATCTAGGACAATCGGCTTGGAATTTCCAGAAATTGATCGAGGATTCGGAACGGGCACGGAGACTTCATTCAGGACTGATTTTTCGGGATTTTTCCGGCGACTTTTGACGGCGGTCCGGTGGCGGCCCGACGACTTTCCGGCGGCTCCGGTGGCGGCACTCCGGCGACTTTTGGACAGAATGTTCGTCTCATTGTGGTGAGTTCAACGCCACTTTCCGTTCGTTAATCGGACACTCGATCTATTTATTATGAATTATTTTGCGTAATTGTGATTATTTGAATTAATTGTTTTAAGTGCAAATAAATTGGTTATTGTTGGTTTGTTGATCGAGATGTCTTCCAATCATATTCGAAAACATGTATTGAATGGATTGTGACATGCATGAATGTTTCGATTTACAATTTGAATCCCGATGTGATGAATTTGTGCTATGTGTTTAGATATGAAGGGGTGTTAGTGTAATATTTAGAAACTAATCTTTTATGTGACTAAATGAACTTGAATGGTATTTTAGAAGAACGAAAATGTTGTGATTTCTCTATATGAATTTGAGACGTTCTCAATGTTATGTTTATTGTAAATTGTGTTTCAAATGTAAATTTAGATACATGAAAGATGCTTGAACAACTTGAGACTTGATGCATGATAGGAGTTAGAATTGTAATATCTTGATTTACTCTTACTACTTGAAAATGGTATATTATGAATTACGATAAATTGATAATTGTAATGCTTGTAAGTAATTAATTCCTAGTTGAATAATTGTATAAACACTTTAAATGAACAATTATGCTTAGTAATCAACTTAGGGGATGTAAGTGTAATATTTATGAAACTATGTATGTGACTTGAGCTTGTGTACCAAACATGTTGTGAAGTTGTAAAGTATGATCTCAAGTGAATTAAATGCACTCTTTATTTGTATCAAGCATGCCATCTACGTACAACGACTTTGTATGTTTATATGATCAAGTTGCTCTTACTTATGCACTTTATAACTCGACATGAACTTGATGCTTAATTCTAATATTATAATTGAACCCTGTGACATTGGATGATTTAATATGCATTTCGTGAATACATTGACTTCCTAAATTGATCTTGCATCTTTGGATATGGAATTGCATGATGGTTGCTTGTAAATATGACCTTGTTGAGCATTGATATGCCTTGAATGACCACGACACCTTATCCAAGCACAACATGAACACTTATGCATAACCACGATCATGTTGAGCAATGCCGTGCGTCTTGTTTGGTTCATATAGAGTCTAAGTCTGGGCTTCTGTATGTCTTGTCACAGAGTTTGGTGGTGCCGGTGGGCCCGAGGTTTAGAGTGTTTGGCCCTTCACACTCTCAGACTCTACTTTCACGAGGTGAGGTTTAGGATTTTGTATAGTTATGCGACCTATGGCCTTTACATGCTGATTTCTACCCCTGCATGCGAGTATACCTTATAATAGTTATGTATGTGTTGAATATGATATTTTTATGACCTTATGCTTGCACTTCTCCGTGGGCGGGCTATCCCTGCAGCGTGGGAATGTAAGTGTGTGAGTCTTGCGTGGGCGGGCTATCCCTGCAGCGTAGGAATATATATAAAAACCAGTTTTTGAAGCATATGTAAGCTATTTTGGGAAAAACAGTGTGTTGTGATTATGTAGCGAGTTGGCCATGAAATATTGGCATCTGTATGTATGTATGTATGTATGTGGATCCGAGGAGCTATGGGTAAGGAGCCCCCGGGACGGTTAGGGCCGTCGGGGATATACCTGTGCGTAGTTCCATTTGAGATATCTTCATGCGACCCGTGCTGTAGGGAAGGTGTGGTATCTTGAGCCTTCGGCTGAGGCCGGGGAGGACTGTTGTGGGTTCGCTACCCCTTGAGGGTATGTCTGTTATGGATGGTTTGGGGACGGTACATCTCCTCCATCATTGGTGTGACGGTTGGATTGATTTTGTATTTTATGATATGTTCTGAGGAGCAAAGGTTGGAAGCTCGTACTCGCCGAGCATGTGTTCTGTTCTGTCTGGGAATCGTGAATCGAGATAGAGTTTCTGAAATGTTTTCTAAAGCTTATACTTATAACTATCTTTTGGGTACTTTTGGAAATGTCTTTGGTATGCAACACCTATCTCCGGTTCATGAGTCCACCCTTCTGATATGTGCTATGCTCCATATATATATACAGTGGGTGTGCGTTAGCCCCCTCACTCGGTCAAGTTGACTGACCCCTCATTTACACTTTTAGTTGCAGGTTGTTGGCGTTTGCTAGGCGGAAGTGAGTCATTTGAGTTGCACTTCGTCGGTCTAGTCTTTCTATTTGCATTTATCCTCTCATACACTTTACTTATACTTAAGACTTGTAGACTTGAGATTATACTTTACTATTCGGTAGCCCCTTGTGGCACCCTCATTCGGCCCCTTGTGGCACTTGATGATTATTAATTTATGTTGATATTCGGGATTAGGGATTTATGCTAGTTGAACCCGTCACTTGTTATGTTTGTTGATCTATTATTCGGGATTAGGTATTTATGCTAGTTGAACCCGTCACTTGTTATGTTTGTTGATCTATTATTCGGGATTAGGTATCTATGCTAGTTGAACCCGTCACCTGTTTTGCATGTTTTGTTTTAAATGCTTCCGCTATCTATTGTTGTTGGTTTTAATTGCTTCCGCACTCTGAGTTTTGGTCAAGTTAGATCCGCCTAGCCTAGTGTGTGAGTTGGTCTCCCATTCGCTCTGATTCGGATTCGGGCATGGACTTTCATTTCATGTTCCGGGTCTGGGTCATAGTGCGGGGGATGTGGCACTTCTCCGTTTGGGGTGTTACATGGTGGATTTAAAATCAACTTGACAATTATTTCATGGAATAAATTGAATTAAATCAAATTAGAAGGTTAGGGTTAAATATGCGCGTAATTAATCAAGTTGGCAATTAATCTTAGAATAATTCGAATGAACACATATTAAATTGAATTTACATTAAATCACATAATTCAAGAAATCTTAAATTAAACACACATAAGTATAGAGACTTACTTGTTAATGTCGTCAGGACGCCCTTCGAGAATACGGGGCGTCACAATGCCTCAGAGCTACTCAATCCTTTAGATTCTTGAATGAAAGTGATGAATTCTCCTTTCTTTCTTGGATGATAATGGTTCGGTGATGAAGGAGCAAGGAGGAATGATAATTTTTGGTGAAAATGAAATAAATGGAAGCATGAAGAAGCTATACCGTGATATATTTTGGGGAAATATGATATTTGCGATTAAACCCTCCCAATCCAGAAGTTATGCAATTAAGTATGTCAAGTTTGGAAAATGATCAATTAGGTCCCCTAGTGTTTCCATGCAATTAGGTCCTTAAGAAAAGGAAATGGGCAATTAAGGATAATTATGCAATTAATACAAATTGGACAATTAATTCATGTGACAATTAAATTCCATTTGTGCAAGAATTCTCAAAATGAAATGAATTTCAATTTACACGCACTCATGTTGTAAACAATTTATAAAATTAATATAACACGTATGACTTGAATAAACGAAAATAATAATAAAATAAATCCTAACGCTCGAAACTCACACGTGTTGAGCGTACCTGACTGTTTAAAATCCGGGGCGTTACACGTTCCAAGACCAAAAACCTTATAGACATGCGGGGAGCAATCGGGTATCTGGGAACGACCCTTCCCATTTTGAGCTAGGGGCCGGAACGGCCGTTCCCATATTCCAGAAAGTTTTGAGCAAGAGCGGGAACGACCGTTCTCTATAGTGGCGAGGCCGTTCCCAGCTTTCCCGAGACCTGGGAGCTGCTACTGCTTTACAATTCCCCAATTATGCACTTTTATTGTTAATCTTTTGCATGGTTGATGTTGTAACTTGATTTTAATTGCATGATAAATTGTAAATAATTGTTATATGCTATGTTATGTGAATTATATGATACATCTCATATTGTTTTGCATTCATGTAAAAGCCATACATTGGCCGAGCATCTTGTTTGGTTCATATAGAGTCTAAGTCTTGGGTTCTCGTGTTTTTTTTTTCTTCAGAAGAGGTTGCCGGTAATGAGACCGAGCTTAGCTTGATCACTTTCACTCCTATCCTTTCTACGCACAAGGTGAGGTTTAAGATTTTGTATAGTTATGACCTCAAGCCTTTATGTAACATTTTCAAGCCTTGCATGCGGTTATATATTATATAAATAAGTAAATAGGTGTTGAATATGATATGTTTATGATCTTATGGAACAAGTTTGATTTGGAAAAAGGTATTTATGAAAGCATATGTAAGCTGTTTTGGAAGTACTTTATGTTCAAGTTGGTGAATTTTGTCATAAAAGATTAGTATATGTTATGTATATGTGAATGTGGATCCAAGGAGCTATGGGTAAGGAATTCCTGGGACGGTATAGGGCCGTCGGGGCTCGGCCTGTGCATAGTTTCCATCCTGTTGGAAAACACGAATCAGAAAGCAGCGGAAATTTAAAAAATTTCCAACAAAAGGATCTAGGACTCGCAATCGTGTATCCAAATTCGTAAGGATAAGAAACTTACTTTTCTTTTATTCTTTCTTGAAGCGTTTCAAGCCACCCAAGAACGCTCTTCTCGCGGCTTGATCCCCTCTCCTTGGTAAAGCTCGAATCTTCAAACTTCTAACTTGAAGCTCTCTAGAGATAGTCCACCAACTTGATCACAATCTAACTAGTAAGGATGCTAGTTTTCTAGTTAGTGTTTAGGCTTAACCTAGGGTTTCGTTTATCTTGGAGAAAGGATGGTGTTCAACACATGAACCAAAAGAATTGCCAATTAGCTCCAAGGGGAGCTCGAGCTCCCCTATTTATAATCAAGGGAGGACCGAAAATCCTAGTCCTTATGGGCTAGGGTTTTGGTCTCTCTCTCCTATTACTTGATCATCAAGTAATTTTGACTTTGACTTTGAATTCAAATTCAAATCAACTTTCAAGAGAGCTAAAATAACCAAACTATTTTTGGATAATTTTATACTTTATTTATTTAAAATAAATAACTTATTTTTATCTAATTAATTAATTTATAATTAATTAACTAGATTATTTTCTCCAAAATAAGACTTTCTTTTTAATTCAAAATTAAACCAAAGTCTATTAAATAATTAACACATTTAATTATTTAATATATATATACAATATATATATTCACACGTGTCACAAGGACACGTGTCACTCACCACTACAAGAAATCCTGCAAATTCCGACGGAAAATTCCGAGGGAATTCCGACGAAAATAGTGAATTCCGACGGAATTCCGAGGGAATTCCGACGGGACACATGCCGTAGGAAAACCCTCCCTCGGAATTCAAAACCGACGGAAAACCGACGGAATTTCGAGGGACAAAAATCAGGAAAAAAAAAATTAAATTAAAAAAATTCCGATGGAATTCCGAGGGAAATCCCGTCGGAATTTGCTTTAAAAAAAAATTTAATTAATTGTTTCCGACGGAATTTCCCACGGAATTCCGTCGGAATTTACTGGAAAAATAAAAACTTAATGAGCCACTGGGGATTCGAACACCCAACCTCGGGGTAGGAAGACCTTATGGAAACCAAGGTAAACCAGTTGAGCTAGATCAATTCATTGGTTTAGTTTGATACAAATATTTATATATCATTTGAAATAATAAAATCATAAATTTTGTAGACTATATTTAAAATTGAGTTCTAAGAAAATATTAATTATAACTACAAATATTATAATACGTCATAAGAATTCAATTTAAGCATAGATAAAACCGACGGAATTCCGACGGAAATCCCGTCGGAATTATTTAATATTATTTTAAATTTTTATTTTTAAAAAATCCGACGGAATTCCGACGGAATTTTTCGTCGGAATTATTCAATATTATTTTTAATTTTTATTTTTAAAAAAGCCGACGGAATTCCGACGGAATGCCCGTCGGAATTATTTAATTTCTATTTTTATAGTTTATATTTAAAAAAACCGACGGGAATCCCATCGGAATTCCGCCGGAATTATTTAATATTATTTTTAAATTTTATTTTTTAAAAAATCCGATGGAATTCCGACGGAATTTCCGTCGGATTTATTTAATTTTTATTTAAAAAAAAAAAACAAATTCCGTTGGAATCCCGTCGGAGTTCTCTCGGAAATTCCGAGGGAATTCCGACGGCCTGTTTCCCTCGGAATTTTCCGTCGGAATTTGTAGAATTTCTTGTAGTGCATGTGACCCACACGTGTGGCTTCACACGTGTGGAACCCTCTTGGCTTGATTAACTCGTTTAATCATTTTAAAGCCTCAACTCATGTAACCAAGTTGTTGTGTGTGACCCTCTAGGTTCTCAATTCAATTAGCAGTGACCCTAATTAATTAATTCACTAATTAATTAATCAGTCCACAGATTAAACGACCATAGTCTAGCAACAAGTGTTTAACCCCCAGCTGAATTGGAATGTTCGGATTCGACAGAACCTTTAAGTCATTGATTCATGTGAGATACAATCCTCCTACTTACTATCTCTCAACCAAGATCTAGGGTAAGGGAATAATTAGAACCCTAATAATCTGGTCTTAAAGCTAAGTGCATTTCATATCCATTTGATCTCAATCCAAGAAACCCTTTTCTTGATGTCTTGATCTACTGCCTTGGCCAAGGACTCCATATGGCATATGAATGACTTACACAATAAGAGAACACCTTGCAAATGCAAGTGTAGGTCCTTTCTTGATTCTCATTCACTTTCATGAATCACTTGTGCAGCCCCAGCATAAGCCTTGAATCAGTTGTCTAAGGCGACACCCTTTAAAGCTTATACCTAAGACTACAGAGTTAACTCATAAAGTGACAAGGAACCTCAAGTCTAAGGATCAATTAATCACATCAATGACTCGTGAGATATTTCCTAATCTGGAAGTTTTTATTTCCTGAAATAGAAACTTCCTTTCCCATTTAGGAATGTTCTCACACGGGGCACCTCAGTGAACTTACTTATTAAAGTAAGCACCCTCATGTATCACGTACGTATCAACTATACACTTTGCATCTCCATGAAACAAGGTGGTCTTTCTTAAGGGCGTGATCCCACAAGCAAGCCTTAGAGGAGTCAGGTTGACACTCCCACTGTCGGTAGGACTCATCGGCTTGGAGTATTTTACTAATCATGACTTATGTGATATAGGGCTCGTTTCATGAACCATTTCACCTAAATGGTAGAGTCATAAAGTCATCAGGATTAGGGGACTTCTTATACATGCACAGAGAAAGTAAACGCATACCAGACAAGAGCATATAAAGAAGTGTTGCCATAATTCATTATGTCATTCAAAGATTGTTTGTGATTACAATAAGGAAAAGCACAAAGCGGATATACAATCGGCTTTCTAGGGTACTATTCCTAACAATCTCCCACTTGCCCGTCAAAGCCATTCTAAAGCTACTCTAAGTCCCATCTTCTGAAGATGTCCTTGGAAAGCTTCTCGACTAAGGGGTTTAGTAAGTGGATCTGCCATGTTATCTGCTGATGTGACCCTCTCAATTCGTACATCTCCTTTTTTGATAATATCACGGATTAGGTGATACTTCCTCATAATGTGCTTGGTCCGTTGGTGAGATCTTGGTTTTCTCGCTTGAGCAACCGCCCCAGTGTTGTCACAAAACACAATAATGGGGTCTTTCATGCTAGGAACAACATTCAACTCTTGAATGAAGTTTCTAATCCAAACACCTTCCTTAGCTGCATCATTTGCAGCTAAGTATTCGGCCTCAGTGGTCGAATCTGCAGTAGTAGTTTGCTTGGAACTTTTCCAACTTACTGCTCCGCCGTTTAGGCAGAAAATGTATCCTGACATTGACTTAAAATCATCTAAGTCAGATGCAAAGCTTGCATCGCAGTATCCTTCGACAGTAAGATCTTTCTGACCTCCGTAAACTAAGAATAAATCTTTAGTACTTTTCAAGTACTTAAGAATATTCTTCACTGCAGCCCAGTGACTATCTCCAGGGTCAGATTGGAAACGACTTGTTACACTAAGTGCATAAGCCACATCCGGTCGAGTACATAACATTGCATACATTATGCTACCAATTGCTGATGCATAAGGTGTATGAGTCATTCTTTCCTTCTCAAGGTTAGTCTTAGGACACATCTTCTCGCGGCTTGATCCCCTCTCCTTGGTAAAGCTCGAATCTTCAAACTTCTAACTTGAAGCTCTCTAGAGATAGTCCACCAACTTGATCACAATCTACCTAGTAAGGATGCTAGTTCTCTAGTTAGTGTTTAGGCTTAACCTAGGGTTTCGTTTATCTTGGAGAAAGGATGGTGTTCAACACATGAACCAAAAGAATTGCCAATTAGCTCCAAGGGGAGCTCGAGCTCCCCTATTTATAATCAAGGGATGACCGAAAATCCTAGTCCTTATGGGCTAGGGTTTTGGTCTCTCTTTCATATTACTTGATCATCAAGTAATTTTGACTTTGACTTTGAATTCAAATTCAAATCAACTTTCAAGAGAGCTAAAATATCCAAACTATTTTTGGATAATTTTATACTTTATTTATTTAAAATAAATAACTTATTTTTATCTAATTAATTAATTCATAATTAATTAACTAGATTATTTTCTCCAAAATAAGACTTTCTTTTTAATTCAAAATTAAACCAAAGTCTATTAAATAATTAACACATTTAATTATTTAATATATATATATACAATATATATATTCACACGTGTCACAAGGACACGTGTCACTCACGTGACCCACACGTGTGGCTTCACACGTGTGGAACCCTCTTGGCTTGATTAACTCGTTTAATCATTTTAAAGCCTCAACTCATGTAACCAAGTTGTTGTGTGTGACCCTCTAGGTTCTCAATTCAATTAGCAGTGACCCTAATTAATTGATTCACTAATTAATTAATCAGTCCACAGATTAAACGACCATAGTCTAGCAACAGGTGTTTAACCCCCAGCTGAATTGGAATGTTCGGATTCGACAGAACCTTCAAGTCATTGATTCATGTGAGATACAATCCTCCTACTTACTATCTCTCAACCAAGATCTAGGGTAAGGGAATAATTAGAACCCTAATAATCTGGTCTTAAAGCTAAGTGCATTTCATATCCATTTGATCTCAATCCAAGAAACCTTTTTCTTGGTGTCTTGATCTACTGCCTTGGCCAAGGACTCCATATGGCATATGAATGACTTACACAATAAGAGATCACCTTGCAAATGCAAGTGTAGGTCCTTTCTTGATTCTCATTCACTTTCATGAATCACTTGTGCAGCCCCAGCATAAGCCTTGAATCAGTTGTCTAAGGCGACACCCTTTAAAGCTTATACCTAAGACTACAGAGTTAACTCATAAAGTGACAAGGAACCTCAAGTCTAAGGATCAATTAATCACATCAATGACTCGTGAGATATTTTCTAATCTGGAAGTTTCTATTTCCTGAAATAGAAACTTTCTTTCCCATTTAGGAATGTTCTCAGACGGGGCACCTCAGTGAACTTGCTTATTAAAGTAAGCACCCTCATGTATCACTCACGTATCAACTATACACTTTGCACCTCCATGAAACAAGGTGGTCCTTCTTAAGGGCGTGATCCCACAAGTAAGCCTTAGAAGAGTCAGGTTGACACTCCCACTGTCGGTAGGACTCATCGGCTTGGAGTATTTTACTAATCATGACTTATGTGATATAGGGCTCGTTTCATGAACCATTTCACCTAAATGGTAGAGTCATAAAGTCAACAGGATTAGGGGAGTTCTTATACATGCACAGAGAAAGTAAACGCATACCAGACAAGAGCATATAAAGAAGTGTTGCCATAATTCGTTATATCATTCAATGATTGTCTATGATTACAATAAGGAAAAGCACAAAGTGGATATACAATCGGCTTTCTAGGGCACTATTCCTAACACATCCAAGGTATCTCACGGGACCCCGGGAACTAGGGAAGGCGTGGTATTTTGATGCCTTCGGTGTGAAAGCCGGGGAGGGCACGTTGTGGGTTAGCTACCCCGCGTGAGTTTGTTAAAGTTATGGATGGTTAGAGCTACGCACGTGGCTCTTCCATCATTGGAGTAGAGGCAGGATATGTTTCTGATTTATATTTTGATATGATATGAGGAGTAAAGGTTGGAAGCTCGTTCTCGCCGAGCATGTGATATGATATGATTTGGGAATTATGAATCGGAGTAGTGTTTATGAAAATAGTTTCTAAGTATATATATTCGTTGTTTTGAAATGTTTGGTTTGTAAAACCTGTTCCGACTCATAAGTCCACCTTTGTTATATGCTTTACTTTATATTTATAGTATGTGGGTGTGCATTAGACCCCTCACTCAGTCAGTTGACTGACCCCTTGTTTTATCTCTCAGTTGTAGGTGCTTCTTTTGGCATTGAGTTAGGCGGAGAAGTATGTCTTCCTTGTCGCACTTGTCAGTCTAGGTCTTGATAGATGCATACTGCATACACTTCATATTATTTTGTACTTATGACTTGAACACTTGGAGTTCGCTTACATTTTGTTTTGTGGAGGCCGGGATGGCCAATGCACATCTTGTATATGTTGTTGGTACTTATATACATCTATGATATGCTTCTACTTTACTTGTCTTGGTTTAATTGTCACGCTTCCGATTACTCTGTTGGTGTTGTTAGCTTCGCCTAGCCTAGTAAGTGAGTTGGTCTCCATTCGCTAGGGTTCGGATCCGGGTACGGACTTTCTATTTGGTGATCGAGTTTGGATTCAGTACGGGGGATGTGGTCCCTATGTTTGGGTGCTTCAAGCAGCTTCTCCATAAGAAATTTCGAACCTTGGGTTGCACATCTACTTGCCAAATCTGTTTCCAAACCCTATGGTGCTCTACTTGTGAAGGGGACGGTCTGCCCCTATTAGCCATATTAAGTGCGAGGTGATAAGCACTTTTAACCAAAAAAACCCCCAAGTTGTTGGGCCACCAGATTATCGTGTCATTCCTTCTCCGTTCACTTTGCGGGATGCTCAAAATGGAGATAACATCTTCCTCCGAAAAGATAGTCCTCACTTTCTCCTCGTCCCAATCCGGCAGACCTTCTTTGAACAACTCCGACACCCACTCTGAATACAACAACCCCCCTTGGATAAATCTCGGTCTAAAATCTAGACTCCTCGTCGTCTATCTATCCCTCTAAATATGTATATTGGTTCCATCCCCGACTCTCCATCGGGTCTCGGTCGCAAGAAGGTAACGGGCCGAATGGGGGCTTCTCCATGCGTAAGATGGAGACCGTCCTAGAGGAGCCTCCCAAAGCTCCGAATGCAGAAAGTATCGAGCCTTTAAGATGCGGCTAATGAGGCTATCCGGGAACCGAATAAGCCTCCAAAACTGTTTAGCCAACATCGCAAGGTTAAAAAGTTTAATTCTCCAAAAATCCAATCCTCCAACAAAATTGCTATAACAAAGGCGATCCCATGAAAGCCAATGAAGTTTCTTCTTATCGCGGTCATGCCACCAAAATCGAGATATGGCTGAATCTATCTCCTCGATGAGGTAATCCGGCAACAGAAAGTAGTTCAAGGTATAAGACGGGATGGCCTGGAGTACTGATTTGATAATCCTGCCATGGATAAGAACTTCTCGGAGTAACCTTGGATTCTCTTCCGGATACGATCAACTATGTTAGAGAATGCACTCTTCTTTGATTTCCACACCGCAGAAGGGAGTCCCAAATAACGATCAAATTTCTCCACTCTTTGAACACCCAACAAATTCGCCAACTCCATTTGCAACTCCAACCTAACATTACCACTGAACACAACCGATGACTTAAGTCCATTCTTCAACTGACCCGACACTCTACCGTAATTCTCCAACACCCTCTTAACTCCGTTGATAGCCTCCACACTCACCACTCCGCAAATCATTGTATCATCTACAAAAAGGAGGTGGGAAACCCGAGGGGCCTCCCGACACACCGCAACCCCCTTGAGAATCCCGTTCCACTCCTTCACCTGTAAGAAGGCCGAAAAAACCTCTGCACAGAAAAGGAACAAGTAAGGGGAGAGGGGGTCTCCTTGCCTCAATCCCCTCTTCGGGACCAAGGACCCGAATTCACAGCCACTCAACAGGAACAAATAAGAAATAGTAGTAATGCAAGTTATAATACGATTAATGAATAACTCAGGGAAACCTAACCTGACCAAAACATGCTCGAGGAACCGCCATTCATTGCGGTCGTAAGCCTTACCCATGTCGAGTTTAAGATTAAAATAACCCTCCTTTTCTGCACTCTTGTGCTTGATAAAGTGATTAATTTCATACGTAACTAACACATTATCACTTATGAGTCGGTTAGAGGTAAAGGCTGATTGGGAAGGAGAAATTAACTTACTAAGATGGGGTTAATAGGACAGAATTGAGTAATATGTTCAGGGGATTTACATTTCGGGATAAGCTCTATATGGGTGAAATTAAGCTTCTTATCAAAATGGCCGTTATTAAGGAAATCAAAAACACACGACACCACATTGTGACCCACCACAGACCAATAGTGCTGAAAAAAATACGGGGGGAAACCATCGGGCCCAGGGGATTTAAGGGGGTAAATATTTTTAAGGGCAACAATTACCTCACGCTCAGTGAAGGGAAGCGAGAGTGACTGTTTCATCCCCGAATCTACCCTCGACTGAAGAGCTTCAAACACCCCATCAATATAATCACTGTCACACCGGTTGAACTTGAAAATATCCCCAAAATACTTCCCTATCACACGCTGAATATCCTCTTTGGAACTACAAAGGCATCCGTCATCATCCTTTAAGACCTCGATCTGATTGATTGTTTCTCTATACGTCGCTATAGTGTGGAAACATTTCGTGTTCCGATCACCTTCTCGAAGCCATTCCACCTCAGCATGTTGTTTCCACATGAGTTCCTCCTGCGAAAGAATCTCATTAATCTGGCTCCGAATAATTCTTTTCTCTTCTTTAGACTGTTCTGTGACGGTGGAAGTTCTAATAACCTACAAACGCTGCTCCAGATCCTTGATATCCAGATTTCTGTTTCTGCGCACACCCCTTCTCCAATTTAACGGACCCAGTTTACAAGTTTCCACACTCCTGAGCACCCCATCCACGGGAGAAGTTGCAAAAGAACCAAACCACGAATCCTCAATGATTCTCCGGCACTCATCCGCACGTACCCAGATAGCTTCAAAGCGGCAGGGAAGGTTCCTATCCCTATGAGATCCTTTAGGAACTAATTCTATTAAGAACTAAAATCTAATTATTGTGAAAGCTAAGCAATAATAGAAAAGACTTAATACCCGTGGTAAGTTTAGACTCCCCGAAGGACGTTGCCCTGGGCCAATCCACTAAGGCCCAAATTCCACTAGAGGACATAACTTATAAACAACTGATGAAATAAAACACTTTGAGCTCAAACATTCCCACTGAGAAAGAAAAATAAGGAACCAAGTCTGTTAATGCAGATGGCAGCTGACCAAGAGTTCTAGGAGATCGAGATACTCGAGGAAACAGTGATAGAAATGGGGTGCGAGATACTCATGGCTATGAACCACTCTTTCGCGAGAGTCATGAGTATCACCCTACTTTTCCACCAGATTACAATCCGCACGAGTCAGAATCTAATTCAGAATCGAGGGATGGGATTTAGCATGCTTCTCGACTCACCGACCCAGGAGAATCTGAGACAATGTAACTCGATGGTTGTGGCGATGCTTCAACTAGCGTAAGCATGGAATGGCTTCCCAATTGAGGAGCAAATCTTGCTACTGAAACTGCTAGTTTCTCTGATGAAGATACTTTCTCGTAATAGCAATGAGATGTGCAATCGAGAGTTTTGTTGCCATTTAAGGGAGATTATAATGGAATACAGGCCGGACATAGTCTTCTCCTAGAGACTAGGGTGTCAGTGTTAGGAATAATGCCCTTAAAGCGGTGTTTATGCTTTACTATTTCCTTGTAAAATCACAAACAGTCTTTGAATAATAAACGAGATGATTTTGTTCATAGGCAATCACTTCTTTATGTGCTTATTTATGTCTGTTTGGGTTTGACTGTGTTTTGCATGTTTTGAACTCCCCTAATCCGATGAGCCTATTAAGAACTTTGCCCTTATGAGAATGGCACACGAAACAAGTTCTTAACTCCATAGGCGAGGATTAGAAACTTCTCCAAGTCAATGAGTCTGACAGACAGTGTGAGTGTCGACCTTGACTCCGTTGAGACTTGCTTGTGTAATTATGTCCATTCGAAGGATCATTCAGTTTCATGGAATGATAAGTGCATACGATAATGCGTTCATAATACATAAGGGTGACTTTTGCAAGAACTTCATCACTGAGATGTCCCCTGTGAGAATATTCCTAAATGGGAAAGGAAGTTTCCTGGAAACTTCCAGATTAGGAAATATCTCACTGGTCAATGACGCGATTAATAATCCTTTGACTTGAGATTCTGTAATGTCTTATATGAGCTAACTCTGTAATCTTTGATATAGGCTCAAAAGGGTGTCGCTATATAGATACCTAAACCATGACTGGGATTACACAAGTAGCATATGCAGAATTAGTAGAATTGATAAAGGACCTACACTTGTTAAGAACAAGAATGATCTCTCACTGATTAAGTTGTTCGTAGTCCATTAAATATTAAATCCTTGGCCAAGGTGGATAAAAGATCAAAACATCAAGAAAATGGGGTTTTCTTGGATTGAGATCTAAATGGATATGAAACGGACTTAACTTTAAAGATCAAGAATAATAAGTCTCTGAGAATATTCCCATGCCGTAGTTATTTCATTGATTGCCATTAACTGAAAGGTTCTTCAATTCATTTCGTTTTTCGGCTAGGGATCACACACCCATTGCTAGATTACAGTAGTGTGATCTGTGAAATGATTAATTAATTAAGGGAATTAATTAATTACTGTCACTGCTGATCGAATAATGAACCTAAAGGGTCACACACAAATACCAGAATACGAAGGTTATGGTAGGATGTTAATTAGATTAACGAAGGATCAAATTGTTGATCGAAATAGAGCATCACACGTGGACTGCTACCACGTGTCAAGCACACGTGACTGTTACGTGTCATGCGGCCTGTGTGGCTACCATGTGTCACGCACCCGTGGCTCCAATGTGTAATTATTTTACACGTGAATTCTTTTCTAGAATTAATTAATTAAATTATAATTAATTAATTTTGGACTTTTAATTAATTATGAATTAATTTTTAAGATTATTCTCAAACCTAATAAATAATTAATTATTAATTAAGTTATTTATTGAATAATTGACTTTTGACTTTAATAAGTAAAAGTTGAAAAGTCAAACTTCCTATTGTAGGAGAGAGAAGGCATCACTTGCTAGACTTTGAGAATAAGTTAAGAACTTATAATTCAATTAAAGTTAATAATTAAATTAGTTAATCAGTGTGCAAGAAAACAAAGCCCACTAGGTTTAGGAAACCCTAGGGGAGTTCGAACCACCTAGTATATATACTAGGGGTGGTGCTTCTCTTATTCTTTAGACCAACACTTAAGAAGTGTTAATTATTTTTGAGTAAAATAAAAGAAAAGTTTTAAAGTAAAATATCCTAGCCAAACACATGCCATAGGACTAGCATTCTCACTAGCTTGATCGTGTTCTAGGGCTGGTGTGGATACGAATTGGAGGATTGCCTACTTTGGGATCTAATCGAAGGACGTTCGAGGGATATTCCGCTTAAAGGGTGATTGATAGGCGGTATCAACATCACAAGAAAGCTTCAATCTATGTAAGTTTCTTGAAACACGCTAGGATATGATATGAACATTGCAAGTCTTTTAAATCTACTTTTGGAAAAATTTGAAACTTCCGCTGTGCAAACTCTGCTGTTTTCCAACAAGTGGTATCAGAGCCACCTTGCAACTTTCGTATTGTACCTTTATTGCTTTTCGAATTTTGATTGAAAATTCTTGAATTTGGTTATTGGTTATATATTCTTGGTATTTGTTTGAAAAACGAATCTGTCGGATCAAAACTGCTTTGTGAAAATCCTAAAAAACTGTCTTTGTATTAATCTGGTTTTAAGCTGTTTAAATTTGGTTTGTTTTGAACTGTTTTAAATCGAAACTGAATCTTGGAATTTTGGAAATTACAAAACGAAATCGGCCACCCCGCTTTGTCTGCAATCCACACAGGCTTCGTCGATAGGAGATGCCAAGCTATGCGCGCATCCTCGCGCGTTGTGCTCGGGTGAGCTCCGGCGTGATGCCCGCAACATTCCGCTACTAGCCCGTGCTGGCCCAGCTCTGCTGCGCCGCGAGCGCAGCCATGCGCGTTTGCTTGCGGGAGCTTCCTCCAGGCTGCCGAGAGCCCTTGCGGGCAGTGAGCGTAGGCGCTGCCTGCGAGGCGCACGCTTGCGGGCGGCAACCGCGCACCTCACTCGAGAGATCCGAGCTCATTTTCGTTTTGTGTTTTTAGTTTCATAAAATCCCATTTTGTAATATCTGGTTTGATTTTAAAATTTGATTTTAAATTATAAAATTATTTTTTTGAAATAATTATAAAATTGGGATTTTTATGAATTAAAGTCAAGTTCTTATTTTTCGAGAAAATATTAAATATCACTTTGAATGATAATTTTGACAAAAATTTAATTTTGAATTAATTGAGGTTTTATCATTGATCCGGGTTCGATTTTGGATAAATTCTTGAATAATGAACTAATATTCAAATTACTTAAGCTATTTGTAACTTGAAGTCAAGGGAATTTTAAATTTAATTTGTAAATTTAAATTCAAGCGGAAGCATGCTAGTTTAGGTGATCATGGGTTAGTTTGATGTATATTTTAAATTCTGCACATGGATGATCTCAATTGGGGTTGGAGCCACATAATTGCGTTATTTTAATTGGGTTTGGAGCCCTAATTATGTGCGTACTGTTACGTGTTTATTATGTGGCTTTCCTTATTATTATTTTTGGGCCGGGGTATGCCCCGTGTATTTGTCTATGGTCGATATGAAGATTGAGCCATAGTAATTTTTGTAAAGAGAGTAGAATTTAGGAATTAAGGTTTTTCTTGTTCCTTTTGGAGACAAGCGCCCAAGGAGCAAGAAGGATCCCCGAGGAGCACGGTGTAAACGGTGGCCATAAGTGAAGACCCCTCAAAATGTTAGGGAGGGTTTATTTTCTATTAATGTAATAGATAGGGTTTTCCATTAAATTCTGTACCCTCATGTGATATGAACTGTCTTATGTGGGATGAATGTTAGAACTAGTGATTATGGAGTGGCTCCCATAATCACATATAAGATAGGATACCCATGATCATCTCATAATTAGTATTATGCTAGGATATGTTATCTGCTAATTGCTTCTGTGATGCACTTTATGTGAGACTGCATTAATCAAGACAATTAAAATTTGGATAACATTATATGTTGATGAGGCCATTCTGGACAACTCTCCGAAAATTCGAAAATCCCCTTAAAATATTGAGCAACTTCGAATAAATAGGTATTTTTATCACGGTAATAAAATTCCTAGCATTGCATCAATAGGATTTAGGACTTGATAGGTAAGCTAATTGCTGTCTCATGAGTCGTGGGGTAATTAGTGCAACCTATTGACTCTTAGTTTCCTGATTAATCACTTTAAGTAATAAATATTTCTTGACCATTTTGGAATGGGCGATGTCTCACGAGTCGTAGGTCGTTCCGGACTAAGTTTGGTTGAGATCTTATGATCAATGGGTCCTGCTCAACACTAAAGTAGATGTGGATGTCTCACAAGTCGTGGGTCCATGATTGAAAGATTAGTGATGCAAAAATATTGCTAGGAATTCCATAGGGATGGAATCGGTAATTCGTACCTACCTAAAGATTCTTAGACCTTTGGATGTCTCACGAGTCGTAGGTCCAAAACTAAGAATGCTCGGGATCCTAGTACCCATTGAGAAAATAAGTTTCTTCTAAGGTCGTTAGGGAATTATAGACCTTCTAAAAATAGTGGGAGAACATATTTCTAAAGACCTTGATAATATGTATAATCGTTATTATTCAGCATGCTCATGATTTCTCTGTTTTTCATTTAGGTTGTAGTTTTGTGATTCTCTACAATTGAAATGGCAACTAAAAACCCTCTAGTATCCATCTTCGAATCAAACAAGTTGATGGGGCCTAATTACTCTGATTGTCTTCGGAATCTAAAGATAGTTTTAGATTCTGAGAAGAGAAGATATGTTCTTTTTGAGGCGGAGCACATAGCTGAAGGCGAAGCTCTAACTCGGGCCAAAAGAGACGCGATTGCAAAGTGGAATGAAGATAATCTTCAAGCCCGTTGCCTCATGTTGGCCAACATGTCTCCGGACATGCAAAGGCAACACGAGTCAATGAAAAATGCTTGGGAGATTTATGACCACCTTGAGCAATTGTACCGCCCCAAAGAGCGTGTTTTAAGGTACAACACCTCTAAGGAACTCTTTCATCTCAGAATGAAAGAAGGTACAAGTGTCCATGAACATGGTCTCAAGTTTCTTGCTTTGAACGAGAAACAGACCTCCATTGAAATGCCACTGAGTGAAGAACACACTGTGGATTTGTTGCTCGCATTGCTTCCACCATCATTCAATCCTTTGTGCAGAACTTCAGCATGAATCATGCTCATGCTACTGTCGCTGAGTTGATTAGTCAACTTGTGACTGCTGAACACACGATCAAGAAGGATAACAAAGTAATGATGGTCACTTCATCTTCTAGACCTTCTAAAGGCAAAGGGAAGAAAGTTCCCAAGAAGAAGAGATCTCTTAAACCCGATGGAGGGGTTAAAAAGAGAAAGGCTAAGAAAAAAAGAGATTAGAGAGGACGTTTGCCACCATTGTGGCAAGAAAGGACATTGGAAGAGGAACTGCCAAGAGTACAAGGATACTCTAAAGAAAGGTGTGTTTATTGTTGAAGTAAATCTATCTATTAATTCTAATTCTTGGGTACTTGATACCGGCTGTAGAGCTCATATCTGTAATGATGTATAGATGCTAAATGAGGTTCGACAGCTTGAAGAAGGAGAATGCGTCTTGAAGGTTGGGAATGGATCAAGCGTTCAAGCTCAAGCCATTGGGACGTGTAGATTAGATTTAGGTATCTTTACTTTAGTTTTGAACTAAGTCCTTTATGTACCTTCTATTATTCATAATATTATTTCTATTCTAATACATGATTGTAAAGGATTTGAAACTTTTTCTAGAAATGGAAACTTTTATCTTATGAAGAATAAAACTTCCGTTTTGTTTGGTACATTATCTAATGGACTTTACACAACTAAAGACGTTATTATTTTGAATATATAACAAATAAACAAACGCAAAAGAGATTACAAGATCTCGACTTCTTTATGGCATGCACGTTTAGGGCATATTTCCAGAGATAGGATTGCTAAGTTAACTAATTTAGGATCATTATATGATAATGATCTTAAAGAGTTAACTCATTGTGAATCATGTCTTAAAGGAAAAATGGCCAAAACTCCCTTTAATGGTAAAGTGGAACGTGCCACTAAAGTATTGGATTTAATCCATACTGATGTTTGTGGACCACTTAGTGTAAGTACGAGAAATAATCATCAGTA
The DNA here is from genome assembly GCA_037501455.1 of Lantana camara. Lineage (NCBI taxonomy): Eukaryota > Viridiplantae > Streptophyta > Magnoliopsida > Lamiales > Verbenaceae > Lantana > Lantana camara. The sequence continues at coordinate 98,360,318 of CM074856.1, forward strand.
TTTCATAACCTTTATAGACGACTTTAGTCGTTTTGGTTATATGTACTTAATGAAGTATAAATCCGAAGCCTTTGAGAAATTCTTGGAATTTCAAAAGGAGGCTGAGAAACAAACCGGTCACAAGATAAAGACACTTCGATCTGATCAAGGAGGTGAGTATCTAAGTGACGAGTTCCTTAGTCATCTCTGTAATGCCCCGACTTTTCGGCCGTACAGGTATGACGTATGTGTTTACTATTTACGTGATTTAATTGTTTAATTACATTAACTTTCATTTATTTATTTCATTCTTGCCATACTTGAATCTATTTCTTATTTTATTTGAATTTTATTTGAATTTCCAACGTATTTGCTTATACGCATATGATTATACCTTGTTTGATTCCGATTTGATTTTCGTTTTTCGTGATAGCTTGGTATAAATGAATTATGTGTATTATGATCTTACCTATGTGTTCGTTGCATGATTTTGTTCTTGGGTGCATGAGTTTTGTATTTAATTAGATTCTTGGAACCAAATCGGGGGGGGGGGGGGGGGGGAGGGGAGGGGGGGGGGGGGCTAACGGGCAATTAGCGCACCCTTGGTTCCGTATGTGATATCTTGAGCTCGGGAACTCGGATTTCTAGTTCTGTCACCTCCATTGAATCCGTATCGACAATTCGGAGACAATGGGACAAGCCTCATGCCTTTTTAAGATCATTTAGATTCTCAAATTTCAACCGAAACGAGCACCTCGTGCTTAAAAACGACATACCATTGACTTTTCTCCAAGTTACGGCCCTAAATGACGTCCCTAGACCCTAAGCCCAAGACCTAAGCCACTTGTATCTCTCTCTCTCTCTCTCTCTCTCTCTTTCAGCCCCAAACCGAAATCCCACCCTCTCACACACCCAAATTCAGCCAAAGAAAAGAAAAGAAGAAGAAAAGAGAAGAAGAAAGAGGAATAGTGTAACCCTTGGAGAAATTGAGCTAATCTCCCTATCTTTCCTCACTTTTTCTTGAAGGTAAGCTTATTTTTTAGTAGTATAGCTCTTAGTAATCCCTTTATGTTGAATTTTGCATGGTTTCATCCATTTATGAGTTGTATTGGAAGAAGATGATGAATAGTGGTCCTTTTTGCATTTTGATGATCAACTTTGATTTCCTTTGATTTTCTTTGAGTTGCATGAGTAATATTTGACCCTTTGTCATGGAGTTAGATGGATATGAACTTGTATTGCATGATTGTTGGAGATTCTTGGTCTTGCCATTGATGGAGCTTGGAGTTATAAATTGGATGTGAATTCCTTGATGCTTTACTTGGAGTTCTTGTTGTTTAATGTGATATAGCTTGAATATATGAGTTATGAACTGATTTTACATGCTTTTGGGTTGAGATTTGTGAGTTGGTTTTGTGCCTTTTAGCTTCCATTTCTGGTTTTTGCCTTGTTTTTGTGTTTTTTTGGCCGCAGACTTAAATCCATGGGGGTGGATTTTTCCCTTTGGAAAAATCCGCGAGGGTGGATTTAGGTCAGTCAGTTTCTGGAAATCCATGGGGGTGGATTTTGTCCTGCGTTTTTTTTGGTCACTCCGGTTCCGTTTTTCTTCTTTTTCTCCGCTTGTTTAATCTTCCTCCATCTCTTTTATGACTTCTATGCTATGTTAATATGTATTATTATGTGTTATGATTAATGTATCAAGTTTATGGCTTGTTTTGTTATGATTTATGAATGAATGAACTTGGTACTTCCACTTATTAAATGCAATGAATGATTTTGAACGTTTATGTGACTTTATTGTGTTAATTGTGCATAAGAATACTTCCATGACTTGAGAACATTTTCTTATGCATCTCATATCATCCACATTGCATTGACGTGTGTCGTATATGGTCATTTTGAGTCTCACACTACCTCTTTTGCACAGATTCGGGTTTAGTTGGAAACGAGGGCGTTGTTTGAGGCTCTACTCTTATCCTTGTGCCGCTTCAAGGTGGGATTCTCTTCTACTAGCTAAAATGACCCTATATAAACCCAATGTGCAAAGTTTTAAGCCAAATATATAATATACGTATATAGGCTCTTTTCTCGAGTAAATGATTTCAAACGTAATCCTTTCTTTTATGAATCCTACCTTATGTTTTGGCGAGACATGATTGTTAATGATGCACGGGCCCGGGACCTAGCACATGTGGCTATCCGGGGAGGCAAGGGCCGACGGTGATCCCATGTGCTAGTCCTAACCATTTAACAGAGACCTGAACTCGCTAGGAGATTAGCGTGGAATGGTAGCTGAGCGCCCTTGGGGGATTCATGTACCCCCCCTGGGTCAATGTATGAGGTGGTCGGGCCTTGCAAACCCGTCCACCACCGGAGGAAGAAGGTGTATATGTATGATTATGAATCGTATGAATGTGCACACAAGATTATTATGCATGAAAATAAATGAATTACGGATATGATTACACGAAGTGATGGTTGGAGATAATGCACGCCCACTCGTCGGGCATGAAACCCTATAATTATTTATGAATGAATATGATAGTCGTAATTCCATTGATGTTTTCTTTGTTTTGCCCGCTTGGGAAATTCTTATCAAACTTCGAATGGAATTAGGGCTTGCATGTATATGTTTAAATTCCGTTGTATTATATATTATGCCCCATTTTTTTTTATACCCACCAGTCTCTTTTAGACTGAACCCGGTTTGGTTTCAGTTGTTTTGTGCAGGTTTGGAGGTGCTAGGCGGGAATACGAGTCGTCTAGGTCTTGCATTAGTGTCTAGCATTTCCTTTTACACTCATATCTACTTGTTCTTATTACTCTTGTATTATGATTATGTATGGAGCGTATATTATATTATTTTGTGCCGTGATGGCTTTTGTACAGGTTGTAAGTGTTGGTACCTATATGTAAATACGATATGTATTGCTATGTGTTGGTACCTATAAGTACTTATGTTGAATTGCTTCCGCTATTGTTATGGTCACTCTGATTGAATTATGTTTTGGTTATGCTTGGTTTAAGGGTTAGCTCCCGCCTAGCTTAGCGTGTGTGTTATGTCCCTGTTCGCCGTGATTTGACACGTGTATGGATTTCCCATTTCATATACGGGTCGGGTCTCGGTGCGGGGGATGTGGTGCCTCACGCTCGGGCGCTACAATCTCAGAGATAATAGAATTATCTCTCAGTGGATTGCTTCGGGAACTCCTGAATTAAATGGGGTTTTGGAGAGAAGGAACAAAACCCTACTTGATATGGTTTGTTCCATGATAAGCTTCACTGAATTGCCACTTTCATTCTGGGTTATGCCTTAGAATCAGCAGTTAAGATTCTGAATCTTATTACCTCCAAATCTGTACCCAAAACCCCATTTGGAATGTGGTTTGGCAAAAATCCCTAATTATTCTTACTTAAGAATTTGGGGTTGTCCTGCTTATGTGAAGAGGACAGTGGGAGATAAGCTTGAAGCTAGATCAAGCTTGTGTAACTTTGTAGGATATCCTAAAGAGTCAATAGGATATTATTTCTATGATCCTCTTGAACAAAAGGTCTTTGTGTCAAGAAACGCTTCTTTTCTCGAGGACTCATTCCTTAAAGAAAAGAAAGGCAAGATCACAGAACTCGAAGAAGTTCGAGACCCAGGTCCCACGCCTAGTTTGGAGACTAACGTCCCTCAGCTAATCCCAAAGAGTGATACACGTATAAATCCTCCTCAAATAAGATGTTCTGAACACATTTCTAGAAAACCAGAGAGATGGTATGGTTTTCTCCACCAAACATCTCAAATGGATAACAATCCATTAACTTATGAGGAGGGACTGTTAGATTCGGACTCTGAACAGTGGAAAGAAGCAATGAAATCCGAAATGGATTCCATGTACTCTAATCAAGTTTAGACCTTGGTTGATCCACCTGATGGGACCAGGCCCATAGGGTGCAAATTGGATATATAAGCGCAAGCTTGGAGTAGATGGAAGCGTGGCAGCCTTTAAAGTAAGATTAGTTGCTAAGAGTTTTACCCAAAGATCAGGTGTAGACTTAGATGAAACTTTCTCACCGGTTGCAATGCAAAAATCCATTCGTGTAGCGCTCTGAGCGACGAGCCACCACATCCCCCGCACCTAGCCCCGAACCCATATATGAAATGGAAATCCATACATGAGCCCAAGACTAAGTGAACGGGACCCTACACACACTCGCTAAGCCAGCCGGAGCTAAAACAAGACCAGAGCACGTAAAACAATCAAAAGCCGAAAGCATACTACAACAATTAAAGAAGATAAATCCTCAAAACGGGTTAAACTATCCCTAGAAGCCTATCCCGAGTAAATACACAAATCAAGAGTTCTTACATAATTCATTAACAAATGGATAACATATATATACTTCAATTACCAAAATCGAATCATATACAAAATGTGTCCGAATGCAAATGAAAATGCAACTCGAGCTAGGAGACTAAGACTCGAGCGACCCACGACTCCGCCTAGCAGGAATGACAACCTGCAAACTAAAAAGTTGAAAGGAGAGGGTCAGTCCACCGACTGAGTGAGGGGGTTAACACACACCCACACGCATATACATATAGAGCAAGGCACATTTTAAACAAAAGATTATGAACCGGGATAGGGTTTTGCATACCAAAGTTATTTTCAAATCAAACTTATACTTATTCATATCATAACCGCTCATAGTAAAAAGGAGAGATCCAATCCCGTTTCATAATCAACATAACTTATCGAATTCTTAACCCGACGAGCAAGGGTCTTACTCTAACTCCGCAATTATTAACATACGTATAAAAACAGAAAACACAATTCATAAACCAATCCAACCCCAACAACATGTAGCTCGGGGTGTAAACCCTCACTACTCATACCAATGCACAAGGGGTAGCTAACCCACATTGTGCTTGAAGCACCATGCCTCCTCAACCTCCTTGAGTCGCGCTTAAGTACTTCAAATGGGAATCGTGCACAGGCTTAACCCGACGGCCCTTGTCGTCCCGGGCGTCCTTACCCACAATTCCCTGGGCCCGACCAATCTGAACAGAACATTATATACCAAAACTCGCTACATATCATACTTATCGAATCAGAATCATAACTTACTTACCTTATCGGAGCATACCTTACCTTGCAACTTAGCGTATGCTATGGACGTCCCTCTCCGTGTCATCCTAATCCGTAGCTAACATGAAGACACACGGTTTGGAGCATAGCCTCATTACAAAACATTTCAAGCTCACCTATGCTCATACATATAGTTTAAAACATTTAATCTTATGATAAAGTCATAAACGTATCTTATAAGCAAGTATCTATTATATAAATATAATAGCATAGTTACATGCGGGCTTGAAAACGAGCACATAGGGTTGTAGGTCGTATTAACTAAAAAGAACACAAACCTAAGCCTCACCTTTTACCAAAAGTGCTCATGGATGAGCGTTGGCGGCCAAGAAGAGGCTAAATGGCGGAACCAACACCTCCCGAACTCAAATCTGAGATGTACAAACATAAACTCATGACTTATACTTGATCATGAACCACTTAGATGCACGGTGACTCATACGAATGTAAATGTATGCAATGCATATCATATGGATTCATACTTAGGCATATCGGAGCAAATAACGAGATATCACATAAGGAATCCAAGAATTAAACTCATACCATATGAAATAAACTCATATCATATCGAATAATCTTATAACATATCATATATTAGCATACCATATGCATTCATAAGCTTGAAGTTCAAGGAAATAGCAAGAGATGCAAGAAAGCGTTAAACATTTCATATAGCGGTCATGAATTCAAGTCACAATTATATCTAACAAACGAGGCCATAAACTTAAAATAATTAATGAAACATAACATATTACAACACATTAGCATGTTAGGATCATAACCGGGGTGGGAGAAGTTAAATACAAGTGAAGAGAAACAAGAAAACAAAGCTGGGAGCAAAACGGACCGCTGCCTTAAATCCACCCACGTGAATTCAAGGCAGATAGTTCTGCAAGGGCCCACCTCAAATCCACCCCGGTGGATTATTTTCAAAGCAAAATCCACCCCGGCGGGTTTGGGTCAGAGGCCAAAAAAAAATTCAAGTAACAAGCTTGCAAACCAAAGCAAAACCAAGCCAAATCACATCCACAACATGAAGGATTGTAAAGGGACAATTATACTACAATATCTTACAAGGAATTCAAGGAAATACCAATCTAAACTCATCTAAGTCATTCAAGGAGAATAAGCACATAGGCAAGAATTTCATGTATTTTCCCCAAAAGCCCCAAAGAGCATAAATGGTAAATCATACCCCAATCAACTACCATAAACAAGAATAAAAAATAAGCAAGAAAGGAGCCTCCTAGATCATCATACAAGCCACCAAACTCCAAATAGCCAAATAATGCACATAGAATTCAAAATTTTCCAAGAACCCTAACCATTCATCAAGTTTGGCATATACATGAATCTCCAACATCAAAGCATGAAATTCATGGATATAAAGAAGCACAAAAACAAGAATTACAAGAATCTTCAGTTACCTTGGAAGATTGGAGCAAGAAATGGCTAAACTTGAGCTTAAGGGGAGCAAAAATGGAGGTTTCTTCAATGGAGTTTCTTCTCCTTCTTTTCTCTTGGGTGCTGGATGAATTCAGCTTCTAAATGGGGAGAGAGAGGGGTTTTTGGCTGATATAATGGTCAACAAAGGACAAGGAGCAAGAGGGCTAGTCTCCATAGGAATATAGGGACGTTTTTAGGCACGTAAGGTGAAATCTGCATGAACGGGGGTCGAAACAAAGTCGAAAAGTTAAGAGGCTTGTCCCATTGGATCCAAATCATCGACTCGAGTCCAATGGAGGTGACGAAACTCGAATCCGAGTTCCCTATCTTAAGATATGAATTAATGACTCAAAAGTGGCCAATTTGCAAAAAGGCCCAAAAATTCAAATAAAGTGCAATTGAGTCCAAACTAAAATCAATCAAGTCCAAAACAAATTTAAATTATACAATTAAGTCCTAAAATCATATAGTTCACGTAATTCATAAAGTTGGCATGCTCGGGATTCAAATTCATAAATCGTAAATTTCACAAATTGCATGTATTCACATTATATGTTCAAATAGGGCAAGTTCTTATCAAATAATTCAAGTTGTTCACATAGGAAAATAAAATGAGGGAACATAATTCACATAAGCTCACAAATTAAATAAGGAATCATATAGATTACGGAAAATAAACTCACACGTGATGCGTACCTGTATGTGTGAGCGAGCGGGGTGTCAAAATTCGGATCTTGCTTGCCATTGTAGCATATTATGATTATGAGATATGGAAAATGGATGTGAAAACTGCCTTTCTCAATGGAGACATTGACAAAGACATTTACATGGAGCAACCCGTGGGTTTCAAATTTAGTGGGAGTGAATAAAAGGTTTGTAAGCACCAAAGATCAATCTACGGATTGAAACAAGCTTCTAGGAATTGGAATATTCAGTTTGATGAAGTGGTCAAATCGTTTGGCTTTATTCAAAATACGAATGAGTCCTGCATGCACAAGAAAGAATTGGAAACCTCGGTTTAGTTTCTGATACTTTATGTAGCGTCCTCCTCATTGGGAATGCGAAGGATGACATAAAAGTAACAAAGTCTTGGTTATCGAACCAATTTGAGATGACGGATCTTGGTGATCCATCCTACATTCTCGGCATAAAGATCTATCGGGATAGATCTAGGAGATTGTTAGGATTATCACAATCAGTTCATGTAGACAAAATACTAAAGAGGTTTAGTATGGAAGATTCCAAATGTAGGAAACTTCCAATGGGCCAGGGAATAGTTCTTTCGAAGAAGCTGTGTCCCAAAACTGAACTTGAAAAGTTCAGGATGTCCAAAGTTCCTTATGCATCATTAAAATCACTCATGGAACCAATGTGAAGTCAAATGATCAATCATGCTCCAAAGTTCATGAATTCAAGTTATAATTGTATGAAATCAACTCAAAATCATCATATATGATTTATATAATCTCATGGGAAGTAAAGAACCACAAAACCCTAAAATACTCCAAGATTTACCATCATATATATACATGCTCTTACCTTAAAGATGGAAGAAAGGAAGGGGAAAGAAAGAGATGAAGTCTTGTGGTGATTTCCTTGAAGAAAATAGAAGAATTCCTTAGCTCTTGCTCCCTTAAATGATTCGGTTGGAAGAGGTAAAAAGAAAAGGAAGGTTTGCCTTGTTCTTGCAAGAAGGGATGAAGAATTATGCAAGTTTATTTTTGTGTGTGTATTGATCGTATAAACAAGGGAGGAAAGGGAAAGAATTTACAACCAACTCCTTGTGAAATTTAAATGAATGCAATCAAGTATACAATTTTAGAAAGTTACAATTAGGTCCTTATCAATTAATCAATTAAGTCCACAAGATTTAAAATGTTGCAATTAGAACCAATTATACATATAATTTCCCAATTAGAAAGAATTAGAAATATACATCACGTTCGGGAAATTAAATACACAACTCACATAAATAAATTCAGGAAGTTAGAAATTTAAATCATATAATTGACGAGAGGTTACAAGTAAATAAATCAAGTCGCGCAATTAAAATAACAAAAAGGAAATAAATACCCTAAGTCTCAAAACTCACACGCGCGTACCTGAACGGCTGGAAAACTGGGGCGTTACACAATCATTCCCAAAACAAGCATACTTAGGCTTGTACATTGCTGAACATACTTTCAATTCCATAACATATCCGAACAAATACATATTACACACTTATTTACATGCGTATAAGGCTTATTAAACAACATGCATTCAAAACCGAGCACATTTCATTAAGGTTTAAGTATATCTTAACATCACCTTACAACGTCGAGGCTGAAGACAAGACGTTTGATCCACCCCGGAATCAACACGGCCGATAAAACACCACCCCGGGTGCACCTGAACAAGCTGAACACAAAACAAGACTTAGACACACGAATGAACCCAATGGAAGCACGGCGTATGCTTATAAAGTGGTGTAACGTGTCATAGAATGAATCATTATGCCATAAATTATAAAACGTTATGAATTGATGTGATCGTATTCATGTTCACAATTAATGTCTTAACAAATAGGCAATAATACAAATTCATAACAAGACATGCATAAAACAATCATGCATTGACATTAAATCACGTTTCATGCACATATAATACTATACGTTGTGAATTTATTTCGAAATATACAAGTTAAATGAGGTAAAAAACATTAAAAGGTATATAAAATCAATTAAATGCACAAAAGAAGTCAAACACAACACATACAAGCAAGCACGGACGAGAACAGACCAATCCCGGACGAAAATAGTCGTTCCCAAAAACATCCGGAGGTCAGTGGGCTCCCAAACGGCCGTTTGGACCCGCAGAACAAAGTGGAAACGGTCGTTTGGGGACCTTCTATCCCCAGACGTGACACTTGAAAAGGCCGTTTCGGCCACAGGCCAAAACTCGGAATGACTGTTTTGGCCTTCACGGCTGGTGCGTGAACCCCATGCAAAAGGTTGTTTGAAGAAATAAGCTAACCCCAAAACGGCTGTTTCGGCCCTGTCTGCTCGAAAAAAAATAGCAGAAGCAGTAATGGCTGAAAGGAAGCAACAACAACAACTCACACGAACACATACAACACTAAACTATGCAAAATTAACACCACAAAGCATAATATATAATACGTAGAACCCATATTAGTACATTAGAGCTCGCGAAACGAGCTTGATCACATAAAACTCCCCACCCGACACTATTTATCGTCTTCCCCACATAGGACGTAGGCACATATCCGAGCCATGAAAGAGATATTAAATCAATGTATGTAACGAATGGATCACAAATCTTACCTTGGGTTGTTGATCGGACGATCGGATCTTGTTAGCTCGAGCTCCGAAGCTATATGGCGAAATGGGGGAAAAATCTCTCATCGGGCTTGACTGTTGATCGATCAAATGTGACGGAAAAAAGGAAGCTTGGCCCTTTTTAGGGCCGGGCAACCGGGTCGATTCAAACGGGTAGGGTCAAACAGTATTCGGTCCATTCGGATCGGATTTTAAAACTGTAGGGAAATCAAATGGTCTTAGGAAAAAAAAATAAAAGGTTCATTCATTGAATCTAAATCATCGAAACGAACTCAATGATAGGGTCAAAATTTGAATTTTAATTCCCTCGCTCTAGTCAGTCACAAAGGTCGAAAACATCCTAATTATGATTAGGTCCCTAACTTGCAAATATTGGACAATTGAATCCAAGTACAATTAATTAAATTCTAAGGCGCACATAATTAAAACTCTCATTGACACGTATGCATGCAAATCACATAATTCATAAATAAACAGAAATAAACTCTCTTGTGACGCCATACCTGGATTACCGATTAGACGGGGCGTCACAGAACCAACCGGATTTAGATAAGGAAAAATCGATCCAATTCAATGATTAAATCCTAAAAGCCAGGAAATGAAATTAAATCCAAACCACTCAATGAAAATGAAATCCGAGCATACCGTTGGAAAGATCTCATTGAGTACTTCGAAAAGCCCAAGGTAATTGTCGGAAAAAGTCACCGAAAGATGGGCGGTATTTGACTGCCACGCGCTGCCACTGACCGCCACCAAATCGGCCAAATTAGGAGTCGGGCGAACGGGAAAAGAAAGATCTCGTCGTGCTGAACAACTTTCATGAGGAGCCCGTCGCCAAAAGACCACCGAAAAAGACCCTCCGATGGTCGCTGAAGTTCCGCTGCCGCTGCAATTCGCCGTGCCGCCTGCTGTGGCCTTTTTTAGCCAAAACCACCGTCGAAAATGAACTCAGGGGATCAAAACAGGTGGGAAGCCGCCGAAGTTCCTCCGGAAAAGCCGTCGAAATGCTATGGACGCCGCAACTATAGTACAGGCACCGCCACGACGGGACTTTAGGTGGCGCGTGCGCTGCCGTCTGACATCCAATGGCCATGCCACCAATGCCGAAAGTTGTACCAAAGAGTCGTGCACCTAGCTCAAACAAATTCCGTCCAATTCCACCACCTGTAACTCACCATAACTCCGCCACCGGTCATCATTCTGTCATGATGTTTGGTGTCATTGGGTTCGGCTCGTCGAGCTGATCAATTTCCACTACGCATTCGTCGTATTTCGTTGAGAAACGATTGAGTTACGGGCTTATGTGTGTTTTAGGGGTGTGTGTGTGAAAATGTTGTGTGAGAGGAAAGAGAGAGGGATACGAGAGAGGAGAGAAAGAGAGAGTGGCTGAGGCCTGACCCCGATCAACACGGATCCGGATATTTTATTTCAGGTTCTAACGCCCGAGAAAAAACCCGTAGAAAGGGCTAACGACGTTAGAATTGGGCAAATTTAGAATCTACGGACTCGATTCGATGCCTCGAAAGCGTTAAAGAGGTCCGTTAGGTCAAAATCTCGATCGAACGATAAATGACCAAAACACTCCTAAAAAGAGAAAATTATAAACAAACCCCTAAACTTTTAAAGACTTAAAATAGGGGCACACAACATACGAAATCACAGAATTAAAAATATGAAAGGCACATTAAGCAATGAGAAAAAGTAAATTAAACAGTTAAACACACAAGGCAATTAACACGTGGCGTCTGCTCAGACGATAGGAAAAACGGGGTGTCACAACCTCCCCCCTTTTAGAGAACCTGGTCCCCAAGTTCGAGTGCTGAGTTTGGAACGACTTTGATCACTTCAACATTTCCATTAACCTTGTGCCAAGGGATTTTTGTAGCACCCGAGCACAAGGTACCACATCCCCCGCACCGAGACCCGACCCGAATATGAAATGGACAATCCATACCCGAGCTAAATCATGGCGAACGGGGACATACACACTCGCTAAGCTAGGCGAGAGCCAACTATCGCAACCAAAGGGACAATAAAATAGAAATATTACCAATATGGAAGCAAGGTACATACATAAATAACAAGATACGAAAAGAGCAACGTGTTCAACTAGCATAGATACCTAATCCCGAAATTCAATAAAATCATAAAACATCAATTCCATATTCTTTCTATTCCGGTAAGCTTATCTTGAATTCATGATAATAGTAATATTCAATACAAATCATACATGCTCCGTAACTTAAACAAATCATAATTTAATATGCATATGGACAGACTCTGATCTAACCGAACGACTTAACAAACTTGACTTCCCGCCTAGCACTCCAAACCTACAAGAACACTGAAAACAATCCGGGTTCAGTCTATACGAGACTGGTGGGTATAAAATGAGGCATAAGTAGCATATATAACAATATTTAAACATTCACATGCAGGTTATAATCCCAAATGAAGTTTTTAGAGCGTTTCCCAAGTGGTTAAAATAAAGACGTCATCAAAAGGGATTATAACGTTCATTTTTCATTCTTTAGGTCTTTCGTGGCCCGGCGAGTAGGCGTGCATTATCTCCAACCAACACCTCGTGTAGTTCATTAAACATTCTTTCTTTCTTTCTTTCATGCATTTCATTCTTTCGTGCACATTCATAGACATTCACACCTTCTTCCTCCGGGTGATGGCAGGGTGATCGGCCCGAACCATCCATGCATTGACCAAAAGGGTTTCATGACTCCCCAGATGGCACTCAATGTCCATTCCTCGCTAACTCCTAACGAGGTCCGGTTACGCCGTTCATTGGTGGAACTAGTGTGAGGGATCACCGTCAGCCCATGCCTCCTCGGGTCACCACTCACACCAAGTCCCTGGGCCCCATTCTGTGCATTCATTCATTCTTGCTCGCCAAAACATATGGTAGGTTCATAAAAGAAGGGCTTTACTCTTAAAATCATTGACTATTGAAAACGACTCTATATACGTATAATAACTTTTGGCTGAAATCTTTACACATTGGGAGTATATAGGGTCATTTAACTAAATAGTAGAGAAACCCACCTGCTACACCTTACCAGATAAAATCAAGGAAGAAAGAAGACTTGAGAATAACCTATGAACCCGGCATCTCCGCCCTGGAGAAAACTGTACAAAGAATAACACAGTGCAATCGTGAGACTCAAGACTCCACATGAACCATATATAATGCACGGCAATGCAATGAATGTGATATGATATGCACAAGAAAATAAATCATGTCATAAAGATGTATTAAGTCACATAATCAATCCCTTCAATTATACTTGGAGCGTTCATAATCATCCAAGTTCATATCTCCCATGTATCATATCAAATCAATCCATAAATTCTGAATAATGATCATAATACATATTTCAACAAGTATAAAAGTTATATGAATCTTAAAAGAAGGGTAAAGTATGCAATTAGGGTTCACAATCCAAATATCAAAGTGTTCATGCGCGTTAAGGAGCAATGGAGGCATGTAAATTCATATCTTGCACATAACATGCCAAACGATTCCATAAAATTCACAAAATGAGCATAACACATCATATAACATGTTAGGGTAATAATTGGGGGTGGGAAATTATGAGTAAAGCGGAAGAGAAGCGTAAGAAGAAACTCCGAACATGATCTTGCAAAATCTGACAGTTTTCCACAATGCGCAACCTGCCATGAAACGAGGATATCTGAAGTTTGAGAAGTCCAAATTAGGTTTTGTTTGTTGGATATGAAACTAGACAAGTAGACCTTTAAAATGGTATGTGGTTCGAATCGTGGTTTAAAGCGAGGTGAAAATGGCGTAGGTCCGAAGTTCGATAAATGCAAATTCCCGGTGAAGTGGCGACACCAAATTAAAATAATTGTAACTCACAAATGAGAAATGATATTGAGGTGATTCCAATTTGAGAATACTCTAGACTCAATTTAGTTTCTATAATTCGAATTTCATGTCAATTGGAGTTCATTTAGATAGGTAACGACGGATAAAACCGAGACAGAAATGAATAAAAGAACAAAATGGTAGGCCAGTCAAAAGGGGTGGTAACGGGGGTTAACACTTTCAAGGAAAAATTTGGTAACGGGCGATAATGAGAACAGGCGATTTAAAGCTTGGAAATGGGAGGTGGTAAAGGGCATTAACAATTTTAAGTGAAAAAGGGGGTAATGCGCGTTAACGGCGTCAGGCGAGGTTCCCCTGTTTTCCTGTCTGTTCCGAAGCAACAACAACAACAAAGCTTCCATGTCCAACTCAAACCAAATCATCCCAAACAACAACAAAACACTAACTAACCACATAATTAACCAATAGGACTCAAGGAAACATGTATATGATCCATATATCTCAAATAAACATCAATTAATCCAAGGAAACATGCTCAAATTCATCAAAGTTCACACATGAAACCCTTAAATAAGAAAGGTGATCAAGCATGCCCCAATCTCATATAACTCATGATATATTTGCATAAAACCAAACTAATATCATCATATAATTCTCATATAAACTCATGGGATGCAAAAGACCACAAACCCTAACATATGCTTCAAGAGTTCCTCAATTAAAAACCATGATCTTGTCTTGATTGAGTGAAGAGATGGAGGAGGTGAAGAGATGAAAGTGTATAGCTTGAATTCTTGTTGAAAAGAGAAGAAAATCTTGGCCTTGCTTCCTTCCTAGGTGGATCGAAGTAGGAGGGGAAGGAAGAGGGGTTTTCTTTCTTTGTTCTTGGATGAAGAAGGAAGAAAATGAATGTATGTATATGTATAGCTTATATCGGTCCAAGAAGAGAAGAAAAGGGAAGAATTTGCTACTTGGTCCTTGGAGAATTTAAGTGAATGCAATTAGATATCAACTTTCATGAATGCTATAATTAAGTCCAATTAAATTATCAATTAAGTCCAATGATATCTAATTTAAAAATTTCAAAGTGCACTTCTTAATATACATTTAGTATTTATAAACTTAAAAATGTGAATGTCAACGATTTAACATAAATTCAATATTAATTAACTTAAAATATGATTAGTTAACAATTTAACATTTAAAAATATAAAATTAAATATATAAAACACTTATAAACAATTAGTTTGCACAAATTAGTAAACATATACGTCATTTTCGAATACGGAAAAGTTGGGGCGTTACAATGTTGGTGGCTCGGATCCACAATCGAATGCCCTTCATACCGTTGAGGTGTGTCTATGCACCCGATCACTGGTTGTTCGAGCTCCTTCGATTCCTCTTTGAAGTAGATGGCTATGGTTGCACACGATCTTGAAGCTATTGGCTACTTGCACTTGCGAAACAAGCACAAAGAGAGAATCCCATCTCTCGGCACATAAGATAAAGAGAGAGCCCCGTCTCCCAAGCACATAAGCGAGAGAACCCCTTCTCTCAAATGTCTAAATGAGAGAACCCCGTCTCTCAACCACATAATCGCGAGAACCTCGTCTCTCAACCTATGTCTGGCAGACTCCACGTCTCCCAAACATTCTAGTTGGAGAAAATCCAGCATTTCTCAAACCCCTAGCTTCGAGAGAATCCAGCATCTCCCAAATATCTAACTCTAAGAGAATCCAGCATCTCTTGCTCACATAATTTAGAAAGAATCTAACATCTTTCTTTCATATAAATAGAGAGAATCCCACATCCCCCTAACACATAAATAGAGAGATCTCAAAAACTCTCTTGCACATAAGTCCACTTACTCAACATTCATACATACACACATCCGAGTAACACTTGATGCAAAACATGTTATGCATGTTTAGTGTATCTTTACACGACTGAAATCGGTGTCCCATTTCTCAAAATCAAGTTATGCCTATTTTTCTACAACTTGTACGTCTTGGAGAATTTCCAACTTTTACCCGTTTTTGCTCAGAACCTCTTCTTGTGTTCTCCTTCTATTTTTCCCGTACTTTCCCAACTCTGAACTTGTTGTTGATTGTGTATATGTATGTAAATGGTTTATTTGTGACTTGGATGTCTTGAGTTATGAGAATTTGGTACACAAGTTACATGTGCACCTTGTTATGCGATTAGATGATGTGTTATGCATTAATTATGCACATGAATTTGTTTCTTGATGTTGTACCTTAGTTGTGTATGTGTGATTGATTATGTGGACCTCATATGACTTCTTTGTACTTGATATGTACTTCAATGCCTTTATATGTTTTGATTTGATCTTGGATTAGTTGTCATCGTGTTTATTTGGTCATATGTGTAACCTATTATGCAACTACTTGTCTAGATTGCTATTATATGACTTACGTACTTGATTACATGAATGGCTCATGACTTAAATTATTTGCAAAATGTGCTTAAGCGCTCTAACATGATACGAGTAAGTAATATACCGTATGCATAACATGGATTATGTTTTAGGTTTACATGCATCCATTTGTAGCATTCATATGCATTGTAGCGCGTTTATGTGATTCATCCTTAAGTTTAAGTCTTTGGTTTGTGTTTAGTTTGTGGGTGGTGATGTGTTTACCATGTAGGTTCTGGGTTTAACCAATTGTCTTGTCTACGGCTTCGTTTGGTATAAGGTGAAGTTAGGATATAGTTAAACCCTAATGCAACGTGCTCATTTTCTATGCATGCGGTTCATAAGGCTTATGTATAAGTAAATATGTGTGAAATATGTACTTTAATAACTTTATCATATGTTTTGAAAGTATGAAATGCTATGTATGAGCCTATGTACGCTTGCTTTTGGTTTTGACTATGATTCGGGCCATGCTACGCTGCTTCAAACCGTGTGCCTCTCATGAGCCACATCCCACGTTAGGAGGGTGAGCTATGGAATTAACATGGAAAGGTAAGTAAAGCCTTGTGCTTCACACCGTGTACCTCTCACGAGTCTTATCCCACGTTAGGAGGGTGATCAATAAAGTGACACAGAGATGTAAGCAAAGCATAGACATAGCAACATATAGTACGTATGTATGTATGATATGGTAAGTATGTTTGTAGCGGGATATGAATCTGACCTGAATTTGAATCTGAGTCCGACTCTAAATATGAATTTGACTTTGAACTTGGGTCCAGAGAAGTTGTATGGCAACTCGCGATGCCGAGCTCTCCCATCAACATAACTCCCCCTTTGATAGGATTTGACCAAAGGAGGATTTGACCAACTCTCCCATCAATAGAACTCCACCTTTGAGAGAGTTTGAATATGAATCTGGATAAAACTCTGAATTGGGCCCGGAGATGTGAGTAAGGAGCACTCGGGTCGGACATAGGGTCACCAAGGAACCCCTCCTGAGCACATTTCTATTTGATATGAATCTGAATCTGAATCTGAATAAGAATTTGAATCTGAATCTGAGGAGTTAGTTGGATATGAAATGGTTCGTGAAACGTGAGTGGACTCTTAATTACTAAAATTAGTTGATTTGGCCTTCGGCCCTAAACTCTTTCTGTGATGCCCCGTGTTTTCGTCTTCCAGGTAGCCATGCCACACGTGTGATTTTTGAGAGTTAGAATTGTTTGTATGCTTTAATTGAATTATGTGTTTAAGTGAATTTTGTGAATAATTTCTTTGATTGGCTATGTGATCATTTTATTTATATTTACATTCATTTTATTTCATTTCATAACATATACATATTTCACAAACTCATTCGTTCATATCGTAAGCATTTCATAATTTTCTAACTTATATATATATATATATATATATATATATATATATATATATATATATATATATGTAACAGCCCGTATCTGAACCTAGCTGGAAACGGTAAACCAAGGGATAACCAAAATGCGTTTATATATCTTGTCCCATCCTTAAAATGCTTCATGCATTGCATCTCTACACGAACTAAGTGTTCTTTTGTGACATTATGTGATGTTTGGGGGGGGGGGGGGGGGGCAATGGCACCGAAATCCTAAAAGCCCTAATTATTTTCAAACTGACACTGCACCGTTTTATTCGAGAAACCCTAGAGAACCTATACGCATTTTCTTAGAGTTTTTCAGTCCTCTTTTCAATGCTTCATGGTTTCGTTTATTTGTCCAGAGTAATTTAAGAAATTATTTTCAAATAAAATTTCCGTCGATAGAATATATTTCCATCGATAGGATGATTTAACCCTTGAGATCATCGCCATAACGTTCCTCGATTTTTTCTACATTTTTGGAAAGCCTTTCGGACCTTCAAATTTTATCCTAGTATTTATTTCACAATTAAATCAATTTTTGAAATTCAGAAAAATCCTATCTTCCGAAGCTTATAACGTTTAAACCGTACGTCCGATTTTGACCCGTGAGTAACCGTTTCGAAGCTAATTTTATTTCCTAGCTCTTGGACACTTCTCCAGCTCCAAAATACGTAGGAGAAAGGTAAAATTACCAGATTACCCCTGCTGTAACAATTATACTAAAGAGCAAACCTATTTTTGGAAATTTCATAAAATATCCCACCTAAGTCCCCAGAGTAAATATTATTTGCACAAAGGTCCCTAGCTACTACTATAAATAAGTGGCCAACGCTCTCATTTTTGCTCACTCCATTCTCTTGCTCTCCCCCTTGAGCTCGAACCCCCACCCCCCTCTAGGTATGTTTTCTTATTTTTTTTTTATGTTTTAATTAGTTTAATTTATGTTTTATTTTATGTTTTAATTTAGTTATTAATTATGCTAGGTTTAGGTTTTAATATATGTTTTATTTTATGCATGAATTATGTGATTTAATTTATGCTTTAAATATTCATGAATTTATGAATTATGTTTCCTATAGTATATTTTATTATGAAATGTGTAACATAATCTAATTATGTTACAATTTAATTATGTGACAAATATTCTAGCATGTTATATGTTACATTTTAATTATTTTATGATCATACTTAGGTAATTTAATTTATTACATGATTTAATTTAATGTTGCATGTTACATAATTAAAGTATAACCTATAGTTTTAAATGTTACATGTTTAATCAATTGTTACATATTTATACTTAACTAATTGATATATGTTATGGTATACATATATAATATATGTATACGTATTTGATTCCAATATGTATAAATACGTGTATACTTTCGTATAAATACTATGTGTATTTTCATAATAAATACGCATGTACTTTTGTATAAATAACGTACGTATTCTAGTATAAATACCGCATGTATTCTTGTATATATACTGTATGTACCCTGTATAAATACGTTAGGTATCCCCGTATACATATAGTATAAATACCATATACATACTATATAAATACACGTATACATACAGTATAAGTATCATATACATACTGTATATATACCGTATACTTGAATAGTGACCTTTGACCTTTGACTTTGACCGTTGACTTTGACTTTGACCAAGAATTTTGACTTTTAACCTAAATGATTGTTTCGAAGAGACGAATTCAACGGTCGAAGCCTTTTTCAAAAATTCTCAAAAACAGGGGATCAAAGTAGGTTTCAAAGTTCACATTCCTTTTCTAAATGAGATTGTTTTAAGACTCCTAAGAATATATCCTTAAGTTCTTGACACGAGCTTTTAATTGAGACTAATCGTTTACTCGAATCCTTTGTTCAAAAAAGAGTATTCCTTGTTCAAGCTTTTTGCTTTCTCGCCAATCTTATGTTCCATTCTTAGTTAAATGATTCTCCTGCATTAAATGGTATTACTCTCCTATGTACTGCATTACATGAATCCAATTATGCCTTCATGCTCTGATGATTATTGAATAATTGTCATGAAATCTCGCTACATGATATGATATACTTTGATAATGTTTCGTCCTGTACATATGATATCGTTATGTGCTATTGAATGACTTGAGGTCGTCCCTACTTGTTTATGTGACTATATGGTTTATGGATAGAAACTTAATCATTCACCACTCACAGGTGAAGTCCGGATTTACTGTGGCTCTGGTATTATTGCATAATACCGTTTCTGTAGGTGAGGTTTAAACTATTTCAACTGGAACCATGAATATTCTTACGTATTCAAATAATTTCAAAATCAACGCCTTCGGGTGCAAAGATTCTTATCTTTTAAGTTAAATGCTTTCCCATTTTGGGCAAGACTTCAAGTTTAAAGTTAATGGTTTCTGACATACGTTTTGTTCACTGCTATACTATCTAGATTAAAGTTCCAGTTATTGAACTCTATGTGCTTTTGCACTTTTGAATATTTTGGATAATGCAAGTCTTGAAATAATGTCTTGTTGGGCCCTGACGGTATGGCTGAGTAGTAGATCGAGAGGCGTACGCTAATGGTTATTATGATACTGGCCGTCCTTGTTGGTCATGATGATGGTTATAATCGGAGGTTGGTTATACCACACCATGATCGAGAGAGGTGGATGTAATTCCTCCCATTCTTGTTTACGTCACCGCGGGGTAGCACCCTGGGCGCGACAACTGGAGGAAGAAGGTTGGTGCATGTGATCATGGGTATCGGGATCCTAACCGGTCTCGATACCAATTCTATTAAATGTTTTATGGGAGTAAAGGTTGGAGACTGCCTAGCTTGTGGGCAAATTCTGTTTTAAAGACTGGTTCATACTTTCGGAAAATGTACCCTATACCCTATTCCCTTTTGTAAAAGTATGTATGAACTAGAACCCCTGATGTGTCGGCATGTGTGTGCTTGCTTGGAAATCTTGTTTCAAAGTAATGCTTTGAAGTACGGTTCTGAATTAAAGTTTTAAAGAAAAAGCTTTGAAATTCAGTTTTAAAGTGCCATTTGAAGTAAACCTCTTCTGAAAGTCCTAAAGCTCTCAAGTACTTATATTGTTTTAAAAGTCATGCCTCACTTAGTCCTTTTGACTAATACCTCTAACCTGTTTTCTGACCTCATGGTTTCAGGTTCAGTAATCGCTTGTTGGCTGGTATCTTGAAGTATAGGAAATCCTTTGTTGTGCTCTTATGGTCAGGTTCTTCTGAACTATCTGGGACACCATTCCCTGGATGATAATGTAATGTCCAATTAGATATTTATCGATCTAGGCTCCGGTGTCCTTTGTTACTTATTTTCACTAGTTATATTTTTCCATTGACACTTTATCGAAATATCTCTTTCAATACTCAATTCCTGTATAGTCCTTGAACTTGGTTACTAGCCTCTTGTGTCTCCTGATTTATGTTTCGAAAATTTTAAATTTCTCATATTTTCGCTGCAATGTTCCCTTCTAGTACTCTGATCTTGTAATGTTTTGTCCGTTCGCCGGCGTGCTTCTTGGGTGCTAGGTCACCTATCCACTTGAAAGGCACGACGGTGCGGGGTTGTGGCCCCTTCGGGGTGCTACAATATATATATATACTTATATCTTATATTACTCAAATTATATAATATTCAATACTTTATATATATATACATATATATATATGACAAATACATTCATACATGTATTATATTTTGTATAAAGTACATGTACTTATACGAGTATTATATACCGCATATCACTCCTTACACTTTATATATACAAATAATATAGCTATACATATATTACACATTACATCACATTACATACATATATATCTCACACTTTATACATACATATATGTAGCACCCGAATCGCAAGGTGCCACATCCCCCGCACTATAGCTCAGTCCACATATGAAATGGATAATCCATACATGAACTAAGCTATAGCGAAAGGGAGATAAGAAATAAAACGACAACTATCTAGGCGGGACTAACCCCAAACCAATTATCACAATACATAAGAAATAAAACGAAAGCAAGCTATAATATCGAGCATTTATCACGTAAACCATATTCTAATCTCACATATCAATACATTATCATCTCCCAAAATACATAACATGCTACTACTATCAAAGATAACAAAACATGAAAGTGCAGCTCTAGACTCGACTAAAAGACAGGACACGACTCTGACTCCCGCCTAGCACGCACCTGCAAAACCTAAAAGGTGGAGGCGTCAGTCTATGAAAGACTGAGTGAGGGGCATAAATAAATATAAGCGCAGATAACATGCAAGTCATAACCTAGGGCAAGGTTTTATAACTGAAAGTACTATAAGTTCAAGAATAACGTAGAACTCGCCCGAGATTACAACTATCAAGTTAAACACTTTAATCATTTTCAATCAATCAATCAGTGGCCCGGCGAGTGAGGGCAATTCTCCAACCTTTACTCCGACAGTGTACAATCACGATACTTTCAATTAATTAAATGGTCATGTAAGTAGTTACAGTGCACAAGTAGCAGTTTCAGTAACTCATTCTTCCTCCAATGATGGTGGGTTTGCAAGGCCCGAACCATCCACGGTAACACGGTGTACGTCGGGAGCATGACTCCCACGCAGGGGACTCCTTCCTCCACCAAACCTCCTGGTGGATTCAGGGTTCATCTCCATGGTATGAGAGAAGTGTAAGAGTTACCCGTTAGCCCATGCTTTCCCGGTTGGCTCAAACACAAACTCTCGGGCCCACAGTGAACAATACACGACAACTCGCCAAAAAACGATCAATATAACACGGTAACACGGTACACGGCTTGCTTGCAATTTAATTAAGAGTTTTTGGAAAGATTATATATATATATATATATACATTTTGGCCGAAAGTTCACGTAATGGTTATATGGGTTGTAGGTAGCTCACAATTAAACCTCACCTGTAGCGATAAAATATAAGCAAAGACACTGCCTAAGAAGCCCGCTCCTCGTCACTGGGGTGTTGGTCTGTGCAATAAAGACAAGTGTACGTGAGCCACGACTCGTATGAACCAATTAGGACGAACAACGTAATCATGAACAATATGACGTACATTGACAATTATGGAATGATATGATCATATTCATGCATAAAATGAGCATATAATAAAACGTATCGATCATTTATGGCCTTAGAAACCGATTTGGAAAGGTTAATTTTATGCAGAATATCCAGAAAATCCCCCGGAGCATGGGAACGACCTTTCCGGGTTTGAACTAGAAATAGGAAGGGCCGTTCCCGGCTCCCCGAAACAATCCCGCATGTCTGTAAAGATTTTGGACATTTTGGGGCTGGGAAGGCCGTTCCTAGTCTCGCGCGCCAGCTGTCAGGGGTTGGGAACGACCGTTCGTAGAATGAATTGGGACGGGAAGGGCCGTTCTCGTTATGCAGGTGATGCAGAACAAAGCAGTAACAGGGGAAATGCTCGAAGCAAAAACATCAACCAACCAATGATCCAAAACCAAGCTCAAATGCATATAATTCATGAAATAAACATGCTAGCATACTTATAGTTCAATAATATCTCATTTAAACACTTAAATCCATGCTTAACCACCAAGAATCATTCATTTTAAACTAATATATCAACTATACTCCAAGTTCATAAACTTCACAATATATGCATCAAATTCAAGCTATAACCATATAATCATACTTCCCAACCATTAAAACACAAGTTACAAATCAAAACTATAACCCTAACTTCAAATCAGAGTTCAAGAATTCAATCAACTATCTCATACATACCTTAAAATGAAAAGAGAAGAAAAGAGATGAGTGTATGATGATTATGATGCTTCAAGGTTCACAAATTTCCCGAAAAAATGACTTGAAATGATGATCTCCAAATTTTCCTTCTCTTGGTGTTTGATCGATATATGGGAGCAAGTGTATATGTTTGTGTGTTTGTATGTATGAAATATAATGAAGTGAAATGAAGCTATTATGTGATTCTTCCACATATATAGATGAGTCACCATAATTTGCAATCAAGTCCCCAAGTTGTCAAGTTCATGCAATCAAGTTCATATTCATAAAGAATGATCAATTTAGTCCAAGAATATATGTATGCAATCTAGTCCTCAAATTAACAAAATGATCACTTAAGGACAATTAAACAATTAAGTCATGTTTGACAATTATTTCACGTAAACACTTAGTAATATAATTCACATAATATCACGTAATGTGTAATTGGAAAATTGGGGCGTTACAATTCTCCCCCCCTTAAGAGGACCTGGTCCCTAGGTCCACAGCTCGAACTCCAAATTTAAAACATATACCAAGAGAGCCCCGTCTCTCCAAACAATTAATGAGAGAACCCCGTCTCTCAACACACAAGAGACCACCCCGTCTCTCACATAAAAGCAAATAGCAAACACAAGGAATCATATACAAAAATAAGAAAACGCATGATACACGTGGTATGCATGTTTAGATGTACCGTTCACCATTGTTCTTGCCTGATAAATGGTCTTTGACCCACGGTGGATAACTCTTGTTGCTCCGGACATGTATATATTTGATGCTCAGCACTCCCACAACGGAAACATAAATGCAAACGCTTCCTATACCCATCGTAGGTATGTGTGTCACGTCCACAATAAGTGCAAAGGGGCTTTTCCGAAGATGATGACAAAATCGGCTTAGGTGGAGCCTTCTAAGTCTGTCCCACGTGAGAGGTAGAGCTCCGGGCATTTACGGCATCCTCAACTTTCAAAGCTTTGGTAGTAGCTTTGGCCCAAGTGCTTGTATTGACCGCTTCAATTGCTTCCTAGATGTTCGGTCGAAGTCCTTGCACAAACTGCATCGCTTTGTGGAAGTCATCACTCGCTATATTAGGTGCATAGCGAGATAGCCTCTCATACACGGCTATATACTCCGAAACTGACATCCTTCCTTGCTTTAATTCTGTGAACTCTTTCAATTTCCTAGTACGCGCTGAGGGAGGAATAAACTTGTTCTTGAACTCTCGAGTAAATACCTCCCTATTTATTTTCTCCCCGATGACATCCAATACTATCTTAGTACTCTCCCACCATGAGTAAGTTTCCCCCTAAATCAAAGTGATCTTGCAACGAGCTTTCTCTCGGGACTCACATGGTATAAGATCCCAGATGCTCTCAACTTTCTTTAACCACATCTCTGCCTCAGTATCATTGCCGTTGAAAAATTTAGGGGGGTGTTGATTCTGGAATTCTCGAAGTATAGCAGAAATAGGTGCTTCTAATTGCACCGGTGGAGCAGGTGGTTCTGGAGGTGCATGATCCCTTAATATCTGATCTATAAGCTGAGTTATTGAAGTTAGGAAATCCTGAGGCTGAGCTTGAGGGGGTTGAAGGTGGAGGAGAACGATCACGACGATGTCGCCTATAACCCGGAGAACGTTCAAGACGATGGCGACCTCGATGCATCCTGTATTCAAGACACTAAGGATGCATGTGGAATTAGGGGATGCAAATGGTTGCAATTAAGTCTCAAGTTACAATTAAATCACATAATCAAAACTTCAAGTTATTCAAATAATTCAGGTAGCTCATATAATTCAAATAGAGATTCAAGACTCTCAAGTTGACAATTAATTCCTATGCCGTACGACCTAGACTCGACATGACACGACCCTTGTAGCGCCCCAAACGGAAGGCACCACATCCCCCGCACTGAGACCCCACCTGCATATGAAATGGGAAATCTATACGCGTGCCAAGTCACGACGAACGGGGACCACTCACTCGCTAGGCTAGGCGGGAGCTAAACCTCGAAACCTGAAGGCAATTAACCAAAAATTTCAACTCACGAGCGGAAGCAAATCATAAGATCAATCACAATAAAACAGCAAGTGACGGGTTCAACTAATATAAATACCTAGTCTCGAAATTTCAAACATAAATCATGAATCATAACGAACGGGTTCAAACTGTCCCTAGAAACCTGTCCCAAATATTATAAAATACAATCATATATCTCATACCATCAATGCATAACTTAATCAATTTCAATATGCGTGAAGTGTGACTCAGACTTAACTACAGGACTCGACAGACCTAAAATCTCGCCTAGCACTCCAAAACCTGCAAAAGAACTGAAAACAAATCCGGGTTCAGTCTATAGGAGACCCCTGGGTATAAAACAGGGCATACCATAACAAATATCGTAGAATTTAAGCACACACACATGCAAGCTATAATCCCGTGAGAGGTTTTTGAGATATTTCCCAAGTGGGTAAAAACAAAGGAAAATAACGATCGGGATTACAACAATGAATCTCATTATTCATTACAATCATGCGGTCAATACGTGAGCCCGGCGAGAGGGCGGATTCTCCAACCTCCACCTCATGTGTGCATTTATTCATTCATTAGTGATCACACAATCATTCATTCAGTCACAATCATTCTTTCATTCAATCATTCATTCATTCAATCGTTCATGGGATCATTCAATACACTTACACCTTTTTCCTCCGGGCTAATCCGTCCACCTCATTCATTGACCAAAGGGGGTTCATGAGTTCCCCAAAGGCACTCAGCTTCCTTTCCTCGCTATCCTAGCGAGTTCCGGACTCTGTGATTTGGTTGGGACTAGAACATAGGATCACCATCGGCCCTTGCCTCCCCGGATAGCCATATGTACCGAGCCCCGGGCCCCAATACATGCAATCAATCAATACTCACCAAAACATTAGGTAAGGTGTTCAATAAAGAAAAGGGCTTAACGTTAAAATCATTGACTCTTTAAAAGACTCGATATATACATATAATAGTTTGGCTTAAAACGTTACACATTGGGAATATATCGGGTCGTTTAACTAATAGATGAGAAACCCACCTTTACACCTTACCGACCAATACCAAGAAGAAACAAGAGAACTTAAAAGTGTCCTATGAACCCGGCAGGTCTCTGCCCTGGAGAAAACTGTACAAAGGACAATTTAGTGTACTCGTTAGACTTAAGACTCTAAATGAACCATATATGATGCACGACAATGTATTAACATGATAAGACATGTATGAGCTATAACAATATGCTAATAAGATGTTTATGTCACAAATAATGCCACTTAGTCACATAAACAAACCTTTCATTCATTACACGAGTAAATCGTGTTTGTCCATTATCATTCGTTCAATTCATACCATTAGTTTAATAAATATTCAATTTATAATACTTTATAATACATGTCTGCAATGCATATGAATCATTTAGATGTGCAAGGAATCCATTTAGTACATAAGGAAGGCATTGGGTACAAGAAGATTCACATTGAAGTACTTAAACGTTTATGTATATATGTCACGTTTACACATCATATATTCATTAATTCATATCATAAAGTAACTTAAAGGCAAGAGAAACCACTTGGAGCACCAAATGAATGCAAGGTAAACGTATAATACGTCATGCGATAGTACTTAAGCCATACATGTTGGTAGCTTAACAAAATTATATCGAATCAATCCATAAAATTCATATAATGGTCATAACACATATATTAACAAGTTAGTAAAGCATGGGAATCATAAAAGAGGTGGGAGAAGATCAAACAAGCGAAGAGAAACAAGAAAAAACGAAACCGGAATAAATAGAACCGGCTGGACAGAATCCACCCCCATGGATTCTGGTTAGAAACCCCACTGCCTCAAATCCACCCCCGTGGATTTTTCCAAAGGGAAAAATCCACCCTTGCGGATTCAAAACAGGGGTTAAAAAAATGTAGCAGCCGCAGGGCAACACACGAGAGGAAGCAAAAATCATCAAAACACAAGCAAACCTCAATCAAAACACTCCAAATTCAAGGCACAAGTTCACATACACATATTCTATCACATATCTCAAACTTAAGGCATGAAATCAAGCATATCACAAGTTACCATTAACACATATATCAAGCTTCATTAATGGTGATGCACTCATGCCTTAACCAGCAACCCAAAATCTAGCAAATAGATATCATATTAGCTCTAAGGAACAACATATAACAAACTAAGATCAAATAATTCAAGATTGAAGGCATGGAATCAATTTTCACAAAATCATACTATTCATTTCATACCTTGGAGAAAGGAGGAGAAGATGTAAGAAATAAATATGTTAGTGTACATGGGGCTTGATTCTTGTCTTAGAACTTGGTGGAATCCCCTTGTTTCCTTATCTTTTGCTTGGCTCGATTTTAGAAAAGAAAGGATGAAGGGTTTGGGGAGTCCTTGGAAGAGAAATGAAAGAAGAAGAAGAATGAAACAAGGGGAGGGATATATCGTGTAATGAAGGGAGGAAAAGAGGGAAAATTGCACTTTGGTCCCTTGAGAATTAAGTGATTCAATTAAGACCCGAAAGTTTGGTAGGGGAGCAATTTGGGGTCCAAAGTAAAATTTGATTGAGTCCAAGGATTTCATATAAGTTCAGATACGTACATAATTGAAATAAAACATTAATTCGCAAGTATATAAGTAGTAAATGAATTTAAATAACATAGTCGAAGATCACATAAATCATATAGATCACGCAATGACAATTAATTCATGAAAATAAAATATATAAAAAGTCCACTTAGCATAAAAATCACTTAAAAGTCACATAATAGCAATTAGTTCACGAAATTATTAAGCTAAAAAGTCCCTCAGCAAATAAAACATAATTAAAATCACATAACACTCGATCTAAACCCACTCGTGAAGTCATACTTGACTTGACAAGAAAATGGGGCGTTACCACCTCTCCCCTTTAAGAGGACCTGGTCCCCAGGTTCACTGCCTCGAGTTCTGGATCTGCGTAAACTTTCTCGTGTTCATCCCACGCGGGTTAGCAACTGTAGCACCCCGTACGTGAGGCACCACACCCCCCGCACTACAGTCCAACCAGAGCAACGAAATGGAGGGTCCGCCCACGGATCAAACCGTAGCGAACGGGAGACAAACAAAACAAACACCTAAGCTAGGTGGAACGTAGACCCTGTCAAGAAAAACCAACCAACAAAGCAGAGTACAGCGGAAGACTAAAGATTAAACACATGTATTGGCCAACGGGCTGCAGAAATTAAACACACAGCTCGCAAACAGACTTGGGCTCCTCAGGCCTCTTTTAAACAAATTACAAAACCCAACAAGGGCAATTCAAATAACAATAACACAAGCATACGTATACAAATCTTAAATATTGCCGAATTCAAATAATACAAATGCAAATGCAGACTAAACTAACTCAGACCGACCAACTCAAAAGACTTGACTCAACTCCTCCTAGCTCCAAACTCCAAAGCAGACCTGCACACTAAAAGATTGGGGAGGGAGAGGGTCAGTCTACAATTCGACTGAGTGAGGGGGCTAACGCACACCCAACACGTATATATATATAGAGCAAAGCACGTATCAAATAAAGGACTATGGACCGGGGATAGGGTTTTACATACCAAAGCTATTTTACAAAAGAACTCATACTTATACATATATTCATAAACTCTTAAGTGTGAAAACTCGTATGGATTCATAGATTCAAAAATGCATAAGGATTCATATAAAACTCATAGGGATTCAAATAGATTCAGACCGATTTATAACTTAGCGTAGAAATCTCATACTGAAAACAAACTCTCCTATCCCGTTTCATAATCAACATAACAAAAGAATTCAAATACCCGGCGAGTACAGGTCTCCCACCTTACTCCTTAATCAAAAGATTCAAAAGATTCGAATGGAAGTATAAACTCATAAAATTCATAGGATTCATAGATTCAAATTCTCGTATTCCAACCTTCTTCGGAAGTCTGCACGCGGGTTATGGGCCCACATCGTGCAACTCAATATACGTGGGGGTCACGATCCCTCAACGTACCTTCTCCGGCCTCAGCCGAAGGCTCAAAGCATCACGCCTTCTCCATCTCCCTTAGAGTCGCGCGTAGGTGCTTCAAAGGAGCGTGTGTGCAGGGGTGATATCCGGCGACCCCAACAGCCGTACCGGGTCTCCCTTACCCACACCTCCGGGGCCCAGGAAGTCAAATAGATTCAAATGGATTCATAGATTCAAATAGATTCATATGAAACATACCTAACTCTCGAAACCTAGAAACATACGATTCATACATAAGAAACATACCATAAGAAACATACCTTACCGTGCAACTCGACATATGCTATACACGTACCTCTCCGTGTCATCCTAATCCGTAGCTAGCATGAAGACACATGATTTGGAGCATAGCCTCGTTGCAAAACCATTTTAAGCTTATATACGCCCATACGTATAATTTCAGAAGGATTCATATCAAATCGAATTAACAAAATTCATAACATATCATAAGACACATATTTAATATACATATAGTATATATTCACATTTGGGCTTGAAAATGAGCACATAGGGTTCTAGGTCACATTAACTAAAAGAAACAAACCTAAACCTCAACTTACACCGAAGAAACCAAAACCAGACAAACAATTCACCCCGGAATCAGAACGGACCACGAAACACCACCCCGGGTGCACCTGAACCAACTGAAGACAAAACACAAAGCTTAGACTCCAAATGAACCACATTGACGCACGGCTTATGTTTACGCATTTAAAGAATGCAAGTAGGTAGGTGAAGTTCATATACAAATCAAATTCATGCAAACGTATGCGTCTCACAATGTAATGAAGTCATAATCATGCTTAGGAAACACTCAAGTATCCAATTAATCCAATTAAGAGCAAACAAGGTGTTCATGAACGCATACTAACCAATTCATGCATAAGTAGAACAAATATCAACACATAAACATGTTATAAAAAGTTAGGAACAAGCTCGGGGTCAGAAAGGTACAAGAAAAGTGGAAGAAGAACACGAAAAGTGGCTTTGAGCGAAATTAGGCAAAAGTTGGAAATTTTCCGAAATGCATAGGTTGTAGGAAAACTGGAATATCTTGAGTTTGAGAAGTGGGAATTGAGTTTTGTTTATTGGGTATGAAACTAAACAAATGGACCTTTAAAATGGTATATGGATCGAATTCGAATTCAAAGTGAGGAGGAAATGTCGAAGGCTCGAAGTTGGGTGATCGCAGAGTTTTAGAAAAATGGCGACACCAAAATGAATCGATTATATCTCACAAACTAGAAAATATATTAAGTTGATTCCAGTTGGAGGTTGTTCTAGACTTCAATAGGTTTCCAATGGTTTAAAAATCAGATCAATTGGAGCTCATATGAGAGAGAAAAGGGTGTTTGAAAATTAAACTGAAAGCAGAAACGGGCGTGTGAAAGCTCTCGGGTGAAAACAGGGGGTGCCCAAACGGGCGTTTGGGAAATGAACTAGGCCAAGAAACGGGCGTTTGGATACCGTCTGTGAGAAAAATGCTTGAATAGTAACGATGGCAGAAATGGAAACAAACCCCAAGCTCACACGAACCCATGCAATACCAAATCACACAAAATTCATACCACGAAGCATATATAACACGTAGGTCACATATTTGCACATAAGAACTCCCGAAACGAGCCCAAACACCCAAAACCCGAACCTAGTACTATTTATCATCTTCCCCAAATTCACAAATAACACATATCTAAGGTTCGAAAGGGATATTAAATTGAAGCACGTAATGAAAGGGTCACAAATCTTACCTTAAGTCGTCGATCAGACGGTTGGATCTCTCAAACTCGAGCTCGGAAGCTTTTTGGCCAAAAGGGGGAAGAAATCTTCTCTTCTCTCTTCCTTGTGTGTTTCACGTGAAATGTGAGGGAGGAGGAAGGCTTGGCCCGTTTTATTTGTCAAGAAACGGGTCGGGCAAAACGGTTAGGGTCAAATGGTATCCGATCCAAACGGATCAGATTCTAAAACGGTAGGGCTATTAAACTGCTTTAGAAAATTAATAGGTTAAATCCATTAAATCCGAATCATCGAAAAGAATCAAATGGTGGGGTCAGAATTCGAGCTCGAATTCCCGAGCTCAAATTGCCACGAGGGCCAAAACACCCTAATTAAAATTAGGTATCCTAATTTACAATTATTGGACACTTGAGTCCAAGTACAATTAATTAAATTCTAAAGCACACGTAATAAAATAAATCTCACGTTGACACATAAGCATGCTAATCACATAATTCACGTAAATTACTGAATTGAACTCACTTGTGCACCGTACCTGGAATGCCGAAGAGGCGGGGTGTCACAGCAACTCCCCGTCAGGAATTAGTTCGGAAAAGGTCTTCAAGTAACAAGGGGTCTTCAATTGCTGTTAAGTCACGACCCTTAACTCCCCAAAACCTAAGCACTCGAAAGTCTAACAGGTAACAAGCAACGAAGAAAGAACCCCGTTTTTCGAGCAAGAAGGAGAGAACCTCGTCTCTGACAAGCAGCAAAGAGAGAACCCCGTCTCTCACACAACAACAAGAGAACCCCGTCTCTCAAACAACAACACAACAACCCAAGAGAACAAAGAAATAAACTGACACATAAACCCCACCAAATGGAACATGTAAGAAATAACAAATAAATCAACTATCATTCATACAAGAGCAGTTAATACAACTAGCGATTAAAACACACGTAGTATCACAAAATTATTCGAACTAAAATTGCGTGTCTGCATATGCCATGGATGTCTGATGTACCGTTCACCGTAGCAATGAGATTGGAAGTCGGTAGCTGGTAATGTTGTTGGATGATCTGATCCCCTCGGTGGATCGCTTTCTTACTCATCTCTCATTCATTAGCATGTGCTTGAATAGAAGGGTAGACGGACCCTTGGTTGACCCCAATTCTCTATTTCCATTCTGATCCTCTTCCACGGTTATTTTCTTTAATTTGGTAAAGCTCTTGGAATTCAAATAACCTTCGGAATAACAGTAACCTTCTTCCTCCCAATTCCTTCTAAATTGAGTTGAGACTATTGGTTCCCCAAATTTTAACTCGATCTTTCAGTGGAACCTTCATCCTCTTCAAGACTTTAAGCGTGCCTTCAGTTCCAATCCATTCAATTCTTTAACCAAAACTAAAACCTCCTTGATGATTCTTGATGTTCGATCCATGTCTCTCAATAATTACCCTTGTCCAATTCTTCTCGCCTTAAAGCTTTCCAAGTCATCATGGAAAGATGACTGAGAACTTATTAAGGATTTTATTTTGTTATTTTGTCCGAGGTCTTTCAATACTTAGTTGAATTTACCTTTATTGTCACCATCCCGGAGTATAATACTTTGATCCCGTTTTCTTTCTCCAAAACTAACCTAAAAGTTCAACGAAAGCTTCTTCATAATTCCATCATCTTCAGGATCCGACTTCCATTCGTATCAATGTTGATCAAGTCAATCCCTTCATTACCCCGTAACAATCTTCAACCTGAGTTTGGTAGCTTAACGTCCACTTTGAGGTTTTACTAATAAAGCCGTTTCATTCCTTTTTCTATCACTGTCATTAGGACTTTCATGCCTACCGAGACTTGTATTTCTATTGTTTTTACTAAAGGCATCTACTTCGAGCACAACCTTGAATCTAAGTGTGTTTCTCGGTCATGCTCTCCCCCTTAAAGATTTTCGCTGTTATATGTGTAATTCTATTCATCATTCTTTAATCAAAATTCTCGGTCTCCCCGAAGTTACTCCTTGGGACGAGCAGCTCCAGTTAGGAAACGTACTCAATAGTCTTGCTCATGTTCACTTTGACATTCTTGATCGGAATAACGGCCCTAGGCCTTTTCTTCCCAACTTTTCTATTAACCCTTTGAAATATGGAACCTCAAATTTTGTTTCTTATCCAATTTGTACAACCCCGAAATTAGCTTCAACACCTTTCCCTAAAACTTTACTTTTATCTCTGCCCGAACCCTATTTTCAAAACACTCTTCTTTAATTCGATTCGATAGGACTATGATTAAATCGGTAGTTGAAGTATCAACCAAGGATGGCTTCATAACAAGTAACATTAAAATGATGCATGTTGGGTTAAGATGTTAAATGCAAGTAGCGCATATTTTCAACAAAGGAGATGAAACATCAAATCATCGATTATAGCAACAAAACACATGATTCAACAAAAGAAATATGCAAAAACAAGTTAACAATTATAATATTAAAATGCATATAGTAAGAATTTAAGGAATTAATTACAATGTATAATGCATGTGCTATGAATGCATTGAACCTGTCACCATAGTATTAGTTTTAGCTCGACAACTTGTTCTTCATTTTTCCAAATACAACTTGCCTCGAATTGTTGTTCATTTCTCGTTTTACCACGATCTTCAAATCGTTGAAGTCTTCTTTTATAAGCTTATATCTCCATGGTCCAAGATTATAATTTCTTAAACCCAAATTCTTCTACGCCCATGGGATCGCTGTTTTGACTCCCTGCAAAGATTGATCCCCAAATGTTGTTCCAAATCCTACTCCTAGTTATCACTTTGTTCGAAGTTCCCTTAATGATTCTTCATGAGTTCAACGACTGGATGAACTCATCCTCCAATTGTTTACACTTGAGCACATAATTTCCCACCAATAGCTCTTCGCCTTTCTTTATCATTTCCATTTATTGCTCCATATTTCTCAATTCAACCTCCCAACGCAACAATTTAGCTTGGATCTGGATAATAAACTCTAATCTGGCCAAAGATAGAACCGTCAGCATTGTTACCTCCCATAAGTTTGCATTCACCGTGTTGGATTGATTCCTTTAATTCTTTTCAAATCCAACTTCTTCCCGAACTCAGCTTCTAAAACTTAATTTATTCGGAAGTTCTGCTTTGCCGATTCACCTCGCTCGCCATTCACAAATCCTAATATATCCCGAACCTTCTACCTGAACTTGAAACCAATTAGCTTGATTCACATGGAAACTCATCCTCGATGGTGTTTGTTGCTTATCTCTCGACAATCGATTTTACTTTGAGTCCTCTTGATTATCATCACCTCTTCGTTGATCTGAACCTCAAACTAAAGTACCTTTAAGGTTTTCCTTTGATCATCTATACCGAACGATCCTTTGTACTACTAACTTGATCCCAATTAAACATCTTGTAATTTTCCCACTTGCTCGTACATCAAAGCCTTGAATTAGATGAGCTCATCAACCAGCTAGATAATCTTCGTCACTTATCAACCAGAACCTACTTTACATTGAATTCTCTTTAAGGTCATCTCCTACTTATTGATAAGACCTCAAATCTAAAACACCTTCAAGATTTTCTTCACCCCTCCCTTGAATGAATGATCCTATGGAATCCGGTTGGGAGATCCTCGTGGTGTGGGCAAACCTGTTGACCTTGGGAATCAAATTATCACACACCCTACCATTGTCCCATCATTTATCCGCCAATTGCAATTGAACCCACAAATTGTTGCCACATGCCGAGCCTTTTATTCCGGATCTTAACCTTCATACCTTAGTCCTATTTAGAAAAGACCACGATTCTCAAATCTTTATGTGTAATTCCCGGTGCATTTCATTCATCATTCATGCTAGAAAGTAGAACTCGTGAAGAATTGTTGTGACCCTGAGAATTGGCCGTGGATTGATATTGTAAGAATATTCTACAATCACAACTCATCTCAAATATAAATGCATGCCGGTTAGTAAGTGCATATGACACGTAAGTAGCACCAAGAGCACAAATTTAATGTAAAATACAACACATAGTCGAAAAGTTGAAAGTAAATAAGTTCAACATATAAATTTTCAACATTTTGCATCAAACACCATCAAATGAGGTCAAGAATCAATGCAATGCACACGTTGACAAGTAGTTCCTATGCCGTACGACCTAAACTGACTCAATCACGACACGCGAGCTCCGGTTTTGCAACCTGGAGGCTCTGATACCACTTAAGGATGTAGCGCCCCAAACGGAAGGCACCATATCCCCCGCACCGAGACCCCACCCGCATATGAAATGGAAAATCTATACGCGTGCCAAGTCACGGTGAACGGGGACCACTCACTCGCTAGGCTAGGTGGGAGCTAAACCTCGAAACCTAAAGGAAATTAACCAAAAATTTCAACTCGTGAGCAAAACCAAATCATAAGATCAATCACAATAAAACAGCAAGTGACGGGTTCAACTAACATAAATATCTAGTCCCGAAATTTCAAACATAAATCATAAATCATAATGAACGAGTTCAAACTGTCCCTAGAAACCTATCCCGAATATTATAAAATACAATCATATATCTCATACCATCAATGCATAACTTAATCAATTTCAATATGCGTGAAGTGTGACTCAGACTTAACCACAGGACTCGACAGACCCAAAATCCCGCCTAGCACTCCAAAACCTGCAAAAGAACTGAAAACAAAGCCAGGTTCAGTCTATAGGAGACTGGTGGGTATAAAACAGGGCATACCATAACTAACATTGCAGAATTTAAGCACACACACATGCAAGCTATAATCCCGTGCGAGGTTTTTGAGATATTTCCCAAGTGGGTAAAAACAAAGGAAAACAACGATCGGGATTACAACAATCAATCTCATTCTTCATTAGAATCATGCGGTTAATACGTGAGCCCGGCGAGAGGGCGGATTCTCCAACCTCCACCTCGTGTGTGCATTTATTCATTTATTCATTCATTAGTGATCACACAATCATTCATTCAGTCACAATCATTCTTAATTCAATCGTTCATTCATTCAATCATTCATGCGATCATTCAATACACTTACACCTTTTTTCTCTGGGCGGTGGACGAGTTAGCAAGACCCGGCCACCTCATTCATTTACCAAAGGGGGTTCATGAGTTCCCCAAAGGCGCTCAGCTTCCTTTCCTCGCTAATCTTCTAGCGAGTTTCGGACTCTATGAATTGGTTGGGACTAGAACATACGATCACAGTCGGCCCTTGCCTCCCCAGATAGCCATATGTACCGAGCCCTGGGCCCCAATACATGTAATCAATCAATACTCGCCAAAACATTAGGTAAGGTGTTCAATAAAGAAAAGGGCTTAACGTTAAAATCATTAACTCTTTAAAAGGCTCGATATATACATATAATAGTTTGGCTTAAAACGTTACACATTGGGAATATATCGGGCCATTTAACTAATAGAAGAGAAACCCACCTTTACACCTTACCGACCAATACCAAGAAGAAAACAAGAGAACTTGAAAGTGTCCTATGAACCCGGCAGGTGTCCGCCCTGGAGAAAACTGTACAAAGGACAATTTAGTGTACTCGTGAGACTCAAGACTCTAAATGAACCATATATGACGCACGACAATGTATTAACATGATAAGACATATATGAGGTATAACAATATGCTAATAAGATGTTCATGTCACAAATAATGCCACTTAGTCACATAAACAAACCTTTCATTCATTACACGAGTAAATCGTGTTTGTCCATTATCGTTCATTCAATTCATACCATTAGTTTAATCAATATTCAATTCATAATACTTTATAATACATGTCTACAATGCATATGAATCATTTAGATGTGCAAGGAATCCATTTAGCACATAAGGAAGTCACTGGGTACAAGAAGATTCACATTGAAGTACTTAAACGTTTATGCATATATGTCACGTTTACACATCATATATTCATTAATTCATATCATAAAGTAACTTAAAGGCAAGAGAAACCACTTGGAGCACCAAATGAATGCAAGGTAAGCGTATAATACGTCATGCGATAGTACTTAAGCCATACATGTTGGTAGCTCAACACATATATTAACAAGTTAGTAAAAATCAATCCATAAAATTCATATAATGGTCATAACACATATTAACAAGTTAGTAAAGCATGAGAATCATAAAAGAGGTGGGAGAAGATCAAATAAGCGAAGAGAAACAAGAAAAAACAAAACCGGAGTAAAGAAAACCGGCTGGACAGAATTCACCCCGATGGATTTTTCCGAAATCCATCCCTATGGATTCTGGTCAGAAACCCCACTGCCTCAAATCCACCCCCGTGGATTTTTCCAAAGGGAAAAATCCACCATCGCGGATTCAAAACAGTGGCTAAAAAAATGTAGCAGCAGTAGGCAACATACGAGAGGAAGCAAAAATCATCAAAACACAAGCAAACCTCCATCAAAACACTCCAAATTCAAGGCATAAGTTTATATACACATATTCTATCACATATCTCAAACTTAAGGCATGAAATCAAGCATATCACAAGTTACCATTAACACATATATCAAGCTCCATTCATGGTGATGCACTCATGCCTTAACCAACAACCCAAAATCTAGCAAATAGACATCATATTAGCTCCAAGGAACAACATCTAACAAACTAAGATCAGATAATTCAAGATTGAAAGCATGGAATCAATTTCACAAAATCATACTATTCATTTCATACCTTGGAGAAAGGAGGAGAAGATGTAAGAAATGAAGATGGTGGTGTAGATGGGCCTTGATTCTTATCTTAAAACTTGGTGGAATCTCCTTGTTTCCTTATCTTTTGCTTGGCTCGATTTTGGAAGAGAAAGGATGAAGGGTTTGGGGAGTCCTTGGAAAAGAAATGAAAGAAGAAGAAGAATGAAACAAGGAGAGGGATATATCGTGTAATGAAGGGAGGAAAAGAGGGGAAATTGCACTTTGGTCCCTTGAGAATTAAGTGATTCAATTAAGACCCGAAAGTTTGGTAGGGGAGCAATTTGGGGTCCAAAGTAAAATTTGATTGAGTCCAAGGATTTCATATAAGTTCAGATACGTACATAATTAAAATAAAACATTAATTTGCAAGTATAAAAGTAGTAAATGAATTTAAATAGCATAGTCGAAGATCACATAAATCAAATAGATCACGCAATGGCAATTAATTCATGAAAATAAAATATATAAAAAGTCCACTTAGCATAAAAATCACATAAAAGTCACATAATAGCAATTAGTTCACGAAATTATTAGGCTAAAAAGTCACTCAGCAAATAAAACATAATTAAAATCACATAACACTCGATCTAAACCCACTCGTGACGTCATACCTGATTTGATAAGAAAACGGGGCATTATAACACTAGAGACTCGATTTTACAACCAGGCTCTGAGACCACCTTAGGATGTAGCACCCGAAGCGCAAGGTGCCACATCCCCCGCACTATAGTTCAATCCACATATGAAATGGATAATCCACACATGAACTAAGCTATAGCGAACGGGAGACAAGACATAAAACGAGAACTAGCTAGGCGGGACTAACCCCAAACCAATTATCACAATATATAAGAAATAAAACGGAAGCAGGCTATAATATCGAGCATTTATCACGTAAACCATATTCTAATCTCACATATCAATACATTATCATCTCCCAAAATACATAACATGCTACTACTGTCAAAGATAACAAAACATAAAAGTGCAGTGCTAGACTCGACTGAAAGACAGGACACGAGTCTGACCCCCGCCTAGCACGCACCTGCAAAACCTGAAAGGTGGAGGCGTCAGTGTAGCACCCCTTAACACGTGGAGGTACCACACCCCCACACTATAGGTCAATCCACATACGAACGGCCAATCCGTACATGAACCAACCTATAGCGAACGGGTGACAATGCAATACACGACAAGCTAGGCGGGATTACTTAAACATGCAACAAAATAAAACGGAAGCATAACCAGTTTCTATCAAATATTTCCATCTATCAAATCATGACATTTCTCGTTTACCAACTAAAATATGTTCTAGCCTTCCATATCAATACATTGTCATCTCCAAATATAAATAATAGTATTAACTACAATTTCGTAAGTAATAACAAATACCCAAATACACGAACCATGGTTGACTCGACTACATGAACTGGACTCGACTCGACTCCCGCCTAACGTGCACCTGCAATAACCTGAAAGGTGGAGACGTCAGTCTGTGAAGACCGAGTGAGGGGTTTACATATGTATTAGCGCAGATAACATGCAAGTCATATTCTCAGGTAAAGATTTATGAAATATAAATATACAAGTTCAATAATAATATAGCTTTGCCCGAGAATACAACTATCAATATTAAATACTTGTTCTTTTCATGCAATCAATACATGGCCCCCGGCGAGTAGGGGCGGTCTCCAACCGAACTCCAAATGTACATGAACATGCTTGCTTGATTATTGAACAATAAGTGATCATGAAATTCAATTATCGTGCGATCGTGCATGTGTATTCATATAACAAGTTCATGGAATGGAAAATCATGCAATAACCCGAGGACAATCCGTGGTGCCGGATTTATCCCCAGTCTCCTTCTTCCTCCGGTTGATGATGGGATTGCAAGGCCCCAACATCCATGCGTGTTGAGCAGAGGGTACGTGAATCCCTAAGCCCGGAGCTCCTTACTCCACTACCCTCCTAGTGGATTCAGGGGTGACCCCAAATGTGGTGAGGATAGCGCCAGAGTTACCCCGTCAGCCCTTGCTTTCCCGGTTGGCTCTAGTCACTACCCTCGGGCCCAACGCGAACGGTCATGCTACTCGCCTAAACATGCTTGCAATCGTGAACATGAACAATCATGGCTTGCTTGCTTGAAACATGACTTGAAATGATAAATGATTTCATGGAAAGTATAGATATAAATACCTTTGGCCAAAAGATCACATATTAGGAGTACGGGTTCTATTTAACTAGAAATTAAACCTCACCTGACAGGTGACACACGACTCGTGAATGCGTGAACGTGCTCATGATCCACAATCTCCGCCCTGGAGAATAACTGGACAAGAAACGGGACAATGTACGTGCATGAGACCACCATTCAAGCATATTATCTCATATAAGATACACGGCACGATCATGTACGAGACGTCAAGCAATAAACAATGTAGCATCTAAATATCACGTTTTGGCATGTAATCAATCATATAATAGCAATTCGGGGTCAAAGAAGTCATCGGATAGAGGGGCTAAAATTGTAATTTTGGGCAGAAAGTTTCTGCACTACCAGGGGGCTGGGAACGGCCGTTCCAGGCTTTAGTTCAAAATGGGAAGGGCCGTTCCCGCCTGTCGGGCTCCCCGAAGATGGGAACAGCCGTTCCGGCTCGCAAGCCAAAATGGGAACGGTCGTTCCCGTCCTCGCCGCCAAGCACACCATTCAAAATATGGGAACGAACGTTCCCTAAATACAAAGGGAACGGGAAGGGCCGTTCCCGTTACGCAGCAAGAGCAGAACATAGCAGCAGAAATAGGGGAAGCTCGAATCCAACACCAAATCTCTCCAAACACTTATGATTTAACTCTTAATGCTATAATTCGTGAAAAGGAACATATATGCATGCTTTTGATACAATAAAATTCAAGATAAACACACAAACCATGTCTTAATCATCATAATTCTCACTTCAAGCTCATATATCCAATTAACATATAATTCCATAATTTTCAAGATTCATACATGAAATTCAAGGCTAAAGCTTATAATCATAATTCCAGCATCATATAAGCAAGTTATTTCATGGAAATCATAACCCTAGCTTCATAAATTGTTATCAAGAAATCATATATATGCTCAAATATACCTTGGAATGAAAATAATGGAAGAAGATGATGAATATGGATGCTTGAGCTTGAATCATGGAATTCTTTAGCAATTTCTAGCTTGAAGATGATGATTTCTCAATTTCCTTTTCTTCTTGAGTGAATACCGAGAGAGATGATGATGGTTGTATATGTTGGAATTAAAATGAAGATGGAAGAAGAATGAAGAAGCATACACCGTGATATATTTTGGGAAAAATGTGATATTTGTTATTTAATCCTTCAAATTCTATAAGTTATGCAATTGAGTATCAAAGGTTTGGAAGTGATCAATTAGGTCCAAGAGGTTTTCATGCAATTTGGTCCTCAAAGAAAAGGAAGTGAACAATTAAGGACAATTATGCAATTAATACAAATTGGACAATTAATTCATGTAGCAATTAAATTCCATTCATACAAGAATTCTCAAAATGAAATGAATTTCATATAATTTCCACGTAATCATGTTGAACACAATTTATAGAAATTAATATAGCACGTATAAATTGAATAAACGAAATAATAAAATAAAACCCTAACGCTCGAAACTCACATGTAACGCCCCGATTTTTATTTATTGATATCTTATGTCTAAAATAATTTTATAAATTATATTTTATAATACTTTCATGAAATTCATATTTAATTTATAATTTATCTCATAACTTGAAAATGTTTATTACGTGAGATTTACCGAAAATGATTTAATTGTCAACTTGGCCCTATATGTCCATTCTTTTAAATTTAGGGACCAAATTGCTTGAAACCTTTGGGGACTAAAGTGATCACTTTCCAAACTTGATATCCTTAATTGCTTAACTTAAATAACTTGGAGGGTTTAATTGCAAATATTACATATTTCCTAAATATCACGGTATATCATCTCCTAGCTTCCAAACTCATTTCATTCTTGATCTTTCATCATATTTGCTTCTTGCTCTCACCGAACCACAACTCCAAAGGAGGGGAGAAGAGAATTCATCAAATCATCCAAGTTTATTCAAGAAATCCAAGCTTTGAAGTTTAGCATCCATCATCATCTTCTCCATCCATTCTTTACCTTCAAGAGCATGTAAGTGGATATATATATGGTCTCTTGGGCATTTATGTAGAAGCTAGGGTTTGAGAATTGCATGCTAGATAAACTCTTTGTTATGCAAAGCATGATTAAATGATGATATCTTGGATTATGGCATGATTAATTCATGAGATTCTTGAATAATTGGTATGAATGATCATGAGTGTGAAATCATGAATTCTTGATGGTCTTGTGTGTTTTGAGTGTTTAAGTGTTATGATATTATTTCTTGAACCTATATGCATCATATTCCCAGAAATCATGACTTGGTTGATTGAAAATGGAATTTTGGTTGCATTGTTATGCATTCCCGTAGCTTTCCCCTGTTTTTCCTCTGTTCTTCCAGTTTCAGAAACTGGGAACGACCGTTCCCAGCCTCAAGGCATTTCGGGAACGGGCGTTCCCACCTTTTCAAATGAACAAGGCGACCGAGCATGGGAACGACCGTTCCCATTTTGGCCTTGCGCCGGAAGGGCCGTTCCCAGCTAAGGCGCATTTCTAAAATGGGAAATCGTTGGCGCGCGTTTGGGGTTATGGGAACGACCGTTCCCATTTTACACAGGGGTCTGGAACGGCCGTTCCCACCTGACATGCAGAACAAAACATTCTGCATAAAATTATGTTTTTAGCCCCTCGATCCAACGACTTCTTTGACCCCGAATTGCTGTAATATGTGCTAATATGATGTGAAACAACATGTTATCATACCATATTGCATTTTCGTGATCATCTCGATACATTTCCACCGTTCGTCACATTTTGTGCATTTTAGGTCATGTCTCACGTATAAGTGTCGTGTTTGCACAGGTCACGGGGGCGTGGACGAGGAGCAGGCTCCGTAGAGCATATCCTTGTGTTATTTTGTAAGATAGGTGAGGTTTAACTGTTAGTTATATAGAACCCGTATATCCCTTATGTGATATTTCGGCCAAAAAGGTATTTATATTTATAATCTTTATAAATCATTGATCATTTCAAGTCATGTTCAAACAAGTAAGCAAGCCATGTATTGTTTCGTGCATGTTTAGGCGAGTAGCATGACCGGTTCCGTTTGGGCCCGAGGGTAGTGACTAGAGCCAACCGGGAAAGCAAGGGCTGACGGGTAACTCTGGCGCTATCCTCACCATGTTAGGGGTCACCCTTGAATCCACTAGGAGGTTAGTGGAGGAAGGAGCTCCGGGCTTAGGGATTCATGTACCCTCTGCTCAACGAGATTGGATGTTGGGGCCTTGCAATCCCTTCATCAAATCGGAGGAAGAAGGAGACTGGGGACGAGTCCGGCACCACGGATGCGCCTCGGGTTATTGCATGATTTCCATTTCATGATTGTGTTATATGCTTACACCTTCGCACGATTGCACGATAAGTAACTTGCATGATCACCTATTGACTGTTAAACAAGCAAGCATGTTCATGTTCATTTGGAGATCGGTTGGAGACCGCCCTTGCTCGCCGGGGCCATGTATTGATTGATTGCATGAAACGATCCAGTAATTAATATTGATAGTTGTAATCTCGGGCGAGTTATCTATTATTGTGAACTTATACCTTTTAATTATAAAACCTTACCCGAGGTTATAACTTGCATGTGAATGCGCTATATACATTTATGCCCCTCACTCAGTCTTCGGTAGACTGATACTTCACTTTTCAGGTACTTGAGAGCCGGTCGTGCTAGGCGGGAGTCTGGTCCAGTCTTGCATTGTCACGA
This sequence comes from Lantana camara, assembly GCA_037501455.1. Taxonomy (NCBI): domain Eukaryota; kingdom Viridiplantae; phylum Streptophyta; class Magnoliopsida; order Lamiales; family Verbenaceae; genus Lantana; species Lantana camara. Next base: position 98,404,187 of record CM074856.1, read on the forward strand.
GTCTATCAGTGTACCATCATGTATATATTTTACTACTTCTCATGTCATGTCTATTGTTATCACATTTTGAATACTTGATCATGTATAAGAGATGATAATGTATTGATAGTTAGTTTGGTATCTATACGTATCTATCTGATAAATATGGTACCTATATGTATTTATGAGTTAATGCTTCCGCTTTTAATTTTATATTTCCTGGTTTTGTATTGCTTTGGGGTTTAGTCCCGCCTAGCTCGTCTTTTCTTTTATTGTCACCCGTTCACTATAGGTTAGTTCATGTACGGATTGTCCATTTCGTATGTGGATCGGCCTATAGTGCGGGGGTGTGGTATCTCTACGGATAGGGGTGCTACATCTTAGGTGGTATCAGAGCCCGGTTGCAAAACCGAGGTTCTCGTGTCGTATCGTATCAAGTCTAGGTCGAACGGCATAGGATTAATTGTTGATTGAGAGTCTTGCATATTATTTGAATCTATTTGAATTCTTTGAATTAATTAGTTTACTTGATAACCTATGCTTTGCATTGAGTTTTGCAATTTATTGTTACTTAACTGATCCTGAATTCTTGAAATTATGTGCTTAATGTGTTTTATTTTAAATATTGATACACTACTTGTTGCAATTGTATTCAATTTTTGTTGCTAGTATCAATTATGTGATCATTATGTGACATGAGCATGCCTCACCTGCATGCATTTATTTCAATAAAAGTTGTGAGTTACAGGTTGTAGACAGAATATCAAACCACGGCCAGTTGCTCGATAGTTTTGGGCTACTACCGAATTTGAGAAGGGTGTGCAAGTTGAGGCTAAAATTAGGGCGTCGAAGGAAAGTCAATTAATTATGTCCGATCGAAGTACAAGCTTGGGAATTACCTTTGGGTTATATCAACCGGATTCAACTTTCTAACACGACAGCCAGAAAGATTAAACAACCAGTTATGGAAATCAACATGTTCGGGATTCTACATTTGGGTAAGACGAGTTTATTTTCTGATGCAAGATAAATTGTCGTGTTGAGGAAATACATCGACAGATAGGGAACGGTAAAGGAAAATACTCAAGAGAGGCAAAGTGTTAATTAGAGGGAGAATAACCGGATTGCTGTTAGCGAGTGATTCAAGGGTTGGAAGGAGAGAATTTCGAAGATGTTTAAATCGGGAGTTCTAATAATAAGGAAGAGGTATTCTCGGGGAATGACTCTAAAGATTACCAACCATGATGTGGTTGAATTGGAAGATATGGAGCAACACGTCGAAGCATTCAAACTTCAGAATCTCCCACTCGGATTATCAATTCACAGAAAGTGCTACCAAGGAATTTTAGGCTAAGGACCAAGTACGGAAAAAGTTTGAGGACAAGTTTATTAAGTTAGGATTCAAAGGATGAAATCCAAAATAAAAGAATTCATTAAGGGAAATTTGTACTACCAGAAATGACGCGCCTACCGGGCAAGGAAGTCTATTTCATTCGAGGATAAGGTGAAGGAGATTGGGACATTAATTATTCAAGATTCAAGGTGTAGTTAAATTGAGGCTGAGTTAATTGGGAAGTAAATTCAAGTAGGAGAAGAAGATCATTTCAATCAAGCTGGTAGATTTGGATTCATGAAAGGTAAAGAGCTTAGGACTCTATAATCGGGAGGAATGAGTTTATTTTCCGGATTCAATGAAGGGTCGTGTAAGAGTGCGAATTGAGGAATTTGGAAGGAAATTATATGCTCACAAGTAGGTAAGTAAGAAGAGGAGTTCTATAACCGATTCAGAGTGAAATAGTAGACTTGAAGGGTTTCAATCACGGTGGCAGCTTGGTTAATCGGGAGAATAACTGGAGACTTAAGGTTCGAGAGGGGTCAGGAAATCAATTCTATAAGTGGAACAGAAGTTGAATCCAGGAGTTTTCGTTCGGGGATTATATAGTTACCCAAGTTAACGCAAGGACAATTTTGGGATTTCAATCAAGAAAAGGATAAAGGAAGTTCAGCACTCCAGTGGATATGAAGTTGAAAGATAATCATGTTAAAGATTTCGGTCTAGTTGGGTATTTCCAGATCCAAGCTGAATTGTCGTGTTGCGAGGTTATGTTAAAAGATATGAGGCAACAAATGAAAACCATAAAGAAGGTAACGAATTGCTAGGTAAAGGTTAGATGATCGAGTGCAGATAATGGAAGAAGGAAATTCATTCAATTATTCAAACTCTTAACGAGCAAACCAGGAGTTGGATCAGAGTGACAACCATGAAAAGGATTCGGGCAAATTGGGGAGCAATTACTAAAGAGTAAGCTAGATGTTAACTCCATGAGCATTGAAGATTTCGGGTTTTAGAAATCATAATACGAGCCGTGGGAATGTTCAAGTGAAGGTTAGATAAATTTGAAGAATAGAAGACCGTGGGAAAACAAGAAATGATTACCAGTTCAAGGCAAGCCTATGATTCAACAAATAAGGAATTTCATGTCGAGATAAAATCTTCCATCACCTAGGTGACAGGTTTAATGCATTCATAAGCACGTGCATCATACGCTACTTTAATTTTAAGTTTCTTTGCATATATGTAATTTCTCTGATTGAACTTAATTGCTCCAATGTGCTGAATTATTATTATTTCCAAGTGAGCTACGTGCATTGGCATATTAATTCAACATGCATATTCAGTGTCTTGAATTACAGGATGTCTCAAGGCCACCCTCCTCAGGAACAGACACCTAGGGTTTCTTCACATTTACCCCCTCCGGCTCAGCCTCAGGAGTTTTTCGAGTCTTTGGTTCGTTTAGTAGATCAGAAGATAAAAGAGTATGTTTCCTCAGCGCCACAAGTCTTATCAACACAGCCGGGCCAAATTTCGTTGGTATTTAGGGAATTTCAGAACCAACCATTCTCAAGATCCGCTGAAGGAAACAAGGATTCCACCGGGTCACAACTCAAGAAAATCAAAAGAGTGTGGGAACTCACTCCAAGTGGCTCCCAAGAAAAGGTCCGAGGCACCACCTCGTTGGAAGCAAGAAGATTTAATCCTCACCCCGGGCAGGCTTCAGGTGCAAAGTCGGGACAGCGTTCTAGCAAAGGAAAGCGGCCTATCTCTTATCATACCACGGCACCTCAGGAAAGATCTCGCAAGAAAAAGAAGCAATCACTTGGATCGAGTTCGAGAACTTCGCGTATCCCAGTGTCAACAACATCTTCCGGGAAACTGCTTTGCAGTTATTGTGGACGTGATAACCACACTTATGATGGCTGTAGGAAACGGTTGGGATTATGTCTCTACTGCGGGAGCGACGAGCATCACATAGACACTTGCTCAAGGCTACGAGGGAAATCGACCGGGGGTGGAAGATTACTAGTGCAAGCACGGGAAGGTGTTCGCGAGAGGGGAGTGCAAAATGAAAATGTGAATCGGGTCCGGGAAGAAGAAGGTACCGGTTATATGCATAGTACAACCATCGGTGAACGGTACATTTAACCATGCATACCACGTACATCACTTATTTTATTGTTATTGTATTTAATTTCTTGTGCATTGCCAACTAGTTAATTATGAGTGATAAGTATGTGATTAATTGGTTTAGTTGTCTATATGATATTTGTGAAATGATTATGATTCTATTTGTCCATGCAACATTCATGCCATTGTTCTCGTTATTTACTCTTTGAACTACTTCATTCCTTGTGAGAGACGGGGCTCTCTCATTTTCTGTTGAGAGACGGGGCTCTCTCACTTCTTGTTGAGAAACGGGGTTTTCTCCCTTCTTGTGAAAGATGGGGTTCTTTCATTCTTGTTCAAGAGATGGGGTTCTCTTATGACTTGTGCATCGTTTGAAAAACTTGACAGTGGACCTGGGGAGCAGGTCCTCTTAAGGGGGGAGAGTTGTAACGCCCCGATTTTTATTTATTGATATCTTATGTCTAAAATAATTTTATAAATTATATTTTATAATACTTTCATGAAATTCATATTTAATTTATAATTTATCTCATAACTTGAAAATGTTTAATTCGTGAGATTTACCGAAAATGATTTAATTGTCAACTTGGCCCTATATGTCCATTCTTTTAAATTTAGGGACCAAATTGCTTGAAACCTTTGGGGACTAAAGTGATCACTTTCCAAACTTGATATCCTTAATTGCTTAACTTAAATAACTTGGAGGGTTTAATTGCAAATATTACATATTTCCTAAATATCACGGTATATCATCTCCTAGCTTCCAAACTCATTTCATTCTTGATCTTTCATCATATTTGCTTCTTGCTCTCACCGAACCACAACTCCAAAGGAGGGGAGAAGAGAATTCATCAAATCATCCAAGTTTATTCAAGAAATCCAAGCTTTGAAGTTTAGCATCCATCATCATCTTCTCCATCTATTCTTTACCTTCAAGAGCATGTAAGTGGATATATATATGGTCTCTTGGGCATTTATGTAGAAGCTAGGGTTTGAGAATTGCATGCTAGATGAACTCTTTGTTATGCAAAGCATGATTAAATGATGATATCTTGGATTATGGCATGATTAATTCATGAGATTCTTGAATAATTGGTATGAATGATCATGAGTGTGAAATCATGAATTCTTGATGGTCTTGTGTGTTTTGAGTGTTTAAGTGTTATGATATTATTTCTTGAACCTATATGCATCATATTCCCAGAAATCATGACTTGGTTGATTAAAAATGGAATTTTGGTTGCATTCTTATGCATTCCCGTAGCTTTCCCCTGTTTTTCCTCTGTTCTTCCACTTTTAGAAACTGGGAACGACCGTTCCCAGCCTCAAGGCATTTCGGGAACGGGCGTTCCCACCTTTTCAAATGAACAAGGCGGCCGAGCATGGGAACGGCCGTTCCCATTTTGGCCTTGCGCCGGAAGGGCCGTTCCCAGCTAAGGCGCATTTCTAAAATGGGAAATCGTTGGCGCGCGTTTGGGGTTATGGGAACGACCGTTCCCATTTTACACAGGGGTCTGGAACGGCCGTTCCCACCTGACATGCAGAACAAAACATTCTGCATAAAATTACGTTTTTAGCCCCTCGATCCAACGACTTCTTTGACCCCGAATTGCTGTAATATGTGCTAATATGATGTGAAACAACATGTTATCATACCACATTGCATTTTCGTGATCATCTCGATACATTTCCGCCGTTCGTCACATTTTGTGCATTTTAGGTCATGTCTCACGTATAAGTGTCGTGTTTGCACAGGTCACGGGGGCGTGGACGAGGAGCAGGCTCCGTAGAGCATATCCTTGTGTTATTTTGTAAGATAGGTGAGGTTTAATTGTTAGTTATATAGAACCCGTATATCCCTTATGTGATATTTCGGCCAAAAAGGTATTTATATTTATAATCTTTATAAATCATTGATCATTTCAAGTCATGTTCAAACAAGCAAGCAAGCCATGTATTGTTTCGTGCATGTTTAGGCGAGTAGCATGACCGGTTCCGTTTGGGCCCGAGGGTAGTGACTAGAGCCAACCGGGAAAGCAAGGGCTGACGGGTAACTCTGGCGCTATCCTCACCATGTTAGGGGTCACCCCTGAATCCACTAGGAGGTTAGTGGAGGAAGGAGCTCCGGGCTTAGGGATTCATGTACCCTCTGCTCAACGAGATTGGATGTTGGGGCCTTGCAATCCCTTCATCAAACCGGAGGAAGAAGGAGACTTGGGACGAGTCCGGCACCATGGATGCGCCTCGGGTTATTGCATGATTTCCATTTCATGAATGTGTTATATGCTTACACCTTCGCACGATTGCACGATAAGTAACTTGCATGATCACCTATTGACTGTTAAACAAGCAAGCATGTTCATGTTCATTTGGAGATCGGTTGGAGACCGCCCTTGCTCGTCGGGGCCATGTATTGATTGATTGCATGAAACGATCCAATAATTAATATTGATAGTTGTAATCTCGGGCGAGTTATCTATTATTGTGAACTTATACCTTTTAATTATAAAACCTTACCCGAGGTTATAACTTGCATGTGAATGCGCTATATATATTTATGCCCCTCACTCAGTCTTCGGTAGACTGATACTTCACTTTTCAGGTACTTAAGAGCCGGTCGTGCTAGGCGGGAGTCTGGTCCAGTCTTGCATTGTCACGAGTCTATCAGTGTACCATCATGTATATATTTTACTACTTCTCATGTCATGTCTATTGTTATCACATTTTGAATACTTGATCATGTATAAGAGTTGATAATGTATTGATAGTTAGTTTGGTATCTATACGTATCTATCTGATAAATATGGTACCTATATGTATTTATGAGTTAATGCTTCCGCTTTTAATTTTATATGTCCTGGTTTTGTATTGCTTTGGGGTTTAGTCCCGCCTAGCTCGTCTTTTCTTTTATTGTCACCCATTCGCTATAGGTTAGTTCATGTACGGATTGTCCATTTCGTATGTGGATCGGCCTATAGTGCGGGGGTGTGGTATCTCTACGGATAGGGGTGCTACATCCCACGTGTCGAGCGTACCTGACTGTTTAAAATTCGGGGCGTTACAATCTCTCCCCCTTAAGAGAATCCGTCCTCGGATTCCATGTCCTGAATTCCTGGAATTTAATTGGCTCTTACGTGTTCATCCCACGCGGGTTCGCTACTCCCGTCAGGGATTAGTTCGAAAGAGGTCTTCAATTCACAAGGTTCTTCAATGTGCGTAAAATCACGACCCTCAACTTCCCGGAGCCTAAACACTTGTAAGAAAATCTAACCTTCCACTAGAACAAGTTGCCAAGTAGCTGAAAATATTGAGAGTGCCCCGTCTCTCAAACAATTAACGAGAGAACCCCGTCTCTCGAACAAGTAGCAAGAGAACCCCGTCTCTTGACAACCCTGAGAGAATCCCCGTCTCTCACGCACACAGAATAAAATTTCAGGTGAGCACTTATCCAATTATTTACAATTGACACATAGGGTCAAATAATAATTATCATTTATGCAAATAGCCATTCACGTAAACAAGTAGTAATAATGATCGAGAAATCATATACAGGAATAACAAAATAATAATAAACAATTAGTAACAAACAAGGAATCATGTGCAGAAATAACAAAATAATGATACTGATAAAATAATGATGCACGTGGTATGCATGATTAAGTATACCGTTCGCCGAGGACTGAAGTTCTGGCACGGAATTAATTCGGTTGAATAATCGATTCTTTAGTTGAGATTTTCTTCGCCTTACTCCATTATGGTCGATATTCCCCACTCTTGATAATCTTCTTAGCTCTAGTGTTATATTCTAGCATAATCCGTAAATCATCATTAATCAAGCGCGGATGATTATCGTAATAAATTCCCAGCATATCATAAGACTCTCGTTCTTGAAAATCCACGCTTTTCCAAATCCAGAAAGCGGACGGAATTCTAGGATTCCTCCTAGAGGCAAATACTTTTACGCATACCTCTTCTGGTTGATCCACACCATACTCTATTCTGGTAAGATGATACACACTAGCTAACATTCCGCCAGGTGCTACATCATAGGCATATTGGGAGCGTAGATAATTGTAACCATATACATATAAAATGACAGCAATGGAATGCCAATCCTCGGGCTTTACTTGTAAAGTCTGTATTCCTTGATAATCAAAGCCCAAAGATCTATGAATTATCCCATGCTTGACTAGCCAAGCAGACAAACGACCTTGCATCTTTTTTATCTCCCGCATTTTTTAAAAATTTAGAATATTTCACACTCTCGTTCAAATTGATGAAGATTGACCCCCTATATTATTATTCTCTACAAAAGAGTCCTACCCAATTCACTAATTCGTGAGAAGATACTGAACTTTTCTATTTGAAAAGGGTTTCAGTAGGGATCTCGGAAGTAGATGGCGGTTGATAGAGGAATCTTTGATCATAATTACCCGTAGTCATACTGCGTCCAACATCAAACTTGTGGTTGGTCGTAAAACAGCGATTTGCTTGTTGAGAACTAATTCTATCTTCATAGGTTTCTCGAGATATTTTCTTACGAAGTTTAGTTATAGCATCTATAACTGCTTCCGGTTTAGGGGGACAACCGGGCAAATAGATATCCACAGGAATTAGCTTATCGACTCCCCGAACAGTACTATAAGAATCGGTACTGAACATCCCTCCTGTAATTGTACAGGCTCCCATAGCAATAACATATTTTGGTTCGGGCATTTGCTCATATAATCTCACTAAGGAGGGTGCCATTTTCATGGTTACGGTTCCGGCTGTTAAAATTAGATCCGCTTGTCTAGGACTCGATCTTGGTACTAGTCCATAACGATCAAAGTCAAATCGCGATCCTATTAGTGAAGCAAATTCAATAAAACAACAACTCGTACCATAGAGAAGCGGCCATAAACTAGAGAGTCTTGACCAATTTGAAAGATCATTTAATGTAGTTGAAATAACTGAATTTTCGGCTGTTCGATCAAGTAAAGGAAACTCAACGGAATTCATAACTTTTTCAACCCCTTTCCCCCTTTCTTTTTATTGTCTGAATATTCAGGAGCTAAGACCATTCCAATGCTCCCTTTTGCCATGCATAAACTAAACCAACAATTAAGATAAGCACGAAAATCAAAGCTTCTATAAATACAGATAGATCCAAGACATCGAAACTCATTGCCCATGGATAAAGAAAAACCGTTTCAACATCAAAAACAACAAAAACTAGAGCAAACATATAATACCGGATTCTAAATTGTAACCAAACGTCACCCATTGGTTCGATACCCGATTCATAACTAGAGAGTTTCTCCGGCCCTTTCCTAATCGGGGCTAAAATCCCGGAAATGAAAAATGCCAAAATAGGAATAAGACTGGATATTATTAGAAATCCCCAAAAAATATCATATTCGTAAAGCAAAAATATAGACGCACTCCTATGAACGTGGAAAATAGACCGGATTGGTCAATTCGAATTGAAGTTGTAAAGCCACCCATAGCTGTTTAGTCAAAACTAGAATTCATTTTGACCAAACCATCTAGTTTCCTTTGATTTTTGCGAGGCATATCTCATTTCAAGATTTATCGACTGACTTGGCTGGGATCTTATTTCCAGTCTACTTGCAGACTACTTCATTTTTTAAGTTCGATTTTCTTGAATTTCTTTAGTTAGTATAACTCGATATGTTACGCTTAGACAAATTCTCTTATTTTCACCCAGGATTCTAGCTAAAGAAAGCGACCTCCAAATAAAATAGAATTTTATTTTGTGTTTAAGAATTTCGAACTTCTTATTCTTTTGAATATTTGAAATTTTTTTATAAAAATTGGATTTCGATTTTTTTATCGGGAGGTCTTTTTGTCGTTTTTTTTTTCTTAGTGATTTAGAATAGAGTGATTTAGAATGAATCAAGTATTCAAATGGAAGAGAATGGATAGGTAGTTCCATTTCAGGGTTTCGAATATCTTAGTGTTGGTATATTCCGTTTATTAGAATCTGGGTGGCATTTTCTCTTGATTGAATACAGAAAAAGAAGACCCCTCCCCTCTTGTTTTGTTGTGCTTCGCTGGGTCTAAGTAAGGTATACGAAGAAAAAGTTTCTTTTACATTGTAGGCAATGAAACTTACCAAAGAGGTTCGTTTTTCAACAAACTTTAGCTTATCCACAAATACATCAGGTTATTTCCTAGATCTATGTGACTAACTCTTTGGAGTTTTTCACCGGGCTCGTGTCATGATTTTGACTTCTTAAATTCATTATTCATTAATGTTAGGTATACCAAAGAAAAGGAGTATCACTAACTTAACTCCTTGATTGGGGATAGGAAATTCATATGGAATTTCCCTCCGCAAATGAATGACGAAAGGTTGGTTTGTTTATACACGATTGGAAAAGGATTGATTCGGTCCCTTCCAATACGTTTTTCTTTCCGTTTTCTGTTCTGCTTTAAATGATTCCTGCGAGTGAGTTTCTAGGAAAAATTGGGTTTCGATGAACCAAACGGTGAGTTACAAGCAACAAACAAGAATGAAACAATGAAAATTTTCCAATTTTGTATTTTCAATTTTCATTTTATTTGATTCATTTTATAGGGCTCTAGGGCTATACGGACTCGAACCGTAGACCTTCTCGGTAAAACAGATCAAACTTCTTATTATTAAAATGATCTGAACTGTTTCAAAGACCCAACATGCATTTTTTTTGCATTGGGCTCTTTCATTAACTGATAGAAAAATCAGCCAATCCGCCATATTTTTTCTTGACAGAAAAATCAGATAAGGAGATGGCTCCATGTGCTCTGATTCATTATTTGGGTTCTGATCCAGGAGCACTACCAAAGTGTTTCAAAGGTGGGGTTATCTTGACGTAGGTCTGCCTCTGACCTAGATCGTTTTAAGTTAAATGAAGTCTCTATCGTTCGGCTTAAAAAATCAAATATGAAAGTTCATACACCTTAAAGTTCATAGGACGAAAAGAGATTTTTTGAGGACCTTATACTCATTCTGCCTAGCATTGAATGGACGGATATTCACCCTATCAATATCTCAAATCAATAATGGGTCTGTTTGGTACCTAAATGGGGTACCCCAATTGGACCGAACCACCTGTCAGGCTATTGTTCCGTCAAAGTTATAGGGTAAGACATCGATTTCTCAATAAGATCCATTTTTTGGATTGTATGGTGGACCCCCCTGAAAAACATTGGCGCGCGTGTAAACGAGGTGCTCTACCAACTGAGCTATAACCCTTAGTGCTTGTGATGCATATTTTATCATGTATCTAATTTCTTGTCAAGATGAATATTCTAGGATCCAAAATCCTCGATTTTGGAATGGTATTGTTTAAATTCTTATTGCTTATACGGAATAGGCTATTTATAATCCATCGATGGGATGGGTTCCATTTGGTTCTCTTTGGGATGATAAATGACCTACTTAACTCAGTGGTTAGAGTATCGCTTTCATACGGTGGGAGTCATTGGTTCAAATCCAATAGTAGGTAGAACTTATTAGATACTGGAGTCGATGGTATCTAATAAGTTAAGTTTTTTTCCCCACCCTCTTTTATTTTTATTGATTTTGTATTTTTCTTTATTTCATTTTTGAAATGCGTTGTATCAAAATTGGTTTCTGCTTGATTGGATTCATTCGATAGAATCCAATCCAAATAGGGTCTCGAAACAGATGATTATTCGAATGCACCAACTAGTTATGAAATCACATTGACAGCCTCGACTCTTGTCCTAGCTCGTCGGAGAGCTAGATTTGCCTCAATTATTTGTCTCTTTCCTTCAGCTTTTCTCCAATTAGCTTCTGCTATTTCAAGAGTTTGCTGAGCTTCTTGTGGATCAATATCACTACCCTTTTCCGCATCATTTACTAAAACAGTAATCTCATTATTGCCTATTCTAGCAAAACCACCCATTAGAGCCATCGTTAACCATTGGTGCTTAAGGCGTATTCTCAAAATCCATATATCTACAGCTGTCGCAATAGGAGCATGATTTGGTAAGACACCAATTTGATCACTATTCATAGATAAAATGATTTCTTTCACTTCTGAATCCCAAATAATTCGATTCGGGGTCAGTACACAAAGATTTAAGGTCATTTTAAGCAATAGAAAAGACTAATGGCTTGTTCGTCTATGTACGGCCAATCTACGGTAGAAGAGAAGGTTCCATCGGAACAATTATTTATTTCAGTTCAGGGTTCCTCGTCTCTTTTTTTGAAAAAGGGAGGGGTGTGGGGAGAAATGGCAAGAAGGTATTAGAACATCAACTTGGAAGAGATGCTGGAGGCGGGAGTTCATTTCGGCCATGGTACTAGGAAATGGAATCCTAAAATGGCACCTTACATCTCTGCAAAGCGTAAAGGTATGCATATTACAAATCTTACTAGAACGGCCCGCTTTTTATCCGTAGCCTACGATTTGGTTTTTGATGCAGCAAGTGGGGGAAAACAATTCTTGATTGTTAGTACCACAAATAAAGCAGCTGATTCAGTAGCACGGGCTGCAAGAAAGGCCCGGTGTCATTGTGTTAATAAAAAATAGCTCGGTGGGATGTTAACGAATTGGTCCACTACCGAAACGAGACTTCATAAGTTCAGGGACTTGAGAATCGAACAAAAAACGGGAAGACTCGACCGTCTTCCGAAAAGAGATACGGCTGTGGTGAAAAGGCAATTATCTCGCTTGCAAACATATCTGGGCGGGATTAAATATATGACCGGGTTACCCGATATTGTAATCATCGTTGATCAGCATGAAGAATCTACGGCCCTGCGAGAGTGTATTACTTTGGGAATTCCCACAATTTGTTTAATCGATATAAATTGTGACCCCGATCTTGCAGATATTTCGATTCCAGGGAACGATGACGCTATATCTTCAATCCGCTTAATTCTTAAGAAATTAGTATTCGCAATTTGTGAAGGCCGTTCTAGCTATATAAGAAATCCTTGATTAATAATAAGATAAATCCCTTTTACTTCGAAAATCCGATAGATTTATGAAATCGGTTATTATTTATGAATTTTTTAAAATAGATAAAAATAACTGGGAATATTATGTGATTAGTTAGTATTCAAAATAAGAGTGGGTATTCCAAATATCCGATTCAAGTAGACAAAGAGATGGTTGAATCAAAATAATTTTGTTTAAAGTTCGATTTTTTCAGAGGGCAATATGAATATGCTATCATGTTCCATCAACACATTAAAAGGGTTATACGAGGTATCCGGTGTGGAAGTAGGCCAACATTTCTATTGGCAAATAGGGGGTTTCCAAGTCCATGGTCAAGTACTTATTACTTCTTGGGTTGTAATTGCTATCTTATTAGGTTCAGCTACTATAGCTGTTCGGAACCCACAAACCATTCCGACCGGGGGTCAGAATTTCTTCGAATATGTTCTTGAATCATTCGAGATGTGAGTAAAACTCAAATTGGAGAAGAATACGGCCCTTGGGTTCCTTTTATTGGAACTATGTTTCTATTTATTTTCGTTTCGAATTGGTCAGGAGCTCTTTTACCTTGGAAAATCATAGAATTACCTCATGGAGAGTTAGCTGCACCCACGAATGATATAAATACTACTGTTGCTTTGGCTTTACTCACCTCAGTGGCATATTTCTATGCAGGTCTTACCAAAAAGGGATTAAGTTATTTCGGGAAATATATTCAGCCAACCCCAATCCTTTTACCAATCAACATCTTAGAAGATTTCACAAAGCCCTTATCGCTTAGTTTTCGACTTTTCGGGAATATCTTGGCGGATGAATTAGTCGTTGTTGTTCTTGTTTCTTTAGTCCCTTTAGTGGTTCCTATCCCTGTCATGTTCCTTGGATTATTTACAAGTGGTATTCAAGCTCTGATTTTTGCAACTTTAGCCGCGGCTTATATAGGTGAATCCATGGAGGGCCATCATTGAAATAACTTTTTTTTTAGCTTAACGCAAAGAAATGTATGTGCGGTTCAAGATGATTTACTTAAGGAATAGAAATATACAAGACTCTATATACGATAGAAAGCAATAGGAACAAAAAAATCGAAAATTACGATATTAGAGAGTTGTAACAAAAAGGAAAGAGATCTAAAAGATCTTTTTCCTAAAATTAGGCTTCCGTCTACTTACTATCCTACCTTTCCTAGACGAATATTCACTTTCTATTAGATCGGTCAGCCAATCTTCTTATTCAAATTATGATTTGAATAATTTATATGTTTACGCCCTGTGATTAAATAAAAAACGGGAGAAACAATTCGACTTTACAGTTGATTTTATTCAACAATTGACCAAAAGAAAACATTCTCTTAATAACTTAAGAAATACTACATTGCATGAACTTAGATCAATCAAATAATGATATTTCGATGCAGTAATTCGCCCTAATCAATTAAAGATTTCGATTCTATTTGGTTCGAATAATGATAAAGAAAACCGAAGGGAGAAAAGAATTTACAAAAAGCGGGATTCCTAAAAAATGCATTGATTCTTGAATCCGATTCTATCTAATGGTTTACGTTATAGAAGAAAGACATGTATATGTGATATTAGATATTGACCGGTTCTATATCAACTAAAGATATATTTCATTGGCTCTACTAGTGGGTGTGGGTTCCAATAAAAGTCATTTCGTATCGTTGTGGTTGTGAATTGGCTGAATAAAGAGATGAAATCAAGAAAAGATGGAAGAATTGAAATAACAGTTTGGAACCAAGAAATGGAAGAACGAAAGTTCTAGGGATTCACAAAAACTCTGTGGATAGAAACGAAAAAAGAGATATCGAAGTCCTTCTGATGATTCAATAATATTATTACTTAACTGAAATTCGAAGTTCTTAGTTACTTCGACTGGATGAATCCTATCGATGGAATAATTAAGTCATAATTCATTGGTTGATTGTATCATTAACCATTTCTTTTTGTTGGTACGAGGAACTTATCATGAATCCACTGATTTCTGCTGCTTCCGTTATTGCTGCTGGATTGGCCGTAGGGCTTGCTTCTATTGGACCTGGAGTTGGTCAAGGGACTGCTGCAGGTCAAGCCGTAGAGGGTATCGCGAGACAACCCGAGGCAGAGGGAAAAATATGAGGTACTCTATTGCTTAGTCTAGCTTTTATGGAAGCTTTAACGATTTATGGATTGGTTGTAACATTAACACTTTTATTTACGAATCCTTTTGTTTAATTGTTTCATCTTAGAAATAGGAAAAATACCTATTTTCCTATTTTATTGCCTTGGACTTGTCGTTTGTTTTTTCAAATTAGATCAAGATTTCACTTCTACAACTCCTTATTCGTTGAGAAAATAACCGAGGGGAAGGGCTGATTTGCAGATGAGGAATTCAAGGGAAACTCTTTTTTTATGAGGTGTTGCAACAATCAAGGGGTAGTTCATACTTTTTAAATCGAATCTTTTTTTTTTTTTGACTCGATTTCAAAAAAAAAAACGAAAAGAATAAAATAAAAGAGGTGTAAGGTGATCGAAAAAGAACTCTGGTCGATTTTTGAGTCTATCTATAAGAGGAGATTATATGAAAAATGCAACCGATTCTTTCGTTTCTTTGGGCCACTGGCTATCTGCCGGGAGTTTCGGATTTAATACCGATATTTTAGCAACAAATCCAATAAATCTAAGTGTAGTGATTGGTGTATTGCTCTTTTTTGGAAAGGGAGTGTGTGTGAGTTGTTTATTTCAAGAATGGGCTGGATCCAATCAGCTGTACCCCCTTCTGGCATAACTAGGAAAAAGGGTACATGATCTCGCGAATTACTTCTTAAGAAATTCGATGTAAGAACCACAGCATTTCGTGATTAATTGGCAAATCTACTTTGATTCTCTAGCAACCAATAATGTCAGGCTCTTAAGATGGTTAAAGCAAAACGTTTGAAGTCTAAACACAGCATGGTACTCTTTCGACCACTCTGTTAATAGAGAGATGGTTTTAAAATGAATATTTTATCGATAGAGAACACTCATCTCGATAAAATGATTTGAACCACTTATGCTAAAAAGGGGTGTTTCCCTCTTTTGTCCAATGCTGAATCGACGACCTATGCCTTATGTATAAGGAACAATAATTTTTGGATTTGAACTGAAGAAAAAAAAGAAACAACTTTGCTGACAATTCCATATTTTGAATTTTGTCAGAAGAGTCCTCCAAGTATTTTGGTTTTGCATTCGATTCGTTTTTTTATTTCTTTTGGACTATGAATAAAGAAGAGAGGATAGGCTCATTACATTTATAAAAAAGCTATGAGAATTTAGCCCAAGTAATTGAGCGTGAGAGCCAAATGAATCGAAAGATTCATGTTTGGTTCGGGAAGGGATTATGGAAGTTTTCAAATGAACGGAAAGATAATCTACTTTCA